>JAYKPI010000006.1:15815000-18315000 GCA_037305975.1 Chrysolophus pictus
CTCATCTTTTCACTACATGCTTAAAAGCAAGTTACCCCACCAAATTAATTCCCTGAAAATGCTGAAGATTGTTTAAGAAAAATAACGGGCAGATAGCCAAATAACTTGGCATCAATGTTCCAACACACATTTCATCTCCTCCCGCTTCAGCTTTCTTCAGCATTCATATGTCGTCATCCACGCTCACTCTGGAAGCAGTGCTAACCTGTTACATGACCAAGTACTGACCAGCTCAGCTCTAGCTGATGTGGGACACTGGGGACTGGAACTGTCAGGAATAGTTACTCGAGGACAGCAATCTCACCTGAGGCTCAGTCCACCATCCAGCTACCTAAATGTCGCCATCCATCTAATCTAAGAATACAAATGTCCCTGTGAATGCATAGTCCTACACCTGTGCATGATCATCCAGCCAGTGCACATGCAATAACCTCAAATCATCCCTGACACATTTGGTTTGTCTGCATGAGTTTCATGCATGCAGCTCAAAGCCATGCCCACAGCAAACACTGCAGCTCTCGCTCTCAGTGGACAAATTCAATCTAACTCGTTTTCACCATAATGAGATAGTTTAAACAGATCCTACAAGTAGCAAAGCCATGAACTCGGCAAAATTAAGGAAGAAACATGCTCTTTTACTCCATACCAGTACTAACAAGTGACTGCTTTTCAATATGCAATCAGCATCCTGCTTTCTATTTACTCAAAACTTACCTCCGGGAAAGTTGCATGCTATTCCCACAATAGCAATTTCATCACCTGTCTCCATCTTCATCACCTGGGCAGCACAACACAGTTAGAAACAAAACTCAGATCAAACAACTTTACATTAACCATAAAATAAATATTAGCTTAAAAAATGATCTTCACGTAAGTACACATATTTGCTCAAAGGTTGGCTTCTTTTGAATGACCTATTTTTGGCTGCAATGAGAAAGGTGGCCAGACCTGAGGGGTATTTCTCATTCACTCTCTACATTTAGAGGAAAGCCCCTAACTAATTCCTCAGACTTCCTAATCCACAGACACTCTTTTTACTGTTTAGCCTCAAATACACCCATCACCACCTCATCTGCTCTTCAGCATAAAACACAGTTACCAAACAGGCTCTGCATGTTACTGTTAAAATCAGACCAAACAAACAGCCAACAGACAATCAAATAAGGGAAGGAACAAAAGTTACTTCATCCACGCTCTGAAAAAGCGCTTGGAAAGAAAATCCTATTCTGGACGTTGCTTTGCTGGACCCCATGGCTGCCTAGCTTTTCTCTAAATTGCCTTCTGCTGGTGAGGTTCCATAAGAGAACTCCCACAGGCTATGCTCAAGGCTACCAACAGCTAGCTATGAGATCTCTGTATTCCTGACAGTGAGCAATCTCCAAATAGCACCACTACAGCCCCTGGAATCACCTGCCTTGCATCCCATCTGCAGCTTCAAAGAGAAAGCTTTTGTTGAGGAGAAATTTGAAACAAAACCGTGACATTTTTCAACTAACGTACTGGTAAGGAAAAAAAATTGTATCAAATGAAATTTCTCAGTATAGATTTCAAAGATTTGTTTGTTTGTTTAATTCTGGGAATTCAAATTCGGAGACAAAAATGAGTTCAATCTAAAGAATGCCTGCCTCAGAGCCCTTGCTGGGCTTCCTTCAGCCTACAAAGCTGAGAAGATTCACAGTGAAAGGGATTTTTTTTTAATGCTTGGCAATGATAAGATCATCATCTCAGTGATAGCACAGTAGATCCCAAAGAGCCCTTCAGCGTTCCTGACTGCAGTGAAGGAGAAACGAAGCTGATTCACAGCCCTACAGATCACATCTGTGATTTCTAGGAGGTCATCTTTGGAATGAGAAATTAAAACCACTGTACTGATTCTTGAAGTAAAAATTTTACTTCACCTGCTATTAAGGGAGACAAAGGTAGGGGGCAACTAAGCAAATATAAGCAGACCAAGATCTGGCTTTCCAGGATTAAATTCTACTTTAACAATCACAATAATTTTTAAATGCCATACAAAAGAAATCTTTTATTTATTTCCAAATGACAAATGTTTACCATACTGGAGATCCCTTCCAAATACTCATTATAATTATGAACATAACAACATCTAAACATATTAGTGTCTTGGGATCATTCTCTACACCCTAGTCTTGGTATTAGTTTCTATTTCTTTTAATCTCTTCATTAATTTATATTTTAAATTTCAGTTTCTATTTATTTCCATTTGATAGTTTATTTAATTGTAGTTAAATTTCCTTTTCACTTCTACCTCCGTTCTATTGATTTCCATATTACTTCTACATTGTATTTATATTGTATCCATATTTTAATTTCACAGCCAACCTAAAGTTGGCAAACACAGCCCAACACAGACACAAACAAAGCCCAACACAGATACTCTTACCACAAAGATTCTGGAAAGCATCTGGAAGTTTTAAGTAAGCACCTAAATAGCAGCTGATATAAAAAGAAGGGCTTTCCCCTTTTAACACTAAATATGACAGTTAGAAAAGTATCCAATGAGATATGTAACTCTTACCTTGTGTGATTCCAGTAGGGGTTCCTAACAGGCTGAGCCTTTGGAAGTCCTTTATATAGCATTCTGGGAGGTTTCTTATTCAAATCCGTGCTAGAACGTGGCAAAAATGTGAACGCCTTTTAGAAGAAAAAAAGCAAATGAGTCATTCCATTATGATTAGTCAGCAGCCCTCTCCATGACTAAAGTTCAAAACTCCCTCCTTGAAGGTAGTAAATGCTTAACGAAATCAAGTGTTACATCAGGACAAAAATAAAATCTGTCTTATCTAGCTCCCACTCTTATCTAACATCCACAAGCAAATTCTGAAGGCATCACATCCACCAGCCTCTGCTAGATGCCTTTTTAACTCTTCCCCAGCTGGTTTCATCCCAACTACCCAAACTCATCTTTCTCCTTCTCTTACTGGCCAATGGAAGCACAGTCTTTGAGGAGCCAGGAGAGTCCATATGTCAGCGTCTTCCCTGATGTTAGTGTCTTCCCTGGCTGTGGAACAAGCCTCTTTCCAAAAAAGAAAGAAGAAATCACTGTCCTGAGTAAAAGAGAACAGTGTTTACTGCCGCTAAATAGCTCTGAAACCTGCTCTGAAAAGCCCAAAATCTGCTCTCACTTCCATAGCTGTAAATCACTTGTCTGAATTCTGCCATTATTGGGATTATTTATGCTATTTCTTCAAGTAAATTAACCCACGGGCTCTGCCCACAGCATCATCACTAGGCTGATTCACAAGGTGGCTACTCCAAAGATAACTTGAGTCTCCCTGTATTTTGCACCTGTCTAAAGAGCAACAACAGGGCAGAATGCGGGTCATCAGATGAACCAGCAATGCACTGTGGAATCTCCCTGACATTTTCACTGTTAGTTTTGAAGGTAAGAAATGCCGAGCCATGTGTTGAGGTATTGGTTCAGTATTGGAAGGAACACTGAAATGAATCCTGCACAACTATGAATTTCAATGCAAATTAAACCAGTCTGTGCACTACTCAGATACTAATAGGAAAGTGCTGTTAATGTCACTGATCCAAAGCAGAAGACTGATGAACAGTTATCAGTCTGTTGTATGAGCACTGATGACTTGCAAGAATATATTTACAAATGGAAAGTAAAGGACGTGATGACACATCCCTCTCAGCAATGTGAGTAGCAGAAATAGGAGCTAAGTATGTACGCCCACGTTACAATAAAGGAATGAGTCTATTACTATTGACATAAGCAACATATTTATAGAATTATATAGGAAGTTGGTTTAGCAATTCACCAAGTTTATGACATATTTTTGCAAAAAATTAAAATTGCAATGGTTGTTATTGTTATAGCAACAGAAATTACGCCAAACACACAGCGGGCCCTGCTATGCCTGCAGTTATACAGAAAGGAAAACACCTCACCAAAAATGGTTGTGTGTGACACCCCTGGTTATTGGTTTCCAATGCTGAGCACTGTGAACCTAGTCATGGGAAATAGAAGGGAGAGGAATACCTATCCAATAGTTTATGTGTCTTAAATTTTCATTTATTTCTTATTTTTAGCAGAAGTCTCAACTGTGATTGGAAAAGTAAGCCTTGCATATGCTAGTAAGTGATGCGAAGATGTCAGCCTGATTTTGCTGAGATCAGGTTGAGGGCCTGAAACAAGAAAGGAACAAAAAAAAAAAAGGAAAAAAAAAAAGAACAAAAGAAATTGGTCCTAACATCAGTTTCTTGCAGAATGTTCAACTGGATCTAACCATTAAATAGCAGTTTTCTCCTATTTTTGGCCACGGTTTTGCTTATAAATCCACAGACCTCTTCAGCAAGCAATGCCAAAATGTGATGTGCTGTGCAAAAATGGCACTGCTCCTAAATGTATTAATTTGCCTTTGGTTTCTCCCAGAGAGTCATTGGCGACCTACCAACAGAATTTACACAGTGCTGGCGATATTTGGAATTTTCTACTGTGCTGGGAATAATAATAAAAAACCAGGCTGATGGTGCCTCTGAGTCACCTTTTTTTTTTTTTTGTGGGACCTGCCTGCACCGAAGTGGAAGGCAACAAGGTTATGTTTCATGGCTCATACAAAGAGAAACTGCAGGCAAACAGGTAGAGGATGCTGATTGGTTACACTTATGGAGCAAGTCCTCCAAAAATTCTCTCAAGTTTGCTCAAGAGAGAACCCAAGTGCCCATCTTTCTCAGAGAAATTTTTAAGAAGAGATCAGTAGGAGTAAGTCCAACCATGACCTAACCATACTACCCTAACCAACAACCCTCCACTTATGATAGATAAACAGAAAGTCTTGATGCTCAACATCTAAAACAGAAGCATATTTGCAACTACTTTCGGGTAACAAATCTAAACCACAGCACCATACAGGCTGCTCCGGAAAAAATTAACTCTATCCCAACTAAACCCAGTACACAGCCACATGCAGAGGAAACCGGCACAGAACAGCATAAGGACTTTTTGGACAGAAAAAAAGATGGGCAAGGAAATGCTCCATGCAGCCTCTGGACATACAGTACAGGCAAAGATGTGGCTGCCTCATTGTTTGTATGGGAAGCTCAGCACTTGCTCTGTTCAAGGAGGTCTCGGCAAAAGATGCAGAAGTTTGGCAAGTTCTGTTTTTGCTGTTGTTTTTCACTTTGAATCTTCTGAACGTTCAGAGCTCAGCTTATAGCAGTTTATCTGTGTAGGTAGTGTATAAATGAAAAGGCCTAGGACTTTCTGCATTCTCCAAATTCACTGGCAATTTTTTCTCCCAATCTAGGGAACAGTATTTGCTTGACCAAGGCATGGTTCTGCCTGTCGCACAGGCTGGATTGAGGATAAAATTCTCTCTGCTGCATTCAGAAAACAATCAGAAATCATACTATGCTGCTTTGAAAACTTGAGTCTGCCCTAAGTTAGAAGTCTGTCTTTGATGGTAAAATAATGTCATAAACCTAAAATTACCCATGACTGTAATTGATACTGATGTTACATGAAATAAATCTGCTTCCCGAAGAGGCAGTTGATTATATCATTACACAGAAGTACCAAGCAAGTGTAAAGAACCTGTGGCTTCTTTTAAAAGCTGTAAAAAAGGTTCAAAGTGTGAAGTGAAATGGCATTCCTTGACGTCTTACTGCATAAAAAATTAACCTAGAATGTGATAGGTGGATGGTTGGAGTGGATGATGTTGAAGGTCTTTTCTAACCTTGGTGATTCTTTATTCTGTGAAACATATTCTAATATTCAGCACTGTAATATTAAAACGAAATTGAATAATCTGGACAGCCTAACTTGTTTTACTCTCAGATCACTCCTTTAGAAGAAATATTTCCTGTAAACAGACTTTATGGAAATGGCAGGCATGTGGATCATGAAGTGGGTGGCCAGCAGGGACACTGAGGCTGATTGTCCCTCTGTACTCTGCCCTCGTGAGGCAGAGGCATGAGGGATGAGTCTAGTACTATTGACATAGGCACTCTCCTTAAAATAGAACTACAAGAAATCTATTTTGAAATTTGTTAAACATTTCATCTAAACTTCAGATGTTCAAAATATCAGCTATAAAGGACTGTCATACAGGAGTCACTACAGATGCTTTGCCTACCAGCCATCACAGTAACCACCTCTAAACAGCTAATTTTTTAACCATATCTATGCATGATAATTTGTCCTAAATAAAGTATATTTGTGTTTCCTCAGCAGGTTTTTAAATGAAGGATTACATTTTTCCAAGGTTTGTATATAGGAATATAGCTACTCATATGCTGAGTCTTGCTTTTTTCAATCATCTTTACCTGCCTTACAGTAGAAAAATCTGCATGAGTGAAAGTTCATGTGGGATTGGGTTCACCTCAGAGACAATACAGGTACAGAGGAAAAAAGGAGAGGAAGGAGAGATGTAAAAAAACAGTAGGAAAAAAAATCATAATTTGTTTTCATGTAGACTTCAACTTCTGGAACCAAAATGTATCCTGAAATTATGTCTGATTGCTAACTTATGTACCAGGCGACTTGACAAGCATGTGCATGCTTTTAGAGTTCAGGTTTTACATTTAAACAGTAAAGACGTACCTATGCAGTTCATAGGCATACATATTCACTCTTCTTCAAGGAGTCATTAATATAAGCTAATGTCCCTTTGGGCACGCTCAGTGGTATTTAGGATGGTCGAGTGCCCACCTACTTCTTCCCCATTTTCCACCATCAGCTTCACCACTGAAACCTTCAACTCATTTTTCCTCATTTTGGAAAATTTCCATTCCTTATTAGGCCACAGTGAACAACTTTTTAAAGCAATATATGTGATACCTGAGGAAAATGCCCTTGTACCTTTTGAGGCAAAAGATAAAAGTATTCTGCTATGTCCCTAGCGCAAAATTATTGAGGGAAACAAGACTACTCACCCACTAAAACTGGAAAGCTTTAGAACTATCACTTATGGATTCCTTTTGCTAAATTAATATATTGGTTCTTAAACTAATGTACTAATTCCTATTGCTAAACAAAACAACCTATACCAAAGGAATTTCTAGAGGTCGGATTGTCCAAATTCCCTGCTCAAGCACAGACACCTCAAGTCCCTCAGTCCACTAGCAACACTTTTCCTAATACAGCCTTTGGACTCCACAGGCCTTCTCTGCAGCAAGAGACATCACTGATTCATGAATAAGATTCATCCAGTTAAACTTAATCTACATGAATGCTAGGCATGTAATCTGTGCCAGACTCCTAGCTTTCTCCATTCAGTCAGGCAGACAAAAAACTGCAGAGTGAAATTCAAATCAACTTTAGATGGCTTAAGATAGATAAATAAATCCACTTTCACCACTGAATGTGGTAGTACAATAACATTCCTACACCTGATAAACATTCTTATTAAGTATCCAGGGAAGTCATTAAGGTGTGATTTTCGCTCCTCTACATTAGATGTAATTCTTGTAATTTTGAACACTATCAGTTTCCTCCCAGAACCATAGCTTCTGTGAAAGAAATACCACATCTTGCCAAACACTCTGACTTCCCTATCTGACTCATTTAGCTGTATCAAATTGCAACCCTGACAATTCCACTATTGAGAAACAGCAAATGCTACTAAGGCATACATCAAGGAATTTAAACTGCCAGATTTGCGAAACAGAGACTATAAATAGGTTTGCATAAATCAGTAATTTTCATTAAAAAATAAAAATAGAATGACTTGAATACTTGGAAAAATGCATGCCTAGCGTTCGCAATAAATAAAAACAAGCACTCCCCTTAATATTCAACAGCAGGTAATTCATACTTTCCCCTAGTATTAATTTACTGAATAATTTAGATTTTAAATGCAAAAAGAAATTGTGTATATTTTAATCTGTAACCAAAAGCCTGTAACCAAAAGAATCACAGTGAAAAAACAGCAGAAGCTCTCTATTTGATAGCTAACAAATTCCAGCCTAAAATCTCAATTAACAGCTCAACGCTGTTTTTGGGCGAGATGAGGTAAAAAAGTTGTTCTTCTTAATGCCTCTGAAGATCTCTTAACTACTCTCAGCTCAAGAGCACCTATCAGCCTTTGCAGACTGGCAGGCTGTTGCAGGATTGCAGGCAGCAAACAAGCTCTCACAAATACTGTCGACTTTGGACACTTCAAAATTGTTTTAGGCATGTGGTAAGACAACAGTAATTCTTTTTAAATATACCCGTGCTTTACTAAGGGGAGTTTCTATCTGGCTAAAAGGACAGCTTGCTGTTCCAGTCTTGCAGATAACAAAATAACATTTCTCACTTTGAAGAAACTTCACGTATATTTGTGCACAAGGAATGCACACACAGATCCCAAACATACACCAGATGATGATGTGAAGATGGCTAATGTTAGCCAATACAGAGATAATTGAATTCAAAAGAATTAAACAATTTACTTGAAAGATCCCAGGTGCACTGTGAGCAAACACTCACAGTGTATTCCAGACAAAAAAAGCAGAGAAGATACAACTAGCTATACAGATAAGCGCTCCCCTGTAGACACACCTCTGGGACTAAGGTGTGGGCAGACTAAAAGAGATACGGAGCTTCTGCCCAACAGAGGAATTCCTAAAATGGATTATGTATTACAGGCTCCTGGGAAAGTAGGCTACATAAGATCTACCTTGTACTTCGGCAGTTGAGCATACACTTCCAGCAACTGGTTATAATTCTTAACAGCACAGTCTCCAGTACAGCAGGTGAACAACAGATAGAAGAAAGACTGATGACTTGCTAGATCACCTGTGAGCTTGCCTGCCTTCTGACATCCTTCTAAGCATGACCACCCAGGTTTTGGCTGTGATAGACTTAATTTTCATCCTAGTAGCTGGTATGGTACTGTTTTGTGGAGTTAGGATGAGAAGACGGTTGGTAACACAACAGAGTTTTAGATGACTTTGAGCTGTACTTACAGAGAGCCTATGACTTTTCAGCTAATTGTGCTGCCCTGCCAGCAAGGAGCCTGGGGAGCACAACAAGCTGAGAGGGGACAGGGCCAGCAATCTGACCCAGGATGGTCAAAGTGATATCCCATGCCACATAGTGTAGTGCTGAGCAGTCACACAGGGAGAGTTGGCTGAGGGGCTGCAGCTGATCAAGGACTAGCAAGGCACTGCTAAGCTGGTGGCTAGCAACTGTATTATGGACCACCAGTTTTGTTTATTATTATTGTTGCTTCTTTTTTTCTTTTCTTTTATTGTTCTTATTCTTTTATTCCTTTTACATTACTCCTTTTCTTTCTTTCTTTTTTACTAAAATGTCCCTACCTCAACCCATGAGATCTTTACTCTAATTTTCAATTTTTTTTTCACTTTCTCACTTCTTCAAAGGAAGGCCATTCCACTAGGAGGGCCAGCTGGAGACCTGATGATCAGCTCAGTGCAGCTGTGTTTCGCAAGGGGTTGTGGCACATGGGGGGGAGGGGAGGATCCTAAAAGTCAGCCTCAGGGAGCAGAACAGGCAGTCAGGCCTTGGCATGGCTCCTGGCATGGAGGGCTCCATCAGTCTGCTGCTCCCAATGGCTGTTGCCTCCCCCACACAAGGAGCTCCAGTCATGGCATCCACTTGGCAGAAGGCTGTCCTCTGCGTCCCCTTTGTCTCTCCAGCAAACAGGAACCAATGCAGCTGCCAAAGCGGATCTCCAAAGGGAACATGCAGCCATGCAGGTCTCAAGGTTTCTGTCAGGGTCTGATGGCAGCAGTGAATGCACCTGTGGGTAGAAGGACTGCTAGTCTGGTGACAGAGCTTTGTGAGGAGCCGAGCAGGCTGAGGGGCATCAGGGAATCGGAGGAGAAAACTGACTGCTGCAATCATACCTTACTATCCTCGGGATAGACATTCTGCCTCCTCAGAAAGTTCACATCCGTGTGTAGATGAAAAAATGTAGAGATACAGATGGAGAAAAGCAAGTGGACTTCATGTGTTTTTATGTGTTACCACTCCAATAGTGTCAACGGTTTACGGGCTGGTTCGGCCCGGTTCCGTGACTAGCAGGGCGGAGGGATCCGCAGATCCGCGCCTCCGGAAAAGGGAAACAGGGCACCCAAAATACTTGAAAACAGCAGCAACGATCTGAGGTGAAACAAACTAATTTACTAGATATAGTATCAGCAAAATATAATGAGAGAGAGGGAGTGTGTGCGAAAGATGGATAGGTCTCACCACAATGCTGAGGTGAGAAGTGCAGTCCAGTTGAGCCGATGAGGAAAAGCAGACGGAGAAGAGCAAACGGAGAAGCGCGGGTGAAGAAGAGCAGACGAAGAAGAGAACATCAAGTGACCTTGCTGGGAGTTACATCTCCTTGCTGACTGCAAAGCCCCCTGGGGAATGTTGTTCTTCTCCAGACAGGTACCCGGAACTTGAGCATCCACAGTCAAACCCCCAGTGCATTACATGATGTTATGATGTGGAATACTGATAACCAAAAATCATAAAACCATGACAGATAGACAAGGGCACCTACAACGAAAAAGACGTGCCAGCAGAACCTGGACAGACGTGGTGGGAACAATACTGCTTCTCACACACCCTGCTGGCACAAGAGCAAAGGCTGACGATGTCAGTGATTACTCTGTATATAGCAGACATCCTTTTTTTCCAGGAAGTAAGAAATTCTGGTATCAGAGGATGATTGTTCAGAGAATGAAACGAGGAAGAGTTGTAATAAATTAAACGATGTGTTTTCATCTTGTGTATCTGAGAAACTCTCAATGTCATTGCTGTGAAATGACCGTTGCACGTTTTGCATTCAAAGAGAAGTTCCAGCGAAGGACAGTTAGGGCATGTTATGCATGGGTAAATATTCACCATACCACATTTCTTTGTGTTTCCTGATACTAAGGAAATGGTGGCAAGCAAGGCAGGCTTACAGCTGCCACGCCAGTGCCTCTCAGATCTGTGCAGCATCTTCCTGCCTCTCAGCAAGATCTCTGGAGATACAGAAATACAATCAATTTGTGTCTAGTACGGCTTCACCTCTGGATGGTGTCAGAATGCACCTAGCATATACTTATTCACTGTCAGCTTCAGGGCCACACAGAGCGGCCAAAGCTGCTTTCAGAAAGCAACCCAAACAAAAACATAGGGCTCTTCAGGTGCCTGAGTTGCTGCCCGTGTCACAGCACCTGCAGTCAGACCACTTGCCCAGAGGGCAGGAGAGCTGCATTCAACTCCACCCTCAGCCCACTGGCCAGCACTGGCACACTGGTATCTGGCGGGCAGCAAGGAGAAAGAATGCAGCAAATTCAGCTCAGGTCTCCCTCAGCCATAGCCAAGAAGGCTCACAGAGCAGTGTGCACAGCCCTCCTAGGAAGGAGATGGCTCTCTTTGGTGGCAGAATGGTTAGAAGCACAAAAACCAAAATCACTCTTTACAGAGAGAACAGATCATTGCTGATAACTGTGGAAAAAGAAAGGAGAAAGCTCCACGTTTCTTTTACAAGCTGAAAATATTATGTGAAATGGCACTTGAAGTTGTCTTGTGGAATGGTATTAAACAAAGGAAGACCTTTGTGAAACCACTTGACTCCATAAGAGTTAACGCACATAAGAGTCAATGCACATATGAAGCAGGAAGAGAAATGTATGAGCTAATGAACGTCACCAAAATAAAGCAGAGATATACATACATTTGCCAGAATTACATTTCTGCATGTCCTGGCTTTGGCTACAGCACTGCAAGTCAGCAGTGCTCCCTGCCATCACAATTCTTAAGAAACAAGGGATGGTTACTTGTGCATAATTCTACAAGCAAGCTAGGAGACAAGAGACCTCTTTTTTTTTTTTGTTTTATAAGGATGTTTGTTCACTGAGTGTGCCCACCAGAGTCCAAGGTTGATCAGCTCCATCTCCAACTCCCACCTAAATTCCCTCCGAGTACAACAACGAGGCAAAGTATGTACCCACAGACACCAGTGGCCAAATCCATCCTGAATCTTGGCAAACTCCTGGTGTCTGGTGGGTGGCAATACTGCACCAACCAAGACTCCATGATTCCCACCTGTCGGCTGTTTGGATCAGCGCACCCTCTAATAGTCCCATATGGAGAGTGTGAAAATGTAATGGAGAGTGGACGTAAGCAGTGGGCTGTTGTGGCCTGAATTAAGTCACACCACCACTGAGTGCTGCCATGCTGGATGTGCCAGAATTGCGAATACGAATTGGAGTCCAAGGCAGACAACAGATCTCATCAATGTGTTTTCCTCCATCCCTCTTTGAAACTGGGAAGAAAATTATCTACATTCTTGTAATGGTTGGTTTGCCTCCCCCCCCAAATATAAATAAATAAATAAACAAACAAATAAATAAAGGGGTCTGGATTAAGTTCAATCTGAGTGCAGTTGTACATCAGTATGATTGACATAATATAGCATAAAACACCCAAAACATATTATGTTTCCCCAGGCGGTCAACAGAATGACACACAGTCAGATGCAAAACAAGTTGGGAGTGCCATAAACAAGCAAAGGTCCCGTTAGGTGTGGATGCTGAAAACTCCGGCTCCCAACTTCCTGCTGAGCAGCCACCAACACCTGGAACTGAAACCTGACAGCAGGCTTTGCGGATGGTTTCCAGCATTTACAGAGAAAAGGGGGAGCGTGAACAACATTCAGATTGAATGAAATGATTTTTGTTTTAGGCTGGACGTAACAAGCGTTATTTTTATCTAAAACGTCAAACTTCCCATTTCTGAAACATGAAATTTCCCTGGAAGTTCCCTTTGAATTGTTCATTACTTTTCCAAGCCAATAAATAGTGATTATTGTGGGAACCACTTCCCCTAGCATTTTTCCATAGTTGTCTATTTTTACTCTGTACGTTTTTGCAATTCAGTCAAGAAGGCTATGGTATTTTCTCATACGTATATAAGTATTGCTGCATAATTCCAGGGAAACAGATGTGTATTCTGAAAATGCATCTATACACAAATATCACAAGTCACAGCCTCTCTTCTAACCTTCACAACATGTTCTGAATTCAAGTGCTCATTTTGGCCATCTCCATGGTACTCAGCACTGCTGAAAATGAAGGGTTTCTGTGTACACAAAAAAAAAATAACATCACACAGTATATTGGCTTTGCCAGTATTAGATAATTCAATTCTGAGGAACTTCACAAGCAGTATGATTACGTAACCAACTGCAGGAACTGGGGCCTGGCCTCTGTCACAGGTACATGTCATCAAAAATGCAGCTACTCCCTTTCATAGAATCATAGAATGGTTTGGGTTGGAAGGGACCTTTAAGACCATGTGGTTCCAACCCCCCTGCTATAGACAGGGACACCTCACGCTAGACAAGGTTGCTAACAGCCCCATCCAGCCTGGCCTTGAACACCTCCAGGTAGGTGGAACCCACCTGGAGTGGGCACCAGTGTCTCACCATCCTCACAGTTTATTTAGTCTGATTTTTTTTTACATTTACTGGATACCATGGACTTCATAATTTTGACAGACAATAAAGGGAGAAGAACCTGCTGTAAGAAGCTAAGTTGCCCAAATAGCTTAAACTGAGCGAGTTAATATCTCAAACACTTGGCAGAAGAAAAGAGATGTTACGGTACCTCTGTTTCGGCAGGAGCACCTGTAAGAGACTGAGATGTTGTGGTTACCTTACTCAGGCTGGATAGCACCTTTCTGGGACTAACTTATTGTGAAGGAGAGGGGAAAGCACAGGGTAGCCTGCTCAAGTATCCTTCTGGAAGGTCCTGGAACCATACACTGAGCATGTGTGTCTAGAAGACACAATCCTACGGACCCATGTGTGCACACACTGTCTGGAGGAAGCAGACCCAATGCGCTGCTTGAACCTGGGGTGGTAATTTGGACTTTTCATTTACCTCTATTCTTCTATCTTCATTTTTTTCTTTCTCTCTCGTATGTTAAGTGCATTAGAGATAACAAGGTTGAAATAGTTTCTGCCAAGATAGCTTCTGCCAAAATAGCTGTTGCCATCAGTAAAACTTTTAATTGATCATTTGGTGTTATGTTGCCTTAATTCAGCCTAAGGGTATCTTAAATTTCAATTGCTTCTAAGTGAGAAAGGTGCTGAGCACTGTAAGCTGGAGGGAGACACAGCAATTTGGTTATGTCTTAAGTGCTCAATCAGGTTTAGGAGAGGATTAGCTGTGTTTGTTGTGTCAAACAAAATGCAATAGCCATATCACTAGCCTCTGGCTTTTTTTTCTTTTTTTCGACCTTTGGTACATCACAAACAATGCTAATGGTTTTCCAGTGGTGGGATCTTCTTTGTTCCCTCTGGAGGGGCAAACCAAAGTGATAGTCAGGTCCAGAAAACTTCAGGATGAGCTCAGGAACACCTGTTCAAGAACTGAGCGGATTGGAAAATTGAATATGCATATGAAGTGTTTTTTAAGACTCCTCTGGCCATCAGCTGAGAACTAAAGGCTCTTACAAAGCTGGAGGATGACAGAAAAGAAATTTTAGAACAGAAAAGAAATTTTAGAACAGAAATAGGAATATTTTAGTTCCTAGATGCTTTGTCAAATTCATTTTTGCCAGCAAGATGACAGAGAGATAGCCCTTGAGGAGCTGGGAAACAGAACATTTTGCATATGTGATAGCATATTATTTTCTGGTAAATGCATATTTTCCCAAGATGGCTTCTCATCTCAGGCTCTTTTATTAGGGTTCGTACAATTATTTCTCATTTACAGATTTAGTACCCTCAGGAGTATTTGTGCATTTCATTATTTTCCAACCAATAGTTCAGGTTAGATGGGCAAGGCAAACTGGAAAACAGAACCTTTCAGAGTGCCAGACATCTCTTAGCCAACAGCTCTTGACACTCTCCTCACTGGGCCCAGAAAGGGCTGGGGCTCACTGGGTCAGGAGAAGGCCTGGTAGCCAGGGCCTGTCCCACAGCTGGAGCCAGGGAGCAGAACAAGCCGAGGACAGGAGAGGCAGCCCCAGCCCTGGGCATTGGGTACCGCCATGGACACTGGGACAGGCTGGGGCCAGGGACAGGTCCAGGCCGAGGCTTGTGGTTGGGGTCTGGGCCCAAGCTATGGGCCATAGCCAGGCACAGGCAGTTTCCACAGTCCATGTCTGCACTCTGGCTGCAGCCTTCCCACAGTCCTGCTGGGAGCCTCTGCCCACCTCCCAAAGACTGAGACTCTGTCAGCTGTGACTTTGCCCTGCGTGCCCAGGGCCCTGGCAGCCAAACCCCTGGGGCGATGCCCTCAGGCTTGACACAGCCTCCTTCTTGTTGTCCTGTCTCTCACTCAGATTTGTGTGAGGTCTAAGGCTTGAAATCTGAAGAGGTTTTGGGGAAGTCCCTGGCCTTGCTGGGACTGAATGCTTCAGTCAAGATACTAATCACTATCCTGTTCTTTTGTTTTTTCTTTTTTTTCTCCCTTGCATTAATAACACATAGTTACGGAGTAGAATTTTATATCAGTAGATAAACAGTTGTGAGCCTCCTGAAAAGCACTCCAGGCCCCCTGGTATGCAGAGGGGGTGTTGCAACATTTCCAGACTATAATTGTAAAAACCAAACAGCAGCAAGCTTCCTAGACTGTTTGAGGAGTCTCACACTCTGGAGATATTCAGAACTGGACTGGGCAATGTCCTGAGCAGCCTGCTCTAACTGACCTTAGGGCTGTCTCTCCAGTATTAACAGTTCTGTGGCTTCCTAAAAGCCACATATAATTTTATTTCACAAAGAACATGGCTCTCCAATCTCCTCATGTCATGGTATCAACATAGCATAAACAAAAGCAAAATCAAAGAAAAAAAACCTGTTTCTCATTTGTAACCCCAAAGTTTCAAAGAATGGTACAATTAAGCTATAATTTCTGGCAATGTTTTCAAGAAAACAGGAAAACTCATCTGGAGTGCTATCTCATGATAGTATATTTTAAGGAGCTTTTTTTCTAAATGTTATCTGCAGTTGTGTTTGAAAATTGCTTTTAGGCTATAAGAATTTTTTGAAAGTACAGAAATTGGAGATATATTTTGCCTATGAAGCATGGAGTAGATAGGGATTTCACTGATTCAGTCTCAGAAAAAAGCTGAGAAACCAAAGAGCTTTTTGATATTTTTTTTACCCTTTCTCACAAGAATCTACATTTAGGAATTTCTATGTTCAGCTGAGTTTTCTTTTTTATTTTTAGGAAGGATGAAGCTTTTAGAAGAATTTTGACTAGTTGATAAGCTGTTTTTATTGTGCATCCAATTGATGGACAGAATTTCAGCTCATTAACATGGGTTACCAGAAAGACAAGATCAGTTGCCAGATTTTATTAATTTAGCTCTGGGATATTACTTTTCAAGCTAAAATAGACAAAGATTCCTGTCCCTACTGTAATTTCAGAATCATGAGATTTTCCATGATGGCTGTTCTAAATTATACTTTAAAAACATGGAGAGCTGTAAGTACTCTGTAGTGTGAGCATAATGAAGAACCTCATCAACTTTTGTATTTCTATTTCCTTATATAAGAACCACGGAATTTCCTTTTCCTTCATACATAACTGTTACTTTATTACTTCCATGAGAAATATGAAGTGTCTCATTAATCAGTATCTTATCAATAAGGAAAATGTTATCTTTGTATGCTGCTTTTTTATTACATGTTTATAAGCTTCCCTGTAAAATGCCCATAAATGAGCTTCAGGAACTGTAATTACATGTTATTGATGCAAAGAAACTGCAGCGCCTCTACTGATTACATCAACCAATGTCTGCTTTAGCTTCTCAGAGTATTTCTTTCTTGTTTTAGGAAAAAATAACTTCTTATTTTGAATATTTTGTGATTCTGTGGTATTTAAATATCCAAGAATTTGGCTCTAAGCACAAGCTATGATTCAGCAGAGCTTGAATACAAAACAAAGTAACTGAAGGGGGGATAATTTTACTATTTATTGAGTTCTTCATATAAGGGATAACTTTTCATACCTGTATTCATTTCACTTACAGAAAAATAATTTTATACATTCCCAAGATGTAAAGATTAGGCTTGATCACATGACTGATGTAATCATCGTTATTCTGTGACATTTTTCTCGTGTCAACAGGACCTTAGCAAAGTTATCTCTTTCTTCTTTGTTCAGTCTGGACTCTTCTGGCATTTATCCCAGCAGAGGCTCTCAACAGGGCTGTGGGCAGCCACAGCCAGGGCCCAGTCATGGACTGTAGAAACTAACTGTGCCTGGCCATGTCCCTTCTCTGGGTGTGGACCCCACATGCAGGCCCCAACCCAGTCTGGCCCTGGCCTGTCCCAGTTCTCATGGCATATCCTGACTATGAGTTATGATCATTTGCATTTAGACATATTTCCAGAATTGACAGCAGCTTTCCTATACATAGGTAAAAGGCAAAGCAGTGTTTAAAAATGAAGACCCCTAATAGGTCTGCTTTTCTTTCAGTGAAATTGCAGCTGAGTTTCCTGTTAAAAGCACTGTCTAAACGGAAAAATGTGGAACAGTATTAGGGGAAGTGGTTTCCACAATAATCACTATTTATAAGCTTGGGAAAGTAGTGAACGATTCAAAGGGAACTTCCAGGGAAATTTCATGTTTCAGAAATGGGAAGTTTGACGTTTTAGATAAAAATAACGCTTGTTACGTCCAGCCTAAAAGAAAAATCATCATGTAGTCTTTCATAGAGTCATCACAGAGTCATAGAATGGCCTAGGTTGAAAAGGACCACAATGATCATGTAGTTTCAACCCCTCTGCTATGTGCAGAGTCACCAACCACCAGACCAGGCTGCCCAGAGCCACGTCCAGCCTGGCCTTGAATGCCTCCAGTGTTGGGGCATCCACAACCTCCCTAGGCAACCTGTTCCAGTGCTTCACCACCCTCTGAGTGAAAAACTTCCTCCTAATATCTAACCTAAATCTCCCCTGTCTCAGTTTAAGACCATTCCCCCTTGTCCTATCACTATCCACCCCCATAAACAGTCGTTGCCCCTCCTGTTTATATGCTCCCTTCAAGTATTGAAGTTCACAATGAGATCTTCCTGGATCCTTCTCTTCTCCAAGCTAAACAAGCCAGTTCCCTCAACCTATACTCACAAGAGAGGTGCTCCAGCCCTCTGATCATCTTGGTGGCCATTCTGCTCTGGACTCGTTCCAAAAGCTCTGTGTCAGTCTTGTGCTGGGGGCCCCAGGCCTGGATGCAGTACTCCAGATGGGGCCTCACAAGAGCTGAGTAGAGGGGGACAATCAACTCCCTCTTCCTGCTTGCCACCTCTTTTTTAATGCAGCTCAGAACACAGTTGGCCTTCCGGGCTGCAAGCGCACACTGCTGGCTCACGTCCACCAGGACCCCCAAGTCCTTCTCGACAGGGCTGCTCTCAAGGGGTTCTTCACCCAGTCTGTATAAATACCTGGGATTGTCCTGGCCCAAGTGCAACACCTTGTACTTGGCCTTGTTGAACTCATTAGGTTCACATGAACCCACTTCTCCAGCCTGTCGAGGTCTCTCTGGATGGCATCCCTTCCTCCACTCAATCTGAATGTTATTCACTCTCCCCCTTTTCTCTGTAAATGCTGGAAACCATCCGCAAAGCCTGCTGTCAGGTTTCAGTTCCAGGTGTTGGTGGCTGCTCAGCAGGAAGTTGGGAGCCGGAGTTTTCAGCATCCACACCTAACGGGACCTTTGCTTGTTTATGGCACTCCCAACTTGTTTTGCATCTGGCTGTGTGTCACCTGGCTGTGTCATTATGTTAATGGCCCAGGGAAACAGGATGTGTTTTGGGTGTTTCTCCAGTACTTCTCACGTCCCTGAGCCCTGCATCCCTAAACCTCTGGGTGGGGACTGGGGTGGTGAACCCCCCCGCTGTGAGGACAGAGCAGGTCCAAGACCGCCTCATGAGACTGAATGTGTACAAGTCTATGGGGCCAGATGGCGTGCATCCCAGGGTTCTGAAGGAGCTGGCTGAGATGGTTGCTGATCCGTTCTCCATCATATTTGAAAAGTCATGGCTGTCAGGTGAGGTCCCAGATGACTGGAGGAAGGGTCACATCACTCTCATTTACAAGAAAGGGAGCAAGGAGGACCCCGGGAACTACAGGCCGGTGAATCTCACCTCTGTGCCTGGGAAGGTCATGGAACAGATCATCCTGGATGACATGCTTGATCACATGAGGAACAGGCGTGTGATCCGTGACAGCCAGCACGGCTTCACCAGAGGAAGGTCATGCTTGACCAATCTGGTGGCCTTTTATGATGGAGTGACGGCATCAGTGGACAAGGGAAAGACGACCGATGTCATTTACCTGGACTTGAGCAAGGCCTTTGACATGGTCCCCCACCACATCCTTATCTCCAAATTGGAGGAATGTGGATTTGATGGGTGGACCACTCAATGGATAAGAAACTGGTTGAAAGGCCGCAGAGAGACGGTGGTCATCAAAGGCTCCATGTCCAGGTGGAGGCTGGTGACGAGCAGTGTCACCTGGGGGTCTGTCTTGGGACGGACCGGTGCTCTTTAACATCTTTATCAATGACATTGATGATGGAATTGAGTGCACCCTCAGCAAGTTTGCTGACGACACCAAGCTGAGTGGTGCGGTCGACACGGTTGAAGGAAGGGATGCCATTCAGAGGGACCTCGAGAGGCTAGAAAGGTGGGCCCGGGTGAACCTGATGAGGTTCAACATGGCAAAGTGCAGAGTTTTGCACTTGGGCCGGAGGAATCCCAGGCATCCATGCAGACTGGAAGGAGCGGTCCTTGAGAGCAGCCCTGTGGAGAAGGACCTGGGGGTCTTGATAGATGAAAAACTTAATACGAGCCAGCAGTGTGCCCTTGTGGCTCGGAAGGCAAATGCTATCCTGGGCTCCATCAAAAAAGGGGTGGCCAGCAGGGACAGGGAGGTGATTGTCCCCTTCTACTCAGCTCTTGTGAGGCCCCATCTGGAGTACAGTGTCCAAGTGTGGAGCCCCCAATATAAAAAAGACAGGGAGCTGTTGGAGAGGGTCCAGAGGAGAGCCACAAAGATGATCAGGGGACTGGAGCACCTCCCCTATGAAGACAGGCTGAGGGAGCTGGGCTTGTTCAGCCTGGAGAAAAGAAGGCTGCGGGGTGACCTCATTGCAGCATTTCAACACCTAAAGGGAGCCTACAGAGGGGAGAGGAATCAACTCTTTGAAAGGGTAGACAACTGCAGGACGAGGGGAAATGGTTTTAAGTTGAGGGAGGGGAGATTTAGGTTGGACGTCAGGGGGAAATTCTTTACTATGAGAGTGGTGAGGTACTGGAACAGGCTGCCCAGAGAGGTTGTAGATGCCCCATCCCTGGAAGTGTTGAAGGCCAGATTGGATGGGGCCCTGGGCAGCCTGGTCTAGCATTAAATGTGGAGATTGGTGGCCCTGCCTGTGGCAGGGGGGTTGGACATTCATGACCCTTGAGGTCCCTTCCAACCCTGGCCATTCTGTGATTCTGTTGTTTTGTTTTGTTTTGTTTTGTTGGTTTTTTTTTTTTGGTGAACCATACTGATGTACACCTGCAGCCAGATTTGACTTAATCTCACATACAGACCACACACTCTGCCCTAGCAATTCTATCAGCAGTTACCTTTCAGAAATGAAATATTCTCAATCAGAAACAGAATAGTTTTTTTCCCTCAACCATAAATTTATGGGAAACCCCTCAGGGAATGTTTCATAATTGGTCATAAATGATATTATGTGTAGCTTGCATAAACTTTAAGTCATTAGCATCAGCACATTTGGTCACATGCTCATACTTCTATTATCTCTCTCACTAGGGAAGTATCTTGCTGGTGGTACAATATAATTTTTTCTGTTGTTAGTAATGGACATCAAATTACATTAATGTGTGTAGATCCAGCTGCCTCTATTTATTTATGTGTAGATTTAACCTCTGGTAGAAGAAAAATGTATCCTGAAATTGAGTCTATTCATAAATCACAACAGAATCATGAAGAGCATTTCAGGATGTCCTCTAGTACGTTCTGGATTCAGTGGTGTCAGTTCCCTTAAGTATTCTTCACCTCCTCCTCACATACCAAGGTAAAATTACTTGCATGGAGCAATCCCTGTCCTAGAATATACTCTAAACTGGACAGGCCCTGAACAGTCTGATGTGCTCACCCATCTTTGATTGGTGGTTGCGATAAATAATCCTGAGAGATCCCCTTCAGTCTAAGCAGTTCTGCGATTCTTTAATACTTTTGACTTGTTCCACAGCTTTACATGAAAAATCACGTGCTCAAGTTCCACTTCAGCTTGTGTATCAAACATAACCATCAGTAGCAAAGTTTTGCTTTCAGCCACAAAGAAAGGAAAACCATGGCCAACTGGGTGTGGGAAATCCTCTTGTCTGGTTGCTAGCCTTACCCTGTGAAGTACTGCAGATTTCTTCCATCTAGATCTTCATATAAAATATGTGATTAGGCTTGGGGACGAGGATTAGAATTCAAATTCTAGCAGAGAAGAGTGGAGATTACTTTCTGTTTAGAAACTCCTGTGAGCTGAGTGTTGGTAGAGACTTTGTCAAACACAGGAATTCCTATAACCAAGCAATCAATTTCCCAGTGTGCTTTGGTCTCCTGGTTAGCATCAGTACACCTTCTCCCCAGCATTTTAATTTTGTAGTCACTTTGTCTCAAAACAGAAGCTAGCTCTGGATCTAGTTCAGTAACATCTGTACAATCAATTCCATCATATATGGACTGTAAAAGTCTCTTTCCTGAGCGTGTTCTTTGTTCATATAACCAAAGATCACATTAATCTGGTTTTCTACTAGTTTAAGCATCAAGAACCCAGCCATAAATATAAAACCAACCTGGAATCCCAGCTGCATGCTACATGAAAGCTTTCCTGAGAGAACTATGTAAGCCAACAAGTTCTTGCTGCCAGATGACACAGATCTGCTTGGTTCTTCCAGTGCCCTTACCTCCTAATTCATCCTCCTGTTCAGATCTTACAATACTCAGCTAGTTTGTTCAGCTCCTCCCACATGCTGAAAGCCACTCGCTTTAGGCAGTTGTGTTATGCTAAACGACTTCCTGAGGGGCCAGGCAAGCCCCCAAGCACGGGGCTGCCTTCCACCAGTGCCAGCTCCAATGATCTGCCAAGTAGTATGGTGCCTATGGGCAGCAGCCATGCCTCAGGATCCACTCCCACGCATAACGTTTTGGTTTGCCTCTCACGGATCACTATATGTTTTTTTTTATATCCTGGTTTTTGGCACAGCATCATGAGCCATTGCAGTGGATGGAGCAGAGAACTAAGCACAGCATCCATCTTGTCCATTAGTTACTAAAACCAGGATTGCTTCTGCAAATCCTTTTTTTTTTTTTGGTGACAAAACCAACCATTACAAGAATGTAGATAATTTTCTTCCCAGTTTCAAAGAGGGATGGAGGAAAACACATTGATGAGATCTGTTGTCTGCCTTGGACTCCAATTCGTATTCGCAATTCTGGCACATCCAGCATGGCAGCACTCAGTGGTGGTGTGACTTAATTCAGGCCACAACAGCCCACTGCTTACGTCCACTCTCCATTACATTTTCACACTCTCCATATGGGACTATTAGAGGGTGCGCTGATCCAAACAGCCGACAGGTGGGAATCATGGAGTCTTGGTTGGTGCAGTATTGCCACCCACCAGACACCAGGAGTTTGCCAAGATTCAGGATGGATTTGGCCACTGGTGTCTGTGGGTACATACTTTGCCTCGTTGTTGTACTCGGAGGGAATTTAGGTGGGAGTTGGAGATGGAGCTGATCAACCTTGGACTCTGGTGGGCACACTCAGTGAACAAACATCCTTATAAAACAAAAAAAAAAAGAGGTCTCTTGTCTCCTAGCTTGCTTGTAGAATTATGCACAAGTAACCATCCCTTGTTTCTTAAGAATTGTGATGGCAGGGAGCACTGCTGACTTGCAGTGCTGTAGCCAAAGCCAGGACATGCAGAAATGTAATTCTGGCAAATGTATGTATATCTCTGCTTTATTTTGGTGACGTTCATTAGCTCATACATTTCTCTTCCTGCTTCATATGTGCATTGACTCTTATGTGCGTTAACTCTTATGGAGTCAAGTGGTTTCACAAAGGTCTTCCTTTGTTTAATACCATTCCACAAGACAACTTCAAGTGCCATTTCACATAATATTTTCAGCTTGTAAAAGAAACGTGGAGCTTTCTCCTTTCTTTTTCCACAGTTATCAGCAATGATCTGTTCTCTCTGTAAAGAGTGATTTTGGTTTTTGTGCTTCTAACCATTCTGCCACCAAAGAGAGCCATCTCCTTCCTAGGAGGGCTGTGCACACTGCTCTGTGAGCCTTCTTGGCTATGGCTGAGGGAGACCTGAGCTGAATTTGCTGCATTCTTTCTCCTTGCTGCCCGCCAGATACCAGTGTGCCAGTGCTGGCCAGTGGGCTGAGGGTGGAGTTGGATGCAGCTCTCCTGCCCTCTGGGCAAGTGGTCTGACTGCAGGTGCTGTGACATGGGCAGCAACTCAGGCACCTGAAGGGCCCTATGTTTTTGTTTGGGTTGCTTTCTGAAAGCAGCTTTGGCCGCTCTGTGTGGCCCTGAAGCTGACAGTGAGTAAGTATATGCTAGGTGCATTCTGACACCATCCAGAGGTGAAGCCGTACTAGACACAAATTGATTGTATTTCTGTATCTCCAGAGATCTTGCTGAGAGGCAGGAAGGTGCTGCACAGATCTGAGGGGCACTGGCGTGGCAGCTGTAAGCCTGCCTTGCTTGCCACCATTTCCTTAGTATCAGGAAACACAAAGAAATGTGGTATGGTGAATATTTACCCATGCATAACATGCCCTAACTGTCCTTCGCTGGAACTTCTCTTTGAATGCAAAACGTGCAACGGTCATTTCACAGCAATGACATTGAGAGTTTCTCAGATACACAAGATGAAAACACATCGTTTAATTTATTACAACTCTTCCTCGTTTCATTCTCTGAACAATCATCCTCTGACACCAGAATTTCTTACTTCCTGGAAAAAAAGGATGTCTGCTATATACAGAGTAATCACTGACATCGTCAGCCTTTGCTCTTGTGCCAGCAGGGTGTGTGAGAAGCAGTATTGTTCCCACCACGTCTGTCCAGGTTCTGCTGGCACGTCTTTTTCGTTGTAGGTGCCCTTGTCTATCTGTCATGGTTTTATGATTTTTGGTTATCAGTATTCCACATCATAACATCATGTAATGCACTGGGGGTTTGACTGTGGATGCTCAAGTTCCGGGTACCTGTCTGGAGAAGAACAACATTCCCCAGGGGGCTTTGCAGTCAGCAAAGCAGTCAGCATCTTTCGCACACACTCCCTCTCTCTCATTATATTTTGCTGATACTATATCTAGTAAATTAGTTTGTTTCACCTCAGATCGTTGCTGCTGTTTTCAAGTATTTTGGGTGCCCTGTTTCCCTTTTCCGGAGGCGCGGATCTGCGGATCCCTCCGCCCTGCTAGTCACGGAACCGGGCCGAACCAGCCCGTAAACCGTTGACACTATTGGAGTGGTAACACATAAAAACACATGAAGTCCACTTGCTTTTCTCCATCTGTATCTCTACATTTTTTCATCTACACACGGATGTGAACTTTCTGAGGAGGCAGAATGTCTATCCCGAGGATAGTAAGGTATGATTGCAGCAGTCAGTTTTCTCCTCCGATTCCCTGATGCCCCTCAGCCTGCTCGGCTCCTCACAAAGCTCTGTCACCAGACTAGCAGTCCTTCTACCCACAGGTGCATTCACTGCTGCCATCAGACCCTGACAGAAACCTTGAGACCTGCATGGCTGCATGTTCCCTTTGGAGATCCGCTTTGGCAGCTGCATTGGTTCCTGTTTGCTGGAGAGACAAAGGGGACGCAGAGGACAGCCTTCTGCCAAGTGGATGCCATGACTGGAGCTCCTTGTGTGGGGGAGGCAACAGCCATTGGGAGCAGCAGACTGATGGAGCCCTCCATGCCAGGAGCCATGCCAAGGCCTGACTGCCTGTTCTGCTCCCTGAGGCTGACTTTTAGGATCCTCCCCTCCCCCCCATGTGCCACAACCCCTTGCGAAACACAGCTGCACTGAGCTGATCATCAGGTCTCCAGCTGGCCCTCCTAGTGGAATGGCCTTCCTTTGAAGAAGTGAGAAAGTGAAAAAAAAATTGAAAATTAGAGTAAAGATCTCATGGGTTGAGGTAGGGACATTTTAGTAAAAAAGAAAGAAAGAAAAGGAGTAATGTAAAAGGAATAAAAGAATAAGAACAATAAAAGAAAAGAAAAAAAGAAGCAACAATAATAATAAACAAAACTGGTGGTCCATAATACAGTTGCTAGCCACCAGCTTAGCAGTGCCTTGCTAGTCCTTGATCAGCTGCAGCCCCTCAGCCAACTCTCCCTGTGTGACTGCTCAGCACTACACTATGTGGCATGGGATATCACTTTGACCATCCTGGGTCAGATTGCTGGCCCTGTCCCCTCTCAGCTTGTTGTGCTCCCCAGGCTCCTTGCTGGCAGGGCAGCACAATTAGCTGAAAAGTCATAGGCTCTCTGTAAGTACAGCTCAAAGTCATCTAAAACTCTGTTGTGTTACCAACCGTCTTCTCATCCTAACTCCACAAAACAGTACCATACCAGCTACTAGGATGAAAATTAAGTCTATCACAGCCAAAACCTGGGTGGTCATGCTTAGAAGGATGTCAGAAGGCAGGCAAGCTCACAGGTGATCTAGCAAGTCATCAGTCTTTCTTCTATCTGTTGTTCACCTGCTGTACTGGAGACTGTGCTGTTAAGAATTATAACCAGTTGCTGGAAGTGTATGCTCAACTGCCGAAGTACAAGGTAGATCTTATGTAGCCTACTTTCCCAGGAGCCTGTAATACATAATCCATTTTAGGAATTCCTCTGTTGGGCAGAAGCTCCGTATCTCTTTTAGTCTGCCCACACCTTAGTCCCAGAGGTGTGTCTACAGGGGAGCGCTTATCTGTTTAGCTAGTTGTATCTTCTCTGCTTTTTTTGTCTGGAATACACTGTGAGTGTTTGCTCACAGTGCACCTGGGATCTTTCAAGTAAATTGTTTAATTCTTTTGAATTCAGTTATCTCTGTATTGGCTAACATTAGCCATCTTCACATCATCATCTGGTGTATGTTTGGGATCTGTGTGTGCATTCCTTGTGCACAAATATACGTGAAGTTTCTTCAAAGTGAGAAATGTTATTTTGTTATCTGCAAGACTGGAAAAGCAAGCTGTCCTTTTAGCCAGATAGAAACTCCCCTTAGTAAAGCACGGGTATATTTAAAAAGAATTACTGTTGTCTTACCACATGCCTAAAACAATTTTGAAGTGTCCAAAGTCGACAGTATTTGTGAGAGCTTGTTTGCTGCCTGCAATCCTGCAACAGCCTGCCAGTCTGCAAAGGCTGATAGGTGCTCTTGAGCTGAGAGTAGTTAAGAGATCTTCAAAGGCATTAAGAAGAACAGCTTTTTTACCTCATCTCGCCCAAAAACAGCGTTGAGCTGTTAATTGAGATTTTAGGCTGGAATTTGTTAGCTATCAAATAGAGAGCTTCTGCTGTTTTTTCACTGTGATTATTTTGGTTACAGGCTAATTTTAAATGTACACAATATTAGGAACCTCTCCTCCCCCCCCATGTGCCACAACCCCTTGTGAAACACAGCTACACTGATCTGATCATCAGGTTTCCAGCTGGCCAGCACAGAGTTTTAGATGACTTTAAGCTGTGCTTACACAGAGCCTATGACTTTTCAGCTAATAGTGCTGCCCTGCCAGCAAGGAGCCTGGGGAGTACAACAAGCTGAGAGAGGACAGGGTCAGCAAGCTAACCCAAGATGGTTAAAGTGATATCCTGTGCCATGTGGTGTAGGGCTGAGCAGTCACACAGGGGGTTGGCTAAGGGGCTGCTGCTGCTCAGGGACTGGCAAGGCATTGTTCAGCTGACAGCCAGCAATTGCTGTGAGCATATGCTTATAGTGCACCTGGAATCTTGCAAGTGGATTATTCTTTAGAATTCAGTCATCTCTGTATTAGTCATCTAGCATTAGTCTAGTCTGTATTCAGCTAGCGTTAGTCATCTTCATATCATCAGCTGAAGGTAGGATTTCTGTTGATCTTGTATCAAGCATAACCACTGTCACCATGGCTGCATTACCTCGCAGTTCCTGTGAGGTACTTTTGACCCCTATTCATCAGGTATGCAAATTCAAGCAAATAATGTTTGGTTATGTTTTCTTACTTTAACAGAGAAGGCAAACAGATTGACAAAAAGTTTACAGGCAACATACAACACAAATTCCAACTGAAGAACCAATGCCTTTCTTAATCACAGCTGTAAAAAGAAAGAATGGGAGCAGTAATTGCTTTCTTTGCAAACCCTAGCAGCCAAAGGTATCTGTATCATCTCTATTTTTACCTAACAGTACAGCAAAGAAAACATTTGTCTACTGAAAGGGAGAGCTGTGCTCAGATTCCACTTCATTTTGAGTAGTCTTAGCTTCTGCCAATGCAACATAACCATCGGTAGCAAGGTTTTGCTTTCAGCCATAAAGAAAGGAAAGCCATGGCCTACTGGGAGTGGGAAATCCTCTTGTGCAGTTTCTAGCCTTACCCTGTGAAGTATTGCAGATTTCTTACAATTCGATGTTCATATAAAATATGTTAGTAGGCCTGCGGATGAGAATCCAAATGATTACCTTCTGCTTGAAAAGTGCTGTGAGCTGGGTGTTCGTGGAGCCTCTGTCAAACACCCAAGACTCAGAAAGTTAACCCACAGGCATCAGCCTGAGCTGAGTGTGCTGGTTACCCTGACTGGGCAACTCCATCTAACAGCCCATTTCCTGCCTCCAGACCATTACCAGAGCTCATACCCTGCTGTAGAGGAGCCACAAACAAACTCTAGCACTTGCCTGGGAACACACAAACTCCCAGAGCCACAACAAGCCATCAACTTTTATTTTCTTTCTCAATAAGCCTAAAATAATTGATAACCCTTTTTTTTTTTTTTTTTTACCGTTTAAGCATTCAGGTGGATACTTCCTCTTCACGTCTGCTACAAGCCCAATGGACTGTCCACAAACAGGTCCACTGCCAGAACGTCCTCACATTATTCTTAGTGTCTTGCTGTGGGGACAGGCATAGCTGATGAGATTTGTGCATCCATCTGTTTTCCTCTGCAATGATCTCCACAGAAAACAGGCTGCCATTTCCAGCTGTTACCAGAACTCCTTGCCAGTAATTTACCAAGGGCCTCCGTGACATCAAATAACTTTTCCCCGGATGCTCTGGTAGGAAAGAGCTGCTATTTTTCAAAGAAGGGCAAGAAGCAGCACCTGAGTTAATTGGCAGGACACTCAGAAACGTCAGATCTGTGGTTAATTTTGTTTTCAGCCAGAGGGCACTCGAACCGACATCACTTAAGAAAGTGATAAACAGCAGGCTGCTGGAACTTGGAAGGATGCTCTCTATCATTGTTACTGCACAAAGCTGTCATGTATTGTAACACTGCTGATTTTAGTCGCTTGCCCATTCCAGTCACTAAATACTGTTTCCAAACCCTTCATTTCTTCGTTTCTCATTCCTGTTTTGTAAACTTGTTCACTCAAAGTGGACACAGTACAAAGCACATCAGCGGGTTATATATTTGCTCCCAGACAGGCAAAAAAAAAAACCGCCCCAGCACGGCACTTCGCGATTCTGGCTTTTGGCAGCATCAGAGACAGCCGCGGCAGCGGCCAGAACGGGGAAAGGTGGAACGGCTGTAAAACCGCTGGAGGGGGCACGGGCGTTTCCAGGCGTTACCATCAGCACATAACGGCAGCGGACCGGCGTCCTACCCGTGGAACATCCCGGGCGCGGAGGGGCAGCGCCGTGACCCCGCCTGCGTGCGGGGCTTGAGGGGGTGGCGGGCGCGGTGAGTCAGCGCGGGGACGGCCTATAACGGCGCGGCTGGGGAGCGCTCAGTGTTTCGGTTACCCGTGGGGGCGGCGTTCCTCCTGCGAAGCGAAAGCTGAGGGTAAGCGGCGGCCGCCGGCCCGTACCGACGCCTCGGCCATGGGGCAGTCGCGGTCCCCTCGGGAGCGCTGCTCCTGCAGCAACACCAACTGCGTGGAGCGGCCCCTGACGCGGCTCTTCGAAGCGCTGGGGCGCGTCGTGGCCGCCTGCCCCTGGCCCTTCGTGCTGCTGCCGCCGCTGCTGTCGGCCGGGCTGGGCGCCGGCTTCGTCTTCCTGCCGGACCTGCAGACGAACGACATCGAGGGCCAGTTCACGCCGACGGGCGGGCCCGCCAAGGCCGAGCGCGACTTCGTGCGGCGGTACTTCCCCACCAACGATTCGGAGCGCTTCTCCGCCGAGCGGCTGCCCACCGAGGGCGCCTTCGCGGCGCTCATCGCCGTGGCGGCGGGGGACGCCTCGGTGCTCGACCGGCCGGCGCGGGACGAAGTGCCGCTGCTGGACGGCGCGGTGCGCGACCTCGGCTACGAGCGGCTCTGCGCCCGCAGCGGCGACGCCTGCGCCGGCGCCAACCCGCTGCTGCCGCTGCTGGCCAACGACAGCGCCCTGCCCGAGCTGCCCTTCCCCGGCGGCGGCGGCGGCGGCGACGCCTTCCTGGGCACCGCGCTGGGCGGCGTGCGGACGGACGGCCGCGGGCGCGTGGAGCGGGCGCGGGCCGTGAAGCTGCTGTATTACCTGCGGGAGGACGGCGGCGCGGCGGGCGAGAGCCGGGCGTGGCTGGAGGCGTTCCTGCGGGACTTCCCGGCGAAGCTGCGGGAGCTGAACCTCACGGCCGTCGAGGTAGCGCCGGGGCGGGGGGCTGCGGCTGCGGCGGAGCGGGGCCGAGCGGCGTGCGGGGCGGAAACGCGTCCTCTGACCTCGCGCTGCTTTCGCTCCAGGTGACGTACTTCACCTCGTTGTCCAGACAAGAGGAGTTTGAGGGAAACACCAAGAGCGTGATCCCGCTCTTTTCCGTCACGTACTTCCTGACGATCACCTTCTCGGTCGTCTCTTGCCTGAGGTAAAGTACCTGTAAGCCCCGGGGCTGCGAGCAGCCGCCTCCGCGCTTCCGCTCCGGGTCCGGCGGGCTTTGGGCTCCTTCGGCTGCTGCTGAGCGAAGTGGCTCTGAAGACGCCGCCCTCGTGAAATGTAGTCATAAGCAAAACGCATTTTTTCACTTTCACTCCAATGTGAGCGTGCTTCCTTTTGCTTTTGTGGGGTTCATGCAGAGCACCAGGTGAAACCCTGAACAGGGCTTCTGTTCAGTCATGTGCAGCCTGAATGTTCATACCCAGCAGTCCATCCTGTGAAGCCATCATTTATGTGGTCCCCATCTTATAAGAATCATTTTTTTGTTAATGGTATGTTTGCGTGTGTTACAGGTATGTCAACAACCACAACAGACCATACTCTTAGCAGTCAGGTGCTGCATACTGTTAGCAGTCAGGCACAAACAGTCACAGCCACCAGGTCCTACTTGACCTTACACAGGAAGGGGACCAGGAGCTGCTGGCTGCTCTGAGCAGTGCAGAGCTCTGCTAACACTTTGTAAAGACAAGTCCAAAAAAGGAAGGAAGCCAAAAAGTGTGGAGGAAGTATTCTGTTTTCAGGTCTGATTGCACTGTTTTTCTGTCACCTCATTTGTGGAACAGTTGAATCAACGGTAACTTCACAAATTGCTGCAACTCTGTGTAAGTCTCTAAGCATTCTGCTTACTCAGAGAATCCTGAGCCTTGCCTGCCTTCATGGAGAACTTAGGCAGTTCTCTTTGTTCAGGTAGAAGGTGAGCTGTCCTACATTTATCAGCTATAGGGAAGGGTTCATGTGCTGTGCTTAAGGAATAAAGTTCTGCCCTGAGGGTGGGCTTCTTAAACTAGATCTTGTGTGATGCACCATGCTAACTAGGACATGCAATTTTGGGTATCAGCTGTCTCAGGCATCATCAGTTGGGAGAACAGCCAGAGTAAGGGTGGTTCCACCAAGTCGCATCCACCAAGTACACCCACTGAATTACTCTGTACCGCACTGACCTCCCAAGGGTGCAACTTGAATTAGACATTAGTAGCTTACCAGATTTATTTTGCTTGGAACCAAGAGGTTCTCTTAAAGTTTGGAAGTGTTCTAGAGCTTGGAGGATACTTCTAATGGGGCACAAGGTAGCTCTGCTGTCCCGGTGCAGTGCTACCGCATGCAAAGTCTCCCATTGGGAGTGCTCTGTGGGAAATCCTCAATCCAGTACTTGCGGGCATCTTGGCAAATGGCCAGTAGCAGGTCTGTCTGCTGTATAGCTTCCCTACAGCACAGTGCATACAGCCTAGGAGATGCATTCATACTATACTGACATTACCCTAAGAACCTGGACAGAGCCTCTAAAAATAATGACTGTTTGAGCATGCTAAGTCTAAACTCTCAAAGGTACATGTCTTCACTGTAGCCGTTTGCTCATTGGTACAAAAATTAACGTGCATATTCTACTCTCAGGTGCATTTCTCTGTAACTGGCCAGCAGTAATAATGTATGTAGAACCTGCCATATAAATTCATTTTGTCTTAATGCTGACACTTGGGAGCAATCTTAGCAAATAGCAACTTTCATCAGGTTCTCTTCATGGATGGGATACGATCCGTATCTTTGCAGAGAATTCAGTTATCGTGCCAAATGCTGTGGTGAAATACTTGACATGTAACTAAGCTGTTCCTTAAAACGTTTTCAGGCTGAGCTGTGTAAGAAATAACATCTGGCTTGCATGCTGTGGAGTGCTTTCCTCCGGTTTAGCTGTATTAAGCAGCTTTGGATTGATGATGTACTGTGGAGTACCGTTTGTGGCAACTGTAGCAAATGCTCCATTTCTTATTCTTGGTAAGTAGAAAAAGTGTGTTGGGCTCCGGTATGAAGAGAAAAGCTGGAATTAAAACAACTTGACAGTGTTACTCTCTTGTGGGTGTTGGTTCATACTTAGCAGTGAGCAGTAAGGAATACGTGCACAATTTTGCCAAACCAGCAGAGACTAAAGACAGTACATGTATTATCATCTGCATATGCAGATTAAGTTACTAGGGTCTTTGATTAGATAAAATCAGGCCTGAGCACATCAGGACAGTCTGCAATTTCAAAGTTCATCTTATTTTGATAAGATCTGAAATTTCCTATGCAATATGATGACTTCAAGCAGCCTCATTTTGGTATAACATTGACGTGCTTGTTCTTAGAATCAGCACCCCCCAAGAGCACAAGGAAGTTACTGAATATCACTGTGTCACAGTTCCACAGATCACTTAACAGCCAGAGCTTAGCTATCAAAATGTCTTCAAATAATGTTGCTGGAAATGAATTACACCTTTAAAAACCTTAGCTAGTCTCCTATGTGATACATTCATGTGAGGTTTTCTTGGTCTTAATCCCTTGCTGATGAAAGCTCATAGACCTCCTGAGCTATTAGAGGCTGCAGGTCTTATGTGTCCAACCCACTAATTTTATGTTTTATTTTTTATGTTTTTGTTGCCCTCTTTTTTTTTTTTTTTTTTTAGTAAATATCTTATGTAAGAAACAGAACTTTTGTGTGTGTGTATATATACATACATATATATATACACACATTAACTATATTATATTACATGTGGCCCAAGATAATTCCTCTTTACTCAGTGTTGCCCAGGGAAGCCAAAAGTTTGGACACCTGTGCAAGGTTGTGTTGGGTGTCTAATGTAAGTAGGAAACAGGACTTTTCTTTGTTTCCTCCATGATTCAAATGTGTTTGGTATTTGCATGTTTGTTCCCTGGATGCAAAAGCTCCAAATTTAGTGAAGAACCTCTCATGAAGCTGAAAAATGCCTGAAAGCAGTCTCTTCAGATCTTTATAAATATCGTGGTGAATTTGGTTTTTGAATTAAGGCAAATCAATGATCTTTATTTTAGAAGAATTGCTTTCAAACCTGCCTGATAATTAAACAAAAAGCTGTTTGTAATAGTTATCCCAAGAACTCTTGAGGTTTCCATGATAGCATTAAATTAATCATTCCTTATTCTTTCATATACATCACAGATAATGATTTTTTTTTAACAGTCCTTTATTAGAGGACTATTATCATGCTGATACAGGCTGATTAAAGTATACAGATAAATTAATTTCAAAGACATTATATTGTTATCCCTAGTGGAATTCATGCATGGTGCATATATCAATAAGCACACGGTCAGAATCCATGCGGAGTTTTCTGTTTTAATTCTGCACACAATTAGGTGTTTGGTGGTCCTTCACAGAGCAAGCACTGAGTAGAAGCACTTTTTGTTATACATGGCTGTTTACAAAACTATCTCTTTTCAGTTTTAATTGGTTACTGTAATTTGTCTTTGCTGGTCATGCATATTGTGGGGGCTAGAAGATTCTAAATTTGGGAGGAGATAGCTGCTGAGTGTAATTTCATTTCCATGCTTATAAGCATGTATTTTAGAATATAATTAGCTCTTAATAATCTTAGTGGTCTTTTACAGTACATATCCTTTCTTGTTGACTTTAGTAAAGCTTTTGACGCTGTCTTGCAAAACATCTTTGTAGGTAAAGCTAGGAAGTGTGGGCTAGACAAGTGGACAGTGAAGTGGGTTGAGAAGTAGCTGCCTGGCAGAGCTCAGAGGGTTGATTGGTAGCACAGAGTCCAGTTGCAGATCTGTAACTAGCAGTGTTCCCCAGGGATTGGTGCTGGGTTTGGTCTTGTTCAGCATCCTCATCAGTGACCTGCATGAAGGCATAAGGTCCACTCTCAGCAAGTTTGCTGTTGTTACAAAGCTGGGAGGAGTGGCTGACACACCAGAAGGCTGTGCTGCCATCCAGCAAGACCTTGACATGCTGGGGAGTTGGAAAGAGAGGAATCTGATGTGGTTCAATAAGAGCAGATGTAGAGTCCTACAGCTGGGGAGGAATAACTGCATGCATCAGTAGAGTTTAGGTGATTAACTGCTGAAGAGGACCTCTGTAAAGAAGGACCTGGGTGTCCTTTTGGGGAACAGGTTGGTCATGAGCAGCAGTGTGCCCTTGTGGCCAAGAAGGCCAATGATGTCCTGGGGTGCATTAAAAAGAGCATGGCCAGCAGGTAGAGGGAGGTGGTCCTCCCCTCTGGTCTGCCCTGGTGAGGCAATATCTGGAGTATTATGTCCAGTTCTGGGTTCCCCAGTTCAAGAAAGTCAGGGAGCTGCTGGAGAGAGTCCAGCGGAGGGCCACAAAAGAAGATGAGGGGCCTGGAGGAGACTGGGTGGGGATCTATCTAAAGCTTATAAATATTTAATGGGTGGGAGTCAAGCGGATGGGCCAGGCCGTTTTTGGTGGTCCCCAGAACAAGGAGCAATGGGCACAAACTGGAACACAGGAAGTTCCATAAGAACATGAGGTGAAACTTACTTACTTTGGAGGTGACAAGAGAGGTTGTGAAGTCTCCTCTCTGGAGATATTCAAAACCTACCTGGACACTTTCCTGTATAACCTACTTAGGGAACCTGCTTTAGTGGGGGTTGGACTTGATGATCTGCAGAGGTCTCTTCCAAACTCTGTGATCCTGTGACATCAGTGTGTTATCACGTTTGGCATATTTGTGGATAATTGTTTCTTTTGCATTCATTTTTCACATATTTGTGATCTGTTGTTTCTACTTACCTCCCTGATGGTCTGCAGGTCTCCCCCTTTGAAAATATGAACCTGTTGTTCCTACTCTTTTTTTTTTTTTTTCCTCAGTGGACTACATTACAGCCTTATGTGTCTGCTGCACCTCTTTCTGGACACAAACTTGCTGATAGCAGAGGGATCTGACTTGCTGTAGTTTTTGAAGCCAGATATAGGGTAACTCCAAGTTCAGTTTATCTAAATTCACCAGCTGTTACATTCAGCTGTGCCTGCTTTGCAAAATGCACTGTCTGTGAAAGGCCTGGGGAAGATCAGGGTGCTTTCAGCCACTTGCCACTGTAGTACCTGTATTCACAGACCAGCACTCATCCATATATTATTCTTGCTTTCTGTGTTCTTGCCTTCTTTGGCTGATTGCGGTGTATTTCCTGTCTTTCCCTTAACCCAGATCTGTTTCAACTACATAGCCAGTTATTCTCCATATTTTCTATATGCAGTTGTTTGTATTTGTTGCTTTTTCTTTCACTGATCTGCTGTAATTCTGAAAGCCATTATATTAGTATTTCTTCAGTTCACCAAACTTCCAGTGAATTGATTATACCTCTTGAAATGCGTGTAACCCTTCCCAGCTACCACTGGGAACATAAGTTCTTTTTGTCATTGTTGTGTTGATTCAAATGTTGACTAACACTAAGTCTTGTCAGTGCTTGTGATCAAGATAAGTACTTAGTTTTACAAATAATTCATAGTTGCCTTCTTACAGCCAATCAGTTGTGGTTACAGCATATAGTGATTTCATCTCTTCTGCTTAGCAGTATCATCTCTAACATCTCTATACACCTGTAACTTTCACATCTAGCTTCTGCTTACTTCCTCCTGTGTCTTGGTGAAAACTCTTATCCAAGACCCAGAGTTTTCCTGGCATGGTCTTCCAGGATTCTGATGAGTATATGATGGCATATCTGTAAAAATGTGAAGACTAATTAATATAAGAAAGCAATTTAGGAATCGTGATGAAAGTAAAGCTCAACAAATAATACAAATTTCAAAAATAAGTTGTTTACAGAGATCACAAGTAAATTCTTTTAGGAAAAACTGGAAAGAGTGAAGAGGGAATGTGAGCAACTGGCAAACTTCAATGACTTCTCCCTGTCTGCACAAGACCAACAAGAAATAATTGGCCTAATTTGCTGCAGATTCCAGGGATAGCAGGAGTGCTTCTAAAGATGAGAATAGAGAAGTGTCAGAATAAGCAGTGTATCTGTACCTCTGTCATTTATATCAGTGGGTACTCGAACAGCAGACACAAAACACTTGTCAGAGATGGGTGAGGTGTGCTCAGTCCTCCAGCAGGGCTGGCTGAAAGATCAGTGATGTGACAGGTCACTATGAGTTTTTGAAAGGTAGCAGAGCCAAGTGCCTCCAAAGGACGTGTTTTCTTGTATCTTCAAGTCACATCAGCACTGAAGCAAGTAGCCTCGCTTGCTTTTTGAAAATTCTGTGTAGCTTCAGTGCTGCTTATGTGATACTTTTGCTGGGTGTCGGTGGAAGCCGCCTTGTGCCATGCAGAGTTAACTTTTTTTTCTCTTGCAGGAGTTGGTGTGGATGACATGTTTATCATGATCTCTTCCTGGGAACAAAGCTCAAGCAAGGCAGACAAATCAGACACTAAATCTCGGCTGGCCGAGACTTACAGAGAAGCAGCGCTTTCTGTGACAATCACCACTCTCACAGATGTCTTGGCCTTCTTCATTGGCACCTGGACTTCTTTTCCTTCTGTGAGGTCATTCTGCCTCTATACCGGCACCGCCTTTGTCTTCTGCTATGTCTACGTTATTACCTTCTTTGGGGCAGTTATCGTGTTAAATCATAAAAGGGTGGAAGGAAACCGACACTGGTTAACTTGTGTGCAAGTGAAAGTAGGGAAGGAGTCCTGCTTGTATAACACATGTTGTTTAGGCAGCTGTTCTAGTGAGCCGCCTGAGCCAGAAACCAGTGGGACAGAAAGCGAGCATCCCATGAGCATATTCTTCAAGAAGTATTATGGCCCTTTCTTGACAGGTAAATGGACCAAGCTTCTTGTGGTGTTGCTGTACGGAGCATATTTGGGTGGCAGTATTTATGGATGCACCCAGATGAAGGAGGGCATAGATCTTCGAAATCTGGCTAGTGATGACTCTTACGTTATTGCCTACTATGACGACGATGACAAATACTTTTCGGAATACGGACCCAGGGTCATGGTTGTCGTTACTGACAGCGTAAACTACTGGGATGAGTCGGTTCGTAATGACATTGAGGCTTGCGTACAGGATTTAGAGAACATTAACTATGTAGACAGGAACCTCTCGCTGTCATGGCTGAGAGTATACACAGAAATTGCTGGAAGTGGTTTAATAAGTATAAACAGTAAGGATCTTTTCATTAATAACTTAGCTGTGCTATTCCAGTACTCTCCCAGTTTTGAGTGGGACGTTAACAAGACTGCGGAAGGAATAGCAGCTTCTCGTTTCTTCATCCAGACAGTGAATGTCACCTCAGCCGTTGACGAGAAAAATCTGCTAAATCAGTTAAGAGACAGAGCCAAGCAGTGCGTAGTTCCACTCATGGTGTACCATCCAGCATTCATCTACTACGACCAATACCTGGTAATAGTGCAGAACACCATTCAGAATGTTGTCATCGCTGCTGGGGCGATGCTCGTTGTCTCTCTTGTGCTTATTCCCAGCCCTCTGTGTTGCTTGTGGGTGACTTTTGCTATAGCTTCTGTTATCGTTGGTGTTGCTGGTTTCATGACATTTTGGGACATCAGCCTCGACTCCATATCCATGATTAACCTGGTCATTTGCATTGGATTTTCTGTAGATTTTTCTGCACATATTTCCTATGCCTTTGTTACGAGTGGAGAGTCGTCAGCCAATAAAAAGGCAATAGGAGCTCTGCACCAGCTTGGTTACCCAGTGTTACAAGGAGCAGTATCTACTGTGTTAGGAGTGGTTGTCCTGGCTGCAGCAAAAACCTACATCTTCAGAACGTTTTTTAAGATCATGTTTCTTGTTATATTGTTTGGGGCTCTTCATGGACTTGTGTTTATTCCAGTATTTCTAACCTTTTTTGGATACTTTGGCAAATCACTCCCCATTACTGAAACTAAGATGCTAGACCTTGGATATAGAAATGACAAAGTCCATGCATGACTAATTTAAATGTTTATAGTTTTGTATATATTATATGTAGATTAAAATGCAGCAACTCCCAGGGGATGTAAGAAATGAATGATGGGAAGGATGGAATAATACGACAGAGAGGCAAGGATTAAAGAAAAGCCAGGCATTAATTAACAGAAGTAAAAGTGCACAGAATTGATTTGTTTCCTCCTTTTTTGTGTGCTTGACTTTGTAACTTCAATGTTGTTAAACTTTTTTTTTTGGTGTGTGCGTGAATTGTTTACTGAATGTATTGAAACTAAAATTATTATAAACACTAAAGATTGTCCCAGCACTGGGGGCTCTTAAGGTTCAGTCAGGAAATACACAGAAGAGGCTAGAGCAACCATCGGTTTCATGCATTTCCTGGCTATTTACCTTGAAGCAATCACTCAACACTGAGCCTGAAGGCAGTTTCCCCAAGAGGCTCAAACCTTGAGGTTTCATAGTGGGATGATCAACAGCTGAGTACTGCCTCATACTGCAGTGGTTCATAAATGTTTGGGAGACTTAGTCTGCTCAGATTCCTAATGCAGCACAAGAAGCCCATAGGGAAGACTGACTGACTCACATTTTTTGTTTCAATGGATCTTTTCTAAGATTAAACAAGTTGTAGCTTTAAGACGACTGTATTTTTGTTGGCTGCAATTTCCAAATGGATATGTACTGTAGACTGATCTTGTGTGGACCATCTGAGTGACCATAGTGCTAAATGGCATGCCATGGCAATACAGAGCTGGAATTTCCTAGAAAGCATCACATCTGATTGAGGACAAAGTCAAAAAGCAATGCAGATTTAAGCCATTCAGTTCTAAAGCTAAAGCCATAAATTCCATTGTGTTTGTCTGTAAGAATCCAATGTTTGATGCATCAGTGGAGCAGAAGAGCTTTCACTGAAGTATTGATAATAAATGAAGGGCTTTAGCTTGTATGGACAAAATCTGGATTAAGAGGCAGTATGTTATTTGTCATCAATTTAATGAGTTACCTGTCAGAAATCTGCTGAATAGTAGCATATAACATTTGTAATTTAGGAAAAAAGGGAGTTCAGGAGATATAAAACCACACAGTCCAAATCTACAGCTGCGGAGCATTTCTTGTGAAAGCTGCAGCCAGTGTGGCAAAGCCTCTGTTCCATCTGGATTTGGGGCCAGTTCCATAGAACTACATCCGGACATCTGCTGAAAAAGCAGCACAGCAAGCTGTAGGCAATCCAGGAGGTTCCTGGAATGCATTGAGGATGACTTCCTGAATCTAGTAATTGGGGGGTGCAATACTGGACCTGCTGCTCACCAGTGAAATGAACTGATCAGTGACATCAGAATTGGAGGCTGCCTGGGCTGTAGTGACTATGCTGTGGTTGAATTCACGCTCTGGAGGACATGAGACAGGTGAATACAAGTAGGAAGCTAAACTTTAGGAAAGCTAACTTCCAGCTCTTCGAGGAGTTAGTCAACAAAATGCACTGGGAAACTGTCCTCGTGGACAAGGGTGCAGAGCAGAGCTGGCAGATCTTTAAGGAGGCTTTCTTCAGCGTGCAAGAGTTTTCCATCCCCAGCTGCAGCAAGTCAGGAGAGGAGACAAGAGACCAGCATGGCTGAAATGGGACCAACTAGTCAAACTGAACAGCGAGAATGCACAGGCAGTGGAAACGGGAACAGGTACTGTGGGAAGAATGTAAGGAAGCTGCTAGGCTGTGTAGGGATGGAGTCAGGAAAGCCAAGTCCAAGCTAGAACTGAACTTGGCTAGTGATGCCAAAAAGAACAAGACAGGTTTCTACAGGTATCTTAAACCAGAAATGGGAAGTCCAGCAGGGCATACCCCCTCTAGTGAGTGACACAAGCAAACTGGTAACAACAGACAAGAAGGCTGAGGTACTCAATTTTTCTGCCTTGGTCTTCTCTGCTAACTGCTCACTGCACAGCCCTCAAACGTTCAGTTTGGTAGGAGGGGATTGGGGAAGCAATATCCTCCCACTTTAAGCAAGGATCAGGTTCGTGACCACCTGAGGAAGCTGTACATCCACAAGTTTATGGGTCCCGATGATATGCATCCCAGAATCCAAACGGAATTGTCTGATGTGGTTGCCAAGACACTCTCAATTTCAAAGGTTGTGGCAATCAGGTGGTAACTGGAAAAAAAGGAAACATCACACCCATTTTTAGAAAGGGTAAAAGGATGACCCTAGGAACTGGCATGCCAGTTTCACCTCTGTGCCACGGAAGATCATGGAACAGGTCTTCTGGGAAGTATGGTAAGGCAAATGGAAGGCAGGGAGGTGATACGGGAGAGCCAGTGTGGCTTCACCAAGGGCAAATCCTGCTTGACTAACTCAGTGGCTTTCTATGATGGTGTCACTGCATCAGTGGACAAGGGAAGGAGCCACTGATGTCATGTATCTCGACTTCACTAAGGCCTGTGACACAGTACTCCACAACATCCTTCTCTCCAAATTGGAAAGATATGGACTTGACGTGTGGACTGTTCGAAGGACAAAGAACTGGCTCCAGGATTGAGTCCAGAGAGTGGTGGTCAAAGGGTCAATGTCTGGATGGAGATCAGTGATGAGTGGTGCCCTCTACAGGTCAGTGCTGGGGCCAATACTCCTTTAATATCCTCATTAATGACATTGACAGCGGGGCTGAGTGCACCCTTAGCAAGTTTGTGATGACACCAACTTGTGGGGTGCAATTAATGCACCAGAGAAGCAGGATGCCATCCAGAGGAACCTGGACAGGCTTGAGCAGTGGGTTCAGGTAAACCTTACGAGGTTCAACAAATCCAAGTGCAAGGTGTTGCACCTGAGGGGTTGGGCAACCCTCATTACCAATACAAACTGGGAGATGGAACGATGGAGCACAGCCCTGCTGAAAAAGACCTGTGAGTATTTGTGTATGGGATACTGGATGTGAGCCAACAGTGTGCCCTTGCAGCCCAGACAGCCAACTGTATTCTGGGCTGCATCAAAAGAATTGTGACCAGCAGGTCAGGGAGGTGAGGCCTCACCTGGAATACTGTGTCCAGATGTGGAATCCTCAGTACAGGAGAGACACTGTGCCAGAGCACATTCAGAGAAGGGCTACAAAACTGATCCGCAGAATGGAACACCTCTCCTATGAGGGCAGACTGAGAACTAGGGCCGTTCAGCCTGGAGAAGAGAAGGTTGTGAGGTGACCTGGGAGTGGCCTTTCAGTATCTAAAGGGGAGCTACAGGAAAGAAGGGAACAGACTCTTTAGCAGGGTCCATGGTGTTAGAACAAGGGGAAATGGTTTCAAGCTCAAGGAGGTTAGATAAGGAAAAAATCTTCTACAGCGAGGGTGGTGAGGCACTGGCACAGGTTGCCCAAAGATGTGATTGATGCCCCATCCCTAGAGACTTTCAAGGCAAGGCTGGATCTCTGGGCAACCTGATGTAGCTGTGGTGTCCCTGATCCTTGCAGGGGAGTTGGACTGGACGGCCTTCAAATGTCCCTTCCAACTCTAAGAATTCTGACTCAGTAGAGCAGAATCCTGTTTCCCCTGTAATGCATCTGTTGATGGGGACAGCAGAAAGAGAAGAGCCCCTCTCCAGGGTTGTTCAGTCTATAGCAGAGAAAGCCCTGAGACCTTACAGCAGCCCTCCAATACCTAAAGGGGGCTGAAAGGAAAGAGGGGGGGGAACTCTGTCAGGGAGTGCAGTGACAGGACAAGGGGGAATAGTTTTTAAACTGAAGGAAGTTTACATTGATTATTAGGAAGAAATTCTTCCCCCTGAGAGGGGTTGAGCAAAGCACAGGAACAGAACGCCCAGAGAAACTGTGGATGCCCTTCTCAGGAGGTGTTCAAGGCCAGGTTGGATACAGTCCTGAACAACCTGATCTAATGGGAAGTGTCCCTGCCCCAAGCAGAGAGGTTGGAGCTAGATGATCTTTAAGGTCCTCTATGATTCCATGTGAGTTTGGTTGAAAGCACACACATGATGCATGCACATCATCCCCTGAGGAAAAGCAAGCCTTCAGCAGCACAGCTGCTATGAGCTGGCCGGATGGCAAATATATACTTCACACCTGAAAGAAACTGCACTTGGCTCTTCTTTGCATATACCAAGAAGTGTTCAAAATAAAAATGTTAGACCACAGGACTCACCCCACAAAACAGATCATTCAGTAGATATTCTTACTTTTGAAGTCAAAGTTTTCTGCTTTTGCTTTTAATGATAGATTTGCATTATTCAATTGGAAACATTTCTGCCTAAGTCCCATTGCTGAAAACAGGAACTGAAGAACAGGTCTGAGTTTCTAGGGAGAACACCCCCTAGAAATATAATTAGTATACATTTTTTTCTGTAACTACTAAATTTATTTACAAATTCAAATGTTTTATATATTCCATTTACATAATAGGAACTCTGTATTACCACTGTAAAAAGCTATGGAATGTAAGTAAAAGGAAAAGCCAATGTCCATAATTAAATTGAACCTTTATTATTCCAAAAACAGATGCAAATATGCAATATATTTCTGTTTCCATTGGCATATTTCTAAAATACATGTACAACTGTAACTAGTCAGCCTAGGCATTTGGTATATTGTTTTTTTTTTTTTTTTTAAACATTTTCAAGTTCTCCCATGCTGGGATGTCACTATCATAGCTGACAACGGAAAAAATAAGCAAATAGAAAGTTATCCTAGTATCACAAGAAAAAAAGAATGCATGTGATTTTACTGAACAAAAAAAAAAAAAAAAAAAACAGGTATTACACTCAGAAAACTCTAAAAAAATTTAACATTAGCTTTAAATGTGGTTATCAATTGTCATTCACATTTATTGGCACCAGCCCAACCATCTTCATCTCCAACCATGTCAAACATTCAACATTAACACAATAATGAAGGCCTTCTCTGCAACAGAAGTTTGAAGTCCCAGGAGTCTACCATTAATTGTGCAGAAGGTTATAATAAAGCTGTGTTATTCCTAGAAACCAGTTCCATGAGATCAGCAGAATACTGGCATACAATTGCTAGCGATCACTTCTACTTGGTTGGAAACTGATTTTTTGTAAGAGCCCAGAATTTCCAGGAGCTTCTGTAAAAGTTGTATGAAGAAGAGGGGAAAAAATCCCACAACAAAAAAACAGCTTTCCTAGCTGTACTGAACAGGAGTGGGAATGTTATTTGAAACACATGCTTCAAACATTTTCTGAACTACTTTTTAGTAAAAAAAAAAAAGTAGTGTCCACTTTGAAGAAATTCTTTGTTGGATTATCAAATGCCTATACATAGTATTAGCACAAACTAATTATATAGGATCTCCAGCAGTATAAAAGCACTTATCAAATCATATTCATCTACTGCAGTAATAAAACAAATTAGGAGTCTTGTCAGCAGCACATCAGAGGTCACAGGTATTTCTCTTATCCCTGCCATGGTTCTGCCCAAAACATGGTCCAAGGAGATTAGACATGGTTAGCCTGTTACTGGTGTTCTTGTTAAAATCTCTCTCCCAGCTCTGTAGGTGTGTATTTTACTCCAAGAACACTGAGAAGATAAATCAGTAATATTTTTGTTTTACATGGAGCTCTCATAATTCTCTTTAGAGATGCACCCTGTAGCTGCTTCATTCATACATGTGCTTTGTTGCATTTCCAAATATGTCTTCTTTAAAAGTGATCCCTACCTTCAAATAGAGTATGAGCATCAGACTACATACTGTTTTACATGTCAATTTGTCACTACCCATAAAAAACTCTATAGTATATATTATGGGGTATCACTTCAAACACACATGTAGTAGCACAACTCAGGAAGCGATGCCAAAACACACCACAGTACATCTGCACATTTTCCTTCTCAGTTTCAACACGACTGACTACACCAGAACACTGAATTCAGCCCTGAGATTTGTCTTTCTGAATAACTTCTTGTGGGAAGAGCAGAAGATGAACATTTTTTATTCTCGTGTCTTATTCCAATGAGACACAACAAACAGATAAACAACAGAAGCTCACAAGAAACAGAATTAATCATAACATGTCACTAATGCCATACACACATCAGAAAGGGAAAAAAGCTATGCTGCATGGACTACTGCACTGCTAGATGTACATTCTTCAGATTATCAGTAACTGTATCCCAGAAGTTATCATCTTACTTCTAGTTTTTTCCCCTCTAGTACAATTTGGATTTCTTTGGCATCCAAAGTCTCGTATTTCAAGAGAGCTTCTGCTAAATTCTTGTGTTCCTTTGCATGAGTCTTCAGGATGTTCTTTGCTCGCTCGTATGAGTCCTAATATTAAACAAAAAAATGAGTAGTATGAATTTAAGACATTTGAACAGCAGAATTGTTTTTAAAATTGTTTCTGGGTAAATGCAGCTTGAAACATGTGCTTAAAGTCATGCCACACACATCAAAGCTTGCAGAGCTCCTGTCTCACTAAGATTTAAGAGCCAGCTGGCATAACTGCTCAAGAAAACATGGCTTTATGCCAGCTCTCCATTTTGCAGAAGTACAACTGAAAACAAAATCCACAGGCAAGCCTGAGTATTTTTAAATATGACTTAGAAAACATTTCTAGGTCTGTAAAGTCGCTTATTACAGATTTGATTTTACATTATGGACAGTGTTGCAGCATTCAAGATGTTCCTCAAGGTGTAAAGTTCTCCAAACATTGAGCTCTCAAAGTATTACATACGTCCTGAAAGGTGAACGCTACCCAGCAAGTTTCCTGTTGCTGCAAGTAGAACTGCCAGCACTATCAGCTTCAATTTTAACTTTCAGCTCTACACTGACAGCTTTTTAGCTCACCAGTCAGCCCAGAAACAGTTTCAGCAATAGTTGTAAGGGTTTAAATATTATTAAATAGTTCTTATGCCCATAGGAAACTAGTTCAGAATACCAGAACAGATCTGGAAGTTTGGTGACAATCAACTGTTACAACCTTCCCTAAGCATCTGACTCTGATCCCCATGAGAAACAGAACCCCTGACCAAATGACTCTGATCTCATCCAATATGGCCGTTTCTACATAAAATGAGTTAGCTGCAAGTTACGAGATGTGGGAGCAGCACGCAGCTGTTGTATCTGTTCTGTAACACTTTACAGCACTATTTTTTTTCCTATGAATACAACATACAAACCCTGATGTAATGCAAGAGGAAGTGTTAAGGAACATTAAAAACCCAACGCCATCAACTTGTTATCCACTGCTTGCAAAGGAAAATATACAGGAAGTTTTGACATGCAGATATTCCAAGTTGTTGCTACGTGAAATATTGGGAATGCTTGCAACAGTCTATGTATTTTCACCAATATACATTGCAAAACTAAACTGATGCTCAACTCATCTCAAAACAAGTGTATTACAGCAAAAGGAAGATTCTTACCCGTAAAAGTGTTCTTACTTCTTGTTCAATTGCAGACTGAGTTTCAGGGCTAACTTTACCGGTGTCAGTATAGGTCATAACACCAAGCTAAACAAACAAAATTGTTCACAAAAAGAATTTCAAACAAAAGCAGCAAAACAAGAAGCCTATTCATTACCTATGTAGTCACTGCAGAGTTGTTTCCATAGATCACAGTACAGAACCTTAAGTATTTCATTTAAAAGGAAAGCAAAAAGACTACTAACAAAACAGTGATAATGAAAGAAGTTTCTTTAGAAGTATATAAAACTCAACACTTCCTTTACCCTGCCCAACACAGTATGATTATTCTCAATTCCAAAATGTTTGATTTCGCTCAATTTTATTTTATTTTTTTCCCTGCAGACCTTAGTAACTTTTGAGGTCACTGCAAGGAGAAGATCTTGCAAGTTGATTTTTAAACTACCATATACACAGGTTTCCTAATTCAGTTTCCTATAGCGGGGCCAATCATAAAGCCTTCCTTTTTGGCAGAATACTTTGCCTATCACAACTGACAGCCATTACAGAACATTTCTGTGTAGAATGTAAATATTTAAGCGCTGATGATACACTACCTTCTCACTCATTCCAAATCTAGTCACCATGAGTTTTGCAATTTTAGTAGCATTGTCAAAATCACTGGAAGCACCTGGATAGCAAACAGATTTAAATTAATTACTGAAACCAAGTTAAATACACCTGTCCATGAACTCTGATCACAAATTCTTCTAACTATTGATGACTTGACCTGTTGTGATGTGATCACTTCCAAATATGAGCTCTTCTGCTACTCTTCCTCCCATGCAGACATCCATCTGTGCAAGTAATTGGGATCTAGTTTCACTCCATCTGTCATTTTCTGGGAGCAAAGACACCTGGAAGATAAAGAAACACAGTCAGGTAACAAACTGAAATAATCTGAAAAGTAATCTTGTTTAAATCCAAAGAGGATGTAATGGCTTTACACAACCATGTGAGTGCTCTGGGCCTCCTTCAAGGCTATGCCCTCGTCAGGTTTGCTTGGTCTACTAGCTGAAACAGCTTCCTTCGAGCCACCCCAAAAAAGTTAACTCAATAACAGAAGCTTACAAGTAGAATCAGAAACAGAACAATCTATTCTATCCATTTCTTCTTATTCTCTACATTTGGACTGAGCACAAATCAACTTTCTGGATGATTCACACCAATTACTTTATTTATCTGAACACATTAACTTGCACAAGAATTCCGCAGAAATAGACAGACTGGAACTACACTTTTGCTTTTCTGCCAGGAGCTACCATGCACTTACACAGAAAGAATATCTATAGTAGAGAAACAAGGTAATCAACTAATCTGGTTTAGAAAAAGTCACACTAGACACAAAACAACCGGCTAAAGTATGTTTGTATTAAAAGTACAGCTAAGCAATGTTGCTACTCTCTGATCCTTCAGACATTCTTTTAAGTGCTGCACTTGGGTGCTATTTTAACTGTATCAGAATCAAATCAGTATATTAGCAAGTGCTACTGTATATTTCAGAATGAAGAATATTTGTACCGCAGAAGAGAGAACCAGCTTTCCAAGGGACTGCTGAAACAGCAAATCTCAATACATGCCAGTACACATTATATTATAAGGACAACAAATAGCACTGCTGCCAAAATACTTTTCAGAATTAGCAGTAAACCAACAAAAAATTATAAACATACTCACATGCCCCAGGGTTGTTCCTCGTGTCATGATGGTAGCCTTGTTGATCGGCATTGCATCCTTGGTGTAGTACGCAATGATGGCATGGCCAGACTCATGGTAAGCAGTGATGGTTTTGTTTTTTTCATCAATTTCTACACTTCTGCGTTCAGGTCCTTCAAAGGAAGAAAAATTAAATAAACTTGCCTGTACAGCTGGCCACCATGATACACATGGATTATACACACAAGAGTACAGAGTAGCAGTTGAACAACATACAAGCATAACTAAAATACTACTTGTGAACACTTCACATTTAATGAGCATTAACTAGCATCCAAAATTGACCTACCTGCACTTAACAGCAAACTGCTTCTAAACAGCAACTGCTTCTAAATCAATAGACTAAAATGAATCATGAATCTGTCTAATGAAACTGCACTTCCTCTCAAGTTTGAATAAGTAGACCTTAAGTCTATATGTCACAGGTTGTGTGTTGTGTTGCTATATGACAGTTAATAGAACAGCAGTTCCAGGTTTCTAGTTACCTATTCCCCTCCACATATTCCTAAATGGAGGGTAGGAGGAAATCAAACCTGCACCTTCCTCCAGGTTCAAGTGTAAAACACAATTTCTGATAGAGCATCAACTCTTAAAGAATGTTTTCTATACTACATTTAACATAATTATTCTCTGGTGTCCAATTCTATTTAGAACTAACTAAGCAGAAGATGTATTTGTATAAAAACGAAATACCTCTTCTTCTATGAAAGTGTAAATCACACACACAGAGAAAACTGCTTTAACATATACCTATGTGTTATGCATATTATGTCCTACCCATTAGAATTTTGTCCTTGGAGAATTCCAACTCCTTCATGGTTACCATATCTTTTCCGTCAACAGCTGCCTTCAAGGCAGCTTGATTTACAAGATTCTCAAGCTCTGCTCCAGAAAAACCAACTGTGCCTCGTGCAATTATTTCTGGATCAACAGCTGCAGGGAAAAAAAAAGTGATTCAGGTCCACATTGCTCCTGAAAAATCTTCCACCGTGAAGAGATACCAAGAAGTGATCAAATTAAGAGCGAGAACCACATTCTACTAAAAATGTTGCATTCAACAGAAGTGCTCAAGCTTTAAAAGAAATGAATGCTAATGCTTAAAGACACTATGACCTGTTCAGGGGAGGTAAGAAACACTGCCTCAGAAAACTGTCTTAACACTCTGTAACATTGTGTATTATTGTGTTGTTTATTTTTAGGTACAAGGTAAAGATACTGCTGCTGTTGGAATAAAGGGCTGAGACATGAATGGACTGGTTGAGTATGAATAATTATGTCAAAAGATACTGTATTAACGTATTTACTTACATTGATCATACTTGATTTTATTAAGATACCATTTCAGAATTTCTGTACGACCTCTTACATCAGGCTTGGGAACAGTAACTTGCATGTCAAAGCGACCAGGACGAATTAAAGCACTGCAGAGAAAAGATCATTTAATACAGTGACTCAAAGTGGCTGCACTAAACTGTTCCTAAGAGATATGAGCAAAACAAGCGTACCTGATCCTTCTACAGACATCTACATAAACCACATTTCATTTCTTATTTGTGGCTAAAGTCAGATGAAAGATACGTTGCCAACCGATTTTAAGTGGTTTTTTATTTGTAAATACAGTAAGATACTATTGCTAACTACTATAAAATGCACTGCAAACAAGGAACACAGACAAACTAAGTCGAAAATCTTGCAGAAGTTTTAGTTATTTAGAAGCAGGTTACTCATTTCCTAATACTTAGCGTAACAACCTTGTAAGTGCCTCTTCAATTTAAGTAACTCTTCAATTTACAAACCTTTTTAGCTGCAAATACCTTCAACTACAATACTGTAATAACTGAAAATTACCAAAGCAAGCTTTAGTTGCTGTATTCAAAAAAAAAAAGAAAAACATGCCATGGAAGTGATCAATGAGTCATACTCACTTATCTAATGCTTCAGGGAAGTTTGTTGCACCGATAATAACAACACCTTCATTAGGTTTAAAGCTGTGTTAAAAAAAAAAAAAGGCAAGAATGCATTTTTATACAGAATTTACACTTACTTTTAAACAATTCCTATTTCTTATTAGGGATGGCTTCAACTGACCAGTCATCTCAACTCACATTTGATCCACTAATGACTACTTTTATCCCAGTAACTGGTTGAAAATCATGCCCTGATCTCAGAGTTGAGATCTGATAAGAAATGATTTCAGGTAACTGTAGATACTACACTACTGTAACTTAAAAGCTTCTGTGTTACTTAAGGCCATTAATGATGACTTTCTACTACTGCCAACAGTAACATAAGAGCACTATCATAATATCAAATAGATTTATATCCTTAAAAGTATTTTTTAAAGTTAAGACAACCAAAGCTGTAAGGAAGAAAAATTCACGCAAATATTCAAAATACTAGTCAACACCTTCTATACCCTCAAAATCCAGATATTTACCCATCCATTTCAGCAAGAAGTTGATTAATGGTCTGCCTTGAATATGGATGCATTGGAGATTCAATTCTCTTCCCACCAACAGAGTCCAACTCATCAATAAATATAACACATGGTGCATTTGCTTTTGCTTCCCCTGACAAAAGATAGATAGCTGAAGGACACATCATCCACACAAACTAACAGAAAGCATACAATGCAATTCAGGATTCTCGTATTTCTATTAGCCTTGCATTATGGAACATCATACCATTACCAAAGCTGTTGCAATTTTAGCCTCCATTTCAAAAAATGTATTTCATTCTTGAAGCAACAGAGCAGCAAGTTTTTCATTTCTATACCAGCTTCTATATTCTTATCATGCTATAAAAAATTACAAGTGCGGTAGATTAAGAAATTCACCCCATCCTCTATCAGCTCCACAGAACAGTTTATTTCACAGGCTCAGGTACAAAACATTAATCTATGAAGTAAAAATTATGTCATTTTTACAGAGCCTTCCTTTTAACGGTGAAAGACACCACCCTCAAGCACACAGGTATTGAGAACAAAATAAAATACAGTAATAAACTTTAAGATAAGATTTATACATGCATACCAGGATGCAGTTCATCCCATCCAGCTGAACATACATGTAGTATCAATGTTAAGCTGACCTGTGCTTATCTAAACTTCTATAACCAACAGAAAGAAAGGCTTTGTTCCCTTTCTAAAAGAAAGCAATATTTCTTCTACAAATGCAAATCACCTCTTACAGTGCTGATGCACAACACTATCAATCATATATGCAAAAGACAAGTTCATTTCCCCTTCAACACCCTCTGTAACGTTTAATTTATTTCCATAGTTAAAGAAAGCCTCTCTTGTGCAAACTATCAACCTAAAAATGTAACAGAGTTTCATTCTAAAGCCCTTTATTCTAGTCTGATTGAAGGGAGCAAGACTTACATTTTACGGTCATACAATTACAAATTAAAATATTACTTTTACTTACAGAACACTGCATCTTTGATTAAATAACTTCTACTCTCACCGGCATACTGTAACATCAGTTACAATTTTGCTACAATTTCATTTTGAATAGACACCAAGTGTCTATAACCAATTGCTGCTCATGGAAATCTAAGACACTTAAACACTTACGACTTTATTTGTTATCCTGATACAGTGCCATTTTCCAGTAATCAAAACTATACCTTATCAAAATTCCTACTTTCACTATCTGTAAACAATACTGAATACTCATCTTGCACATTGAAAGATTTCAAAAACACAAATGCTCAACTTACTGAACAGGCTTCGGATGCGACTCGCTCCCACACCAACAAACATCTCATCAAACTCTGATCCAGAAGCGTAATAAAATGGCACATCAGCTTCACCAGCTACAGCTCGGGCAAGAAGAGTTTTGCCAGTACCAGGTGGTCCAACCAGCAGAATACCTGAAAGGAAAGAAAATATAAACTAAAAACAACCCAACAACAACAAATCCATACAGCCTTATTAGACAGCTGTGCTTTCTGTGCGTTAAAGGAATTTACATCTGGCTTCAAAAAGCTGTGCAATATCCTATTTCAGATACTGCTCATTCCTTGCAGTATGAAGGGGCTCCTTTAAAAGATCTGGAATCTGACCCACACTTAAACAACCACAAAAATGGTTTGTAAGACTATCAAATAAAAGCTGAAACAGGACAAAATGAGGAAATCCACTACAAATGCCTAACACTGTTTTACTATTTATCTCAAATATAAACAAAATGGAACAGTGGTATTTAGTACCATTTTGATCATGCACCTTTTTGACTCCAAAACCAAAGGAAAAAATATTCAAAGATTAGTCTGTAAATCAGTCATTCAACATGAAACAAAGCTACAAAAGGTGGCCATGTCTACATACAGTTCTCATTTCTGTGAGCAATGATTCTTACCTTTTGGAAGTTTACCTCCCAGTACAGTAAATTTATGTGGGTTTTTCAGGAATTCTACAACTTCCTGCAATTCCTGTTTAGCTTCTTCAACCTACACGTTAAAAGCATGCCACAAAAAGTCAATAAGCATTCATAAAAATACTGCATCTTTTTTGTAGATAAACTTTGTACTACAGGCTTAGATAAGTTTATTTGAACAAAAATATAAAATGGTAGGAAAGGAGATAAAAGTATCACAAAACTTTTGTGTTGATACCAAGCCTATTTCCTAGAATTGTTTACATGAATCAGTAACACTGAAGTTCAGAAAACTAAGGGAAAACCAAACAGTTCAGGACCAGATCTGACCACCAAGACAAATATGGAATCAAACTATGTCAAGATATCAACTTAATCAGTTAAAAAGATTAAGCTATTCAGGCAAGGGGAAGTCCTCATTTTGCAACACACAGCCAAAGAACAAATGAAGAGCAAAAATAAAGTTATCCCACCAGCAGTGTCAGGCCCAGTTGTTTCTAGGAATCTCCATATCTCCAATAAATACGTGAAAATGCAATTATCATGTCTCTCAAATATAAAAAGAAATGTGCGAAGTCAAAGGAAACCACAGATTATAATTTGAAGTCAGTATGCAGCTCTGCTTAGATTCCAGTATAGTGAGAAAGTTTTGGAGGAAGGAGAGGAGCAAAGAAATGAGGTCAGTTACCGAAGACTGCACTGCTCCTCTACTTCACAAAAATAGGAAATGTAATTCAATTATTCATATTCTCCGTTCATTTCAGTTTTAACACCTTAGGCTTATCCAAATACGAGAAAGATTTGTTTCTTTTAAAACAGGTCATAAAAAGCAGTTCCTTTAACATAGTAAGATGTTTTCCAGGCTCACGATGCTTACTCAAAGAATTAACAAATTCCTGAATTGACTTTTGAGTTCATAATTTTTGAACTTACCCCTTTTACATGTTCAAAGGTAACATTTTTCAGCTGGATTGGATCCACTGCTGCATCAAAGATACTTGATGTTCTAAAGCGCACTGAGAGCAGAAAAGGAAAGGCAAAATTTATGCAAAGTTACTTTGTTCCAAGAGCATACTTCGCACTCAAATCCATACAATGTTAAGCTATCACCTTTACACACAGCCTTTTAAAAAGCAATGTTTCCATTTACAAGCGTGCAGCAACAATGAAAAACACTAAAAAAAATACTTAAAATATTTTCAGTTAATTCAGTGGTAAGCTCTGTTAGGTACAGAAAGCTCTGCATTAAAAGCACATACACAGAAACACAAGTTCTCCTTCAACATTACAAAACTTTCTTCAGACCAAATTAAAGTTCAGCATGAAGGTGAAATTCTCCATTTATCTGAGCTCAGCCTTTGTCAATTCTGCCATTTCCAGCAGATTTCTCATGATGGCAGTTGGCCATGCAAGTACCTACTCACAGTAAATTATGTTGTGACTACAAATAGAAGTTGAAAAACTGAATCCTATTCCCTACTGCTGACAACTTAGATATCACACCATTTAAATTCAAAGACTAACACAGTCTATGAAGAGACTACCTCTATGTTAGTTTCCATGCAACTGTTTCACTGAAATAATCAGGGAAAAGTAACTAAAAAACCAAAGTTGTTCTTGAAAATGTTCTGTAGCATTAGTGTTTAAAAGACTGTAGTCAGAAGCAGTAACTATCTTCCGTCAGTATACTGAAACATTATCCTAAAAACAATCATACAAAAACACATTTAATTTGAGCTAAACACGCTGGAAGGAATAAAAGCAAAATGGTTTCAAAAAACATAACCAACCAGCATCTGAAAAGGAGCCTTTCCCAGGTAAAAACGAGGAATATACAGCAAGATAAAAACATAAAACGAAGAGAAAGAAGGAAAGCAAACGGGATCTTCTTAAGGAATCTGTAAAAGAAAACAAAGAAAAATATTAAATAGACTAAAATAAACTACTTTCTGAACGCAAAGAAAAAATACACGGACTAAAACAACTTACCGAGTGTTTTCTGCAGGAATACCTGTGCTTTCAAAAAGCCCTCTGCAAAACCAGTTTTAAAAGCATCCTGGTGTGCTTCTGGGATGTTTTTTGTTTTCATTAGCGCATCCAAGTTCTCAACATCAATTCTTCGTTTTCTCAGTAAAAAGCCCTAAAACACATTCCACCAAGAATGTTAGCCTATGCTAAGTTCTGATATACAGTTAACTTCTTTGGTACCATGGTGAGGGGAAGGGAAAAATAAAAGCTTAAAATTCAGATGCTGCGGGGTTAGACAATATAAACCAGTAGGCTAAGTGTGAGATCACAAAGGTACAAGCAAGAGCCATCTTGATGTCTGCTCTGAACAGATCAGGCTCTGAATCCCAAACGGACAACTGAGCCAAGAGAGCTTTGCACACAGCTAGCTTTGTACACTGGATTCAGTGCAAGTTATTTGCTTAAGCCTTTTCCTTCATGAAAACCAGATATTATACCCAAATGTGAAATATTTTCCAACTATAGTTTTGATGGAATTGATTAGATATGTATCATACCCTCCCAAATTAAAGACCACCACCACATGGAGCTAGCTCTGGTGCATCTCCATCCATAGAAAATTTAGTCCACAGATTAAGTAAATCACACATGCCTAGACAAATTGGAAAGTTCAGAGCTAATTTACACATAAAATAAGAACCAGTGCTATAATTAGCCTGACTTCTACATAACCAGTTAGGAGCAAAGAGTATCGAAATCAACTTTGTCTTGGTAAGTGCGTGGCTACTCCTAGCCTAGAGTTCTCTATTGAATTAAGAGCAGACAAGTTTTTAAACCCATAGAAATATCAAGTTAAAGTTTTTGCATCTTAAAAAAGATAATTACTACAAATAAGTCTATTCTCAAAGTATCAACAATATGCTGAATCACTAGGAAAAAAAATTAAGGAAAAGGTTTTACGTTAACTCGCTGTATTTCTGTTTAAATACTTAACTGACTCCAAGCTATTTTAAACAAAACCACAAAAACAGAATAGACAGTTTTATTTCCTTATTTCCTCGATTTGAAATTATCTCCCTAAAGATTAAAATAATCTCTAATCATAACATATTAAACAAACCTGTGTATTAATGAGAAAACCAGTACGTTGCCATTTAGTTCAGAATTTAGAATTACTAATGTAAAAAAATATCTTAGAGTACTCTTGGTAAATTACAAAGCTTTACTTAAGAAGCACAACGTCCTAAAGTTATCTGTAGTTACCTTCAAAAGCGAAGGAAAAGAACTCTTTGTTTCAGTGAATTGTTCAGTGGTTGACTGCAAACGCCTCGATCTTGACCGCAATGTCTTAAAGCTCCGGGTCTGTACGTAAACTTGGGTTTTAAAACAAAAAAGTAATTACGAGAAATGGAAAATTTAAATTATCCCTTACTACCACACTATGATTAAAAGCATAGGTAATTTCAATTTATTAAATGAAAAATATATGGAGCAAATATAACCTCCCCAAAATAATCCAGTTAGAAAGCGAAGAAAATCGCAGACTACTTCCACCCCAAAAAAAATGTGAAGTTGTCTGAAGGCACTTTTGGATCTACTAGGAATAAACGGTATAAACAAATAAATCAAAACATTTTAATGATATAAGTGCATTGTTAGGCAACCCTGAACAACAGCTGTAATCCAAATTTTCAATTTCAAGTATGCTATGCTGTGTTTTACAATACATTTTTTCCACAACAATTTTTAAGGAAAATTGATCAGCTCTATCGTCATCTCTGAGAACAGCAGAAACAAACAGATCAATTAAATCCAGGCACGCTGATAAATCGTTCATATTTGAAATTTGATCCAGAAGAATGGCAATGAAAATTCAGGCTTTAAGACAAGATCTATTCAAAAGCTCAGCTAAAAAGCTGCCCTGAAGAGATCCCGAATGACTGTGATGCATTATTAATGTAGAAAGTGACAAAAAATTAGACAGTTTGAATACAAGGAGTTTATAACACTGCAAGTCTTCCTTTATCACAACAGAAACCTTGTGGTGGAGATTTTAATCACATAAAGTACAAAAGCCAGGAATGTTAAACTTCTTTCACTAAAGCATTCTACATTAATCAACAGCAGTCTAAAGGTCAGTTGTTAAGCGGGACTTCTTTTATCACAGAATAGCACCATGGAAAAGGAACTTTGCAGTTCACCCACTCCAACCTCTGTTCAAAGAAGGGCAAACTTCAACATCAGATCAGATAGTTTGGTCACAACCTCGCCAAAAAAATTGTTCCGGAACTTCATCATTCTCACTGGGAAAACTCCCCAGCACAAGTTTTCTTTGTTACTACTTGCAACTGCTGCCTCTCGTTCAAGGTGCACGAGAGAATGGTAACTAATTTGTCTCCACCAGCAATTAGATCCCATCTTGCCACCTCTTCAGCTAACTTCAAAAGCTCAGATCCTTCAGCTGCCACCATACTTTGAAAGTGCATTACACTCTGTACCCTTCCAGTGCTGGGCTGCCTCTACTTTGTCAACACTTCTCTTGTAACTGAGGGACACAAACCAAATACAGCATCCAGATGCAGCCTCAGAAAAAGTGAACAGATGTCAGTATTTGAACTCACTGAGCTCCTAATTACTTTCTTGCTAAAACAGCCCTGCTTTTACCCATCGCGTATCCAGGAGCAGTTTAAACAAGTCATGAAACCTTAGAAAGACCATTAGATTCAACAGATTTATGGATTCAAAATAAATCTTCTGTTGTCTTTTAATAATATTATACACAAATACTAACTTCGAACAATATTCTGTTGTTACAGCACATTCACTAACTTACATCTGAAAACGTACTGCTCAAATGCAAGAATAGTCTCAAAATTACTGTGCTAGTATCAATTTAAAGGCTCTTCCTGGAAGTTTACCAATGTTTCCTGCATGACCTCTCTTTAAAAAGAAAAGAAAAAAAAAAAGGACCTTTTCAAAATGAAAATGTAATGAAAATTAAAAGCAAAGTGCAGTTCACTGTTTCATACCTGGCCAACACCTGAGCTCAGAACAGAAGTGCTGAAGGGGATGAGGATGGCGTCTGTACAAACATGATGAGCGTAAAGCACTAAAGATGTCCACAAAACCTGTAAGAATTGATATAACAGAATGTAAACACATGTTAAATGGTAATTACACATTATCTCTCGCACAGGTTGTTTTTCCCTTTCTTAAACATGAATCCAGTTTTACTAGTCCCCCCCCATCCTTACTCCCATACACATAGCTGACAATCGAGATGCTGTTTATTTGCTTCTTTCCCTAACACATCACTGAACATCTTTCTGATAGCTTCACTTCCTGCATTTAAGGCCAATCCCAACAAAACATATTTAAGGAAACACTCTTGCTTCGCTGTTTTTTAACCCGAGCAAGGAAATACTCTATGCATCCTGTTAACAGTTGGTTACTCTGAACTCCCTTTTATTTAGTCCTCATGTAACATTGCTTCAAACAAAAAACAGAACAGCCTTATGTAAACTGGAGATTTTCACAAGAGTGTTACACTAATAAATGAGCAAAATCCATTTTATTTGGTGGAACAAAGTGGTGATTAAATTTCTAGCTCAGTCTTGTCATTAAGACAACATGTACGCATGCTATAGCTATGTTCAGATAAGATCAACCATCACCAACTTCAAGCGTGAGCTCAAAACTGGATTCAAATTTCTAAAAAGAACCCCATGATTCAAATAAACAAGATATTTGCACTCTTTTCATTAAAAAATGTACTACACGTTTTAAAACCATGAGTTATTTACAACACAAGAAGAACGCAGCTCACTTTCACAATTTAACTCTATTCATTTTCATCAGCACTTCACTCTAAAACATACCATGCTTATTTTCAAAGAACGACTCAGCAGAGACGTACGACGTATGCCACCGCGATGAGGCTTTGTTATCTGGGTAGTAACCAGGAAGCAACTTGTTCATGAGCTCTTTGTACTGGTGAGGTTTCAAATCAGACAATCCCAGATCTCTGAAATTAAGTACAGACTGGAAAAAAAAACAGTAAGTGTTCAGAATTTACTTCATATTGTTAGTAACTTGAAATTAGCCGTGTTAATTGCAAAATATAGGTGCTGCACTGAGACGAAAAGTTCAGACAAAAAAATAAACAATGAGAAGTAAATGAAAGGACACAGTTTAAAAATATTTGCTACTCTCAACACAAAACAGCTTCTCCATATGCGCACGCTGATATTTTCATTAGCAGGGTACACTTATTGTAAGCAAATTTCCTTCCCAATTCAGTCTTCTTTTTTAATACTTTTCATGATAGGAAAGTCCTGATAGGACAAGGGAAATGGTATCAAACTAAAAGAGAATAGATTTAATTTGGATATAAGGAATTTTTTTTTTTTTTTTTTTTTTACAATAAGGGTGGTGAGGCAGTGGCACAGGGTGCCCAGAGCAGCAGTGGACATTTATGATTTAAGGTCAGGCTGGATCAGGCTATGAGCATCCAATCTAGTGTGGGTACCCCAGTTTGTCCATCCCAGGGAGCTGGGCCTGTAAGGGCCCCTTACAACTCAAACAGTTCTATGATTGCAGTAGACATGAAAAAAATGCTCTTTTCCAATTCTTTCTAATCTTCATGACTGAGTGAGCAGAGAGTGTGAGGGGGATAATGTACAGCAATATCCACCCATTTTATTTCATTCAAGTGGGAAAGGGACAAAATCCCACTTTCTCCTTTCTTTTTTGGCCAGCTTTTTAAGGAAAAACTTTGATAAAGCAAATTTAGCAGCAACATGAAGACTGGATATTTAAAAACTATATCCAGAATTCAAATAAAAATTTGAAAATAATAATCATTTTTGTATGATATGAAAGGTATGAAATGAGTGGACACAATGAAAGGAAAAAGTTTGCATTTAGAGGAGCATAAGAACTAAGATCTGTAATTTCTTACACAGAAAATTAAGGATACTATGAGAAGAGCAAAAGGTGCATCCACTTGAGTTACCAAAGAAGTAATCTTGATTTAAGTAACTGTAATCTTGTATTTTACTGATGGGTATTTTTTAAACATGTTCAACTATAAAAACATTTTTTTCCTATTGGCTTTGACCCTTTAAAATATATATTAGCCTCTCAAGAGAGCTTTTCACTAGACAATATTTTCTTAAACAAGAAGTAAATGTATGTCAAGCTATCCAAAATGTATTTGCACACAAATTATGGTTTTTTATTGTTAGAACATTACGGGTTATATTTTCATTTTCCCTAAATCATTTTAACATAAACTTTATGTTGTATTTTTGAGATGAAACTGGATGCTCAGTAAGACATACATGAATAAAACATCAAAAGCTGAAGTCATTTTAAAAGAGTCTCCTGGATGTATCCACAGTTATCACCTCATTCAAAGTTGATTTAAGCAGAAATAGATTCTCTTCATCTCAGGAAGTTATTACTGAGACAGGTACCACTGCATTTTTTTCTTATTAATGAAGTACTGTATTTTTGTAGGACTAACAGGACAGTGACTCACTGAAGTTCTGTCAAAAAAAAGTTGCATTCTATCCATTTGTATTCCCATTACATCATTTTATAATACCAGTCAAATACTGAATTAAGTTATAAGCAAAAGACCCATTTTCCAAAAGTTTCCAGTACCTCACTGCTCTGAGGATCATGCTCTGAGGTGGTCTCCCTCTGGGAAGGCTGTACGGATGTCGTGCTGGCAGTCGTAGTGGAGGGTTTTGGAGAATGAAAGGCATTGATAAGGTGACTCAAAGGAACAGTAGCCTGTAAGAAAAGAAAAAAAAAAAACATTTTAAGCTGTCTTCAACAATTTAAACAAGTCTCCCTTCCAAACTATGGCTTAAAGTATCTTGTACATTGCCTTTTAACCAAGAATTGCATAATAAATCACATGTACTTAGTTTCAACACTACACTGTGAGTTGGTAGCTCAAATTACAGAAAAAAAATGGGAGTTTAAATATGTACAACAGAACAGAAGTTCACGAAGTTTGGATGAGAAAAACAGCTACATTTCCTGTTCTTTTTCAGATATAACATGCATTCATAAAATAATTACTACATTTTCAAATACATGAACAGGTACAGATTATCAACATTTAGACAACACAAAGACAGCCCTCAGTTCCCACCTGAACATTTAGTTAGTTAGAAAACTAACACAACTTAAGGATGTTTGCTGAAATAGTATGAAAACAAATTTACTGTTACAATACTTCCATCACGAATTTCATGACTGTTTTTCCTCCAAGTATGATTTATTTCCTGTACTACAAAAGTGCTGCTACAGCCTGATAACAGAACAATATAATTTGTCGCTATCTTTGACAAATACTCCACAATTTTGTATCTTATTTGTATGAAATGACTGAAACTAAATATGATTTTCCCTTATAGAAACTAAGCTTCTATCCACAGGAAAGATGTATAGCTTTTAGAGAGGGTCCAGACGAGGGCCATGAAGGTGATCGGAGGGCTGAAGCACTTCTCCTGTGAAGACAGGCTGAAAAAGCTGGGCTTGTTCAGCCCAGAAAAGAGAAGGCTGCAGGGAGACCTCACTGCAGCAAATCCAGTATCTAAAGGAAGATGATGAACATGAGGGAAATCAATTTTTTTACGCAGACAGCTAATGATAGGACAAGAGAAAATGGTTTTAAACTAAAGGAGGGCAGATTTAGATTGGATGTCAGGGAGAAGTTTTTTGACTGACTGTGGAGATGCTGGCACAGGCTGCCCAGAAAGGCTGTAGATGTTCCATTGTTCCATCCCTGGAGGTTCAAGGCCAAGTTGGATGGGGCCCTGGGCAGCCTGGTCTAGAACTTGATTTAGCAGCTGGTGACCCTGTCTGTGACAGGGTACTTGGAACTTGATGATCCTTGAGGTCCCTTCCAACCCAAGCCATTCTATGACAGTCAGTTAAACTACCTCCCAAATAGAAACATACAAGCACACAAAAAGGAAACACAGACATTTGAAGAGATAGAGGTAAAGCAATAGCAGAACTATTTCCACATTGAAAAAAATCTGCAAGTTGACACCACCTCTTGAAATGTTTAAATGCTGTTTATTTACAGTTATTACCTTTCAGGAACTCTTTTTACATGGTATTTCTGAGGTCATCTTGGTGTCAGGACAAAACTAAGCATAAAGACCACCTGTGTAGTAGATTTCACAATGTAGCTGCAGAAGAGAATACTCTTCAAGCAAAATTAACAGAAAAAGAGAGGTAAATGAAATCACTCTTCTCACCAGTGGCCAGGACTTAACTTCAGATATCAAGATGGACTATTGTAACACAGAAAACTCTAGATTACCCATGGACATACTACTTCGATAGTAGATCTCATCAAGCTGATTTTACTTGAAGCTATTCAAAATCCATGGGTAAATAGTGTTCAATCATGAGGATTTAATCAAAATCTTAATAGCTCAAATGAACTTATTTGTAAGTAGTGTGGGCTCGAGCATTGTTAAAATAAATAAAACACCCCTTTTCTTCTATGAAGTGATACTTCTATGACTTGAAGCACTTATATTTTTCCTGTACTATAGAGTTTATTCTTAAATTTACATTTTCTCCCTTAGGATCCCATTTTAGCAACCTGAGTAACATACCAGCCTATACAAAACATGCACACACAGCACAGTTAATTCTGCAGTTCAGCAGTCCTCAGCCATTTCACTGACACCATTTTGTGAATCGGTATGCCCCGGGCTCCTGCTCCATCATGACCACAGCTGCCATGAATACACAGTACAAGTCATTTCAACACTTCTGAAATGTCCCAGTGCCAGCATGTATCGCTAGGCAGGGAGGAGTTGGGCTGCAGCTCCTGCCATGTGAACACCACCTTGTGACTGCTGTTTAAGCCCTTGCTTAAGTTCTTCAAGAACTTCCACGTGTGTTGACTAGACAGAAGGTACAGAAGGACTGTGCTGTGCAATGTGAGAAGTCCCTCAGAATCAACTGCTCCAAGATAAACTCCAGAAGTTTGCAGTAAGATTATAAAGGCTCCAATGGTCAAAGTCGGCACGCAAACTGCTTACCAAACTTTCCCCTTGCATTTCCCAATACAAAAATATGGACTGATGCATTCCCGAAAACAACATCACTCCTCTCACTTCATATCACCAACAAAAGCAATTAACATAAAGCCCACTGTAACACAGTAATCCCACCAATGCAAAACTCAGGAATAAAAGCACTGGTTCAGATGGAAGCCCACACAACCCACAAGTGATATCCTCCTCGCTGGCTCACGAACTGTGTCCTCCCTTCCAACTGCATCCAAATTATTTTACGTAACATAATTAAAGGACTTCTCCTCTACTACTGCTTAAGCCGCTTCTTTCTCACTGTCACAACGCCCCGTGACAGCTAACCGCACAACTCCAGCTGTGCAAAAAGAGCAGCGCCCGCTTCCACGACAGAAACAAACAATAAGAAATACCTCCCTGCAGGTCACCTGCTTCAGCCGTACCCCGCTCTCTCCTCCACTGCCACGTTTGGTTGCCCCGTTCGCCCCGCCCCAGAACGCGGAACGGCCACAGCACTGCCGGACCCCTGCCGCCCGCCCAGCGCCCCGTCCGAGCCCCAAAGGAGCCCCCGAGAGCCGTCCAGGGCGGAAGGGCCCGGAACGCCGCGAACTGCGCACCGTCAGACTTCTCACCTGAGGCTGCACGGTGGAAAAGGAAAACATCCTCTCGGCGGTGACCACGGGGCGCCGCCCCGCTTCCCGGCCCACGAGAGAAAGCCGTGCCCTCCCGCCGCCCGGCCGCTGTGGCAGCCGCCGCGAGCAGGAGGACCCCGCCGGCCGGGAAAATGGCCGCCCCCTGCGGCCGGCCCCCACCAGGCCCGGAGCGATCCCGGAAGCGGTGGAAGAGCTTCCGGATCCGCCACCTACCGCCCGCCCCGCCCCGCCCACAACCAAGTTGCTCAGCAACCCATTTTTCCCTCAGCGCCACGCCACCCGCGTCGGGAGCTGGGGGTATGGGCTGAGCCACCTGCCCGCGCGGGAACGGAAAGCGGCGGGGCCGGAGGGCGTGGTTTGAGGCCGAAGGCTCCGTCTAAGCCTCATATGCATGTCTGTTCAGACAGACGCCTCCAGCATCAATAACTCAAATGCTGTTATTCACGTTCAGTTACGATGTTATCTAAATGATAGAATGGGTGCATATACCTGCACGTAGCAGAAATTGGTCTTTGATGTTCGTCCTTTCTCCTCGCTTTGAGTTGTCTTTCCATGAGCCCAAAAATTACTTTGGGATGTTTATTATCATGGTTGGACTGGATGATCTTATAGGTCTTTTCCAACCTTAGTGATTCTGTGATTTTCTTTCTTTCACCTGACTGCTGTTCTTCACCGTTGTTCCTTTCTTCACCAAAAACACCAGTTTACACAGATCCAAATCAGCACAGCCTTCATGCATCTCCCTGCTGCCTTCCACAAGCACCAACACGATCACCGCAATGTGGGTCAGCCAGCTAATTTGGCAGAATCTTCATGCAGCAGTACAAAAAGGCAATTAGCATTGCCCAGAATCCACCTGGTGAAGTTTTCCACACCGCTGATGTTGCATCAAAGAATTGTGGTGAGGGACTGCCTGGTTACACAACCTGATCTGTGAGTGCAATGCCACCGAAAGGCCGTCCTTCCTGCTGTCAGCTGTGCTTTTCTGCTTAAACTGCTGCTGACAAAGGCAACAGCTGAACTAATGCTGAAGAGTTAAATGAGAAACAGCCATTGATAAGTTGACTTTTACTTTGTTTGAGAAAGCTTATTTAGAACACTATTTCCCACACTAGCACATTAAATTAACAAGCAAGACTTCCACTGGCATTATCAGATTGTAAGTGAAGTACATACCTTAAAACAAAAGTCTGATGACACTGTCTTACTGAGTTACTGAAGACCATAAGTCTGCACTGACCTCTAGAGAGATGGCTCTCTGCTAACACAGAGACAGCAGCAAGGCAATTATGCCTGGTTGAAATGAATTATTGACAGCAATGTATACAGAAAAGCAAGATAAAAACAACAGGGTGAGGGATATTAAAAAATAAAGACGAAGAGAACAGCTGAGAGCTGTAAAACTGGTAAACACTGAGGGCCCTAAAACTGAGAGCCTCCACTGCAGGTCTGCACTCTAATAGGGCCGTATCACAGATGATTTGTCACAAGGCCATGGTTTGATAACAGGAAGATAGCAACAAGATTACTTGCATTGCATATGCCATTCCCCTTCCTGCTACTGCAACAGGAATGCAGACTGTAGCTGTAGAGATACACAAAATGAATGAAGAAAACACACAGCAACCCGGCCTAAGACAAATGGAGGCTGAAGTAAGAACTGGAGGGGGCAAAAGTTCATAGAATCATAGAACCACAGCATGGCTTGAGATGGAAGAGACCTTACAGCCCACCCCATTCCAACCCCCTGCCAAGGGTACAGCTGCCACCCACTAGGGTGTCCCATCCAACCTGGCCATGAACACTTCCAGGGATGGGACATCCACAGCTTGTCTGAGCAACCTGTTCCAGCCCCTCACCACCCCAAGAGAAGATTTATCTCCCAACATCTAATCTAAATGGTCTAACTTTCAGTTTAAAACTATTCCTTTTTGCCCTATCAGACCACATAAAAAGTTGATCTCTCCCCTCTTCATAACCTCCCTTTATGTTCTGGAAGGCTTCAGTGAGGTCTCCCTGCAGCCTTCTCTTTTCTAAGCTGAATAAGCCCAGCTCCCTCAGCCTTCTTTTCACAAGAGAGGTGCTCCAGTCTTCTGATTATCTTCATGGCTCTCTGATCACCTTCACAGCCCTCCTCTGGACCCACTCCAGCAACTCTGTGTCTTTAAGAGATCACATCACAGTAGTTCCTGATCACAAGAGCTGCTCAGAAAGCAGTTTGTCAACCCCAATCCAGAGGAATCGAAGCCTGGCTATGTAATTCTCGATTCTGCTACTTTTAAGTATACAGATAGGGGAAGATGCATGCATGAAGCATACCTAAAAATGAGTATGTGGGACCAAAATCAGTCCTTTCTTCCTAAATATTATCTCCCCATTCCTTCACGTGTCATACTGCATTCTATTAAATTCCTGAACCTTCAGGCACCCCACAGAAGCACAGAGGCTGCAAGTATCAACCTTCTTTTGAGCAAGAAATCTAGATGACAAATTCTTAGCTAGTTAGACAACAACAGCAACATCTTCTGCAACATCATCACCAATTATCACTAAAAAAACAACCCCCCCACACACAAAAGGTTGTTTTCAGCTGCTGGAGATGACAGAGGGAGTAAATGATCAGGGAGTGCTTCCAGTCAGGCTAGGGAAGCCACGAGGAGGAGCTGCGGTGCAGCGGAGGTGACGGGATGCCATCAACCCAAAGCACGGGCACTGGGGCAGCACTCACACGCTGGGAAAGCGCGCTGCGGTGAGCTTCGTTCCACTTCTGTCAACAACCACTTAGTTCTGCGTGCTTACGCACAAAAATCGTGTGAGCCTTCAAGAAGCAGACACCGCCAGCAGGCCGGGAGGCAGCTTAACACAGCCGCACTACCGCCACAGGCGCCCGGCACAGCCCCACCCACCACCACAGCCCGCTCCCCAACGGCCTTAACGGCCGGAAGGTCTCGCGAGAGCGCCGCCTTTCCCTGCGCGGCGCCCGCGACGTCACGGGGCGGAGCGCCGCTTTGAACTGGCGCGGGGCGCGGGGCCGCGGCGCGATATGGGCACCGTGGAGCCGCTGTCGGGTGAGGGCGGCGCTGCCGGCCCGAGGCGTATCGAGGTGCCCCGGCCGCCTTCCATCGAGGAGTTCACCATCGTGAAGCCCATCAGCCGCGGCGCTTTCGGGAAGGTGTACCTGGGCCGTAAGGCGGGCCGGCTGTACGCCGTGAAGGTGAGGCCGCGGGGCGGGGCCGCTGCGGCTCCATCAGCGCCCGGTGTTGGGCGCATCCCGAGCCGGGATCGCGGTGGGCTGCGGCCGGGTCCGGAGGTGGCGTGAAAGAGCCGTGCGAGGCGGTGAGGTAAACACTGGTGTTCAGAGCTGTATGCGCTCATACGGCTTTGTTGTGAGAGCTGTCACCTCTGGAGCTTTGTGTAAGTCCTTTATCCTAACGCCACGCAGCTTAGGGGTTGTTTACTGCTGTAAAAGGCGCTGAATGCTTTTACAGTTATGGCCAGGTAGCTGTGCGCCCAGCTTTCAGGTTGCGTTGCGTGTAGAGCAGGTAAATCAAACTGACTTCAGCATCACCAGAACACAAGTGCTGGAGGTTGGTGAGCTTCTGTGAGTGTGCAGTCTGTGCTCACTCCCTGTCAGCTGTGCACAGCTGTGATCAAGTGAAAAGGGGTCTCCAATAATCCGTGACTGAGGATTTCCTTGTTACGTAGAGCTCTGTTCCTAAAACTATTATATATATATTTATGTTGCACATGCATGCAAGTTTACAGTATAGAGATGGGTGAAGCACAGCTGTGGGTTGTGTGCCTAGGAAAAGAATGTATAACTGCTGGGTTTTTTTTTCCCCTCTTTCTTCAGGTGATGAAAAAAGCAGACATGATCAATAAGAACATGGTTCACCAGGTCCAGGCAGAGAGGGATGCATTGGCTCTCAGCAAAAGTCCTTTTATTGTGCACTTATACTACTCGCTTCAGTCAGCCAATAATGTCTATCTGGTGAGTAACTGAGTGGCAGGGGTCTTCCATTACAGCACTGAAAATGGAGTGCAAAACTTTATTAATATCTGGAAACAGGAAAGTCTTTTCTAGTAGCTAGTCTGTTTTAGAAAGATGTAGAGAAGTCTTCTGGAGAACAAAACAAGAAATCATTCTGTTCAACCAGAGAAGAAGTGTCATTGAAAAGATTCTGAGGCTCCCTAATGTGGAAGTCTGTTATTTGTTGCCTGCCCTCAGAATGCATTAAGGCACTTGGCCTGGGTGGTGAGAGGGTAAATGAGTGGCAGAAAGAAGCGCTGGTCAATGTGGAGTTCTATGGAGTGCAGCAGGGCTTGAGCGTGGCTTTGTCACCTGCCTCTACATAGAAAGAGCATGGTTTAAGATTGCCAGCAAAAGGTGTGGCACATCTGGTTTGCTGTTAACACATAGAGTATGCTGAAGTGCTGAGACTGATTCACATTCTTACAATACAGTTTGTGTATAAAAGGTATTCCTTTTTTGGGCTCTGTTAATCACTGCTCATCAAGTAGATGCCTGAGTCATCTCTACATGCATTAATATGTTATATGTTAATATCTTAATAATGATGAAGCTCCTTGACAAAAAGATTTTTTTTTTTTTACCATTGAAGAATGGTACATGGGTGTAGTAATATGGACTTAAGCAAGGCCTTTGACATGGTCCACCACCACATCTTTATCTCCAAATTGGAGGGATGTGGATTTGATGGGTGGACCACTCGATGGATAAGAAACTGGTTGAAAGGCTGCAGACAGAGAGTGGTCATCAATGGCTCCATGTCCAGGTGGAGGCTGGTAATGAGCGGCGTCCCCCAGGGGTCTGTCTTGGGACCGGTGCTCTTTAACATCTTTATCAATGATATCGATGACAGAATTGAGTGCACCCTCAGCAAGTTTGTTGATGACACCAAGCTGAGTGGTACGGTCAACACGGTTGAAGGAAGGGATGCCATTCAGAGGGACCTCGAGAGGCTAGAAAGGTGGGCCTGGGTGAACCTGATGAGGTTCAACACGACAAAGTGCAGAGTTTTGCACTTGGGCTGGAGGAATCCCAGGCATCCATACAGACATCCTTCTGCTCCGGAAGGAGCGGTCCTTGAGAGCAGCCCTGTGGAGAAGGACCTGGGGGTCTTGATAGATGGAAAACTTAATATGAGCCAGCAGAGTGCCCTTGTGGCTCGGAAGGCAAATGCTATCCTGGGCTCCATCAAAAGAGGGGTGGCCAGCAGGGACAGGGAGGTGGTTGTTCCCCTCTACTCTGCTCTTGTGAGGCCCCATCTGGAGTACAGCATCCAAGTGTGGAGCCCCCAGTACAAAAAAGACAGGGAGCTGTTGGAGAGGGTCCAGAGGAGGGCCACGAAGATGATGAGGCTCCCCTATGAAGACAGGCTGAGGGAGCTGGGCTTGTTCAGCCTGGAGAAAAGAAGGCTGCGGGGTGACCTCTTTGCAGCATTTCAATACCTAAAGGGAGCCTACAGAGGGGAGGGGAAACAACTCTTGGAAAGGGTTGATATCAGCAGGATGAGGGGAAATGGTTTTAAGTTGAGGGAGGGGAGATTTAGGTTGGACGTCAGGGGACAATTCTTTACTATGAGAGTGGTGAGGTGCTGGAACAGGCTGCCCAGAGAAGTTGAGGTTGTGGATGCTCCGTCCCTGGAGGTGTTCAAGGCCAGATTGGATGGGGCCCTGGGCAGCCTGGTCTAGCATTAAATGAGGAGTTTGGTAGCCCTGCATGTGGCAGGGGGGTTGGAGATTCATGATTCTTGAGGTCCCTTCCAACCCTGGCCATTCTGTGATTCTGTGAATATGGTTTTATGTGTTTTTTTAATGGTGCATCTCTTTTAACTCCTTTCACATATAAAGTGCTCTCACTCTATCCTATGTTTCTGTAAACTTACCATTATTTCATATGGCTTCAGTCAGAATTTCATGTTGTACAAACACTTGCAAGATGAAATCATTTAGATACTAGTTTTTGAACAAATCAAAATGTCAGTGTTTGCTTTCAGGCCTTGAGTTTCACAGAAGAGCGTAACAATTCATTTTTTATGGTATGTAAATATTTGGAAGCTGACACCTATTCCAGAAAGTAATTTAGGCAAATAATGGAAAGTACTAATGCCTATTAACAGAACATGCTTAATATTCACTTTCATTTATTTTATACAAGTGAAAAGCACTGTGTGGGAAAACGAAGTAAGCTACCACAAGGAAGCTTCTGCAATCTTTTTCTCTTTGAAATGATATTTTCTTGGATGTAAAAGCTTTTTGACTTACAAATTTGAAATTTTATGTTACCTTAAAATCTTTGAATGGCAGGTGATGGAGTACCTTATTGGTGGTGATGTCAAATCTCTTCTCCATATTTATGGATATTTTGATGAAGAAATGGCTGTCAAGTATATTTCTGAGGCAGCACTGGCTCTTGACTATCTTCACAGGCATGGGATAATCCACAGGTAAAACCTACTTCTTTATTATAAAAAATGACTTGGTAGCTTAGGGTCTTTTTTTTTTTTTTTTTTTTTTTTTTAGCCTTCTAGGAATTTACATTTCATCATTTCATGAAACAAATTTATTTGCCTTAATCACATATTTGCTATATGGCCTTTCCTAAGGACGAATGCATTCACGATGCCTGTATGTTTTATTTATTAGGTAACATTATATGTGCATCTTATGCCCAGACTTGTGGCATGCCACCTGTAGGTCAGTTCTTTGTAAAGTACATATGAAAGGACAGCAACCCACTGCTGTTCAGGCAGTGTATGGGACTACTGGCTTGTGTTGCCTGTGGTGGGTTTCTGGCTGACATCACATGCCTATCTTCTTTGTTAGCTAAGTACTGGTGTGCAGCACAGGCTGATTCTGCATCCAGACTACTATTTTCTGTTCACTAAAGGAAAAACCATTTATTGATCAAAAAGAAATTATGATTACTTTGGGAAAACTTCTGCAAAGCAACTATAATTGGGTGGAGCACAGTTGGATTTTTGCAGGCAAGAACTTAATTTCATTGGATTTTGTCTCCAGCTTCCCCTCAAATGCCAACAGCCATTCCATAGTAACAGCTACCCATTTGATAGTTTACAGAAGCTCTTTTTGCATTTGTATGCTGCAACAATGTCATGAAGCACAAAAAAGAGAATATATCCATGTAAGTTAGCAGAAAAACATACACTGCTTTCCTCTTCCCTTCCTGTCCCAGGGAGTGCTGTATGAACATGGCTGCTAAATGAATGCAAGTTCCAGAATCCTCTGGATACTGTGAGCAGAACAGCAGGACAACAAGATGTTTACTACTCTAATGACTGTGTTCTCTGCTGCTCGTAGCAGCACTACAAAGAACACACATGAACTCTTTTTAGTTGAGGTTTGCTTATTGTGCTTGTTTTCATGTATAGCAGCTACACATCAGTAAATTTTGTGACAGTAGTACTCAAGAGCACTTATTAAACCCTTTATATTGTAGAATGTGCAAGCTGTGATGTGCACGGTGATGTTACAAGGCTTGAGATGTCTGTACAATATCTAGTTCTAGATATGACTGTTTTGGTGTATTTCTCCAACTGGAATCTTCTGTTGTCAGTAGTAAGGTCTCTTGCTACAATCAGCATTATTGCCATTTGTTTTGGACTGTATGTTTCTGTTCAGGTAGCTTCCATAATGCTGTTCAATAATCTATCTTTTTGCTGACTGCAACTGTATTCATGTTTTCAGGGATCTGAAGCCAGACAATATGCTTATTTCTAATCAGGGCCACATAAAGCTGACAGACTTTGGGCTTTCCAGAGTTACTCTGAATAGAGGTAAGAGTTACCTGTGTCTTACTGGTTATAGTTCTTAGAATGTAAAATCACAGAATAGTTTGTGTTAGAGGGGAGCTTTAAGATCACTTAGTTCCAACTCCTCTGCTATAGGCAGGGACACCTCCCTCTAGACCAGGTTATTCAAAGTCCCATCCAGCCCTATTCATATTTTTTTTTTGGACATGCCTCTGTATTTTTTGAATGCTTTACTTCCTTGTAGCAGACATCTTTCATTTAAATAAGCCCAAATACTGCACTAACACCTGATTTCTACAAAGTACTAATTAAGTGCCTGCTAGCAAGGGAGCTGTTCTGTGCTCTGCACTTCCAAAGCATACATATTTATTCTTTGGGGCAGGATGTAAGAAAAATGAGTTACTTCTCTTAAGGAAAATGAACTTCAAAGTTTACTGTGAAATCTTGTAAGGGAATTTGAAGAGTGAATCTGTAATTCTTTTTCTTAGTGTGCCTTTGCTCATTTCTATCCTTCACTGCATGTTTTTCTGTCTTTGTGTACATTAATTTCCAGCTTGAACTGGGACCTTCCCCACATAAATTGGAGGGTGCGAGAGCAGAGTGAAGATGTGAACTTAAGCCTAACAAAATATAAATCACTACTTTAGCATCTGAACATGCTGTTTTCAAGTAGCAGAAAGGTATAGCTGAATAGTCAACCTGAACTTTACCTGCTTCTTTTAAAATGTGTTTGTAGATATAAACATGATAGATATCCTTACTACACCATCGATGGCAAAGCCAAAACATGACTACTCACGTACTCCAGGACAACTCTTGTCTCTTATCAGCTCTCTGGGTTTTGTAAGTAATTTCCACTGTTTTTTGAAGTGCCTGGTTATTTTATTCTCCTTATCTTTAGTAGGAATTATAATGCTATTCTTACACTCCTTCTGACAGCATTTCCAAATGTTGATTGTCAATTCTGAATAAAAAAAAAAATTATGGTCTACCTCCAATGCAAATTTAATAAAGAATGTGTGAAGTTACACTCAGCATCTCAGGTTCTTTGTTCAGACTCTGCTAACTTCTATATGCTTCTTCCTGCCTCATAGTATACTCCTGTTGGAATGAAAATGCCAATCAATCCCAATTCAGGTGAAGCATCTGACAGTCTGAATGAAGTGATTTCACCCTTACCTATGATTGAAAAGGAAAACACTCCTCTTTCAACTAAATTATTCAAAACAGGTGAGTATACAAAACCTTGTACTGAGTAATACTCTCCTCTGTACCATTGTCCTTCTGTTATATATATTTTTTGAATGCTATGAGTAGCTTGAACTCGCTGGATAAAAGTTGTTTACAGTCTTGCTGTTTACCATTCTTCCAGTACTTCAGCACTGACACTCTTTCAGCTAAATTACTAATGTAGTGTTTGGATTTCTTTTGAGTGAATAACTACTGAATTCAAAATTACTCTTTGGGGTTTTACAGAAGTGGTATCAGTTTTTATAGTTCCACTGAAAAATGGTTTAATATAGCAATATGTGCTTTCATTTAAATAGTCTGATTTTTTTTTTTCTAACCAGAAATGCAAAAGAAAGTAATCATGTTGCTATTACTAATGTTGCTTTTAAGCTCTTGGCAAGTGCCCACCTCAGGGAGAGAGAAAAAAATATTTATTTACTATGCAGAAAAGGATATGATAAATTGATATCACACAGCTTGCTGTAACTTCTTTCAGTGTGAAAGCTTGGCCTAATGTGAAGCTGGTTAATATAATATATGCTGCACATATGGATCAACATTTCACTTTTTATTTTTGATTCATTACTTAAAAATATATATATGCATGTATACACATGCCTACATTTATCTGTCTAAATTTTTTTTCTCTCTTAAGGTCTGGATACTTCTCCATTAACTCCTGTTATGCCCATGAGAAGTTTAACTCCTTCTCTGCTTCAGTCAAGGGAAAGGTTTGATACCTCCACTGCCAGTAGTCAGTCTCATATGTATTTGTCCAGTATGGAATCAGAATGCTGCAGCAGCCCCAGGTGGGAGAAAGGTGTAGAGGTCAGGACTGTTTCATTTTTCTATTACAAATTAAAATTAGCTTGCACTTCTGTATGCATGATTGCAGGTGTCTTTATTTCCCTCTCCCAGTTATTTCAGATTTAGAGAGGCCTTCTTACTGGACAAAGAACAGAGATTGTAATCATTGTTGAATAGGAATTTTGAATCAGCCTAGTGGTGTTATTGTCATCCTCAGACAAATAGTAATTCTGCACAACATGCAGAAAAAGCAAATGTTATTTACCTGCTGCAAAGCAGCAGTAGAAGGCAGAAGGCAGCAGTGCTCTGCCTCTGTTCTCTATAAGGTATTCAGTGCCGAAGCTCTCTGGGAGCTGAACTTATCCCTGCACTTCTGTTAACTCAGTGTGCAGACTGAAGAATTTCCTCAGAAGTCAGAACTTGGAGAAGGAAAAAAACCAAAAACGTAGAAAAGAAGCCCACCAATGTTTCAGTCTGTTACCACTTGTAGTACTGAGGAGTTTTGTACCAACTGGTCTAGCCAGTAATTAGTCATAGCTGGTATAAAATCCTTTCTTATTTTAGACTGTTAATCACAGAATCACCAAGGTTGGAAAAGACCTTCAAGATCATCCAGTCCAACCGTCCACCTATCACCAATAGTACTCACTAAACCATGTCCTTCAATACAAAATCCAAACATTCCTTGAACACTTCCAGGGTCGGTGACTACACCACCTCTCTGGGCAGCCCATTCCAATGAATGTATTAATGAAATGTTGCTCTTCTTTTTGGTCACTTGCTGCGATTCCAACTAGGATCTCACAAGGCAAAGAATTATGCATTGTTTAAAACATTTTTTTCTGTCCATTTCTTAAGGCCTTGTTTCTGTGTTGTGTTATCAAAACAACAATGGTGTTGCATTTTCCTTTCATCTCTAGAGTGAAACGTGCCACAGAGCAGTCAGGATAATATAGCAGGGTTCCTTGGTTTTGGTGGTTGTTGTGGTGTTTTTATTAACTGGGAACTTCTGTAGCTTATCTTCTTAACATAAAGTTGTTGCAAGTAAAACAATTATAACTACAATTTCTTCATCCTTACACTTCAAAAATTACCACTTTTTCTTCTGTATTATTGCAAACTTTTTTTCTTGTTAAAGTCTAATTATCAAAGCTGCTCCCTAGTTTAGCTCTTGGGGTTTTTTTTGAACATACTATGTATTATTTTTTATCACTACTGGTGATTATAAAGAACAAGTAATGCCTCCAACTTGCAGTTTTCCACTGAATTAGAAATAAAATATTTTCAAGGACACATTTCTGTAATCCTGTAATTTTATTTTTCTTGATACTCAAAACATAATTTGTTCATTTACAGCAAACCGAAGATGGGATATGTTCTACTACGGGCACAAGTAACAGCAGGCCAGCTCTCCCTCCCAGTAGAGAATTACTAAGTAGTAAAGATCCTAAAGTTCTTAAGAAAAAAGAACTAGAATCTGCTATTTCTCCCATCAGTAGCAATGATTCTGGTAGCAGGCAGAAGCTGGGAACCGAACGTTCTGAAATAACAGATACTCCAGTGACTACACTGGATATGAAAGGAGTAGTAAGAAAATGCCTCTCCGAAAACAAGATCTGGGAAGAAGTCATTGCAAATAAAGAGATGACCAGTGAGATGTCAGAAACTGTCAGTTCCCAACAATCGCCTTTGTTCCTGAAAGATCCTATCAAGCCAATCAAAGAAGAAGAAAGTTTTGAAAAGCCAGGTGTAAAAAGAAGCTTTGAACTTGTTGATACGAGTCCTTGTCAGGATCTTAACTATGTTAAAAAAACAAATGCAGAATATAAACGTGGCTGTCAGATCTCAGAATTTTCAGCAAGCAAAAGTACAGGTTTGACAACTGAAATTCAATCCTTAATGCTTTGTGGTGAGACCTGCGAAAGCAAAGAAGTTATGAGATGTATTGATAGGCAACAAATAGAAAAAACAGTTGTTCCAATTGTAGCCAAAAATCTTTTGTGTGATCTGGATGCGGATCATGAAAAGGATAGAAGAGAGTATATGAACTCAAGTCTTTTGTGCGCCGATGATGAAAAACCTTTAGGAGCCCTGAGTGCCGATTCTGAGCCTTCGTTTTCTGAAATGTCTGTTCCAGAAAGCCAGTTAGAAAAGCAGCTCCTAGATTTGGATAAAGGTGTTAAAGACCTTTCCTTTGAGGAACCTAAAGCAGAAGACTTGCTAACAACGTCACCTAACTTCCAAGATGCTTCACGAAATGGCGGGGAAGCAGATATTGTTCAGAACTGCAGGGTGTTATGTTGTGAGCAGGATAATCATCAAAAACACACTGAAGAAACTTACCCTTACACCGTATCGTCTCCTTCTGAAAAGATGATGGAAACAGTTAATCTCTTCAGAAAAAATAATGTTGTTTTTCGAAGTTACAATAGTCCAATTAATATATCTAATGCGTCAGATCCATGTAGCATGGTTTCTTTAGACGTAATGGACCTGTCACCTGCTTGTAGTGGCTCTTACCCGACAGCTATTACTCCATTACAGAAAGGAAGACCATACAGAGCCTATCGGGTAAGTAAGGGGACATGAGATCTGTGCGTTGGATGCTGTTGACCTGAAACTTTTCTTTCAGGTCTTATTTAGGAAAACTTGGAGTAGCTTGAAGTAGTCTGTCAAATATAACTTTTGCTGGCATGCTTTCACTTGCTGCATTTGTGTGGCTGACACTGTTTCTGCAAGAGCATAGCAGCAGATGAATGTTCCCTGGCTTGCCTGTAGTTCAACATGTCTGCCTTCCTCTGAGAAATCCTTTGCTCTTACTGCAAGCTGGTAAAGAAAACCTGTGATATTTTCTCATCCTTCTTTCAGAGCAGTGTAGTATGTCCTGTGAGCTATTCTAGCTTTTCTAATGTAATGGGATGTCTTTGACTTTCTTGTTGCACATCAACCAAGGCAGTCTGAAAATGCTGTTATGCTGCTAGTAATTGCTATTGTTCTTGCTGCTTTTTTCATCATAGGAAAATGGATTTACTGTCAAGTAACAATTAGGATATTATGAAGACTTATGCAAACAGTAACACCTGCTATGGATGATGACACTTTTTTTTTGACTGTTAATCCAATTGATTGTAAATAAAAATCTTAATGTTTTTTTTGAATGTTTTACAGTCAATTAGAGCCTTGGAAATGTGGGAAAAGTAAACATATGTCAGTCTGCATTTCCTGGTCTATTTTGGTACAGCTTTACAGATCTTTTCTAATTCCTTAAGCAGTTGGTATATTTAAAGACTCCTGACAGAGCTACAAAGCCATTTGTTGGCAATGTATTGAATGAAGTGATGTACCAGAAGCAGGCATTCCGAATGGTGTTTTGGGGAAAGACTCTCTTCCTTCTGATGTCTGGATTGCTCGCTTCTGTTTCAGCATAAGACTATTAATTTACTATGGAACTTGCGTTCAGATTGTTGGGAAACAGTCAGTGTACTGTGTGCTTCATTTGAGAAATGAATGACTGGTGTTATATTTCTGTAGCTTGCATAGCAAAACTTCTTTTAAACTTGTGTTACTTTCTGTAACTTCATTGCTAAATGATTACTACCAAAACAGAAAGAAGGTAGATTTTGTAGCCCAACCATATGTTAAAGTTATAATTAATTGATCTCTATTGTATTGAAAACAAAGCTGAAAACAAAACTATACCAGATAGATTAGAATTAAGAGGATATTGAAAAATATAGAATAAGAGTCTCTGTAAGATACTTCAGTGATCTCTCTAGACCTTAACTGGAAATCTTTCACCTCAGTCAGCCTTACAGGCTCGCAAGAAAACCCCACAGATGTGTATTTCCTTCAAATTATGTCCCAAATGACTTTCACTAGGTTTGTGTAGCTGTAAGCAGTCACCAAGTCTAACCTGAGGATAATTTCATCTGCAGGCATTGTGTGTCACATAGTGTGTGGGTTAAAGAATGAATGACTAATTCAGCATGTTTTGAGTACACATGGTATGTAAGAAATTGTGTGTTATTTTAGATATTTGAGATGCTTGTTTTTCATTAGCTAGTGTAAAGAACTGTGGGGTAAAATTGGAGGTTTTGACAATGTATTTGGTAATTTTTTTTTTCAGATTAAAATTTAAGAGCAGTTTAATTTTGAAACATTATTTATGGATTTGATACTGGAAAAGAACTTGGGGAGTTGAGAAGTTTGGTTTGACTTAAATGTTTTCTGTTGCTTACTTGAAGACGCCTTGTCAGGGGGATGCTGGCACACCATACAGGACCCCAAAGAGTGTAAGAAGAGGAGCTGCCCCAGTGGAAGGTGAACGCATCCTGGGGACTCCAGACTATTTGGCACCTGAGCTGCTTTTGACAAAGCCTCATGGTAAGACAAACTATGGAGTTTGTAAATGCTTAGAAATGTAGCTATGTTACCTTTTCACAGAATCACAGAATGGCCAGGATTGGAAGGGACCTCAAGAATCATGAATCTCCAACCCCCCTGCCACATGCAGGGCTACCAAACTCCTCATTTAATGCTAGACCAGGCTGCCCAGGGCCCCATCCAATCTGGCCTTCAACACTTCCAGGGATGGGGCATCCACAACCTCAACTTCTCTGGGCAGCCTGTTCCAGCACCTCACCACTCTCATAGTAAAGAATTGTCCCCTGACGTCCAACCTAAATCTCCTCTCCCTCAACTTAAAACCATTTCCTCTCATCCTGCTATTATCTACCCTTTCAAAGAGTTGATTCCCTTCCCTTTAGGTATTGAAATGCTGCAATGAGGTCACCCCGCAGCCTTCTTTTCTCCAGGCTGAACAAGCCCAGCTCCCTCAGCCTGTCTTCATAGGGAGGTGCTCCAGTCTCCTGATCATCTTCGTGGCCCTCCTCTGGACCCTCTCCAACAGCTCCCTGTCTTTTTTGTACTGGGGGCTCCACACTTGGATGCTGTACTCCAGATGGGGCCTCACAAGAGCAGAGTAGAGGGGAACAACCACCTCCCTGTCCCTGCTGGCCACCCCTCTTTTGATGGAGCCCAGGATAGCATTTGCCTTCCGAGCCACAAGGGCACACTGCTGGCTCGTATTAAGTTTTTCATCTATCAAGACCCCCAGGTCCTTCTCCACAGGGCTGCTCTCAAGGACCACTCCTTCCAGTCTGTATGGATGCCTGGGATTCCTCCAGCCCAAGTGCAAAACTCTGCACTTTGCCGTGTTGAACCTCATCAGGTTCACCCAGGCCCACCTTTCTAGCCTCTCGAGGTCTCTCTGAATGGCATCCCTTCCTTCAACCGTGTCGACCGCACCACTCAGCTTGGTGTCATCAACAAACTTGCTGAGGGTGCACTCGATTCCGTCATCAAATATGTTTTTGAATGTGCTTAGAGCCCTGAGCCCCTCAAGAAGGGCAAAAATTCTTTAAAAAAAACAAAACAAAACACCTTCTTTTGGCTTCTGCCTGCACTGATGGCTGCGTGCCTCAGCAGCTCCCTCCGTTTACTTTTTCACAAGGTTTGGGCTGTCTCGCTTGTTAACCTGATGCATTGGGAACAGTGCTTAGGCAGCCTCAGACCTTCCTGTTGCTTGGGAATCACAAATTGCTCATTATAAGTATCCATAAAGACTCATTAAAAAAAAAAAAGATAAAATCAATATGAAAGGATCAAGCTTCTAGTTCTCAATGTATTCCACATCTGTGGATACTGAAGTGTTGTGTGCAGTAAGACAAGTTTATACAGCTGTATTAAAACTAGTTATTCTTGAACTGAGTGACTTGAATTGAGATTTTTCACAGGATCCTCAATAAAACTGGACAGTAGCCATCAAATACTTATTGAGAATACTATAATAAAATGAAACAACATTAAAGAGCGTAAACTTCTTTGATTTTGATCCTGAGCTCTACTGAGATCAACAAAAAGCCCAACATTTTCCTGTTAATTTTCAGGTCATTAACAACAAAAGTCAGTGTACCCCTTGTAGTATTTATAGTTACATTTTATTTCAAAAAACAACTTTTAGGTTTTTATAAGTTTACTTTATAAAGTAAATAGTCTTGATGCTACTATTAAATATCCATTGAGAAATAGTGATCACTAATCTGTAGAACAGTAAAGTTCTTTGGTATGCAGTTAACTGCATGGAAAAAGCTTAATAGATGTAACAAATTTGAGTGTAACTGGACTAAAATTACTAAAACTATATGATAGTTCTCACTTCTCTTGAAGAGTCATGGTTATTTGGCAGATATTAAAATTGGATAGTGGTTGAAAATATAACCAATGGTACTCCAATCAGATTTTGCTGTGTTTCAAGATGACTTCCATGAAATTATTGAGGGATTTCAGGCCTTTGTTAATAACTTGCAAAGCGTTTTCTGTCAGTAAATCAAAAAGCTTCCTTTACCTTCATTGAAGCCAGGGTTTGCTAGCTTCAAAATTCAACTTTCCTTCCCTAAATATTCCCGGTGGCATTAAATTACTTGTAAATGCTGCTGTGACCTTAACGTAGTTCTGTAACACAAGTATAGTCCTTCTATTTGTAGCTTAGGCATTAACAGCATCATTTTATTTTTACTGTTGAGTTGCCAGATTTTAAGATATCTGTATTCCTGTGCTTTCAGAGTTATGCTTGGTATCTGTTGATGTTTATATTTGTTAAGGGGTTTTGCAATAATTGTAATATTTTCTTGCTTCGTTGTTTCTTCACATACAGGGACTCTGATCTCTGGTGAGTTTCCTGTGTATTGCATAGAAAAGAGTGCTCAGCATAACTGCAAGCAATCAAAGTATAATTAGATCACAATTCATGAAAACTTTTGGGTGAGCAGAGTCTATACAGAAAGAGATGTGCAACATGTACTCCACATAATGTGGTGCTTCCACAAAAGGTTCAGGAAACACCAGTATTGCTGATGAGGCTATCAGACATCAGAGTAATAGAATCACAGAATGGCTTGGGTTGGAAGGGACCTCAAAGATCATCTAGTTCTCTAGTTCCAACTCCCTTGCCATGGGCAGAGTTGTCCACCACAAGATCAGGATGCCCAGGGTCTCACCAACCTGGCTTTGAATGCCTCCAGGGCTAGGGCATCCACTGCTTCTCTGAGCAGCCTGTGCCAGGACTTTATCACCCTCTTGCTGAAAGAGTTCCCCTTGATATCTAATCTACATCTCCTCTCTTAGTATGAAACCATTCCCCTTTGTCCTGTCCCTATCTACCTGTGTAAAAAGTCAATTCCCTCCAGTTTATAAGTTCCCTTCAAGTGTTAAGTAAGTGAAGTAAGTATTAAGTAAGCGAAGGCTCTGGAGCACTTCTCCAGGTGGAATAATCAACGTGTCTTCATAGGAGAGGTGTTGCAGCCCTCTGAGCATCTTTGTGACCCTCCTCTGGACCCACTCCAGCAGTTTCACATCGTCCATGTGCTTGGGCAGATCTGGATGCAGTATTCCAGGTGGGGCCTCAAGAGGGCAGAGTAGGAGGGACAGTGACCTCCCTTGCCCTGCTTTTGATGCGCTCCAAGATACTGTTGGTGTTCTTAAAAGCCATACGTAGTAGGAAAAAATGCAGATGCTTTTTTCCTCATTGGTTCATTTCTATTTCATGCAATCAGTGAATCAGTTTGTGTATGTGAAGAAGACTCAGATGTTTAAGGCTGCGTATTTCTGCTTTGGTCTCCAAATATTAATAGACGTGACTCGTCAGGATGTGGTTGGAGTTAAGTTCAGTTAAACTTGAGGTGGGAGGGGTTTAAAATTGCTGCTGAGCCCTGTGTTCCTGCTTTGTTCAGAGTTGTGATCTAATTAGATTTTGATTAAAGCTGGGAGTACTTAACTTGAATATCCAAATGCTTCAAAAGTGATGGATGTGATTTCACTGCTCTGATGTGCTTAGCTTGGTGGGGCACTCTTACTGCTGTTAAAAGTTGCTATAAGTGCATTATACTAGCTATATAGCTTGCAGCTTTTCTGAATTTGGTTAAATAGTCCTTTTGAAATGGCTGGGAACACTTTTATTTTTTAATACTAAAAAATTCTTAAAAACGACCCTTTAATTTTGTTTCAAAAATTTTTTTTGCAGCAAGTGTGGCATCTGTTCTTCATTCGGTGGCATAGGCATAGCTTAAAGATGAAGAAAGTTTAGAGTGCATGCAGTGGTGTTTGAGACTGCTTTGCCTGCTTATTTTTAAGTGGCTTAATAAGATTTTGCAAAATCCAAAACTTGGGAAAATGAAAATAGCAAAGTTGTGAGTGCTGTTAACTACACTGACGCCCTAATCAGCTTCAATGTCATGGAAAGTCATTCCAGTTTTTCACATGCTGGATGCTCTCTGCAAGCTGTCTTGAGTATTTTTGGCATAAATTTAGGTAAATGAAGTTCTAAGTGTGAATTCTTTGGGTATTCTCAAAGACCCGAGAGAGAAAGATACGGATGGCAAGATGGAGTATTTGTCCAGACAGTGGAGGATGTGCTAAAGACAGTCACCTCCTGTCAAAAAAAGAAACAAGCCCTTGGAGAATTCAGCTCCTGGATTCTTTGTGAGAAGAGCTGATAACTGAAATAGCTCCTTTCTTTTGTCAGTAGAAGATAAAAGAATTATTGTCTGGTAAGGAAGTAAGGAACAAGATGACTTGAAAAAAGTCCTTTAATATTTTTTGTCTTCTGTGTGATTGTCAGGCACAACATATTTGCCTTTCGTTTCCAAGAAGTTTTGCAGGATTAAAACACTTTCAAATTGTCTTCTCATATGTTTGCAAATACACCGAAATAATGTTTTTAATAATAATGGTCTGGGTATCTTATTCAGGTTCTGCTGTGGACTGGTGGGCTCTGGGAGTTTGCCTGTTTGAGTTTCTAACTGGAATTCCACCTTTTAATGATGAAACACCAGCACAAGTTTTCCAGAATATTTTGAAAAGAGGTAATAATTTCAGTAATAAAGGAAAATGTGAGGTTCTTTCCCAAAGTTGGCTGTATGGTTTGATTTATTGACTCATCTGCATCTTTGTCTATAGATATTCCCTGGCCGGAGGGTGAAGAAAAGCTGTCTGACAATGCCCAAAATGCAATAGATATTCTTCTAACCTTTGACAGTACTAAGAGAGCTGGACTGAAGGGTTGGTATTAAACTTCTTTTACATTCATTACAACCAAAGTGATATCGACCTTCTCTTGTAATTTATTAATCTACTTATGGTCTATATATAGTGCTGGGACATCTGGCATGCTGGGGGGTTTTCTGTTTCCTTTGGGGGTTTTGCCCTTCTGAATGAGGAAAGTTCTGGTGGAAGTTGAAGTGTTTTTCTATTAATTTTTTTTGCTTTAATGTTTTGCTATGAATATTCAGTGTTTAACATCTGACATACTCAAGTGCACTGTTATTAGTGCTGTAACAGGTAATTAGGGGACCTAGACAGAAGTGATTTTTAGGCTTTTAATCAAGGTTTCTGTAGTTTGGGAGAGAAGTTTCCTTCACAAGGTAATTTCAAGCAGTTTTTTCATAAGAATCAGCCTGTCTTTGCTGAATGTATAGGGAATATTTGTAGGAATTACCTACAAAGTACACTTTACAAAGTCTATCCTTTTTTTTCCCCTTTATGGGGTCTTAAATAGTTCCTACTATAGCAGGGCTATATTTCATATAGATTTGATAATAAAGAAGGAAACCTATGAGCTAAGATGTTTTAGAAAGGGGAAGAAATCTTGGAGAATTGCTTAAGGAACCGCTGGGGAAGGAATTCTTACAGAAATGGTTACCCTGAGAGTAAAGATTAGAATCTCAAAGCCAGTTCAAATCAAAGAAGGCACAGATTTACAAGTGAAAATCATAATAGCAACAGGGACTTCTGACTTTTAATGACTCTCAAAAAGCATCTAATGTTCAGGGGGAAATTCTTTACAGAGAGAGTGGTGAGGTACTGGAACAGGCTGCCCAGAGAGGTTGTGGATGCCCCATCCCTGGAGGTGTTCAAGGCCAGATTGGATGGGGCCCTGGGCAGCCTGGTCTAGCATTAGGTGGGAAGGTTGGTGGCCCTGCATGTGGCAGGGGGGTTGGAGATTCGTGATCCTTGAGGTCCCTTCCAACCCTGGCCATTCTGTGATTCTGTTTTACTTAAAACAAATTATTGTCTTTATCCTAGATAATAGGGTGAAATCTAATTGCCTGTAAAGCATATAAACATAGATATGATAATAGTTTATTTCCTTCTGAAGTTCTTGAAAATTCCTCCTTTGTCAGGACCTACAACATGGTACAAGTTTTTCCTTTCCTGTAGAAGATGCCACATTCTGCTCATCTTTTCATTTGAAGACAGCCAAGTACATGGGAACTCTATGAGCAGAGCTACATACAGTTCTGATACAGTGGATCCATTCAGTATCCTGCTGCACGTGTAGTAGTTGAAGTGACTAGGAGGAGTTGGAAGACAAACTGCCTTTCATTTTGTCTAAAATAAATATTTGTGCTTTAGTATTGTGCTATGTGATTTGATCAGGCAATGTAGGAACAATAAGCAAGTGTTAATGTTTTACCTCAGGCTTTTAGTGTTAGGCAGTTTGCATTTACATTTGCGGTGAGTGCCTCGGACAAACTTCTGCTTCCTTCTAAATATGATTCTTGCCTGTCCTGGTTTTTTTTCCTGTTAGCTTTTAATGTGTGTGATATAGGAGATTTTAAAACATAAGTTTGGGATCCCATCCAGCTAAAAAGGTGCCTTCTTGGATTGACTCAAAGCAATATAGCCACTTCCGTCAGGGATTGGTGTTCCTGGGTTATCTACCTTTATTTGCCTCGTGCTAAAGAGAGACTGAGCAGAGAAGTTCTGGAGTCTTGTAGCTTGGTTTCCCCTGGCTGGGGAAGAGGAATGTGATGGTCTGTGGTAACTTGGCTGTAGAGGTGACTTGAATTCTGTGTAGAAACTTAAATCCAAGTGATAGGAAGAAGATGATTTGGGGACTGTATGAAGCAGGAAGCTATTCCATGAGCTAGTGTAAGACAGGTGGACTAGGGCAGAGTAGGATTTTGGCATATCTAGAAACTGAGATTGAAGCAACGCTTCAAGTTTCAGACCCAAGGAGCCTCAGACCTGCTGCATGTCTTGTGTGGAACGACTCCTCTGGCTAGGGGAAGAAAGCTTGCATGGCACTAGCTCGATCCCACTGATGTTGGGGGCAATCAAAACAATTGCAATTTGCCTTGTTGTGAATTAAAAAATACATACGAATGGAAGAAAATTTTCAATGCTTATGTAATAATGCTTATATAAATTTCTATTGCAGAACTGAAGCATCACCCCCTCTTTCATGGTGTAGACTGGGATAATCTACAGAATCAGCCTATGCCTTTCATACCACAGCCGGATGATGAAACTGATACATCTTACTTTGAAGCTAGGAATAATGCGCAGCACCTGACTGTGTCTGGATTTAGCCTATAGCATCAAGATGAACTTTCCATGTTTTTTGCACAGCTGCAGGTTATTCTACAACACTAATATGCTCTGAAGATTCCTTGCCAGATTTAACATGTTTTAAGTTCCCAGTCTGCTTTGTATCCTTTACTCTGAGATGAAACTACTGTATGAAATTTAGCTGCATTCATGCTACTCTTTATTTCACATACTGCACCTTACTGGAGCCAGAGGGTTATATTTCTTAAAGGAGGTATCACTTGCCATGGCAAAAAAAAAAAATAGGGCTTAGTATCAATGAGCAAATTGAGCTAGTAGGTGGGAAGTTATTTTATAGTTAAACATAATAGGGAAAGGGTGAAAGTCCATGCTCGCTGTACGTAGAGGTGATTCGATGTACTGACTGTCTTGTTTCAGAATAATCCTTTCTGACCATTGTGCAAAACTGATGTTTCCATTCACAGTGGAAAACAGAAATCTTAATGCAGCATTAAAACAATGTAATGCTGTTCATCTTAAGGTTTAAGACAGTGGTTTTCCAAATTAACTCGGCTGTGTATGGCCTGTTAATGTGGGAAAGATGGACTGTAATTCTTTGGTAGATCATTGGTGCAGGGATGTATAGTTGGATCAGTTCTGCTAGACATGTAGTGTTTGAATTGTTGCATTGTAAGCACTCACAGTGTGCCTGCATCTTAGTGGTTACTGCTCCTAAATAGAAAATGCTGGGTGTTTGTGCTCAGCCATGTCAAATGGTAGAAAGTAAAATACACCTGAGTGCTGGCTAATGCAGGAGGTATTATTTGCACTGAAGCTGCTATATACTAAAGACTACAATGTATTGCAAAGAAACAGTTGTTTTGTAAATTCACAGCCAGATTTTAGAGTTTGGAATTTGTTACAAATGTGCATTCAGTATTATGTGTTCTAATTATGGGGGAAGTATATTTAAATGTATTTTAAAACTGCAACATAGCTTGCGTTTGCTAGATCTTAAAGGTTTACTTGTGGGTAATTGTTTAAATTATCTTTTTAGTATTTTTTTTTCTTGCATAGCTATGATATCCTCAGCTAACTTGCTGCAGATTTTTATTTTTCAGGTTTGTGCTTAGCTAAATGTCACTTGTGCTAGACAGTGGCGCCAGCTAGTGGCCATATGCCTGAAGCTGAGCACTTTGCTGATGGGTCATGCTGAGGGACTTAAACATTTCATGCAGGGAACAAAGCTGTCCCTTCAATGCCCTGCTCCCACGTCCCAAGCATGAGTCTTAGCAATGCAATTCTGAGAGAACACTTTGCTAGGCTTTGTGCTTTCTTTCCAGGTAGCTTGGGAAAGGTATGGTGGGAGAAAGGAAGGTTCTGAAATGACAGAAGGGCTGATTCTTATTAACTCAGAACATTTGTCCCTGTTAGAGCTGGTACATGTCTACAGAATAGAATCTTGGGAAGCTGCAGAACACGCAGTGACCCTCACTCTGTTTGCCACGGACTTCAGTTTCTGAAGACTTCTAAATTGTTGATTCTTATGGAAAGCAATGTTACATGAGCAACGTGCAAGGAATTAAATGTGATGTTATTGAATCCACTTCCGTAGACAACATTATTTGAGTATGATCAGAAGTTCTTTACCATACTAATTTAATAAAAATGCAAATTTTTACTCTGTAAACTTTGGAAAATAGAAATTAAAACAAAAAACACTCACTATACAATTCTTTTTATTTTTTTGCACCCTTGTTTAAGAGAACTGATCTTACAGGAATGAATATCAGTTTCATGCTAAGAAAACTGTTCTATAAAAGTGTGTTCAGAAATGATGCAAATAAAACACTGCAGCTGTTGTGTATGGTATCTTATAAATGGTTATGAAGTGCTCTCTATCATAAGGAGGGGTATGGGGGGAGGATAGTTACAGAGCTTGACATCTTGAAGATAAACAGCTTCTAACTCGTTGAAATCGTTGGTTTTCCAAACCAATTGCAAGGAGCTGCAGAACTACCCAAAGTTTCAGCTGACTTTGAGGTAATACAAAGTTTTTGCAATTACAGAGAGTGAGAGAGGCTGGTACAGGCAGCCGCCAGGCATAGAGTTGTATTAACTTACTATGGTTCTTGTAATGGTTATATAATGCAGCTCAAAACCTACAGATGCTGTAGAACCACAAATCTGCTGACAAATCAGGGTGTCTAATGCAAACCATTGTCCCTGCAGTATGTGTACATGGCTGTCTGTAACTGTTAAAACTCTGCACAGTTAGCACTGTGGATAAATAACAGCCCATTCTCTTTGGTACCTTGTATTTATCCTGATCTTGGCAAACACGGAGTTGAAAATGACTGTTTTGTGTGTGGGTTTTTGTTTAAAGCTACGTATCCTGGCTGCATTTTTCAACATGAATCATCTCCCAGAGATACCTTATTACCCTGCATACCACTGCTTTTCCCTAGTTACTTTTTGACTGAAAATACTACAGCCAAAATACAAAAAGTTATAATCAAACGTGGGAGCTGAAAGTGATTTAAAGCTTCCTCCCCATTAGTAATTGACTACAGCTATTTGCATAAGCTGGCAAAGATGTTGGTCCCTTGCAGCTGGAGCATTTGACCTAGTGTTGGGGGATGGCCTGCGTATTTATTTATGTGGTATTTTTACACAAGGGCACTCCTTAGTGGTTCCTCCCTTAGCAGAAGAGAAATAGTGTGAAGGCTGAAATAAAATTTTGCACTGTATTGTCTGCTACTGTCTGGAAAAGACAGCACAACTGCTGCTCTTGTGCACTGAGCTGAGTACCTTGTTGCAGTTGGAACATCTTCCCTTCATTTCATCCTCTGTAAAGCTGAGGTGGATTCACTGCTTCAAAAGTGCCATGCATGCTTCCAATGCCACACAAACCCGTGATGACTGCAGGGCCTTGTGAGGAGAGCCCCAGATAGAAGAGGGGCTGCCAGTTCTCAGCAGCACTGCTCTCCTTTACACTGCCTTCAAGTTAGTGCTGTCTTTGTACTCTGACAAGTGACAGCAATTTTCTTTCAAGGTGAGATAGCAGCTAACTGGAAATTTGAGTCCTAGCTGGCTCCAGTCTCAGGGACCCTGAGGACCCATCAGGAGGCTGTAGAAGCTGTGCTGCTTTGTATTATAGCCTTTAGGTTGAGACTGCTTCAGCCCATGAGTTCTCTACAGCCACCACACCCACCATGCTGCATTTACTTAACATGAAGAAAGTGCAAGATTAAATACAAAATATTAAAGGATCGATTTATTGAAACATTAATAAATAACACATAACACATGCCTGCACTTATTTCAGTGGGAAGTTAACGGGTACCTTTGGGAATGTCTGTACCATCTCTAAAAGGAAGCCACCTACATGGGAACATGGTTAGCAGCTGGGACAGGCACTCCATGGTGCTCCATCCTGTTGGGGTGGGTTGGAAGTGACCTTCAAGCTAGAGTGTTCCGCCTGTATAATCATTCCTGTTGTTTTATATTAAATTACTCACTTTATGGGCTTTAAGCTACAGGCACAGTGGCTTCAGGTCACAGTAGAACTTCCCTTCCAGCATAAGATTTGTTCAGACCTGAGTTTTTGGTACATCTCATGCCAAAACTGACCTCTGGCAGATGGAAGCTGATCGTTACAGCAGTCTTCAAGGATGTTCTGATCATTTTATTTTGTAATTCAGCTTTACAATAAGAAAATCATAAGAAGGAAAAATAATTCTCTAAAAAAAATCAAAAGGGCTTAAAACAAGATTAAAATTGCCCCAGTCAGACAAACATTGAATTCTGTGATTACATTTTTTACAATATAGCTTGTATGAAAAATGCTTTTCAAACTATAAAAGATTTCCAGGGAGGACAGAAAAGAGCTTTCCTCAGTAATCTGTAATATTTGGTGTGGATGGAGAATGAAAGTGCATCAATAATACGGTGAACTTCTAAGATTCAAATCTTACGCACAGGTTGTGAGATGACTTAATTCTTTATAGCAAAAAAGTATCTTTGTTTTCTAATTAATTTTAGTACACTTCCATTTCCCAGAAATTAAGACTGACATACATGTTTACCTACCTACACATGCACAACTCTAGCTGTATCTTGGTGAATAAATCCTCCATGAAAGAAAAAGAATCGGCACCAAAATTAGCATAAGTTTTGTTCTCTAAGAAATCAGAAGGATAGGAGAGAAAGGAATACCAAAACAAACATTTTTCCTAGTGCGAGTGGGGAAGAGTGCACAACAGATGCGGGATAGGAGCTCTTATTTTAATTTGACATAAACTGACAAAAGAAAACTTGCAATGCACAGAGCTTTGTCAAATCTCGGAGATATACTTACAGAGCGAGCTTGCTTTCTTCTTAAAAGCACCTTGTGCCTCAAGTATGGGTTTCAGTTACAACAAGCTGTAGCCAACAAGAATATAGCTATCAATCAACATTAAAAATATAAGGTGCAGCCTTTTCAAATGGATCCCTTGCTTTGGGAGGATCACACCTACTTACAAATGCATATTTCACAGTCCTCTGTCGCTAAGGGCTCTAACTTCCAGGATGTTTACCACTTGTAATATCTCATTTACGACCTTGAAGGATAACCAAAGCTTCCCACTTCACTTCTGAACAGTTTACAAGGAAAGTTGTCCCACACCGGTTTAGCAGCAAAAATAACCAGTTGAATTCCTACGAGCTACACTGTATTTTTCAACAGTTTACAATGTATTAATTCATACTTCATTAGTGCTTTCATCTCATAGTACATAAACCTGTGGAAAAACAGGAAGGGATATTTTCATTGTAACCTTATTTCTATATTAAAGTGACAACTTTACATATTTTTTGCTTTTTCTTTTACAAAGATGATATTTTCTCTGTTATCTGGCATCAGCAAGACTAGTAATTCCTAAAGGCCCATCCACAAACAGGTTCCAAAATAATTAATGTTCATGTGGTTTTAAGGATGAAATTATTAGATTTTTATTTGTAACCTAGGAGCAGCAAATCATTCAAGTATCAGTGATGTTAGTCCTTAAATGTTCAGCTCAAAGGTAGAACAAATATTACTATAACAGAAGGAACATTATCCCAAATCCTGAGGTACTCTTTAGAATTCCGAATTCCTTCACTCCCCAGGGCCACCTTCTTCTAGCAGTCTTAAACAACATCATGAGTTCTCAGTTCAGCTTTCTAGAAGAGGAAACAAATAATCTAGGTTAAGGTACTATCACAGTATAACACAGTTTTTCATTTGTCTAAATACTCAAATTGATTAAGGTTACATATGAAAGAAAGATTATCAGTCCTTTAAAATACAACACTGATTCAAGATTCCTGAACATTTGCCTTAGATTCACAGAATCACAGAATGGTTTGAGTTGGAAAGAACCCTTAAAGGTCATCATGTCCAACTCCCCTGCAATGAACAGGGACACCTACACTAGATCAGGTGCTCAGAGTCCCATCCAGCCTGACAGTGAAATGGCCCCAGGGATGGAGCACCCACCACCTCTCCGTGCAACCTGTGCCAGTGCCTCACCACCCTTAGTGAAAAAAAACCTCTTGCATATTTCCAACCCAAATCACCCCTCTTTAAGTTTGAAACCATTTTCCCTTGTCCTATCACAGCAGTCCCTCCTAAACAGTCTGTCCCCTTCTTTCTTACAGCCCCCTTTAGATACTGACAGACCGCTTTCAGGTCCCCCCAGAGCCTTCTCTCCAAGCTGCAGAGCCCCAGCTCTCACAGGGAAGCAGTTCCATCCCTTGCATCATTTTTGTGGCCCTCTTTGGATGCCTTCTTAAATTAGGGAACAACATATAATTTGACAGAATGGCAGAACTTAGACAAAGTACATAAAATACCACTAAGATTCTGACCTGCAGGTTCCATTAATTACTATTATCTCCTGCAGTACAGGAGAGGAGCTTGCGGTAAAGGAGGGTGACAGCACCAGACCACATCAGCACTTTGCATTCATGAGCTGTTTTCTAAGTGCTGAGATACCCCTCCCAAAGGGCACGAGCGAGGCACAAAGCTTGTGCAGACAGTAGAAGGTTTTCTCACTGCTCCTTGCATGGAATCTGCTCCATAGTTTAATGCTGAGTTATCTCACAGACCAGCAGAGACCCCTGGCATCTGCTCTAGGACAGCATATGTATTTTAAAACCAAATGTATATGATATGGTCAATATATGCACTGTGCACACAGCTATTGTCTAAAAGCTTACACACCTCCAAAGAGTACAAGCTGAAACTGGCACTGTAATAACAGAGAAGGAATCTTGTTTCATTTCATCTCCAAGTCTACTGATCAACCTCCTCCCCTTAGCTAAAGGAGATGAAACTCCCAATGGAAAGGTGATACAAAAATACTCCTCAAATATAGGAACATTTCTTCACAAACAGAAGAGAAAGGGACTGGAGCATCTCTTCTATAAGGAAAGGCGGAGAAAGCTGGGACTGTTCAGCCTGGAGAAGAGGAGGCTCAGGGGAGATCTGAAGGGAGGATGCCAAGAAGGTGGAGCCAGGCTCACCTCAGTGGTGCCCAGTGCCAAGACAAGGCATAAAGCAAAACACAAGATGTTCCATACCAACACCAGGATACAGCCTTTTGCTGTCAGGGTGATGCAGCTCTGGCACAGGCTGCCCAGAGACAATGGAGTGTCCTCCTTGGAGATTTTCAGAAGCAGTCTGGATGTGGGCCTGGGCACCCTGCTGTGGGTGTCCTTGCTTGAAAGGGGTTGAGCCAGGCAGACCCAGGGGTCTCTGCCAGCCTCAGCCATGCTGGGATCCTGTGATTTTACCATTCACTATGCCACGAAAACTTTCAATAATTAAGAAGTTACAACTTAAGTTAATTCTAGTAAGGTCTACACATCTGCAGACTCTCTGCAGACTGACAGAAAAGAAAAAGCTTAGGATTAAAAGGCAAGAGCACACAATATTAACAGTCAGGTGCAAAGTATGTAGTAACCAGGGACACTGATTTGATATTCTGATGATTAAAAATTTGAGAAAAAGTAAGGTACAGCTGTCCTTCATCTAAAGGAAGCCAAAGTAGATACTGCAAAAATACCATTGCAAGTTGCTTGTAAAAGTAAAATAAGAAATAGGTGATATGAGACTCCATAATGTATTTGACAGGACATAGTTGTCTCATGGCACAAGGTAAGTAGGGAGTCTAGCAAGAAAATGGCTTAGGAGTTATTGGGAGTGGCGGGGTCACAGAACGTCATGGACACACCTCCAAGGTATCCAGCCTTAACTACTTATGTATACTCTCTGGAGTTGCTCTTCTGCATCACTTCATGGATTTAACCTAAGTTGTCTCTACTGAGCATACTACATAAAGAGTCACATTAACCAACAGTTTCTAACACTGAGACGTTTTCTCTTCATGTCTCTTCCCAGAAGTAAGTCCCAGCTCCTGGAAGGCATTCCTAGCTTCCAGCATCTCTTGTTGAGCATTTGTCATGAGATTTGGGGAATAAACCACACATCTTCCGAAGGTCACCATATCACAGACTCTACTGTACAATCTGCTTTAGCTTTCTATTGTCAGAGCTAGGAGTTCCTGATACAGATAAGAAAACATTAAGCAAGATGTCCTGAAAAAAGCAACTTAAGTAAACAGGACCTATCAAGCCCCCCATTCTGATATGGAACTCATGGTTCTGATATACTGCCAAAGATGCATGCTCTTGCATTATTCTTATGTGCAAAGTGAGTTTTTTTTATGCCTAAATAACCTTCATACTGATGATCAACACATGAAAGAAAATATATATAACCCACTGAATGCACATCTTTACCTTCGCTTTCTTTGTAGATATACGTGCACCAACCACTGGGCAATAAATGGCCATACAATAGCAAAAGCTAAAACACCAGGAGAAATTTCAAAGGGCCACCATGATGGTTTCTAAGGAAAACAGAAAAGAGTCCAGTCAGCAACCTGCACGTGCATATACAACACCACATCCGTACTTCACAAATGCTTCAAATGCTATGATATCAAGGTAGAAAAAACTAGTAAGACCAGAAAAAAAAAAGATTTGTCTATTAAATAATCTTTTCAGGAACAAATTATTTTTATATCACTTCATCAAGGAAGAGACAACATGAAAAGCACATACAAAAAAAGCCAGATATAAAATATTCATCTCATCCTTTCACATTGCTTTTTGCAAATGAAAAAAACAGGATTTACCTTAACAGAGGAGGAAGGTGGATAATTTGACTGTAGTGTTGCAGATCTTGCCTTTAAATACAAAGAAAGACCTCATAAGTGTCAAAAAGAAAGCAACAATTACATTATCTCTGCTTCACTAAATGAGAATATTTAGTTCTTCATGGTGGCTTTGCAGTCTGTTTGTATGACACCTTGAGGAACAGTACTTAAAAGGAAAGGAAGCTTTTCCTTGACGTTGTTAAAAAGCAGTGCTACACCCAATGCAACTCACCTTCCACCACTTGGTTTCCAACTTAACCTCTCATGCTTCCATTAAACTTCAGAGCATTTTTATCACATTTCTGCATGTTAAAATATGAATATCACTGACTGAATCTCTCTACTGTTTTTCAAGGCTCCCTCTGCCTATGCAACTTCTTCATCTCTGGTCCAAATCCAGCAGCTGCAATAATCCAGAGATGAAATCCCAGCAAGTTAACTTGCATAACAAAGTATTTAAACGCTGGTCTGTAATAAAGGCAAGAAGCGTTCTTTCAGTGTGCCCTGAGCTATAGCTATAGCTACAGGCATGTCTAACAGTCTAACCAAGGAATCCATCCAAAATCTTATAGGCAATACAGAGAAAGAGAAGTACCAGAAACACTTCAAGCGTTTTTCCACATACTGTTGTGGTGCTTTCACAGGAATAAAAAGGTCAGCTTTCTAGGCCTTTCCTAATGAATGTGTGAACCAGAAGCTTCTTGACCTTGTTGCTCCTCAGAAAATGAAAGCATAGCGTGAACTGCTGGGGAAAAATCTTTGACTTATTCTTCATATATTGCTTTAGTAAAAAGAAAGAAAGAAAAAAAATAATCTGTGTGCAAACATCAGATTCTGGAACAGCTAAGCTGAAGCAAAATTACAGTTTTAAGAAATCCTCTTCCCTGGTTGCCTTAGATTTGGGTGTGTGCATCTCATAGGACACTTACTGACATGGCTCTACAGTGCTCAGGCAGATCAAATATCAACATGACAAAGAGAACCAAGTATTTCTGACTGCTGGTTGAATATAGTTCTATCACATTCTATCCTGCATACACTACTAAGTGTAGCAGTATTTCCTGAAATGGAATGAAAAGAAATGGAAAGAAAAAGAAACACTACACCAACAAATATCTACACTCTTAAGACTTCTGCTTGTCTTGTACACATGATGTGAAACTCCAAGGGAGTTGAATTACTTGAAGGAAAAGAATGCCATGAAGAACCGATTTGCTAGCTGAATAATGGACTCAGAATTTCTGCCTGCAAACATTTACCGATCTGGGAAAGTAAGATAATTTTATTTCCTTTGAAAATGCACTGAAATCTACTGATGAAGACACATGGGATCCCATACTGCTATCATTAACCATGGAATATCTGTGTCATGACTGCATACCATGTACTGATAACGATGGCTGAGATTAGTTGTATAACAGAAATGAGCACAATAATGTATGGTTAATATCTAAGTTAATATGCATGGTTTTGTTCACGGGTACAACAGTCCTGAATTGTGTTCCTGAGATTAGGTAACAAAAAGAAATCCTAAGTTGAAACAAACTACAGAATATAATTGAACTTTACTTACAGCTTAAGAAAACATTGTTTTAATCTGAAAGCATAAAGATATTCAAGGAGATCTAACAAAAATGTAATCAAATTGCTTCAGTGTGTACCTGTGATGCTGTAACTGCCTCCAGCATATGCAACCTCTGCAGGACATTCTGCATGTCTTCTTGCAACCGCATCAGCACTACCGCGATCTGCTCATTGAGGCTGCCCCGCGGCCCTCTGTCTGATCCCCAGCGCTCTCCATCCCCTCCATTACCCATCTGTCCACCTTGCGAACCGTCTCCTAAAGGATGAAGTCTGTGCCCTACGTTGGGAGGGAAGAAACAGATGTTTGAAACACAGAATGGACTACCAGCTCTATTGAAAATGTTTGTTACGAACACTTGTTCAATTTTCTTCCACCCCAATTGAGTGCTTTATTCAGGCAGTTCAAATGTGCTGGGAGGTTCCTGCAGCAGCGTTTGAGATGTTTCCCTATAGTCTCATGTAACAGAACCTTCACCTATCACATTCCCTTAACTGCACACAGATAACCGGATGTGTTTCTGTCTGCTCGTAGCAAACTAAGTCGAACAAGAAAAAAGGGGAGACGGTTAAACTAACGTGCAGCCCTACAATATGTTCTTCAGGATAGTTTACAACATAAGTGCTCTTTTAAAATTTTCTTTTTAATTTTGCCATTTGATGCCATACAAAAAAACACAGTTAAATAAATGAAACACTTTGTGTTTTAACAACCAGAACAGATAGCATCAGCATAAATAAAAGGTGTGGCTAATACCCCAATTATATAGAAAACAATGTGTAATTGACAGCTTTCCAAGAGGTTCCCTGGTTTCAAATAAGACACTGTAGAAGTATAAATAGGCATGCATTTAAAAATAAATATGCTACTTGTAAAGAAATTTTTTGCATGCGCAGATGGGTTTTGAAGATTACACTTTAAGAAGGGTGGGTGCCACAGACAACAGCTGGATTTTAAGGTCAGCCAAAACTGAAGCAGCCGATTCACTTATTAAAGATCTCCATAACACAATAAAATTATTCTGTAATGATTACTATGAATGAAATAAATACCATGAACACAAAACTGATCACCACCCCCTAGAATTAACATTTTATTAGCTATTTTACAGCTATCTGTAAAATCTGCTATTTAGCTATCTGTGAAGGACAGAAGCATTGTATAGTGGGACTGTCTTAATGAGCAAGGCTGACCAGTGCTTCTTTAGTCTCCTATCATTTATAGCCATGAGCAGAGTAGGAAATACAAAAGCTGTGCGTAGTACCTCTCCCTCTTCTGACACCATAGAAATCTGCTTTTTCTCCATCCTTCTTCTCCTTGTGAGGGGCCCCATTACTGGCTTTGCCATCTTCTCCTCCACACTTGACTTCACCTTTTTCTTGAACTTCTCCTTTTACAGTATTTCCAAGCTGCAGATTCCCAGCAGTTGTGCAAGCATGCCTTGGAAGATCAGTATTTTCTAATAGAAGATGGTGATCTATATCCAAGAAATGGGATGAACGCTTTAAAGATCCTTTAGCTGACGTGATGATCTCCAAGGGCTACAAATTAACATTAACAAGTAATTAGAGTCTGTAAAATGTAACAGTTAACCAAAAAAAAGGAAGAAGCAACATCTTTTCTTTCACTTTAAGAAAGCAGCTTGCTCTGTATTATGACTTTTAACAGGAACATTTGTTTTGTTATAGAACATGCTTACTGGTGCCCAAACATTCTTTCCAAATTGAAAAGGTTAGACATTCATTTACTTGAGACAAATATTCTCAAAACACTGAACTACTTGGAATTACTTTAGACATCTTCAGCATACTCTCATACACTCATTGAACCTTTGGAAGATCTCAGAATGTTCCGTTTTCTTTGGTTTTGTCTCCCAGACAGTGAAGAATTATCTTAAACTAACTGGTGAACCAGACTGTCAAAAGCCATGTGCTATTAGCAACCTCGGGCTAGCAGTGCTTACACTCACTGCAAAGAAATCACAGTATTTATTATCAACCTGCTCAATATTGCTTGACTGCACCCTGTATTTTTCATAAATAAAAATAAATTCTACCAAGTTTTCCATTCAAAATCTGCAATACTGCAGAAAGACATTAAAAATAGCTGACATGAACATTGACTGGGTCAAAATTACATGTTCTGCAAGAGGATTGCCTTGAAGTGCTACAAGCATCCTTTGCTCAGTGAAAAGACAAAGTATGAGCACAATTACATGTTGAAGCAGATTGCAGAGCTCAGCTGGATGGAGCTAACTCCATGAAAAAGGAAAAATAGCAAAAAAGAGGAGGAAAAGAAATGGAAACTGCTACCAAAAGTCCTGCTTGTTAAATACAGATCATAAACCTGCATAATCAGAACTGAATATTGAGTTTTTGCTACACCTTTTGCAATATTTACGTTCAGTGAATGTTTTCTCATTTTAGTCAGTCTGTAGTTGTACTTCTATACTTATTTCTATACACACCTATCTGAACTAAACTTTTCACATTCAAGTTGGGAAATTGATACCTATCCACCCACACCCACTAAAGAGCCTCAAACAAGTTCAAACAATACACAAGACAATTGGGAAACAACCTACATAAAAAATAGCTTAAAGCATTTCTACCAAATCACCTTTTGCAATAGCTTTCGCAGCTGCATAGAATTCTGATTTGCTAAAAGGAAACAGATAGGAAAACAATAAAACATGCAGTGCTTGCAGGCCTTTCTGATCCCGAGCACCATTCACACACTCCTCCCCCTGAATCAGGAAGCTAGGTGTTTGAGTTTGCCAAGCCTACACTGAAACTGGATCTCCAAAAGAGGTCCAAATCAGTAATTCAACTATGACCTCAGTTAATACAAGCAACGGTTCAGTGATAACTAAGCCAGTACAGTTGGTGCCCACCTTTTTCGTGGAAGTCAAAGGTGTTATGGCTGAAGAGAGTACAAGAACACTCACAAATCATCTCCCATTTCTCTAGATCTAGGCCACTCTCTTCCATTGGCCTACGGGCTGCCTGCTCAGGCTTACTCTTTATTTATTCTAAGAAACAAATGCAGGATTTATCAGGCCAGAAAAAGAGAGCAAAAATTCACATACTACAAAGATACTTCGTGATTGTGAGAATCAGTTGAATTCTGGTCCCTACATATGTTACTAGACCCTGTTACCTGTGGATACAACCCTTACTTTCTTCATACCATTCTTTTTGACAGTTGTTTCTATGAACTGCTGGTTTGGACCATTTCCTCTCACTTAAATTCTCTTAAGGGCAGTAATGTTGAGGGCAATAATGTTGAGGCTGTTGGACCAGTATTAACCAAGCTGTAAAAGACTGACAGTAAAAAGAACACAAAATGATAGTTCAAAATAAGACAGAGGTATGTGTGTGTTATTTCATTCACTTCTGTATGTCCAGGTTCACCTGACAGACAGGAACCTATTTGAAAACAGGCATATTAGCTTCAAACTACATATAGGAATATTAATTCCTTACCTCTTCTAGTCCAAGTTGCTCCATCGAGTCACAATAAACTTCACTGTCTGAATCACTGGTTAAGTGCTGAGTTCCTGAGACCTCTTCAGTGCTCTCCTCATTTGCACCTGTATTTGAAGAAGGTATGCACACGTGCTTTGTAAATGTGAGCCAATCTTGGCAAAGAGTAAAGCAACGAGTTAAAATATCTAAGTGAGCTCCAGTTCATGCCCCTTTCATCCACTATTGTCATCCTATTAATAAAGAAATTATACAAAGTGTTTGCTAAGGGAAAACCAAACATCATACTGATGTTTCTATGTTCTAAGATCAAAATTTTAATTTTTGTCTGTTCGTTTCACTCTCCTTCCTAATCTCAGTATAAAGTAGTTTTGTACAAAGTTATCAATTGATTTTCAATTGGTAGATTCGGACATCAGCTACGATAAGTTGGCATTCACAATATTTTCAGCCTTGACAAATACAGATATTAATGATCTTCATTTAATGGCAAATTAGCTTTCAAATGCAAATAATACACACATAGATAATTGCACTTCCATATATTTGAGCCTTCCTCTGAATTCACCCCTTTTTCTGTAAAAGATGTTTAAAAAAACACCTTATTTTAAACTGCTAAGAATTGACTTAATTTCGTAGTATTCTTTCTTCACGTTTGTACTACTGGAAAATACCACTTCTTATTTTTGAAGAAAAACATATGCAAATTAGCACCTGATCTTGCAAGAAGAATACCTTGGTGAGCACAGTTATTAGCTATTTCTAGGTTTGGCTCTGTCTTCTTTTTTTCTTCCTCCACATTCAAGCCATTCAAGGCAGATTTGGTCTGGATGCCATTCTGTATATCTGGGATAAAGTTGTCCTTGTAACAGTCATTAGCAACAATATTTTCCATATCCTTAGCAGCTAATGATTCTGTTTTCAGACTCTTACATTCTGTAAAAGAACAGGAAAACCTTGCAGATAGAAAGCCAGGTATGTAACAGCTAAAAACACAGTTCTTAAAGCAAATAAATTTCTGATGGTCTATATGTAAAATGTATATGCAGAACAAAAACACAAAAATGTTGCTAGATTCAAATTTGCAGGGATCGTTCTGTTACTGTAAAAAAGCATTAATGTAACAGTTTAACTTGCATAAAGAGCAGGTGATGTTTAACATGTAACTAAGCAATTTCACCACTGGTCCCTCTGACAAATTAAATAATTATCCTAATGTCCTTGGAGGGAAAAAGAACTGCATAGAATTCTAAATGTATAATTTCATTTGGTTTTCACTTGACACTGCTACTACTCAAAACCCTTTATGAGTCCCCAAAATGAATGCCATTGCAAGTTCTGTTTTCCTATCTCTGAAGAGAAGAAACATGATTTTCAATTCTACTGTTATTAATAGCTGCTACAAGTAACACTGGCAACAAAAAGGAAAACAATACATGATATTATATCAATTTTTAGATAACACCCTGACATAACTTTCTAGTAGTCAAAAAATGTATGGCAGTACAAGTACAGCATTCACAATCCTTAAAGGATTTTCTGATACTTATACTTTTTAAAAAAGAGACAAAAAAACCTCCGGAAGAATCACAGCATGTTTGAGGTTGGCAGGGACCTCTGACTGCATCTGGTCCAACCCTTGCTCAAGTGGGGTCCAGTAGCTTTTGAGTTTCTCCAAGGAGATACAATCCCTCTGAGCAACCTGTGCCACTGCTTCATCACTTGCACAGTAAAGAAGTGCTTTCTGAAGTGTTTCCTAGAGACATTGGTCTAAGTGTAGAAAACATACCCTTTACATTTTGCTGTAGTTCTTTTTCTTCCTCTTCACGAAGTCCTTCTTCTTCTGATTCTGCTCCACTATCACTACTCTCAGCTTTTCCATTCACAGTCTTTATATTTGGAGCAGAATTCAGGACGTTACTAAGGTCTGAAAAAACATTCAACGAGGAAAAAGTAAGTATTTTAAAAGAAACTAACACACAGCTCCCCCAGAAATATCAGGCAGCTGCTGCACAAAAGCATTTCCATATTAAAAGAACAATCAACGAATGCCAGTTTTATTTCTGTATGCTCTACCTTAATTATTTTAATGTTTCTCTTTTGTGGTTTACCACAGAATGCCTGACTACTCATGAATGATTCTGAGGAAGCCTACTGGAAAAAGACAGCACATTACATGTTACTTAAACTACAAAACCTCTGACCAAGACTATTATCCACACTTCTGGTACAGCTACAGTAATGTTTTATCTAGGACTGATATAGCCATTTTCTTTGAATCCAGAAATCAGTATTTTTATAGAAGTTCCCTTTGGGGCTGAAATGCTTCAAAATTGCAAACTCTGGAATATTCCATTCAATTATGTGAGCAAACAGATTCTGTGAAAGGGGAATATTCTATTAATCTCTTCCCACAGTGGTTTAAACAAAACATGGTAACAAAATATATACAAATATTTATCTGGCAAAGTGCACATGGAAGCAAGCACTCTGAGTTCAGTGAAAAAGATGGTGTAATAAATACACAGTGCAGTTGTTTGCTTGTCTAATTATACAAATATATATTATATTTGTATATCTATATATATATGAAACAAATATTGAACAAATAAAGTAACTGTTCAGCCTTTGTTTTCCATATCTATGATCATTTCAAGGTTCATAATTTACTCCATGTTCAAAGTACTGCAAGCTAAAGATTCTTAAAAATATAAAAAGGAGAATTTACGCCTTTGTTACACCCTATGTAAAAAAAATATGGAGAAACACGTAATGATGATTTCAACCTTGTACATTAGCACAGAGTGACTAAGGTGTAAAGTAGACAGTTACTAGACGCTCCCACACTTTACATGTTGACCATAAGGCTGGATTCTGTCTGCTTTAATTGTCATCATAGCACTCCATCTGCATAACTTGTACATTCCCTTGACGGAATCTTGAAAGATTAATTAATGTCAAGCCTTAAATTAATTAGGCTTAATATTAAAAAGCAAAATAATATCCAACTATACCGGAGTTGTCAAACCAGCCCTGCTACTTTCTTTGCTGCATGTAGAGCGATGGGTTTTCTACTTTAATCTTGCAATGAAGAACTGATCTGCCTTCCCACAGTCCTTTAGTTTCCAAGCTTACCCATACTGCTTAAAAAATAAAAAACAAAAGAGCTTTTATTTAGACATAATGAATACATTAAATATCCTGTTCACCTCAGTTTTACTGTGAAATAAGCACTTTATGGACACCCTGCGTCTCCATTTTGGACTGCAATTAAACTTTTATCTGAAAAGTAACTGGAAAAGCTATCACCTCTTTTGTGGACCACAAGAATATAAGCAATCACAAAGTCATCCTATTCTTCCTTAAAAACCGTATTTGCAAAAAAAAAAAAAAAAAGACTTAATAGGAGATTCCCACCATATTCCCTGTTTATTTCTCATAAGCATCTTTCACTTACTGTGAATTCCAATTCTAGAGATGTTTATCAGGGAACAAACAGTGCAAGAAGGATAACGTAACACTGACATCCTCTGCAGCACGAGCAGTACGCAGTGACAGCTCACTGGCATCACCCTCCCAATTGAAATAAGAACAGGGTGGGGAGCAAACACGCAAGCGCCTTACCCAGTCGTGGGAGTGAACGGGAAAAACAAGACTTGGAGACACATCCAGCCATAAAGACAGGTGATTAAAAAACTGTAAACCTCCTCACCCTGCCCAACATATTGTGAAAAGCCCCAACCATACCATCAACATATTTTCTAAGATTTACTTGTTTTTTGGTTTTGAAGAGAACATGCAAATGTTTTCTTGGTTACTCTATTTCAGCACGGAGATTATTAACCTGGGGAAACTTCTGTGTGCTACATTGAACCTATTCAAATAGAATCAGAATGGTTTGAGTCAGAAAGGACCCTTAAAGGCCACCTGGCCCAACCCTCCAGCAATGAAACATGGACACCTCCACTAGATCAGGTGCTCAGAGCCCCATCCAGCCTGACCTCAAGTGTCTTCAGGGACGAGGCATCCAGCACCTCTCTGGTCAACCTGTGCCAGTGCCTCACCACCCCTATTGTAAAAAAGCTTTTTCCTTGTATTTACTCTAAACTAATAAGGAGGTAGAACTGAAGGAAAGTATTAGGAGTAACAGCAGTATGCCATGAAACATCTGAAAAACAAAATCCCTCAGGATTATATTTCTTCCACAAGGTAGCAACAGTGCTCCTGAAGACCACAAAGAGGCACAGCTTTGATGCAGACTCCAAAGAACACAGCACACTGTACAGACCCACGGCCTCACTGAAATACCATGCTTGATTCTGTACTTCTCGTCAGAATCCCTACAATGTTATCCTCACCAAGTCCATCCCCCAATTGCTTCTACTTCTTGGGGTAAGAGAGCACCAAAGCCTAGTCAAAGCCAACTGGTAACAACTTCCACAGCCTTGTGAGTAGGTCAGTAATTGCTCCCTAAGGAATGTATCTTTTAACATGAATAACTCCATCAGCTTGATAGTAGCAAAATCTCAGCTACTAAAAGATTATTTCTATGACTTTTACTTATAGCAACTTCATAGGGACTTCTTTGTACTACGCTTATATCAACTAATGCTCTGTCTAAATTCGGGTGTCAAGTCCCCAGATGCCTGTATATGTAAATAATGTTGATGGTTACTTTGATAATCAGGTAACCAGAATTCTTTTCTTGTCATTGTAACCCAATATTCCATGCTTGTAGCTGATCTATGTAGGCTTCCTGTTTCAATTCCAAGTTTATACAACTATGCTCCACCACTTCTCATTCCTCTAATTTCACAAACTTCCTCCTTTGTTTTGAAACTGATGCATTCCCATACTGTATTACTGCAAGGAGAGATCATTTGCCACAGGGGAAGGAGTACATTTCAGGGTTTAGCTATGGTTTGGAAATCCTTCTGATATTTATCCTTTCATAACAGCCTTCCAACCAAAAGCTTCTTTGAGCAGTCTATGAAACAGGACTGACGGCTGATCTGCCATCAGAACTGAGGTTATAAGTAGTATTTTAACATGTGGTTCAAAGCATAGATATTCACCCTTTCTGATCTGGAGCTGTGCTGCCTGACATAACCTATGCTCACCCTTATCCCTACATGAGACTACAGCACCTTTAAGTTGATGCTTGCTTAAACAACACATCTTAAAATGAGTAATAGACCTCCACCAGCCTAGCTTGGTTTAACTAAGAAGCACTCAGATGAGCAGCTCAGAGGACAGACTGTTGAAGGTAATGGCTTCTGAAGCTTCATTTATTTTCTGAGGGGAAAAAGAAAGGACAAAGGGTACATGCAAGCACTGAGGAGTCTAGTCTTCAACTAGAAGGCTTTGTTTGCCTTGTTTCCTTTCATTCTTTTTTGGACACCACACTACAAAGCTGATCTACAACACACTAACAAACTGTCTTCACAAATAAGATTGTAGGAGGGCATGCCAAAAATAAAGATAAAAATATAAAAATCCTTCACTACCATTATTTTATCACTCTTATATTATTTGATGATCAGATTTTGCTCTATACAGTTTTTTTTTTTTTATTTAGTCTTCCTGAACTTCACTGTAGCAGGAACAAAGGCCTCTCCTTTTTCTTTAATTTACTGCAAATGACCACAGCCCTCTTTTGTCCACATTCCTCTCTCTTCTTATGAGCTACTCAAGCTGTTACATAAAGAGAAATGCCATTTTATTTCCATAAACAATAGTCATGTCTTTATTTGCCATTTACAAACACCAAAACAATCTGTGGATAAATAAACATTAAGAGCAGCTTCTTAGACATACTATTAACTTGCAAGAATGCACTGAGGATTACTGACTTAATCATCCTGGAACTTTACATTTTTCTTCCATTCAGTATCAGTGGAGTTCTTCTCTATTCATATCACTGGTACCTACTCCCCTGAATTGTCAGGGTACTTTCCACATAAAAATAAGGCTATTGAGTTTTATTTGATTGGCATATACATGGTTCTCTTCTTTCTCTGCTTGAGACTTGTGCCAGTAGAGACAACCTGCTTGTATTTTTGGACAGAGAGCAGCTCAGTGAGGACAGCAGCTGACCTGCAGGCAATCCCAACAATGGCAGTAATAAGGCACCAGGCACCCAAAATACAGGGCCACTAGAACATGTAGATCAGGTAGATGGTGCATATGCAGTGAGAACAATGAATGTAGGCTTTGCCAACATGCTGTCAACACCTTAGAATAAGGACCACGAATAAGAATGAACATGAAAAGGAGCTGCTTCTTAGATTTCATATTAGCTCTTAATAACAACAATTCCAGGATCCAGGATGTCCCCATGTCTGGTCCTACATTCCTCTGGGAGAATGAGCAGGATTTGCTATGTTCTGTTCTGTGTGGAAGAGATACAATCAATATTTGGATATTTTTTGTTGTGTAAGAAGTAGAGAGGGGTTTTATGTACTAGTGTGATGATACATGTAAATACACATGAATATAATAACATACATATGTCCCAGAAAGTGCATCAAAATCCCATAAAGAAAACTAAGTTATGCCTGAAAGCAACAGAAGAATCTAATTCTGGATAACCTATAGTCAACAAGAAAGTAATTTCAATCAAAAACTGTTTTGCCTTGTACAAGAAAAAAATACACAGGAAATAACATCAAGATTGTGTGCCCCACAACCTACTCTTAGCAACTGAACAGCAACAGTCTTTCACATTGCCCATTTTAAACATAGCCTCGTGGATAATTGATGGCTTTTCCATGCATATTTGAGACTATGATTAAAGTAATTATTTTTCTTATAATAAAGTCGTATATAAAACATTAACCCGTGCTCATTGGGCACAAAAAACTATTACTGTTGGCTCAGTTCCAGCATGAAACAAAATACAGTCAGGTTTGCCTTGTACAAGATGGTTTTGGAAGTAAACTGCTAAACTGCTGAGATAGATGCAAAAATAAAATTCACACTAGCCTCTCTGAATATGATTTGTAGCCTCCACAGAATCTCAGAACAGCTGAGGTTGGCAGGGAACTCTGGTTTCACCTGTTCCACCCCCTGCTCAAGAAGAGACATCCAGAGCAGGGTGCCCAGGGCCATGTCCAGGATTTTTAGGATCTCCAGAGAGGTAACTCCACAATCTCTATGGGATATCTGCGCCAGAACTTTGTCATCCACACAACAGATAAGTGCTTCGTAATATCTATATCTATTATATATTTTATATATATAAAAATATATATTTATAATCAAGAACCTTGATTATAGCTGTTAGCTTATCACAGGAGACTAGAACTGGAAAAAAAGTTTAAAAAGAACTCTTAAAACCTCTCTCACACACCCAACAGTTTCTCCTGCCCACACCTGCCCTGCTTTAATGCACCTTGTAGCTGTGGTATAGCCACCCATTCTAGATATCCTACTAAAGCACAGCAATTCTGAAGTACCAGGGACTGCAGTTATTTTCCCCCTTCTTACAAAGCATTAGGAATTCATAGCCATCGAGTTCCTTAAAAATCCTAGTGAGGAAAGAGGAAGGAGGAGGAAGGAAATTAGTTTAGCAAGTATCTTTGAAGTCAAGCATAAATGAGAAACCGAGCTTATAAAGCAAACAGAGGGTGTTTCACAAGAAGCCCACACACAAGCAGGAAAAGCATGCCACCAAATGCTTCATTACAAAGCAAAGGTATTAAAAATGAGCTCTTTGAGAAAATACAACAACTTGAAAAAGAGAAACTAATCATAAGCAATCTACAGAAGCACAGCTAGGAAGTATCTTACATTTTAAGAGCAAGAAAGCATTTCTGAGAATTAATAATTAAGAGCAGACTCACTTCTTTCAAATGCAATACTCCTCTCTAAGCTTATCTGCATCCTGAACTAGAAGCACTGGAATGGATGCACTCACTTGCTCCAACAGCATGCATACCTGAGTGAATACTGTCTTCTAAGCTTAGCTCTCACATCCAAGCAACTGCTCAATAACTGTATCTGCCTGCAACTTCTGCCTCTCACACCAGGTGCTATTGAAGTGGTGCCCTGTATAGGCAAGAAAAAAAAAAGCTATAGTGCAATCAGCACTGCCCCAAAGTAGCCTATCTGGCAGTAAGAGTAAGAGACACTGTGCTTCAACAGAGCTTATTACAGTTGTAATTACAGCAGTTACAATGCATCTGGAAGCAAAAGGCTCAGGAGAAAAACACTAAGCAGGATGACAAAAGCATTACAATGCTGAAACTTTCCTGTCTCCACAGTGCATAACTTGTCATTGCTGAAGGCAATATTTAGTCTTCACAAAGGTTTATAAGGAACACTTCTGCTCAGCATAACAGCAGAAAGTCAACTTTATATCAGTGAATCTCACTAAATAACTGTTTTAAATGCTGATCTTTTTTTAGCAGTGAGCTGGACATCAGATTCCTCATTCATTTATTAGCAAGTACAACATGTTAAGGCTGCTCTTCTAAAGCAGCAGTGTCCCTGTCAGGTAGTGACCTGTCCTCATCTTTCCCAATATTCCTTTCCTCTTCTACCAGCTACAGACAAAAGGGTCCTTCTTTAACAGAGCAAAAATTAACTGCTTTCTTCTGTAGCCCTAAGACAGATAAGGGTTTCTCCTTTGAGGTACTGTATTTTATGAACCTGAGTTAGTCTTTTCCTACCACCTACCCCCTTTAAAATACTTTCTATCTGTCAAAAAGATTATTCTCTGAAAAGCCTCAGCTTCTAAGCTGCAGTCTGAGCTTTCAGAACACTGCCCAGGTTACGCACTCTTGAAACATTCCTCAGACCTACACAGTCTACTGGACAAAATTATGTTCCCCCTTCTCAACTCCTCTTCTGATTTCCCAGAGGTAAGGCACAGACCAAGTCTGGGGATTGTAACGTATGAATCAGGCAACTTCGTCTTAGCTGCCATTTTAACGTTGGCATGTGAAGCCTCAGGATTGCTCAGTAAGGTGAGCCACAAGCTCTGTTGACTCAAAAGACATTATTTTGATGGTCTGCATTTAACATTAACAGAGAAACCACAAGGAGTAGAAGTTCAATTTTAAAAGGCTAAACTTCTGTTGAGAAGCCAATCTGTTGGAGACAATAACACATCAGATGCATATTGTCTGGTAGCAAATATTGAAGCAAGATTATATTCTTTACTGATGATATACATTTTAGGAAGCAGCATGCAATTCTTACATAGATGAATAGTCATTTTCACACAAATAAAAGCCTGATGGAAAAGCAAAAGGCAAATCTTCATTCAGAATGGGCCAAAAGAGAGCAGAGTACAATACAAAAAAAAAATAATAATAAAATAAAATAAATGGAACTAAGAGAAGGGGCCCAGTTTCCAGGACATAAAAATCATCTGTCCCTTAAAAAACGACAACAAAAAAACAGCTTCCAAGACAGAAGCTATACAGAGTAGGGGCAGAGGAGACTGCAAAAACTAACACAATTAAGAGTAACAATGCATCCATTTTTAAAAGTACTGTCACCAGTGTCTCACCACTTCAAAGCAAACTTGGGCAGAGCATTTTAACTCCTTAGAATGAATCAGGGAAAGTGAATGTAACCATGTTTCCATATTCCTATGAAATATTTTAAGACCTGCTCTATGAATAATATGGATTATTTCCAGCATCACTTTTCATCATGGAAGCATTAAGAGCACTGACGAAAGAATTTCAGAAATCTTAAGTGTAACTGTAAAATTCTACCATAAAACAATGGAATTCTACAAAAATTTTTTGTCATAACTCAGTGTGGCAGAATTAGAAGTTGCAGATTTAAGTTGTTTGTGGTTTATCATCATTAAGTTTATCCTGTTGTGTTACTGTTGCAATAAAGTTGAAGTTGGCTATTCAATGTTAACTTTACTTACACTGCCTCGTGTTTAATGCTGAATCTTTAAACTATACCTGTTTCAGTAATAAACTTAGGATACTTATCTTTTAACTTTTTTCTGCCTGAGTCTTTTTCCTTTTTTTTTTTTTTTTTTTTTTTAAGTAAGGCATTTGTGGCACTCTGCCATAGACACCAAGTGTAAATAAATCCTTATTACACAGCTGACTGACCTGAATCTACTGATACTCTAAAAATCTTGTCTATCAATCCAGCTGTCAGGCAAGCTCATTAAACTCCTGACACGAACTACGTGCAATCATAATTTTAAAAATTACAGTTTCAAAGCAGCCATTTGGAAACCTTATTCATTCCATTTGAATAAGGGTAATGGTTAACTATTTATTTCCCTCTAAGACTCCATGCCAAAACCAAATCAAAACTGTGTTTGCTTAAGAAGGGGAAAAGACCCACATACAAAAGCCACCAGTCATTGCTACTTCTTAAGCACATCAAATTCATTTGTGCAACAGTTTGGGTTTTAGAGCTGTTACAAGTTTTCTCCTTCTGCATTTCAACAGTTTTCACTGAAATGAAGACAGTTCGAAATCACTAGGGCTTATATCTTACAACCTTACAAGCACATTACCTATAACATAAAAATCATTATCAAAACATTTTTACAATGGCATTGCTAAATTAAAGCACCACACTGATTTTTATGCAACACTGCTAGGTTTGCCACTTGTTGGAAATGTAAAGTGGTTAAAAAGATACTCCCCTTGTAAACTTGAATCTCAGAAAGTTGACTTGAAAGTTTCACAAATTTATCTTACATTCTGAAGGTGTTATGAAACCACGATTAACCTGTGGGTTTTGACTGGGGAAGATTTTTATTTTTTTTTAATAAAATTGAGATCAGATAACAAAGCTGCATTATTGTGTAGCAGTATGCATTTCCAACAGTCATTCCTTTTAGGAATGAAAAGGCAAGAGCTAGATTTGGCTTTAAATACGCTTCTTTCTTCAGGAAGAGTTTTCCTTCAGCAGCTCAGAAAGCACGTAGATAATGACTAAACACACAGCTTCCCAGATCTAACTCTGTTTTTTACCTCAAAATAGAAATAGAAGATTCAGCCTAACAAGGTGGCAAACCCAGAAGTCACAAATGTTAGCAAAAAATTACTAAAGCACCAAAACAATGGAAAAGATGGACTTAGCCATGATTTCTTACTCCTACCTTCCAAGTATTTAGATACTTTCTCCATTCGAACTGCCATATAGTAGAGAGAATGAACAGAAAGATGCAACATTTAGCTTTAAAATCACTTACAGAAAACAAGCACCTCCCCCCAAAAAAGCTGGAGTTGTGATTATTAATAGCACAAAGGAAGTTATTTGTCCGAACCTGAGGTTAGGCCAGATCCTCTGTTCTTTTTATCTTCCACTATTTCATAGAACGGGCCTATTACTTGTAGTAATTCTTCAACTTTGTCCGTCATTGGCATACTCTCAAGTATCTGCACAAGTCCAAAATATGAAGTACCTCATGAAACAGCATTTCAGTGATTCATCCATTTCAACTAATTTTACAAACTGTCAGCCACTGACAACTTAGTAACATTTCACTGCGTTTCTCAATACATTATTGTGATTTATTTATTAGAAAAAATTTTATAAAAAAAAACTCTATATCATAAACCAAACTTATTAGCTTTATTAACTTTTTCTGGGCAAAGACAAGACAGGAGAGCTCACATCCCACTAAGGGACAGCTTTAGCAAAGCGTTTTGAAATCTAGACCTTCAAATCCATTATTTCAGCAATTTCAAAGTAAACCAACTCAAAGTTCATCAGGCTGCTGTTATCTGATGTGATTTATTTTTACTGACTACCTTTCCACAAAGAAAATAAAACTGACAGAGTTATTTGCCAGAGGATTTTTCTGGTTGGTCAGACCCTGTCATCTTCAGTGGAACCTAAGGCACAGACCAAAAGCACTCTCCCAGGTCCATCTGAACCCCTCTCCCCCCCCCCCCAAAAAAAAAAAACCAAAATGGACAGAATACAGCAAAGCAAATTGCCATCTATGGTATATCTCCTCCTTCAGAAGGGCAATGGAAAGGAACAGATTGGAGGAACAAGTTGGCAAAGAGCATGCATCTCACATAAAAGCACCAAGCACATCACTCAGCAGCAGAAGCAAACACTACTCCTTCAGGAGGCAGAAGCTCCAGGCAGGCTAGCAGATAACAAGCCAATCCCAAACCAGTCAAACACACCAGGAGACAAAAATCCTATCAAACTGCAGTTTCACTGACGCTTCTGACCTATTTAGCATACATAATTCACTCTATATTTGTAAGGGAGAAATGCTCAGTGCTCAGTGATAGAGCTAGAAATGAACCAGAAACAGGAAAGGTTTGTTTTTTCTTAAAAATAAGGAACAACAACAAAAAAACCAGAATTGATAAAAAGAAGAAACCCTCTTTACAGTAACACACTTGTACTTGGTAGGTATTTACATTTGTCAACTGAACCATAAGCCAACAGCTTTTAGGCAAGAGAAAAAAAAAAGAAGAAAAAGACAAAACATAAATGAATTCTAAATTACTGATTTCTTTGGGTGTCAGTTCATATATGAAGATCCTTGTTTTAAATTAAAAACACCATAGTGGTTTTTATGCTATACAATAATTTCTTCAAGTATAAATAAATTAATCTAAACAGTATTACAACATAGAAGTTTCAGAAGTGTGACTTGGAAGAGATATTTATCTTAAACAAAATGCACCTGAGCTCATATTCATCTTAACAGGGACTAAGATGCTGGATACCCACCCAGCAACCTCAACATCTCAGCCACACCCCTTCCTCAACAACTGCAGTTTTCAGCACTGCCACTTGAGAATCATAGAATCACAAGGTTGGAAACAACCTGCAAGATCATCTAGCCCAACTGTCCTCCCACTACCATTGCTACCACAAGCCTCTAAACCATATCTCATAGCTCCTCATCCAGGCACCTCTTGAACACTGTCAGGGATGGTGACTCCACCACCTCCCTGAGCAGCCATTCCAGTGCCTGACCACCCTCTGAGAGAAAAAGTTCTTCCTTATGTCCAACCTAAACCTCCTCTGGTACAACTTGTGGCCATTTCCTTGGGTCCTGTTTGTTGCCTGGGAGAAGAGGCCAAACCCCTCCTCATCACAACCTCCCTTCAGGAAGTTGTAGAGTGCAATGAGGTCTCCCCTGAGCTCCTCTTCTCCAGACTAAACAATCCCAGCTCCCTCAGCCGCTCCTCATAAGACTTGTGCTCTTGATCCCTCACCAGTTTCATTGCCCTTCTCTGGGCACGTTCCAGGGAAAATAAACAACCAAAGCCACCAAACAAATAATAATGTTAATGTTGTGAATGGGACACTGGACATGTGCAGCCTAGGGTTATGCCCCATGGTGGTGGAATGGGGAGAAAACGTAGCAAGGGTATACCCTTAAGTTACATCAGTATCCAGATGTCACCTTCCAACCTGACCATAGATGGCATAGATAGCAGCAGCAGAGGACCTGAAGTAACACCATGGAGATGAGTGCGGTATGCGCTGATAGAACAATCCAGTGGACCTGAAACACACACTTCTATTGATGTTTCAAGTAGAACAAATCAGCCTGGAAAAGCTAAAGCCAGCATTTCAAGTGTGAGGGCTGAAGCAGCAGCAATGCAGGGTAAACAGATTCCTAGTTTCAAAGCTGAATGAGGTAAGAAGACATTTGCTCTCCAATCCTTACACGTGATCTCTACAGAGGCAGAATATTTGTGCTTCATTTGGGTCAACTAAGCAGGCTTCCTCACAGAAGACTCACTGGGGTGTTTGTTTGGTGCAAAAACAACTTCACCTAATTTTCAGCATTCTGACAAATCAACTACTGCATTGAAAACAGCAAGTGCACTACTGATGTCACTGCATTTCAAAATGGAGATCTGAAAGAAAGCACTAAATCTTGTGATCTGCATTCAAAAGAAATTGTTAAAATTTAGTAGGAATTTTTGTTTCTAATTTACCTAATTAAGATGAATAACACATGGCCTCCTCTGTTTTCTGGAGGTGCGGTGGGGTTATGTTGTTTGTTTGCTTTAAATTTTTCATTTAAAAGCAGCAACAGCAGTGCTAATGAGAACAAAATAATCAAAATCACAGATAGAAAAACGTAGTTGTTGAATTCCAGTTCCATACCAAGTAAAGGTTTTTTGCTGTACCAATTATCAATCGTGCCAAGTATTCCAGCAGACATTTAAGACTATTAAAATACTGTCCCAAGAGGAAAAACAAGTGTATCCAGAGTAAAACTTAGATTTCCCTTGCCTTGATGCTAACCTCATTATAAGTTACAGATATCTTCATCCAGAGTGACCATAAAAAAAGAAAAATATATATTTAAACTGAAAAGGCTACCTGAAGTAGATACAGTGTAAAGGATTGCAGAGCAAAGAGTTAGGCAGTAAAAGACAAGAAACCTTAATTCTGAACATCTAACTTAGCTAATGCTTCAGTACTACTTTAGCTCTGTCACTTAAGCTTCCTATCAACTAGAACTTTATATTTCTACTTCCCCCAAACCAACCCAAATTCAGTAGCTTTGAAGAAAACTAGAGAATTTTATTTGCCCCACAGGCCAAAAAGCATAGTCCTAAAGCGTAACAGCTCATATAAGGAAGAATTCATTTGGAGCTCTGACAGCATTCACTGAGAATTCCTTCGCATTTCCTAGTTTACCTCATGGAATATTTGTTCTAAAAGATACCTTCCACTTGTTAATAAATTTACCTTTTTCATTTCTTCAACATAAGCTATCATGGCTTCCTCTTTGGACATATCTCCCAGGGCACTCCAAGCATCCCTAGGAAAGAAAGTCACACATCTTCAGAAACTCAAAGGCCCACAGGATTTTTTTTAGGCTGGCCTTAAATAGGTCAGTTATATAATGCTCAAAGTTTCTCTCATACATGTAAAAAAAATAAAAAATAAAAACTGCAAATTGCTGTTACGTCCAAGTTTGTAATTTTATAGGATAAGTAGAGGGACATACACACAGAAGAAACAAAATGAACAGCCCAGGGACTAAACAGTTCCTTGCTAATCAACTATGATCTTGTACCCAGTAAAGTTGTTTATAAGTGCAGATATTATGAAAAACACATACTTCCCTTTTGACTGACTTAGGGCCCTCTACAACAGGAAAAAAAAATAGCCTAGTACTCAGCTGGCACCTACAAATATCTGTCAGAATAAGTCAATAATAAGTCAGAATAGGCTACAACAAAAGTGTGTCGTCCTTTGCATCTGAGTTTAGCAACAAAGGAAAGATGCACCTGTCTAATAGGCAATTAATTTAATCATTGCCCCCCAGCTACCACCATAGTTAACTCATGACACCTTTCCAGTTGCTTTTAAGAAAAAAACTATTAAAATAACTTAATTAGAGGAGCATTCATACAGGTTCTCAAACAGATCTTCACGGTGCTCAGAAGGCTTGCTGAGTGGCAAGCCCTGCCACTGAGCACATAAACCAGGCACAAACTAAACTTCACCCAAGAGCTTGAAGCTGTATCAAAAACTTTCAGTGAGCATCTATTTACTTCATGCTCATATTATATAATATAAGAAGGAAGAATTTCAGATACTGTTCTACATCACACTCTGCAGACTGCCTAGTTTTGTTCTCCAGGGTGGATATACAGTGTGGAAACATTAAGATGGTTTATAACTCCTCAAAAAAATCATCTGAAAGAGAAACACAAGAAGGAAAACACAGTAACAGAGATTTAAGAAGAAAATGAAAAAAAAAAAAAAAGAAAGAAATTATTCCTTCAAGAACTACTCCTCTTAACACCTCCACCCAAGCATAAAAAAAGTCATGAAAAGTTACCATTTATATCTACCAATAGGATCCCAAAATCCAGGTCTCGGAATGTTACAGGGTCCTTGTGTTGCCTGCTTATAAAAGCTATAGAACTTCAGCATCATTTCATTTGTTGGCTGGAAAGAACCTAGTGGAAGCATTTTAAAATACAATTAAAGTGTAATCAAGTATATTAGCAAGTATTTTGCAAGCTTAGTATTTCTATCAGAAAATAGCCTGCAGTTTATTCCAGCTTCATTCACAGCAGTGCAGTTTAAGTCAGTGAAAAACATCTTCCCTTCATCTAACTCGAGTCAGCCACACTGACAATATTTACTTTACAAACAGAGAGCAAGCTGCAGATTAAATAAGGCACTATAACCCTTACTGCTTCTAACGTCAGAATCCACAATTAGCAAAAAGAGTAATAAGTAACAAAGAGCAAGGCTACTTTCACTTAGTTTAAAGGGGCAGATTCCACTTCCGGTAACAAAGTATGTCACAGGTCATTTTCACATGGCAAACAGGAATCTACCAAAAGACTCCAGAACGTAGAACAACAATAACTCCTCCTGCACTGCTTTTGTTTACTTGTTATTTGACAGGACTTCCAATCACAACCTCATCACTCTTCCTCGTTTTTTTCTCTCCTCTTCCTCTGCAGAACAAACGTTTGTAGGGGTAGGAAGCGCAAACACAAAACTGCAATAACTGGCAGAAAAAAATCATACTTACTCCTTTAAATCAAATATTCTGGGGCTGGATTTTTGTCATTAAGGGATGTCAGCACTGACCTTTAGTCCCAGCTCCTGACAAACCCATCTTTAGTTATCACAGTGACCAAAAGGACACATTTTGACGTTTTGCTCTGCCGTTTCGTTAAGCCTTTCAGTAGAAGGATCCCATGACATCAGCTCCCAAGCTGCCAAACCAAGTGAGGACCCGAGGACGGCCCTTCCCCAGCGCAGAGCGGCGGGTCGGCAGGGAGCCGCAGACCCCTCCTCCAGGAGGAACTTCTTTCCCGAGTTCGGAGGTGCCGTTTCAGACAGGACGGGGCCCCGCTCCCCCCCGGCCCCTCCGCCGCACAAACCCCCGCCGGCCGCGCCCGCCCCGCCGTCCCCCGGCCGCACTCACCATTTTTGGGCAGGCTCTGGATCACCTTCACGGCCGCCTCGAACCGGGTGGCGTGCACGGAGCCGGTCTCCGCCATCTCCGCGTCCCGTCCCGTCCCTCGCCGCCTTCCGCTCTGCCGCCGCGCCGAGCTGTGTCGGCGGAGCGGGAGCGGGTCAGCCTCCCCCGCCGTGCCGCCCGCAGCACGGGAAGGGGCAAAGCGGCGCCGGGCCGCCACCCCACCGCCCCCCGGCGGCAGCGGGTGCCCGGGCCCGCCCCGCCTCCCAGCGCTCCCCCTGCGGCGCGGTGCAACGCACGCAGAGCAGCGGCCCGGCCCCGCCTCGCAGAGCGAGCGCGACCCCCAACACCCCCAGCACGGCCAACGACCCACCCCTACCTTCCTCCCGTCGTTAGGCGCCCATGTTATGTCTCCCACAGCAGCGCCCTTCCCCTCCCATCGCACCGCCCCGGGGCCGTCCGGGGCTCGCTGGGAATCGTAGTTCGCCACCGCCCGGCTCCGGGGCCTGATGGCACGGCACGGCACGGCACGGCGCCCGGCTGGCTCTGAGCCACCGCCGCAGGCCTCACCGCCGCGGCCTGCCCGTCCGCTGCGGCCTCCTGCGCCGGGATGTGTGTGAACGTTCAAAATGTGCCACACTCCGCCTATTTACGGTGCTGACTGTGTACCTTCACGGGATCCGCTGCTGCCCTGGCCGTCTGCCTTGCTGCTTGCTGCCCTCTCACAGTTGCCCTCTTACCCGCCCCTGCTTCCACGTAATTCAGCTGAAATACCTCTCTAATCACACTTTCACTGACTCCTACTTACATTTAAAATCCCATTCCTAAATTTTTAAAGCCTAGAACCACGGAAATACCTACTGCTGTGGTGTTCAGAATGAGTGCTGTTGTGGTACAATGAGCTGTCTCAGTAGCTAAACAAATGCCCTTACCCAAAAGCACTGTGCATCCAGCACACAAGATCAGACAAAAGTATGCTAAAAGTGATTTTGTAGCAAGTGGAATAGTTTATCCAGTGAGTCTTGTGACGAATTAGTAGCCTCTCCACACAGAGCAGAGTACAAAACCTTGGCATTCCAGTCAATTCCTTTATCTGTTTCACAATAAAATGTATTTTAAATTCCTCTTAAGGCAGTTATGCACTCACAGTATGTGCCCTCTGGTGGGAAAGCAAAAGCTCCACAGAGAGGGAATTAATGCAGATCAGCCCATGCTCTGCTGAGCTACTTCATTCCACAAGGTCACCAGCCAGCTGGGCGGGAAGAGCTTCGCTGGAGAGCAGCTTACACTTGCAGAGGTGTTCAGACAGGATTCACCACACTGGGCAAAGGACAAACCCACCTTATGAACATCACTGCTCCACTCACACAATTGTTACAGAAGAATTTCTCTGAAATTTTCATCCCTAGTGCGACATTTCTAAAACTCTTGTGTGTTTTATACCAATACCCATCTTCCTTTCTATTATCCACAAGGGTAGGAATGACAGAAGCACAGATCAAAGGTAAGTGTTTGTTTGAAGATAAGTGGGTCTTTATATAAATATGGATTCTTTGAGCGTGCAAAGAGTTAACTCCAAAAACTAATAAGGAAATGAAGGTCCTCTTGTGAGACCAGATGATGTGTAAATTCTATTTACCTGAGAAAATCTATAATTACATTTACCGTTTAATCGATTTAAGAGAAATGCAGTCTGCACTTTTATAATGAACATTCCCAGACTTTCACTGGAAGGAAGAGATGCAAATGACAACCTGTTTAATGGCTGTGTGCAAAACAGAAGCCGCCATCTTTGCACTGAAGATGTGTAAGATTCATAAGTCCAGAATGAGGCACTTGAAAATGAAGTAACTCAAAATAATTAGCACCATCATGCTCTGAGACATGGATGAAATAGTAAATGAGAGGCAAATTGTGAGTGCTGGTGAGCCCGTGAGAACACATAAGAAATGACTATTTAATTTAAATGTTTGTATATGGTATTAACTAGCATGCCATTAGCTGTCCTTATGTGTACATATTGTATTCTCAGTGTAGTGAGTTCCATTTAGAGTTAACAACAATTGGATTTGAAGCACAAGTAATAAAGAAAGCCTTCTGATCTGTTGCACAAAGATAAGAGTGGATCTACATTTCTATCTCAGTCTGGGGATCTTGACTTCATTACTTAGGGAACAAAATTATTTGATAATTCTCTGTCATCTTCTGGGAACCTGTTGGGAATGACCATGTTTGTAAAATCTGGTAATGATCTCTGTGTTGAACTAGATTGTGTTTCTGTCACTATGCAGGAGCAGCTGCCAAAGCAGTTGTAAGTATGAGCAGCTTTTTTTTTCTTTTTCTTTTTGGTCCAGTATTTGAGAAGTTAAACATTGGAAATAGGAGAGAAAGACTGACCAGTGATACCCATTACTTGGGGTGTATCAGCGAAGAGACTATAGTACTCTGCTACTAGTGTGGTTTGGCGATGTGTGTAATGCGTGACACTTACATGTCTCAGTACTTTCTATTGTCACACTTCTCGTTAGCTGGTATTTCACAGTCCACTAAAGAGAGTATGTGAATTGCTAATATGAGGCATTTCTTGAAATGTTAAGATAAGAAATCCTGTATGCAAGTGTGCTGTTCTAGTCCTGGAAGGAGAACGTTTACAGGATACTGAAGAAAAGGCAGACAAGATCCTGATCCTGAGTGTAAACTCAGACCTGTTCTTCACAGACGGATTAGGGGTGGTTGTTGAGTCCAGCAATGCTACCGGACAGTCTATCAAGCTCTGATGTGCGAAGTTACCTTCTCTTTCTTTGTCACATGTAAGGTGACACTGTCCCTCAGTGTCTTTCTTATTTGTGTTCCAGATCTGAACTAGCTTTCTAGCAGATGCTTTCAGTGCATCCCAGAAGATCACAAAAGCTACAAAGAAGGCAAGACTGTGAGGAGTGACTGAGGTTGCTTGGTTTGTTCAGCCCAGAGAAGGCTGAGGGGAGTCCTCATGGTGGCCTGCAGCTCCTCATGAGGGGAGCAGAGGGGCAGTGCTGAGCGCTGCTCTCTGGTTACTTACCAGCATAGAGTTATAGAACCATTAATGTTGGAAAAGGCCTCTAAGATCATCTAGTCCAACCATCCACCTACCACCAATGTTGCCCACTAAACCACATTCCTTAGTACAACATCACCCTTGAACACCTCCTGAGACAGTGACTCCACCACCTCCCTGGGCAGCCCATTCCAGTACCTCACCACTCTTCCTGGGAAGTTTTTCCTAATATCCAACCTGAAACTCCCCTGGTGCAACTTGAGGCCGCTCCCTCTCCTCCTATTGCTGCTACCTGTGAGAAAAAACTGACCATCACCTCAGCACAACCTCCTTTCAGGCAGTTGTAGAGACAGAGAAGGTCTCCCCTGAGCCTCCTCTTCTCCAGACTGAACAATCCCAGTTCCTTCAGCCACTCCTCATAAGAGGACTTGTGCTCCAGACCCCTCACAGTTTTTTTTCCCTTTTCTGGATACGTTCCAGGGCCTCAATGTCTTTCTTGTAGTGAGAAGCTAAGTTCAAACTGAACACAGTACTGAAGGTGCAGCCTCATCAGAGCTGAGTATCAGGAGGACAATCACCTCCCTTCTCCTGCAGCCTATGCAAGAACACCATTGGCCTTGACCACCTGGGCACACTGTTGGCTCTTGTTCAGCAGAGGGCACGACAGAAACAGGATCTGTGTCAGGGAATGATCAGGTGGGGGACCCAAAAACTTTATCCACCAGAGGTTGGAGAGCATGAAGCAAGCTTCCCCAGGCAGTGGGCACAGCCCCAAGCTGCTGTGGATCAAGGAGCATTTGAATATATCAGAAATATAGTTTGATTTTTAGGTAGTCCTGTGTGAAGCCAAGAGTTGGACTTGATCCTTGTGGGTCCCATTCCTACTTGGCATATTCTGTGATTCTATGATCACCTTCATTTTACTTGAGGGACAAAGGAGTCAGTAACATTATGTAAGTGAAAAGCAGAAACTGGAACCAATTATGCCAATTGCTCCCTCAAGGGTCTGAATCATAGCAGTGTATTTCACAGAAATATTTTAAAATGGTGCTTAAGAAAATAGACCATAGTCTCATATGCATTATGAGCAAGTCTGTAAGCTACCAGATCCAAGAGCATGTAATTTTATGAAGCTTACTTTTTGAAGTATGTAATCCAGCAGAGAGAGAATGATTTAAAAACTAATAGTCATAATTATGAAGAACTAAATTAGCATTAAAATTTCTAATTCAAATGTACATGCTTGTGAGGAATGGAAAGATATTGTCCAGGGATAGAACAAAGGAGTCTAAGGAGTAATTTTCTACATTGTTCACAGTGGAAAGGCTAATGTGTCAGTTGACATTTACTACTTGATTTTTAATGAAATCATTAAAGATATTTGTGTAAAAATCAACAGCTTTGGAGAAAGAGAACTATTTGCTTACCTTGAATACTGTAAAAACAGCAGTTGAAGTTTGCAAGTTAGGATAATCCCTGTTCTTCAGGAAAAGCCCTTTGGGAAAAAAGACTAGTTTGAAATGAGCAATAATGCCTTTGGGAGTGGAAGTTTTCTTGTGAAGTTCAGATACATTCCTCAATAACTCAACTAGAAATACCAACTAATTTCACAGTTGGGGATTAAATAATGGAATTATTTTTAATCATTAGGCCGCTTTGCCTAACGATGAGGCTCCATGTCATCAGAAGGGTTAAAGATGACATATCCAATTTTAAATCCCTTTCAAGATATTCAGTTTAGATATCTCAGGTCTTTCAGCAGTCAACATTGTGAGCTATGTTTTTGTTCCCCCACCTGCCTTTCCCTAGCTCATGTGTTTCAAAAAAGAGGATGCAGTAACAGAAATATCAGCTTAGATCTGTGTCATAAAACATCTTTTGGAGAACAAAATATTATCATACTTCCAAAGACATTTAGCAGCATTTGACTTTGCATTTAATTATATAGTATTTATGAAGTTGAAACCTTTTACAAGTTTACGTCTTTGCAGGTGTAAAGTATGCCTTTCTTTTTTTCTTTAAGCTTACTATTCATTTCTTTTATGACATTTTTAATAAAGTTCAGTTTTCTTTAATGCCTCAAGGTATTACTGTTGTAAAGCCAGCAGATAGTAATAACAGAATTGTTCAGGTTTCACATATTCCAGAAAGAACATTAAAAAAATCCAGTTCCCATACACAGCCAAGAAATGAGCTTTAGAATTTCATCTTGCAGCAATGACAAACTGTGTTTTCTTATAAACAGCAGGAGCAGACTGCTCAGAACAAACATTCTTTTATTTCAGTAAAAAAAAGGTAGTAACCAGTAGTTAAATTGTGCTGTCATTTAAAATGATATAAATTTGGACTTGCTTGGTTGATTTGGGGATGTTTATAGTGTTACACATTTTCATAATGCAAATTAGTAGAATTTGATTCTGAAAATCTAACTTTTTTTAATGTTTTGACATTTGTGCTTCTTATCCTTGCTACTAGTGCTGCTAAAGTTTTAGAAGTCTATCGTTGTGTTATTTGCCTTGGGAATAGCAAGCAAAATACTGTGGCTGTATCGCATTAATGTGCTTATGCAATGGCATATTTATAGCCAGACAGCTTTTGTGATATTTCTCTCCATTTCTGGAAGGAAATAAAAAATAACATTCCTAGTTTAGTCCTGTTCTTTTAAAATTCTAGCAAAGGAAAGTTATTGTTCTTTCTAGAGTCTGAAAAATGATATTGCTGAAATATTCTCATGAAACATATTTACTAGTGCACAAAACCTGGAATACAGCTGGCAAGGAGGACTGAATTCAAATGTTTTTTGTCCTGAGTCTATCTTTTTGTGTTTTTATTCTGGCAGAAAATATACCAATAAAGTCTTGGTCAATGGGTTTCAACAACCTAATCTAAAAGATAGGGGTGATTTACTGGAGTAAATCCTCCAACAAACAAACCCTCAGAAGGACTTTAGACTAAGTTTAGTCGGGTGCCTCAACACTACTTCATTACAATCTCCGTTAGCACTCAGGTCCCTTGCCCCATGAGTCCTATAAAAAACCTGACTTCTTCAGAACATGGTGGCAGTTAGCCAGTTTTAATACCATGGCTTTTTCACTCTCAAAATCAGGTCAGGTCTGGTGTAAGCCATTATCCAATAAAGTTTATCTGAGAAGCTGTGTTGTGAAATAAATCTGACACTCAGGAACTGTTTCAGTGTCAGATGATTTCTTCTTGACAGAGGAGTCATCTCTGTTCCAGACTTTTGGGTGACAAGGTCTGCCTGCTTCAGTGAGGTGAGGGAGTCAGGTGAACTACAATTGATAAGACAAGAACCTCCCAGTTTTTCCGCATTTAAAATGGGGAAATAATAAAATATAATGAAATATTAATAAAAGCTGAAAATGACTGGATTAATAGTTAGGATAAAAGAAGAAATTAAATGTCTTAGGTGTTGTTTTTTTTTTTTTTTTTTCCCTTGGCACTGAAGCTTCTGTAAATTCCAGAAAGGTTAATGAGGAAAGACAGCTGTTAGTTCTTGTTTCCCAAAAAGTAGGGGAAAAAAAAATCAAAAAGTCTGCTTAATAGTTCTCAAAGTACATTACTTTTGGTTCCTAAGAAAATAATAAAAGAAATGGAGATAACTGAGATACATGGAAAAACATCATTGAATCCATGGAAGACTTTGAAGAGGTATTTATGGTCGTCAGTTTGCTGTACATAGAGATATATGTGCAGCCCCAACTGAGTGGCAGGCTGGGCAGCTACATGACTGAAAACAAGTTTTCAGTCTGTTTGTCTGTCAAAGTCTGTTTGTCACACTGAGTAATCTAAAAGAGGGCAGAGAGCAGCCTCAGCAGCCATTACAAATCTTTAACTAAAGATGTAGCCATTAAAGAGCACTTACATCATCACTTAAGCCCAAGTCTTCAGTGTGAATAGATCACTTAAAAACATTCTGAAACCGAATGTTATTATTACAAATTTGTCATACAAAGGAGAATGATGAAAATATGCCCTATTTATTGCATTTTGTGTTTGTTTGCTTGTTTGTTTATGGCTTTTTTTTTTTTTTTTTAAATCTTCCTGTAATTTTGCATGCTGGCTTTCACAGCTCACTATAATTCTCATGAAAGGCTCACTGACAATCCTTCTATGAATCTTTATAAATAGAAATTAAGCAAACAATTTATTGCTTCTATTTAGAATTTAATTCAGCGATGCTTCCACTCTAGTGAATTCATTCTTATGTCCTTCCTATCATAAATCACAGATACTACTGCTAGGTATAATGCTGCAGTAGTAGTTGTATCAGTATCAAAGAAGCAATTGAGGAATGGGATACTGCCTTATCCAGACTCAATATTCTCAATCATACACCCAGAATTCGTTGACTCTTTTGACTGTAGAGATGATCAAGAGCCTAAAAGTAACAATTCTCATATCCTGTTTGTAGCTGAGGTCCCATGTGAGCTTTTGTTCCAACTGATGGAAGCATAAGTGGTCATTTTCTGTTACACTCTTTTTGCAACTCACTCATCAGATTATTCTATCATGACAATTTGTTCCTGTAATATATATATTTTTTTCAATCTTCTAATCACTGTGGTCTTTTTTTAGAGCTTTATTGTAGTTTTCAATCAAAATTAATTGCAAAGCTGGGTATTTTACATAAATCTGAATACGTATACTATGCAGTCTGTTGTAGATAAATACATAGATAGGTAGGTTGGTGGATAAATGAATAGGTAGGTAGATAGAAAGAGAGACAGGTTCATCTATCAAATATGTTCTCACAGAAAGAGCATTGAGTTATCCTGAATATATGTGTACTTCCCAATACATTCCTATTTATTTGCATTATTAAGATAGGCTTCATTAATTCTTTCTTAATGGAATCTCCTATTGGTCATTGTCTTGTGTACCTGGGATCAATGTTAAGCTAGTAGGACTACAATAGTGTATGGGAACTGTTAAATCACAGCCTGAACCTCTGATTGATCACCTGAGCAATGAGTCAGCCCTGGGAGCACAGGTGAAGGCAATTCACCTGTGCTGTTGGAAGGGGTGGAGCCTGGCTGCACCTCTCCTAGACCCATTTAAGAGCTGACTACCAGTGGGAAAGGATCTCTTCTGGGGATAACTTCTCTGGAGTTTTGTAGTGAGCCCAGGATGTGGGTAAGTTTTTTATTTCTTTTCTTTTTGTTATTATAGCCTGCATAGCCAAGCTCTCTTGTTTATTTCATAATTATAACATCTTTATATTCATTGACTGTACAAATAGTTATTAATCTTTTTTTCAATAGTGCTATAACCTTTGCATTCTTTAAGTGCTCTGGAATTTCTCCAGTGTTTAGAAACTGACTGAGAATTAATATTAACAATCTGCTCTTTGCTGGCTCTTTCAAAACTCTTGGATGTCTAGACTAATCTGGACATGCTGATTTAAGAATACCTAAATCTAGAACCTGCTGATAACTAGATCTTCTCTGTTCTCCCTTTACTGTAAGCCAAAAAAATAATGTTTAAAGTACTATTATTAAAGATCTGCTTTTGTTGCTCTACTTGCTCTCCTGAGGTTTTATCACTTCATGTCTCTTTGAAACTCTGCAGATGGGGTGAGCTTTAGGTTTCTAAGGTTTTTCTTAAACAGAGCTACAAAATTCTTTGTGGATCACCTTTGTCTTGTATGAACCCTTCAGATAAATGCTTATCAGCTGCAAATCTTGCATTATAAGCAGCTCAGTCCCCTTCTTAACTTTTTGCAGAAGGGTGTTGCTTTTGTTTTTTCACTTATTTATCCACTTTCAGTATGTTTTTTCAATCCTTTGCATGGCAGTGCTTCTAGAATTTTAATCTGCATTACCCATAAAAGTCTTTTCTGCTTCACTGCTTCTATGAAATGTCAGCTCAGGGGTTTTTTCCAGATTAAAAATTAAAACTTAAGATATAATTACTTGTATATGCACATATACATCAGAAGTATAAAGAAGGAAAGCTTTTGATTAGTAGCACTGGCTATCCCAAAGTCTATGTTTCATAGAATCACAGAATCTCAAGGTTGGAAACAACCTGCGAGATCATCTAGTCCAACCGTCTTCCCATTCCTATTAGTACCACAAGCTACTAAACCATATCTCGTAGCTCCTCATCCAGGCACCTCTTGAACACTGCCAGGGATGGCAACTCCACCACCTCCCTGGGCAGGCCATTCCAGTGCCTGACCACCCTCTGAGAGAAAAAGGTTCTCCTAATGTCCAACCTAAACCTCTTCTGGTACAACTTGTGGCCATTTCCTCGGGTCCTGCTATTTCTCTGTGAGAAGAGGCCAGACCCTTTTTCATCACAACCTTCCTCAGGAAGTTGTAGAGCGCAATGAGGTCTCCCCTGAGCTCCTCTTCTCCAGACTAAACAATCCCACCTCCCTCAGCAGCTCCTCATAAGAACTGTGCTCCAGAACCCTCACCAGTTTTGCTGCCCTTCTCTGGACTTGTTCCAGGGCCTCAATGTCTTTGTATGTAATGTCTTTTATATATAATGATAAATGTACTGTTGACACTATGCTCTGACTTTCTTCTTCAAAATGTTACAAATATTTTGGTGTTTAGATAAAATACATGAACGCATTCTGATTTATAGTAGAGGAAACAATGCAGAGATCAGCTATACATGTCTGTACATCCATAAAACATAAAGCAGTGATGATGCATATTGAATTATTCAGTGCAGTATTAGCTGTTACTATAAGCAGTGCATTGAACATATCAAAGAAAGAGATTAAAGAAGCCATTTGTCCCCAGATTAGCTAGGTTGTGCTGGGCTCATGTGGCAATGGGTACAAGGCTGCCTACCCTGCTTTCACCACAGCTACCCTATCTTCTCTGTAAGCAAATCAAAAACTGCATGGTGGACATACTAAGGAATGAGTGACCATTCTTGATACAAATCCTAAACCACTGTAACCACAGCCCAAATTTGAGTCTTTTGAAGACAAAGTAGTTGTTGAGCTAACTAAGTATATGATTGTGCATGTGCTGGAGCTCACCACCAGAGCATCCCACTGATGTCACAATAGTAAAATAAAGTCCTGTGCATGTTTACAAAGTAGAGCCTTGGGTTGTCAGAAATGCTGGCCTTGTTTTATTTTTATCCTTATTTTACTCAGATTTGTGTCCACAGCAGAACTAACAGATGGATATTTTTTGAAACCACTGTGAAAGGGTTTCATGTTTGCTGCTTCACTACAGCATCATTTCATCAAAGAACCCATGGCATAATTGGTATAGGCGATGCAAACAGAACAAATACTTGCAGAAATGACAAAACAATGGCTTTTTAACCTCAGATATTGGGAATATGAAGTTGTCTCACATTTCTTAAATAGGAAACTGGGGTATAAAAAGAAGCAGGATTAGTCCTGATGTGAATGGTCCCGGGCATTTTACGTTATTGAGAAGAGGAATAGAAAAGGGTTGGGAATATGAAAACAAAGTTATTTGAAATAGTTTTGTTAAAAGTAAAGGAAGACTTCATGCTCACCCTCGATAGAAGCTCTGTGGTGCATGTTCATTCATTCCAAATGGACCATCCATACTTCCTTTGGTCTGCATCTGTCTTGTGTCTCAAAATGTTTGCTTTCTTGTGGAGCCCACCATATTCAGAGCAGTGTGTTTGCATTTTAAAGAGCTTGAGTGTGCATACAATGTGTGCACAAAATGTCTACATTTATCAGATTAGCTCACAGATCAGGTACTATTCAAAAGAGCTGAATGGTATAGAATCATAGAATCACAAGGTTGGAAAGGACCTACAAGATCATCTAGTCCAGCTGTCTTCCCATTATCATTGCTACCACACAATAGAACAAGGATGTCATAAAACGCAGTTCCCCTTCTAGTCAAAGGGCAGGAGTTAAAAGCAAAATATATACAAATGATTAGTTTTCAAATCACATACTCTTTTAATTGATTTAGATTCTATTTTAATAGAGTAAATGCATTTTTAAAACTTTACTATGAACACCAGCTGCATTCACACATTCCCTGCCAGAGACTTCCAAGCTGGCTGAAGAAGTCACCCCCTCCTGCATACCCATAGCCACCTATTGCTGCCCCTTTGATCAGCCTCTGGAGCTGCTCTCAGAAATACCTCTACCCATTCCAACCAGAATAAACTGAATTCTGCTGAACAGCTGAAATATCCTAAGAAAGCCCTGGCTACAGATTTTTCTTGGTGGTGCTGTGTGGAAAGGGCTGAGTTTGGGCTACAAAACCACACCAGCAGAAGCTCCTGATTATGCAGCTGTTTTAGGAAACCTCTGTGCTCATGCACAGTTGATTGTCACTGGGGCTTGTTATACTGCTGTGTGTAAAAAACAAACAAACAAAAAAAACTAGATTCCCACAGCAAAGCTGAAGCACTTCGGTGGTATGGTAACAGGTACTCCTGTCCTGCTGGAGAACAGTTTTCTTTTTTACTCTGGCTTTGCACATGTGAGGTAAATATGTTCCTTCATTCACACCCACACAGAAGTCAGGTGTGTCCTAAACATCTGGGCTGGGTGAGTAGATAGGATCAATTTTTTTAATCTTGCTGTGACATCATTTCATTAATGTAATGTGACCCTCCCTGAAAAACAGATGAGGCAGTGTGTCTTACAGAAAACAAATTCCTGTCCTTTTCTTTCTACAGGTGTGATGTTGAGCAAAACCAAATAACTTTAATTGGTAGGAGAAGATGTGCAAAATTATCCTGGATTAATTAAGGAGTAATGTAAACAAACAAAAACAGATTTCCAAATGTCAGTAATACTGGGAAGGAAGAAATATCATTCTAACAAACCCTGCAGCTAGAACTGGTGACATATATTGCCTTTGTGTCTTTAGAATAGCTTTCAGATTACCAGTTTATATCAAAATAAACCTTGCTGTGACTAAAATGTCTTCCTATTAACCAAAAGAGGTGAAGAAATATGAATTATATCAAACATAATCAGCTGGCATGTCTTAACTTCCAGTTGTTTCAGCCACTACTACATAAAACAAGTAGTGCATAAGGAAATGCCAGCTGAGGGTGAAATGTGTTCTTTCATTATTCTGAAGTTTTCTAACAAATTCAGAAGATAAATGATAAAGGTCTGCTTTTGGGGGCAAACAAAGCCAGTCTACTGTCACGAGATTTTTAACATATATTAAGACATGAACTTGAAATCAATATAATTGTTTCAGTATAACCTTGCATAAGAAAACTCTCACTTCATGATGAATAATCTATTTTTTTTTTTGTAGCTTGTGAACTACTGGTACTTTAAAACAAAACCTCATCTTTCATTTGATTAAAAGCTCTTGCACCAAAACGATTTTATAGGTCAGAGTAACTTGTAGAATCTTTTCTTGTGAATAAGCCTTAGCAATGGAGTAAACATGAATCAGTAGATTGTTGCTGTGACCCTTATTCCTGGGCACTTAGAAATAAATACATTCCCCTATGACTTCACCAAACCTTAGAAAAATACATTTGTATGCAAATATGTGAAAAATCATATGGCAGTGCAACCCTTAGGATTGCAGAAGCTGCACAGTACCTTAGAGCTGTAGAAATGTCTGACAGCTTTTGTATTGGAAACTCCAGGCCATTTTCAGTAGGAACATTTAAAGTTATAAAGTCTAAAAAGCAACGTACTCTACTGATATATACAATTTTCTCAGGCAGTATTAGTAAGAATTCAGAAATGACTAAGGGCTAAAATAAGAGAGATTCAGATCCATAAAATACTGTTATCTGCCACGGGCCAAGGCAGGAGCTCGTTGCTTCCAGCCTAATCCCAATGTGCCATGTGGGCATAGTAGCAGTGGTCACGCTAGAAGGTAGTGGGCCTGTGACTCATTGCTACTTCAGCCAACACCAGCTGCCTTCCAGCTGAACTGCAGCAACAGAATGACTTGAGCTGTAGGCTTCTGTTACAGGTTGATGTAATTTATATCTATCATGGAACTGTAATGGTAAATCACATTATAGCAACTTTATTGTTCTAATAGACTATTAGATAGTGTGAGGCTTCTGTAAATAACATTAAAAGAGTTAACTGAAATGGGGCTTTTTCAGTTACAAAGAAATGATGGTTTTGGATGAGGCACCATATGTCAAATTTGCTGCTGTCTTCATAATGCACAACAAGAGAGCACTTGAATACCAAATTCTTTTATATGAAGTTAGGTAAGCAACTTTTCAAGCCACACAATGAGAATAATAATTCTTTCTGACAAAATATTTTTTTCTTTCTCTGGAAACCAAAAGAATTTTCAAATAAGTCTGTTTCTACAAATTTCTCTGACAAAAAAGACTTGCCCCCTTCATAAGCACGTATGATATACAGCCAAACATCAACTTGTCTACGAGATCACAGGATGATGGTCATGCATAGGATGTGCCCACTAGATAATTAACTGGTTAATATATTGTTTTAGCCTGCTAAGACTTCAGTATGTGGTTAACATCAAAACCAGCATCAGGATTTGGCTCTCTAGACCTGCAGCAAATTACCACTACATAACAGGAACAATTGGTAGTATATATATGTAGTATGAATAGTAGTATATTTTATTAATGCTATTAATTCTATATTGGCATATAGTATATTACATATGTATCCCCTGACGGGATATAATCCTTCTATTTCACAGTGATACTGCATAGTCAACAAGAATAAATGCAGAGAACATGTCTTGGCCCTCTTAGTGCACAGAGAAATATCAGCAGTGCAGACCAGTCTCTCAATAGATGGACACTAATGCTAAAAACTCTACTGACAATATGCATGTACAGTGGTTTTAGAAACTTACAAATTAACCAAATGTTGTGAGGTTTTTCCAGGAGGAACAAGAGCCATATCCCTGAAATTACCTTCTGCCAAATTTCAAAGTTCTCAATAAAGGGCTGCTCGTGCTTTAATCTCTCAGCTGAAATATTTGTAATGGGTTAAATGACTGATTTTTTCAGTGTTTCCTTCTCATAAATTCCCTGAAGGAAAAAGATGCCTGAAGTAGAAATGTGTGTGCTATTAAGGGTAAAATAAGACTGGCAAAGGTGTAACCAACTGGAAAAAAAAGCATTACAAGGGAGTGCTTAACAACAGATTTCGCATACATTACAGTATACTATCTCTCCCATTTAGAGCAGCATCTTGATCTCTTTTGTAGTTAGAGTAATACTAAATAAATGCAGCCATTATTTCCTTGTTTATAAGCAAATATATTTTGTTATCTCTTTCACTGATAGATTCCTAGATAGATTCCACCTTATACTCTGAAGACGTTTTAAGAAATACAAATATGTCAGAGAGTAAAGGGTCAGACAGTTTTCTTATTTAATGAAAAGATCTGGCAAGAATAAATCATTTTGTACTCCAAATCCTTTTAAATGATATTAGAAGCATTAAAGTAGTAAAGAAGTATTAAATATATATATTTATTACATGATAGTGTTTAAAAGTCCCCAACCCTTCAAGTACACTGATCAGAAAAATACTGTAGGATTATTATGGTTATGCTCAAATAAATTGAAACCTTCACAGCTAATGTTGACACCAAATTGTTGAGCATAGCAGGAACCTGCCATTAGTAATTTACATATTTGCTTCTAATTGTGCCTATGCATCATAAAGATAGTTCATATTTGCATTTGCTGTCCTCTGAACCAAGTCATTTTCCAGTGGCACATATTCACTTTCACTGGAGGTAACTTTCATTAGTGATAATTAAAGGAGAATTTTTACTGCATTGTGCTCCAGGAAACAATAAGAGGTTGCAGAGATTGATTAATAGCTAAACTAGATTTGAGACATGTAATCAATCTCACAGGCACAAAAGATTGTTCGTGTTACATAATGAAACAAAACAAGAAAGAAAAAAAATGTTTATTCTGAAGAGTGCTTAGCTGCTAAATCCCATTGAAATGCACTAAATGGCCTGATTTATTTTAAAATGCTCCCAACAGAGAATAGCCTCAGTCTATGGGTAATGACTTTTTGCCCTCATTATCTGCACAGTCTGTGTTTAGAGTCTGACTAGGGCAATGCCAAGGAGGATGTCACTGTTATCTTAGTGTAGAAATGATTTTCAGTAGACAAGCGTGTGCAAGAGTTGCTCTGCATCCAATCCCATTACTTTTGGATTCAGTGGCTATTGAAGGTACTCCTTTTCAAACACCGCTGAATCCCACAGACTCAATATTACTTCCAGTTGAAGCCTCACTGTTTCAGTGGGACCTGGAACAGATCCAATATTTGTAATGTGTTTTTACTTACTGAAAAAAGTGCTATTACACCGTGACTTATTTTGCCATCCTACTATTGTGTTGAAAAATACTATCACTGCAGAATTGCTGTCAAATGTTTGTTTTTGTTGGGAAAATAACACTCCTCCTGCACTAGCATGATGTTATCATTTAATTATTTTTTCTTTTCTGCTTTGTGACGGAAAGCTGCAATTCAATGAAGTATATATTTAAATGCAAAAGAGGCATACCAATTAATCAGTACGGAACATGAATGCTTTTAATCTGCATCAAAAAACCATAGGACTTAGAAAAACACCAATCTTTTCAATAGGAAGTATATAAAAGTAATTCCTGTCCGTGTTCAAATTTCCTCAAATACTACGCAGTTGTGCAATTTAACTGCCTTTGCACTAATATATTCTTATAAAGTTTTGCATCATGCTAAGAACCTTTGGAAGAGTTTTTGATTTCTTTTTCTGTGGCACAAAAATGTATGTAAGTATTCTAAATGGATAAAAAAATCAAGAATTCATGCATATTGATCAAATGTTAGCTCTGGGACAGTGAGAACTGAAACTTAGATGTTTACTGCATTCTGAGTCTTACCCATTCAATTAACATGGAGAAAATTAGTAATGAGGACAGGAAATAAATTAGGCTGAGGGTTGCAATTAGATATAGCCATGATAGTGAACTAATTAATTTTGAGTGTATACAAAAACTAGCTGATGGTATTACAGTGGTCAAGTCTCCCTTGCCTAGGGTCATGCAAGACTTGGAAATGACAACAGTAAGATCCTGGATGCTGTTGGCATTAGGGATGCTCCAGGATACACCAAAGAGACACTTCTGTTCTGTCTATAGTAAGTATATCTTGTAATAGCTTACTAGCTCTGTTTTTACCACTAGCCCAAGGCCATGCGGTGTTGCATGAATTTGTGAAGCTATCTTAGGATCTACATCTCTAGGAAGCAGTTATGAGTGACAACTCTGTACATAATACCTGAGCAAATAGGCACCACGAAACCTGGAACAGCTCTCCAGGTTTATGCATTCATTACTCTCTGGAAGATTTTCATTTGTGTTATTTTCATAGCTGTTATCCAGTGGTGCGAAACAGAACAGAAATGGTACTAATAGTATTTTGAAACTTCAAAACATTTCTCAAGACCTTGAGCTGTGTTTTTTTTTTTTCCTGCTAGGGAAGCTCACTCCAAAGAACTATGGGAGTTGAAGACACTGCTGACATGAGGCATCAACCTCCCAGTGCCTGCTTTCAAGTCAGAGACATGGTATACTTGCCTCTGCAAGTCTACATTCCTTTATATATCACTGCTAATTGCCAGAATATTACTTTTTCTGGGAACAGTCTCTCTCTGGTTTCAATGAGAAGTTCTACATAGAGTGAGAATCCTTACTCGGGGAAAGTTTTATTGGGTATGTACATAACAAAGAAAAGCTTCTTTATTAAAGGGTTGTCATTCTCCAACAGCTATTGCTTCAGAAAATTCCAGCCTACCAACTAATGTCTGGGCCAAACCTGCATTGGTCCATTCAGAAAACTATCACTCAGTGCCTACCCTTGCAATTGGATTGATTCTTTTTGTATTGAGACTAACCACCCACAAAGCCATGATACAAAAGAAGGCCAGAAAAGATTTGCAAGTAAAAAGGATCACAGACAGATATCCACCTACTGCTTTATGTGGTTGCTTTATACCAGCACTTCCTTGGGATGCTTTTCTAATCAAACAGTTTAGCCTTATTTGTTACTGGTATAAGAACCATCTTGTCACTTGTCACCAAGATACTACAGTATCTATATTATCTGTTTTGGGTCTTGGAAGAAAAAAAAGGACATTCTTTAGGTTCTGCATAGGTATAGCAGCATCACAACAGCTTGGATCCTTCACTTTTCCAGTGCTTTTAGGGCACTGCATGCACTCCTCTGCTTGACGTGCTGCATTTTGGGGGATTAAGAAGAAAAGCCTACCATGTTACGGGCAGCTGGGCATAATGACAGTGCTGGGGGCTTAGATTAGGAGCTGGAAACAAGATATGGGACAAATTTGTTGGTGCAATGAAAATGGAAAGGCAAAGTCAGGAGGCAATCTAGTGCCTGGAGGCTGTGCTGGGGAAGATGAAAGAATGAAAACCAAAGTGAAAGAGGCTAAAGAAGCAGGGGGTCCAGCAGAGCATGGGAGGGGAATAGCTGAGATGACAGACTGAGAAAAGGGTTGTGGGGATGAGAGTAAAGGAAGGATCATTGACATCAGAAACTGCTGAAAAGTGATGATAAGCATGAAGGAGGGATGCAGAGGAGAACGCTTTATAAAAATGAGGTTGCAGCAGAAGACAAAATCCTGCAAGTGAAAACATAGGTCATGTCAAAATACAGTGGAACTATTTATTTTTGTGCTGCTCTTATCTCATGCATTCTCAAAGCAGCAATTTTTTGAATCTTATTAATTCTGTGCTCTCCAGCGGCTCAGGCTGCCTAGCAATGCCTGGCTGGTGCTCTGCTGCACGTGGCTCATGGCTGCCTAGCAACTGGCAGGGGGGTGCCAGGGGCCCTGGACCAAGCTCAGGGATGCAGCCCTACCTCAAGCACCCAGATCCCCCAGCCAGGCAGAAGGGAGCAATGATGCTTGTTACATCTGTGACAGAGATCTTAAAAATGCTGCTTGTAAAAAAAAAAAAAAAAAAAAAAAAAAAAACACACATGGAGGTGCCCACAAGAGTGCAGAGAGCCTGACAAATGCCTCCAAGAAGTGGGAGCAGTCCCATTTCTCTCTGCGATATTCAGACAACCTTTGATTATTGAAATATCAATGTAGTTAATTATTAGGCTCTGCAGGCTAGATCCAAAAGACAGCAAGGCAAACCAACATAGCTATGTAGCTTCTTGGGTGGTTACTTCTATTTTGATACAGGAAATATTAAAAAATACCAAAATACCTTTTGATCCCAGGGAAAAAATATAGTGTTACATATTCATGCAAGATTGTCCCAGAACAGCTCTGCTTGTATACCTATTGTCGATACACTGTAATCAACAAAAATCTTCTTACAGGAACATGAGTCTTGGCATCTGGTAGAAGAGCTGATGCAGCTGATCTGAACAGACCTCGTGACCTCTGTGCTTCCAGCTGCCCCCTCAAATCCCTCAGCTCCCTTTCCACTGTCAAAAGCACTTATGTAGCTAAACAGCTGAACCAGGAATTGATCCAGCAAACAGATCAACAAAAAATAAGTTGTTATTTTCCAATCAACACTATTGTAAAGGGAGAACTGTTCTCAACAGGAAAACAAAGGCACATACCTAGAAAATGGAACAGCTACAGAGCTACACAAATTACAGTGCAGAAGTTGCTTTGATGCCACTACTTTGATGCTATTCTAAATAGGTGGGTTTAAAGTTACATTTTTCTCCCAGTCAAAAATGGGCTACATTTCAGAAGTGCCCTTGGAAATGAGCCTGTCTCACTGAGAAGGAGCAAATCTCAGACAGCTGAGATGCTGAATGGTATATATGCACATTTTACTTTTAATGGGATCTCATTTATGGGGTCATTTGGGTGGAGCTTGAGAAGCATCATTACATTCTTTTCTCTATCAGCCAGACCTCCCAGCCAGGAATACTCCCAGCTTTCTTACAGACTTGCATGTAACTTAAATTAGTTAGTTAACATTTCCTTACAATCAACAGTTTACTGGAGTAGTGGATAAGTGTGATTAATTAAAACAAAAATAAGACAATTTCTAGGGGGCAATCTGTTGAATGCAGTTCAGGCATACATTAGTGTCTTCAGAAAGGGTCAACTCGAGTCCAAAGTTTTATTGGCTCCAGATCAGCATTGGTTCTGCTGGGTTTGGCTAACAGCCTAGCCACTCAAATGGCCCCATGCTTTTAGGTGCTTGACAATCACTTTCCGTATGCACCACGCATGTTCAGGGAGCCAGCTTGTGTCTGTCACATCTGAGTCAGTACAAACTCTGAGCATCTCAGGCATGAGGAGCACAGTGCAGAGATCTTCAGGTGACCCTGAAGGGACATTCTGAAAGCAAGGAGGACCAGCGGGGGCAACAGCTATTAAGGATGACCTGAACAGTTGAACACGACTGCACCAGGATTCCCAGTGCGTACGGCACCAAGTTAAAACGTCCCGCAAGAAGTGAGCTAGCTCCGCGCTAGGTCAGTCTGTGTGTACCTATATCAGATCTACCCGCCGACCGGGCCGACCCTGCCGCCGCCAGGGAGGCTCTGTGCCGTGGGAGATGGCACGAGGTGGCGCTCTCTGATGGCGTCTTCAAAGAGCGCAGTTTGAGGCAGAGCGTGGTTGGTTTGTTTAAAGGCTTTTGGGCGGAGATTCGTTGGAGCCCCCTCGAGCTTCTGCTCAGCTGTTTGAGGTGGGCGCGTTGCCTGGCAGCCAGCGCTGCCCTGCTCAGCTGCTGCTCCGTGTCTGCTTGCAGGACTTGATTGCCTGCTGAAGTGAAGCACGGTGTGTTTAACAAAACACCGTTGAGTTTTCTGTACTGAAAAAAGTCCACGCACAATGTCCCACGTGTCTGGCATCTCTTAGTTCAGGGGCAGCAGTAACATTCTGAGAAGAGTTGACAACATTTGTGCTGCTTGAGGATGTTAACAGCTCCAGTGAAGCCAGTCTGTGATCTGTAGGCAATTATAGGCTCATCCAAGCCAACAGGAATTCATAGCCTAACTGAAGAGAGAAATCAAATTTGTCTTTGTATTATGATCACTGGAGAAGTCAATGCCCAGGATGGTTTCTCATCAAACTTACCCTGGGAACCATTAAAGGCTTGCCTATATCTCAGTGCTGTTACAGGTCAAGTTAAATTATTTTACATTAAAAGGGCACTTGGAATCCAAAATAAAAATATTTTGTTGAAAATTACCTGCTGTCCAAAAGAGAGTTATTGAAACCTATTTGGAAATAATTTTATTAAGCTGCCAAACGAATTAGTCATCTGAAGACATCAGTACAGATCCATCCCACAGCAAGTGCTGTGAGTGCACCTGCTCCATCCTCCGCTGCCCCAGAGGGAACTCATTCAAGCACCTGTCTGTTCCCAGATGAGAATTGTGAGGTCCCTCCCGGGCCCAGTGGGCCTTCCTGGGCTCCCTGCCATTCACCCTCACTTCCATGGCTCCAAATGAGCTGCTGGAATTTGCTGACCTTGGAGGGAGGCAGATGTTGTTCTCCTCTCTACACCTTGACTTGGAGACACCATCAGGGTGGCCCAGACCAGGGCAGCTTCAGTGCTGCAAACACAAGATGGATTCTGGTGGTCATGTGAGGTATCATACAATTGTGCAGACAGATGAGGCTCTCTGCTCTTACTGTGATGAATTTCAGATTATTTTTCTGAAACGTGTTGATATTTCACTACTGTGAGTTTCTGTGGGACAACCAATAATGCACACGGACTGACAGCAGTTGCTTTTGTGTGTACAAAATGCACAGCCAAGAGATGAGTAACAGTCCCTGGAAACAGCTTCTCCTCGGCCTGTTACTCACTGGAAAGGCAGGCTCAGCCATCCCCACATAGAAACAACCTGCTGTTACTGCTTTCTTGTCTGGTATGATCACAGAAACAGGATTTTACTTACAAAAAAAAAAAAAAAAAAGATATGCAAGAAAAATTGTCCCAAAGAATAACAAGCCACTTGCATTGCACACTTCTGCAACAACCACAGGAGGTCCTGAATGATAATAGCTGAGCTAAGAGAGTGTCTGGAATGATGTACTTAGGTTGCTCTGAAAATAATGCCTCCTATTTATTTCCATGGAAACTACAACAGATACAAAGAGCGCAAGAGCATTTTGATAGATTCTCAGCTACAAAAAACGTGGTCACCACCATTAGGTATGTATTGTCACCAGCAAAGAACAAGAGCCTGCATGCCATGCTCTCAAAAATCTGCACCAGCAGAGATGACCCACTGTCAGCAGTGCTGAAACGCATCATTCACCACCTCACATCCAGTGTTTGGTCTCCATAAACATTCAGCAAGCACTGATGAATGTTAGTGGGTACAACTTTTTCCACATGGAGGAATTCAGTGACACACCTTTGTTTCATCTGCACTTCCATGCCAGATGCCAGTTTGTCAGACTGACCCTCTGCTTCCATCTGTCACACAGTAACAAAATGTAATAGGATATTGGTGGGAAGGGTCGACTGCTGCTTCCATACCAAGAAGATCCACTTCTAATGGTGTGGGCCAACATAATAAAATAGGAGACTTTACTTTCAGAACAGCCATCTAATTTACCTCAGACAAATACTTAGGTTCTTATATATTACAAACTGATAACAGCTAATAATCAATTGCTACTTCTGGGCAGCCCTTTGCAAGGACCTCCACAGCTGAGATTCGGCCTTTCTCCCTCTCCTACAGGATGATCAGCTGGGCAGGGCCTCTGTACAGTACTAAATACCTCCTAACTGCATTGTTCCTATTGTTTTAGCCACTTCATGTCACCAATTGTTGTTATTTTATAAATTTCTTATCCTAACCTGACAGGAGGCAGAATCTTGCAGGATAATGATAGGCTGAAGTAAATGTGATGAACTTCAGTAAGCCCAAGAGCCAAGTCCTGTACTTTGGTCACATCAACCCTATGCAATGCTACAGGCTTAGGGTAGAGTGGCTTGAAGGCTGTGCTGAGGAAGAAGATGTGGGAGTGCTGGTCAATGCTCAACATGAGCCAGCAGCATGACCAGGTGGCCAAGGCCAATGGCGTTCTGTCTTGTATCAAAAATAGTGCAACCAGCAGGAGCAGGGAGGTGGTCATCCCTCTGTACTCAGCTCTGGTAAGGCCACACCTTCAGTACTGAGTTTGGTTTTGGGCATCTGACTGTAAGACATCGAGGCCCTGGAGGCTATCCAGAGATGGGGAAAAAAGCTGTAAGGGGTCTAGAGCACAAAGCTTATGGGCAGTGGCTCAGGGAGCTGGGATTGTCCAGTATGGAGGAGGCTCAGGGGAGGCCTTCTCTGTCTCTACAGCTGCCTGAAAGAAGGTTGTGCTGAGGTGGAAGACAATCTCTTCTCCCAGGTAGCAGCAATACGAGGAGAGGGAATGGCCTCACGTTGCACCAGGGGAGTTTCAGGTTGGATAAAACCTCTCAGAAAGGGTGGTGAGGCACTGGAATGGGCTGCCCAGGGAGGTGGTGGAGTCACCATCCGGAGAGGTGTTCAAGAAAAGGGTAGATGCAGCACTGGCACGGGGAGGATGAGCTAAGGGTAGGACTAGGCGATCTTAGAGATTTTTCCGCACCTTCTACACGAGGGGCAGCAATGCTTCCCCGATGGAGCCTTTTACCCTCTGCTGAGGAGCCGACACTGCCTCGACGCAGCACGAGTGGATCTGGGGCTTTTGTTGCCGCTGGGGCAGGGACACAAGCGGTGACGCAACACAGCGCACCCAAAGCCAACCCCGCCGGCCGCCATCTCCCCGCCGGGCGGCGCTGCGCCATGAGCGACCCCACCCCGCGCATGCGCACGGCGGGGAGCCCGGCGCCTACAGCTCCCGGCGTGCTCTGCAGAGCGGGCGGGTTTTTTTCTGCTGCTTTTTTTTTTTTTTTTTTTCTCCCTCGGAGAGGGAAGGATGGGTGGGGAAAGTGAGCGCTCACGAAAGCGAGGCGAGGAGGAATCCCACAATACCAGGCGGGTTGCGAGCCCGGCGCTGCCGCTGTCTCTTTAATGCAAGAGGAAGCGATGCGGAGGGGTGGAAAATGGCAGAGTTGCAGATGTTACTAGAGGAGGAAATCCCTTCTGGCAAGCGGGCTTTGCTCGAGAGCTACCAGAACCTCACTCGAGTCGCCGACTACTGCGAAAACAACTACATCCAGGTGAGGGGCGGCTCTGCGGGGCGGGGTGCGCGGGGCCGGAGCCGTGAGCCGCCAGCCGCCTCGGGGGCACCGCGCCGCTCCCCCGGATTTGCCTTTTCTTTCAACTTTCCCTGCCGAACGGCCGGCTTCCCTTCACCCCGGCTCCGGAGGGGGAGGGAGGGGGGTTATTATGTCAGTCCGGCTCGGAGGAGGGTGTGTCTTTTTTTTATTTTTTATTTTTTATTTTTTCCTTCCTCCCTCTCTGTGTGTATTCATTATGAGTCACATCCCGGAGACCTCCCTGGGCCGGGCGCGGGGTGGGGGGGGGGCGGCGGTTCTCTCCGCGCGGCCGGTCCGGAGCCGGCGCCTCGGGGGCTGCCCTCCCGGGGCGGCGGTTGGCGGCCGTTGGTGAGGCGGCCTCACGCCATCCGCACCGCCGCGGCCGAGCCCGGCGGGGACCGCGCGCCGCCGTCCTCTGAGGGAATCGGCGGTGGCGGCGCCGCGTTCGGGCCGCGGGTGGCCGTGTCGGCGTGCCGCAGCGCGGGGCCGGCCGCCGGAACGGGCGGCGTGCGGGAGCGGGGAGCGCCCGTGTGCAGGCAGTCGCGGGCGGGCGTGATGTGGTGTTTCAAAATGGCAATCCGTGCCTCTGGGAGGCTTCGCGATCCGACATCCTGTAGCAATCATCGCGGCCCGCTGCTGCTGTAGGAGGCTCCGGGGCTGCGGCGTGTCTCCAGCGCTCGGCGTGGGCTTTTTTGCCGTATGGCCCGTGCTTCCTGCTCTTCCTTTAGGTCTGATTTAGCAAAACTACTTCCAGTACGCTTTTCTGTTATTATTTTTCTTTTTGGTCAAGATTTGCGGCATACAAATCTGAGAGTAAGCCTGTATATATAGCCATACCAGTGTGGATGTGGAACCATCAGGAAATGCTCAGATCAAACCTCTTCTGGGAAAGAAAAATGACAAGGAAAGGCAAATAATTTTCCCCTTTCTAGAAGCACCACTTGTGCAGTGAACTTGTTGAACCCAACAGTGGATTACTCGTGTATTGGAGGCCCTGGTACAGCTGCCAGAGAGCTGTGGGTGCCCCATCCCTGGAGACACCCGAGGCCAGGCTGGATGGAGCCCTGGGCAGCCTGAGCTGCTAGATGGGAAGCAGCCCATGGCAGGGGTGGGGCTGCATGGTCTTCAAGGCCCCTTCCATCTAACCGAAGCTATTCTAGGATTACCTGCAGCAAGCACTTAATAGAAGTTATTCACATCTTTTGCATCTACTGTTGCCAGTGAGTTGTCTTACTGTTTATAATAATGGAACAGTGAATCTAAAAATAAAGCTTTAACAACTCAATGTGAAATCTTTTTTTTTTTTTTAAGTTAGTTTGATACTTGGATTAAAACCATGCTAGCAAGTCATATTTTAAGGCATTTTGTTATTTTTGGTATGTGAGGGAATATGAGTTAATGTGTATTTACTCTTCCGAGTTGTTTGCTCCACCCAGAGAAAGCTGCTGATATAAATGCTTCTACGAGGCGAGGTTCATTTGGTTTTACTCATGGGAAATATGACAAACACATAAGTGTGGTAATTGCGGCACAAGTTTTGACCTGTCTGTGCTGCTCCCAACTTTTTGTCTGTGTCAGAAAGTTAGAGACGCTTCAGTTACATTGCTTTTCCAGTGCTCTGGAACTTGTGTGTCTTTTTTTTAATGCAAACAGAAAATAAACCAACACTTGAGCTAGTTTCCCTCCACGCGCTTGGGGTGGTGTGTTTTTGTTTTATTTTTAAATCTGGTAGCTCACTTTCACCTCGGGTACCAACGTAGGCTGCAGGGATTGCTGCAGCCTGGTCTGTCTGTGTACAGCTGTGTTTACCCCTTTGGAAGGAAGCTGACATTCTGAAGTTCCGAATGAGGACTTATGCAGTAGCTCTGAAAAACGTGTGCCTGACTGTGTTGTGGATGTGTCATGCATTTACTCGGTAAAGATGACAAATGTATTGATAAAACTACATTTACTTTCTTAGAGTGGTAGGGGCGGACTTTTTAATCAGCACTCAATGCCAAGCCATCTGCTCTCCAGTTGGAGTGCTGAGCAGATCGTGGTGGTGGGGCTGCTGGAGGATTAGGCAGTGTGACACGGGGTGCTGGGTTATGAGAATGGGGAATGTGTGTGATTGGAAGGGGGTGGGAAGAAAGAGGAAGAGGCTTAATCAACACAAAATATAAAGTGTTTGCATTTCATATAGTAGAACAGCTAACTACCACTCAATGCATCAAGGAGTTTTTACTTAAATAATAATAATAGTAAGCCAGAACAAAGAACATGGGTATTGAACGTTAAAACATTCGGAAGTGGATGTGCATTGTAGCTTAGTTCATAGCGTGTAACTGTCTCACTCTGGTTAGCTTTGAATTTGGGCCATTTACTCTCTTTCTACAGAAAAGTCTCTGTGCTCCTTAGTGGGGAAACTGTTCCTGTGTGCAGCCACCTGTGCTGCATTGTAGTGTGGGGGTGGAACAGGTGTGTCATCACTGAGCGCTGCTACTAACAGCTGCTTATAACTGTAATGGTGCTCTGTTTATTCAAAACTCTCAGTTGCCCACCTTCACACTCCTTATTCTACGTTCATGTTAACAGGTAAGTGGTGTCATTTTGCCTCACCCCAAGATAATGCTGTATTCAAATTGCATCTGTACTTTTAGGTTTGAAAGCATACAAATCATCTTCCATCGTTTAATGTGGAAATAATTCTGGTAACGTTCAGTCACCCTGATTTTGTGATGAGCTCTCTTCAGTGTTTCTAGAAATCCTTAAAAAAAAAAAAAGGGGGGGGGGGGGGCAGGGGGAGAGGATGATGGGGAGGAAGGAGAAAATACTCTTCACCTCAGTGGAACTTGCCTCCCTGATAGTGACTGTAGCTCTGTGGGCAGAAAGCATCCTTTTAGTAAAGCAGTTAGTAGAGATGACAGATAACAGCATTTGGGGCTCTCAAGGTGAAAATCACTGTTCTTAGAAAAGTGGGAAGCAGTTTCTCGCTAGGGCAAATTGTGAAGAAATGAGAATACCAGGCAGTAACACAGTGTGTCCTCCAGACCATGTGTGTTCTGGTTATCTAGAACTTTTACATGATAGGAGGGGAGAAGAATTCAGGAGAAGCAAAGCAAACAGGTTTGTAAGAAAGATATCCAGCACTGCAGTAAAATGGCAGACCTTGGGGGCATCAGGAGGAGAAGGGGACAGAAAAAGGGAAAGGAAACCAAACGTAGAAGGAAATGTAGTCTTCCATTGAAGGAAGTTTTGATGTTATTAGTGAGGATTTTGGCTCTGACTAGAAGGAAAAAAGAAATAAGTACATTACCGCATTTAATTTGTAGCTAGATTTAAAATCTGTTACATTTCTGGTGAGGAGCTTTAGTGGCAAGTAGGTAGAAGATTAGATTTTTATTTTCTTTTGTTAGAGACTTAGATTATCTTTACAGTTCAAAACAGGTTTTGAACGTTGGGTATGTAACTGGAAGTACAATTTTCCTCTGTGTTTAACAAAATATAGTTGAGGAGACAAGTTGCATTTTTCTTAAAATTTTATTTTCTGTTTTAATTCTGGCACCCTTCAGAATGCTGGTCTGACTGCTGTCCTGATGATGGAGACGCTTGTAAATAGGCATGCCTTTGTAGTAATGTAGAGTGAGATCTGCAGTGGGGGGGGGGGTTGAATTGTCTTATAATGGAAATAAGCTTTTTTCTTACTTTTGTATAGCATCTATTAAAACTAAGTTTCAGTGCTTATCCAAATCCTTTTGTCTGCAAATAAAATCTTAGACCACTGCTTCAAGGGAATGCAGAACTCTGGAAGTTTATCTGAAAATCGCTGGTGAGGAATGTCTGAGGTACTGCACTGTCAGTATCCTAACCAGTATGAATGCTTTATCAGCACCGAGACTGAAATGTTGGATGGAGTTGAAGTATTTGCGGTTCTTATTATGATTCTCCTGAAAATATTAGCTTCCAGAAAGAATCTCCAGTCACTTTCAGGCTGAATTAAATTCTTTTGTGTTTAATGAGCTTATTTGAAATAACTAGCTTAGGAACTGTTAGAAATGATACAAAAAAAACCAACATCTCCAGTATTATTTTCTTTTGAATAGCTTCAATTGACTAGTGTGTAGCACAGAGGCCTTGTCTGTGAAGCACTCCTTAGACCTGCCCCTTGCTGTTTAAATTGGTTTTCTTGTGCACCCCTGTTTATGCATTGGCACATACATAGTTTCCATCAGTCTCTTCTGATGCACTGGGAGGATTAATTTGTAATTTTTCATAAACTCAAACGTGGTTTTAACGTGAGTGTGAGAACCTTTAAATGTAGTGCTTGTGTAAATACTGATCTTAATGGTCTCCAGTGAGTGGACTTAGCAGCTCTGGAAAATAAATTAAGTGAAAGACCCTTTAAGGAAGTAAGTGCTGTGTTGCCTAAGTGTGTGTTTCTATGTTGTCATGTTATTTCCTTCTGTAGCTCCCGACTGGTATGTGGAAACTGAGCGGTGAGTTCACAAGCTATTCTGGGTAAAACAGACAAAAGCAGAGAGATTCCAGTTTGGCTGCTATTACAGAAAGTTGAAAGTCTCTTTTCAGTTGGTAGAAAAATGTGTGTGTTGTAAAGGGGAAGTGTTGCATGCAAGTTCCTCAAGCCCTGATGTGATCTTCCAGTGTGCATTTAAGAATCTTTTCTGCTCAGTAGCTTGAATGTTTGCTTCCTGTGCAGCAGATAGGATATGATGGAAAGGAAGTAACTTTTTTCATGGTGGTTCTTTTTCCTTAAAAGTTGCTGACTGATCTGACACTTGATTTCATTGCCTGGAGTATGGAACGTAGTGTGAGCTTAGCTCAGTACAAAGCAGTTCACTTGGAATGTCTAATTCAGGAAATGACCTGCTTTAAAAGGATCAACTTCTTAAATTGTCACTAATACAAATCTTTTACATGCCGTGAGAACTGAGGTGCTTTTATGTTCATTGGTTAATTAGTTTTTATCAAGAGTAAATAAGTGTTGGTCTTTTATTCTGGTTTCACTGCTAAATTTGGAACTTTTTACAGAAAAAGTGGATTAAACCAGTATGCTGTCTGTAACACCAAAATATGATTCAATATTAGAGAGCTTGAGAGCAAAGAGATAGTATATGGATGTGTCATCCACCATCCTATGTAGATTTAAATTGTATTCTTTTATATTAATTAAGAAAATGTTTTAGCTTGTACTTTAAACATTGTTCCTTGTCAGGTTGTTTTATGCTGACAGCAAATGGTTAGTTAAAGGCACTGGTTGCTCTATATGTGTTTGAGTTTTGTTCTTCAGCAATTTAGTTACAGGTTGGTGGCTTTGGTTTATAACTGCCCTGTGCCAGCGTGTTGCCTGTATCTTGGAAAATAGAACTGAAATTGAAAGCAGCAATTGGACAACAGCACAAGTTCATTAAATTGCCAAGCGATTGCCCTGCTTATACAGGAAATGGATCCTAAAGCAGCGGCTGTCTGTTTTGTGTCCAGAAGAGGTGGTTGATAGGAGATTGGCTTTTCCAAATTTGAAATATTTCTATTATTTTTAGTGTATTCAGTTTAATAGGCCAGTAAGATGTCAATTGCTCTTCCTGCTCTGTTTCCCTTCAGTGTTTCAGCAGATGATGATGTTGGCACTGTGCTGCCTCAAGTCAGGTGGTGCGGAGTGGATTAGGTTAAGCTGTTACAGGTGCGTGCTGCTTCTTGTGCAAGGGAAGTGCTCTCTGCTCCCTTCCATTTGCTCACGTATGGGAATGAAGAGGCTGCAGGTTGCTGTCAGTGTGCATTAAGCGTGATCTGTGCTCTTCATGCTGCGCTCGCTGTGCCGAGCATGTAGAATTGTTGGAAGGAAGAAAATGTAAGAGGAGCAATCTCCTGATACTTCTGTGTGCCTTCAGATCTCTGGCAGCTTGTTGTAGTCAGTAACTCTCATGATAAAGAGAGAATAGGTGGGCCTTTAGGATGGCTCATAAAGAGGAGCACACATGAGGAAGATAGGAGTACAGGGGCAGGTTGTGCACAAATAGGAAGTGTTGCATCTTTGAGAGCAAAGTTCCTTTTAATATCTGTGCTCTGATCTAAGCCTAACAATGAAAAACAAACTGTGAAACAAACAAAAAAAAGATGCAACTTCGCAATGTCTTTGTTTAGGATTTTGAACTGTCTTAATTTCACACAGAAGCATAAATGGAGTAACAAAGTTTATAACTGACTCATGGAAGGTCGTGTAGGGACATTCTGTCAGATTTGGAAACAGAACCCGATTGTTTGGAATCGCATCAATGTGCACAAGGGTTTCCCCTCCTCCTTTCTGATGGCCTCTGTTACACTACAGCACAGCAGTGCATGTTTCCATTTATGTGGGGGCAATGTCCAGAGGGAGTGCAGTACATTGCTTGTGAAAGCATGCACCTGAAATTATCATTAAATTCATTAGCGGCAGTTCCTTTTAAAGACCTTTACATATCTGTTCTTATAGGAATGTTTGACACTAATTTTCAGTCTTGTAAGCTCGTGTGCAGTTACACAGCGCTCACAGTGCGATCTGTCTCATTGCTGGTGGCTATTGCTTTCTTGGCAGGGGCTCTAGATGATGTTGCTCTTCTTTCCCTTTAGTGAAAGCAGTCTGTGTTTGACAGCTCTGGTGTCTGAAATCTTATTTATCTGCAGAACAGCGGGGTGGTAGCTGTGCAGACATTCTCCTTACTGATGTAGCAAGACATTCTTGAGGGATAAGGAGGAATCTTGATCTGTCTGTGCCTATGCTCAGCCCTTAATTAGTAACTTGGAGTCAAAAGGGCCATCGTGTGGTTTTTATTTTTTGTTACCCAGTAGGAAGTGACTGGTGGGCCCTCAGTTACTTAGTGCCCGGGCTTGTATGTAATTACTGAGCAGGCTGACTGCGGAGCTATCTTTTCCTCTTTAGCATTAGCAGTACTGTGAAGCTGTTCCTTCCCCACCCACCTGCTCACCCCATATCTGAGCACCTTGATGGAGATGGGTCGGCTTGGTCGCAAGACCCCTCCCTCTACTCCATCCTGAAGTAAAAGGAAGTAACTGCTGAAATTGTGACAGTAGACACAGCCTCTGCATGGTTCTTCCCTCTTTCTGATCTCTCTGATGAGGCAGCAGCTGCAGGCAGACTTTGTCTTGTGTGGGTTGTGCAGAAACCCTCTACAGCTCAAAACTTGCACTGAGCCCTTGGAGGCCGGAAGCAGTGTTCAGTGCAGGACTGGTCGTGGTGCGCTTCTGTAAGTGAGGTGGCATCTGAAGTGCCTTTCCTCCCACCAGCCCGTCACTGTGCCCTTCTGGTTGTGCTGGAGAGGCTACAGCAAATGCTTTATCTGCTTAGTGCTGGGTGGTGAAATAAAAGCTAGCATGCTTCTTACAGGTGGGTTCTTTGTGAATTCCATTTATTACTGAAAGCAGAACTCTGAACTTTCCCTGGTGTTGAGGGAATGCTTTTTGTTTATTTATTTTCCCCCTTGGGTAAATAAGAATCTATGTGCCACCTCTGCTTGATACTTAAGCAGTGAGCAACACCATTGGTAATGCAAGCTCCTAATGCTGTTAACAGGAGCCCTGCAGGAATACTGTCTTGCAGAGAGTAGATTTGTTACTAAGATGCAGATATTTTAGAAAGGGGAGGGTGCTGGGGGAGGGATGGAGAACTGTTTGCTAGAGAACTTCAACTTTGAAATGTGAGGATAGTATTCTGAAAGTTAACTTGTAAAACTCAACAATCTGTATTAACATGAAGTGAAATTGGTTACCAACCTGCTACTTGCCAACTGGCTGAACTGGTAAAAACAAATTTGTTATATTCTGAAAAAGATTGACCGTTTGTACGGTGATTTGCCTTAACTAGATCCTGTGTGAAGATAGCAGATGTGTTTGTGACACAGAGCCTTCCCTCCCTCTTCCTTCCTCCCCCTCCAAAAAACTGCAACCAACCAACCACACACATTCTTCCTGCAGCAGAAGTTAAAGAGCATGTGTGTCACTTCCTGTGCAAGGAGGTTCTGATAGCATGAACTATTGAAGAACTCAGGGAGAAGAGACTTGGATTTGCTTTCCTAATTGTATCATAACTTCTGAGACAGATAGGAATAAAAAGTGGTGATGTTACTGCTTTTCTTAAGAAAAGCATGAGGCTTTCCCAGTACTTGGATAGATGCCGATCTAACGTTTTTAGAATTGGACAAAATGTTCTTACAGGGTGGTCTTAAGGCTATAAATAGTTTGAAGAAAAAAATGATTCATTTACTACATGAATCGTAAAAACTCTTATATCTGTAGAGGTTTAAAAAAAAAAAAAAAAAGTGGTTCTGGGTAATCCCAGGTATGTATGCAGTCATACCTGAACTCCTTGAGAGTAGCCCTGCTAAGAAGGGCTTACGGCTTGTGGTAGATGAAAAACTTAACATAAGCCAGCAATGTGTGCTTGCAGCCCAGAAGGCCAACAGTATCCTGGGTTCCATCAGAAGAGTGATGACAGTGGGGTGAAGGAGGTAATTGGTCCTCTCTACTCTGCCCTTGTGAGACCTTGGCTGGAATACCGAGTCCAGATTTGGGGCCCTCAGCATAGATGTGTGGAGCTTTTGGAACGGGTCCAGAGAATTGCCATGAAGATGATCAGAGGGCTGGAGCACCTCTCCTGTGAAGACAGGCTGAAGGAGCTGGACTTGTTCAGCCTGGAAAAGAGAAGGCTGCCAGGAGACCTCATTACAGCTTTCCAATATTTAAAGGGAGGTTATAAACATAAGGAAATAAACTTTTTACATAAGTAGATAGTGATAGGACAAGGATAAATGGTTCTAAACTAAAGGAAGGGAAATCAAGATTAATGTCAGGTGGAAGTTTTTCACTGAGAGAGAGAGAGTGAGATGCTGGAACAGGCTGCCCAGAGAGTTATGAATGCCCCATCCCTGGAGGTGTTCAAGGCCAGGTTGGATGGGGCCCTGGGTAGCCTGGTCTCAGAGTTGATCTAGTGGTTTGCAACTCTGCCTGTGGCTGGGGAGTTGGAACTTGTTCATCCTTGAGGTCCCTTCTGACCCAAGTGATTTTTATTACTTTTGGCTACTTTTATGCCAATGTTTCATGTGAGAGTGTTTTTCCTAAGCTCTATCAGGCAAATACTTGGGTTTTTTTTGGTTGTTTGTGGGTTTTTTTTGTTCTCCTCAGCTATTCTTTCACCAGATGCTTATCTTCACTTTCCTGCTCTGATCTCTTTGTTGTACTGGGGGAGCCAGCAAATCTGTCAACCAGTATTTGTCCTGCAGCAGTCATTGTCAGTTGAGCATCTTACTTGGCTTTATTGTAGGAGGCGTACTTCAAATTAATACTTAAACTGTGATTTCAGTGAAGCAATTCCATGTTTTCTGGAGCCTAAGATAAGAAAGTGCCTGGGTAAAACAGACAAGAGAACAAGGTGTCCAGGCAGTTGCATCAGACTACTGCAGCAGTGTCTGTGTAGTTGCAGATTGCCATGCCGTGGATTGTCTTTTCACATTACTACAGAAAATACAGTTGTCACTGGTAAGTTTTAGGGACATAATAGCGAGCAACATTTCTCTTTCCAGGTGCTTCTCCTAGGCTGTGATTATAATCTGAATTTACTGATTTTTCTCCACTCATTGAAGACTCTTGTCAGTTTGCTGCAGGTCTTTTCGTAAGCCTGTTGCTTTACTCTTCTCCTCGTACCCAATACTGTGGACTGTCTTTTTTTTATTATTTTTGAACTTTAATATAATAAAATTTTATATTATTATAATGTTTTGCTGTCATTGCAGCTTCAGCCTCTGAAAAAACAGATGGTTTCTTTTGGGCTTGCTCTCTACCTTGTTGACTTTCAGTCTCTTTTCAGCTCTCATCTGAAAACCATTTCTACCATGTCTATTTCTTGTAATTAATCTCTCTATTATTTAATTGCATATTTTACTGCATTGCAGTTTAAATTATGCAGCTATTTTTCATGATGCCTTTCAGACAGCTTCCAGTGGCATGGATTTGAATAGCGGCTGATCACATAAAACTGCAGCTACTGAAGGCATCTGTATACATTTCTCTTTCAGATTATCTTCAGTGGCCCAGGGTTGGGATTAAGGCCTTGACTGTGAAGTGGTCTGTAACCACCTGGGAATGAGGGGATGAGCAGGGGACAGAGAAACAGAAGGCAGCTCAGGAGATGCTGTATGCACTGAGACTTACATGTTTCTGTCTACTAGTAAACCTTTTAGGAGGCCTCTTGAATATTTGCTGCCAAGTCTTTCACTGATAAGAAATCTTTCTTGTTTAGGAAGCTGATCTTTTTGTTAACGTGAGACCAAAAGGTGGAAAAGGATTGATAAAACCTTTGTTTGGGGGGCTTTGGATCTCTTAACAGTTGAGGGGAAGGTGGTCACATCAGGAGAAATGGTGTTCTCTTAATGTACGCCAGTGGATATGTACTGGTATAGCAGAGTTGGACCTAATCCTGAAGAGTTTTTATAAAAATGATTACAGCCTCCAGGGTTCCCCTGTGAGTCCTTGTGGCGGGTGGCCTGGACGATGCTTCAATCAAGGTCCAGGGAGCACCAGACTAACAAATAGACAGATGATGGATTAATGCACTTATGTTGGCAAGACCCTTAAAGACCTGGCTGGAAACTGTTCGGCTTTTGATTTGCTGGCTGATTTACAGGACTTCTGAATCTCTGAGAGGAGCTATTGTTTCTGTGATGCAAACTCCTGGCCTTAACTGTAATAGATAAAATGTGTCTGCTTTAGAAGCGCTTGGCTCTGACAGGGCTCTCTTCAAATACCGTGGGTGTGTTTCCTGCTGCCGCATACAGTATGTTCTCTCAGCACTGAAATGATCTGGTTGCTGCAGTAATCCTAAGACTTGTTGGGAGCGATGCAAGTACATGCTGTCTTAAATGGCAGTGGATTCCTTCTATCTAATTTCTGGGATGCCTTTAACTTTGTGTGCTGGAAAAATTTGTTCTTGCCATGGAAATAATTGAAGCTACAAAGTAATTCTTACTTTGTAAGAAGCCTTGTTTTGTTTGAATGGTGGGCTGTTTCATTTCTAGACATGTATTTCATTCCTCTTTGGCAGTCTGTCCTTTAAAGTGATGGAGAAGAATAACGATCAATGGAAAGCTTTCTAGCACACATTTCCTCTTTGGAAACCTGTGCATGAACAAGAACTGTAAAATGAGCTCTGTCTATGCATATTGACTATTCAGAGTCTGAGGGAGGTATTTGTTTTTAATTGTGAGAGGGTTGAAAACTGGGGATGGTGGCCAAGTACACGTGTATGTGGTATCTAAGGGTTGCTCAAAGTAAACTGTTGCTGCCTCTCAGAGAGAAGTTGCTGGTTTTGGTGCTGAATATGGAAGTGTGGGGGGGGGGGTGATTCAAGCATGTCGTAGAAAAGGCTTTAAGAGTTGATAAAGAATAATCTATGTTGAATACTAAATATCAAATATAGGAATGATATGAAGGGCTGTTGAAAAGTGGGTTGAGGGTATGAGCAACTCTGCAAGTTTCTGGGAGGAGTAAAAGCAGAGAGGAATCGGGATGTGTATGTAACCCCACTGTTGTGTGCCCATGTTCAGTCACTCTCTCTTGTTAGTATGGTAGAACAACAGTAAAAGGAAATACTGTTACTAATTGCTTGCTGTCAACCTCGGACAGCTGGAGGGGTAGCTTTAGTTTTTTTTCCCCAGATTGCAGTACTGCAGCACTGGTGGGAGTGGGGGAGTATGAGCAGAAGTAGGTACTTAGTGGCTGTGTAACACCCAGCTAGGCCTGGGGGAAATGAGTGCAGGGTAGGCTGTGAGTCATGCTTGTCAGTCTCATAAAGCAGGAGGCTTTTTAAAATTGGCCTTGGAGGGGAAGAGGTATTTAATGGAGCAGTTATGAAGGAGTTATGCAAATAGAGAACATAAATAATGAGCAAGAGATGCTCAGTTCTTTGCCACCTCAGAAAATGATTAAATGCCAACCAATCACTGCAAAAGTTGAGTAAAATGAATAATCGTTGAATGCAATGAGTACAAAACTGTGGTCATCCACTCTGGTAAGAAAATTCTCCTTTTGTGATTAGGAAAACAAATTTTTATAGCCATTGAACAGAAAAATGTTTTTCAATTTCCTTTTACAAAATGACAAATTTAGAAACTGAAAGTCAGCTTTTCTTATAACACCTGGTTGGGAATAGAGTTAGTACAAAGATTAGCTTTGCTGTAGATGCTAGCTTAGCTTTGTTTTGGATGTATCTTCAGTGTTTAGGCCTGTATACTTATAAGCTTCTCGTCTTCCATCCTCTTATGCAGGATTTCATATGCTTGTAAATAATTCTTTGGTAAAATTGAAAGCACGTCCATAGGGCGTAACTCTTTTTGCTATTGATGCAGCTTTTTTTTTTTTTACATTAACAAGTTTCAAACAGGATCATGGAATTGGAATATCGTAAGTTGGAAGGGACCCACAAGGGTCATTGAGTCCAACTCCCGTCACCACACAGGGCCACCCAAATTCTAAACACTCTGTGGGAGCAGTGTCCAAACACTCCTTGAACTTCAGCACTCAGGGCCGTGCCCACAGCCCTGTGCAGCCCGTTCCATGCCCACCGCCCTCTGGTGCAGAACCATTCCCTGACCCCAGCTGCCCTCCCCTGACGCAGCTCCATGCCGTTCCCTCGGGCCCTGTCGCTGTCACACAGAGCAGAGCTCAGCGCTGCCCTCCGCTCCCTGTGAGGAGCTGCAGCCGCCATCAGGCCTCCCCTCAGCTCCTCTGCTCTGGGCTGAGCACACGCCGGCACTTCAGCTGCTTCTCACACATCTTGTCTTCCAGATCTTTCACCATCTTTATAGCCTTTGTGATCTTCAAGCTGGCCTGGGATGTAACTTACCTCTGGAAGCATCTGCTAGAAAGCTAGGTCAGCCGTGGAATGCAAATATCCACAAAAAGAACATGAAAAAGAACTCTGGGGGACAGTGGCAACTTTAAAAGTGGCACAGAATGAGGACTGTATGGTAGCTCAGCACATCAGACTTTGATAGACTGTCCTATTCTGTAGCATTGCTGGACTCAACAAGCACCTCTAATCCATGTGTGAAGAACAGGTCTGAGCTTACTCAGGATCGCTCTTATCTGCCTTTTCTCCAGGCATCCTGTAAATGTTTTCCTCCGGACACTGCCAGCACAATTCCCCCTACCATACATACATATATATGTATGTGTGTGTTTCTATAACCCCTTAATTTGTTATTTTATATATGTGTATGTTTTCTATTGAACAACTTGCTTTCTGTCTTCTGTTGGTTTCTTTAAGTTTTGCATGTTGCTGTGTTTGGGGATGGCTATATTTGTTTTTGCTACTTACTGGCTTATTCACTTCTTTCTTTGCAAAGAAGTGGTGTATTACTTACCGTCCATTCCTCTCTCTCTCTTTGCTCTTCTCTGTTTTCCCGAACCATCTGTTGTGTTTTGTTATTTTTTTGATGAACTGAATTCCTACTTGCTGCAATTGAAACAACTCAGTGCTGAAATGAACTGTAGTATGTAAGGTTTCTGAATGCTGTTGCTAACCTTAGGCTCGAATTTTAATGTTATGAGAAGTAATTCTTTAAAGAGAGGCTGGATGTAATATGCTTACAAGTACTGTCACATAAAAAGCATACAGTTAGGCCCAGGCAGCACAAAAGCCTAAGCAGTATTAGTAATTCTTTGTTGTTTTTCTCTGCTTACATGCAAGTTCTTGTTTGAAAATAAAACAAAAACTAAAAAATCCATTCTGATTGCAGTTCATTACTTTATTGGCATGAAATCACTGTTGATCTTGTAGTAAATTGGAGAAGAGTTCTTAGTGATAGAGTCTTTTGTTTTTCTTTTCCTGAATCTCCAAAATGTATTGAATCTCTTGGTTTTAGGCCTGCTCCTAAATATCTCTTCAAGAAAAGAGAAGCGGTCTCTTGGGAAGTGAAGGTGGGTGCTGGAATATATGAAGACATCTGTAGGCCACAAAACAAAGTGAATCTTGATCATGGGTAGAGATACAAATGTTATTTTCCGTTTTTTTTTTTCAGACTGAAGAAGACTTAAATGAGCATGGAATACTACAAAATATTCAAAGAGAATTTCACCCTCTAATGGTCATTGCTTTCTTGTTTTAAAAACATTGTGATGGTCGGAACTGGTTTAACAGCAGCTGCCTATGTTTTAATTATGGAGGCTGTGTATTAACAGTGACTTTTCAGCATACTAGTGCTCCCTGAATTGAAGGAACTTCTGCAGTCACTATTTAAAGGTCTGACTACTCCTTAGCTCTGTGTTTCAATGTATTGAGGTTCTTCGTGGAGCTGACCAGGGTAGAGTGTAGCTGAGAGCCTGCTTGCTTTTGCTGCCTGCTCTTCTGCAGATGCCAGTATTTGGTTTGTAGCTCTCTCTCAAACAGCACTTGGGGCTGCCATGTTGTATGGGTTCAGATTGTTGTCGATATAATCTGTGATACCTGAACTGAGTGAGGTGATGCTGTCATTTGATTCTGTGTGCTAAATCTTGTTGTCCTAACCTTGCTTGCTCAATGCTTGCTTGCTCAATGCTGTCTGTTTTGGTTACACGCCTGCCTGGAAGGGAGCTCTAGAGAGTGAGGATGTGGAAAGAAAAGGCAATCTTGCAGGTTCTCTTGCAGAAGCTCATTGAGTTTTAGCACATAGTTTGTCTTTGGGTGTAGATTTATTGTAATATTCTAGACTTATTGCTCTAGATTGTAAAAAAAACCAAAAAAAAAAAACCAAATTAAAAATTTTTTACTACCTGAGCACCCACTGTTACTTGGAAGTACACTAAATGAGTAAATCGCTGTAGTTTTAAAAAGAGACTTTTCATACAGTATGAACTAAAGAAGTTTGCCCCAAAGCCAATACTCTTGGACTGGCTTCATGTTCTAAGGCTTGCATGACTTAAATCCGCCCAACTCGGATTGTTCGTTCCATTCAGGTTCTGTGTTGCTGCCACTGTTATTACAAGGATGATGTTAATTTAACAAATAAATACTGAAATGTTTCCCTACCAAAAAAAAAAAAAATTGCATCTGGAGTATCTGTAGTTTCCTTTGGGTTTCTGGCTTGCTGGTGAGCCTGTCCTTGCTAGATGAGCTAAAGCTTGTAGGTGGATGCTGGCACTTAAGCAAAGTAAACAGCCATTTTAATTTCAAGCCCCATTACAACCAGAAAACAAAAGATCAATATTTGAGAGACAGTCTATAAGGAAACAAATATTATTTGTTGCCTAGCATACTGGAATAATCATTTGCTCCCATAGTCTTGGGTAACTTCCTTAGCCTTAAAGAGGAAAGATCTCTTTGGAAGCACTGCGGGCTTTTCTTCCAGGCCTCTGGTGTCATGAGGTGGTTGGAGCTGCGGTTCATGGATGTCTCTGCCACGGCCTGCTTGGTTAGCTCCAAGGGGATTAGTGTGTGCAATGATGTGATGTCATAAGGCAAGTCATAGGCATTGCAAGGAAGTTGGGAGCATAGTCTTGGAGCAACTGTAAGCACTAATGCTGTGCAGTGCTTTACAGGAATGGAAGATGTGGTTTCTGCCCTGGAGCTTGTGGGGTCTATATCATGTAAAACAAGAAGATAAGACCTAGTAGACCAAATTTGTTAAGTTTGCTGCATATGCAATCTCAAAGCCTTATTGAGTGCTCAAGGGTTGTGTGAAAATGACACATGGGCACACTTACTTCTGTTGCTTTGGTTCACTGTTGCATGCTGGTTTTGTTGTATACACAGACGCTAACAACTGAAACATTACAATACGCTTTGCCAACACGTATGTTTACAATGACATCCCTATTGGATTTGGCAGGAGAGCTGAAAACTAAGCTTTAAATTCTATAGAGATTTTTCTTTTTTCTTTTTTAAATAAGAGGAGTAGTTTAGTCCACAGCCGACATGAACAGTATTTCTCCATTGGGCAGAGAATGCTGCTAACAGAGCAGCTGGCACGTATCTTCCCAGGCTCCATCTGTCAGAGTCGGCATGGCTTTGTAAATTGCTCTCCTATTGGATAGTTTAGTTTCGTTCACAGCCTGGATTAAAATGGAATTTCTAAGTTGATTTTTTTTTTTAAAGTTATTGACTGTAAAATAGTGGATTTTTCTTTTAGTTTGTTTTCTTTTTTGTAGGCTATTCTGCCCTTGTTTACAGACCTTTTCAGGTCTGTGGCAGAGTTTTGTGAATGCTACATCTTGTGGACCGGTCTTTTTTTTTTTTTTTAAATAAAATCACAGATGACAGTAAGGCAGTTATTGGAAGCTTAATCTCAAAGACCCTATTCTGTGCCTGATACACAGGTCAGAATGGACTGGAAGCTGATAACATGTCTGTGTGCCTGAGAGAAGTAAATAGTTTTTTTTAAATATTGGTGTATGTATTATAATCACCGTGTGTTTTTGTTATCAAGACTCAAAAGTTTGGACTGCTGTGGTTTATACGTGTGTATGTGTAATATATGCATAACCCTCAGACTCTCCTTAGGAAAACATCTCTCCTTAATGAAAAAATCGTTCTCACTGTCTTGCACAAAAATGATAATGATTTGAAAAATTGAGTCTCTTCTTTTTGCAGTTAATCGAGTGAATGAAGAGCAACTTTCAACTGAAAGAAGATCTGCAAGGTCTAAGGCAGATTGGCTAAATTGGTTTCGGTCCATAGAAATGCTAATTTGCTATCAAGACTATTCAGGACAGGTCAGGGGAATATTATTGATGGAAATGAAGGATTTGTTTCTAGCTGATTGTCCAGCATACACAGGATTTGGGGGAAGGGCCTTTCTGAAGCAGAGCTTGTAAGCTATAGACAGCTATTGGTAAGCAGTTCTGTGTGTTTGTCACACTGCAATAATTTGGTATGTGTCTTTTTCTATAGCTGACTAATCAATGATTTTTGGCAAGATAGTATTTCTAAAACGAACAGACTGTAATCCTGCTTCTGCATTTGTAGCTGGTGGGGTAATTATCTGAATGCCAGCTTTGTTATGCAAGGTGTTTACCTGAGGAGCAGAGATTCAAGTTCTACCAGTTCCTCTGCGTTTGGGATAGCTGAGTTACTGCATCTTATCCTGGAGAAACTTAGTCTACGTACTATATAATACCACTGGGGTGGTTTTTTGTTTTTGTTGGTGCTGGAGGTAAGTTGAGAGGATTTGAATTGTAGTTGTTATTCTGGCTGTCTTTATGGAGGGTTTCTTTCTCAGTAGTTAGGAATAATAATTTTGCACTGTGTGGACTTGAAAGCATTTCATTATCCCAGTTTTAATGTTGAGGTTACTGTAGTGTGAGGTATCTTAGGTTTAAGAACAGTTCTGAATAGTTAAGCATGCTTCTGTGCCTTCTTCACGCTCCTGAAACAGCCAGTTATTTCAGAGGCTGAGAGCTCCCATACTCCTGCTTGACCCTGCTCCACGCTGTGCAGGAGGAGGTGTGCTGCACAGTCTGTTTCTTTCTTGCTTTAACTGTCAATGGCTGCCAGTCCCCTGGAGAGGTCTTGGATGGGACATGGTCAGTGTCTGCAGTGTGTTGCTATTAATAGCTCACAAGCATTAGGTTCTAAAATCCTGAGTTTTCAATACCTCACAGAAATTCAGAAATGGTAGTAAAGTATAACAAAATCACAACTTATGACAAGTGTCTTAAGTCAAGTGCTTGAATATTTTTCTACTGCCTGCATTGTATTAACAGTTTCAATCTAAACTAGTACTGCTGTTTGCATTGTGGGTTGTTAATTGAGATTCACCTGTGCTCTGGAACGTGTGGTTTTGCCTTTAGTTCCCCCTTGGTGTGGAGATCAGGCTTGCTGTGTTGTTTTCAAACTGTGCTTGTGTACTGAGCCCTAACCTGCTCCCTGTCCTCATATAAGTGGATTCTTTTTAAATTTCCCACAATTGTTTACTGATGGTAGCGATGACATGAAGAGCAAAGTAGGTGGTTCCAGTCAGAGGAATGCTGAAGATGGCTGCTTTGGGGATGATTCTGTTGAAGACCAGCAGCAGATGAAGTGTCCTGGTGACCCTCTGAAGTCTTAACTGTGGTGCTCTGGGATGTCTTGTGCCAGTATGTTGAACAAAGCTTAAATTTCTGAACCAAGTCTCCTGATGACTTGCTTCATTTTTCTATGAAAGACAGTCTAACTTTTAGGCAGACAAACACTGGGCCTAGTTGTACTAGGATCTGTGGATGCTGAGAAATAGTGTGTTGTCCCTTTGAAGTAATCTCAGTCTACTGTATTGGAGAGAGAATTCCTTCAGTGAGATTGCTGCATGGCATGAGTGTGGTAAGCCTGTTCTAGGAGGTACTTGACACACCCAGTTCCTACTCTTTCTTCTCTGGACAATCTATGTCAGGAGTGTAAGCAGCTCTCATTTGTGAATCTTAAGGCCCTAGTCTCTGCTGCTGCTCAGGAATGGTGTATATCCCTTAAGGCTGTACCTGTGGTGAGAGAAACCCTGAATGCTCCCTCGTGAGTACCTGCTAGTAATAACCACAGTGAATTCTGATATCCTTGGATGGCTTCCAGATAAGTAGTCGGTTACTGAAAGTTCTTTGGAGTATCTGAACTTGTGGCATCTGCAGCTGTGACTTACCTATTAGACTTTCTTCTCTCGCTGATCTAGTTAGCTGTCAGTAACAACCTGAAAAGTCCACCACAATGCAGCCTGTTAGAATGGTTTGTAAACAATCACACAGAGCTATGGTAAGAGGGAACCTGTATTTGTGGACCACCTCCTTATTTCAGTAGGTAGCACCTCAGTTATTTACAGTGACCTCTGGATTAACAGTCCATAATAGTCAATTTAAGTTAGGCTTCTGGCTCAGAGTAGATAAACATTATCTAGTGCACATGGCATATTGAAACCTTTGAGACACATTACTGCAGCTTGAATGCAGAATATTTGCTCTAAGCTGAACATATGTTGCGAATGGTTTAGAAACATGCAGACCTTTTGCCAATGGCAGTCAGAAGTTTGGGGGAAAAAAAAAGCCCCTAAGACTGTCGTTCAGCTTTGAGTTACTAAAGGCTTTATCAGATCAGTGAAGTGGCAACATTAAGCTCATAGATGCTTCTGAAAGATCTGTGTAATGTTACAAGCTCTTGTTTTAGGTAGGTTATAACTAATGCTGTCTTCTGGGTGGGGGGGGGGGGGGGGGAGGAGGCACTTTTCAGAAATATTTGGGGAGGTTAAGTACTGATAACAAGGAGTCTCCAAGTCAGTGCCCGGATGTGTGTTTTTACCACTCTGAAAGCATGTTTCTAAAATTCTGCAAAAATGGCAATGCTGTAGGTTATAGCTAACTTAAGCTAAAAGTTTTGGCTGTTTTTAATAAGAGTTCATTCTAGGCTTTGTCAAGATCAAAACTCAGAGCTAAAGTGGTAAGATCTTTGTGAAAGGAATCAGAATTTTGAAACCAATCATAGGATCTCATAGCATTAGGAGGAAGTCTGCACTCTGTAAACTTGAAAGATAGATAAATGACAACATGAACAAAAGAGAATGTAAATAGGTTTATTGATGATCACTGAATGGTGCAGTTTTATTCTGCGAGCGCTGGTATGTGATAGAGACTGCTAAATCCTCGTGGCAACTGATTGTAGTAATCCTAATTTTCTCTTTAATTGGTTGATGAAAGGTAGGAGATGCTTCTTAAATGAAGACAGCAATATGCAAAACTGAACAATTATGCCATTCTTGCTTTGAAGCAAAAGTAAATGTACTGCAGCGCTGAATTCATTAAAGGCATCCTGAGCAATAACAGCGAAGGCATATAAAAGTGACTGCAGATTTGTTCCTCTAGCTTGGTTGCAGAGAGTGATTGGGCCCTTGAACAGAATGCCAACATCTGAAAGGTGTCAAGTGCTGAATAATTAACAGCTCTGTTTAGTTTAGTGATTATTGGGCAGCTTTAGGGCAGTGCTTTATTAGTAGTTTATCATGGGTGATTTTTTTTTTTATAATTGAGGTTGCACGTAGTCCAGCCATTCGAGATGAAAAATGTGGAACAACATACACCACGTGCTCAGGAAGCCAACTAATTCATTCCTAGCAGGCTTGTTGCAGTGTGTGACCCAGTGAGCTGCTTTCTGACCTTTGTTAAATGGAGCCTGGTCATTGCTTTCTTACAGGGAATTTCAAGCACAGAAAGTAGGATAAAAGTGGGGAAAAGGGAAGGCAGGCTGGAGAAAAGGTAATAAGGGTATGGACCAGCATGCAAATGCCTGCCTTCTGAAGATGCTTTGCAGTGTGAGCTGATGTGATTTTTGGAGGAAGCTGGTATGTGTAGCTGCATGCTGTATGAACTAGAAAATGGTGGGAATTAGCTGAGTGAGAAAGCAGGGAGGGCAGATGGCTTGTCCGCTGCACAGACACTGTTCTGCGGATGTGCTTATGTGTGGGTGGTGTTTTGGAGGGGGTGTGGGAAATTGGCAACGCTGCATCTGGTTGCTGAGTGATGGACAGATTCCTCATTGTTTGGCCTTGGAGTGGTGCTGAACTGAGAAAGCAGTAGGTAAGATTTTACTCTTCTGTTATGATAATTGCTTGGGTGTAAAGTCGGTTTTGATCACAATAATGTAGTTGTTTTTAGGAAGCACTGCTATACAAGTTTGGACTTGAGAAATATATGAGGTATGTGGTGTGGAATGCCATGCTATTTTATCATCTCTGTCCCCTTGGGTTTTAGGAAAAGCAATTTCAAACTGCGGTTTTGCCATTCTGACATGGCTGTTAAGGATAAGCTGGAAATACAGGTTGCTTTTTAAGAGGGAAACTTCAAAAGCTGTGATTGTTTTGATTTAAATAATATTCAGTTTGCTACTAAATGACACTCGAACTTTCTTTCACATTGAGAACTACTGGGGAAGAAACAGTATCTTTAAAGTTATTAATACAAAACCATAAAGTAATTCTGAACTGTTGGAAAAACAAATGAATTGACAGCATATTGTCATATCCAAATTTGAATAGTTAACTGATGCTCATGTGTTGCTCTAAAGTATCTAAAGGCATGTGAACATGTTTTATGATCTGTATTATTTCTAGTTTTTGCTTATAACTGAAAATAGCAATTCAATAATGCTGGAAATTCCTGCTCCCTTCTGCTGCTGCTCTTGGCTTTTCCCTCTCCACTCTTCATTTCCCATGCTGTGAAGCTTCTAGCTTGTATCTTGTGGATACCAGCAGCTCTAATTAAACAATGCTGAAGACTATAGGTCAAACTAATTCTAATTTAAGCTGTTATTTAAACTACTGAGCTAAGTTGTCTGAATTATATATAAAGCTTGAAAATATTTCTAATCTAGTAGGATGTGAAATACATTATGTATCACAACTGCTCATCTAATCCTGCTGCCAAACTGCTCATTTGGGCAAATAACCAGAATTTTAGATGTTTAGGCAATTGAGGACAGTGCATTTGCTCAATAAAACAAGAGATTTGTTGTTGTTGAAAGCTTTCTCAATTTACAATGGTAACAGTGCTGTAGCTTTGTAATAGTTGGTGTTCAATGTAACAGTGTTTTGTTAAATCTTTAATAAAATACCTTGAGTAAATATGTCATATCCACCCAAACATAGATCTAAAGGTGGAATTATGCTGACTGGCTCTCATTGGCTGTGTCTAGTTCAGTAGAAATTCAGCTGTCTCTGAGGCTGCAAGCTGCACTTCCACTGTTGCTGAAGGTAGCAGAAGTTCAGTATGGAACACCTTGTTTTCTGTGGGTGCCAACTCAACAGTGCAGGCTGTGATTTTCTTTTTTTTTAGGTCAGTGCTAGTGATGATTTGAAGCTTCAAATGCCTTTTTGGAGAATCATTATGCTTTGGGAAGCTTGCTGCTTGAGCTATAGTAGTTAACACATTCTTCACTGTGAAGGCTTATTTGCAAAAGAAGTGACTTGCTAAAATTTTCTGACATCTAGAAACATCTAGAAACATCACCTTTTAAGGTGAAAGGTAGCTTTGTTTGCGTTAAGAAATATTAACACTTTTTTTCCTTTTTTGCAGTAGCGTGTTAGTCCATATAGTAGCTGTTTTACCCACTGGCAGCAGATTGCATTAAACTGCTTCCTGTTGTTGAAAGTGTCTGTGATTCTATTTGAAGGATGGCATTGACTAGAAGTGTTCTATTACTTGTCAGAACACTGCTGAGAACATTGATCATGGATCGAAACAAATCTCCTGGTTTGTGGGAGTGGAGTGGGAATTCATCCTTGTTTTGAAAAGAAATATATCTCTTCAGCAGATAGCATGGTGTAGCTTATGTTTCAGTATTTGTCATGCAGTGTTTATGATATATACGTTCAGTTTACCTTCCAGTTTTCTCCTTAAAGCAAGAGACAAGAAGGATTCCTTATTAGCTCTCTTCACTTAAGGGGCAGATTTAGCACTGGTAGATATTAACCTAAGATACTGAAGAAGTATGAGGTGAGATTCAGGAACAAATGGTAACTGCAACTGGACTCACTGTGGTTCAAATAAATGAAATGCAGGGTGGATTCTCTGGTTCTTCTGTCAATATGTGATGTGGCTTGGCTGCTGCTGGAACTGATGACTGTGGGGCTGATGGGGTGGGAGAAGGCAAGGAATGTATGAAATTTGCACCTATTGTGGATAAAGGAGTGAGTTGGAATGGGATCAGAGAGGAGTAGGAAAGAACATGAGGCTGGGTGCTGCTGTGGGACACTTCAGGGGAAGGCAGGAGGAGAAGGAGGCTTAGGTGAACCTTGTTCTGTGTGAGTGGGACACAGCAAGGATCTACTCCTGCAGGTGAGTGGTACATGAGCAAACAGGGCCAGCAGCAAGCTGGCAGCCACCAAGAAAGGTTTATTAAGCTTTCACATGAGGAGAAGTAATGTCACAACTGCTACTCTGCTTCCCCCCTCTCCACTCCTGGGCTGCAGCAGCCTGCACAGCAGGAGGGCTGGCTTTGCAGGCAGCATGTGTGGTGGGGGCACTGAACTGTGGGAAAATACTTTTCTATGTTTAAGTTGTTTGGGCTGTGTGATCTCATAAGAGATGGTGAAAACTGTTTCAATGTTCCTGGGGAATTAGAGGCTTTTCCAGAAATGAAGGATGTGCAGGCAGGCTTTGGAAACCCACTGCTGACAAATCATGTAATGTTTTTTTTTCTGCTGAATGAATTGCTTCTTGGCATGTAATATTATGGTTAAATAGTTCTCAAATTCTTTATTTCTACTTTTTTATTGAGAATTTTTGAATGTTGATGCAGACTGAGTACTTATCTGACTGCACAGTCGGATCTTCTTGATTACAGATTCTTCTAAATATAGGTTACGTTTTTTGTTCCTGTCTTTTCTTCCCCATCTCCCACCCTTTTCCTGGCCTTAAGCAAACATCTTGTTCTTTTGCTTTACAGGCTCCAGATAAAAGGAAAGCATTAGAAGAGACCAAAGCCTACACAACTCAGTCTCTAGCCAGCGTTGCTTATCAGATAAATGCTTTGGCCAACAATGTACTACAGCTGCTGGACATCCAGGCATCCCAGCTGCGGAGGATGGAGTCCTCCATCAACCATATCTCCCAGGTAATCTTTTTAAATAGAGGTGTTGTTTTCCCTCTTGTATTACTGAGAGATGGGTAGTTCATGTTGACTTATTTGAATTCTGTGATTAATGTGATTGAAAATGGTGAGACTTTCTTTTAATATTTATTATACTTTCTAATGATGATTGTGATTGAAATAAAAAGATCCCTTACCAAGAAGTACTGGGAATATATTTGATTTAAAACAGGAGTTAATTAAGATTCCAGAATCAGAAGCTGCAGTTGAGAGAGGGTTAGAGAGGATTTTGTTTTCAAAGAAATCCAAATGTTTCATAACTGGAACTCAAAAGATCCAGTTTAAAATGTGAATTTAAGACCTTTGTTGGTCAGCCAATACTGTGTTAGTAGTACATGTTAGACCAAATTTCTTAAATTTGAAGGAAAGTGCTCTTCGTGGCCTCTGCTGTCTCCGTGAACAGCCTGATAACCTCTGTTTATTGCTCTTATACGGTAATCATGGTTACCAAAAACTTTAAATGGCAGCTCAGTGGTTCCCTGAAAGCTGTCAGCTGGGAGGAGATTTCAGTGCACGTTTTTTTTTCTCATAGCAGACCTTTCTGAAACACTTGTTGACTTGGAGTGTGTTAAGACCTATGCAAAGTTAAAAGCTCTGTCAAATATTTAGCAAGTAGTTGTCACTGAAACAGCTAAGTAGGAGGAAGTACAATTGGTGTAAATGAATTTCTTGGTCTGTCAAGTATTGGGAGGTTTTGTGGTGCTAGGTTTAAGACTACATGTAAAGATGTGACTGCATAAAGGACTGAACCAACGAGCCTCACAAGCACTGTGTGTTCTGTTACGTTGAGCACATCTTTTCTTGTGTGTTTTAGAGCTGCAGTGAATGAAGCAATTATTGTTAAATTTTCATTGGCTCAGTGATATGACTAATAGTGAAAAAGCCAAAATGTTCAATGCTAGCACAAAAACTGTTAACCCTCTGTACTATTTGCTGCTTGAACTGAAGGCACTGTGCTGAAAGCTGTTGAGTCACCTGATACATGAACTGTTTGCTAAAGACTATGAACAATCAGTGCTTTGTACAGCTTTTAAGTAGTGTTTAGCAAGGTCACTCATAGTTTCTGCTGGTTGGTCTTTCCTGAAATGAATCCTTGCTTATAAATGAACTTTGGGGACTAATGTTGTGGAACTAAACTAGATATGGATAACATATGCATATTGGCTCAGCTGTTTCCTTTCAAGTGTTTTTTCTTAGATACGCAGTTGAAACATTTGATCAATCTGCTGTGCAGTTGTTTGATTGACTGGTTCTGAATTCTCTGAAGTTTCCAGAGTGTCGTCTTTTCCCCTTGCTTGTATTGATCATGAGTATTTCCATGCCTCTAAAGCATGGGAAGATGAATATATTCTTGAAACAGAGTTCTTTTCTGTGGAAGCAGTATTGTCTAGAAACACAGATCTGAGGCACTGCCAGTCAGCTACTCAATTCTGGGTCTTGCAATACAGAGTACCTATGGGATAAGGTATTTGATAAAAATATTTCTGGTAATGAGAACTGTTAAGACAATCCTATGGTTCTTTTTATTTGCAGTCAGTTTGTGTTTCCCTCCCACCTCTGTCACTCAGTTCTGATGTGCGATTTCAGTTGTCTGTGCATGTTTTCCAGAGAAAGTCTAATCTAAATGACTGGACAGCTAATCTTGACTAGTAGCCACTTGACATTTCTCATGGCTACATACCTTCTTCAGTGGAAAAAATACTCAGGAAAAGTTAAATGGAGTGATGTGTTCTGTTCTTGCTTCTGAAACTTAATTGAAGAGATGGAAAAATGACTTGCTTTCATTGGAAAAAATGAATTCAACTTCATTTTATTTTTTACTGAGAACAAACAGGCTTCACATGAAAAAATCATTCAGGGATGAGGGAACACTGCAATGAGCAGCTCCAGGAAAGGCTTCTGCTCTGGCTGTTACATAAAAGCTAGACCAGCTGCATCTTTATTTTCTGCAGTTATAGTTGCCTTTCAGCTGTAACTTGTGGGTCTGAGGTGGCCTGCCACAGAACTGCTTACTACGTCCACAATACAGAGCTGTGCACAAACAGCTCAACTGTTAAACCCCTTGGTGTTGACTTTCAGCTTTTCCAGACTGTTCTGATATGGCAGAGCAGAGACTTCATTACTGTTGTGGAGAAATTGGCAAACCCTTCTGGTATATGAGAACCTACTCATCCTGTTAGGCAGGATTTTAGGGGAAAAGATAGCAAGTCTATATTTTGGACAATCTTGAGCTTCAAGGCTTTACTGAGAGCATTAAGGGGGGTGTGTGTGTCTCTCTCTCTCTCGGCCTCTGTACTACCAGTTTTCTGCTGCAGCCACAGTTACATCACATATTTCTGTCAGTTCCTGTTTGAGGTTTTAGCTTGGCTGTTCTGAAGACAAAAATATACTTAAAAGATTTCAGGAGTTGCTCAGCTGGTTGTGATGTAGGATGTGAAGGCAGATCCATGCTGTGGTGTGTCCTCAACATTCCCTGTGGCACAGTGGTAAAATGGCAGTGGAAGAAGGACCTGGGCCCCATGTCACTTACATACCCGCAGATGCTAGATTGTAACAGAGCAAGGCCTCCTTTGGGTATAGCTTATTACCTTCAGAAGGAGTTACAAAAAAGCAATTTTCCTTGGACTGAACAGCAATAGCTTAGTGTTTGCTTTCTTTTAGTGTCTGAAATGTGAGGTATTTGGAATAGGTACTATTTTTTTCCATAGAGAAGATGAATGAAAGCATAGACTGAACAGTGATGGAGTGAAACAGTGGCTGAGGGTCAGCCTGAAGTGGGAGATGGCTGGAAGGACCTTGGGCATCAAGGTGGGACAAGAATGAAGACCTTAGCATTTGGCATATGCTGTTTCTTAGGTATTGGGCAATTCAGGTGTTGAATAAACCAATAATTTTTCATGTTGCTGAATGATGAATTAAACAAGACATCATGCACTTGCGCTCTGAATGCAGTTTATGCTTCTTTATGGTTACTTTTTGTGTATTAAATGAGTTTAAGCAGTGGACTAGAAACTTATGTTCGTTTGTTTCATTCTTGCATGGATTCCTGAATGAATCCATGAGTTAATTCTTTAATAAATAAATCCTGTTGCATCTTTCTTTTTGTTCTGAAAATTAATGTCTTTTAGCAGAGGAGTTGAAAATTCAGCTCTTTCTAGCTTAAACATTTGACAAGGAAAAACTGCCTCTAGAAATTCAGGCCTATGTTTTTTGCTCTTTTGACTTGCACTGTCTTGGTGGTTCCCCTTCTTCCTCTCGGAAATGAGAGCTAACCTAGGGAAATGTGCTTTCAGATACATTTTTGCTGGTTCATTTTCATGGACTTGAAGTGAATGAAGATGAGACAGAGTTGTCAGAGGAGGAAGGTTGACAAGGGACATCCTTGTTTACAGCGCCAAAACTGGAAAATGTAACTGATCAGCACTTGCATTTATGTCTGAGCAGCTGCAGTACTGGATGTAGAAACTGCTCCTTTTTTTCTAGACGTAAATAGTTTGTAAAAGTCTCTTTTTTAAGTCCATGCCTATTGAAATATGAAGAAAGCAATAGACTCCTTTTTAAGAGATGATGTTTTGTACCAGAAGGCATTTGCACCCCTTAAAACATTAAATTCTCTTTTGCATCTGAAGCTGTTCTCTAATGCAAAATAAGAGCTGTTACAGAAAAACGTTCTCAAAGTGTACATTTCAATAGGAAAATATACGTGCATCTTTTGTCACTGTTAAAAATTAGAAGCTTTTGAAACTAAGACGATCACTTAATTAGTTTAGGAGAATCTTGCTGTTGCTCCCTCGTGTCTAATACAAACATCGCGTGCAAGCAGAAAGTCAAATGCCTTTTGTGCAGTATGGCTGTGTGACTGAAGGCAATGACAATCCTTACGTACACGCTATTACCTTTTCTCACATTTCTGAAGTTCACAGATGGAAACATCTGTCCTCATCTGCAAATAGCTGGACATTTTCCACTGTGCGGGTAACCAGTGAAGACCAGTGTGGATGAGGCTTCAGAGAAAATCTGCTGGAGATTCTCTGAGGTGCGAAGCAGCAGCAAGTTGAGCAGGCTGACTTGTCTTTGATTCCAGGAAAAAAAGGAATATGATAGGTCTTAGCTGCTCAGCAGGCCTTCACTATTTGAAGGGAGTGATATAGTGCACGTGTGGTGGGGACTCTTCATTATTTAGTTTATGGGAAGGAGCTTTTCCTGAGTCTGTGTATGCCTCTCTTGGGTTAATGTGGTACCACATTCAAAGGTTGTGGCATTCAGTCACAACGCAGTTCATATTTGAAAGCCACAAAGTAGAAAGAGGGTAGAAAATGCAGTGAATCATCTGCTGATGAATGCTGAATGTTGTGCCTGGGAACAAGCAGTTATGTAAATACTCTGGTACTCTTATGGGGAGGTATTCACCAGATCCTCTTGGTGACAACTGTGGTTCCAAGGAGCAACTTTTACCATGAAACTACTTCTTTAAAAGGAAATGGGTTGCTTAATGCTCTGGTTTTGCTCTCTAACGTGACAAACATATGGGCTGAATAATGATTGGACTGTTATGTGGGAAGAAAATTAGCCAGATCTAGAAAATGGCTGGATGCTGCTAAGAAGCAGGGTCAATATTGCATTGTTCAGAATAGTCTCTGGAGGCCACTTGGAACATAAATTACGTCCTCGGCAAATCTGGGGATAATTCTAAGTTAGCAAAGTTAGTTTGCATGCTGAATGATAACACTTCAGTGCAGAGGAACCTTGAGAACTGAGCCAGCAAAAATCTCAGGAAAGCCATTGAGGTGCAGGGCCCTGCACCTGAGGATCCATTGATTTGTACAGGCTGGGAGGGCTGAGCAAGTCCTGGAAAGGAGCTGCTATTCCAGGGGATGCTGTGCTGGGAGAGGGAAGCAGCAGCATGGGGCTGACTTGGAAAGAGTATAGCTGAAGGTCAGGGGCAGTCATCAGCTCTGCAGTTAGAAGGCTTCACCTGGAATGCTGTGTCCAGACTTGTCATTCCTGCCTTGTTCAAGAGAGCTGTAGGGAAACTGGACAGAGTGCCAACAGTGTACTACTGAGATGGTCAGGGGTGTGAAGCTACGAGGGAGGGCTGGAGGCATTGTTCAGTCTGACAAAGAGAAAGCTAAGCAGTGACACAGTGGTTAGCCATTACCTACTTGAGTCTGGCTCTGTCACCTCTGTAGTTAGCCTCTCTTGCAGTGGCAGTGCAGAAAGGAGCAGGTTTTGACCTGGAGCTTTTCATTATGGAGAGTGATGCACCACAGGTTACTCTGAGGTGCAACTCCTTTCAGTGTTGCACTGCAGTAGCTGGATTGACCCTAAAATCTGACTTCTGTCCTTGCAAGGCACATCAAAAGCTACAGGATCTAAATAGTGATTGGTGAGGGTAAAGGTAGCTCAGGGAAAAAAACACCACTCCGTGTCTGCAAATCTTGTTAGCTCTGCTTCCATACAAACTTTCCCTGCCACACATCCAAAAGTGCATGAGGAGACCAAGTGTTCTTGCAGGAACCAGAACAGCATCTAATGTATACATTAGAAAGATAATGTCTTATCTCTCGTTCTCTTGGACTGCCTTTGCTTGTCAACAGACAAATATTCCAAATACGGTGAAGAATCTTGTACCTTTTGTTTAAATTAACCTTGCCTGGGGTGGCATTTCCTCTCCTAATAAAGTGCTGACTATCTCTGTGGCCTTTGCTTCACATCCTGTTCTTCCTGTACTCTGTAATAGAAGCTAAGGCTCCCAGAAGCTGCTGCAGCTCAGTTGTGCTGTGCTTGCTCTGCTTATCCGTCTGCTTATGAAAATTGTTAAATACAATGTATAAGGGTTGCCCTGATAGCTGTTCTGTTGAGGAATTCTCTATGACCATGAATACACACAGAATCTCTAGCTCCTTTGCAGCTCAACTGATGAGGTTCTCTTTGTTTTTTAAATAAAATAACTATAAAGGGATTTAAAAAATTATTTGCACGGAGTAACCCTTCTGTGCCAGCCCTTCTGTCACCGCCACCTCAGTGACTCCCATAGGGCAGCTGCTTTGATGAAGAAGGAATTGAGTCAGAAACTTTTGTTTCCTGACATTCTTTATTCCCACCTGTTTTTTTGAATGCTGAGTGTGAATGCGTTGCTGGGGAATAGGAGAGCTTGCTAACTGTAGTGGCTGGTCACTGTAGTGGCTGGCTGCTGCAGTGAAATACTTCCTAGTCTCATTCCCATTCCACAGTCTGGTAGAAGCATATTCTAAAAGGACAATTTCCATTCTCTTGTAGACTGCCAAAACTTCTTTTCTGCTGGATGGACACTTAGCTGTAAGCTTTAGATACCTCATTAAATACTGAATTAAGAGGTCTGATGCAGCTTCATATTTTCTGAAATCAAAGCAAAAATCCAGTGGCTGCAGACTTGACCCTGGAAGGCTTTTTCTGATGGTTTTGTGAAACAAACAAGTCAAGTTTGTGCAATCTTTTTTTTTTTTAATGAAAACCTCTTATATCTGGAAGATATATCACGTAAATGAAATATGTCGCTAACCTGCTGTAAAGTCACTTATTAGACTTCAGGAATCTATTTCTTCTTCAGATACATCTGATTAGATAGCTGGCCAAAATTAATTTTCCATTGCAAGTCTCTGTAAACAGACAGTCTTTCTGTAAATAACTTTTTTTCCCATTGAATTAGGACTTATGCCACTAAAGCACTGACAGAGATAAGTGCAAAGAAAATGGAAGGGATGCAGTGCTGGGTGCAAGAACAGTGCGTAATACAGCAGCAGGTAACCAGCTGCCAAAGCATTAATGGTCACCATATCTGCGCTGTCCAGTGCAGCTATCTGGAAAGTTCTTTTTGTTTTTGTAGCTGGATAGCATTATAATTGAGCTGATTATATTTAGGGAAAGGGAGAGGAAAAAGAAGGTATGAAGGCTGTATTACAGAACTAGCATCTTGGTCATATTGTGCTACTGAAACTACTCTTCCTGATGAGGCATGGGGCCTGTGGCTGGGTTTCTTATGCAGCTCAGGTAGGAATTGCTGAGTGCTTTCTGCTGGCTGGTTTTATTTGGGGCATATGAAACTGCTTAGTTAATGTTGATCTGCAAAAAGAAAGCTAGGTAGCGCTTTACATGAGTATTTTATAAGCTGGTGGTAACACTCTGACACCCGTTATAGTGCTTCTGGTTTGATTTTGTTGTTTCATAGCAGCCTCTAGGGAGCCATTCCTGTGTCAGTTGTGCATGTCCAGTAAACCTTTGCAGTTTAGTTCATGGGAGGTGTGTGAATGACAAATTGGCTGCTGTTTTAAAGCTGGGATAGTTATAGTGTTATGTCATAACTTTGAAAAAAAGATGTAAGAAGCGTGGAATTCTGTCAAACTGTTCACCTTAGCAAACACTTGTCATGTGGCTGCTGTGCCCAAGTGTGTGTGTCCCTTTCCCAGCACCACTGGGACAGAATAAGCTTGTGCATGGCTGAGCCATGCTGAGTGCAAAGTGTTCCTTTCATTTGCAGGAAAAGAAGTGTGTGAGAAGCTGTATGTATTCATATGTTTTATAGCAAAACAGCTACATGTAAATAGGTTTCCATGAATGTTGTTGTTGTTTTCAGAACTACTTATTCCACTGGAGAGCTTGGATTCTTAACTGATCTGCTGCCAATGCCATGGCAGAAAGGGGCATGAGCAGGGGAATAAATTCTGGGTTTGTTTGGCTAAATTCTATGCTGTAAGTACTAGGATTTTGTTGTGGGTTGTTTTGTTTTCTTTTTTTTTTTCTTGAGAAGAGTAGTAATATGTTTGCACTAATACAGTGACAACTAGTGGATGTGATGATTTGCCTTTTCAGCCATTTCCACTTGGAATGCTGGCCGTGTGTGTTGAACCAAAGCCACCATAAAAGTATGTCTGCATCTTTGTCAGTCTTGAAAAATAAATTGCTGAAGTTGTCATTTTCCCTTCTAATCTTTGTTTCTGGTTCCAGCAAACTATTACATTAAGAACAGTGATGAGCTATATTGTATGGGCAGTAAAATGTATATAGTACAGAATCACGGGATCACAGAACTTATATATTGTTTCCTCTTTGAGAAACAAACAAACAAAAAAATAAACAAGAATGGCATTTTCCTGAATAAACCCTTTTATGAAAGTATAGTGGTTCTGTAGCTTTACCTGTTTGTGCCTAAAAGCATTTGTTTCTTCGCCTTGCGTGTTGTCTTGGGATGGTTTTTACTTACAGGTATGTACAGCACAACCCGGTGGAGGAGTCTGAAGTACAGCTTGTGGATTCTCCAACTCGCTTCTCTGTTCTTTGCTTGCCATGGGGAATAATGCTTTGTCAACCAATCGTAGATTTGATCTGTCATGCTATCTGGAATTCCTGTATGTGGCACAAACAGGAGTGACAAGGGTGTGAGTAAAAGCTGTGATATCTCTGCACAATGTGAAAACAGGATAGGGACCTTACTGGGATCCTTAGAGGGATCTTGATGGAAATTACAAAACATGTTAGTGCTTCACAAAAGGTCAACTGAGCCATCTTTTGAAAATATAAGAACAATGAAGTGTTGAATAGTGACTGAAAGGAAATTCTCTGCATCTTAGTTTTTTTTTTCCTTCAAGTTGAACAAGGTTCAAAACTAGGTTGGATAAGAATGTAGGATAAGCCTTGAAGCCACAAATCAACCTTTATCTGACTGGATAGAGGATAAACGTCATCTCTGAGAAGCTGATCCTTCATTGTCCATTTATAGGATTTCCTTGCATGTGTTGTTAAGATAAGTATTGGGCAAAATGCAGTGGCTGCATGTATTGCAGGACTAAATGAGATGAGTTGTTCTGTAGGCAGAACTTATCTCCTAAACTAGGCTAAGAAAGATGTTGCTGAAGTTTTTGAGCAATGTGTGTGTTTTTGCTAAGAGTTGATGGGTAGTATATACTAAATCTATAACATGCCAGCTTGTGGATGAGCAAATTGTTAAGTCCTCTTCATTTAAAGAATTGCTATCTAAACCTCAATGTTGAATGAAAAGAAAAACTAAGAACAACTGAAGTTGTGCTGTTGACTTGCATGTGTATCTTGGCAGGTAAAAAATGGCATTTGAGGGCAAATGTCTGGTAGCAATGTTGCATTACTCCAGTGCTACAACTCGGGGCACTGTGACTAACATAGTGCTGATGAGTGAGTCACTGAAGTAGTTGAGGACAATCTCTCTTTGGGAGATGCAGCCTGTAAGTCGTATGAAGATGGCAAATTTCTGGATGTAATTACAGGCCATGAAGGTAAAGTGCAGTCAAACAGCCTGAAACAAATTAGTCTTTTCCAACTACATAATCTTGGCTGTACCACTATGTTTGGATTTCGTTTCTTCCTATGTCCTAAATTGCATGTTGAGACAACAGTGTCACTGACAGCTTTATCAGCCTTTAACCTGATGAGAGACAAACCATCCTTTGTTTTTCTATTATTTATTTGTCTGGATGAGGAGCTATGAGATGGTTTAATAGCTTGTGGTAGCAACGATAATGGGTGGACAGTTGGACTAGATGATCTTGTAGATCCTTTGCAACCTTGTGATTCTGTTTTTCTCTCCATACTGAGGATGCTCTACTCACTTTTGTATCAGTGTCTTCGTCTCCTTCTAAATTGATGTAATTCACTGTATCTGTTTCTGCAGTACATGAATGACATCCGTGTGACCTGTCCACATGTAGACATGTCCATCAGTGCTTTGCTTTAATGTTAAGAAGACAGCTGAGCACAGACATGCTTATCCTTCATTTATTAGTTTTGAAGCATCCCCATTGTAATAAGTTTGGAGCTACTCAGGCATCTGGATATTTAAAAAGGTGGTAGAATCTTCTGGTTCATGGTCTTTTTGTTAATGTTTTTTTCCTTTCCTCAGTACAACCTGTGGCACACTAACAAATAACAAATCTTCAGGAAATGGAAGTTGGTTCCTGAAGTTCTCTCTGAGAAAAATTCAACTTAAATCACCTGGCATTTTCCTGCTTTAAGTATTCCTGTGTAGCTAGCCTCATGACAGAGAAGATATCAAGCTTCAATCCCATTTTGCTTGTTTCTTGCTTTTAGACATCTAAACTTGGAAGGAAGAGGAGCTTGATGAGACCAGAGCTCCAAGTTACTTTCATCTTCTTTTCAAAGAACTGATGTTATCTCTCAACATTTTAATGGAAGTGTATTCCTCTGGGCTGCATTAAAAGTGTAGTTCTTCAGCCAGTGTAGGAGTCCTTTGGAGGTGCCTTCTAGCACTGTCTGAATTATTTGGAATAAATGTACCTAACATTTATTCTTTCTGCAAAGTACAGGAAAAACATTTCACACGAATAACAGCCTTTAAAAAATGTTTTCCTGAAGTAAAATTGAGAGAATGCTGCTGACTGTCTGTTGTTAGGTAGTGACTGGTCGCCTAGTTCTGTATTAGTTGAAAGCATTGTCTAATTAGTAGAGTAAAAAATATGGTGTGAATTTTCCCAAATGCATGTTTAGGAAGCAGAGGTTCTGCAAATAATTACTTAAAACATCCTGGAAAAACAGAATGTGAACTATCTACAGATTTGAATAAAGATTTCAATTCTTTCTGATTACTGTTCCCCTCCTACCCATTTGCCTGTTTTTCTTCATCATTGCAGTTCTTAAAAACAAATGCATAGCTGTTGTTTACACTATCTGTATCCTTCTGGGAATAAACACAGGCTGTAATGCTGGGTAGATATACATAACTTAAATCCATAGAGTACATTGACCTCAAGAAAATTAGGATTCACTGAAACAATGGGGAGGAGATGGGCTACAGAATTTTGCACAGCTGTCTTTCTGTGATCTATTAAATTACATCCTGATGTACTCCTTTATCTCGCAGACAAACATTTTCACTCTCACCACTGCATCCCTCCCAGTTCAGGTAAGTGTAGCAGCATGGTGTTCCCAGCTGCTTTGCTATGTAATTGCAGAAGTTCAGCATCTCTTGTGTGTGTGCTGAGCCATATGCTATTGCCCAGGTCAAAGGCCAGGCATGCATGAGTGCTCATTGCTGGGAGGTTTTCTTTTAAAGTGCTGGTTATACTGGCTTATAACCCACAACAGCAATGGGAATACCTTTACAGAGCACCAGCATTCCTTCCTCAGCTGGCTTTTAACAGTCCCCTCCTGGTCAGCATCTGTATAGTGTCTTGCCTAAGGTGACACTGAAGATATGTCCCATCTGATTTTTCTTTTCCTGGTATTTTCTTCTGCCAGGCAGGGTTTTTGTTGTCTCTGTCCCTTTCCCTTACCCCAGCATGGGGTCAGTTATCCTGGAGACAAGGTCATGAAAACTACACACTGCCTTTCTTCTGCAGACTGTGTTCAATATGTCACTTCCAAAGGTATTTTTCTTCTTCTCGAGTGTCTGCGTTCAAGTTAAATCTCTATGCCAGTGACTGCACAGTGGAATGTCTAATTGCCTGTCCAGTTGTTGAGAATTTCTGATTGGTTTGACTAATAAATACAGTGTAATGGTGCTGGGATAGCACATTTAGCAGGGGGCCCCAGCACTGATGTCCTCTGTGCCTGCTCTCATCTTGTCTTCAACCACTGCCTGGTTTTAGCTTTTGTCTATGTGCATGAAAAATCTGTGCCATGATAGCAAGCTGAAAGGATGTGAGAGGTGGTCCCAGAGAAGGGGAAGGGCGGTGGTGTGGGTTCCTCTTAGGCTAGGATCTGCCACAGTGCTATATCTTTAGAGACATTTTGGCTGGAGAAGGTTATCACTCAGTGTGCAGTGAACGCTGTGTGTGAACGCTGTGGATGTTCACAGCATTATAACAGCGATGTTTCGTATCAGTGGTGGCCAAGAGTAGGAGACTGAAGGGAATCTACCTACAGAAACTGCATGTAACTCCATAGCAACAGCATATAACTTCCTCTTCTTGTTGCTTGTAAATTAAAATGGCAATGGAGAAGTGCAGCAACCTTAGTAATTCCATCTCTGCCCTACCCCCCCCCCTTTCAAACTGTTAAATGTCATATGTGCGTGTGACTTGGTTGTCTGTCTTCTGCTTTTACTTAATATATCCCAAATTACAAGAAGCCTGTATGACTCAGTCCAAAATTGTTACTGCTGTTTTATAATACATGTGAGGGGAGTTTTGTTAATTCTCTTTTTCTAGAATGTCTTAATACATTATGAAGAGTGGGATGTCAGAAGAAATTTAATAGAACCACAGAATGGTTTGGGATGGAAGGGTCCTTAAAAATTATACAGTTTCACTTCCCTGCTGTGGCCAGGGTTGCAATCTGCTAGATCAAGCTGCCCAGGGCCCCCATTCAACCCAGCCTTGAATGCCTCTAGGGATGGGGCATCCACAGCTTCTCTTAGCAGCCTGTGTCAGGGCCTCACCACCCTCTTGAGTAAGAAATTTCCTCCTAATTCCTAATCTGAATCTACCCTCCTTTAGTTTGAAGCCATTCCCCCTTGTCCTATCCCTATCTGCCCATGTAAAAAGCCCCCTTTTAGGTACTGGAAGGCCACAATTAAGGTCTCCAAAGAGCCTTCTCTTCATTGCTAAACAAACCCAGCTTTCCTCAGTCTGTCCCTGTATGAGAGGTGCTCCAGCCCTCTGATTGTCTTTGTATCCCTCTTCTGAACCTAGTCCAACAGTTCCACATCTTTCTTGTGATGGGGCGCAGGTCTGGACACAGTACTCCAGAAGGGGCCTCGCAAGGACAGAGCAGAGGGAGCTAATCTTCCCTTGCTCTACTGCCGTCCCTCATTTGATGCACCCAGGATACAGTTGGCCATTCAAGTTGCAAGTGCATCATGCTGACTCACGACAAGCTTGTCTACCAGAACCCCAATTACCTCTCTGCAGGGCTGCTCTCAATTAGTTCTTCTCCTGGTCTCTGTACATATCTCGGATTGCCCTGACCCAAGTGCAACACTTGGCCTTGTTGAATCTTATTATGTTCATATCAGCGTGCTTTTCAAGCCTGTCCAGATGAAGTTTGAGTTGGGTGATGTTCAAGATATTCCTGAGCATATGGCTTGTCCTCTGTTATACCTCCAAGGAACAGGGCTGTTTACTGAAGGGGTTTGAGAAAGGGTAGACTTGGTTAGAAAGTTGAACTCTTGTTTCAAAACCAAATTAGAACAAAAAAGTGAAGAGCTTACCAGATCCAGTTAGGGTGTTAGTGGCACCAAAGCTCTTTTTGTTGCAGTAAGCTGATAGAAGGTAGAAGGCAGGAATGTCTTCTGCAATGTCAAATAAGTATATTGAGAACTTTAAAGTGAAATTTGTAGTGGATAAGGGCTGTTTCAGCTGTCTTATCTTATTATAGTACTCACCAGTAGTGGGCATGAGAGAAAGCTGGCCATTGCTGGTTATCTTCCCATCAGAGGGTCATAGAATCATAGAATGGCCTGAGTTGAAAAGGACCACAATGATAATCTAGTTTTAAACTGCTCTGCTATATGCAGGGTTGCCAACCACTGGAACTAGGGTAATCTCACAGTTCTGCAGTAAAGTTGCTTGTTTCATACAAAATCTTGAAAAATACACAGCAGTCTTCTCATAAGCACTCAAAGGTTGAAGAAAGAAGAAAAAAATCATATGTGGTAAACTGTGTTTATGGTGAAGATATTACAGCCGGCTGATGACCGTTTAATTAATACTGATGAGTTCCTCTTGGTGCAGTGCTGATGCACTAAAAAAAAAACTAAAAAACCAGCAGGTTTCCCACAAAATTGTATTATTGCCATCAAGTGAAGTAAAATCAAAGAGATTTAGAGATAGTATTGTTCCTTGGATGATTTGTAATCAAAACTATGTCTGCAGGTGGCTAAAGGATGCTCTTTGTCATTTCCACTTACATTGCCTCTATTTAATGGCTTAAGGAAATAGTCTGTCCCAGGACTATCTTAGACTCCTGATAAGCTCTGAATTCACTTCTGGATTTTGGGCAAGGGGAGAGAAAGGTGGCTTTTAAGTGGGAAATTTGTTATTCTTTCAGTGTAAAGATTGTTTTGAGATGCACAGTAAATGCCCTCTCCTAACTACATAACATACCTTTGTATTTGGAGAATCTTTTGGCTATTAGAGGTGATGAACTAAAACATTAAACTGAGGCTGTATTAAGTCACTTTTTCAAAGTTTTTTTCCCTTAAATCTTGAAACCTCAGGTTACAAATAAACATGGGGGACTGGCTTTTTTTTCTTTAGACATGAACGTTCTGGCTTGTCACCCCGACTATATTCAGAAAGTTCAAACTTGTTCTGTTGAGTTTATTTTTTATAGGCTTTTTTTAGATCGTTTCCTTTTCAGCCACCTGCAGTGCACTTTGCAATGGCACATGTTCATCTCCTGTAATGTTGCTTTTTTTGGCACACAAAATGCTTTTCATTTGACATACAATTTTGTTCAACTCCCATGGTGGTTCTTTAGTGACTCCAAACTACCGAAGAAGCTTTTTAATTTTACCTTTCTGTCCTTGTTCTTTTCTTCACTTGAGAACCTATTTAGATTTGTATGTTTTGTTTAATTCTAGATAAGTGTATTGCTTCCACTAAGGAAAAATGAGACTCATTCAGCCACTTCAAAATGCTGAAATTCTTGTATGGAAGCTTGCATATGCATATTTTTCTTCTGTTTTGTGTTTTTTTTTTTTTTTTTAATGAGCCAACTCATGCATGCATATCTTGAGTACTACCCAATAAAAATGCAATTCAAAATGACAGAAATCTAGTTTCAGGTACTGAAATACACTTGTGCACACTGTTGGGATTTTGACCTTGCATAATCAAAAGCATTTATCTGCTTTTTGTGCTCTTTAAGACTGAATACAAAGCTAACATACTATGACTGCGCATCTCAACTGTTGTTCTGTCAAAATCAATCAGTAGGATTGCACACTTGAAACACTTCTCTTTTGAAGTGTCTTCTATTTTAAAAAGCACTTTTAATCAGCAGATTTTTTTTTGCATTTTTGGCTTGTTTTCATATGTAACTAATAAGTCATTGGTTCGATTTATGTAGTTTTTCTCTGGAAACTCGTATTCGCAATGCAACTGGTGTTAACCATTAAAATGTCAGCTCACTTTGTAGACCATCTCTCCTCCTCCAGTGAGCGATGAATGGATGTACTTTCATAGTTCCCTTATTAGAATCTCATCTTGGTGAAGGGAGGCCAAGCATAGCAGAAGATGGCATTAACCTTCACAGATATCATAGAATCATAAGGTTGGAAAGGACCTACAAGGTCATCCAGTCCAACTATCCTCCTATCACCATTACTATCCACTAGGCTACTAAACCATATCTCGTATTTGTTTGTTTGCGTGAAACTCCAGTGGATAGCTAGAAGTTGTTCATTCGTCACAATCAGTGGTTTTGATCTGGTGGAGCTGGGTGGGTGCTTCCTGTCATGCATCACTTGTGAAGTGATGTGTGCTCAGCCCCAGCTGAATCCCCTGCAGACTCTGGGTAGTCTGTTCTAGATTCATTGGTGCTTTTGTTAGAACAGAGAGTAAATGACACCATGCAAGCTACTGCTGTCTTCCCTACTTCTGACTTTTGGTGATGAAAAGCCAGATAGAAGGCACTGCAAAATCTTCTCCCTCTTTCCCTTTATTTGTGTCCTCCCATAGGACACATAGGATGTATGTAAGTGGTGTATTTTTTCTACCTGTTATACCCAGGTTCTTGAAGAGGGAGTTGAACATTCAGTTAAATGTAAAGGGCCAAAAAAGTAGAATCACAGAATATCCTGAATAGGAAAGGACACACAAGGATTTTGTTGAGTCCAATCCTGGCTTCAAATTAGGCTATGTCTGAGAGCAGTGCCCAGATGCTCCTTGAACTCCAACACTCGGGGCCGTGCCCACCGCCCTCTGGTGCAGAACCATTCCCTGACCCCAGCTGCCCTCCCCTGACGCAGCTCCATGCTGTTCCCTCAGGCCCTGTCGCTGTCACACAGAGCAGAGCTCAGCGCTGCCCTCCACTCCCTGTGAGGAGCTGCAGTTGCCATCAGGCCTCCCCTCAGCTCCTCTGCTCTGGGCTGAGCAAACACAGGGACCTCAGCTCCTCCTCACACATCTTGGCCTCCAGACCCTTCACCATCTTTGTAGCCTTTCCTTGAACACTTTCTAATAATTTTAGTTCTTTTCATACTGTGGTGCCCAAAGCTGCACATGTAGTACTCAAGGTGAGGTTGCAACAGTGCGTTATAGAGTAGGACAGTTGCTTCCATTGGCTGTCTAGCAATGCTGTGCTTGATGCATTTCAGAATACAGCTGTCCTTCCTGTGTGTATACATTTGGTATGCTCAAATGGTTAAAATCAACTTTGGTTTGACAGTGCATTGGAAGTATGATCTATAGCTCACTGAGGCAGTTACACTAGCAATTTAAACCTTGATGGAAGCTGTTTGACAGAAACCTTTGATATCTTTGTTGCTGTGTTTCACTGTGCTCACAGTGGCAGCTGTGCAACATTGCCCCTACCCATGCCCAGCGAAGCCCCATGTCTGTGCCCACTCTTAGTGCAGTGCAGGCAGCAGCCCTGAAGCTGGCCTGAGCTGCCAGACGGCTTGCTTGGAGCAGCACGGGAAGTCTGGCAGAGCCAGGAATAGAGCTTCCATCTGCTATTCCCCAGGCTCTTGCTCCCAGCCGCAGACCCATCCCACCTCTTCCCTTTGCTCGGGTAACATCCCAGCAGACAGCCGCCTCCTGTGCTCGGGGCCAGCTGGTTCTGCAGCGCTGCCTGACCGCCATACTCCAGATGTTTGACGTTCCATTTCCCCATACTTCTGAGAACTTCAACAAAGTGCTGCTGGCATTTTACCAGTGCAGCAGGGGAGGAGGGAGGACTGTTGCCTTAACCATTTTCTTTCCATAACAAAGGTCTATGTAAAGCTGCTAAAACGTTTTCAAGACATTGCCATCTGACAGTCTTCCTTCCCACATCTCTCTCCTTGTTCCTCTGCAAATCTCCCCTCTTTATGCTCGGTGATGACATCCTCTTCCTCTCACCTGGGGAAAATAGAGTGGGGAGTAAAGATGTGTAGAGGTTCCCTTGTGTCTCTTTGTAGATGCTTCTCATTCATAGAACTCAGTTCTGTGAGGTGGCATCTCCCATACACAACTTGCTGCCCCATGTTGTTTTCTTAGTACCATGTGCAAGCATGCTGTTTGGTAGCTGTTAGAGGATAATATATGGAGCTTCTTTTCTTTGGCCTTGCAAGAGTCATGAGTGAGTGCCCTCCATAGCAGTCTTCCCGTTTCCAATTGGCATCACGAAGAAATGTCAGGTTTGAGCTCGAGTCCAGCTCTTGGACAGCCAGGCTGGTTTCCTTGCTCTGATTCTTGTCCTAAAATGTCACTCATCTGCTCAGCCCCTCCAACATGTCCTTGCTCTCTGTCCCCTTTCTGCTCAGTTTCTCCAGCAAAGTATGTGACCAGATTTTCCAATAGGAAACTTTGAAAAGAATCTGTATAAATAATTCTTTTGCCGAACAGAGCTGTCTTCTCTTCCATATTCAAAGCTGCTGTATAGGTGCAACTTCACAGACTGCATTTTGGAAATCAGGGTCTTTAAGTCCGGTTCTCAGTGAACCCTATTCTGGAAACCTTTCTTCCAAAATGAAGTTTTGTAACATTGTAACAGCAGGGGGGCTAAAGGTGAGGCTATTTGTCTTTGACCAGCAAGCTTTAAGCCTGTTTCTCTAGCTCTTGTTTTCAGCTTCTTGATTTTAAGGAGATTCATTAGTGTATCAGCACCCCCTTCCCCTCCTTTTTTTTTCCTTTTTAATTTAAGATATATCAGTGTTTTAACACCTGCAAGCACATAGTCTGTTGGTCAGAAATCAATTTTCTGTTAAGTTTGCCTAGCACAGGACTCTCGAGCTTAAGAAATTTATCACTGATGCAGGGAGTATTTGGAGCAAGAGGTGCTGTGGTCTGTATTATTGTTTAATATTCTGTGCTTCTGAATTCTAAAACCATATAAAGAGCAAAATGTGCTGAATTAATGGGATGCCTCTGGTATACTTCTCCACTGTCCTGCAGCCCAAAATGTTTTCAAACCTTTCTGACATTTTAGTTTTTTTGCTGTAAATCTGTTCTTTATGCTGATGGCTGTTGCTAGGAGAATCTGAGAAAATCTACCGTGTATAAAGAAAAAGATTTGAATTCTAAAGTCAAGGGCCAGCTTCATAGGATAAACTGAAAAACAGTCTGCTTTCAGACATAAGTGCAGTTCACTGATAAACTGTGAAAATAAATATAGCCATCACACCATCACTTTTTGATATCCTTCTCCCTCCAACAGTGGGTGATATTAGTAAAAGGCATTAGTAGCAGTGTGCTTGTGTGCACTGTGTATATTATTTGTGTGTATATATATACGTACATAAAAATTGTAAGCATTTATGCATGTATTAAGTCTGGAAATCAGACTTGGTATTTATTTCAGTGTTCTTCCTTTGTCCTGTCTAGTGCTTTTTCCCTTCAGGTGGCCATAAACATCTTATATAGACTGCAAGTTGCTGTATACATGTTGCTGACCTTAGTTCATTGTGCTGTTAATCTGCAATATCTCTTGACTGTGAACCCTGCCTGCAGGAAAAGGAAGGTGGTATATCAGATTACATGAGATGTGGCTTATCCGGATCCTCTACCCTTTTACCTTAGGAGGCCTGGATTTCCCAGGTCTTGGGGAGATGAAGCTGCCTGGGGAGCCTGTCCTGCTGTCGTAACTTGTCTGTGTGCTGAAGGGAATGTGTGAGAAACCTCTATCTATAAACCTATAAGAACACATTGTTGGATTTGCAGCTCTAGAACTGTGACTCACAAGTCTATTCTAGTTGCCTCCTACATTGCCAGCACCACATACAAGGCAGGTGTCTAAGTGCTTTGGAGATAACAGGAGACCTGTCTTGCATGGTGCACCCTCAGAAGACATGGCAGGATATTCTGAGGTGTTAAGGATCATTGTTCACTCAAAACATCACCGATAAAAGAAAATTCAGGGGGAGGAATGAGGTTCTAAGAATTTACCAAGCTTTTGATCCAATCTTCCCAGAAGCAGCTCATTTTCATTCTGTAACTGAATTGATGCAGACATAGATGAAGTGTTTCAAGTATTTCTAGTCAACAGAGTTGACTGTTGTAATTCCCAATGCTAGTAGAGGCTCAAACCAGGGAGAAGATCCCTGCAGGATAAATGTGTGTGCTTAACAGCAAACGTGAACAGCACCAGCTGTGTTGTGTGTTCTGATCTGTATATCTCCTATGGAGACCAGGCTTGCTTAGCCCTGGGACTCACATGGAGCAGCTAGGTGAGAACATTCCTCTGTCAATGCAGCCTGTAAGCTTCCTTGTTTATTGTCAGACACATCACGTTTGCATGCATGAGGTACCCAGCATCTTCATCTTTTATAAAGAAGCTAACTACATTCCTTTCATCTCTAGAAATGATAGCAAATACATGTGTGGGACTCCTTAGTTCTACTTAGTAGATTCTTTTAACTGTGTGTATAGGGAGAAGAGGAAAGCAACAGCCAAATTTCTTCAGAGTTCATATTTTCTATTATTTGTATCGTTTGTTTCATTCTTAAGCAACATGCATTTTTGTAAATTTCTGTAGGTTAATTCTTGAGGTTCTTGAACACATTTTTAGGAATCAGACAGTACAAGCAACAGAATTCAAACACTGAAGTTTCTTGCACTTTCGTCATGAGTTCTTGAGACTTTGTTACATTGTGTAGATATCTGTATGCAATGTCTTTAAAATCCCCCAAAATCTATTTGTGCTGTTTCATGCATGATGTGTCTTAAACTCATAACTGATCTTTTCTGGAGAACTTCTCTTGTGTAAATAAGTTCACATTTCCTTCTGGTGAATACGGTGGATTTTCTTTCGAATTTCCTTCACAAAGTAATACCATAAGATGGTGCTCTCTCTGAAGTCAGCTGTCTGGCTGAGCTTATTAAAGCTGGGGATTTTGTCTTTTTTGTAGGTCAGACGGACCTCCTTGCAGGTAGCCTGTACCATATGTGTTGTCCAGGACCACTTCAGCACTGTTATTTGATTAATTGTAATTTGTTCATATCCAAGTCTCATTAAATACAATTTCTTTATGGAAGTAGCAGTAGCATAGTTTATTTTTAAAGCAGAGCAAGTTAATCATCTTAGTCCCATCAAATTCTTTAATTTCAGGGAGCTTGTATAAATTATATATATATATAGCAAGACAATGAAATCTGCTGTTTTGGAGAATGACAATAAGGGATAATGTTGAAATTGGATCTAGGAGCAAAATTAAGAAGAGTGAGATTTTTTTTTCTCCCCCTTTAGGGAATGTAGCAAGCACCTCAATGTTTCTTAAGTTTCTTTGGTTGATACTATTATGATCTGGGTGTATGAGCTCTAAGAGAAAGTGGATCTTTAGTAGAATGTGTTAATGTTTATTTTGATTTTTGTTAATCTGTAGATTTTAATTATCAATGTATTTTACTGTTATAGGCAACTAAGTTGGAAGCTGCAGATATTTTTAAGATAGCAAAACAGGTTTTACTTCTCAAATTCAAAGATAAGCAAGTAAGCTTGGACTCAAGCAGGAAATCAAGCTTCTTTCTCCACACAGCTCACTGTCCCACATATTGCCTGGTTTCACTGAGCAGGCTGAGACTGAAACTTATGCCTCTACCCAGTATTTTGTCACATCAAACAGAGCTTTTGCTGAAAGCAGATTTAATGGATTGCTGGACTGACTTGATACATCAAATCCAGTGTTTCAATTGGCTTGTCTTTGACTAGAAATCCTTTTATTTTATTCCCCCCCCCCCTTAAATCTTATGGCATTTTTTCCCTTATATTGCCAGCAATATAATCTTTGGTATTGCTTTTGGGGATTTCTTTGGGGAATTTCACTGCTCTCAGGTGTAATATGAATGAAATCCCTTTCTGTGTTCATTTGCCATTTACTGGTACTGGCTTTAGTAAGGGTGTCACTGCATTCCTGCAAGTCATCTGTGCAAGCCTGAAGCATGGCACCAGCATTGTGCATGAAGCAGCCAGGAGGGTTGTGGTTTCACCAAATGTGCTGGGAAGATGGGTTTGGGAAGTGGTAAGGGATGTGGGAGTGGCTGCTCCCTTATGTTTGCACTTTTCGTCATATAAAGTAATTCCAGTCTGTGTTGTTGCCATTTATATACGTGTATAATGCTGATTTGTTCTCTAACCCAAGCTTCCCTTCATTGCAAATGAAGTGTTAGTGGATTAAACCACAAATTGAAAAGGCAAAAAAGGGAAGCAATGTCAAAACTACAGAAGACTGTTGCTAGTAACAAGCAGTTCTGCCTTCCTTTTCTCCTTGTGTTCTCTTAAATAGCAGCTACAGGTGGCCTGTGGAGTTGGAGCCTATGTCTGTTCTTGTCTGAAAGAACCTGGAACCAAACTGAAAAATGACCAATTTGTACATCTTTGCAGCATAGTGCATTAGTTTGGAGGACATTTATGATGTAATAATACTTTAAGCATTACTAAAGCTGTCGTATGAAATAATCTGAAAAGTTATCATTAAAAATGGCATAGTTTTAGGATTTTTTAGAGCATGGGTAGTGCTGTATCTTCAGCACAGAAAAGAACTTGTTGCATTGTTGTTGCACTGCCCTTGGCCTTGGGGCTGCTTCTGAGAAGGCAAACAGTTAAAGTTTAACACCACATCCTGTTGGTCCGCTGTTTCTTTCATATGATTTGGAGCTGACAAATAGCAGAGGCAGCTAATCATTAACAGTTCCTTCAACCTCCAAGCTCAGTTTTGCTTCTGGAATTAGCTGGCATGTTCCCTTGCACCTTGTTATAAGGGCAAAGGCATTTGTTTAATGATTTAGCTTAAATTTGCTTCCCAAAGAAAACATGTACTTCTAGAAGGACTGTTTCCCTCCAAATTAGTGCAGTGCTGGGCATCTTCCAACCGGGTTGTGTTGTTCAGGACTGAGAATCCTGTCTCTATTCCCCAAACCTCAACATTTTGCCACCTTTATTGCAGCACAGGCCACATGGACTTGAAGCTGGTCTGACTGTTTCCTAGCGCATATTACTCTGCCTTAATCCAGGCCTGCTTGCTATGGTTTGCATCTCTCCATCTTTGAGGTTTAGAAGTAAGTTTTGTGCATCACATCACAAACTGCTTACTGCTGTTAGGGTATCAGTGACTAAACAATAAAATTTCACATCGACATCAAGCAAATAGATACAGATACCAATGTTGAAATCACAAAATCACAGAATTGCAGGGATTGGAATGGACCTCAAGAGATCGTAGAGTCCAACTCCCCTACTAAAGCAGGTATCCTACAATAGATTGCACAGGTAGGTGTCAGATGGCTCTTGATATTTCCATAGAAGGAGACTCCACAACCTCTTTGGGCAAATTGTTCCAGTGCTCTGCCACCTTACGTAAAGAAGCAACTAGCAGTTAACAAGCAATCTTTATTGATCTATTAAAGGTCATTTCTGCTGAGGAAGCGAAATGTTGTTTAGTAGCTGATGGGCAGCAGATTGTCCTCCTCAAGCATATGCTTTGCACAGGCCAAAACACTGCCTGGTGTTTCCAGTGCACCATATGTGGTAATGAAGAGTTTCAGTCGCATTTGCTTTGAAGAGCAAATGAGCGTCTTGCACAGGCACGCCTGCATGCCATTCACAGCATACATGTATACCATCAATTTCTGGCCCTGAACTAAAATACAGATAGCGTTCTCTTTGCTTGGTCTGAAATCTGTGGAAAGACTTTACAAATCTCTGCTCTATGTTTAATTTTGGATAAGCTGTCTGATATAATTAATACTTGCTCTTTTCCTGTTCTGAGGACTTTTTTCCATAAACAAGAATTTGCTGTAGAACTACTTCAGTCATTTTCAAAAGCATGTGTGGTACAGCATCTGTTCCTGGAATCTCTTATCCTCTGCTCAGTAATTCCATCAGTAATTGATGGAATTTTCATTGTTCATTGCAGGGAGGAAAAGTCGGTCTTATGGACCACCTGCCAGGAAAAGATGAATCTTTTTGTATGGTGAAGGGCTTATGTTTTTTTTTCCTTTGCCATCAACATTAAGAGAACTCTTAGTATTAAAGATGTGTTTTCATCCATGCTGTGCAAAGGATTAATTTAGTAGTAGCAGCAGATTCTGCTCATAAGAGTGAAGCAGAATTATGTATTTCCATGTGCATAAGAGTATTTTAAAACATCCTCTTTTGAAATATTTTACTATGTGCCTTAAATTGCCATCCTCCTTAGTATCCTCTGCTGTTTGGTTGGCTGAAGTGGCAGGGTTTTTTGTTTTTGATGTTGTTTTTACCAATGCTGTTGTCATGTATTAAAAACGTGAGGAGTTGTACCTTCGAGTTCTGCAAGATAGTTTGAAATCTTGCATTTTAGTGGCTCATTGAAAGGATTTCTGTCACACAGAGAAATTGGAAGAGATGATCTAAGAACATACAGCAGAATGCTCAAGTAATAGTTGTTGATCTTGCTGAAAGCCTGCTGAAGGACAGAACTTAAACATATATTTCAGTTTCTGAAAGGAAAAGAACAAATAATTGCTGGAGCTGAAGAAACACAGGTAGTCTTGTTCTGAAGTCTTTGCTCTGTCTTCTGTGAAATTGACTGCCAGAACAAATGTGGGTGCAGTGGCTGATATTTGATACTGATGTAAAGGCAAGTGCGTGGTGTCTGGGATTGTCTCACTTGGAAAGGTGCTTTTTTTGCCCCCAACAGGTATTTTTCAGTGCCTGAGTATTTAGAACAATGAAGCTTGCTCCACAACTTTGTTGGGATATGTAATGAATTTATTCCAAATAAGCTAATGCAATCACACGCTGGAAAAAAATTGTTATTTCTATTAAGATTCCTCACTTTTGGAAGTAAAAGACCCTTCTGCAATGTTACAAGCTATCTGTTATTTAGCTTTTAGCTTTGAAAACAAGCTTGCTCAATATCCACTTGTGTTCCCACTTGCAATCTGCAATGCTGTGTAGTGAAGCTGTTCAGGAGGATTTATTTCTTTCTGTTCCTAAAAAAATTAAAGATTCGACGAGCATGTACACTAGATATAGGAAAAATAATTTCATCAGGTGGAGGAGTTTCATAGTAAACTCTAAACACTGAGTTCTGTCTTTCCTGGAGATTGGAAATGGTCATTTTCTTGATGCTTACCTTTTTCTTTTTCATCCTGCCTCATGTAGAGTCAGATACAATCTAATTTAATGCTTCATCTTTGATTCTGTTTCACTGAAGATAACCTTGCACTTAATATCCACTTTAACTTTTGCTGTTTCTAGAGATGTACCCAAACCTACTGGTGGGTGAAGAGTTTTTCCTTCTTCCTCAGCTTTGACACTGTTTCTCTGTGAGAAATTGATGTTTACACACTAAGCATTATTTTCCTTAGTAGTGATTCAATAGATTTTATTCAAAGTGACTAAGTGTGGTGGCTTTTGTCAGATACTATATTCTGCAATGATATCCTGAGGTGCCAGTAACTACTTAAACCAGGAAATTAAATCCCTGCATTTGAAATAGACTTTCTAGAGGTAGGATTTACTGTGGCTGCCCGGTGCTTGATCTGTGTGTGTTCTCCCTTGAATAGGGTTTAATCAGTGGCTCTCTTGCACACTGGAAGCACATGTGTGTTATGTGAAGCTCAGTTTGATCCTACACAAACTGCAGGGCTGACCTTCCATTCCTCTTCAGGTATTTCCTAATAAAATGATGGAGCTGGACATGAAAGTGGCTTCTGTATTCCCTTAAGAGCATCTTTAAGGCTCTGAAAGTGCCGTAGACTGAATGAACTACCCTCCATGCTGTGCCTGGCAGTTCCATTGCAGACTGTGACATGCACCAATGACTGCTGAAAAAGATTGCCTCCCAGCTTCCCAAGCCTTGTGCCCTCAGGGGCTATGGCCAGACTGCTGAGATTGCCTGCCCTGGGTTCCCAGCTGGCAAGCTGGAATCATTTATCACTGTTGTCAGTCATAAGAATATTGAGGGTTAATCTGCACATGCTGTATCTGCATAGTGTCTTTAGAGCGTCAAGGCAATAATGTATAATTGTAATTTTATTATTAATATTGGTTATTTCATTAAAGTGTAATTTTCAAGCAATGTTCATGTTGATTAAACTCATTTTGTCAATGAGCTGGCATCCTTCCAGCAGCATTGTTTCAGTTCAAAATCTTTGTCTAGTAGTGTGGCCTAAACATGTAGATAGATAGCTCTGAAAAGAAAATAACAAATGCCTAAAGAAACCCATCCTTTCTTGTTTTTAATCTAGACTGTGGACATCCATAAAGAAAAGGTTGCTCGCAGAGAGATAGGCATTTTGACGACCAATAAGAACACATCAAGAACTCACAAAATTATAGCGCCAGCGAACATGGAGCGTCCTGTAAGGTATATTCGAAAACCTATAGACTACACGGTGCTGGATGATGTTGGCCATGGCGTAAAGGTAAGAACACCTGAACACATGAGAACTCCAGGTAGTACAGACCAGGAGATGAGATTAGGCAGAATGACCTTAAAATGTTGCACTCATTTATGTTAGGGAGTATTGTGGATTAGATATGCTCCCACATACAAACGTTTCAGTAACAGAATTAGTTGTTTTATAAAGATTTTTATTATTATTGTTACTTTATTTAAGCAATGTTTGCCATAACTTTGTGACTAGCACTGGTAGTCAGGGCCTGGAAGTAATGGCTTATGATCTTAGCCTAGTGACTTGTCCAAACAGCCATGACTAAATTCTAAAATTCTGACTACTTTCTTGCCTGATTAACTTTTCTGTCACTCCCTTTACTTCCTTAACTTTTAAGAAAAATTAAGTCATCTGTTGCAGGGAAACAGGCTAATTGTTTTTTGGTTTTTTTTTTTTTGGAGGGGGTGGAATGGCAGACAGGGGCTGGTGGGAGCAGGATTAGCTAGTTGGCATAGAAGTCTCAGTGGCACTTAATATCTCCTTCTCATTTGTGCTTTTGGGCAGCCTGTTTTCCCTCTCTCTGAATAAAAAACCTTTGTAAATTACTGTCCACTTCTGTTGAAGTGGTTATGGGTAAAATGAATTTAACACCCTTTCTCCCTGGCTATCTTTTTATAGCAGATAATAATTTTGTATACCCCCCAGAGCAGGCCTTCAGGTGTATTCTGTTTACAGTACTTCTCTTGAATAGTATTAAAAAGCTTTTATTCACAGTCTGTGTATCCTCTACAGTCTGATGTCCTCTGGTCAGAGCAGCTAGAGCAGCCCTTCATGAGGCCTTTGGCTGAGCTCCCAAGGAACAGATATTTCAGAATTAACACGAAAAAGTGCCGAAGTTGCATTGTAGTAACTCTGTGACTGCTCAGAGAAGTCTAATTCCAACACAAGCTGGAATGCAGATCTATACCATGACTGCTCCAGGATATGAATTAATCTAGTGGCTTTTAGCTACCTGATTTATTTTTTTTTTTACACTTTCTGGCAATCAAACCTGTATCTAAACCTGTACTAATCTTGTAACTTTTAGGGTTGCTTTATACTTGTTATTTGAGACAGGCTGGATGGAGCCTGTCCTATGTGGAAACCTGAAAGATTAGCCCTGAATTGCTGCAAATGGAAACACTGGGGGCAGAGAAACTGTTGACTTTTCTGCAGGTATACAAGGAGAGAGCTCTATGAATGAAGAATGCAGGAATGACAAATGTCAAGATATTGGTTTCTGCATTTAAGTGCTCTAGGGGTCGGATGCTGCAGAAGGCATTTTTAAAAGCAGAATAATTATTGTTAGTCCTTGAAGCTAGTGCTTTGCTACACTATCTGTATTGCAAAGACCCAAAACTAGTTACTGAGTCTTTTAAATGCTGAAGTTGTTAGCTGTAGCAGTTGCATTTTCCAGTATAGTCATGCTCTTAAGCGTACTAGCATCTTTACAATTGGAACCCTTTTTATTGAAGGAGTGAAAAAGAGGTGCCATCTACCTGTTTTTAGACAGCTCTTCTTAATAAAGATTTTTTTTTTTAAACTGTTAGTGGTTTAATCTAGTATAACAAACTGCATCTGTTCCGAGGTAAAATAGCATCCAGTAATAACCAAATTAGCAACATTATTAAGTCAGCTACAAATTACATCTGGCTATTGTTTCTTTGAGCAATATGCCTAAGTCTGTTTTATGACTGTGGAAAGCATAAAACACTAAGTAGAAAGGTGATATTGCTGGTTAGTATGTAGTCTTTTTACACAAGTGAAATAAGCTGCTGGCTCAGCCTCAGGTAGATAGTTGAAGACATCTGTCATACTTTTGACACCTTCATCAGTGTTGACCTTCAGTGGATGCACTGTTGAGAAGGTTGGGCTGAGACAGGAAATGATGTAATTACTACATGTGTTTAGCCAGCATTTTACTGGATGTCCTGGAGTGTGACTGTCACAGCTGTCACAGAGTTATCTCTAGATCTGTCTGTGTCTGTGGGGAACAGCAGGCTCACAGGCCCACCAGCATGGAAAAGGAGAAAAGGGGAAAAGGGGAAGGGTAGGGAGATGGGTGCTGGGCCAAAAAACAGAACAACAGCAATGATCTGAGGAGGAAAGTTAATTTACTAAGTATGGTATCAGAGCACAAGATAACACACTGTACAATACATAAATGGAATTGAGGCTAATAAATCAAATAAAATGAGAGAGAGAGTGTCTAAAACCAAAGGCCTTACTCCAAATTGAAGGCAAAACAGCTGGAGAGCACAGCCATACATTGCCAGGCAGCGAGCAAGAGCGTCCCATAACTTGACAGCTTTACCTTCTCCTCTGAACACAAAGTCCTCTGGGGTATGTAGTTCTTCTCTTCTGAGAGCCAGGGATTTGGAAAATCGGCGGTCCATGGAAGTGGGGCATTAACTCTTTAGCTCCCTGTTAAAGAGGTTAGGTGGCTGTTCCACTCCTTACCCTACCTTTTGAAGGGCCCCATATGGATGAAATGTCCATAAGGAGGAAAACTGCCTTCTTTATTTCTTTTTTTTTTTTTTTTTAATATATGCCAATGAGGTCAGGTCTAGTGTGAGTTAAAATGGGGAGGACTTTCCCTTACTAGACAAACACTTCATGAAGATGGCCTAGGGAAACACACAGACCATAATCTTTGCCAGTCTTCTAAGTAGTTGCTCAGTTGTCACCCTCTGGGGATAGGGTAACGTAGCTGTAGTCATTCTTGGTAAATAAGAGTAACGGTTGTGAAGTGAGAGCCCACCTTCCTGTGTAGAGAGCTTGGTTTGAATTATTAGGCAGAGGTTACTTTAACATTTCCTTCCTTCTTTTCCCCTTCTTTTGTCAAAGGGGTGGGGAGGGCAGAAGTAATGTGCCAGCAAATAAATAGGTCAAATACAATTACTCATACAGACCATCTCCAGTTTAAGAGGGGGAGGAGGAGGAGGAAGCTTGGAAGATGCCTTGAAAGCCCTGGAGTTAGCCTTAGAATTTGTTGCAATCTTTTTTTTTGAATAGATGGCAGATGGAATTGCAGCAAAGTAGGAAATTGAAATGATGCCTTGTGGTGAAGGAGATGGTGTTGAATACGTGTGAAATTTAAATGTCTAATAGTTGTAATTAGAACGAGTTTGCAGTCTGCAACAAGCAGTTCTAAAACTGTCTCAAACTATGCCTGAAGATTGATTACTTTTCAACTGTTTGGAGAAAAGTTTTGAATTTCCTTGTTTTAAAGTACAAGTTTTTCACTGCACCACAGCTCTAAGAAGCTTTCAAGACCACAAGTCAAATGGGATCTAAGCACTAAGAATTGTTAATTAGGAGAATGAAGGTTGGAAGGAATCCTTTAAAGCAGGGATGGGGCCAGAAGTGTGCTTGCAGCAAGGACTCTGCTCTCACCCTTGCCATGCTTTTGCTCCAGTCAGTTGGCGTCTGTGTGCTTATTGCTTTCTGTGCAAGTTGAAAATGCAGATGAGGAGCTGGTGTGAGGGTGGAAGGCTACCTAGACATGCCTGCTATCCCTTTAGAATACAACTTAATGTGCTGGCCGCTTGAGTATTAGCTTTTAAATAATTCACTGTAATAAAAATAAAGTGAGCCAGGGATCCTGAACCTGTGCCTCTGCCTTTGTTCCTGCATTAGCTTCTGTTGAACGCTCTTGCTTCAAAGGACATAATTTCATTAATGTGGCAGCATCACTTGGGGGTCATGGCCAAACAGTGAATATTGCTGTAGGGTAGAGAAGCTTTTCTGGGGAGAAAAAACAACCCTCGCTGCTGCCAGCTCTCATGCCTGTTTGTGAGTGTTGATGGCAAGTGCTTTTCACAGGGCACTTGCTACTGGAAGTTAGAAGTGTGTGTGATGTCATCTGGTATAACATAGGTTTGAAGACTTTCTGGCTGCAAAGAAAACTCAGCATTTTGTGATCTATTTATTTTCTAATTTGATTTTTTTTTTTGTTAGCCTTATTTTACTGTAGCTATTAAATATTACTAACTAAAAGGTTAGTAATATTTACTATGTACTGAAAGGTTGAAGTGTTTCAGATCAGAAATCTGATGCATCTTCCTCTGACCAAAGCTATTAATAAGTGCTGAGGGAATGATATTAAATTTGCCCATCATCCACAGTTTCTGTATCTTAACAGCAGTTTACTATGTAAAAACATTTTAAAGTTAAATGACTTTGGAAACTTTAAAAAAAAAAAAAAAAAAAAAGAAGAAGGAAATGAGAAGCAAAGCAATAGTGACAAGCTACGTTTGGTTACTGTTAAAAGAAAGCAATTACTGAATTGGAAATAATACCAGGAGATGTTACAGTTAAAGATAAAATTTTGTTGCAGAAACTTTACCTACACATGTTCTGTTTTGTAAGAAGTATTGATTTGGACCCTAAGTTCTTGCCACATAGCTGCCATACAATAGACTATAACAAAATAAAGATCAAATAAGCCTTCTGAACTGTTCCAGTGAGGAAAATGAGACACAGTAATGATTTCTTTAAAAACAGCACAGAGCTGGTGGCAGAAGCGTGTTTCCCTCAGTGTCTGACACCCACATACAGGGTGTCTTCTGAAAAACAGCTTTGATTGCAGATGCCCTTCTGCCTAAGTCCCTGTCTTCATTTCTCTATGGAAACTGTGTCCCAGACTGGTTCTTACTGCATTCTTAACTCACGTATCCCATCCATTTATGTACAAATGCCGTTCCTGCTGCTCTTCCTGCTCCCATTGTGTCTCCTTGCCATACTCCAAACCCAGACCTGCTCCACTGACAAGACAGGAGGCAATCCCTGCGCAAAACCAGTGAGGATGCCTATGAGGCAATTGGATTGCCTGGCTGCAAATACACAGTAGCACTTCAGAAGGCATTAGAGCCAGCTGCTTTGCTACTCTGGTTGTCTCAGATAATTCTCCCCTGACTAATACCAGGAAAACCTTTTTTAAGCAGAAAGGGAGGTTGGCTAGAGAGTCATCAAGAGCAATTGTGCTTTTCTTTTGCGGTTAATGACTGATTACTGGTCAAAGGTAATGACAGATCTAAGGATGGTTATTGCTTTTACAGAATGCACATATTACAGTTCTGAGTTTGCCATACACTTTCTATTAATGCAGATTAGGCTGACAGCAATTTTAAAACCTGTGTTTCCATTGGACAGCAGTTAAAATTGATAGTCTTTAAGGACTGCTTTCAGTGATGGCAGAATACAGAGTGAAATTGGCTCTCTAATTTCACAACTTGGAGAAATATTAACCACATACAGCAGGGGAAGTACTGCCAACCTGCACAGAGATTTAAAGTTGCTACAACCTAAATTGAGGAGTTCATAGCTGAAAAGAATGGGAAAAGCTGCCTGGACTTCAGTGTGGGGAGAATTTCACTGCTGCGTGGAACTGGATTTTGGTATTTACATGATTTTAGATAGATGTGCTCACATAAATGAGTTTCGCATGGTGTCAATAGCCCTACCTTTCCATACACAATTTTTAACTCAAGTAATAGCTTTCTGGTTCCCTGAATTGTGACTAATATTCACCCATGACTTGTTGCTTGGCATTATTAAATGTGCTTGGAAATTATTAAATGTTCTTCCAATGGCTGCCTCCTAAGGCCAGGAGCAGAGTCCTTCAGAAACCTGCGTGTCTTCTGGCTACCAGTAGATACTTCTGATTGTCTCAGACACCACTCATCCATGCCAACCATGAATCTTCTGCCATTCATAGCCTTGTCCTTTTGTTCACATACAGCAGAGTCCTGCAATGCTGTCTCTGTCTGAACTTATTTTTTTGCTGTTTAGATGGCCAGAACTGAGCAGGCTGGAATTGCTGAAACTACTGCCTTAAGCAAGGAAGCCTCTAACTTAAAATCGTTGCTTAGCTGTCACAGATTATTGTTTGCTCTGTCCAAACATGCAGTCCAAACTTCAAAACTCAGTCTGAGTGCTCTGAAGTCCCTCCATCAGTTACAGAAGTAGCCATACTTGGCTGTGATAAATGCCTCGTATGACTTGTAAACACCTGCTTTTGTCCATTGCTTGAAGTACATTACTTCTTTCCAGCCCAATGCTGGCTGTCAGTCCGTGGTCAACCTGTTGTCTCTTGGTAAAGCCCTATGTGTCTAACACTGCACTAGCTGTCATCCTTGGAAGTGCAGGGAGTTGGCTCCTATTTCTTGAACCTGAAACTATGGTTTCTGTCTCTTAATTCTGTCAGCCCTTCAAACTGTATCCATGTACTTTGCAAGACTCTGTTCTCATCTTTAAAACACCTCTCTGCTGTGATGCTTGCGAGAAACCCCAACCAGTAGTGCTGCTTAGCATGCTGTTTTATTCTGGAAGCATCCTAATCTGTATGGTTCTGTACTTTGACATCAAAAATGTCTGCAGCAAATCTATGCACTGTGGTGTTGTTCTGACGTGTCTAGAATATTGGAGGCTGTCTCCCATGTGTGCAGTAACACAACTAACAGGAGCAGAGAGTTGTGCTCATTACAGCTTCTGCAGGAGTTTTCAGTACGTGCCAAGAGCTCAGTGCTGCTCTTTGTTTCACTTAGCTTTTCTGAAACCTTTTGCATCTCCTATCTCTTCATTTACAGATTCTCTTTCGTACAGGCTTCCCTCTTCAAGCTGTGAACCTTGTGCACCACTGCCTTTTCCTCATGCCCTACGTTTCCTTCCTTCCTGACTCCAACCTTCCACTGCTGATGAGTCAGTCAGTCCTGGTGGGCATGCTCTGCCATCTGGCCTGGCAGCAGTTGGAGAGATGATTGAAATGCTTGAACCTATGCTAAACATATACCTGCTTTTCCCTTTGGTTTCCTGCTGTTTTCCCCATCCCCTCCCCTTTTTAAGGCTATATTGATGCCAGACTGCTGCTTAAACTGTTCCCAGCTCAAAGCAATTTTTGGAACTGTTTAGATAGCACTAAATTTGGCTTTCAGACCAAGAAATGCAGCATGATTGACCTCATAAGATCAGCCAATAAATACAAGAAAATGTCTCCTAATTAATTAGCTTACTAACCATGATTAAACAGCCATATGGCTCATCTCCCTTTGATTCATCTGCGTTCCTGCCATACTTCTGTCTTCTGGATCCAGAGTTCCTCTCCCGTAAGAATCTCACTCCCTTTCTGTTCCTTCCTTCTGTGTTTTCCTGTCCATATGACTCCTTTTTACATTAACAGCAGCACAGGGGACATGCACAGAGCTTTTCACTTACTGAAAGAAGAATGACAGCAGCCATCAACTCGTCTGCATAATAAAGAGATGTGTGCGTGTTTGTGGATCTGAACATTGGTTCATATAACATAGTTGCTACCGAAAGAAATGAAGGTCACCTGGTGAAGTCGTAGCAATAGAGGTAAAGGTCAAGAGCTGCTGGACTTTGGATACATTCAGCATGTTGAACAGTGCTTAGCAGCAAGCGGGGTTGAGATAAGATGAAAGATTCCTGATTCAGTGCTTCGTGAAGATACTCTGTTGCTGCAGTGGGGGCAGAATGTAACAGTGATTAAGGAGGAGGTGGGAAGACTCACCAGAAGTCTTGAGTGACGCTGCAGAGGGGAAGGAAAGAGAGGTAGCTTTTTGTCTTTAAATTTCTGAAGCAGGCAAATTCAGTGATAGAGACTGGGTAAGAAACTATGCCACCCTTCCTTTTAAGCCTTTAAAAGGTTTCTGTCTCTGGCTGCTAGGGTGGGGGCAAGGGGAACAGAACAACAGTTTCACTTTTTGGTCTCTATTTGTGTTATGCCATTGCCCTTGACAACTGGTCGAGTAAGGGGAAGGTTCCTCCTATGAGAAGGGAAAGCTAAACTGCTAAAAGCTAGTTTTAAAAATATAATGCTTGGGAGACTACCCTGGCATCATGGAAATTGAGTGTCGTGTTTATCCATGAAATAAGTACGTAGGGACAGATGTGGTTCAAATGCCTTCATTCTGTTACTCTGCTGATGAACCTCGACCCAGACTGGGAGTGAACAGGATGGCCTTCAAATTTACTTACCTCAGCTAAGCTTTTTCATTTGAATTTTGGAATGGGCTTTGTGTTTTTGTGATATGAATAACTTCAGGGCACTGGCTTTCAGCCTTTTGATTTTTAAGCCCAGCTGTTTCTCAGTGGTTGGGCAAACCCTGTCAGAAGTGTCACACATCTGCATTGTTGTATTGCGTATTTTAATTATTTTTTCAAGGTTCATGAACTCCTTTAAATTGGTCTGTGGCTCTTGGTCTGGAAATGACAATTTATTTCCAGATGACCTTAAAAATAGTACTGGGATTGTTTTATGTTTTGGGGGTGCTGAGAGTTTTTTGAAAGTAAGTGAAACTACCTCTTGTCTACATTCAAAATGATGGATTCCCACCCCCTCAATAAAATTAAAGATCTCACCTTGGATTAAAAAAAAAAAAAAATTACATTAGTTTTCTTTATAGAATTATGAAGCCAAGCTGTCATAATTTTTTTCTCTGCAGTCACGAAGGCTGTAAAAATAATACAGTGGAGTCACATAATGACTTGATTCTAAGAGCTGAAATTTCAGCATGACAATCATTAAAGCACTGCCAACACCGTTTTGAGCAGCCAGCACAGTGCTGGCTTGAATCAGGTTTCAATCGATAAACCAGAGGTGAAAGGCTCTGCTGCTCATCCTGTCTGAAAACTCTCTTTTCTTTATTTACCATTCAAAGCAGCAGCTAGAATTTCTTCAAAACACACAAAGGTTAAGTGTCAAAACAACGGGCAAGTTCACTCTGCACCGTATAGCTGCAACTGTGGTTTTGTGAACAAATTCTTAAGTGCATGTTGCCATTGAAATAGCATTGATTTGGTTTTGGACTTGAACAGTCAGCAAAGGGCTCTTCAACCCTTTACTGCACATGAGGAGCCTGGCAAACAGACCTGGCAAAGCTCAGCTAAGCTTCATTTTGTCACAAGTGGTTTTTCCCTGGATGTTGCTTAGTCATGGAACATTCTGCTGTGTGACAGTGTGAGCCAGTAACATCTATGTTAGTGTACTGGGATGTAGCTAAATATCAGTAGACTCAGATTATATTTTTAAATGTGATTATCTGTAGTTTAACCTGTCCTGTCAGTTGTGATGGATCTGCCATTAATTTCTCCCTTTTTCCCCCTTTTTTTGCCAACGTTAAGTGGCTAAAAGCCAAGGTAAGAAGTGTTATTTCTCCTTTGCCCCACAGTGCCTCATGTGACTGATAGTAGAGGCTGCAGAGCCATTAAAACTGAAAACTAGCGCGCTCTTACGCTCTCCTCTGCTTTCCATAGGATATTTAGATTAAACATGCTGTACTTGAATGTTTTGTTGTTTTCAGCGTTTAGCCTGTCAATATATCTGCGATACATTGACATCTGCATTTACACATAGACAATTAATTTCTCTAACACATGTAGTGCTTTGCTCTGAATTCAGTAGATGCCTCAATTCCCTTCACTTACATTTTTTTTGCGGGAGACTTCCCAGACAATCTGAATGACTCTGCTAGTCAAATAGCAGGGGCGAGCTGAGCCATCCTGGGCCTGCGCTGACTGTATTGTACTGTCAGCATTAAAGTTTGATTGAAATTATTAACACTCCAACTGAGATGAACACAAATGTGGCTTCCCCTTAAAGAAAAGAGAGAAACGAGAGATTTGTGCATGAAACTGTCAATTGCCTAGCTTTCCGATGTCTGTTGTACATTAATAGCAAAAATAACATTAAGCTTGTATTTGAACTCTTTGTATATACTATTGTCTGTCTTGTGTGTAGCTAAAAACTTGCTGTTTGACAGCTGTCTGGGAATTCTCGCTTCATAGTCTTACACTTAAAAAAAACAACAAAACCTGTCAATAATAGAGCTGCTCCGTTATAAAAATAAAATCATGTTTTCCCTTATTTCAGCATGGAAATAACCAGCCTGCAAGAACTGGCACCTTGTCAAGAACAAATCCGCCTACACAAAAACCACCAAGTCCTCCCATGTCAGGCCGGGGAACTCTGGGGTAAGAACGAATCGTGCTCAGTCCTGTCTGTTGAAGACACAGCTTTAAATGCGCCAATGTCGATGTTTCTTAAATAGGTGGATAGATAGCAGTTCTGATTGCCTTTAGGAAATAACACAATTAGTTTTGCTGTGTAAACCCTTTCAGCTGCACAGCCTCGTATTTTCATGATGACCTTTTGAAATAAGTGCTTTTCGTGGGAGAGTGGGTTTATTGTAGATATGGATAAAGGAGAAGTTATTGTTATTCCTGAATTTTGGGCAGAAGTCCTGGGTAACGTGAGAGAATATCAATAAGGTTTTAACTTCAGCAGAGGAAAGATTTCATTGAAGTTCTTGTCTGCTTGTTTCTCATTACAGAGATAGGAAATGGCTGTTGATAGCATATTTATTGCATTAACTAAGCAAAATTCATGGCATCATTAACATATTGGCAACACTGATTCTCACTGACTTGTGAATTTTTATTTTTACATTTAAATGAGGAAAGATTTTGCTTTTTCCAAGCCTCCCTGTGACCAGAGTTCCCTACCATATCATCAATTTCTCTGCTCTGGACCTGTGGGGAATGAAATCTGCTTATCACTGTATGCCAGCAAGTATTTGTTGGTAGAGACCAAAGCATGAATACCTGAACAGTTCAGAGCATGTACCGTGTGGCTTTGTCTGCTGAGGAAGCATTTGAAACAAGGTCTTCTACCTGTTTGTCACACTTAGGCTTTCCTTTGTGCTGTGGGTGACTGAGGAACTTTAAAGCTGGCTGCTGTGGCTGTGTCAGCTTCAGCATGTTTTCTTGGAGAGCTGGGCAGCTGGAGAAATGAGAAGTAATGAGACAGAGCTGAAGAAACAGCCAAGGAAAATTAGGAGCAGCAACTGCTTTTGTCAAAGACTTAGTGATTTTTAATCCTGATTTGCTGCTTTGCTGCTTCAGGATGGTAGTGTTTATTGTGTGTTCTACAGAAAAATTACCCTAGGGGGTTTCTCAGCATGTTTTCTGAAAATTCCCATTGCTCAAGGGCACAAAATCAGCATTCCAAGTGTCTCTCTTATCCCAGCTGAGAGAGCGTTGTTGTTGTTGTTGTTGTTATTGTTGTTGATCAGCCCAGGAATCTGGGTAGGATTTTACATCCTCCTGGCTGCCCCCAGTGTGGCAGCAGTGCTGATGGACTGCTGAGCAGTCTCTCATACTCCTGTTGCCTCAGCTGATGCCTGACAAGGATTAGTCAGCCCAACATAATTTCCAGATGAGCATGACAACAAGCAGCAGTTGACTGAGGGGAAGGAATAATGTGGGTTCCTAACAGAGATTTCTATCTGCCCTTCTTGTTCAGGAAGTACAGCTCTCGTCTCGAGCAGCCATGTTCTGCCAAAGCATGAAATATCATAGGCATGACTGTTTTCCCTAATATATGCTGAAAAAAATGCTAGAAACCACAAGGATGCTGCTCTTCTCCCTTTCATCCAGAAAACAGAGATAAGCGTATAAATCAGAACAAGCTTGATGTCTAACATGAGCCCTGAAGTACGTGTACAGCTTATCCCTCCAAGGCAAGGGCAGGGCGATCCAAAGTGATGCTGGGAAAGAGTCTTGCTCAGAAACTGCTTGAACTGTGAAATGAATGAACAGCAAGTACAGGGGCTTTTGGGGGGGCTGCTCAGGCTGGGAGCAGGGAAGAAAGCGAGCAAAAGGCTGGAGCTAGAGAAGCTGATTGGAGGGAGCAGCTGTACCATGAGAGACCTGGAGCAGAGCATGGCCTTAGGCTACCTTTGGTTCCCCTGTGGCAGTAGGCACTGGGTGTTGGTGCTGCTGTGTCAGAGAAGGGCTGCTCTCCTCTGCCATGCAAGACTGGCAGAAAAACAGAGGGATGGGTTGGACCTGCATGACACAAAGAAATTATTTTTTACTTCTCTGTGCATGGGAGTTTCAGTCCTTCAGTGAAGCTGAGAGAACAGTATTCAGCTGAGCCTGAGGATGTAGCAAGGTTTGCTTTTGATAGGATATTGAAATTGGACAGGCAAAATAAACAGTGCTATCGAGCCAAGAGGCTGCATTTCTTATTGCCAGTGCATTCCAAGATAGAATACTTCAAAATGTTAGTTTTCAAGGTTATTTCTGTTGGAAGCACATTTTAAATCTTCTGTGCTTATTATTTCACTTGGCGGTATTTAGAGCTCTATCTCTTACAACTGGAATACAAAGTCACTTTATTTTTCCCATGACTGATTTCTTCTGGCAGGTCTACAGGTGGTGGCAGTCTGCACGTCAGAGTCATCTGCAGTTCTTTATATACACAAACTAATTTACAAACACCATCATTCATACAAACAAACATGATATTTCCATTTTTCTCCTCAAGAGTGTTTTTAATAGTTAAATTTTTAGTTAAAGTACTGTTGCATTCTACATTGTAAAAAGCTAGTAGATACATTTCTTAAAATACTGTGAAACCATATAGCTTAACAGGCTGGTTATAACCAGCAATGGAACAAGTGATTAAATGCCAGTAGTTTACTATTTTTGTTTTTGCTTAGCTGGTGTGTTGCCAAGTTCCGTGTCTTGCAAGAGATCTCTTGGTAACTGGTGAGAACTGAAGAGCTCTGCAGCTCAGTACAATACACACACTGTTCTGAAGGCAGAAACGGGGTGGGTAAATAGATCTCGAAAGATCCATGCTGCATTTCTGAGTTGATGCAGTCTGCTCAGTGACCTTGGAAGTCTCTGAGCTTCACTTTCTGTGTCTGTAGAATGGAGACAATGAAGCTGATCTCTGAAGTGCTTAAAGGTCTGCTTAAGTGATATGCTTGATTACAGCATAAAACAGTGCTGCTAGGAAGAGCACTGATGATTGCAAATGTAACTTGTTCTGTGAATAGTTTGGACTTACTCCTGTCTTAATGAGTTGAATACCTTCAGCCAAGAATGCTTTTAGGATGGTTAAGCATTTAGAGAGGAGAGGGAGAAAGAAGGCATTGTTAAAAGGGAAAGATTTGCTCTCATGCAGTGTATTAAAAGATAACCCTGGGATATGGTACAGGTGTAACTGCTGTATGGTATGTAGTTCGAAGCATATATTTTTAGTGATGTATTTAGCTTAGACTTTATTAATCGGATTGTGCTCTAGGCCAACTTGTGTGAATCTTTCTACGTGAGAGCACTTTAAAGAGTTGAAGGTGATTTCACCACCTCTCGGTGGTGAAATTTGTTTAATATACTCTAATGTGGGTCACTGTGGTCTTATGTGAAAATGTAAAAAAGTGGCTTCACTACTTCACGCAGTTATCCTTTTGATCTACTGATTGTTTATCTTTCTGTCTTCAAATCTTTCTCTCTTGACCAGGCGAAATACTCCTTACAAAACCCTGGAGCCAGTCAAACCGCCAACGGTCCCTAATGATTACATGACCAGTCCTGCCAGACTGGGCAGCCAGCACAGCCCAGGGAGAACAGCTTCCTTGAACCAGAGACCAAGAACACACAGGTAGAATATTTTTTCTCACTCACACTCCTTCCTGCCTGGCACGCTGCTGTTTACTGAAAGTCACAGAAAAGCTTTGAAGCTTAGTGTTCTTGGCAGCACGGACTTCATTTCCTGTGGTACTTTTTTCCCAAAAATAAGCAGAACTTCAAAATTTATGTAGTTGAGAAGTCAAGCAGTGATGGGTCCTACTGGGTTAAAAGCTGCCTAGCTAACCTTAGTCTAAAATGTAGTTACCCTTTATAGAATAGTTTTTTTGTTGTTTTCAAGTCCAGTAGTTGCAAAGGAGAATTTCTCTTGATTAAAAACACTATGATGAAAGTAGTCTGAAAGAGCCAATTGCTTTCTTTTGGCTAAAACTTAATGCTTGTAATCAGTGCTTGCATGATAGAAGTGGAATGTAAATCTTACTCACAAAGTAGGTATTGGCATTAGCCAATTGTTTCCACAAGATCGAAGATTTTGGTGAAAGAGTAGTGTGTCCTGAGGTGAGGAAGGTATCTTAGTGTACTTTGTTCTTTTTTTTTATCATGTAAATTTATTCTCAAATTGCGAGGATAGATTTTTCTTCGAGCCTCATGAGTGAGTTTAGTTTGACAGTATCAAAACTTCCAAACTGCGGGAAAAAAAACCAAACAGACAAAAGAGTTCAGTGTAGCTAAAAATAAAATGGTAATTTATTTTTCAGAGAGCTTCTTCCTTAGCTTTTTTTAACACTCTGTAGACAATTAAACACAATTGGTCACTAATTAGGGATTGAAGGTGTTCATGAAATAACATGATGTTCATGAAATACTGTCAGAATTAAATAGTGTCTAAAACTGGATGCAGTGAAGATCTTGTTAATCTGTTTAGCTGGCTCCTGTGAATGCTCCCTACACTTGTCTCACAAGATCTGTATTTTGTGTAGACTGCAGTTAGAAAGTCAGCTGCAACCATGGTGACAAGATCAAGGTCTTCAGCAGAAAGAACACTAATTTTGAAGGAATTATCTTGGCTTCCATTTCAGATCACTGATTCTCTTTTTGTAACAGTATTAATTTCTTAAGAAATGTTTGAATGATTTGTAGCTACCCAGGATTGGTAAATAAACTGTAAAATCACTGGGTACTTCATCATTAACGTGAATGGATGAAAGTGGTGGTGTTTTGGCTTCAAGGCATCTTGACTGCTTAGTTCCCTTTATATTATCCATTTAATCTGAGTAAATTCAAGCCTTGGCCCAAGGAATGTTCTCAGGTAAGAATAGGGACAGATGTCGTCTGAACTTTGATTCCTTTTTTCATTCCTCAGTGGAAAGAGATGTTTTAGTCTCTGCAGAAGATCACTAAAAGTGTGTTCTGTAAAAATCTGTATTGCTGGCCTAGGACATATGGACTGTACTGAGACAAATTGCCACCTGGTTGTACTGTTATCTTATAGACTATCTTAGAAACAAACTTCTCATACACAAATTGTGTGCGTGTGTGAAAAGGTGTATTGGCTATGCAGATTATTCCTTCCCTTCTCCTACCCAGCTTGGATAATCGCAGCTTTTCTCAGTGAAAAACTTTTTATTCTAAGCCTCTATTCTAAGCAGAGGAAAGGTTCCTTCAGCTGATAGCATAATTAATTTTAAATAATTATTTGTAGTTTAGGCATGAACTCTTCCAGCCCCAGTTTATTGCTTCTAATTAATACAAGGCTCTTGAACTATTCCTGCAGTTGTTACTCCGTTGCCTAGAACTGGTATGGTTGCTTACCTTTTTATTTTTGAAGTCATGTAATTATACATTTTATGCATAGTGGTGTTCATCAGCTTAGCTAATTCCATTTATTAGGGATGTAATGCTTCCTGCATAGTTGATTAGCTATATGAGATTGTAGGTAGAGACAAGGGCTTTTTATAGTGGATTTTTTGACTGTCTGTGATTGAGTTAGACCAGCAGAGTTCACACAAGAAACATGGCTGTTGATAGGCTTTTGTAGGAAACGTGTGCTACTACTTGTTTTTCTGTTTTTCTCTTATAGCGGTAGTAGTGGAGGAAGTGGCAGTCGAGAGAATAGCGGCAGCAGCAGTATTGGCATTCCCATTGCCGTGCCTACACCTTCGCCGCCAACCATTGGGCCAGGTAAGAGGGACTCTTCCCATGTTAACTTCAGGCTTTAATGTCAGTCTCTTGTGTTTGTACAAGTGAATAGAGATTTTTACCTCAAATAAAATACAGAAGATGACCCACAGAAAATTGACAATAGTAGAATTCAGACTTGTCAATTAGTGTCGTTTATTCTGGTACAGTCTGAAGTTGCTAAGCTGTGAGAGAGAGCACTGACAGAAGCAGGAGAACTGGTGTGTATAGCACAGCAGTGAAAGAGAGCAATGCAGGTTTTCTCAGTGTCTAAATCTGTTGAATTTGTTCCTTGGTTCACTTTCTTACACACGTGTAGGCTTTCCTTTCTATTTCCCAGGTGTTTCTCATCCTGCATTGGTCCAAATAGGCATATATCTTACTATCATCTGTCATCCCATTGAAATAAATGGGAATAAAGACCTGCAGGTAAAGAACCCTTTGTAGGATCAGGGTCTGAGCTTGTATCAGTTTACTAAAGTTGAATTTTTGTATTTATTTGGGAAGCCTATCAAGTGCCCTTGCTTTCTTACCTGCTTTTTAAATATGTGGCCTAATTGGGAATATAAACTATTTTATTAGCACACATTTCTGTTCCTCCTCCTCCTGGAGCCCCGCCAGCACCACCACTGCCACCACCTCTCCCGATGGGCAGTCTGATAGGTGAGACTTGTGTCAGTGCTGAAGTGATTGCAGTCACACTGCATAATCAATAATCATCTCTTCCTAATGGACTTAGTGAAGCTGTTTTTTTCATGTACTGGGGTCTACATGATTTTAACATAAAAATCAGTTCTGGTGTGATTTTTTTTTTCTTTAAACAAATCTAATCTCCACTAATTTCCTGTGGTTAAAGCCTCTGAAGGTAAATGTACAAGGTATGGGGAAAAGCTGCTAGTTGCTTGAAATCTCTGTTCCCAATAAGGTCCAATCTGTCTGATCTGAAAGAACTCAAAATCAGCAGAACATTGCCATTCTGCTGTATCACTCTTGCAGTTGAAACTAAGCTGCTACAGTTGCACTCTCACTTAAAAATGGTAGCTGATGTGTAGGGTGATGTACATATTCTATCCTGTGAGAAAAAGGTGACTGGAAAGCAGAAATGTCTGTCACAGTGGCTTGGGTTTGATCCTGTAATGCTGCAGGCAGATGCCAAACTGGAAGACTTTATGATACAAGCTGACAGTTCTTGAAAAAATGCTTCAAACATTACATGTTGCTGTTAGGAAAGGATTTAAAAGTAATAAGTGTAAAACCACACAGACCTCTCCCTTTCCTATCAGAGACTGATGTCAAAATTCATAGATCTTGTTATGAAACCAACTTTGGAGGCTTTGACCCTTGTAACCCTTTGCACTTTCTCTTACTGAAGTGTTAAGCGAAAGTGACTTTGGATGGCACTACAGGACTGCAAACTTCTGACCGCACACTGTGCTGTGCGTGTGCGTTTTGTATATATTTTTATCTGTCTATATAAGATATATACGTATGTATTTAAAAGCACAGAACTTTTTATTGCAAAACAGTTTTTGCATTCAAAAACTGCAGAGTTGTGTGTTGATCCATGTGACCTCAATGTTTGAGATTCATTAGTTTGCAAGGCTTGATGCTTTCATTTATCTGTCAGAGGTGAATGCAAAAAGAGAAATTGTTTTATTAACCTTGGCTTTTGTGCAGCAAGCATGGGGAAGGTAAAAATGGGTATCCATCTTGAAGAATGAGTGACATGTCTTTCTGACAGCCTGCACTGGTGATTCTGATCTAGTAGAAGTGCAAATTCCATGAATATAAAAGCACAAGCAGCAAATATGATTGGTGAATGTGCCAAGCGTCTGAAGCTCGTGACATTTATTTTACTATTTTATTAGAGCATTTTTAAATATTTGATTGGAGACAAATTCTGGTTCACAATGGAGAACATTTGCTTTGAGCAGAATGTGTGATTTTTTTGTGTGCACTTTTCAATAAAGGGTATTGCATGTAGAATTACTGAGATATGCTTAGGAGCTGGAAGCTGGTCCAAGTTTCCAGCCCCATCCAGACTGTCAAAGTAGTTATCAGCATTTCTCAAATGCCCTTTATATGAATGTTCTCTTATGTCCTGTGTATGTTTTCTCGTTATTGATTATAACAGGGATGTCTGTCTTCTGTTAATCTCCTGTTACTGTCTTAATTTATTGGTGATGTGTGGTCAAATAATTCCCAGGTTCTGGGCTTTTTCTGTTTTCTGCATTCTATCCCAAGTAATGCTCTGCTCAAGTCTTTTCCTTGGTTCCTCTGGCTAATACTTTTCAGCTGCTCCAGGTTCAGCTCCTGGTTCCCAGTATGGCACAATGACCAGGCAAATCTCGCGACACAACTCTACCACTTCTTCAGCATCTTCTGGTGGATACAGACGGAATCCTTCTGTGACTGCCCCATTTTCTGCTCAACCTCATGTTAATGGCGGGCCTCTTTATTCTCAAAATTCAAGTAAGCTTCTGAGCTCTGAAATCAAAAACTGTTTTGAGCAAAATGATTGTAAAAGCATGCATGGCATTTTAATTCATTTGTGAAGAGCATCAATAAGATTATTGCTTTCTTTCCTGAAATAGAAGGAAAAACAAACAAGAAAAACTCTGAGTTGTACAGAGATTGTACTGTAAGCAATTTCACTGTTTTTCCCCTCTGAGTTGTTTGCTGTTACTCACAACGAGAAATTATGATGATTGCCTGTCTAATTATGGGCACATTATACTTAGCATTTCAGGTGTGCTTGGAGAACATAAACTAAAACCAGATTTTTTGCAGGAGACTTAATGTGGTTTTAGCACACTTCCTCCACTACTGGACTAGTGGCGAGAGAGTGCTGTCGGAGCACAATGCTCATAAAAGAAGCTTTTCCCATTACTTAGTATCTCCCTGTCTCTGTCTTGTTCTCAAATCCTATTTCTGTCTCCAAATTTCTCTTTTGTTCTTCACTTTAAACTTGACTGTTAGAGAAGGGACGAAGAGTTCAGTCTCTTTTCTTTTTAACAAATTGCTTCTCTATGCTTCTCTACCAATAGAAGAGATAGAAATGAGTGAGCGGTGGGATGCCCCATCCCTAGAGGCATTCAAGGCCAGGCTGGATGTGGCTCTGGGCAGCCTGGTCTAGTGGTTGGCAACCCTGCACATAGCAGGAGGGTTTAATCTAGATGATCATTGTGGTCCTTTTTAACCCACCCCAGCTCTGTGATTCTATGCAGTGGGCAGCTGAGCCTGGTTTTAGCCAGCAGGGTTCTGCCTAACCACAGAACACGGCAAGCAAGGTTGACTGCAGAAATTTCTGCAAAAGAGGGATCTACTAGAATCTTGGTGGAAAGCTATATTTAGATCAGGGACTTTTTCCTTACTGTTTTCAGTTCAAAATTATCCTTGCTGAAGTTCTTCCTTACTGGAAACAGCAAGGATCATTTTGACCAAATATACGTAGAGTAGTGACTGTAGTCACATGACTTCTAGTGCTGTGCCAACTCTAAACTTCAGAGTGATAATCCTATAAAAAGAAACGTTGATGTTTGGGCTGAAGATCTCTACAGACCAGTGCTGCCTGGTAGTATACTTATTCTTAAGGAGAGAACACATAGACAATATTTGAGATACCAGGGTGAAACATTTTCTCAGTGGTTTACAAGTACGACATTAGTCCAAGAACGTCTTTCTATGCAGGCACAGTACCTATCTACTTCTTGTTTTTTTCCCCATTCCTAATTTTCAGACTGACTCTTCATTTTCTTCCACACTCTGCTCCCCAAAATTAATTGTCCATATAACAGAAACCCCCTCCTGCTCAAACAGTTGTGTTCTGATGAATAAACAGGACTTCTGGAAATAGTTAGTCACGTTGAATGCTCTGCACACCACTATTTCTGAACATTTGGAGTTTTCCAAAGCAATTTTTTGCTCAAATGCAGGTGCTGTTCCTCAGTCCGGCATCTCTGGTGTTTTCAAAATACTGATTGTCAAAATTTTTTTGAACAGTATTTTGATGATGGGTGTGTTTTTTTCTACCTTAAACTGTTTTTTTTCTCTATTTCTGTAACTGGTGATTTTTTTAATACTGCTGTCTTGACATTAAATCTAGGTTCCACGTTTCCTTAAGGTTTTACTTCTCATGCTAACAAATATTCTGTTTTTTTCTTAGATGTTTACTTCAATTTTGTGAGAAACCTGTTTGTTGTCCCTCTTTTATTGGTTGTTTCCCTCATTCAGTTGATTTGATTATTGGTTTTGTAATGAACTAAATGCTTCATTTTTATTCATCAAACATTAATCTTAGTCATGGCTTTATTTAAAACTGTTGCTTACTTGGAAGTACGGAACCTCTTTCAAATTTGATTCCAACTGGATTATGCTGCTGAATTCCCATCTTCACAAGAATTCTCTGCTTTGATGCAAGAGAAATTCTCCTGAGAAGAGGCACGGTGTAAACAAATGAGTCGATGTTCTATTGTTCTTTTCTTTTTTGTTTGCTTTTTTCTCCCTCCTTCCCACATTCACTGCTGTCCCACCAGCACCGATACTTTATGTGGCACGTCCTGCTGCCACCAGGCCTCTCTGTTGTGTGCAGAGGGAAAAGCTGAACATCTCAGCTGTCAACCTGGCAGGGCTGAGCGCTGGTTCAGTGTTTCCTGTCTCATGTCTCAGTGGGCAGGGCCGTGCTTCAGGGGAAACAAGAAGCCTTTGCCGCTTAACAACTTCACAGTTCTTAAGTTGCAGGGTGGCTCTAACCACAGAGAGCTTAATAACTTGAGATAAAACACCATTCCGCTCAAAACCTACCTATTTTCTTTCCAACAAGTCCCTTTTTATACGCAGAACAACAACGCTGTGAGCAATCCCTTGTCCCCATCCCCAGCAAAATTACAGGAGGTGCTCTGTACGAGTACTGACATCACAGCATTGTTTCCTTTGTAAAGTCGCTGTCTTTACTCTGTATCAGTGCTGTTTTGCTGCATTTGATGTAGCTCTCTGCTCTGATGGTAGAGGAGGAGTCCAGAATCCTCTTCTGACTGCACACTTTACACAGAGAACTCCTGGATCTGAGCAATTGTGAGCACAATGAGAAGCTCAGCACGGCGTGCTGCCTGAGCCCCCGCGCTCACCCCAGGAGCTCCCCGCTGTGGGCTGCACTCTGCTTTGTGCTCAGATGGATGCGAGCAGGTTTTGCTTTTTGAGTCTCGATTGGCTAGCCACGAATTCAGCCTCGTTGGAAACACAAGCTTGAAGAAGGTTCTTCTGTGTGTGTGTTCTTGTTGTTCTTGACATACTTTGTTTTGTGGTCCTCGTTACTGACGGCTGCTTTTGTTTGTTTCCTTTTTTTTTTTCCCCTGTGTCCGTTTGACTTTCCCCATCTGGTGTGTGCCTTGCTACCAGTTTCTATTGCTCCACCCCCTCCCCCTATGCCTCAGTTGACTCCACAGATACCTCTCACAGGCTTCGTGGCCAGGGTGCAGGAAAACAGTAAGTTTGGACAAGCTGAGCTGTTAAAGGGTAGAGCCTCCTTTCTTCTAGCATGCATGGCTGGCAAGTCAGACTCTCTTTTGTTTCCTTTTCCAGAAGCTAATACCATCTTGCGTTGTAGTGTCAATATGCTATTGGAGCTGAAGGGCACACTCGTCAATATTTTATAACACATGCATGATTATTACTGACCCATTTAAGTCCCAAACTGCAAATTTATTAGAGAAATACAGTGTGAAATATGTGGCATCTGCTTCATCTGAATGTAGAAGTGTATCTTAATTAAAATATTAATTTCATGTTGAATCATCCTGCCCGAGGCTTTTTCAGTAGGGATAATTGATTAGTTTTTATTAGAAGGCTTATGCAGACTGTCAAAATATGTACTGTGCAATCACTGATTCCAGTACTGCAGGAGTTTTTGGGGAGCCACAAAGGCAATTGGAAATGTGCAGTTTTATGATCTAATGCCATTACAAAGGAGCTCCTGAGGTATTTCTCCTCTCGCCCGCCTTTCATTCTCCATTGCTTTGTGTCCTGTAGCCAGATTTCCCTACTGAGCTGCTTACAGCATAGCTCTGCGGATAGATTTGTGAGAGATGCTCCCTGGCTGTGATCTGTTTTCCACTGCTATCTCTGCTTTTACCATTAGTGCTTGATTCATTTCAGGTGAGTGTTCCTATCCCAAATGCTAGTGTAGGGGTAAAGTCTTGCTCCTGCTGTGAGTTCATCTTTGTTGCAGGAGAATGTTGTTGTTTTGTAAACAAAAGAAAGAATGCAATGCAGGTAGGGCATGAAATGAGTATAACGCATTCTTAAGGCATTTGAGAATCATGGTGGAGTCTGCTAGAATCTCAGGAACTGTTACTGTGCAGTGGTGCTCCAGGATATGCTGGGGGGCCCTCAGCGCTGATCAGTGCTGCTATGCAGCTTCCCATATGAGCTTCTTAGTGCTCATATTGTGAGCATTTCCCCAGGTGTAAGAAGCATCTCTGTGGTTCCCTTTCAGAAAGAACGTATTTTGGTGTTATGTTAGATGAATGCTAAGGATCATGTTTATGTAGACTAGCATGCCACAAAATTGACATGCCTTCCCAAAATGCAAAGTGTAGAGGTAGATGTACTAAAGATGAAAGGTACAAAATGTCTTAACTTGCAGATAAGCTTGAGAAAATTGACACCTGCTTCAGAACTGTTCCAAGTACTGCCCTCTTGGAGATAACACAGCACTTGGGAGAGCAGAGGTGAAAGGGACAGACTTATTTGTCTGTGTCACAACGAAAACTAAAGCTGACTTGTGAATGAGATTGCAGCAGAAAATAGCTTGAAACATGGTCTAGGAATTGTCCTGTTTATTTTCTTTCTTTAATAGTCCCTGGGGTTTGAAAGTTCTCTAATGAGTATGGCTTTGAGCTGCTGCTGCTGCCTTGTTTCAGAGGTGGGAGTATGTGTGGCAGCTGTGCACACACTCAGCAGAACTGGCTGCAGGGGACCTTCAACTGTCTTGTTGTTCAATCACAGGAAATGGAGTTACAGAGACACGAGTAGGCTTGTTTCTTATGGGAAAAGTCTTTTTTTCCTTTTCATAAAGATTGGTGGGTTTGGAAAGCATCCTCTATGCACGCTGTGGACTTCTTTCAGACTTTTTCTAGGGCAGGGGATTAGAAAATGCTCAAGGCCTGTTCTTTTTTCCTGCGCCCTGTGCCCAAGCCATGGGTGTCTCCTGCAGAGAGGTTTAGCAGTGTGCCCAGGGACCAGCAACTAGCTGTCAGCTGCTGCACTCTCACACCCACTCTGTTAAAAATGAGTCCGCAGGCCCCACTTAACGACAGGGATGTGAGCACAAGTTGGAGAAAATGCTTCATTTTGAAGCTTTGTTAGATCCGGTCTCTGTACCGGACCCTGTACCCTTCCTCATTTAGAGTACTTCTGTATGCCATTTTTTTCCCCTAGAAAAATTGACACTGTTCCTGATTTTGCCTGGCTGAGTTCAGAGCCAGGCAATGTGTAGGTTACAATCCCAGAGGTGGGGACACGTCCTGGGGTGACACTTGTCTGATTTTCTGTTCCATTTTCTCCCCTTGTGTAAATGTGATGTTGAATTGTTTTACACATTTCCATAAAAACCCACTGTGAGCACAGCATTTTGGTTAGGGTGTGTGTTGGCACTTCCACACTCACATTTCCTGCCCTTTTCTGTTCTTGTCAAATAAGCATCTTCACTGTTGAATAAATACAGCCTTTATTAAGGTAAGGATTTCTCAGCATCTCAAAGGATTGTTGTTCAATACTTTTCTTTTCCTGGCTGTAGCTGGATACTAAGATAGCAGTATATTTGGTGAAAGATGTGCTGAAAAGAGTGCACAAACCCTGTGTATTTATAAATAGTGCTGTCATGTGCCTGTGGTGTAATAATGAAGCCTGCCTGTGAGTGCTGCTCAGTAATGCAGGCAAGACAGAGCACTCAGTTGGACAGAGACTTTGTTAGTCTGTCTCCAAGTGACATCAGTGGGTTTCTGTATGGAAGAGGAATTGCTAACACAGTGGCAGCCGCCTCCTGCCGCACGGCTGTGGGGCACGGAGCTCAGCCAGTCACACTGTGGGGGGCTGTGATTGAAGTGACAGCAGTGCCCTGAGGGCTGTGGCCTTCTCCCATCACAGAGCAGCCTCTCTAGCACAGCTAGAACTTGAGAGCTGCGCTGAGCTGTGTTGCTGAGGACCAAAGGTTGGTCACTGGTTAGTACTGGCCAGGCAGATGTGAAGAGCAGTAAAGCAAACAAATGTAACTAGCAATAGCTAGAGCTTCACTCTGTGCTGTGTTCTTTCCTTGCTTTCCAGCTTGTCTTTCTTAAAGGTAGCAGTGTTCTAGAGCACATGCCCTGCTCTTTCAGTCACGCCCTCTCAGAGCAGTGAATTTCAGCCTCTGTCTGTGTTTCATATGCAGACTCCCAGATTGCTTGGCATTAAATCTGTGTGCTTATACAGCAGTGCTGAGCTCGGTGATGGTTCCTTACAGTAACTCCCACCCAGGTTTGTGTGTAGTGGCCCCAGATCCAGGGAATGAGATGGACAGCCCTGTGTCTCACATCTGAGATCTCTCTCCCCCCTGTTCTGCCAGCTGCTATGAATGTTACTAAGATCTGTTTGAAAGAGTGATTTGTTCCATAATGCCTTTCTCTTTTCCCTTTCCCAAAGCAACCTGTAATGGTGCTGATTGGAGAGTCTCAGGGCAGGGATTTGACATTTTGGATTACTCACTTAATTCCTTGAGCACTTTTTCCCAAAGAGCAGCAGCTGCTTGTTGTAGTTTTCCATTTGTTAACTGTATCCTGGATGTGTGCATACACACAAGCCAGTCTGCAGGACACTGATCAGTACAAAGCTTTTCTTCTGCAGAAAGATTGCTTGGCTTTTTCCCACTTGGTTAAATTTGAAGCCCAGTCTCGTCCCTTTTTTGTGATCTGTACCAGATCTTTTTGCCCTCTTAGGGCTAGCTGTGAGAGAAGGAATCCAAAGAAGCAGTGTTCACAAACAAATGAAAATGACTGTACAGGCAAAGGCTTTGTGCAGAACGAATTGTGCTGCTGGCTGGCCAGCAGCCACTGCTGCCCAGCTCAGAGGGTGCTGCTTGCAGTGCTCCCACAGCTTCTGCTGCAGCCAGCCCTCAGCATGGCCAGCGAGCAGGGCTGCCCACTGCTGGTGTTCAGCTTATGACCTGCAGCATGTGCTTTGACTCTAGTAGCATCTCTATGTAGATCTGACCACTAATAACGAACGTAGCTGCGTGTTGTAGCTGTTAATACAAAGCCTCTGTTTCTAATCAGTGCATGGTATTATAGCGCATGCTATGTGTGTTGTCATCCCCGCCCCTTTTATTTACAGTCTACAGCCTCAGGTTTGTTTATATCTGCACACTGGTTTTCATGTAAAAAAACTTTCCCAACGTTTCCAGTTGCCGATAGCCCGACTCCTCCCCCCCCGCCGCCCCCTGACGAGATGCCAATGTTCGATGACTCCCCCCCACCTCCACCCCCACCCCCCGTGGACTACGAGGACGAGGAGGCTGCTGTTGTGCAGTACAGCGATCCCTATGCGGATGGAGATCCTGCCTGGGCGCCGAAGAACTACATAGAGAAAGGTAGGAAGGGCTGCAACTGTGTAACTGCAGCACCGGGGATTAATGGTATCTGAAGGGGATGAATGACAAAGCTTGGTCTGATGAAAAGTCATTGTCCCTGCTAGTCAGAACTCGAAGTGTTCCGTTCTTGGTTTGTCAGTGGCTACACCTGATGTGATAAAATATAATCCTTTTAAAGAAGGATTATAAAATATCTTCAAGCATTCTAGAATGAAGGGATAAAAAAAGTATAGCGAAACAGTTATGAGAAGCAGATGTGAATCCGATGGCTTTTCATCTTTGCTGAGCTGCTGGACTGCGTCTGCAGCTACCTCAGGGTTGCTGAGCAGTCATCTAGAAAGTGTGCTGTACAAAGCCCAGAAAGTCCATGCTCTGTCCTGTTCTATCCCATCAAGATGGAAAGCCAGCTAGAGCAGACCATGAAACATTTTGCTTTGAAATGTAGTGAGGCTTCCATGGAGACAGCGCTAAGACGAGGAATGGTTTTAAACTGAAAGGGGAGATTTAGGTTAAATGCTTGGAGGAAATTTTCTTACTCAGAGGATGATGAGGCCTGGGCACTGGCTGCCCAGAGAGCTGTGGGTGCCCCATCCCTGAAGGTGTTCAAGGCTGGATTTAATGGGGCCCTGCGCTGCCTGAGCTGCTGGATGGGAGCCCTGTGCATTGCAGGGGGTTGGAACTGAATGGGCTTTATGTACCTTCCAACCCAAACCATTCTGTGAGTCTAGGAGACATACCAGTGAGTCTGCCTCAGCAGACTGTAACTGTGCTTAGACATAAACTCATATAATAAACATTTCTTCCCATGAATAACTGATTTCCTGCCCATAGAGCTGTCTGTGTTAGGACAGCGACCAGCTTGTCAACAGCAACATTGCAAGTTTTCTCAGGCTCTGGCTGGTACTGTCATGTGCGTGAAATGTGTTTGTGGTACTGTCTTGACAGCAGCGGTGGAATTGCTGTGTATGCAGGGTGCACTCATGGGATGAAAAGAACTGAACTATTCCACCATCATTTGCTAGGTAGTAAGACTCAGGTTTCTGAAATGATTCATCATGTAAAACAGTAGATTCTTAAAACCTATAAAATTGACCTATTGCATAAATCCGTATTAACTATTTTAAAGGGTGAGAGATGTCCAAAGTTTGTGTATTCGTAGCAGTATTTTGCAATCCCAGTAGCACAGGTGGCAACACTGTCATTCCTTAGGGAGATCTCTGCTTTGTTGATTGCACACAATAAGTGGGAGGTTGATGAGAGTATTTACCAGGCAGGTACTGTAAAACAGTGGATGCTGTTAAAAATTCCCTCATTCTTTTCCCTATAGTAACTTTAACGCTTGCACTCATTGCAGCCCCTTTAAAAGTCATGTCAAAACTTATTATCATATAGAAACTCTGTAGCAAAGGCAGGAAATGATTCACTTCTGTACAGCTATGTTTACAAGATTGTGCATGATCACAGAATCATAGAGCAATTCTGTGATGATTATATGGTCATGCATTGAAGTATGCATTGTATAGTTGCAGGGGCTATTGTGTAAAAATTTTTCCTAGTGGTCTTTTTCTACAGAGTGATTTTTTTAGGCTTTCTCTAATCAAGATATGCAGGGATCCGAATGCCTTTGAGGCAGTCTGAGCAGAAATGAGTGCCACATTCACAGACCCACCTGGTTCATAACTCAACTGTTGGGTGGCCATGTTCACTGTTGCACTGCACGCCAGCCAGCGGTACTTGCCCCCACCAGAAGGCTTAGGAGCATTGAGTGCAGTCACCACCCACTGCTTGTGGGCAGTCAGGACTGCAAGAAAAGGCAGTTGTCACTTTCTGGACTTGATGATGAACAGGAAAACTGTGTGAATTCAGTACAGAAAATCAGGATGGCAAACAAGTCTTTCCAAAATATAATCGTACTGAGTGGTGCTATTAGCACGATGCTAACCTTTTCCCTGTTCAATCCACAGTCGTTGCTATATATGACTATACAAAGGACAAAGATGACGAGCTGTCGTTTATGGAGGGTGCAATCATTTATGTGATAAAGAAGAACGATGACGGCTGGTATGAAGGAGTTTGCAATCGAGTAACCGGCTTGTTTCCTGGGAATTATGTTGAATCAATCATGCACTATGCTGATTAAAATCCTTTGCTTTTCAAAGTTGGGTCTTGTACTCGGTCATACCATGATTATTTACGAGGGGTAACTAAAAGCTAACAGAGTTGTCTTAATATACTTTCAAAAAAATGTGCCCATTTCTTCAGGCCATACTGTTTTAATGGTATGATTGAATGTCCATCTCTCTGAATCTCTGGGGGCAGTACGTCTTACCTGATGGCAATCTGTAAAACAAGCAACTGTCTATAACTGGTTATACTTATTTACTTACGCATTGTTAATTTTATGACCAGCCTAAATATTCTGGGGAAGTAGGGTATAATATTTAATGAACCATGATTCAGATTGTGCCATTACATTTTTCAGTACAGCATGGTAACTAACACTACGTTAGACTAACATATTAAAATCTGGATGAGAAGTTTAATGTTAGTGCTGGTCATGTTACTTTTTGTTTAGACTCTTTGCTCATTCTTGAACTATATTTGTTTAAAGCATGCATACAAACTTATGTATTGAAATATACTTTTTTAAAAATCCAAGATGCTTCCAATTGTTGTAATCTTTACCTGGAGTATTCTCACTAAAGTCTATTACAATGAGTTGTTTGGGTCTAAGGTGTCCATGTGAATCAAAAAATGGGTGGTCTTATGTATGTGTAATTTGTACCCAAGTTTTTTTAATAAGTAAATTTACATTATGACTTTTTCCATTCATAAATATATAAGTGAACCAAAGGTCTTGTCCATTACTTTGTTGGTTGGCTTGACAAAAAAGTTTGGAATGCTAACGTAGCAAAATCATGGCTGTGTTATCCCAGGCAATGTACTAAAAAGCAAATGTTTGTAACATGACTTTATCACTGACAGAGGGCAAATAAATTAGATATGAAACCTGAATTATCCATTTATACAAACTCTTAAAAGTTCTTTTCTTCCAGTATAAGTTTTAGCAAGAGTTCTTGGTTGATCCTAGTTATTTAGATAGAATGAGTTGACACTGTCTGTAACTGACGTTTCTCGGTGGAAGCTGTATCTGGACGTGGTAGTGTGCCCAGCTGAGGGAGACAGGGGGCTGTCCTCCAGATCTGACGAAGGGGAACCAGTCAGAACAGGACAGGGATTCTTTTTACCTGGGATGGAGCAACGCACTTAGCCATTTGGATAACAAGCAGAGATAGCTAGAGGTGATACTTCTGTTCTGCAAATACTGTGGCTTCAATAACCTGAAAAGGAATGCGGTAGTACTGGATAATTACTGTAATAGGAATGCGTCTGTGACTTCAAAGCAATCTTCTAAGGAGAGGGCATTGGATATTCTCTGTAAATGAGTGATGGAAGATGATGGAGTTGAAGCTTTGACTGGCTGTTGAATCATTCATTGTAGCGTGGGTTTGAAATACTAAACCTTCTACTTTCCCAACTGCTAGCAAGTAACAACCAATAATATACCTGTATTTCATTATGAATTGGAAACTAGTTACATATACAACCTATTCAAGTCTACATACAATCTGTTATTATCATCTCTTCCTCTTTGTACAATTCCAGATACTTCTGTAATTTAACAGCCAGGAAAGCATTCAAACCACCTATGTTTCCACAGGTGTTTAACAGATAGCAACATGTATGCTCTGTTTATTGTTGTGAACGAATGAAATTTGGAGCAACTTCAATTTTCATACACTGATTTATATTTATTTTCATTGTGGCCTTTGTGCATCAACATGTAAACATCTTCCCCTGCCCCACAATTAATAGCCCCCACTAAAACAATTTGTACAGCACGATCTGATTTGCTCTGAACTGTATGGCTTCCTACAATAAAACACTTCCATTTTTATTTTTATTTTTTAGGAAAGAAAAAAGTAGAACTCCTCCCCCCCTCAAAAAAAAAAAAAAAAAAAAAAACACCAAAAGTTTCTTAAAAAAATAATTTTTGGTAGCCTGTGTTGGAAGCAAATAACTTGAAGGAAATAAAATGTAGGCACAGTCTGGTAAGTAGCTGCCAGAAAGAGTGGAAGGAGTTCTCTCACTTGTCTCTCATGAGTACCATTTCTGTCAGTTGAATGAGGGCTTCTCTTTCAGGGGATGGGCGCAGTTTACTGATCTCTCTTGTAGCTTCGTGGCAGTAGCGCTGGGCGAGGTAGGTTGTTTGCTGCACACCGTCACTCTTATGTAGGATAAAAATTAAACACAGTTGATAACCAAGCAGCCCCTTCCCGTCTTTTGCCCCTTGTAGTTACAGTGGGTAGTTTTAAAGGTTTTAAAGTCAGTACCCTGAACAATAAGTTATATGTTGAAGGAGAAAGGAAGAGGATTCATTCTTTATCCGTTGAATCTTCCCCAAAGCTTTAAAACACCAAAACTTATCAGCACTAAATTTAATTATGCTCATAAAACAACACTTGTATCAGTAAGGTATTATTCAGTAAGACTAGAAACTAATTGCTTAACCCTTTCTCTCCTGCCCAAAATAGAAGCATTAAAAAACCCCATGCTGTGCTGACTAGATGTGTGTATTAATTCTGCACAATGATTTACTTTTTTCACATCAGTCAGCTAAAACGGGAGTGAGCACTTCAGTTGCAGTCATTAGTTGCTGCTTACATCTGTCAGTGGACGCAGCAACTCTTCAACTGAAGAAACTGAGTTAATCCATGAGCTTTTCATTTTTATTAAGGAGATTTTATGCTATTTGAGGATTAAAAAAAACCCAACAATCTATTCAACCCAGTAACTCACGTTTCTGTTAAAACACTGTGCCAGTACAGCAGCTGTGGTGTACCAACACGGTACCAACGCACACCTCACATGCTTCTGAACATCTGTTCAAATAATGCAACTCTGCTTTCTGCTTCAGACACAATGAAATTCAGACTGACTTCAGCCCTTCAGGAAGGAAATATCTGACACTGTTCCTACCTGCAACACGTACTTCCGAGCACGTTCGACATCTCCTGGCTTACTGAATCGTCTCATTATCATGGCATTCATTTCTGGAAACTAAGCACAAAGCAACAAGTTTTGTACTGCTTGTGAGTAGTTCTCCACGCAGCAGCTGGCTGTGCTAAAGTGGAAAAGAAATGAAGTACAGCTGCCATTCCCTACTGTTGCAGGCCCTACAGATTTACTGCAGCAAACTCACAGTTACCTGCTTTCCTTGCACACACCCATGGTTATGAAACCACAGATCTATGCACTCCTTGTTAGGGAACAAGCGTGATATCCCTCACTGTTGTGACACCTCTGTTACTCAGAGGCACTCATTGTGGAAGATACATTTAAAAGTTCATTGGTGACTCACAGCCGACTTTCTCTAGATTCCAGCTTTCTTTCCGTATAATGACAAGTTAATTGCAATGTTCACATTATCCATATTTACAATGATATAGGATTCACACGCATTCACTTTTTATACCTAAGCTTCAAAGAATATAAAAATTCCCAAACCTGAAATGAAAAGCTGTTTTTAGCAGTTACACAGATATAAAGGGTAGTTTATGAGCATTTGACAAGTCTGGCTGTAATAAAAATAAACCCTCCTTCTTCAGCTGTTCCACTTAAAGAATAACTCAAGAAGTAATGTACAGCAGTGTATTTCTTAAAAAAAAAAATAACTTTTCATGGTGTGAACAGGTCTTATGTTGAGCTTGAACGTTTTTGTATTAAGGTCACTCAACACTGTAGTGCAAAAAACTGCATCTCAGCAGAGGAGAGAGGACAAGAAGAAAAGGCCATCACTTGAAAGCCGGACAACATTCAAAGCAGAAGTGTGGTTGTTGGCAAGACAATGTGAGGACTGCCAGATAAATTAAAGGGTATGCAGGACAGCAGTAACATTCATTCCAAGAGGAGACAGCCTATAAGTAACAATTACGTTTTGGACTATCTTCAAGTCCTCACTCAGGACTTTTTATTTTCAGATAAAAATAGATGAAACTGCTTTCACTAGTGGCACAGATAAGCATTTAGCTCCAGATTTCTTTTTAGCACTTATACTTTGTTTATATATCACTTAAGCCTGTAGTGCTGTTCTTCCAGTTTCTTGAAAACAGCAGGAAATGTTCAGCATAGCCTTCCGTTTAGCGAGGAAACCTTTGCAAGACGATCAAGTTACCTTTCAATGCAAGAACTTACATTTCTCATCTATCAGATACAATGAGAAGAAGTGTTTAGAAGTGACCTATGACGATCAAGTCAGACTTTAAAATGAAGTGGATAGGTTTTTTTGTATTTCCATATTATTTATAAAATACAAGTAATCAAATGATAAGCGAGCCTGAAAGAGACAAACAGCAAACCCGAGCAAATTCACAAAATAATAATTTTAATTTAAACATTGCGATATTCAACACCCAAAAGATGGTCAGTCACCCTTTCTCTGCCAAGTCCTTGTCAGTGTCTTTGTACTACATCCTTGCTTCTCCATACAAGTAGATAAAAAAACCCATTACACAACTGCACCCTCTTTCTGTACCTGTCTCTCACTGTCCATTTAGACAACTCCAGTTGCTGCTGACTAACAAGATCCTGCTGCTCACCAACAAATTCTGCAATAATAATTCAAGAACAAGTCTGCATGCCCCCCAGACACACCTATGGGGAAGAACTGAACACATGGAGGAGGTTGTTCTCAGCATGCATCAGTCTGCACTCCCAAGCAGCTGATACTCCTCCCTTTCCTGTCTATTCTGAGATGCATGTCCTTGTAAATGCCCAAAGGATGAAGAAACAAATACATGCATACATTCCAGTCTCCCCCTGGACTCTTTCTGTTAAGAAAGAGGGGACAGTAAATGTTAGAAAGCTGTGTTTTTAAAATAAATTATTTAAAATTTTTTCCATCTCAAGCTCTGAGCAATTCCACTGAGAGAACACAGCCCAGAGCTCTGTCTGGAACTAGTTGTGCCACCTAGCATTTCATGAAGCTTGGAAGGAAGGACTGCTTTCTAAGTCCCAAATCTTTCCTCAGGTAAAGCAGAAGCCTGAGCAAGGCTTTCTCCCTTCTATGGATTACTACCAATTTTGATGTTCCTTTTGGTGCTGCTAGTACTTCTGCATCCTTTTAACTCCTCTAAATCTTCTCATGCCACTAAAAATCCTGACCAATTTTAAACTTATTGTTGTACTCCTTTCACTTATCCAAACTACTTTTACATTTACCTCCAGCAGCACAACTGTAAAGAAGGGAAAGCTTCCCATGTTTTCAGCTGTGCTCCAGAATGGATACAAAGCCTAGCACTTAGCAAAAAGGTTACGTAGGCAGCCTGGGGAGAACATGGTGTCTGAGGAAATAACATGAGCAAGCAGCCAGTGTGCAGAAAATCTCCTGGAATACCTGCACCTTTGCAAAGTCTGGGCATTGAGGGCAGCAAAAGACTAATGCTTCTCTTGATACAAGGGTCCTAATGGTTAGACTAATTGTGGAGGAAGGTGTCTGTCAACCTGACAACACATGCACATGCACTCAAATTCCAGCTGATACTGAATTCACTGTTCACATGTGCCCAGGCTGTGTTCATCACTTACACAGAAGAAGTGTTACGTGTGAGCTGGATCTCTGTGTGGGTGTGAAGAGCCACGTACATTTTTAGTTTGGGGTAAATGTGTTTCTTTTAACTTACCTGTCGACAAGCGAACAAGACAGGGCCTGTGGCTAACCCAAGCTTGAGATCTGCTGCTGCTGGTTTCCCAAGATGGTCAGCAGACGATGTAAAATCCAGCACATCATCTATTAGCTGCAAGGAAATAACGAAGATTAGCTTAGGGCATTTTTTTAAATCCTTGTTAAAATTACATTTATAGAAAGAATTAAGATAGCCCACGTCAGTTTCTAAGGCAGTTGAGAAAAGTTAAAGATTCCCCTTATTTCAACAAAAGCACTACCTGAAAAGCAATGCCAACGTTTTTTCCATACTGGTATGCGATCTCGTGAACTTTGGGATCGGGGCAGCCTAGAATTGAAACCTGAAAAGAAAAACAAAACAAGTGAATAGAAAGGTTCAGCCAGGAGCCACTTCTGGCCTGTGACCAGAGGGTGACACAGCAAGCACTAACAGGGAGAATACGGGAAAGGATTAAGTGCTGACTCAGCAGCACATTTTTGCTTATCTCTTGGATACACACGACAGCCAAGCTTATTAGGAAACAAAACCGAGGAGCAGTGCAGTATTAAGAATATATTCAAGTCTGGTAGGAGATTAGGTTTATTAAATATTCATCAGTTAGAAATTATAATGCACGGATGAAGAGAGAAGAAATAAAGATGCATTGCACATGCAGGCTAATAGTCATATCCAGTCCAGAGACAGATGAATTAAATTTATTACATTTATAAATCAGCCAGGGGATAATTGTAAGTCAGACAACAGATAATTGCACATTGCATGCCTCATAAAAGATCCACAAAATTGGAGGAGTTGCACCCACTGAGGAGGGTCAGTTGAGATAAGATTATTTTTAAGGATGATGTTATCTGCCTGAAACAGAATTGCTCAGAAGACACCTGATAAGCTTGCAGACAAAGGTATCAAGGGATAAACAGCAAAGAGAAATAAGGTAGTGAATGAAGAAAGCGCACTGAGGTAGACAAAATTATCACAAAACTGAGATAAATACTTTAACCGAGCAGAGATAGAGGAATTGACTACTTGATAGAGAGCTTTCGCTAAATAAACTCCACAAAACTGAAATACAGGACTGAGGAACATCTGGGAACTAATATATTGCCTCAAAGGAAGGGCACTTATGCTTCTGCACTTATCTATTGATTGCAGAATGAGGTTGGCTATGTTTAAATTGCTTTATTCCCGTCTCAATGAAGCCATCAGGAATAGGGCACAAAACCCATCCAAGTCTGCTGTGACTGATGGAAGGGGCAAAGATACATTTCATTTACTGCGAGACTAAGAATGTGCTAGGAAAACCAGGTGACATAAAAATGAGTGAGTAAATTACAAAGATCATCTCTGTAAGAAACACAAAAGGTAGGATCATTAAAAATAAATGTGGGGAAAAAAAAGAATCCCCAACTAAAAGCAGGTCCAGGAATAGCTTTGAGGGTGATCATGAAGATGGAGATGCGAAACAATGTTAGATCCTGAAGGATCGATGTATTACATATACCCTAATAATGATGCAGTGTATACAAAGTTGGAGACTATTTCATGCTTCAGTGCATTTTGTAACTAAGCACCAGAAAATTCCCAGTCATAACCTTCATGGATGGGTAACAGCAGACCCCCAGGGGTCTCAGTCATTAACATCCCGCTCTTCCCAGTTTTATTTAAGAGGACAGCATAGCAGGGAAATGACACTACCTATGTCTATTCATATGACATAGGCCATTAAAACTGTGAGCTGCAAATATGGGGCACTCAAGTGGGACTTGCTTGAGACTGTCCAGGGAGAACACCTTGCCCTCTGTACCCTCCTTCTGAAGCTTTTCTCTTAACTAGCAGTATTTGCCCCTCAAAGCTAACATCATCTGCTGCTGTGCAGTGCCTAGAAAACTTTTGGTGCTTCTGTAATACAAAGATCAGCAAGGCAGAGGGACTGCATTTACCCCGTGCCAATGAAATCTTTGCGTATTACCAAATTTAATGTAAAGAATTAAAATAATTGAGCAGAACAATATTCAATTGGCAAAATCCTGGTTGATGGCAAAGAGTCAGAGTGGGGACAAACTGGTAGGTGGAGGGAGGAAGGGCTACAGCTGGAGAAGAGCTTCCTCTTTAAGCTGGGAGGTCAGAGTAGAGCTGTCACTGCAGGTGGGCAGTTCTCTGGGAACACTGACATCACCCACACAGAGAATTACGGCACTGCATGTGCGTTTCAAAAACAAAAGCATGAGTTCTTTACACAAGAAAATTCATCACTGCAAAAATGAATTCTTGCATCTTTGCAAGAGAAGACTTTTGTATGTCCTATTCATGTTACAAACATCTCAGAGGACCAAAAAATAAATCCATCAGATTTAATAGACCTCTCGCTACTCTCTTACCATGACCACACCATAAACCTGTGGCTCCTCCCACAGGGCTCCTCCAGGATCCAATTTCTAAAATTGCTCTTGTTGGATTATTGCCCCCAAATGGACACTCACTGGGATGCAGGCAGGCTTGTCCCAGTCAGCCTGCTGCTCTGCGAGCAATGGGAGTCAGCCTGAGGGCATACTGGCATAATAGAAGACATTTACAAATAAAAATAAGTGTAACAGCATAAACATAATTATGTATGCTTAAGTGATAAAGCTGATGCCTTGGAGGTCATCCTATAGCTCCCCAGTGTGGGGGTTTGTTGATTAAAAATTTAATCTTGCAAGAATTCAGACATGTCCTCCAGTAAATTCTGATTTAAAAAAATCCTTCCTTGATATCAAGTGGAACAAATTCTTCAGAAAGGTTCTTTGAATTCATTCAACCAAGTCAATCTGCTTGGTATTATTTCAAACACACTTTTTAAGATAGAAAATTGTTTCCAATCTTGTGTGTTACTTGACAGCCTATAAACCAATCTTGCCTCCCTACTGACTTCTCTCATCCATAAAATATTCTGCCATCACCTCTGGATACATCTTGCTCTTTCACCTGCCATGTGAAAATACAGCAGCTGGGGTTTCGAACACTTGCACATTTGCACTGGTGACTTGTACCCCCAACAGAAGCACCTGCTGCTGGGAAGAAACATGCTTGTCTAAATGGCACATAAGATGTTTGCTCTCCAAATCCTTCTCATAGGGGGGCCATCTTGGAAAGGAAAAGGCTCTGAAATCTTCCTCTTCAGCTGCTCTCCAGCCTTCCTCCACACCCCATCCTGAAGCAGGATCCTACCTTCTTGGTTGCAGCTCACCCAGCTCGGTTTCCAGGTGATAGCACCACTCTTCCAGTGGAATCCCAGAGTAGTTTGGGTTGAAAGAGACTTCTTAAGGTAATATGGTCCATCCATCTGCTCAAACCAGGGCTTACTTCAGTCAGAACAGGTTGCTCAGGGCTGTATCCAGCTGAGTTCTGACCATCTCCAAGATGGAAATCCCACGCCCTGTATGGGCAATGTGTTCCAGCATTTGACCAAACTCACAAAGATTTTTTTCTCAACACCTAATTGGAAATTTTCATGGAAAAACTCTTCCTTTCACCCTGCATCTCCATCTTCTCCTACACTCTGACACAGCTGGAGACAACATGAGGATTTCCCCTCAGCTTTCTCTACTCCAACCTGAAGCCAACTCTTGTTATGCTGCATGCTTCAGCCCCCAGTCATCACTGAACTCACCCAACAATGTGAACCTTGGCCTTGTATGAGGGAGCTCAGCTTGGGTACAGTACTGCCAGCGAGGTCTGACACATGCAGAGCAAAGGAAACCAGCCACATTGCCTTGATGTGCTGGCGATGCAGCCCCTTATGCTTTTAGCCTTCACTGCCACAGGGCCCACTCTCCTCCGGCCTCTTCAAATCCCCTTTGGTAACTTGTAGGAAAGAGGTTAGGAAGGCCTACCTGCTAGAGGAAGACATCTACCCAGCAGCTCCACATGCAGCAGACAACTCTTTTGACCACAGTTTGCATTTTCATGATTTTACATGTTCTCAAGTAAAAGTTATCTGTCTCAATATCTGCAGTGTATTTATGGTAATCTTTCTCACAGTAAACAGATTATGAAGAAGAAAACCCCATAGGAACTACTATAAGGAAATTTATTAGCTGACCATCTGATGCCACTATGAGCCTACTTCTTTCATCAGATGTTATTGTAGTCAGCATGCTTAGTTTGAGGATGGGGCAGAGATCCATTTTGCTCGTGGTGTTTCAGCTCCTAGTATTTCAGAGGTATTAATTTCTTCAGCACCACTTCCATACCCTGGCACATGTTTTTTTCAGCAGGAGCCCAGTGCAAACACGAAACTGTGAACTAGTTAAAGTAGATGCAGAGCTGCAGGCTGTTCTTTCCTTCGGTCCCTCAGCCAGACCTCCCATACGCAGTCTTGTCTCACTCCCAGAGGCTGCATGCTCTCCCCTACCAAACAAATCCATCTCTTGTGCAACTTCACACTGATCTTGCAACAAGCATGTTTAAATCCCTGTTTGGAAAGTGTGTTATGCAAAATACAAATAGCTTTACAAGGGTTAGGAATTCACATTAAAGCCTGATTAAAAAAAAAGAAAGAATGAGAACCTGCTAAATTTATTTTGCCATCTCCAGCGTGACTGATGACAGAGAAATTCCACTCCAGATTCATTATTAAATTTTGAACCAGTCACCTGCTGTGATTCTCTGAAAAATGCTTGTCAGTAACTAAGCCTTCAGTGACCCTCTGGACCATCTGCCATCATTTTCTTTTGCAACGTATTACTTTGGCTGCAACTTTGGTAACATTCCCCCATGCAAAACTATGGTAGAAAGAAACTGAGGGCTGGGATGGCTCTAATATTTTGAGCATACTGCTCTGTCAATTAAAAACAATAGTAATTGCTATCTTAAAGGACTTTGGATTCAAGTGCAGTGATGCCTTGGAGACACAGAAGATATCTGAAGCACTGAACAGACGAGTGCTGACAGACTAGTGATTACCTTGCTCAGACATTTTACCAGGAATACTCTGCATTCCTTCTACCCAGTGTACAATTCTAAGATGCCTCCTGAACTAGTTTGACATTCCAGTTAATATTTGTGCTCAGTTATGCACCAAAACTAACCAATGTCTTTTCCTATCATTAAAAGGATTTGAACTGCATCTGGTGACTCGCCCAGTTACGGCTGATGTTCTGTAAATCCATAATCTCCCTCCTTAGTTTTGTCCCAGAAAATAGGATGTGAATACTCTTCATTCCCCAGATGAATTTCTTTTCAAGCTACAATGATGATCCTGCTGATCATCTTCACTGACAGAACTCCCTTCTGATTTATGGTCAAAATAATATGAATGGAAAAGAAAAAACAAAACAAAACAAAACAAACAAACAAACCCCCAAACTTTTCACTGCTGAGAAAAACAGCAAAGCTCTCCTAATCCATGAAACAGAGGTAGGCATGTATATACAAGTCATGGATACTGTGTCCTGCAAGTATGATCCCACCTTAAGGAGAAATACCTCCTTTGTTTTAATTTATAACATAAATTCTACTATATATAAATGTGCAGAAATTCAGCACTGGAACAACTCAGAACAGTTACTTGAAGAACAGCACCCAAGCACGTGTCCTTCCCATTCACCTGCATCACAGCAACAGTAGGGAAGTAAGAGCTTAAATCCTTAATTCTTCTGTGAGTTATAAAAAGGAAAACATTCCAAATAACAGATTTGTGACGAGAACCCCCTCAGAGGGATGGTGATCTTTCTCTCCATGAAGGTTCTAGTAGAACAACTGTCAAAGCTCATGTAAAATCTTTATGGGGTTTTCTGGGGGGTAGCAGAAAATAAATAATGATGCTCCTTACTATTCCAACTCCCACTAACACAAAGGAACTGCAGAGAGAAATTCTTGCCTGGGTCATTCTGTCATCAATACAAGCAATCCAGAAAATTTAAGTTCTCTCCCCCGACCAGAATGAAAGATAATTTTCCTCCCCACAAAATGCGTGTCTCTCATTCTACATGATTTTCTGGATAGAAGCAATTTTCAGCTGCTGTCTATGGCACAAATACACAAGTGCTCTGAGAACACAGGAAGATTGATACAGGTTTATAATCTAATACCCCCAGAACTCTCTTGCTATGTCACACACCAGCTATAATTGCTTCCATTAAAAAAAAAAAGAAAGAAAGAAAAGAAAAGAATTTCAATATTATATATAACTCAATGGGGATAAGACTAATGCTCAGCTTCTCCATTTTCTGCACTATGACTAAACAAGTTTTTTTGAATAAGGACATCATTTTGGATCAGATCCTTCTGTAATGAATTAACAGAACTGGCTGACAGGTAAAGTTAGATACAGCAGGGTCCCAGACAAACCTTGCTTGTGAATTTTTTGAGAATATAATGTGGAGTATATGCAAGTGGTTGTTTTCTCCCACTGCTATAATTAAGGTCCCAGTCTGCACTGATGGGTGGGACCAGATGTCAAAGAAGACTTAAAAATCAAATTACAGGATCAAGAATTCTTAACTGACATTAAAAAACATTGCCCTAAACTCACAGAATTTCATAAATTTGAGGCTGCCACTGAGTACCCTGTTCTGAATATCAATATATCTGCGTATGAATATAAAACAGGCAGAAATGAAAACCAATATTGGAGGCTACCCAGCTGAATTGGGATAAAACGCACAATATCAGACTCATTCTGGCAGAACATCATCTAAAGCCTTTACTTTGGAGGGTCTCCAGAGAAAGCAAAAATAATCAGGAGTTGAGCTGTGAAGCTTACAGTACGGTATGTTAACTTTAGAAGAGACAGACGTACATACTGCTTTACAACTGTTTGCTATCAGACTCGCAGTCTTCTTAAAAGTCTTCTCGAGGTAGTGAGCAAATCTCTCATTCTCGTTTTCCTTGGAACCCAACTGGAGGAATTCACCTGAAATTTTGCACAGATGGAAGTTTTTATCTGTGGGTTTACTGCTGAAGCAAACAAGCCTGAAGATAAAAATAGAAAAAGACCTTACCACGCACCAGATCTTCAATCACCTGAGTTAGAACAGAGATGATAGTAGTGTTTCCAATTCGTGCTAAAGCTAAGGAAGCAGCTGATAGGATGAAATCACCAGCTAGAACTGCCTAAGAGTTAAAAAGAAAAAAAAAGGAAAAAGAAAGATCTTTTGTTTTCCTGCAAGTATTAGTATACATGATACAACTTCCTTTATTTTTGGCACACCTTCTTACATCACATCATTTTCCTACATAAAGCATACATTTCTCATTGTAATAGAGAGAAAGCAGAAAATAGCCAAACGTTAAAATTGGAACCATTTCTCAGTTCCTATCTTATACCGCTGGTTAAATTTTTCTGCATAAGTAGTGCTCTCTCACTGTGTAACATCTGAATGTGTTTTCGTGTTAAGTTTGAAGCATTTCCTCTCTATCTGACTGTTCTGCTGTGACTGTTACGCCATGTCAGCTCTGTACTGCCTCGATCAGTTCTGATGTACAGTAATTACCTTTTTTCCTTACATGTTCTGATTAAGGCCTTCCTTCACTCCGTGAAGAAGCAGCACTCAAAATAACCTCATGCTGGCCAGAAAATGTTTTGCATTCATCACTGAAACGGTCTAACCTACTGTGTTTTGAATGAGGTACAACTTCAAAAGCGAAAGACACGGGGAAGTAGAAAGCATTGAGAGTCACTCTACAATCACAGCTTCTCTAATGCTTCCAAAAGTTTAGTAACAGAACACCCATTAGTCTTACCCGGACACAATGCTTCACACTTTTTCTGGATTATCCCAAGACTGTGCCCAGAGATAGAAACATGACAAAGAGCTGGATGTTTCTGCTCTGCCAGAACTAAAATGCAATCCTTCCACCCTCACCTTTCTCTCTCCCCAGATCTGGTTGACTGTCATTTTTCCTCTGCGAGAATTTGCATCATCAATAACATCATCATGAACGAGGCTAGCCGTGTGGATCATCTCTGCAATTATGGCCACAGAGCGCTGGCTTGCTTGCACCTCCCTAAAATGAAAAACAAGATTTGACGTTTAATTAAATACATTTTGTGTGCTGCAGTGCAACTACAAGAAATCTCTACTAAAACTACACAACATATTTTGCTGAAAACAGCTGTTGCAGCTTTTCCATGGTCTGAACCCCATCTTTCAAACCTGAAATTAGGAAGACAAGAGAAAGTAAGATTATGTTAGTACAACAAACACAACGCAACGTTTCCAACCTTATTAGGCCCTTTTCTGTCTTGCTCCATTAACAGCGTTGTGAAACTCCTCAGTTACTGACTGTAATCCTGCTAAATCCAGACTGCAATAAATAGCACAGCATTAAGGATGCTTCATTCCAAGAAGACAGAAATCAGGAAAAGGGCAAAGAAAAGGATGCCAAGTAGCTTTGTAGCAGAGTTCAAAGTTTTCCTCATCTCCCTGTTGCTCTGCTATAAGATGCAGCACCACAAACTTTCCCAAGCTGGTTAACACTACAAACCAGCAAGCAGACAAAGAAAACCTTTATTCTACATCTGAATACATAATTTGCTGATCTTATCCTTTTATTTTATCTGATTCTAAGACTTCAGAGGTCTTCAAAAGCCTGAGGAATTAACCAGAATTATACTGCAATCATTTTAGGGCTGTAAACACAAACTACCTAACACCTACGGAAATTCAGCCTTTGGGAAGACCCAACGCTGATGATTCAACTCTCAGTAGTTCACATTTACTTTATTTTTCAAACTAGGTGAAAAAGACCTAGGTGGAAGAACATAAAGACAACTACCTAGGGACCAAGGCTGGCACAATGAACACAAAAGACCTGCCCTAGCTCATCAAAAGCACCATCTACCCTTCTAACCAAATGCCTAGTTTTATTATCTACATTGTCTCTGGTCTCATCAAAAGCTGCATGCAGGATCCCAGAAATGCTACCCCTATCAGCCTTGCCCTATAGCCCTAACAATCCCACATGGATGAGAAAAAAATAGAACAGGTAACATTACTTGTGATATATAAACACCTTACTTCTAGTATACAATTAGCAGAGCAAATAACACCATTTTCGAGCAGAACAGAATAAGAAGTGAGAAAAAGAACTGAGATAAAGCAGAAGTTAATCATTTCAGCTCAACTGAATGAAATCTAAAATTTTGCACTGCCTAGTCTATTAAAATCTAGTGATTAATCACAAAATGAAAGAACATCTTGCAGTCTGCTGACATAACACAGTGTTCTGACACCTACCTCTATGCAGAACTATGCATTGCTGTCAGTGGGAGTTCTACATCCTGAACAATAGCAGGATGTGTGGCTCACAGGCTGTGAAAATGTATCTTTTGAATAACACAAAAGTAAGAGCTGGAAACCTTCATAGCTGTTTGATGGTAAGTTTCACTGTGGACTAGTAATTTAGTCAAGTGCTAGTTCAGTCTAAGCAGTTTTCAAGAAAATACACTGTTACTAAGTAGGAGAACTTACCTTCAAACAACTGTAAAGGTCTCCAGCCTCTTTCATGCACGGGTCTCCTTTTGGGGACTCCCTTTTTCATTAATTATGTCAGCAGACTGGACTTCCTGCTGGGAAGTAGCAGTAAAGGGCAACGCTCACAGACACGCCAATATTTTCAGTAGTATGAATGCAGCACAAGCACAGACATTTCAAAAACAGGTTTTGAAAATTCTGTTTTACAGTGCAATTCATTTCTGACAATGACCAAAAATGGCATGGGACAGCACGGTTAGTGTGTCTGGCTTCTTATAAGTTATATCACATGTGATAATTCAACCTGGAGGCTTTTTATAAAGCTGCTATTTCCGGAAGGTCTCCAGCAAGGTTCTTCCCATCTATGGCCAGAAATTTTGCAGTAGCTTCCTACAAACACCTTGTAAGAAAAAAATTGGAATCAGAGCATGCCTACTTTAGGGAAAACACAAAAGAAATGGGATCTTCCTTTTTCCCTGTCATTTTTCATTCATCTCCGCCTGCAAAACAAAAGTAAAAAGTACCGGTAGTAACTCAGGTCAGGAGGTAACTGGATCACCACGAGTCCATTGAGTGCAGTGATGCCATTTTTAGGTCATTCTCAGAATAAAGGCACCCCAAAGTGGGATATATTACAAATATATTCTGTGTAACCATAACTTCATCTTTTAGAAATGAATATAATGCACATGTAAGTCCTTGACTACATTCTACTTTTCAACAGGATCCCCTGCTTGATTCTGCAACAATCGTTCACAGGCACACAGTACCACAGGGAACCAGAACTTGCTTCAAACACACTGAACACGACCAAGGCTGATCTTACAGGTGAACAAAACTTCTGCCTTCCAAGCCAACACAATATTAACAGCTGCAGCAAGTGCTTTGCTATGTGTATGCCAGTAAGTAAATATTGCCAGTTAAAAGGCCGGAAACTTGCAACAGAACTTGCAAAATTTCTGTTGTACAATCACACTCCTCTAAGTACATTTCTGCTGTTAAGTTCATGTGGCTAAAAGAAAGTAACACTTCAGAAACACAGCCTATGACACAGAAGGACACTATAAACTAATGAAAGCGTAGAGAAGGGATGTGTTAACCAGGAACAAATTACAGAACAACTGAGAAACAGCAAACAGTAGAGGCATCTGATGATGAAGAAGCAAAGAGGGCTAGGGTTGCTGGCAGATCCCCATATGACAGGAAATATTCACTCCAGTTTGGCTATGTCATTATATTTAAGTATTTCTCCTAACATTTTGATAGATTTATTTCCCTTTTTTTCCTCCTTAAACATTTTGTGCTCACTATTTTCTCTGTCAAGATGCCTCTGTACTTCTTTGTCTTTCTTTTTGTTTGTCTCTCATTTCAGTTGCAGAAATAGACAAAAATTCCTATATACAAACACCCTTGGAGAATATATCTTAAATAGAAACAGAGGACCCCTCAGGTTAAGTGATAATTCTGTGAAATTCTGCACACAGGTGTCATGTGAAGAAATGTCAGAGGATGTGTGAAACTGCGGGTTTGCATGACCTCAGGTTCAACTCTTCACAGTAATTTTCATCCTCACACGAAGATGAGTTGCTGTCATTAAACAAAAAAACAAAACAAAACAAAAAAAAAATGAAGACTCAGAGCCGGACTTTTGACAATTGGGTATTCAAGGAGAAGAGAAAAATAAAACCATACTAGCACAGAACAGCCTGAATGCTTTGGAAGATTATTTTTTGACAATATTTTGGATTCATTATGGCCTTGTACAACAGTCATTCTCTTTACAGTTACTAAAACAAAGCAACCTTACTGTAAAATGCCAGCTAATCTGCTAGGGGCATTCTATATAGCTAACCTTCTCAAATCTAAACTCAAAAGATCATATCACTTATCAGTAAGCAGAGCTATCTGGGTATCTGTCTCCATTCCCTAAGAAATTTCATCCATTCTTGTGGGGCTCTGTGAAGACTGAGAGGTCACTCAGAAGAGGACTGCTTCAAAAGATCAGGATTCATATCCTTATGAAGTCGTGTCCTGTTATTTTAATAACCAAGCAAGGAAGAGTAGTACCTTTTCAAGTAATACTGTAGGAAAGGAAAACAAAGCAAAAACAACCTAGAAAAAACAACAAAAAACAACTGAAGAACCAGCAAAAGCATGCTGGATCCAGAAAATTATAGGACAGCTGAGAAGGGCAGCATGATCTGGGTTGTAGTAAACAGTGCTACATCAGACTGGTATCCAGTCACTAGCAGGGCTCCATTTTAGGGTCAGTTCTCTTTAATGTCTCTTAAATTTGGATGTAGGATTAGAGGGTGTTTTGAGTAAGTTTGCTGATGATACTAAACTGGGAGAAGCTGTTGACTTCACTGAGGGTGAAGAGGCCTTGCAGGCCTCTAGGCAAATGAGAGAGCTGGGCAATCACCAGCAACAAGTTTAACAAGAGCAAGTGCTGGATTCTGCACCTGAAAAGAGGCAACCCTGGCTATTACATACAGACTGGGGGGTGTGGCACTGGAGAACAGTGTTGCTGAAAGAGACCTGGGTGGTCCTGGTTGACAGCAAGTTGAACACGAGTCAACAGTGTGCCTAGGCAGCCAGGAAGGCCAACTGCACGCTGGGGTGCATCAAGCACAGCACGGCCACTGGGCGAGGGAAGGGACTGTCCTGCTCTACAATGCACTGGTGTGGCCTTAGCTTGAGCAGCACACAGCTTTGGGCACCACAGTATGAAAAGGACACAAAAGTATCACAGAGTGTCCAAAGAAGAGCTACAAAGACGGTGAAGTGTCTGGAGTGGCATGAGGAGCAGCTGAGGTCCCTGGGTGTGCTCAGCCCAGAGCAGAGGAGCTGAGGGGAGGCCTGATGGCGGCTGCAGTTCCTCACAGGGAGCGGAGGGGCAGCGCTGAGCTCTGCTCTGTGTGACAGCGACAGGGCCCGAGGGAACGGCATGGAGCTGCGTCAGGGGAGGGCAGCTGGGGTCAGGGAATGGTTCTGCACCAGAGGGTGTTCAGGCACTGGAACGGGCTGCACAGGGCTGTGGTCATGGCACCAAGCTGCTGTAATTCAAGAGGCATCCGGATAAAGCTCTCAAGACATATGATCTGATTTTTTTGTGGTGCTGTGTGTAGCCAGGACTTGATGGCCCTTATGAGTCCCTTCCAACTCGTGATATTCTATGATTCTAAGATGAAACAAATTCAACAGCAGTCATACGAGCCGCTGAGGCAGAATAATATATATATATGTATATAAAAGTTAAACATAAAAGATAAACAGCGTAGGAAATGGGCTCACTCCACAAGTCTATGGATGTTCTGTCCACTATCTGATTACATGTGTGGGAACCAAAGTAAAACAAGTCTGGGAAAAGAATCAATACTAACTGAGCAAAAGCATGATAAAATGCTTTAAGAGAAATGACAAGTTGAAAGAGGAGGATCATCTCAAAACAACCAACCAACCCAACAAAAAAACCAACACCAACCCAAAAACAAGCAACAAGAGAGGCAGAACGGAAAGCAAGGGCTGTTTTTTTCCCCTCTCAGATCTACAACAGAGTAGCAGAGTAGCAAAAATGCAGTTTGCTTCTCTACACTCATGAACAGTAAAAAGATGGAAGAACAATTTGTCAACCGGAAGCAGTAATTCTGTAAGAAGCAACAATAATGAAATCACTGTGTGAGCTGGAAGTATACATATAGATGAAACAGGTGTTAACACACAGCCTGCCTCAAGAAACTTAAAAGCAAAGAGAAGAAAATGCATATGAAACTTCATTAATTCACATACCAAGTAGGCATGCAAAATATGAAAGCGTATTCTTTCACATGGACTACCCAACCCTCAAAAGATGTTGGATATCATGCAGCAGCCAAAAGGTTTGCATAAACATATATGAATTTCAATTACAATTACAGTCTTTAAGAAAAGTGTCATGAAGCAAAGTAGAAGATAAATACTCTGGGATTTCATTCTCTTCCTTTATTGAAACCTTTCTGTTCTCCCTACTCAGAAGTTCATTCATTCATTCAAAAAAAAAAAAAAAAAGAAAAGAAAAGAAAAGAAAAAACTAAAAAAACTAAACATGACAGACATGACAGAGATGGTGACTCGGCCTCTTCTCATAAAAGGTACACTTAAATTAATGAGACTTTTAAACATCAAGCATAGTTTGGAGGTGCTGACAAAAACTGAGAGATATACAAAAGCTGTCAAATGACACAGGTATCTATAAATCCGCATTGGTGCTGAGGGTACTGGACTTAGTAATATGTAGCATTCAGAGTCTCAGATCACACTTTCTCATCGGCACAGGGCAGATGTGAAAGTGGTCCTGACTGTTTAAAGACAGCATAATGCATGGACAGATGTATATGCATGCGCATATACAAGTTAAAAGGCAGCAAATATGATCTGAGCAAAAAAAAAGAGCAAAAAGTAAATGCAGTTTTCCTATGGCTAATTACTGTCTTTGATTCAATCATCACATCTGATGTTATATGCTTCTTTACACCAAGCCTGGACTTCTTAGTATTGCTTGTACACTACATAATTTTATTGATAAGCTTCTCATACAACACATTAGAATGAGATAGAACTATCTTTTCCATTATTCTGACCAGATGGCTGTTCCGAAAACTCACTGTTCCAATTGTTAAAACTCTCCTAAATTTCCATCCTGAACACATTTACCCTTATCAATACTGTACGTTGTTTTAAATAGCTTTCTTCCTGCAGACTCACCCTGATTATCCTTGCAGTCCATCCCTAATCTTTCTTTAAACACAGGAATCGTGGAACTGATGATTTCACAAAGCACTGTATGGTTCATATCAGCTCTTCCTTAGCTGAACTGGCTATTTGTGATCGATGCACATGAGGATCACTTCAAGGTTTTTCACCGAGAAGGTATCTGCAAATCTCACTGAGGTTACTCCCTAATGGGACACTTGTGAGCCTCCAAGCTCAAACAGAAAATCTTGTTTAATTGTTCTACCTTTCATTCCACCACAGATGGCAAGTCATCAACAATGACTGTCATCAGAAAGTGCCACTGCCACACTCATGCCAAGAGCACTTGTAAAAATATTAAGCAAATCAGTGCTGTGACAAAGGATGTCCCTGAGGACTTTCAGTAATATTATTTCTTCTTTTTACATCTTTGTCAGTGTCTCAGAGTGGTACTGTACAGAAAACTGAATTAAGCTGAAGTGAAGTTCATTGGTCCAAGACAAGCTGGCACAGGATATTGCCAATTAGGTTTTTCTTTCTCCTTAGAAATTGTATTCATGTAGGAAGGGAGAAAATGTCACTGGTATACTGGGAAAGGTGCCATATCAAGCCACAAAATATATGCTGTGCTCTAAGGTATAAAAATCAAATAATCCAACAAGGCACTAAGTTATCACTAAGGAGATGATGGTGCAGTAGCTGGGAAATCCCTTAAGATCAATAAATTAGCCAAGACGCTTCTGGCTAGGGACCAAAAATGTCATACTTGAAATTCTATGAGGGCAGACTGGAAACAGCTGGAATGCAGAAAGCACTTCAGCCAACATTTTACCTCAAAACACAAACAAAACTGACAGGAATATGTGGAAAGAAGTATCTGCTGTCAGGCAGAGCAAGGAGTGATGTTCTACTCTGCCAAAACTCCTCAAACTGAAAACCATAAGGGTAACAGCAGAATCTCTGAATAAAGAACCTGACATTAAAGCATATAAATCTGCTCCCAGAGTTGGGGAACCTCTGGCTGTCTCAATGTCTCACAGCATCAAACACAATTATACTACCTGCTTGATGGCTTTTCTGTGTAATAACAAGTACACATTATGAAAGTCCCTTCTTGGAACAAAGTTCTCATCTGTTCAAGAGTTTAACAGCTACAAAAATGGTTACAACTGAAAAACAGTTAATAGAGTTTCCAAGAGTGTTACAGATTCTAACAAACCATTTACGTAAGAAGCTACAGTTTGCTAAAAGCCTTAGAGAATTTGACAAGACTGTTTTCCATCATCAGTTAAAACGGAGGTACAGCCCACAATTTCTCACCTCGAAGCATAAAACAAAACCAGTAGTCCATTTTGCACTGCTAAATTCAAAAATACATCTTCAAAATGGAATTTAAACTCAGGCTTTATTGAGGAACATTTTATTTCCATAAAGTTACTAAACATATTTTTGGGGAAATGCAGGAATGATGCATTTCAAGTATGATCTAAGTCCATACACTCAAGAGCAACTGACTCACCTGGAATTGCTATGGTGAATGTTGCAAGCTCTTGCCATTAGCACCACAATCATTGGTCGAAAGGCCTTTCCTTTTCCATCAAAGTAATATTCACACATTTCCCTAAGTTCAGCAGTAGATACAAGTAACTCCTACAGAAAGGAAAAGATGATACCAGCGTTAAAGTCACAAAGCCAATCTTATAGTTCAAGTAGTATGCACATAAAAGGTTATTGCCTTTTTCAATCACCCAACGTTAGCTGATATCATTTTTACTTTTCATTGTAATCTGAAATACAATTAATGTATTCAAGCACTGTAAGTCAGGAAAAACAAAAATTGCATTCTGGTTCTATACAATATGTCAAAATGCGCTCTTTACTTCTAGATAGGTTTACAAATAGCTTTTCATAAACATGAAGAACAGTCCCTAAGTTTTCATAAACATGAAGAACTACCCTCCACAACAACAGTTGCAATTAAAGTCAGAATCGTTACAATATCCCAGAACAGTCACCAAAACCCCTTACCTTTTTAATATCCTCATAGAGATTCTTCAAGTCTTTTCTGCCAAGTTGAAAAGGGTCTTGGTATTTTTCATCACTAACTGTCTTACTGCAGCTGCACATGTGGGCTGTACTTGTATGATAAAACCTGGTAACAGTGTTTTTCAAAAGAGTAATATTGTTAAAAGCCAACTTCCCTTGATTGTACAAACAGAAGCCTTTCAAAGCACACCTTCCTCCTTCTTTTCCCTCTCTCCCCTCCCCCACTCCCCCCAAAATAGTGAAATAGCTAAAAGATAAACACAAGGCATCAAAATACTCATTTTAACCAACTAATGAGGAAGAAGGACAGCAAGGCTACTTGTTGAGGATTGTAGACTTTTAGGAGCTAGAAAAGTGCAGCATTTAGAAAACAATAATCACCTTCCTCTGCAGGAACTCATGCACTTAACAGACTACAGAAGTCCCCTGGGTAGCAAACTACACTGCTCTCAGCTTATTCCTTTTGAACACACTGTACAGTACAGTATAGCGTACAGTTGTAGATGAAGCCTTCATCTTCTAGCAACACAATTATTCTGCAGATTTCTTCCCACTCCTAGACAAATGTTCCTGGCTTGGATTTGAAAGTTTCCCTTTACACATGAGATGGCCTGACCTAAGTTATACATTAAGTCAATACTTCCAGTTAGTATCATGATCCCACGTGGCGATAAGGGTCAAAGTTCTACCTGCATACATCAAGGTACACTATACCTGGGCCTCATTATTTCTTTATATTCACTGGAGCTGAAGGTTATGGTTCTTAGTGTGCCTCATTTTCCAAAATGAATTTCATGATTTGAAATGAGCTTTGCCCATTGCCCTCCTGAATGGAGGACTCAGACTCCAGCCCAACACCACAACAGTGGTCTACGTGGAATTATCCAATGTTCTGTAGCAAATAACCTTACTTTCAGTCTGTGCTTATGGCTCAAGGTGACTACACAGTTCAGCCAGTAACTACGTCTTTACCAATCATGGAACGAGGGCCTCCAACTTACCGCCAAGATATACTACACAGTTTTGGAAATGACCATACTGAGCTTCTCTGGGGAAAGTGACACATCTGTGCAAAGAAAAATCAAGGTGAATTTCAAAAACAGAATTTAAACGGATGGAAAACATCTGATTACAAAAATAAGTGTTCAGCACCTCCCCATTTCTTTCCTGAGCGGCTCAGCAGCAAAGGCAGCCTCATAATCCCCTGTGCATCACGTGAAGCACCGCTGCTCCTGCGTCCATGAGATCCCGACTTACAGACTTCTGCTCGGGCGCAGTGAACTTTCTCCCCTCGCAGGAGCAGCCAGCAAAGCGATCAGTGCGCTTCCAGCGAGCAGTGCTTGCTCTTGCACTCACGGAAGTGCAGTTTTCAAACGTTCCCCGCCTTACAGATAAATCCAGGCCGCACCGCTCGCACAGAAGGGGACAGGAGCTTTCTGTAAAACGCCGCACTAACTTTAGAACGTACGCTCTGTTTTCCCCTGAAGCCGTTTTAATTCGGCTCGCTCCTGGTTATGATTTACACCTACACCCGGCGGACGCCAAGAACGTAACCCCAAAGCCGACGGTGTCCTCAGACACCCTTTTGCAGCCCTCGGCGCGGCTCGTACCCCCGGGCCCCGCACCCGTCGCGCCGCCCGGAGCACGCGGAGCCGCCTTCCCGCCACGCCCGGCTCGGCGCTCCTTCCTCGGGCCCCGCCGCCCCATTCATCGCCGGTGACCTCCAGGCGCCCGCCGCACTCACCGCGGCGCGCAGGGCGGGCGGCGGTCCGCGTGGGCCGGGACCCGGCGGGAGGAGAGGCGGCGCGGGGCCGAGCGGCGGCGCCCGGCGGCAGGAAGCGCCGCACCGCCACCACCAGCGCAAGGCCATGCTGTCCCCGGCAGCGCCGGCAGCGCCGTCCTCACCGCCGCGACCCGGAGGCGGAAGCCCGGCGCTGCGACCCGCTGCGGGGCGGCCGCGAGGAGGAGGAGGAGGAGGAGCGGTTACGTTCACCCCCCCGCCGCCTCGCCTCCCTCCCAGCAGGGAGAGCCATGCGGCCGCCCCGCCGCGCCGCAGCCGCGCCGAGCCCTGCCCGCGGGGAGGGCGGCGGTTTGGCGGGGCTGCTTCTCCCCGGGGTGCTCGCCTGCCTCGTGTGGGTCTGCGGGGCCCGGGGCCCGCCGGAGGCGTTCTGCCCCGCTGTGCCGGGCCCGAACGCGTCGCGCCTGGAGCGGAGCTGCGATAGGGAGCGGGCGGCTGCCGGCATCGGCGCCTGGGGCCTGAGCTGGGGGAGCCTGCTGGGTGCGCGAGTGGCTCGGGGTGGCGGAGACAGGGGCGGCTCGCAGGGAGCTGTCGTAATGCGGCGGCGCAGACGTCCCAGTTCAGCGTTAGTGCAATAAGCTGGCAGCGATTTCCAGTACCCGAGGCTGTGTAGCCTACAGAACTGCTGTAATAGCAGAGGTTATTTCCGTATCGCTCCCGTGTAAATTGTTAGAGGTGATGATTTGGTGGGTGAGGTCCCTGGCTGCGCTCAGCCCAGAGCAGAGGAGCTGAGGGGAGGCCTGATGGCGGCTGCAGCTCCTCACAGGGAGCGGAGGGGCAGCGCTGAGCTCTGCTCTGTGTGACAGCGACAGGGCCCGAGGGAACGGCATGGAGCTGCGTCAGGGGAGGGCAGCTGGGGTCAGGGAATGGTTCTGCACCAGAGGGCGGTGGGCACAGAATGGGCTGCACAGGGCTGTGGGCACGGCCCTGAGTGCTGGAGTTAAATGTTTGGACACCGCTCCAGAGGGCTTGGATTTTTGGTGGTCCCTGTGTGGAGCCAGGGGTTGGACTCAATGAACCTTGGGGTCCCTTCCAACATGTCCTGTTAGAACACGGTGGTGGATTTATATGCAGGCATAAGGGCAACAACCAGTGACACACTGTGTGGCAGATGTCTGAAGCAGAATTTGCTGCTAAAAGGCATTGAGAAACTTGGCTAACAGCAGGTCTCCTGAGATAATGACTTAATATTTTAATGTTTTAAGGGTGATAAGGCACTGGCACAAAGTGTCCAGAGTGGTGTTGGATGCCTGTCCCTGCAGACACTCAAAGTCAGGCTGGCTGGGGCTCTGAGCACCTAGTGTAGGTGTCCCTGCTTGTTGCAGGGGAGTTGGACCAGATGACCTTTACAGGTCCTTCCCAACTCAAACCTTTCTGTGATTTCACAAATTGGTGACTGTGAGGCATGGGAATTTAACACAAAACTGTAAAAGTATTGCAAGGAGAAATACAAAAAGGTGTTAAAATGCACAATATTAGCACAGTGTTATAACACAGAATTTGTGCTGTTAGATGGGTCAGAGTAGCTTTGGGTGAAGAATGAAGTACATCTTTGCATATGTATGCTGCAGCAAGAAGTGCACCCTCTGACACATTCATTTGCTGTTATGTTGCTCAGAGAAGACTTCGGAGTGTTACCTGGAGATCATTGCTGCATGTGGACTGTGCCGCAGTTACCAGTGTGCAGTGACTTCAGCTGTTTGCTGCCATGTTCAGCTGTGATTGTAGCTCTTCTGGCTGCTGCAAATACCTTGTAGAGTTGCATATTGCTGAGTACAATGTAAAACTGCTTTAGAATCATGGGATCCTTAGACTTGGAAGGGACCTTTAAAGGTCATCTAGTCCAACTCCCCTGCGGTGAACAGGGATGTGCATGGGTAAATCAGGTTGCCCAGGGCCTGATCTAGCCTGGCCTTGAAAGTCTCCAGGGATGGGGCATCAACCACATCTCTAGGCAACCTGTGCCAGTGCCTCAGCACCCTCACTGTAGAAGATTTTTTCCTTATATCCAAGCTAAATCTGCCCTCTTTAAGCTTGAATCCATTTCCCCTTGTTCTGTCACCACAGACCCTGCTAAACAGTCCATCCCCTTCTTTTCTGTAGCTCCTCTTTCAATACTGACAGGCTGCTATCAGATCACCTCACAGCCTTCTCTTCTCCAGGCTGCACAGCCCCAGCTCTCCCAGCCTGTCATTGTAGGAGAGGCGTTCCATCCCTGGGATCATTTTTGTAGCCCTCCTCTGGATGCACTCCAACAGGTCTTCGTCTCTCTGGTACTGAAGACTCCACATCTGGACACAGTACTCCGGGTGAGGTCTCACCAGCACAGAGCAGAGGGACAGGATAACCTCCCTGTCCACACTTCTTTTGATGCAGCACAGGATACAGTTGTCTTTCTGGGCTGCAGGGGCACACTGCTGGCTCACGTCCAGCTTTCCACCCACCAGTACTTTGGAGATTCTTCTGATCACTCTCGATTGAAAATATGTTTTAGAGCTTAAAATTGGCATGGTCTTCTTGTTCCTTTAACTTCAGGATTCAATCCTTCCTTTGAAAAATCTTAAATAGAATAAGATCCTAAGTTTATCTGGGCTTACTTTTCATGCAGGTTTAATTTTGGATATAAGGAAAAAGTCTTTTGTAATGAGAGTAGTGAGGCATTGGAACAGGTTGCCCAGGGATGTGATTGATGCCCCATCCATGGGGACTTTCAAGGTGAGGTTGGATCAGGCCCTAGACAGCCTGGTTCACCTGTGTGTGTCCCTGTTTATCACAGGGGAGTTGGACTAGATGACTCTATGATTACATGTTCTGGTAAATTTTGATTCTTTGTTCATTTTGTGTGGCTGTTATTTTTTTTTGTTTGTTTGTTTTGTTTTGTTTTGTTTTTTAACGATTTCTCATGTGTTTCATACAGATTCTTTTCCAATTGATCCAATACAAGAAAATTATGTCCGTAATGTGAGAAACTGCATTTTTTCCATTGTCTATCCCACACCTTTTAAATCCAGAGTTCTTCTTGTGGCTGTTTCAGAGGTTGGTATTATTTTGGTTCCTCTCCAGTTTATAACAATTATTAAAATACATATTAAAGTATGTATTTATTTATTGTTGAGGTGTTGGTATATACTTTAAACAAATAGAACATTTAAACCATATTGTGAGATGTCTATATGCTTTGTTATCAGAAGACAACACATCTTTTATCACTAGAATTTTATTCATATTCAAGTACTATGTGTATTATATTTTTCTCCAGGAAGTTATTGAAGATATTTTGGATCTTCATATATCTGTCAAAGAAACATCTGATTTTCTTCAGTTTGTCAGCGGTGAAAAAGTGTTACATGGGTCTGTTCCATTGGCCCATAGGTACGGAGGTCATCAGGTAACTAACCCTTGTTCTTCAGGTGGAATTGTGTAGTTCTTTTAATGTGGATACTGCCTTAAATTATATTATTTACTTGAATTATGTACGTATATGTACTGGCAGTGTATGCACATATACCCATAAGTACATGAATGTGTGCAGACATTTAGGTGGCAGGTTTGCTCTTTGTGAGAGCTGTGGATAGAAGAGATGTACAATGCCCTTTCATGGTGCCCTGTCTGCTTTCTCTGCCTCTGTTTTCCAAGAAGTAAATTATTCTTATATTTTTTGTTAGCTGCAGAGTCTGCTTTGTACCCCACAGCCTGAGAAGCTCTGATTGGTGATAGGTAGTACTGGCTCAGGGGAGCGAAGAAGGACAGAACCTCACTGAATTCAGCAATAGCAAGATTTAATAAGAGCTAAGTTTCACTAAAATAAATAAAATTATTCATGAAAATGAGTGGTAGAATTTGGTGCATAATTTTCAGTTTAAAACCATGTATTTATTACAAGCCATGTTGGTTGAAGGGCTCATTATGCAGAAGAGACAGGTCAGTAGCTAGCTTTGTAGCTGGAGGGTAGAGGAGCAAGTATGAGGATTACTGTGTCAGTTTGTGGTTTCTGATTCGTTGTTGGTGTGAGTATGAAAGTGCTTTAGGGATCAATATCTTAATTACTCCCCGAGCAAATGTGTCATTGTATTGTGTAGAACGAAGTGAACCTACATGCAATTTGTACTGCTTGAGTTTAACTGCTGTTACTCATAGAAGAAATAATTTGATGTTCATTTCTGCTAGTTTGGCAGCTGGGCAGGTCAGCTGGGGGACGGAAGAGCCCACTTGGTTGGAGTGTACACAAACAGGTGCGATGTTTTCTGAAATGACTGCATTACTTCTGTATTCTGTACAGCTGCAAACCCCAGGGTGCATTGTTACAAACTCTGATGGTATTTTTGCAGGCGTGGTGAGAGGTGGGAATTACAGTTGAAGGGCTCAGGAAAGACTCCATACTCCCGGTGAGTTGCAGTTCATTCATATGTAGCAAAAGTGGATGTTTTCTGTTTTAGAGTTGCCTAGATTTTGTGACTGATTTTTTATTTCTTTGTTCTCTGTAGGAATGGTGATGGAAGAGCTGTGCTTCGCTCTTCTGTGCGGGAATTTCTGTGTAGTGAGGCTATGCATTATCTTGGAATTCCAACAAGCAGAGCTGCTAGGTATTACTCTTTTCTTTTTCACAACATCTTTAATTAAAGGTAATTTTGTGCCCGAGTTTCACTGAGCACCAATAAAGCAGAACAAGGACAGATCTTTCTTTTCACATGTATGCAATTGGAACCTTTTCTTAGATATTTTTTTGGATAAAACTTTCCAGTAATCATGAGCTCCAGCTGTTTAGCCATTCGCTTTTATGTTTGATATGCTTTAAAATATTATTGTGTTTAAACGCAGTATAGTGTACTGTCTTTATATTGTGCTGAACAGCTGTTGTGCTCTTGGAAGACTGTCTTAACTCAATTACCTTAATTTAATTTGAAATCTGGTTCATTTGTGAAGAAAGTAAAAAGGAGAAATTAGAGTAATTGTATCTGACATAACTGCCCTTTCTCATTTTTATGGTACTACAATCCAAATTTCTTCTATTAGATATATATATATATAAAACTGTTCTTTCGCTTCTTATTCACCAGAAAAGCTTGCAAAAACAGCAGGACTAGATTCCTACTCTATAGTACCCTTCAAGTTTGTGGATAATCAGCAAGTCTGTTAGTACTTAGTTACAGTCTGTTATTACACTAAAGTTATGCATTTGGATGTATTTTTTTGAGAATCAGGCCAAGCAGGAAAATGTTGAAAGTAACTCTTTCTGTGTTGTTATAGTCAGCTACTTGCAATTCTTAAGACTGGTAGGAAAAATGGTTACATAAACGGGTAATAATATTGGAGATAGTCTTGAATGTAGATAATTACCTCCAACTCCTTATTTATATAAACACACCTTGAGCAGAGAGAGAACTGTATTAAAAACTCATTTAAAACCAATTCTATTTGAACCAAAGAGGACTAAAATTCACTCGTGTAGATGACCTTCTCAGAATGAACTAAACTGAATTTTTCAGATGATTGTGTTTAAAATGCCAAATTTATTTTGTGTTCCAAGGGAGTCATATGTCTGTACTTCAGAATTTCAGGCTTTAAAGAAGTAAATGTGCTCTGGAAGAGGCCAATACCCAGCTGCCGCATGTCAGGGTTTCTGTATTTGCAAAGTGTCTGCAAATCTCTGTGGCATGAATTCTAACACATTTTTTCTGTTGAAGTGGGGTGTTTGTAAATGACATTTTGATGGTTTATTCACTGACTTCACCTTGAGAACCTTTGCTGTTAGCTATTGATGCAAATGTTAAGTCTGCCAGAGCATCAGCAGGGAAGTATCTGGCAAGGTTATGTCCTTTCTTTGCTGTCGTTTCAACAAATTGTTCAGTGCAAAACCAATGTGAAATTACCACTTAACTGTGTACCAATTCTATTGAGTACACAGTGTGCTTCAGTTCTCTGCTGGCAGATTGGTAAAATGTGTGGCTCTCTTAACTGCTGTACAAGCTCTCCCAACTGTTTGTGAGACTTCATTTGGAAAAACCCCAGCTGATATCTGCATTCTTCCCCATGGGGAGCTGTAGCACTGAGGCTGGTGAGATTCACTTAGAATTCTTGTAAAAAGAGTTTTTGGCAGAACTGTAGGGAAAAGCCTTGCAGCTTAACCCAGAACACCCAGCAGGTTGGTTTGCTCTATTAATTTCAAGTACTATCTTCCCAATGGGGTGCTACAGTTTGTGACTGCTTGCTAAGGATTGCTCCCTCACATGGTACCAATTTAGTCACATAGTGGGTCTACCAGTTAGCAGCGTCAGGGATTAGGTCAAAGAGGTAAGCCAGTATGCAGTCTTCAGTGTGAGATGGCCCTTAGGTGCACAACACTTGGCAGAAGAGCATGCAGGGCACTTGGGAACATGAATTCTAGCCCTTAAGCTCCAGCTAAGGTTAGTTTGGAATTTAGTCTCTCTCTTCCTCAGCGAGTGCTGTTCCAGCTGCTAATGTAAGAGAGATTTCAGCTCTCTGTCTCCTGTTGCCAAGTATACCTCTTATCTGCTACCGTACAGGTAATGGTACTTTCAAACTGGAGGGGCCATTCAAAAACTATTTTTATAGTGGTAGTGTGGTGTCTTGACACAGCTGCTCAGTTATCTGGCAAGCTTTTAAGTGTTATTTGTTCATTAACTTGTATTAGTAACTATGAAAGTCTTGCTGCCTCCCTGGATTTTCAGTAAGAAAAGTGCTGGTATTCTGTAGGAATTTTATGCAGAGTGTGCTAAGGGTTACACAAATAAAAAAAACCCTTTGAGCAGAGGTCTGAAACAGCAGAACTGAGTACTGTTATTATCCTGCTCTCCTTTCGTGCTCTGATGCATACTGTTGTACTGGTGTCTGGGGTCTTTTTGAATTTGTTTGTTCTTTTTGAATGATTAAGATTTCCTTCTTTCAGCTCACTCACGTCAGCACTTTATATCCTTACTCACAGAGACATAACAATCATTATTTTACCGCTTCAAAACCAACTTTTTCTGGAAAAAAGTTCCTAACATTGCTCCAGTAAAGCAATAGCACTGAGAGTGGAACTGTAGGCAGAGTACCCTGCAGCCTCTCGTACTTCGTCTGAGACATTTTTAATTGTTTGCAAAGCCTACTTTTAATTTTTTGACTTCTGTATATTTTTGTCCTGCTTTTACCTGGAACAATTCACAGCTGCTAATGCCTTCTGAAATGCAGAAAAAAAAAGACTTATTTAACTTCAAAGCCATGGTTACCATCAGTTATTACTGTTCTAAGAGTTCCTTCTAATTGCCCCTCTGTGGACAGCCTGTTCTGGTGCTCTGTCACTCTGGCAATGAAGAAATTCATCCTTGTGTTAATATAGAACTTCCTGTGTTCCAGTTTCTGCACATTGTCCCTTCTACTGTTGCTCACCACTGAGAAGAGTCCGCCCCCATTGACTTGACTTCTGCAGATATTTATAAACAGTTATGAGATCCCCTCTCAGTCTTCTCCAGATTGAAGAGTCCCAGGTCTCATCCTTTCCTCATACTCCAGGCCCCTCATCATCTTTGTGGTCCTCTACTAGACTCCTACTTGGAGATCCCTGACTTTTCTGTACTGGGGAGCCCATAACTGGACACAGTATTCCAGATGTGGCCTCACAGCACTGATCCCTGGTGAACACCACTGGTCACAGACCTCCAACTAGAGTCTGTGCCGCTGATCAGAACCTTCTGAGCTCTGCCAGTCAGCCACTTCTCTACTCACCTCACTGCCCACTCATCTGCCCTGCACTTTCTAAGCTTTGTTACAAAGATCTTGTGGGAGAAAGTGTCATAAACCTCGAAGTAGTGTCAAAAGCCTTAGGTTTGTCTGTTGTCCTTTTCTATGTTCCTCTAAGGAAAGTTTGGTTTTTTCTTCTGTTCAGCCTTCAATTACCTAAAAGATACCTTAATTACCTGCATTAAATTTCCAGTATTGTGCCATCCAGCTATTTTGAATTGAAAGACCTTTCTCAATTAGCAAAAAGCTAAGCAAAAAGCAAAGAATTATATGAATTGAGGTAATTTTTTTCTGCTCTTAGGCTCTCAAATCAGAAGTCTTTTGTGCCTATTGAAGGAAGAATATTTCCTTCAAAAGATAACACCAGGCATTCCTTCTGCAGGATGGTTAGTGTAATCTCGGTTGCTTTGGAGAGAGAACTTTCTAGACATTAACCTTAGGAGAAAATGATACCCCCACCCCGGCTTGTGATGATTGATGCAGTATTCTTCTTTGGATAATAACAGAAAATAGAATGAAATTACGTATTTTATTTTGTAAGATGAGTGTAAATTTTGACATATTTCAAAGCAAGCACAACTGATTATATTCCAAGCACTCACAAATCTCAGTATTTGGATAAATATGAAAATGTCTAGGATGTGCAGAATTGTAAGGCAATTGAAAGGAAGATATTCTTTTAAAAAATTCAAGTACAAGGAGCAATGAAGAAGAAAGACATAATTATAATGCATCATCAAAATTATGCCTTTTTTTGTGTGTTGATACTATTTGCAGAGTTCTCGATTGCTGAGGATCCCAGATCTGTCCCTGAGATTATTGAGGCAGCAGATTTAGCTCACATAAAAGGCAATCTGATGTAACAATTTGGCTTCTAATTTCTCTCTTTCCAATTTTGCTGTTGTCCTCAGGGGACTTGTGACTTATTTATGTTATCATCACTCTCATCAGTCACTGGTGTTCCAAATGGATGCATTGCTTTTTCTGAATGCTACCCTCTCCCCAAGAACAATGTAGGTGATGGAAAATGGGCAGCACTGTGTAAGCAGAAAGGGAAAGCATGCTGCTAATGAAGTTTGGTAAGCTTCAGCTTTACTGTTTGCCTGTGTCATTTGTAAAAACAAACTATTCCAGCAAAAGGATTTGAAAAAAATAGTCATATAAAATATAGTTTGATCTCCAGTGTAAATTAATGTTCCTATAATAATTTCTTAATTTTTATTTCTTCTTTCTTACAGCTTAGTTGTAAGTGACGACGATGTGTGGAGAGACCAGTTTTACAATGGAAATATTAAGAAAGAGAGAGGTAATGAACACATTTCAAAGTAACATGATTTACCACTGTAACTTAATTCCCCGATGCAGAAATCAACTTTGCCATTTATGTGTAACAAAAACTGCAATTGGCTTCATTTCATTTATTGAGATAGAAAACCTTCCTGAGAAAATCAGTCTCAAGTACATCTTAGATAAAGAAGTGAAACCCTATGAACAGACCTGCTATGACTGTGGCACGTGTTGTACATTTTTCACATGCCATTACAAAAATGATGTTGGAATCTAGGGAAAATTTCCATCATTCCACAGGCAATACCATAATGATGGGGCACTATTGTGGCTGCACCACTGCTCCATCCTCTAAGCCTGCTCTGAAAAAGAGTGGGATGGCACAGCATGGATTAAAATCAGAAGTGTTTTATGCTGGTTCGTTCTTTGTTGCTACCTTCGTGAGGGAGCTGTAATGTTAATGCAGTACTGGAATTTTACTTGTGTTTGTGGTATAGTGCATACTGTTAAACAAATGAAGAGTTGGAGGAGTAAAAAGTACATATTGCTTTCCAGCAAATTTACCTTTATCATTGAAATGCATGTGTAGTGTAGTATTATGTGTATTCACCTGTTTGTGTAGAGCATACTTCTAGAAATACTTGTTAACTATGCACATGTAAATTATTTGTCTATAGAAAAAAACAGCATGTAATAGATCTACTATGGGATTATTTTATGTTGCTGATACTCCACTTACATTTTAACATGTATCTATACTTAAGGTGCAGTAGTACTCCGTCTTGCCAAATCGTGGTTTCGTATAGGATCCTTAGAAATCTTGGCTCATTCTGGGGAACTGGACTTACTAAGGTTTGGATTTGGTCTTTGTAGTAATTACGTTCTCCTAACGATCAAATTTGTGTTGGAATGCATATATGCAGTTGAAATTCAGGCATAAATTATATAGAAAGGAAGATCGCAGCATCTAGAAAGATAACCTGCTGTATTTTTACAAACATACAAAGGTTCTGAAGACACAGAGATAAAATCCCCCAGGTGTTTTTTTAGGCCTGGTTCTTGTAAAATCAAAAAGCTATTGTAGCTCAAATATTTCTGGTAACTAAGCATTGAGGACAGGGGAAGCTGTATGTTTTGGTAAGTTTTATAAATTTAGAGAATAAAGTGTTAATTTGTCATAGTCTGTGAGGCTAAAGCAGCAGAAACCTCTAGCCCGAGCTTGCTGTATAAGCTACAGCCTCCAGGCACACATATTAGATAAAAATATATTGCAGAAGTTTAAACCTCTTAGCAATATTAGCTTTTGTATGTTACTTCATCTCAGGCAATTAGCATGGCAGATGTTTTGTTTTGTTTTAACGCTGCGTGGAAGCAATGTACTGATTGATAACAACTTGCAATAGCAATTGTTTTGGGGTGCTTAAAAACAACAAGAGAGAAGTAGCAGCTGTTGCATGTTGCATTAATTGGTAATTCAAGGTTACTTTCCCTGTGACTCTATGCTGTTTTTCCCCTCCCCCTACCCCCTTTTTTTCTTTTCTTTTTCTTTGAAATCTCACAGGAGTGTTTTGTTGTAAACCAAAAGATTGAATTAGGGAACTGAATTTAAAATGACACAGCAATGTTTTTTATTGTTGCTGAAGTATGTGCAAGCAATTGGTTTTAATGAGCACGTACAGATCTCTTGTGCTCATACAGAACAGGGGCCCGGGGCAGCCTGATCTGTGAGGCAGTATGCTGGTTGCCCCTCTAACAGCTGGTACTCTGCTAAAGCAGTCACAGCGCAAGGAGAGTTCAGTGATTTGCTCCAACAGCCTGATTAGAACGTAAAATATTTGTGTGCACAGTCTCACAACCCTTGCTCAGGTCCAGCCCTTGCCTGGGTCGCCTACCCAGTGTAGGTGGTTCTTACAGCTGCCTGTGGCAGTGGCCCTGGCTAGCTCTAGCAACAACAGTCCTACATAGAGCTCATAATTGTACTAATTGCCAGCTGCTCTGCTTTAAATCTGTAAATGAATAGGCATCACAGTTTTTAATGTATGTATCCCAGTTTCCTTAACCTGCCATATAGGAATGCTATGCGCTTAGGGGAATGGCCAGCTATTATTGCAAGTAACCCTACTTAGTAAGAATTCAGTATAAAATTCTGATCTAGAGTTATTACTTGCAATGATGCAGCTTTTTTTGGATCCACAAATTACTTATTTCCTGAAGTCTGATATGATATTATGCTAAACCAGATCCCATTGTGCTCTGGAAATGCATGGGAATAATTTTAACTCTATGACAGTCTCTGGTTATAGTCATAACTGGAACATTAGGTTGTATCTCTAAGTATTTGGAAGGGCTTAATCTAAAACTCATTGGAGTAAATAGATGGCATTTTCTAATGCCTGTTTGCAGCGGGCCGTGGGTCAGCATCTGCTTATTAAGAAATAAGAGTTCTGAATGCTCAATTCTAAAAGTACTAATTTTTCTTTAATGAATTCTGCATCTCATGTTACAGGAGATTGCTGGACTTTATCATCCAGGAACATTTTCCATCAATAGTCCCCAACAATTCAGATAGGTATCTGGTAAGTATTTTTGAAAGTTATTTTTGTTTTTCACAAGCTTGTGAACAAAGCATTGTACAAAGCTTTGCAAAGTTTGCAGCTTTATAAAGTTTCAACATCTGAAATAATCTTTCAGGTTTTATTAATAACTCATTTACTCTTTGGTTGAAAAACAAAACAAAAAACTGCTTCTTTTTTTTCCAAACCCAGTCTGAGCATTCCTTTTTCACCACTTCTGATGGTGGATGTATTTATGGGGAAGCTCCATTTTCCATTACTTTCTGTTCTCTTACTGCTCAGACTTTTAAGTGAGCAATGGTTACAATGTGATGAATTAGGTTTTTCCTAATGTAGAACTAGTATGTATCATGTCTTTGTTCCTTTTTAAGACTTTAACACTTTTTTTAGTACATCCATATGTACATAACTGTACTTTTATTGCATCTGTGTGTATTTATTTAACTGTAGTCTCTGCTGAATAAAGCCATTTTGCAGTCACATCATTTAGGATGTGAAAAAATGATCCCAGTTGGCAGAGATCAGAGATGCACATTTAGAAATAGAATGTACAAAGTATTTCTAAAGTAAATCAAATGTTTATATTGCTTATTGTATTCTGTAGTTTTGTATGAAGTAAAACGTGTATTTGATTTTAGGAGTTTTTCTCTACAGTCGTATCAGAGACAGCAAATTTGATTGCATTGTGGATGTCTGTGGGTTTTGCACATGGTAAGCTGCAGTAGATATTATCATGGTGTTGGCTTTACAGGAGTGACTCTATAATTACTTACTTAATGATGGCTTTTATTTGTTCCTTTGTTCTGCAGTCCTTCTGATGTCCTTGCCTACAGCAGTATCTGTTATGCATTAATACCATGCAATTCTTTTCATAACAGAGTTGAGAAAAATTCCTGACTTTTTCAGTCTGACTTTAACTGGCAGAAACAAAGAACACAGCAAGAGTATGGGTTTTCCTGTATTGTTGTGATTATCTGATGTGCAAAGATGTGTAAGTTTAATTGGTCAGGATTTGATACGTCTATATAAGAACCTTTTGTAGTGTATGTACTATGTAGGATAGAGTGCTGTCCACCCTGGTTTCAGGTTTGTATTATGAAAAATAAAGTAGCACTGTGTTGCTAATACAGCACATGGTCCACGCGCAAAGAAACTTAACTGAGGAACTGTGCAAGATGCTGTTTCAATACTGTGTCACACTGAATGGAAAAGGAAACAGTGCCATCTAGGTATGGACACCAGATGCAAGATAATGTAACAAACAGTTCCTAATTTTCATACTTCATACACCTGCCTGGTCAAGAATAAAAGAGACAAGTTTGTTTTCCAGAATCTGATTTCTGCAAGGGAACTTCTCTAGTTGTCTAGATTCAGTGGATTGATTTTACAGCAAATCTAGAGTTCAAGTGGAATGTTACCTTTTGTTTCTTCTTGTTGTTTAATTGTAGGTGTGTGCAATACAGATAACTTCAGTTTGTTATCCATAACAATAGATTATGGTCCGTTTGGATTTATGGACTCTTATGACCCAAGTGAGTGTAGCACTTGTTTTTTTTTTTAAATACAATTTTTGACTAAAAATAAATTACTTTTATTTATTTATGTTTTTAGCAAAAAAAACCCAACCAAGTAGGTGTATTGTTTGAACAGTTTTAGGGGGGAAAAATATGCTAAAGACCAGTTTTATAATATGCTGTACAGGTTATGTTTTGATTACTAAAAGTTTGAAAATAAAATATTGCTATTAAACCTTTTCATGAAAAATGCTTCCTATTGCATTTCATTGATTCAGTAGATGATATAACAGAAACCTCTAAAACTAAAAATTGCATATTGCTGTAAGCAGCCTATGGCAAAAGTTGTATGCAACTCTACATGCATTATGGTCTGGCTTTGTAGTCACAGCAGCTCTAAGAAAGGAAAAGAAATCAAACCTGTCCTGTCATGGCATGTACATATAAAACTGAATATATAAACTCAGTCTGGGATTGATTAATGTAAATGCAGCATATGCATAAGTGCATTACATTTGATTATTGTTGAGAGATCTCATCTGAGTAATTTTCAGAACCAATAGTGGCTAGTTGTCTTGCAGTCTGTTTTCATGAGATTGCAGCCTCGAATTAATGAAACCTTTTGAGCATAGGTATTACTTGACTTCTGTTGTACTGAAAAAAACAGGTCTTTTCTGGCTTTAAGTCTTACATCTGGGTACCCTGTCACTTATGTAGCACATATTTATCTCCCAGATAAGGATTTCCATACTTGAACACATTCGATATAATTTTTCAGGAATGAATATATAACACTTGCCTATGCAACTCAAGTATCATTCAGGTGATCTGTTTTCTTTTTTTTAATGCATGCTTATACGTGTTATTTTTCAATTGTAAATCCTGAATCTAGTTGTGCAGTTGTTTTCATACTTTTCGTACTTAGTAGTAGCGCTATATGTAGTAAAAACACTGAACAAAACATTTTTAGTATTTAATTTTTTTAAAAAACATCTGAATGTATTTTCAAGTTGGAAAATCCCATCTATGACATATGGAAGTTAATCTGTGAGAGATTTCTTAGGCTTGCAAATATTAGATCTTGAGTTAATCCACTGTAAATAAACGTCTTTGTGATCTGAGTTTAAACATTTCAATATCTTCAGCACTTTTATTAGTTTGCTGCCTAAGTACAGAAACGAATGCACATCAATATTTTAACGTTGATTGCTTATTTTAATTACTCTATTGTAATATTTTGTTTGAAACAGATTTTGTTCCAAACACGTCTGATGATGAAGGGAGGTATAAGATAGGAAACCAGGCAAATGTTGGGCTGTTTAATCTGAACAAGCTGTTACAAGCACTGAAACCTTTATTGGATCCCAGGCAAAAACAGCTGTAAGTAATCATTCAAATACCTAAACACTTAACAGGGAGAGATGTGAGACCGTCTAATCACCATATGCATAGGGAAGAAAGAGATGGGCTTTGAAAATCATTTTTTTTCTAGCTGGAAACTGGTCCTGAATTAGTTATTGGCTAGCATCAGAGGGAAGGGGAATGTTTTCTGTTAACCACAAATAATAGCAAAATCTATCTGGAAGCCTCTCCTAGATGTCATGGGGCCCCTTGTTCATCCCCTAACATAGGACCTTTGCCTGTAGGTTCCTGTTATAGTTTTCCTAGCACGTTTTTTAAGGTGCTTACATATGAAGATCATCCAACCTTCTGAAATAATGAGGTAGTATTTCAGCATTCTTTTGTAAAGATTCCTGATGTAAATCTTCTTGTCTACAGTTTAAATTCATGACTTCTTACTCAATATGAAAATGAAAGAAAGATAGTGGGTTTTTTTTCCTTGCTATAGCTGTGGATGTATTTGATGTTTCCTCTCAGACTTTTTCATAACACATATCTCATTTGATTCAGAATATCAATGTTTGTGATGTATCAGAAGTTTCCATTCTAAGTTTGCAATAGGGTTATGCCTACAGTAGACTTGTAGTTCCAGAGAATTTAACACTCACTTTTTTTCTCTGCAGAGCTTCCCAGATTTTGGAAGAGTATGGTCAAACCTATTATGTCCGGTATGCAGTTCCAGAGCTCACACCCTGCAGTCCCAATACTACAAATTACCATGTGATAACTTCCTTACTGTGCTGCTATTTTCAGTTTTACAGAATTGTTCAAAAGAAAACTGGGGCTTCTTGGGGACAGTGAGGATGATAACTATTTGATTGCTTTTCTTCTAAAAGTGAGTTTGTTTTGCTTATCTTGTTATCAAACATCTGAACTAATGTACTCCATTTTTGCACTGATACAAGTCTCTCTGTTTCACTAGCTCATGGAAGATACAAAGGCTGATTTCACAATGACATTTCGACAGCTGAGTGAAATTACTGCAGACCAATTAAAGGAGCTCCGTATTCCTGAGGTATTCATTAATACAGGCATCTCATTTTAGGAACACGCAATATCAAATGAATGTATCAGGTTGGAGAAAACCTTGATATAATATGGAGAATGTTGTTCACTTTCCCTGGGAAGTGCCACTGTCTTTTCCTAACTTTTGACTTACTTCTGTTTATCATTGAATGAGAATTTAAAAGGCCGTTTTAGGGAGAAGAAGGAACTCGTGCATGGAGCATGTTATGAAGATAAGGAGTTCCTGTTTCTTTTTCCAGTTGTGCTATAGATAATTAAATGATCTTGACCAAGTTCTGTGGTTTTTAGTCTTCTGTTAACAAAGAAATCTAATCTGACCTGTTCTGTGAATGTGAAGCCAATGGTGATTATTTTTGAGAGGTAAGCAAAAAAAAACAGAACAAAACAAAAACAAACAAAAAAACCCCAACCAACCAGAAAAAGAAAAGAACAGAAACAATGAAACAATGAAAAGAGCTGTATTTGTGGAATTAATCATTTGTACAGAAAGGGTGAACTGGAAGAAAGGAAGCCTCCTTCATACAGTATGGAACCACGCTTAGACTATGGCAGTAGTACAATTTTTGGCAAAAGTATCTTCCCCTTTAAAGCTGCAGGCTCAAGAGCTGATGCAGTTGTGACACTGCTGCTATGCTGAGGGTCATTTGCAGCCTTCACTCGATAGAAGGTGATTTTCTTTTGTGTATAGTTTTTTTTTTTTCCCATACACTTTAAAGGTGGAGCTCACAAATTTTGAGACCCAAACTGATGTGGTACAGCAGCAGAAATTTTATGCTGGTGACAATTGTAATTTTTTTTTTTTTTTTTTTGAAGTTTTTTACATGAAACTGTGTTCTCATGTTGTTGACTCATTTACTTTGTTGGTAGCAAAGTACATTCTCATATTGATTTGTATGTTATTTATGTTATTTTTTCAAATGTAAACCAAAATTTATCTAAAAATGTTCAAAACCTTTGGGAACACTGCAGGCATCCTTACATTTAGTAATAACATTTTGAAATTCCTGCTAAAGCAGCTGAACCCTGCACATCTTACAACAAATGCTTGGATCCCATTCTCACCTGTTACCTCCTTCCCTGACCCTCAGCTTGTAATTAATGTTATTTTAACTCAATTGTATACTCAAATGGGGTTTTCATTATATTTTTGTAATCCCAGGTGTAATTGAACCTTTGTTTCATTCTTGCTTTAAATTTCCCGTACTCAATGTCACTTTCACCCTTTTTGTTGTTGTTGCTGTTGTTTTGTTTCTTGTATATCTGCTATTTATTTCCTTTTATCTCTGTCCATTACTTTCTAATCTGTTCTTTCTCTGACGTTCATTTTTTGCCTTTATGCTTTGGCTGTTTTCTCTCAACTGAGCAATATGAAGCAGCTGTTCTCAGTCAGGGAAGCCCGGTTTGTGGTGGTGCTCCAGCACTGGAAGTGGGAAGCCCAAACTGTTTGTCTCCTTGCCTTTCTTCCCTCCTATCATTTATAATCTTCTCCTGTGCCTGGAGCCTTAAGTTGCCCTCTTTCCCCACACTCTTTTTTTTTTTTTTTTTAATCAATATCTGTTCCTTATTCTTTGGGTAAAAAAAAAAAAAAAAAAGACTTCTTTATTCTTTGCAAATATGTCTGATCCACGTACAAAGAGCAGAAGAGAGTAATATTGATGTTTAAGTATTGAAAAACAAAACGGGTCAAAAGATAAGGAAAAATAGGGGACAAATGCTGAAGGTATTTAGGTAGAATTTGCTGTAAAAGAGATGGGTTAATATGGATGTCAAAACTGAGTGATTTAAATAGAGGAAAAGATACAAGTAGAGTTTAGGGAAGAAAATTTGTTGAAGGTTTGCTGTATGTTTCTCCTTATATGCTTTCTCTGATTGCTCATTCCCGTTTTTGCTTAACAGGAATCAGGTCCTGCTTACCTGTCACTAACGTTTTCTTTCCCTTTAGGAGTTCTGGGCCCTGCAGGATCTGGGAAAACACGGGTTATTTTCAGAATGGGTTTCTATGTACCTCTCGCGGTTAGATGGGTAAGTCTGAACAAGTTTCAAGTTTAAAAGTAAAACCAGCTGTGCGTTTGCCAGAAGATGGCAACTTTAGTCTACGATGATTTATGTGATCTTTAGTTGGACTGGTAAACTGTACATGGTTTGTAATGCCTTTTTTTTTTTTTTTTTTTGTCTTTGTGGTTTTAGATTGTACTAGCTTCTGTAATAATTACTACTGTAACTCTGGTTTGACACAGAAGTACATAAAAATGAAAAGGGAAGAGTGGTCTGTATTTGTTCTCCTTTGGGGAATGATTAAATTTTTTCAGTAAATACGTTCATTCCAAGAATCAGAAAGTCAGGCTGTGCAAATGCATAGAGATGGTACTCTTTCATTGCTGGCAGTGCATACATTTTTTACTAATGTGATAGTATTGCCTTAGGATGACAGGGATGGAAGTCGGATGGCTCTGCATATAAAGGCTGTGTTTGAACACCACAGTTTTTGTGTAGATAGGGACATTCATGCTATAACTTCCTACCAATTCTTTTATCTTTAATCGATTAAAAAATCTGTGCACTTTTCTCAGTCATATACACTGTGCATGGCTGACAGCAGTGAAAAGTACATATCAGACGCTTGGAAATTTTGGTCAGAACCCAAATTCTGAAAAGGTGGAAATTGAATTCTTGGGGGCTGATGACTTGAGAAAGGGTTAGGAGTGACATGAAAAAAAAATGAATATACAAGTCAGTGTTTGTTGAATTCTTGTGAATCAGCTGATGGAATTAGCTGCTTGCTGACTCTGTTAACAACAGAAGAAAGGCTGAAAGGTGTCAAGAGTAAGGAAAATCTAAGCAACTTTCACAAGTGGTTTTAAATTTTTTTAAATTTTATTCTTATTTTACCAAGTGGGAACAAGGGTGATTCAGACATCAAGAGAAGAAGAAGAATGACAAGTAAGTAAAATAATTCAAAGGAAGTAGTGCATTTGGAGATAGCAACTAGCTTCTTACATAGGTTTGTTGCTCGCTCTCCCGCTTGTTCCATGACTTGGTGCTTGTGGACTGCATTTTTTTTTTCTTTTTGATGCCTTTAAAGAACTTGAGAATTATTGGCCCATAGAAACATGCTTGCTGTATTTTGTGATGTCTCAAGTGAGGCTTTGCTCAGAAGAACATTATTCTTCTCCTGTAAAGATCCTTTGATAACATCAGGAAATGTTTTTATAGCCATCCTGTGCTGGCTCCATGGGCTGGGATTTGTAGGAATTTCAAACATGTCCATATTGTTTTTGTATATTATAAAGAATTCATATTTTTGATAGGTACCCACTTTATTTATTTATTTATTTAGTGAAGCAGGGGGAAAAAACCCTCATTTAATTGGGAAAGTAGTTAGAGGAAGGCATGGTTCTCAGAGATTAAATATTCTATTTTCTCCCTCCAAGTTACTTTAAATCCAAAATGGTAAAGATGCATAGGTGTCTATCACAACAGAAACAGTGGTTATGAAATTGTACTTTTCTTTGTTGGTCTGCAATTAGCTGAGGTAAACTCGTTCGATTTGCCTACCACAGATAATGAGCAACTGAAAATCTCTGGACAAAAGGGAGTGAAGCCAAAAGAGGGATCTGCCAAATTGTGCACAAGAGGCTGTATGAGCTTTATTGTTACACTGCTTTGCAGGTGCTTTATTCGCATCTCTAGCAGAAATGGCTCTCCTTTTTCATTAGATACTGATTGGCTGATTTGTTCAGAAGCTTAAATTGATTTAGCTGGAAGATGGCAGGAGCTGGTGCTGAGTGTCAGTAATAAGATAGATTTTCAAACTAATGTTCCATCTGTGTTTTTAAGAATACTTAGAATTTTACATCCATTTTAAGAAAGTTGATATGAGAATAGTTACCAAAAGGGCTTATTTTATTGCTTGTGTTCTGGTATGGTTGGGAAGTTTCAGCTGTGAGACCCTGAGGCTGTTAGCTCAGCTACTGTTTTGAAGTTCCCAGCTTTTCTCACCTAAAATTTAAGGCTGGGAATTGTCTAAACACAGTTTGTCTATGCTTGCTATGTTTCTATGTTTTTGTGAATCTGCTTTTACAGAAGACTGGCATTCTGAGTTTTTGTTCCAAATCAGAAAAGCTCCCAGTTTGGGGATGATCTTCTGTAAACCAGCACTGTGTTTTCCACACACATCTCAGAGGATGTTATGGGACAGGAGGCAGACAAAGGAGGGGAAGGTTATGAAGGTTTTGGTCTCAGCTTTGGTAGCAGACCAAAATTTGATATGTGAAGATTCGTGGATGAATTAGCTGTGTTCTATGTAATGGCCATGTTCCTGCAGCACAGCTAGCAGAGGTTACTAACAGGATACTGAGAGCAATTTGTTATTTTCTACAAAATTGTATTTTTTAAACAAAGATCAACACACTTTGTAACATTTCTGCTAGCTTCTAAGTGTTAAAGTGTGACTGAAGGTTCTTCACCCTTCAGTGACTCCACCATGAAATCCTTGCCATGCAAGCCCAATACAATTGTGCATTTTTACACAACAATTAATGTTAAAGACAAAACTGTCATGCTTTTATCTGGATTTTTATATGAGCTTGTTAAGTCCCACTAAATTTTTTATTGCCGTTCTAAGTATTGGCTGCCCTTGAATATATTGTCATTAACAGCTCTTTATTCATTGCCTTTCCCTCGTTATTACTAAGTGTAGAGGAATATCTTCAAATGCCTCAAGGTAATGTGCTTTAAATCGATCACATATCACGGTCTTTATTTTTTTCTCCCTTGACTTGGTTTTTAGTTCTTATAGCACTTTGTCTTGCATTGCGTAGCCTCAGTTCCTTTAGGAGTTGATGAAAAAATTTTGATAATTTAAATCCCAGTGAAGTTTGTCACTGTGTTTCCTTATAAAAGAAATACATTAAAGAAGAAAAAAGAGGAAAAAAATTGTAGACCACATCATAAAACACTTGAAAGTACACAAATTTTCTTATACTTTGTCCTCTTCTTATCTGGCTCTTCTTATTCTTTCAAAATTATCTTGTCTCATGTGTTAGTTACAGATATTTTTAACTCCACTGTGAAACTTGTCAATTTGCAATTTTTAAGATTTTTCTGGGACAAATACTCTCCTGCTGATATGAGTCATGGCTTTAATGTGGATTATCATTTTTGTATGAGTCATGTTAAATTATCCTCCTTCTTAATATTCTTTTATATTGTTCTCATACTTAACTGAAAACCATTTACTGGATTAAATAAAATTCTCAGCCACAGCAAATTATTTTACCAAGTGGGAAAAAAAGATTATTTTTTTTAGTGGTTAGGGCAGGGTGTTGTTACAACTATGTAGGGGTGATTGAGATTCCCAACAAGCAGTCCTATTTGTTGGTTTTCATTTAATTTATGTAAGTACATGTAGCACAACGCTGATGTGAAGAAGAATTCCTATATTTGAATGGACTGTGTTTCAGTCTTAATTCTCAAGGAAGTTAGGACCTGAACATGGAATCATAGACTCGTTCGAGTTGGAAAGGACCCTTAAAGGCCCTGGGGTCCAGCCCCCAGCAATGAACAGGGACACCTACACAGGATCAGGTGCTCAGAGCCCCATCCGGCCCGACCTTGAGTGTCCCCAGGGATGGAGCATCCAGCACCTCTCTGGGCAACCTGTGCCAGTTCTTCATCACCCTTAGTGTAAAAAACTTCCTTATATTCAGTCTGAACATCCCCTGCATAGTACCAGCGTATCATTATGTGACTTGAGCAGCTTATGTAATGGAAGAACATTCGTTTTGTCTGGCTTTATGCCAGTGCTATTGGAGATAGCACTGCAGACTGCATCTGGTTTCAGCCCATATTCTTATTTTGTGAAAGAGCTTTACCTCTATTTTAGCAGGACCACAAGTGGTCAGAGTTCAGTCCTTACAGAAGAAAGTGATTTCTGTCCTATACTTTTTTAAATGACGTAAAGACACACATTGCTGTATCTCAAATCTGGTGGCTCAAAATGGCTGTCATTCAGTTCCAAACATAAAGAATTTAATTATATTGCGATACATAAAATAATCACTAAGTGTTGTTTTGCTGATTACATAGCTTCAGTAAATTCTAGTTTGTTAGCTGGTTAAATGGAGCATTCTTTAGAGGCTGTGTGTATTACAGAGAAGTCTTTGCTGTGCTCAGCACTGACTGTCTGCAGGGAGCTATGGAACATGAATTAAGTCCTGTGCTTGTCTGACCACCGAGCCTTTGGAGGAGTGAGGCCACATTTTTTCTCAAAGGCATCAATTATTTGGGTAGTCAACAAGGATAAACAGGTCAAAGAAGCAGTATAAGGAGATGCAAGTGGGCTGCTTGTCCAATTCCTTTTTTCCTGTTCTGGAGAGACAAAAAGCGGTGGCTTGAGATAAAGACAGCGTTAACAGGTAAAGTGAAAGTGGCAAAACAAAATAAAAAAAAAATCGTTTCTACTTCCCTTCAGCAGGCAGATGTTCAGCCACCAGGAAAGCAGGAATATTAATATTAATTTTAATGATCTCCAGGAATATAGTGACAACGTCAAAATCTGCTTTCCAGCAGTGTGGCAGGAATGTAAGCTGTGGCAAACAAAACACTTTAGAGAAGCTGCTGGTGCTCGTAGCAGGGAAGCCTCTTTGAATCAATCTGATGTTCTTCTACTTTTTGTTTTACATGTGGGTGATGCGACTTTGGCATTACTCCTAGTGCAGATTAAAAAGTTACTTTTAGCAGCTCACAGATAAATACATTCATTCTTTTTTCCTTCTTATGCAGGTTTTTTTTTTATCTTCAAATTAAATCTCCCCGAAGGTTTCAATGACATTTGCAATGATTGTGATCTGCTTCTGATGATTTTTGCTAACTAAATTTAACATGATTTACTTTTGGTTTCAGCCGTTAATCCTAGATACGTGCTTAGGAATTGGATGGCAGAATCAGCAGTGCAGAAAGCTAACCTGAATGATTTTTCAGAGGTAAAATTAGTTTTTTTCTTGAGATATCAGCTAATAATTGACATAGAATCATATCACAGAATCATAGAATGGCCTGGGTTGAAAAGGACCACAATGATCATCCAGTTCCAACCCCCTGCTATGTGCGGGATCACCAACCACCAGACCAGGCTGCCCAGAACCACATCCAGCCTGGCCTTGAATGCATCCAGGGTTGGGGCATCCACAACCGCCCTGGGCAACCTGTTCCAGTGCGTCACCATCCTCTGGGTGAAAAACTTCGTCCTAATATCTAACCTAAACCTCCCCTGTCTTAGTTTAAAACCATTCCCCCTTTTCCTAATGTCTATGAATGTTAATGAAACGGTGGTTGCATTTGCTCATTGAATCTGTAGTATGCCTTGACCAACATTGTTTTATGTCCTAACAATAACTTAATATTATTGTTAATATTAGCAATATTAGGAGTATTAATTAAATTGTTTACCATAATAACGGCAGCACTACTAATAGCAATCAACTTGTGGAATTGTTTCTGGAGCAAGGAAGGTGGGAGAGACTGCTCGGATTTGCAGGAAAACGTTTTGTATAAAAACATACCCAATTTAATTGCTTCTAGGTTCAGCTCCTGCAGCAGGTCTTACAGCATCCCTTCCAGAGGCAGCAGGCTGCAGAGAAAGCAGGCTATGCCCTGCGCCCACCTGCTTGGGCCAGGGGTCTTAAAGTGAGCTGCTCGTCCTGAGGGAAACTTGAACAAGCAGAACAACTGTCGGAGTTCAGACCTTCTGGTAGGAGTGAGGAAGCCTGACTCCCTCATGCATTGTGGACTGGAATCTGCTGCTCTGCTAAACAACTTCTTGACCAACTTTATAAAGTCTAAAGATTAAAGAAATGGACCACTATGTATGTTTGCATCAACAAATTACACTGGTATTTGTGACCATCTTGGGAGTGGTTACCCAAAGTACCTTCGCCAGAGTCAGGTGTGTGCTAAGCCTGCCTCTCTGTTCTTGTTCTCTGTTCCTCTCTTCTTTCTTTGTATGAGGGAGATTATGGGTGCATGGATATAATGACTCAGGGAATTTTCACACGTGGCACATGAAAATGGGCTTCCTTGCAAGTATCCTGTTATGTGTATTCTCAGGTCCATATACTTTTTGTATTCAGCCTCCTGCTGGTCAGACAAACGTATTTCCAAGCTGTTACTTAGCAGCATACCTTGTAACCAGCAGGACTCGTCTTTGTTTTTAGTCCAGTGTCTGTGTTTGACATTGCAATTCTAGATCATGAAACTAAGTGTATAAATTAAAACAAAATTAATATATAAGCAATTGGGTGCAATGTAATGCTACAAAGCTGATAGCAAAATTTGCTTATCTGGGGCTTTGTTACTTCTTGATGCTATCTCAGCTCTTCCCAGTTCCAAAATGGATTGTTTTAGAAGATCCAACTGTCCTGAGTGCTGCTTGCGTCTGAAATGAAGGCTGTGCTATGATTAGCAATTCATAAATCTGTTTCTATACAAATATAATTAACCAGGGAAAAATATATTATTAGAAATCTTCCACTGACTAAAAAAAAAATACACAAATGTATTTGCATCTTAAGAACAATCAACACAATTATTTGGGAAGTTTTTTCTTTGGCTGTATGCTTGCTCAGCCTGAGTTAACTCCTTTTGCAAGCAGTAAGTGCTCTTCTGCAGCAGCTGGGATGAGCATTTGAGGCAGCACCGCCCCAGCTAAGAGCAGTGGGCTGGTGGGAGCTCCTGTAGAACACTGCTGCAACTGGTGGCATTCACAGCCAGAGGGAACACTGCTGCTGATACCTGTTCTACAGTAATTTGAAAACAGCATGTTCTCGTGAAATGGTATCTTGACTGTTCTGCTTTCATAAAAATCACTGCTGACTGTTGCAGGTAATCACACTGCCTTAGGGTATTTTGCAAGACCATCACAATTTGTAAGTCTTAGCTATACTGAATCTCTTCTGCTCTGCTTGTCTCTCTCAAAGAGAATGCACATATTTCCCAGTTAGTACGAGGCTGTTAATGGTAACTCATAAATAAGAGTTTTGTACTTTTTCACTGAGAGGGCAGCAAGGCACTGGCACTGCTGCCTCGAGGAGCTGTGGGTGTCACGTTCCTGGAAGAGCTCCAGTTTAGATGGGGCCCTGGGCAGCAGCATCTGCTGGGGAGCAGCCCTGCCCATGGCAGGAGGCAAAAGTGGATGGGTTTTAAGGTCCTGTCCGGCCCAACTGTTCTGTCATTCTCTGGTTGGTTCTATGAGACTTGTGCCACATGATCCACTTAAGTTTCTATTTTTTCTCAAAGTGCATGAAAAAGAACACTTGAAAAACACATGAAATTATCTCAACACTACCACAGAGAAGTGAGCCCACATCTTCTTCAGAATTTTGTACCACCTGACTTTCTATAGCTGGGTTTTTATTCATGGTGGTTAATGATTACAGTGTAAGCTTAGTACTGTGAGTACTAAGTAAGATTAGTGCTGTGTTTCCTGACATACTTCCTGAAATTCTTACATTAGCTTTTGCCTGATGCTCTGGAGCTGCCTCTTCCTTCAACTTATGTAAACACAACAGTGATGTAAAAGCAGATGGGAAGTAGCGGTACTGAGGCTGGCTGAGGTATTTGTGCTGTCCTTTCTACACCAGAGGGCTGCCAGGAGATTCAGCAGCGGTGACCCTCACGCAGACATCCTTCCCATGTAGCTCTGCCTTTTTACTCCTAAGAACTGATGCAAAGCTGATCTCTTGGAGTAGGTCCTTCTCTCCTCTCCGAGATGTAAGATGAAGCAGCTGCTGAGGCTGCTTCCACTTCAGCTCTGGAGAGAGGTCGAAGAGAACATGCTGCAGCTTCAGAGTTTTTAGACCATCATACTGCAGCCTCTGATAATGTACATACTACCTGGACCTACAGAAATAAGATAATTTCATATGGCAATAATTTAGATAAATGAGAAAATATTAATTTCTATTTTTTTTTACAAATACTTTGATCTACAGTCTTGAAGATCTTCCTCTACTTTGTGGTATCATTTTTGTGCCAAATGAAGGCAGACAACTGTGTATCACTGAGATGATGGCTCTGTTTCCGAATGGTTGCATTGGAATATTTACATTTCAGAAATTCAACGCAACCGTTCTGTACGCAGAATAATTGATCAAGGCCTCATCACTGTGGCATTTGAATCGATCTCTGGAGTGTTGTGGAGGCTTTCATTCTTCTTGTTTTGAAGACAGCTCAACTGGTTTTTCTTGTGAAGTAATAAGCACATAGGTTATGATTGACTGAGAATGTGAAATGTATAAAATTGAGTTTATTGTGCTGTAACAAAAGAGAAAGGAGGAAAGGGGGCAGGAGGCTGAGTGTTCTTGTGAGAAGAGTGAATGCTGGGAAAGTTATGTAAAAATCTCAGTGCTCTGTGAACAGGGGAAGTGGCTTTTTGTGCAGCCATGGTTTTTAAGTTGACAGTAAGTATATATTTCATAAAAGAAAATTCATTCGGTTTAAAAATGGTTGGATAGCAGACAGCTGTTCTCCTGTCTGAATCAAACCTCTGCACTCCCAATAACTGGGCACAAAATCCCCTGCTCCTCTGTGTTTAGTGATTCTGCACAATGTTTATAACAGTTAGATATGGAAAACAAATGGGAGATACAGACCCTATGTTGTTATTTTAACCCTTAATTTTAATCCTCCTTTTAGTTAGTGGGTGGGTGGGCCCTGTTTAAACTGCTCGTGTATTCCCACATGGTGGCCCTGGCAGTCTGTACCCAATCCATCTCTGTCTGTGCAGGAACACATCCAGCTCTGTGCGTGAGACAGACTGGGAGAAACAGAAGTATGGAACCAAAAAGGTAGAGGCAAAAACTCCCTGCAAGGAACCAAATCTAAGTAATTAACTGTGACACTGCAGTTACAAAATAGAAGCTATTTTTATTTAAGCACTAAGAGTGACTGCTATCTAAATGAACAACAGAGAATTAAACTGAAGAACAAAGGGGAAAAAAGTAGGAAGAGACATACTCATATCAGGTATGAGATAGTCTTTATGAAGACAGACTACTCCTAGGTACACTTTGAAGACAAATGTTAACCAGAGATGACAACCTTGCTACTGGGGGTGGATGCAACGTTTTGAGGTAAGAATTTTTCTTTACTGAAAATTAATCAAATAAATGAGATTTAAAGGCAGCAACAGTGGGGGGGAAAAAAAGGGGGGGGGATATCTTTTGATTGAGAAAATAAAATAGTGTGGGGTTTTCTGACAGAGAACCCTTGAGGGGAAATTTGTTAAAAGGGATGATCCCACTTAGACACAAGACTGCTGTTGTGTGGTTTCCTTTGGCTCTAATTCTACAGAAGAGGCCGCCACAGAAATATGTGACTTGCTGACCAGCACTGAGTGCTGCTCCACCACACGATGGAGTACAGAAAGAGGCTGCGGCCAATTTCTGACCTCATCCTGCTGCTGTGAGGGTCATTAAGGGTTGTGGGGTGAGGAAGGAGCAGGTTGTGGGGGCAAAGTGGTGGACAGAGGGCACCCCCCTCACTTCTTGGAGCCCCCAGGGGGAACTCTCAGGGAATTCCTCTGCTGGTAGGGCCTGATCCAGCATGACCTTTGGTGACGCAACAGCAGCTCTGGCTTAAAGTCCACTTGTCCTCACATCAGGAGCTGCTGCCCCTTTTCTTCTCAAGAGCTTTCATTAGGTCAGACATGAAATCTGCTTGCCTGCCTCCACCCCCGATCAGGGGTGGCCCAGCTGCTCTCGGCTCTCCATCTTGTACCACATTCCCTTGCCTTTTTGCAGGAAGCGGCACAGGTTTCTTTGTCAGAGGTGGTGGCTTATTGGAGACGGGTGGAGGCGGAGGGGGTGGCGGCAGGTCTGCATTGCTGCTGCTGATGGATGGGGGTGGCGGCGGAGGCACAAAATCAGGAGGAGGTTCACAGAGGTCAGCTGGTGCCGGCGGCGGTGGCAAATCGAGCATCAGGGAAGGCGGTGGTGCCGGAAAGCTTTCTGGATCTGTTAGGAAAATACCGCTGTCTCGTTTCACTTTGGAGGGTAGGACTGGTGAAGCACTAAGAGCAGACGACCGCCGTTCAGGTGGAGGAGGAGGCTGCAGCGAGTTCCTCTTATTCAGCTGTTTCTGCCTCAGCACTGGCGGTGCCAGGCTGGCTGCACTGATGTCATTTGCCTTAAGCAGAAGGCATAAAAGAACAAAGTCAGTGTGCATGTAAACTAATGGCACTGCCCAAGAATGGTGAAAAGATGGAAGAGCGCAGTGCACAGACAGGTGAAAGGCGGCACGGCACATTTTGCCTGAAGAATGCAAATCGTGTTTTGTTCCCCTTTCTGGAGTTGCCCACAGAGCTCTGGCAGTGGAAATCTCCGCACTTAGAGCACTCACTGTGCTTCTTTGAATGCCGTCCTTAGAAAATGAGTGCTTTTAAATTTTGAAAAAATTGCAGTTAGTGAGACATATAAAAATACTTTCTCAATGTTCCCCACAGCTGTTCCTTCTCTGAGAGCATGAAAACCGTAAAGAAAATTCTGTGGGGTTTTTTTTACATCCCGGGGAATACCAAACAAGATTTGAAGACATAAAAAGCAGACACAGCTTTATTTCTTGTCACCACTGTATTACCATTTCCTGTTCTAACTGTGACTGTGGGAGTCTCTGGATAAAGCTAAAATCATGAAGTCACCTCTCTGTGCCAAACTCATTGCACACAGCAGGGGTGGAAAGGGAGGAAGGTGGACATACCTGGGATTTCAAGGTTCCAGTGTCCAGATTCACAGTGCCCATCACTCTGAGCATGCTGTGACATGCACCCACCTGCAGAGCACTGCATTGAGCCCCCAGGCGCAGGGGGAGAGTGCTGCAGAGTGCTTGTGAAAGCTGCCTGCATCAGCTCAGTGCATGGCTGTGGTGAAAGACTCCAGTGGGGAACAGGCAAGGGGTTGGGGAAGGGAGGCCTCTGCCTGCTGGGCAAAACACTCACACGCTCCTTCCAAAAGCAGCAGCCAAATAGTCCCTGAGGCCACTGGGTTCCAGCTGTGTTCGCAAGGTCAAATGCTCCAATAACTTTTTAAAGTAAAAAATGAATCAAAGCATCCATCACACAAGTTAGGAAAAAACATAGGATAGCAGTTTGTTATGGTTATGTTTATTCTGGTGTGTTTGCTAGTTAACACTGAAGATAAATAAAGCCTATTTGGCAATATCTGAACATAATTTTCTCTCTGATTTTTTTAGGTGCAGTCAGTAGCTGCTGACAGTTACTATACAAACATGCTGTCTATTCTTGTAATCCTGGGGAGAAGTGTGCTTCCCTGGAAACATAAGCTTTTCACCACATTCACAGAATCACAGAATTGTTTGAGTTGGAAGGGACTCTTAAAGGTCATCCAGCTCTGCCCCCCTGCATGAACAGGACATCTACACTTGATCATGTGCTCACAGCCCTGTCCTGCCTGACTTTGAGTGCCTCCAGAGATGGGGCACTCACCACCTCTCTGGGCATCCTGTGCCTTATCATTCTTATTGTAAAAACCTTACTTATATACTCTTAGTTTGAAACCATTTCTCCTTGTCCTATCACAGCAGACCTTGCTAAAGGGTCTGTTCCCTTCTTTCTTGCAGCTCCCTGTAGGTACTGACAGGCCCACTATCAGCTCTCCCTGGAGCCTTTTCTTATCCAGGCTGCACAGCCCCAGCTCTCAGCCTGTTCTCATAGGAGATCCCAAGCTTATAGAAGCTATGAGCTTTTGCTAGAGAAAAACACTCTACAGCCCAGCAGTCAGCAGCCCTAATTTTGGCATTAACCATACATAACATGCTTGCCTTTTCTTGCTCTCACTCCTTCCTTAAAAAGAAGGAAGTAAACAAGACACTGAGGAGGAGGGAACCACTGGCTGAGTTCTGAGAACAAGATCTATTCCAGAGGAAGTAAGGTTCAGAGCAGAGAAACAGATCTTTTGAAAGGAGGAAGTCAGACAGAAAGAAGAAGTATATGACACACAATGGAGGAGGCAAAAATTCTAGGAATTAAGTTCCACACATCCTATGCACTTAAAGCATGATGTAAGGATATCACTGATAACCTTCCATCAAACAAATGGCATTTTTCTGTAGGACACATATATGCTTTTGAAATCTTCATACTCTATTCTGCTGATATTTTTTACAGACAGAAATGGAGCAAGCATGCAAAATCTGGAATTTAACAAAGGAATGCTTTTAGGGTTTGCTGAAAACATGTTTTCCCTTACTTCTTCACACTTCTTTTTTTTTTTTTTTAAACATGCACATCCTCAGCTGTGCAGACTCCTTGAGGCCATCCTTGTAGGCACATTCCTATTCCTGTTGTATGAACTCACAGCTTTGTTCTGCAGAATGAAATTGGCAGATGGCTGTCCCTTCACTTCTAGCTGATGGCTCCTTGGCTTTTGTGCAAAGGGCACTGTTTGCAGGGTGTAAAGCACAAAGAGGAGCCAGCTGCTCTGCTCAAAATCAAATCCTTGACACAACTGCACATAGGTACTTTGAGAAGGGAAGACAGTGGGTAGAGAAAACCAGACTTGCAGAACTGGTTCATAGGTGACACGCAAGTAGTGCACTGCTTGTAACTGCTCACCTGAGCCTCTGGTGGATCCACTTTCTTCTGAGTCCCTGCAACTTCTGCACTGGAGGGAAGAACGACCCGGGGAATCTGTCCATTTGCCTGAACAGCTCCTGTGACAAAATGGAGGAGAGAGGGGAAAGGTTACGTTGTTGTAGTACTGCCCACATCAGTGGATAACAAACTAAGAAAAAGGTTGTTAAAAAGCCTTTACGACTTCCACAAAGGAACCATTCATTACAGGCTTAAGTAATTCAGTAAAATCCACGAGGATGTCTTTTTTACTTCAGGCTTGTTTTGCAATTTTTCATACTCAATTCATTTCCTTAGGAAAATAAACATGACAAAGATTAGCTTTACCTGTCCACATGTCTCCATGATTGTAGCTGACAAACCTATAGGAAAAACGAGTGGAGGAACTATAGAGACATATAGCAGAAATTACCATGGTGCATAACTGCAAATGAAGATCCTTTCCTTTTGACTACTGTGAATGGTGATTTCAGATGAGGACAGCCTGGGCTGACAAAGGAGTAGAGCAGGGGAGCTGGCTTTGGAAGAGAAGCTACATAGAAATCAAACAGACATAGCTAAAGCCACCCTCCAGCCTTCAGCTGTTTAAATGTCTGTATTTCAGAAGAGCATTTTGAAATCTGTGGTGTGTGCTGTACTATTAACTACATTTTTGTTTTTAATCACATTTTTCCCTTTAGATTAGAGACTAAAAGTGCCAATGTTTCCTATCAGTAAGAGTCATGACTGCTGAAGAGTTGAAGTACTACAGATGGGCTGGTCTATTTTCTTTCCTAAATGAGCAAACAGGTCTGAGCCTTTCATCCCATCTGGAATCATGGAAGGTTTGTGAACCTCACTGAATTCTCAGATTAGCAAAATTGTGGAAGCTTGCTAAGCTAAAGCTCTGCAAAACTTTTGCATACCATGAATGTGTTTGTAAAGGATATACACAAATGGCTTAATGCTGTCAGATGGTGTAACTGAATGTGAAAAAATATTGTGGTTTTAATTAAGGAAGAAATTCCCAGCCTCTGTATAGTCTGATGAGGATTAAATAAACTCTCCAGTTTAGTCTGGGCTATATGGAAGCTGTACATATCAAAGTAGTAGATAGTGTTTGGTGTCTAAATATGCACATATGCAAATCTTAATGACTGCTTTAACGTCATTATAATTTACAGTTCTGAAGTCCAGTACAGTTCCGCTCTTGTGATTTCTGGATACAAATGAACCCTTAACTGTCTGCAGTATGAGTACAAACATAGTTTTAATCTTAACACGTAATTTTCTGATTAGCAAAGAGGTTCCATGATTATGATAGGAAATACAATAAATTATTTTAATGCCATGCTTGCAAACCACATAATTGACAAAGAAGTAAGACAAACTCTGTATTGCATTCTATTTACTAGGGTTATATTGGTTTCAGGTCTGAAGTCCCTGTGTTTCATGCCTGTGCCTACATGCCATCCAGCATATTTAATGCTCAGTACCATTTAGATCATTCCGACTACGGCCTCTGTTTGCTGAAGGACTGGCAGGGAAGTTGAATAGTGAGGTGAAATTAATCTTGTGGCTGTAAGTGCTCAGCAGAAAGAAATGCTCATCCCTGGATTCAGGGGACAGGATCTCAAGCAGAGTGAGTTATCATTGCTCTGCAGTTCTTTTGCTGCCCGTAGCAGAGCAGGAGGTTGGGTTCCACACTGCTCAAAGACACTTCTGCCTTCAGTGATATTGAAATTTAACTCAGTGAAATGAGGCAAATAGAGCTCCACTCTAGACACTGCAAGGTGTGTTTACCTGGCCAAAACTGTATACTAGAAAACTCCATTTCTTAAACAACTGCTCACAGTCAGACAGTTAAGGTTATAACATGATAGTTGGGAATCAGGTTTCATAAAAAAGCAGTAATGACAACTGTAAGACAGCAAGAATCACACTTACTTGTCTCCATTAGAATGTTAATGATCCTTCAGAGACATTTCCATAGAGACAACATACATGGCTAAGATCTTTCCAGGCTACTTAACTACCTAATGGGATCCATTAGTTGAGATTAGCAGTATAGTTTATGATCATACGCCATTTTCCTGGATTCTAGTCAAGATCTCAATTTATACAATATATAGAGATACATATGAGCATTATTAGACCTTGATTCTGCTCCTGTCCAGCACAGACTGCAGCACCAGCATGAAGCTCCTCTGGCTGGCTGCCTCTCTTCTGCCATCAACACCAGAACACAATGTGCTCCAAGACTCTGTCCTATCTATCCTCACTGCAGCACCCATGCATGGCTAACAGTCTCTTACTAACTCCTTCTACCACAAGTGGGCATTTATTACCATGCTTTGACTCCAAAGCAAACATGTACTTCTTCCATGTACTGAGAAAAGGCAAACTAAGGCCTTTGTGAGGCGTTCATAGGGTTTTGAGCTGTAGTAGCACACATTAGATGTCAGATAAGTAGTGGCGTAAGTAGTGGCCAACACTGATTTTGATTTTTACTGTCTTTATGGACACATGTACTCCACCAGCACATCCTTTCAAAAAAGCAAATCATTAAAACATTAATGCAAGTTACAGCTAGTATCATGCACTGTTTTATCAGTACAATAATACAACAGGTAACAGTAAACTGATGAAGCTACTAGAAAAGTAAAGGTAGAGAATAACGCAGTACTTTCCTCCTTTGTCTCCTCTTCCTGACACCCACTCATTATCAGGCAAATGAGCAAAAGGCTAAGAAAAAGAAGGGCCCACCCTGACATCCCTTTCTGAAATGACAGTTCTCAGAACAGCCCTCTCACACCTTTTACTCACTGGAGGAAAAGCTGCAAAAAGAAAAATACCTTATTAAATTGTACAGATTTAAATTGACCTTTACTGGGCTGTCTGTATTCTTCCAATTGTAATTTCAAAATGAGGGCTCTGCAGTTAGCCGGTTATAGGTCAGAGCTACACTGGGCTGTCTAGAACTAGGTATTATTTTGCTGAATCCATGGATAATTTTCTGAACAAAGATTATGCGCAACGCTGATAATTAAGAGAGCAGTAAATGTGATTTCTACTGTTCTGAAAGCACTGGTACCTGCTGATAAGGATCCCGTGGGGGCAGCTGGTTCCACCGTCCCTTGATTTGTCCACCGAGAAGACAAGCCAGCTTTCTTCACTGCACATTTGTAATTATCATATAATGTCTTGCCATACTGCAAAACAACCAAAACAATACAAAAAGCATGGCATTAGGCTTGAAATAAGTCAACCATTCAATTTGCTTTTTGACAGCTTTTCTAACTCCACTACTCCTTGCCCAGCTTTCAGCAAGTGCCATTATTTCCATACAGGACCATGTGGAAAGCATCTCCCTAACATCACAATAAAACAGGAATCCCCATCACTATGATCAAATGCAGCCATACTGATATCATTCTCACATTTTTTTGCATTTCACTATCTGTAAACACCTTGAAATTTGGCTTTAAATCCAACCATGCTCAATAGATTATCTCCTTCCCATGCTTTTCAAGTGTTACATTTCCAGACTGGAGACTTGGAGTGCTGAATCTTGGATCAAAGTCTGTGCTGTGTAACACAAAATAATTTTAAGTCCATCCCACATTGTTAAATGTCACCCAGCAGCAGAACTGGCAGAAAACAATACACAACCCAAAACAGCAGGTCTGTATATTCAGATATGGCCACTACACTGGGCTATGTATAAATCCATTTCCTAAATGTTTTGTGCAAAACAAAACTGGCCATGGATTAGGATCTTTAAGAAGAGAGGGGGGCCATCAATTTGGGTAGAAGTGTCTGAAATACGTCACAGCTGGACTGAACAGAACACGCACAAATTAATCCATGGCATTATATACCAGATAAATGGAGTGAGTTTTATGAGTAGGAATTTTATAGCTGCGGAATTCACACACTGATAACTGGGATACAGGAACATTCAACAAAACCATGCTGGTAATGCCCTTCTGCTCTTTCCTCCTATGGTATGATCAGCATGAACATACACGTCCGCTCTTGTCACAGTATCTCCAATTGAGATGATAACAGTCAGTAAGCTGAGGACACAGGATCTCACAGAAAATATATTAAATAAGTATACTTTTAATCTCACCTTGGCAATTCTTATTCCTGTTACCCACTGATGCAGGGTGGCTCGATCATCACAGCATAAATATTTGATATATTGTGACTCCTTTTGAATTTGGGGATGCTGTAAGATATCAGTTCACAAAATGAGACAAATGCAGACATCAAGTCACAACACAAACCACACAGTTGACCTTACTGAAAACGCTGCCTGCAGGCATCCTGTTAACATGAAGATTACTTGAAAAAAAAGAAGCAGCAAAAAGAACAAGTAAGAAAATATGAAAAAGATGGTGATCATGAACTATACATGAATTACCATTGGCAACATTTGACCAAAAGAACTTTAATGTACACTGTAGCATGAATATAAGGCTTACAGAAATCTAATATTGGTGTAGAGTACTATGTAGTCAAGAAGTGCTATGGTTCAAGGTCTAGTGCTCAATGGACAAACACCAGAACAAAGTATGTTTTCCATTGCTGTTTGTCATACATAAAGCATCCAGACAGAAAGCTGAACATAATTAGATCTCAAAGGGTATGTTAAATTTGGATAAGCACAACCTCTCAGCGGAAACAGATTTTTCCTTCTAATTCACTGCCCTACTTTGGGCCTAGACAGAGCGTCCTACACATTTTTATTCTGCTTTATTCTCTGTTTGCTGATAGTTTTGTCAAAATGCCATATGCTCTAGGCAGAAGATTATTCAAAATGCAACACGATCAGAAGTAACCATTTACGTTTGTATCAGAAAACTGGACAGTTTTTAAACATAGGTTCTCTTCCCCTTACTGCTCAATGTAGCAGCAAAGTATGGTCTAAGGATTCACTGCAGTCAAATCACTCAAAACACTCAATATGTCCCTTCCACTCAAAGGCCAGGACTTGTCATTCACATATCATTAAACCCGAGATGGGAACGAAGTTTCTAGCTCACGGGACTGGCACAGCACAGGCAGCACAGCCACCAGCTCAGGCCGGCAAGGTGCTGGGATGGCACAGAGGGAGCAGACATATGTCCACTCACAGATGTCTGCTGGTGGCTGGGGTGGCACCAGGGCTGATGCCAAACTCTGGCCATGGCTGGGTGATACCAGGGTTCAAAAGCAGAGCTGAACGCTGAGGTCTTGCTCCTCAGCCACACGCCCCTGTTCCTGCCTCAGCAATGCAGACACCAGGCTTCCCTTCCTTGTGCAGAACCAACCTTGACATGACTCAAAAAAGGAACTGATCTGGGTTAATTATAAACCGTTTTACCATGTAACCCAGCAGTATGCAGTCTGGCCTCACATGCAGTGTGAGGACATGGGAAGCTGTGGTACATGCCCACAGAGCTGCGCAGGACAGCATTGCTGCCAAAGTCCTGCATCATCACTACATGGAGCAAGAGTGAATACATCAGGTAGGTAAGCGAAGAAAATAAAACAAAGAGATATTACTCTCAAGGGGACTGGCAGTAACAGATGTGTCCCAAAGAACAATCACAAAAAGATAACTGTATGCAGGCACTTCTCTGTGCAGCACCGGACATCCCATGGAGGGAGGTTACAGTACCACCAAGAGAGAAACAGGAGATTCCAACAAAACACTGCAATCCTGAGTAAATTCAACTCCGGCACCTTTTAAACAGTACTCAGCGATTTTGCTTCAGTGTGCAAGGTCCTATTGAGTCCAGTAGATGGCACCCAAAGCTTTCAAATTTGAGAAGACAAGGATTTCTTTTCCTTTTCCTGACAGCTAAGTCCAATGGGTCTATGTGACTCCTGACATTTTCAAACACAATACGTATCAACAACAGGCTTTTACTAAAAGAAAAAAATAAATAAATAAATAGACACCTACACTTCAACATGCAAAAAGATTTGGAAGAAAGTGCACACTATATAAACACGGCAGACAAGGATATGGCATAGGGCAAGCCAGGTCAAGGTGCTGCATAGACCTGCCAAAGGATCTGCAGCTGGGGAGCACTGAAGGGCTGCAGTAAACCTCTCCTCTGGGCACCCTGCCTAAACCCCATTCACAACAACATCCACAGTGTTAGATTAAAGGTCAGTGAGCCCAGTATCCTGTCTTTGACAGCAGCCACAAATGGATGCGGAGGGAAGAGGAAGACAAGTGCATATCCACAATCCTTCTCCAGATTATCCTTAGCTGCAAGTATTTTCACAGCATGAGTTTTCTGAGCAGAATGTGGCTTCCTTGTATTTAGATTATGCAAGGGATTTCCCCTCCAGGTATTTCTTCAGCTTCTTCTCAAGCTTAGGTGGAATTCTGGCATCTGCAATACCTTTCAGCAATAATTTTCCCAGATCTGCTGCACACCTAATGAAGAATATTCTCATTTTGGCCTGAATCTTAATGCAACTAGCTTCATTTATTGTTCATGCTTTGGAAGAGGCACCAAACAGCTGACCCCTAGCCACACTTTTCTGTGTCACTTCTGAGCATAGAGATGTACACCGTGCTGCTGGCAAGTCATCTGTTTTCCAGTGTGCAGACTGCTAACTGACATGGTGCTCATTTTCAGGTCAGGCATTCCCTATCTCTGCTCACCCTTGCTGCTCCTTCCTCACCCTTCTCCATGTGTTCTGCTTTCTTGTTGAATTTAGTGTCCCAGAACTGCACAGATGAGGGAAAACTATGGGATGGCAATATGCTCTGTTTAGCATCTATGCCTCTCCTAACTATTCCTAACATTTGTTTTACATACCTAAATGCAACTGAGCACTGAAATGATGCTTTTGAATGGCACAAGTCAGCACAAAAGCCAGTAATTTCATAAGTGAAGTTCTGGTTGCTTTGGTCTTTGTCTCCATACACATCACTGTACATACCTAGTCTACATTATTTAGACTACGTTATTTAAGCTGTATTATTTCACTTCAGTCCCATACAGTCCTTCCAGAATTCTTTGGTCTGCCCTTTCCTTGACACTCAGAGTAATGTAACACCATCAGCAAACTTCTTCACCTCATTACTTCCTGAGACTATGAACATTCTGGGACTGTGGGATTATCTCTGCCTTGAGAAGCTGAGAAAGAACTGCCGATGGACAAAGCTAACAAGACTGGACAACATGAGAGCTATTTACTTCCTACCTTATCCCTTTACTAGCTAAAACCTCCAATGTACAATCCATCTTAACTACTGACATCTACTATGGGGCTTATTCCAAATTACTCCAAATTGCTCCTTGAATAAATTACTTCAATCAGCAACTGTGATTAAATACAGTCCCAAGTACATGCTGGCATTTAGGGTCCAAACTAGCAAGCTGCTTCACATCCAGCTCTCACAAGGGGGGATAAACACTTCAAAGCCTTGCAGACAGTCTGCACCTTAGCTTTGTAAGATTAGCTAAGGGCTGTAAGGGCTCTCACTTTCTCAGAAGAACAGGTACATCAAGACCAGCTCTTTTTCCACATGTAACTTTACAGATGGCATATGAAATACAACTTTGTAGTGGCCTCATAGCCTGCTGAAGCTGACAGGAAATATCCCCATTCCTTTTCCTGAGCTTTGCATTCTGCAGTGCAGAGGCTGCTGTGAGCAAGGCCTGACTGGGGGATCATACACAGCAGCACCAAGCTTCATACTGACGGGTGCCACCTGTAAAAGCTGATTAGAAAGTGGCCCATCTGGAGGCATTTGTCTTCCTCCATTTTTTAGCCGTAGATAGCAGGCAACTTTGGACTGGAAAGTACAACCAACCACAACCACCACAGTATCTTGCCAGCTTGGGCAGAATTGGGTAGTGAAATTCCTCTGGCAGCACAAAATGGCAGATGCCTCTGCTGCTGACACTGACCTTTACAAGCTCAAATCTCAGCTGCAGCATCTGCAGGTCACCACAGTATCTATCAGATAGTACATAAAAAGTATACGAAGGAGTACATTGCTGACTCATGGCAATCAACTCAATGAACAAGAACACCTCTAAATGAAAATTTGGTGCGAAGATCCAAATAAACCAGTTTCCTCCTCCTTTCACAGCTCCTGTGTATCTGGACAGCTGTTTAGTACAGCACACAGAGGTAAGGAGCTCTGGTCACAACACGTGCCTATTGTTGCGAAACTAGTTTCACAGACCCTGTAATAACCTCCATGTGAGCCTAGCAGAGGCCACAGCACTATCAATCATGGCTGAGCCATGTGAGAAATACTGTATTTTCCGACAAAGTAATGCTAACCTCAGTACACCACAGCTTACATATTTCACACGTAGAGAAAGATCAATTATCTTGTTACATGGTGCATACTGTGTCCCGAAAAGGTCACTAGAATCATCTGACAGCAAAGTGAAAACATCTCTGGAAAGGTTTATCACCTTTGCCTCTGAGACATGCAGCACCACAGGAAATTAGAAAAGACAAATGTTTAAAAAGTAATCATCCCAGAAGTCACAGTATGAATGAAATATATACATAGAAAGGGACTCCAAAATTTCACTAAGGAAAAAAAAATTAATTGTACAGTGTCTAACAAATAATACGGTGCATAGAAATACAGTGTCACTACAGTACTTTTTTCTCTGTTGATGTCAAAGCTTTTAATAATGATGAATGAATAGCATCATCAGTACTCCATAGCTAGAGAAACAGACACAGGCGGAGGTCTGGCCTGGTTTTCGGAAGTGTTGGATGCTTGTCCAGACACTTAATAAGGACTGAGCATCTCAACTGTCAGGCTGCAAAAAAATGTGCCAGGTTCCTCCCAGGAAAGCAATTGAATGGGTTTGGAACAGAATCTAGTGCTCTCCCCTCACCCACTGTCTCCAAGTATCCACTGCCCAGGGACAAAGAAAGCAGAAGCACTTGAATATAAAAAGCTTATTTCCTGGAGACGTTTTAAAAAATATTTGTGCACAGATTGCATTTTCAGATATAAATTCTTTGCTTTAGGAAAAAAAAGAACATATTGAAAACCTGAAGAAATGGGAACTGAAAAATGTGGTTCCTACAGTTATATCCTAAAGCAAATGTCTAAAAGTGGTCAGGTCATGTGCGAATGAAATCAGAGATTGTCCCAGTAAAATCTTTTTTGTTTCACCTTCTAACACTGAAGATGAAAAGTAAACTGAAGTTACTCAGGCATCTCATTGGATTTTTTGACCCAAAATATATGGATCATTGCTTAGTCTTTGAGGCAGAAACAGCAGCCAGAAGCATAAAAACAGTGACTAGTTTTGGATCAAAAGCCTTGGCGTTAGGCCAGATCTTCTCCAAACACTCCATGTTTTTTAATGTTTTCTTTTCTGACAATGAACTTGTGCTACCTTAACTTCTCAGCAAGGCTGAGTTGTTCCCAACTCAAATGACTGCAAGCAGAATTAATACTCAGCACCTTTCAAAAACCACTCCAGAGTGCTTCAAATTTGCTGTTTGCTGCCTAATTCTGATGCTATGCACTCCTTGCACTAAGATAAGCAGGTTTAAATTAGCTTTTGAAGACCTATGTGAACTGTATCAATAAAACAGTAACTGCTCTGCTATAAGGAAACTATTCTTCTGACCTCCATTTCTCCAATGACTGAGGCAATATTTTTAGTTCGTTAAAAGTATGTCTAATAGCCCTGTAACCAAAGTATTGCTTTATACAGCAAATCACATTTTCAAAATATATTATAAACCTTTCTTCACTGTCCTTTCCCTCATCTCATTCTTGTTGCTATTTTTGCATTTATCTTACATAACTGTTCACATGTACTAGGACTGGAAATCTGCACATCTGAAAGTGTTCTGTAATAAATATTTCTGCTTTTCTTTTTAGTTTATCTAACAATTAATTTTACTCTGAAATATCTGAAACGTTCACACTCACTTAACAGCTTTGTAATCTTTCACATAAAGAAAAATTTCTGCTGTTACCCTTATCTTCCATGCTAGCCATTTGTTCTACACTACTGCCTCAAACACTGAGAATGCTCACCTTCTACCTTCATAACTGTCATTGTGTTGAATGCATCATGCACGTGACTCTGTCTGCTCTGCAGCTTATGGGGTGTGAGGGAGGAGGGAATCAGCAGTGGAGTGACTAAATTCTAAATTAGCTGGAATGACACCACTGCTGCAAACAGAAGCTATTCCTCTTGAAAATTCACTTCCCAAATCCTGTAAAATATTCGTTTTTTAAAAAGTGTAGTAGCTTCCAAATGACACCAGGAAAACTTAGCTGCTTAGACTGCACAGGAAAAATGTACCCAGCTGTGGAAATAGAAGATGATTTGCCTTTGTCTCAGTTTATCCCCAAGAAACCAATTTTTTTTCATCCTAGATTAATTCAGCATTATGCACCATTACCTCCAGATTACTCAAGCACAACCAGCACCAATAAACTATAATTAAATTCACTCTTTGTCACAGGCACATCAGACTGACTAAACCAGCAAATTTGCATATAGATTACCTTGCTATTTGTCTGCTTTGAAAGATTTTTCAATATGATATGACAAAACCAGCTCCTGGACTGGCATACACACACATGCTGCACAAAATAAAGATTATGCTAGACTTCCTGCTCAGTGAAACTGATGCTGTTGGAGGAAGATGAACAGACTCCTTCCTTCATGGTGGAATCTCTTGGTTTTGAGGGCTTTCAACTTCAGAATACAAAATCAATCGCAAAAGGTCTTATCTATTTCCACTGCATCCCCCAGACAACTTAGCAGACAGTGAAAGCAAAGATCTATTGGGAATTCATGTATAAAAGTTGGCTTTTGTAAATGCAGAGGATACTGTGAGGAACCAAATGGCTCCAACTAGCATGCCTGCTGTGCACAGCGTGGGAGATTATTTTTTCTGTGAAGGAGGGAGGTTTCTCTTCCCTCTCTGCTTCTCTCCAGCAGTGTCTAGTGCTCTCTGCAGGGTTGCAGACAGCTGTGTGGAGAATGAGGGAAGCTCAGAAACTCTATTTTCAGTATACTGAGGTGTTTGTCCTTTGGTTTGTGTTTTCTATGTATGGGATTTGAGGGATCAGCGTAGAACAATCTGTACAGACCAAGTAGCTACTGGGAAACATCACAGTTTTTCAAGCTTTGTAGTTGCCCCAACACCTAATGATTCTTGAAAGCCAAGTCCATTGGAGCCTCCATGCCAGGCCATGCTCTCATCCTGGGGACCCAGCCACATATGTTCTGGTTTGCTGCACAGGAACAGACAAAGGTGACCTCTCTCTCTGACAGCACTGAGCCAGCTGTGCTTTTCAGTTGCTCCCAGCTGGGCTTTCCACTGCCTTAAAGGAGCTGGTAGGAGGAAATAGTTGCTTTGTTCAGTTGCTGCAGCTGTCTCCTGGGTGGTTCTGAAAAAAAAACCACCCAAAGTGCCCTGTCTTTTGCTGATGGTCGACATGTTGTGCTTTTGAATTGGTTCTGGAGCACCATCCTTTTTCCCATCATCTCCTTACTGTCTTGATAGTTAAGGAATAAACAAAAAGTTCTGCATTTTAAGTCTGAGGTACAGCTGGCATAAACAGCACAAAACAATAGGCAAGGAATGCTCAGAATTCATCACACTTTTCTGGTTGTAAGAGGAACAACCTACAGAACAGATCTGCAGCCCAGAACACACGTATGTTCAAAATACCTTGTTCAAAACATCAGAGGCTGCAAAATCTACACTGGCTTCTGTTTTAAGTATCAAAGCAACCTGCCCATGATGTGCATGATCTCCTTGTTGTTACACTAGCATCTGTACCCCACCTGGCAGCTAATTAACTCACATACGAACCACTAGAGTTAAAATTAGAGGGCTGGATTATAAACAAGCCAATGTGTAAACAGGACATAGGGAGCTACCTGCTCATAGGCTCTGTGACTGGGCACATGTTGTGTGTGTTAACTGGGACAGGCACTAAAACCAAACGCTCACTGTATACATGAGCCTCTCACCTGAGTATTAGCCTATGACAAAACTAGAGAAAAAGCCCCCACCCTGTTTATAAAGATCAAGGTGTATTCAAAGTATTCAAAGAAATGCCATGGAGACACTGGGGAGAAAGCCCACGTAGTTCAGGGCAGTGTCAGACAATCTGGGAGATCTCATCATTCTAGTCAAAACCAAGTTACTAGTGTTAGTTGTGTTTAACATTATTTCCACTGCTCTTCTTTCCCAGAAACTCTGATTATACCTTGCACTGCAAAAATGACAGGAATGCTGTGCTCATTCTCATAATATCTCTTGAGGACTCTTCCCTCCACAAACACATATAAATGACAAATGCTGGGAGTTAGTCAAAAGAAATATTCTTTCTTTTCTTCCTGATAATATGAAACAGGATCTATGGAGGCAAGTACAAATGTTACTGGTTTTAGATCAGTTATTTGTTAAGAGGTCTCATTCAAATAGGGGTTAGAGGAAAAGAAGGGATGCTTCCTTCATGCATGAGGTCATATTCAACCCCAGATCTGACCACTTCTCATTTACTGCCCTCTGAATGAAAGAACAGCATTTCTCCTTCTCTTTAAGTAAGAAAGCAAATAAACTTAACCAGTAGGGTCAGAAATAAATACAGTAGCATTACAGCTCAGTGCTCAAATCAGGGAGATTGTGTCAGGTTTAAAATTCAGCAGGACCTTCCACCTAGCACAGAAGCAATATATTGCTGAAGTTGCTAAGTCCCTGTATTTCTCCTGCACTACAAAGTATAAGCTGGGCTCTTTCCTGTAAGCTGGGCAGTTTCTTTTATTAAGTTTGAAATACAGCAGAAGTATTAACTTGGTTGATTACTGCTCACTGCTTTGAGAGTGGTTCCTGAAGAGCTACTCATTATCCTCAGTAAGCAACAATCCTATGTAAAATGCAGTTTTATGTTGCTATTCAAAAACATTTTGACTAATGTTACAGCTTGCTCAAGCTATTAAAGACCGTGGATTAACCTATTTTCCAAAATGTGAATATCTCCTTTAATTCACAGCCATCCTCAATGAACAGCTAGCATGGGCTGTTGCTGCTGCCCTTCCAATGACTTTCCTCCACTTGCTTTAAAGATAATCTGCTGCCAACACAAACAAGCAACTGGAAGAGAACCTCTGCAGAACTCACTGCTATGAGACACACTCTGGGGAATGGAAGATCTGTAAAGAGATAGCATTGCAACTGTGCTGTGGAGGAATTTCTATCTGGATTAGATTGAGCTGAGCATGCACATTCCTTCAGAATTACCAGGTTAGAAGCAAAACGAAGGCAAATGTTTACCTACTACATCTCTTGCCTATTGCTCACTGCACCAGTATGCCCAAGTATTATATTCCATACTCAGAACTTCATTCTTGAAATACAACAGGATGAGAAGTATCTCAAGGATGACGGTTTGTTTTCCTTGGACATCTCAGAAGAGGTGTCTCCCAAGCAAGGCAGATGTGTGTTTTCCATGTGAAAACAGACAGAAACAAAATGTGACTAAGTGCAATAAATGACTTTTGGCTTTACTTCTGTATCGCCAAAAAAACCAACCAGAGAGATCAACATTTAACTTTGTTCTTTCCCTCAGACCTCAACTTGTATTATATCCTCAGCTTCAACTGAAGAGAAGGATTCGACAGGACTCATCACAGCTGAAAGTCTTCAAAATGGTATAAAATGAACTTGAATTACAGCATAGAAATATGAAACTCTCCATTTCATCACTCTAAGAGAGCCCCTCCAGATGGGAGGCTTTCACTTTTGAAATAACAGAAGATTTGAAGATACCAAAGCTTGCTTATACTTCCTTAGCAACTTCAGTCACTGAAAGAGAAGTGCTAGTAGAAGCCAAGTCTGAAACTGATCCTGTCAGGAATCTACCAAATGTTGACTAACAGGAATTAAAATGAAGAACAATCAGCATAACATAATGTATCCATCACAAAGTAGAATTGCTTGGATATAATGATCTCATCAATATGATGTTTACTCTAGTACACTGCAAACACATTTAAGAAGCACCAGAGCAAACACTATTACTAAATATGTTTCATACACTTACAAGCCTCTTATACAAAAAGCTCGCTAGTGATCTCTTGATCTTGTTCTTCACATTTCATGCTGAGGGTAAGGTGCTAACATCACACATCCAGTTAAGCAAGTATTTCAGCCTAGTAGCTTATTCTTTGTTTAAGTTCTTATTCATAACATCCCTCTTTTCACAAAAGATGGCAATAAATCCAGAAAGTTTTCTCTTCCATTGTGAACAGTTAAATGTATTGCAATGTACACCTCAAAAATCATGCTACTATTCTCATCTGAATAGAAGTAAATAACTATTATTAAATTAGTCAGATACTCCTTTGACCAGATATGTTTTGGATTGAATCTTGTAACAAAATTATAGATAGATAGATAGATAGAAATATGGTTTCAAAGGTTTTGAAATTCTATTTTACCTTCTTTTTTAAATTACCTCCTCTTTTTTTTTTTTTTTTTTCCATTACAAGTTAAATTTTTCAGACCATCCCTATTTTACAAAGAAAGACAATGGATGTCACTTGTTTGTTTTTCCCTGGGCATTTTATAGAGAATTTGAGTATTAAAACTTTCCAGCACTGTTAATTAGTTATATGTGCTACGGAAAACAAGTCTGAGTCTATAAACCACTTCTGCTTCACCATCTGTAAATGAGGCTAGTAGATATTTTGAAGCTGAACCAAAAAAACGTTAAAAGTGTGCAGTTACAGACAGCAATGTGGTATTATAAGCAACTTATGATGTGAATGCTTCCTGTACCTTCTTTCTCAGACAGCAAGATATTGTGTTTTTTAGTATCTGACTTGTTACACAGGTCCTTAAACAGAGAAGAACCAACAATATTATCTTCTGTCTCAAAAACAAGCCCTAACTACTGCAGCCTCAAGGCTTCATTCCGCCACCTGAATTGTGTGAAAAGCATGGGCTTTTCTGTTCCTGAAACAAACACAGAATTCCCAGCCTATCTGCAGTGTTACTACCTGGAGAGGTACCTGTGTGATTCTTACTTCAACAGCAATAAATTCATGATTGCATAACACTGTCTTTTGCCTAGATGCTACAAGTAGCTTTGCAATAAAATACGCCACCTAAGATATCTATTAAGCCAAGATTTCACATCAACAAACTATTCAACAGGTATGACCACACTGCAAATAAAAAGTACACGTAAAAGTGGTCATAAGGTTGGCATTAGGGACTGCCAGTCTTCTCACCATACAACTGCCTCGTGAGACATTTGTCCATATGTGCTCAGTCACCTGAGGAGTCACTGGAAGCACAATCAGTCTTGTTCTGAACAAAAGTTTGCAGATACAGTGTAGACATATATCACAGCACTACCAATCCCTACAATTCAGAAGAGTGTAAAGATATGTTGCTGATCAAGAATGAAATGAAGAAGAGAATACTTTCTGCAAAATCATGGTTTGTTTTTAATGTCATAAAGTTTCTTGGAGCTTGAAACTTAAATATTTTTGAATCTGCAATAATTTGTGTAAGACCTTTGCAGAACTTATTTTTCTTGTACATTACCTTTAAGACAAAGCAGTGATCTGTAGGTGCCTTATATTTCACTTTGTGTTGAGAACCATAATAAACGTTCATATTCTCAAACTGAATGAAGCACATCAGATCCCGGGATGTCTATAAATGAAAATCAAGCACAGCATTGTTAGAATAGATTAACTTTTGACATGACACTCATTAAGGGACTGTTTTCAAGTGTATGAAAACTGATGCTTTTTATTTTTTTTAACTGTCATAAAATTGACTGGAGAAAGATTAATTTTAAGAGCATGCATTATTAAACTAACATTTGGAAGAAGGTCAGCGCATATTGGGAATAACGGTACAACATGTTTTTCTGCTTTCGCTACACTTTATTGCTTTGTGTGGAGATTCTGGCTTATGGCTTAAAAAAAAACCCACAAAACAGAAGACCATAGTAAGAATTAACTTTTGTAAAATACACACAGATCTTGCAACCACACCCCTATAATTCCAAGTGGAGAATGATGGTTTGGGGTTCTAAACTGATTTGGGAGCTTAACTCTCTTTGATACATGTAACAAATGCAAGCTCTCATTAGGAAATAAAAACACATTTCATCTGTTTTACTTTGAATTTTCTCAAATTTCCTGGCATTGTTATTGTTTTGTTTATCACAATATGTTGCTTAGGTAACAAGGTTTCTGTTACTGGCACACTTTTCTGTTCAGAATTCTGCATAAAAAGCATACCTCTTGCAATATTTTGAGTGGAAATGCAGAAATGGCCATGTCATACAGTCACTGTTGGTTAAACTGAGAAATCAGGAAATTGTGAAAAAACAAACCCTCCCTACCCTTAAGAATGGGGTTATACTTCCACACACTTCCACATGTGATGGTTCTTCTGTGTTGTTTTCATTTTTACTGCTACTTTCACTACTATGTGCCCTTGAGTTGGGTTTATTTATGCTAGTGCATTTAAAAAATGAGTTTGCAAGTAAGATTTTTAATGAGAAAACACTCCATGTGGTATGTAGACTGACTTCTCCCTCCTCTTTCCTGAAGTTCACGTCAGGGATTTTGTCACTGACTGTATAAACTTATGATTTTCCATTGCTGCAAGTTCGCAAACATGCTCAAATCCACACAGTATAATAAGGAGTTGCTCCTTTCCTTTAGGCAATTAAGACCAATTCAAATGCATTCATTATTTTCACGCAAGGAACAAAGTCACTTACTGCTAGTATTTCTTCAATGTTAACGTGATCAGACAAAAAAACATAACTAACATAAACATTTCAAAATTGTATCTACAGTTTTGATTCTGCTGTTTTGTGGCCTTACTCATTAGCAGCACAATTTTGAATGGGCTAGGTAGGGTAACAATTAAGAAAGGAATGAAAATGATAATGATGACTGGTTCCTGGAGGCATGTGTATAAAAGTGTCTGGAATTGTTCCTGCATTTTTAAAGGTATGGTATTTTATAGCTAAAGTGAAGTGCCAAAGAAAGGTATGCCAGATTTCTTTGCTTTTCTGTATTATAACAAGTGAAAATACGATGACGTTGGATTTCAAAACAGCTGCACCAGCTGAAGACATTATTGCCCATTGAGGATTTGCTTCTGTATTCTGAAAAATCACTTTACCCGCAACCAAATGCAGCAAGTTGCATGAACATTCTTTATACCATCTCAACCTGCTGCTGGCTATTGATGGAGGCAGGCTACAAGGAAATGCCTCAAATGGACTTTTCATTTGACTGTTCGTACACTCAGTCTACTTCAAGTGACTTTCAAATAGAATTCTAAGTCCTAATTGATAGAAAGTTGTGTGAGTGCAAGAAAATTGGAGGATGGAAAACTGTTATCTCAGGGTCAGATAAAGTCACAATAAATTGCTGTGAAGGCAGCGAGGTAATCTAGGTCTGTATTTCACTGAGATTCGGTTATAAGCACAGGTCAGTGGAGCAGCAGCACTTTCTTTACAAGCTATCAATTGTTTTGTTTTTTTTTTCCTTTTAATCTAGTCATGAAATGGGAGAGTTAAGTTTAACAGCACAAATTGTAGTAGTAAAACTCTGTCATCAGCATCAGAATTTCCAAATATTAAGTATAAGCAGAGCTGCAGGTGGTAAAAAAAAAAAAAAAAAAAAAAAAAAAAAAAAAAAAAGCCCCAAACAGTCTCCCTCAAGCACAATATGCTCAGGATTCCCCTAGTTCTTCAGTGTTGGCAATTCAGACTCTTTAAATACTTGGCAATACTTAATGTCAGCAAATCAGTTCTGTCAGGTGGACACTTCTGTCTTACTTCCTTCAACTCAAAGCACAGTTCTAAAGAGCACAACATTCTCTAGGTAAAGATCACTGTAGGAAAAGAATGCATGCCATTTCTGCATGCTGTTTTTTGGCATAGGAAGTCGGTAGCCTACAAAGTCAGATTCCACTTTTTTGTGACAAGAAATTAGTTCTGAATTTTTAAAATATTCTTCCACGGGGAACTCATGTAACAGTGAAGTACTTTGGCAGCATAACACCAATTGAAGAATGCTGCAGTGTTTTTCTTCCCCCTGCTGATTTCCGGTGGAGTGTTATTTCTTTAATGCTTTTATCTCTCCATGGAAATCAGAAGGAGGGAAACATGAGAGGATCCAGGGACTACATTCTAATATTTGCACAAGTGGTGCAGTCAAATTTAAAAATAAAACAAAAATAAAAACAACAAAACAATAAAAGAGTACTCTCTCAGATGCACCAGTGCTCTTATATGCCACCTTGGGAGTTCTTCACTTTCACCTCTGTTAATTGTTTTATTCCTAAAAGGATTATTTGGCTTCCTGACCTTGGTTTTTCCTTTGGGTACATAATAAATTCCAGAAGCTCGCAGAAGAAAATAACGCCTCTTCCAGGACTTTTTTCCATCTTCTTTTAAATAAAGTGCCCCTTCAAGCTCTGGCACAATGACAGATGCCCCACAGAAGCTTTCCTGTGCAACAAAAAATGCTCTCTTGAAAAATAAAGACATTTCCTGTGTTAGTGAACATATTAACATGGGGAATGCAGCTACCAGGGGGATAAACACCTTAGGCAGGAAACTCTTTCAAGCTCAAGCAATAACTCAGTCATACAAATTGGGGGTGCTCACACTGGAAAAGAAGATGTGTAAACCCTCTGTTCTCCAAAAGGTTATGCAGAAACAGCTACAAAGGATTTTGACATAGATGCACCTAGAGAACGCAATAAAACAGAATGCTTGGTAATGCTGTTTTTATTTCTCTATTGCTCTATCCATAAATTTTGTAGAGAAATATACTTGTCAAGAGAATCTTCAGAAATCACTTAGGAAAAAAAAACATCTATCATCACTTTCACTTATAAATACATGCTAGAATTTACAACACTGTTTAAGGAAATACACTTCATTGTTTGCTTGAGGTACCCACTGTTGGGCAATCTTTGATGTCAACACACTTAACAGAATTTAGCAGGACTTCTGCTGGTTGGCATCTGGTGTACTAATTTTAAAAAAGAGAATCCTCAGGCAACCAAGAAAGGCATCTTTCCTGAATTTTTACTTAAGCCAAAATGCTTACCAGTAAAACTGTGGTAATCTTTCATGTAACTTTCACATAACTCTGGATTTCCCTCTCTCAAAGCATACAGTTGAAGAAAAACTTCAGCAAGAAAGGCAAAAGGCTGAACAGACTTCCTGAAAAACTGCAGAGATTCTTCTCTTGCAGTACAGCTCATGATTTGAGGTAGTGAGAAGTACATCTGTTTTTAGTGCAAAATATAATTGTTTGCTACTGATTAGTCTTACTAATAGAAAGCCACAAAGACTGACCTAAGGATGTGGTGCAGTTGTTTATTTTATTGGTGGTTGTATAATATTGCTTCTCATAGAAACACTAAACAAATATATTTCTCCATCACTTAATTTCTCTGATAGAAGATAAAATAAGCATTTTTAGAGGCAAACAGCAGATGTAGAGAAAAAAACAAATACTAAACCTGAGACACAAAGTTGCTATTACCAACTATCACAGAACTTCCTGTTGCTACACTTCTGCCCACAAAGAACTGAACACTATTGTTACAGAGCAGATACAGTTGGTGGCAGTTTTGGTGGCCTTTCCATTATCAACCTAGAAAGCTGGCTTACCTCCAGTAAAGCTTCTTTGCTTTTATCATTCATTTCTTTGCTTTCATTCTTCCCTTTGTTTGCCAGGTAGAAATTCTGATAAAGACATAAACAAAATTCATGTTCTTTAAAAAGATATCAATACAAGTAATCAGACTGCTAAAACCCATTCAACAGGTATTCAGTCTTCTGATACTGAATATGCAGACTAATAACAGCAGGTGCATATGGACACTTCTTATGTGGACACTTCTTATACAAAACCTTAATGCCTGCTGATGAGTTTTAATTCTTCATTTTGAAGGTAATTCAAAAGCACAGACACCAGCTGCCTGCAGATAGTAAGGTAACTATGCATAAAGGAAGCAGATAGGTCGAGGAGTTATGCCGTGCATCAAGTAGCACTTGGATCTGTGGTCAGAATTATAATGCTCAAAGCTCTTGTGTTTAATCACCTGCTAAACAAAAGTGGACATAGAACTTGAAAACATGGGACAGTCTTACTGATTTCCCTGGAATTAGTAAAGCATTTAAGTTTACATAACAAAAGGCATAATTATAAAACATGTTTTTTTTCTAGGAGGCAGACAAAATTGTAAAAACCCAACAAATTTTGAAAACCATCTACTTTTCCTTCAGCAATTCTGTAGCAAAAAAAAAAAAGAGAATTTACCTACTGTTTCATCAGAAAGACACGTCTCAAAATTATCAAAATGTAGCAATGTATTTACATGGACAGAAATCAACAAAGAGTAAGCTACAACATGATTGCAAAGCCTTATCAAAAGACAAATAAGAAATATATACATTAAGGAATATGCTGTTTCTACATTATATGGAACAAACAAGTAGCATATCTACCCTGCCATCATACAATGTTTATAACAAAAAAGTTTATCTGAGATGAAACCCTGTCTTTCCACATAACCACATCTTTTTCAAGCAATGTCATGAACAGTCTGCAAGAATGCAAGCCCCACAGCAGATGGCTTTTGGAGGGGCACCAAGAGAGGAAGAGGAAGAGGTGTGGATGACCTCAAGGGGAGCTCTTGAAAAAAACTGCTGTACTAAAAATTCACATTAAGTGAGATAGAGGACATGAGAAAGTGAGACACCCTGCAATTTAGCCTATGCAGATGCCAAGACGTGAACATAAGAGACTTTTAACATTCAATGCCACTGACAGGCTAGGAAATACATAAATATTTATCTGCAGGATATGCAACAGAACTTGACAGGCTCCAGATTACCTACGTACATTTTAAGTCCAGGAATGAAGGTATGCAAGCATATTTTAGACCACAGCTTCATGACTGCTTCAGAAAACATTTTTCATAGCAGAAAAAAAAATCACAAAACAACTCAAAACAAAATCTGCTTGGAAGTGTGTTCTCAGTGTAATTCATACAGCAATGCCCGCCTGTGAAGCCCAAAACCACAGGTCTGAGTGAATAACAATCCTCCACTCAACCCTCTGGAAGAAAGATACCACCGTGAGTTGCTGTAGCCAAGAGCCCTGTGTATATACAACAGCACTCCCTCCGGGGCCTTACCACAGTGCACTTGTTTGATGTGGGCACACACTTCTGCACTGATGAAGAAACCTCAGAGGGCACTGTTAAGCTGGATTGGGCCTCTGGACTTTAGTACAGATGCAGAAAGCAGAGGGACATGCAAGCTCAAAGTTTTCTTTTCTTACTGATCAGTGTAAAGACACTGTAGAACCCCCTAACATACACATGGACAATTTATCAAGGTAAGTACACTTTGTCACTGTCTCAACAAAGCCTGAGTCATCAACTCTACTACGAGTGGGGAGAGTATCCATCTGTGTCAGTCAAGCCCCCAGCACACTGGTAATAAGAAAACAAAGCTCCTCTGATTACAGCTGATTCATATTCAAGCATCTGGCATTTATTTAGCAGAAACACAGACCACCCAGCACTGACAATCAGTGGTAAAGATGGAAAGTTTGTAACGCTATCCACGCAGGATCTCTAACAAGGCTGCTTTTTCATAAACCAACGTTACACAGATGTACACTGTCATCTTTCACCTGTCAATACAGATTTCATTTATTACTGATTACCTCCTTTATGTCTTGGCCCTGGAATTTGAGGAGGCACGGTGCTTTTTATTTGTCAGTGGTTGAAGACCTGAGGAGCAGACTGTACACTGTACTTGTTTTACCACTGTGTGGTCTCCTATTTTTCATCAGAAGCATTCATGCCATGGGAGGCAAGCACATGTGTCCACAAGACGTCATTCCAAGTCCAGTAGTCAAAGGTCATGATAAAAGGCAAACTCTTGCCTGCCTGAGGATACCACTGAGAAAATCATGTTTGGCTTGGGACGTCATATCTTAATGGGACAAGATGTGGCAACGGGGTAGCTCTCAGCATATGTCTACAAATTTGAGAATTAAGTTTTACTTCAAAAGACAGTGTCTTTCTCTCAATAGAAAAACCTTAAGCTGAGCTTAGTTAACAGGATGGATTCATCCCCTTGCAATGATAACATAAGAAAGTAAACATAAGTGGTTATAATAAAGGCTGCCACAGGGTTTGCTTTGTTCTGTTTGGACTATGAAAGTGGAATGGAATGGAATAGAATAGTTCAGATGGAAGGGACCCACAAAGATCATCAAGCCCAAATGCCTGAAGATTTCAGGGCTAACCCAAACATAAAGCATGTTACTAAAAGCATTATCCAAATGCATCTTGAATACTTGAGCAAGGGGCATCAACTATCTTGCTAGGAAGCTTGTTCCAGTGTCTAACCACCCTCAAAGAAAAGAATTTTTTCCTACTGTTGGATTAGAGATGAGTAATCAAGTGTTCTTGAAAAATTCTTCCCCATGCCCACACATACTGTATCAGTTGAATTTGAGACAAAGCCAGTTCTCTGCCATCCCCTTTTACCTGAGTCAGATTAATGCAGAGCTACAGTGGCTGTCTAGGCACATACTGACAGCCAGGTATGACATATTCAGGAGATGTTATGCCCGCATTGGCCTCTGTGCTGACACAGGAAGCTGGCAAAACTAACTGATGACCACATGCACAAAAGCAACTCCTGTAAGAATGTTACAGCCAGACTAAGTTAATTTTGTGCCTTGCACTGCATACAACCTAAGCATACAACCTTTCCACTGTGGGATACAGTCATCTCCTTTTTTTGTGGAAAAGTAGTTAAAATTCATGCCAGATTATTCTTGTGTGTATAACCCACACGTGATAGTGAAAGATGGAAGACACCATGCAGCAAATAAAGCTGCTGCTTTGTACTCGCATCTATCTTCTTCAAGCAATGAGCTGCCTGATTACCCTCATCCAAAGTGCACCTGTAGTGATTCAAGAACTGGTGAGCTCGCACTGGCATGCTACACGTATCCTATTTCAGCTGAGTGCAGAGCGCAGCATGGTTTGTACAGAATAAAAATACAAATGAGAATGTGGTCATATCTGCAACCTGTATCATGATACACGTGCCCCCTAAACCAAATGCACATAAAAATTATTAGAATATGCCAATAATTGCTCTGGAGAGCACAAATGTAAATAAAGAAATGAAGCTAAAGGCAAAGCCCTTCTGAAGCCCACAAAACTCTGCTTGATTTTATAACGTGAAGAAATGGCTACATCTGACTTTTCATGCCTGGAGGATGATGACCTTCAAGTGTTCTAGGAGGAGGGAACACAGAACAAATGAAAGATGTAGCTAACAACAAAGCACTGAATAGGCTGATTAAAAACTGCCTGTAAAACAGTTAAACTGTGCAAAGTCTCTTATGCTACTGACCCAAGGCAGAACAATATTTATCTACGTAGTGTCTTCAACTTGAAACTACACTATGGTCAACTTGAAACTACACTATGGTCACAGATACACTAAGAAGAGAATGAAGCTAAGATTACTAACGACTGGGAGAGCAGTAAAAAAACACTTCCCTTTCCTCACTTCTGTTTCTTTGTGCCTTTGCCAGCACGCTGAACAGTCAGGTTTCTGCCACCCTTCTATGTTTCCTTCCTGGGTCAACAGTGGAAACAAAAAAACAAAACAAAACAAAACAAAACAAAAAACAACAAAAAAAACAAAACAAAAAAAAGCAACAAAAACCATGATTCTTAAAGCTTGGCCAAAGTGGTTAAAAACAGAACTGTTACCAGGTGGATACTGGTTCAATTTCAGTGACTTCAAAATAAATATTCAAGAGTGAAGCTCATTTCAGATGTCTAGATATGAAAGATATTACAACTTCTTACTGCATCTCCTTGTGCTGTTTAATATTGCTTTGAGGAAGTAAAATCCTTGTTCAAGTCAATGGATTTTCCATTGGAGGGCATATGTCTTGCTTTTGGCTTATAAATGTGGGAGCAGAAGCATGAAGCACTTACTGCACCCAGATCTCTTTACATTTTCCTGAATAATGTCCAAAAATTACAGAAATTAGAGAAAGAACATGCACGTGGTGTCACCTGGATCATTTGAATATTTTCCTGGCAGTTTTTATCAGCAACAGAGACGCACAGAAAATCATAGTCCATTAATTAAAAATCAAATGCAGTGTTCTAGGAGTGACTCAGGAGTTTAGACTGTTACAGTGAAGCAAAAACATCTCCTACATTAGTCTCTATTAGCTAAGAATAATCCTTGAACTTTTAAAAAAATAAATAGTCTTAAAATCCGATGACCTTCCCCTTCAAGAGACAAGTACAGCACCACACAGAGCATCACTCAACTGCATGACAAAGCACAAAGGTTTTCTTTATCTGTACGTGCACCAGTATGTATTTTTGTTTCACTCTTTGATCATAGACTCATGACGTTCCATCTCTATAGATGAATCACCAGTGCCATTAATGGAATAGGCTTTTGCAGTGAAGTCTCTGTAGGATGAATTATAACACAGTGAGGAAGCAGCAGAAGTGTCTATCATGATGAAGAAGGGGGAGGAGATCTGAGGATTTTGCAATGTTTTTTCCAAAATGTGTTCCAAAGACTTCAAAAATTGTTTTATGGAACAAAGCTGTAGTTAAATGGTAGAGAAGACTGCATGACAAGATGGCAATCTCCAAAAACAGCCAATGGCATTAGCTAGCAGGTAGCTTGCAGAAAGAAATAATATTAGCACAGGTCATGGACATTCTCTGGAAGCCCACATCTGGACATTTTTATAGCTAGATTTTAAAAAATCATTTCATTGTAACAAACCTCTGTGATTAAAACTTAGTATCACTAATTTGTCTATGAATAAACTGTATGCACCTGAGCACCTTTGGTATTTGCTTCTTTTGCTGTTTCCCCCCTTTTCCCCCCTTTTTTTTTTCCCCAGAAAAAAACATCTGCAAGTTACAGATCTCTACAGGTAATCTCTGAAAGAATAAGCACTAAATAAGAATAACACGAGGAATCCTGCTGCTGCAGCATTATCATTTCGCATATAAAAAAAAGCATTCTGCAATTTCTGTATTCACAGAATGAAGCAACATTAAGATAGTCTGAGCTAGGGAGATGAGGCTGAAGGTACTGAGAATACTGTATCAAAGCATTGGATTTCAGTTTCTCAGTGGTTATATCATAATTTCCATAAGTAGTTTGCTACATAATCACATACACTGCCCTCCCCTCCATTTGGTTTACTTTTTCAGAGAGTCAGACCAGATTATGCATCATCTATAAAAAAATAAATGTTCAAGAGACATTTGGACAATGTCCTCAAAATATGCTTTAACTTCTGGTTTGCTCTGCAGAGGTCAGGCACATGGAGATGATCACTGAATGTCCCTTTCAACCAAACTCCTCTATACATCTATACTTCTATATTTTACCATGTTTCATGAGCTCTGTCTGTGCAGTACTGCTTACTTTCTGTCAAAAAGACAAACTGTTGATATGACTGTACTATTTTGCATGTCCCACAGTGTTTGAATTTACTGAGCCTGACAGATGGTTAAACTTTATTACTGGCATAGTATTTCAATAGTATGATAGCCACAACTGATACAGTCTCCTTAGGCTGTTTGTTTTTGAGCTTATCACAGAGACGCAGAAGCTCAAAGACTAAACACGTCCAGATCAAGCTCAGTGTGTCCTGAGGAAGGCAGACTTAAGATTCATACTCTGCTTTTGGTTTAGGTCATGTTTATTTTGAGAGATCATGGCAACCAAAATACCTAGAATCTTCATCTAAGATTTACTTCCCAGGAGGCCCTGCCCTAAGCCACAGCAAACATCATTACAACAATATACAACTGAACCCCTGCTGTTAAGTATGTTTATGTGCAGTAGTAAGTATGACATCTTGAGTCATCACTTTCAAACTCTGCTTTGCTGTTTCATATTAAAAATCAGTATTAATCTATATACATTCCAGGATAAGTTTTCTTTCCCTGACTGTAGATAGCTCTTATGCACTTCCTCTCTGCAGATTTTATATGAAACTCTGTCTCACTCTAAAAAACCTTCCTAATGGGCACCTTGGTGAGATTTGCTGCCGAATTATGTATTTATTTTTTCAGCAATGCTGAATTTCTCATTTTTTCTTGCTGCCCTCAGGATCAAGCCAAATGCTCAATGAGCTAACAGGGTCAGGACAGAATCCATCACCTGTATGTACTGAGGTATTTGTAAACGTGGTTTCAACCACATAATACAAGAAAGAAACGATTTGTGAATAAAATCTATGTGAAGTACAGATCCTCATTTTGCAAAGTTAGCACACAAAGAAGGGTACTGTTTACCCAGTCCACTTTCCCAGTCTAAATGAAATATAGATAATTCCCTTTAGTACTCAGTATACTCCTTATGAATTTTCCACACATAACTGACTAAGACTGGACCTTCAAGGCAGTACTGATTTTTATCATTAGGAACACTGGTGGAAACTACAGCACTGACAAAGGCTGGGTTTTTGCAGATCTGCCATCTCAACAGTCAACTGTCAACTTCACCAGTGGTGAAGTGCACCCATCTTTCTTCTTCTTCTTTTTTTTTTTTTTAACCCCTGCAGACATGATTTTAAAACTGTATCAGAATAGAAAAGAAAGACTGGTTTTCAAATCCTTGCACTCAATATATTTTTTTTCCTGAGAACACACATTTAGTTATCTCTAATTTAGAACTCAGCTGAAATAAGTAACTTAGAACAGAGCTGAAAGCAAATTAGTAATGCAATAGGCAGCACAAAGACAAAATGACATTATACCATGGCATCTTACCTGAGGATTTTTAAACAAAGCATATTTTTCACTTTTTTCCAAAAATAGAATCTTATTCTCACTGTCTCGAGTCCAGTCTGACAACACTTCAACAACATTCTCGTGGTCTTCAAAAAACCTTTCTGGAAAGACAAAAAAGGTAATGTAAGTCATATGGACTCTCCCTTCTCCTGAGGCTGTTGAAATTCCTATGTCAGAATGCAGACGTTATCTGATGTTCACTCAGAATTGGCTCTTTTTTCCACTGCACAGAAGTGAGCAAATCCATACGAAAACAGTGTCATGTGGAAGTGCAAATCAGCTACAGAAGCAGTCTAGCATGCTCAAGCATGACTTGGAGTCCTCCTGCATTCTGTGCTGTTGCCCAAAGACTGCAAAGGAGGGAAAGAGTGATCCACTAGGAGTGGATGGTTACATTCATGTCTCTCGTTGCCCTTCATGTTTGTTAGCTTTTACTTTTTATTGCTTTTTTTTTCTCTTTTTTTTAGTATTATCGGAGATGTTTTCTCACCAGAGTTGCTGAATTGGGGAAAAAAACCTAAAAATTTATTTTTACATTGTTTTACTCACTGAAATTTAAAAAAAGAGAGCTTTCTGTCACCAGAAAAAAATTGATGTGCTACAACTAAAATCTTTTGTTTCAGGCAACTGCATTAAAAACAAGTGTCAAAACAAAGGAAATAGGAAGGCAGACTACAAACTGATGTGAAGATCATCTGTTTCACTCAGCATCTCAGCAGTTAATCTAATTGGAGATGTAGCAACATACCATCAGATCTCTCCCTTTCGAACTGATCTGAACTCAGGGCCTCCACCCAGAAAAGCCACCAACCAAGCTGAGGTTAGGTAATATTTGACCTCTCCTTCTGGGGTTTCACATATAAAGCAACTGAACAGACACAAAAAGCCCTTTGGAAGGAAAAGGAATTCAGCATAATTTGACAGGTAATTTTGAAAGGACTCAAACTGCATTTTTGTACAGATTCAGTATTCGGGCAGTGAATTCAACCAGCTCTCATTTTTCAAGTTGGAGTTCTCTGGGAACAACTGTATCCGCACATCAGTGGTCTTTGATGATTACATATTTCAATGCCCAAGACTGGCTGGCACAGTGTAAGAGGAGATAGCATATATTTTATAGACTTTCTGTAGCACTTCCTGCTACTTTGGAAAAGAGGTCAGTATGCCCCAGCATGACTAAATTTTGTGAATTAAAAAAATCACAAATTGGGATTGGTTTCAGGGCCAGTTCACAAGTACACAATTGTTAGCACACAAGCAACCACAATACTTTAACAACTGATATTTCTGCAATATATAAAATGCTTATATACTTAATAAATTTATTAAATATACAACATGTATTGTATTATGTAATGTGCATACATTAAATATACATTAAAATAGAGGCATTAGTTAATACAGATTTTAAACCCAAGTAACTTTTTGAAGGACAGGCATTGTCTTACAGGATAACTGCAAAATGATTCTAAGTCATAAGAGAAAACTTACTCACCTGCTGTGATTGCACTGGGATTACTAAAGAGAGGTGAATAGAAGGAGTAAAGTGGAGAGATTTATACTTTTATCATTTTTTCTTTATTTAACACTAACTTTGTTATACAGTGGAAGCAGAAAAAAGAATGTGTACCATTGCACCCATACGGAAATTCTCTAATTGCAAACAGTAAGGCATCATTCCCAGTTCATTTGGACCTGCCTCAGCAGTTCACAGACTTTTTCCCTTCTTTCCCAACAAACTACTGATTTATTTCCTTTCCTACTCTTCTTCTGTCCTGGATTTTAGAATAGTTTTTACTCATTATGAGAACAACTCCTTATTGTATTAACAGAGCGCAAAGCACCCAGATTTAGCATGCTTTCCCTGGTATCTCTGGTTATAAATGTGTGATGAGGAATTTAAAAAATGTCTATCAAGAACATGAAGACATCCCAGCACATTCTCTGTAATATTCATAGCATAAATATAATAACATATGTCATCATCTTAACACTCAGACACATTTCCTCCAAGTTACAAAATACCAGTGGAAGCAACTGTCTAAGATAAGAAAACACTTTAAAACTATTCAAAGTGACATTTGTGATATCTCTAGGGTCTAATGCCACCTCCAGTCTTTTCTTAATTAAGATAGGCTGGTACAAAAGACTGCAGCAATACAGCTTCATGCATCATCTTAACAGAGTAGAAAGAACAGACTGACAGTTACTGCCTCTTTTGTTCTTACAAGCAGAGGAGTACCTCCTTGCTCATGAGCAGCCAGGCTTTTTCCAGCTATTTTCATATTTATTTGTTTTAGTTCAGCAGGTTGATTTTTCCTGGGTTCTGTTAAATTGCAATATTGATATTTACCCTTCTTTGTGTATTTTTGCATATCTGCTGGGAGTAAACCAAGAATGCTAAAGCCTGTTTGACGATTTCCAGTTTCTCTATCAAATGCTACTCTTAAAGAAGGTTGTGGCAATTTTCTATTTTCTTTTGATGTAAATACCTTTACAGTCTAGACAATAAAAAATTCTGAATTAACATACAATGAGAGAATAATCCATTCTTAAACAAACATTGAAATCTTTTTGAAACAAAACTCCTTATATCGCAGCTGATAATGTACATGCTTTGCACAGCTGTTTGTCAGGAACCCAGAGGGGTGGGTAGTTACTCCCTAACTCATAAGGTATCATCAGCAGAGCAACACCCCCAGCAAAGTGCAATATCGTGTTCACAACAATGCTTAAAAAAATGACCATCAGAAGTGAAAAACATCAGAGATGACTGAAATGCTTCTGAGTCTTGTTTAATGACAGTGTTTGTTTGTTTGGTATGTAACAGTCTGTTGACAGCACTTCAGCACTGCACTGTCTCTTCAAAGAGTAGAGTTGAGTATTTGTGTGTTTGGGTCTGTCACTCCCTCAACAAACACTGTAAAATTCACATGATCCTTTCAGATTGTGTAAAACTGAACAACAGAAATAGTGCTGAGTGAGGAGCCTTCTGCAGCCTGCACCACTGACAAACGGAAGGCTTGATTTTAGAGTAAAAATGGCCCAAGTGTATTCCTGCATCCTCCTTCAGCTTCTAGATTAGGATTTTCCATACCAGCAGACACATAGGCAGAAGAAATGTTATTACATTTCAAAATTAGCATAAGATGCAATGTATCTACTTAATGTATGCTCAAAAATAACCCTACTGCTACACCACTTACCAATTTGCAGCTCTGGATAGACTTCATATAGACACCAGTCCACACTGCAGTCACAATGGGTTTTCTCAAAGAGATTGTCTAAAACATCCCGTGTCACCTGGCGTTCATCCACCATTAGTGACTTTGTGCTGTTATCATACATGTGCACCTTGACAACAAGCTGAGGACAGAGTCACAGAAGGCTCAGTTAATTTCAGAAGCAAATAATGGGCTAACTTGAATCTGCTAATGAAAATAAGAAAGATTAAGGCTGAAGGTTATTAATGATTCAAGGGCACCCTGTCGCACAGTGAGATCAGGGAATAAAACAGATTGGAAGCTCTGACATTATGTTGCCACCAAAATAAAGATCTTTTCTCAGAAAAAGGAAATTGAACTTTACCCTGTGCATTATTACGTGAAAGGTGAAATTGCTATGGAGAAAAAGCAGAAGTTAATCTCTTTTCTAAATCTACTATACCTCTAATTAAGGAAAATGCTTGATAGGGAACCCACGTAGAAAAGAACACAGTGTCTTTAATGAAAGCTACTAGTATGGAAAGATATAGCTCAGTTTTACATGAGAAAAACAAATCTTTCCATGCCAACAGACTAACCTGAAATCAATAATAAGCAAATAGATTAGTTTGTCTAAATCGACTGAAAGACACTCATTGTCACTTTATATCGTGAAGCATTTGTGAAACAAGAAACTGTGTCCATCTTTGCAGAGAGGAACAACACAAGAAAATGCTGAAGTATGTAAAATCTCATAAAGCACTGCAAATATATTACAAACTACCTCAAATATTCCATTAGTACTGAAAGTAGAATAACAATTGTCAATAGGATCTGTACAGAGAACCAGAACTAAAGTGGTGAGTTGGGAGGACTTTTCCATAGCATCTTGCTTAAATAGCTCCTTTTAAAAAGGGAGTATGAGAGGCTTTGGTGCAACAGAATCTCTTTTAAAGCCAACACAGAAGCAGAGAGGTAGGATTCCCAAGCCGGCAGAAATATGCAGGCAGCTTACAATTTTTGATAAAACAGAGAAGACTAGATTTCTTGACAACTACTTAGGAAACTGAGAATTCAGAAATGACAGAAATTTCAGCTTAGTGACATGGCCACAAGAAGATTAGGTCTAACTTCCACCCAACATTTCCAAATATCCAGTCATTGGGGAAAAAAAAAAAAAAGTAAAAAAAAATGTTTCAAATGTTTACTCCAAAGGAAAATTGCTAGTACTGCAAGGAAAAGGAGGTGACCAACATTTGTTACAGATATAAAAGATATCCCTGATTAAATTCTCCCAGTACGCTGTCTCAGAAGTAGTACAATGTGCACGGGTGCATGGTGTTCTGTGGGAATCATCTTAAACATGGACACCCTCAAATTTACTGGAAGCTTCAATTCTTTTTCGAAAGCCTTCTGGCTCTGATCTCCTACGATTCATACCTCCTACTTGAGCAAGACTGAAAGGCCATGCCCGTTTTTCCTTTACATACATTTTTCAAAGCTACTGAACACCTGCAGCTTCTGTTGAGTTCACCTGGAACCAGAGCTTAGGATGAGGAGGCATATTTACATGATAATCAGTGGTGCTGCAAAGACATAGGCTGAAAACTTTTTAACAAATTACCCTGGAGCAAATTTAGCTGAGATTAGCTAAAGCCATATCCAGTCTAGAAAAGAAGCTTAATACTTTTGGAATCAACACAGCCTGAGTAAGCAATGCTTTTATATACCTTCCACTTTCTCTAAAGTAATCTTTCAGGACTGTAGGCTTTGCCCCAACACTGCGGGATGTGGAGGGGAAGGTTGGTCCTCTTAGAAATAAGTCCCCCAAAGGTAGTATTCTCACAGACCTCCGTATAAGCAAGAGTTCCACAGAATATTTGTTGATGTCTCAAGTTCAAGACAAAATATAAAAAAGCCTAATGGCTTTTAGTAAGATCTTCATTATTGAGATTAATGATAACAGATAGTCAGTTGGTAGCTCTTGCTTCACTACTTTAAGGCTTACCTTTTTAATTTTAGCTTCCTTCAGCTTCTCCAATGCAAGTTTAATTTTGTCAGCTTTAGCCCGCGCCTCTTGTTCTTCCTGAAAAGACACAAGATAATTCCTATACTTGTTAAGTAAGGCCAGCAATTCACATACACTAAGAGTTGTTTCCTGTTATTTATATCCAGAACATAAGGAAAACCATGAGAAACTTCATAGTTACGGGGAATCCCCAATTTCCTTGAATTAAAATCCTCCCACCAAAGCTGTGATTTACAAGTCCAGTTCTCCGTTTTGTTTTCTAGTCATAGAGCCCTTAAATGAGCTGTTCCTCGAAGATACAGGAATGCTTGAAAACGGGACTGTTCTATGTGTCCTGACTGACATCCCTCTTGATGTACTAAACATTCTTTATTTTATACTGATTCCCCTAATATTCCATAAGATATCAGAAACATAAGATAAGATTTGCAACCTGAAAGAGAGAGCTTCAAGACTCCTTACTGTTGCCAAATCCTCCACTATGAATACCAGGCAAAGAATTCACATATGTCTTTTCCTCTCCAAGGACATGAAAATCTGCACTCCTACAGTTCAGAGATGCTGAAATTTCAAGAATCCCAAAACTAGCTTCTGTGGTTGAAACTGTTGGATAGAAATGGCTTCCACTGTTCTTCTACTGTTCAGAAGGGGAAAGTGTAAACAGCCTTTTGCACTGTGGTCTTCCTCTTACCATCTCAGAAACACTACCCTGCAAGAAGCAGGAAAAGCGTCTTAACTAAAGTTGTCCAAGCACCATGTAGGTAAACTTTCTGCTGATAAATTTAGGCAGGTATAATTCAGGCTTCACTTGCATGTGACCTGTACAGAACTGAGTTCACACATTGTACAAATCTGTGCAACAGACTTCTCACCTGAGGTGAGGAAGTTTCACAACCTTCATCTTTTTCAATATAGAGAAAGGAAGTTATATAAAGTAAATAAGCTACCAGATAAAAATTATAGCACTTTTAAAGAAATGCTTTGACAGGTTAGAAGTTTTATTCTTCCTCTACAATGTTGTCACAGTGTTTTCTGGATCTTCAAATAGAAGCACATAAAAGTCATCCAGATAATATCACATTTTACATACAAATGTAGAAGCTTTATTTAGCTTACAGACAGTTTTAAAAATAAACATCAGAGTTGATGGAAACTCATGAGACAGCTCTCCAGTTCTTTGAAAGAAATGCTATACCTTTTAATTGCATCACAGTGAAAGGTTATAGAATAGAGCCTTAGTACCATAGATGTAATGGGAATAATTAACACTGTGCTCATTTGACTACACAAAACCATAACAAAATGTCAGCCTTGATTTGTTTAGGAATAACCTATCAAGAATCCTGGCTAGATGTGGCTTTTGATGAAACAAAATTTTCCATTTACAGTGGCATATCATTCTGTTGAACAGAAATATGTCAAAGCAAATACTCATTAACAAAAACAGTAAATACTAATTTGAAATCAGGTATTTTCATACTTATTTTAAATGGTTATAACCTCCATCATTCACGTTATAGTTGTGTAATAGCCCTATAGGTAATTTTCTGCATGGACAGCAAGCCATACAGCAGTAACAACATGTATTTCAACACAACCTGTACCAGAAAATGAGGCAAAAACTGCAACAGAAAGCAGATTCAGTGCCTTAATGAGGAAAACCACTATTGCAGATACATTCCTTAGAAATGCCTCTGTTTCCTGTTCTCATCCTTCTCTGCCTTCCTCCTGTACCTGGAAAGAGACCAGGAGATGCTACTGGAGATTCAACTCAGTACACAGTCCCAGAGTTACATTTTAACTGAGGAAGACAGAGGTGAGTTACAGCTGCACTTGTGCATTTAAAATTCCAGTTGTGTTTAGCAAGTGTAACCGCTTTTCAGTCAAAAAATCTTGTTTGACTCTCAGGTTCTGCAGGATAACAGCTATTAGAAAACAAGCTTCAGCAGATCAACCTGGGACCTGACTCTGTAAAAGTTGAGCTCAATACAACACAGAAGGAACGGAGCAGCACAGCACAGTTGATTTCAGTGACCTTTAAAACACATCATGCAAGTGTCAGTTGGAAGAGAGCACTGGAGGTCTGTAGTTTGACTCCCAGATCAAAGCAGGAGTGTTACCAACATTATATCAGGTCAGCTATGGCTTTGCTCAGTGAAGTTTGGAAAAAATCCAAAGACGGAGAACCAGTAAACTCTTTGGGTAACCTGTTTCAGTCCTACACCAGCACCTGGAATGAAAAAAGTTCTTCTAGTGTCCTATCTAAAGCTACAAAGCAAGAAAACATAGCTTTTACCCCTTATTATACAGTCTACCACTACTGTGAGGGAATTTGCCTCCACCAGCTTTGTAGCTTTCTTCAGGTATTTCAGGTTGTCACTACAGCACTCCCTATCTCCCCTCCGTCAGACTCAACAAGCACAGCTCTATCAGTCTGATCTCATCACTTCACGTCCTCATTAAAGTTCCAGGGGCATCTCTGCTGGAGATGCTCACATTCACAATGGGCTACAATATTCCAGATGTGGCTTCACACTAGTGCCAAAAGAAACAAACAATGACTCCCTCAGTCTGCTGGCCATGCTCCTGCTACCTCAGCTCACTTTTCATTTTCAATCTGGCAGCTGAAGGGCATCAACTCCTTTTCAGTGGGAGTACCTGCAGATGATTCTTGATGTTGTCATTCAGGTCACAGACAAAAATGTTAAACAGGACAAGCTCCACAGTAGATCTCACTTGTTACCAGCCATTTATTTATTACCTCTTGAGTCTGTCAGTTTGGCCATTCTTTAGCTCACCTAACCAAGCACCCTTTCAGATCATACTTGCTCAGCTTCCAAATCAGACTATTCAGAAATTTCGTACTTCCCTAAAGGTCACCAGTCTAAACCAAGATGGGGACATATTTGCAACAAAATGGATGGAGCTTATCTTGACAGCATCTCTTCTGTATCAATAATAGTTAAATAAATATAAAATAATAATAATAATAAATAAAAGATTTCGGCTTCTGAATTAAGTCTAGTTGTTGTTCTTACAAATGTTGATTCTCCTTTAAGATCAGAAGTTAACTATTATCTTTGAGACAGAGAGAAATGGTGAAGATCCTCCCACGTTTACAATTTTCATTCTTCACACCAAGCACTAAAAAGTCCTATACATAAGATGAAACTTTATCCAGTGAAATACCTCTCGTATAATCAGAAAGGTCCTCTTCCTAACAAATTTTCTGTTTCTTTTGCTATTTTTTTTTCCTGTTTTATGCTAAAAGCAGAGGCACCAGTGATAATGAGGTAATTCATACTCAGTTTGTGTAGGCTTTTAAGCTGCAATGAATTGCCCACGGTTATAGATAAAACTGACCGGTACAGTTCTGCACCAGCTGACAGAGTACCTTTCACTTTCCCTAAAACCTTTCCATTCCCTAAGTGTAAACAACTCCTCTCCACCTTAGTTTATGTGCATATGAATACTCAAAGAGACACTTTCAGATTTGTCAGGATTTCAGACTCATATTTTTCGGATTGCATCACTCTTCTAACACACACAGTCTCCCTACAGGACTGAAAGGGTAAATTCTTATCTCCCTATCCACAATTTCATGTCAAAGAACTGAACTTCAAATACTTCTACTATATAGGCCATGCTTGACTTCAGTTGTTAAAACTGATTTGCAAGAAAAAGAAACATGGAGGAGGTTGTGATAACTGAAATTTTAGCATATCGCTAAATCAATTGTCTGATAATTTCAGCAACTGCTAAGGGAAACATCCACAGAACCTTCTCAACAGTAGCAGTGGCATTTACTGCAGTAAACAAAGTGGTAGCTTCACAAAATGATGGGATATTTGGCCATTCTTTGCACTGATGTCAAAGTGAAACTCTCCATTACTAACTGATCAATGCTTATAAAAAAAAAAAAAAACAGTAAAAATCTTTCATTATAGTAAACCATTTCCAGTGATTAAGGTCTGTCTTGGGCTATCAGAATGGCTATTAGAAATGCAAAAGGAACGGGCAGCATGTTCAGGAACTGGCAGAAACTGCCACACTCACAATAAAAGAATTCATAGCTGTTTTGTTAGTGTAGACTCTACTTAAGATACTTATACGTGGATTTCTATTGGAAGTTTACCCACAGTTGTTCCAATGCAAATCCAATTCTAAAATTATGAGTTTCTGAACTCTTGCAACAAGATTCCTCTCAGACTTACCTGGCTGAGTGGCTCGGGAGGAGGTGGTGGTGGTGGTGGTGGAAGGTCTAAATTGGGGGCTGGAGGTGGAGGGGGCAAGTCATTCTTAAACTGTCCCATAATGGTAGCACAGAGATTTAATTTACTACAAAAGTCATTATCCATGCCTGTTGGAGGCTGAGTGGCCACACTTTGCTGGTTGCCAGAGGAAGTTTTCTGGGCTTGTAAAGTTCTCTGTTCAACTTCATTTATGTCTGCTACAAGGTCAGCCATTAAAGCATCAAGGTCTTTGTCCTCTAGGGCATTTAGAGATTCTGTAAAGAAAACGAAAAAATACATAAAGAGTGAATGCAATGAAAAAATCAGTTACCAGTTCGGTGAAGATTAAATTACTGGAGACATGGTTACTGTAAGATATAAGGGTTATGGGAAAGGATTTTAAACGGGTTCAAGAAAACAAACATGCTTTAGGAATGGCCATTATTCTGGTCGTACTGAAGTTTTGAGTACAAGGAACTCCAGGAATACAAATTAAACAGGACAGGAAGTTTCATTTACACTGATGTGGTCTCAGACCTGTGTGTTTTATGAAATCTGACCCTGTTTCAACAAAGTTTATGGGCACATGCTTAGTGATATAGATGCAAGAAATTCAATTCGCTCCCATTATGCTATTTACTTATCTAATGTTTAGTACATGTAAGAATACTCAGCAAGTTTTGCTATAACATACAGCAAACTTTTTAACTGAGACCTGGATAAAGAACATTTACATACATTAGAACTATTCTACAGATTTAAAATTAACATGAACCAAAAACACAAGATGTGTTTGCAGCACATCTGTAGTTGTGTGATCAACCTCTGTGACATACCTCATGTAATATGCAGGATTTTGAGGATCCTTTGAGGAAAAGAACAAACAAAACAGTCTCTTTTTTGAAATCATCTTATCAAACAGATATAAATATTGTAACTTTTCTTACAGTATTTCTGCTGTTCTGTCAGAGTATAAGACAAAATCTTACACTGCATTTTGGAACTTCATATACAGTTTGTTCTTGGATTGTTTGAACTAGGCATGTAGTAAGAGATACTTTGGAATAACATCCTGTAGGATAATTTAGTTTTCTAGAAGAGAAGGGTTCTATAAGAATCACTGCATTCAGTGATTTAAATCACTTTGAAGAGTCTAGTTCAAGAAAAGAATCACAAATTGTAAGCGTTTTAAGTGGAATTTTGGAAAGAGATGGAAAGCCCTGAACTACACATTAAAAATGACAATACAGTCTGACAAAGAACAGATCATTCATCAAACAGTGAATGTGTCATTGGACCATCTCAGTTTCCTCTGCTTTACCTGCTGTGCTGACAGTGTATTTTCATAAGCTTTTCTTTACAGTGGAAAAGCTGCCTTACAATCCTCTATTTACATATCTCTAACCACTTTGCTGGTAGAGACATTATGGCATTATGCAGCTTAATGGCAAATTCATTCTGGCAAAATAACACTAGTTGAAATCAGCTCAAATAAACGGAAACATGCAAACAACCAGCCCCCCAGCAAAAAGAAAAAAAGAAAAAAAAAAGCACATGAAAGAGCACATTCTTTTTTCAGCTCAGATCAATTCCCTGACTCAGTTTGTCAGGGAAGCAAGCAGTTGTACATGCAGAAGTGACAGTACAAGCCAAAGTGAGAATAAGTAATGTAAAATGGAAGAAACTGAAGCCAGTACTTCCACTAGAAATAAATGCTTCCGCAGTTCTGACTTCACACTGAGGTAGCACAGTTTTTTATTAAGTTAAATCTTTACATGAAAAGGTTGCCTTTTTGAAAATACTTCAGAGGACTTCTTTTTTTTTGCTTTCCCTCTACACTCAGACACAGTAAAAAGTCAGATTCTTATGTAAGACCAAGCAACGTCCCTTTAAAAACACTTGGCCCCTTTGAAGTTTCCTAAACTGAGACACACAAACATACCACTGCTCCAGCAAAACAGTTCTTTTTTCTATACTTTATTTTAGATCAGAGGTGTTTGAAGCTTTTCGTCACATTTGTTGCCATGAGGTATTCAAAATAAGTATAAAAATGAATGAGTCCATTCAACTCCTTACCGTTTAAATCCTTAAAACCTACAGTAAAGCTGAATTCCTTGTTGGTCATTTGGGGGGATGGAGTTTGTACGTTCTCCACTCCTAAACTCTGTTAAGGTAAAAGAAAAAGGAAAGTGTTTTAATGATATAACTACTATTACAGTCATTAACATCTGTCAATTAGTTACCAGGACGTGTTTAAGTCAATTCTTCTTCAAGAAACAGAATGGAACACACTAGTTTTTGAGATTATTCCTAGACTGATAAACTAAAGACAGACAAGACCAAAGCACCGTCTCATACCAGGCGTTCAATGGTTTGCATACTTCCCAATACAATGTCGAGCCATGTAAACCACCACTCTTGTCGGGCAATAGCTGGACATGGTTTGGGAAAAACCACAGGCTGGGGCTGTTTCATGGAACTGTTTGGGTTGAAAGGAACCTTAAAGATCACCTTGTTCAGATCCCCTGCCACTGGCAGGGACACCTCCCTCTAGACCAGATTTCCCAAGGCCCCATCAACCTGATGTCAACCACCTCCAGAAATGGGGCTTCCACAGCTCCTCTGGGTTGCCTGTTCCAGTGCCTCAGTAACTTCACAGTAAACAATTTCTTCCTAGTGTCTAATCTACATCTACTTTCTTCCATTTTAAAGCCATCATCCCTTGTCTGATCACTACATTCTCTGATAGAGTTCCTGACCAGCTTTTTATAGACCAATTTAGGCACTGGAAGGCTACTGTAAGGTCTCCCTGGAGCCTTCTCTAAAACAAACAACCCCAACTCTCTCAGCCTCCAATAGGGACACTGAAAAGCCACTCATTTTGAAAGGCTTTTTGAGTTTCCTGGGAAGAGAGGTGAAGGTATGTGAAACTTAGCTGCGTATGCGCACAGATTCGAGCTGTGCAGTGCCGCTTGCTCCAGCATTATATTTACTAATATAAAATCTTGGTTTTGTTTTCTCCTGATGTTTTAAAACAAATAACACCAGCTAACCAACAGCACAACATGCTGCTGTTTGCAATGGAAACTGCAAATCTTCATAGTTAAATAGAGAATTCCTAGTTCGTGGCTTGTAGTTCAGGAAACAAACATAGAAGCAATACTTTCTAAATCAGGAAAAGTGCATACAGTGAAAATAAATTCCACTTCTATTCCTCATTAAAGAAGATTACAGCTGTAACAAGCAAACACCACAGACAAGACTGGAAGGAATTTCAAGGAGTTGTCTAGACTTGTCCCACTACCAGTCAGTTATACCTTGGACACATTTGACAGAAGTACAGTGAACCTCAGTTTTGAAGTTTCCAATCAGATGAGATCCAGCATCTCCTCTTGCACTCTGTTCTACTACTTCTCTGCTGAGACTGCTATCCCTGCCATCAAACCTTTCTTCAGAGCTAAGGTTAAGCTAAACTTCCTTTGCTGCAGCTGAAGCCTGTTCCCTGTACTGTTACTCTCTGTGAACATGGGGAATCAAATTTTCTGCTATGAAGCTCACTTTTACGCATTTTAAGATTGCTAGCAGTCTCCTCCAGACTAAACAAACCCTGTGCAATCTTTTCTTATAAGTCATACTTCTTCTTCTCATAATTCCCATTACCTTCCTCTGGATTTTCTCAAGTTAACCCTCTTTCTCCTCAAAATGAATTGCTAACATTGGACAAAATTTCCCAGTTGAGATCTTAGCAACACTGCACAGAATGGAAGGATGACTTCATTTATCCAACAAGCTCCAGTATGACATTGTGTTCACTGTCAATTTGTACAAGGGGCATTTACATTTTTTAATTGGCTGAAACTGAGGGCTATTTTTCATGAAAATTAATAAAAACATTATTCTTGGCAACTCTTTTCACCTATTACCCACCCAAGACATGTTGGTTTCTTCTCAAGCTGTGCAAAGCTGGAAACCAATGCACTGAATGCACTGATGACTTTAAACACTGCTATTGTGTTAATACTTACTCTCATAAAATCAACTTGGTGTAAGGGGGAGAGGGAGGAATGAAGCACATGTGAGTTTAGGGAAGAGGTGATGTCAGCACATTAGAGAGGAGGAGAGTCAGTCTTGGTTTTAGAAATACATCCAGTCCCATCTGCACCACTGAGTGGAAAAGCTCACACTCTTATTCTCCCCCCTGCACACATGACGTCATGCCTAATCTGAGGAAGTAAAATTTATTATAAGCAGCCTTTTGTCAATTTTCAAAGCACAATAATGAAATGAAATTACCCTAAAAGAAATTCTCTTTATATACACACACAAATAGTGAGTATACATGACCACAAAAAGCTCTTAAGAAGGTGAAAAGCTATCAAGGAGCAAAGTATTGGGATCTGACAGCTAAGAAAGTAATATAGAATCCTGGCTTTCATACAAAGCCTCTTATTTAAGCACAATCCCATTATGTGGCTCACAATTATTGGTATTTAACTTGGCAAGATTGGGAATTACCAGTAGAAAAAATATCTCAAAACAGGGGCTGTAAGAAATCAAACTGACACAATCCAAGACAATAGCTTAAGTGTTTTCAAACAAGCATATATTAAAGTACAACAAATTTACAGAGCTTGTGTTTTTTAGAAATAAAAATTCTCCTTTATCAGTCTTTGCAGGAAGTATTCCATAACTGCAGGATTAGAAATAGGCTCCTGCTGTTTTATAGTTTCCTCTCAAGACTGTATTCTGCACTGGAAATAATGTTTCCATAAATCCTTGAATGCTACCCTAGCTGTAACTTAATATTTTTGCATATCTAAAGATGACTTGTATTGCTATATGAATACATTTGAGATAATATTAAATGCTGTTTTTATTTCCAAAGTTTACAACGATATGCAGGCTATGTCTCATTTACCCATGCATGCAAAGCATTCGTAACTGAAAATTCTGAGTCAAACTCAGAATCTTTCAACATCTTGGGACTGAGTCCAAGAAGGATATAAATTGCTCATTTATTTGTTTGCTTGTTTTTGAGAAAGCATCTTTCATGAGCAGTTATATCTCTATAATTATTTAGCCTGCACTGATAATACCTTCTACAGGCCATGTGATTTAAATGTCAGAGAAATTTAGTTGAAGGTTTCTCAGAAGAATTTTGATTGGGAAAAAAATGATTTACCTGGGTCAGCATGTCCATCTCCCCAAGTAAATTGCTGAACATTTCATCTATATCATCACATGTTTGCTCCATCTGAAAGAAAAAAATCCACAGGCAATGAATCATCACAAATTCATTCCAAAGCCAGCAATGGTCAAAACCAGAGGATATGCAGAATTCCACTGGAGATGCCAAGTACCCCTGGAGTTTACTGGGTGTAATCTTGTTCAGGACTTGGTTATGACTAGCTACATAACCAACTTTTTGTCTCAATATTTTTCACTATTTTTTTTCAAATACTAGTGGACTAGTGGACTAGAGAACTTCAATCTTATCCAACCTCAAAGCAACTGAGGGAGATCACTGAGACAAGGAAAGCATGTACAGGGCTGTGTGATAATGGTGACTTCTGTCGCATGAGTCAGGATGTGAGGACAGCGCCAAATGACATTCATAGGGAGATAATGTTTCTGCTATAATCCCCTTCCTCTTTCTCCTATATAAGTTCCTTTGAAAGAAGTGAAGTAGTGTAAAAGAATGTCACCTGAGCAAGGTGCAGGCAACTGGGAGCAGGGCTTTGAATTTGCACAGTTCTCTTAGGTCCTGGAAATCCAAGATTTAAAGATTTGGGAACTGAATGCTGTTAACAGCGTGTCACACGAGTGAGCAAACGGAAAGCTGAAGTCATCTCATCTGCTTCATTTCCAGCTGACCAAACCACACTGAATGGCTCACTGTATGAATCCTACAGAGCTTTCTCTATAAAAGTTTCTGTAGATCCAGCAGTATACTGGTCACGTGCATTATTACTAAATCTTAATTCATATATTCGAATCAATAACTGTGTAGCAGCTTATCTGGTACATGAAGAATCAATTTTCATAAAAGAGATAGGCAAATGGCAATTATTTGATCAGACAGATTAAAGTTGGATCTGTTTGAGACAAGAACTGGAGCTGCAGCTCATACTGATACGTGTCTCATCAGTAGTTAAGTAACAAATATTTTACACCTTTCTGTTTTCTCTGACTTTTGAGGACCTTATCAGCTGTAGCTGCTTGTATGTTTTTGTGTGTTTAGCTGTTTCAGTTTTACTTTCAGGAACAAGACATCATACTAGTTCCATGAACCAACTGAAATTGTTTTACTGAAAAAAAAAAAAAAAACAACAAAGAGAACTGAATACTGTATTACAGAACAATTTAACCAGATTATGTTGCTTGTTTTTTGTTTTTTGTTTTAAAGGTACTAATAAATTCTTACCTTCTTTGCAATTATATGATTTTCTGAATATTCAGACTCATTTGATTCATGAGGAAATAAAATGATTGTATGGAAAAGCAAAGTGCAAATAATTCACTATGAATTTCACATTTCCACATCATAGTTAGTCACTGATGATTTTTTCTCATCCAATCATATAAATTTTAACATTAGGGCTTTTTACACCTCAAGCACATGGGCCAGAACACTTGCATTAAGAAGGAAGTGTGTCAGTGTCTGTCCCTTTCAAGTTGTCACTTCCCATGAGCAGACATCTATCATGACAACCTGTCACCAAGCCACTCCTCCTACTTGTTTTTGTCCTTTTCTCTTGAATTCTTTTAGGAAGAAAAGTTAAACATCCCCATCACCAAACTGTGAAGAAAATATTTTTATGTGAAAACACATTGGATGATCTCTTAGACTAGTATAAGAACTTTCAAAATTCACTGCTGATTTTGTCATGAGCTAGAAACACAAAAGACAGTAAAATGAATGCCCAGAATAGGGAATTCAAGTGTGTTTGTCTGCTCCTCTCTTCTTTGCTCCGTCATATTCAGGACTCCTCTCCATTCTCATTTCTTTTCTCTCCATGCCACAGAAGGAACAAATAGACAAAACAACAATCAGACATGGGAACTAGCCCATTCAACGCAGATGTTGCTGCATATAGGACCAGAAGAATCTTTTTTTTTTCTTTTTTAACTTATTTATAGATAGCCTTGAAGTTATTCAACCAAAAACTCAAAGTGAAACCTGCAGCTGTATTAAGCTATTATTAACAAAAAAGGAGAAAAAATTACCTACGCTCCCAGAAGAATACTGAGTTACAGATTCAATCCTCCTTTATATCTACTAAAATATCTGTAGCTATCCTGTATATAGCACTACTAACAATAACTCTTAAAATCATTGTAAACTAAACTGAAAAGTCAGTACTTTCACAGTGTTCCCATGCAGAAGACTTCAAGCAGAGAAAAGAGAATTAAAATAAAATGAGGAAATAGTGGTTGCAAAGAACAAGAAGATTTAGGAGGGGCATTTGGAAAGGCAAACATCTGAATCAAACGTATTGTTAATGTGACTGACATTTAAGCTGAGTCTTCTATACCCCATTTTGAACTGACACCAATAATACAGAAAAAGGTATTCCCTTGTTTTATTCCCCTCAAATTTCACATTCTCAGATCTCCACTGAGCTCTCATTTCCTGATGAAAGCTGCCCTTTTTTTAATACTCCCACATTTCTCACACTGTTTACCTACTGTGCATATTCTCTTCAGCTTTCTATTTTAACCACCAAGTCTCACTGTGTGTTCCATGCATGTTAAACTCTCACAAGGTTTATATAAAACAGAAATATCAACTTATTGCATTCTGACTCATCACTACATTTATTCATATTGCCACTTACCACAAGCCCCTCAGTCCTATTTTTTTTTTTTTTCACCTTCTCAATTTGAGATTTAGCAGCCACTTAGCTCTTAAAAGTCATTTAAATCTAAAGTAAGAGACTGGTGCATAACAGAGCTCTTTGCACTGCTAACATCTTTGTGTTTCAGTTTACTCCAAGAAAAATCTGATTCCAGTGTATTTGCTCTGCCTTCTCCTTCAACGTTTGAGTCTGAGGGACACTTTTTCTGTCATAGGCTTTGTTGGCATTTTCAAAGACGCACTTATATCCATTTAGGTGCCCATCTGAGGGGACATCCAACTCTTCCACAAGAAGCAGCTTGCAGCCCTATCCAACAACACAGAACTCCTCTGTGCTCCATTTCTAAACTTGGCAACAGAGCCGCTCAAAGCTTTCAGCTTCTACATATCTACTCCCTACATACTTTTATTTTAAAAGGAAAAGAAAATTTCTGGTTGTCTTGAGCTATAGGGTGGGAAGTTGGAATTTAATTACCTAACCTCCAACCACAGAGAAATTCAGCAGATGCAGGGAAAGCTACCCAACTTGCTATACTTGCATGAGAAACAAACTCTGCGGGCAGTGCATGATCCTGTGTCTTCATAGGGTTGATCCAGGATTCCAGAGCACCAAAAAGAAATTTCTCGCTCAGATACAAGAACGAAGAAACAGTCCTTGGACACAGTCTCCCAGTGCATAATCCTACACAGGCTAAGTAGAATCTCATTAATATAATCCAGTATCATGCACTGACATGCAAAACAGGAACTACCTTTGCTGGTCTGAAATACAAACTGTCACTAACCAGTGTGATTTCTGTATGTTTGCAAACACCTTCATTTGTTAATGCTTGCTGTGGAATTGTGAGGTCACGGCCTGAACCAATGGTTGAGCACTGGGTAAGAAGGCATGGCTAAGCCAGGGAGCTCAGGTGTAACCAATGCACCTGAGTGACTGGAAGGGGTGGAGCCTGGATCCGACCCTCCTCACCCTCATTTAAGGTTAGCAGCCAAACCAGCAGCACCTTTCTGGACAGATTGCACTTGTGCTGTTGCTGGTAACTGGAGGGTGTGAGCTATTTTTTCTTCTATGTTACTTACTATTGGTCTTTAGTGCTTGTATCCCATTAGAAGGCACTGTGGTCACCTTTTTTAACCACATAGATTCTATAGAAAATAAAATCACCCACTACTTTATTTATTTTAAGAATGAAGAAAGTTTTTGCAATTCTATAGAATGGCTTGGGTTGAAAGGGAAGGGCAGTCACCATCAAGATCAGACCACCTAAGGTCCCACCCAACCCGGCCTTGAATGTCTCCAGCAATGGGCATTCACAGCTTATCTAGGCAGTGGTGCCCATGCCTCACTGCCCTCTGAATAAAGAATTTCCTTTGTCTATCTTATCCTAATCTCCAACTCTTTCAGTTTAAACTAGTTACCCTTACTCAATCACTCTACTCCCTGATAAAGAGTTACTCTCCAGCTTTCTTGTAGTCCTTTCAAGTCTTGGAAGGCCACAATGAGTTCTTCCCAAAGTCTTTTCTTCTCCAGGCTGAACTACTCCAACTTTCTCAGCCCCTCTTCATAGGAGAGGTACTCCAGCCCCCTGAGCATACTCATGGCCTCTTCTGGACCTGCTTTAATAGGTCCATCTACTATCTTGAGCTGGGGTCCCCAGAGCTGAACACAGTACTGAGGTGGGGTTTCATGACAGAACAGAAGGTGGGGAAATCACTTCCCTCAACCTGCTGGCCACACTCTTTTGACACAGCTTAGGATATGATTGGCTTTCTGGGCTGACAGCACGCATTTCATATCCAGTTTTTCATCCAAAGTCCTTTATTGCAGGGCTGCTCTCTATCCACTCATCCTCAAGTCTACACTGATGTTTGGGATTGCTCCAGCCCACATTCAGGACTTTGCACCTGGCCTTGATGAACTGCATGATGTTCACACAGGCCCACTTCTCAAGCCTGTCCAGGGTCTGTCTGGATGGCATCCTTCCTTCTGTGTACCAGCTTCATCGCTCACCTTGGTGTCATCCAGAAACTTGCTGACTGTGCTTGACGCCACTGCCCAAGTTATTAATTAAGATATTAAACAGTACCAGTCCCAGTACACCACTCATCACTTGTCTCCACTTTGACACTGAGCTATTGTCTGCAACTCTTTGGATGTGGCCATCCAGCCAATTCCTTATCCACCAAACAGTCCATTTATTATATCCATGTGTCTCTGATTCAGAGAGAAGGATTTGGGGTGGGACTGTGTCAAAAGCCTTGCACAAGACAAGGCATATGAAATCTGTTTCTCTTCCCTCGTCCACCAACACTGTCACTGGAGTTTATAATCAATGTGTACGTTTACATAAGACAACTGCATAATGCCCATGAACAACATTTAGGGAATGGAATTGTTGGATAGAATCATCATCCCTTGGCAGGAAGCTGACAGTAGCAATAGAACAAGAGCAGAAAATTCACCTTAAAAAATAAACTATTAAAAAAAAACAAAACAAACAAACAAAAAAAACCCCAACTGATTATACTGCATAGCCCAGAGCAGGCATGGTACCAAGCAAAGTTAGAGCTGCTACTATCTTATACCTCTGCAAGAACTACAGAAAGCCAGCCCCTTTCAACAGGAAGAGTGGTCTAAGTCACATGGTAACAAGGTTCTGCACTTGCAATCTGAAAACAAGCTTGAAGCCCTTGTGTAATACTGAACAGGAAACACCAACGGCATCACAAATGAGATTACCATCTCTGCAACACTGTCTCAGTTGAGTTGATGCAGTCTAATGAACCAAAGGGCTATAGAAAAACAAAGAGGAACAAGGAACAGTGTGATCAGTGTGATCATCAGTAGAACAAAAACATGCAGGAGAATTTTGAGAGGAACCATGTCAGGAACCATTTAGTCATCTGTAGAAGTTACAAACACAGAGCATTGTTGTTATTGTTAAGCTGTTACACAAGCAAACAGTAAGGATAAAAATAGACAAACTATATTTTTGCAAGTCATGTAAAAAGATTGAAACTACATCTTCACCTCCTAGTCCCTGCACTATAGCACACAAATGTCAAAGTTCTAAGTCCACCCAAATAAACATCAGCTGTTTGACAATCCAAGTGACCACTACCCTCTCCTAGCAGAATGCTTAATGTTTAAATGCCTTTTAGAGTGGAATGAATTCTACAGTGTTTTGAAATCCACAAGTAGCCCAGATCACAGATCTGTGGGAAAGTAGTGTGATTAAAAAATGCATTCAGAGCCAGAGAAAGTTACTGAGGCATCATACTGCCCTGGTTTATAACACAAAAAGGACGGATATGAAACTGAAAGTCTGCACAACTGTTTCAGGAAATTTGCACAGTGTACCCACAAAACTCATCACCAAAACCAGTGAGTTAGTAAGTTGCTGAGTTGGTTTTTTCTACACACAGTTATTGCTGAAAAAGTGTTAGTATTCTAGAGAAACAAAATCACAGAATGGCCAGGGTTGGAAGGGACCTCAAGGATCATGAATCTCCAACCCCCTTACCACATGCAGGGCCACCAACCTCCACATTTAATATGAGACCAGGCTGCCCAGTGCCCCATCCAGTCTGGCCTTGAACACTTCCAGGGACGGGGCATCCGCAACCTCTCTGGGCAGCCTGTTCCAGCACCTCACCACTCTCTGTGTAAAGAACTTCCCCCTGACATCCAACCTAAATCTTCCCTCCCTCAACTCAAAACCATTTCCTCTTGTCCTTGTGTTATCTACCTTTCAAAGAGTTGATTCCCCTCCTGTTTGTGGGCTCCCTTTAGGTACTGAAAGGCTGCAATTAGGTCAACACAGGTCAACATAGAAAGACAGGTATGAATGATGAACCTCATACTTCACGGCCCAAAATGAACGCTTTACCAATCTGGAATCTGAGCAGAGGTTTCAAGATAGATAACAAAGTGCCTCTCAGTGAAGGATTTCTTATACCTTCTTCTGAAATACATGATGCTAACCACTGTGGAGACAACGTGCTGACTAAATTGACTGCATGCCTGAAATAGACATTTTTATCTTCCAGGACTTCGCTTCAGAGTCCCCTGTCAACTCCAAAAGGGGACTGCTTTTATGGAACTAGGAAGCAGTGCCACTTCTGTTCTTTACATAGTGTCCTCTCAGCAGATAACATGCTTCAGTCTGGCCTGGATCTAACATTAAAGAAATATTGCACAGCCACAGACTTTGTAATCTCATTTTCCCTTCGTCACAATTATTTACTGCAGAATGGTCCAGCTTGGTGATTTTCCCACTGTGAGCTATACAGAGGGCACAAACTCTCCACAAAGTATTAAATGATAGAAGAAGAGACTACATCTTTGTGCAGAATTGGCTGAAGAAACAACTCCTAGTTCTAAGCCAAACTTCTGGTACACAGCAATAGGATGTCCACTGCCCCGATTTATCTTCTGGGAAAGGCAGCAAGCTGGACAAATTGCTTCTATCTATTCACTTCCATGTTCCTTCCCATAATCTATGTTTGCTGATGTTGGTGTTGTTTTTTCCTTCCTTTTTTTTTTTTTTTTTTCCAGTTACTCAACACAGCTGTACATAACTAACATAATGAAGCAACACTGTTTTGCATTTTTAAAAATTGCCAGCAAGTAAAAAAAGTTAAATTGTTGGTATATTCTGGATCCAGCATAACTGGATGCTCAACCTCACTCTGCCCTGCAATGGAGCAGATGGCTAAGGATTTCATTCCCAATTGCTATCATTAAGCTACTCCCAGAATGCCCTCATTCCAAGGTCACTGAGTGATAGGGGGCTTGTCTTGTGGCTCCCTACTAAACAAAGATTTTGATATTTAGCTTTAAATCCACAGGCAGACTGACCCTGCATTCACAGACTGGCTAACCAGCATAAAACAGAAGCCCACACACAAGAGAGAAAGGAATAGATGGATCCACAATGTGAGAAAACTTGCCCATCTCCCCCAATATTCTACTGAATGAAGGGATGCCAAATATCAGAAAACAGAAACAATATGACAAATTTAGAAAGAGAATAAAAGGAATGAAAGTTACAAATTTTAAGCACAGTATTTTTTCACCAAAACACACAGTGATTAGAAACAGCAGTAAGTAATAGGTTTCAGACAAAGATTTGTAGGCTAGGAGGAAGCCTGGAGTCACCCGGATAGGGTGCTATATTAGTATGGCTGTGGCTGCCTTGCCACAGGCCAGCAGCCCCTAAACCACACAGAGGAAACAGGAAGAAAATGTAGCTATAGAAGAATCTTGTGACATTTCCACCATAATTGTTCCATTTCTGTATGGTTTTCCTTCCATGAGAAGGAAATGCCACTGCCTCACTCTTTTCTTTCCTGACCAAGTTCAGGAGGGTTAGAACAACTGATCTGCTCAAAGATAACAACTCCATCATGGCAGAGGAGAGACAAAGGAGGTCAGCCAAGTGGCAAATACGAAAAGCTTTACTGAATTTCATGGAAGAGCACAGCCACTACGGGACAAAAGTGGAGTTAAGTTTATGCTGGATCCCTTCCTAGGACTGATACCTAAAGCCAACTGTTTCCTTTGTGTTGTCTCTCTCATACATGAGGTCTGATGTGATCAGCGAAGTACAAAACTAAGCTGTAACCACAACTCTTTGGGAACGTTATCTGTGCTCAGAGTGACCTCACCAACTCACTCCAATCAATGTGTATAGCAGACCTTCCACACGTAAGCTTTTGTCAAAAAGCACTGAGAACAGTAATGCAGATTTGACTGTTTATTATTATATTATTTGCAATCAGAGACAAAAAACACAAAAACACATTCAGAAGGGCTTATTGGGCCCGTACATCCTTCTTGACTCTGTGCTTCAGTGAAATTCCCACAGCAAGCAAGAGAATGGGGTGGGCCTTGTAATGCTGGAAAGGTCACAAAAATCCTCCTCAGAAAGGGAAGAAAAGTAATAATGTGTCTGTACCCTGGGCTACCAAAGACAAGCACCAAAATCAAACAACAAAGGCCACTGAGAAGCAACTTTTCATCTGCTATGCACTGCATGCCAGCAAGTGACTGACAGGGACTGTTCTCTAGAGCCTTCCTACTCCCTTGGCAAACTGCCTTCTAGCAGACACCATTTTGCCTAAAACAGGAGACTCAGAAAGTCACTTGCAACTCTCATTAGTAAAGATATCCAGTTAGTGCCATTATGATTATGATTCTTATCTCTCTGAGCTCGAGGGACTAGCAGTGTTGCTATCTGCAGACTTGTTCTCCCCCTCTTCCTGGTAGGTGTGGGTAAGATGAAAGAATTTTCACCAAAATGTTTATTATGTCAGTTAAATGGTCTGAGTACAACTGAGAACTTTTCTTGGTCAGTGTTGTTAGCCACGAAGGGTCAGCTCATCACTGATAGCAGACACACAGTGAGATATTAGTGTAACACATCATGGTTTTACAGCTACTACTTTAGACTGCAAGCAAATACACAGGATGAAAGTAAAAAATGCAGATATGCTGAGGATACAAAACTTAGACCAGTAATGCCTCTGGATGTATTTCTAAACAAAGTTGCATACAAAAAAATTGTTCATATACATTGAATCTTCTTTTTCTTCTAGGATTAATAATGCACCCACTCCCACAAACACTCCTATTTATCTTAATAACTGTAACACTGATTTATTTGAAGCTAAACTCATGGCATGTTGGATCAATTTTCAACAAGAAGAAATGGTGCTGTTTGCAATCTGATGTGGCTTCTGGTAGCAAAAATTACGACTGCTTGCCACCAATCTAAAAGGTCAATTCATTATAAATAAGGCTTAGAAACTAATGACAAAGTTACACTTTTTCAACAATCATTACCAAACTACTTTTCAAATTCCCACATTGAAGTTGTAAGTCAGATAAAAATTATTTGTGTTTCCTTTTCATTCATAGCTCAGTAGCAATGCTATAAATTAATATTGAGCTGTGGTGCGGAATGGGTGTTCATGCAAATGTGTAAAAGTCTCCTACAGAATCTAAGGAGGACATAGGCACCTTGGTTTCTTTCACAGTGCAATGTCTATCTTCCACTCTAGCAGATGAACTAATATCTAGGGTAGCCATGAATCAATATGCAGGATGATAAGGAAAGCTAGCTAAAACATTTGCATTTTCAAGAGAAACGTTACTGTATTATGGGTCACTCCTAATCATGAAAAGACATATGGTGGAGTTTCTACAACATTTGCATCCAACCTCATCATTGTAGACTTTTTTTAGTCAGTGAAGAGAAACAAAGGCAATTTTATAGATCACGACGAGTAGCTGTCTAAAACTGAGCAGCAGAACAAATTTGACAAGCATCTCTCTCTCTCTCAGTCAACCATAAAGGTAACTAAAAACCTCTGGTGACTAGCTAACATGGTAATGTTTGAAGTCAAGTGAGGAGGACCCTATAAAGTCCAGCACATATTTTGGGAGGTGGGAAGGGTCATCTGCATGGATGCAATTCACTGTCATTAGAAATCTTCAAAAAGAAACAAGCTAAGGACAGTATACTGTTGCAGACATCCAAAAAGCTGAGTTTCACTTTCGCCTCAGATCAGCACCTGACAATGTGAAGTCGTTGTCACTACAGGTCAGATAAGCATAAAAGAAAACAAGTCAAGATGTTATGAAATGAAAGATGAAAAGATTTACAGAAAAGAAAAATATTGATAGTTTGCAGAGCGAGCTGGACAGGACAGGGCCTTTTGTATCTACCTGAATGATAAGCAGTAAAATCTAATTTAGGTATATGCCTGTAATAGAACCTCTGAAATAGAACTGCTCTTTCAAGAAAATCCATGTTCCCAGATCTCCTCCTTGAATAATGGACATTTGTGATCTGCAAACAGATAGGTTCTCTCCTGAATGAAGCAGTCTCTCCTCTCAGCTCCAGGAGTACTCCAGACCAGTAGCCTTCTCAGATATTTTCAAGATCAGATACAACTGCTGATCCCTGCACTGGTTACCCAAGCCTCACCTCTCCCCTCACTCCATACTGAATTATAGCTGTAAGACATCAGTTCCTTTTCTGCTAACAAGAAAGGTGAAAAACAGCAAAACAAAATCTTAGTGAATTTGGGAAATTTGTTACTACCTAAGAAACCTCAAACTGTGGCTAAACTAGCTGCCTCCTGTGCTCATGCTGCTGCCTCCCTGAGCAAGTTACTGTCCCCCCAGATGTATTAGTTTCTGAAGCTTTACTTGTTAAGAAAAATCAAGTCTCTACACTGACTCATAAATGCATGAGTTATTGTGTGTGATCTATTGGATACTGCTCAATTATAGTAGGATTTAGTCTTTTAACCTGTAAAAATCAAACTAAGCAGGAATAAATATTTGATAACGAAATAAACCAGTACTTCAAAGGACTCAGAATCACAGAATCACAGAATCGTAAGGGTTGGAAGGGACCTCCAGAGATCGAGTCCAACTCCCCTGCCAAAGCAGGTTCCCTTCACTAGGTAATACTCATAAAACTCATACCCTGCTTGAAGATACTGCACATCAAATAATCACAAATTCCAGCATGAGCAATTAAAACGCAATTTACTAAATAATTACTTTGAGCCTTCAGTCATATTTTTCTCCCAATGCCAGAAGTATTTGCAGTACCCACAGGAGGTATTTGAAAAAGAAATAAGGAAGGGGAAATGATTAAAAATACCCTTTCAGAGTCAGTACAATTTTCCATGCTCCCAGATGGACCCAAATTCTCTAAGAATATAAAGCAAGGATTACTCAGCTCTCTGCAATGCTCTGTTGATTAGAAGTCCCAAGATATTTGTAATCCATACTTCTAACCACATTATCTCCATTTTTAAGCAAAGCATGAGGTACAACTAAATGCAATAGTCTCCTTAGCTAGAAGCCCACAGGGGGAAACAGAAGAAAGAAGTTAAACATTCTGTTTTAAACAAAGTTTTAACCCAAATTCACATTCTTTACCAAGTTTCTAGAAAACAAGTTTGTAAAATCAGTGAACGTGAACGAGTGGGAGCCCGTACAGATGGAGCAGGACGCCCAGCACAGCCCTCTGCAAGGTCTGATGGAGCACTGCACTGTGCCCAGCCCTGCTAATGCCACATCTGCACCACTGGCGTTCAGCAGCACGGTGACCAGCTAACAATGATGCTCACGGGGTCAGATTTGAAACGGGTCTTTTTTCGGATTGGGGACAGATGGCAAAACATGGGTTTCACATCATTCACAAAGGGAAGCTAGAACCAAAGAGGAAAAACGAGCGCAAAAAATCAGAAGCTGAGGTTAAGAGGGGAACATTTGAGCAGGAGCCGCATCAACTCCAGATGAGAGCAATGTGGGGCAGGAATGGTCCTCAGCCAGTCAAACTGTGTCACAGCGCGATGGCATCTTGTGTATTTTGCTGGCAGGAGGCATTCCAGGATCCAAATTTCATCCGAAGCTGAAACCTTTAGGTTAGACGTCGTGGGGCCCGACAGTACGTATGTTACGCGGCATTCCCGTGAAGGCAGCACGCGGTGCGGGCCTCCTCAGCGCGAACGCGGAGCCCCACCGCTACGTACCGCCGCCACCCGCCGCGGCCCCGCCCGCCGTCGGAAGCCCCGCGGGGAGCGGCCCGCGTGACGGCGGGCCGCCGCGCTCCCCTCAGCCGCCTCCCGCCCTCCAAGAGGCAGGAGTCCCCCGGCCGGAGCGGAGCCCGCCGCCACTCCCCGCTCCGGCGCCGCTATCGTTGCACCCGGCCGCAGCCGGGCGCCGCCAGACCTCCTCCCGCCCGCTCCGTCGGGGCCGACGCTTCCCTCACCCCCGACTCACCTTGGCTGGCGGGCTGGCGGGCGGGCGGGAGGCTCCCGGCGCTGCTGCGAGCAAGAGGCGCGGCGGGGCGGCTCTGCGGCTCTCCTTTCGCGGCGGGAACCCTCTCGCCCTGCGCCTGTGGGGAAGTGGGGCCGGCCCGCGGGCTGCCTGTGCGGGAGCCGCCCCGGCGCTCGCAGCAACGCCCTCCGCCTTCAGCCTCGAGGGCAGGCGGCCCGCTCTCGGGTGTCTGCTGCGTTGCCAGGGGCTGGTAGTGGCGGTCGCTCCCCGGCTCGAGGCCGCCCCGAAAGCTGTGGTGAACCCGCGAAATGGAGCCCGAGGCACGCCCAGACACTTGGCCCCCTCAGCGAGGCCGGGCTGCTGGTTTTCTGATAGAAAAGTGATTTTGGAGAGTCTGGCTACACTTTTTATATATATATTTATTTGCGCATTTATTTGTAATCCATTCTCAAGCCAGCCAGCACGTTGCTCTTACGGCATCCCATTTCTCCGTCGCTTTGTGGCATTGTGAAGCACTGCTTTGCAGTGCGCTGAAATTTAAGTCATTGAGTAAAAATACCTACAGATCACCTTAAATTCCATCCAGAGGGGCTCAGAAAAGACCTGATGACGTCTGGGTTTTCCATCTGAAGCTATAAAAGGCAAGTGTCAATTAGATAGTTCAGTGAGTTAGTATCAAGTGAAAAAGATGAAATCTGGAGTGCTGCAGGAGATGTGCCAAGGGCCTCATCTCTTGATTTGTTTTTAAATTCTATTTTCATAGTAGCTCTCCTAAACCAATGCTTTTAGCTGATCTCTTCTTCAGTATCAAAGGAGCTGACAGTGTGGCACAGTGAGCATAAATGAAGATGTCTCCATCTCCAACGTGGTTATCTCAAAGTAAATTTAGAAAACTTGTAAGGTGGTTTAGCTCAGCCTTGTGTTTAAAGACAGTTGATGGTTGGATTGATGGGTTGATGGTTGGAGAAGATGATTTGAGTGGTCTTCATGATTCTATTTTAAATCACCATGTTCTGCTCCAAAACAGTGAAAGAATCCTGTATTCCAACACTGCTTGAGATAAAATAGTTGTGGCAGAAGGATGGTAACATTTTAAATAACCACCACATCTTGCACAGCAAATATGTGTCAGTGCTTTAAGGGGTAATTGCTATGAAAAAATCCAGCTGACACAGTTCAGCTGTACTTCAAACACATTTAGGGAACAGTACATTGTTGTGCTCCTGTTGCTTAAGAGCAAATAAACAAATAAAACAAAACAATAAACCAAAAAACATTATTTCATTGAGAAGCTGTCTGTAGTTTACCAGAGATTTGCTGAGGTCAGAACTACATCTTTGGCTAGGCACAAATGCATCCACATCTGGCAAACTTACTAGTATTTGAAAAATAATCACAAGGTTACTAAACATTAACTCAGCAGCTTGGGAATCAGGTTCTAAGGGTACTGCATATTCTCACTGCTGACATTTGTTGCAGTTGCTCCTTTGTCTTTTGGGATCATTATGGTACTAAGGAGAGAGGTAATTTCAAAATGCTGATTGTCAATTAATTAGTTTTTTAAACCATCCCAAGGTCAATTTTGCAATCAGCACTCCACAGTGAATGCTTTGCATGTGTTTAAAGACTTACATTTGACAGTGCATTTTGCTGCCAAAAAGCATTAGTTCACTTCTACATGTAATCTACCAGTAATAAGGCCACACCCTGGTTACAGTAGTGGTTTTGCACTTATTTTGCTGTTCTCATAATACATGACCGAGGCATTTATATAATAATGCAGAAAACATTTATTCTGGTGATGCAAATGAGCCCTTGTTTTTTCTATGTCTAGCTTTGTTCATTCCTGCCCTCTCCAAGTGTCCTGAAATACAATTAGGAAAGCTGAATGGCAGTATCTTCCTGCTCTCCTTATACCTGGTTGTAACAAGTAGGCATCTTTCTCTCTACGGAACAGTGCAGATGAGAAAGGCACATGTCTAGAAAATGAGGAGAAAATCGTGGAAATCCCAGAAGACCTTGAATGCTCTCTGAAGTTTTGGGCTGTATTCAGGAACATGAGAGCACCGTGCTTCAGTGAGATGGGTGGAGGCCATCATGTATTCATAAGGAAGAAATGTGGTGAGGGAAATGCTGCAGCAGATATGGACCTGATTAACACTGTGTCCTAATGTTAGTGTTTTAGCAAGAGCAGGTAGAGATATGTTGTATTTCCTAATTTGTTTTCTCGGTTCTCAGCTAAAATGAATTTATAGCAGAATCATTCCCCTGAATTCCAGCCCTCCATTGTGCTTTTCTCCAAAAGCTTTTTGTTTCCTAATGGAAAGACAAGCCATGCTCCCCACCCACATAACAACAGTGTTTCACAGCAGTTGCATGACTCAAGATTTAATGCATGCAATCACAAATTGTTCCTTTCCTTTTCCTATCACTGGAGAGTAGATCACTGGGTAGATATGCTATCATTATGTACCCTCAGCTTTGGGAACATTTTTGATCTGCACAGTTCTTGTGGATTGCATTTCTTTGTAATGTAAGTTTCCATTAAGCAGAGGATAATTTAGAGTTAAGGCAGAACATCTGTTTTTGAAAGAGAACAGAAACAATTTTAGTACTGTGAAACCCAAATGCCATTGACAAAAATGTTATATTTTACTACAGATATGCATCCTTAAGTCTTCTTGACATCACTTTATCACTGATAACAATGTGACTTTTAAGGCTGACCTTCATTTTCTCACAGGGCAAATGTGACACTATGATGTCTGGGATTTTACCTGCCATGAGTAATGCAGAATTAGCCTGTAGATCTCATTGTTATCAATGGAAAGGTGCAGATACATAAAATACAACCAAGCCATTGTGCCACTGGCCAATAGTTGAAAAAGAAAAAAATTGATCTGTTTATGAATCATATCATTTATCATCCTAAAATACATAAAAAGCAAGATTTTTTTGATGATTATTATTGAAACAAAACAACTGGAAGGATGAACACTTTGATCATAGAGGTTTAGGCATAAACAAGCTACAAAAAAGCAACAGAAACCATCAGCTTAATTTAAAGCAGATGATTTCTAAATCTTGGAGTATCTTCCTTCCAAGTAGCCCTCTGTAAACACTGAAATCTTTGGCATAGTGATTGGATGATTCCCTGGGGTATAGCAGATTATGTCTTTCACCAAGACTGTTCTTTCAGGAAACCTTGAGGCTGCAATTAGTGCAAAGTGAATCACGGCACCATGTCAAACTGTGATGTAAGTTAGGGCATTTGGAAAACTTGGGATCTTCCTAGAGGATAAATGTGAAAGCAGAAAGTGTAAGCAGCAACTACCGGTCTTATGTTCTTCCAATAAGAATGAATTCTATTGCATTTTTTAATGATCCTTTGTGATTATACAATAGTGTGGAGGAACTGGAAATTGTAAAACTTCCTCTGAGAAAGATGGAAAGCTCTCATTTGAATTTGCATGTAGGCAGTTACCAGCAGTTACTGTGATTTTGAAAAATCACAGTAAAACAAATTTAAGTAAAACTAAATATGGAAGCTAGTTAACAAGTGCATCACATAAATCTTCAGGTTAAAAAAAAAAAAAAAAAAAAAGCAGCTAAAACTCAAGGGCTGAAGAGCAGGTATACAGCCAGATCAATTTCCTTCTGCCCATTCGCCCTTCCATCCTTTTCACTCTTAAATGTGCTTTCTAACTTAGGAGACCAATGTTAGGAACGGAGTTATTTGCCTTAGCTCAGGCAACAATGCACCAGCTAACCAGAGGAATTCTCTTACTGAGATACTGCATTATCAGGAATCATTAAGATGAGATACAATTGGTGGTATCAGAGTGACCTAAAGTCAAGAACTATCTTGTGAGAAAGAGCATGAAAGACAGGAAGTTTAAGAAGCAGTAGAGCTATTCTGAAAATGTATTTTTATAAAACAACTAAGATATTATCTGTTAGAGACTCAGAGTTGTGAGTTACTCTCTGTAAATGTTCCTAGGAAAGGTTACACGAATATGTTCCTACATCAGAAAACCAGAAGCAAAACCCAATCTCTGTGTGGGTGAAAACCTGAAAATGAGGTTTTCAGCAGCATTTCAGCAGGAAAGCTGGAAAATCCACTCTTTTAACTACAGAAAGTTCAGACAGAAACAGCTTTGAAGTTTATGACCACAGCTTAGTGACTACAGTTCTGTGCACTATGGATGATTTGAAGATAGATTTCCACTTTTTTTTCCATTACTTTACTTCCTCTCTACACAACTGGCCTTCAGGTTAGTCAGTGGCTTCTCTTTCCATGGTCAGAATACATTCAGGCAATGATTTACACGTGTGGGTTTTACTGTTAAAATTTCAAAGGCCTTGATTCAAAAGCTAGATACGCCTGAGAGAGTTTTTGATCAGGTCTCAATTTTCCAGCTCTTATGTACAAATATCACTCTGCACATCCATATTTCTTGCAACTGCTTTCTGTCCTTCAAGTCAGCCCTCTTCACCTCTGCAAGAGCTGAATGTCTAACAAAAATTCCAACTATAGTAGGAAAAGCTTGACTACCTTAACTTATTAGCTTTATTAATCTTACAATAAATGACATTGTTTGCACCCCTAAAAGGAATCCTGTAAATGTTAAATGGAAAACTGAAATATCACCTAGCTTATTGAGAGTGCTATTTATTATTAACTAGAAAATTATAACCCGAGGGTCTTCATTTGAAAATGTCAGCACTTATTATTAACGTTGTTTCGTTAGCTTTACAAAGCAGGCATTTTGCTGTTGCTGAAAGCAATGCGTACTAAAGTCATCCTAATGAGAAGCATTATTTTAAATTGGACATTTGATTTTATTAATGCTGTGTGTTAGATTTCACATATATGACAAACTATGATATAAGCAATGATTTTAAATTTCATGCGAAGTGAATGTAAAGACAAAAGAATGTGGAATTACAGAAGTAAATAATGTATTTTATTCAAGTTATTTGACCCTTTCTTGACTCACTCCTTTCCTCTGTGGTTTATTTCCATATTCACTTAATCTTCCCAATTGATAAAATGTTGTCATTGATAAACTGAGATTTGCACAGGTATTATATTAATTCAAAGTTTCTTTCCACTGAAAGTCAACCTATGTGAAGGGGTTTGAATGCCACCTCTGGCACTGGTCTTTTGATCATACCCCTCTGCTCCTGTATGTAGTGTCACTTAGAGCCATACTGTACAGCATTTGGCTGGGCACAGTACACATACAGGGTGAGGGGTGAGATGAAAAAAGTGGCACTACAAACCAACTGTGCTTTCTTTTCTGACATGAAGAAGAGAGAAGTGAAGGTGTTGCACCACCACTACTTACTTCCCATCAGTGTCACAACAAATTGAAGGTAAAATTCTGTCTTGAGATCTATATTTTTTCTAAAGCAGAAGATCCAGAAAGGGAGGTGAATATTAAATTCATGGATTTGTTTTGGGTAGGGTGTGCTGCATTAATCCCCCTTGGTAGGTGACCAAAACAAGTATCTACTGTTAGCTTCACAGCTGGAAAAGACACAGTATTCTTACAGCCTAAGTATGGAGAAAAGGAGTTCTAGCTGATGCTGTTACTTCACTTCCCTAGTCCAGTGCAACCCAGGAGCTTGTGCCACTTTGATCATTGGAGAATAAAAATGTAGATATGGGTGGTGTAGAAACCAGTTTCCCAGCAGGCTTTTTTCATGCTTAGGGCTTGAATTGGAGCAGTGCATGGCCATGTGACATCCGCTACCCACCAAGCTCTTATATAAGGGATATGGGTTTTTTTTATTGGTACTGGTATCTTTTTTTCTTCAATGTGTCTTCCACCATACTGCTAGCTTTAAAATTCTGATTACTACATTCAGAAAAGCGCAGCTATACAATACGCAATTACAATATCCACTATAATTAGTAGATGTTTGCCCTCTGTAGACCTGGTTATTGCTTATTGGTTGTTCCAAAGAGTGATAGAAATCCAGGCAAAAGAAATGAGAGCCACAGGGAACACTTGTCTTCCAGTGCTAACCACTTCATAAACTTAATCTACATAGGGCAATGGAATAAGTCTTTTTGGTACATGATAATGACACAGAGACGTGGTATTTAGTTCTGCTGGCTCTCTTGAAGACGATTCATATATTCTTGTGGTCTTCTGTAGTGTTGGTTTTCTTCTGTAAAAGTGACAGATCTTGTGAGTTTCTATCTTGTTGATAATATTATTTAGTGATCTTAACATGCCCACCCACTTGCATCCACATAAGCATTTAGTCAGTAGGTTGCATAGGCCATCATACAATGTTTTGAGTTTGAAAGGACTTTAAAGATCATCTGGCTCTACCTCCCCCCTCCCCCCCCAAATGATTCTTACTGTCCTAATTTTCTCCCCATTGTAGTTCTCTCTGTCCTCATTTTAGACCTCATGAAAACCAAATAAATATTGCTATTTTATAATGCTAATACTACTGACCTTTGAAGTACCAGAATTAGTGCCTGTGTGAGCACTCAGAGAGCAGCTCACACTTCTCAGCTCAGGTGGAGATTGCTGAACTGCTGTACATCAGGTACTTTCAGGCCTTATTTATGGATTCTGCAGAAAGGCAGAAGTGTGAGGTTTCTTGACTTTTGAGAGTGTGTGTTTGTGGGGAGAGCGTGAATATCAACACCCTGTGAAGAAAAATACTGATGTAACATATTAACCCTTTCCTAGTACAATTACAATAAGGGGCAATATAACTTCAACTTATTTCTGAATTTATGCCTCCTATTTATATATATATAAATACATATAAAAATGTATATATATAAACATATATATATATATATATACACAAATATATATATATAAAAACATGTCAAAGATGGTACCACGTTAGACAACCTTAAAAAAAAAAAAGGACATTCTACCCATACTATTGATTTTTAACATATTCTAAAATTACTCGACATTAACAACATCTATTTCATGATGCCTTAGAATAAATGTCACCAGAAAATAGTGGGAGCCATCTGTCTATGTTAATTTCTTCATTAATGTAAAAATACACTGCATTTTGAAATGAGAATCAATATTTTGGAATTTGGGTAACAGACAATCCTTTCTCATAGGTCCCAATAAGCCTGACCAAATTAGGTCATAGCAGTTGAGTTAAGTCTACAGAGAAGGTCCATGTAATACAAAAATTTGAGGCCTTGTATGAGTGTCCTATATTGGTCAGTTTGGAACACTGTGTTATATTTGTGTAAGAAAGAGTCCAGGAAATTTTACCTCAATGAAACTGTGGATTATCTGAATGGTAGTACATACCCTACTCAGGTGTGATACAGCTAACCTTGAATATTACTGTGAAGGATTTGGAGAGATTGACCTTTCTATCCTCTCTCCTTTGGCAGCCCTTCATGGCCTGTAGTTGCTGCTGGACTGAAATCAAATGTCTGCAAGCCAAACAAGAGATGAATTGAGTCTGTCCTCCCATGATGCATAGGAATTATATTAACCCCAGGTGGCCCATCACCTTTACTCAAGACTAGCATCTCACACGATTCACAGGAATATAAGGCAAATGGTAGATTAGTAAGCTAGTAGTGTTTTCCAGATGATGTTGATGGTATAGTGTTCCATAAAATACAAGTTGAATAGAGCTCTATTTGAATTTAATAGAATCAATAATATATGTAAAAGGAACTTTGCAATAGCTTTGGTAGCATTTTTTAACTTCAGTCAGAGGAAGTGAATTCTCACTTCCCTTTCCATTGAATAAATAAACTTTCTACTTTGCACAGTTGCAATATACAGTTCATATTATTTTTAGAATATGGTTATAATTAATCTATTAAATACTGACATATTTTCCTCATATGATAGCTTGAGTATCCACTTGCCAAAAAACATTTATATTCTAGCCCAGTAGCACAACCTTCTGAGGGCTATAATAGAGCCTCCTGTGACAGCAAGGTATGTTCACCCATCAGAAGTTAAAGTCATTTGACAGCTTGGGTAATCAGACAGAATTATATGCTTTACCAGTCTTTCATATTCCTGGTGATGAGAGTTCCTATGCACAAGCTATGTCAGTGGCAATTTTAATAAGAGTTCTTGCAGGACACACAACAGCAGGATGTGGCTTTGGTTTGAGGGTAACATTTTTGCAGACATTGTAAACATCTCCTAAAAATTAATTAAAGAATTGCATATATGAAAAAGATGAAGACAAAAAACTCCTGCTTTTTACTCATTGTAATAGGAAGAAACATCACATTTTCAGTTTCTACCTCTATTTGAAAGTAGATTTTTTGTTTGTTTGTTTGTTTTTGTCCTTGTAGACAAGAACCAGAAACTGTAATTCCTCCAAATGGACACCTGTTTTACTTAAAATTGTTGACCAATGTGAATAAACACAAGAAGGATGGTGCAACATTCTGGTGCAGTGTAGAAGAGAGACTGAACTACCATAAGTGCACTAAGAGACTAGGTGTGGGTAAGTTCAGTTTGCATCATGTAGCAAGAATAGGAGGCAGCCTGTCAGTGCATAGAGTTTCATGATTGTTGGCATGAAATTGCATGATTTATCATTCTGAGCTCTTTTAAGAGATCTGGAGGATATCTTCTTACTCCTTCCCGTACTTCAGTACCCTGGCTTGTTCTTCATAGCACGTAACTCTACATGTATGTTGACTCCTTCCCCTGAACTGAACTCAATTACAAAATAAGATACTTGTCAGTGTGAATGTACCTGTAAGAAAGTTGGTGTTTATACTCTGGACTTTCTTATTCATGCTGAGATTTCTGCTTCTGCTCCCTTCTTACCTCAGTAATAGTATTCACATCTCTCACACTATCTCTGAACATAGCTGAAATTACTTGTGTATTCTTCACTACTATTTTTGCTCACTTTCAAATGAAAGCAGCATTGAGATAAGACCCAACTGACATAGATAGTGCATTTCTAAGTGCTGGTAGCAGTAGTAAAGTAGTAGGTACACCTACTACACTGTACTTAGATTTTAAAACAACTTTCTGAAGAGGCTTTCTGGAAGTTTCAGATGTGAAGAATAAAGTAGGAGCCTCTTAGAAATTTTAATAAATGGGCAAAAGAAGGATGGGAGCAAATAAGTCCATAATGAAAGAGAGGTCATGGGATGTATGGAGAGTCCCTGTAGGAGCCTGAAAGTGAGTAAAAAATAAACAGCTTTATTTGATGTAAGTGGGAAGCCAGTGCCAGACAAGGAAGGCAGAAACAGAGTGATTTAAAAAAAATAAAAAATAAAAAAATTGAATATAGAAAAAAAAATTCTGAGCAAGAATGAATAAATGACAAGGGAAAGACCACATCTTAAGACTAAGGATAAAGATATGAAATGAGACCCTTGCTTCAAGAATCTATTTTAGAGTTATTGCAAAGAATGAATCAGCAAGCTCAAGATACAGCTGATCTGACAGGATGTAGATGTATGGCTGAGTAAAAATGGTGCACACTTTACAGAATGGAAGGAAAGCATTCAGAAGCAAATATTTTCCTATATCTCTTCATTGCTTCACCTTTTTCTTAACTGAGACAACTTGAGCTTAGTTTGGCAGCTGGATAGAGAGACAAATTGAAAAGCATACATTGAAAGTGAATATAAAAGTGAATTCCAAGTGATTCAGTAACTGACACACACTGATTTCTGTAGAAGTCAATGTTTTCACTTACATTATATGTACTTGATTAGTTACTTGTGAAAATCCAAGTCTACACTTTGTTCTGGTGGTAAGGAGTTTTGTAAAGGTCGTAGGACTTTCAGAGATCACTAGGAATGGATCTCTTATGTGAACACATTCCAGAAAAGTCTTGAACATTTGCATCTTTGGAAGTATGTTCTTGTCTCATAACGTGAAGATAGTCTTGCTTTACAACAGTGTATACCACTTTTCCTCTTTTAAGATCATATTAGATAGAAAGTATAATTTTCTTCCATGCAAGATGAAAAGATCCATAGGTTTAATCTCTCTTGTAGGCTTCTTTTCCTCTAGAAACTATGGGTCTCATTCTGTGACATATCTGCCCTAAATGTTGCTATAAAAGGTAACTTCCTCTTTCTGTTAAAGTACGAAAGACTGGTATTAAAGCAGTGGAGAGTGAAGTGAAGGAACTAAACTAGGGTTTGGAAGACCACAGTTGATTTTCCAGGTCTGCCACTGGACATTTATAAACAGGTTGCTAAAGGTGTTTACAGCCACCTAAAACTCAAAAAAAAAAGCTAAATTCTTGTGCAACTCAGATTGCACAATTGTATTTGTGGCCCATTAGCTACATGACTGTGCCCAAATGCTTGAAAATCTGCACAACTGCCTATGAATCAGAACCTTATGGGTAAAAAATGAAGCAGGGATAAACACTTGTGTAGTTGATGTATGTGTTCTGAACACACAGTTGTTAGACAGTGATGTTATAAATACTGACCATGCATGTATCTTCAAGGGCTAGACAGGCAGTTTAACCACAGCACAAAAATTGTATCACAGACCCTGAAATAACTGAACAAACAGAATTTAAGTGAGACTCGTGTAGCACATGAGAAGAAAGATACAGATATTTAGCTTGCTCAATGGTCTTTTTTCTGTATAGAAACAGCATTATTGCCAGGTTAATGTTATTTCTAGAGACAGAGGCCAAAACAAACACTCGTCTTGGACTATCTGATGAAAATCTATCTCGAGTAGAATAAACTCAGCTGGGTCTTGATCAATCGGTGTTTGAAACATTTCCAGGTTGACTGTTAATGTGTTTCTTTGCCAAAATCTTAAGCTTTAAGTTTATTTTAGAACTAGATTGTTGAGGAAAAGTCTTTGTAATTGATCCTGGCCTATTTTTAGGATCACCAAAATAAGGCTTTGGGTCTTTAGGGTGGGCAAGTAGCCATACTGAAAAAAAATCCATAAACATCTCACAGCTTGCAGCAAAGATCAATGTAAACTGTTTACAAAGAGTACTTGAGAGACCACCAGACACTAGGCATTATGAAGAAGAACTTTTTGAGTTACTGTGCAGAAATCTGCACTAGTAACCAAGGAAGATAATTTGCTTTTCTCTTATACAGCAAGAGAAATTATTCTTATTGATAGAAAGACACTAAGACAAGCTAATATGAGATCTCTTTACTGTAACTGGTTATACAGTGGATTGCAAAACACACTGAACACCTGATACACACCTGCAATGAAGCTCTTTCACATGGAGTAAATGAGTATCAAATCTACAGTATTCAGTAGGGTAAAAAGTTTGAATTTATTTGTCTCATTCTGAATTAAGATGAAAAAAATCTAGGCTTGCAAACAGAAACGCACATCTAACCTGTCAGCTGGTACAATGCTGCCTATCTTTGCCATTCATGGTGATGTCCTTCATTTGGTACGGCTGAAAAAAATTTCCAATATATAGAAAGCCTCCTTAATTCGTTTTCCTTTGATGAAGCAAGATAAAGAACTGGAAACATATAAATTTAGGATGGATCACTCTTGTGCTGTTTCTCCCCTTAGTCTAGAAAACCAGAAATTCTCCTGAGCTGAAAGAAAGGAAAATCACCATAGCAATTATTAAACTGAATTTTTTTTCCTGTTTTTGCCCAACTTACATTTCCATCTTTCTTGTAAATCTGTGGCTGGTGTTTGTTTGTTTTTTTTTTGTTTTGTTTTGTTTTTTGTTTTGTTTTGTTTTTTAATTGTAAAGCTATACGTTGTGTGCAGAAAAATGTTCTGTCTTTCTTCTTTCTTTTTATTCTTTTTGGCAGTCTCAGCACTGAATGGTTGCATTTTTCAGCACTAGTGAAATATAGGCAACACTCAAATTTTTGTCATTTTAAATTCCAGATTCAAACCCTCATTTTTAACAGTAATTGTATTGTTGTCTAATACGAAGTAGAAAGATTATCAGGGCCATACTTGCTGTGTCTCTAATATGGAATGCTCCTGGAAGGTTTCAGAGCTATCACTTGCCTTGGTTAGATTTGGTTTCCTCATTGTTGGCCAGTATTTGACTTATTCATTGTTTCTGACTGTTAGACATAAATTTGTAAGGAGCAGGAACTTTGCCAAAAGCTTTTCAAAATCATATGTATACGTTTTGGGTTTTTTTTTTTTTTTCTTATAAGAAAAATAGTATTAGCAGAAATCAGCAACAGATGAAGATGCCCTTATTTTCCTACCTCCATATTGACAAATCCTAGTTCAAAAGACTTGGAAGTGAATGTTAGAACTCTTATGCTAATTCTGTTTATAACACAAGACATAGAACTACACAAATACTCTGTGCTAAGCCAAACTTTTTTTTTTTTTAAATATTGCTTTTGTGATCCAAAGACTTCTAAAGGAAAATAATCCAATTTTGCACCAAGCTAAGTACAGACATTTTTTTCCTGCTTTGGTGTTCTACACGAAATCTCGACACCATTTAAAACTCTGGGTGCTTTACCATTTACTTTAATGTATTCAGGATTTTCTCCTCATTTTTCACTTCTGTTAGGTTTTAAAAATATTTTCTTAAATCACCATCTTATTTCCCTCAAAGCTCTTTGATGTACCAAGACTAGTTGGTACATTTGAGTCCAACTTACACCATACTTACATATGTTTACTTTTGTAGGAGTCACAGAGTTTTGATGGGTGGTAACATGCCAGTGATTTATTCTATACCAAATATTTAACACATAAGCACATACAAAACCATAGCTTTATTAAGGCAGAAAAATAATACTTTCATGACTTAGGAAATGTCAGAAATAAGACTGTTTATGTAAATTCAATTCTGTCACATTCTTTGCATACAGTATATAGTGTTTTATATGGCCTCTACACTTTTTTCCATAGACTTCTGCCAGAGGCAAACACCTTCCAGAGAATGTATCAGCCCAAACAGCTAAAAACCGGCAGAGGCATAAAAAACTCAAACCACATCTAAGGACGGGAAAATGGGGGACAGTTTTGCTAGTAAGTGATACTTTCTACTACTCCTGTAATCAAAAGGAGAGGCAACAGCTTAGATCTGAGGTTTTCCTCTAGCCATTAGTATGAACATTTGGAAGAAAATACAGGCGTTAAAATGGAACATTTAAGGATTTCTTGCGCTAGTAGAAGAAATTTGTTTAAGAGATGTTCAGGGATCCCATTCTACAGTTCAGAGTAGACCAAATGTACTTTTAATGCGATGCACACCTTCCTCTGTTAATAAAAAATCTTCAGTATGAAGTCTTGTGAAAAGAACAGGGTTTTCCAAAGTGTAATTCTAGAGTTGCTCAAGAGAAATCTTTTCTTATCCTCTCCACAGTTTCTACTACCATGATCTAGGTGCTCTGCAGAACTAGACAGAATCTTTGTCAAGGTGGTTTGTTCAGGAGAATTTCTGGGCAGCCTGGTAATCTGTATTTAACTGTAAGCTTTCAAAACAGAATGCAGAAATCTCTATCCAAGAAATTTTCTCTATCTAAGCATGAATACGTTAACAAATAGCTGTGCTGTTAGTGCTCATGTGTAGCATTGCTGAAGCAAGTGCAAGCAGCAATTAGGAGAACAGAAGCTCAGCCAACGCTTGTTTGACCCCTGTAGTACCTAACCAGTGCTGACCAGCTGGCCAAGCCTGAGATGTTTTCATCATTGTGTCATCCAGCTACAAATGCAACTCTTTGGAAACACCATTCAGCTGGAATGCTTTCCGTCTAAAGTTGCTGGTTCATTTAGAATGAAACATTTCATGAAAGCTTATCTCAGCAAGTCTTATAATGCAATACAGATAACTTTTGATAGTTCTCTGCTGGGTGGGTTGGCTGCCAGTTTTCCGTTTGTCAGACCTATGCCTGTATATTGACCTCTTCCTTGTCTCATGGACCTGGGGAATGCAAGGATCTCCAGGGGCTCAGGACTTCACTGCTCTAGAGAAACTTGTTGGCTTTTGGAAATGCACTGAATCATTTTTTCTCAATTGAAATGGTTATTGGAATGCCTATTTCCCAGGCAATGTTTAAACAGTTTTCATTCTAAAAAGGGGCTAATTAGTTTTTCAAACTAGTGCAATTTCTCAGAAAATGCAAACTGAGATCTGTAATCTGTTCTAACCATGAGTAATTTTTAAGTACTCATAGTGTGCTCTAACTGAAAAACCCTAGTATAGGCAGAGTTTGTGAGCCTGAAAGCTTGTCCATGTGGCAGATGCAATATTCTTGGAGGAAGCAGTTGCACAATTGCCTGTAGAATTTGTGCAGCTCCATGAGTCAGTGCTGTGCAACTTAGGGCAGTGATGTGATGGAGCATGCTGTTGAGCAGAGAAACTACACTGGGGTATGGAAACAGTGAAATAGAGGCAGTAAAGAACTGTGCTTGCAGCAGCTAACTAACTGTCCCAACAAAGCATATTAGCTCCATCTATCACTATTCAAACTGTGGTATGTGCACTCCGCACTCAGCTATAACGCAATCAAGAACATTGTGAAAAGGATCTCGTTTTCTTTCAGCAGCTGAAGGTTTACATTTCCTGTCTTTGTACTATTTTAACCATGCTATATTGAAAAGGAGTATAGGTTAAAAATGAGTAAATAGTAAGAAGTGTACTAATATCCTAGAAAATGTTATTTTTTATCAACTTACACATAAAAAGTATTTAAATAACTTATTAAAATTGTTTTGATAATCATATCATTCTTAAACTTGCTTAGAAAATGGAATTCCTCGTTTGTTTGTAGCTATGCTGCAGCCTTTGGTGCTATTGTTTCTGAGAAGATACAGGTTGTCTGTGATCTATGGTACTGATCTTCTAACACAGAGTAGCTATGTCTTTTCTTTTCTTTTCTTTTCTTTTCTTTTCTTTTCTTTTCTTTTCTTTTCTTTTCTTTTCTTTTCTTTTCTTTTTTCTTTTTTTTTTCCTGATGCTTAGTACCCATATACCAAGGTAGCTCAACCTTTTCTTGCTTGTGACTGAGCAACAATAAAGCATACCCTCTGAGTATGCGGTTTCTCTTTTTTTTATTTGCAAAAAAACCTAGCATCTCTGTGGGGCTATTGTTTTATTTCTGTCATTGTTCAGCAGGGGCTTTCTGTGCCTTCTCCCTTTGGGCAGTAAACTGTTATCCATAAAGGGATCACATACACATCTAGGAGTGGTTGGCTATCTCATAATATTGGATGTCAATTCTTCATGGAGGGACAGAGCAGAGAGAAGTACGTGCTTCAGTGACATGGCTCTCTCCTGTTTATCTGGTTGTTCAGTCTTCCAAGACACAGTTACAGGCAAAACAGTCATCACAGATATCACTGCAAGCTGTTTTGCATGACAAAATTGTTCAAGGAAAGAAGAGATAAAAGCTTGAAGTCTATTCACTCTGTAACTCTAGGCAATCACTCTTTCAGAAGAAACTTGTCAGTCCCTAAGCACACACTATTAATCAGCTCATCTGTACTTTGATTAGCAATGCTTCTACAATGTGTAGAATGCACTGCTTGAAAGTCAATCAAGGAATAAAAACTGACGGTCCAGGGACATTCAAAAAAGATTTTTAAACAGGAAACTCAACTCAGCAAATCTGAAAGCAGCTTGGAATTGAAATTTGACAATGCTTTTGAAAACCAGGGAAGAGTACAAGGTGTTGGGCAAAATAAGGGGGCTTCAAGCGCTGGCTGGTAATGAGCTAGATATATTACAGCAGGATTTTGTTCTCTTTGCTTTCTTTTTCTTCTTTTCTTAGCTATTAATCACACACACGCACACAAATCACAATAGTTTCAATGGAAAAACTCAACACTATTCCCACGCTCTTCATCTGGTTCGTAATTATTTATTTAACTGATCCATTTTTGGAAAACAACATTTACAAAAAATGACAGTAATACGCAGTTTTTTTTGGCCCCCCCAAAAAGATAAATATGTTTAAGAAAGAAATAATTGGAAAAGACTGGACAAAAATTTTATTCTGAAAATTTTATTTGGCCCAACACCTTGAGTTCTGATGAAAGAAAAAAAGCGTATCTTTAGAGGTAAGCAGAGTAAGCATTGCTGATGGATGTAGCAGTACTCCCAGTTGCTATTTAAGCTCGTGGGATCAAACAATCACAGTATGTGATCCCTCACAACAGCCTGTGAGAGTCAGGAAGACAAAATGGGGTTCATGCTGCACCTGGAGTGGGATTTTTACAGAACTGCTGCAATGATAAACTAGAGATTTAAGAAATTGAATGCTGCTAAGTAGCCATGTTTATGTGTGCCCGCATCGAGCACGTTTTTCTTATCCATACTGCAAAACACTGTCCAACATCAAATGTTCCTGACCTTTGCAAAACACTAGCTCATGCTGAGAGCGCTCACAAAAAGAAGTATTTTAAAGCATCCGACTGCCAGAAAAAGACTGAAATCTAAGAAAGAATCCGAAAATTCGTGCCGACCACGCTGTTACAAAACAACGGAACTACGACGGACAGCACCACCCGCTCACCGCCGCCGGGCGCCCAGCGCCGGGCCGGGCCGGAAGAGGCGGCGCTGTGAGGGGCGACCCCTGGCGGGCCGGGCCGCGGCCAGGCGCGGAGCCCTGCTGCCCTCTGCTGGCGTCCTCGGGCCCCCGGCCCTCCAGCCGGCTCCGGCATCCCCGCGGCGACGCCGAGTCCCCGAGAGTCTCTTTGGCCTGGGGAGATGGCGTTCAAGCCGAGACAAGCCCACCTCCGGCTGCACGGAACGCACTGGGGCTGCCGCGTCTGCCTGAAGGCGATACGACGAAATCTGACATTGGGTTTCTTCTGGGTTCGTGTGCTGGCTCAGAGCAGCAAGGTGCTTTGCTACAAATTATCCCCATCTTACTGTGTTTAGTTTTGGTGTTTTCAGGTAAGGCCTTTTTCAGAGGAACCTAATAGATAAGCTTTTTTTCTAGATGGACATCTCCACTTGGGTACCAGCACCTGACTGGGGACATGGGGTGGCAAACCAGCAACTGGTTCTTTGTATGAGTTTGAATCATCACAAAGTTTGAGGTAATGCCCCCAAGCTGCACACTGAGTAGATGTAGGGGCCTCCTCACCTGTTTCTTAGATCTGAGCCACTCCTGAGTCATGCTAGTGAACACTGCCAACAAAAAGAATGCTGTGAAGAGAAAAAAAAAAGTCACTGCGCCAAAACGTCTTGCAAACACATGATGGACTGTCTCTGCTGCTCACACAGAGCTTGTGCAGGTGTGGAAACCAAGAGCAGGCAGTTACTGCTTTATATTCAGTGGCACAGGTCCCTAGAATAACATAGCCCTGGTAAGAACGGCTTCAGTATTGGCTGAAAAACCTGTCAAAGAACCTGAGAAGATACACGGTGATCTTTTGGAAGAAAATTTAGGCTCACGCTACCACAGCTAGACTGATCCTGGTACCCAGGAGATCCATTATCAAGATCTCTTGTGGACAAGCAAAGTCTATCCACAGTAAAACAGAATTCTGCATAATCTGGAAAGCCCTCCTTAGAAGTTCATTCAATACCTGCCCTAATGTAATGAAGTCTGTGCTGATGTGATTATGCCATTTGCCCCAAAGGTACCGCAGGTACATATGTGTGACCTGCAGTTACGCCACTGTCTCTACTGGATATATGTCCAAACAGAAACCACTGATCTTTGAACCTTTGTTATAATCACTTTTATATTGCATTTTATGAGTTGGACTTTGCCTGGCTTTTAATGGGAGGAAGTTTGTATGCACAGCTAACTACTGTTAGACTTCTCTGGATGAGAGAATTCAGCTTATATATATTCCCTTTAATATAAAAGATGAAGCAAGGTCAGGAATAGGTGTAGGACCACCTAAGCTATAGGATCCTACAAGAAAAAAAAACATAAGCAGTTAAATTCTGTTCACATTATAACCAAAAGCAAAAACGATCACTCTGAAATTTCATTGTGAACTGGAAGCTGCTCATCCCTGAGATACCTACACAATATACCTGAGGACTCAGTCAGCTGCAATTGGGAAAAATCATAAAAAAGCAGGTCAAAAAGGGGCCTTGTGAGGTCAGTTAGCTCATTTTTCCATCTCAGGAAAGGGCAGTTGTACCTAGGTCACTCCAGATAGATGCCTGTTTTAAACATCTGTTTCTTCTCTACTCTCTTCTTAGGACACTCTCCAGCTGAGTATATCCTGGAGGGACAGTTCCTGAAGGAACTCTTATCTCTGTTTATTCCATTGCCTCTCGTGGTAGGGGTACTGGACACCATAGGAAAAACTTGGTCAACCAAAATAGTTGACCAGGGATAGTACATCAGCTGAAGGTCCAGGGAGAGAGTCTAGAAACTGCCAGGAGTTTCATGTAGGTCTTGGTCCAGTGGGGATTTCAGGTTTCCATGGGCCAGGAAGGAGCCCTGCAACTTGGAGGACTATCATCCTCACGGAAGTCAGCAGGGAGGTACCCTCCTTCTGCGCGTCTGGAGCTTTAGCTGCTGCAAACCATTTTTGACATGCTGGCATTTTCAGAGCAAATAGTGATCAGTCAAAAAAAAAAAAAAAAAAAAAAAAAGCTGTCTAGTCATAAGTGAAGTTCTGGTACACTTTTTCTGTGTATAGGAAACAGTAAATCAGCCAGCTTGGATCAAAAAAATGACATTCCCAACAAGTATCAAATAAAAGTTGTAGAGAAAAAAAATAAAAGAAGAATGCACCATTTCTCCTCTTTATTGTACAACTGATAGCAAATACACTGTGTGAGAGCATTGCTAAGATAACGAGAGCAAGGAGACACGTCTGTGAGCCCACGGATGGAAGGACAGCCGAGGGTAATCAATTAATCATGTTTTCTGTAATTTGTTTACTGTCCGTACTTATTGCATCTGTGCTGGCCAACTTCAAAACAGTGAAATACTGTTAGTACCGGAGTTAGTACTGGAGCAAACACGTACTTGGTGGCACCATCCACCAGCAACATGTGGGACAGATTAGGTAAGCCAGGTGGCTCCTGCTGCGGGGTTATCCATGCTCTGCAGCATTTGAAAGGTATGTTGCTGCCTCTCGCACCTCAGTGCGGGCACTGCTGGGAAGCAGCTAGGAAAGCTGCTTTATCAAAAGGCAATACACATTAGCACAGCTGATGTGAAGTCAAAATCACTCCTTCAGCTAATGCTGCAGCGATAGTAGCATCAGAGAAAACAGGACCTGGCGGCTGTGCTGATCTTTGATGCGGCTTTCTGGCGATCAAAGTGGGAAAGAAGAGTCCTAGACTACAGAAACTTTTCCCGGCCGCACGAAACTTCTTATCGGCACCTGCGCTGTGCACGTATCTTATTCATATTCTTTTGGAGTCGTTCCTTATTATTTTTAACGCGAATCAAGCCGCTGGGACGAGGCCAACCTCCCAGCACCACCCGCCCTTCCCGGGCGACTCCCGCGGGCACTGCCGCAGCCCCGGGCCCCGCCGGCCGCCGGGAGGGGCCGGAGAAGCGAAGGAGTTAAAGGGAGGCGCTTGGGAAATCTGATGCTAAGGAAGCCCCAGGAATGTTGCACATTGCCATTCCCCTGCAGTCCCCGCTGCGGGCAGCCGCACCGGCCCCGCCGAGGAGCTCAGCCCCGAGGCCGCACTCGCACCTTCCCTCAGGTTCGGCCGGGAGAGATGAGAAGGAAGGTGGGGGGAGAGATGTTATTTTACACGCGGAGCAGACGGGACGGGGGTCTCCCCCCACCGGGAGGGGCTCCTCTGACCGCCGCCGCCTCTCTTCTCTTGCAGGCGCGGCCGGAGATGCCGGGCAGACGGCTGTGGTGGGCGCGCTGCTGGCTCGGCGTCTGCCTCTCGCTGCTGGGCGCCGGGGGCGGCGGCGAGCCGTGCCGTGCCCCCTCCTGCGGCGGCGAGGCTCCCCCTGCGCCGTGCCGCGGAGCCCGCTGCGGCCCCAGGGCCGGCCGCCCCGCGCGTTCCTTCCCGCACGCCGCCACGCCGCTGCGGCCGCCGCAGGGCAAAGCGCCGCCCGCCGGGCCGCACCCCGCCGCCAGGGGGAGCGCCGCCGAGCCCTGCCCCGCCGGGGGCTGCGCCGCCAACGGCACCCGCCGCGACTGCCACGGCCTGGAGTGCCGCCTGCCGCCCCGCCTGCGGCCCCGGCCCCGCGGCCCCGGCTGCTCCGCCGCCGCCGAAGGCTGCCCCGAGCCTGCCCTGCTCCGCGCCGCCGACAGAGCCGCTCAGTTCGCGGGAGACGACTTCACCTACGCCGGGCCCGAGCTGGGCGGCGGCGCCCTGGGGGTGCAGCTCACCTGCGACGTGAAGCCAGGTGCGGGGCGGCGGGGGGCCGGTAGGGAGGGAGGCGCTGGGGCTGCCCCGTTTCCGTCCCTCCGGGCCGTAGTTTGGAGGCAGAGCCGTGGCGCTGAGTGCGGGGCGCTGCCCCGTCCTATCACCTCTGCGCACCTCTGTGGGTACGCTCCTTCAGGGGGTCTGCAGCAGGTGAAGTGTGGTGGAGTAGAAACCTTCACGGTGCTGTTTTAAAGCGAGAGTAAGTTCTCTGATTGTCTTCGCAATTGTTGTGTCTGGAATTTTTTGATTTGTAGCAACATTCTCTGGAGCTTCAGAGTTGTGAGTAAGTTGTGCACCCAGAGTGAATGAGCTGGTGCCATTGGTGAGAAACTTGCTGCTGCTCACGTGTTGTTGTGCTGTGATAGCCAGCAGAAAACATTGCAGAGCTCCTCTTATTGTACAGAATAAAGAGCACTGTACTGCCCCTGTCAGTTTAGCATCCATGTAGAGGGTCGGACAAGTCCAGGGTTATACTCTTGGGTCAGTGAAAGATGCAGAGTGATTGCCCAGGATGTGTGGATTTACCAATGTTAAAAGCATCAGCATAGCTTTAATGAACACAGAGCAGTTTGTGTTTTTGCCTAATGCCTTGTCTGAGAGGTATAAACTTCATGAGGAAGAATGATTTATTCCACCCCTAGTGATGGTCAAAGCTAATGGAATGCATGATGAATGTTTGAACTTTGTCACATCCTTGTGGCCAAGCTGAGCACTGTGGCTCCTGCAGGCAAGAGAGCACAGAGCCTCAATTTGGACACCTACTGTGTGGAGTGACACCTCCTCCAAAACAGCCTCCAGAATTTGGTGATGCCAATCCCAGGGTGAGATTTAACTCTGCCTCCTTCCCCCACCTTCGTGTTACTGTGACAATGTCTGTCTTTGTCTTTGCTCCCAGATGTTCTGCAGAACCTCTGTGTGCCCTGTGACCAAGGGTGGGCAGAAAGCAGAGACATCTCCATTTATTCTACTTCTGTGCGCTTTCTTTGTACCTGTATTGTAATTGCCATACCTCCCTTTTGCAAAAGGACCTATGACATTTGCAATTTCTTTGTGCTTACCAAGATCCATATTTCCAAGTAGCAAATAATAAGGACTGCATGGACAGAAGAGTGACAATTCTTGTATGGTGCCGAAGGCACATGTTACATCTTCACTGAGAGCGTCAGACAGTGCGTTCTCCAAACATCCTCTTATTCCAGGATAGAGAACCTCAATCAGTCATAGCACTTGCAGCTGCCGTCATGAGATCTGTGCACCTGTGATCTCCTAGGCCATAACGATGGGGTTAGGTACTCCTTCCTGACACAGGACAAAGTGTAATATGGGAGAGTGAAGCAAAAGGTTGGAACAGTGAAGATGCCAGGGATTTTTGGGACTTGACACATATGCAGTGAGCTCTTACAACTTTATGCTCTTTGCAGTCATGGTGCCAGGTGAAGTCTTGGAAGAACAAGAGTGTGGTTAGAAGTTTCCTTTAAAGTTTTTCAACCTATTGAGAATGGGTGATACTTCATGGGCAGTGGCTGTCAGGGATTTGTGCGTTCTCCTTTTCACGCCTCACTGACCCCAGCCATTCTCACCTAAGGCAGCGATGATCATTGTGTGTGCTGGAGGGAAGAAGTGGACAGCGCTGCCTACTAATCCATTTCAAACTGCTGAAGGCACCATTATCACGGAAGCACATGATGAGCAAACTAGTGATAACATATGAACTTGTTCTCACGTGAAGGCTGTTTCCCACACACAACTGCACCTACAAAGGCTTTTCCTTCTTGCTGCTTTTGCCTCACAGCCTGTGAGTGACACAGATTGGCAGCAGCCTGCAGCCAAGACCACTGCAGCAGCTGTGGTGCTTGGTGAGAAGACCTGGGCTGAATGCCTCATTCTGTCTGGATTGGACAAAGGACCTGTATGCATTTTGCCCATTCTAAACACTGAATCCAGTCCTTCACAAGACAGCTTTCTTTCCGAAAAGTGGAAGAACAGCATGCTGGATTCATCAACATTTAGCAGAGGTTCCACGTGCTTGGCATCAGAAACAACAAGATGAGCCATGTTGACAGTTTTTGGTTTCCTTCAAATCAGTGCACAGGCAAGCATCCAGTATTCTACTCTGCCTGCAACCTCTGATATTCACTGCATATGCTTAAGACCTCTGATACCTTGCTTTTGGACACAGATCAGTAGGCTTCTTGAAACAGTGCAGAGAATACGTTTTTCAACTCTCATTTGCAACTGAAGCATGGTTCTGTGCAGAAATTCCGCACGGCCTGTGGAATGCAATAATGAAATGTGATAATCACACATTGAAGCATCTAATGCATTTACCATTGGCTGGGGAGAGCAGATACTCAAACAGCATGTGATGAACATAGTGGGGCAAATCCAGGAAATGTCCTTTGCTTCTGTTCTTCTAAAAAAACTAGTCCCAAGACTAGAGGAGTCTGAGAGCTGATGTACAGACTTGTATGTAACACCTTTTTCCAATCAGATGAATCCATTCCTCTGCAAGATTCATTGATGTTTCTCAGCAGCTCCTTGATTGCACCTTACTCCACATGAGGGCTGGCATCCCAAATGAAGGAACGCACATGACCTGTTGTCATTGTCATGTCATCTTATATTCCTCTGTGTTTCTCTTCACATCGATCAGTTGTCATTAAATTCTTCATTTTTCCCACCCGAGCCATTTTTCTGTTCTTTTCTTTTGGACAGACTTCTCTGCGTACCCAAACACTCCCATCTGGGCAAAATAATGTGCAGCTGCCATATTTCATACGTGCCAAACCTGGCACATGCTGTTGCATTTTTCTGTGCACTGAGAAGTGTCTGCAGCCCAGTGCCCATCTGCTGTAGTTATCAGGAGGGAGTGGCACCATCTTGGGTCCCACTAAAGATCTCACAGTCTTCCTTCCCTTCCTCATGATAGGATGACTGCCTTCTTTCAGTCTTCCTGCGCTAAGATTGTTCTGAGGGAACATGCAGCACCCTCTCAGAGTGGTGTGTCCTTTCCAAGGCGTTCTCAGTAGGTGTTTTGTTTGTACTGTGGATGGACTTCGGAAGCGTGGAGCAGATATCTGCAAAACATTCCTTACCATGGCTGTGTATGGTGTGTGTGCTTGTGTGAAAGGTAATATTGCATCTGTGGTCATGAGAGCATCTGGATGTTGCAAGTGGTTGTACCTGTTTGATATTTGGCTGGGGAATGTGGAAGGGTAGTTAATTAGGATTGCTGATGCATACTGAATATGTCTTGAAGTGTAATTCATCCTGTATGATTTAAGGCCAGCGTTCTAGAGACATCGCAGTCTGACATTCACTATGGGTTATCTTTAGACAGGTAATGGAGAGAAATGGCTACATTTAGTGGTGAGCTATTTTAGACTTCAGAGGTTTTTTTGACAATCAAGATTCCCCTTCCTCTTAATCGAATATTATTTATTTTCAGTAGAGTCTTCTCTTTTGTGCAAGAGCTTTGTTATCTCAGTATTGCTGTGACGTTGTGAATTGCCTATAGCACCAACTAATGCAGTGGAAGGCCTCCTGTGCTGGTGTATAACAGTGTGGCTGAATTTAGTCCAATACTGTAAAATAAAAATGAGAATAAAAGCAGTCACAAAGGATTTCTTAGGTCTCATATTGTGACCCACTGAGCTTTAGACATCTAGAAGGAGCAAAGGTAAATTGACTGACTGGAACACTGTCTTAGTTAGCGTTCTGTAAGGCTGTTTAGGGGAGAGATCATTGAAAGCCGTTCTTCACACGACTAGTTTCACTGTGGTCAGAACTTGAAATTATAACCATTTTTGCTGCCAGCAGTCAGCCAGTTACTGGCTGAAGACAGTGCTCCTTAAGTATGTGCTTAAACATCAGCTCTGCATCATGTGTCTTACTGAACCGGGGCTTTTGTTAAGAAACACTGTGTGTATGCTGTATTGGTTAATATAATGCCAATAATGATACATTTTCTTCTGTTATGTATACCTCTTATAATTAATCCTAGCATTTTCTTTGCACTTTTTACCTCTGTGGGGTACTGAACTGATGATGACATAGCTTTGTAGGCCATGGTTTGTGTCTAGGTATATACTGCATTAGCTCTTGGTGCTTCCTGAGTGGTGACAATCATCTGCAAAGAGTGGGGTTTATTTTTGTTTGTTTGTTTTTTAATTTTGTTTTTTAAATGAAAGACTTAGAATTGTTCCTTTTTTCAGTGAGTACATAATTTCACCTTTATCTCCTTTGAGTTTCTTCTTCCTGTTTTATTGCTGGTACTTAGTATCATAGACTCCTTTTACAGTTCTTTATGATTGACCCTTATTTTTACTACCTTCAATAGCTCAGAGTTCTCAAGAAATTTTATCACCACTGTAGTGAAAATTGACCATTTGTTCCTTACTGTATTTGACATATACATAGATATGATTCATCTGTTACTGACCCCCAGTAATGATTAATTTATGACCTGAAGCACGGGGGCTGATTATGTCTTTTTCAGTGTCTCCAACTATAAATGTTGTTGCTTATGAAAGAGAAGAGCTTGAAGTCCCATGGAGGAACTACAGAGATAGTAAAGGGACTGGTCTTAAATCATGACTTGAATTTAAAGTGCCTTTTCATTAAACTTATTAAAATTGTAATACTTTTGAAGAGATAACACAGCAACCTGGAAAATTATTTATCTTGGAAAATAACCAGTCATTTGTATTTCAGGAGAAAATGAAGTTCCATCTGAAGATGCCCTAATACTACAGCTTCACCTTGCAAAAGGTCATGAGAAATTTACTGAAATGCTAAAAAACCAGCAGCAGATCATTGTAGATTTACAGCAGAAACTTGCTGAACAGCAACATGTATTGGTTAGCCAGCAACGGGAGATTCTTGAACAGCAAAGAAAAATGTATGAGCAAATGGATCTGATCAAAGTGCAGTATGGCATGCTTTTTGACACAGTGAAACAAATGTCATTTCAGAGTTTGCAAGAAGATATTCAAAATTATTTTGAAAGTCATCTTCAAGGACTTCAAAACCAGGTCAGGAATCATCTGCAGAAGTCATACTCTGTGCATAAAGTAGAAGTGGATGCAAAAGTGATTAGTGTTGGGGAGTCTTTGCTGGACTGTGGTCTTTGTGAAAGTGATGAATTTTGCAATTTCCAAAAGACACCTTCACAATGTGAAAAATGCACATTGTGTCCTGCTGGTTTTTTCCAAATGGCTGATTGCTCTGCAAACTCTGATCGGATTTGCCAGGTGAAATATAATTCTGTATCTTTCAGTTACTGTTTATGAAGTATTGTATTCGACATATGAGGATGATGTTCTGCAAATAGCTATTCATAGAGGTAGTTATTTTGCCTAAAGTTTTCTGTGGATTTTCTCATTGCCATTTACTGCTGTAAATGGGCACTGAGTAGTGTCTGCTGGATGTAAAGCTTTCCCAAGTCTAGCAGCTGCCAGGTTATTGATTCTGCTTATCCTGGTAGAAAAATATATCCTAAAATACACTTATGCATGATAAGTTCATTTATTTAATGCCAGGCCAGATTATATGAACTGCTGGACACATTGAAAAAGTAGAGGAAAGCTTTATTAAGTAAAACTAACGATCATGCATTTGTTTATAAACTGGAAATGAAAGTTATCAGTTAAAACAAATGTAAAATCTAATTCTAGCTTAAAAACAGCATATAAAGATATAAAATGTTTAACATTCACATTTCTAATTATTAAATACATTTTACTATACAGAACAGGCATGTAAACAAGATGCTTTTGTGGTCACTTCCATTTAAAAATCCTAAGTTATGTCGGGATGCTTAAAGCAGTGACTTCTTTGCCAGATGTTGCCTCCAGTTCTTAGCTTCTCGTGAGCCTGAACAGCTAGTTATCTGTGCCTCCATCACTGAGAAAAACATGAAATGGAATCAAAGGGGTTGAGAAACAGTCAGCTCTAGGTTGATAGCAGTTCTTGTGGACAGACAGTAGGTCCCCTTCCCTCTTCTTGTCTAATTTTCTTTAATGTGAGCGTTTCAAGGCAAATTTAGCCTTTTGTTCTTTCCGCTCTACCTACTGTATGGTGAGAATAGAGCCTGTTGAGAGGGAAAGTTAATTTATCATTTCACTTTCTTGGATGTTTTTCAGTTAGCACCTTCCTCCCAGACTTTAAGAGCCTTTCCTAATGCTCTTTTGGTTGTCGCAATGTCCTCAAGACCAATTGAGCGATGCATCTCTAAGGGATGTGGTACTGTCTTACAGATCATGTAATGTAAAAAGTGTTAGTTATAGTAGCAGTCCATTTAGCTCACGATCTGCAAACTGGGAACCACACAGTCTGTGTGGATACCTCGATAAAGCAAATCCAAAGCAAGCTGTCTTGCTCCAACATGTCTGTGAGATCACCCTCTTCCTGCCTGCATATGCCTGGGTGTGATGTCCTGAAGTGCCTGTTTCAAGCTGAAGTTATGGCATTAAAGTTTTTCAGTATGATTCTTGTGATTTACAGGACAGAGATGAATGCACTGAATCTCCAAGCATTTGTGGCGAGAGAATAAAATGCCTGAATACTCCGGGTAAGTTATGTTCTCTGATAATTAAAGGATAAAGATAATTAGTTCTTCAGGAACAGGCCAGAAGGATAGATAAAAGCTCAGGGCTGTATGTTTGTAATAGTATGCTCAGCTTGATGGAATCAAAGGGGTTGAGAAACAGTCAGCTCTAGGTTGATAGCAGTTCTTGTGGACAGACAATAGGCTCTTTAGAACATAATATTGACTAGGACCTTTGGAGGGTCCCTTTTACCTTATTTTCTTGGGTTTTTATATGCTTTGATTTTAATTTTCTCTTATAACCTGACCGTGTTCTTGTTTATGCTGCTGCAAATGGGGTGAAAATCAAAGATTCTATTCCTAATGGAGAAAAATAGTCGTCATTTTCCTTCAGCTGCACGGAGGTAGATATTTGAGTTGATCTAATGAAGGTGCTTATAGAGCCTTTCTTCATCAATCTTATTCTCCTTTAAGCAATAATATTGTCAAATATTGAGGAATGATCAACAGTTTTCATCATTTGTGAGTGTGGAGGAATTTTCAGTTGTTTAAGATTGGATTTGCGTGGAACAGTTCAAAAAGTGGAAAACTTCAGATTTAGCCTTCATTACTTCTTACGGCAGTCAGACACAAAGAGCAAAATTAACAGATGTACTGAGCAAAATGTATCCAGGTAGTAGGATAACTTCTGGTCAGCCAAAAAAACTTGAAAGAAACTGATCAAATAGAGGCCTTCACCAGTCACAACTTGTACTGAAGTACACTCAGTAAAACAACCAAGGGAAGACCTCCATCAGCTTATATTCTTTTTATCCTCTAGACTTACGCATAAGAAGTGGGTGACCTTTCTGAGGGACAAAGGGTGTTTCAACTCTTTGAGTGATTTTGCACTGGTGTAGAAAAAAGTGTGAGGGAATTGGTCCTAGGAAAGGGTTAAAAGAAGTCTGGGGCTTGCATACATTGCCCTTGCTTCATTTTGGCAGGAACTTAGGATGGCTAGGTAGTATTACTACAAATGCCACAGAAAACTGGAAATAACTGAAGAGAGCACCCTGTGCTGCCTTGCCTGGCAAACACTGTAGCAGAGTCAGGCTTAACTAAAGAAGAGACAAGATGCTTCCTTGTAGCCAGCCTTAGTGGTGAGCAATTAGATGCAGGACTGCTTGGGGCACAACATTTGAACCAGAGCATCAGAATGGTATAAGGCTTGGTCTCTCCTTTAATAGGAGGCTGGGTTTGGTGCTATCAAGCTGGTAGTTTTGTAGAAGGAAGCCTACAGGGTCCCAGCTTGAGGAAAGGAGAACCACCAATGTGAAAGTCATTTGGTAGTGCTCTAATTCGTGACATGGGAGAGGGAAGGCTGTAAGAATTTATCCAGAGGGCTGTGTGGGATGACCCAGACCAAGCATAGGTGTTTCCTACTGCTAGAGGAAAAATTTAGAGGACAAAATACTGCTGTGAAACAGTTGGGTAATGTTGGTTTGTCAGACCATAGTCAGCAGCAATGTGTTTGAAAGGAAAAGCCTCTTCCTCTGATTCCTCTTTTCCCATTTTTAGTGGTGGTTTATGAAGATGTGAGGACAATCTGTCTCCTATCAACTGGGCTAGGAATCAGTGTTCTGATCAGAATCTAGTGTGATTCTACCATCATCTGTCATGGAAGAGGGAGTGCTCTTCGTATTTTTTGTTTGATAAGATTGCTACCTTGAGCCTGTCTGTTCATGATGGCTCATCTTATACAAGTACAATTAACTTGTCAAAAGGGCGTCTGAAACTGGATGTTTGTTTTGGGTAACGTAGGGTAGGTGGGGATGTGATCTGATGTGTGAGTTCCAGATGTTGTATGCCGTTTCTTGAGCTGCACGCAAAGTTTGTTGGATCTGTAACAACTCATGTTCCCTTAACAGTGGGAAGGGAACACATAGCAGCAAAAAACCATGCAACTAGGAGCCTCTCTTTCTTTGCCTTTCCACTTTTCTGTGTATTGTACCTTCTTCCTCTGGTGCCTTTCCTTGCTTTCATCTGAGACGGGAGTTGTTAGGTTATTTGAATAAATGTTTGTCACCAAGGAGCCATCAAAGTGCATGGTTTTCTCCTCATGCAATCCCAGGAGAGCAGTCAGACTGTTGTCCTTGATGTGAATCTGCCAAGTGGAGCTTTGGCCAAAAGCAGTCCACACATGCAAACCAAAGGGGAGTTTCTCTAGGACTTACTGTGGGATGCTGTGGGGAGAGGATTTAGAAATTGCATGAGATCTGTTGAGGAGTGTTTTAGATGGGTATGGGAATATACAAAAATTGTTATGAATGTTTAGAGGAAAGTAAGGAGGGCTAGCGAAATTCAAACTATTAACGGGCGAGTAGGATAAGAGGTCTGTGGACCATCAACTGTACCCAGATCTTGTACTTTGGCGAGCTTGTATGTTCAGATGCCAGCGACTGAAGGAGACCAGACAGTCTAGAGCCAGTCACTGGAGAGTCCCATATGGTCTGTGCATATTCCACTACTGGTCTTCAGTGCCATGCAGCTAGAGAGAACAGGCCTGAGCCACCTGTGCTGTACATGTTTGTGTGAGAATTGCATGTGCTTGTTAAGGTTTTCATCCATGTGGCTGGCTGTGTTCTGTGCAAATGTCTATCAGACATACAGGCTCAGCCTGGCTGCATGTGGTGGCAAAAACTGGGACAACCTCATATCTGTGGATTCACAAAACAACTTTAATGCAGCTGGGATGTTCACAAAATCAGGTGTAGCAGCGTCCAGAATAGGGGCCAGGAAGAGGTGGGAGAGATTGTCAGAAATGTGGAAGAGAGAAATAGGAAGCAGTCACAGCATGGTGCTCTGCTGGCCTTCTGATGTTTGGCTGCTGTTTGCTCCTTGACCTTTTCAGGTTTGGCAGAGGTTAGGATGCTGCTAAAAGTTACTAAAAAGTTACTGAGTCATTTCGGAGGCTGGAGCAGCCTGCGCGTTCTTTCTCTCCGGCGAAGCTCTGCGATAGCTCTGCTGCTATATCCACAGTAGGATGCAGTCCATGTGCTGCTTTGAAGTCACCTATTTCAAGTACATGAAGGGGGAGCACCTGCAGCAGATAGAACTGATTAAAAACTAGAGAGCATAATGGTAAGAGTAGTCACCACATCTATCCGTAAAGCTTGATATTCATAGAAAACCTTAAATATAAATAAAGACGTATTAAAGAAGCAAATAGCATAAACAAGTATGTCTAGGCACTTCTGCAGATTATCTCTGCTATATGAAATGGTTTTATTTGTGTATTCAGTAGCAGCTCATCCTGCATGTTGCAATGGTGTGGGAGCTGTTGATCTGAGAAGAAGACCTGGTTAAGTGTCATGCCAGCTATGCCACCATTCTGTGGTGAAAAATGATCTGTTTTCAAAAGGAAAGCTTGTCAGGGACCTTCTGCATTCCCTATAGAATATTCGTAGTTGAAAAAAATGTGATCTTATTTATTTCACTTTTGCTTCTTGTAAAAAAAAAAGCCAGATGCTTTTCAGGGGAATAAAGTGTTAAGTTTCATTTGACTTTTTTCAAATGGGAAACTATTACTTTTCTACACGAGCTCTTCTGAGGAAGCCATACCTGGTCTCTAAAGGAATGTTCTCACATCATACGTTATACGGTACTACATACCACTATGTGTTAGTGAAGAATCAGGTGAATGAAACGTGAATAGACAAAAAGAGGTATGAGGGTGAATATATGAAGCCTGTATAAATGAATACTGTGTCTGGTAGTCTCAGCTGAATAATATTGTGTCAGAAGTGAATTTTAGTGAATATTCTGAATTCCCTCATGTTCCAGGTGCATGTGTACTATTCTGTTATGCATTTCTCAGTACATGAGCATGCTTTTCTGACCGTGACAGCTGTCTATGTAGTCAGCACTGTCCTGGCTTGAGCAGTGGAGAAAATTGGCTTGCTGGAGTCCATGTCAAATGCTTGTAGTCCCAATCTTGAAGCAGATCTCTGCCCAGATACAGCAACTTTCCAACTGAGGAATAAAATAAATGTATGCATCTAAGAAACACTTGTGAATAAAATAACACAGTAGATAGTAAAGGATACTTAAGAGGAGCTATAGGAAAGTAATCATTGGGTTTGATTATGTGTGGTCAAAAAGCTGAAATTAGTGCATTGGCACATAAACTCTGAGGCGTAAACTGCAAGTGGTTGTTGTTTTGGTTGTCTCAAATTAAGTGTGTTGATTTAGATCCTGAGGCTCTGTGCACAAAGGTGCTGGGAACCAGCTGCTCCAGCTGGAGGCAACAGCAGATGGCACTGCTCTTGGAAAACTGACATAGAAAATTACAGGCTGTTTTTAAAACCTACTCGTTGAGTGTGCATTCTTTGATCCAGTGAGGTCAAGATGTGCCATCTAACAGCACAAAATTGCCTTCTTTCAAATTAAGTAATTCCAAACAGCATCTCTAGATATTTTCAGTGCTGTTTTGTTCATCTGATTATTTTAGGCTATCAAGACCATTGCTGTCCCATGTCTCACAGCAGTGGTTTTCTGCTTTTCAAATGTGCAAGCTCTGCATAATGATTTTAAGCCATATGTTTACCATTTTGTTTTCCCTACTTGTCTCTTGCAGGATCATTAAAAACAGTACACAGAATGCCTGAGGTCTACATCCCTCAGACTGGAAAGCACTGCTTTAGCAATCACAGCTACAGCAGCGCTGCCCATAACATGTGTGGGCAGCAGTGAACATTTTTTGTGTAGAGGAACTCTACCTTAGTTGAAAATATCTTCAGTGCTTAGTGCAAAGTGTCTTTGGAGCAATGTCACATCTGACCAGTTACAGGTTTTGGTTAGAATTTCCCCTGTTCAGCCCCTTCTCTCTCCTTGTTATTCCCACTCTATAACACTGAATTCAGCTTGGACAAGGTGAGTTTCTCCTAGTGTTTCTTCTGTCTGCTAGCAAGGATCCTTCAGTAGTGCAAAGTGATCTAACATAGAAGCACAGAATGGTTTGAGTTGGAAGGGACCTTAAAAATCGTGGAGTCCTAATTCCTTGCCATTGGCATGGATACCTTCCACCAGATCCAGCTGCTCAGGACCCCATCCAACCTGGCTTTGAACACCACAGGAATCAACAGTTTTTCTGGGCAGCCTATGGCAATGCCTCACCACCCTCTGAGTAAAGAACTTGTTTGATTTCATCAGGTTATTTCTGTTTTCTCTCATAATTAGATGCTATCAAACATACTTGATATGTATGTAGATCTATAGAGTTCTTACATTTAGTGTTTTAAGGGTTTAACAATAAAATTGTCCTATTTCTGTGAACAGGTGGCTTTCGATGCCTTGGAATTGCTGAGAAAGATGCAGCTCTGGGATTGTGTGGAGAGGAGTATTTCTTTAATAAGGAAATGCAAGAATGCCAAGCATGTTTGAAATGTGAAGACGGAATGGTGGCCATGCCTTGTTCCACTGTCAGTGACACGGTTTGTTCAGCAACCAGTGAAAGCAAGCTATCAGAATCTTGGGCTGCAAACATCATTTTACCATCTGTGAAGTCTGGCATCTCTCAGGTTTACTCTGGCTTGAACTTGAAGATAAGGGAAAAGCTTCACTGTGACATCCTGTCTATTGAAGATCATGGCCTGATATTCAGGCAGCATGGTCTGTTGTGGATTGACCTAAATTTTGCAGTAAAACACAACTGCAGGAATTTTTTGCAACTTTCCTTAAAGCTAAATGGCAGTGAGGAAGGCTATGAACTTAGTGGTGTTCGCATTGAACAGCCAGAAGGAAAATATTTCCAGAGCACCAGTTTAAGCAGCGCTGCTGAGGTGGAGCCCAGCCAAACTCTTTCCGTGTTTTTGAGGAGCCCAAACCAATTCTGCAATCAAAGTAAAGACTTACATATTTACGATCTTAATAGCCCACTAAGTCTGTTCTGGTTGTCTCATGACACGGGTGCTGTGGCAATCAGTGCACACATGTCAACAGCAATGCATTACCAAACCAACTATCGACCTACATTTAAAATAGTTTCTGTTTCCGACCCTTACATGCTAAGTTTATCTCACGATGGCAGAGCTATAAAATTCACTGAAACAGGTGTTGTCAAATTTGTGTTGCACCAAGCGTTGTATTCTATGGGTCATACTTGTGTCCGGGAGGGTTTCTCCTTAATTTCTTATATAAATAGGAATGGTACCAACAGAGAATTAATGAATGTATTTAAATCTGGGGTAAATTACAGAGATACATCAATATCTGCTTCTGGGGCCACAAAAGTTGCTGCTGGAGATCTGATTAGCTTTGAGATACTCTCTCCTGCACAGTGTAATGTTCGGTATTTTGGAGATAGCTCTGGGATTAGTATGTTTAGCCTTATCTGGATACCTTCAGCAGTTTCTAGTGCCATATCAGCCACAGTTTCTGTTACAGGCCTACCTACTGGTGCTGTGAGAAACAAATTACTGGATTTCACCCAAATCTCATCCAATGAAAAGCAGATACAGCTGGTTTCTTCTGGACAGCTTGCTCAGAAGTACTTCATTTTTACAGAAAAGGGAGTTGCCAGTCTTGCATTTAACTTAAAGCTAATCCATTCATGCAGTGTGCTTAAAGTGACTCTCCAACAGTTGACCATGGATCACATGCAACCCACCATAATTGCTCAGCAGATTGGAGGGCAGATGCCAGAGGGAAGCATATGGACCAGTGTGACCCTCCGTGCATCTTTTGAAGTACACAATGGAACGCTGATATCAGTTTCTCTTGACTGTGTACGTGGAAGGATCAATCAGATCACTCATGAACATGGAACCAGTATATCTATTTTATGGATTTCATCTTAATTGCTGTACAGTGAAGATAGCACAGAATTGGGGTTTAAATTGGATTTGGATTCTACTCTGATTCTTTGTCTGTATTTGACATCTTACAGTGTGTCAACATGAATATTCTGTCCTAGTGAAGTGCTCTCAAATTTAGGAATATTTAAATATAATCTTAATTAAGTGATCAGTATTTAAAGAAAAGAGAGCTTTCAGAGTTTCACGATAACATCTGTTAACATCTTCAGACAAGGGATCTATGGATTCAACTCAGAACTATTTTTTACAGTGCAGTCTCTTAAAATCAATTATTTCTGGATCACAGAAAATTGCGGTGAGAGTAAATACGTATTTTTTGGTACTGGAACTGAAAGCAGCACAGCCAAGTAGTGGAAGTCTGCTTTCACTTTCTTCTGCCAACAAGACTATATGTACTCAGAGGCAAATTTGTTTACATCTTATAAAATGTTTTGCTTAATCTTTAAGTGCTTTAAGTGTGCCTCAAAGTAGAAATGGTAATATGGTAACACTGAATTATACTTGCACAATTTCATAAAAATGGACCTGGGTCAAAAATAGAACATTGTTTTTACAAAACATAATCATTGTTCTCATCATGAATGTTGTAACTAATGATCTTTCTAATTTAATTTTGAAATAATCCACTTTTAAGTAATTTGGGAAGACTTGTTCCCACTTTAAGTTGTAGCCAGTGAAGGGTTGCATGATGAGAAGGAAGTATTAGAAACATGTCTTGAAAGTCAGTCTTTAAAGGGAAACAGACTTTTATTCAGTTTCTTACCAATCATGCATTCTTTTCCTGACCAAAAAGGGACACCATTCACAAGCATACTTATTTTGCTGAACTGGTGCTTAATTTTAGGAGTTCTGTTTTGTTAAATCACTCAATTCTAAAATGAAATTATGTATTCAGTGACACTGATTATTGTCTTCTTCCAACTCTTCTGTCAGACTGCTCTTTCTGATGTGTGTTTCTCTCCTTTCTTCTCCCAAAGTATCACTACTGCTTCACTCTGTTCTTATTTTGTTAGGAACAAACAGCATGCTCTGTCACGTAGCTCAACTCTTTCCAGCCATCCTTCACCAGCCCTGCTAAAGAACAGGTGTGTATGTATGTCACATATATAAGAGGAACATGAATAAGACAGCTGCAGGCTGCCTACCATCTACCTGTTTGAAAGTGAGACTACTGTGTATTTTATGACTTTACTGTGGGTGTCTGTCTGAGCACATGTATCTAAAATGCATGCACTTTCCTGTGCTCTTCACCTGTTCTGAAGTTTGTTACGATTTTTTTTTTTTTTTTTTTTTGTGAAAGCATGAACCCAAATGCAAGAGTTCCATCTGGTGTTTCCATTTTTACTTGTAATTTTCTAATCTTGTCATTATCATTTGTGGTTACCTTTCCCTCATACTTTTTTCTTCAGGTTTGAGCTCAGAGATATGCAGGCTGTGGACAGATTGTTCTCCAGCACCAAACAGAATGCTGGTATTTCTTGTTTCAGCTCTTAAGTCTGAGCAACCCATTGCAGTATACCTCACTGGATGCTGTGTGGAGGCCAACATAATCACAATAAGTTCAGCCCTGGTGTTATATATCTTCTCTAACAAACTCACCTCTACAAAGAGGTGATTTTGTGAGGAGGGTGTCAAAGGCCTTCTTCCTCTCAGAAGCAGATAGCTCACTGCTGCATCAGGACATCTGTACTGTGAGAGAAGCTCTGCAGAGAGCAGACCTGGGAATTTCTGCAGTGAAACAGGGAAGACAATATTGGAGAAGGCTTGAAATAAGATGCTTATGTTTTTATTTGACAAAAAGTCAAGAAAATAATCTTCTCACGGACATAGCCCCTTACTTTTCTTGTCTGCTTTATCATATACAGTTGTTTTAGAGGCTCTCACCCCCATTAAAATAATAGCTTAAGAGTCATTCTGAATTTAAACCTGTGTAGCAGATAATCAGAATCTAATTTAGGATGTAATCTAATACATCTTCAGCAAAGTGCAGATGTTACTTGAATATAATAAGCATTTGCCTTTATGTAGCATATAGCACATCTAACAGCATGATTTGTATGTGTATATTTTACTTGAGTGAGTTTGTAATACCAGTGGAATTGCTTGAATATGGAGAAGACTAATGCTTAAATCCTGTATTGTGCACATGGTGATGGCACTTCCATTTAAATGTGCCATTATTAAGGGATGCAGAAACTACCAAGGAGCTACAAGTGAGCGTTATTACAGCTAAGGGAGATTTCAGAGTGTGAAATCGTAAATACAGTCTATCTTTTCTGAAGATTCTTGTGGGAGTGCCCATAACTGCCCTCAAATTAAGAGTAGATTTTTACATGTATGGGGCAGAAATGCGGTATTTTGCAGCCATCTGGCTAATGGTAATGCATTTCATATAGTTCTGCTACTGTCATCTGTGATAAAGTGTTCACATGATGAAAAAAAGAATTTCTTCTAAATACAGTTAACTGCAACTTGCAGCAAGCTTAGCCTTATTTCAGTCAAGAAAGACACATTGTTTGAGCCTGTTTTCATTGCTATCTTTAGAAAAAAAACAGCCTAAATTAAGAGCTCAGTCCACTTAGTTACAGTAACGTGAATTTGGAGTGTGTTGGAGTCAGAGTGGATTTATGGTAGTTTAACTAACAGCATAGTATATAGCCTTTGCCTCTATGAAAATGATATATATTACCTCATTCCATGCAACATTAAGTGGTGCACTGTCGTCCTATATAAGATAAAGTTCAAAAGCAATCAGACAGTGTACGATGAATGCTAATTTTATGGCACTTATCTCATTTGCTGTAATTAATTGCATGCTTTATTCTTGACAGATATACCTTATCAATTATATTTACAACTTAGGAACTTTTTATTTCAAGTTTTCATATGGTTTCTTTCTTTTAGTAGCATAATATAATGCTGTGAAGTACAGAATTCATTATTTTTTTTTTCTTTTGCATCTTTTGATACCACATTCATGAATACTCTTAAATAAATCTTGGGAGACTGTCTTCAACCCTCGCTTCTAATGGGGGTACTCATAAAGTCTTGTAGAGTAAGAGCAAGTAAAGAGGCTAGTAAAGTCTGTACAGAAAGAGTTGAAGTTAATACGTTTGTGTAGGTCACTCCAAAATTAATACCTTTCTGTAACAATGCAAAAAATAATGGAATGGTGGTGGGATGCCATACCACCATCTGCCTCTGAGAGTGTGGGTCAATATAATAAGATAGGAAGCATTACTTTCAAAACAGCCTTCAAAGAAAGGTGGATGTTTCACATATGCAAATAATGGGAAATGTTGTGGAAAATGTGGCTATTACAGGAGGAAAATAATATAGGTTGTGTAGTGCTGCTTATGTAAGAGGAAAAAGGATCTTTCTTACAAAAGCCTGTCTCACTTAATATGAAGCATTTTGCAATTTGAGAGAGCTTACCTGAATATATTTTATTACCTATACACTTTTGTGCTTTCTGAAGTCAAAGTTGTGTAGAATGCATTGTCTATTTTAATATTTTAGATTATTCCCTTTGTCCTGTGCAGATTGCAGTACACTGTGAAAATGACACTAGTTTCAAGTTATGCTTTTTAATAAGATTTCCTACTTTGAAATACTACCTTGTGTTAAAAATACTGTTTATACACATCTGTTAATATTATGTTGTAATATGTCTTAAGAGAACTTTGCTGAAATAAATACAACAAAAAGGCTTTATTGATGCCATTGCAGTTTTTACCACCGCCTCTTTTGGAGACAGATTCCCGTGTTACCTGAGTTAGTGACCTGTGCTTGTTGAAGTGATGTTAAACAAACATCACTTCAAACAAAGTGAAAGTGGGGGGAAATTGAGATAGAACGCATGAAAAATGGGAAAAAGAAGAAAGAAATTCTGATGTTTATTTGAATGAACACAGAAGACTTCAAACTGGATTTCTTTAGAACAGTCTGAAACAAATACTTGCTTTCCCAACCAGTTGTAGTTGAAAACGCGTTCAGCTCAAAACAGATTCAATCACATGTGACTTCATTTCTGTCTCATTGATAAAGGACTTGCCCCTACAAGCTTCTGTAAACCTCAGTAACTAATGTTACTGAATATTCTGAGTATGCTTGTGTTTTGCTGAGCTGGGACATTAAGTAGTGTAATTGGGTAATTACACAACAACTTGTATTATGAAACCTCTGGAAATATTTGTGGGTTTAGGCATGAAGGCTCATCATTACCTTCTGAGTATGTTTGTAATGGGAACCACTTCTCATTAGATAAATGAGCCTTCTCTGAGCTTCACATTATAATCATTCAGCTGCTAACAGTACCTAATGTTGCTCATTTAAGCCTCCTTCAAGTATTTGTCTGTTACACTGCAGCCAGTAGATGTACTACTAAGTAACTTCAGGACCTCTGGACATGTAGGATGTCAACAGAACATTTTCCTGATTTGTTTCATTTTTTTTTTTTAATATCATAGATTGAATTGGTTCAGGAGTCCATGTGATAGATATGGGCTTTCAATGCAAATGTGACCCAATGAGTGATCTAGACTGGTTTTCACATCTGAGTTGCATGACCACAGCCTTCTCTTGCTGGGAATAGAAGAATTTGAGACTATTCATAGATTAAATGCAGGTGTCTTCAGTAAAGAGCTGGAGATGCTTTGCATCAAACTGAAATAAAAGCCACTCTCTACTCAGAAGGTCAAAAAAGTAAAAAGATTTAGTATATATTGTAAAACATTGTTTGTTGAAGGTTGCTGGTTTTATTAGTAGAGGAGAATAAAAGCATGTGTCTTATGCCAAGTAGGTAAGATAAATTGCTCAAGATGCCTTTATGGCTGAAAGTGCTCTGTGCTTCACTTTTCTTGAGCACAAACCTGTATTCGTTTAAGCCTTTGCTCCAAATACTGCTATCATATCAATGACTTAACACAGATTAAAAGTTCTTCAAGGATATTTTCCCTTCTCATGTTTAAGTCTCAGACAAACAGTATATTTCAAATGCATCTGGTCTGTCCTTCAAAACCAGTACCCAATACTGTATATCTCCCCAGAGACATGAACCCCAGAATTCAGGCTGAGGCAGCAATTGTCCCAGGGTGCCCCAGGCTGCTCAAACTTTCCCTCACCTTTTGATGCTGCCAGAGTTGTGCAGTGACTGCTGTCCTGCCTGAGAAATTGCAAGACTTTGTTTCAGGTCAGTCAGAAATGATTTTTCTTCTGATTTCTGCCATTCTGCCTTCCACTCTCCCTTCACGATCTCCATGCACATTCAGCATTGAACTGGATCTACTGCTCCCACAGCTCTCTCTCTGATGTGCCCCACCACTTCTGCTCTGTAGTTCAAATAACTGCTTTGTTGGCTGTAGGCTTCCTTCTAATTCTCATCTGTTAGCAGTACGTTCATTTATATATCACATACTGCATGGAGACTGAAACACACATAACCAGAAATGTTGTCCCATTTTGACCTGTCTACACTTGGAAGATGAAGGTGATGGCATTCTCAGATATGCTGGGACACACAGCTGCAGTATTTGTGAAGAGCATGAGGTGGCTAAACCATGCAAAGCCCTTCCTCCAGACAAGATGGATTTGATATTCTGTGTTTTAGTAACTAGAGAACTAAGCATCCTCGAAGTTCCTTTTTTTTTTGTTAAAAACCTCTCATAATGCTGAGAATGAGTACAAGTATTTTCCTCCTGTTTTCCTCTCAATCAGTTGTGCATCCCAAGCTAAGGCAACAAACAGCTTGCTTTTCTTCTGGGAAGTGTCACTGTGCTCCATGCTGCAAGCTTTAGGACATTTTGACTAGCCTGGTCCTAATAGCTTGCTGTGGAAAAGCTCAGAAAACCTTGTAGCCATCTGTGTCCTTCAAGGCCTCTTGAACTTTAGTGCTTCATATGTTCAAAGGGAGCAGCAGAGAAGTAACCCAGAGCCCAAAGTAAATTGGGCAAAAGTCACATGCACAGTTTTAAATTACCTATCAACATCTTAAAACCCTGCTCCTAAGAGCTATAGGTTTTAATGAAAATGACATTTGTTAAAGTAAATGTGTGAGCCAATCCAGAGCCTACAATGCGTCTGCAGCACTGATAAATAGGCATTCAAATCTTTCCATAGCTTGGAGTAATATCCAGAGCGGACTCCAGTGCACTGTTCCCATACATGCTGTTTGCAGTAGTGGTTTCCATGTTCTCAGTCCACACTTCTGGAAACATAAATTCACTAACAGACCTCCACAATTCCTTTCATACCTAGAAATAACTTGTTTCAATAACAGTGCTCTTCAGTGTTTCGCATCTTCTCACAATTCCTCACTCTAGGACTGTTGATACTTTGCCATCTTTAAAAGAATCTTTCAGTTTTGTGTGTACACATGTACCTGAAAACTGGCTCATATCTTGGGAAAAGATAGAACGCTGTTCTTTCTTTACTTTTTCAATTGCTCCAAAAGTCAACTACACAGATCTGCTTTCATGCAGTCTTTGTGACAACTGATTTCCAGAGACCAAACCACAAAGCACTGTGTTTACTCTACATCTAAGATTTTGATAAATACCTTCAGTTTTGTAGGTGTACAATTTTAAAATCTATTGTAAAATTTATGGCCTTTAAGTTCAATATAACTCAATCGTTAAATGTTTCAGCTGGTTTAATTCTGACTATATGGTCAATAGTCTAAATGCTGCAATACTAATATAAGTATTCTGAATATTAAGAACTACAGGGTGTTTCAGATTTTGGAATATAGATTTGAGGAAATGGACAATGTTTTGCTCAAAGCACAAACAGATTTTTAAAAAAGCTAATTTGGTGAGGACTGTTATGAAGATGCCTTTTCTTTCAACTCCACTTATTTGAGGATTATAGCAGCAATGTAATATAGAACAGCTTAAGGCTTTTTTTGAAGTTATGCAGAAACTGTTTTATTTCTAGTTGCTTTCAAGGCCACAGAAATGCACAAGTGGATTAAAATTTTCTTCCTGCCATCCTACTTTGCTCCACATCGCTCATCTGGTCAAAGTCTGCCAGCATTATGAAGCTCTGAAGCAGATTTATTAACAGTAGGATTTTTACTGGACAAAATAAACAGAACTATCCTTGGTACCTGCTAACACTGGTTAGATGGTTATTTCACATGAGATAATCACTTCGAGTGCATTGTACATTATCACAGAATTGTAGAATCATAAAACTGTTTGGGTTGGAAGGAACCTTATAGAACATCCAATTTCACCCCCCCGTAATGACAGAAGAACCACCATGATAGAAAGATGCTATAAAGGAAGGTGCAATGGCAGAAAGATCAGTGCAGTAGAAAGATGTTATAAAGTAAGGGAAAAGATCGCTCACCCACCTGTGACAATCTAGATTTGCAGAGGAAACTCCATAGAGAAGGGATCTCCAGAAAGAAGTCTTCCCATAGTGGCAGTCAGCCCTTAAATGGGGCCTAAAAGAGGTGCAGCCAGGCTCCACCCTTTCCAGTCACACAAGTGAATTGCCTTCACCTGTGTTCCCGGGGCTGACCCCGGTCTTTGTTCCAGGTGCTCAATCAGTGGTTCAGGGAGCGATTCAACAGTTCCCATACACCCCCACCCCCACCCCCACCCCGGTACAGCTTCTCTGGATAGTCTGTGCCTGTGCCTTACTGCTCTCTAAGAGATTTTCTCTTTATATCTAATCTAAATCTCCCTTCTTTTAGTTTAAAGCCTTTCTGACTCGTCTTATTACTATTAGACCATATACAAGGTCTGTTTCCCTTCTGCTTGTAAGCTCTTTGCAAGTTCTGGAACATTACAATGATGTTCCATTACAATGTCTTTCCAGAGATTTCTCCTTCTCTGAACAAGCACGCCTCCCTCGGTCTTTCTTCATAGAAGAGGTGTTCCAGGTCTCTGATGATCTTCATGGTCCTCCTCTGGACCAACTCCAGCAGCCCTGCATCCTTCTGGTGTTGTGGGTCCCAGGCTTGGATGCAGTACAGGTGTACAGACACTTCAGCTGGGCTTTCAGCCATGTTATTTACTTAGAGTAGCGCTCTCAAATTCCTTTGGGACATATCTGAGGTTTTCCCCTGCTACTTCCTAAAGTGACAGTGTTCCCTGCTCTTCTCTATTACTCAGCAGTACATCTTCTTACCCCATGAAATCCAGTTTAAAGCCCTCGTGGTAAGCCCAGCCATCTTGTTGCCCAATATATTCTTACCCCTCTTGTTTGATTGTATCCCATCCAGTGTCAACGTGCCCGTTCTGTCAAAGTTGTGTCCCAGATCATAGTATCCAAAATCCTGTGAGCGACACCAACCATGCAGCCATTCATTCAACTGATTTGTTCTCTTCCTTCTTGGACCCCAGTCTCCAGCCAGGAGGGTCAAGGAGAACTCCACCTGAGCTCCCAGTCCCTTTAAAATCTTTCCAAGACATAAGGTCTTTTAAAATATTTTGTAATATCCAAGCTGCCGCTTCCTGTGACCCAGCGTCAAAGAGCAGGAGCAGATAGCAGTCCTCCAGCTTTATCATACCTGGTAGCCCCTTCCTGATGTCCTGACTATGGGCCCCAACAGTCAGCAATCCTCTCTAGAGAGATTATCTGGGCAGCAAGTGGGTGTCTCAGTTTCCATCAATGTGTAATCCCCAGTTACTGAGACCCTTTGCCTTTTTTTCTGTGGCACAGGTTCTGACTCGGGTCGTTGGCTGGAACATCTTGGACCCAAGTATGAAAGTTCTCCACATTTTATTTCCATCTAATCTGGTCACAATGGATGCAGCCTATGGATGCAGCGAGGGCAGCAGGCAGGCTGGGCCAGGGGAGCCCTTGTTGGAGTTCAAGGGTTGGCACAAGAGACGCCCTGCAGCCTGACCCTGCACCCAGCAGCCACAGTGGGGTCTGACCATCCCTGACCATGTTGAGCTGTAGGTGTGTGGAAGCTGTTTGGCTGTTGTAACATTTTTGTTGTTAATTGCTGTTCTCCTCTGGGTAAGTAATGCTTTGCTTGGAAGGTTGCCTGTGTTCACTGTTGTGTCTAACAACAAGTTAAGGGAAATTGGTTCCAGGAGCTCAGCCTGGTTTGAATGTCTGAAAAACAGCCTGGAAATTAAAGATGCAGTAGCATGGATATCTTCCTGAAGTGGGCTAAGTTTTCGCAAGTCACTAAGACATGGGACATTTGAAAATAGGGAGACTTAGACTGTAACATATACCATCAATTTTTGTGCTCCAATAACGTGATCCTGGTGTACTGTAGTTCAGTTTTCAGCAGTTACTTGTCTCAGGGTCAGGGGCATTCTGCACAGCATCTGTGTACCCAAGGTCAGCCACTGTAGCTCTATCCTTGTTTATATAGTGTGACCAGCAGGGCTGATAGTGTTCGTATTGCTCTGCATGTGCTTCCGTGCCCATCAGGGCTGCTGGGAGCAGGTCTGACTGCTTGAGATCTTTTTTCTTGTGTGTGAAAAGCTTTGAGCAAGGGAAGGTCTTATTTATCACTGCTGTGGCTTAGCAGTCATAGCAGTGGTAATAATAGTTAGCTAATAAGGGCAGCAAAGAGGCAGGTCTCTCACCCTGGGAAAGGTTTGACAAACGACTGCTCACTAGATTGGAAATGTTGCTGGCTTGGAGACAGATGGGCTCATCAGATGATATAGGTAGTGCTGCAGGTAAATGATGGAGAAATTATTATAGGCGTAGCTGACGTAGTTACTACAATCTCTTCATCTACCATTGGCATCTTTGCCTTTATAGTTAGTTAGCTCATTTTTCTTTTAAAGAACTCTTCTGAGACCAGAGAGATGAGAGAGCTCTTTGGGCACAAAGAAAAGGATGTCTTTTGATTTTTTGTGCCATACATTCAACAGCTGTGTTTGTGACAAGCCTCTGCCCCAGATTGTTTTGTTGCAAGTTACATGGGCTTCTGATTTGCAATTAGTTCATAATAGATTCTTCTTTCAGTCCTTGCTCTTACAAATTTTTGTCTTTTGTCCTTAAGTGTCTCACAAGAAGAATCAGCTGTAACCATGTTAGATATTTCTGTATAGAATTAGATGAACTGTAATTGAGTGTTAAGCCCCCAGACAGATTTTTCCAAACAGAAAGAGATGCACAGTCTGTGTACTTTGACGTGTACAAAGATTTGAACAATGCAGATTTTATTCTTCTTCTCCTCTCATACTGCTGAATGATCCAAATCACTGTAAGAAAAATATGTGTGTTGTGTCTCAGATGGCTTTTCTTTTGGGCTTGAGCATATTTCTGAATGTAAACGTCCATAGTGAGTTACTGTAGCAGTCCTGAAGTTTTCAGAGTTATCTGACATAAGAAAATATTGCAAACAGAGGTTATAGGAAAGAAAACAGAAGAGATCCCAGTCACTGTATTCCCTTGATTACTGTGGATCCTAGCTAAACCCATAGCTGCACTGAAAACAATGGGGTATGTTGGACTGTTTTATTAAAAAGAAAAAGGATGTGTGTGGGATGAGATTTGAGAAATTCTATATCATAAACTCTGAAAACTTGTGGGAGCTTAAACGTTTATGGCATAGGTATTTAAGTGTATTTCTAAGGGCAAAGTGGATGTGATTTTGTGTTCTGACATTTCTTTTTACTTATTTCTCTTTTGACAGCCTTTTCTTATTTTAAATCTGAGGAAAATCTGAGCATAATATTTATAAGAGGCCCTTTAAATGGGAGTGTGTGATAGGACAGTCAATGTCTTTGAAGCTGATTCTAGAGTGTGGATATTTTCCCTTTTTGATGACTATTGAAATCAAATCTGTGTTAATAATTATGAAAGTATCATCTTCATTCATGTAAGTGAGCCAGTGCTTAGTTACCTGTATGGGGCTTGGGGGTTGGAGATTCATGATCCTTGAGGTCTCTTCCAACCCTGGCCATTCTGTGATTCTGTGATTCTGTATGTCCAAACCAGAAAATCTACCTTTGTCAGAGTGAAGGAACATGGCATGCACTGCTCCTGTTCATAGCTCACAGTGCTTTGCTTAAATAAGAATAAAGTTTGCTGAACATGTGAAAGACTGGCAACTAAAATGAAAACAAAGGACAAAGAAAATATAGCCTGAGCATCAGATAACAGCAGATGGCCTACTTACCTATGACTGGGCCCTTCTTTCATCTAAGCTCACAGGGTGTTGTGTTGATAGAGGAAGTGAGTGGAGCATGACAAGAAGGCATTGATAGATTTTGATGGGGAATGGCTGCTCATACTTCATATCTTTCTTTCCATTGGATTTTTATAAAATTGTCAGCGTGGTTATTTAGAGACATTTTCCCTATGCCTTTGTTAGATTTGAAAGTATGAAGCCCCAGACCACATCCATGCTTTCCTGATGCATTCAGAGGATGAAGTGACACATGCCCTTGGAAATGAACCTGGCACTGCTCCCTGGCAATAGCCTGGTGACCAGTATTAGCAGCTGGAGTTCTGTTATCTCTGTGTTTGGTGGCTGCATGGCTGGTACAGCTGGGATTTCAGCAGTGTGACTCAGATATGAAGGGTGGCATGGCTGGGAAAGGGGCTCACCCTCTTTCTCTTGTTCCTTTATTAGATACAATACCACTGCAGCAGAAGTGTTACAAGGGTAAAATTCGTTATTAATGACTGTGAGGTATTGAGATGCAGTGGTAATGAGGCTATATGGATGTCTGGAGTATGTGCTTCACTGCACAGCTGAAGAAAAACATGTCTGTTTCCTTGACAACCTCTCTGCATCTGTACCACTGTAGCTGCTCTCCACCCCACGTGGAAACATCAAGCATAATTACTGAAGATTACTCACATTTTGCTCTGTTCGTATCCTGCTATTTAAAAAATCATTGTTGCATTGACAATGTGCTTCTCTGAAGGCTGCAGTCCCTTCCTCTGATTTCTCTCTCCTCATTTTCCCAGTGGCGTGGCTGCCTCTTTTTCTCTATTGCCAGCATCAGTCCTCACCCCTTCAGGGGGCCCATTCGGCCCAGTTGACCTGCAGCAAAATAACCCTGTGCAAAAAGTGAAATAAAGAGAATAGTCTTCTGCAGAGCTGCCTTTGGAAGAGGACAGGGCAGCGTTTGGTGCTGCAGGGGTAGCAGCGTGCCAAGCAAGGGCAAATGGAGGCAGGAGAAAGGGGAGCTATGAGGCAGAGCTGAGCGGAGCCCCTCGCTGCCTATGGGACATCCCGGCTGTGCTCCTCCACCCGGTGCACAAATGTGGTAATATGGAAACACATCATGCCCACGTCTGTGCATTGCCCTTGAGGAAATTAAAACAACACGAACTTTCTGAACAACAATTAGTGCTGCCATCTGTTACTGTCAGCAGATGTACGTGTTAACCTTGCGTTTGCTTCCTTGGAACAAGATGGGTGTAATTTACTTGTGTTATCCATGTCTTTCCTTTTAGCAATGTAGAGGCATGTCGTATTATCTAACAGTTTTATCTTGCTATGTGTCAGGAATGTGAATGCCTCTGCATAAAGGGATTGTTGGAGGTTCAGAGACACACGTGGTCTCTGTCTCCAGTAGACAGCGACAGTTTTCAGCCCTTGGAAGCCAAAGGACTTCACACGTGAGAAAGTGCCCACCTGAGTGCCTGAAGTTAGTGCAGCCTCATCCTTATGATACAGCTGGTGTTATGTCTTCCTTTGGACCTTCACATGTTCAGATGATTTGTAGCTGTGAAGAAAAGCAAATACATCTAACATAAATGATGCTCACCAATTTCACAGATAAAACTTTCAAGAAGTCTGTTCTTACTGTCAATCTAACCATATTGTCGTGTAAAGATACAAGGGGAACAGAGGCAGCAAACTGGTAGAATGGTGACAGTTCAAATACTGAATCTTTGCTTGTTCCTAGGCACCATGTCCCAGCAGCTCAATTCCAATTGCACTGATGAGCATCTCACTTGGTCATCTGCTCATGGTCAGATTTGAATCTCTGTGCATTTGCACTGGGTCATGTCTTAAGAAAATATGCCAAACAAGGGTCAAAGTGGCACAAAAGATGCACATGAAAATTAGTTTCTGGTTAAGAAATATTGATTAAATGGACTTGGCCACCAAGTATGTCCCGTAAATCTGCCCATGCGTTCAGTGTTTACATGAGTGTGGTATTACCACATTTTAGTGCCAGGGAGACACCTTCCTACTATCTAGAAGCTGGAATATGCAAAAGAAAGGAAATCACAGCTTGTTTTTGGTGAGCACTGAGGGTAGGTCAAGGAGACATTTCTCTGTGTGGTGTGATAAGATTACCTCAGCAGTTCCCCCTCACAGCATTTGCTCTACCTCACTCAATTCAATACACCTCTAGCCAAAGAGAAGCTGGTTCCTTCTTATTTCTGTTTCTTGGAGTAGTGTTTGCTGCTAATGCAATAAGGAACTGCTTTACAGTATCCTGGGAAACCATTTTCCATTTTAAAATTGCTGCTAATTATAGTGTACATACTATAATGTTAACATAAATCAGTTCCAAATTTACATAGTATCAATACATTACAAAACATCATTTTGATTTTAATTAGATTTCCTTCTGGGTGTTTTCTGGAAGTTAATTAATTGACAAGGTTTGGTTTTAGACAGATAAACACACACGTATCAAATCTACATATGAAGTAGAGGGAAAAAACAACAGTGTGTTTGATATGGGTACCAAGAGAGCATTGGCTAAGTGACAAAGAGACCTCACAGTACACGTGTTTACTTTCATGAAGGGCAGGGTATATATCCAGACAAAAATACACTGTAGGAATATGGGAGCCATATGGGAAACGCAGCAATTCCCTGTACTGGCAAAAAGACTCAAGTGTGACTAACCCCCTGGTGAAAATAAACTTCAGAATTCAGTAGGTATTTCTGCAAGAAATTAACAAAGCAACTGTGGACTTGCCTCTAACAAGAAACAGAGTCCAAAACTCAATACAAAACACTTAGCCCATTATACTTTGGTGGTGGCAATATGGTGAGAAACTGGGAAGCATGCTGCCTCGTATTATGGCTTGCTGTAGCTATGCACCACGTTCCATGAATCAAACTGCACAGTGCAAGTCCGTGCAAGAAACGGAAAACCATGAAAGAGCAGTCATGAAGAGTGCACTTCCCTGTGTCTTTCAGCTACGCAATAAAAACCTGCTGGCCACAGTGGCAAAGAGAGACTGAAGCAGTATCCAAGCCTTGTTGAAGCTGCTTACAGCACATCTGATCATACTGCATCATGGTTAACTGCAGATTTGTTAGCAACCTGCTGTTGTTTCACAACTTGATCCTGACTCGGTTCTTTTTGCAGAACTTTTTTTTCTAAATGAACTGTTTCCATTTTATAAAAATATCTTATTTCACTTTATTTGAAACTGTGAAGGACTGGCAACTGTAAAATGCCCTAAAATCTAAACAAGGTGTTTCATTTCATCCCAGCTATCCCCACCCTTCCGCTGATGAACTTTTGGAGAAATATGGGCTTAAAAACAGATGTAAAATCTCTCTTGTATGGAGGTAAATGGTCCTATGTTAAAAAAACTGCCTACTTGAAAATTCAGTAGTTATCTTTAATATGCAGAGCTATGCTTCTGACTTTTGAATTTAGCATCTTCTAAGTAGTAATCTGGCATAACATTCTTTCTGTTGGTGGACCTCAAACATGTCTATAGGATGAGGAGACACAGTCATAGCGTCTGGGCCACTGAATTTGAAGATAATCCTGCCAAGCTCCAAGAAATTCACTTGAGTTCCTGCCCCTACCAGCAGCACAGGTGGAGTATAGAAGTCAAAAATCAATATTGCCCTTCAGGCAGGGCAATTCATCATGAACTCAGTGGGGGATGCTGTACGATGCAACCTACTGTCTCCAGGAACTGACATTATGCCGAACCAGAATGGGCTGTTTGATGCCAAATGCATCAGAACTCCATGTTTGTTGCTGGTAACCACAAACACTGCACCTCATAGGAGTCTTAGTCTGCTTTTATTTCAAATATACAATCCTTGATAGGTCAATGCTAAAAGGCAGCAGAAGTTACTTAAATCTCAGTTGTTGGTTGTGGCTCAGAATATTTTCACCAATTTCTGCATGGTGTGCTTGTTGGTTTATGATTATAGTCAGTTTTCATATCTGAGTCATGGAGTGATAACACAACCTCTTTGCCACCCCTGGGGCTGCAGAATTTTCAGGTCTCAAAGGAAATTCAGTGGGGTGATGGAGGTATGTGTTGTTTGGGTGAGTGTACCCATTTACAATGTTGGGGCATCTAAAGCACAATGAGAGTTGAAGCTCAGTTATGTACCAAGAGGTATTGCCTTCAGGGCGCACTTTCCCTAGGCTGCTATTCTTTTTGAGAAACTGTCAAGGGTTATAAACCATCAGTTCGTGAAATATTACTGCTTTGAGTCTATCCTTGCAGAGGACTCGTCCATTCCAGAAGGGCAAAAGAGTTCACTGTTTCTCTATTCCTGGATGCCCACGTGTGTGTAATTGCCTGGAATCCCAGGATTTCCCATCTGCTTTCACTAAAGGGCAGTGCTTTCTGCTTTAGAGAAATTAAAACCAGGCCTTGTGCTTTCTTGGGCTGTGGCCATCAGATATCAGAAGGAGAGGACACTAAAATGTTGTTTGAAACAAATTAAGTGTAACAGGAGCTTTCTTTGGGAGGATTGCAGAGTCTGTGTGAATTTAGCACATTAATGCTGCTTTGTGCTTCACCAAAGCCAAAGGCAAATTTCCATGGTCTTTCTACTGTTTGAAAGCATCTCTGAAGGTGAACCCTGAGGACTTGATGAGGTGGAGGAGTAAATTTCACTTTTTAGACTGAGAATAAAGACTGAGCTTTCCTGGATAGATTAAAAAATATACAGCCGTGAAGACTTTCTGTTAGCCATGTAGAGCCCTTCCCAACACAGAACACAGCATTTCACTGGCACACATCGAGCCCTCAGTGACAATGGGAGAGAAAGAAAAGCTTTCATTATGATGATAATCATGCAGGTTTTTAAGTATTGTGATGAAAGATTTGGTTTCACCAAACATTTCCTTTGTCTTCAATAACCTTTGAATCAATAATATAATTGATCATTTGCAGGCAGTGCAATAAAACACATAAAAGCATAATTCTGCAAAGAAATGAGGGTCAAACTTAGCTAGGGTGAAATTTTATTTTTGGTACTGATCTTTCACCCTTTGAAGGCAAGTGATGCTTTGTAGTGAATGTACTGAAAGTACAAATAGCCACTGGAAGAGCTGCGCAATATTCATATGTTCAGAAATTCAATACATCTTGTATTTAGTTAAGAATAAAAGGTTAAAATTTACATGATTTTTTTTTTCTGCTCAAAATAAAAGTAAATTTAATCGTGTCTTTGTTGTTTCTCTGAAGTTATGATTTAAATGCCACTATGTAATAGAATTTGAAACATTAAAGATCTGTATTTAATATAATGTTTTGGCCTATTTCTTGGAGCACACATAGCCCAGAAGAGCAGAAATAATGCTGTTTGCATAGTGTTGCAGCCACCTCTTGTGACAGCATTCACCATGCAGCAGGTTTATCTCCATTAGATTCAAGCATGTGATGCTGCTTTATAATCAATAACACTAATATTTCTAATTGCTGTTTTCCAAAGGGTGATGCGGGTGAGCAAATTTGAGAATGCTGTCAACGCATTCATGTAGTCAATGTAATGCTGTATGTGTAGCTGTGTGTATTATGCATACAGTGTGTCATGTACATATGCATTGAAATAACATACACGAATGAGAAAAAAAACCCAACTCTTAGTTTTGTAGGTCCCATCTGGACATGCCCATAACATAGTAGGCTTTTATGGATCAGCATAGTGAAAGTGTGTGCTTCAAAGTTTCTTACATTTCAAGCTGCAGGTTTTGAGGACTTATCAATGATTAGGTCTAATTGCTTTTGTTCTGGGTTTCAGTCCAAAATAAATGCTGCCTTGGTCACAGCACTGTTTTTGTTGCCCAGTCTACACATTAGATGTTTTGAGATATCCAGATTTGCAATGCTAATTGGTGTCATAAACATGAAGTGGACAAATATCACTGTATTTTTTTCCCACAGGAAAAACCCAGACAACCCAAGCCCACTTCTAGGAGTTCATATCACACCACAAATATCTGCACCTCAGATATCTTCCTTTGCAGACTGGAAGAGCATTGTTGTTCTGCAGTGATGACCCAGAATGGTTTCATGAAGGGAAGTACTGCTCAAGCACTGCTGGCTGGCTTGCGCCTCCCTTGTGGATGCTCAGAGCCCCCAGAGAGATGTTTAAATTAAGACAGCTTAAACCAACTTCTGGTGAGAAAGTGGAGTTTTCCACATTGCACTTTCTCGTAACCTTTTCTTATCCTACGTTCTTTTCTCTTACGAGAGTTTGTTGGTGTCTCTCTGACTCCATCTTGCTGTTGAAGAAGCGCCGAATGCAAGCACTGATGCCCTCCATACAAACACAAACCCTTACACGAGAAAAAAACCTCCTACATAAAATCATTTTCATAACAGTACACTTAAAACAGATTTGCAGTATACAATCTCCTTGGGTTTTATATAATTTGAGGTCGATTTTTTGAATGAAGCAGTTACTTGAAAAAGCTTCCAGAACAAAACCCATTAATTTTTTTCCATCATAATTCTTGTTGTTGTTAGGAATGTGTCACCATGCTTGGTTGGGTCTGAGTGTGTTCACACCTGCCTTCACACAGCTACTTGATCTTTCTGCAGCTGTAGCAGGTAAGATGAGGGTCAGTAACCAGAAATTGGGGTCAGTTTTCCAGAGATCACGTTACATATCTCAATCAGCAGCTCTTTCTAGAATGTTTCATACAATGACATTACAGTTGAGCTGTCTTTTTAAGCAAGGTCACTTGGTTTCTTTGGATTCAATCTCCATCCTGCAGCTTCTTACAGAAAGACCCAAATAAGATTTACTTGCAGATGTTTCTTAGCACATGAGTGGGCATAGTGTGCTGGAAGGCAATTTGAATATTGACAGAAAGCTGAGTGCCTTCTCAGTTTACAGGAAGGAGCTGAGCTCAAAGAGCTGCTGTATCACAGCACTCTCAACAATAGGAAATCTGCATATAAGTCACACTAAATATGTGCAGTTCAAAAAGCAGTGTTTCCTGCTGCAGGAGGGAGAGACCAACATGTGTAGGAATTGGATTATGAACAGTGACAGTGACCAACGTTTGTTCACTGTGCATGAAACTATGGGGAAAGCAGTTCTGCCATGCTGTGAGCTCTCACTTTCCCTCAGGGAAATGCTCTGCCCTGGCCCCATAGGGGAACCCAAAGGCTCCTTAAGGAACTCCTGGCCATGGAGCCAGGAATGAAGGCACCAGCATAGGCAGGGCTGACATGTGAGGGATCACGCAGCCAACTCCTGTTTATTTGCATGTTGTCCCTTGAGTCTATGGGTGTTTTTCATGGCAGTACAATGACAAAGCCTTGCAATATATGGTGACATCAGGGCTGAGAGATACAGCTCCTTGCCATGGCTGTCCAGATGATTTGTGCTTTTCATTACAGTGAAATGATAATAAAATCAGCGTCCAGAGAAGGAAAATGACAGACAAAAGCAGACGCTTCCTATGGTATAACACAATCTCTTGCTCTGTCTGGAAATGTAAGCCTTTTACATTAGTAGAGTGCTATTTAGTTCATGCTCATTCAATTTATTGGTAGGATGACTTTATACAGGTTTGACACAATGGCTCAGTGGAGCTGGCCACAGCATCTTTTTAAAAAAGTGTCTTTTTCTCATGCACTGAAATGGCCCATAAGGCAGTAAACCTGGCTTTAGCAGCCAGCTTCAGCAATTAGAGGGATAAAATAGTCCAAAGATGCTGAATTCTGCAAAACAGTTCCTTCATCTGTTTTCCAAGCAGATGCTGAAAATTTGAGAGAAGGAATTCAAGCTCCAGCACTTTTCTCTGTATTTGTTAGCAGTTACAAGGGAAAAAAAGAAACAAATGTGGCATGGTTAAATGGTTTGAGTGGAGCAGAAGGCTTGACCTTGTTTTAAGGCAGAGTAGTAAAAAATTAACATTAAATAAGATCAAAATCATTGCAGTTAAAAAAGAGCTGATGTCAGTACTTGTATCTCCATACTTCCTTGACATAAGGGGTTAAAGAAATCCAAACAGAACACAAAAGGAGTGGAAAAAGACACATTTTCAATAAAAATAAGGAAAATGTGAAGCAAAAGCAATTCTTTCACTCTGTAAATTTTAATCAAAATACATAGACTAGCACATCTGTTAGGGAAGGAGCCATAGGCTGCTGCAGAGGCAATGTCCCTTCCACAGCAGTGGACCTGGGGAATTCATGCCACACATGGACAGGAGAGCCCTGGGCAAGGCAGTGTCAGCTCAGCAGTGAGGGGATATTCCCAGCCAACTCCCTGCAATTTATCACCTTCATTCTCAGGAAAGACACGGGATTGAGAATTGTCCTTAAGGTAAAACAGTAAGGGGGGGCAGAGAGTGCTTGGGGGAATGTTTAGTTAAAGGGGATAGCTTCAGAGGCAGAAAGAGAAGATCAGTTCCTTGAGTAAGCATTTGGACTGCAATAATTTAATCACCAAGGCTCTGGAATCTGCAAGGAGCAGAGTAGACATGCTTTTACAGCGCTTGTGAAGAAAGCACACCAGTACAGTATGACTATGAGGACAGTAGAACCTTTTGTTTGTACTAAAGTTCTTGTGACTTTTAAATTGGACAGCCATGGTTTCCTCACCCCACGGGGGATGGGGACACAAACCTTTGGCTCAGAAAATTAAATGAGAGCATGTCTTGTTCCAGCACAGCTGGCACAGCTCCATAGTGCTCCAGGGTGAAGGTTCGGCCTCTTCTTGCTCCATCTCTGGGCATCTCCCACCTCTTCATTGCATCTCTTCCCACCAACCAGTGTCTGTTGGCTGCCTGGGCTCACACCCTGAAGAATGCAGCCTGCAATCCTGCCTGATTTTTCAAAAGTTGTCAACAAGATGGTATTTTTAGTTCCACATATGTCACTACACTGTGTTTTGTCTGACTCAGCATCTTTCAGTTTGATTGGAGTTCCTGCCTGGCTACTCTGAGATTACTAATGATTGTTTCAACCAGAAGACTTTTCCAGATGGCATCCTGAATAAAGGAACAGTGCAGATGTAACTGACTAATAGATGCACTGTGCTACTGAGTGGGGAAACACAGGGACATCTAGAGCAATGGAGATACATCTGTCTGTTCCTAAGTCCCCAGCTGCAGTGGTACCCAGAATAACATCCAGGATACTCAGAAGCCACACATGAGCAGAGTTAATACTGGACAAATTCTTTCTGAAAAATAAAATGATCCATAATTTAACTTTCAGCATGTTGTTATTTTAGGGCTTGGCAAAGGAGAGTTAGGGGAAGCATCAATAGGCTTTCACTGTAAGGTGGAGTTTTATGACCAGTTTCCTTTACACAGCCATTTGTACCTTAAGGAAAGCAGAGATTATCTGCTTTCTACTTGTAGAAGAATGCTATGAAACACCAGATTAAAAGTGAGGACTGGTGATCTCTCCTAACACATTGGGCATTGAAGGGCAAATTGCTGTATGTAGTGTGTCCACACACCTTCTGTGGGCATCCATCACATGTAGAGTATCTCTTCTCATTAGATAATCATGGTTAATAATTGTTCACCTTCATACAATAATGATTGCCACATGATTATTTAAGTGCTGAGGTTTGCAAATAGATTTAACTTCTGGCTCCTTATTCTAATAATGAAGAGAAAAAAACATGGAGTAGGCTTTTGTTGTAAAATAGAGGATGAATCTGAGAATAAATATATCTTGCACACCATTTGTCAATCATCCAGTTCACAGAAGAGACCAAACAACTCAACATTTATGACAAAGAATAAAAAACATATGTCTAAGAAATTTATTTCTCATACTGGAAGCAGACTAATGCAATAGTTTCCATTTAAAATTACACATTTAATCAAATACTTGTAATTTTCTTACAGTTCTGTAGACCAACTCATGACCACTACAGAAGTATCCTTGTCTTCACTGGATTTACAGAAGGTTGTAATTAATTTTAAACCACCGTTTAAAAATTGAAACATATGCTTTTTTTTTTTTTCCTTGCATCAGGATTTTAGAACTGCGAAATTGTTAAACATATGGTTCAATTTTTTTCATGGCATTTATACCTATGAAAGTCTCTTGATTACTAAATATTATTCTATATATACTAAATATAAATGCAGCTGTGTTTATTTCTTTTTTAAGCTACAACTTTTTTAAGCTACACAGTAGCTGCTAGGCTAAGAGTATGTAAAACTCATTAGACAAATAATCCTTGTTCTTTCTTCATTCAGGCTTAGAAAATGAAGAAATTTCTTTGTAATCTTAGAAACCCATAACTGAGAATAAACCTATAGCACATTTTAAAGTTTTTTTCAAATCTATTTCTATAAAGAAAGAGAAAAAGCAGCAGTTTAGCCAGTAGTCATGAAATGTCACTGACAGTGGAGTTTGTGTAAATTCTAAGAATCAAGAATGCAATCTAAATAATAGGGCATACACGTGTACTCCACTTCTTTGTGTACAGAAAGGCACAAGCTCACACTGCATAGGCTAATGTGTACTTCAAGTCTGTCATCATGGCAGTTCATATCATCTTCATCCCCCTGTTTTAAAAGTCCCAGGCACATTCCACATAGAGCTCCTCTAATAGGGAACATCAGCTGGGGACTGTGAAGAAAAGACAGTGCAGCATTTGACTCTCGCAGTTGTCCTTCAACTTTTCAACAAATGCTTAATTTCCATGTATGTCATAGAATAGCTTAGGTTGGAAGGGACCATGAAGATCATGGAGCTACAATCCCCTGCTGTAGACAAGGCTCCCACCCAGCAGCTCAGGCTGCCCACTGCCCCAACCAACCTGGCCTTGAGAGCCTCTAGGTATGGGACATTCGCAACTTCACTTGGGCAGTCTGTGCCTGTCTTTCACATCTCAGTATATGTATACATTGTGAGCCAGTTTTGCAGCCCCTCTCCCTTCCCTGAGTGTGCCCAAGATGTCTTTGCAGCTTGGTTCTGAAGTGGCCAAACCATCTGTGCGTGGCTGGCTGGTCCTCTCCATTAGCACAGGGTCTGGAGAGAGCACTGCCCTTCTCCCTGTCAAAACTGCAGCTCACTGACACCCCCAAAAAAGCACAATTATATCCAACCAGCCTCAGTGGGAGCAGGAGCAAATAGCAAAGATTCCCAGTGGGCACTGGCTTCAGCACAGTCAGGACTTCATCTACCAACTGAACCGCACAGAATACCTGCAACGATTATCTTTTTAAATAGTATTCTGGCACACACTCAACATGGAGGCAAGCAGGACCCCCTGGAAACCCTGTGCTAGGGCTGCTCTCAACAGCAGACTGAGTTGGAAGCAGTGGGCTGTGAGCAGGCCTCACCTCCTGCTGCTGCCACAGCAGCTGTACCTATCCCTGCCTTGGCTTTTCAACCTCCCTCCTCACACACAGTCTTAATTTGTGCTAGAAGAGGGCTGAAATGTGAAAGCACCAGGCAGCTCTCTGCTCTCTGTTGCTGCTCACCAAAAGCAACCCTCCTCCTATGCCCCAGCACATTCCTTTTAGCAAGCAATTAATTCCTGTAGTGTGGAGGCCTGACTTCAAGCCCTGCCCTAATCTCTCTGACTCACTCTTTCCCAAACCAGCCCAGTTACCTGTGCTTTGAACTTCTCTTTTTTAAGCTACATGATCTAAAAATGCCTTCTATAGAAGAGTAAATGTTCCCAGGCAGGTTAACTACAAAGCACAGCCAAGGTTTCTTCTCTTCCCAGCTCTGCAGGTTTAATTTCACACTGCTATTCATCTCTGATGTGTGCCTCTCTGATAAGAACATTGTCTTTATAAACATATGACAGTAAAATTAGATGAAGACGAAGTGTGATATGGGTCTGAACATGAGAGAGAAAGAAATTAAAAAATAAATGAAGTACTGACGAGAGAGAGATTAATGTACTAGAAATGCTGTGAGAAAATAAGATGAGAGGAATTATTTTTGTAATGAATTTATGAATATTGGAAATTAGAAAGCTCAGATTAAAATACGTGGCTAGTAAAAATATTAGGAATCATTGTCATCATTTTTAAAATGCCTTTTAATGGTATCAGCATTTTTTCTCCAGCTGGCTGGTAATGGAGGGTAAAGCACAGCCCAGCTGCTTCTGCTGAGCTATTAGCCAGTTTAACAATTTAATTGCACCATTCTGGGACAGCTTGTCTCTTTTTAAAAGTAATGACATCCAGGGTAAAAATAAAACAAACCATTTCAGGTTGTTAAAAGCAGCCACTGGGAGAGAAATTACAAGGTCTCCTGCGTACAGCTGAGGTACAGAGAAATTACAGAAGAGTCTCACAGAGAAATCCATCTCCTGAACGGCAGCAGTATCTTTCATGGCAGTTCCCCCAGCCCTCTGGTTGGATACCGGGATGCTGGGCAAGTCCTTCCTCTCTCCTTGTTTCATGGAGCTCTGAGTTGTTGATGCCTGATGTCTATAGCATCTTCCTGCCCTTTCTCCCATTACATTCTAGTTTCTATTAAGCAGCCAAAGCTGTCTCTCCCTGGAAGCAGGATTTTTGGAAGAGCAACAAAATCACAACCATGTGATACAGGAAACAGCAATCTACTGTGAAAACACTGTCCTTAGTATGGAGAAAACCTGACCAAGTTTACAATGGAGTGAGGCTGTCAGGGAGAACCTTCCACACTGATAACGAATGGGAGTTTTTCTGCTGACTGCTGCAGGGCCAGAATCTCACCCAGCAGCTGAGGAGCAAGCTCTGTTCCCGTGGCCAGGACACAGCTGCCAGGCAGCCTCAGGCAGCTGCTGTCACAACTCAGAGTATTTTAGTTTCTCACTTAAATGACAAGTCTTAACTCTGATCCCTTTTTTTAATTTTTATTTCTTTCTAAATTGAAATTCTTGCAGTCAATAAAAATTGCACATCTTCTATGTCAGGAACCTGCAGTTGATCTATAGATTTAAAATACTCAGCTTACTGCAATGGCCATGCTTTCTGTATAAATTCAAGTTTTGCCCTTGGCTGCAAGAAGCCAAAGATTTACATTAGTGTCATACCACTTTCTGTGCACCTAACTGTTCTCTGTTTTTCTAGCTTGGTGACTGCAAGGTCATCTTTCCTCATGAGTGCCTTGAAGCACCCTCCTTTATCAGCAATATGAGAAATGTGGGCATTCAAGCAGTTACATTTACAAAAGCTGGAGTTCTCACATTGGAATGCTCAAACCATAGCTGGTTTAACTCTGGTAATTGGCTGCTTTATACCTAAAGAGCTGCATGCAGCTGGAAGACCCTTGGACACCACCACAGGTGCACACAAGATAGGGCACCTGGCTCAACAGCAGCCTCCTGCACTCTCTAAGGGTGCCCAAAAGCAGCGGCAGCATCATGCTGGTCCTTCACTGCTTCAGAGCACCACTGAAGAGCAAGGGCATCCCCACAAGCAGCAACCGCTGCTTAAGAGTGTGTGACACCCATCGTTTTGTCCATTTGCTGTCATGGGCAAAATGATGCAGAAAGAGTGCATTGATGTGTTCTGTTGCAGGTAATGCACAACTCACAGCCCATGTTCCCATTGACAGGCAGTGCAATGTGCTAGATAATCCCAAAAGGAAGCACAACACTAATTTTAACAGCAGCATTTTCTTGATCAGAAATTACTTTTTTTTTTTGCTTCCATGATAAAAACTAAAACATCCGGTATTTCTCTTCCAAGTCTCTTTACTCTCTTCGTTCTTACATCTTTATTTCTCCCTCTCCATTATTCAAGGCAAAAGTGCTTTCCCTTTTTATCAGACTACAGAAGATGCCTTCCAGTCTCTGGCAACTATTCACATTACCTCATGCACACAACCTGAATACTTACCCTTCTAGGCCTAGAACCAGTCTGCTCACCCTGCAGAGACCTGTAGTGCTTTGGCAGCACCTCACCTCTCGAGAAAGCAGATGAATATGCAGTGCTGGCTGCTGCAGGCTGCGGGCTGTGAGGCTGTGGTGAGACCAGTGGTCTCCATGGGGTTTGTCTGCTGGGCTCTGTCTTGCCCCAGGGCTCAACCAATTTGTTAGGAGCCATAAATGGCATCCAAACAGACAAGCATTAGTTCAGGCAGCCGCAACATCCTGTAAGTGATGTGGCTCTTAAACTCAGTCCATGCCCATTTGCAGTCAGTGGGAATTCTGCCATGGACTCAGAAGTTGGATCAAACACAGCTTGTGTTGAGGTTGTGGGATGTACAGCTCCCTTCTTCCAGCATGGATCTGTTTGTAACTAAGGTCACTGGAATACTTTATCAGCTGCTCACCACAGCACCTGATCACTTTTCAAGATGGGTCAGAGTGTGTGAGGTCACCCAACTGGAAAGATGAGTTGGAATCACCACCAGCCCAACATCTGTAAGTCATTAGGGACTAGCTCAGGAGCATTCTGCCACCTGTGATGTCCATGCCTCACCCCTCATTTCTGGTCCCATCCTGTTCCAGCCACCCTGCTCCTGCCCCAGACTCTCCTTGTTCCAATGGCTCTGCAGACCCAGCCCTCAGCAGCTCCACACATTGTTTTGGCCACTTAAAATCCTGCAATATCAACAAATGATTCATATGTCATCACATAGTGTGACCAGAATATGTAGGCAAAGCAACCCAACAAATTAGAAAAATACACTGAAGACTGAATTACAGTTTTAAGAGACTATGAAGTACATCCGACAGAGCTTGCTGGAGCCAGCCTGAACCCACAACATTTTCTCTTTCCATTTTTATTTTGCTACCTTCAAAATCCAGTTCTAAATGTAATATTATTCATAATTTCTTGTTCTGATGTCCCTTGCATTATTCAGATCTGAGAATTAAAAAGATTCTCAAATTTTCTTTTGTGTTTTGAAACATTTAATGGTTTAGGAGCTCCGGTGAACTTCCGGTGAACTGTCTGGTCAGCGTAGGTGTATTATCAATGAAAATTATATAAAGGAATATTATATAATCAAATAATATTAAGATGTTATAATAATGAAATAAGCAAGAGAGTTAGGCACAGCGAGAGCACAGCGAGACAAAGAGAATAAATAGAAAGCTTACCCCTGTTGTGGGCTTGCTCAGGAAAGACCAGTGGAGTGGATCTTCCAAAGAGAGAGAGATCCTTCCCTGCTGGTAGTCAGCTCTTAAATGGGTCTAGGAGAGGTGGAGCCAGGCTCCACCCCTTCCTGTAGCACAGGTGAATTGCTTTCACCTGTGCTCCCAGGGCTGACTCATTGCTCGCCTCAGGTGATTAATCAGAGGTTCAGGCCGTGACTCAGCAGTTCCCATACAGTAGGGTAGCAGCAGTTTGGGGAGCTGACAGTTCATAAGGTAAAGGATAATTACTATATTTTCTTGTGTTTGTTGTAACACTGATTGTCTGAGACCTTTACCAAAGTGCAGGAATTGTCATAGAATCATTAAGGCTGGAAAAGACCACTCAGATCATCTAATCCAGTCATCAACTCATCACCACCATGCCCACTAACCATGTCCCTCATTGCCTCTCAGTTATGAGAGCACTCAGTTGAAGCGTGCAGAATGTCTTTTACACACAACACGGGGCTGTTTTTTGTGTACGTGAGGGAGAGCAGGAATATTTTTGAAGCTGCCTGGGCCCATGTAATGTGGAAAAATGTCCAACCTGGTGCAGGCTGCATCTGTGCTGTCTGTTTGGATCAGGCTCTGTGGTGACCTTTTGTGTCAAATGTGACCGGTTTCCACTGAAAAGGATTAGCTGGTTCACTCTAAAAACAAGCCTGGGAGCAAGGGAGGTTACCGACAGTGTGGAAAAAAAGCCAGACTATCTGTGTGGGAGATAGCAAAGCTAGTGATCAATAGCTACAATTTATTTGAGATTCCTACCAGAATTACTGCACAGAAATCACTCTCAAGAATGATAGTAAGTAAGTCATTATTTTCAACTTCATTGCAATTGAGGCATCCAATCACTGAAAAGCTTTCGAGTTTGATTATTTTTATCTTTTTTATCTTTTTTTCATGACTGTTGCTAAAGAAAAGAAGAAAAGTGATTGCAAATTGTCATCTGTGGCAGACTTTCAAAAATAAAAGGCAGTTTGTTTCAGAAGCAATGGCTAAGGAAGAGCCGTGCCTACCGTTTGGTTTGCCAGCGTCTTACCAACAAGATGTACTTTGCTTGGTGATGTTCCTGCAGACACAGCTCATAAAAACATGACACTGTGAATTTAGTGTCAATTGTGAATTAAGAGAAATGGCAAAGGGGGGGATGAACCAACACAAATTGAACATATTATACACAAACAAGGTGCCAACTACAGTGTTTGCCTCAACCGATGCTTTTCAGCAATACTGTTAAATCGACGTATTATTTTGTATTTTACTTCCATGTATTTCTTTCAGTTACTGGCATCTACTGAAATTTTAATAAATGTGAAATTTAAATAGGCAAGTCTTCTTGGTTATGCCTCTGGAAGAAGCAGTAGCATAACTCATTTTTACTGAAGGTGAATGGACAGAGTGAGATGCAGAGGTCCTTGTGATATTTCATAACCCTGCCATTTATCATTGCCTATTGGATACTAATTCCTGAGGCAGTGTCTCTAGACTGCTAGCAGGAAATGATTATATTTTTATCCAAAGTTTCACTATAGAAAATAATCCAATGGTGATCTTGCAGTCTAAAAATTCCTACCGAAGCTTCTTTCCAGATTTGTCACACATCTGCCTGATAGTAAGAGCTTACCTAAGGAACTCTGCACGTTATTAATATCATCCTCATCAACTCTCATCAGTATCACTGTTAACATGATTTAATTCTCATTCTTGCAAATTGGATGTAGACAGAATTTTCTAGAGAAGCCGCCCAAACATGATGCAAAAATCAAAGGCATAGGAAGTCCACAGCAGGGGAGTGGAGCTGGATGCTCTTTAATATCCTTTCCAACCTATGCCATTCTATCTTTCTATATCCTAACAAAAGATGGAGAATGTATGTGGAAATAAATCCATGACTGGCCTGGATCTGTTCTGCTCCCAGTCAGGACCTCAGTGCCCACAGCAGGAGGAAGATGCAATATCCCATTCCTTCCAGGAAAGATAGCTCTATTAGTCTGGTCACTGGGAATACTCTATGCAAGAGCTGAGCAGAAACATTGCCCTGGTTTCTTTGAGCTTTTTGTAGCTGCGAGAAGTTGTCAGACACCATGGTGGGAGTCCTGTATATGAACACTAGTGAAAGGAAATGGAGCAGCTCTGGATTCTCTGAAAACTTTGTATTTTGTTTCCTTGTTCTCTCCTGATCAGAAGGAAAGAGTGGTGAAAGAGAAAAGCTTTAATGTGAGAGAAAGACTTGAGGCAAGCTGTATGCATCAAGCCTCTGCCATGCTTTCAGATCTCACTGTAAGAGCAGTTGCCTCTGACAGTGACAGCATTAACTGGCAGAAAGCTTGGGCTTCAGCTGGGTGCCAATGCACTGCAAACAGCAGTGGTTCATCTGAATGGGGAAATTAGCTGGATCAGCTTTTGTAGAGTAAGCCATTTGGCAAGGATCATTGTGGAGCAGCTTCCCATGGTGGGCATTGCCTCTGCACAGGAGGGTTCACCTGGGGAGCTCTGTTGGCAGTCCCCTGCTGCACTGCCTCATCGCCCCTTATAGCCTGTCTTTAAAAAGCTGTGGTCTGCAGCTTCCCATTATAACACAAACCATTTCCTTTTAATTTCTCAGAGAAGAAAAGCATGTTTATGTCAAGTCCCAAACATCTGTTCTTTCTCCCAGAACTATTTTAATTATTGGAACAGAGATGGATGGGTAGGAAAATAGATGTCTATCCTGCAGGAAGAGCAGAAGTGGGAGAAAATGGAAATGTATGGGATCATATAAAATAATAATAGTATCTTGGTAATTATGGATATTGGCCAATTATGGATAGCTGTTCTCATACTCCCTGTCCGGCATGCTAGTTTAATGTCTGTTGTGCAGAGTGTAACTTCTGGCTGTCACACATGTAAAATCTTGTACAATCACAGTGACTAGGCCAGGCCAAGTGCCAGTGTTACACCAGTCACTGCTCCTTGTTATGTGAAATGAAGTGTTTTAGAAGGAGCCATCGCCCAGTTGTGGAGTTTTCAAGCTCCTCAGGTTTGTGAGTCTTTAAAATCTCTCTGTGGGCTGTGAGAACCCCCTTAGAAATCTCATACACTGCAGAGCAGTACACAGAATCACAGAACCACAGAATCATTAAGGTTGGGAAAGACCACTAAGATCATCTAGTCCAACCATCAACTCATCACCACCATACATGAACTTGTTCTCCCCGGTTATCAGTCATAGACCTCTGAGAAATCATCCACGTGGCTTTAAGGTCACAGACTGAGAATGAGTGGTTTTGAGGGCTGGGATTAAACCAGTTCCTATCATGGAACTTAAATGTCTGAAAGCATTTGAAGGATGTGGCACTAGATATTAGGGGTATTTGGTGCGGAGAGGTGAGATCATTGGAGTTTTCCACCCTTGCTCAACTTGTGACTTTTCTAGGCTTTAAGTAAACAGCCTTTGCTCTGTTCTTGCAATGTGAACTTACGTAACAGATTTTTCATCCTTCTTCCTAAGGCAAGAGTTTCAAGGTACATAGGCTTTTATTCTAACACAAAAAAGAAGCACATAATCCTTTTTTCTCTGACTGTAATCTCAGACCCAATTTCTTGCTCCACAGTACACTGTAAAATCTATACACCTGCCTCCTTCAGTGCCATAATGAACAGTGCCACAACCCACAGCCATTCTGTCTTCCCAGTGAGCAGCAAAACCAGCTCTGTAATTCTTCCAGCTGCAGAACCTTGCTTTCCCCTAATGGTCAAATTGTTCCCTTTACTTAAGCTGGTCAGGTAGAAAACTGATAATGCAGACATTGTAAGTCTAAGACATTAGCACATTATAGACAGTATCCTGTGGATTTCTATGGGACTCATTTCCTACTTAGGATGATTTTCTGCTTGTCAGTTAGCCTAGCTCTAAGTCAGATGATAGAAAATTTACCACTACTTGAGTTCTGTCTTGCTTTGTTTCTTCCTTAACCATGCTGGAATATGAGTTTTAAACAATTAAATTGGTATTTAAATTTGCCTTTCTTGGAGCTATGTCTTCAGGGAAGGTAAGGGCTTCTCTCTGGGTCCCTTCTGAAAGCTTTTTATGGAGGACCATATTCACAAGGAGTATTCACAAGGAGCCACAGTCATAGAGGTTGGAGAGCCAACCACCTCACTGGCCATGTCCTTGGATGGTCCAGAAAAGCCTCTCCTACTTCCACCTGCCCCTCTGCCTCTGTGGTACTCTGACCAATGTGGCTCCAGGGCTGGGGTTTTGCAGGAGAGCCCATCTATATTTGCTGCTTCTGCATTAGCCTCTCAGTAGGTATTAGTTACTAAATGTCACTTCTCCAGGCAAACACATTGTCAAGAAATCCCTTTAAAATAGTATCTTGCTGTTCTTCGTAGCTACAGACTTCATCACCATGAGCCAGTTCTCGTGCAAAAAGCTTCCTTCTTACTCTCCATCAGCACTTCTTGGATAGAGTTTTAACTTGCAAGCTGCATTTTTAAAGAAGGTCTCATCAAGTTTTAAAGATGGATGAGATATTCATATACATCCTCACTGTGGGAAAGGAGCAAGAGGAATGAGATGGGCAGGAGAAGGTGAAGGATATCTGGTGTTGAGAGGCAGATGCAGCCTCTCAACGTGTGTGCCTACTCTCACGTGTTGAGATGGTGATGGTGAGATGGTGAGATGGTGGGGTGGTTGGAGCACCCTGAGGGAGTGATGGCTCCTGCAACTTTGTGTGAATGCTCAGCAGCATGGGAAGTGGCCAATGGCAGACACAAGCTTGCTGTGAGGTGCACTTTCACAATGAGGCTGGTCATCTCCTCTTATAGATCCATGTTTCTCCCTGTGCAGAATGCTTTTCTAGGGGTTTCTTGGTAAAGAGCAGGGAAACAGCCAAGCAACTTTAGTTCTGATGTGAGAACTCAAAGGGGAGCAGTCTTAGTGGAGAGTTGTTACCCAGGCTGTTACAGGAACTTCTTGCTCACCAACCTTCCTGCCTTCCCCAGGAATTACCAGAAGGTCCCTGATTGGCACAGGCAGATCTGCTCCAATCCCATCTCACAGGGACATGTCACACAGCGTGGGGTGCAAAGGGCTTACAGCAAAACCCAGGCTTCATGAACACACACGTGAGAGTAGGCAAAAATGGTAACAGTACTTCCTGTCCCAACACCAACCAAAGAGCTTCATCAGGGCAAGGAGAACATTCACCACCCAGTGTTTCTCACTCTATATCTCCTTATAGAGCTTCTAGCTGAGCCAGGTACTGTGCACAGGCATTCATCTCAAACTCTGCTGCAGACTTACAGAAATAGCAAACAAAATCTCATGTCGAACATAAACATCCTAAATGCTGTATTTTAACAGCATCATTTTCTTTTCTTTCTCTGTATCTATCGTAGTCTGTGCAGCTCTTCAGATGACGGAAGGAAAATAGGGCAGACAGGTGGCAGATTTTGGAAGAATGAGGCCTTGGGCCAGGGGAGACATGGGGACTCAAATCTTAACTTTTCCATCAGTTGTTTTGTCTTTATTTCATGGCCCTCTTAAACGTTGCCGTTGTATAGCTCATGTTGCCCTGGAAAGCGCCCTGACTGCTTTCACTGCTGTGCTGCAGGCTGATTATGGTTGATGGTTAATTTGGGGATAAGTGCTTGTAGAATGAAAAGACAAAACAAAGCATAAAAAATTATTGAGCTTGTCTGGGGAGAATAAGGCAACTAAATCCGTCTTGTAAAGATAAGGTAAAGGAGTAGCAGATGGCAGATTTACACTTTTATGCCGATTCTGAGAATAGCCTCAAAAAGGGTCTGGTGATGAAACTGTTTTTATGTTACAGTAATTAACAGAATGCATTTGCTGCGAAAAAAGAATCCAGAGACACAGAAAGGGGTACAATTAAACATTCTCTTTATTGGGGCCTTGCTCCGAAATGGCACACATGATAAATCTGTTTTTTGCACAGTGCCCATCGGTGCTGCTAATGACAAGACCCACAGCCACATTTTACACTTTTATTTGGATTTAGATCAACAACACAGATAAGATACTTTGGTCAAACACAAGAACAGGTTGCTGTGCCACTCTTTCCTGGCTGCAATAAACATTGTAATGTGGAAAAAAATGCTGGTTCTCCTGGAACACCAAATGTGAATCTTGAATTGGCACACACAACTAATAAATACATCGTATGCACTTAGTACTTTAAAACAGAATTGCACATGCAAGATGTAACCAGGCTACTGATCACCTTCACCATTGTCCCCATACTTTTTATGTCTATGCTCTTTGCTTGCCTTTTTCACAGCAAGAAAGACTGCAATTTGCTGCTCTACTCAGTATCTCAGTGGTTAGACTGGTGGATGTGGCACATTTGGAGAAGGTTACGTTGAAGTCCTTCCTGCCACAATTGGCACCTCCTCTACAGAACAAATTGCCACAATATGCACCATAGGTAGCGATGGCGACACAACCCAAGTGAGTTGAGGGCTGCCTAAAAGCCCACGAGGAGAGGTTCTTACCAAGCAAAGGTATAGCAGAGGGACTGGCGTAAATGCAGTTCTTACAATATCAAGAGTCAATACTACAACCGCACAAATAATGACATATCAATAATATATTGTACAAGCTTATACAGCAACACATGTTGATTTGCAACATTGTACAGTTTAAATCTAAAGTGCACAGCCTCAATCTGAGGTGACAAAACAGTACTATCAATATAATAAAGGCAACACAATTACAGACACTATTTCCTCTTACTTCACGTCCTCATGATATTACGTTGAATTAATACTTAATTTATTTTAGATTAAATTAAAACCACATTGCACATTGCACTTTTTATTTTCTCTTCAAGTATGTTAGAGCCAGCAAAACAATATTGCTTTACAAACACAAGTTGGCCACGTAGGCAAAGTTAAAACCAAAACTTTTGTAGGGTTATAAATAGACAGACCTGAGCCCCGTAATTCCTACTGACACTTCCAGCTGTTGAAGGGGAAAAGAGGATAAACATCAGCTGCCTTCTCAGAGTCACTGTTAATGGTGAGGAATGGGGCAGCAATGAATTCTGCAAGAGTCATACCCATGGCTTCTAAGGCTGCTGAGGCTCTGCATGGGCTACTCTAGGCAGATGTGGCCTAAGCTCATTCATTTACTGCCATTTAAAAAGTTGTAGCAAAGGACATAGTCCAGTGTTGGGAGAACCTTTGACAACGCAGTTTGTTACTAAACCTCAAACAACCTCAAACAACCTCCAACACTGCCATCTGGATTATGGTCATGTTTAGTTTAGGCCTCGTCCTGCAGACCTGTACATCCATAAGAAGCCTTTCCCCTCTTAATGAAGCTTTCTTTAGAAAGCATTCCAGGCAATTCATATTTTGTACAGTTTTGTACTGCTCAGAGCAGAAATGGTTATGATGTAAGCACTTATTCAGACATGTGACTTTTTGGATAGGCTTTTTTTACCACAGGACAAAGAAACCATCCACATACAACCTTATTTCAGTCTTGGTTAGCGTTGTAGATTGATTGTGCGTCTGCTTAGTTAGGCCAAGTGGGAAACATAATTAGGAATAATAGCATCCTATTGTTGTACTGTAATTGATCTTATTAAGTGGTTTTAAGAGCTGCAGTACTCTTGAGGTTTTTCAGTAATCAACCCTGGAGACCTACAATCCATGTGACATGGAGAAATGAGGTATGGGTACCTCTTCAAAATGTATGTGGGCTCATGATTTAAAATAAGCAGTAATAAATACTTGAGGCACCTCCATCAAAAGAAAAAGAATTCTAGTTAATTTTCAGCTTCTGTCCTCGCAGTTTTATAACCCATATAAAACAAAAATATATATTTTACAAAATAGGGTTTATATATATATATATATATATATATTTTTTTTTTCCTTTTGTAAAACTATACCTATTTAAATACATTTGAACTACTGCTATAGGTAAATTAGAAATTCTGTTCTAATACTATGAAAAAGGCAAAATACTTCCACTTTTAAACAAACGGCTTGTATACTCTGTTTCTCACTACCCTCTCCCTATTCCTTTAATTTGATTTTGTCACCATTTTGGGCAAATTTGGCATCATTCGGTCTGACTGCTTTTAATTTAAAGTAGTCCCCGTGTTAAAATTTGGGATAAAATTTTAAACATCTTCTGTTCTTCCTCATTTGTTTCAATGCAGCTTTTTGTGAAGCTAATTATTAACGAGGTACTCTAAAACTCAGGAAAGGACTTTAAAGGAGCCATGTTTTTTTTGATTTTAAACTGTACTCTACTCCAACGCCACAATATAGAAATAGATTTACTTTGGAACAAACTACAAATACATTCGCACAGTTTGTGACAACTTAATTGTCTACTTAGAGGTCCAGGAACAGCCTTTCACACCCGGTTATTATAAATCTTGTCCCAGGCGCTCTATTTCATCAATCAGGAAATCAATGTCCTGATGAGTTGCTGCTGGGTTTGAGATGACCATCCGGAAGAAGTTCACTTTGTCTCCCAGAGGCTGATAGCTCACCATGGTCGTCCCATATTCCATCATCCTTGCTTTTATCACTGGTGCCACCTGCAGTGGTGTTCAACAAGAAGCAGGGGATGATGATGATGATGAATACTATTACTAGTATTATAACTAAAAAGCAGATTTTTTTTTTTTTGTTGTTTGTTTTGTTTTGTTTTGTTTTTTGTAAGGATGAAGAGATGTAAGAAGCTGTTAAGGTGAAAATCAGTCCAATATTGATAAAGCAGTTAACCTCCATTAAGGAATAAATGGCTAAGGAATAAATGGCTCATTTGAAATATACTGGGTTTATCCAGTTTCTTTGTCCTGCTCTTTAAATCACTGGGGAATTTCCCCCCTACTTCCTCAGTTTTGCTCACAGGCAATTAGCACACGGTAACTGGTTCTTGTGGTGCTCAAAACAAGTTGCAATTGTTTTCCATCTTCTTTTTGTATGGCAAAGTGCATACATATTGCTGCGTCTGTGGAGCTCATTCACTGCTTTTACATTAACCTTAGTGAATATACACAGGGTTTCAGTAAGAACTCCAGAGAAGAGGCCAGCTCAAGAATACTGAACTTGGTGGCCAAAGTGAAGTGGCGCCAGACTAACCTGCAGCAAGATGACCATGGAAGTGTCATCTGCCAGAATACAGCCAGTTGACCAGACTCTATGCCCTGAAGATCATTTCTGGGCCTGCCTGCCTGTAAGGTCTTTGCTGCTCAGTGCATGACATCCTGCTTACCTTCATGAGGCGGCTCATCCTTTCTTCGTTGTCTTCCATGCTGCGCAAGCTGGGAGGTATATACCAGAAGCAGACGTTTGTGTGCTGAGGCTAAGCACAGAATAACAGTGGTTTACACTGTAAGAAATGCTCACAATATCTCAATTGCAATTAAACTCACGCCGTCTCCTCCTCTCATGCATCATATTGTGACAGCAATGAATGGTTTTCATTACTGTGGTCCACTGAGAGTCATCATCGTTATTAATGCAGAAAGGATAATTTTAGACAATTTATTTCTAGGATATCAATTGCAGAAATATATCACCCAGCTGTGCAAATATATTTACCCCCTCCTGAGAAGCATCTAGATTTTGTAGGTGCTGTCCCCCAGAGGCTGAAGGGAACGTATGGATAAGGCAAGAGACTATCAGAGATAATTTAGAGGTGAGGACTGTGCCATTTACTGTTATTACATGACAGCATAATGCAGAATCCAGACCTTAAACAGCAGTCACAGGTGGTATATGAAATAGTCTAATATTTTTGTATATATAATAAAATTTATTACTGCTCTGTTTGATTCTACTATCTTCTGTATTCATATGCATGCATAACAGCATCCTAGCTAGTTTAACTTAACGTGGGAGCACGAAGTGGGAAGGCAGAATCAGCTGACATTTTGTGTATTTTTGCAGTCTCCTAGCAATTGCTTTCCTTGCTGTGTTTCTCTACGCTGAACATGTGAGCTACAGAAATTCTGACTGCTGTCAGTATCTCTACCAATCATCAGACCCAATGGACCAAATTCAGTGATGATGTGCAAGGTGTGGGAAATAAACTGCATAGCAACATGTTTGAAAGAACATGGTGTCACTGCTGCCACATGAGCCCAAGCAGCACCAGCCCTGCGTTGTGCTGCAACCCGCATTCCTAACAGATCCTGGAATTACAAAATGACAGCTGCTTTTTACTGTTTGAAAGCTGGTTCTGACTGCGCGTGTTCTCCTTTATCCTGAGATGTCACTTTAGGTTCAGTGGGGTGACACTGTACAAACTGGTAAGTTATGCCTCGTCCATGGGTCGTCTAAGGAAGAAGGTTATCAGCACAATAATAGGTTTTGATACAAGGGCACTGAGTGCTATCACGTGCTGTAGGTTTGACCTGTTGGTAGGGTCATGGTATCTACAGTAAGTTCAGGTGACCAACTGGAAAAAAAGCAGTTATAATACATACCTTTCCATCAAACACCATTTGATACCCTTCCCTGTTCTTTATTTTGTTGTATAGGTATTCTGCAAGTTCCAAGCACTTATCAATTTGTGCTTCAAATCCTGTGGTTCCCTTTAGAGAAAAGAGAAAAAAAAGAGTGACTGTTCTGTGACCAGACACGGTGAAAGGCCCATACAACACTCATTAGAGTGCTCACCATAGGTCACCTCTCTGACATCAGTGTGGGACAGATTAAGGATGCAGTTCTGTCAAGTGAAGGATGCTCTCCTGTGTGCAGCTCATGCAGGTCTTGCTACTGGCTCCCCTACTGCTACCTCTGCAAGTAAGCCCTTGATGCCAGCTCAGTTCTCAGCAAAACATTGATAACATTGATGATGAGGGTGCTCTCAGTGGTGGATTTTTCAGAGTTGCCTGGGCTGGCACAAAACTGTGTCTTCACAGGAAGATGCTGAGTTCCACACATGGGGTGTTTCAGACCATTTTCAGAAGAGGGGACTTCTCATCATCTTTGAAATGTGATGAGATGTGGCTTTTTCCAATAATATATATTTTTTAATTAAACACAAAAATGTGCTTTCTGGGACAAGCCTGATGTCTGTGCAAATGCACATTTTGTTCAAATGCTGCCCCACTTCCCTGGTGCTTTCACTCCTTTTATTCTAATTGACACCTCATCAAGTCAGAAGCCATGTCTGTAAGACCCCCACAAATCCTGCTTTTTCTTCTCAGGCAGAAGTCCTAATCACACCCTAGTTTGCAACATTAGTATTACAAGTGGGGTGTGAGAGGAGAAAAAGTACAAGGCATATCAAAAATACGGGGTTTAAAAGAAAAAATGACTCTGAGTAATGGAGAGGTATCCTTCCTAAATCTATTCTGGCAGTGCAGAACTGACTTAAAAGCCCGTGTCATTATCCCTCTGTGTACAGAGATTTTGAAAACCAAGTAGAGCTAGGAGCCCCAGGAGAAAGGCCTAGAGCTAAAGAGAGATTTGGCTACAACTGCCTGCAGCCTGGGGATCCCGGTTAGTACAGCAGCTACTGCAGCCACAGCAGCCTGCATCCTCCTCTCCACAACCCCACAGATCCAGCCATACTGCATGTTTGTCTCTGAACTGTTTCATTGTTTTAATGAAGCACTTGAGAATCTTTTAAGGTTTTCTGGAAATGAAAACAGTGATGTCATCTCCTCTGAAAAAACCTGGGGCAACTTCACATAATAAGATTGAGTAAATATAGGGAAGAACTTATTTAGCAACGTTGGACAAGTACAGATGAATTAATCATTAGATCTGGTGATTACAAAGAGAACAGATTTTGAAGAATTTTCTCCAACTCCTCCAAAAGGTATCTACATATCTCATTCGTAGAACAAAACTACATATTCCAGTCTCAATTTGCCATGCTTAATTTCTGAATGTCTTTAAAATAAAACATCTTTTTACTTCCAGAAATGGACATAGCAACATTCTTAGATGTATGATTTATGCTGTTAGACTCCTACAGTTACACAAAGCAAATGCTATGCAAAGCCATGAAGTTCAAGTTTCAAAACCACGTGCTCTTCTTTGAAGCTAAACTGTTAAAAGTATAAAAAAGAGAAAACAATAATATTCTTTCTTTCATGTTATATATGGAAAATTCAGGTCAGGTATTTTCTAGCATGATGATTGCAGAAGAGAAACTAGTATCTGGTGTGCATTATTTTCCTGCAAACAAGAATACTGCGGGAAGTCCTACCTTTGCCCTCCACATCAGCCAAAGCTTGAAGACATCAACGTGCCGCCCACATTGCAAAGCCTTGTCCCCAGTGTCGTAAGACAGGTCGTAGTGCTTGTCTTGTTGAAAGAGGTAGGACGCATGCATCTGATTGCAGCTCTGCATCAGTCCCTTATAGAAACCGAGATACATAAATGTCATTCTGCCACTCTACTGTTTAGAGGGTTGTGTTGGGTAAGGGGCTGCACAGCAGAAAATACAAGCACCCATATTCAGCATAATATGTGTCCAAGGGCAAGAGAAAGACTGAAAGAAAAAAGGGATACCAAACTTGGTTGCTCAGTGGCCTAAGTCTTTCTCGTCTCATTCAGTGCCGAGGACATGGCGCAGCAATATGTAAGCCACTCCCAGAGGGAGCCAAGGGTTTTTTTAAATGAACTCTGGACACTATAATTCTTAGCATCATTATGCTTAAGATCATTTTTGAATCTCACTCTCTGCTCCTTGTCGTGGTTCCTTGATCTCCTTTCCTTGCAAGGCACTTGAAGGAAATGCCTAGCTGACTCAGAACAAGCCAATTTCATGACTAATGTAAAGATTTTCACACCACTTTTCTAATAATTGCTTTGGTCTCTAAAATTCTGCTTGTCATTGCTTTTTTCATTTTTTTAGGTGTTGTTCTTATCCCAGAAATCTGCAGTGCTCAGACTGGATGCTTAAATGGCAAGGAAAGCCTTGAAAAAGAGCATATGGACTTGAAAGAGCCAGCTAGAGCTGTTTCTGGGCTGGTAGACACTGTTTAGAGAGACAGCTCTGTGGGGGGCCAGCAGCCAACAAGGTGTAGAACCTGGCCCACAAAAACAGAAGGTTTCTTTTTAGCTTCTTAAGTGAGAAATAAGAAATGAGAAGTGAGAATAAGTGAGAAGATAAGAAATGCAGAAAGTCATGTTCTGGTTCTAGTGCAGTCCTCAACAAAGTTTAAGATAAACCTTGTGGCGGTTGCTAAAAGTGCAATTTCCAGCCCAATAAGACTCAAAACTTTGCTGTTTATCATTAAATCTAAGCTTTACATATAATTCAAAACTGAGATAGTAAAATGCGGGGGAAGATGTGGAGAAATTGGCTTTCTCTAATCTGAGCCATCTGTTCCCACCAGAGGTCAAGGATGGTACTGACTTCAACCAGGTGGGATTTGTCTCAGAGGACTGACCCAGAGGGCAAATGAAAGCCAGCTTCTCTCTTCTTAAGCACAACCACTTTGTGTACAATCTGTTGTACAGCTGTTAGCAAAACAGCAACCAGCTTTTTGATAGCTGATCTACTAAGTAGTGGTTGTATAGCAGCTGTCCCAGTAACTGATGGTTATACGAAAATTATAGGCTTGAAGGGTAATTCAAGTTCTAGTACTACTTCTTCCAAGTGAACTTAGTCCTCCCTTTTTATTTTCCATATGCCCCAAAGTGGATATATGGATCAGAGCTGGACTGAAATATTTATCATAAAAGTCTAGAAAGTGTAATGAAGCCCCAATTATGGATGAAATATCATACTGCATTCATACCACAGCATTCACCCTAAGAGGATGGGATTTTGCCTACAGCTATGTTTTACACCACACAGAAACCAGCAGGGTTACACAGCTATGCACTTACAACTTTACTACAGGCATTCTGAATGCAAAGCCACAGTACTGTAAAGATACTGCCATTAATTAGATCTATCTTTTCTGGTAGACAGCTGCTTTAATTCCCTTTTACACTCACAGCTCTCAGCCTTTGAGTAGAGCTGTTTCTCAGTTTCTTTTATAACCCTCACTGCATTAGCAATTATTAGCTATGACACATGTATGAAGAAAACATCCAGGACTGTCAGAAGCAAAATGTCAGACAGGGCCAGAGCAGCAAGGATTTTGGGACGTACCTCTTCCCTCACTAGCAGGGCTGAACACTGCAGTGGGACTCCCATCATCTTGTGAGGGTTCCAGGTCACTGAGTTGGCCCTGTGACAGAAAACCATGTGAAGCTCAGACACTGTTCCACTGCAGTGAAACCACGGTGAATGGTTCCACCAGTGAAACCAGTTAGTAACGGTGAGAATAATAACAAACAAGGAGCAAAGCACATCTTCTTCTTTTGTTTGAGGAAGCAAAGCTGAAAGTAATCTCAGCTGAGAGTAAGAAAGCAATGCCCTCCTCAGGGACCTAGCTCTGGATTGTTTTTCGATGGCCATTTTGGCAACTTATCACAGGACAACTGCTCTATCCACTACACCTGATTAGTATTAATCCTTCCGGAGAGTCATCTATCCTTTGTAAACACAAGCTAAACTTCTCAAGAACACTCACTTGACTGATGAACTTTCTAAAAGCATAAGGCCTTCAGAGCAAATATGCAGACAAGAGCTGGCAAAGCAGCAGACTCCCTCCCACTGATTTCAGTAAGATTCTAGTAACTGATTCACACAGGTATTTTTGGTATTTTTGAAAATTCCTTTACATATTTCTGGGTACCTCCAAGTCTCTGACTAGTTTGGAAAACCTGACCAGAAGTAACTTTTATCATTGTGTTGGTAATTTTCACAGCTCCTTTCATTTCAGTTTGGATAATTCACACTGGAGAATCAAGTACAAAATTACCACACCGATAAACACAGAAATAATTCAGCTTTCTACAGAGGAGCCTGAGCCCAACTCCCCTCAGGACATAATGCTCTACAAAAACAGCAGTCAGCCCAGGTCTTGTGAAGAAACAGGATGCTGTCACAGTACAGACCAGAGAAGAGCCATTTGGGGCTGTGAAAGTGCTGAAGGGCACACTGTCCAGTACAATGTTTATTGTTTTAATTTTGTGTTATGCTTGACTGTCTATTTGCTAATTACTATTATTACATATGATGACTGGCTGATAAATGTATACATTTGCATCCTATTTGGCAAGCTGACAAGGATGCACAGACCACGTGATTTTGTGTAGTGCAGTGATTTGAGTTTTGATGGTGTAAACTGCTATAAATGCGTTAACTGGCCATGTAAGCACTTAAAGGACTCAGGATGCACTTATAGGTAACGTTTATGTGAACAGAAGTGAGCATGTGAGAATGTGGCAGTATTTTCATTCATAGATTTGGAGACAGTGTTATAGGTTTATGCTTGTCCTTATCATTTCCTACCAAATTGCTCTCACTTCTTCAAAGCAAGCAACTCCAAAATGCACAGGGACACTGTGCAACACTTCTGTGCCTTCTTCTCTGCTGCTTAAATAGGACTTCATAAGTGCTTGATGCAAAAACTGTAGGTAATAGTCTTCCAGAGGCAACATCTGGCCACTTGGCTTGGCTTCATGAATAGTTGGCAGTTTTTAATCAGCTCAGAGTCAGCCATCTGATTACAACATCAGAGCTAATGATTCTGAATATGCAGGTCCATGAATTTCCTTTGATATGGTACTTTTTCATTTTTATCTGTGTCTGTGCTGAATCAGGCAAAAATCCTTCAAGAGATCTGCAGGTAACAGTAGTGGTATAGGTTTTCTTAGAAGGATTATTTACTGACAACAGCCAGATGTTAATTATCTGTCTAAAAAATTGAATTTACCCTAGGGTCATTTATTTCCCCAGATTTATCCCAACTGCATCCAGAAAAATATAATAATTATCCAAAATAATTTTCATTTGTTTTTCAACAGTTTTTCTGGGCTTGAGCCATCAGTATATGCTTGAAGAAACTGCTGACTGCAAGAAACAGCAAAGGAAAACTGTGTGGATCCACAGATGTTTTTCTAAAGCATCTCACGCTCCCCAAAAAAACTGCGCACCAAGCACCTTTGTGATTTTTTTAGTATGGATCATAGAGAGAAAAAAAAGCAGAAAAGTCTTCCTTTGGAGATTCCAAATAGATGACATGAGAGATTCAGGACTGGCAGAATTTGGGCCTCAGCCATCATTAAAACCAGATCAGGGTGCTCTCACTGGCCAGCCGCAGCTCTGGGAAGGATGCCCAGACTGAGCAGAGCATTTATCCAGCTGCAGGCATGATTTTCTCACATAGCTCTCACCGCTGTCCAGGCCCTGGGAGTGGGGCACCAGGCTGCATGTCCTGATGGTGGTCAGACCTATCTGTTCCAGACACATGCTTCCTTCAGGTGCTCTTAAAAATGTGCCATGCAGAGCCTACAGGGGATGGTAAGGATGGCTTTGCAGCTCCTCTGTGTTTGACGTGTTTTTTTCTGGACTGCCTGTTACCAGAAGGATGGGAATACTTGGAGCAAGTGTCCTTCATTCAGTGGTCCCTTTTTACAGTCAAAAAATTGTTTGAGTTGAAACGGACCTTCAAAGGTCATCTTGTCCAACTCCCCTGCAGTTAACAGGGACATTTTGTTCCTTCTTGTTCCTTCCTCTCCCATGAAACACAAGTAACAGCTCCAGTTCTATTCAGACCTATAACAGACCATGAAATGGAACTGTCCATAGAAATTGGTCTGGTAAGTCTCCTCTAGAAACACCCACATTTGAAATCTGGACAAATTGAAGTGCAGGGGAACAGGATTGGAAACTACAAGCTTCGTTAGTTCCTCACTTGGCACATGGAGATGGTGCTTACCAAGCACTGGAGAAATTCTGGACCTAAAGCATCCTGTTTGGAAAATTCTCCAATGTGGGTTCAACCTGAACTTCTAGTTCCCAAAGAATTTTGACAGCAGTTTGCGTGGAAAACACTTTTTTCCCAAACTCTATCCTTGCAGACAATGTTCAGATTTTTTTAATGCATTGGGTATTTGGATGTATGTCCTTTTAAAGTACAATATATAAATCTGGACTACTGGAGGCAGTCTTAACTAAGTTATATCAAATTCATAGAACCATTGTCTGCTTTCCAAATTTTGCATGTGAGATAGATACATGATAATAGGAATAGGTTGAAGAACTCATCTGTAATTTTAATCAACAATTTGATTTAGAGATAAAAAAAGGAAGGAGGGGGTATAATTTAATCAGTTTTGGAAAATATACAAATGTGAGCGGGACTCCAAGTACCCAGCATACTGTCTCTAGTAAGTGGCCTAAATAGATGCCCAGAAGAATATAAAACAGGGCAAGCATATGAGAACTTCCTAGAAATACTCCTCAAGCCTCATGTCACTTTGTGGCTCCCTGAAGTCCTGAATGGTTTTTGTTTGTCCTCCCTTGAACTCAGGTAAATCTTAACATTCCATGGCAAGGAGATCCATAGCACAACTAAAAGTTTCTGGGCAAGTTTCTGTGAGTTTAAGTGCAGTCTTTTCAGCTACAGCCAAGCTACATTGCTATCATTTATGTTCAGCTCTGTGTACATGTAATGTTGATGAGCTCAGGACTGCAAATGCGTATATCCAGACGTCATTAGCACAGCTAGGAGGTGGCATTCCTTCCAGAAGTGATGGAGCAGTGGCTGGTGACTGCCCTACCAATGTCCCAGCTGCAGATGCACCCATCCACTTTTTATACTGAGACCTCAGCAGGCAAACCCTCCAACATTCATGACAGAGAAATACAAGTGCTAATTCATTTTGGACAGGGAATCAAAGGATGCTGCAGAAACCATTCTGAACCCCAGAATGCATGCTGGAATGAATAAAAACGCAAACAAGAAATGTCTGCTGCTTGCACTACAAAGCACAGTGCTACCACACTGTAACACTGAACAAAGGCACAAAGCAGTGCCGCTTCAACTGGAAGGGCAGGCTGCATAATTCCTTCCCTCTGTATCCTGGAGATAACAGAGCCTGATTTTTATTTGTGTTTATAGATACTGCTATGGTAATCACAAGTGTGCTAAAATGCATTTAATAAATGTGTTTAATTAGCGCTAATAAATCATACCTTTCAACACCATTTAGCTTCCATTTGTGCTTCCTTGACATCAGCAGCCCACCACCCCACGCTCCCTACAAGGCAAGATACATTATCTTAATGAGAGGACACCTCTGCATTTCTCCAGGATGACATCTGTGAGCAGACCTGCCTGCCTTCTCCCATTTGCTTTTGCTTACAGAGATCTAGGACAGATAGATATTTTGTGTGGCTGAGCAGTACTTGAAGGCAAACATGAATTCTTAAATTGGAATGATTTGGGCTGACAAAGTATTCAAAAGCACGATAGTCAGCCCTTTGGAAATTCAACTACCAAGCTTTCTTGGAAAAAAAGATTTTGCAAAAATGACATAAGATCCATTCCAGGGCTGAAAGATGATCCTTCAGAAAGATTTATTAGCAAGAACCTAGATAAAACTTAGCAAAACAGCCAATCTAACAAATCTCTTTAGCATCTGGATTAATCTGCTGGGCAATTTGGGGTGCTTACTCCAGAAAAAAATGTAGACTTCTTCTTAGGTATTTATTTTGCAGCTGCTGCAGAAATGGAGCCAATGCGCATTATGGTTCTTATGGATTTTTGGACTAGTGATATTTAAAGACGAAGCTGAAGGCCCAAAGCACTCTAAATAGGTCATCCATCTTAAGCATGCCATTTACTATGAGTACTGCACAGTCACAGCTCCTGTTATGTCCTCTTGACCTGAGCCTGTCAGAGGACTGGGAAGTCAGCACTTGGATAACAGACTTAATTACAGAAACCAAATATGATGGTTTTGTAAAAAAAATAAAACATTCATGTTTACATGCCTTGGAATCTGCCTCCCTCACTCACCCTCCCAAGCTGATACTTACATCCACGTGCATCCAGATTTTGTACTTCTTGCAGATGTCTGCAATAGCTATGAGTGGGTCAAATGCCCCATACACTGTTGTTCCAGCTGTGGCACTCACTAGAAAAGGAACAAATCCCTACAAGAAAGCACAGAGGCATTTGGCAAAGTCACACAGCAGCAGCCCCAACTCCTCCTGAGAGCTGGCATTGCTCTGATGGCTGCCTGCACAATGAGCCCACAAGTGGCTCCTAGAGGACACAGTTGCTATATCACAGGGTTTTTTGTTAGATACTAGTGATATTACAGTTTCTACCTTAAGGTGGCAGCAAACTTCCAAACCAGCCTCCTCCATTTATTTAAGATGCAGGAGACAGGCAAGGGCTCAAAGGAACAGTTCTGCTCCCTATCACCTAGCCAAAACAAAAGGAGCTGCTCAATGTAATGTCGTGTAAAGCAAATCTTATCTGCAAGGCACCTCGGTGCCCAAGGACCATCTCTTGGACTCCTGTTGCTAAATGCTGTGCATCACTGAGGGACACACAGTCACCTGGATTTTGCACTGTGAGTCCTTGAGTATGCAGAAACTTGCACCAGTGTTTTGTTTTCAATTCATTTTCTGTTGATTTCATAAACAATACTCAGAGCAGTAAATGGTGCCTACCTTTATTTGCTGAACTGGGGCTTAAACAATCAGAAGTGTCTGAACTTCATTTTGCAAAAGGAAATGCAACATCACGAGATCTGGGTGGAGCTTTATTGCCAAACCAACTAGCTGTATCGGTATGGTGTTTCTTCACTTTTGTTTTTGTTTTGTTGGGGGAAGCAGAAATGTGAGTAAGCTTAATAGTAACTTACTTTTTGTTTGGCCTCAAGAATTCTTCTTTCAAGGTCTGACGGAATCATTTTCCCTCTGGGAAAAAGAGAGTTATATTAGAAATTTGGTCTTGAAATCATCTTTTGTTGTTACTTCTTCACTTAATGCTAAACCCCAAAAGGAACAAAGCAACATTTTTGCCCACAGCTTATGAGGCATGTCCATTAGCCTACATTTTCAGTCTGCTTACTTTTTCAACTGATCTGCATCAACATGGTGATGGCAACAAGACACTCACAGTCGCCTCCCGTTAAAGACTGAGGCAGCTCCACAGAGCCCCCCCAGTCCTGTTGGAGGTTGCAGCTCTGGGAACTGCTCCTGGTCCCAAGCAAGGGGCTCAGCCCAGGCTCCCAAGATGCTCCCTGGGTACCAAACCCCTCTTAGCAAACACAAAAAATGCTGGCTGAGCTGCATGGCCCCAGCACTGCGACAGCTCCAGTGTAAGCAGCACTCTCCATGTTCTGGTCCCAGGGACGGGCTCATTTCAGGGTGACTGCTCAGAGTTACTGGTGCATTACATGTACGTTTGCTTGAAGCAAGATGCGAGACGAAGCAACCAGTCCAGACTCGGATGCACTGCCAAGCACTGCATTGGCTCCATGCCGTATTTGCAACACATTTAAAACGAACCATTTGCCTGAGATTCAGACTCAGTGGTAATAGGCTTGAAGGCCAATTTATAAAATCCCGTAAATGAATTAGATGCAAGGTAAAACAGAGCTGATACTGAACACTGAGGTTGCATTTCTTTGCTTTAGCCACAAGCAAGACTGGCTAAGAGAGAATATACATAATGGTAACACAAATATGACAGCTCCCCACATTATAGGAATAAATTCATCAATGGGTCTAAGTGTTGTCCATTTACATTTATATTTATATAATTACATACATATATACTTTGAAGGACTTCCTAGTTCTTAGTATAGACAGACATCTCTTTCCTTTCAGTACAGGGATAATTTGTATTTCTTCTTGTTATTAAAAAAAAAGAATGACTTCTACTAAAGCTCAAAATAGTACTTTGAGGAAAACAAAACTACGATTTTTAGATTTACTTAAAAAAAAAAAACAAAGCAACTTTTTCTTCATGATATTTAGATGGATGCAAATAAAATGAAATAACAGTTTTTATTAATAAGATCCTGTTAAACATGACAAGTTTTAATCGTTACACACCTCACCAGTCAGTGACTCGTTCAGAAGAAATGGGTTTGGATTGCTCAGATTTTTTTTGCAAAATCTGTCCTTCATTTTACTCATTCAAAACAATGAAAGAATAATTGAAACTAGGAAAGTTTTAGTCTAAAAATTAGTCCTGATTTTGTCACAGACATTCAAAATATAAAAAGTATTCTATTCATTCTGGGTTTCCCCTAGTTACCTGTACATATTCAGAAAAAGCAGAAGTTGTCTTATTTTCACAAACCTTTTCTGGGACTGTTAGAGGAGTAAAGAACAAAAAGTATACCAAAGGAAGGCTCTGAATTCCTCCTCTAAACTGAGATAAGACGTTGGTCTTTAATGGTTTCTGTTTTATTGAAGATGTGCACAGACTCATGCACAAAGATGGGCAGGTTCCTTTATTTGTAGCCAGAGAGGCGATTAGCCAGCCCCTGGTCACACTGATTATGTGCAGGAACTCATGGCCAGGTGAGTGCAATGTCCAAGCAATGCCAAACTTTACTAAGCAGCACGCAGTAGATTGGCTTTGAGTACAGTCCAGCACAACACCTTGCTCCATATTCAGCAATCAGCCAACAATATTGCATAGCACCTTTTTGTGTTGCCACCTGAGCTAAGATGACCTGAAAGCCTTAAAATACATTACAAAATAATTAAATACTTCATTAGTAAGGTACCTAAAAATACATCTTTACACAAACGTCATCAGGCACATGGCAGGGTGGTTACATGAGATATCCTAGGCAACACCAGAGGCAGGAGAAGGATGGCAGAAGAGACTCAGTAGCAGAAGAGCACTGTGGACAGAGACTGCTGGTGCCAAAGCATACTCATAGTAAACACATCTGTGTATAGTCTTCACAGTTGTCATACCAAGGTGGAATGTTTTGACTGCAAACCTGCAGTTAATGTGCTACTGCTACCAATAGTGAGGTAGTAGAAGAGGCAATGAAAATGTCCAGTTGTCCAGCCTGGGACATGAACATTTTGTGCACGCTTTCCTGGTTGAAATTCACCACACATTTACACAGTCCCATGAAACAGCAAAACCAGACAGACTTGCTGGAAGTGGATCAGGGTGGGGAGGAAAGAAGCTGCCAAGCAGCATGCTTGGTTATGCTGAAGATGTTGAAAAGCACTCTTTTCAACTCTTATGGTGCTCCTTCACGCTCCTACAAGTCTACATCTTCACTAGCCCATGTCAAGCACCAACAGCTTGTTCTGCGCAGGCAGTATCTACTGGGATTTGCTGAGAATTGCAGTAATCTCACTGTGTACTTCTGGGTGGGCTGGATAAGTACTGTGGTCTTCACAGAAAAAAACCATCAAATTGAATTTGCACAAGAAGAAAAGGAAACCATGACATCACTGATGCAAGTCTGTCTGTAGTGAGTAGAAACAATCAGGTTTATTCTGATGCATGTTGGATGTTGTCCTTAATTTCTCATCAAGGTTTGTTCAGTTTTTTGTCAATAAAGAGATATTAAGCCCACAAATCAATCTGCATTGAGGCATTGTGATTGGCACTGTAAGTTGCTTAATTTGGTGTTCTACTTTTATAGAGGTTGCAAAAAATTTTCATTGCAGGAAAACTTTCCATTTAAGCTGGAGTCATAAACACTTCAATACCTTGTAACAATGGTATTTGGACTCACTGCAAGATAATATTTTACTGAAAAGGTTCTCAATAGAATGGATGAGGATTTTTTATTTTACATTTGTCCCATAGGATGTGCACTTTTCTAGTAAATTGCGAATCTTCATCAAATCAAGTTCATTTTGTTAATGTTTCTTTGCTTTCACAAAATGGGTTTTGGTAACCTTTAAGTTGAGTGAGTTAAGACTTCATCTACCACCAGTTTTGTGGTGTCTAAAGAACTGCAGACAGCCTGCTGTGCTACTCCTTTCCATGGGTCATCCCCTTGTTGAGCCATGCTGCCTATGGTTCTGGAAATACCCTTCACAGAACTGACTGTACATCCCGCTGCAAGGGGCAGCTTCCCACTGGGAAATGCCATCCAGCCTAAAAGGACGGTGGGGTCACGAAGTAATACAATTACATTAGCAAATGCTCCTCAATATTTCACTCCTTTAAAATGCTCATTTCAGCTAATTTCAGTGTACCAAAATGCAAGAGCACCTTTCCTAAGAAAGCCCCTTTGTGGTTTCTCACCGGAATGTGCAAATATATGTAAAGATTGTTAGTTCAACTTTTTGTTTCACTTCAGGAAGAGATGAAAAAGAAATATGAAAAATTCTTGAGAAAGAGAACTTCAAGATTTTTTATCAGCTCCAAAAAATGATTCATTAAGAAACTACAACTACAGTCCCTCGAGTGGGATAAATCACTGCAAGGCTGACTGAAGATGATAGCTCTATTTAGTGTCATACTGTTGACTATATCCTACATGCTCTCTCCATGTTAAGCACCTGGTGATGCTCTTCTATGTACCAACAGAAGGAACAGCATTTGGCATCTTTACTTACCTTTCATCACATCTAATCAGAATCACACTATCTGTACCAATACCCAAGGCTGCAGCTCCTTTTTTCACAGAAAAGTGACTCTGAAAAAAACAAGTTTTGTTATTATTTATTGCTTTTATTACTATTTCCTATCCAACTTAATGAAACACTACACTCCTGCAAGCCCTTCCGCAAGATGTTCCATATAGGCAATAATTCTAGCCATAGACTTTGAAAACTGATCACTGTAATTTCAGGCTTCGTATCAGGTCACTACAGTTTATTAGAGCAACAGCAATCACTGGATTTACTTCTGGAATATTAAATACACAGCTGTGGCTGGTGATGGACCCAAATTCTGTCCCAGATGCACACCTGCACTGCCTTTTGCTCGTACATACTGAGCAACAAATTTGATTTACCAAAACAAAAACTTCTCCAGAGAATTCATCTAGTTTGTGGCACCAAGAGTGATGTGCTTCTGCTGTGTAACTTCTGGCCAAATAACAGACTGAGAGAAATTGAGAGAGAGCGCCTAATTGTGATCTCATGCCAGTGAAAGTTAGTTAGCTAGTTATAACTCCCATTAATAGACTTAGATACTGTAGTTTAAAATCAGATCTGGACTATTATATTGCTAAATCTATTACCTAATCTGTATGGTAAAACATGGAAGTTATATACTAGGGAGCAAGTCAGCCTAATTTTCTCTTCCTCACGTTAACTCCTATTAGTTCACAATTCTAATTCAAATCCTAATGATTAAGATCATGAAATAGTTTTATATCAGATTTTATCACTAAGAATCAGATTTTTTATTAAATGAAATCCAACTGTAACAGTACTGTCCAAAGAAATTCTTTGTGTACAACACAGCAGGGTTAGCTCAGGAGATAACACTTAAAAAAAAAAAAAATCAATGAGAAAATCTAGTAAGACTTTTTAGGTGCCTAAGAAGTTAAAGAAAGGAAGACACAGCCCATCCTCCTGCCAGTGCAGGAGTGGAGAAGCAGACCACAAAGCAAAGGAATAATCACCACTGCTGTATCAACTGAATACTTGGCTTCAACAGTACTGCAATCATTGGAGTGATGTATGGAAAGAGCTGAATGTGATGGTTATGTGTAAGCATCACCTACAGACCTTCAAGTCATTGGGACTGCACAGAGCGCTTAACAGCCCCATATAACAATGAGCCCTTTGAGAGAAATGAACGTCAAATGTACACCAGCTTTAAGACAGAGAGGAAGAAGAGTTGAACTGTAATACGTGCCTTGAACTTAATATGCAAAAAAACAACTGTGCTTTAAAAACAACTGAGGGGTAATTTTCATTAATAGTCCTGACTACTCTGCTTAAGGTTGCTCTATATTCCATACTACTTAAAACAGATTTACTACTGTCATTTCCTTTTTTTCTAATAGAAAATAGAACTATCCCAAGTGCCTTTAAAAGGAAATAGAGATTGGAACAGTTTACTACGAGGAAGAAAATTAAGCCCATGTGCTCAAAGGCATCCACTGGAAAAAAGCCAAGCTCAGCTGCCTCATTGAGAAGTCTCATGGCACTGTTAACACAGCACTGGGAATAAAATGAATATACTGCTGATATCTCAGATGCCTGAAGGCTTTTTACATGCTGAAGGGAATTCAGAAGTTAGGAACCAAAATAGAAGGAAGAAAAAAATACAGAAGGTAATACAATTTCTAAGCAAACTTTGAATATGAAATTGCTCAATCTGTGTACGCAGGCGCAGACATATAGATTGCTGTTACATTTTTGTGTCTCACGGAAACATCAGAGGAATCACAACCACCTGAATGGCTCTAAAAGAGCCAGGATGAATCTAATCATGCAAAAAATATAGTTGTAGGAGCAAAAAAAACCATTTCTAATGATGATGATTATTAAACTTTGTTTTAGAATTTCTGGGACAATACTGACAAATGGCTGTCTGCATAACTACAGGCAGACATAGAAGAATATACAGATCTAAGAGAAGGCTAGATATGCAGAAACAGCCCTGGTTAAACAGAACTGCTGATGGATTCAGCTGGGCTAACAGTGGGAAGGATATCAAATCAAAAAAAGTAACCCTTTTTAGAATGTGGGGTTAGTGTATCACACTGGCTGTGTAGGAGCCAGTTGAAATCCTGTGGTGGGAGAATGAGGGTCAAAAGGGGAGGACAGGACAGCCTGCCTCATGCCAGCCCTGAATCAAAAACCAGGCTGGGAGAAGTCGGCAGGACTGCAGTTCCATCTCTGTCTTCTGCTTGCCAGAGACAGAAGGACATGTGGGTGTGAGCGGGCTGTTACGCACCCCAACACCTTCCTCTGCATGCAGCTTTGCACCTGGAAGACTACGCACACACACTCAGAAGAGAACTTCAATTTCTGCCTGGGAAGAAATACAGCTGAAATTCAGTGGTGAATAAGGAGGATGTTTTACTCAACCTTAATGACAAAAGTGTATTAATGGTCAGAAAAAAAAAAAAAAGAAAAAAAAGAAAAAGAAGAGGTGACTGAGCCAGGTAAATCATCCCTCTGTCTGAAATTTCAACTGTTGTAGGGAACAAGCCCGATAGTCATTTTTTCATAGTGAGCATTGTAACATCAAAACACATTGCAAATTTATTACAGGTGCAGGAACGCAATAAGCCTGTTGGAAAAAGGAAAAAAGGTGCGGCTCAAAATGCTTTGATTTTGAAAAGCATGCCATTCTTGCCTTGAATGAATGGTGCTTTAGCGTGCAGATGCTTCTATTTTTACAGCTTGCTAAATTATTCGCTCATCACCTGGCATGGTTGAAGCTGTCAGAAGAGCCATCCTCGTGCCACGGGCCCAGAGGCCACAGCTGGTTTTTCAGACTGCAGCTTCTCCCTGCTCACATAAATTCAGAGTGACGTGAACTCCCAGATGCTGAGCAAGCCAAGCCACCAGTACCTCCCTGAAGGCTGCATGTTGGGTTGCTGCACGCTGGTTCTCTGCAGACCTGGACGCTCAGCCTCACCCCACCAGCAGAGCAGGCAAACATGTTTTCCTCTCCACCTCCCTTGGACATGAAACAATGTGAGATTCCTCTTTATTTTAACCATCTCAGAACGTGTGTCTGGTAACTGCCTGGGCTTCCTCAACAGTGGGGAAGAAAAGAGTACATCTGCTGCATCCCCAAGCCTTGGGCACCCATTTTACAGAAGGATAAATTGTCTTCTGCAGATTTCTCTTCTGACTGGCTATAAAAAGTGCACAGACTAACTCAGAATATCTGTTTACACTTTTGGTGATTAAAATGAAGCAGCATGAATTCTATCTCTAAAGTCCAATCATAAGCTATAGCTTTTCCTTCAGTTATTTACAAAAAATTATACTGTGCCCCATCACATTTTAAATACACCATAACAACAGATGTTTGCTATTGTTTACTTCAGCTACTGCTACTCCATTTTTAACTTATTTGTCAATGGCAGGAAAGAAATTAACATTATTAATGTTTCTGAATAGCATACTCATATTCTGATCTTCAGCATTTTTGAAAGATGCAATAGTGTTTGGATGTGGTGTCAGGGACATGATTTAGTGGAAGGTTGTTAGAATTAGGATAGTATGATTAGGTTGTGGTTGGACTCGATGATCTTTAAGGTCTTTTCCAATCTGAGTGATCCTATGATACTAAGACTCATAACCTTTTTTCTTTTCCTGTGCTGACAGTTTTATAGTATTGTCTGAGGATGAGAAGTGCTGCTCTGAGCTCACGAGGATTCTGTGGCAGTGAAGAAGTCCCAAGATACTGACCAGAAGAAGGATTAGACCTAATGTCAAATGTCTTCCCTGGAAGAGGCTGCTCTTTACATTGCTTTTCTGGAAGGTGATTTTACTTTCAATTGAATGGAAAATTCAGCTTAAATTAAGTTGCTCTTCCTGTAATACCAACTTTTCCACTGTCTCCCTCTGGCTTCAAATACCCCAAAGCAAAGCTTTTATGGTTACTGAGCATTACGCACTGCAAAGGAAGAATGTCTGGATCCATGAATTCAAATTTTAGTTTCCTCAGGAAGAAACAAAACCACGACTCAGTCCGTAACTTATGGATTCAGAATTTGATGCCACCAAATGGAGAACAGGCCCTCCAGGCTTCTCCACCTTTCCCTGAAAGCCTTACCACAAGGCCACTCCTTGCTAGATGTCCCTCCAGGTACATCTGGCCATCCCCAAGGCTGATACCTTACACCCACGTGGCCAGTGGATCCCCCGACTCCCTTCAGAAGCAGCCTCAGACAGAAGCCTCCTCACCCCAAAAACCAAGAGATGGGGGATGCTGGAGGCAGTGAGAGACCTGCCGTGCCCTGCTGGCTTTCTGACGGGGTGAAGAGGTTCCCTTCACACTGAGCAAACTGATTGGCTTGCTGGGTCTTCTATTATTTCCTCTCTCAAACTACGATGAGAGCTGTGCTGTCACTCCCCTGTGAGCACCTGCCAAGAAGTTCCTCCTTAGTGGGCTGCTGTGGGTGGGCAATGAGGAAAGCTGATGAGGACTACACAAGCCATTCTGTTGATCTGGAAAACACGCGACATGAAGAAATCACTGCGTCTTTTCAATTATGTCTAACTTTTTATCATTCTCTGAATCGAGGACTGAACCCATCCAGTCCTCAATGGAAAAGCTGTGATTCTTTCAAGCTATTTATACATGATAAAACAAAAAGGCCAAAAACTGTTCTGTAATTTGAACCTAGCTTGTTATCTGCGCCTAAACTCTTTCCCTCCGCACCTCTTTCCCTCTCAGGCTATGGCTCTTCATTATTTTTACCTTCTGGGGATGATCCATAAGAGAATGCCAGGTGGAATGGCCAAAGTCACATCAGGGAATGGGTTAAAACACAACAGCACTTGCCTTACAGACAGAGGGATCAATTAAAATATTTTGAGAAGGCAGCTCTCCTTTTCAGATGCTTTCCCTGCACTGAAAAAGCGATGCACTCAGTTGAACAGTCTTTCCGGCCTAAAGCCAATGCACAGGGATGTAGGAGGAAGCCTTCATCTGAAATTTTTCATTTGTGCGAAACAAAAGACTAAAATAGGTTTCTATAACTGGCATCTATCACTTTTACCCATCTGAATCAAGGTCTCCTGCGTCACGAGCAGTCCAGAACAGCTGCCTTGAAGGACACCGCACTGCTCCTGCACCACTGCATGTTCAGGAATGACTGATGATGAAATGGTGACTACAGAGGACTAAATTAAGACCTGAATGCAGAAGTGCCTCAGTGAAATTATGCGTGAGTCAAGCCTGACCCAATCAGTTATAATGTGCCTCAGTGTCACTGGTGAAACAGAAATGATCAGAAGCAAAGACAGATGTCACAGCCCTACTGAACTTGGGGAAGACCTGATGAACACACATGAGCAGGGCTGGAACAGATCACATAACCTACTTCAGGTTGTATGTATCAGGAGGCTGGTGTCTCTCTGTGGTTAGATGAAGTAGATGAACCTCTCCCGAAGGTGATATAAAATATCTAAATTAAGGAACATTTAAGTTCCTAATTTCGATGCTCTGAGTTTCACTCCAGAGATGCTTCTTCTCACTGATCGTACACGAAGTGAAACTCTCAATTTAGGCATATAATGCCCTCCTAAATTAGGAAGGGAATTACTGAGGAGCTGTGAAATACTCCTCCCTTCCCTTCTCCCCTGTGGCAGCTAAACCTATCATGACCAAACCCTGATCAGAGCAATATCAGTGGCAATTGTGGAGTAACTTCACTCACAATAGCAGAAGCTCTAGATTGGTAGAAATGAAAATAGAGTCTGGTCTGTGATGCTGATATTCTTGACAGAGAATTACTAATACTGGAAACTTTGCTTCCAACTGAAAATCTCAAGAAAAAAAATCTCAAAATTTCTAATAAAATCCAGTGACTTACAGCTTTGTTTATTATTATACCACATGTTCAGTGTGGGGAAGTGACAGCATTTCATTTACAGCCTGCTTGTTCCACAGCCATTGTTGTAAAACAGCATGCAGCTGTGACAGGGAGAAACGAGAGTCAGACTGGGGAGTCTGAAAGGGAGCAGAAGATCAGTGTGACATGATAAATGAGACAAATGCCATCCTTGTATCTTACTGCCTGTTCAAGTTCTGCATGACATTTCCTAACTAAAAAGGGACTGTGCTTCCGCATCTCTGCAACTCTCCGCTGTTCTGAAGGTTAAAGCCTAATCCCTGTCTGCTGGGCAATTAAGGGTTAAAGGACCCTATCTTCACCTAGTGGGGTTTCTCAGCTTCCCTACTAGCAGACCTGTTACCACATACTTTGCTTGAGGGAAGGACATAATTGCAATTTCAGGATACTTTTAAAATGTAACATTTAAAATGCTATTCTGGGGATTCACTGTGTATTTGACTTCGGAATGTTTAATTTGCTAAGGGAGACACTTCTTCCTTGGCATGAAAACACAATTATTAAAGCTCATTTCATTATTTTGAGACTGATAGCACAATTTGGTTCACTGTTTAACATTCCATTGCTATGAATACAATAAAATTCTCTAACGATTAATAAGATTTGTTATTTTAAATAATCATGCTGAACCTTATTTGCAGTACTTATTAGGTTTGTAACTTCCATATGAATAATGGATCTCTAGCTGTGAAGCTAACTTTGGAGAGCTGCAAAGCTTTTACAGAATATTTTTGTCCAACTGCTTTGGGGACAATTATTCTGCAAACTGGAGCCTGCAGTTCTGCATTGCACCCCATCCATAAAAAGATTGCCTCCCAGCATTTCTGATCAGCTGTTAGGACACTGAGCTCTTCACACTTGTATGAAGTCAAAAAGGCAGCCAGGAAGATGTGAAGCAGAAGGGATGGCAGCCTGCTGAACTCAGCCATCAGAGTTCTTTTTGGATGAGTCCACCTAGCTGGAGAGAAATTTAAAAGGTGACCATGAAGCCTGAAGACAGCTCACAGCCCCTCGGGGTACAACCTCTTTTCCCCTTCCCCCTGCACCACTACAAGCTGCAAGGAGCTTGAAGTGGTCCTAAGTCCCAAATAATCCCCACAATACACAAAGAAACACAATTTCTGCACGGCTGTCTGTAAAGCAAAAAGCTGCATTTCCCCAGCACGGACCACTCAACCCCCTCATGCCCATCTCCTATCCTCTCAGCATTCCCCACTCAGTGCACAGCCAGCTCCTGTTGGCACCTGGATGACCCCTGCTGTGCTGAGGGCTGTGCTCAAGAGGGCAACCCACAGTGAACCCAGTGCCCCACAGCATGCCTGGCTGGACACTTCAGTGCTACTGTTTTCATTTGTGTTATTACCCTTACTACACGACAGCAGGAGTAGTTCCAGCTAGAAGTACTCTGATTCACAGCGATCTGTTCCCCAGGACACAGGGCACACAGAAGCCCAGCGCTGTGCTCTTGCTATTTGATGTGGTCTCTACCATCCACACCGCATCTATAGACTCGAGGCAGAGGAACCAAAAGGGCAGTGTTTGTGGAGCCTGCCCTCCCTGGGTCTGAGCCACACAGGAGTACACAGCTCATCCCTCCATGGAGCAAAAAGCCAGCCCCCTCCCAGTTCTTCATTACCAGTGAAGGAATAACAGAAATGAAGGCATCTGGCTGCCAATTCTTGTTTAGCTACTTTCCTCATCAGGAATTCATACAAGCAGATGTATCAGATAGGAAAAAACAGAAACACATACGTGTTCAGATGTGAAGGCAACCAGCCTGGGAATAGCTGCCATTCCTTTTTCTTTAACTTCTGGGAACATCTTGAAACGTGCAATCAACATAGCATACATGTTAGATATGGCACCACCTGGAGTCCACAGTAATACACTGTTACTTTTTCTATGCAGTGTAATATCATTGCAGTATAAACGACAAGTTTTGCTATGGTTTTCTAACTCTCCTGTTAACGTTTCTGTCCCATGTCAGAAACGTGCATTCTTTCTCCTGATGCTCCTCAGAGCTGGGCTGTACAATAACAGGTCTGCTACATATAGGGAACAATTTATGCATAAAACACTAGTGCAAAAAAAAATGATTGAGGTTTCCTTTTATCTTCTTTTTTTGGCACTATTTTTCCTCTAGTCCCCAGTTTTATCTATGTGCCATCTATACATTACACCCACTCCATGCCATGCATGTCAATAAGGCAACTTTGTGAGTGGCTTCTGAGCACGACCTGACCTGTGCTCTCCCTCCTGAAGCAGGGTGATGCGGAAACCTACACTGTGTACCAACAGACACTACCTTCTGGATAACTGGAGTGGGAGAGGGAGTAGAAAGGAAAAAGGGTCATTCTAATAAATACTTTTCTTTTATCTGTCTTTCCAGTGGGAATGAGGGGAAAAGGTTACCTTACCCTAGCACTACTGCTAAAATCACCAATGTACACTGTTTTAAAATACCCATGTAAGCATCAGATGAGAGGTCTACAGTATTTCATTCCCTTATTTCAATTATCAATGCACAAATTACAAACATGCTCTTTATTTTGTGTTTCCAAGACTGTTACTGAGTCTCTGCGTCTAATATCTGACTGCACATTAACATTGCATGAGCACTATGGGAATATAATGCAGGACCTGAGGCAGAGTCTGAGCACTTTCGCATGTGTACACACACAACCACACATGTACATACAAAACCCAACAGCTTTATCCTCTATATACAGTATGTACATATACACACACACACAGACAATTGTATATTTATGTTTATGCACATATATTTATAAAACAAAAAGGCGTATACTGATCATGGTTTTAGGTTTTTAAATGAACAGGTCCAATTGCTTCCTAACTTTCATCCATCTAAGGATGGAAGACCACAAACAAGCACTGCCAGAGGATGGCTCAGCTCATCCCAAAGGTAGCTGGGCTATGGGGGCTGGGATGACGTGCACCATGCACACACACATCCATTCTCTCCACTGGAGAAGTGGGAATTGCTGTAACATGCCCAGGGTGTTGCCCTTCTCTTCTACCCAGTGTCCCTGCTGTAGGCTCCTTCCTGTCCTCAGTCCCGGTGTGACACCTGGTGACCCTGTCACAGGGGAACAGCACTGGGGGCACAGGGCTCAGAGTGGTTGGGGGCTGCTACCTCCTCCCCTTACGGTACCTTGGGAGGTATGAGCACACTTCTATGCCTCCTTTAACAAATAAGGTAACATGACACGGAGAGAGGTTAAGGGAAAATATTCAGGTTCCCATCCCTAAAATAAGCAAACATCATGCAGCAGCTACTGTTGATGATTTAGGTGAACTAACGTGTCCAGGTGGAAGAAATTTGACCTATCTTGTCCAAAGTCAGTGGGCTCAGCATCAAAAGAATCAAGACTGAAATGTTAAATTTCTTCAATGCTGGATTTTCCTAGTATTTTTTATCTAGTCTTTAACCCTAAAAACTTATGAACAATAAGCCTGCATTCTGTCTTTAATTTTGTAGCTCTATTTACACTCATCATTAATTGCAGACAACAAAACACACCAACAAAATCTGAAGACCCTTGTCAGGCCTCTGTGTTCTGCGTAAGCAGCATACAAGAACAAGAAGTTCTCAACAAAAAGTAATGTAAACTCATGTCTTCCTCCACCTCTGCAGAAAGGACCAACCCCAAACTCCTGCAGCAGTTCCCACGTGGGCAGCTGGATGCCAGCAGTCAGCTGCTGATGAGCCCTGCTGGAACTTTTGCACTTGGAGACCCAGCAGCCCAGGCTGTTATCCGCAAGGTCTTTCCTCTGCTTGGTAGTCCAAATGCTCTTTTCCCCTCCATTAGGTCTCTGAGCTTTCTTTCCAGAAGAGCTCCTACCCCAACTATCAGTCTGTTCTCTTTTGACTCACCAAGATGCTGTGCCCAATGTAAATTCTTTCAATCTTTTGCAATTTGGGGAGATAGATGGGCTAAAATTTTTAGTTTCAGTGACAAAAAAATGTAAATCAAAAGACTAAGTGGAATGAATAAAACGAAAGCCTTAACAATGCAGTGTCTCAGTGTCAATGACTTCCCCACAGGCAGCACAGGCATTTTTGCCTTACTGATGTGCGCAGATGGAAACAGGTCTGAGCCTCCAGGCACTCAGAGGAAGGAGCCCTCTGAGGTCCCCGCTGAGCACCACGGCCAGCTCACACAGGAAAGCTAACTGCTTACGGCACTGTTGGTGGGACACCAACTAACCACTGAATTTGCTTCACGGGATGTCCTATTTTTCCCTCCTCACTCCAACTCCCCTTTTGGTGATGGGCAACATTTCTTCTCACTCTATTAATACAACGCTCTTTCACTTTCACGTACTCTACGAAAAGTGGGGGCAAGGCCAATGTCTCTTGTGATTATGTTTCCCATGTGCCATTACAGCTGCTCATAACGCAGTGCAATTTGCTCAAACAGACCCTCTTAATCTCATCCCTGAAATTCAAAAACATGCAACGCTTTTTCTCAAAGAGGCCACTAGTGGTTATTAGCAAGTGTCCTCGTGAACATGCATATTTAATTATGTTTACTCTTTAATTACAGGGGATGTCACATAGCATAGTCCAAAAAGCAAGCTTGAAATATCATGTACCAGGTGAAAATATCCCATCGCCACAGCCCCCTGGCCAGCCAACCATCTCTCTCATTTTCCGTAGCGTGACATATTCCAAAAGTACAAACACTGGAGCAATTTCATAGGTGAACCTGAAATGCAGTAATGCTCACATTTAATGCTTTCATTTTACACTAAAACATCCTTTTCCAATGCTGCATTACATGATAGCCTCGATATACTCTATCTCATCTTGAATAGAGTTCTGTTTACAATACTTTCGATAATCTCCCTTCTGACTTGATGTCAGACGTTTGAAAGCAGAAATGCCCAGAGCTCTGGAGACTCCGTTTCCACCCACTTCAGTGGAACTGCTCATGCCCACCTCCTCCAGGCTCGAGGCTCTGCCCTGAATTCAAGAGCTGCTGGCCCGAATCAGACCTCCTTTGCCTTGTCAAAGCCTGCGTGCATGTCTTGATGCACACACATCAACAGCCCCGTTCATGACGACAAGACAGTGCATGGAGCTAAACAAGTGCACAAAAATGCTTCCTAGCCCCAAAGTGCAAAAATTACCAAAAATGTTCTAAATTCTGCACCTCTTTCTTAGAGGAAGCAATGGTTCCAACTGCTTGGTGTATGAGTTGTACTAATTCCTATACTTAAATGCAATTGTTCTCTTAGCAAAGCTTTCATTTTACATATTTATACATGCAAAATACTAAAATATTTTTTCTGTACAATTCTGGGGAGGTTAGCCCAGAGGAAAGCTCTGACATCATATCTCTATGATCGGATTTCAGAGCCTATAGAATATTGCGGAAAATCTTCGTGCCGGTAAATGTAGAAACCATTTTAAAAGCAGACAATTGTTTTTCCAGCAGCCTTAACGCAAAAATTTTCTATCTTTCATTCAGCTACAGCAGCTAATACTGTACAATACCGCCATAAAATTATATTAAATATCACAAAAAATTTCTTCTACTCACATATTAGTGTTTGCTGCTGATGTCAGCCAGTCTGCTGCCAACCCAACCATGTCCAATCCAGTTGAAAGTTGATTAAAATATCTAGGATGCCCTGCATAAATGGAAAACGTTACCGGGAGTCAGATGACTGGAACTGTTCAGCCCTGAGCAGCGCGTTTACCTCGGGGTTTCTATGCCGAAGGAAGTGCTTTCAAGGTACGAAACAAAGCAAACAGCAATAAATGCATTTATTGGAAAAGGCAGGATTTTCTCTTCTTTCTCATTCCAAGTAAAATCAGAGTAATTTCACTGAGCGCAGACTAATGAATTCCAGCATTCCCCATTATCCTCTCGACGTGCCTTGGAAATGAACACGACACTGCCTCACACAAACAGCGGCTCGCTCCTGCTCGCGTGTCACATGCTGTCACCGAATGGTTTGTGCCTGGCTGGCTCTGAAAGGCGCGCACGAGCCACCATCGGCGGGGCTTGCCAGGACATATAACATCAGTGATGAATAGCTAACCATTATAATAGATGGGGCAAAACGAGAAAATGGAACACTTTGGTGACTGCTTTGCTCACGACTCAAAGGCAGATGATTGCATGGAGATGGCGGGGATGGTGGCGGTGCTCGTCAGCTCTTCTCTGCCAGCCTGCAATTACATGCAGGCTGCCTGCAATTGTGGTTTTAAACAAAACCAGCACCGCTGCCACATTGGGACGCAGTACAGGAATATCCTCAATCGGCTGCAAGTTCATTTATGTCGTTAATCTATTTGGCTCCTGGTATTTTTCCAAAATCCCCTCAGAGATTTTTCTTAAAAACGTGCCCAGAAAGATTAAAACAAGAACAGAAACCATCACAGCTCAGTTTTCCCTACACACTCTCCGCAAAGCGCTGTTAAATGGCACAATTACTGATACAGTTACAGAAGGGTGACAATTATCTGAATGCTGTCCGATGGGAGGAAGAGCCTTGAAAGCACCTGTCCTGCCCCACAGACAACATGCTGCTATGGCCGTCACAGAAAACAAAAGATGGAGCAGGATGATTGAGGGAAGGCAGAACCAGAGCTGAGGGAGAACTTATCTCTGCTCGCCAGCAGCCCTTATCAGGCACGGACACGAGATCACAGCAGCACGGGGACTGCCCCCTCCCCACAGCACACAACGGTACGGCCGGGCTGTGGGACAGAGCACAGTGTGGGGTGGAGGGTATGGAATCTTGTCTCCTTCCCCTGAGACACCCCTGGTGCTGCCTCCAGCCATGCTGTGCCCCAGTGGAGATGCAGCTGGCACTGCACCCCACAAGCACTGCCCTGGATGCATGCTCACATGCTCTGGAACACACATGTGCCCCGCTGCTGCCACCAGAGCCACTCATGGCCACAGCACCAGGGCTCTGTATTTCCCCCGTGATGGCTGTTCAGTCAGTTTTGAGATTTCAGTATTCACAGCTTGGGTTCAGCTGGCTCCCACGTTCTGCTCCTAAAGAATTAGGGTCTGAAAGAGGAAGCCTAGGAAGACTCCCAGAGACCAGGAAAACTCTTGCTTTGGAGCTAAACCCAAACCAAAAAGCTGAGGAACAACAGAATTCACATTTGCAGCCCCATTGTCTCAGCAGTGCTCTGGCAGCACCCAGCCCCAGGGGACAGCTCTGTGTCACCGCTTACTTCTCCAGCCTCCTGCTTGGGGGTCTGCTGTGCAAACCACACGGGTGGAATGTGAAGCCACATCCCAGAACTCTGCCCGTACGAGCATCACCTCCCAGCAGCGATATCTCTGGAGCACAAGTTGCTGCTTGCATACTGCTTTTCTGCATGGCACACTCAGCATAGCGGCAAACCCACCCCCTAGGCTGACCCCAATCCCGCTGCTGTGTTTTTTTCCAAGTGACACTCTGATGTGTGAGCAAGCCGCGGAAAATTGCGGCTTTGCTTACAAGCCATGCTCCAGGCAACAACAAACAGTCTGTGAGGGGCTCAGCGCCCACATCTGCCTGTGCAGCCATCACCGAACAAAGGGGTGACAACAGGGAGAACCCCTCACAGCCCCCCCAGCCCCTACTCCTTGAAACAGACAGAAAAGCTATGTATTTGTTAGAAATCCTTCCTCCAAGGGCACTGTGTGTATTCTATTCCAGAGAAAGGGGCTGGGTGTAAATCCCGCACATTTCAGCCCCACAAGGGTCACTCTTCCAACCAGGGAAACGCAGTTTGCATTACAACAGCAGCAAAGAAATGCTAGGGATTGGGGCAGCCTCACATCTGTATGCCAGGGAAGAGTTAACATTATTCTGAAGACAATTCAAGGAAGAATGGCTGTCACACCGCAGGTTAACGAAAATAGCTAAAAGAACTCCACGCTTTGGTTCCAGGGACCCTCAGTATGTGGGGAAGGCACTGCCCATGCCCTGCACAGCCCCACTGGGAACACTAAGCTCCGTCACTGCTCTGTGGGAAGCACCAATCTCACCATTCACTGCAGTGCTTTACCAACATTCAGACAGCACCGGACCATCCTCCACTGACACACAGCTGGGCAAAGCCATCACTAACCCACAGCATCACAAAGAGCTCCGATCGCTGCTGGGATCAGACTGCTTCTACAAGCCGACCAAAACGCGCTCAGTCTCCCTACAGCCCCCATTCACCCACCAGCCTTTGTCTCTCCCAGCAATCGGTGCACACTTATTTTTAAGCAATTTCTCAGCAATTCAAATTCTCCCCAAGAGCTCTGTGCCCTCCGCTTTATCTCCCAGTCTCAGCGCTAATTGCCGCTGTGCTTTTTGTCTGTGTTTAAGGTGGCCCCGGCAGTGGGACACAGCTTCCCAGTGGAAATAAAAAAAAGGGCCATTCAGGCAATTTATGCTTTGTTTCTATTTTTAACCCTAAAGTAATAATAATAATAAAAAATAATTCTGCAGAGAGTTTAGACGCATTTCTAATTTTAAGTCCTTACACAAGTGAAGGGACAGAGGTGGCAAATGGCCACCCGGAGCCCAGTGGACTCCAATCCACGTTTGCTGGACTGGGGCTGCTCCATAGAAAGGTCTCTGCACTTCTGCCCTGGTCCAGGGGAGGTAAGACACAGGCCTGGCCCCCATCAGGTGAAACGGAGAGGAGGAAAAAAGGGGGAAATCGGAGGATTCATTTTAAACGAGAAGGGGTGAGCAATGCTGCACCGACAGCATCAGGGCTGGAAACAGTCCCTGCTCTGTCAGAAACTGCCTGGAAATAGCAGAGCTCCAGGGTTGCTCCAATTTGTAACACACCGGGACACAATGAGACACCGCTTCCATCAGTGCAGCCGTACCTGTCTTAATGGCATACTTGAGCGTGGTCCTGCAGTTGAGGAGGATTTCTTCCAAGGTCTGCGGCTGCTCTGCCAGCTCCCAGTTGTACTCCTGCAGCAGCTCATTGGGGTAGTGGAAATCGATCACTTTCGTTGATCTGTCAAAACTTTTCACCACGTACTGCAGCAGAATGTCCACCACGTCCTGCAGGAAGGACAGCGTCGCTGCCTCCCCGTCGCACGCCGGCAGCAGGTCTGGGGATGAAGGGGGAAAGTTAACACTGCTGCGGGACTGCACGGATCCCAGGCTGCTCCTTTCGTGTTTGGGAGATCTGTTTCGTTGTGTTTGGCATAAAGAGATTTTACTTTGGTTTGTTAAGGAATATGGACCGTGTTTCAAGGGACGTGCCAAGGGATGCGGTCAGGTTTTCATTTCCCCATATAAAATAGCGGTTTTTGCTGCCAGGATATTTCAGATCAATTTCTGAGATAGCGAGAGACGGCAGGTGAACGGGGAAAAAAGGAAAAACGAATCTCGGGAAAAAACGGGAAGTTGGTGAACAGGAAGATAGCGGCCACACGCAGCCCCTGCCCCGCCATCAGTGTGCGATGGAGCCCTGTCCTCGCAGCCCACAGCTGGCTGGCAGCATGGTGCCGCGCTCCGGGCAGCGCCGCGGCCGCGCCGTCCCGCAGCAGCACGGGGCGGGGAGCTCTGCTGAAGGGCGAAGTCACCGTGAGCTCAAGGAGGGTCTCTCCTCCCTACAACCCACCACCACCTCCACAGGGTCCGCAGCGGCGGGAAGGTCGCTCATCCTCACAGCGAGCGACCCTCAGGCTCCAGAGCGCCGGCTTTTCATTTTTATTATGTTTAGTAACCCTTTCGTTCCGTACTCCCAGCGGCTGCGCGGCGGTGCGGAGCTCGGTGACCCGCGGAGCCGCCGAGTCCGGGGCCGCCGCGGAGCGCCGTTACCTGTTGAGTGCAGGAACGCGTAGTTGACGTCGGCTCTCCGGCAGCCGCAGGGCTTCTTGTCGCAGGTGCAGGCGGGGCAGGACGGCCGCGGCTCCGCTGCCCTCGGGGCTGCCCTGGCGCCGGGATCCGCGGGCTTCTCGGCATCTCCGTAGAGCAGCGCTTGACAACGACACGGGGACGCGCGCTGAGCGCCGCGGCCCCCGGCCCCCCTCCCCGTCCCGAGGCTGAGCCCCGGCGCCCCGCGGCCCGGCCCTTACCGCACAGCTTGTTGCCGATGCCTCCGGTGAACTTCTGTGCCACCTGGCACCAGGCTCTGGCTGCAAGACAGAACGGAGCGGGGGTCCGTGGGACGGGCGGGGGTCTCGCCCTTCGCCGGGACCCCGCCGGCAGCCCCGGTCCCGCCGTTCCGAGGCCGCCGTCGGACGCCGCGGTTCCGTCGGGTCGGCTCGGGCCGCTCCCGGCCGCTCGGCGCCGCCCTACCTGTGCCGGGGCTCTCGGCGGCCGCGGAGCCCTCCTCGGCCCCGAAGGGCCAGAAGCCGGAGCCGGGGCTCGCCATGGAGGAGCCGAAGCGGACGAAGAGCTGAGAGCTGCAGCCCGGGCGGCCCCGAGCGGGTGTGCGCGACGGCGAGAGCGCGGCCGTGTGAGAGCGCGCGGCTGCGCCGGGTGGCGGCGAGCGGAGGGGGCGGGGGCGCCCCGGGCACGCGTGGGTGGGGGCGGCTCCGTGGGCGCCACAGGACGCTCCCCACAGGAGCAGCCGCCGTCCTCGCCGGGACGGGACGGGACGGGACGGGCCGTTCCTCCGGCTCGGGGGAGGCGCTTCGGCGGGGGCGGCGGCGGGGTACCTCCGGGCGGGCACCGACGGGACGGGATAAACGGAGAGCTCCGGCACCGCGCTGGGTGGAGCGGAGGGCGTTCTCTCGCACCGTAGCTGCGGCCGTGCGGCCCCCCGCGAAGCGCTGAGAAATCCCCGTCTTTCCCCACCCTTCCCCCGGGCGCCCCCACGGCTGCGAGCGGGCGGCTGGGGCGGGGGCAGCCCCTCGCTTCTCTCCCGTCGCCGCCCTCGGGATGCCCGCTGCTTCTCTCGAGCCGCCGCTCCGCCGCCCCGCCGCCCAGCCCCTCGGAGCGCGCTGTGCACTGCTCTCGCACACCTGGGTCGCACCCGCGCCCCGCGAACTGAGCCCGAGGGCGGTCACACGGCGCGGCCCGGCCCTGGCTGCGCCCCGCAGCGGGGAGGGCGCGGCGGTCCGCTGCCCGTGTTCTGTCGGTGCTGAGAGTAACTGAGGCACGGACAGCCGCGTCCCTGACTCGCGCATTGTTATTAACTGTACCGATTGAATAATATTCGAGAAAGCAATTTTAACACAGATTTTGAAATTTAAATGATTTGTCGCAAATTTTACATCGCAGCACGTCGTAACCCGGTGCTGTGGCCCCGCTGTCAGTGAGAGGTCGGGAGGTGATGACTGCCCACCCCTCAGTGAGGGCTGTGCGTGCGGGGGGACAAAACCCCAACCTGTGCTATTGTAGCCTCTATGGAGCGCGGCAGGGGCACGACCAGGCGTTCCTGCTGGCTTCCCGAAATCTGCCTCCCCTTGTACAGCTGGCAACACGCAATTATGAATCCTGAAAGGAAAAACGGCAATTATCCACATAATAAGGCGAAATAAGGGCTTGTGAATAAGGAATCAGGGGAAATTTTGAACACGGTGGCTATCGCCTTTATTTCCATTTAATTTCTAGTGGAACTGATTAAGAATGATCATTACATTTAGGCAGCAATCAACCAGAGAGCATCTTTCTGTTCCTTTCTTGGCACCCCAGAGATTAAGGTTCCTAAAAATCTAATGCAAAGCAGAACAAAGCACACATGATCCAAATGCTCTGTTAGTGACGGGGTGAGGAGGGCTGGGTCCTTCCATCCGCCGACATCTCCAATGCTACACGCAGTGCTAACCTTTATCGCTGGCCACTGGCTTACAGCAAAGTCAGTAGTGAAATAAACTGCTACAGCATGCGATCAATTAATCATTTGTTTTCATTACAGGAACACATACCACAGAGAGCTTATCCCAAAATTTAGGCATTGTAAACCTAAAATAAATAGAAATTCCCCTGTGGTGTCCTTGTCATTTATTTCTTCCTGTAAAACAATTTACTAGAAACAATAACTAAGGTTTTCTGGAGGTGCCTATGGGATTTTGGAGGCTTAATGAGGAAATGATAAACTAAATGGTCTATTTTAATTGGGTAAGAGTGATTAAATGCAGAGAGGAAAACAACACGCACCGAGGAAGGTAACCTACATTTAGGCTGCTTAATGCTTAATAATTTTAAGATGCAGTAGTGGTATCTGAAGGAAACCTGATTCCTTATTTTTTTTAAGGGTATCTGCCAGGAGTGACGGTGTCCCTTTGCATCAGTGTTGGGCTGTAAACTACAGTAATTCGTACTGACATGAACACACATGTTGTAAACCTGAAATGTCAGAGATTTAAAAAAAAAAAAAAAAAAGGAAGCATGTGGTATAAAATGATAAAAAAGATGATGCTAATAACAGCAAACGGCAGCAGGGCTAGAACTGCTGGATAAGGCGCCGGCGCTGCGAGGTCTTCCGCAGCAGCCTCCGGTAGTCATAGGGATTATCTTCCGCTCTGCTTTCTTCCAGGGGGCTCTCTGCAACCCTTGACCTAGGGATTAAGTGCAGAAGTGTTTCAGGGATTGAAATGAAAACATTTACCTTGGCAAACACTCCTAATCGGCCGCTTAACTTCCACCCTCAAGACAAAAACTGAAAGAAAACCCAACCCGCTGTGCTAGGCCTCATCCACCTGTGCTGCAGGAAGCAGCGCCTCAGAACAAATGCAGCTGAGGAGATGAACGCAGAACAACGTGTTCTTCTGCAATGGGGTCACAACAAAGGGCACAAGGCCACTGAGAACATGTTGCGGTATTTCTCATCCATATAAATCAGACCTCGCATTATTTCACAGCTTTCTAGCCGAAGAGTGAAAGATTTGGAGTAATTAACAGCCCCGGCAAAGCATCATTTAACAAGTGAAGTAATTCCCTCACATGATGTTTAATTCCATGCCTTCACAATGCCATTCTAACTAACTTAAACACTGCCTATAAAGTGCCAAAAAGTAAAACAACCAACAAGCACAGAAAGCTCTATCAACATTTTTGTTATTATTTTGGTATGTTTTTAAGACCAGCAGTCATCCTGGCATTTTCTTTACACTTTTACTTGGATGCTTTGCAGGTTTCTCTTATATATATGAAGATACAGAGACCTAAATATTTATAAACGTGGATGATTTTGTATGTGCAATCCGTGCCTGTGCATTGGTAAGGATATGAATTTTCTTTGCCCAGCAGAGGTCCCCCTCTATGAAGTCTGTGTGGGAAGAGCCACACTACTTTAAATGCTCCTCTCCTGACTACCCACTCCAGCAGTGCCACTGCAGCCATGAACACAAACAGTGCGATGGGACAGCAGGAGGAGGCACTCAAGCAGGGGTCTTATCTGCAGAAGGCAGGTGAAAAATTTGGCATATGTCCACCTTTTTGGAAGTTGAAATGAGTCAGGTTCTGCTTTAGCTGGATCTGATTTTCGATCAAAGATTTACAGCAGGAGTCTATCTCATCTGAAGCTTTGGAAGCCAAAACAGGTGGGCAGGCTGGAGATAAACCATGCTATCATTTGTCCCTCCAAATGAAGATGGAAAAATTTCAGCTATCCATATTCCAAGCTAATTTAGCAAGATTCAACAAATTAAAAAAATAGTTTGTCTAATTTGTTGTGTGTTGTGTTGTTTGTTTTGTTTTTTTTTTTAATGAACATGCACAGAGTATATTTTTTCTCTGCAAGGATATACAACATTTATTTCTCCTACTATGCTTTTCTGTAAGTTACCTCTCAGTAGCTCTTAAAGTTGAAGTTCTGCGCTCGATGGGATGTCTCTTTCTTTTTGTGGTAGAGCTGCTGTCCTTTGAGGTGGAACCAGTAGATGAAATTTCATGGTAGTAGATATCTAAATCTAGCACCTTGCCCAGACTGTCAATAAATAAGTAATCTAAGTAAACAATTCCACTTTTCAACAGCATATTGAACATTCAAAACTAATACAACCAAATATCATTTCTGTGTTGAGAGTGTAAAGAAAAATATATGTGAACATAAGAAATGATTCTCTGGGATGTAACTGCTGTGTGATGCAGGTGCTGACAATTTTGCAATGCTAGGTACTTTCAGATGTTCATAAAGCGAATGTGTAACTAAAAAGGTCTGAGTTTACTACTGCATTCACTGGGGAGGCATGTTTATGGTACAATTCATCTGATCTATTTTAGGCATCTCTCTTAGGAAGATATGAATAATTTTCCTAGAGATACCTATTTTTTTTCCATCTAACTATGTGAAGAGAGTCTAAAGCAACCAGTTCAGATACCGGTGCCAATAATGCAGATGTCTGTATATCTTTAGAATGTTAAACCAGAATGTAATATGTACAAATAAAACCACCAAAATCCAGACATCCAATTTAGAAAGGTTAGGGAAAAAAATCTATCCTAAAAGCAACCTGAAGAAGAATATTCAGAATTCTGTTCTCACAGTGGTAGAAATAACTCTTTGATTTCAATTGCTGTGCTCAACCACATGAAAGAAGATGCTCTAATGGAACTGCTTAACCAGATTTAAAATAAGTGAAGCCAAACTGAGGCAAGATGGGAAAATTACTGTTATTGTATTATTATTATTATTATTATTATTACAATTGTTTGCTAAACATAATATAACTGTAGTATTTTCAAGATACAAACAGCACCAGAAGAGTTGTAACTTAGAACTGACATGGATGTTAAGTGAGTCCTTTAAGCAGTTGCATAATGAAGTGCAATTTAAACAGTGGTTGAATGAAACTATATGCTGTGAGCACACATCAAGGGCATATACGTAATATAACTTCATTTAGGATATATTTTTTGGATATAGAGCTTGTATTCTGCAGCCTCAGCCAAGGATAGCACTGAAAGCCCATTCACACACTGCTCAAGTACCTACCTTCCCTCTCTGAACAGGCTTCCATAGAATTAGTGTCCCTAGGGAGCAGCAGAAAAGCTGATGTATATGAACACAAATAATAGGGTGCTAGGATATAAGGCAGAAAGTGTGAACCAGAGCCTAAAGCAGACGTAAGAATCTTAAATACAGAAAGGCAGGGTGTACGTATTGCTTCCTTGTTTCTACAGAGATCTATCAAAACCGGTTAATTACACGGTGAAGAAAAGATTTCTGGTTGAAATTTCAATGGCTACACTGCTTTACCTGTTATTATCATCTTACAGTTGTATTAATATCTTACTGTTTCCATTTTTTATGATTATTACCAAACTGTTGTATATTTTAGGAGAGAATTTTAACAGTCTTCGTATTTTGGTTAACAAAAGAGAAGTGGTTGCTCATTTGCTTTGACTGGAATTTTAAGCACCTTCAATTATTTTCTGTGTCAGAACTATCTTTGCTGTGGACCTTATCTTAACTTATTATTGTGCTTGTGTTGCCATGGTAAAGGGCCATGCTGCAGTAAAACCAAACAACTGAATTCCATAATGGATTTTTGTCGCTGAAAATCACATATTTAACTTTGTATATGATGCCCTTCCTCTGAATCACCAAATTACTATGCATTTTTAATGCTTTATTTTCCTAGTTGAAGCGCAGCTAAGAACTATTTCTAGATTACTAAAAAGACAAAAGTGAAATAATGGAAAAAATTACCTTTCTTTTCTTGGTTTCCGTTTTTCATCTTGTATTGATTTCTAAAACAAACCACAGTGTAATTAAAAAAATACTAAGAGGAAAGTTTATGTAAAGATACAATTCATCAGTATGCTTGGTGGGGAAGTGGTGTGTATTTTTTGTTAAAAGAAAGTACACAGAACTTATTTGCGGAGTAACAGAGCAAGTGCACCAGCAAAACCTCAGCATCTTTGTGACTAAACATGTCACTGAGAATGTGTTAGCACTGTTACTCTCAAAAATCAGTTACTATGCTGTGAGAAAAAAAAATAACAACCACCAACAAACCAGTGGAATTGACTAGAATTTATGAATTGGATGCAGTTTAGCCACTGAGAATCAGGGATCCTGATGGACACCTCAGTATGCAGGCAAATGCACAAGACATATAATTTGAAAATGATAGACTGATTTATAAAACAAAGCAATTGAAGTCCCAAATAAACTGTAAGTGACTTGCATGACCAATGGCCTACCATCAGGCTTCACTTAATCTTGATATGCAAGAGTCAGAATGGAACTTGTCTCACATCTGTAGTGTGATGTGAGAGAAAGACCTGCTTTTGTAGGAGGGACCATGAGGCAAAGGAAATTAAAAAAAAAAATCATGTTCTCATACTGTGTGCTTTAACTTTCAGGTAATCTGGGCTTGATAATCATTACCCTGTGAAGAGCTGTTGGTCATGGAGATTTTCTGTAAGGCAGAAAAGCCATGAAAGATGGGAAAGCTGACTGCCTTCTGGTATCTCAAATCAGAGCTCAGTGACTTGTCCAGTGTCCAAGAACAGAAGAAGTGGTACGTTCACTTCCTAAGCTTCAGTACAAATTGATAGCGAATCTTTACCTCACCAGCAAATTTTAAAGTTCTAAAGGAAAGACAGTCTTCCCTTTTTTACAATTTCTTGAAAAACACAATTAATTGAAAGCAATATTATTTAATATATTGGAAAATTGCTGCTAAAAACTTGTTTAAAAAGTCCCCAGCATCACTGCAGTTTTTGTTTGCACTGATGCGATGCCATTTTTCTGATACGGAGTTGGCCACATAACAGATTTGTTTTCATAAAATAAAATGTTCCTGCCTGTATTGCCTCAGCCTTCTAAATAGGCATTTGCTTTAGAATTATACTGAATTATACTTCTCAGACATTTTACAATACAGAATACAATGTCATGTCTTTCATTTCAGTTCTTTATCTTACCAATCTTGTTTTCACAAAACACATCTTATTCTTACATACCAATTTATTTTTAAAAATATCATTTCATTTTAGAATGCCATTGTTCCAAAGCTGTGTTATTTACAAGATCCCATAATAAGCCATAGCCGTATTTGTCTTTTTTGGCATGCCAGACACAAGTCTCCCTGCAGGCCCCTGTGACACCTTCTGTTGAAAGGAGAAGCAATTGCTACGGTTATTTTATTAGCTGGGCTCTCACCGGCTGCTAAAATAGGTCACTAACATACAGGCACCTCGAGCAAATGAGTTTAATTGCTTTTCTGTTGGAACTGCTTTCTGAGCTGCTTTCACGTTTTCTCTCTTTTTGCTTACTTTCTTGCTTCCCCCCATATATTAAGGGCACCGAAGTGAAGAATGGAAAGCAGACCTTGGTATCTGAACTTGGACCGAACACTATATATAGAGACACTCAAATCCATTAGTCTCCTGAGCTGTTTGTATTTGCCAATTCCTTCATAATCACAATCTGACACATTTGTAAAGGAAGTAACAGTGTGCATACTAATACAGCCTATTTTAATATTTGCTCTCTCTGCAAGATCAAGCACTAATTTAGATGCTCAAAATAGCTCTCCGAATGAACCTGCTTTTCCCCATGACTTATAAAGAATCCACAGAGAGCAGGCACTTATTTTAGGTATTGAAAGTGCAAATGCTGCTTATGCATATTATGAATGTAGATATGTTCAGATACAAAAGTAAATATTGGCCCAATTTAAGCTCCAAGCAGAGTAACTGCACCTTACTAATTTCAAATCTGGTTTGAGATTTGACGTTTTTGCCCTGCATCCTTTCAGCAGGACACAGCTCTCATGCTGCATCAGAAATGAACACAAGAATTAGGCAATTAAAAAGTATTTTTAGGTGGAAATTATCTGGCAGTTTAAGCCCACAATAGCTTGCTAAACTCACGTGTATTAGAGTGTAATAGGTGGAGTCTTCAGGGTTATTTAATGTCTTGGGCTTCCGCGGCCTCCTTGGGGGTCTTTGCAGTGGGCGAGTGTCTTCTACTTTGGCTGCAACTGTGAAAAAACAGAAAATAGCAAAGCTTATTTCTTCATAGAATGGGAGGCTTCTATAAAAAGAGGAGGATTTCACCAGAGAGTAAAAAAAAGTCAATTTAGCCACTTTTACCGCTTGCAGTCACTCAAGAATGCAGCTGTTTGGGGCAATTCTGCAAACAGACTGGAAAGGAGAATGAGTTTACTCATTTGAGCTCTGATGACCCACATGGACACATGCCATGTAGTGAATGTCACTCTGGAACATCCCAGCAGTCTGCCTGGCATAGGTTTCTCCTTAGTAGGGCTGGTGCTGCTCATTGAGAGAGAGGCTCTGGGGGGCAGTATCTGTTGGAATGTCACCAACTCATGACAGGGAGCTGAACGGGGTTGTGATATTAATCACTGAGGTGCCAAACATGAGAAACAGCGTTAAATCTCTTCCCTCCCTGATTCAAAGGCTGGACCTCTATGCTATCATGGTGTTTTCCTCAGGGTCTCCTGCTGAGGCTGTTCTGTGTCAAGTCAAAAGACGTACTACTGGGCAACACAGTGTGACAATGCCCACTGCGCCCACTGCACCCACTGCAATCTAGTCTACATTCTCTAGTTTACTCAACTTGTGGTCTCTGCTTTTGCAGAAATCTTCTACAGACATGGAAAGAATGTTTTCATTCTAAAGGAAATAAAACCAAAAGTTTACACAAAATGGAAACTGCTGTCCACTGGTTGTCTCCCGGCTCCGGGCTGGACGCTGACTCATGGGCTGCACAAGAGTCCCTGAAAGAAACCATCTCTGCACACATAACTGAAGATAGTGAGGGTGGAATAAATAGCTAGCTGTCAATGAGCTAATGAAATGCATTCTGCTCATCTACTGCTTCATATGAAGCAACTCTGACTCCATAACCCAGATGTGCTAATTACACATGATTGTATCTCAGAAGGAAGAACATATTTTGTTCTCTAATGGCCACCAGAAACTCTTTAACACTGTTAAAACGAAACCTCTCCCCTGTACATGAGACATCTTTTTAATTAAGGAGAAAGCACAATCATTTCAAATGAGAAATGGTCAGTAATACATCATTGTTGACTCCTGCAAAATTAGCTGTGTAAGTTTTTTGTTAGGTATAATAAATAAAGGCTTGTAAAGGTCATGGATATACAGAGGAGCCAGAGTGAATAATGTTCATTTAAATTGTAGTGGGATAATGATTACATTCATTGTCTTAGTTTCTTATCTGAAATGCAGACGGCTTCTCACGTCATGAATGAAACAAGTACCTTTTAACATTTTGCTATGTAAGAGAACAATGGTGTTTTTCTAAGTCAAGGTACAGATAATTCCTATGAAATAATGAGATTCAGATACAAGAAATTCATTTCACTAACCTGTATGAAATATAAATTACATTCTTTTATTTGAAATGGTATGGAAGGCCTGACTGTGCTCCACATGGGCTGTTGTTACTCTGCTACATTTCACATGGGCCTCCTGGAGCTATCTGAGTTTCCCTTTGGCAGAGTAGAAGAAAACCTTCCCTATTGTATTCTTAAACCCAACAGGAGCCTAACTAGAAACAATACCTTAAAAAAAAGCAACACCGTAACAAAACCCACAAAACCAAATAACAAAAAGAAAAGCCCAATCCCTTAAAATTCTACGTAATTCAAAACAAACATGAAACTGCTTGTGTGTAGGACAAAAACTGCATCAAAGATCCTGACTGCATGAAAATCTGGAAAAAGAACATGGAATCGAACTGTGGGCTCTAAGAAAATCTTAAGGAAAATACTTCATAATACTTATTTTTTTTTAATTTTCCCTTAAGAATTCATAACAGTGTATGCTGTTACATCATTGAATTCATCATTGTCTTGCATATTAGAGCATTCTCTTATTCTATATTACAATTATTCCAACTGAAAATAGTTGTATGTTTCTCGTATATTTGTTCTGCAAAGAAGACTCCTCTTACGTTCAAAAAATCATTTTGACAATGGGGTTTTAGTAAAAAACAGCTTTTTTATCTTGCCCTGCGCACTTTGCATATCTATGAGCTATTCAGAAGAACTGAGGGGACAGAAGCATCATCCTGAGCAGCCAGTCTTCTCAGCTTGGACATCAACCGTTCCTTTATAAAATCACACAGAGAACAGAAAATGTCATTCTGAGTTTTGCCTTCAAATTACACAGTGGGTAAAAGAAGCTTGATGGATTTAGCTTCCTTTGTTTCACCAGAAAGTAAACTTGTGATTTGCCTCTGTGCTTAGATTTGTGTGTTTGTTGCTACTGAAACACAGCTGACGTGGTGGTAGTTAGTTGTAGTATTGGACAACTCACTGCACAGAGGAAGGTTTGCTTTTTGCTGCTACTTCCAGAAATCATTTACTCAGTCGAGTTAAAGGTGGAAGGCAAATTAAATATCTAGGCTTGATAAATGGTCAGTTTGATGTGCTTGTTTTCCAGATGGTCATACCTTTCTGCAGCAGGCAATGGAGCAGAACAGAGTAAAATCATTCACTTATTAACAGGCAAAATATGTTGCTTTGTTACATAGAAAAGCTTTTTTTCAGAGCACTAGAGTAAAATATCTTATTGCCTTTTCTGTTTAAAACTTCATATATCTGCCAGAAGATCTGGTCCTGTGTTTTTGATCTGAAAGGGAAAACCATGCTTCTACCTAATAAACATTTAAACGTGCATACCACAAAAATGATAAAAGTCCATTCAAAGAATCATACAATTATTAAGGTTGGAAAAGACCATTATTATCACCTAGTCCAACCATCACCACCATGCCCACTAACCGTATCCTTCAGTGCCGCGTCCACTCGTTTCTTGAACACCTCCAGAGATGGTGACTCCACCACCTCTCTGGGCAGCCTGTGGCAATGCCCAACCACTCTTTCAAAGAAGAAAATTTTCCTAAATTTCCACAGGGCAGTTAGTCTGTGCTCTGTGGTTGCACAGACGCAAACAAGTGCTGTCAGTGCAATGCACAGGAGAAATTAGAAACAAAGACATTTGAAAATTCACTGACATCGGTTTTTAAGATTTTACCAACAGGAAGATGGGTCAAACAAGTTTAAAAGCTGAAAGATTTCCTTCTAACTACAGAAAATTTGGAAAGCAGTGTCTATTTGAAACATTCAAGAACAGAAAAGAAATGTTTGAATAAAGATGAGTAAGTATCACCTGCCCTTTAGGTTGAACTTTCCGCACATCCTGACATACAGTGATAACCTTGGAAGACAACAATCTAGAGGAATCTACATCTAAGGATGCTAATGCAAATTATCATCTGTCTTACAACGGATCATATACTGAGTACTGAAGAAACAGAGAGTCTACAGCTGTGATAAGCATCTGAGCAATGAAAGGTCTTTATTTATTAGGTAACCTGGAGAAACAGTTAAACCTGTGTGCATGTCACTGAAGTGACATGGTACTTGTTTTATTCAGCACTGCTCCACATCTTATGCCGATGGGAAGGATAAAGCCAGCCCCAGAATAAAGCAGGAAGAAAAAACAGGCAGGAGATCCAGTAATTGTCTGGGTTTTGCTGAGGAGAGTGGAAATAACCAGAAAAATGCAGGTATAGTAATAGGAACTACAGAATATGATAATAATAAATTAGCAGCTATTGACCTTCCTCTTCCCTGCAAAGGCTGCCCAGGAAATCTGTGTAAGTAGTGCTTCAGCAGCAGGGGGGTTCCGGGTGAAGACCCCACCTGTCTCACTGCTTTGTGGAACTGAATGGGTTCTTGGCTGTTCTGAAGTGCCTTGTACCATGAGAATTTCAGTCTAAATATAGAAAATTCTCTTTCGGAGAATTTGTACTTGCAATGTCATTTAATACTTACAAGGATGAGCACTGTTATTCATCTGGTGGAAAAAAAAAAAATTGTTCCCATCATGATCAAGTTCCCTTCCTTCAGTTTTTAACCCCCAAAACTACACTGTGGCCTACTATATTTGTGCATCTGTTCTAACCCTGAATGACCCCAAGGCTCACTAGAGTCCAAAGGGGCAGTCCTGGGATGCAGCCATTTTGTTTAGCTGAACGTATTTAGTAAGCAGATGCAACTCAGTCAGTGATTTGAGCCACAGGGAATATTGCTTATTCCAGGAACCTTGTACAGCGTGCCTTATGCATTTTATACTAATAAATTCACTTATGAACAACTTAACCTTGTAGATTTAATATTCATTAAAACTTTTGGCTTGAATGTTCTTTAAACTGTAGGATTTACATTTTTATTAAAATAAACAGCTTTGAAAATCTTAACACTTGTCACAGTTCGCCATCCAGCTTTCCCACAGTTCCTCCTCTTCTGTGGACAGCAATATAATAGGATATTTTATCAGAGGAATAGGTAAATTCTCAGATGGATAAAGGCCACCTATTCACTGATGAAGGCAGACAAGCATTGCTATCTGTCATAAAGCCATAAAATACACATCTCGTGTTACCGTTATAAAATGACATAAGAAACTAATGAAGCTGAAGAAAGTGTATAAATAAGTGCAAACCACCAGAGTAATAAGATATAGTCATGATCTGAAGAACAGCTGAAGCTCAACAAACTGCTGTAGGATAGGAAAACAAAAATGGCCCAAGAGGGAAACCTGAAGTAAAAACTTATCTTGTAAATGTGTGTGTATAAATCATACTGAAACACAATGCAGGGAAAAAAACAAGAAAGCTCCTCCCTATTTAAAATACAGTGCATCACTCATGTCTTCCTGCCTCACTTTAGCATGGCAGTCTGCAGCACAACACCTCAAGTCCTTATTTTACACAGTTGCCTAACTCAAAGTTTACAATGTTTAAGGGCAAGGTAGGAGTTCAGTTACAGCTTCCTAGTTGAATAGCACCCACTATTCCAATCTAAATGCATCTACCTTTGAAAAGAGTAACACTGTCCAAAGATAGACTATGAGTACCATTGCTGACATTTTTTGCAAAAGACAATTAGACATTATTAACAAGCATTTAATTTTTGCACCTGTAAATTAAAGAGAAAGTTAAAATAGGGGTCCTGTGTCTAATCCAAATTTTCTTAAATACCATGCCTAGTGCACAAAAGAATAAAGTGTTGTCATGTCATACATTTATTGAGAGAAAAAAAAATGAAGAAAATAAATCCTTCTTTTGTTAAGGTCACATAACATCATTTTGTAAAAAATTATTTTTCTTTCTTTTCATCAAAATGAGGCCAAAGTCCTGGTTTCTTATGCAACTCAACACTATTTTCACTGTTGACTTACAAAGTGTTAGGACTTGGTTCAAAGAAATGTGTGACACTCTTTACATCTGTATTAAAAAGGATACAAGCAGCACTTTCGTGCACTTCATCATTGGGAAAGTGCTGTATTATGACATTGCAAGGGTACAGAATAGTGACATGTTCCAAGATAAAGTGAAGTTAAGTGGCTGACTGGTAAACACTTTAAGTGGGATTGCATTCACAGGTGATAAACTCTGGCATTCTTTTGTCTCCTGTAGAGCTACTTAAATTTATAGCAATGCTTAGGGAGGACTTTGTACTACTCTGCTGCTGATACAGTTTTATCCTATTCACTTGTTGAATTCATGAGACCTTTAGCTGGTCAAACAGCTGCCATTGTCTTGGTTGTATTTTGGGAACTCCACTGCCCATACCAAATGGAACATAAGTAACTTTGGAGTGTGTTTTCAAAGGTAATGTACTCTTAACTACAGAAGTTAAAAGGATGCTAATTACTAATAAGAATTTACTTAATTTTTAAAGTCATCCCCATCAACATTGGGAGGAATTAGAATTTTTGATAGACTCAATTGCACTTCTGGGTAGCTTAAAATTTTACTCAGCAAAAATGTACCTGACTTTGGTAAAACATTTGACGTAATACCTAATATAGTCTCCGATTTTACCCATTGCATACCCTGCTGAGCAACAATGAGTAAAAAAGAACCAATGTGGAATTTTTACGAAATAAATGTATCTCTAGAGATGCTGTGACTAGGTCTCACAAGGATTCATTCACCAATTTTAACAAACACTGAAACAAAATACCAAGAAAATGGTAAATGTGTAAATCTCTACCAGGCTTGGATATTTCTTTGGAAAATGCCCTTGGGAACATGAATAGGAGTTGTTTCTTGACAGTCCTGTTGACGAAAAATTCTTCCTAACTGTAACATTCAACATTACCTGACTGACAAACATGAGAAGAATGTTGATTGTTAGTTTGCTTATCTTTGGACATCATCACAGGTCTCAGCTGATGTGACAGTATCATTTCATTTAATTTTTGCTGCAATGCTAAGTAGTCTTCAGATAATTTTGATATCTGAAAGATATAACACAATTTCTCAATGTTACATAGATATATATGTTCCAGGATAACAGAGGATAAAATGGTGGACTGGAGAATAAATTTAAAACACATTGCTCCAGTGCAGGTCCCTACTGTGCTCAAACTCTCAGTTCTCTCCTTAAAAAACAATCAACTCAACAAAGAAAAGCGTAGGAAATCCCGCACTGCAGCCCAGTCCTGCAGCTACTCGATACTGGTTCACTCAGGTGAGCAGGAGCTGTTTTGGTGACACTGGGATGCAAAACAGCTTCTGCAACAGGTACACTTTTCTGAACGTGTTTAAGTTCATGGCATTGACACAACAACTTGCATTTTTGTTTAGAGACATTAAGGCCTTGCCTGGTCAATGTACATTTCAAACAAAGTCAGAGCTTCTGCATTTGGGTTAATACTGACATAATTTTTTCCCCAATTTTCTCACTTCATTTTCCCCTTCTTTCTGAAAAAGGGTATTTCTCTTGCAGCTCCAAATATGCATTTCTATGCAACGCTCATTAAAAAAACATCAGTCTCAGCTGAGAGAATGAAGACCTGATTCTACTGAAGCCAGTAAAATGACTGCCATTCTGTCATTGTTCAGCATGTTACATATAACATATTTCATTTATAAGCTTCTTACCTGCCGTGAAAAGGCTGCCAAATCACAAGTCTCTTTTTCAGATCCTCCCTTCTGTGTCTTAGAGCCCTCAGCCTCTGTCACAGTGCTTTCCTTATTTTTTTTTGTTTGGAGATCTTTATTTTGAATGTGTACTGCTTCTGTTGACTCCTTTGCAGTGTTCTCTTGACTTTTGCAAGGTAATTTCCCTTCTTTTCTGAGTTGTCCTCTCCTTCTGTAACCCCGGTAATTGCTCTGAATAACCACTGCTGCTTTCTCTTTGTCCTCTAAACTTTGTTTTTCTGCTTCAACTTGCTTCCGTGAACCTCTTAGAGACTCTTTTCTTACAATTCCTTTACATCCTCTAGGTATCATTTCTTGTTTCAGATGATTTCTTTCCACATCCTTATTGGTCTCAGGCTGGACCATGGCAGATTCTTGATTTTGCCCATCTGCACTGAGTGTGTCTTGGTTAGCTTGCACCTGCTGGGGACCAGGTTCAGCTGTGATTTTGACAGAAGCTTTGCTGGATGATTCTTTCAAGGATGCCTGTTCGTCACCTTCATCAGAATGCTCTACTGCAGGCCTCTGCTTCACAGAAGCTCTCTCTTCTTTAGTAGATAATACCTTTTGCTCCTGTACATTTCGTATGTCACCATTCCCAGTGTGCTCATTATCATTAACAGCATCACCTTCTCCTTGAGTCTCCTCATTCTCTGCTTCTTCCAGTGTAACATCTTCAGCTGGCTGCAGCTGTGCTTCAAGATATTCCACAACAGATAATTCTTCCTCTGCTATTTTTTTGCGTTCTTCCTTTACTTTTTTACGGGCTCTGTAGCCCCTGAAATTGCTTTGAACAACGATAGCTGCTTCTTCTTCTGTTTTAGGAAGGGCACTCTTCACTCCAGCTGTACATTCCTCATTTTCTTGAAGTTCTTTGTCCTTCTCCTTTTCACTAGAGGATGCTGCATTCTCAGTTTCTTTCTCTCTAAGAGATTCCCTAAATGGAGTAGGGTTTGGGGGGAAAATTACAGTTGAAGGAGATGAAAGATAATGACAGCTTTACAATTCCCTTTTGTGAACTACCATCTTGTAGGAAATGGCAATTTGATGGATTGTAACATGGTGAAAATTCACTGCATATAGCTAGAATTAGGGCCACAGTGTTCCTGCCCATTATCTCCCGAGAAAGCCTGTGGACTCCTTTACAGCTGCTCTCTACCTCTCTGGACCACTCTACAGTTGCTGAAATGCTGTCACTGAAAGCAAGGCTGTGATGCCAAGTGCTCCACTTCAGACTGGGACTACCACCATGTTGCAGGGATGTTTACAATGTGATTCACCTTCCCTTACTTTCTGTTGTCTGATGTGAGCAAGTCATCTAGGTTCCCGCTCGTCATCTCCTATGCTTATCAGACATTGACTTCAGAAGAGAGCAGTTCCTCGCAGATGCCTACTTCTTGCTCTTAGTTCCTCGCAGATGCCTACTTCTTGCTCTTCTCTGAGCATTTTCTTGCAATGAGCCCGTTCCAAAAAGAGATTCACTAACAGGTTGTATTAACATTATAGTATCTCCCGGGCTTGAAAATACAAGAAAATTGCCTATGGACACTAAAAGAACTCTAAGTGAATATACATTACTATATATATATCTAGAATAATTTGTTTCACTACATCACATGCAGTTACTGAAAAGGGACACAGTGACATAAGAGACAGAAATTATTACTACCTCCTCCTTTTGAAGCTCTTCCTCTCCTTATATCCCCTGTAGTGAGATTGAATTGTTGTTGCTGCTTTGTTCCTTGCCTCAGTTAATTCTTTTCTCTTCTTCCTGAGTAAGTATCCTCTGGCAACTGATAGTAAATTGTAATATAAACAACCTTAGGCAACAAACAATGGATACCCCCAAAATTTCAGACACACAGTAACAGTATTCAAGAAGTAAACCAACAGTAAAAAGGAGAAATAGAGAAACACAGACTGGGGTAGTAATTCTGGTTATGTTCAGCTGAAATTACTCTTTTTCAGAAAAACTGTTGAGATTTCAGAAAGCTGCAGCCGTTCTATGTGAAGATACAACCAAGATCTTTCTCAATATTTTGCTGGACTAAAGAAAATAAAGGAAGACATAGAAAGAAACAGTGCTGCTGAAGTGCCTCCAGAACCCTGTGCTCTATGCTTCATGTACCTGCTTTGCCTACTTCAAGCAATTGATGTGACTTAAGGTCCCTCATTTCTCAGCAAAATGCCTGACTATCACACTATAGAGAATACCAGCCTCTCTTTTCGCACAGACATGGAACTTTAATTCCTTAGGTAAACATTCACTTGATCAGAGAAAAATCTGAAAATGTTGTAGCTCAGCAGTACGAGTAGACCTAGCTCATAATCCTTTTGCTCAGTACTTTGTGAGAGGTGCAAGTTCAAGAGTCTCTGACATGCAGGCACCCTCACCATTATGCCAGCTGGTAGTTTAAGGGCTGGGATTCAACTCCAGGTGAAGGTGACTAAAGTGAGGTGTGCGTATGAATGTGTTTACAATTTTGCTTAGTCTCCAAGCTCTCATTAAAGTCAATGCCTAGTCACTAGAGGCTTGATGCACTTGCTGGCATACGGCTATTGAGTGCCATCTGAAGTGCTTCAGGATGCCCAAGGCATCCACATGGAGCTGGCATAAAGGACAAGACAGATGGGGCTTTCTGGGAAGAGAAAAATGGGCGTGCCACATGAATTTAAGCTAGAGGCCAGAAAGGCTAACCTGAGACATCTCCAATATCTCTACCAAAGTATTTGGTGGTTTAGAAAAAAATGAATCAAAATGTAGGTTCTGCTGATTACGAGGAATTTAGGAATCTAGTCACTTTTAGGGTTCTACACTGAGGTGTCACATTTAGAAACCGTATCCCACTTGGGGTGTTGCTTCAAAAATTCCTGAACTTGCAAATCATTTCCCAACGGAAACTGGCACACTCTCCACAGCACTGGGATTTGGGCAGGCCTGCAGTTTCATGGATTCAGCAGAAATCTGCTAATCCCTGGCAAAAAAAGAACAAGATAGTGTTTTGTCCAAATGTTTCCATTGCATTCCACCTCTAAATGCAGCATCAAGACTGCAGTGATAGAGGATTCAGGTGATTTAACCATCCTGAGGAGCTGGTTGATATGGGAGCACTTACTCCAGCTCAGCTGAGTGTTTTGCACTACAAGGAAAGGTCAGGCTCATTTAAGAAAGGAAAAGGAGAATAAGTAGCCTGTTCTAGCATATTCATAAAACACTAGGTTTTGTTTTTCTTTTCTTTAGCGTTTCCTCCTCACAATTTAGACTAGCTTGGGCTCCTCTAGATGCCATGGATCAGTGTAAGAAGCACTGTATGAAAGGGACATAAATTACTTACTGATAACTGGATATAAGTTAAAGGAATCAAAATACTTACTGGAAATGGCACAATTGGGTTTCACACTGCTACCTGAAAAGGCTATTGAAAAGTGCAAATTATAAAGCACTTTGTATACTTTCTCAGTTTCTCAGACTTCCTGAGCAAATTTTTATTCTATTCCTATACAAAAAAAAGTCAATAGGAGATATTTTAAAATATATCAAGTAACACTGTCAATGGACATGCCACATAAGCCAAGTATGCTCTATTTTGACTTATGAATGTCTGACCTTTGAAGTTGGCTGAAACCTTTCTTTTGAGACATAGCTATCTCAACACTGTTTTCAAACCAGAAGAGGAGTTATGTATTGCTTTAAGAATAAATGGGAAAAAATTACTGTGAGAGGTAACATCAGCTCAGTGCCATTAACAGATGCATCTGACAATGACTAAAACCAATACTAGTGTTGGTGCATACTCATGAAGCAATACTGGAGATAATTTAGATCTAGATAGCTCGCTTACTGGCAGCATTAGCTTATATTTGGGGTTACCACCTTTGTAATTACTGAAGGTGCACTGCAGATTTGAGCCAATTTTTTTCAGACCTGTGCCTCTTTAGTTGTACAGCCACTCATTTCAGAGCTGCCTAGACTACATCTGGCTTTAGGATGTCTCTGCAGGGACAGGGGAGAAAGAAATATAGGAAGGGAAAAAGGATGTCATATAGCATACAACTAGGTGCAAGGTGATAACTGCTGCTGAAGAGAAATACTACTTGGCTAGCTCAGACTGAGCCCTGGCAAAAAAAAGTCAGACATGAATGAAAGTACTGGTTATCATCTTCTCAAACGTAACAACTATTACTGATACGTAACAAAACCCATTCCTAGCAGAACAGCATGAACACATACATTACATGCAGATCATGTCATATGGGGTTTCAGAAGCACCAGCTGCAATTATTAGATGTATCAGACTGGCAGTGAAAAGTCTTGCTTATGGCACTTTGCCAGCCCTTCATAGCTGTAGAACATGACTCTATGCTGCTTTGAGGTACCAGAAGTGGAATACATCAATCTGTTTCAACCTTTGCATATAGCTATATGATGGATAAATTATATCTCAGAAAGTGTAAATGAGCATAGTCAGTAGTGTGCTTAGGTCAGAGCAAAGAATCTGTATTTTGTTTGGGTAGAACATTAAAAACCAGGAAAGCAAACAATTCTTACTTGCTTGAAGTCTAATGATATATTTTTCAATTCTTTGATTATGTTTTGCATTCTGGTATTCTTTACGAGCAACAAAACCCCTGTAAGCTGGAAAGAGATGTGAAAAAAGAAAGAATCCATTAGGTACACAAAAGGGTTTAAAAATAAAAAATGTCTGGAAGGAATTACAGACCTCCATTAAAATATTTTTATAAAAATTTTGCAGGCTTTATCTTTCCAAAAACAACAAACAAGCATAAGCACTATGAACCTACATTAAAATTACATTTTCTGGCGAGTTAAGTTACTATGAATGAAATGAATACAAAACACAGGAGAATCAGAATATATAGCAAGATGATGTATGAATTGTATTAAAAATTTCAGCTGATGTCTCCATCAACAGTGTAATTGGTCTTATTATCTGGGATGTTTAATCCATTATGTTTTTATTATTATATTACAGAACCTTGACAGAGCATGCTAGAATATTATTAATAACAATATCATTTATGCAATCACATGCTTCCATTTAAAAAATTGTCTTTAAAGGTAATATTGATAAATTCAACTTCAGTAAGAAGACTGTCATAAGCTGTTCAAAAGAAATTTTTCTTCACAAGAGCAGAAATGAAGTATCAGACATTTTGTAAAATGTAACAACAGTAAAACAGCAAAATCCACATCCAGCAAGCACAGCCATCTATCGACTGCATACATGTGCTAACTTTAAGCAAATCTTCAAATGTTTTAAAGCTATTACCTGATTGTATTTTAATAGCACTTTGTTCCCTTTGTTCCTTTATCTTTTTGTACCTCCTTGAGCCCAGCCACCCTCTTACATAAGCTTGAATCAATATAATCCTATCAACCGTCTCTTTTCGCATTAAATTCAGCTGTTCCACGTGATAATATTTGAGAAATACCTTAAAAAGAGGAAGCAGACAAGTGTAGTTTTAGTTACTGTGGTTTATATAAACTGGCCCTTGCAGTCCTGGTATTCACTCAATCCACTTAGCTTACAAGTTACAAGTTGGTGCCAGCAGACTTTTTACTTGTATTACCCAAAAGATCATTTTTGTTAAAGAATCTTGTTTGTTGTAATATTATTTTACCTTACTCCCCTTCAACAAAGGTGATCCAAATCTGGAACTTTCAATCTCTTCTTTCCAAGTTTACAACTAAAGCATAGCTTATTAATTAAATTGATTTTATCAAGCATGAAGCTGATATCAGCTCCTACTGGCCAAAACCTTTTCTCCTCCCACTGTGAGTCTGGTTGCTCCAATGAAGAAGAATGAGCAGATCCTTACCGTCACAGTTTTAGAAATACAATACAAGCAGCATCATTGGTCTCATTGGTAAGGTAGACTGTGGCATCATTACAGTTGATCAGAATTTTAACACATTACTGGGTCAGGATTTCAGCCAGATATTAAGGAATAGTTCTGCAAAATGTTTTTTGTTTGCTTTGGTTTTGTTTTAGTAGCAGAAGAGACCAAGAGCAACTCCAATCAAATGAGTAAGGAGATTGAGAAAACAAATTGCCTAGTAAATTAACAATGACATACTGCAATAATGCTGCTTTGGTATATGTACTGTATATATAAAATAACAGACAAATATGAAAGGTTACTTTAGTTTTTCCAAGAACCCAGTTGTCAAGGTGGGCTTTTTCCAAGATGGCAGCACAAGTTTCTGGGCTGACTGGAGGATCATCATTTGTTTTGTAACAGATGAGATAATACCTAAAGACAAATAGATGATTCTTTATTCCATTAACAGCAAGCAGTATTTGCAAATATATCTAAACCATTCATTTACATTAATAAAAACAGTGCCATGAAAGAAAACGTAGCACTGAAAAAAAGAAGAGTACACCAAGAAAACTGCTGTGATTTATACCTAGTACTGAGAAATTCAATTAAAAGCAGATGAGTGACATACTGCACACCCTGGAGGGATGTTTAATTCTATACCAACACTGGGAAGCTTTAAAAAGTGTGCAGCTCAAGCAGGGTTGTGTGCCAGTTCTTTGTTGCTCTGACTGCACTCTGTGAGTTATTCCAGTGATAAAATAAAAATATTTGTGAAGATTTTCTGCCTAAATTAGTCTCCTACATAGCTAAAAATGTCATGAAGATTTCATATCTTAATTCTTGATCTAGACCATCTACCTTTTAGAAGTCTAACATTATGTGAGATACATCCCAGCTCTTTTTACTTCCTTGGAAGTAACTCTGACTGGGAAAATGGCTCGGAATGCTCATGCATGAAAATTACTCATACCATACAAATTCAGCTGGCAGGTAGAAGAGTTCTTGCATGTTCCAGGACTTTTTAGAATGCCTCATTACAAAATGAATTGTACTTATCTTGTTTTTTTTTTTTTTTTTTTTTTAATTCAGAAAAATTATATTCATATACTATGTGTGCTTCCTGACACTGCATTCTACTTTTTTTTTTTTTTCCTAGTTATTTAGCCTTATATGCTAAGTATGAATTCTACAGCTTTAGATGAAGGTAACAATTCCCACAGAGCATAATAAAAAAAGGAGAGAATGCTTTTTCCTGCATTATCACCACTAATTCCTACACCTACTCAATTTTTTTCTTTCTTTTTGTACTATACAATGAATTGGTTTAATAACCAAAATAAATCTGACAACATTCCAGGCCCATTGTAAGTCTCAAATAATAATAATAAAAAAACAGGGAGATACACACCTGTTAAAAATCTTTTTTTACGTAATGCTGTATCAGCTATGTTTGAGACCTGCACAGCCTCACTGCCATCAGGGTCACGCTCTTTGGAGAGCTTCCTCATTGTGGTCACTGATTTTCTTTCCTTTACCAGGGCAGTAAAGTTTTTGATAAAAAGTAGCAACTAAAAGCCACAGCACATCTTGGTGCAGTGATGACTACTTCTTCCCACGCTGCACTCTTCCAAGACTGTAATAGTTCCAGCAATGCTTTTTCCAGAAGCTATGCTATTAAAACATCACTTTGTCCTTCCTCTCTCTCCTTGTGCACCAGCAGCACTCCATGGCTAGCTCTCTGTTTCTAGGGCACTATTACTTTTAACTGCTTCTGTTTGAGTGACTGTTGCTTGCTTTTTCCCAGTCTTGCTCTCCATTTCAGAAATCTAAGTTATGATTGAGGCAAATATTTAGGGTCTTTATTTGCAAAAGAGGACTATAAGCTAAGTACTCAGAATTCATTTTTTGAGGCAGTGGAAGAAGAGAGTTAATTATCTAATTATATAAAATTATCATTATTCATTATCCTTCTTACCAAATGACCAATACTTAGAAATTGAATTTTAAACAGAACTATGTACTTAATGAACTTCTCAGCCCTAAATGAACAGTTCCAAATTATCATCAATCCTTGCCAAAAGTACATGTTGCACAGTGCTGTATGTCAGAAGCTAGAGAAATGGGGACGATTCTCCTTCTCCAAATTCTCCACTCTAATTTGAAGCATTAAACTCTTAACCCTCAAATCTCTGAAGAAAACTTTCAGATTATAAGCAAGTCAGTTTTTACTCAAATGCACAGGGAATCTGAAACAATCACCCTGAGATGCATAATCTTTCCCTACCAATCCAGAAGGGCTCACCAATCTAGTGATTTATCTATTTTGTCATCCAGTCTGCAATCATCTTTGTCTGTATTTTTTTAAACACCATGCTAAAGTCATGCTCATCAAACTCTGAGCAGCAATGATGCAAGAGAAAAAAACACTTCTTCACATCAATATTACCGTTTTATGAAGTTAGCAAAGAGTATGCGGTGCGAATAACCCTGTCTTCGAATCCTTGCTGTCTCCAGAATTCCTGTGTAACGCAGCTGAACCAGCACTTTTTCTTTATCAAACTTGTTTGCCTGCCGGTCGTTGTTTGGTTTGATGCACCGGACAAAATGAGGCTGGCCAACCACCATTTTGGATAACAAATCCATGAGAGAGTACTGAAAGAAAGTAACAAAATATCCAACACCAGGATGCTTATAAAACTTCCACGTAGTTCCAGGTGTAGCTGAAATTTTATTTCATATGATCAAGAACACGTGAAACACCATTCACATTTCAGTAAAAGGGAACTTCAACAGTAGATGAAGTAAATGGCCTGCCTCAAACGGGTCTATCCTAGCCCATCCAGAGCATTCTCACTAGATAATAATTTATGGCACTGCCAATAACTGAACTCCTGCTTTTGGGAAGCAGCATTATCTTTAATCGCAGTTCTAAAAATTGATCTGTTTCTTACAAGCTCCCTGATGTAACAGCAGGTGGTGGGCTGGGTTGGCCACATTCATATCAAGCTGTACATTTAGCAGAAACAAAGCACTGTTTGCTAGAGCATAAATGAATTCTATGTACAGCTGCAGAAGAGGGAAGAGTTAAATGAGGAATATTTCTAAAGACATCCCACTCATTCTCCTGAAAGGCACAAGTAACTTGACTGCACATTTTATGCCTAATGCTGAAGACAGGGAACAAATTAGTGTTTGGGGCAAGTGCATCAGGCTTGCTGTGTGCATCAGTGACTGAGCTGTTAGTGACAGTGTGGCTGTTAAAGGTGTTAAATGCTGTTAGACCTGATGGAAGGGCAGTGTCCCTGAAAGCCTCTTCCCAGCCACATCAGCTGGTCTAATATATGATAGAAACTTCTCCTTGTACTTCTTTATTTTTCTTGGAATCTTGTTAGGTAACTGCAAGATGTGTTTGTTTCTTTTTGTTTGTTTGTTTTTAGCCTACTGTCAACTATTTGAAGATTTTTATTCATCCAAAGAGAAAGTCTTAAGGATGGGAAGTGGAAGAGCAACAAGCCAGTAAATATCACCATCCCTGAATTAAACTGGAAGAAACTAAAGTCACCCCAGAAGAGGGGTTGCTTAATCTACTCTGATATAGCACGTCCTCTTTGTTGTATAGGCTGATGGTGACACTACAGCTGCCCTGCTACGAGCAAAACTTTGAGAAGGGTAAAACTAAAAATGAACAAAATCAATCCGAAGTTGCATTTTTCCCACCTCACCAGGATGTCAGGCTAGCAGAGAGGGTGCTACTTGTAGCTCCTCATGCCAACTGAGGTGAAAATGGCTGTTAGAAAAGACCTTGGTTTGTATTTCATAACATTGCCTTATAGGAAGATCTTATTAAGACACAAATGAACAGGCTCATTCCTCAAGGTTCAACCTGACTCCACAGAAGAAGGAAGACAGGATGTCATGCAGTTCAGCAGTAGGTTAGGCACATGAAACTTGTGTAGGATGTCAAGAGCCATATGTTTCCTATTAAAACGTGCAACTCCATTCAGGACAAATGCTGTATAATGCAGCAAAGTGCTTAATTAGCTTTATTACTAGTGTGGCAATGGAACACAAACAAATAGGACAGGCTAATGGATATGCTTTTTTCTACTCAGCCTAGGAGGCAGATGGTTTTCTCAGTCACCCAGGGATTTCTGCTTCAGAGCAAACCACTGATGAACTGAGTTTTCATTTGAGAGCATTAGCTAGCATGATCTGAGCAGGGATTTCCACTATAGAAAACAGTAAAAGAAAAGTGCAAATATAACAACTCATCCATGGCCTCTGTTGCTAGATTTGTTGGTAATGCACTGAATCACAGACACGAGCTTTGAAGCAGATACAGTACATTTTTCCATCCAGAATATTAATGTACCATCTAGCTTTGAACCACCATGATACCTCGGCTTGAATAATCCTTGGTAGACCAAAAAGCTGTGTAATTTGCATTTACTAACAAAGAGATCCTGCTTCTTACTGTTCTCTATCTCAGATGTAAACGAACTCTCACAGAGCCACCTTTACATTTTTGCTGGGAGACAGGAGTTATGAGGAGTTGGAGCTTCAGAGCTGTGCTCCAGTCAGCCAACTTCGTGCATGACTTTGGAGGAAAGAATGTTCTTCACAGATATTTTCTATGGCAGAATCAGCAGCACAGCCACTGCTAGAGAAAGTAAAAAGCACTGCTGAAGAAGCCAAAAGGATGGACCCAAAACAGCCTCTTGACCATCAAAATCTTCCTCTGTACCTCCTGTTCCAAATTAGCTTTGCCCTTTTACTTCTTAAGATCTTAAGGAAATGCTATACAACCGGTCTTAAGACTCTTATGTTCCTTAGGAAAAAGCAGGCAAATGAAAGATGATTCATACAGAGATGCATCATGACAGAAATATGGCTGTGTATTTGAGTAATATTAGATGGAACATCATGGTCTCCTTTAGATATTTGTACTGCACAAACTGCTGTGCCCTACATGCATGTCACAAACTCTAAATTGACCATTGTTGACTCTAAGTTAACAGGTGTATTTCAAAAGATGAAAGAATAAATACTAATTCTACTCTAAAAAAACAGGTGAAAAAGTCTGATATCTTACTCTGAAATAAGAAGCGACTGTTTGTGTTTTCATACTGGTTGTCTCTCTTGGATGATGTCCAGTATCTCCTGATTCATTCTGTATAGATGAAGAAAGAAAATAACACATCTTATCTATGTTGAGCCTACAGTGCCCTTTCCAAAGCCTCAACCAACCACTTCTTTGAGAACATCAATTTAAAAAAAAGTACTCAAAACTGGAAAAGTTACTGTCTGATCACTAGCACAGAGTAGTTACACCAATACAATACATTACTTTGCTGCACAATACACAAACATTCACACACAGAGGACACAATCTGAGAACAGAACATCTAAATAACTGCCACAAATACCCTGAGATAACTGACACAATGTCTGAGAACCTGTTATTGTGGACCACTGCTATTGTGGTCATTTTCTATGGAACATGACCGTATTTCACACCAAATTACTAATTTTTATTTTTATTTTTTTCTGAAGCTTTTATAAAACTATAGCGAGAAAGAAGGGAATGTTAGCTTTTTACCTCACGGAAGGAATATGAATTGCACAACACAAAGATATCCAGCTAAACAGAAAAGAAAATAGGAGAGGGAGAAAAACCATCGAAGGGGTTACTTGCTTACTTTTAGTACCAATAACAGTATTGCCTTTGTAGTTTAACTTAAGATTCAATGAAGAATCATGATATCAGCTTTCTTACCTTTGTACGACTGATTGATTTCTGGGGGGTCCACATCTGGTAACTGATTGTAGTTTTGCTTTTACTGTGTGCCAGGTTACCTATGGAAAGATCAAAGAATGCAACCTACCAAAATGCTTAGATCTCATCCAGACTAAAAAATATGTTGAACCACCTTATTCAGTATAACCATATGATTATAAAAGATGTTGACTTTTTCTGTGTATGCTGTCATTTCTCTTTGCCCTTGAGATGGAACAAGCTCTGAAGAAATTGCATGAAGATGGAACAGGACTGAATTTTCTGCCTTCAGCATTTATATCACCTACTAGAGCAAAAAAAAAAAAAAAAAGAGAATGCTGCAGAAGGTGAAAAAGATATATCTTTAGTATCCATGAGCTTTAACCTTAAGGAGGTCATTTTGCTATCCTAGTTCTAAGGCTACATATGTAAGATAAAATTATATGCCAGCACCTTTCTCTAGCTCTGAGGTCAGATGACATGGCATGATTCAAGTCTATACAGCTAAACTCTATACTTCTTCACTCTTCTACTCCACTGGTAAAAATACAGCTGCACCTCCCCACAGAGCTTGCTGGAAACCATTGCTAATTTGTACTTTCTTGTGAAGTGTGCCTGGGTATTCCCAAGAGAATGCTAGAATGATCAAAACTGTCCCAGGGTGACATGGTAGCAACTTATCATAGTGGACGGTCTTGTGGCAGTGTTTTGGCCATTGTCCGCTGGCCTTGTTTTTGTTTATTATCACAGACATAGTCTTAAGCCTGCAACCTTGGAATTCTTAGCCAAAGACTACCCTTATTATAATGACTTGAAGGATAAGGTTCATGGGAGTGGCTTATATAGACACTGACCTTCTAAAGAAATAGTAAGATACTATTGGACTTTACACCATGTTGCTTTATGTTGATAAATCCCACCCAGTGCTGCATGCTGCCATTGCTTCTGCTATTAATATAACACCTCTGAAATCTCACTACACACTCTGAGAACCTTCAATCTCTCTGTGCTCAGCTACTATAAGTAAGAGAAGGAAAAGAGTTACATAAAAGTTGGATAAAAAGCTGCAACTATATGGTATGCCCAGTTAATGCATCATGGATTATGTGATAGTATCAAGTGCAAAAATCCCTTGTGCTTAGTTAAATATCACTGGGTAGAAAGGAAAGAGAGATTACTCACATCTAACATTAGCTATCTGGAAGCGAAGTGTCTACCGGATCTCCACTGCATTGAGTGAAGACAGGGACCTTCAGAAGAGATTTATCTCATCCTAAGAGAAACACTCGAGATGGATAGGATCGGTTGGACTCTGGTTATATCTCAGTGTTTTCACTGACTCTATATGAATGACTTACACTGGAAAACTAACTTTTAGTTGGTTAGAGCTGGATTGTTAGGTCAGTTTCAAAAGGTACAACATTTGATGTTGATTAACAAAAAAACTAAAATAATCTTCGGAGTCATTATTGCAAAATATTACAAAAGTTCTTGGTACCATTTGGGCCCTGACCTTGGCTCTACAGAAATTACAGTTTAACATCTTAGCAGATGTAAATAAGTTAAAATGTTCAGAGAAGGACACTGTGCTCTGTGCTTTCCCAACAGTACTGACCTAAAATAGACATTCAAGACTCAATTTTGCATTCCACCAGCAAAGCTTCCTTCATGAGTAACAGGAGCTTTGCCAAAGCCCTAGCTTCTGTAAGTTATGATAACATTTTGGAGAAATTTCCATTAGGCTCTTTCAATTTAGCTTTCTATGCAGTGGTACAGGAAAGTACTGTTGTAAAATACTTATTGTACAACATCAGTACGCTCACACAGGGAGAAATATAACACAATAATAAGTAACCCCTGCCTGTCTATAATACACATAACAGCAGTTACCCAGTAATTCATGGTAAAACCTAAAGACAAGACACAAATGATGCTTGCCACCTAGATTTTCTGGTTGTAAGGATAGGAAGACTTACCTATGATCAAAAAAGACAAGTAAGACACTGTACAGAAAACACAGTTCAACTAAGGTGCAACTTTATTTAGAAGTAATTTCTGTAGAGCCAGTTACATTCCTACAACCCCTTGTAAACTCTCCAAGGAAAAGTTCACTATTAGGACCTCACCAGTTACCTACTGGGGACTGGACTAAGACTGGGGAAATAGAGTGTCTCTTCTTTCTTTGCAGCAGAGGCTAGGAACCCAGCTGGGTTCTCTACTACTTAAAAAAAAAAAATTGCACTGAGACAAAACAGACAACTTACATATGCCCTGTCCAAAAAAGGCCAATGACTTACCTGATCCTTTTTGTTCAGTCCTCAACTCAAGAGATGTACTCCATTCCCTGTCCCGAGCCCCTAACCTGAAGAGGGGACCCTGAAAGAAGCCTCTACCACTTCCTTCGCACTTGACCAGACCAGTCCCTCCCCTGCAGCTTGAGATGGCAGGGGCTCCATTCTGTATAGATTCTAGGGTTGGAAAGTTAAGCCACAAAGTGTATAATGTCATCAATAAATGGTTATATGAAATCCAGCTGTGGAGAGCATGAAGGCTAGAGAAGGACAGTAGGAAGATTACCACAATAGCAATACCTGTTTTTGTAAGAGGATGCGTTACCAACTGTCGTATCAGATTGTTTTCAGATGATCGCAGAAGCAGCACAATATCAGCTGGCAGAGTATCTCTATTTTTGGCCAGGAATCCACTTGCATTATACAGAACCTGTTTAAAAAGTGCATTTATGCATCTTCTGGGCTTTTGAAAAGTAATTGTAAATTCAACCACTCTGGCATGTGGCTTGTAATACATCAAGAGACATTAATAGCTTTTCAGCCATGAGGTTTGCTCTTGCTCACAGTCTTTCTTTTGACGACAGACAGTTTTAACTTTTCAGTATTGAGAGCCATTATGATGCAGCTTACTAAAAGCAAATCTATTACTCCAAAGTAACTGGAGACACTCTTATGCCCTCATGCAGGGAATACTAGTTTTAGTCAGTGTGGATTTAGCAGTAGGACAACTGTATTGTAGCCATCCTTTATACTAGCACAGGTGTAAATACACAACAAGCAGTGAACTAATTTGCTTTCAGCCCTATTGCACAGGGTTACCCATATTGTGCAGTCTTTCTGTCCCATTCATACTGTGCTGCACTGGCCCCAGGACTTATCCTCTTCCTAGAGAACCCTGCATTAACTACAAAGGAAGATTTCAAAGTAACAAGCTGCACATGAGATCTCTATAAACAAATCCAGGCATGGGATATCTACCTCAATATGTAACTCCAGAATTCTATCTGTAAATGACCCACAAGAAAACCAGGCCAAAGGGCGGCAAAAGCTGGCATGTTTAATTTCAAAACAGAATCAGCAGAACAACCCATTAGCAATCCTAAATTACAAAAAGGGCTTTGAAAGAAAAAGGAAATAAATTGTATTCCAGGTTTACAGTGAACAGGACTAAAAACAATGAAATAAAATCACAGCAATTGAAATTTAAGAATAGTAGGAGAAATCTCCTAATAAAAAATGTTCTTCAGTGCTGGAAAGGGCTGGTGGAATCCTCAGCTCAGTGGAGGAATCTGGAATGGCATAGGCAGAGCTGACTCCCCACTCCTCAGCAGTGAGATAAGCAATGCTCATTAAGCACACATAATTTAACAGATTAATTTCAGAACTGTCACCACAGGCCTTTTGTAGCTGCCTGTGTTATACAAGGGGCAAGCTATCTTCCATCAACTGATGGGAAGTGTGGTGCTCCTTCCAGACCAGCTGCTCCTGTACTGCACAGGCACAACAAAGTTTCCCATGTGAGACAGCAATGCTTACTCCATACCCTTGAAAAGAGCTCAAAAGGAAATGTGAGCTTCTGCTTCCACAAGGTTCAGCTGACCAGCTGCATCTTGCCTTAGCCCATCAGTGGCTCCTCCTGAGTGTGCAAAGACATGTTCAACAAGTCACCTTGTAGAGCAGGGCAAGATGATGCTCATCAAATAAAGCAGAAAGCCTGGCCTTTGCTATCTGTCTAAAGAAAGTACAGAACTAAGTAGTAAGGCTGATGGGGTGAAGGAGATACCAAAAGGGAGAAGGAATGGAGCTGGAGCCCACTTTCAAGCAGTGGGAGCAAGTATAGCAGAAGATTTAGAGGAGCACCAAGTTGCATTACAGAATGGTGACTTTTTGGTTCTGCTGTAATACAGTCACTTCATTTACTGGGTGACATTGAAAAGCACACTTTCATTATTGATTTTGTTTTACTTTTTTTTTTGTGAAGAAAAATACATTTTTTACTTTTGAGGTATAATATTTTCATGTCAGACCTCAATAAAAAAAGATTAAGAACCAACCCAGCTGACCTCTGTCATTTCTTCCAGACCTACTGTTCCACAATCCCCAACAAATATCAATAGGTCTCTTACCTTTCCTGCATAATGATAAATCCCAAATGTTAAATCTACTCTTTTGGGTCTCCAAAAATACTTTGACTTCAAATTATCCTCAAATTTTTCTAGAAGGAAACACATTATTGGAGTTACTTAACTGTCTTCTGAATCTGTATCCATCTAAAGATATTTCTTGACTTCTCAGACAATACAGTGGCACAAAATGTACTGATGTTTTAAGGAGAAAGTATAATGGTCTTGTAATAAAAGACACTCTATTGAGAATATGGGAACTCTTGAATCAGTTATTTTCTTTGTAACATTTTTTTAAAATGTGTCACCTCAAAAAGTCATTTGTATTTCTAAGCATTTGATCTTCATATACAAAACAGTATATGAACAGAGTGGTGAAGTTGGGGAGCTCTGTACTGGAAACCATATAATATAAGATTAGAAAAACAATGAGCTTATATAAATGCTTAATAAATGCTTATAAATCCATAAATATATGGATATTGTTACTAGATTCTGTGTTCAGGTGTTGGTTAAAACCTTCATCTGACACTCTGCACATTCAAAAATCATTAAAACATTAATCTGCTCAGAAACCTCACTGAAATACTGAAATTAACTGTGAGCATTCAGTAGCACTGAAATATTCAGGATCTGAATCACAACAAATTCAGATGTTTTAATTTTAATTTCCAGAATAAACAGAATTGGAAACATAATTTGCAGAAAGGCACCAAAGCAAGGTTTGCAACCTTTACCCTTAAGGAATACCAAAATTCTTGTTCAGATATGGTTCATGTTAAATTCCAGAACATTTTGGAATTCTGAATGTAACTCAGCTTTGAAAAAAATGTTCTTGGCATATGAACCTAGAGGTTTAAATCAGTTTAACCTTTATCTTTTAAGCACCGTAACTAAAAAAATCCTGAAGGTGGAAGAATTCAAAACCTGGCTTAACAACTTAGGTTCATTTGTACTCCTAACATTTCTTCTATCTATATCTATATATAACTTCAAAGATGTATCCAGCCTTGTATGCATGCCTCACTGAAATATACTTTGACAGTGGAATGTGGACTCACTGAAAACAACAGCTGGCACATATACCCTGAACTAGACAAAGCAAACAAAAACATAACAGGGAGATATCCTGCAAAATTACAAAACAAACCATACACCTACCTACAAGTGTCTGATCTGTTGCTTGTGGGAATCGACTTTCTTCATCAAGCAGGGATAATAAGCCCATTGGTTTCTGCAAGAACATATCTAAGAGCGGCCTGTTGTCCTCATATTCTATAACTCTTGCATCAACACCTTCATACAGGTACTCATTCTGTAACAAAGAACAGAAGGCACATTATATCGATCTATACGGCACCAATTCAGAAAATAATTCATGAACTGTCAATTGTAGGAAACTAAAACTACATGGAAAGAGTATGCTAAGATGCTGAAGACATAAAGGGACATGTCACACTGCCAAGCTACAGATTTTAATTTGCCTTTGGATATTTAAGTGATTCCTATGGCATTTTTGCAGAGGTGACCAGAGATAAGAGATGCCTCAAGTGTTTGTTTCCCATCTTCAAACATCTGGAAAAGCTCTCACATTGGGAAGCATAGTGCAAACACTTTCTAAAAATTACATAAATAAATTGTGTCAGGTTGGCCTCTACTTTTTTTTTTTGGTTCCTTTTAAGAAATGATAGAAAAGTTGAAGAATTATTAAGAAACAATAAAGGAGCCAATTCTTTCTTCTTTGCTGAAGAATATGGATATCCTTAACTTTCCACAAGCCTGAGAATAACCTAGTAACAAAAGCTGTATCCACAGAGTTCTGCAATGATTTTTTCTCAAAAATTATTTAAATTATAGCTGGCCAATACAAGAATGACCTTCTTTAATCATTCAGCATAGCAGAGGACAGGCACCGATTTACCAAGAGAAAGAAGCTATAGGGACTGCCACCCTTCCATTATTTTTGTCTGCAATCCATAATGCAGTATATAAGGGAGCATAGTGCTCACATATATACCAAGGCTGCCTTCAGACCTATGCAGACTGCTCCATACACTATGAAACACATAATTAAGCCTTTTGAGCTACTCTAAAAATAATTTCCCTTCAAAATAATAGAATTTTATAGAAGTGTTACATTAATTTATGATGTAATGTCACAGTTGGGCTACCCTGAATTCACTGTAAATTGAGTGTCATAAACATGAATGATGGCTAATATTAATGAGTTCAAAGACCTCTAGCCCCAAAACCTTTCCTTATGTGTCATTCACTTGAGTCTGAATGACAGTCAGGAGTGAGTGAAGAAAGCAACACTGAGGATTTCAAATAACAATTAACTGCCATATACAACAGAAAAGCACATATTATTAGAATTCATACCTCTAAGCAAGAGAGAAACTGCAAAGTGACAAAAAAAATCATAAACACTGTCTTGGAAATACAGAATCACAGAATGGTCAGGGTTGGAAGGGACCTCAAGAATCTCCAACCCCCCTGCCACAGGCAGGGCCACCAACCTCCACATTTAATACTAGACCAGGCTGCCCAGGGCCCCATCCAATCTGGCCTTGAACACTTCCAGGGACGGGGCATCCACAACTTTTCTGGGCAGCCTGTTCCAGCACCTCACCACTCTCTCTGTAAAGAAGTTCCCCTGACATCCAACCTAAATCTCCCCTCCCTCAACTTAAAACCATTTCCCTTTGTCCTGCTGTTATCTACCCTTTCAAAGAGTTGATTCCCCTCCTGTTTGTAGGCCTCCTTTAGGTACTAAAAGGCTGACCAAAATAAATATATACTGACCAATACTGACCAAAATAAATATATCTGCTGAAAGAGAAGACAATATACAACTAAACTCTTCTACTATCCAGTTTGATTTAATTTCTCAGGACACTCTTGACTCCATGGATATGTTATGGCAGGGTCTATTCACACATGTGAAGGTGTAAGGAGTATCACTGATATAGGCATGAAGTTAATTATATACATGTAGTTGCTAGTGGCAGGAAGGGAATGACTCTGTGTTATCTCCCAAAGATTACACCAGGGTAGGGGCAGCTTAACCAAGGGCTATGGCTGTACTGACACACAGCTGTTATGCTCATGAAACCAGCTGTTACTGCTCAGGGTTACCAAGACTGCTTTCACCAAGAGGGAAAAGGGAAGATACTGTGGAAGATATTACTTCGGATGAATCTATCAGAAAAGTGTTTTGGTGATGCTCAGACATCCTCAAAGAAGATCTCAGAGACAACACATCTAACGATTAACTTTTCCCTACTTAAAATGTTTGTGAGAGAGGCTGGTTAGGAGAGCTGATAGAAAAGGAACTCTGTAATAGCCATTCCGCTCCACCACAATGGCAACATCTACTCTCCCTCCCTGTACTGCCAACACAAATTGCCTGACCTTCAAAGCATTCATTTGGTGTATATGATCCCTCAGTGTTTAGCACTTTTATCCTACAAACTGAATGGGATGTTAGTGCTGACAGCTTCTGTAATGCTGCTGTCTGCCCAGTAGGATATGGAGCAAGTTCACTTCATCACTTCCCATGAGCTCCTGGAGGATGGCTGATAACCAAGCCTTCAAGGCACCGACATGACAGATGGCTTGGAATTAAGAGATACCATATTACATTTTCTTATGCAATTGCTGGTCCTCAACCATATTATTACAATACAAACAGCAAGGAGAAAAGGTTTCATGATGTACATCATGAAATTGTAATTAAATATATTTTATTTGAATTAATAAGCTGAATCAGCTACAGGATGTTGTAATCTCCCACAGTATTTTAAAACTAGAAGGCTCCTTAAAATATCAGCTGCTCATTGAAATTCTAAAGCATAATCCACTAGACAGTACTCCTATAGATGGGATGTCAAAAGGAATGACTGAGTTGCACTTATACCAGGGCTCCAATCTCATCTCAGTATTTTATGGTGTCTCTTCTGTGATCAAAATTAAATATTATTGCCTTGTGTAGTCTGGTTTCATTTACCAACAAAAGAATTATTAAATGCATTAGGAAATTATTTTCATGCTTACTAAAAATGTAATGTCATTTTTTTCTGAGAATGTGGCATGATGATGTTTTGGTTTAAACAGCAACACCAGGGAGTTATTCAAGATGAACACTTCCAGCTTAGAGCAGAAGATCAATTTGTTACACAAATGTAAAATAAACATTGCATACTTATAAAATGCAAAAAGTAGTATCCTTCTAAGTGGCAATAAATTTACCACTTCCCAAAATATTGAAGGTATTTCACATTACACTGTTTACTTTTTATGGAAGCATAACAAGTGAGAAAGAAATGGGAAAGCTGTCTTCCTGGACAAAGTTATGTGCAGAACATGGAGGTAGCAAAGAATTATCTCACATCAGTGCAGTGTCTTATATGTGAGAGAAACACCTTGAAGGACAGGACAGGTAACATAATGAAAAAGGAGGCATTACTTTTGGAGCAGCTCTCATACATAATGATATAATGGAAAAGAATATTAAAAACTAATAAAATCACATTAGGGGTACTACAGTGACATTAAACGCTACAGAAAACATTCAATAAAAGGGATTTCTCAATACTGTGCAATTGTCTCCATCAGTGTCATTCCTGTAGAAAATTTTCAGCATCACCTGCTGCAAAAAACTAAAGGAGAAACAGTCAGGAATTATAAGTCTGTGGTCATCCACGGGGAAAAAAAATCTTCCTTAGGAAAACTAGAGGCAATTCTTCCTTACACCCTACCCAGGCTTCTCTTATTTACCGTATCAATGCAACAAGACTAACAAAAAATGATACAGGAGCGGTAAGGCCAATTTTTCTTAGATCAGTTGACAGGAGTGCTACAATCCATTGTATTCTGGTCTACTGTTTTGTGTCCACACCGGTTTTTGGGCTACTTATGTCACTCCAGTAAATGTTATATAAGACATTATGACATCATTCATTCATTCTTTTCAGGCAATGAGGGTGCTAGTTCCTAAAAGGCTGGGGGTGATTGCTTTTTGTAATTTATACAAGGGCATCTTTGTATGGCAATGAAGATCTTCAGAGAGGCTGAATGGGGAATTTCCTGAATAACAAAGCTTGGGATCTTTGACCACATCCTAACATACCTTTTCCATCACTTCTGAAGCTCTATTTTTAGCAGGTTGCACTTCCAAGGAAAGCAAAGCTGTTATCAGTTTTCAGACTCAGGTACAGAAGAAACCAGTGACAATACTGAATATATCTACTTCCAGAGAAATCATTATTTTTTCCCCAGACATGTAATTTCTTCAAATAACAATACTGAATAATGATTTAAAGATGAGTCACATGAAATGGTTTATAAAGTTGAGGTGCTCTTTTTCTGAGGTTTTTCAGTTCTCTTCAGTTTAATAAACATTTATAATTCCATATAATTCCTATTCTCTGTTTCACATAAAATTATTTTGATTAAATCCATCATTATTTAGCTTAGATGAGCTAGTTCCTGAACAAGAACAAATTAAGATCAAGATTTCCATTTTTTTTATTTATGGAATTTCAGTGTTCATTAAGCTTATTAGCAAGTTATTATGAACACTGCACTTCAATAATTATTTCACTACTCATTTATTTTTTTTTACCGTAGAACCATACGTTACATTATTCCTCAGGAAAACAACACTGCATTTACACCAGAATGATCATCACTGTGTTATGTTGCTTAGATACTATACATTTCAAGTTTAATGTATTTTATGTAGGCATTCTACTTGCAAATAGCAATCCAACAGTGCTTCATATAATACATATTCAGAAAACATTCGTTAGGATCTGCAATTTACAATTTCCTATGAAGAAGAAACAATGTCATTCCTTGAAACAAGCTTTTATATGTTCAGCAATACTAAAGCTTAATCACAAAATTCAACACATACCTGTTCCCAGGCAAAGACATGTTGATTGAAGTAGAACTGAATCTGTTCATTGGCAATGTTGATACAGAGTTGTTCAAAAGAATTCTTCTTGAAATTCTCAAAGCCAAAGATATCAAGAATTCCAATGTTCAAACCATCATCACTTCCACTGCAAAGATTAATTATTTGACAGTGACTATCTTCATAATTGTTTTGTGAAAGCAAATCATGAGCCATATCTGTACAGCAAATGAACGGAATAGCCATTACTAAATCAGATTTTTCTTTTAAAAAAATCAATTTTTATTTGAAATACAATAAATGCATATAAATCCAAAGACATCTCTATCTGCAAAGCAGATACTCTGAATCACATAATGTCCAATTCAATTGGTAAGTGTAGAGAAGACTTCAAATTTGATTAATATGTGCTAGTTAATAATCTACTGCAAAAAGCTGATGGTACAGAAACAACATGAGGTTCTTTTTGTTCCTTTTGTAAGCAAACAGGCCTTATTCAATTATTCTTTGGAATTAAAGACACTAGATATTATTTCTTCTTATTACATATTCACAACACTTAAAACTGCTTATTTTAACAGGAAAGTCTAAAGAAAGAATTGCTAGACCTTCTATGCATCTAAATAACTACTTGTAGTATTTAGCACTTGAACATCTTTGTGAAGTCCATCTCATAAACTGAAGTATTTCCTCATGGAAGAACCACACGCGGAACTTTTCTTCTGGCTATTCCTTATCTCTTTTTGTGGCTATTTCCAAAATAAGTCAGAAGTGCCAAATGAAAGTTCTTGCTGTGTATTGTTCTCAGCGTTTTGGTAGCTGTGTCTGTAGTGAGCGCATGTGTGGTGCCTCTGTGTGCAGCTGGCACTGGGGCAGTTGGGCTGTGCTGGCTCTGGCTCTCATTTTTGCTAGCTCTGCAGCACCACATGCCAAACCTCTGTGGTACAGACTGCAAGGCCAAGTTTGGGTAAAATGAAACAGATTCAGTTTCTGTTTTCAGTAATAGCCCTGCCCCAGCAAGGTCAATCCAAGCAGGGTGCCCAGGCCCACGTCCATGCAGCCTCCAGAGATCACCAAGGAGGAAACCTTATGGCCTCTCTGGTCCCTGTGCCAGCACTCCATCACTGCACAGCACAGCTGATGGGAAGGGGCAGCTCCTGGGCTCTAGGATGTGCACAGTGTCTCTGAGCCTGGCCCCGAGTACCACTGCAAAGAGAATCACACAACTTCTACAGGCTGGCATCTTTCTTATTGTTTCCTGCCCCTACAAGTGCATTGAGAAGACTTAAAAGAGGAAACAATAAGTAAAATTTAAAGGCACATGTCCTGCTCTGACAAATAATACAAATTTACAAATACTATTTTACTGGGTGATTCTGTGCGGAGCCAGCAGCTGGATTCAACAATCCTTGTGGTTCCCTTTCGAAGTGGGATTTACTGTGATTCTATGAGACTGTGACCAAACACATTTGCTGATTTTGACCTATATTGGCGACTACTTTGTCTGGAAATTATCTTTCCTCTTCAGAGCTAATTGAAAAAACAAAAACAAAAACAACAAAAAAAAGAGGAAATAAATACAAATTATTATTTTACTACCACAAAAAACAGTACAGACTTTTGTTTTAGTTTGTTATCTTGTTGTTGTTATTTATTTGTTTATAGCAAGAATTTCAGGTCAAACATTCTCCATGCTCACCAGCATGGTAAGTATTCAATCTGAAAAAGATTCTTCTCAAAGAGAGGTACGCATTAGCACTGCTGCCTCATCTGTTATGCATTTTATTCTACTATCTACTGGTTAAAGTTCTGCTGCCCTGTGGTAACCAAATTTTTGAAAGTTTCGACAGATTTTAGGATTGCAGCCTTGACTTTCATTTGATGCTTCAAAAATACAAAATCCAGAAAAATTTAGATTTGCAAAGCTATTTGTTATTGACATTCTGTTTCAAGTTCATGCTTTGTCACGATATTCCCAGCCAGAGAGAGCCCTGACCTACAGGATCTACAATGCAGGTTGCGTTATTTCTTCTTTAATTAATTAGCAAAATGCATTAAAACATCATTCCCAGGATCTTTCTCATCTGTGTGTTTAAAACATCACCCTGTAAGGACAGGGTGGGCATTAACTTCAGTAATTGGCTTTGGAAACTACCTCGATGTATATATATTTGTGTGCATATAAAAGCAATAACCGCAAATAAGGAACTGCAATACAAGGGTGCACAGAAGAGCAGAATTTGACCCATGTAGTCAATAGTATAAAGGAAAAAAAAATAATTTCAATAATTACACATAATCTACAAATGAGTCAAGGTTAAACAGGAAAACACCAGATGGTTGCTATCTGTATCTACTGTATCGCCAATGCATAACATAAATAGTATAAAAAACATCATTTAACGTGAGAACACTAAATACTTCAATGTAGACCACACTCTTCCATAGAAGATCTTTCTTTATTCTGGAAAAGTACATTTTACCTTAAATGTTTGTCAGGTTTGAGAAGAGTGTTGATGCGATTGACTATCCAGCTGAACAGGCGCCCATAGAGAGCTTTGGCCATCGCATCTCTGACATCAGTGGCTTTTTCCACGGTATTGGGACGAATAATTGTTTCTCCTCGGGTCACTACACAGTGAGAGGTGAGGGCCTCTTGCAGCTCATCTGCCTGAATACACAGCAAGGATGCACCTGGAAGGTAAGGTCACAGCTCAGAGGCAGACACACACTTCTGTCATCAAGGCTGCAAGTATAACATATCTATACTTCAAACAGTGGCCCAATCAAAGTCTTAAATTAAACCTGCAAGTGGGGGCGTTCATACACACCGATGGTCAGTACCTATTTCAGTCATAATTTCAGTACCTATTTCTGCCTTTCACTGTACTACAGAATCATAGAATGGCTTGGGTCGGAAGGGACCCCCAAGACCATCTAGTTCAAACCCCCCTGCCCTGAGTAGGGTTCTCAGCCACTGAATCAGGCTGCCCAGGATCCCATCCAGCCTGGCCTTGAATACCTCCAGGATTAGGGCATCTACAACTTCTCTAGGCTGCCTGTTTCAGCACTTCACCACCCTGTCAGTGAAAAAATGTCCCTCAACATAAAATCTAAACCTCTCCACTTTAACAGCAATCAGCAATTCAAAGCACAGGCATTTAGATGCTCTAAACTGTTCCATCAAGGAGGCGGCTTCTCCAAACTGTCTATGGAGAAATGCTTGGGTATCTAGGTGACTGTTGGGAGCATGAAAGTTGTGAGGCGTGAATATCCCTCTGTTATATTCCATCCTGGTAACCTGCAGCTGTCCCCTTTTGCTTCTTTCCCAGTTGCACGACATTTTTCTATGACAGGAAAATGTGTAAGATAGCATGAAGAGCTCATAGACTCCTCAGCTGTAATTACTGAGAAAGAGTAGCAACTTCCTTGAGAATCATTGCTCCTCCCCTCCTCCAGCTACTTACAATCAGAAGTGTAAGGAAACCCTTGCAAATAATTAGTTAGATGCAGTTCAACATATACATGCACAGAACAAATAATGAGGATCTATGAAACAAACTGAAAAAAATGTTCAAAATGTTAATGAGGTTCTCCATCAAATGCTCAAATAACCTTGGAAAAATTCCAATGATTTTCTTTTCAAGCACCTGCAATGGTAGTCACGTTTCCTGAATGCCAGCAAACTAGTTAGTCACATAAAATGTTTTTTTTTTCTTTTTACATTTGAATTCAGGTGAGCCTGGAATTAATCTAATTCCAACATTTAATTCTACTTGCAAAATTTCCATGTGAATACAGCCCTCATTGATAACTTTTCACAATGAAAGACATTTGCTACTAAAACGCTAAAAGGAAAACAAATTCAAAGAAAAAACTCACAATTTTCAAGGGCTACAGGATTGGAAATGTTGCTCTTGTCAATCATGTGTTCAGATACCACTGCAGAAAATTCAATGTTACCCACATTTAGAATGGCAGCCAGAACACTGTATACGCTTCCAAGTTCCTGGAAAGTATATATATATTAAAAAAAAAAAAAAAAAAAAGATGTATCACTTAGTAGCTTGAGAGGCTTGTCACTTTGGTGCAGATGATGGGCATTCTCGTGTTCTTTCCTAAGCTTGGAACACTTTCTCCCATTGTCTGCCACAGGACTACTTCTTTTAGGAGTACTTTCCCAAGCAATTATTCCCTGTTCTGTACAAATAGAGGGAACACAGAGGATTATTATTTCCACCCTTCACCATGTCTGCAGACTCAACCTTGTCTAAAAATGTAATACCTACATCAGCAAAAATATTTTAAAAATCTGCATTTAAGTTTCTTGGATCACGGAAACAAAGTACTCCAAATAATAATAGGTCTGCAACCACTCCATCAATGTCATCAGAAAAAGAGCTTTACTGAGAGAAGAGTGAGAACTCACATCTCTAATTTAGCACAGAACTTTTCAAAAAGTCACTAAGGAACTGAATACTCACCACAGTACTTTGGTGTGGACTGTATTTAAATAAATTTAAATGTATGGATTTCAAATGTTTTAGTAGGTTCCGAATAGAGATTCTGCCTTGAAATAGGGCTAATATTAGTCTGGACAGCAAAGTGATACCTACAGTAAATGATTTTAAGTAATTACATAGGACAAAATCAAATTTGTAATTAATGAAATAAGGTATTCTTTGCACATAGATTTTGAACTGCCAATTTTCAGCTGTGAATTTTCACCTGAACTGTGAACATTTTTCAGTACACTCGATCTGTATTTTCTGCTCAGAAATGCTGAAGTGTTTCTGTAAAACAGACTCAGTTTTAAGCTAGCAATCTCCAATACTACACACTCTGATGCACAGAGTAATAGTGTATTTTATGAAGACCAGTTTTGTAAGTTTTGTGGTTGTTTTACAATAAGCAGTTCTATAACTTTGATTAGTATTTTATAATGACAATTTTCATAATTCCACAGCATTTTATTCCTGATATTCAGTAGTTTGCTGGTTCCATGTCAGGCATCATTTACTTTGATACAATCCTTACTTAATTGCTCTAGAGAACTTGGTCTTGTTTTCAGCACTTTCAGAGAAGTTAATCTAGCAGTTAATAAATTAATTATTCCAGTGACAGCAAGACAAACTGTATGAGCACACTCATAAAATTATGCTCAGGATAATTGACTCACAGTTGATGTAGGCTTTAAGCAATCATTTACATTTTAAGCTTAGGGACACATAAAACACAGAAAATGAAGAGCTTAACTTCTGCCATTACGCTGTTCAGTATGTATTGCTGCTGACAGTTCTATTCCCTTTCCCAGCGTGTTCTAAATCTGGCTTGATCTCTTTTATACAGCATGATTACTGCTCACCTCAGCCAGTTCTTTCTATTAACTTTGTTTTGCAACTTGAGATGAAACAGTGTGATTTTAAGGCTGGGATACTGACAGTTACTATTAACGGCTGTGAGGCAGTTAAAAACAAATTTTAAAGAATGAAAGCTTTATTTAGGTCTCAGTTTTAACCGAAGAAGATATTTTATCCAAGGCTTTCTGATAATAAAATACAGAATATGTATATATAGATCTTCCTTGGCACTGCAGGATGAATATCAAAGCTCAAGGCTAGTTAGAAATAAATCAGATTAGAAAAGGAACTCTGTCTTACAGCATTTTTTTTCCCAATAGAAAAGAAATCATCTCTGTACATACACACTCTGATTTAGGGCAATAGCCATCACTCCTCAAAGAGAGTGGTATAGACACCCTGAGTTCACTCAGAAGGGTTGGGAAGCAGTATGTAAACCCAAAACAAGCACTTATTCACACCTCTGCCACCATTTGGAAACAAGTCAAACTTCCCTTCCCTGCTGGCATCCTGCTCTGCCACCTGATGCAAAAATAGAGAAAGCAATGTCCTCTTGGCAGTTCTGGAGAGACATACAAGGGCTAGTTCCTTGCAGTTTCCTTGTATCCTGTATCAGAGCCTCAGCTGAGAAAGATTCCTCTGTTCCTTCCAAACACGATATCAGACAGGCTAATTCAACCAATGCAGAATGTAAGACAGGTTATCATGGATGGGGCTCACATGTAGCCACAGATTATTTATGTTGTTTCACTTACTTCTGAAATTGTGGCAAGTCTACACAAAGATAATCATTCACAGATTAAACTCATTGTGGCTTACTGAGGAAACTGAATGAAGACGCATGCTAGATCTGCTTAATGCAGCCAGTGATGGTATTGTAAATGAATCTTTAATTTGTAAGAACAGTCTCCTCTTCTGGATGATCAGGACTATTCTTTCCATCTATCAAAGCAAACAAAGGAGTGTGGAACAAGAACAGACTTCTTGCTTTACACAGTGTTAATTAGGGCATATCAAGGTTTTTGGTGAGATAAAACTGCTATCAGTGCTGAACTGTGCATATCCTCCCAGGCTGCTTCTAGAGTGCTGAAAGTACAGGTGTGAAAAGATGTGTGATATTATTATGAGCAGTTATGAATAAGCACAAAGAGGAGAAAGAGACTGTGAACTCTGCTGTTACTGCAGCTTAATGTAAAAGGAGTATGGAGGAACAGAATGGATGTTCTGCTACCTATTCAAAAATATTGAGGGAAACAAGACATTCTGAAATTAACAGAGTAGTTTTCTGAGAAAAACTTCTTACAAAATATGATATTGATAGACAGACTAAAACATGCATCCATTCTGCAGCAATAGTACTATATTTCACAGATATCATATGGGTCATATTCCTGCTATCATTTGTGATTGATAAAGTCAGTGGTAAACTATAGCCATGATGCACAGCTTCTCAAATGAGAGAACAAGGGTGCAGGATGGGGTTTATTTCCCTTGCGTCATATTTTATAAGTACATAGGCCTGGTTTTCACTGCAATTACATGAAAAACAGCCTGGTGAGAAGGATTTAATGGCCAGTAGAGCAATGGTATGAGATGATAAAGGAAGAATGGGTTCAGTTAATATTCAGTGATCAGATCCACTCTAAAGGAATGTAAAAACTTCACTCAACTTTGTCCCTGGAGTTGTGAAAATTTATTGAGTTCATCAAAACCCAGATAAACTCAATGAATTTTTAGAACTCTCACCATGGACATCACCTTAAAACAGAGATGAAGCTCATATTCACAGCCCCAAGATTACAGACTAATAAACAGTTACAACATTTTCTATGCATTTAATTTGCAAAAGTCTTTTTTCCCCAATCACTCAGCTGTGCTGTGTTCACGAACATCAAAGCCCTGTTGACTAACATAATTTTATTAGTTTATCTATGCCTTAAAACCTTAAAAATTTAAATGTAGCATATAACAGCAAGTTGACCACGTAATATCATAAAAACACTACTGCTAAAGGAGGAAAATAATAAGGGTGATTATTTCAATTCTTTATTCATGTTTTCCCTTATCAATGTAGCCATTAAAATTCATTAAAAAGGGTTATCAGCACTCACCTCCAGTGTAAAACCTATGACTTTGAAGCACTGTTCAATTAATTCAAACTGCGACTTATAAAAGCTATTGTTCATAAAGTCTTGCACTATTCTGAAATGATCGTTTTGCAGATATCTGGAAGAGTTGACAGAGTTAGAATTTATATGAGGTTAGGAATTCAACACCATCACATTTCTAAGGAATCAATTTTTGTAAAAATAAACAGTATTACCTGGGAGGTCTATATTCTGGCAATTTGTAATGTGCCAGTTTTTTCTTTTCTGCAAGACCAGCATAAATATAATAAAAAATATGGAAATTTTTCTCTCCTCTGCAACAAGAAAGAAACTTGTTTAGAAGTGTATCTGTGTTACATTTACTGATGACATACACGCTATAATTAAATGCTATTAAGGTAACAGACAAGGCTCACTCGAATTGACAGCAAAGAAAACGCTGCTCTACACCAACAGCTTCAGTAGCCCTTGGAAATTCATGCTTCAAGCACTAACCTCCTACAGTGCCTCTCGGGCTAACCAGTTCAGCAGCATTTTCCTGTGAATTCAGATCTCTAAACACCTACCCAAAGAACATTTGAGGCACCTAAATGGTTTGCTGACTTCCTGTCTCAGCATGTGGCAAAATGCAAATACCAACTAATGGTGACAGGAAAAAAAAAAAACACATTAAGTTAAGAAAAAGGTGATATTTTAGGGAAACAGCTAATTTTATCCTGAAAAAGCACTTTTTGTGCTTATGTTCAACTTGGGAATGAAAAAAGCTTTTTATAAACTTGTGTCTAACTTTAAATTGTTAATAAAAAAATTGCCAGTGAGATTCAGAAATAATTCATACCAGAAATATACAATAGGCAACAAGGTCGTACAGAACTACTGAACAAATAAAAATGAGAAAAGACCAGTAAGCAGAAAAAATTTAAAACTACGATAAGATTCCTTGTCTCAAGCTCTATCTTTTCTATCATTACTAAGATAGAAACAGTGCAGGTATAATAGTTTTACTATATATCATGACAGAAAATACATTTCAATAATTTTAATACATTAGAAATGCCGTTTAATTTTTCTTTTCTATTATGAGATATACACACAACAGAAATGGCTCTGTATTGCACTTGGTCCATAATCCTGCATAAACCAGATCCAACTAAATTCTCCAAAGTAGAAAATGAACATTTTGCAAACAAATCTACAGTACTAGAGGAAACATCGAGCAATTAAACAAAAGCCACATAATTTATATAATACTAAAAGTTTGCGTAAAAGTAAAATTTCGATTTCTCCATAATTTCCACACAGAACCATTAGAAAGCTTTTAATTCTTTAGACATTCCAATATACTTTTTATACATCGGATATGAAGATTCATGGGATTTGTTTAAGCAACTGTGGAGGCAATGAAAAAAAAATTGGGGGTAGTTTTCAATTAGCTGACAGAACTATTAACTGTTCATATATCATTTATGTGAAAACCCACATCACAACACAACCACACAAAGCCCTCACTCTTTACTCTTCCTTCTGTTTTGTCCTGAGGTAATTTCCATTATTGTAAGCCTCCTCTGTAAACCTCAAATGAGGTAAAAAATTATTTTTATACTTACACTGCCTGGTGGACAACTCTGGATTTTTCAAGGAGGTACTCTGAAATCTGAGCTCCTACTACAGTGCCACCACAAGTAAATTTCATTTCCAGATATTTTCCAAATCTGCTGGAGTTATCATTGATGATAGTGCCTGCATTTCCAAATGCTTCTACAAGGTTATTCACCTGGAGGATTTTCTCCTGTAGAGTCCTGTTATTAGCCTAGATATGAGAAAGACAGTGCTTAAAATTAGCAGTAATCATTCAAATACATTCCTTCTTAAGTGCTTCTTTCCTATGCCAGTTTGCATAGTGTGACTTTTGTGTACTTCAAAATGTTGCATTTGGATCTTTTTCTTTTTTTTTTTTTTCCTGTATCAGTGAGTGAACCCCATGCGATACAACCCTTACACAGGCTTTGCTTCGTGAGCATTATCTCAATGGGGCTGCTTCAATACTTGAAGTTGGACATAAGCTTCTGAACAGAAATGAACAAATGGGTGTGCTATCTGTTATTCATTCAGCCATTCATCTAATCTTGCTGCTTTGCTACAGTCAAAGAACAGATCAAACCATTTCTGTAACAAGGTAAGGCACATCTCACACCTTGACTCATTAGTGTGCGTGAAAAGAGCACAGGTGTTGTGGCACAGACTAGCAATTACAGATTGTACCCACATGGGTATTGGACCCTGTCATCCTCATTTTCACTCCAATTGCAACTGCATGAATGAGATGAAAGCCAGCTCACACAAAACCAGCTGAGTACACTCCTTCATTTACACATGTAGGCATACCTTGTAGGAGTTTTTCATTGGAGTAAGGGATGTAAGATTTCAGAGGGAAAAATATTTCACCTTGTATGGACAATAGCTATCTTTGAGTTTTTTTCAATCACACTGATCAATTAATTTTCCTCATCAGATACACAGGTCCCTTCCTTCCCATGGATCTCAAAGAAACATGGGCCTGCAGATTCAAGAAGGCATCAAAATGCAATGGAATGAATAGAGTCCTTACATCTCAAATAGAGTGTGCCATTGCTCATATACATGTAGCCTTTGATACAGTTGACTTTCACAAACTGACACACACTTGGCTGTCCACTATATTTTGAATAAGAAGACTCATAATCGGAGTGGTCATCCCTATATAAAGCATATGGAAAGAAAGGCATGCATATACCATGAAGCATGTCACAATATAGCATTCTGCAGAATGAATGGCTGGCTGAAAGTGGAAATACACAATCCAGGGCTAATCAGTTTCTGTGGCCCATCACTTGACATGGCTTGCCTGCTTTTACAATCCATGTTGCCATCTGTTTGAAGTTGCATTGCCCCTCACCAGTAGAAAAGTTTGCTAGCATATCACTTGGGAAATGCAAAATCCCATTCTGCTAATTATGATGGTTACTTCCTGGAATGAACACATCCAAGTGACAGCAAACTGGTTGTGGTGAGAGGCAAAAAGCTCTAAGATAATTTTATTTAACAGTTTGGGTTATACGAAGACATTCAACTAAACTGGCATAAGCCCTCACTGGAGGGGGTACTCATAGGAGTTCTTAGGAAAATGTTTACTGTCTAGGTCCTCTAACAATGTCCTGCCCCTGATTCAGTCATTCAATTAGATCTCAGATAACAAAGCCTTACAGAAGCATTTCCCCATTGAATCATACCTTGCCCAGGACAGTGAGCTGCTGAACTAGAAGATGGGCACTTTGTGTCTTGCCAGCTCCACTTTCCCCAGAAATAACGATGCACTGCAGAGAACAAGACCATAAGTCTGAGCTCATTACATATATCTCAGCCTAGTAAAAGATATAAATAGGTCACCTCATCTTTACCTGATCAGAGTTGTATGTCACCATGGACTGATAACCAATGTCAGCAACAGCAAAAATATGAGGAGGGTTGGCAGTCCGTTTGGCTCCAATATACAGTTTGGAATGCTAAGCATAAGAAAAATGAAAACATTATCTATGTCTCCTTAATGACTTTTTTTCACTTATCTTTCATTTTCAAATTAGTGTACATTGTCCTTCTGAGTAGTATTGCTGTTTCTGAGTGAGCAGTTACTGCACTCACTGTACTGTGGATCTGCATTTAGTACTATAAGAACTGCTAAAAAAGTTAAAAAACAATTTTGTATGCTTTCAGCTTTATGCCATGAACCTTGAATTATTAGAATAAATATAATGTTGCCTTATTTATTTAATTTAAAATGAAATTACACTTTACATCCTCTTGCTTTTTCTGCATGATACTGATGTCTAAACTTCAGAAAAGTAACTGATAATTAATAATGGCAAATTATGTATGACCCAAAATTTGGTATCTGTTCCCTTTGTATAATGAAAGCCCAAATTTACAGAAGTTAAAATTTTACTTAATAGCTTTGTGAACTGCCGGATCAATTAAACAGTTATGGTTTCCACAGCTCTCTTGGGATGAAATGTCTCCACCTTCTACCTCCAACCATTTGGCAGAAGTTCTCCACAGGAAATGGAGGAGGAGGAATGCTCCCTCCTACCAAAAGGAATAAGATTCAGGCAAATTAATGTATGCATCTGTACAAATACTACTTCTGAACTAACTGTTTATAGTAGTGGTGGTCTAGTCAACAAATCTCGTGAATTTTAGTGCAATTTATCTCAACCCAGAATGAATACTGAAAGACACTGAAAGAACAGTGACCTCAAAAATTCTTTTTCTAGCTATTGATCAAAATAGGTGACTCGCTCAGATATAGCCATCTGCACTTAAGACATGATATAAGCCATCTGTAGATGTAAAGATACCTGAGAGGTTTTTATTTGTTTTTTTTTAGTTTCTCATTTCTATGTTGAAATTCAACACAATAGGGATGTGTATCGATGTGAAATTAAAAGGACTACTGTACTGGTAATTCTTCTTTTTCAGAGTGAATTGAAATAAATCTCAAGAACAGTTTTACTTTATACTTATGAACAGTCATATTTTATTGGAAATAAGTGTCAGCAGAAAAAAATCAAACTAAATTTTCACACCTGTGAAGAATAAATGTCTACATTCCGAAATGGATTGACAGCTATGAGAATGTCCCCAACATATGTGTAGATCTGATCCTTGGCATAACTCTTCTGCAACTGCTCTGTCACTGTATTCTGATGGAGAAAAAATAACACTGTCTCACAGGGAGAAAAAAATAATATAAGGAAAACAGGCAGAATATGAATATAGTTACAATGAGCGGAGAGGAGAGAAAAAGAAGGCTTTAATAGCCAGGAATACACATTATCTTGATCACAGATAAGTAATACTTTCAAACACCCTGGCATTCATAATTGCTTGTGTCTAAACTCCCTTTGAACAAGGTACACTTATCAATCCCCATGTGGCTACAGAAAAATTAGTTAATTAGCAGTGTTTTAGTCTGTACCAGTTTATTTATGTACAGCCCGATAGAGGAAGAATGACTGTTTACAACCACTGATGGCCTCTATCACCTGAAGATAATGTGCGGTGGCCTGATTCTTCTTCCTGTTTTTGAACTTTAAGCTATAAACACAGCAGATTTCTCTCCATCTTTATGCATGCTTCCCAACCTCATAGTAGACTCATTTTTGATCTTTGACAAACCAATGGGGTTCCTGAGGAGGGCAGAGCCTCGGCTGACATAAATTGATCTCAATGCATCTCTGCACCAAAGAAAGTCAGTGAGAACCCAGCCTAGGAATAGTATGGTAAGCTAGTTTAGGACAACTCTGTATGTACAAGCAACAGGTGAGAATGTGCTTGTTCTTGGACTTGGAGGATCAATTTTCAAGTTAACGTATCATTAAAAATCAGCTATTTAGCTGGAATAAAATCCAGTGATATACATCCAGTTAAACAGATGGGACCACTATGCTACTCAATTGGAGATTTTATCTTCAGAAGGTGTTTTACCATACAGTTGGAACCATTCCAGAAAAATCTCATCTAAAATTGTTTGGCATAAAGTGAAATGCTATTGTACACTTACACAATCGAAGTGCATGACACTATGTTTTAATATCCAATTACATCTCCTCAAAAAAACATGAGAAAGAAAGTTCTTACCTCATCCAGTACCTCCAAGGTTGCTAAATCATCTACATCTTCTTGGTTTGAAACTAGTGACTTACTGTAGTTCCCTTTCTTTGTATGAATACGTTCAAATCTAGAAAACACAGAATAAATGTTCTTGATGTGAGGAAACAGTATATCTTGCATCTGTAATCACCTCGGCAGCAATTCAGCCAAAATAGCACATATTTCCAATGTTCGGAATCCAAATACATGAATGTTTGAACAACAGAACAGGAATTTTTTTTTTTTTTTTTTAGTACTGACAGAGCATTCAGGATGGCAACACTTCTAGCTTAGTAATGATGGCTGAGCTGGTCAGACTGTTGAGCAAAGTGCTACAGAACCACTGGAGTATGTGAAATGCATCCTAGTCCAGAAGAATTTTCTTGTACTTCAAAGGAAAAAAAAATATATAAATTAGAAACAGATTTTAAAAGTTTAAATATTTTTTATTAGGATTAAATTTCAGTAAAGTTTATCTTAAAATGCATTGTGGTTTAACCCTGCAGTGGCTCAGCAACAAATTGTCATTTGCTCACTCCCTCACTTCCCAGTGAGATGGGGAAGAAAATCGAAGAAAAACAAAGTAGAACTTGTGTGTTGAGACAAATCTATTTACTAAGATAGAGAAAAGGAAATTGATAACAATTATAATGTGTGTGTGTGTATAAAACAAGTGATGCACAAGGAATTGCTCATCACTCCCCTACTGATGCCTAGCTTGCCCCTGAGCAACAGAAGAGCAATGAACGCCCAACCCCTCCGGAACTCCTTCCACAACATGTCAGATGGCATGGAATATCCCTTTGGCCAGTTTAAGTCAGCAGTCCTAATTCTGTTCCATCTCAGTTTCTAAGCCCTTTGCTGAGAATGGCCTTGGCTTTGCATAACTCTGCTTAGCAGCAACTATAAACATCAGTGTGTTAACATTGTTTTTGTCCTAAAACCAAAACATGGCATCATACTCTGAAGAAAAGAATTCCATCCCAGCCAAAACTTAGTCATAATGAAATAATCTCTCTCTTTTAATCAAGGGAAAAAATGTTATGCAGTCTTACAGAAATTAGCAAGAAAATTCCTACCCCAAATTGGATTCACATCTATCCAAGAAAAAAATGCATTGCTAAAAACAGTGAAAACAGCGGAAAATGCAGTTTGCAATTTATATTAATTATATTTTGTTTAGGATATGGGGGAAAACTGGGGAAAGGGAAACTGGATAAGGAACAGCAGAGTTCACAAACCAAATCAAATCAAGCTCAGATGCACAATATGGCACAAACACAAAAGACTACTAAGTAAATTGAATCTCCTGATAAGACTGCATGCCCCTTGGTGTTACTGAACAGACACTTTGGTAAACTGAGTCAGCAAAAAAACCCTAGTGTGAAACACAATCATTTTTCATCTTGATTCCATACAAGATCAAGGAAATTCTGTAATTTTGACATTGAGACATATGGCGTGAGTAAGAGCAGACAGGATTTTTCTACTCAAACAAGGCCTTCAACATACAATGAAGTGCGGAGAGGAGAAAAAGTGAAAAACTAGAATGAACAAAAGTAACACTGATGGGGCAAGCTAAGAATCTTCTGAGCTCACTCAATAAGATTTACTGCAGAGGTCACAGCCTGTACCCACTCCACAGACATCTCCTGCTTCTTGGGTACTGGCTCAGTGCAGGCAGGCTGGGTGCTGAGGAGGATGCAGGGGTACAGAGTCGGGCAGGCACCCACTTGGCTTTATTTGTCACTTGCCAGCCTGAAAAGGCTCACAAAGAAATAGGCAGGTGATGTTCTCCCAGACTGAATGCAATCATGCAGGCATGAGTGCACTTCATCCAGCACTTCTCTCTATTTCTCTCATCTCTAATGATGATTCTCTGAGAGTCACAGGGTCTGTCCTCACCCAGGTGCCAGCAGCAGAGCAGCTTCTCCCTCCATCAGGCATGAGCCAGTTACCACTAAAGCTCTTCCATTGCCTGTAAGCACAAAGGCAGGAGTTTCCTACTCACTGCAGATGACTAATTTTGCAACCTTAATATCAAGGCACAAGCATGTAAGCCAGTACAGCTTTTGGTCTTTGTTCCAACAATGAACCCATAAACGGGCTGTAATTCTGCATGTATTTAAGTATTCTGAAGCAGAAAACACATGGAACACAAACAAGCATTACCAAAAGGGAAAGACCTGATATAAAGCAATTAAACACTCTCCAGAAAGGATCTTCTCCTTCCTTTGCAACACACTTGTGCTGCAAGAACTAACTTGGTAGCGCTGAATCCTTGCAACAACTCTGTGAGACAATTCTTGGACTGATACATCTCAGGTTACATTTAAAAGCCTGAGGTAATATAAAGACTTAAGTTAACTCTTCAGCTTTGCAGGGTCTGCCACTGCTTGATTTTTCCATTTACCAGCTAAAGACATGGTTGCATTTGAAGCCAGAGGTGTACGCAGAATCCTATCCCCTCAAGAGAAACCTCTCCCCTCCATAACCCATGCTTCTATTTATACCTCCATCCTTTTAACAGCTGCAGTAGAAAATTATGTTTGGGCAGTTGAAGGAATTTGTTCTTTGCTCCTGCACGAAGGTCGTTTTATGTCCAAATAATGCATCTAACATCAGTACGACTTTGAGAAAGACCTATCAACGTGCACGTGAGGGAAAGATGTGGGAGCTGCAATACTGCATCAAGCTGTACTAGTCTGTTATTTTTCACTGCCAAAGAATGATCCAATACAAGACTGCTAAGTTAGGCTTTCTGGTGAAATTGTTACACACTCAGTATGGGGAGATGTTACTGAGCCTCAGTAAGAGTGATATTTCCCAGATTGTTTCAATGACCATTTTTAATGAAATGCAGGAAGTTAACAATAGCCCTGCAAAAAGGGAGGGAAACGTTCTAGCTATAGAAACTTTTTTTGTTTTTTTGCTTTTTTTTTTTTTCCCCTCTCTTTTAGGGAAACAATCTTTATTCATGCCAAGGAAGTTTAATTACATAAAATTGATTCTCTTGTAATCCTCTTCAGCTGACATTATGAGAACAGTAGTGCTTGTTAAAACAGATTACATTCTCCACTCTCGGAGTGCAGCAGAGCAGATTTGCAGAACACAATATTTTTCTGCTTTGCTGTCAAAGGGCACAGACCCCTCAAGGGCAGTTATAGTGCTTCGCTTACTAAACAGCAACCACTTTAGTGCTGTTGACATCTATGCTGAAATTTCATTACTATCATACACATAGACATTGTGAACCAAAATAACCAATTTTCTCTCTTCTTATCAGAAATCATTTGTTGGAGACATTAGATTTCACAGCCACGCTCAGCAAGCAACTGAAGCAGCTAAAGACCAGAAATATCAACCTACTACAGACAAGAAAATGAGTCAAGGCAGCACTGTTTCTGTGTCTCCTCCTTCACCTTTACCTTCACCCATCCTTGTCTTTCAAGATTCAGTTAAATCAAAGTGAGGGAACTGCAGCTTTTACTTCTTCACATTGTCAGAATATATTTAAAAGATTTCTGATAGTTCCAAAAATACCCTGAAAAGGGAAGTGTGACTCATGATGCCCTGTTGAACTCTGCCAAATCCTCTACAGTTTTCTGTAACATGAAGGTAGAAACAGCTGTACACGTCCCAGCTGTTACAAATATCATTAAAAGTGACAAATAGAAAAGAAGCAACACAGAGAAATTTGTACAGGATCTGTCATTGATGGTGATCCTGTTTCTCTGAAGGTTGTACTGAGCAAAAAAAAAAAAAAAAAAAATTAATTTGTCTGCAACAGACATACACTTTAATAAAACTATAGCCTTACGTCTAAGCAAAATTTGTACCGGAATTTAGAAGAATGTACTGATAGGTTCTGGATGTATGTGCACAGTGTTTTGCAGACAAACCTGTGCTCCCTCTGTGTCAAAGTCATTGCACAGCACCCGTTCCACTCAAGGAGCTGCACTCAAGCTTACGCAACTTTGCTGAGAGCATGGTGCTGCCAGGGCTTTTCATTCAGAGGTGGCCCACCTCCAGAAGTTGGGTCATGTGATGCTTTCTACAACATTTGCCAAAGTTTGTGCTGGTTTACCATAGTCTGCAAATATGTAGATTACTGGCCCTTCATAATAGGCTCAAGAAAAGGCTGTATCCCTTACTCAGGGAAAATATGCGTTATTAGCTGAGCAAATAGGATATCTCTAAAAGTACTGTTTTGGATTGGTTCCTTATTGCCCTCATGAGTCCTGCCCATGCTCTACATGCAGAACCACACTGAGGAGAAAAAGTGGAAGCTCCAAAAGTGAGCAATGCCTGGGTGGGTGAGGTATCCCACCTTCAGGAGGAATGAGAAGCAGACTGATGAGACTGTTTAAGAGCATTATTCCCAGGCAGTCTTGAATGTAGGAGGAATAAATTTCTCCTGCTTTGCATCAGGAGTTAAACAATTATTCATTTAAGAATCATTGCTGTCCTTTGTATTGACTGGAAGGAGACTTGAACTGCATTTCTATTCTGCTGTGGAGATGGGTACTACCCAGAAGCAAATGGAACAGGCCTGTGTAGCCAGAAACTCCTACTGCCTCAGAGGAGTTTGTAGCATAACTATGCTATATATTGCACCCTTAGGAACAGTGCAGTAATACACAGACCCTGCTGGTGCAACAAAGCCTATAACAAACTACAGGAGTGGAAGAAGTGGCATGAAGTGGTCCAGAATTAGTCTACAAGTCAACAACCTCAGGTTTAATCCCTACTCTGTCACAGATTTCAGTTGGACACCTTGACCCAATCAGTACTGGACTTCAAGTGGACTGTGTTACTTACTCAGCTCCTCCTACTGCTTTCCTCAAGCTGGAGTGGTGATTTGCTCTCCTCTGCAAGCTGCCCTCAGAGTTTAACTTGCAGGGTTGTTATCAGCTGCTCCAACTGGCATGATGAGTCAGGGAAAGAGAGAGAGAAGCCCCAGGAAGTAAGTGACACAAGTCTGGGAAGTCACTCAAGGAAAGTCATGGAAGGAAAGTATATGGTACTTCTGCTCTCAGTACTGGTGAAAAAATTGACAACCCCCTTTGAGCATATTATATGTGAACTGCTATGAACTCACCTCCCTGAAGTTCCAAAAGAGTTAAGCAGACCAACTAAGTAGCACCTTGAATTGCAGTGCTATTCCTACATGGTTAGCTCAGCAGGACAAACGCTTAGCAGAGCAATTCAGCTCACGCAAAAGCCCTTGCTCTGAATCACTGCAATAGAAGGGTCTCTTTCCCACATTTATATATAAGGCATATAAGTCTCCTAACCTGGGGAGCAGAGTTGGTTGCTGAAATCTAGGTGCACTGAATATCCCTCACATGCACTGCTCATTCTGGAATGAGTCATAATTCCCAGGAAATACACATTGTACTAATCACTGCACATTTCTGCAGAGATTATTGTAAAAGCAGTCAAGAATAAGACAGCCAAACAACTCAAGATGAAAGTATTGCAAGCCTGACAGTCAGGTGTAAATGCGACAGTTCTGAAGGCCATTTCAAAGACAGCTATTTCTGTTGCAAAGTAAAACTCTTCACAATGCAGGGCTTTTTCCCCTCATTCAGTCTGGTGAGAAGTGTATTTTTAGAACAGTTTTTAGGTATATGCTGCAGCACTCACTTCTAATCATTATTTTGATAAGTAATTATAAATTTTAATAGCTATAAGATGACAAACAAGAAAGTGTGACTGAGGGATTGGCTAAAATCAAGGGAAGACTTAAGGAGCGCCCAAAGGTGATCAGGCTCAGATGAACTTACTGCTTCTCCATGATAGAATCTGTCTTACTTTCTGTGGTGTGTTTCCTTTGCCAGGTGTGTGGAAAGGATACAATGCAGTTATCTAAAACCAGGTCTCTCTTTGCTGGGCTAGCAGCAATAATAATGAAAATTTCAAACAGCCTGGTGCAATGCCCTAATGCCTTGGTGGCTGGTCAATGTTAGAAAATACCTCAGAAACAATAGTGGTAGAGGAAGTTGCTATAGGGTGGCTCCACCTTCAGTCTAGAGATCACAGACCCTTTCTGAGCAGACATGGTACAGAAATACTACACATGATCTGGCCTTCTGCAAAAATAAACTCACTGAGAATGCGACATAACGTGATGCCTTCTTTCTGAATTGTAACAACGACACATCTAGCAAGCAACAAAGCAATATCATAACCAGAACAGATTGCCACTGCAGAGGGCAGTCAGAGCCAAATTACACCTCAGCATAATGGACAAAAACAGTGATTTGATATCAAGTGAAAACAAGAATAGTGGACATAGGAAGACTCAGTGGCTGGACCTCAGCTATCAACTTTCAGGTACTTACTCTTCTGAAATATATTTTTCTTTATTAATAAAGTATAATTTGAACAGGAAAATAAACATATCAAGAAAACAATTGGATTCCTTAATTTCAAGTCCACATTACCGAATTTCTTTAGTTTACACAGTGAACTCATACAACACACAGGAGGATTTCATCCCTCAGCATAAGGAAAGGTTCTTTAATCCCTTAAACTACTGCCTCCCAGTGACAGCCAGCTGGAGATTTGGAGGGAGCCTTGGAGTTATGAACTGAACAGCTGGAGATCAGGAGGGAGCTTTACAAGAGAAGCTGTTGAAACAGGTGAAAGTTCGGAAATTCCACAATAGGGCCTTAACACATAAGTGTAAAAACAGTTCCAGGACAGAATAATAAAGAAAGCTAGGCGATTTTAAGATGAAACTCTTCAGTTGACCAGTCATGCCACAGCCTATATCATGACCAAACCCAATTTACATAGCATCATAAAATTATTAAGGTTGCAAAAGACCATTAAGTTCACCACGTCCAACTGTCAACCCATCAGCACCACGTTCCTCAATACTACATCTACATGTTTTTTGAACACCTCCAGGGATGGTGACTCCACCACCTCCCTGGGCAGCCTTTTCCAATGTTTAGCCATTCTTTCTGAGAATAATTTTTTCCTGATATCCAGCCTGAACCTGCTCTGCTGAAGCCATTACCTCTCATCCTCTTGCTTATTACTGAGGACTGAGCGCCACCTCAACACAATCTTCTTTCACACAGAGAGCTGTAGAGAGCAATAAGGCCTTGCCAGAGCCTCCTCTTCTCCGGACTAAGCATTCCCAGTTCCCTCAGCCACTCCTCTTAAGACCTGTGTTCCAGATCCTTCACCAGCTTCACTGCCTTACATGGCAGTTCTGTAAAGATTCTGCTGACATCATTTGCACTGGCAAACTGAAGGTCAGAAGATATATCTGATTTGTATTTAAAGACTTTTTAAAAAAGTAAAATAACCCAATTAAAATATTTTTGTATAATCTTTTCCCTGTTTAACAGAAGGAAAAAATGTCTTTCTATATTGACATCCTTTATATTCCTGAAATTCTATTTTTTTCTAAAGTGAAATGATGCATATACTACAATTGCAGCTTTTCTTGCTTACACAGAGATAACAATAGATAATATAACAAGTATTCTTACTGTCCTTAGGAGGTGGCTTATCTTTTCTACATGAAGACTGCTCCAAAAGTTATGACTCTTATTTTATTATGATGGCCCATGATATCAGAGTTGGATACTGGTGGTATGGTAGTAGAGGTTGAACCTTCCTGCCAACATTCCATGGCATTTTTTTTATCATGTGACAGATAGCAGCAGAGGGTCAGTCTGACAAAATGGTGTCTGACATGAAAGTGCGTATGAAGCAAAGGTGTGGAACTGAATTCCTCCATGAGGAAAAACTGCACCCATTGGCATTCATTGATACTTTCTGAATATTTATGGAGACCAAACAGTGGATGTGAGCGCAGCAAGGCAGTGGGTGGTGCATTTCAGCAGTGGTAACAGTGACATGAAAGACAAGCCACACTCCGGATGGTCATGCATAGCTATCACATCATGAAATGAAGTGTCTTGATCAGCTCATCCACATGGATCGACAGACTACAACCAGGGAACTGTGTACGAAGCTGAATACCAGCTTCAGTGCATCAGAAATGATAGTGGCACCATTGGAGTATCACAAAGTTTGTACCAGGTGGGTCCCATGAATGAACACACAAGAACAGAAAGAACACCATATGAAAGTTTGTCAGGACCTATTAAACCAATATGAGACTGAAGGTGACAGTTTCCTGGATTGCACCATTACCACTGATGAGATGTGATGTCACCATTATGTGCCAGAATCAAAACAGCAGTCCATGATGTGGCAACGTGTGAACTCACTATTGAAGAAAAGTTTAAGATGCAGCCCACAGCAGTTAAAGTGATGTGCACTGTCTTTTGGGATAGGAAAAGGGTGATCTTTCTGGGTGTCTTGGAACCTGGACAAACCACCAACTCTGAACATTACACTGCAACGCTGACTAAGCTGAAGACTCAAAATTCCACAGTCATACCAGAGAAGACAACCTTTCTTCTTCAGCACAATAATGCCAGCTCAATATGAGTTTAGAGATTGTGAAGCACAATGCCAATCTCAACTGAACTTTAATATTTCACCCACTGCATAGTCTGGATTTGGTGCCCTCTTATTTTCTATTTGTTTGGGCTGATGAAAGATGGACTGTGTGGGTAACATTTTCCTTGTAATGATACTATTGTAGCAGCTGTGAAACAGTGCTCACCTCTGCTGGTGCAGATTTTTACCAGTGTGGCACGCAGGCTCATGTTCAATACTAGCAAAAACGGACAGCTTACAGTTATGTTGAAAAATAGTGTTTTGTAGGTGTGAATTTTCCCTGTTAGATAGTGTTATTGTGCTCTTTGGATCTGTTGTAATTATAGAAATAAGACGACATTACTTTTGGAGTGAAGTACATACGTTCACTGCTACAAATAACAATCTTCCAGCAAATGCAATCAATAAACATACTTAAGTTGAAGTCATATGTACAGTGACTGTAAAATCTGGCTTTTACTTCTAGTCTTTCATACTATGTTCAGTGATTCCAGATATGAAAGGATGTAGTTAAATCAATGTAAGTGAGATTTAAATTAGTATCAACCTATTTATTAGCATTGTAAACTGCTAAAATTAAAACATATTCAGAAAATAAATTTTTATTACTTTCAAAAGGAAAATTCTATCTTACTTGGGGAAAATTTCTGCAGAAATTGCACCTGATCAATTGCAAAGGCTAGGTAACTTCATCACATAGTAATACATTCCTTTAAAATCTGGTTCATATGGAGAGCAATCAGTTAAAAAAACACAATATCACTGGACATAGAAAGTGTTAATAGTTTCCTCTTCCTGTGCCATTTCGTAGCTCCATGCACAAGCAAATTGAGCCCTTTTTTTAATGTTTGCATTCTATGGGAAAAGAAAGCTCATGTCATTTGCATTATAAAGCAATTACATTAAAAAAAATGAAGAAGAATGAGGAATTTTGAAAAACAGAAGGACTTGCTAGAAAACATGTAAATTATATGAAATTGAGAAAACACAATATGTAACTGACTTAGAAGCCTTATTTTCAAAAATGATTTAGGCATTGAGAGGACCGCTGTCACAAGTTTTATCAAGTTATAAATTCATATTGTTTAGAGATTTTTATTTGTTTTAACACAATTGTCCAGTGTTTTATATTTTTGTTATTATTTTTAAGTCTGGAGTATTGTCCAAATGCTCAGCACTGACATCTAAGGAGCTTATTTCAATTCCAGAGTCTTTCTAGATTAAGTCAATTCTAAGTAAGGGCCATACAGAGCACACGAATTCAGTGTAAGTAAATCTTAAATTTAGCCATGTGCATAGGTTTTCATAGAAATGCCAGAAAAGAGAAACTGCTACTCATTCTACATCCAATTCCAGAGAATCCAAGAAAACTTGAAAATAAAAAATTATTTAGAAATATTCTTCTTATCCATAAATAACAGTTTATATCTGAAAATTCTCCAGGATCAGAACTGAAGACTGCTATATATGTTGGTACTATAAATATGTGCAAAAGTAAATGTGGCACACTTTAATAAATGTTTTCCATGTAGTTCAAAATGTCTTTTACATTTTATGTTCCATTTAAAAAATGCCTATCATCCTTTATCTTGATGCACAGGAGACACTGCACAAGTAATACATCAATACTAATCTACTGCATTCCACAACTGACACTTTACTTCAGTAGTGGATTTTTTTTTGTTGTTAAATAAATTGTGTATTGAACCAAATCATTTTCAGTTGCTTTAAATAAAAGCCATCAAGTGCTACATGTTTTATGCAAAACCAATACTTTAAAATACTAATGGAAGAAAAAGGATCTTTTGATAAGACATAAGCTATTTTATAAAATATTTTTAATTTTGCAAAGTCTGATACTATTACTGTTTTCAGTCAGTAGTATCCAGTTCTTGCAGAAACCTGATCAGTTATTTCTAGCATCTTCAGCCAATAATAACCATGGAAATGTAAGTGAATTACAAACACTCATCTCACCTAATTTTTAGTATTCTGAAAGGATCCTAATCAGCATCTAGAATCAGAGAAAAAGGGGAGACACTTCTAAAGATTGTCTCATCTCGTGAATCACAATGCCCTCCACTTTCTCTTGGTTTTATAGGAGGGAGACAAAGATTAAACACTGTATTTTTCAGTCAGCTAAAGTTATGCGAGGTGAATCCTTTTCTGAGCACCAGCCATTCAGAAACAGCGCAAGTGTAAAGAGACTGCCACAACTGGTCTACTTTTTAGCTATTTTTACCTTGCCTTTTCAGTGACTCCCATTTGTTGATGAACATCAATAAATTCCATAAGTTGTCTTTGTAGCACGTTTTCCTTTCCTTCAATCTGCTTAATAAAATCATGCTGCAAAAGACTAGATACTGTTGGGCGCTTCTCATAGTCTTTAGTTAAGCACCTGTGCTGGCAGAAAAAGCATATGATCATTCAGGGGTCATTGTTAAATTTTGACATGCCTGTCTGTAGTTCACTCATACTGTCATAATAAATACATCCATCTTAATCACAACACTTCAATACTGAAAACTCTAAGATTTCACAAAATTGATGAGGTCTAGAAGTTAAATCATTGATTTTTGAAACTTGAGATCATTTGTTTGCAAATGCTTAACGTAAAAAACAAGTTCCTTATTCATCTACAGTCAAGGGACTCCACCCAAAACACTTCTCATTTTTACCATTGAAGGAAGCAGAACAGACCATTTTTTACTAACAACATATTTCCATGGAGAATATAATGATATTTTACACATGACATTTATACGTGTTCTATATTCGGTTACAGTGGTCTCAGTTGTTACTCACTTGTTAATGAAGTCATTGAATTCAGATGACCACAGTTCAGGCTGCTGTAGTGTTGGAGGAGGATTCCTGCAAAGGTCAGTGACAATAAATTAATAAGCTACTCAGCTGCCAAAAACGATGTGTGAAGGCAGGCTGAGTAATGAGTTTTAGAAGGCCACTGAAAAAAGATATTGATTTCCACTGGTAAAAGGAGTATGGGTAGAGGATACAATGCTCTTCTACATTACATAACTAACAAGGAGAAATAGCATGGAGAGGATCTACCAACCGTAGCTAAGAATTACTGTATTTTTTTCAATCAAATCAATAAACAGAAATGAAACTAACAACTCATTAATCACTATTCACTTGTAATAGCAAGTCATTCTTTTCAAGCCTGAAACTATATAGTTTAAGACATTTTTAAAAAGAAATTCTATGTAAAGGTTTTCCAGAAGGACTGAATTAATCAGCTTACTGAACAAAGTGTAGGAAGAAACTAGCTAATTATTAGCCAGGTTTGATTTATCAGGAGATAATCAGAAGTCAAGTGAAGAACTAGATACAGATATATTGTAAATAAAAAATTCTTTGTTGTTGATTTAAAATTTCTTATTCTAGGTACTAATGTCCAAATTGTTTTGAGTCTTCTTCCTTTCAATGAGAGGTGCTGTTTCCACTAAGCATCTATAAGCAATTGCTTATAGATGAGGTGACTCCTTTACTGTTTAATCAGTTATCAAAATCACTTTCTTTAAGTTATGCCTAATGTTAATTCTTGAAATTTTGTGTTTTTCTTAATGAAATTAAAAGACAGTGGATCTTACATTTGTTCCTGGGCAGAGTGGTAGGTACCCAATATCTATAAGTGTATAAGCCAGATGGCTTTTTGAAGGCCCTAGCAGCACAAGCTAAAGAAAGGTAAAGGACTAAATGTATGTGAACACTTTGCTTCAAAGGACATGTGATAACATTTGAGGACAGTTGTGGTGCCTGTTTGACACACTGACCCACTAAGACTCTATATTACTGTCACAATTCATTTTCAGATATGGCAATATATGAGAACAGCATATATGGGACTCACATGAGTCCAGTGCTTATGTCCTATGCTTGTGTATGTTGGGTAGCAGCAGTCCAAAGGGGAAATTTTCATGGCTTTTTCTCAAATGAAGCTACAGTCCTCTCTAAACTTCTCAGGGGCTTTGCATGGTTGAAGCAGAGTCTCAGAAGATACATCTGGACAGAGTACTTCTAACCTCCTCTTAGTATAAATAGTATGAAGGAACTGTATGTACTTCCATAGTCTAAGTTTGAAGAAATGTTAATGGAAATTAATGGAATAAGTTCAGCCTGGTAAGAATTAAAAATATTAAGATACTACCTTGGTATTTTGAAGAGTGCCCTCATAGGGTGCAAATCAGCAAGGGGTGGATCTCCATCTCCCAGCTCTATTGCAGTAATACCCAGTGACCATGCATCACATCTGGCATCATAGGAGCTATCCAGCTGTTGCTCACAGGCAATCACCTATTAGAGGAAAAGACCTGGTCAGGAACAGGACAGTGAAATATCTGAATTTAAGAGCATACTCATAATTGGGGAAATCTCTTATTGGATAGAGATATTGGATAAAATAAACAGAACTGCCCTTATTTTGCAAGTTAAAACTTAGTGTTGCTGAAAAAGCAAAGTGTGACCTAGAGAAAGCAAGTCTTTTGTGAACACAGCCTGTTATCTGATCAGATGTCCCCTGATCTGTCTGAAGGTGGCAAATCTTTGGCTTATTCACTTGAAGGTAGAAAACTGCATCCCACTGTAAAGGGAAGAAGCAAGGAACTCAGCAACCCTAAGCTACTTTTCTGTAGATTTATTCCCAAAAAATAACAAATGGAGTTACTCTGTGTTTTTCATGAAAAATACAAGGAAGAAAGCAAGAGCTGAATTCACTATCTTCCATTGGGTCTTTATTCAGCCAATTTAAGGATGAAGCTAAGTTATCAAGAATGTGGTTGCCAATGGATTGCAGGAAACGTATTCAGTTTCATATACATTTCAGCTCATTCACAATGCCAGCTGACGTAAGGATTTTTCATCCCTTTACCTAGATCTAAGAGTCTAGACCAATAAGGATAAGCAATGTATATCTATGAACACATATGCCCATAGAGTAATTTCTGTCCTACAAAGAGATGTACATGTATATATGCACACGCATTTGTGCAGACAGAAACAGTATAAGTACTAAGTATAACACTAAATAGTGTAACTAATTTTTTGTTTCCTGCTTCAGATTAAAGCATGTATTTATATTCTTCAGCTGGAAAAAACCTCAAATACACATAATACATCTTATTTATTCATAATAAACTGTTTCATTTCTTGCTGTTGCCTATAAATGCATTGTGTTAACACTTTCCAATGAAGAAATTCACAAGTAAAAGCCCCAGTATATACAGTACCACCCTGGGCTCCATCCATCCATAGGGAGATGAGATACTAGGCATAATTTGCAAATTTGGAAGGTTGGAAAGGATTGGTGGTAGTACTCACTCCTCCTGAATGAAAATATTGAACTAAGCAATTCAGCTTCTTGCTCCCTCACTCTAACCTTGCAGTTTCAACATTTTAAATTAATCCTTGCAACCATTTAAGTAAATAGGTTTAAAACACTTTTTCACCAATCAAAATAGAAATGCCCTTTAGAAGGTCCAGCAGTCAGGAAGAAGAAAGAAAAAAAAAGGAAGAACGGAGAAAGAGCAGAAACACAGTATGTGGCAGCTTTCATACCACTGATGAAATATGTTGGAACATGAATCTTACCTCTGGAGCCATCCAGAACGGGGTGCCCACGGAGGTGTTCCGGCGGAGCCGAGTGCTGGTCAGCTGAGCAGACACACCTGGAAGAATCAAGGGAAGCTATAATCAGAGCAACTGCTATTTCCATCTGAGACAGTCCCTCTGAATGGTACCATCCTTTTTGTGTCTTGTCATGACACGACTTCCTCTGCAGGTATCTTTATTATATTCCTCCAGTTCTCTGCTAGAGGCCCAATCCTCAAAGTAATTGAGCACGTCAGCTCAGGGTCTGTGCATTTGTTTCCAGCTACTTCAGTAGGACTGAGATTTAGTCCCCAATGAGTATTTCATTAGGAATCTGACTCCATATATTTTGACTGGCTAATTATAGTTTTATATCCTGTTTTAAGAGAGTGGTAAAGCATTTCACGAGGTTAAAAAAAAAAAAAAAAGTACTTTCCCTTGTTTCTTTTTTACTTCTCATGCTCAGTACTGACACTAGACCTCTGTTTCCTTATTTACATATTTCAGATTAAGAGCTATAAAAGATACTTATCCTCATCTCTTAGCTGTTCTACCATAAAGACAAAGCAATAAAATGGTGAAATATCAAAAACACTTACAAAAACAGAAGTCTCCCCATTCTTGAAGCAACATCAAATGCCTGCAAATCAGCTTTGCAACATGAGCTGTAGTTTAAGGAATTAACTATTGCAGGCCAATACTTGGAAACTGGATTCTGAAATCTGAAAATTGCTTATGGTTTTAGATTAAAACACACTGAAACGTAAGAATTCTAGTGAGCTACTGCTGAACTTCTAGTGAACTTCTGATCTGCCTGCTAACAATTTCCTGCCTTTAAAAATAAAGGTGGTATTGTTTGGAAATACCTCTAGTGTGTGCAAAGAGGAGAGTACAACATGTGGAGAAAACAAACCCTTTTTGCCAGTAGGTCCTGAACTATTATGGATTTATGAATCAATGCTAACTGTGAGGTCCACCAAAGACATATTCTGAAGTTCTGATACCAAAGATGGTAGGAAAGATTCTGTTTTATGCTCTTATGTCAACTTTATTCTGATTGACACTGAAGCTATTTATTTTGCCTTCATATATAAACCAATTTTCTTTTTGAGAAAATAAGAGGTTTCAGTTTCACTCTGCGAATGCCATTTTATTATCTGAAATGTGATGCTTCAGTGAGCACCAGTGGCAAGTTTAAATTCTTTGCATTCTCTGGTTTGAATATGCTTGACCTTACCTTCCTGAAAGCTCGGCAGATGGCTCAGCAATTTGTGTCAACTGCCCAGTGAAAATACACTCACTAAATTTTTGTTTGGATATAATAGAATTGCTTAAGTTTTTTGTTTGTTTGTTTTTCAGTGGAAGTCAAGAATCTATTGCAGGCTTGATCTGCTTTTTACTCTCAAGCTAAGCGTTCAGCTCAGATTCACAAATTATCTGCATTTGTCAATCACAGAAATGTACATAACTGCTGAAAATAGGGCAGCAAGATCCTGACTCCCAAATCAGCCTGTTCCTTTGAGACAAACTCAACCACTGCCTTTGCGGCTGCTCCCACTACTTCACTCAGAGCTTGAAAAAGCTGAATCTCTTCCTCCTTTCAATGACCATAGAAAGTCCAGCACAGTGTTTGCATCATGGAAAGCAGGAAAATATGAGGTTATGCAAAAAATCCATCAACCCTGTTCCAAGTTCAGCCAAGCAGGAGTTTTGACTTGGTTTCTTTGTTTTTATTTCTGGGCCTCAGCAAAACACAACATTCAGAAAGCAAGGAGCAAGCACACATTACCATGGGGCTGTTGTAGTGGTACAAAAGGATACCAATATGTGATCCTTGCTTTTGAAGGGAGAAGAGGCTACCCTCCCCTTCTACATGCTGTGGGAGTCTCCTATGGTGAGCTCTTTTTTGTAGACTTGGAATGGGAGCTGGGATTTAGATCTGCAGGCAAGGAAAGGCCCTAGCTGAATTTTTATTATTCCAGTGTCATATTTTGTAAATAATCATAACTTTCTGTGGAGATAAGGAGCAAAATATAAAAGACACATTGATGTGCACAATATTCTGCCTACATTTTTTTTTTTCGTGTTTATTTAATAATAATTATAGTTCAAAGAGAAGGATTCCCCCCATGCTTTTTTTTTTTTTTTTTTTTTTTTTTACTTCAGGAAAAAGCTGATTAAATTTGAATTGTTCACTACTACTTTCTTTAGGCTTTTTGTTTGTTTGTTTGTATCCTTTGCTCTTAGCAGTAAAGTGGCATTTTAGATTAAGGAGTGTAGGTCTTATGACAAATGATATTTCCTTGGGCACTTTCTGTGCATAGGGGAAAGATGATGTAATTCCACACTTAGCAACATTTCTTCCAGCATTTCAGTAACCAGTCAGGCATATAGCTAGCCAGCTTTTTTAAACTTGTACATTTTCTAACAATAACATCTTGCTCCTCCCCCATCTGCTTTACTACTGCTTTGTTGCAAAGGGAATCAAATATTCTCCTAAGGAAATTTAAAAATACAACAAAAAGCAGTGTTTCAGTACTCAGAAATTATAAATCTCATGAAAACTAACGGCTTAATAAACGAGTGCATTAGTAGTACCAGTGCACACCAGAGAATCTTTCCCAATGTGCAAAAGAACAGTTGGATAGTATATACAGTGCATACAGTTGGAAAGTATATACTTTTTTATTTTATTTGCTTAAATCAAGCATTAGGTTATGAATAATAACAAAAGGAAATTAGCAACTTTACATCATGAGTATTATATACGCCTTTCATTGCAAAAACCAGCATATTAGAGTAACGCTGAAAGTAAAGCTACCTACTTATGACTTACTATTCAGTAAAGGAAATACAGGGCAGAAATGAGTCTCCTATTATTATAGGAAAGATTTGTCTCAAAGTTAGAGCCAATCTGAGCAGACACTGTTCTGATCTAAATTGAGAGGTTGTACAATACTGTTTTATGATTATGTTCTGTGACAGAAGTATACACATTGTGCTGGCTGATGTTAATGACAGAATTGTGAGCCCTAGCAAATTCTACTAAATTGACATTTTGCACACAGCAGGAAGACTCCTTCTTATATGTTCTGTATGCACATATCTGTATATAAAAACTCCAAGGGGCTTACACAATATGTATCATCATTCAGCTACTACTTCCATAACCATTTGTCATTTGTGCCTTCAGAGTCCATCCTCCTAGCAAAGCATTCCCTTTGCAACCCTTTCCTCCTGAAAAGGATTGTGAACCAAATCCTCTTTCTAGCCCTTCTTGAAGACAGGAGTGACAATAGCTTTCCACCAGTCTTTGGGACCCCCTGATCTCCAAGACCCTACAAAGATTATCAAGAGTGGTCTTGCAGTGACATCAGCCAGCTTTCTCAGCATTCATGGGTGCGGTCCTACAGTCTTTAAATCTAATTTGTTTAAATGCTTGCTAACCTCATCCTCCCACACCAAGGGTAAATTTTCCTTGTTCCAGATTTCCCAACTGGTCTCAAGGACCTGGAATTCCTAAAGACCAGTCTCACAGGTAAAGACCATGAGTATACCTCAACTTCTTCATGTCCATCACCATCTTATTCACTGTTTTAATGGATTGCCTTGATGCATGTAGCGTTTTAATGATGAAACAGATTAATGTTACCAAGAAAAGGGCAATTGGAAAACTAGACTTTCCCAAACACTCAGGAAAACAAGCATTCAAGATGCAGGTCTTCAACTGAAATATGGCATATCCAAAAGCTAACCAAACAGCCATTTGCAACTCCAAAATGATCAAAAGCTTAGTAACTAAGAAGACCATATACATGAGCAGCCTAGGAGATGGAAAAAACATGGTGTCTAATACAAAACTAACAGGTATTAAGTAAATGAGGGATGAAAAAGATGAATTTATAGTATAAAACAAAAAATATAGGTAGAGACTTAGGGATTTGTGCACTACACATCTGATGCAGCATGCCAGTGAAGAAAGGCCTCCTTCTTAGGTGGTACCTTCCTTAAATGTTTTGATTCAGTCTGACTGCCACTTTTGAGACTCAGAAAGGATTTTTCCTCTGTATGACAAGAAAAACCCAAGAGATACTCTCCTTGTTATGTGACACGGTTTACCTGTTAAGATCATCTGGGTTACTAGCAACACCTATGCTGATGGGACAGGATATCTGAAACACATAAGGACAAAAATACTTCAGTGCAAACTAAGTCATTAGATACAACTTTCAGGTAAAAATGAATCTAGTATTCAGCAGGTGAGACAAGATGGTTTTTAATAACCTGCTCTTAGAATCAAAGAATGCCTTAGGTCAGAAGTGATCTTAATGCCCACCCAATTCCAGCCCGAGGACAGGGCTGCTCCCAACAGATCTTGGTGCCCAGGGCCCCATCTAATCTGGCCTTGAATGCCTCCAGGTATGGGGCATCCACAGCTTCTCTGAGAAACCTCTTATTCTAATACTCTATGAAACAGGATGTGGACAAAGAGAGGTTCCTGAAAAAGCCACAGAACTATGGGAAGAAGGTGGTGTTGAATGAATACTATGTAAAATGTATGGATCATAATGAAGAGGTGAGTAAATGTAATGACTGTTCAGAGTCCTGAGTAGCAATTAAGGAGCAAAAATAAAATGACATAGAAAAGACAAGAATTTAGAAGTACTTATAAAGAAAGGTCAGACATACTTCTAGCAACCAGCTCTTGAATTACACCAAGGACTGCTGGTTTCAGGGCTAGTGTAGACAGTTCATTCCTACTCCATTTCAATCACTGCATTTACTTTCATACTTAAGAACTGAATAACAAAGCATTCAAAGCTCAGAGCAAATATCCTTTGGGCCAAAAATTAGGTTCAATAAATTCTAGAGCCATACCTAAAACAAAGAAGCATTGCAACATGTTTCCTAGCCAGCCCTCTTGCCGCTCTCACATACGAAATGGTTTGGGCTGGCTGGGTAAAGGAATCAAGAGGTGAATTTTGTGATCCTTGAGAAAACTAAGAGGAAGTCTTTGCTGGCCAGAAAGTGCTATTTTCTTGCTTCATATGTCTCTGGAGTTTGACAATAGCTTTCTGTGTCAAACTTCTCTGATGTTTAAGCCATCAGTGACATCTTTATGTAAATTTGGAGGAAAAAAGAAAATAACATATGAAAGACCAAGTGAAGAGCTTATCCTGCATACAGCAGTTGGCCACATGATTTGTTTTGCTGTTACTGGACAACACAAAGGTTTTCATTCACATGTGGCTCACACAAAAAGTTTCTGAGGACTAAACCTTCAACAAAGAATTAAACATTTAACAAAGAAAACGTTCCACAGCTCAAGTCAACGCAATCCATCTTATCCCTGCTAACCCTGGTTTGAAAAATTTGGAATTACTACTTTGATTGGGTTCAAAGCAGTTTGACAAGCTGCTCATGTAGAAAGCTTTCTTCAAAGTTTTTTTTTTTTTTTTTTTTTTTTTAACTTTTATTGGCTTCTGCCATATTCCTTAGTAAATGCTTTTTAGAAGTAACATGTGAATGTCCTGCTATATGGTATGCAGAAATGACAACACAATAATAGCCTATTTTTGATCTGAATCAGTGAAGCAGACAGCTCTATTATGGATGCATGCTAGAATGACTAAGGCAAATACAAGTCTTGTTATGACTCATTGCTTCAAGTAAACAAAAGGCAGAAACAAGTATTTTTGAATAGTTTCAAATAAAATTATTTTAATTAATTGTTTCATTTTTGCAGAATGATTCATACAGCATTTATAGCTCAAGCAGCGCAAGAAAAAGGAGATGCAATGTATTCTGACTACTTCAGAATAAGCAATCTATAGAAGTTTGGAAAACTACTCAAGGTCATTCTCTTCAACATCAGCAGGACATGAAAAGTTGGAAATTATGATAATATATTAACAAGGACAGGGATTAAACTGTCCTTCCCCCAAATGACCCAGTACTCCACCTTGGATTACTCATATCTGACCTTTCAACCTATTCACTGAGCACAAAGTGGCTCTTGACTTGTAGCCTGCCCTGCACTGCATGCATTTGCAGCAGAGTGCTGTGAGCCTTCTCTTCCACTGTAATGCCATGTATCTCACAAGGCTTGTCAGACTGATCTATCATCAATCAACATACTATATCTGCGGTGGTTCCGTCCCCAAACTCAGACCCAGGACTTCTGAAGCTTTCCCCATAGGACTAGCAGAAAGCTCCCTTGTGCATCAGGAAATCAGTAATTAAAATAGATGAAACTCTTAAGATGGAGTCTTATCATGGGCTCATTAATTACTTTGAGATTGGCTGGTTATTTTGGACATACTTTACAGTGTAACTGATTTTACTATTCTTGCTTTGTCATTATAGCAGCTGCTGGCTCATGTAGACTTCAAAAATTTAGCCTGTTTAATATAGTTACTGAATTTCAAAGATTTTATGTGTATTTCTGCATCAGAATAGGCATGAGTATCATACAACAAAATAACAAAAACACCTATGCATTCTAACTCACATTGATCAATTGTTGCTGAACACTGCAAGTTCTAAAACATTACCAATATTCCATGACCCACAAGGAAGAAGTAGCACACTACTACTGAATCACAACAGAATGTTGGCAGAATTAGTACAAGCTTGTCCTAGTGGGAAAAAAATAACCAAGACATTTAATTCATGAACTAAACTGAATTACAAAACAAACTTAATACCTTCATTTTGCATTACTTAGATGAAACTAGGTATGTATATTAAAGTAAAAGCAGTTAATAAAAAATTCACTACAAAAAAGACAGTGTACCACATTTGGTATGTTTCACAGAATTGAAATTTCGAATAATAAGGTGGCTGTCCAGAAATGTCAGCTTCAGATTTTCTTGACTTTTAACTTCGGATGACTTCAAATGGCTTTAAAAGAACGATCATTCTCTCCGCTGCAAAATAATAACCCTACTACACTCCGAACACAAAAACTAACCTCTGTCTATCTGGAGTTTCCAAACTACACAGAGGAAATAGTTCAAGTATTAATCAAAGCAACCTCAGTTCTTGATATGTCTAAATAAATAATAGCATCTTTTCCCCAATCCACTTTTTCCCCAGTGAGTCATACTCAAGTTAAATCTACCGTTAGTTTAATCTGTCAGGCTACTATACAGCATGATAAAACCGCGTCAGCTCCATGCACAGCATGATATCTGAAACTGCATTTGGAATACCAAGACAATATTCACACACAGCTTTTAAATGCAAAACTCCTAATATTTGAAATAGTTCTCAGAAAAAGCAGAAAAACGCAAACAAAACGTCTGAAATACAAAAATAATCTTCACTATAGATACACTGCATTTATAACATTTTAAACATCTGATAGATGTTTTTATTATAGAAATTGCAATCGCTTTATCCATAGTACTAAAGGAGCTGTTGAAGTCATTATACTATTAGCTACATGCAAAACAGTTCGTAATTTTCCACCATCTGCCAGCAGCAGTGAGATTCCATTACCTTCTTTCCATGTCTTCTACTGGAACCTGCTTTACCTATAGCAAACATTGGAACTTTCCTATCTATTGCTTATCCAGAGACTTCAGTGAGGGAGATTTTTAGATACCATTAATGAAATGCCTAAGAAACTGAAAATGGAGATTGCCAAATCGCTTGATATCCCCTTTCCCACCATGTCAATACTAGGTGAGCTGGGAAAGTCACTGGATCTCTTGTAGTCAGAAATAAGCACAAAATTCAAAGCCTGAGATTTAACAGATATGCCAACATTCGATTTTCATTATGGGAGCATGGTTATCTCTAATATTGATCTAAACAGCTGACTTTTTTCTCCACTTTCTCTGACATCTTTTCAATGAACTTTCAGGGTAATAACTTAAACAGTCTAATTATGTGGTACAAAAGTGTATTTTCATGAGATGCATGGAAGCACGTGGTCTTCAGCAAGGAGCAGCAGTGTTGAAAAACTAAGTGGTAGAGCACAATTTACACATTGTTTCCTGACCACTTCCAAGGCAACAGTGGCTCATCCTGAGATACTTCTAGTCGGCGACAGCAGGCTTCAGCAGCCCCAGAGAAATGTAAGATACTTGTGCTCTTGTTCAAGACTATCAGCCTGCAAGGTCAAATCTCAAAAATACAGCTGATGAGGAATTTTCCATCAGCATTGTACTCTTCCCTTTTTAGCTAAAAGAATCACTTCCACGTGACTGAGATGTTTCAGAACTTTGGGGGGAAGAATGGCTCTTTCCTCACATGCAATTCCCCTCTGCCTACTTGATAACAGAAAGCTGTGAAATCAAGGATGCTCTTCTTTCAAAATCATTTAAGCATTAAAAGCTCTGACTTACAAGCTTCCAAGCTCACTAAAAGAATATTTCAGAATCATATTAAATCTTTCAAAGTGAAATTTTACCTGGGCTTTGTCAGAACAAAATTAAAATAACAATGATGATAATAATACAGCTAAGTTTTTCTCCCATTTTGGAACAGCACATTATTGACATATCAGAATTTCCAAAGGAACTTGAATTCTATCTTAGTCTAATATTATTTCACGTGTGTAAGGCCTCGTTCAGCATCCTGATTTCAAGAAAAGAACCCAAATTAAGAGATGCTGTTCAAATAAACAAATATTTGTCAGTATACATAGATGCTATGCATACAGCTTTCCATTACATTGGTCACACATTATAAGATGTGGATGAATATATGAATTCTTATTGCAGATGAGGTGTGTTATGCATGCAAGTGACTTCAGGCCATTTTTTTGACTGGTAAAAGAAGGTCAGGCACTGAAAGATATTTAGCCAATAAAAGTCACAAGACTTTCAAAGTTACCTAGCATTTAATTCATTTGAATTTATTTGTTAGAACTTTTTGAAAAAAAAATACTAAGTGCTTATCTGCATATACAGTGATTAAAATTTATTGAATCCAATGCAAACAACCAGAAAACTGAGATAGATATATAAAGGACTTCTAAAAAGTGAGAACAAAAAAATTTCCTAAATAGAAAAGTAATGAGTAGCTATAAGTATAATCAAGAATATTTAAAAAAAGGGAATTTGATTCAAACCTTGCCTGTCTCCAGTTCTTTCAATTTAATGTATTACATGGCTTTCATCCTTTAAAGTCTTAGAGGACATTTATTTTAATGTAAAAAGTGTACTTTTCTATCAAGTGTTTATCATATACTTAATACATAGCAGCTACACTTGAGAAAAGATCAGTTATTTATTATTTGCATCAATGCTGCAGAGGCAAACTTGGAGCAGTTGTTGCCATTCTCAGGTGTAACATCCTTCCCAAAGGTTTTCCTCCAGAACAGCCAAACAGAACAGCCAAACGGCTAATTCCCACAGATGTTTAGGTGGCTAGATTGCCTTCAGTCAATCTTCTACTCTCACAGAGGAAAATACAGGCTTTATAACATATTTAGGAATTAAATGAATTCAGGGACTGAAACCATGACTATGGGATTGGCCTAGTGATGATCCCCTTAGGTACTTCTCATTATCTGTAGTCAGAAAGAATGATTTTGTTTATCTCTGCTGATCTAAGTTATTGTACCGGATTGTTGTGCAGGGAGAGGATGCTTCCCTCGTAACAGTATTTCAAACTTCTGGGCTGAGCAATTTAAACTAAAACGTCTGTTTGATGACTCTTTGACAAGCAATTTAACTCCAGAAGCATCAGTATAGAGATACTATAAACTCTTTCTTGATTTGATCATTAATTCCCTAGTTGGGACTGTTTCCAAGACATGGGAATATTAACAGAGTAAGTTCTATAAAGATTAAACATTATTGCAGCAGAATTTTGAACAAAAGCAAAAATTACCCTGATAACAATCTTCTTGAGGCAATGTCATGGTATTATTTCATAGTCTTTCTCATCTTATTAACTATCAATACCTTTATGAAAGGCAAACAAACAGCTATGACTGTTTTAAGTTTGTTGTTATGATTTAAGATTTTGGGAGAGCTTTTCCACAGTCTTTTTGCATTCCATCAAGCAACTCAGTTTCTCAGTGTTTTAGATCTCTTTAGATTTTGTAGCTAGAAATTATAGTAACTTAATTTCTTGTACAGTGTTGCAAGGTCATCCATTACACGTTGTGCAATGTTCAGAAACCACGGTCACAGCACAGCCTATGACAAAATGGCCAGAAAGCAATGTCTACAAATTTTGTTACTTGAAAACTGGGTTACAAAATTAAGCTTCTAGAAAGTCAATACTGCTGTGCAAGAAAGGACTCCCAGTTGTGATACACTACATAAGTAAAGTTGAGAGTACAAAAAGAACAGAACAAAAAAAAGAAGTCATTCTCAAAGGTGACTTAATTCATTGAAAACTATCTGTTTTATCACTTGAAACTCTAAAAGGCTCCTGAAGGCTTCAGAAAGAAAACATGACACAATGACAAAAATACAATATGACCATTCAACACACAGAGTTGGAGAATATGTCCTTTTTGGTACTGTGTTTCATAAGGCACTTCACAGGTCAGTTTTTCTGACATAGGTTTCATATATCTGTTTATAAACAAACCATATAAAAAAAAAAAAATGTATAAAAAGTATGAGGAACTGAGACAAAAAGGTTCTTCAGGATCATCTCAACATCCACCAGCATATAGGAGAACAGCATAGGCAAAATTATCTTAAGAAAGGCTCATTTCCTCTCTCAAGTGTGCTTGCTGGTTAAAGAAGTCCATAACCTACTGCCTCTGCTCCCTTCTACACAATGGAAAATGATTGTGTGGTTGGTTTTGTTTGCTTGTATGTTTGGCTCCATGTAATAATTGGTTCAACCTAAAAGAAAAATGTAGTTTCCACTGAGTATCTACTAGGAGAGAAAGAAAGAGATTGTGTCTATGTGACTATATCATAGTGTAGCCAGTAGATTCACAGGTGTATTTAGTAAAAATAAAAAAGTGGCAAAGAACTTCAGTCCCTGATCCAATAAATGTTTATGCGTAAGAGTCTGTGTCAACATGAGAGATTTTATCAAATCACATTCTTGGCTAAAAAGTACACTTGGAATCTGATTAATGTGGGCTTAAATCCTCTTAAGTAGAATACACAAATCTCCCAAATCCCATCTGAATACTTTAAACATCAGCCTAAAGGGTGACTAGTATGTCTTCCTGGATGATTTTGTGAAGATTGCATATTTTTTTTCCCACCTGAAACTATGCATTAGTAGCTGCAGATTGGCTTGCAGGGGGTGGGGGTGGGAAGGCTAGAATACCTAATTTAGGGTGCAGTTCCTACATTCCCTTGAAAGGACTACTGGCCCCTGTTCAACCTACGTAAACACGTCAACTTGTTTTTTGAACACTTTCTCATCTTTTTTGGCATCACAATTTTTCCCACAAGATCTTAAGATTATTTTTCAATTACAGCCCTAGTAATAGATTGTAGTAACTGGGGAATAAAGAATTAAAGTCCTCACCCCTACAGCTTGTACATTTTGGCATCTGCATACATGAATTAATTTTCAGAAGCATCGATCCTCCACAGCAATAATTACCTTCAGCACCTTAGAAAATAGCATTCATGACACATTAAAAACCTGTGGGTAAAAATATTGATTTTGCTTCACATTATACTTTCAGACAGTCATAAAGTAACTGTATGGCAGATAACACTATAGATCTGGAGGCTTTGTAAATGAAAATTTTATCTGAAGAATAAAAAAAAATTGAACATAAACACATACATTTTCAGAATTACTAACCCTAATAATTGTGGGATTTTTTGTGTGTGAAGTAAGGGAGTTGTATAAATCTGTTGTACAGTCTACTGGCAGGAAGACACTACAGTAATGAAAGTTAAAATCCCATGATTAGTTTAAACAGTTATGTATCAACTGAATAAATCTATCAACATGATAGGAGGGTAAAAAATGAAGATTTTCCATCTTCCAAATGAAATCATAATATTTACAAATCAGCTGCTGTGCTATCAGGTAGTGACCTATACATTAATTTAATCATTAGAAGACAGCGTGCTACCAGAAAATAACAGTTCACAATTGCAAGCATTGCAAATTTTCACTCCCCCCCTTACATAAAACAAGTCAGTAAATGTTTAAGGAAAATCACTGTGCTATGGTTGCATCATTTCCGTATTTCACTGCTTCTTTACATGTGGTAAAACTAGATGACAGCATTCAAGAATCACTTAAGATCTAACAGACTTGATCAGAGCCTTTTAAATGATAAGTCTTAGGTTTAGACTTGCCAACCAATAATCTGTTACTCTTCAGAGAATCTGGAAAGTGGGAATTACCTACACAACATATTCGCCTTTGCTGCCTTCAAGAAGTAGCTCTCGTTTTATTTCAAATCAAACTAATGAAGTACATCGGACTGAGATGGAACTCTCCTATTTTTCACATTTTCTGCTAAGTTTTAAGCCCTTGCTGGTACAAAAGAAGGCTATTGACTATCAGCTTCTACCTTCACTGAACCAGCACGCAGTCTGGAAGATCTAAACACCAACCTTTCTTTGAACCTTATTAACTTGTTTTGCCACTTCACTTACTGTGTCTGCCCCGAAGCATTTGACACTAACACCATGTTAAAACTTCTACTCTTTAGCCATTAGTAAAATGGATTTAAACCCATTTTACAAAGTTGTAAAAAAACACCGAGTCAGTGAATATTTTATATCTGTCAAGTTGAAAAGTGACTTTGATTATCCAAGTGATTTTAAATGAGATATTTTAAATCTTAATAAGAAGTTAATATATTTCATCTTTTCTGATTTGTTTCTGTTACTTTATTTTCCATTCTTCAGATCCACAGCATTGGTTGTGCATATAAATAAGGCTACATACCAAAATCCACAAGCTTGACTCCTCCTTCAGTGGTCAAAAGGATATTATTTCCCTTAATATCACGGTGGATAGTTTTGTTTTCATGCAAATGCTGAAGTCCCTGGAAGATGAGACATAAATGTGATTTTTTACTAAAAGCTCTGTGCTTTGTATTGCATTTGCAGAAACAGAAAAATCAGACAAGTATGGAAAACTAAAAAATGTATTTTTTTAATCAAAAACCAGAGATGTCATTCTTTCTGGGAAGATGCTTTGCACACTATGAGGAATTTATACCTTTTAATTGGTTGACATTATGTCAAAAAGAAATTTCAAGATAATAGAAGAAAAAAAGCACTATAAGTCTATGCTATATATTACCTTTAGAACTCAAAAAAAAAAAACCTGCTAAAGCCTGTCAATGAATCCACAGTGAAAAGTCAAATTCCAGATAAAGACAATGAGAAAGGAAGATATTTTGACTTTGATTAGCCAAATTTTTTGAGCATTTGAATTCACTAAATCTGATGACCATTTTGCTATAAAAAGTACTTATATACTTTTTATAAGTATATAAGTACTTATAAAAAGACATAAGAAGTTGAATAGTATTTTGGGTGCAATTTCTCAAAATAAAATAAATTTTACTGAAGAAATAAATCAATATTCAGATATCAATTTCCATTCTCTTAATAATGAAACAAACAGATGATTTGTTCTTTACCTTGCTTGTTCAAAAAGAACTGTCTGAATTATACATCATTTTGATTTCATTACACGCTGCCTTAATACGCTGTATTAGAGGAGAAATGATTTTCATTCATTGAAAAAAAAAAACATTTACTGAATATTGACTGTCCTTTCGCTGAGAGCTTATCTTACCATCAGAGCTTCATGTAAGATGTAAGCAATTATAAGTTCATTCATTCTTTCACCTCTCTTCAGAAATCCTTTCACAAGATCAGTCACAGATCCACCATTGCACAGCTGCAGAAGATTATGGGAACATAAAAAGGAATTAAGAAGTGTTGGAGCAGCCACCTGGTTTTAGTTTACAGTAGTTTTTGTACTTGTATGTACTTTTGTACTGAATGAGCTCCTTATTTGCAAACCACAAATTTGTTCATGTCTACTATTTATAACAACAACAAAATCAGCAACTTGTGCTAATTTTCCCACTGCTTTCTGCATTTAATGTTTCTTGCCCAAATGCAGTCTATTTCTTTGTTTTCCTATACAAATGATTGCCTGTCACTGAAATGGAATTAGCTTATAGAGCAATAAATTTGCTGTGAAAGCATGTTCCGTGGGGCACACTAATTGCTTCTTGTATTCATCATGTGGAACTCATCAGCGACGTGGATTATTACAGCATCAATTCTCAGGTATGAAAACTAAATACAATGTGAAATGGACTTCAGCCATCAGAAGGCAGGTGGCACAGACACTCCCCTGATAGAAAAGTCTCGCAAGCAAAAGTTGCCTGTGCCAAGTGGCGCTTAATTTATAGTGTAGAAAAACATTATATGCAAGGGCTGGGCTTCGTGGAATACAATGAAAATGTGATGGAAAGCTCATTTTTCACTGGAACAAGGTGGGCCATGGATGTAACACAAATCATAGCCCCTGCAGCATCAACCCCGTCAGCTCCAGATGAAGAGAGCCACAACCTACTGTTGTGCAGTCCTTTTTTTTTTGTCTAAGTCCTGTTAGACTCCAGGCCTTGCTCTCTTAAATGATTATCAAGCACACATTATCAGCAAATCAGATTACGTTGCAACATTTCATATGTTCATTTTTACCTCTCAACAGTTTTCAGTAGGAACAAGCAACAGTGTAACTTGTCTCAGTCCATAGCAATTAAGTACCTGTGTAGATGAAATCAGTACTTAAACCCTTACCTATAAAGATTACTCTGCATCCCCCTACCATACTCACTGACTGAAAAGCCATTAGTCTTCATGTGAGTAGCTGCTTCTAATAAAATAGTGAAACAAACTCTATGTTTTACATTGCATTATCTGTATTTGCAACGTATTATCTGGTAGCTTTTATATGAAAATAAACATCTACATAAGACATTTTACCAAGGCAATACAACAGTGACTCCTTTTGAGTGCAAATACAGTCGTCTATTCAAGTTGATGGCACAGTATATCAATGAAACCTTTCAACTGCAGAACACAAAATCAGGTACTTTCAAGATTTTTTTAATCTGTTCTTCTATACCTCTACATATTTCCTGTGTAGCAACTACAAAAACCAACCAACCAAAAACAAACAAAGCAAACCAAAACAACGTAAAAAAACCCCCAACCCTTGCACTTTGCAGCAACAAGCACGGTACAGCCCTTTGCACGCAAACATAAGGATAATTTTCTGATTGCTGTAGGAACCCCTCGGTTGCACTAAATTAGAACAGCATGAGCACATACACAAACACTATCCAGTACATAGGTCTGGCTGCAGAGAGGTTTCCCCTGCCAGGTCGGTGAGCACTCTGGTCTGGTAGTTGCTGAGCTGTATGGCAGTAATCTTGGTACTCACTTAATCTCACTACTAACTTTACTGTGACAATAAACATGCTTAGAGAAGAGAAAAATTCACACACTTAAATGATGAGATGAAGTGCTTTGTGGGATCAGATTCCCAAACAGGATTGAATTTACTGTCTTTAGCCATTCTGGTACTTTTCACTATCTAGCATGCAAATTTTGCTTCACATGGATAGATCTTTTGTTTTTGTTACAGAACTTGATATCTGAGAGTGTTTCTGCTCAAGGTAAAGAAAACTAACCCAGAAAGGCATATATCCTCTCTGTATGTGAAAGAAGGAAAAAATATCTCAGAACTCACCTTCTTCGGTACTTAGGCAGTAAATAATGCTGAATTTAATTGCCTGGAAAAGCCATGTTTATTTTTCCTTTCTTAAACATGTTGCTCTAACTAATTTTTCTATTTGTTCTGTAAGCTATAAGTACCTGTTATAAGATAACTATCCATTATATTAGATAAAAAATGATATAAAATTCCAGGTGAATTAAGATACTAAAACTAGTAATTTTGGGTCATAGCAAAATTGAAACTTGGTATGTAAAAGCTCACCTGAGAAGGCCTTGAACAGAAAAACAAAAGTCACCCACATCCCAGTGGGTGATCCCATCTGCAATGATTTGGAGGCAGAGCAGCATTTAGGCAGAGCTCAGCTCAGGATCTCACAGACACAGTTTCTTGCATGTAGAAGGCAAATTTACTTTTACTACCTCTTTCTCAGAAAGCTGTAGCTTACCTAAATCAGACAATTTGTATTTTTCTGACCACTACAATAGGAGGGTGAGGGAAAAAATAAAAAAACAACCCAGAAGATAGAATGGAAACAGCTAAAAGGAAGAAAAGGGATTATGAAAATACAAACTACAATTAGAAAAGGAGATTATGGCCTACACTGTATCTGTATGCTCCAAGATGCGTGGGGTGGGGAGCGGGGGGGATGATGACGACAAAGATGACACAGGTTGGCATTAAGCCTGTTCTATTTTTCTACAGGCCAAACAAATCCAGGTAAAACATTGTTGCCTGTCTCATTTATTGTTTCTACTGCCTATTTTTGCAGGCAAAGTGCCACATGTTGCTGCAGCCATACATATAATTACACATACATACATGTAAAGGTCAAACAGCAATTCTTTTTCCTGACTAAGGCTATCAAATTGCATGTGCTTTCAACACAAGCTTATCACAAACACAGAAGAAAGTCCCTCTCAGAAAAAGCCAGGTTCCACTCTTCTATTTCAAAGCAGAGGCTACAGAAAGATACTGCTTACTACAGTTCTGGACCCTTGGAGATGTTGAACAAGATCTGGACCAAGACATAAAAACTTAAAATAAAAATTATAATAATAACTAAAAAAGAAAATGTGATTTAGATCATGAAATCCTTCAATAAGATTATGGGATAAATATTATTTATTAGTATGGCCAAACTGGAAGTTTTCTGGGCTGCTAAGAATAATGCAGCTTTAAATTATGAACTCTGCAGTTTCTTTGTAGCACACCATGCACAGCAAAACCTGTGCAAACTCCTACCAAGGCTGCTGTGTTTGAATTTAGCCAACTGCAATGCTTGTACAACAAGGAATCATGAAGGCCACAGAGATATGTTTTTCAAATGTTCTTTCTTCTTTCCTGTGAAGCATCTAGAGGATAGAGGTGTTGGTAGCTATTGTGCAAATACACAGCCAAATAGTTAGTTCATGTCATGATTCCACATCATTTGTTAAAATCTCTTCCAAATACCTTGATGGAGGGTGCTATATGCATAAACAAGAAATGCACAGAGAACTCAGGTTGCAGACATACAGAGAAGCTAAGTGACTACCTGAGGTGTGCAACAGGGCTGCTTTTAAAGGTAATGACCAAACTGATACAAGTGAGACATGGGCTCTTCTGGGAGAACAGAGTAATAATTCTATTTATCTCTCCTACACATTCTCTCTTGAAAGCACAGATATTTATTGTGGTTTGTATCAGTTTTATAAAACCTACTTTAAGCATCCAGTAATCCCTGGAGGAGAACTGGATACAGGAGAAGTACTGGTGGCATTTGTTAGCTCTCAAGTAGTTGAAAACGTAATTTGAATTGACTTTCTCAGTTCAGTGCTCAGATACCAGAAATACTCTGGTACTTGAAATGCTTGCAAGAAAAAAGTCAAGTGGGTCCTTCAGTTTGATCTGTTTTCAGGAAGTCTCCAAAGGTTACATTTTCCCAATAAAAGGTAGAAAAAAATACTTTCCTTTAAGCTAATTTTATTCAAATATTTAAAAGAGACAAATTCATTCAAAGTGAGAAATGGCAAGAGAAAATATTAGCGATCCTCCAGCAAGCAAACTATTTAGAAATGTCATCTTGATAAATTTCTACATGAGTAATTTCCATCCATTTAAAGTTAGTCACTTCTATTGTTTCCTTTTGACACACAGTATTTTCAGTAACTGGCTCTATTTTCAGGGCTCGCTCCGATAGAATGCTAATATTATCTGCATACGGAAGCAACTAAAGAGGGGTAAAATGAAATCTTTGGGCTACTGAAAAGGGGGGTGGAGAAGACAGAGACAGATGATTCCTAGAGGTATGCAGCAAAAGGATGAGAGGCAACAGTCACCAGATGCAAGAAGGTGGATTCCTGCTGGACACAAAGAAAATATTTCTCCCACTGAGAGTGGTTAAGCTTTGGAAGACATTGCTAAGCAAGCCTATCCATGTCCTTGAAGATATTCAAGACATGAATGAAAAAGACCTTGTGTAAACTTGTAACATTAATCATCTTTGAGGAGGGAGGTGGGTCCAATAATCTCCAAAGGTCCCTTTGAAGCTGTATTTTTCTCTGGCTAGTAATATTTGGATTTAAAAATACTCAGTCCTTAATTTGAACATTTGGACACCAGGGAAAAGGACTGAAGAATTCCTGCACACTGAAACCAGAAGGAAGAACTTGAAAGGAGGTTCGATCCATCTGAAAATGCCCTTATGACTTCCATAGGGGTTCTGAAGGGCGCCTCCCTTACAATTTCCTGGCAGGCAAAAGGCAAAGACTCATCCTGGGATAACACGTAGTCCTCCACCCACCCATCTGTCACAACTGTCAGCTGCTGTATTTGAGCTATTAGTATGCAGAACTATCTTCTGCAATAGATTATAAAATAGCGTGATTCTAAGACACGTCAGTTGAAATTGCCATCACATCACAGTCATGCAGGTGCTCTTTAAAAATCTTACTCACTCTTCATCTGACTCAGCTAATACATTTCTGTGTTCAGCTCTTCTTGATTCTGAAGCCCATTGCATAATGATTCAGCAGCAGCGTCACATTTAAGAGGACTATTTGTCACACTTTTGTAAGGTCTGTTACAGCCTTCAATCATCCAACTGCTCCTGATGTATGCATCTGTGCTAAGCTGTCAGGTGACATCTGCTTGCATCCTGCAGTTGTGAAGGCACTTTCATCTTACTTCAGTAGCTTGGATTTGAACGACTACTACTATTTTCCTTATCTTCACAGGCTGCACAGACATCATGTAACAGATCACACATGCACAGCTTAAGCCATGTACAAATCATAGTTGTGAAAAAGTAGCATTGTGGGAGGAAGGGGGACTCCAAGAAACAATCTAGACCACTGTATTTGCACTGAGTGAGGATCCAGCATCTTTGGGTGGTCTTTCGCAGGTATTTATTTAACCTACTCCCAAAAATCTCCCAGTGAAGGTAACTCCAGCTTAAGTAGCCTGCTTGTCACTAACCCTACAGTGAGAACATTTTTTCTACTATCCAAGCTCAGTATTCTTTGCTGCAAGCAAAACTGCTTTATTTTTACCCTTCTCGCCAGTCTTCACTGAAAATAAAAGATCATTACTTTGTATTTAACAACATCTCTGACTACTGTCACGACATGCCATTTTTCTCTTTTGTAGGCTGAAAACATTAGCTGCTGTAACCTTCTGAAATGACCTGTTTCGTAAACCTGGGCTGCCTGCAATTTGCTACTGCAGTCTGCATGCGTCTACTGCATTTTATCCTGTGATTCCAAAAAGTTCCTCAGTATGTCACACTATGTGACACTATTCTCCAAGTGTGCCTTGTAACTCATCTAGGTCTCCAGTTCGAACTTTTAATGTGAGCTGTGTTTCATCACCTAAGACATTAATGAGCAGAAACAGGCCAACAGCAGATGCCCAGTAGTGGTTCTGCCAGCCCAAAAGTGAACTACTTGCCAGTGGTTTTGGAGTTCAGGTTTATGAAAATATGGTTATCTGCTTTCCAGTTTATGTGAAGTTTCAGTAATTTCCACATTTTCTTCACAGGATGTCACATGGAACCATATCAATCCTTACAAAAAACATGATGACATCTACTGCTTTTCCCTTCCAACATCAGTTATTTTGTTAGAGATTTTATTAACATGAATTGTGGCCCTGTCCAAGTTGGCCATCTTTATTTTGCTACTGGGTTCTAGGTATTTCAACACTGGTTTCTACCGTTCAGTTCTGGAATCATTTTAGGTATCAACATTAAGACGACTGTTCAGTATTTCCTTAGATCAGTATTTTCTTCACTGTGTAAAACACACTGAATATTCTTCTGTCCCATTTCTCTCTCCTCTTAGCACAGTCTTGTCCTTGCCATGCCACATCAATCTTTCTAAGCTTACAGTTAAATGCTTGTACCTCAGTTGTGCATTTTTGTTTTTCTTTTAGGAAGGCTTTCTGAAAGGTTAAAAGAAATAAATGCTGATGAATTCTTACTGGTCTCCTACTGTGCTTCTATTTTCTGTCCACATCAGCTAATTCGCTATTGTGCATTCAATGATTTCTTTTAGTAACTGCCAACTATCCCACTTTTCTTCACTTTGTATGCTATTTTCCTATGCACAGCTACTTACCTACCAGTTCCGCAAGCTTGGTGAAGCAGTCTTTTCAAAAGCCTCCTATCCTTACTGCATTGTTCCACCAACCTTTTTTTCCTCACAAAAGCGAACAGAATTATTTTAGAGTTTTTTTCACTAAGATTTCTTTCATTCACTTTTCTAAATAGAACTTCCCTATCAGAGCAGATTCAACCTGATACAACTGTTTCCTGTATTCCTTTCTTTGCCTTCTGTCTCCAAGAACTCGATAGACTGCATGTATCAACACTGACTGACACACAGTTGTGACCAGAATTCCTATTCTCTTACGTATCTCTACAAATGTCTGCAGCCAAAAAGCTCATTCTACCAGTAGCATATAAAGCCAATCACAAGTACTTACATAAGTCTAAACAAGAACCCTTCTCTAAATCATTTTCTTCAATGGGCCAAGTGGCTTAGCATGCTGCTCCTTTCTTAGACCATATTCTTAACTTCACATCAAATGAAGGAAAGATATGTGCTGTGGCCTCTACTGTTTTTCTAATACTATTACAAGATAACCCATAATCAAACCAAACCATAACAACACCCTAGGCTTTTATGTAACATTGATTGCTTTCAATTTAGCGTGAATGAAATGTATCACTGAAGCAGACATCTTTCCTGAGTTGTTATTTAGCTTCAGTGATCACAGACCACACACTATATGTAATGTTGCTCTTTTACATCATCTAGCACCCTCAGGGCTGTTAGTCACTGCCTCATGGGTGCTTGTTGTTTCTGACTTTCTTAGGCTTGGCTTTTAGCCTAGAGGAAAAGTTTGCTGATTCCATCTCATACAGTGATGGTCTTCAGAGTCTCTCCTTTTTCTCAGTCAGAACACAGAATTATAGAATGGCTTGGGTTGGAAGGGACCTTAAATATCATCCAGGCAATGGTCAGTAGAGAATCTGGGACTTCCTGAACAAATGCAAGAGGCAGTTTACCAAGATGGAATATTGTGCTACAAAAACCTTAGCATAAATCATCATTTTATTGCTATTTATTTTACAGCACAAGAAGCAGTGGTAAAAATAATATTTAGGATGCAAAAACACTCATTTGGGTAGGAAGAAAAAGCAGGTCTTAAGTTGGAGATCAGTAACATCAACATAACTATTTCTACTGACTGTTACAAACTTAATGAAGGCTCTGAAAAACAAAGCCTAGTAACCAGACAGGGTGGACAGTTAACAACGTGCACCTCACAGTTTCTATTGACTGCTCAGAAGTACACTGCTTTTGTTCAGTCTTTACCCATTGGAGAATGCTTCAAAGCATCTTTCTCTTTTGTAGCATGTAGAATCATGCATCATTTCTGCATGATTCGGGATTTGGACTATAATTTCAAGTACTATCATGTCCACACTACACAATTAATTTCATGACTGCGTTCCTATATGAAGACAATAATTTAGTACAATCCACTGTAATCTAAATGACTGTAAAAGAAATCATCCCTATTGAGTTTGAGAATAAGGTTGGGGAAGCACAGATCAAAGCAATGGGCCTTGTCTCCAGGCTTTTCACAAAAAGAGCTAAGCTGAAACACTCATCCTTAAAGGCAATTCCTCTCCACTCAGCAGAGTGCAGGACAGGTCAGTTTAACTGCTCTCTGGAGGTGCCTGCCTCCCTCCAGCGACTGTAAAAGGAGCTATGGTGACTCAGCAACTGTGATGGGACCCTAAAGGAACAAGAATATTAAGCAGAACATACCAAGACATACGGAGAATTTTGTAAGAAATAAAAGGACTCTGAAATCAGAACCTTTTTTTTTTTTTTTTTTTTTTTTTGCAAGGTCTTTGCTTCTATGGTTTGGCTTCAGCTAAGCCAGCATTTTTCTGAGCTGCAACTGACATCCTTTTCAGAGTCCACAGCAAGATTGTTTTCAGCAGACCTGACTATCTGCTTTCATCACATCCCAACTCCTGGCTCACAGCTGTAGTGTTCTTCTCCCAAATTCTGCAGCCCCCAGCCCTTCTCTGCCTGACAAAGACACAGAGCAGGAAGCTCCCTCCCTTCAGACAAGTCCACTTGTTCTCATCACACACTATATAAAAGGACCCAATGAACTGAGAACAGAAACAGCAGAATTATACTATCATACTCGAGTTTAAGCCACAGATGTCTAATAAAAAAAGATCTCATTCCAATAAGTCTCATAATGATTGATGCTAACTGCAACCAAAGGTTAGGGAAGCCAGGAAACTTGGTAATCTGAAATTTAACCAATAGATACATAAATTTATTTTGGATTTTTATAAAATAATCTCAAAAATAAGACGTATAAAGTGAAATGTGATGTTAAGTATTCAAACACAAGGGACAAAGTATTCACGTGCTATTTAACTACAGAGCAGTATAATAAACATCTTTTTTCCCTTGCAGTCTGGTGACAATGTTGTTAGAGATTTATCATACACAAAAAGCTGAGTATGCTATATTCTTCAGCAACATGGGTCACAATATATGCTTAACAGCTGCCTAAAAGATGTGGACTAGGCAAACTACAATGTAAAAAAAAACAACTCATTTTGCAGAAGAAATTATGAGTATTTACTAAAACTTTGATGCATCAAATGATAGTTGTAGCCACACAACTTTGATCTTGAAAAACAAGCAAAAGCCACTTTGCCATCACTGCATTTCCTTTTTCCCTCTTCCACACATTGAGAGGTACCACGGAGGGTGCCAGTCCCATTAGCTGAGAAGTGAAAGAAATTATGCTAATGGAGAGAAAAACACTTATCAGCCATCAGGATACCTATATAGCACTGAAAATCACAGAAGGAGATGAACAGAAATACCTGCCTTGCTCTGAACTATCCTGATCTGTTCCCAGCCTGCTTTGGCAGAAGCAAGAGTTGACAAATCTTTTTTTTTCCCCTCTAGTTCTTATATCTCCATATTTTACATCACTCAGCCTCCCACCCATTGAAGTCTCATCAAACTTAAGCCACACAACATGGAAGAAATCTCTGGATCTCTCTCTACTTCTCTTTAAGCACATTGGGATAGGAAAGATACTTGAATTTCATAACACATTGCTACCACTGTCCTGACTGTAGAAGTTCATACTTTGCATCTGACTATCTCAGCCAACATACACACTCATACCTAGACCTTATTTTGGGTAGTGGTTGCCCTTCTTTTGTAGCAAACCTCACTGCAACCTCATATAATACTGTTAGTAGCTTAACTCTCCAGTTGAAAAACACCTTCCTTCCCCAGTGCAATCTTGGACCTGCTGAGTCTTACTTCTTTAGATGCATAACCATACACTGAACATAGGACATCATATAGCAGAAAAGAGGATCTTTTAATTTTTTTTTAATAAGTAAACTTCAGCAAGTTATACATGCAGTATCTAAAAGGCAACATGAGAAATTACTGCACAAAGTAGGTCAGTGAAGGATCGAAAACTACTAGCCACATAAGGTTTGAGCATTAATTATGCTCATTTTTCTCCATCAGACACATATGTAAATTATGCTGTCACTGTTCATTTATGGAGTTGCGAGGAAATTTTATACATATTTCATGATTGCTAGGGCTCTCTCTGTGACGACAGTCAGCATTTGAAAGCATCAGAATTGCTAAATGGCTCTCTCCAAATACAGGAATGTGACAGCACAGACGATTCACTCAAGGCCACAGGCATGACAACAGCTTCACTGCTCAACTTCCTTCATTTTATCCAGGAGTTACTGCAACACCATTCTGAAGGCTCTGCAGAGTTCTTACCCTAAATGAGGTCTCTTTGACCATACCATTCTTCTCTTGAACCCTCATGCTGGCTGCCCCTTCTCAATCACATCACATACGATCTAGTTGCTTTTACTGTCAAGAACCATAGCGGTCCTAATACCTTCTTTAGGCAGTAACAAATCTACTCCTATCCTCACAAGGCTGGTATCCATTATTGGTTAACTGTAAGCATGTCACGTTTTCTCTTCTGCTTTGAAAGAGCAGCGATAACAACCAGAATGCCACTCTCTGCTCTCCTCAAGTCCTACTTAGTAGGAGTACTTGCTGCAATGCTGACAAACGCATGCAGCTGATTGAGATCACAAAGCAGTCCTTCTCAAAGAACAGGATTCTAAATTTCTTACTGTACATTCACAAATTTTGATTTTTAAATGCTTTCATAATGTTGCAAACAACATATTCTAGTATGTGGAACATTATCTGTAGTAATAAGTAGATAATGATAACATTACATGCTGTAAGAGGAGATCATATAGCACTGACAGTATCATTGTCAGGTTTAGTACGTTTTCATATGTGGATACTAAACAGGACAGAGACACCCTTAAAATAACATGGTTGCTGGACAGCATGAAGGAAACAGACTGCTGAAATTGTACAGACTCATGCTGTGCTCCATGGACTGTTTAACTCAGCAGAGCTTTGCAAATATTCTTAAAATGTTCATGCATATACTAGGAGAAGCAAAACACCTAAAAAGAATGCCTGGACATTCTTTCTTGAAGTTCATCACTATCAGATGGGTTTATTTCTGTAATTTCTTGGCATTTTTTGTCCACCTCACCAGAAATCAGGGTTCTTTTGTTCTTGTATTTCCCTACTTCAAGTGCTGAGGGAATGGAAAAAGCAAATGCACTTCTTTAGAGAAACAGGCTCTGTACAAGCTACTCCAAAACTTCACATGATTTTTCTGCTTAAGATTACATTGAAACCAGAAAAGGAGAAGTTCCTAAAAAGTGCTTTGATAATATAAAAAACTCTATTTTGAGGTGAGAAGTCACTTCATCCACATTCTCCCCTATGATGTTGTTTTAAATCAAAATTTCCTTTTTTGAAATCACAAAAATCCTAGTTCCTAATTATAAAAACATACTGAGAATGGTAAAATACAGTGGTTTATGACATTCACAAACCCAATACGTGTCAAATATGACAAGCATAGCTATTTAACTTTTGAAAACAAACCAAGATGTTTCTTGAAGTTCTGCCTCATCTGTGTAGAAAACAACCTACAAAATAGCTACATTGTGGTTCTTGGCTTCTTGCTGACAAGGGCAAATAAAAGCCATGCAATACCTACTATTTATTTTGCTGTTGTACTTTCAGCCTTCAACCAGTGTTTACTGGGTTGTTCTTTGTAGTATATTTCAGGCAAAGGCTGTGCTAATTGTCCTCCCCAACTGATCAAGGCCTGCATGCTCATCTGTAAGATGCAATGTGATCTAACCTCTCTGTCTCTATCTTCCATCAGCTGATTTCCAACTATCTTGGATCTGTTCCCTTTCTAACTAACATCCAGAGCTGGAAGAAATGCATTATGGTACACTCTGCCTTAGCGGTGTCACTTTATTGATGCCAACTGACATGAAACTGCTAGGCTGATTCATCCTAAGTATAACACTTAAGTGGTTTCTTTTCAACAAAGACTCAATAAGCCAAATTCTTCTGCCTGCCTCTTCAGAAACACATGACAAGGCTTAAAAAAACTGACAATAATCATCTCTTCTAATAAAGAAAATATTCTTTATTGCTAATGTGACTAGAAGAGCACCCTCACAGGGGCAGATGTTCATCCCAAGTACAGGCTACAGAGAGAAGGGTATTCCTGAACTGCAAGTCAAAACTTCTGATATTCACATAGATGCGTTTTACTCAGCAGTCATCCTTGTAGGTGGTTTCCTTCAATATGCTGAATTGAGCAAGTTAGGTTCCTTTGTTACCCCACTAATTATATTAAAAGCTCTTGCACTATTAGTTTTCCTTTAATTTAATTATTTATTTAAAATTCTATACCAGCCTCAAACTCAGGTCCTCATTGTGCAGTGTTTGTCTTAACACATAACTTTCTTCTTCTATTAATACTGTACTAGCATGTCCACAACAAAAAGTGCTATAATAAAAGGATGTTCAACGTTACTTTCTCAAGTAATCATTATGCAAGTTTAACTAATTAGACCCACACTGAAGGGTTAAATCAAAGTAGGAGATTGACTATATCTCTTTTTGGTACTTTGTTATATCTATTTATCTACTTTTTTTTTTTTTCTAATAGTTTTTTTTTTTTTTTAAATGAGCAATAGTTTCTACTCTCCCAGTAGCTTATTTCCCACTCACTACACTGCAACTTCAAAATGGTTTGAGATCATTCAAGTAATCTGCACATCAGAACAGAGACAGAAATACAACAGAGAAAATGAAATCCAAATGTTAAGCAGAAAATGAGGAATTTCACTTCAAATTAAAAAAAATATTTTCTATTAAGATGCTTTCTATTAGGCAATTGTTAAGCAAGGAAGTTAGGACAAAATATTATGTTTACCCAGAATTACTCTGTAACAGATCTTTCCCATCATTTTGAAGCAACTGGTTTTATTTTCTACAGGCAGAAAATGTCAGACACCTAAACCAACAGGTCAGGTCCTAACTACATTTAATGGTAGTTAAATACTTCTTGACATCCAGCCAGTTCAATTATTCCTACTCAGGAGGCAACACCTTCAACCTGTATTGTGAACATCCACTGCCTCTCCACTGAGGTCTTTGCCTCAGCGAAGGCCTTACAGTGAGCAGCAAACAGAAGTGACAATTTTAGTTAAAACTTCAATATTCAGCTATCTTGTCCTGGAATTCGAGAGCACAGATTCAATAGGTAACGACTCAAGGATAAATTCATCTTGGAAAGCAGAGATGGAAGATGATGTAGCATACTTCACACCAGAACAGCAATAATTTCATCATAAACACATCCAAGGTCTTTTCCATTGTGACTAACATCATGATTTTATGAAAAATCAAATATTTGTGACTGATAATCTCACAAGAACCCTCTACAGCAGTGTAAACTAGCCTTTGTAGCTACTTGGCCAGTTCTGGCCTCAAAACTGAACTTCAGACACTTACCTTAGCCTAGTGCATATTTAGTTAGCATCTTCTTTCCCCCCAAAAAAAGAACAATCACAATCAAGTGATCTTCTCCCACATAACTAGTGATAGAACTAGAAGGAATGGCCTCAGTTGTACCAGAGGAGGTTCAGGTTGGATACTAGGAAAAATTTCTTCTCCAAAAGCTGAAACAGGTGCCCAGGGAGGTGAAAGAGTCACCATCCCTGGAAGTGTTCAAGAAATATTTAGATGTTGAACTAAGGGACATGGTTTAGTGGGAAAATATTGGTGGACAGTTAGACTAGATAATCTTGGTGATTCTGTGATTATAAGTGCAATATCAAACAACTACAGATAACTAAGGGGAATGCTGAAAATCACCCACTGAAGTCTTCCAGACTAAGTTCATGGTGATCAATCATACCTCCATTAAAATAACCTTTCTGTGCACAGCTGTACTACTTTATTTCCATTTCATCACATCAGAAATGTTTATTCCTTGGCAGAAAGATTAGGCCAGTTATTTGAGCTACAGAAATAGATATAGCTCCCTATATGAAGGGCCTTTCTCTACAGTTACCTCCCGCCTGAACAGAAATAATTTCTTCAGTTCAGAAAAAATTCAAAACTCTCAGTTGCTAAACAGATAGAGAACATTTCATAGAAGTCTCCTATGCCTCATAAGGAATACTGCTATAGATCTGTCTTGTCCCATATTATTCCATAGATATCTATAGCTGATCTCAGAAACAGGATAGAGGCTAAATGGACTTCCACACAATTAAAATGTACATGCAGCAATATGGTATCACATTTACACACTATGGTGACAGTTTTACATGACTGTTGTACTAAAAATGTCAGTACAGCACAGTTGACAGTACAGTTCATATAAATAATGTTTAAGATGGAATTGGGAGAAAAGAAATCTGAAAACTATCTTTCCACATGGGCTTGCTATAGATATGTAGCATGGAGCATGATTTTGAGAGCTGTGGTTTTTTACCTCCTCTATATTTCATATACTTCAAAACCAAATACAACCTCCCCCACATACTCCAATGGAAACAGAAGTATCTGCAAGCTAAAGATATTTTTAGGAAAAAAATATAAATTCATTTTTATAAACTTTAACACACATCAACTGAATTCTATTACACTCATGGATCTATGTGTGCAGTGACAGAAGGCATCCAACATTACTCCACATACCCCATACTGGCACTTACACATGTGCAGCATGGCATGCAGAGATTAAAAATAAAACTTGTACTCCAGATGCAGCTTATGTCTTTCACAGTATAAATAAAAATCCATGCAAAATATAAAAGTTAAAATATAAACACTTGACAATTTCTTCACAGTTTTTTCTATACTGGCTGTTTGGTATCCATCCTTTTCAGGACAGAAGTTTCACAGATGGGTTTGAAATGCCCAGCAGACACAAAAGAAGCCAGATTTTTCAAAGAGCTGAGATAAACAAGGAGCTGACTTCTTTTCGAAGTCAAACCTAATAGATTGCATTGAAAATGATAAAAAATTATCTTAAAAACATTTTCTCAATCCAAGTTAGAAGAATTTGGAAAAGTTTTAGAAATTAAGCAATTTCAGAATTAGATGACATGAAATATTTGGCAGAAGCTTTGTACACGTTTAACCGACCTTATAAAATACAACAACTTTTTGCATTTCAACCTTGCCAAATACTGATCAAACATCAGCAAAGAGAAAGTTTTTGCAGAATAGGCTCTAGTGAATCTATGAAAACATAACGATCAACCTCTTTGCTCCTAGATTAGTCAAAATTAAAGACTTAAAGATGGAAACACAAATTACACTCTTGTTCCATTTTCAACAATATTTGGCAACAGACTACTGCCTTAGTTCACTTGCTTTATTTGTCTACTTGAGCATGTGTGAACAAAACAACAACCTGTAATTCATTTCTAACATTTATTTAGGACAAAATTCATTATAGTGGTTACTTTAATTGTTATCTCATACCTTAGTCATATTTAAACAAAGAAGATTGCCACAACATGCTTTTTGCCAAAAAAAGGTTGTAGCAAATCTTATCAAGTCCTATTAGCATTTATAGACTTATTTTGAAGACATAACACTACCAGTATAAATATATCATACGTTATAAGAATGCTGAAACTGTGGGAGATCATTAATTCATCAACACTCACAAGACCAGTATTCATCACTTCACATGCAACCGCTCTAAGGAAAGACAACAAACAACTTTCACCTCGTTCACTGAGCTCATATTCAACATGGGAATGCTCACTTGAAGAAAACTCTCATTTTTAAAAAATTATTTACCTCAAGAACAAGCCAAAGCTGGTCTCCATTTTTCACATCTTTCTTGTAGTACATGCCATAGAATTTGACTACATTGGGATGATCAGAGAGAGCTTTCAAAATGTTGTACTCAGCTTCAATTTCCTCATCAATATCCTAGTGTCACAAATGAGAAATACAAAGCAGAAAATAAATAATCGTATCTGTTAAAAAAAAGGTAAGATTTTCAGGCTATTCAAATTGAGTTTGGAATAGCGCAAAGAAAAAAAAAATGTAAGTATTGATATACCATCTGCAGGTCTACAGAGCTTGGTTGTGTTTTCTCAATACAAGTTGTGATTTTTCCTTGGTCTTCACCTATTTCAATTAACAAACTTATGGGGCATGACAGAGGAACCCTCAGAAGAAAAGGCAAAAAGCATTTCAAGGTGAAGTCAGTAGAGCCCCCAAGCGTGCAGATGCAGGCTGGCAAGTTTTCAGGAGAGCATGCAGATGCCCTGGGCAATCACCAGTTACTCCTCCAATCTCTAGGCTACCCCCAGTCACTGGGGACTGAACAACACAAGCCATCTATGCACTGAAAGAGCTCACTGAGAGATACTATCATATTGCTTTACTCATACTGAGAATACATGCAGTCTATCTGTGCCAGTTAGTGGCAAAACAGCTCAAGTCATTTTCCTCCCATATAGTTTAAAACTTGAACAAATGTTGCTAGCATACCTGTTCACAGAATTAACTTATTTTTAATACAATTTGCTATTTACACATACACAAAAAGAAGCAGATGACAAGTTGTAGAGGAAGGCTACCTGTGAACTCCACTATCCAAATGAAGTGATTTCCTACCAACAAAAAGCCAAAAACTCCTCTCAACTTCCTCACCACCACTAAATGGACGCTTTGTAGTTCTAATGAATGACAGTCCTCATTTATTTCACAACCAAACACACCTGTTCCTAGGAGGAGTCAGCACACTTGTTTCTTATGCGGGACTTTCCAACACCAAATCCAAGTTCCTCACATTAGCCTTTGGCTATTTTTTTTTTATTTTTATTTTTTTAAGCCTCAGACTGTCACCAGTATCTTCAGGAATTACGCTATAAACTTCCATATTGGGATTACAAGATTAAGTCTTCTCACAAGGAGGAGCTTTTTTTTTTTTCTTTCTTTTTTTTCCCTTCTTTCTTTTCTTTTTTAACTGGAGCAGCTGAAAAGCAGCAGAATTTTTCTCCTCTCTTTCAAAAAAAGAGAGATAAAGTGAATTTTCCCATCCGCACAACATAAAACATGGTGAATTAAAAAAAAAAAAAAAAAAAAAGGATTTAATAGAGATTTCTGATTCCTGAGGGGTACTGAGATTTTATGAGACTTTTACCATTATGAGGAGAAATGAAGAGAGAATGAAATGAATAGAATATTAATTCTGTGCATACAAAAATCCTCCTCTGCATTTTATGAAAGAATAGAACTTGATATTTTTGTTAAATTTAACATATTTACCTGCATGAAACATAGCCAAAGGGATATAGAAATAGCAAAGGGAATAATTTTGTGTAAACTTAGGTGTAAAATAACAGCTAAGCGTCTTAATGTACAACAGTGCTTTCTTATAGCCCTAAGGACAAGGTTAAAATTGTCCTCAGTTCCATCTTCGTATATTATCATTTCAACACCTTCACTTTGTTACTTCACTTTCAAAAATCTGAGCTGTTATTCAGCATAAAGAAATCAGAAAGCTCTAAGGACTAAACACGGAATGTTTAGTTCAGTTTCACATTGCCTATGATAACATCGTTTCTTAGTTTAGTTTGGAAATAAGTTAAGCTGAGTAATTTAAAAAACACATTTTTTCTGCTCTATTCTTCAGTCCACTTCTTATGCTGCACTACTCTGAAATTGTCTTTAAAGAAAAAATTGTAAAATTTAAAGAAAATAGATAAAGTACTTTTTTCTTCATTGCAATGGCTCCCTCTGCAGCCATTAATAATACTTTCAGTTTAAACAAAAAGGACTAGTTTATACGTCTCACTGTTTCTAGTACTGGATTGCCATTTTAGTACTAACATGGAGGTACAGCAAATACTTCAGACCTCCTGTAAATAGGAGGGGAAAAAGAAGAATGCTATTCTTAGCATAAAAAGAATATATTAAATCAAGAGTTCAAGTCTTGCACTTTGATGCATTAGTGTCTCTCCTCTATATATCAGTACCCTCAGCTCACACTGAAAAACACACCTTTAATTATAGATAACAAAAAAATCCACGAGAAAATTTGATAGAACTAAAATCTAGTTTTAAAGCAAAACTAGAAGTCTAATAAAAGTAAATGCTGAATAATATCATGATGTGCTGAAAAACAAATTTCTCAGTGTTTCCAGTTGGACATTCTCTGTTTATGGGAAGTCTGAGAGTTTCCAACACATTTGAATTCACCAAGGTCCGTTTCGCTTGGCCTTTGCAAGGTTCTTTTGTTTACTTTAGGAGAGGTAGATGGTACTGCACTGAGATGAGCCTCCTTTTGCTTCTTTGAAAGCAGACTGATCTGAAGCAGATCACCAAGAAACAAAATCATAAGTTTGTAAAAATTTACTGTCATGCTTTTTTATGGACTTAAAGGCCAAAGGAACATTATTCTGAAATTGATATGTAGGGGTAGACAGAACCCTGTGTGTCTGTACAGTTCCAGAACTGCAGTGTTCCACACAGCGTTATGTGCTCTTCTCCAGCTGCCCAGAGAATTGCATAATGGAAGCACTTGTTTCATGTGGAAGTGTAAGATACAGGTCATAGAGCCAGAATGCAGTTAGGAGAAACACGGTCTCTTGCTGCTACAGTCCCTGCTGCTACGCAGTCTGTAGCTTGTATTCACGTTGCAGATTCAGAACAAACCACAGAGCAGCATCTGCTACCTGAGACCTACCATCCTGATAGAAACTGTAACAATATCTTGAGAGTGCAAAAGATAAGCTCAAAGGAGCCATCTGGAAAAGGAACAGCTCCTTGTCCTTTCACAGGTTAGCGTTCTCAAGAAAGATCCCACACCACATACTGTACCACTGAAGTCAACAAGCCCAACTTTACAAACCTGACTACTAACATTCTCCCTACAGAACATTTATCTGCTGCCCAAACGTCAGCTATGGAATAGAAAACCATGATCACCCAGTGCTTTCTGGGTAGGATCTACTGCTTTCACATTTTTTGTAAGAAAAGATGGATCCTTCTGTGATATCTACATAGCCTGACACATTCTGAAAATGCAGAACCAACAATAACAATAATAATAAAGTGTGCAGTTTTATTTTTTAAAGTGTCACTCCTAGCATGTCACCAAGCTGAAAGCACAGACTCAAAATAGATGTCTGAAGGTACATCTAAGGTACTTAAAAATACATAACTTTCTCACTAGTATGCAGAAAAGAGGAAAAGGAACACAATCGAAAATACAAGAAGCTAGGACTCCTAACTTCCTTCTAGGTAAGGAAAAAAAACCAAGCAATTTAAGTAACTTACATGAACAGGATCCAAGATTTTGACTGCTGCTTTGCTGCCATTTTTCTTATTTAATACCTTGAAAACTTTTCCATAAGTTCCTTTGCCAATAGTCTCAATTATTTCCCAGGTATCTGAAGGGTCGGGAAAACTATCAAATATTATTGTTTTCCCAGTCAACGGAAGCATCTCAATTGATGACTCCTAGAAAAAAAGGGGAAATTTCCATGTTCAGTGAATAAATGATCATTCACAGTTAGTTTCCTACAAATAAGAAATGAAATACATTCCAGTCTCAAACACTAGAAATGATTTTACACAAAGCATGCATGTACTGAATAAGAAACAAGAAAAGCTGCACTTAATACAGGTTTTCCATACAGTACCAAATAAAGAGAAATTCAAATGGTCTTTTGTACTAATTTGAGGCTTCAATGAAGCCACTACAAGCTTTCTCATAACAAAATTAAAATGTCATTCTGGAATTTTTCTAAAGGGCAGGGCAGTGGGAATCAAGCTCACTGCTATGGTTACATAAAATCCTCTGGACACCTGAATTTTTGTACAGGACTCATAAGGCCAAATAGCGATAGATCTTTCCACAATGTTATGGTTTTCTGACAAGCATTCAGAGTGATGGAAAATGCACTTACTGATGTACACTCCTGACACCTATTTTACATACTGTACAGGAAACATTACACCTATGCCCTAGTCAGTGGTGGATACAATTCAATACCACATGCTTTTATACCTACTATACAACACCTACAGAGTTAAAAACCAAAACAAAACAACCAAACAAGAAGAAACCCCCACCTTTACCAATTAACCCAGTACAGATATATTAAAAATGATGCCCTCATATTCCCAGCATTAGAGCTAAGACCAATAAAACAGAAGAAGCAGAGAACAGGAGAGACTCAAGCCTTACTGAGTAAGGGAGAATCATCTTCATATAATTATTTCTAGAATTTTGTAGCCTGCTTTAAAAGTACTGTATCAATGTAATTATATGGTGATTTTTCAAGTCAACAACATAAATTTATACACAAAGCAATTCTGCTATACTCTACTTTTTTGACAATGAACACAATGCCTTCAATTTCAACTTCATCTGTGACTGTCAGCATACCAGACATCCTTCTTTATTCATCTGCTTATTCATATAAGCATATCACTGCACTATAAATGCAGAACATAAGCCCCCACCCCCTCCTGAGACAGCTGAAATGGACTGCTGCACAAACATATATTGTTTCAGCTCTTTAAATTACCCCATATGAGTATTGGCATATCGCACATTCAGACAAGTTTTCTTGGTCTCCTGGGGAACTTGAGGTTCAGGATTCTTCCCATTCTTCTACCCTCGGCTGATTAGCTTGCTAATCACACAGAAGACGGCAGAGACTGCTACAAGGAGAACTGTTAGAGGGCTGTGGAAATATGGCTCTGCAGGTGTTATCAGCTACCAGCAAATGCTGCCGGAGACACTGCCACGTGCTGGCATTTTCCTCCAGAAATCAGACCAGTTACACCTTTTCTTGTCTTAAGAAAAGCTGCAACATACTTACCAATGGCACATTCAATAACTGGGACTGTTCAATAATTCAAAAAGAATTACTCAGCATAATGCCTTGTCTTTTGATTTGCAGTTTCAAAAATCACAACTTGAATAAGTTACAGTAAACAAGCACCTGCAGATAAGTTGTTCAGCTTTCACTTCTGTTATTAAAAATATATTAAATAGAATGATTTCGAGTGTTCGGTTCTTGAACAGAACAAACAATGTTTTATTACATCTCAGTGAAGTTCAGACAGTTGATAATGATATAATTTCATATTTCAGCAATAAATAGGACTTTCTCTGAAATATATCTGGATACTCCAATAATAGGGTAATTTATCAAACTCATCACTATTAAAAATTTACTTTGAAAACAGCTTATGTAATCCAAACCTCTGAGCTAGGAATATGTCCATGAAAATGCCTGTGGTCAGAAAGAGACTAAATTCAGGGCTTTTAGAAACAAACAAACAGTTCAGTGGATTGCTCCACAACAAGTCAGTGTTGGGGGGGTTTTTTTGGTTGATTGTGGGTTGAAATGAGGTTTGTTTGCTTTTTTTTTTTTTTTTTTTTTTTTGGTGATGATAGTAGTGTTTTTTGTTTTGTTTTCCAATACAGGGGTGATATGGTGTCAGTACCGTGTTTATCACAGTTATAACAACAAACTGGGAGATATTTTGTCAAATAAGCCAGTTTTATATGATTTTTAGTTTCATTTGTGGTATCAAAAGTACACACAATGCAGGAGACCTCAGGCCAGATGCTAGAGACATCCAGGAACACTCCATTCCATATCAAAGGTGGCAGATCACTGAATTCTCCTGCTTTTCAGTGTCTAGCTAGTTTGGAAAGAGACAAAAAGTGGCAGCCGCATGAAGAACCCAGCACTATCTCCTGTGGACAGTCAGACCGCTGCAACAGTAATTCAGTGAAACATTTATTACACTGCTGAGGGGTTTATGGCAAAGGTCACAGAGCATTACAGATGATGGTGTCAAGTGGGAATAAGCAATAGTCTTTGCTTCTGCAACCTGGGCTGCAAGCACAACACAGCCTGAATTTCATAACAAATACTACAACCCAGCCAAATATTTGTACTACTATATAATCAATGAATATAAAGATGCTATAATTATGAAATAAACAAAAGAGTTTGGCAAAATAGATAATAATAACAAAAAGAGAATAGATAGAATGCTTCACCATGTCCTGGGCTCACTGCAAAACTCCAGAAGAGGGATCTCCAGAAGAGATCCTTTCCTACTGGTAGTCAGTTCTTAATTGGGTCTATGAGAGGTGCAGCCAGGCTCCACCCCTTCCACGAGCACAGATGAATTGCCTTCACCTGTGCTCCCAGGGCTGACTCATTGCTCGCCTCAGGTGATCAATCAGAGGTTCAGGCTGTGATTCAGCAGTTCCCATACAACTGCTTACACCATTTTCATAGTTCAGCCCTCTAAGTTTGTCACTTTCATTCTGTGCAAGTTTGTAACTTCTTTCCACCATCCCCCAAATAGTTTCCGAATGTGCCTCCATCTCACTAAGATGAAGCTTATCAATTTGTTCCATAAGGAGCTGATAAAACGAGAGGTGCACCTCCCCTCATTTTTTCTCCACAAGGGGTGCTTAGATGATTAACAAAGCATATGTTTATGACTAAAATGAATACAACCTTAAGGATCTCATCAGCATTTTGTCTGCAGGCTACCAAAAATTTTCTGTTTACTGGCCTTGAAAATAAGAACCACTGCCTCACTGATTCAATTCAAAATACAACATCTGAGGTGGTCTTTGATCTGTCTTGGTTCTTTTGTCCATTTTACTCTCATTGCAAACACTACTTTGGTCTGATACTGAACACCATGCACAGCGCGGCCTTGGAATACTCGATGCAATAGCGCAATAAAATCCTGCAGCACCTTCCTCTTACTTCATGAGTTCGTGCCCTACACAGACAAAACATTTTAAGTAAGGAAGTTAATGGTTCCTGCACAGAGTTTCTAAGACAAATTAAGAGCGCGATGATACAATATACTATTCACCAAGCCTAGTGCTTTCTAGATAAATGGCCAAATTATTTGATTACTCAACCATGAACGTAGATTGCAGCGCAGATCTTGAATTAGTATAAATGTATAGCGGACATTAGTATAAACGTAGCCGAAAAATGTCACTTACACAGCACACCGTGTCATCTGACATTCAACAGCTAAGTTTTGCTCCTGCAAGCCCAATATTTTCCCCACTTAATTCAGTGGGATACTCAGCCTCCAATTTTGCTCAGGATAACAAATACATGAACGGGAACTACAGTTAAATCTAAGCCCACTTTGAGCATTTATTTTTTTAAATTCTTTTGTCAAAAGCTGAGTAGTCTTAAGACTACAACTTGATTTTGAAACTAATGAACCTCACACATTTTTGCATGATTTTATGTTTTGGATAATCCACGTGTCTACCCAAATTACTCTCTTTGACTCACTACTTACTATTCTCAGTTTGCTCACTACTTTTCTGTATTATACACTCCACAGTATTTTCCCAGAACTGATAAATTGCTATCTGAAAAAAAAAAACTTTCCAGAGAGGAAAAAAAAAAACATCATAACAACAAGCTGAGTTGTAGTAAAAAAGCTTTGACTGCTGCTTTATTAAGCAATGCCATCAATTTTGTGGATTTGGATAATAGTTTTTACTATTCAGAGATAAATATTATTTTTATTTATTCATTATTTGGAAAAATAAATGTAAGTCCATCCTTTCAACAGACTGATATCTAAACATATTTCATACTAAGATGTGACAGTTTTGTGACAAGAGGCTTTTTATCTCTGCTCTAAGAGATAAGAAAGCTAGAGCCTTGCAGTAGTCATTACCCTCTACTATGGCAGATGAGGAATACAAACCAGCTGCGTGCTTACACAAGTAAGAAACACAAAATAGTTGGGTTTCACCTAACTAAAATCCCATTTTAGACCTGGTCAAAACTATCAAAAATTGATTCACCTGATCTGGTTGTCAACAATCTTAGCATAAGAAGACTTGCTCCCCAGACTCCATTGATTATACTGGCTAAATCTTCAATATCTATAACAGGAACCCCGTGATCCAGTTTCAGATGTAGATGATAGGTGAAATTAATTGTATTCTATTTAACTGATGGAAACAAAGAGTTGTAGTTTGAGAACTGACAAAAAGATGATCAGCTGCATGCTACAGTCAAGAAAACCACAAGCTAGTCACCTCTCACCTCCTGAAAGCTGCCAGTCTTTGATGTTTTCTGATGTGTGGAAGATGCAAGACTGTACAGTGACATTGCCAAGCAATCTTTGAATTCAACAGTTGAACACGAAATTATTGTTGAAATAAATGGTCGCTTCACAGCATCTGGAGGGGTGATAATTTAGCTTAATTTCAGGCAATGTATTTCCTGAGCACAATTCAAAGTATGTATGTTAACTTTAGGGTGGGCTGCTCAAGGAAGAATTTGATCTACTTCTGAGCACAACTTCTAGTGCTCACTCTGAAGAGTCAGGTAGATCCTTCTGCTATTTCTAATAAATACTATTCTTTCTGCAGACTGTTATCCAGCAACAACTTCCCATCAAAGCAAGACAGCCTTCAGAGAAACTTGATGCCTCTGTTATCCATGACCTTAGTAAAACTTCTACACGTAGTAGAGAAACAACACTGTGCATGTGTTGGTACCTGATCTCCTTCTATTGATAAATGCATATTGGGTGTCCACACTGACATTTCATCTGCTGATTATCATTCAGCTATCTTGACATTTGACTTGCAGTAGACTGAACTGGCCAGCCCTGCTCACTCTCTGAAAGCTCTCAGAGGGCACTGCTGGAGCATTTTTACATTAATGTTGTGTTCCACCCTGGTTTTCCTCCCTTCCGCTTAACCCTATGAAGCTTTACAAAAGCAAGCTGTCGATTCTGCATGTGGGATGGGGCAACCCTGTATTACGTATACAGAGTGGAGGATGAAAATCTGGAAAGCAGCCCTGAGGAAAGAAATCTGGGGGTTCTGGTTGATGGCAAGGTGAATGTGAGCCAGTAGTGTGCCCTTGCAGCCAAAGGGCCAACAGTGCCCTGGAGTGCACCAGGCCCAGCACTGCCAGTGGGTGAGGGAGGGTTGTCTGCTCTGCTCTGTGTGGCCTCAGCTCCAGCATTGGGTGCAGTTTGGGCACCACATTTTAAGAAAGACATTAAAGAGTATTCAGAAGAGGACTATGAACACGGTTAAAGGTTGGAAGACAAGCTCCTCACAGGGAGCGGAGGGGCAGCGCTGAGCTCTGCTCTGTGTGACAGTGACAGGGCCCGAGGGAACGGCATGGAGCTGCGTCAGGGGAGGGCAGCTGGGGTCAGGGAATGGTTCTGTACCAGAGGGCGGTGGGCATGGAACGGGGTGCTGGAATTAAAGGAATGTTTGGACAATGCTTTCAGAAACAGGGTTTGATTTTGGGTGGTCATGTGTGAAGCCAGGGGTCGGACTCAATGATTCCTGTGGGCCCCTTCCAACTCAGGATGTTCTGATTCCCATTCTTATTAAAGCCAGTGGTCCTACCACGCACTAAGGTTTACGGTTCTCTTGAAGGTCCATCAGAGGAGGTTTTTTTAAAAGAAACAGGGTACAAAACTGACCAGATTTGTAAGCATTCAATTCTGATTCCACGCTTACCACTGGCTGACCATCCTTAAGAGCTCAAACACGCAGTCAGCACACAATTTCAACTTTTTAAAGCTAGTCATCAGTTATAAGAAGAGTGTACAGAAAGAACGTGGAAACAAAATGCTGAATTTAATCATTGCACTACGCAGCCAATTTTAAAAGCTTTGTTATTCTGAAAATAAATGAGAGCTAAAGATTTTCATGGCAATTGTCATCCAACAGAATGTATTTATGCAGGGGCCTCGCTGTTAGGAAAACAAGATTCATAACAGACGGGGGAATGGTGTTGTTATCAAATTGCTTTCGGACCGCATGCCACCAGAAGTAATGTGCTGACATGAGCGATCACAAACTGAACCATACCCAGTTCATCCTGCAGCTCCTACAACAAATGCATCGCAAGGAATGAGAGTAATTTTTCAATGGCTACACACTAGATCAATGCAAATTAGCAGAAAACTCTGTTTTCAAAGCTAAAGCATCACTTAATTTTCCCCTTCGAACACAATAAAGACCATAAGAAATCCATACGGTGCGATGACGCTCACTGCCTACTCCCCAGAACTTCTAAGAGCAAAGCAGCTCAGCCCACCCCGCGCCGGGCTCACGGCGGCACGGCACAGCCCGCCCCGTCCCGCCATGTCAGGGCCCGCAGCGGGGCGGGGCAGCTCCCCCGGAGCGGCGTTACACGGCGGCCCCGGCCCCCTCCTGCCCCGCCCGCCGCTCCTGTGCCGAGGACCGGGGGTTACCCGCAGCGCCGCGTCCGGTCCCCACCGAGGGAGCTGGGGTAGCACCACCTCCGACAGCCCTGCCTCGGCTTCGCCCTCCTCCTCCTCCTCGCTGCCCCGGCCCCGCCGCAGTGCCGCCTCAGGGTCAGCGGCGGATGAGCGGTTTGCCCCGATAATCCACCACAATGCCGGCAAAGCCGACGGCACTCGGCCCGCCCCGGGCGGAGAGCGGCCCGGCCCCCTCACGGAGAGCTCCGCACTCGGGCGTACCGCGGTGCATCGGGCCCGCTAGCAGCCAGGACCCCGCCTGACCGCGTCCCGGTTGGGGCCACAGCCTCCAGGCTCTGAGCCACTCGACAGGCTGCGCCCGGCCGCCATCAGCTCTGCAAATGGGTAGGGGCGAAGCTGTGGCGCCGGATCTGCTGATGGCCTCGCTATGCTGTAGGACCTAATGGGCTCAGGTAGTCCACTGACAGTAACGGTGGTCAGTTGTGTGCACTGAGCTAACCTTGTTAATTGCTACAGCGACGTGAGTACGTGATAGCAGTGCACCAGTAGAAGGGAAGAGTGACAAAGTTCTCAAAAGTTAGGAAGTGACAGATGTTTTATAGCTTCTATGTGATCCATAAGCCAGTTTTTGACTGCTGTTGCTGTTTGCTTTGGAGGAATCCTGCCATGTCCACCAACGAAGACACCAAACTCAGAAGCTCAACAGCTTCCCCTTCCCCTTGTCAATACCAGGGAAGGTGCAACTCCACAGGACACTTGTCCTGTTACAGTTAGTTTCCCTCCTTCAATTTTTCTAATAACCTTTGCACTGGTTGGTTGTTTTCAGACAGCTCTGACAGTGGGAACTTGATTCAGAGCTTTCAAGCTGCTCCATCTTTATAAGAGCAGAGACAATGTAGTCCGTGGTTGGCCTTGCCCCCTGAATGTATCAGTGTTGGAAAAGGCTGCTAGTCTCACCCCAGGCATCAGAGAAATCACATCAACAAGGAGCCATATTCCCTACTTTGGGAAAGTAATCAATGGAAACACCTTTATTCTCAAATCCCAGAGCTAAACATCCAAAGCAAGATATCTGTAACAAGAGGCCTTAAAGCACTGCTTCTTTACTATTGTGTGTGAAAATTGCTATCATTTTTAGCGTGTGCTCAGTCTTATGCAGGCAGAAATTTATGAGGGAAAGTTTAAGGTGCAATTGCCAATTATTAATTGCTGACTGCTCAGTCTCTGCACAACCTTTTGTCTTTACTCTGGCTGAGAGCGTATGAAAATAAAAAAATAACTTCCTAGTTTTATAATGTCATTTTATTGATTGGGGTGGGAACACTATCAGAATAGGGCCTGTATTGTGAAAGCAACCATTGGAAATAGAGATAGAAAAAAAGGACAGTGCACATCCCTCCGTGCATCAAGAGGTTAGGAGTTAGAAGATACATGCTCAGATGCAGTTTTAGGAGCCAGAAAAATGAATAATGTCAGTGAACTGCCCATATGTCCTCTTTTACTTCAGGCAGTACTGGTTTTGAAAACAAAACCTGCCCATAGTGAACATTGCTGCTCAATATCCATATGCTGAGGTTACTGCCCCTCAGCTCCCTGGGAGCATTTCCTCTGTCAAAGGGGCCTCAAAGACAAAAAATCCACTCAGATTGAAGTGTCACACACAGTTGGTCTTCTGCATTAATTAATTGCTGAGAAACTTCCAAAAGTATATATTTCATCTGATTATCCTAAACGATACGTAAGTAATGGCAGCCCATTGCTAGTGTAGACCAGCAAAAGTCACATCAATCTCAAGCCTATAAAGTTGGGCACTGTTCACACTAACAGAGAGTGTCAGCCCTTAGTGACTGGCAGTGTTCATGTAAAATAGACACTGCTTGTACGGGAAAACTTGGGCATGAAGTGATTAATGATGTTCAGTGTCACACAGCTTATCAACACTTATCCTTTCCCTTTACAAGTTTTCTTCACTCCTTCATGCTCTCCTCCTTTCTTCATCTCACTGTGCCTTGGCTTTTGCCTCTTTTTTATTTCTCCACAAAACTGGTGGCTTTGCTTTTCTCTAAGAAGCCTTCCAGATGAGAATTCAGAGTTCCCAAATAAATATGGGCTTGCATTTCATGTTCTCCAAAATGACGTTAAATAATTAAAGGCAAGTATTATGTATTGGCAATATCTAGTTGTGTGTTAGATTAAATGGGATCATCTTGAGCTGTACCTAGTGTGAGGTTAAGTTGTGCTTAATGCTATGAGAAAGCAGCCATGATACACTGTCATTTTAGCAGACATTTTAGCAGATCACAGTCAGATTGGTTTCAGATTCTTTCCTTTCCTTGAAAACATAATTTTCAACTTCATTAAAATTATTGTGGGGGTAAGTTTGGAAACCGTTTTCAATATAATATGTGGGAAATACAGAAGCAATACGAATAGCAATATGAAAGCATCAGGCATCTTCAACATTAGATCACACTATACAATTGCTTACAGAATACACCTTACTGTTTATAAAATAGAATAGACCAATAGCATGCATTAGTCAAGTTGGCCTTTTTTACTCCAGAACCAATAAATCAAAATTCTAGGCTCTTAGAAGCTTCTAATAACAACAACACAAAGATGTTCTTGTGACTAAGGCATCAAATTAGGAATATAATTCATTTAATAAAACATTTCCTGTATAATGAATGTCTTTACTGCTCACAAGTAAAGTCAGGATGCTGGGCACTAAGGATCGTTTACTAAAGAAGGTCCTCCTCCTGCCGGGCCCTGAATTCTGGGCAGAGCTCAGCCATAGATGGCTTGTGTGACCCAAAGCCATAGATGGCTTGTGACTCTTTTGATCTATTTTCTTTTCTTTTTTTAAATATAATTGAGCCTCTCATATTGTCCCGAATATGGAGAGGTCTTTTGATGACTAATTATGTACACATGTAAATAACAAGTGACACACAGAATGATCAGTAGATACATAAATGATAACTTAATAAAATAGACAAGAACGTTCAGTTAGCGTAAGAGAGACTACCATTACAAGAATTAAAGAACTAACTTACCTCTCTGGGGAACTGCTTTTTGACCTCTCTGACTGCTTCACTGAGCACTGCCTGGAGTAAATACGAGGAACTCCTCCCCTTTTGGTGTTTATTACAGATAAACAATACTTCCTGTGACACCTGAGTAAATATCCTCTAGGAAAACCACCACGGAGTTTGTCTTATTATTCCTTTGATCATAAATAGCATCCACTGAAGTGAATTACCAAGCATGCCCAAAAGTTATTTATTGAATGCATAGATTTCTCAGCATCAGCCCTCAGCTTTGCCAGATATTTTCTTTAGTTGATCAAAAGAGCTCTGTAACCCATTTTGAAGGTCTTAGATGTGTGATCCTTGTAATCACATTTAAGGGTCTGGTTAGCTCAGGAGATTGTTAATAGGATACAAACCTTTCGCATCCAACCCAGATCAGTACAGATGAAAAGTTGTGACTATTTAACAGCTCTTCTCTGCTCTGTGCATTAACCTAGTTTCTAGTGGGAAAATGCCTGTAATGCTTTAATTTTACAGAATGTAGTTTTCAGGCTTCTTTAACAGCACATGTAGCGCAGAAGATTTGGCAAACAGGAAAATAATTTAAAAGCTCAGTTGTCATTAATGAATCCAATTAAAACTGTAATCAAAAGAATTTTCAGAATTGCCACTCCAAAACTAACTCCACAATCTAAAGAAGCTCTTAAGCTCAGATAAGTGTTACAGTAATTAAAAGGCAGCCATTCCTGAGAAGTAGAAGTGATTTAGAAAACTGATGGTTCCTCAGTAAAATTTCCCTGTATCAGGCTCTGGGTCATTAGAAACAAGGGCTGCACAATGAGCACGACTATTGCCTTTGAATGGGATAGCCTGACTCATATGTACCAATCCATATCTACCAGGGGGCAAAAAGTATACAAGCAAACATATGCGAGGTATTTTGTTGCAATTTTACAGCACTTTCTACTGCGTAGGGTTTGAGATAGCAAACTTTTGCATCTTGCAGACACTGCTTTTAATCTAAGAGAGTCATAAATCAGACCCAGTTTGAAGTCATGCCTCAAATTCAATTTCAAAAATGTTTTTTTTTTCTTTTAAAATCAAGTCTCAAGAAAAGAAGTATTAGAAAATTTGAAATATAAAACCTGCCACAGTTGTTCTGAAATCACAGGAGAAAAAGTCAGAGGCCAAGCAGTAACTGCAGAGATTTATGCTACAAAATGGCTTCTAATGTCAGTAGTTACTTACTGAGTACACTTATCCCTTCCTTGGAACTCACTGATCACCGAAATAACCTTAAAGGATTTTGATTACCAACAGTGTTTTGAACTAGTAGGAAAAAAGCAGGGCAAGTAAGGGTTGCTGCTTTCTGGATACCTGCATGTAATGTGAAATGCTGATCTTGGAAAACAGTAAAAAGTCAGGGTTTGAGGTTATAATACTGCCACTTCCAAGTGTGCGAACAACAGATCCCTCAGAGTCATGAAGTTGGCTTGTAAATCGTAGGATTAAAATACTATATTAAGGAATAAGCACCAGTCATGTGGTACTGTTGGTCATGTGGGTCATGTTAATACAACAATCCTCATGTTAACTGCTTAGAGATTTCAGGTTTGGTGCTCTGTATTCTTTTACAGAATATTTTTGAGCCAGTTGTACAGCAGGTCTCAGTGCTCAAACATCCACATCACATTGATTGTATCCTGGAGTAGCAGCACCTGTGTTATGCACAACCCAAGTACAAAACTGTATGAGACATAAACTGCAAATGGTTATCCTCTGTAGTGTCTGAAGGCTGAGGTAATCAGCAACCTGAGATTAAGAGAAATACCCACGAAACCAACATCAGTATTTACATTATTAAACATAAATGTACTTTGCTACATAAATAGGACTGTGAAATAAGTCAGGATATTGATAATTCAAGCAGTTAAATCAATATTTGATCTATACATCTAGCTACTTTCTGTGCTGTTCTGGTACGTACTTAAAAGAGAGTTGAAAAGATTTTTAGCTAAAAAAAAAAAAAATGCCAAGCAGAATCTATTTGTAAGATTACTTATAGTTTTCTCCATGAAGTAAAATAAGACTTTTAAAACAGAAAAGTTCTTTCGAGCAGAGGCTCTTACTTAATATATGTTTGTACAGCATCTAACATTCAATCTGAGTTTTTTGCATGTCATGCGGTCTTACTTAACTATCTTTATTAATGGAGTGAATAGATATATTTTCATAGTGGCTTATAAAAGAAGTCTCAGTACTGAGCAAATGTGAGTCCTCTTCTGACTCTTCAGGGATCATAGTGTGATAGAAGTGTCAGTCAAGAATGATAGGTTTTTTTTAGAGGTGTAAAAGAGAGAAATTCAGTTTTGATCTGCAAGCAGAGGACATACATTTCTGTATAGGAAGTTGCACGTGGTATCCACCTAAGCAGTAGGTCTCTAAATCACTTGCCCATTTGTCTTCTGACACGACTTTATTTCAGTCAGCATTTGCTAGTGACAGAAGATTCTGCACATTCAAAATTTCTCACAAGACCCAACACTATTCTTCAAAGTCAGATTTTAGGCACTGATAAAGATATCCTACGGAAGACCAACTTTTTTCAAGACTGAATTAGTACCAGTAGCTTTGCTAGGAGTCACAAGACACCAGCTCCTTAATCTGTGGCTTAACTGGATACTGAGGTTTCAGTATAGAAAAATTAAGCTTCTGATCCTCATAATATGTAAAATGCCTTTAAAATGTAATTAAATGTTCAGGAATGAGATAGAAAAAAAGATAACATAAGAATTTCTGTGAGTTTTATTTTGCTATGCCTTCATTTTTAATACCATATTTTTTAAAGCCAGTACCATGATTTTAAAGGAATCTGACATGAGGCTTGAACATTTGAGGATGGAAATTCTCAAATTGCACATAACGATGCTTCCGATGGATACACAGAATGTCTCAGGCATAGTTTGTTCTACACATTTTTTTTCTATTTCGCACAATTTCAGACATACCAGGAACTTGCTGTCAGTCTAGGTCTTCCTCCCTGTGGTGCTGAAGGTAGCAAGCACATTGCTAGACTTCATACGTCACAAATCCACACCGCATTAGTCTCAAACATTTGCAAAGTAACAGAGAAATGAATAAACCTTTGAAAATTCTCTTTTTTTTTTTCTTTTTTTTTTTTTTTCAGGTACAATGCAAGAGAGTCATGTTCCCATCACACCAGTCCCTAATGAAGAATGCCTGCATAATCTGAGAATAACCTGAAAGTTAATTTAAAAATTTTTCTACACTGTTCTGGTGATACTTAGGAATTCCTCAGCTTTTTAATCCAAAGGCACACTACAGATGATGCATATAAACAGTTTTCTATTTGTGAGTCTGTCATTAATCTCTGAGGATGTTCCAAAGATAGCCCTCAGAGGATTTGGATTTGTCTTCTTTTTCTTTTTAATCCTGTTAGGGAGTGTAGCAAACAGTGACACAAACATAATTACATTTTGAAGGGTGCCCATGCCTAGCTACGCGAAGAGGACACAAACATTCTCAGCTCCTGTTTACTGCTCTGTAATTTGCTCTCTTCTGACTTCTTCTATTTTCTGGATGCTTGTAAACACATTTTAAAAAAAATTACTTATTTTGGAAAAAAAAAGCAGATATAGGGGAATAAAAGAAACAATGGGAAGCTGTGTGCCATCTTGATTCTTGGCCTTTTATTTTTTTAAACCACACTTGTGTCATGGTACCCTACCAGCTAACCGTGTGCAACTGTATTTCCAACACTACTACTCCCTGAAGACTTTGTGATCTCAGCTGGTAGCAGGAACCGGGGGTGATTCTTCTCTGTTTCTAGAGCATGCTTCCAGCATTTATGCAGTTACAGTTTCTCTTGAGCCAAATTTTCATAAGGACACATTCCAAGAAACCAGCACTCTGAAATAAAAGCACTGATTTTTAAACACTCATGATAGTTCATGCACTGAAATGGAGTAATGAAAGGCACTTGTAACTTTGCAATCTCAGAATACGTTCAAATCAAGGCAAAGAATTGAAGGGCTTTTAAAAGTATCAATAATTGCTTCTGAAAGTATTAATTGTGTATTGATTATGGGAGCTGGTTTACTAAATGGTCCCATCCATGACCATCTGTCTTCATTATTTATAACTCTTTCCATTTCTCCCATTAGATGCAAATGTTATCAGAAAATATTTCTTCTCCCAAAGTATTGTTGGAAAACAAATTATTTAAAGCCAAGACTGATACAGACTTATTTTAGAAACTTAGATGGTTTAGTATGTTTTTTCATTTCATGTTAGGTTTTGAAACCTATAAGTAGGCAGTTTCTAATCTGTCCAACAGTGACAGACTGATTTTATAGTATCCTATAGCTAATATGAACTACCTAGACTGACTGGCTTTGGTATTACATATAAGCTCCTGCATTTAGAAAGGCTCCACATTTAAGAAGATGCCTGAAAATGTATTTTGTAAGAAATATTCATAAGATAAACTTATTAACATTCCATTTTCTTCCAACTCGGAGTTACAGTTCTCAAATGCTTCTTATCGCTGCTATGTTTTTGATTGGCATTGTAAGAAGTTAGAGTGAACTTCATAGAAAAAATTCTGTATTTATGTGAATTCTACATCAGGTACTACTTCTTCTGTTGCTTGTATAAACTTATGCCTCAGATGATACGGTTATATGGTTTGATATGCTCTGTAAGTCACAACAACAGGAAATATAATTGTTTCCTCATCTGAGGAAACAAAATTGTTGAATAAGCTCTGAAAGTTTAAATAAATGAAACTAAATCAGAAAGCCAGCAATCAAAAGGTAGCAGTCAAAAAAAGATTATTTCCTCCATTACATTATCTAGCCAGCAAAGGAGACTATGCTCTGTGAGTTTGTTAAATAATATACCTTTGCAAAGGTGAGGTAAACTTATCTGGCTGTTCTTTAAAACATTTAAGTTGCAATTAGTATAATGGTCCGACAGTCACTGTGTCTAGCTGCTGTTCAGTGCCAGAATGAGATCTTTAGTTTGCCTTTTAATTATTATTATTTTTTTATTAAGGATTGCTAAACAGTAACTGCAGATGAGCCATAATGGATATAAATGTGCCTAAACATGGAATTTTCCAGTCCTGGAGTTGAGAACGGTCTTTATGATTGTGGCTAAGTTACAGGTTGACTGGAACAAACTTTGCTGCTCAAACTCTGAAGCTTTTGCAGCTGTTAATACTAATCTGTTGCTGTGGAATGGATCATGCAATGTGACATTTAATTTCAATCCACTTTAAATTATGAGCATCATGTAGGTGACAGGTTTGCCCTTATAGATCCCTGACTAACTGGACTTTGTATTAGTTTATCAAACCAGACCACAGTGCTCCAGTGATGATAAAAATAGATGAAGAAGTGCATTGCTGACAGTGTAGGTAAGGCTTTCCACTCACTGCTGCAAAACTGGGCACTGAAAAGATCTTTTCCCAAGGTACGACCTGACCTCGCTCTCTGGCAGACTTAAGCAGCTGATGGCTGTTCTTGACTTAGCAACCATAAAAATGTTCCCTTCCTGTAAGCTGTATGTGCTTTAAACAATTATTTACAGTAACTATTTCCACCTCTCTCACCTATCCTCACACAATACTGAATCCACATACATGCTATGTGAAAAGACCAGATGAACTCATTTCAGATGTTGATCCACTCCTAAATTAAAAATTAGGATAAGGTATTTTCTATTGTGTCAAATTACCTCACTTTTGCCTATTACAGTGCTTTCTGTAGCTGGAGGTTAGGTGCTGGACGTAGCCCAGAGGTTCAGTTAATAGGTTTGGAAATTCCACGTTCACACTGCAACTACTTGCCCTCAGGATCAAGGTCCTTCCCTATGCTGTTGTTGCTCACCATGTCCACCATTTGAGAAAAACCCCATCACAACCTAAGAATGTCTACTCTGTTCCCTTTTTGCTAAAGCACACAAGTTAATAATTGCTTTCACATACAATTGAGGCAACAATACCATTTTTGATTGCTTTGGTAAGCCATGTGGAGGTCAGGGCTCCTACTATACTACGCACTGCCATTCTCAGTTGCCTTCCTTGTACTGAAAGAGCTGTTTTCCCCAGAGATGGCTTTGTGTCCTCAGGTTCTAGCTTTGATTATGGCAACTGCCTTACTTAGCAGACACAACGGGGCACAGAAAGAAAGAGAAATAGAGCAGCAGGGGAGGCTGGCACTCTCCACCAACACACATCAAAGAGCACGGCCACCCACGTCCTCCCCTGCTTACAACTGACAATTGAACTCGGATTTATACCTGCAGCTCTGCTGGAATCAAAAGAAAAGATCTGTGTGTAGCAAGCAGAAAATTGCCTACAAAATTTCTGTAAATACATACAAAATAATTTTCAAAGAAGAACTGCATCTTCAGACAGATTCAAAATCTTTTTTTCCTGTACATTGTCATGCAGTGCAAACCTGACTGCTCTGTTTGTAAGTGTTCAAAGTACAGCAAGCCAGATTTTCTGCTACGAGTGCCTGTCTGACTTGAGAAGGAACTCCAAAATGCATTATGTGAATGCTACCTCATCTGGTTTAGTCTTCAAAACACTACTGCTTGCAAGGAGCAAACAGCTAGTTACTATCATTTGGATGAGAAAGCCCAATATGGCACTTTTTTCTAGTTGAGGTGCTGATGACCAGATGCAACCATTAGGATTTACATTCCTAATCCGGATCTCACTGAGAGTAAGTGTTGGTTTGGACAGCTGAGGAGTGGGCTAGTGACTGACCCTTGAGTGAAAATATGCTAATAATAACACAATCAAATTCAGTCATGTCGTGTACTGCCTGTTTCAATATGTGATGACATACTTAACATTTTCTGGCACATTTTATTTGTATTTCTGAACATGCCACTGTACACACACAGCATCAAGCCATTGCCAGACATGCACTAGGCAGTAGAGATCTCCATGCTCACACACAGCAAGCAAGTTTTTGCTTTTGAAATCTGAGAGAGAAGACCCTTTGCACAGAAAGCAATAGGGCACCTCCTCTGCCTGTCTCAGTAGGAGCAAAGTGCAGGGTATGATGTGTTTTGCACCTGTTATGCAACCGAGAACAATTTGCCAATTAATTCAGGTAGTGTTAGAGAGGAGATAACGTCTTGGATTTCCTGCTCTTAATTTATTGAACAGCTAGGCCCATGGGACTGTAAAAGGTATTCCATCAGCATGGAGGAGGCCTATAGATTCTGATGTGAAGAAGAATCCCATCTTTCAGAATGGTACTTCATCATTACTGGATGCAGGCCTTGCACACTGAGCATCTTTGATGGACAATTCAAGTAGGAGTTCTACCTTACCATTACACTATACTCCCTCAACAGCATGGTGAAAAATAACAAAGTACATGGGATATTTGCTCATTTCTTTACAGTGGCCATGAGAAAATGAGGGTAGGACATAACCTTTCCATCACTTTCTAACTGGCATTGATGAAGTTTGTCACATAGGTGGCAGGTGATTTTTGCTTCTGAACCGTAGCTTACATGGACCTATTTTCTAGGACCTATGAAAAAACCTGAAGTGCCTTAGGCCCTTCACCACTATTGAAGGAATATGAGCATAGAGAATGCCTCTAACTCAGTCTATTCACTTAAGCAGCTTAGGAAATAACTGAGAAAAGAATTAACTCATTAGAGACTTAACTCAGTCTTTTTCTCTCTGCAGTTCTGTTTACACAAATTGGAAGAACAGGTGATAGAATAGAAAGTCTTCTGGCTTAACAGCAAATTGCCAGAATCTTCTCACTTTCAAACTAATAAATAAATCAAATGTTTCAAATGTTCCTTATTCATGAAGATGGCAGTACCATCTTACCATACTTACTCTCATGCCAGGTGCAGTTTAACTAAGACAAACGGTTTTCTATTATTTCATTTAGATGCAAAGGGCTTTATTCACTGAGATACTGGCTGCTCTAGACATGATAATATTTTTCTGCAAAATACCATTTCAGAGTGAAACAGTGTTGAGACAGAATGGCCAGGGTTGGAAGGGACCTCAAGGATCATGAATCTCCAACCCCCCTGCCACAGGCAGGGCCACCAACCTCCTCATTTAATGCTAGACCAGGCTGCCCAGGGCCCCATCCAATATGGCCTTGAACACTTCCAGGGACGGGGCATCCACAACCTCTCTGGGCAGCCTGTTCCAGTACCTCACCTCTCTGTAAAGAACTTCCCCCTGACATCCAACCTAAACCTCCCCTCCCTCAACGTAAAACCATTTCCTCTCATCCTCCTGTTATCTACCCTTTCCAAGAGTTGATTTCCCTCCCCTCTGTAGGCTCCCTTTAGGTATTGAAATGCTGCAATGTGGTCACCCCGCAGCCTTCTTTTCTCCAGGCTGAACAAGCCCAGCTCCCTCAGCCTGTCTTCATAGGGGAGGTGCTCCAGTCCCCTGATCATCTTCGTGGCTCTCCTCTGGACCCTCTCCAACAGCTCCCTGTCTTTTTTGTACTGGGGGGCTCCACACTTGGACGCAGTACTCCAGATGGGGCCTCACAAGAGTAGAGTAGAGGGGAACAATCACCTCCCTGTCCCAGCTGGCCACCCCTCTTTTGATGGAGCCCAGGATACCATTGGCCTTCCGAGCCACAAGGGCACTCTGCTGGCTCATATTAAGGTTTTCATCCATCAAGACCCCCAGGTCCTTCTCCACAGGGCTGCTCTCAAGGACCGCTCCTTCCAGTCTGTATGGATGCCTGGGATTCCTCCAGCCCAAGTGCAAAACTCTGCACTTTGCCATGTTGAACCTCATCAGGTTCACCCAGGCCCACCTTTCTAGTCTCTCGAGGTCCCTCTGAATGGCATCCCTTCCTTCAACTGTGTTGACTGCACCACTCAGCTTGGTGTCGTCAGCAAACTTGCTGAGGGTGCACTCAATTCCGTCATCGATGTCATTGATAAAGATGTTAAAGAGCACCGGTCCCAAGACAGACGCCTGGGGGACGTCACTCGTTACCGGCCTCCACCTGGACATGGAGCCATTGATGACCACCCTCTGTCTGCGGCCTTTCAACCAGCTTCTTATCCATCAAGTGGTCCACCCATCAAATCCACATTCCTCCAATTTGGAGATAAGGATGTGGTGGGGGACCATATCAAAGGCCTTGCTCAAGTCCAGGTAAATGACATTGGTCGCCTTTCCCTTGTCCACCGATGCCGTCACTCCATCATAAAAGGCCACCAGATTGGTCAAGCATGACCTTCCTCTGGTGAAGCCGTGCTGGCTGTCACGGATCACACGCCCTTTCCTCATGTGATCAAGCATGTCATCCAGGATGATCTGTTCCATGATCTTCCCAGGCACAGAGGTGAGACTCACCGGCCTGTAGGTCCCGGGGTCCTTCTTGCTCCCTTTCTTGTAAATGGGAGTGACGTGACCCTTCCTCCAGTCATCTGGGACCTCACCTGACTGGCCGCCAGCGAAGACTGAGGCAAAGAACTCATTCAGTACCTCAGCCTTCTCTTTGTCCGTTGAAGCCAGTTCTCCTTTCATATCTACCAAAGGAGGTACAAGTGCTTTGGCCTGTCTCTTCTGGCCAATGTACCTATAGAAAGTCTTCCTATTGTTTTTCATGTACCTCGCCAAGTTCAGTTCCGCCTGCACCTTGGCTTTCCTGATCCCACATCTGCAAGTCCGGATGGCATCCTGTATTCTTCTCAGGTGACATGCCCATGTTTCCAGAGCTTGTAGAGACAACACTCTTCAAGGAACTTTTAACTGGTTCTAGTTTATGCCATATTGACAGAGTGTGTCAATAGAAGGCCTGTATTAAAGCTCAGGTGATTATTCTGATCTAAAACCTCCCTGTGCAGATAAGATGGGATTGTCAGGGAAGAGTTAGGGTGAGTTAGAGCAATAAAACAGTAGCCTAGTTACATGACATAAATGGCAGAAATCTTTCTCCAGTTATATAAAGTGATAACAACAACAAAATTACCATTTCCTCTGTATTTACTTTTTAACATTCTCCATATTTGATATCTTTCCCTGTTTTTTTTTAATCCTAGCTTTAGAATCAATAGAACTAGGACAAAAATGTGAAAGTCAAAATTTAAGGCCATTATTTTAGACCAAACTCCTCAATGCCAAGATCCCCTTACTCTCCGTTCTTCAAAAGAGTAACCTGCAAGCAGTCCAACACAACGAAGAGTGAATAACACCATTTTTATTCCTTTCACACAGGTCTGTAGACAGCATACAGCTGCCTCCTGAGCAGAATTAGGTCTGCATTGTTAATGAATGACCTGGATCATAATCATCAGGAGATTTTTGCAAGTAGCTCCTATTAATGCTAATGAGAATCTGACAAGTTAATCTCTCATGTATAGAAGAGAGAAAATAAATCCATTCAGATGCAGAACAAAAATACTGTCAATGTTTGAGGCATTACAGAAACCCAGACAATGTAACAACAGCAACAGCAGCCAGGAGAATAATACCTTTGGCTTGCTACTACCATGCAGTCTGAAATCAGTACAGGTATAATGCAGCATCCCCTCACTCTCTTCAGCCTCTGTTGGGATTTTTATTTGTTGCATCATATTGGTAAATTGCAACAGCATTATTCCAGTTCCTAAGAAAACCTGGGAATGACTGATAAATATTTAGCCTGAAATGCACATTGTAAATGAAGAACTGAAAAGAAGTCAGTATAAAACCAAACAAATAAAAAAAGAAAAAGCATTGATTGCATCTGCTTTGGTAAAGCAAGCAAATTTTATGTTAACTTGTCATAAACACATGCAAGCTTATTTGTGGTACACAAGCTACTCTTCAGCTATTCTCTCTTTTAAAAGTGTGATTTCATAGATTCCTCCTCTTATTGTCCTGTTTTGCCATTTGCATAAGTATTAGAAAATCAGAGTCTGATAAGAATATGTCTGATGCAGGACATGAGCCAATACAAACCTCTCAGAGGTGTGGTACAGTGATGCTGGTGGTTACTGGATAACCACATTCCTCTAGATACACCTTACTCCATGAAGGGAGCAGAGTCCTGCCAGCAGTGTCCCTGGCAAAATCCTGCTGGTCACCCAGGGAACATAGAATCATAGAATCACCAGGGTTGGAAAAGACCTCCAAGTAGAAGAGGCACCCAGAGTGACCAGACTGGCTGAGGGTACTGCAAGGACCAGCTGTTCCTCTGGTTTCTCTCTAGCAGTTCATGGAAGCATTTGCAGGACACTCCAGAAGCAGCACTATGGACTAGGTGGCATGGAGTTCATTGGGAATGCCCTTGAAAGGCCCTGTCTGGGTGTCTGTTAGAACAGCTTGCCTAAAGCTGTAGGTAGCCTCACAACGAACAGGCAGCCTTGCCTGATTCACTACCAGCAGAACTTCTCAGAAACAGTTAACCAGCTCAGCTAATTTTGCTGTGTGCATCTGGACGCCAAAAATAGAACAGACGCATTAGCATTTGTTAAATGTATAAATACCAGCTTTCTGCTTTAGCTTAATACAAAGCCAATCTAAAAGACACCACAAAAGACTAGGAAAAAGCCTGCTTCTAAGTACTGAAATAAAAGTCAGCTATCAGTGAGTGCCTTGCTGGTCTGTTTTGATGCTGGTGTGGTGTTGAGTCACGAAGTGTGTCTGAAGGGTTCTCTCCTAGTGCCTGAACTAAGAATGATGCCAAATGGAGATAAGCTCAAAATGGCTCCTGAATGTTCAGGGACCTTCCTCATGGAACCTGTAGGATCTTTCAAACAGCTGAAGATCTTTCAAAATGCTGAGAAGCCCATGAAGTGAAATCAAGTTGTTCTTGGGGAAACAAAAGCAGACAGCACAGAAGTAGAAGTCAACAACTTGAAGAAGCTCTCCAAAATAAAACAGACATCATCCATTTCCTATCACTTTACGGCTGTATTTTTTTTTTCTGATTGAATATTTTAACATTGACCTCTTATTTGTCCCTCCTCAGGGAACCAGAAGCACTTGTGGACTTTTCAAAACATAATTTCAAAATGACAGCTTGTCCGCCAGTTTACCTACATCCAATTCATTTGCTATAGTTTTGAAATCTGTAAAATATGTTTTTCTTCTGATTCATACTAACCTTTTTGTTTGAAGGTCCCCCAGTTTGTCATCTGGCCAGCAGTTCAGCAATTCCAGCAGTATCCATCATGCAGTTCTTTCTGCTCAACCTTAATCTTTCTCCTTCTGGCAAGGTAAAATCTCAAGGCTGTGGGAGTTTTGTGTCTTACCATAATTCTGTTGCTCTCCCATTGTAGATCCAAGAGCGTGGCAACTTCTGGGACTAAATTCACTGACCACTTTACTGGTTTGAAAGATCTAAAATGGCACCCCTAGGTCTCTGGCTATATAAAGCCAGAAACTGCCTCCTGTCTGTCTGGAGCTGATCTGATGCCCACAGACATTTTTTCAGCTATAAAAAATGACTCCTTACGCACATGGATTCAATACCACATCTGCAGTTTAGCTACATAAGTTTGCTTTACTAGTTCTCCCTTATAAAGTGCATTTAACATGTACAGAAAATACAGGCATTTGCAGCTAGCTAGAGGCTAGGTACTTCACCTGTCACTCAGGCATGAACTTCAGCATTTTATTTTCTTGTTCTTTAATCTATGCCCTGTAGAAAGTCAGGACTTTAAGCACAATTTAAGTAAGAAACTTTCTCACTTCAGCCTCAGAGCAGCTCTCTGTTGAGATGAACTGCTAAGATCTTTTCTTTCAAACTGCAGAAATGGGAAGAGGACTTTGTAATCTTCTCAGATAGATCAACTCTGATATGTTAGCCTTGGGCCTAAACTTACATGTGAAACCAACCTCTCCATTCATCCTGTTGCACTCTGTCTTGAGTACAAAGCAAGCCTGATAAGCTGAGAAGCAGCTAAGCATGGCAGGCACCATGGCCACAGCCATCTTCAACAAGGTCCTGTGGAAAGCTCTGATTAATCCTAAAAGGAAGTAGGAACTTAGCCATTTAAGAATGCCATAACAAAATTAATGGAAATGATGAAATTCCGGGTGAGAAATATCAGGTTTGGGAGACCCAAGGCAGTGCAGCATTGCAAGCTGGCCCAGAGCCTGCATCTAAGAACACTCATGGTGTGTGTGTGACCTGTAGGAGATATAGCTGCTGGAGATGAAGATGTCCATGAATCAAATCTAGAGTAAATACAGAAGGCAACATGTATAAGAATCACCCAAACATAACTACATTTCGGTATGAATTACCAGAGGTTGCCATCAGTGCAGATCAATTAATCACACAGCTTGGGGCATTCGCACCACTGACAGTGCTGCCATGAAGCCTAAACTTCAGTGTGCATACTCAGCACAGCTTCTCAGATCACTGAACACCAAGTAATGGCCAGGGCTCCTCATTACAATGATTTCCTTCGCTACATCAGCTGAAAACACATATCTAACCCTTTCCTGCATAGGGCTGCAGAATGTGGAAGCCACTGCTCTGAACTGTATTTGACAACCAAGGCAGATGAACAGATCTGAGAGATCCATTACTTTGAGCACTGTCAGAAATGCATATTGCAATTTTTAATTGAAATTGTTGGACCACAAAGTCACAGGCAAAGGGTTGAACTGCCCCTGCAGTTTGTGAGAAATAGTAGGTCCTGGAGTGCTTAAAAGAGCCATGAAAATTAAGGAGGTTAAGGACTGATACAGGAGTGGCAAGTAGACATCCTGCTGCAAATGGGAAAGGAAGCTGGGCTGCTTAAAGGAGAGCTGCACGTAAGCTACAGACTGTGCCTATGGGAGAAACAAAGGGAGCTGCTCAGCTGTCTGACCGTGCCTGGCAATGCTTCCATCCCAAAAAGAGTAGTGCAGACTCACAGCTGGTCTGTGGCTGTGAAACAGGCACCTGAGGAATAGCAGATGAAGCCCTTTGGTCTTTCAATTTTGTGAGTGAAAGCAAACACTTAAAATTGAACTTGAGAGGCAGTGTTAGTATGCAGTATGCTCCCTTTTACCGCATGCTTGTGTTCTGGGAGGACTGGTTAACTGGTTATAGAAAAGTAATATCAAGGAGCTGTGTTTGTGTATCACAAGTCAGTGGGTGGCCAGGCTACTAACAGACTCAATAGAAATACAGAACAGTCTGTTACATATTCATGAAGTCATCTACGCCTGGTCCCCATTCTCATCTCTCTCTAGTTAGGTAGCCAGCAAAAAATTGAAGTGTTTAGCAACACTTCTGTGCTCTCTGCCTCCTCTGCAGGCAGGATTCTAAATGTTATTTAACACAATAATATTTAATATCCCACACGACAGCATTTTTTTTTTTAAACCAAACTTTGCATTTAAAATCATACATTTGTACACATAATGCAGATGCTAGGAGGTGGTTTCTAGCTTTGGATGGCATGAACCAAAGCAGTACCTCCTGTTTAGGAAAAATCAGGTGTGGTAGTACCATAAGAAGAAATATTCCATAGCACCAAAGTACCAGAGAGTGCTTTGAGCAATCCAGGATTCTGTGGGATACCAAAGGATAGAAAGAGACAAAAATCAGCTATACAACAATAAATTTGTATATTGTCAAAGGTCTGCTTCAAACATGTCTTTGTGTCCAAAAGGAACGACCATATCTTTTATCTCACTCCTGTCTCGCTGAATCATCTTTTCTGGCTGCATTAAATATCCACTGAACAAATCTAAACCTGTAAATGCCTCTCTTCCTTAAAAGAAAGGGGTTTTCTGTATTAGCTCTGGTTTCATTTTATGAATCAAGATAAAAATAAGTTATTAACGTGCTCCTGAAACACTTGTTCAGGATTCCAGGCTTGGAGAATCAAGCTAAAGTGCATCAGTAAAACATCTGAGTACAACACACAGCATCTTTCCTACCAGACTGTAATTCCTTCGCTTTGGAATCACATTCCCAATGGGCCTTGTCCTTCAAGTCTTGCAGAAAGTAATTCATGAAAAGAGGCTGTAGGAAAGGGTATCATTTTTTGGAAAAAGGATAAAAGATCACATATAAGGGATCAACCTGTCCCTTGATTCCTGTCATACTTCACTTGCAATTACGTGCTGAAGTATTAGGATATGAAAGTCTGGGGGATCTGTTGGCACCGCCCTTTCTCTGAGTAACTTTTTCTAAGCCATTACTTCATTCTGCCCTAATCTCTCCCTGGAATCAAAAGTCTGCAGCTTTCAGCAACTTTGTAAGCCCATCAACACGTTTTAGCAATAGTTTTCCAACACTGTTTCCCAAGTTATATGTATATAAATACAGATGCTTTCTGATTTCTTTCAAAACCAGAACAGTCGCTCAGTGGGTTTGGACACCGCGTGACTGCCTGGAGCTTTGTGGTTCATATCTGAGAGAATGTACACACTTGTTCAGTCATTAATTTTCCCCTATTAAGGCTCAGCTTGAAATTCCAGTCAATAACAAAACAAAGCAGAACTGCAAACACTGCCATCAGCTCTGTCAGATTACCCAGTGCACAAACATTTGAGCAGTGTCCCAAGGCACTTCGCTGTGAAGCTGTATGCATTCAACTGCTCTGGTAAAATGCTCTGCATTAGGGAAGGTTATGGCTAACACCTGGCAAATGATGCAAAAAACAGGCTGAGAATGTGCCTCACAGTTCACACCGGGTGCACAGAGGCCTGTCACAGACAGCTGCAATTGCAGAGGGCACTTCACTACAGTAGAACATAAAACATAACCATGCAAAGAGCAAATGGGAAGTTGAGCTGCTTAATCCTTTCTTGTGCCAAATGCATATGGAGTAGGACATCACAAACCAGTAAAGATAGAGTTTACCTGAGCTTTCCTTTGCTCTTTCAGGTGCATGAGGAGCATCCACACACTTCTCACTGTTTTATAAAATTAAAGGAACAGTGACCTAATGTCCCTAAACCATTCCGAGATGCCACATCAAACAGACTTGGAAGGAAGAGCATTGCCTGCTGCCTCTCTGCAGGATCCAGATGTCCTTCTCTTGATCCTTAACTGAGCCTGCCCAGATTTATACAACCTGTGCAGACAGGTCTGGAGATCCAGCAGGCGCAGCACTGCTGATGCCAGAGTTCATAAATAATAGCATTATTACTTGTATAAAGTCTCTTAACTCACCTGCATTTTTCATACAAACAAATAATAATCAATGAAGCATCTTAGAAGAGCCCTATCATCCATTTGCTCACTTAATCTGCAGTTTCTGAGTGTGGATCTGTCCTTGCTGGAGAAGGTGCACTGAGAGGGCTGCGGTGACAGGTTACTACTAGAAGAAGCCATCATCCCACAGAGCAAAGCAGTTCTGCTTTAGAAATCACTTTCCAGAGTGGGACCATCAAAGCAGGGAGGGAAGTATGGGCCAGCAGTGTTGGTAACAGTGATTTTATCATGTTGTTGGTGCTGACTGCTTGGCAATGGGAGCCCAGCTCGTCCTGGCCCAGCAGAGGGCAATCCCAGCAAACAGCTCAGGAAATCAGTGCTGGTGCTGGAGCTCAGTTCCCCTGGGAAAAGGAAAGGATAAACTACAACAGAGCCCCAGCCACTGGCTGCTTGCACCTCCCTGTCATTCTGCTGTGGGCACCATCCTAATGTGTGAGTGCTGGGTGAGAGCAGGGAGCAAGGAACAAGGGAGAATGGCCCTTTTCTACTCCTTTTGGGTCAGTTTGTGACCTTGGGAGCTCTGCCCCATTTTCAGGGGTTCCTTTCATGAACCCCTGAGGTTTAATGAGGGTTAGAATGCTTGTTGGGATCAAGACCTACTGGAAAGAAGAGCCTTGAAAAGCAGCTAGATTCTGCAGACATAGAGATATTGAAAAACTCATCCTGGTAGGATGGTAAGTTAAACCTTGCTAATGCCTTTCTTCCTGCACACCTACTTGTATGACTTCAAATCTTTTCCAAGCCTGCTTGGAAGAGTCTTCACAAATAAAAGGAAATCAGAACAGATTGTTATACTAACAATTGCTGCATGCTTACTTCCTCTCCCAGAAGAAGTGACTCACTTCTAAGGTTCTGAGTGCACTGAGTATACATTTCCAATGTGTGCTAGAATCAGCAAATGTTTATACCATAGAGCATAATATCTAGTTGTAAGCTCTTTTTGTCTGTAATTCAAATAGAACGTATGAAAACTCCTGCTCATCTATGTAGGTATTTGTTTGTTACTCTAAGCAGTCGATTAGCATGGGAAGGCAGAGATAGCACAAAAATAATGCAGTACCAAATCTCACTATATCACTTTTCTTTGTAGAAAAGTAAATTAATTGTACTTTGCAGTATAAATATACACAAGAAATAAGTGGGAAAAAAACCAAAACCTACCTATTTGAAGTTACCTTGCAAGAAGGCATCTGTTGTTCCCTCCATCAGCAGCGCTGCTCAGCGAATGACATACCACAGTAGACAAACCTGGTGGAGACAGAGTCATGGATGAATTCTGCAAAGTCTGCAGTCTCTTGGCCAGCCAAAGGTGATTAACAGCAACACAGACTTGTGTACTGTTCCTTAAAAGCTGTTACAGAAAGGCAGGCTGGGCAGAACAGAGATGATTCTAGGAAGCAGCTAAGTGGAGACATCCAGCATGTTGGACAAGGCTCTCCACTAATGTCATCACGAGAAGGAAGCAATTGCCTGTGGTGCCTTGCTATTGTTACACAGGCCATCATTTATCCCACAGCACCAATAGATTCAGGAGGGTATATTCAATTTCTTTAAGATATATCTTCTGATGTTTTGTGTCTGACTTACAATGGCAAGTTACGATTCACAAATCAGGGAAGAAGAGCAATTGCTAAATCCTTTACTCCATCTTAGAATAAAATCTACTAAAATTGAATTCTTCAAGCAGTGATTCACCCCAACCACTTTATGAATATATATTAGTATTTGAAAATAAATTAATATATTAAAATGTATTTGATACCATTTCCCAAAGCATTCCAGTAGATCATGTCTTATGCATGTTCTTCAATGTATTAATCACTGCAACCATCTAAGAGATTAAATGATTACTTAAAAGTGATAGATGCTTTGCTGACTCATTCAGCAAGACTCGTTCACTCTGCAGTCAGCCTAATATAAGGTAGAGAATTATATCAGGTTATTAAGCCGATCTCATATACCCAGAAAGAAGGAATTAGTCACTGGAGGATATACTTGATATCAGTTGACTATTGAATTGATCAGAAAGCCAAGAACGTCAGCTTTCTACTAGAGACAATAGAAATCACTAATGCTGCTATTATATTAATTGGACACAGGAGTCATAGACTGATAGAAAGGCTTAGGTTAGAAGAGACCTTAAAGATCACTGAGCTCCAACTACCCTGCCATGGACAGGAAGCTTGGTTTTGAAAATTCTTCAGTGATTTTTATTGCAAAAAGTAATTATTAAATATCTGAACATTTCTTCACAACATTTTGTTAACCTCATGGCTTCAGGCTGCGCCAGAGGAGATTCAGGCTGGACGTTAGGAAATACTACTTCTCTGAAAGAGTGGTCAGGCACTAGAATGGGCTGCCCAGGGAGGTGGTGGAGTCACCGACCCTGGAGGTGTTCAAGAAACGTTTGGATTTTGTGTTGAGGGACATGTTTAGTGAGAACTATTGGTGACGATTGGACTGGATGATCTTGTAGGTCGTTTCCAACCTTGGTGCTTCTGTGATTCTGTGAAACGTTTTCTGCTTCACACAACTGTGTCATTATTTGGCTTTCTCTTAGTTAGGAGAAGGGACACAACAAAAAGAGCAATGTTGTTAATCATACAATGAAATGAATGAATATTTTTGAAATATGAATGCAATAGAAGCATCCAAATTCAAACCATTTTTTGTAGCTATACAACCAGTGTAGGTTTTTTTGCTTTAAACAATGACTTCTGGTGAAAGAGAAAGAAAATGACCACATGTACAATCATGGAGATGTATACTAATATTTCGTTACTTTTTTTCATGCTCTAGTGAAAGTACAAGGAGGAAAAATACTGTAATTTTGTCACTGAAAGGAAATGGATGAAAAGAACAGATCAAAAGCAGATTATTGGAAATGCTGTGAAGATTCACAGAAAACTCCAGACTCAGAAATGGATTCTTTCTGCTGTTAGAGTTCCAGACACAAATCAGATGTTAATATGAGCATTTTGTAAATGTACTTTTTCTAACATCACTCCAAAAGTGAAGACCTGAAAATAAGTTTTGTCAGGATTTTTTTTTTTTCGGTTGGTTTATTTTCAAAAAGTAGCTCTCCATCCCAGTTCAACTGGGATCACATCTCAGCTATCTTGTGTCATAGCTGGTCATTAAATGCATTACTGTTTGAATCCACATTTATGCCTGTTTGCTTTCTCAGCCTGCCACTCTGTATTTCATTTCACCAGGCCATCCAGAATGGGCTTATGGCCCATGCATCATGATTGGACAGATTATTCCCACAACAAACGTGGCCTGAAGCAATAGTCCACACTGTGTTTCAGCTTCAAAGACCACCAGAAACAAAGTTTATTTATGGACTACGGTAGCAATCTGCTTGATTTTCTGATGGTATCTTCTCATGGCACTTGCAGTTCAAAGACATCATGGCTTCTGAGAGCCTTTCTTGTCATACCATGAAGTATTCTGTCCTCCTACAAACCTTTGTCATTATAACATATTTTTTCCTCTTCCAGTGATGTAGCAAGTTGCTAACAAATCTACTTTTTGATGCTTCTTTTGAAAGTCACTTGAGAAGACACAGATCCTCACACACAGAGCAGAAGACATCAGTCCCAGCACTTCCCATCATCTTCTGTGGTCCACCTTAAGGCCTTGACTCACTTACTGGTTTATCTATTGGGGATGCTTACTAGAGCTGAGAGGGCAATCATTACACTTCAATTTCAAAATATGGCTTCCTCTGATATGTGTGTTTCCTCAAAATCCAGAGAAATCAGGCCTTCCAGTTCAGTTCAGCTGGGAACACATCCAATGGAGAGTGTGAACAGCTCCTCTGTGTGGGCTCACTCTTCCTTCAGGATTGTCCCTGGTTGAGTAATGCCATGATTTGAGTGATCTGTACTGGAGCAGAGGTAACTGACATCAGGGAGGAAAGAGCCAAACATGGTGGAGGTGGGCTGTACAATGCTTGCTCAAGGAAGGAGAATGGAGACAACCAGGAATGGTCAACTTGAACGATTGCAGGGAGAAAGGAGGGGGCAAACGGCATGTATGGAAACATTTTTTCCCACATAGAGCAAAAATGTTCTAAGTTAGAAATAATTTTTTGTGCAGAATAAGTCCAGTGCTTTGAATCAGATGGTAACCACCTTTTTGTTATGGCACTACCTCCTTCAAAGAATTGAACATCTCTTTTCATTTGAAGGAAATACACAGAGTGCTTTATATTGCTGCTAAGCCTGGGAACAGTCACTGAAGTACGCTGGACAAAGCATTGGAAAATTTCAGCAGAAACCTGTGTTAATTTTGTACAGTCAGATACCTAAAGTCTATCCTACAAGCTGGCTAACTCCCTGTTTTCCACACAGGACCTACCCATGCACTGTGAACTGGGCTCAGTGCTGCATGGTTATTTCTACCTTTGAGCTTGGTAATTCTCCTTCTCTGTAGGCGTGGCTTTAAAGAGAAGCACATCAGTGATTTTGAATTTTAGAGGTTTAGAGCTCAACAAAGCCAAACCGTTTAATCATGAATTTCAGATCTCCCTGTCTAATCCCTATCTAATCAACGACAGAAGGAGTGAAGAAAACAAGTTACAATCAACCCATTCTGTCTCATAGTATGAGAAGTGGTTATTCCTCAGAGTCCTATGATTCCCAAGATTCCCTTAATTGACATTTGGGGAACTTAACAGCGACACTTACATATCACAGCTGTTCTATTGTGACATATAAACAAATAGGTATTCCCAAGTACCACAGATGTTCTCTGGGGACGTTGTATAACAGAGTTAAGATACCTGCCTTCTGATCAGATGTTTCTCTTTCTTTTCTCCTTCATATATATAGCTGACACCAGTCTTCCTGGCTGTGATAATTTACTTCCAGATCAAAACTTAATCTCAGGATCATGGATTCAACTCATACGTGGGCTTTTTGTCCTTCAGGCTCTTGTACCATGCTACTGTCTAAATTCTTTACAGCAGATTTAAAAATGTATCTTTTGAAATAAAAGAGAAAGTCTGGAACCTCCAAGAGTGAAATCAGCATTAGGAACTATCTGAAGCCACAGGTGTCTTAACACCAGAATCTCGGACTTTTTAGGAAAATTCATTTATTTTTCCCTTAGCCACCTGAGCTCAGAATACTACTAAGAAAGAGGAAAAAAAAAATCTATCATTCTTCCAGCATGACTTCTTACAGGCTTTGGTGTGCTAGTCCTGAATGAAATCTCTGCTTCATGAGACATATTCTGGACTCTGATGAGGTTCTTAACTCCATCCAGCCAAGGGCAGTACCCTGTAACCTGATGATAGGGTGTCTTGTCCTCTTCAGAACACTGCAGGGATGGAGTATCGTGGGTTTTGAAAACATTTATATCCATCCTGTGGTATCATGTCAAGCTCATTCTTGCTAGAAACATTATGAATAACAGCATTGACCATATAATAGCAGTAAGTGCCTTTGAATTTGAGATTTATTTTGCTATTCATTAACTTTCTTGCTACATTAAAGTAGCAAAGACAGTACAACATCTTCCACCATTCTATTCGTTTCTTTTTTAAACAGAATCAGCCAGATCACAGTCTCATAGGAACATCAGTCTCATGGAAAATTCTTGTGTTGTTAACTCTTCATTGTAAGAGATACAAATGCACTGTGGAGCTCTGGGGAGATACTGGAGTTGCTTGACAAGAATTAGGCTGAATCCAGAAGATCTGTTAGGTATGACCATGCTCTGGCTGTACAAAGGAAAGAAAATGCTACCATGACTTTCCAGGTAACAGAAATTGAGGACAGGCAGATCAGAACATCTATCTTCAGTTTGCCAGGGTGTATCAGTGCATGCAAATTGCATGGAAGATAAACGATGTTTTCTCTTGCTCTGCAGGTAGGCAGAGCTGCCCAGGGTGACAAGGATCCATCTTACTGGCTGGTGGGAGGGAAGGGCTTGGCTATGCTTCCATGGCTAGGGCTGCCCTGCTGCCTCAGAGACATACTCACACAGGGACACAAGAAACACAGGATCACAGCCAAGCTGCCAGCTGTCTGTCCTAGCAGCAGCCAGAGCTGCTCTTTGGGGACCACATGTGAGCATGGCCACATTCTGCAGCCCATCCTCTCAATCTCCCCAGCATCCGTGCCTGTCAGCTCTTAGATACTGCTCCACCAAGAAAACAAACCTTAAGTCCCCACCCCTAAATCCTAGGTTTTAAGCTTTTTTGTTACAAAATTACAGCCAGCATGAAGAGAGATCTTTGGCAAAGAAGTAGATGTAGAGTGATGCTGACATTGATGAGTCTTTATCATACACATCTGCGTGCATCAGAAAATATAAAGAATGAGAAAAAGTAAAAGGAAAAAAGTCTATGAGAATCATTAATCAATGATAAGAAACAGAAAGATATAAGACAAATCAAAAAGCACAGAGTAATGACTTGCACTTTATCACTTAAGACTGGAATATCATTGAATAGAAAAAGAAAATCAAAGGAAAGGATTGTATCAGCACAGTTGATTCCCTCTGTCATAAGATATGAGCAGTAAATAAGGGCTGTTTCTGTGTCAGGAAAACAGAGCTGTTACACCCAGCCACCAGGCTGCCATGTGGGCAGCAGAAGTAACTCAGGATGTGCAGGTTTCAGTGGTGGTTTGGTACCCAAGACAAAATTTCATAGTAATAGTTATTCTGTATTTTTCCATAGTGTAATTATTGTCAGCTGAAAGATAAATTGAAATGATGCATGGTCCAGAAAACTGGGGTTTCAAGAAAAGAATTTTAGTCAAAGCTTTGCAAAGTTGTGCAAGGGAATTGAAATGAATGAAAAGCGTGTGTCAGAATCCCTTAGACAATCGTGAAGAAGTTTCCAACAAATGGGTATTCTGGCTAGATGGCAGATTGCTAATAGAATTATGCATTTCAGAGGCAGAAAGGGACAAATGTGTTCCTTTTGTTTATGACTTCCTGCATAACATAACTGCAAACTTCGGAATCAATTGCAGGTGTAGGAAGTTAGGAAAGGAAGGTAAACAACCAGCATGGTTGAACCAGGATCCTCTGGTCAAACTGAAGAGCAAGAAAATGCACAGGCAGTAGAAGAAGGGACAGGTAACCTGAGAGGAGTATATGGATGCTTCTAGGCTGTGTAGGGATGGGGTCAGGAAGGCCAAAGCCCAACAGGAACTGGACTTGGCAAGGGGAGCAAAAAATAAGAGCTTCTATATCTATATCAACTGGAAGAGGAAAGACCAGGAAGGTATACCCTCCTCTCAAGTGTGCAACACAGACAGGCTAGTAACAATTGACAAGGAGAAGACAAGTATTCAACAACTTTTTTCCCCCTCAGTCTTCACTGACAACTGCTCTATGCATAGCCCTTGAGCAAATGGTTTGGAAGGTGGGAACTGAGGTAACAATGTCCCTCCTGCTGTAAGTGACAATCAGGTTTGTGACCACCTGAGGAATGTGTATGTCCGCAAGTCTATGGGTCCCAATGAGATGCATTCCAGAGTCCTGAAGAAATTGGCTGATGTAGTCACCAAGACTACATCATAAAAAATCATGGCAGCCAGGTGAAGTCCTTGATGACTGGAAAAAAGACAGTGTCAAGAAGGTTAAAAAGGATGACCCAGGTAACTATCGATCTGACAGTCTCATCTTTATGCTGGGAAAGATCCTGAAAGCTACGCACCTTTACAACCTTAAACTTTCACACTTCTGATTACAGACGTACTGACATACTGGCAGAATAGAAAGATAGAAAAAAGATGCACACATGAACACTATCCAGTATTTTCCAGAGTTGAAAGAAGAAAGTATAATGCAAGGAATGGTCCAAACGCTCTGTTTTTGGAATGCTTAAATAATGTCCTTATTACACGCATTTTTTTCCATGGAATTTCTCTTTCTAAGACTCTAACAATATAGAAAAAGAAGGAAAAAAGATATAGATATTTTTGATTAACTTCTGTACTGAATTTCTAAATAAAGTGGTAAACCTGTTCATTGTTTATTGTTATTTTCTTTCCCTACTCTTCAATATCCAGGCTTTTACTGCAAAGCTTGTGAAAGTTCACATGTAAAAGCAATTCCACATTAATAAACATCTATGCTTGGTATTATTAAAAGCAGGAAATTTTTATTTTCATTTTTTTTTAGAAAATCATACAGTCTTAAAATGAAGTGATAAAGAAATCGGTACATTACTTTGAACCATTGTTAAATGCCTTGTTAAATGAAGGATACATACTTCGTCAAGTTGACATTGTTCATTTCAAGTGTCTCCTTATTAGACAGTATCACCTGTCGGTAATAGGCATTTAGATTAAATGCCTTATTTACTGAAAAAATGAACCTTGTGCTGTGAGAAAAATTTGTCCTCTCCGTATAGTTAAAGGCAGCAGCTGAGTCACAGTCATTTGACTACACAATATAGCATTTCTAGTATGTTAACATCGCACATTGTTGTATCTGATAACTTAATTGGCAGCGTTCAATCCCTTGAGATAATTTTTTTCTTTCATTTCAATTTTCCCTCATAGAAAAGTTCTTTTTGCCTCCTGTACAGACTTTTACTAATGAAAAATGGTATAGATACTTTATTAGTGCATCTCTGTACCTTGTTTTTCAATGTCAGCTGACACTGAAAATTGACTTTTGCCAAGAACATTATGGGTGATATTTCTCTTTCCGTCTGCAAGCAAGGTCTTCCTACCTAGACTATATGCTACGAGAACATGATTAATACAAGTGGGTTAAAATATTTATTCTGTATTTGTTTTATTTGTCTGGAAAATACCTAAAGCAATCAGAAAATAAAATCTGCCAGTGATAAGCCCTTATCTGGCAAGTCTAGCCCTCAGCATGTCTTCTGGGAAGGAAGGCAACTGAGAGAGAGGGATCTGAATCTCAGAATACCCAAGGAAAAGCTTTCAAAAAGATGTATGAGAAACTGAAGGTCCAAACTTGAATTACAAATTAAGAATGTAGTTTATAGTCCAGGATAGTTTAATTCCTTTGTTGTAAGGGAAGACCCAGTCAGAGAATCAATCATAGAATAGCTCAGGTTAGAAAAGACCTTAAAGATTATCAAGTCCTACCACAACCTAACCATACTACCTTAACTCTAACTTTATTTAACTTAATTTTCCATTAAATCATGTTCCTGAGCACCACATCCAAACAGTTTTTAAACACACCCAGGGATGGTGACTCAACCACGCCTCTGGGGAGCCTACTCCAGTATTTCACCACCCTTTCCATAAAGAAGTTTTTCCTAATATCCAACCTAAACCTCCCTCCCCTGGTGCAACTTGAGGCCATTTCCCCTCATCCTGCCACCTGTCACCAGTGAGAAGAGACCAGCCCCACTCTTGCTGTAAGCACCTTTAATATATTGGAAGAGAGCAATAAGGTCTCCCCTCAGCCTCCTCTTCCCCACAGTACGCAGCCAGTTCCTTCAATCTTTACTCATAGGGCATATTCTACAAACCCTTCACCAGCCTTGTTGCCCTTCTTTGGAGCTGCTACAGCACCTCAATATCCTTTCTATACTGAGGCGTCCAAAACTAAATAAAGTACTTGAGGTGGGGCTTCACCATTGCCAAGTACAGAGGCAGGATTACTTCCCTGGTCCTGCTCACCACACCATTCCTGATATTCCAGTCATATTAATGCTGTGAAGAAGCTCTTTATGGGAAAAAGTAGTAAATATTGACATGCATCTGAATGTCCCTGTTTGTGGATGCCTAGAAATTAACAGGACCAAACTCGCACTGCATGTAGGTCTCCCTACAGGAAAGCCCTTGTTTATGTAAATACCCAATTCTAACAATTTGCAAGCAGCTGCTAACCACAAGAGTTTTAAGTGCCACAGTGCTATTTTGATTGCTAATCTCTGCTTTGTCCCTGCCTCTCTGTGGATGTGCTGTAAATTATTACAATTAGTTGTGATGGACAGCTTTAGAAAAGCGTCCATTAACACTGCTATAGATTAGAGACCCTCCTAATGTCTATTAATAACCCTTGCAGGTGATGGCAGTGATGGAGGGGAGGGACACTATCATTTATCCACTGTGACTGGAAATTAAAGGAACTGGCTTCTGAATAGTTGCTCCTTTTTCCCCACTCCTTTTTTTCCCCTCTTTTCTGGACATAATACTGAGATGTGGAGTAAGACTGTCATGCTAAAATGGCTATGATAGACTCCCACAATGTTTTGCGATACTAGTTTTTTTCTTTTTTTTTTTTAATGTAGCACTTTGCAGACATGGAGTTTCATATGTGCTCAAAGCAGATCTTTAGTACTTTCTTTCAAATGTTGAAAAAGGGCAAGTTAGCACTTAAAAAGGTAACAGGAGGCTTATTATACAGTGGGTGGCAAGTGGGCAAATGGCAGAAGAAACAGCCTCTCTGTGACCCTGCTGACCCCTGCAAGCTGCAGAAATCAATGGAATAATCAAACCAATTAAGGGATACCAAGGAGTTCAGGGAGGCTGAGAATGGAACTAAGGAATGCAGTCATTGATTTGTTATCACAGAGCAATTCCAAATAATAGATTTATAATTCTATTGTTTGCCACATGGTTCTTTCTCTTCTATAAACCAACTAAATAGAAGCCCCTCTTCTGCTGCAGGTGTGTTATGTAATTATCCCTGAGAAAGGTGCTTTTGTCCTCCTTGCTATTTAAAATACGGAAGATTCATTGAGACAAAAAACAAATGAGTGAAAATGGTTTATGGCTCAGTAGGTGAAAGCATAATTCTCACTGCATTTGTGGGATGTAGGAGATGTAAATGCTAAAAAAACCTGAAAGTGCTCTTCTTGTTATCCTAACATTAAATACCTTAGGCAGTAGTCTGTTGAAAGATGCTCCAGTCCTGAAGCGCGAAGGTGAGCAGCAGACCCTACCTCTAGCATCAACATGATGTCACCTTACTTCAGCTACCCTGGCCTACTGTCCTATCACAGGGCTCACTCTCTTACACATATCCAAAGAAAGTGTTTCCACTGTGAACCAGAGATAATATTCTGCAGCAAAGCAGGTGCAACATTATCAGGATAACAGTACAAGACCAAGTACTTGCCAAGGGTCTGGGTCTAACATCTACTGCAGGCACGCAGGTATGGGTCTGTCCCCTTCTCAGCATGCTGAAACAGGCCTAGCTGCATTCACACAGCAGAATTTTAGTCTCCTAAATGATGCTGTTACATAGATACACTTTTGACACGAGATGTGTCTACCTCAGTTTCACAGGTATTATAAGATTAATACTCATTTTCTGTCAAGGTGTTCCAAACATTACACAACACAGCTGCATTTCATCTTAATTTGCTTTAAAAATGTCTCTAGATTTAGGAGAAGCAGCCAAATCCCATGCCTTAATACGGTGTTCCATAAAAACCTGTCTGAGCTGCTGGTGGAGATCCTGAAGTCTCTCAAAAACACATAAAAATTCTGTCTCAGAGGTCTAGGAAATGTTTAGAATTAATTTGTGTATGAATGACAGGAAGTTCTGAAAATGGTTTAGAAAATGGTTTAGTTAATTTTTGCCAACACTTTCACAATAAAGCACGAATTATGTATTACCAGAAGCAGTCATTATACTCCAGAGCTGTTCTCTTTAGCAGAGAAACAGCTACTTTAGAATAGATAGCTGACAACTGGAAGAGAAACAAGCACCCGAGCATGGAGCGCTTTACCACTTAGATGTACAGTCAGCTGAGATACATTTCTTTAACTGTGTGACACCCCAGAAATCAGACATAAAATTCCAATGCATTTTTGCCTGACAAAATTCTTCTTAAGTAATTTATTTACCATTTACTGAAGTACAACCATTCATTGTTCATTGTTCCAATTTGTTGAATACAGTGAAACCGCACAGCTGATAGCAAGGCAGAAGCTAAGTGGCAACATCATTATGTTGAATTTGGGAAGCAACTTGTTTGCATGGAAGACCTTCATTGTTCAATTCTGACTGTGTCATCAGGCTAAAGAGACTAGACATGGAGGCTCTGAGCTTTGTATTTTGCAAAGTTTCTGTTCAGAAAATGCTAGCACAACAAAAGAGCTAGCATGGATGCCACAAACTGGACGGATCCACAGAGCCCGCATGCAGCAGTTAGCATCATCCTGTTTGTAAAAAGACAGATGTATTTGACCTTTCATAACATACAAGTGAACTAAAGAAAATAAAATATCCCATATTCTTTAAAGATACAGAAAGGATTAAAGATGCCTCTTGAAAGTAAATACCTTGAAAAATGGGGTTATGTCTTGTTAAAACAGTTCAGGGTTACAACTTCATTCAGTGATACTACATAAAAATCAATAGGCATAGCATATTCCCAGGGATGAACTATTTACAGCTTCCTACTAGGTACTAATAATAGTATGCACTTTCTTCCAATTAAAATGGTAACAGCTGTTACTTTAAAACTATCTTGACAGAAGATGGGGTTCCATATTAGTTAATAATATTTTTCCATTTGCCTTTCACCCATTTATATGCTACCACTTAGAGCTGGTGGAGCATGACACTGCCAGATGCGCCCACAGAACAGCAAGGAGGACACAACACCAGCAATAGCTGTGCATCCACTCACTGGCTGCACTACATGTCCAGGAGGATGGAGGGGAAGAAGGAGAGCAGCTGTTTGCTGCCCAGCAAAGTCTTATGGTGTAAAGCCTCAGGCATAGCATCCTGCTCATTTGGAGGGCCTTTGTCAGGAGATGCTCCCTCAGGCGTAGTGCAAACATTTAAAGATATAAATTCTTCATTGATAAAAGGATTTCAATCTTTATTTACATATATTATTAAAATAATTACCCTGGGTGAAATTATTAAATTTTACTTAGCATAGTACAAGACTTCCGAGAGAGCAGAAGACAGACACTTTCCCTTTCCCCCCAAAAAGGCCTACATGATTGGCAAACGTGCTAAATAAGACTGAGGGGGTTTTTTAAAACCAGAAGGTGATGTACAGTTGACTCACTTGTTATGTTTTCTTTTTCTTCTTGAATATGCAATCGGCATCTGTTTTACATTACAGATACATTTTGACATTGTGTCCACACCTGTGTCTCAAAGCATGGCAGCAGCACCCAAATACTATTTTCTTGACTTTGCACATTGCTTTGTTGTGTACACCCAGCCAGGTGGATACCCGTGGCAAATAAGCTAGGGCGCCATATACAGAGAAAGGCAGTAACAGACATTGCTACTTTAAAACAGTTTAGGATCACCCACAAAAAACAGAGATCACAATCTGGTAATAAAGAAAGAATTGCTTACCCCCCTTTCCAAGTATCAAAAGTCACCAAACGCTCCAGAGGAGATGCTCTCCAAGAAAAGAACCATCTCTTGTGGTGGCCAGCTCTTAAATGAGGTTAGAGAGCCTGGCTCCAGCCCTTCTGGTCACACAAGTGAATTCCTTCCACCTGTGCTCCCAGGGCTGCTACCTCCCTTCACCAGGTGCTCAATCACTCGTCCAGGCCATGACTCAACTCCCATACGCTATCTCATCACCTGCAGAGCTGTGCATCACGTCTGCATGCAGTGCTCTTGGGAAGGAACTAACTTCTCAAAGTAGTTAGAACTAAGTGATTTCTGAGGGCCTTCTAGCCGAAGCCATTCTATGACTCTAAGCTTTCTCCCTTCTCCCCAAAAGCCTCACATGTTGCATGTGGCACAGCCCATGCGGAGGAGTGGATGGGGCACCTCACCGAGGCAGCTCCCAGCAGTGCAGCACTAGCCGGCTGCTGCAGGGATATAGAGTGAGCAGCTGAAGCTTGGCAAACTGAATAGATGTGAAACCAGGCTTTTTTTTAAAGTAGGGAAAGCAACAAGCCATGGGAATAAATCATTACAGATGAAGTGTCCTTGCTGCCACCACCTGAAAGTGTAAACAAATGTGGGGTTTATTTTGAAGTCTCTGCCCTGCTTTCTCCAGCTATTGTGAATGTTATGACTGGGTAGTGCAGTTATAATGATGTGGGGTCTTTGTCCTTTGCAATAGCCACAGTCACACATAGGGAAGCACAGCAGCCTCTTGTGGCCCTTACAGAATATTTATCTGTTAACACCATAACACCAGTGTGGGTACACAGGGCTGCCACTTGCTCATCCAACATCATTTTTCCTGACTTGTGCACGTAACCACATCTGTGGCATCAGGAAGAGCAGCACAGCAGCAGCACAGGTGGGGACGAAGAAATAGTACTGGGCCCAGACATCCACACTGCCCACAGCAGGGGGTGAAGCACCTGAGCTGTGCACACAGGGGCTGCTTGGCTTCACCCAAAGGGGAGTCAGTTTGCATGCGCTCATGTTATGTGATAAGTGGTTTGCTTAAATAGTGCTGATCAGAACCACAGTGATGATGTGGATATGTGCCTGCTAACATGGCATAAAATGGTCTTATCAAGGAGAACCTTTGATTATTATAGTGATCTGCTCTGAGTCCTTAAGAGAGCAGGAAACCTCACACCTTGAAGTTCCTGGGCCAAGAATGTAACACCTTAATATGTAGTTGAGACTAATCAGTCTTGACAAGGTAGCAGGATCTGACTGTTAAGAAGTGAGACATGTAATTTTGGATCTGAAGGACATATGGTTTAAGTCGCATGTACAAAGAAAAATATTTACATCAGAAAAACTAGATGAAACATATGGAACATCATTTCTAACCTAAGAGAAAACAGTGCCTATTAGCAGTTCTTGTCTTCTCTCTAGCAAGATTAATATTAGACTTCATTTATTTTCCAAATGACGTTATTATTCAGTAAATAGAATATGAAGCCAAGGAACAAAAATGGTTCAGTTCTTGGCAAACTTTTTTCTCATCTTGCTCAATAATCACAATTATAATGATTTTATTCATAGTCACATTAAGTTTTTCCCTATGGTAAAATTAGAGGCAAAGGGAAGTGAATGATCTGTTCCCTAAATGTGAAACTAAAAGCAATACATCTTGCTCCAACATTAAACAACCATATTTATGCTCCAGATAGCCAACGACTGAATCAAAAATGACTATTCTGATGAACCCTGGCATTCAGCTCTTCCTTTTCTCCTTGTTTAATAGCAGAACAAAATGTCAGTCTAATAAATTAAAACATCAAGGTCTATATCTACGAAGAACCCAGAATGTCAGAAAGATTGCTACTAAATTGCTATATACAAAGTCATCAATGTCATTTGAGAAATCAGGATTCGAGAATCAAATATGACACTGAACAGACAGATATGTGCCCTGTTTTATTCAAAACAGGGCCATCATCTCTTTATATTTGTACCAGAATGAGGGGGACAAGATTTAAGACTATGATGAACTTGTGCTTAATCAGACACACAACTGAAAGCACTTGGAGCTTGAGGTTAGCAAGAAAATTGTAAACAGACAAACTGAAAGCTAACCGTCGGTTCACTATTGCCTGGTGAAAGGTCTAGTGCGCAGTACCAGGTCATGGTTGGACTCAATGATCTTTAAGGTCTTTCCAACCTGAGTGATTCTATGATTCTATGAATCTATGATTCTATGATCTCCTGATAAATTTTTGACACTGTGACTCAAATCTGGAAAACTGGAGCTAAGACAGGCTGCAATGACTCAGATAAAAATCCCGGAACCTTGGAAGATGTGTGATTGATATGCTGAGAGATGAGTGAGTGATGCATTGATGTAAATTTGCGGCAATTGTTTTATATTTGCTTGGCATTAGTTGAGGGTCATTCTTCTGGGTTTATACCTGTCACCTACAGCAGATTGAGGAAATTTCAGGGAAGAAAACGTAATAAATCTGCTAAGCTTTTATGAATGTTAAAGGTTCTGTAATGACAGTGACAGCACTGACCTGAGGAATGTGAATTATTCTGGAGAAATGTTCACATGGAAATTATGGTTATTATGTTCAGCAACTCACCAAACCTAAAACATGTATGATTGCACTTGAATAATGTCTATTGCTTTAATCAGTGCTATGCCATGTTCTAGGCAAAGCTCGTGGAGAAGGAATGCCCCATCAGTATTATGAAATAAACATTAGTTATTTACGTATAACTAATGTGGTACACAGCAAGAGGACGTGTAGCACTACTTCCTCTAGTACAGTTATAAAGGAAGGAATCTACCGGAAACCAAAGCAATACAGCTAGATGTGCTACACTGTGTTTGTCTCACCAATACTACACTTACTACAATAGGTTGAATTTTCCACAACTTTTGTCAATGAAGTCCTTTTTGGGATTACTTTTTGTTAGATTGGGAAAACTGATGCTCATTCCCTGGAGTGGTGTGAGACAGGCAAAATCGCTGAGATGGCACAGAGGTTCCGTCTCGCCACCCTACGCTTGTGTCAGTGCCTGCACTTGACAAAAGCAGCTCCTACAATGTAGATCTGAGAAACCTAGTTTTTCTGAAATGTGTGAGGCCAGGAAAAACACACTTAGCCTATAGCAGCTGAAATGCCATAGGTAGGCCAAAGGAAATCAGAGAACAGAACTATCAAAACCTGCTAGATTCTGAACAGTACTGAAAAATTAATCATTTGGTTACTCATTACTCTGCTGCCTGAAAATAAACATAAGTAAATAGTGACATCTATTTCTTTTTTCATTTGTCTGTTTTGTTTTCAGCTGACAAAACTTTAGGAATCCATGTTTGTCTAGTTTATGCTGAATTACTTGCTTTTTAGTTCCAGTGGCTGAAGGAATGTGAGCAATATTGAAGCCACATTCCCCAAAATAGAGGAGTTAGTCTTCTACTTCAACAAATAACATGGAGAAGCAGCACGTTTAAAAGAAATAAAAGGACTTAACTTATTTTCATGCTTATATATGCATATGTATGAGGAGAATCTAAGAGTTTATTTATACCTGGCATGGCTGTAGAACACTAGATATTTGAATGGAAAAATATGCCCTCTTTCCATGCCATGAATTTACCTCTTGAACTGTGAGTGGAAGAACACTCATAAGAATGTTCTTATGATTTACAGAGTTATTATAACTGACAGCTTAAATTTCATAGGGATATGCATTTTAATTGATAACCATAAAGACAGTGCAGTAAAGGTTATCTTACAACTATATTTGGAAATCGTTTTCATAACATTACTTAATTCCTCTAGAAGTTATCTCTAACAAAAGAAACTTTTTGCTGATATTATTAAGTAGACTTTATCTGAAAGTGACCCTATTTTGTCTTTCTGTGTCCTTATCTTTCATGTGATCCAGCAAGAATGGGAACCCAATTACTTCCCAGAGGTCCTTTTATAGCATATAACTGGGGTGAATTTTCTATCCCCAGATTGACTGGCCCAAGCATATTGCCCTTCCTAGAATAAACTGAACTCAAGCTGAAACCCTGCTCAAACAAAAGTGGGTGTGTAATGGTGTCCTTCAGCAGTTGACTACAAATAATTTTAACAGAACGCTGATATCTTTTTCTCCTGCTTTTGGAAACCTGAGATTCTGTGGCAGAGGTGCATTGACAGTGAAAAAAAACAAAACAATATTGTACTGTCATTTATTACAAATGATAGAGGCTCATTTTCAACATGAAAATAGAAGAAAAATAATGTGGTTTTTGTCTTGCAAGATTGGCTCTCGTCTCTGCCCATGCCACAGGCAAGAGCCCACCTCCATCCATCAGTAAAGCAGTTTGCCTCCTTGCACAAACTCCAAGCATATGCAGTATGACTGATGGCATTGTGAGAAACAGCAATATTATAACATCTTCCTAGACTGTGGAAGAGCATCAGCATTTCATGCAAACATAACGTCCTGGAAAGCTATTTGATTGGCAGCTTGGGCTTCGCTTTCTGCATTTACACTCCTCACTTATTAAAAGATGTCAGCTGTCCATAGGCAACATAGGCAACTTTAGTTTTGGCACCTCATATCTTCTGAATGGTTTTCCATTCCACCAATGTTCTGTCAAAATGATTTATTCATGTGGGGCATCAGCAGCCAGACTGCATTGTTGGACCTTTTTCTCCTCTATTCGAAGAAGAACAGGAGGTTTGTACTACTACTTCTGCAAACTAATTTTTTTTTTCTTTTTCAGTATGACAGTTACTGCATTCATTAACTATCATATCAAATTGCTAACAAAGAACAAATGAGTGTGAAGGAGTATATCTGTACTGTGCATGAAAGGAAAAATGTTTGAATTGCTTTCAGAAGTCAGAAGATGCAAAATGAGAACAAAGAGCTAGTGGACTTCAGATGAAACATATCGTGGGCTTGAAGGAAATCAATTGAGATTGTGTTTTCCGTGGTGTACAGTAAAGCTGTGTAATTCTCTGCTGCAGAGTTGCTGTGGCTTCTAAGTGCTCACATAGGATCAAGGAGACAAATTCTTGGAAGAAGAGTCTGTTGAGAGATATTCGTTATGAAGTTATTATTTCTGGTTCAATAAGTGTCTGAAGTACAAAATCTTGGAGGCTGGAATAGTATAGCCATGACGTATCACTACAGCCACTCACCCTGCAATTTTGCTGCTCTCTAACTGCTGGGCACACTCCAGGGCAAAGTACTGAGCTGACTGTCTTTGTGTCCTGGCCACTGCCAACTTCCCCTCGTGGGAAAACGTATTGAGCAACAAATACACTTGTCTGCATTTTGGAATAATAATTTCAATACAGATATAAGGAAAGAATTGAAAAAGTGATGAACTGACAAATCTCTTAAGTGCAGCAATGGATCTCATGGTGTTTGGTATCATGCCAGTGTCTATCTGGGCAATATATATATTTCTATACATTTCTGTATGTTTTGCCTAACTGTAGTAGGCTGGAATATTTTTACTTAGACTGAAAAAAAAAACAGGAGCTTTCTGGGGAGAAAGCTGTCAAAGGTGTGTAATGTGAGCTCATAGAATCATTAAGGTTGGAAAAGATGAGTTAGATCACTCAGTCCAACCCCAACCCATCCCCGCCATGCACACCAACCACATCCCTCAGTGCCACATCCACACATTTCTTGAACACCTCCAGGAACAGTGACTCCACCACTTCCATGGGCAGCCTGTGCCAATCCATCACCACTCTTTCTGAGAAGGAATTTTTCCTGATTGTGCTCATGTTGATTTACCAGATAGGTTACATAAAATTTTTTGCTCATATAAGATTACCAAATTAAATCATTGCTGGCCTTTATGCTACTATTTGCAGAATGTATGCTGGGACTTGGTTGTCCTTCTGTTATTTCTTAGGATTGGTTCAGATTAATCAGAAAGCTCCTGAAACCTTTACATAGCATTAGAGAGATTATGCAAGTTCATCAGCATCTTTAGTCCAAGTTTTCTAACTGCATAACAAGTATATATCCTTCCACTTTCTCCTCCGGGAACTGCACTTTCACTGAGCTCAACGCATGGAGGCTGAAAAGTTCAGCAAAGTAGAGATGTGTTAAGGGAAGAAAGAGAAGAAATAAACTCAAAATCTGCTAAGTGACAACTTCAGGAGCAATAACCTCCCTCTGTTCAGCAGTTAGAGTGGCAACCCTGGTGAAAATACATCTGACTATAAAGAGGAACTTCCACACTGGGAGATCTATTGCACAGAAAGAAAGAAGGTGCTACACTAAGCCGTCTGGGGTAAATATATGTGTTTCAGATAAGAGTAAGAAACAGGAGTTTTCCAAGGGCTGCTATTTTTACCATTCATTTGGCACCACCTACATTCTGTGTGTTATATTTAGTGCATATCTCATATCACAAACATAGTGGTTCGAAAACCCTAGAGAAATCATCGTACCAAACTCCGAAGTGCTTTTTCTTTAAATAAATGTCTTCCTCTTCCAGTCTTTTTCTCTTTTGCTTTAAAGGTTTGTGTTTGAATACAGCTTTCTCCTTCAGAAACCAGGCAGTGAGAAAACTGCACTTCTGTGAAATCCTAATCAAGATTTAGAAGAGCTTGTTGCTATGGAAATAACTGTGTCATTGCATGTTCAATGACTTGTGCAGACTTAAAGCCCAGGCTAAAGAAAAATCCCTCTGGTCTGAGTAAAATATATCAACAGAGGAAATCGATGGAGTAAATTGCATCAGTGATACAATAATCATGAAATTTTAGTCTTTATTAATAATGCTTTTGTTGGCTCTTGAACCTGCAGGCAGGGTGATCACCTTCCCCCAGGCAGGGAACTGCAGTAGGAAAAGGAATTGCTTGCACCTCAGTGCCCAAAATGAGCTTCATGTTTTGCTGTGAGTGCTTGATTGGGGTGGTTGTGTATGTTCTCACTTAGCAGTGCTGACACCATGAGTCCAGAAAGCATGACTCAGCTTTGCAAAAATTATGAATTTTCAGAGACAGAAGACACCCTGCCTTCTGGAGTGTGTGTGCATGCAGGTTCTGCAGTTAGTGCTGCCAGTTCTGGTGTGTCCCCACAAACTCTCAACCCCACAGAAATCCTATGGCAGTTCATTCTGCATACCAAATGAATCCAGATGCACTGTCCAAGTATCACTTCTTTCTCATTGAAGGTAAAGGTGCTGTAGCCTAGGTCATCAGCCAGCCTGTCCAACAAACACTCCAAAACCGGTTTTGTCCTTTCAACTTAGCCACATCCCAACGGTTTGCTTCATTTTGCCCATTTAATATTAACTGAATATCTAATTCACTTAAATTGAGGCAAAATAATCACACTACTGCAAAAATTGTCTATAATGTCAATATCTATTTATATCACCTCCTTCTAGACCAGGTTGCACAAAGTCCCATTCAGTCTGGCCTTGAATGACTCCAGGGAGGGGGCATCCACAGCCTCTCTGGGCAATCTGTTCCAGTGTCTCACCACCCTCACAGTAAAGAACTTATTCCTAATATCAGTTTAAATCTACCCTCTTCCAGTTTAAAGCCATTTCCCCCTGTTCTGTCACTACATGCCCTTATAAAATGTTCCTCTCCAGTTTTCCTGTAGTCTCCTTTTAGGTACTGGAAGGCCACTGTAAGGTTTCCTCAGAGCTTTCTCTTCTCCAGGCTGAAGAGTCCCAGCTCTCTCAGCCTGTCCTTATAGGGAAGGTGCTCCAGCCCTCTGATCATCTTTGTGGGCCTCCTCTGGACCTACTCTAACAGGTCAATGTCATTCTTGTGTTGGGGGTGTCATGGTTTTATAATTTTGGGTTATCGGTATTCCACATCATAACATCATGTAGTGCACTGGGAGTTAAAGAGTTAATGCTCCAGTTCCAGGTACCTGTCCCAGAAGAGAAGAAGAACTACATACCTCAGAGGACTTTGCATTCAGAGAGGAAATAAAATCCCTGGCAAAGTCACAGGACCAGGCTCTCCTCGACCCAACCTCATGTCTTGCCTCAGCAGAATCCTTCAGTTTTCGGACACTCTCATTTTATTTGATTTATTAGCTCCAAATTGAATTGTATTGTATTATATTGTATTATAGTGTGTTATCTTGCATTCCGATATCTTATTTAGTAAATTAGTTCATTTCTCCTCACATCATTGCCGCTATTATTTTTTTGGGGCCCATGTCTCTACTCTTTTTCCCTTACCCCCTTTTCCAGAGGCGCAGACCTGCAGGTCCCTCCACTCCACTAGTCACGGAACCGGGCCAAATCAGCCCATAAACCGTTGACAGGGGGTCCCAAAAGTGGATGCAGTACTCCAGGTGAGATCTCACAAGAGTAGAGTAGAGGGACAGAATGAGCTCCCTCATCCTGCTGGTCTCACTTCTCTTGATACAGTTGGTCTTCTGGGCTACAAGCACAGATGAGCAGATGTTCATCCTTTCTGGGGGTGTTCACAATTATATGAAGATTGCGGTTATGCCAGTAACTAAATTCTTTATAGAGATGGCTTTATAGAACTTTGACATGCTTGTTTGACATGGCTTGTTCTGTTCATTTGTGGGTCAACTGTAGATACAACATGCAAATTTTGGTTTTCTGATTACCCTTTACCTTGCTGTCTGGTTTTAGATCTGCATAATCCTCTGGTTGCTGCAAAGGCTTCCTGCAAAGCCATGTCTCTCTAATTTTGGAGGAGTACGTGGGACTTAATGCACAACTTGGAAAATCCCATAGTATAAAGGATGCTTAAGTCCAGTGTCAACAGGTGGATCTTGAGAGTCTTTGGCCTGTATACTGTGAATCCACAGTTTAACACCAACCTGATCCAGCTTGTAAGCCTTCTCATGCCAACAATGAAACTGCGGTGAAACTACTTTTAAATAGGAACAAAATTATCAGGTATCCCAACTGCAGTTCTGTGCCTTTTAATTTAACCTGCTGTGGCCTCAGGAGAAAAAAGAAACAGGAGAGTTAAGTTCAATGTTGGTGGAAGGACATGCTCTAAAAGCCTGATCATCCAGATGGAACAGATAAATCTGTTACTCTTTCTCTAAATATCAACACTGCATAATTAGCAGCTGCTAAAATAATGGAAGCCAATTGGAGAAAAACATGGTGTGTTCTACATTCATTTATTAAATACCTTATGTTTCCAAACAGAGCTTTCTGTATTTGCTGCAAAACTACATAGCTTCTACACAACTGAGCAAAGATGACAGCTCTTAAATGAGCTATTACTATTTCCATCAGGAAGATATGAGGAACTAGTCTATGTCTTTGAGGCAAAAATATATATTCATCAAATGGAAAACCTTTAAAAGCAGCACTATCTAAGATATCAGCATCCCGTCTCCCTTGGAGACAGCTAAACCCCACATTTATCTAAATTATCTTGGTAATATGACAGAGTGATTGCTCACTAATGGTCAGTAACAGTTTTCTTTGTCATTTTCCTAGTCATTACCTCCTCAGAATGAACTCCAGAATAAACTGCTGATGCATCGTGACTGGAATATAAAGCATGCTGTTACAACGGAGACAATTTCTATTAAACTCACAAACCTGTACATTGGACTTCTGACATTTTCATTTATGAAAAATAATACCCCTTTATTACAAACCATGATAAACTTTGATACATTTTATGCTTAAAAATGAAGCAAAGCAATATTTATTCTGCACAGATGTCTTCTGTATTCTTCCTTTTCTCCTCACTACTACTATACAAGAGCTGTGCTCACTGCAAGGCAAAGAGAACTGTTCAAAGAAGACTACTTTTGTAGACAGTGCATTTCATGGCCCATTCAGCTGCATGTTTTAATTTGGATGTTTAAATCTATTTGCCCTTTTTCAGGAGCCAGAGAGAGTCACTGATTACACAGTCAGCCTGAATCTCATTTTCCCTGCTGTGCCTGAGAAAAGCCCTCACAGAGGGCTCGCACATGGCAGCTGATTATTGACTCCTTTTGGTTCTCTTAAAAAGCGGAGATTTTCAGTACTGGCTTCCACTGTCTTTATTTCTAATTAAAAGGGGCTGAAGTTCATGCAGAGAGGGAGGAAATGAAAAACTCCAACAAAAGTAGCAAAGGAAACAATGTGTTGATGGTGACAAACTGCCTAAGAAACATCAGCCTAAGAAATAGGGTTTAATTAATCTGGTGCTCATAGATGGAGGACGGTATCTTCACGTGGGTCACATCAGACTGATGCAAACTTCTCACCTATGAGGACAGACTGAGAGAACTGGGGCCATTCAGCCTGGAAAAGAGAAAGCTCCAAGGAGACCTGAGAGCAGCCTTTGGTATCTAAATGGGGGCTGTAAGAAGGAAGGGGGACAGATTCTTCATCAGGGTTTGTGCGATAGGATGAGAAGAAATGATTTCAAACTTAAAGAGGAGAGATTTAGATTGGACATAAATAAAAAAGTTGGTATTGTTTGTTTGGTTGGTTTGTTTATTTGTTTGTTTTTTACTATAAGGCACTGGCAAGGTTGCCCAGAGAGACGGATGTACAGGTGTCCCTGTTCATTGCAGGGGAGTTGAACTTTTAAGGCCCCTCCCAACTCAAACAATTCTGTGATTCTAGGGAAGGAGCACAGCGTAACTCCAAAGAAAGAGGGGCCTGCCTGGAAAGGCTGATATTTCTAAGTCATCAGAACATAAGGACAGGACTTAGATCAGATTTATGTTTTTCTTAAAGCAGGCCACCAAAACATGTATTTCCACCTGGCCAAGGTTTTGGCTTGCTTGTGGCATTGGATGGATGCAGAAAGTTTGTTGGCAGCAGCTTTCAGGCAGAACTTTCCAAGTAATACAGCTATATTCTTCCTTTTTTTTTTTTTTTTTTTTTTTAATAAGGAGAAAAAAAAAGACATGAAGTGGAATTTTGACCACAATTAGACTTTATGATTCCAAATTGCATTAAACTTATTGCCTTCCCTGAAACACAGTGTTAGAGATTTGCATATTTATGTACATGGAAACAGTAGACCTCCTTGGCAGGAAATGCATTTACCTGAGAAGACAATGAAGGATTGGCACAGAAATGAAACATTTTTTCCTGCCAAAATGTTGGTGTATCATGGCTTGTCATGTCTATTCAAATTCTGTTCTCCTATTTTCAAAAAAGCCACCTACCATCTGAGTGTGATCAGTCTCCTGGAGGGCTAAGAAACAAAACAGTGCATCTGTTCCACGCACTGAGTGGTGCAGGAGGTGAGGGCTGGTAAATCCTCCAGACCATGTGGGTCCTGGCCCACAGGCTTGGGGAGTTAAACCTTCAGTATTTACAGTAAGAATCCCCACTGCATCCATGCTTTAGCATGGACTTAATTGTTATCTATTATTTTGAAAATACATTAATTTCTAAATTTACTAGAAGCAGAGTAAGAAACATACCAAGAATATGAGAGTCCAAGACCCAACAGGCCAAGCCAGATGAAAGGTCAGAGCAGCTCATTATTGCATTCCAAGTGCCCAGCATTGTATGGGCATCTACATTTGGCATCTGGTGGCAGCAGTTGAATTCCACAGTTAAATTATGCATCTTGTGTCAAATTGCTTCATTCTTTCAGACTTGCTTGAAATGTCATTTAATGCCCTTTAGTTGCTGCATGGTGAGAAACTATCTTTAATTTTTCACTTTCTCTTTACTTTTCTATAATAGAGTGTATTTTTTCTCTCCCAAGTCAAGATTTTTAATCTGATATTATATGGAATGCATTCCTTTAGACAAGGTTTGAATATTAAATGACTGATTGATTTGCAAATCAAGCAACTTAATGAAATGTTTTAAAGTAAAGCTAATGTGCCTAAGAAGAATATTTATTTGAAGGTCGAGATCAGCTTAGATAACACAGAGATGAGTCAAATTATTTTCACCATTTAGTCTTGCTCTTGAAACAAATTCAAACACTCAAAGATTTGAAAATATATAAATTGCTATAAACAAGCAGTGCAGATATCAGCAGGAGCCACCTAAACAAGTGTGAGAGAGGTGAGAATAGGCAGGAAGAAAGGGAGGAGGAGTTTAAGTAGCATAGAAAATTGTCTCCTCAAAATCATTTGAATGCAATAAGAAGTTAAGCTATTCTATAGCTTATTTCCAACTACAATTAGTTATTTTTCTCCAGGTCACCAGTCAATTCTCTTGACAAAGACCCCAGTCCTTCAAATGGTATGAATCTTGTTGCACAAACTGAAAATCTGCACCTAAATGTAACAGAGTTAGGATGAGATATAAGAAAACTTTGCTAAATCTATTGAATAGAAAACTGTCAATGGCTAATTAATAAGGAAAATCATGTAATTCTCCAAATTAAATGAGTCTCTCTGCCCTTTATCATCTCAGAACTAGCAGAACATATTGTGATAGCTCTTCACAGTGTGCAATGGATCTGCAGACAGATGTTTGACACTGAAGGAGAGTTTAATCTGTTCTGGAGCAATCTCAGACCCAAGCTTCATAGAATCATAAAATCATAGAATCAGGTAGGAAAAGACCCATAAGATCATCAGCTCTTACCAGAGCTGTCCCATGGTAAAAGAAACAGTAATATTGCAAAGGAACAGCTCTGTCCCAATACAGCAGAGGGTGAGAAAGCTAGTAAAAAACAATGTGGGCTGCATCACAGTGGGCAGCAAAAAACAGGAAAGTGAGGCCACACATGGCAAGGTAGGAGTGAGCAGAAGTGTGGATCTTCAGCACAGTGCAAGTAAGGAGGGGCATGGAGGGTGATGGGAGTCATCCAGTGAGTGGATTTGTGGTCAGAAACCCACTGAATACATAAATCTGTTGCTTAATGGATTGGGAATGCACCCTGGTATTATAGGATTTTTTTGCACTGGGATTCACTAGAGCCAAGTTGATATCACAGTTAATGCTTGTGACTAAAAATGTCAAAGATGTTATTGTAAACTAAGGGAAGAACCATCCAGACCATATAGAATTACAGGGAGGAGGCGAAGGAAGGATTAAAGCATTTGAATTCTCCCATTAGCTCTGCTTCATGTGCCATATCCCAGGGTTGTGGCAGAGCATGTTACAGAGCATCTCCACCCCCCCTGCAGCTTCCTCCATCCTGGGCATGCCTGTGGTATGGGAGCAGGCTGCCCAAGGGACTTGAACTCAGGAGCCAAAGGCTGGGCCAACCTGGAATGTCCCCTCTACAAGTGTTCACCACCAATCACATACTGGGTGCATCTTGTACCAGGCTGGCCCCTGGAGTGGACAAATGATATCTTCATTTTCAGTGTCACACATAGGGATGTATTTGCATGGAAAATAAATTTTGATATATTTGGAAGCAAGTGAGAGGCCTTTTTCTGACCTTAAATGACATGAACAATTCACTAATCCTCTCAGAAGCAACCTTGTCACGCTGCACTGACAATTCAGGGGAACTCCAAATCAGGGGGCATATGATTAGCATTAAATCGAAAAGCATTTTAATCCTGCTGCAGGATTAAAAGGGTGCTGGGAAGCAAAGTAGTGCTCCCGTCTGCCTCTGAATGAAATGTTTCATTCAGTAAAAGCAGGAAGTTCTAGAGAAGAAATGCTCGCACATTGAATTGGACAAGAGTGTGGTTTCCAGCTTTTATGCATCCATCTGTTGACTTCAGGAAGGTTGTACCAGATCCTCATCAGTGTTGCTGTAAGCAGAGTCTGGTCTGCAGCACTCAGACCTCACTCAGTTATGGCTTATCTGCAGCTCCCTAATAGAGAGGCTTACAAATAAGTGGCTCAGCTCAGTAAAAGCCACTTTATAAGCTGCCTGCTAGAATAAAAGCTTCCTTCTTTGATTAAAAGGTACTAGATTTATAAGAAGACAGCAGTGGTAGCCTTCCTGTCAGCTAACGAGAGCACACTGTTAATTAGTGTAGAGAAGCAAATGAAAAAATATATTTTGAGTCAAAAGTACTTGGATACAGCTGAAATGTGATTTCAGATATTTTTAAATAACTCACCACATCCTGGACCTAGAGACACAAAGTGAGCCTCATCTTTCTCTTGAACCACCATAAGTGCTCTGAAGGTGACTATTTTTTTAAGTCAGGATAAGGGATCATGGGGCAATGAAGCTTCTAGGTTACGTGAGCCAGAAAAGTAGCTGAAGTTCCTAAATCCAGGCCAGAGACTGAAAATTTAATGAGGTATTACTGTCCTCCTGCTACTTTTTCATTATTTTATCTGTTTAATTGGGTCTTGAACCAAGAGTGGACAGGGGTTTTCCTTTACAATCCATCTGTACAGTATCTCTAATGCACTTAATGATAAGAAATGAAATCCAGAGTATTGTGCTAAGACATATGTTCTACATTTATTCTCCCACCCACATTCCATAGTTTGATACAAATTTCCATCTAGTCGGTAGTATGCTTATGAAAGATGATAATTCAACATCTTGCAGTGGAGGAGGATGAAAAATCAAAAGGAAACTTGAACCTTCAGCATCTTTATTACGACATAATTATTATTTTTAAGACATTACACTAACACATTACTTGCTATGGCTTCTTGCATTTGAGTAAAAACTTCTTCACCAGGACATGATGCAAACGTGCTGCACGAGGAACCTAATGCTATGGTAACTGAACGGTATGACCACATGAGCTGAGGTTAGGTGCCCGGATTGCTACTTCTGCTTCAATTGTATTTTAGCTTTATTTTAATTCCTATTATCTTGCTTTGCAAATAGTCTATAAATGGTAAGACACTAAACATACACGCCAAAGATTGAATCTGAAAAACACACACATGCTGGCCTGTGTCTACCAAATGTGGATTTCTGACTGATTTCAAATGCCATAGTGGTTGTGTGAAGGCAGGCAGCAATTTCTGAAAGTTAAGTTTCAGTCATCACTACTTATTTCTGCGAATGAAAGCAGCTGACTTCTTGTGTGGAAGTGCTGGTGGGATCAGGGGCCACTGGTGACTGAGAACAGATATCTCCAGAACAGACTCCAAATCCTTAAGGAGATTGCCTGACTTGAACTATAAATCTCTTCATTTATTTCTCAAGCTGCAGGTGCTTTCAGATCGTGGGATAGTTTTACTGAAAACAAACAAACAAAAAACCAACAAAGTTGCTAATTTTAAATTGATTGCAAACTCAACAGCACAACTAATAATGCTTAATGTCATAACTCGCTAAATGAATCATAGCAGAGATAGGAAGGATCTCACACAGCGTAAGTGTGAGGTAGGCTTAGCCTCCACTTAAGAATGTAATTTGGTCACTGAGTCTCCAAAATTTTAGGGGAAACTTTGTCAACTTTGTGACTTCTGCATCTCCATTCCACTGCACCAGCTGCTTGAGGATGTCTGAGGGACCACAGGGCTGCGTCATGCCCAGTGCAGAGGGGATCACCCCTTCCAGGTGACCTCCTCTTGGGAAGGCAAAGCTCTTCTCTGTGCTGATGTGGCCTCACAGCAAGCACTGTGTGCAGCTTTGGGCATGGCACTATATGAAAGATATAAAGGTATTAAAGAGCAACCAAAGGAGAGCTGTGAAGATGGTGGAAAGTCTGAAGGCCAAGATGTGTGAGGAGCAGCTGAGGTGCATGGGTGTGCTCAAAGCAGAGGAGCTGAGGGGAGGCCTGATGGCGGCTGCAGCTCCTCACAGGGGCAGCTGGGGTCAGGGAATGGTTCTGCACCAGACGGCGGTGGGCATGGAATGGGCTGCACAGGGCAGTGGGCACAGCCCTGAGTGCCGGAGTTCAAGGAGCATTTGGACACTGCTCTCAGACATTGGGTTTGGGTTTGGGCAGTACTGTGTGAAGTTAGGGATTGGAACTGATAATCCTTGTGGATTCCTTTCAACCTGGGATGTTCTATGATTCTGTGAACTCTATCTCCCTCATCTTATAAAAGCATTAAGCTCACCAGAACAAGTTGATGAGGTTGCTTTTCTTTTGCTTGTGGTCCCTGCATGGGGACCTGTAGCCATCTGGCCCAATGTAGCCCATGGGGGAGGATGTCTGACTCCATCCTGCTGCCTGAGGCAGTCATCTGGGACCTGATCTGTGCGCTGTTTTTGCTCCACTTTCATTCACAGTCCCACTGCAGTTTAGGAAGCTGGAGGCAGAGGCACAACAGTGGTGAGCGGGAGATAAAGTACAAATTTAATAATTGTTTTAACATACTGTGTTAAAAAAAAATCAAACAAATGCACAGCTTAATGATTTTAAAATAACTGAAGAGCAGGCCATCTTTTGCCAGATGACATCATTGTTGTGGTGTTCATTTTTATCTGTTAAATTACGATGTCAAATGAAGACCACAAATAAAACTACTGCCTTTCTGAAACTGAAGTTATAAATATTGAATAGATGTATTTCAGTGAAAAACTCCAAGCACATAACAACATCTCTAGCATAATATTATAGACAGTTAAGAAATTGAATTAACTTTTTCTTTCAGAGAAGTTCTATTAAGAAAAGTAATCCCTTTTCTGTTTGCAGACTGATACTTGTAAGGTTCTGGCTAGACCTGAGTGCAACGTCAGTGCTCAGATTGTCAAGGCAGCATTTTCCTCAGACATGAAACATGGTTCAAGTGCAAGGGCTTACACAGTAAATCAACAACACAGCAAGTAACAGCATGAAAATACAAGATAAAAATGGGAAGCTTCTCATGCAACTTCCTTCAAATCCTTTTGGTTTTGTTACAGATTAAAATTTCAGCTCAAAGACTCTGGTGGGACTTTTCATTTGTTAAAACTGAGCAAATACAAGGAGTATAGCAAGAAGTATGCCTGTGTAAAGATAAGCATATTCTTGGACATCTTAAAGATTTTTTATAATACCTTTTCAGCACTCAAAACCCTCAAGTGACTGATGGATTTTCTTAAGAATAGCCAGCATGAATTAAAGAACAAGCAGTGCTCTGCTGCAAGGAATGCTCAGCATGACAGGAGGACAGGCAGCTGTTTTCCCAGGAAGTTTTCTTCAAGACAGAAACATTAATTCCAGAGTGACTGTAATGTTCCTAAAAATGTCATTAGCCTGAAGATCTCACTGCACAAACCAGAACAGCTCATCTCTCCTCTGTGATCCCCAGTGTCATCCACCAATCCACCACAGAGCTTATTTCTGGTTATGCAAGAAAATGTCTGCCACTTAAAAATATCAGTGGTCAGTGAGGTAAAGCAGAATTGCATGGTGGTATTGTCCCCCAATGTAGATGGCTAACTTTAGCCATACAGAGAGTAGCAGAATTATTTAAATGAATTAATTCCTCAGAAATTCCCCATGAAAATCTTGCTCTTTTACAACATGGATGAATAACTTTCTTAAAAGAAGATCTCCAAAAATTAAAGCCAAGCTAAGAAGGTATCATGTGGTTCAAAACTGATCAAGCACTTCAGTTAAGAGACATGGTCTTCAAAAAACTCTTTTCAAACCCATAAAATTACTCATCTCTTTCAGAATTAATTAAGAAGAATAATTGAAAATTGACCCATGCAGAATGGGAAAAGGTCATGTCAAAAAAATAAACAACATTAACTTGACACTGAATAAGATAGTAAGAGATGTTATAGACTAACAACTAAGAAGTCTCATGAGGAAAACAGTGCCGTGGTGTTTGAGTGCTTGTGAGAGAACTGCAGAGGAGCATGCCCTCTTCATGGGAGTTTGTGCCAGCCCTCTCCTGCTGCCGTGAGAGGAAGAAATACCACAGGGCTGAATGGTTGTTGAGAGAGGGATGGAACAGGGCATAGGAGACCTCTGCTGCCTTATGGACTTGTGCACTGAACAGCAGTCCCTTTCTTGACCATCTCTGTTATTTCAGTCATGTGGATTTAAGTGACTTTTCCTACTAGAGGTACTTGGGATTTTCACCCCTTTCTATGTTTATGACCAGGTGTTTCCCCTGGTGTTCAGGACTCCCTTTGCTCTTCCCTCCCTTCCCTTCCTCTCTCTGGCAGAGCTCAGGCAGCCATCATCCCTCTCCTGCTCAGAGCAGGCATTGTGGAGAGGAGCACAGCACTACAAAAAGTCTCTTCAGAAAGGAGCAGCTGAGAGCAAGTTCCCATCATTTGACTGTGTGTCTGGTGTACTGATCTGAAAATGAGCCCTTGCAGCCTGTGGGATGTGACAGCCCATTACAGCCCCCCTCCTTGCTCCTGCCTGCTGCATCCTCACACATAAGTAGTGCACAGCCTCAGAGGCTGCCTGCACTGAGCAGACCAGGCAGTAAACCCTGCCTATGCTCCAGCATATGAAATGAGCAGATGCTGAAAAATGGAGGTAGATCTTTGTATAGCATGTAATGATTAAGTGCAAATAGTGGTCTAGACAACAGCTTAAGACAAATCAGAACCGGTACTAAGGCTCATCATGCTCCAATAATTGTTGCAATCTGCATGGGAAGACTTGTGCTGGACAAAGAAAACCTGTGCTCCTGAGAGAAAATACGCTGAAGAGTAAATTCTTATTAAGTGATAATTATCTGTTGATGAAAGGTTAAGCCAGTTGGCAACTGAAGAGTTAGGGAAAGAACACCATAATGTTTCCTGACAGATGCAGAGCTTACACTGTCATTGTTCAGTGTAAGCAGTAGAAAATACTGCAGTTCTGCTCTTTCCCTATTAAGAACGTTCACTTTTTAATTTGTTTTTAAGAGCATGACCCCTAGTCCCACAGAGGAAATGAAAAGCAGGTTTCTCAGAGAATAAAGACAATGAGACAAGAAAAAGAAAGAAACCAATAAGAGAAGAGCATCACATAGGCACAGATAGCTCTCAGAGACATCCTGGAAAGAAGGGTATTCATAGCTCACTGTAGCTTCACGCCTGACAGAAGACGATTTGAACGCAATGCATTTTGACCATTTCACTCCCAAATACAGAGCATGCACCGCAACTGTTTGGAGGCGAGATGAAAGGCTATAATCACTGCATGCTGGCTTCTCCTGTTAGCTAGTGCCTCTTCACACGTTCACAGAGACAGACCTGCCGATCTCCCAGCCCTCGTCCCTCACTCAGCTTTCCAGCCATCAGCAAGAGGCAGTGGGAAGGAAGCAGCCTCCAGAGAGTGAGTGAGTACAGTGATTTCAGCAGGGAAGGTCGAGCAGTTGTCAGTGGGAAGGAAATGAATTGGGATCTAAATCTAACTAACTAAGCAACCTAGGTTACTGGCACTGTAAATTGGGTTAAAATTAAGTCCTACAAAGAAAATCAATGGGAAACGATAAGGAAGGAAGTCAAAATGACAGCAGAATGAGAGCTGCCTCAAGAGAATAGGTCAGAAAGAGAAAAGGAAAATTGTGAGGCAATCCAAATCCAAATGGTAGGGGGAAAAAGCAAAGAGAAATTGGGAGGGGTTTGAGAGAAAGTCAAAGAAATTATTTATTTGAGACAGGTATGTCAGCTTGCAAAACAGAACATGAAAAAAATAAAAGGAAGAGACAATTCTAATGTCTAAAAGCATGTGAAATGAAGTGTCTGAGAATAATTTTTATGCCATGCATTTGTTTACATGGAATTAGACTTCTATTGACACACAGATGTTGCTTTTCAGAAAAGAACAACAACAACAACAACAAAAATTGTTTCCCCTTTTCTCTTTTCCAGGCAGGAGCCATTGGGCTGTGCCTGGGGAGGGCTCTGCCTCCCTCAGCCACCCCGTGGTGCCGCTGGATGTCAGTGTTGGTTCGTGAAAGGCAAAATCTTGCTGGCAGCTCTCTGACAGATGATGCTTAGTAAATAAACACCTACGTATTTATATCCCCTTCCGCACAACGATAGAAATTACAGAAAAACTGGGCAAACCCCTGCCTCCCACCAGCATTTTGATGAATATTTTGCAGTCATTGCATTTCTGGGCCCTATTGAGGCATCTGTTCCATAAAGAACTGCTTTCTGTGATGGCAGATGTACAGTGGGGGCAGAGCTGCAGTAATGCCTTTGATTGTATAATTTGCTTCTATTTGTATCACATCCTGAAAAATACTGCGAATAACTGAGGGCAGCGGTGCTCATAAGCAGTGTGGTCAGCTGTTGTCCATCTGCAGCCACTGCAGAGCCCACATAGAATCACGTGGAGATGTCTGCACCAGCAATGAGGGAGCGTGCAGAGATTACTCCTTAGGCAGGCACCTCCTGTACTAAAAAATGCTGAGAAACCTCTGGCCCCATTTCTTACAAATTATCACCCATCATTCTCTTTAAAGTCAGTGGAGAGGAACAGGCAATTCCTGGAAAGAAATTCATCCCGTCTTAAAGCAAACCTGTAGCACATAGGTAGGTTAAATCTTGCAGGTGGCAGTTTTTCCCCAATGACTCTGCAAGAGCCCTTAGTGATCAGCTGAGGAGCAGAATGTCAGATGAGAAGAATGCCACTTGTTGAACCTTATGCAGGTACCTCTTAAGTTGGGTTTTCTTGGAAGCAGCATATAGATCTTTCCTATGCAAACCTCTCTCTCTTCTTAGATATCTTTGAGCCAGATTTCTCCATACTTCCCCAGCACTGAATGCATCAGAGAAGGCAGGCGATGCCCACCACCAGCTGCCCATATTAGCTTCTACTAACAGCCCCCAGACAGTGGATGGTGAGAGAGTGCCAATAGCTCCCACTGAAAATGGACCAGGAGCTGATCTGATGATTCAGCACTATGAACAGTGGCATTCCCATGTGCAGTAAGGTTTTCACCACTACTCAATTACCAGTGCCTAATATTTCCTGTTGGTGGCAGTTACATAAAATCCAGCTGCAGCATTATCCCCAAAGGCTTACCTCATGTACTGAGGAGAAAGGAAATGTTCTCACTTACAATAGAGCATGTAATATAATGCTCAGAAAGCATTCCTCTATTTACATGAAGGTAGGCTGGTTTTGTTAGATGTCCTCAGTCTGTGACCCATACTTATTTCTAGCAGTGCTTTTCTTTTTATTTAAACAAAACAACAACAACAAATACTAGCCACTGCTATGTTCATTCATGGCTCCCACACTCTGCTTGCACAATCACTAATTTGCTTCAGCACCCAGTACTAGTGACCTAACCTCCTCACCTAACACAAACGGTCTGTGCAATGAGGCAGCAGCTGCAAACTTCGGTAGAAGCAGTGTCAAGTCCATCACTTCTTAGATAGTAAAGCAATGCTGAACAGCATAAATAGGAAGAGACAATTCTGATCATTGCCTGAGTCACTTCATGGGAGAGAACTACAAGAAAAGATGAATTTTGAGAATTAAAACCTAATTATTCCAGCAAGTAGTTAACAAATTTGGGAGTAAAACGCAGGCTGGCCTAAGAGACCTGCTAATTTCCATGATTAATTATGTCAAAACCTCTAGGTGGAATAATGCTAGTTGTACAGAATGAATAGAAACACTCTTCAGCTCCTGCTATTTTCAACAGTGCTATTTTCATTTTCTACCCATAAATAAAGGATTGCAGAAGGACTGGTATGGGACAGCCATCATTTAACATGGCAAAGATAAGCATGCGAAGTTTCAACGAGTCAGAATGCAAAGACATTTCTAAACTTAAGGTTTACTGTTTCCTCCCAACCTGCCATGTTCATGGGCATTTCCAAATGGTTAGAGGCCACTGTGCTGCCTGCTGGTGTGCCTGGCTGGCACAGCTGCATGTACAAAGTCAAGCAAAGTGCAGAACAGTCAGAGAGATGCTGCTAGGTGTGGGGCAGGACAGAACTACAGACCTCTACCTCTATGTGCAGTGGTTGCGCATGGACTTCAGCAACGTTACTCATTGTGGGACTGCTCCGAGCAGCAGGTGAGGCTAAAAATGTCTGCTTCTTCATATATACCTTTGTAAGCATTCTTTTCCCCCCAGATTTGCTCCCTTTATTCACATTACCCAAACTGTGACTGGTGATTTACAGAAGATAGGGTATAGATGTATATCCATATATACCTATCTGTAGATTTAGATAGGCATATTCGTGGCAAATTTTGGGTGTATTCATCCTGGGCTACTTCACAGCACATGTCGCACTGGATCTGATGAGAATGCACCAAGCTTATGCTCATGGCCCGGGCACCTGGGGATCACCACGACGGGGAGGTGAAAAACATTTCTATTCATGCTGCACCGCACATCAAGGCTTGGAGAGCAGCACAGCTTGCCCAGTGCCATGTGCTGGGAGCTCTCTGTGGAGGCAGCGGCACCCTGATAACAGCATCACCGTGCAGCATCCCTTCTGACAGCTTTCTGCATTTGCTCTTATCTCCACAAGTTAAACATATGCAAATTGAACTCGACTGGTAGCCGCTAAATAGGTGTTTCTTGACAGGAATATCTGCTCTCTGGGGTCTCCACCTCTCTTGCGTTTGCAAACTGCATCAGATGCCGTGTAAGTCATCCTCCAAAATGTGCTGATACTGATATGAATATCAGGAAGAAAGTTCCCAGCCTTCCCCACTTTTTCTATTTAATCTTTTTTTTCATGATTTCAGGCTTTAGCTTTTACATTTCTAAAGCAATTAATTTTTTGGCTGCCGTGTAGGATCAACAGGTGTGGGATGACTGGCAGGGCCCTGATACACTCCATCTGGTTGCTGCTGATAAGGTAATCCTGCATTCGAGGGGCAATGTCAGCAGTGAGCTGAGGCAGTGCCTCATTTACTTGCAGGGAAGAGAGGCCCTGCAGCAAGCATTGCTATTCCAGGGAAACAAGTGGGCACAGGCAGTGCTTTTGCAGGCACAGTGGGATGATTCCATCCATGACTATTCCCCTGCAAGCAATGATGCAGCAGGCGGAGTTGTACCCCTTCTCAGACAATGAAAGAAATAAGAAAGCTTTTTGTGCATAACTTGCCCCCCAAATCAAACCCTGTAAGGCCAAGGCCACCACCAGGCCTTATGCAGAGCTCTGAGCTTGAAGGTGTAGACACCCCACATGTGGCCCCACGACAAGCAGGGCTTGTGGTCACAGTGGCTATGCAACCAGGAGGAGGAAGCCTCTGCCGTATGCTGGTTGCCCCCACCGATGTGCACAGAAGCAATGCTGGCTAGCAGGGCACTGCTGGCACAGTGGTTGTTACTGCTCACATCACAGTTCTGATGTGTGTCTACCAGCCGCAGTTATTTCTCATTTCTCCTGTGTCACAGGTTCTGCATCATGGTTCATCTGTATTACACTGAATCACAGAATGGCCAGGGTTGGAAGGGACCTCAAGGATCATGAATCTCCAGCCCCCCTGCCACAGGCAGGGCCACCAACCTCCTCATTTAATGCTAGACCAGGCTGCCCAGGGCCCCATCCAATCTGGCCTTGAACACCTCCAGGGACGGGGCATCCACAACCTCTCTGGGCAGCCTGTTCCAGTATCTCACCACTCTCTCTGTAAAGAATTCTCCCGTACATCCAACCTAAATCTCCCCTCCCTCAACTTAAAACCATTTCCTCTCATCCTGCTGTTATCTACCCTTTCAAAGAGTTGATTCCCCTCCCTTTAGGTATTGAAATGCTGCAATGAGGTCACCCCGCAGCCTTCTTTTCTCCAGGCTGAACAAGCCCAGCTCCCTCAGCCTGTCTTCATAGGGGAGGTGCTCCAGTCCCCTCATCATCTTCATGGCCCTTCTCTGGACCCTCTCCAACAGCTTCCTGTCTTTTTTGTACTGGGGGCTCCAGACTTGGACGCAGTACTCCAGATGGGGCCTCACAAGAGCAGAGTAGAGGGGAACAATCACCTCCCTGTCCCTGCTGGCCACCCCTCTTTTGATGGAGCCCAGGATACCATTTGCCTTCCGAGCCACAAGGGCACACTGCTGGCTCATGTTAAGGTTTTCATCTATCAAGACCCCCAGGTCTTCTCCACAGGGCTGCTCTTTCCAGTCTGTATGGATGCCTGGGATGCCTGCACTTTGCCATGTTGAACCTCATCAGGTTCACCCAGGCCCACCTTTCTAGCCTCTCGAGGTCCCTCTGAATGGCATCCCTTCCTTCAACCGTGTCGACCGCACCACTCAGCTTGGTGTCGTCAGCAAACTTGCTGAGGGTGCACTCGATTCCATCATCGATGTCATTGATAAAGATGTTAAAGAGCACCGGTCCCAAGACAGACGCCTGGGGGACACCGCTCGTTACCAGCCTCCACCTGGACATGGAGCCATTGATGACCACTCTCTGTCTGCAGCCTTTCAACCAGCTTCTTATCCATCAAGTGGTCCACACATCAAATCCACATCCCTCCAATTTGGAGATAAGGATGTGGTGGGGGACCATGTCAAAGGCCTTGCTCAAGTCCAGGTAAATGACATCGGTCACCTCTCCCCTGTCCACCGATGTCATGACTCCATTGTAAAAGGCCACCAGATTGGTCAAACATGGCCTTCCTCTGGTGAAGCTGTGCTGGCTGTCTCAGATCACACGCCTGTTCCTCATGTGATCAAGCATGTCATCCATATTTCCCCTACATGTGCATGTTGTGAGCTGCAGCATGACTGGAGGGCATCCTGCAGCAGCTCTCACCCACGGGTGCTGGAGAGTAGACAGCACTCTTCTAGGAATAATATTGTGTATGCATGCGGCACAGAGAAGGAAGCTTTCTCTCTTTTATACTTCGAGCAGCTGCTGGTGCAAGAGACAGCACCATCTGCTGGTGAGATAAACAAAAGAATTCCAGCGAAGAAAAGCGAAGGTTATCAGGCAGAAAGAAAAAAAAAAAAACTGACTGTACACAGCTGATTCTCCTCTCAGACAGAACTTCGTACCTGGTGTTCCCACTCTAAGGTCCCAAAGGATGTCTGGGCATAGAGAGGAGGCTTCAAGTCCTCAGTTAAGATGCAGGTAGTGTCCTGCCAATGCTTCTATAACTGCTTGGAGACACGAAGTGGCTCTTCCTCCATTCATCTGCATTCACCTCTGTGCCCCGCTGTCCTCAGCCCCTACACTGTCTGCTGCCACTGAACCTGTGCTCACTCTGAGCACACAGCTAGTACAGCCCTGCTTGCATCAAGACAGGCATATTAGCAAGGGAGGAATGACCATCATAATGACATAACAAGTGTATGTGAGTATCACACATGTGGCTTTTGAACAAGCACAGGGCAAGCAGGTGATGGGAGAAGTGTGCATGCCCTCGTGCCATCACAGATGGAAAGAATAATGCCATCATTCCAGTTCCTTCTACAACTGAGTAACCTCACTGTCGTTAATAAGTGATACGTGCAAACAGAGAATCCCTGGAAGCAAGATTCATGTAAAAGCTCTGCTTCAGGCCTTACAGCTGTGCTTCATGGTGCTATAGGGTAGTTTGTCAAAATGAATAATGAAACAAAGAAGGAAAACCCTAAATAGTGATTAATGAAGGACAGTCCATATCTGAACCACTGCTTTCAATTCAGACTTTAATAATTTAAACTTCACTAATCACCCTCCCAATTTTGGCATCTGCTTGTCCCAGCCTACACACTATCTCCAAGCTAGCAGCACAGCTTATCTTCGCAATTAAGCATTCAGTATAGCAACAAATTTTCAATTTGATGTGAGTCACTCAGCTGCTAAATCAAACAATGTTTCACTAAACAAATCAGTTTTCTCCTGACCTCCTATGATGATAATAATGACTTGGGAAACTGCCTTGAGATTTCTTTAGTATAATTTGTTGGTGTTTTCTGACACACTCATTCTCATAAATATAATCAATTCCTGTGCTGGAAATGGGGTAGAGCAGTACACAAACAAGTGATGACAGTTATCTTGGAAACGTAGACAACCCACTTCAAAGTCAGTCACTGAAAAAACAAAATAACTTTCTAAAAGAACAGAGCAATGTAAAGCTACAACTGAGTCAGCTCCAAGCATCACAAGCGCCTGTATACACAGAATCAAGAATCACAATATACACAAATGTTTTTAGAAATAACCCATTGTCTTCAGCTTAATGTAGTCAAGATGGTGTTTGGTGACAAAAGGTTGCCTAGGAATTTCATCTCTGCATTCAAGAATTTAGTCCAGGGAAGAGCAATGCTGAGATAAAAGCTGGAGAGTGCAGTTCTAGGGAAAGCTGGGTTCCTAAAACACGCATTGCTATTTCACACATTGCACAGATGATGAATTTGGAATCTTGAACACAGACAGTTACTTACCCTGATAGCACTGTCACATTGTGTTCACAAGTCATTTAAGTTTGCAGCAAAAATAAATTTGTAGTGCCTCTTCCAATGTATAGCTTTTTAGTGCTTTCTTCTCTGCTCTAGAAGTAACCAGAGCTCTGCCAAGCCCAGCAGTGGGCACAGCTCTTTCTCAGATGTAGCTGAAAACACACACGAACAATTTACTTCCAAGTCACAGCTACAGAATGAGAAATCAGCCCTGGCAGAGGTTAAACTAGCAGTCCTCAGCCATTTTCACTCTCTCTAGCTGATCAGGTCCAAGCAGAAAACCAGTCACTTTCTTTCCTAATCCTACCTCTGGTGCACTTTGTTGTCCCTTGGCACGAGCTCTTTTCCTCTCCTGTAGAGAACATAAGACACACAGGCAGCTTCTCATGCCCACATAGCAGTTGGTGTCACATGACTTCCACGACTTTTGCGCATCACAAAATTTGATAAACAGGACTCAGAAGTTAAACAAGAGTCAAGATACAATAGTCACAATGGCCTTCTGAGCTCAGGTAACACATGAATTTAATCATTGTATTTAATTAGTTTAATTGGATTTTTCACTGTCCAACATCATTTTGTTTCAATTTTGAAATCACTTTGATTTGAGCTATGATTTCCAAGAGTAAAAATCTCACTTCACCAAAGAAGGAGGCTGAAATGAACAAGAGAGGATTTAGCATTAGGTATGGGCCATTGCCTGCCTGAATGAACAGATGAACCCAAGTAAATAGATAGAAGAGAGCCACTTACTAACACAATTTCACGTTTCAATCAATGCAGCTAAGGTGGAATAAAATGAAGTCACTCAATTTTGACAGCAGTGCCAAGAGAAATAGGCTTCATGCTCTGTATTCTCTTTAATAATTACCTTAGTCCAGCTCAAAAACTACATGCAGTACAATGAATGCTATTACCTGCAAGTAGAGCTGCTGATCTGTAAAAAAAATAATAATAATCAAGTTCCAGCAAGGAAAATACAATGGTTAAATAACTGTTTAGTTTTTTTTTTCCCCCCTCATAGAAAGGAGACAGATTTCAGAATAGATGGCATTTGCCACAGAAGAGGCAACTATTTAAAGAGAACACAAATGGATTACAAACCTCACTTGCTTTGATTGTGTACATCTATGAAGTCTAGTTTTGTAAACCTTCACTTTACCACTGACTTCACCTGCATCCCTCTGGCAGCAGAGGCTTTCCCACCCAGGCTCTTTGTGGTTTTCCAGCACAAAGCTGGAAACAAAGCTGCTTCCAGACTATCTCATTAACAAACATAAGTTGGAACCAACCTATTCCCTTTACAATGAATGCAAGATGGGTACTTTGAATTTTATATCTACAGATTGTTTTTGTGTCACATTTTCATAAAAGCAGTCTCTTCTGAAAGCTGAGATGATCTCATATCCCACAGCTCCAAGATCTAGAAGACACATAGTGCATTCACAAGGCTCATGGAAAAGATAGGTCACTCAGCTCCGGGTATGTTCATGCCATTATGAGTAGTCATAAGGAAGCAGTGCAACTATTCCAGGCATTTCAAAGAGAGACTTGAGAGGTACAGTTCCCTCCAACCTCGTGATGGGGAGCTAAACAGTATCAGCAGTAGATTTCATACGACTCTCTTCAGCCAAAATTATTTCAGAAGCTGTGGGTGGTGGGGTCTCCTCTTTTCTGGGAGCTCCATATATTTAAGAGTTTGAGTTTTGATGCCAAGACTGCTGCACAGCACAGCCTGTGTGTGAGGAGCACAGGTTGTTCTAGAGGCCACAAAGGATAGAGCAGGATGTTTAGGCGCTCACTGAAAGCACTCCTGAGAGCCAAGAAAACTCTGCCTTAGCTTGCATCCCACTGCTGGTATTCACTTACCATAAATTCCCGCCAGGAAAATTTCAGGGTCACGTAGACCTCCTTGCACAAATATGGCTGTAAGTAAATAAAAGGCCTAATGCAAGTAGGTCTTCAAAGTATTCCTCTGATGTTTCTTAGCAGAAGAGCAGGTCAGACCTTGCAGCTAAAGCATTCATAGAGGTTGACTTTTATTACAGCGTAAGATGTCAACACATCACACCCACCCAGGCTACAACACATACAGGGAGGGGTGGGATTTTCCACTGTTACCACTTAGAGATGCAGAAGGTGAAGGTGAAAGCTCCACTTCTCTGCCCATGTGCCTCAAAACTTAAGTACCTCAACACTTAAGTACCATTTTGAATGTTAGAAAACCATTCGGCTGACACACCAATGATGTACGTATCAGATAGAATGATGGCAGCAGGGCTTCTCTTTGCACCACGGACCAGAAGGAAGTTTCCAGAAGTGAGAGGCTGCTACAGATAGTGTTACAGCTGGAAAGATTATTGCAGTAAAAATGAGAAAAAAAAAAAAACAAGCAGGGAAGGAATACTCACCTACATCTGAATCTGAAGATCTAGGTTTACAGCAAAGACTCCCTGAGGAAGGAATCTCCAGAAAGAGAGCCTTCCCCAGTGGGGGTCACCCCTTAAATGACAGGGATCTAGGAGGAGTGGAGCCTGAATTGCCTTCACCTGTGCTCCCACAACTGACTCAGGTGATAAATCAGTGGTTCAGGCCATGACTCAATAGTTCCCATGCAGAGGCCAAGCTGGTTTGCTATTGCAAAATACCTGGCTTCAGCAACCAGCCTCTGGAAGCTCCTCTGGGGGCTGCTAGGTCACTGCAAATCAAATCCGCAAATTTTCCAAGCAAAATTTTACTACAGGTGTCCATACCAAATATGTATTACATGAACAGATAGTTAGGATAAATGATTCAGAGTGAAGTGTCTGAAAGCAGTCAAAAGTTGATGAGGATACATGTTCAGGGCACTAGAAATGGTATGGTAGCTTAAAATGAAAATATTTCAAACTGCTTTGCACAGTTTAAGATCTTGTCCTCACAGAACAGCACTTTTTCTCAGCCTGAAAAAGCATGACAGCATGTGGTTGCTTATGTGGTATCCTGCCTTTACACCATCAACTCTCAGAAGTTTTTCAGGTTTCTTTTAATCTTCTGTGTTCTTCTAAAATCTCATTTACTGGGGATAAGGAGCAAACTCAACAGTTTTGTTTATGCTTATTTTAAAAAAATCTTACCCAAAAATAATTTTGAAAATTATCAAGTGCAATATTTAGCACTATTTTTTCATAATTTTGGAAAATTAATTCCTTATTTTCCAGTTATTGACTTTCTAAATATCATTTTGATGCTGCAGAAAGGTCTCAAATGTTCAGATGCTGACTTTCATGCCAAGTACAAGCTTCATACACTGGGTGGCACACACAGCCCTGTGCAAGCACTGGTCTCTGCCTGGCTAGTTTGTTCTGAACATTTGGGATACCGTTAATAACTTTCATCACCCTGCAGTTAATTGGCCAAAAGTTCTGCTCATTTCAAAGACCTTCTTTAAGCCTATTCAGAACCCAGATGTAGCAAGTAAACTTGGGAGTACCCATGAGCACACCAGTAACTGTCAGTTTTTGTTCTTATCCAGAGGGAAAGGAAATCTCCTGTAAGTCAGGACAACCAGCAGCTGGGAGGAAATACACCACCTACATAAATTTGTAGTTAATTAACTATAATGATCAGGTGGGATTAGTTAATATAAGCAATAAACAATACTGTAAAAAATAGCAATATAGCAAGTACAGCACTGATTCAGAGGTCAGGCAGATTCAAGTAGGTTGACCTGTATGTAGCTCAAAACCAGAGCAAGCCAAGATACACTGGCATGATTTTATTTCTCCTTTTCAAACCACAACATTTTCCCAGTATGCTGATTTTGACCCCCACTTTGTTTAGGAGGCTTGAAAGATGCAGGGCTGCAGGGCAGTTTTGATCTCATCCCTGAGGGACAAAGTATTTTGGCACTCTCTAGCCTGCTGTGAAATGGATGTGATGTGATGTGCTGTAGCTGTGCCTCTGTGCTAGCCAGACACAATTTATCAGCAATTTCATGTGCTCAGGAATCCAAACACATACCTATAATCTGACACGTCTGCTGTGATTTATCTTCAGCCAAAGAGCAAACAGATAAACAATATCAGGATACTGAAAGGGCAGCCAGCAAGGCCAGCATTTATACACCTAGATGGCATAATACAGGAAGAAAACAACAAAAAAAAAAACCACCATAAATCTGTATTTTAGAGCTGTAAGGGACTCATGCTCACAGCTGGCACATTTTTGGATCTTGAATTGCTTGTATTAAATACTCATGGGAATAAGCAAATTGGTGCTTACAGCATCTAGTTTACACTGTCACAATGCCACATGTCCTAGAACATTTAATCACCTGCTTTTCACTTGTACAGAGATGCACCATTTTTAGAAGCAAACGTTTAAGGTGAAGTATTTATGTTTTAGGCACTGCAGGAACATGCAAGGCTGTCAACACAAAAATCTAACTAGGCTGACTCCATCTTGCTGCTAGCAAAGAAAATATTTCAAAGAAGAAATGGAATTTTCTATCTCTGGGACTGACTTTAAAAGATTTAGCAGCTAGCACAACTACAGTATACTTTGAGTTCCAAATACATCATCCCTCGGGGCTCCCTCTCAGTCCCACTAGCCCCGTGCATCTTTTCCGAACACAGCCTTGTTTGTTGAGCTCTTGGTGCCATAGGAGATTTCCAGTGTATTTTGCAGCTGGGATCACTTGCACTCAGCTGGCAACAGTGTTCTGGCCACACTGGCATCTCTTCAAACTGGCAGTGTGCCTTGGTCTCCTTTTTCAGTGCAGTACTTCAGGGAAGAAACAAATTGCAGTTTTGCCACGTGAGTGTAGGAGCATGGCCAAAGCCAGCAGAGAATAACTCAAGCCATTTTTTTCTGACCATTGTGCACCAACTAAAAGTAGGTTAGGAACTGCAAAGCACTAACGTGGTATACTATGATATCTCAGTGACAGGTAAGACCACACGTATCCTTTGCAATGGAGAAAGCGGGTGATGTAGTCCTCAGTGCAGAAATAAACTGCATTTATTGATTTTTGTTTTGAAGGAAAATAAGGGAGCATTACAGCTGTAAAAACAGTTTCTCCATCCTTTAGCGGGGCAGTTGGACAGGATGTTCTCATATTCTCTCCTAAATTCACATGCAGCTCTAGTTTAGTTGGAAGTCAGTGGTTTGGTTGGCCACATGGGACTTTGGGGGTTTGGGACTCAGTGTGACATTAATGCAGATACCCACATACACGTGAGCGTACTATGCGAGCAGCATGATAGGCGATAGAGTCAAGTTGTCAGTGAAATGTAGAGTGGGACTGAAGCCATCAGCCAGCTGGTTCCTCTGGTAGCATGGGCTGCATTGCTCTCAGGCTCCTCAGGCCGTACTGCCCCCAGCCATGTGGATTGTTTGTGTCTGTGGTTGTGGGACAGAGTCAGGTATCTCTCCCTCATCCAGCATAGTACTGCTGAAGTCAATGGAGCCCAGAGATGAGTGCATCCACACTTAGACTTCTCTGATCTGAATACCAGCCTGGACCTCTCCCTCTTGGATGCATCATAGGGTCTGGCTGTCACCATGGCACTCTGGGCCATCACTGCTATTCACCTGTGTCACACTTCAAGAACAGTCAGTGAGGACTTCAGTCATTGCATTAGATGAACATAGACTTCCTGCTTGGGGGAGATGGCATGTGAGCCCAAATGCAGTGATCTTTGTACAGTATATGTGTACATGATAAGCTTTCACACTTAGCTAAGGAAGCCTTCTGCTAAAAAGAAACAGTTCAATGGAATGTTTCAAACACCCAACACAGAAAATGCTTCCTAAGCAGAAATTAATTCATTTTCAGACTTGTAATGAACTTTGCCATCTATGGTGGAGCTTTCCCAGAGAGTCACCTCCCTGCATCATGGCTTTTATAGAATATTATATTTTGTGAGGAGCTCTCAAAAGCGAAGTAATTACCATAATTTTCTGTTTCCCTGATGTTTGTTTAGCTCTTTTGTCAGTAACCAACTGGCAGTAAAATGGCCTGGGCTCAATTTCTAAGTATTCCAAAAGAAAACACTTGATTGACACCAGCTCTAGCCTCCATCTGGTACTCTGGGAAATTTGCAGTACTCTATCTGTGTGCTCGTGACAGAGCACGGCTGCTCACTTGCCAGCAAAGGGCTCTGTTAGGAACACAGCTGGACTGGGAGTGTGTTTGCTGAGCTACAATCCACTGCGTGCTCCTCACCCCTGGGACACCAACCACCACCTGCCACACATTGCCAACAGCATGGATGTGGTTAAGATGGTCAAATACCTACCAGGCTTTCAAAGGGATGTAGAATACAAGCATTGTTTCCAAAAAGCCCTTATGAGGTGCTCCTGATGGCAGGCAGCTTCAAGTACGTATGACATTATAGCAGAGCTGTCTGCCTGGAGCTTTCAGGGCAATTTATGATGTCTCCTAGCTAGTTTGCTTTATTGTATCAGAAAAGTTGCCTGCACTTCTGAAGAAACAATGTTGGATTAGCCATGCTGGCTTTTTTAGGATCCCAAATCCATAACCATATGCTTTTTTTTACCACTCTGGAACCTTCAAAACAGTCAGTGTAGAAATATGTAGTCTGGCTAACTTCAGCTTCCACACTAAATTTTCAGAGCAAGCAGAAAGTTTAGTGATACTGTCAACAGCTGAGTGCTGGTTTTGGAAGAGGCAGTGTCTGATGGAGAATTCTCATTGTGTACTACAGAAAACCACAGGAGTACAACTTTAGAATGGAAAAGACCACTTTGATAATTCTTGCTGGATGATGGCAATGGAAATATGAATGATCATCAATAAATAGGCACTGTGGCCATCAGAAATGTTCTTTCTGTGTGATTAGTTTGGGCTGGGATGGAATTAATTTTCTTTGTAATATCTCATAGTGCTGTGTTTTGGATCTGTGTCCAAAACTGTGTTGATAACACACCAGTATTTTAGCTATTGCTGAGCAGGCCTTGCACAGCAACAAGGCCTTCTTGCTTCTCACACTGCCCCACCATCGAGGAGCTGGGAGGGGACACAGCCAGGGCAGCTGACCCAACTGACTGAAAGGATCTCCCTTAGTGTATGCCATGCTCAGCTATAAAAGCTGGGGGAAAACATTCAGAATGCTGGCCTTTGATTTCCCAAGGAACGGTTTACACATGATGAAGCTTTCCCTTCCTGGAAACGGCTGAACGTCTATCTTCCTGCTAATGAGAATTAATGAATGAATTCCTTATTTTGCTTTGTTTGTATACGCAGATTTTGCTTTACATGTTAGACTGCCTTTATTTCAACTGGTGGGTTTTCTCACTTTTACTCTAAATGAGTTTATGAGCTCAATGCATGCTGACTTTGCAGAGATTTCTCTTTTCCTAGGTTTTCTGCAGTAGGCACACAGCAGGAAGGATGCAGTGCAAGCAGTGAAGCATGTGGGTTAGTCAGAGAGTGGTGTGGGGAAGGCTGGAGGAGAATGTGTGGGGTGGGGAGAAAAAAACCAGGAGAGGTGGGACATGGCACTGCCAGCACTGCCAGCACTGCCCATGTCGACAGCGTAACCGCCTCTACTGAATGAGCAGCATGAACCACAACGGAGATTATTGCTCTTTTTCACAGAATAACTCAAAATGAAGCAACGCTGAAGGTGGTTTCTTTTCCCAACAGACACTTCCAGAGAAATCTTTTTAATTTAACTTCTGTTTTCCTTAGCTGTAAACAAACATTTCTGAATCAACAGTGGAGCAACTTCTCAGTTTATTCTCTCACAGCAAAGTCAGCCCCATTAATCTGCTATCTCTGTGTTTTCCCAAAGAGAGCCACGTTAACCCTGTTAGTGCCAGAAGTTTTCTGCTAACACTTAGACACAGATGTCCCCTAGCACTTGGCTCACAATAGCAACCCTCATTGCAGAGAGGAGCCTTCAGGAGGGCACAGAGATTGTGTCTTCCTTAGTGTGTGCTTTAGCTTAGCACTCAGGACAGCTTTCAGCAGAAAGGGGACTCAATTCTGGTCTCAATTACTCCACTGGGGAATTGGAGTTGTTTTACCAGTAAATCAGATTTTCAAAGTTTCATGAGAGATTTTGTCTCTGAGATCTAAGCCTCAGGTGCAGGAGCTGATGGACTGATCAAAAAAAGCCCACAAACAAACAAAAAGCCGGATGAGATATGGACTTCAGCTGGGCACGCTCTCACAGGTTTGCCCGTCAAACAAAAAGATCACCTTGCACTTCCACACTGACACCTCAAGACAGAAAATGCACTGAGACTTGAGATCTTTAACCCTGCTTATGACAGCATGGGTGCAGGAGGAGCCCAGCACTGGGAACTGCCAGGGATCTGAAGGTCAAATAGCAAATGCAGTGTTGTTTGGTGATTCCTGGTCTTGTTGTGACACTGGAATGTACAGAAGAGCTTACACTGCTGTCAGTTTGTCCACTCCTGAGAGAAAACCCCGGAGCTGGATTTGATGGAGTTTGCCATGTAGATTTTTAAAACTGAATAGAATAAAGTCAGTAAAGAAAAGTCCTGTACTGCTGCCATTAGTAAAGTGATAACCTCTGTTTGGAAACATTTAGACAAAACCAGCAAATATTCTAAACACATACATACTTTAAGATGTCACCTCATCTAAACTCAGTGGATCAAGACAGGACTTGTCACATGCAGTCACTGTCACCTGAGGCAGGTATTTCTGGAGGTCAGGAAGACAGTTAACTCCTCACTGCAGATGTTTGGTGTTTTGAGCAGCAGCATTAAGGGAGGTGCCACTCAGCTTTCCAGTGAGACTCACTCTCTCCTCTCAAATTTTCTTTGCTCACCCACTCATGAGGAAAGCACTCTCCTCTGAGAAAAGAAATCAGAATGTGCAATTACATCTGAATTTTAATTCCTTGGAGAAGCTTGGGGGACAGAAGGGTGTGTGGTAGGTTCACGCATTATGAACTCCATCATTTAAATGGCTTCATTTCTAGCAGCAGGAGACAAAGCTAATGCTTCCCAGGGGAGGAGAAAGGCAGCAGATGTACTAGCACAGCTCATTGACATCACTTTATGAGGGTAAAGTCCACCTGTAATGACAGAAGAGTGTATGAGGCAAATGCTGTTATGACAAAACCATATCAGATGTGGCCAGATTTCACCTTCTAAATTAGAATTTGCTGCTATTGTCTTTGCTTGGCCATTGAAACAGGAAGGGGAAGAAAATGAGCATGTACATGATGGGGGGAATGTAATTTCCTTCCAATCCAGATCAGAGACGACTCAAACTTTAAATGAAAACTGAAGGTAATTTTTCATTTTCGTTTTAAAATAATCTAAATATAGAAGATGTCTCATTACAGAGAGAATGTGTCAGTCTGCAGAGGCAATGGCAGATGCCAGCAGGAGAGCAGACTCATACAATGCCCAGCCACCTGTAGAAGATGGAAATAAAAACCCTCTGGCACCTCAAAAGGGCTCTGCCAGAGATATGTGTTTTCCCCTGATCGAGAAACATCTCCACAGCCCATGCCATCACCAGTACTGTGCTCCAGATCACTGGGGCCTGCACTCCTTCCCCACAACACCACGTGAGGCTCTACCATTGCAGCAGAGAGAGGAGACCTGCACCAGGCAGCCCCGCTGGCATTTGCTATCTGGCATATGCTTCCAGAGCACACGGTGTTTTAGTCACTTCTCACCCTGTGGATCGATGGGACTGGCTTTAAGGAAACAACTCACACCTTTCCTGACAATCACAGATGTTGCAGGTGCTTGCTCTGGCACACAGCTGCCACTGTTGTGACCTGGGTTTTAGTGGTCACTGAAAACTGTTTTCTCCCAGGTATTCTTGTTTGGTGTCAGACTTCGTAAGGGTGAAATATCTAGGTAAGAATTTTTTCAGTTTATTCTCACCACAGCCTCTTACTAAACTTCTCAGCTGAACACCTCTGAAGGAAATCCTTATTTAAACTCATTTAAAATTGTTGTGATCTGCCTTGGCCACGTCTTTGAACACTGGGAACAAAGCAGAGAAAGTGCTGAGATCAAGAGCTGTGCTGAGGTTTCCATCCCTATGCTGCAGGTGTGGGTTATTTGTTTATTCCAGCCTCCTGCCACCACCCATTCCACATCTGGAGGTCCCTTCCTGATCAGGTGAGCTGCTCAAATACAAGTTTTTGTACACAGCTCTGCAGCTTTAACTGAGTTGCATATAATGAGGGCATTTGTTACACTGCACGACCTTGTGATGTATGTTGATGCTTTTAGATTTCTTTTCATAAATGTCTCCTTGAATAAATACCACACAGCCTTTATTCCAACCACATACAAGATTTATTCCCGCCTTTTTCTGAGAGCAGTGAGCAGATGGACTCTGTAAGAGGAAAGGGAGGGCAAGATTTAATATGCATCCTCCTTTGTATATTGAAATCAAATATAGAAAGCATTCTATATTTTATTTATCACTGTGTTATCTTCTTTCTAAACTTTATGTGCATGAGAAATGTAAATTCCTCATTTCCTTTAGTATCTTCCCCTCCTTCTATAAGCTAGCGTCTCCTTCACATCATATGTTTTATGCCAACTCTGGAGGGGAATTTCCTACAGGGTTAACTTTTGAACTCTTTATTTTGGGCTCCTGCACACATTGTGGTAATGGGTTCCACTGTTGTTTTGGCCTTCTTTTTAATGAAAAAAAAGAAAGTCTTCATTTTCCTTGTCATTTTTGCAGGGTGAGTCCCAGCTACTCTAAGAAAAGACTTTGATGATCTTGGAGGTCTTTTCTAACCTTGGTGATTCTATGACATTTTCTCATCTATGACATTTTACATCTATAAATTGCATTTTGTACTCTGATTGTCTTCCATCCCTACTGCACACACAGTCTGTGAATTCTCTGTATTTGAGTTCCATGTTTGCCTGACTTACAAAAAGCACAGGATAAAGGAAGAAAAAGAAAAAGCAAGAATGTCACACCTGAAATATATCAGCTTGTAATGACTTTGATGACATATTTTTATGAGTCATTATGAGCTGATGTATTCCAGGTGTGATGTCCTCATTTTTTCTTTTCCTTCCTTAATTCTGCTCAGATGCTGGCTGTTTTCTCTTTGCATCTTACCTTGTTGGTGAAGATGATTTTATGGCAGTGTGAGATGTGGTGGTTGTTAGCTTCTACTTGAGACGTGTAAGGATACAGTTAAATTTTCTGTTGCTCTCACTGCCCACAAGCAGTAGGACTTCTTGTCTGTTTGCAGGTGTTATCCTGTACATCAAACTTTTTTTGCTAGTATTTACTTGCAGGGATGAGGGCAGAACCTGTAAATGCTCTAGTTTTGTCCAATGCAATGAGCTCTCTTAGAAAAGTAGTGCTGGTGTTTATACTTATGTATTCGCTCGCTCACCTTGCACCTTTCTCCTATATTATTTTGCAGCCATCGCATAAATATAGGCATTTTTTCTTCCACAACCATCCACATACTTTTCTTTACATTGCAATGGGCTTAGAAACCACTTGGGGGAACTTTTTACATTGCAGTTAAATATAGATAAAAGAATTATGCTGTTGCAAATGCCTACTGATCTGACTGAGCTGCTTTTTTGAACACTGAACATTGTAGAAATCTAGATGATTTCATCGAGAAATGTCGAGTATTTAGCACTTGAAAATAAAGAACTCTTTAAATTCTCCACTCTAGTTAGAAGATTTGGGACAGTTTGGATTTAAGTTCCTTGATGAGCATCAAATTGGCATTGAAAGACTTTTATTTTAAAAAGTTTTAACTGTTTGCTGACCTCCAAAAGCTGGGGAAATGTTATTTAGTTGCTAAATAGGATTTTGTAAGAGCTGTAAGGTGACAGTTGTGAACACTTAGATTGATGCCGTGCTAGAAATGGCCCCACAGATATCTGTAGAAATCCAGTAGGACATTTTCCCCTTAAAACTCTTTCATTTAAAATACTGTTTGTGCCCTCACAGCCGGGTGGGTGGAAATAGCAGCGAGCACAAGGAGCTCACTGCACAGAGCTGCAGGGCTGAGCGGTGGTGGCAGAGGCACAGAAGCAGCACCAGGTGGAGCTCAGCTGCTCTTTTTACCTTGGAAACATTCCCGTAAATCTCAGCCTCCCTAAGACCATACATTTTACAAAACACATTTTCTGGGAACATCCTTTGAATTTAATCTCAAATGCCAAACATTGTTACAATGCATGCAGTGCTGTCGTGCCTGTGTTGGGAGACACAAGGCTGCATCCACGCAACCCAAGCGTGGGGACAAGGCTCGTGTACCTCACTGACAGCTCGGCTGCTCCACCAACCAGGCCGTATTCCCAAGGCTGAGCTTGCTTCCACCCAGCTCTGTCGACCCTGGGCTCAACCCTGCTGCCAGGCACTCAGCATATTCCCTCAATCCTGAGCCAGTCACGGCATTGCCCTCTAGGTGCTCTCTCCTCTCACTTCCATGCTCCTGCAGCAAGCAGTCTTCCACCCTGAGCTAAAGGTACTGGCATCGCAGTATTTCCACGCTGTGATTCTTCACACAGCACCAAGACATGAATCCAGTGTGCTTCTAAAGGCTCTAAGAAATGAAAGACCATCCATTTATGCCCCATTTATGTTTCTTATGCCTCAAACTGCTCTAACCTTTTGCTCTCTACAGCGGTCTGAAAGGAGGTTGTAGTGAGGTGGACTTCATCCCATTCTCTAAGGCAACAGGGATGAGAGGTAATGGCCTTACATTGCTCCAGAGGAGGTTCAGGCTGGATATTAGGAAAAATTTTGCTCAGAAAGAGTGGTGAGGCACTGGCAAAGGCTGCTGAGGAAGGTGGTGGAGTCACCGTCCCTGAAAGAGTTCAAGAAAAGGATAGAGGTGACACTGAGTAACATGGTCTAGAGAGGCCACAGGCATGGGTTGATAACTGGACTAGATGGTCTCAGTGTTTTTTCCAACCTTAAAGATTTTATGATTCTATGATTCTGACTCCAGGAGTAGTTTAACTTAAAAGAAGTATCTTAAAAAAACTTCAAAATACCTTTATCTGCAGCAAATAGTTGAAATATCCATTTGTATTCCAGTGAAATCAATGAAGCTGAGGTCTATGGCTGAGCGTCAGTCTGCATGGGGCTAGCTGCCTTCCCAAGTTGGGTAGGGAGTGGGACTGGGCACAAATCCTGCTCCAAGTCCCCCTGCTCCTGCTTGGGCAAGAGCATTTTAGAGAAGCGGAGTGAAGCCAGCAATAAAGCAAAGCAAGGAGCGAACAGGGAGATTCCCAAGACAACAAGTGGTAAGCTTGAGACCTGCAAGAAAGTTTACTCTTCTAGATGACAAGCAGAGCACTCATTAGTCCAAGATATGCATATAAATAGTTATTTGTAAGACTGCTCAGGGTTGTTGTTATTAGTGGATTGTGGCTGTTGTCTTTTGGTTTATTTTGTTTGTTTTATTTTGTTTTAATAAATACAATTTGGGGTTCTTTGGCAGCTCACTGAATATGCCTCAGAGTCTCAAAGCACAGCTTCTGATCTTATGCAGCTCCCCTGAATATCATCACTGGGTCTTGCAGCAGTTTGTACTATAAATGATTGGCTTTGACAATTCAGCTCCATTTCTTGGGGATTTCTCCACAAGAACAGCAATAGATTGGAATCTCCCTGATATGACTTCATATTGCTAAGTAAGAATGCAGGAGATCAGAGGCCACTGGAGCCCTACTTTGCCCAGCATCAATACTTCAGAAGAACTGGCAAGCAAACCCTCAGCTTCTGGCTGGGACATCTTGGGAGCTTGGGGATTTATCACCCTTTAAATGTTTGAGTTGTAGCAAACATCATATGTATTATGACAAAGTTTTAAATTTAGATTGAAATGATCATTTTTTTCTTCTTGCTGTGGGAGTATGCATTTTCCTTGCCTTCCAGTCTAGAGGCGTAGGGTTGCCTGGTTACTCTGACTCAGAAGCTCTGTGAGGTGTCTCTTGATGAAGGAGCAGATACAATTTGGCAATTAGAGAAGCTTGATTTGTCATCTAAATGTAGAAATCCTTAGGAAAATATAACCATTTGAAGAGCAGTTGTACAGAAACAGCAGTGAGAAACCTTTAGAACATGCCCATACTGAGCATTACTGTTTCATTTATTCAAGCTGCAGGAAGGTCATTAATAATTTATGCAATAATAGGGTGTTTGTTTCAGTGTTCAATTAATAGAATCCTGTTCATAGCATATATGAATTGCAAATGTGATCAGAAAAAACATTTTTGTTGAAGAATTTCCCCACGGACAAGTACTATAAAAAGATTCCATTCAGCTGGCAACCTCTTCATCTCAGGCTGCAGCTAAAGGACCACCATGTGAGGATCAACCATTGCAGCAAGCTAAAAAACTTCTTACATGCCTGAGTGTGTGTGTACATCCTTATTTGCACGCATTTTTTATCTGTGCATGTGTGTAAACGCGTGCAGATGTTCTCGTGACCATACAGTTGTGCTGATACGGGAGATCTGTGATGGTAGAGATGGTTTCATTTTGCAAAATGTTTCATTTAGAACTGAAGCCATGTTGTTTTGACACTTGTTTCATAGACATCCTATCATTGTTTGAATGCTGATGAAAAATGCAAACAGTCTGAGAGCATGGATGGGCATTCAATCTTCAGGAAAGTGGGGGATGTTTGTGGAAAAGTGTGATCTGTGGACAGATTAAACTTAGAGGTTCAGGGAGCAGAAAAGCTTTGCCAGTGCAAACTCTGAAAGGTCAACATTTGATTTAATGAACTTAACCTTCAAGAAAACAAACCTTTTTCAAGTTGGATATCCCCTTAGGCTCACTTGATTCAGCTAGCAATAAATGCAGAGCAAACAAGATGAAAAAGTCTCATTTTGTAGATTTTGCCTTGTTTTTATTAAATGCAACCAACTCATTTTATATAGCCTAGGATTTAACGTGGCTACCCAATGCAGTATCTAGTTGGCGTAAGGTAAATGGCATTTTGGTAGTTCCTTTATAGTCTCTGTATCCTGCTTGCTGCTGTGCCATACATCACCAAGGACTGAATGATCACCTAGAAGGTGTGCACCAGCTGTGCTTCACAGACTCACTCTGGATACTGTCCATTTGAAATGGGCAATTGCCTTATGCAGTTCCATGCAGCTGGGATTTCCTACTTCTTGCAGCCTGGGTTTTCAGCTCTTAAAATGCAATGGCTTTAAGTAGGAAGCAGTAAATTATATGTGTTTCTCCTTTTGTTATTAAAAAGCATAACTCAGGAAAAATATATCACTCAGTCTTCTTCTTGGTAGTATATAACAATCATTTTAAATGTGAGACTGTGAAACTACAAAGTAGTCATTATATCCAGCATTTTTTTGACAGTACTTTGGCAAAGAAAAATTCTGCCTCTCTGATCCCTCAAGATTTTCTTCTTTTTTTTTTTTAACCAGAATTGGATGTACAGTTTATGAAACAAATAATCAGAATAAATAACAGTTTTCAGCACGGCACAAAGTGAGCCTAATGGGCACATCGGGAATGGTATATAGTTTACTATGGGAAAAGCCTAGCACAATGAGTTCATTTGCAGCAAACCAGCTCCCTACCCCTAAATGTCCATCAGAATATGAGAAATCAAGAAAACTTCAGGAAGACTTCATACAGCAACACTGACACAGAATCAGAAAAGACTTTCATATTCAAACCGAAATGCAATAAATCTGCAGAAAGAACAAGACAGTGTGGAGGAGACTACTTCCCCTGGCTCCAACGGACAGATGGGTGGACAGACACCTTCCAAACCAAGCTGGTAAATACAGCCACTGCTCTTGGGAGGAACAGTCTGGTGGCTGGCTGCAGAGTTCGTTTCTGTGCTTTCAAATTATTTTTAGTACAATGGAAAGTATTCCGATATTGCTCTTCCTTGCCTAATGAATGATCAAAATTTTCCAGATCGTTGGATAGAAAAGTGCTGGGTTCATTGTCATTGGCTATGCTTGCATGGTGCATTTGTAGCTTCCCAGTGAAGTGGCATTACTGCAGGCTCAGAGCAAGAATAAATACGTCAGTGAGAGACAGCTGTATGACATATACAGCCAGGTAGTAAACTACTTGGTTCTGGTCTCACACTCAGCACTCTTTTCTGCAGACTAATCTGTGTCCCAGCACTCTTGTGGCTTCCTATTGAGACCTAGATCAGTTTACCTCTGATTAGTCTCTTCATTACATATCTGGTGCGTAAAACTAATGATATTCTTGGCAAATGAGAAGAATTACAAACAGAAGTGAAAACGGAGATAATCAAGGAGATGGAAGCTTCTAATGGAAAAATGGAGCCTCCCATGGAGAATTCTGCTTAAAATATCTTCCTTTACTAATTGACACAGCCACTGGTGTTGGAGATGCTGTTGTTTTTCGCATAACTTTAATAGACTTTGAGGAATACTTAAACTAGATATTGAATTTGAAATGTTTACAGTGTTTTATTTTAAAAGTAGTGTTGGAAAAATAGCAGTTTAGAGACTCTAGAATTTCAGTAACCAACACCAGCAATACCCCAGCTGTATAGGAAAGGACAGGGACAGTAGAGTTTCATATCTTTAAATGGCCTGGATACTCATCCAGGTTATACTGACTCCTGTGTGAAATAGTGAAGATTGCCCAGACTCTTGTTCTCCAGACACTAGTGTTACTGGAAGAGGAGAAGGAGGCAGGAATTTTCTCACCTGCCTAGTGAGGGCTTTTCAAAACCTGCAGGGGAGCAGGAATGGATATATATGAAGGTTTCTAAGACTGTAACAAAGCAAGGTTTTTGGGTGTTCCAAGTTCCACTGAAGGATTAAGCACACCCTGCAGTGGATTTTGTTGTGCCTGAAGCTGTGAATGTAGTAACAGCATTCAAACAGAAGACCTAGGGACCCCTGGGAACCTTGCTCACAAAAAGCAGGCTGCGTGTATGTGCTTCTGCACGTAGGAGTTAGCTGCTCCTCTGCCATGGAAGCGTCCTCCACAGTTATTTTGATATGGCTGCTCCTTCTCTCAGGTCATGCAAAACCACAAGCTTGAACAACTTTTTGATGTTTCAACCTTTGATTTTCATGTTTACATGATCCGCTTTGCAGCTATTTAATCCATATAAACTTGTATAAATGAAAGCTGATTTTCTACCTTATACAGTCCTTGCATTTAAATAAGGAAACCACAGATGTACATTTCTATCAAACAGCTGTTTCAAATGTCTTCCTAAATTGTAATTTAAAGGGTGTTGAGGGAGAAGGAGAGGGAAGAAATGTGTTTCTGGTTCAACCACAGAGGTGCAAACCATAAGTGAGGCTTACCATTCATCTCTCTCCCCATCAAAAAATGGTCCTTAGGTGCACCTTAAGGCCAGTTTTCCAATTCTGCTGTTGAATTCCTAGGTGTTCTCTTGGAGGAACAGAAGTGATGCCATGTAACGTTCTGGCCTAGCAGGACGTAGCAGCAGTACCCACAGGAAGATTTTTTAAAGCTCTTCTGAAAGCAACATATCAAAGGACAAAAGCTGAACTGCAGAGGACACTTACATGCCAGAACAATGGCTCAGATACCCTGATGTGCTGACATACCTTTCCCTCAGTAAGAGCTTCTTTAAATCCTAACATACCTGGGCAATCAAAGAGATGATAACTCTCCTCAGTTCACCAACATTGCCAAGGTCTCCAGGCTGCAGTCACTCAACCAAGTTTTTTTAATTAAACTTGAGAAGAAACACGTGAGCAAGCAAGGATGCTCTCCACGGAACAGGCTTTTTATTTTCCAGCTCTCCTTAGTCCTCTCCTAATGGCGACATGCTGTGTGTCAGCTCTGAGAACAGATGTCTTGGAGGAGCTCTGCCAGGAGGAAGGAAGTTGGATCGCTGTTGCTAGCGGGGCAGAGCTGAGGTTTCTAAATTATTTTCTCTATGTATTCCCTTACGTGGAAAAAGGATCAGATTCCTTTTAGGTTTAAATTTGGGCTGAATCTGTAAGTTGACTTGTAACTTCAACGTTTTATTTATCTTTAGGCTGCTGCTATATATGATGAACCTTAACAGTTTTTAATAAGGTCTTAGAAACATACTAAATTGCCAGCAACAGTGAAGACTATGGCAGCAATAGCTTAGGCACCTGTAACGTGCGTGTACAGAAGGCAGAAGAACGTTGTGCAATTGAAACCTCTGCTGTGAATGGAAATGATAACACCACCAAATCATTCCTTCACTTTGGGAAAAATGCTGGGACAGAAGCAGCTTGGATTAGCATTGCATGTCGGAGTAGAAAGGAGTAGACTGACTTCTTTTCCTGTGAAAGGATTTCTAGAGCAGAGCATCTGGGTGTTTCATAGTCTCTTGTCTAAAGGTCTGCTTGCAAAGAGAAGTAGTTCACTCCATAATGACTCACTTTAGCAGATATAACACAGAAAACCTCCCTGATAGCACTTCATTCTGAGTCACACTTCTCCAGTGTAGCATTCATCCAATGTACAGGGTCTGACTGTCATCTTACATGATCAAATAAAGCCTGGAGAACTGCAGGAACAATACTGGGGTGAAAGTATATTCTAATGGATATACCTAATGGATAGCTACTTGTGTAATGGAATACATCAGCAGAACAATGAAGTTAACATGCAGTTCTATTATCATTCTTTTTGAGCTTTTGTTTGTATTTTTAAAACAATTGCTTTATACGTCAACATCTTCAGGTATCTTCTAGGAGAAAAATCAAGGATGGCTGGGGGGCTGGTGTAAGTGTGCCTATATGTGTATCCAAATGTATTATATTTGTAATTATAGAGATACATATAAACACACACACGAACTACTTTTCCATCTCAGCTACTTTGGCTGGACATTTGTGAAAGCATGGTATAAGTGAGAGCTTAAAGACCTGTGGCAGGACATGAAGCCGAGTGCTGCTGGCCATGACCATCTGTGCTCACAGAGGAGTCCTGGCTGCAGCCAATGCAGTCTCTGTGGGACAGGAGAGCAGGACCTTAGGAACGGCCTGGGAGACTGCAGGGAGGCTGTGAAACAACTGGAGGCACAAGGCAGAGCTATAAACAAAGACTTTACTCTCATCATGATGGCAGACTGGTTGAATTAGCACAAGTTTGAGACTCTCCCAAACCTCTCTTAGTTAATTGTCTCAAGATCTATTAAGTGTTTAAAGCTCATTCAAGATAAGAAGATTAAAATGGATAATAGTAATTATGGAATATTAGAAATTAAAATTGTATCCCTGGAAGTTATACAACTGAGTTATGGTTTAGACAACCACAAGGTCAATGTCCATGTTTGAATTACTCATCTTAACTCTGTTTATATTCAAGAGAAATTAATACTTTGAAGTGCAATTCAAGGGGTTTAGCAGGAGATTAAATGCATCCCAGGCCCCATCAGCTGTACTGACTTCATATCTGTTTATAAAGGCAGCCCAAGGAGAGTTAGCAGATAGAGACATTGGCTCTCAGTCACACGCATACTATTTTGAGTAGCCTTGTAAAGAAAGCTCCTGTTACTTCCCGGGTTTTCTTGATTCTCTCTCATCCTTCCCACACAGCTTTCACAGCAGAGTTCTCTCTCTTCTTTCCTTCTTTTTTTCTACCCCCAACAAACAGCAGCACCGAGGAGCTGGGGCTCCTCTTGGTTCCCAGACAGACATTTAGCCAGAATATGGCATGAAAAGTGGTGAACCATTGTGATCTTTACCCTACTGCAAGTTCAACAGAACAGAACTCTTTCGCCTGAGGTCAGCTCCTCAATCAGGAAGCGAGCCCCAAAGGCCCTGTGCTAGATCTCTGAAAAAGAGGAGAGGAGGCTGGACAGCAAAGAACAACCCAAGGCTGCGGAATTTTGTTGTGGTTGGGAAATGCTGTGTCATTACTGTACTCATGGATGAGGGAACAGGAAAAGGAACAGTTCTTAAGCTTTTAAGCAGGGATATTTTTCACATTGATTTTGGAACTAAGAAATCTTTTGAAAGGTCAGCCTCATGTGCACTTGTGTCTTAGTGTACATTTGTTGGGTTAATGATGCCATCAAGGGGGAAGTGGAGTCATGGTGCTCACCCACATAGACTTAAAGATGCAAAAATTTGCCACACTGATGACGGCTACGGACTGCAGGACAGAATACAACAAGCACATACAGAGAAATGCAGAGGTATTCATTTCTCAAAGAAAGGGTATGGTATTTAGCTGAGCAGTGCGAAGATTGGCTTCAGCAGCAGGCAGGCCAGCGATGTATCTCGGGAGGTGTGATCACACCGCATACATCACACCTGTGCTATGGCATATAACAGTTTTTGAGGAAGAGGAAGAACTTAAATGGCTAAGTAGACATGCTGATTTAGCTCAGTGATAAGTGACATTTTGGGGGCAGAAAGAAGGGGTGGTTAGATTTCTGAGTGGGCTGGAGTGAGATGTACCGTTGCTCCCTACCACTGATATGGCAACTCATAGCTGTGCCTCATGGCTGCACAGCCATTGTTCTGCTCTCTGTCCCTCCCTGCTTTCACGGAGCATCTTGCAAGCCTCACTTCATATAAAATAGGACCTGCAACAGCATTAGCATTACAATCAATGAATTTTGTGGATATCCATTTTCACTGTCATACAGACTTCAGAACTTGGCAAACTGCAGACCCCAAATACATCACATCTACATTTAACAGTTTCCAGTGCTGGAATAATTCTGTGCTACCCAGCATGTAACACCTATGACTAACAGACTAATACTCACTTCACTATACATGTGTATTTTACCTGATAGCGATACTATACTGCCATGCTTAATTTCTGTAATTTAAGATATTCTTTCAATATTTAAAAACTGCATCAGTTTTTTTCAAATGAAATTACAATCCATATATTATTTTCGTCACTTTAAGCTTGAAGTCCCTTTATACAACATCTTTTCAATTACATCCTCACTCAATATATGGAGCACTTACTCATAAAATAAAACGAGTTAGTCAGATGTAGAGTTTTCAAGGTCACTATATTGTTAATAAAACTTGTTAACTGACACAGTCATTACTCATAAAGCTGAGTAAATGTAGTGATTAAGCTACTCATAGTTCCTCACTCCTCACATCCTGCCTTCTAAAGAAGAAATTTTTATTTTGGGGCCTAATTTAAACCTACTTAAGTCAGTGCAAAAACTCCCTGTGGCTTCCTTGGTCTTTGTATGAAACTGCCAATAAAAACCAGAACGACTCTCACAAAAGAAGCAGACAACAAGTTGGTCACTTGGCCAGACTCTGAAGTATCAGCTCCTGGAACAGTCCATAGCTGTAATGCTCATCTCATCTCAGAGAAACAGATGGAGCTTGACCGAGCTTGAGGTGGAACTGTAATTACATTTTAGTCCTTCAGATACCTCTACTGTAGGAAGCATGGAATTTTCCCTGCAGCAGAAAGCAGGGGTTGATATCATTCAGACTTGGTGGGCTGGTGATCTCCCAGTGGTGAGCTGTCATTCGTTTGTTGGGTGCAAGGGACAAAGTGCGAATCTGCATGCAACTATATGAACTGTGCAATAAATATGATCACAGAGCAAATGGAGGCACTCCAACTTAATGAAATCCCTGCTCCCCTTGCGTCTTGCAGAAGAACAAAACAGATCTGCTTCCTTTAAATGTTGAGGAGTACAATATCTGTGTATACACTATCATTCTGTACTGAATAGCAATGAACACTAAGTATAAAAGTGAAGTCTGACCAATGTCTGCTATGCTCCCCTCAGATAGTCACCCATGCTGTAAGATGAGGTATTGAAACGATTCTTGCCAGATGAAAAGAGGGGAGGCTGGAAAGACAACCAAGGCACAGTCAGTGCCAATACATGCAATCATGGATGAATCACATCCTATGTGGGATACCACATCTCACCTAGTATGAGACATCTTAGATACTTCCAAAGCTGAACTAGTTATCTTCATCTTCCTTTATGATCCATGAAAAGATGGCAACTGCAGGGGCCTTTTAGATGACCATAGGCATCATCTTTAGTATGAAACAACCAACGCCTTACATTCTAATGACTAGCTGGAATAAATCCCCATTGGCCAAAGAGAAGAGGCCAAAGAGAAGATTCACTTATACATACGCTTCCACCCAAAGCACCTGCCAGGTGGTGCCAGGAAGCAGCAGAAGACCAAGCTGGCAGCACATGTTGCCCCAGCACAGCCCAAATCCCTCCTGGTTCTGAAGCTCTGCAATGCACCCTCACAGGGAGCAGAGACTCCCAAAGAGACTCTCAGAGCTTAGGAGTCCTCCACTACGTGATTGTGCACTGCAACCTCACTTAGAAGCAAGGGGCTGTGCAGAGGAGGTGTCCCATTAAAGAGAAAACCTGCTAAAAGAAAACATCTGCGGGGTCAGACAAGGTGGCTGCAGGCCCCAGAGTAGAGTGGTTAAATACACTGGAAAGCACTGGGGAGGTAGGGAAGTAGCAGCTCAGCCAGAAAGCTGATCTGGTTGGGATCAGCCAGGATAGAGGAAAAGACTTGGTCATCAGAGAGGGCTGGAGAAAACCAAGTGTGTGAACAACCTCAGGCTGTCACACAGTGGTGGGGGAAAAACAGCAGCACAGCAAAAGGACTCCTCCTGCTGCTGGTAATAATTAGGGAGCATTTAATTCAAAACACAAAATGCTTGAAGGAGAAAAGGTCCAGAAGGTACAACAGAATGGCAGCAGAGGCACAGCCCCTGCTCCAGCCAGCTGCCCACCAGAACAGCTGTCTCTACAGCCAGAACTGATTCAGCATGGTTTTAAGAAAGGAAAGCCAGAGTTTCAGGAGATGGACCAGAAAGAAGCAGCAGTCAGCACATGGGGGTAGAATGCTATTGGCAAGGCAGATACAAAACCAGATCCTTTAAGAATTTGCATTTTATATAAACAAGCCTTCTTACATGATGATAGAGGTATATATATGAGATAGTCTGAATATACACAGCCTTTAGTTAGTAAAGTTCTTTTGATCTCTTTAAATTATTTTGATCTCTTATCTCCTGAATCCATAGAAAAATGCCGAAAAATCCTGCCCGGAAATAGCCTTAACAAATCTTACACAATATCTTCATTGGCAAACACAGCTAGAAAAGCAACAGATACAGATTTTGTGTGTCAGAGATGCGTTCATACACTCACATGATCATCACCATGCTTTTGCTTTCGTCTCCTCTTCCCACAATCCCAGGCTGGAAAGACCGAAAGAAAACAAAGAAACAAAAAAAACCCACAAAACAAAACAACCCAGCACTTCTTTATGTACATGCATTTTTGTACACAACCTCAATCGATGCAATAGTACTGGCACTCCTGAACAGCACAGCCTTGTGCTGTTCAGACGTCCCACAGAGGGGGCTGAGGCACATGGGGAGATCTGGTCAAGCTGCACGTGGAGTCTGGAGCAAAACGTGTGTCAGCAGAAATCAGGGTCACGGACAGTGAATGTTTGGGGTGAGGAGGTGGTCTTGGACAATTGAAATGATTTTGAAACTGCAATCATAGGAAAAGCATCAGCATTTAACAGACAGAAGTGCAGGACCTGTGCAGGAAGCAGAGGAAAACTGTAACCCAAAGCTTCCATGTCCACAACAAAGCATGGAGAAACCAGCAGCCATAGAGAAGGAAACCAGTGGCAGTATGTGGGAGCTGCAGGGTAAACAGCACGTTTGGAAACACCAACATGCCCAGCGTTTCTACATCTGTTTTGCTTCCCGTGTCCTATTCTGGAGCAACAGATAAAGCTGAAAAATCCCACTAGAGGTGAACAGTTCAAATTAGCAGAGGAAGAGAAGGACACCAAGCATATGAAAGTAATTCTAAAGCCTAGGGCACACTGCTGGGAGGTGTCGCTGGGACTGTGATAGTGGCTAAATGAGCTCATTTTGATCCTCTTTGTAAGGGAGGGGGAAGAAGGCAAATCTGGAAGGAGATCAATAGAGAATGCTCAAAGGGAGAATCAGAAGTACTTATGGAGTTCCTCAGGATCTGGGTTGACTGCACAAACACGGGGGTGGTGACATTAAATATAAATTAACAGGGTCTTCACAGCAGATTCTCCACATTTGCCACAAATTCACTTTCTTGTGAGCACACCCAGTCCTGTTTACAAAGCCCAGCTATTGTAGTTAAGGACACAAAGAACAGACTTTGATATTATTTCTTTGAATGTACCTGGCTCTGCAGAATGCTGGAATTAAACAGATACACCAAACTGTACCAGATGTACCGGAGACACAAATAGCCAAGACATCCCTGTGACATTTGGATAGTACTTGGAGGAGGAAGGAGGATTTTTAATTCGCTCTTTGCGTGTACATGGGAATGCACAGCACCTGCGAGCTGTGGAATTGTGCATGGGAGCTTCCAGAGGACTTCTAATGCTGGGGATAAAGCCCAGTAAGTATTCATCTCCCACATTTGAATAGCTCCGAGACTACAAAAACTTTAATGCAGGAAAAGGTCAGCTTCTGATTTATTTGGTTTTCTCTGTTTCACTAAGAACTGCAGATTATAAAGTGAGAGTGCCAAGAGGAAATTTCACATAGTACAGAACTGCTGACATTCACCAAGCTAACCTGTAAACTGATCACCACCTACATTGTTGTCTTTTGTAAATCAGTACCCATTGATTGCCATTAGGCATTACATAAATCCATTGCAGTACAAAAGGTGAGGAGCAGCTCCGTGCCTGTGTTGGCTAGTGCCATCACCAGTATTTGAAGATAAGATTTTGACTTTGTCCTCCTCCCTGTCATCTCTCAGAAGCAGTCATGTCATCCCCATGCTGATAATGGAAAATTAAGGCACGGGGAGCCTGGAAGCCACACCAGTGCCTTTGTAAGAGCCCTTTCCTGGGGGGCTTGCCAAGTACTACTCTGGGAGCTCACAGCCAGGCAGAAAGTTGGATGAATGCCCCTAGCTGAGGGGTTGTGAGAAGGTATTTTGCCAACAAGGCTCTGAGCTGCATGGTAGTCTGTGATGTGAAAATAAAGTGGGGTGTTTGGAGAGGGTTGGAAGAGTGCTGCTGTCAGTGCAGGACTTCAGCTTGGGAAAATAACTCTGAGGAATCAAAGGGAGCTGAGCAGCCAGGAGCAAAGCCTGAAAAGAGCTTTAGATTGCAGCACAATGCTTCTGGCCTCCAGATGAAAGGAAAGCTAAAGCAAGCATAAGCCATGGTGACATTTCTAATGAAAAGTCAAACCTTTTGTACTACCTGCAAGGTGGCAAAGAGCTGAAGGCAGCCAACTGGTCCCCCACTGCGCAGACAGACATGAATAGGCAGTAGCAGCTCTCAGGGCAAGGAACGAACATTTCTTTGTTCCTGAGCAGTTTTGTACCCTGAGGATTGCTGACATTGTGTTTCAGTTTCCCTGATGCAAATGTGAGCCAGATCCTGATATAACACAGCTCGGTGCATTTAATGAGCCTGTGGTATATCCATCCAAGTCCTGCTGACAAGGTACCTATGGTGTCAAACATACAGCCTCCCTCCTGTTCAGTTCTCATTCCTGGTAGTCTCTAATGCATTCATTCTGGATGCAGCTCACATGTGGTCCCATGAGATGTTCAGAACAGTTTCCCATACCACGAGTGCACCCAGCTTAGTGATGGAGCCTGTTTCTGCAGGAGGCTGCACAAGGGCAGGGTCTCGTGCTGACTTTGTGGGTCTCTTTTTGCTGTAAGTCTGTAAATTTTGGGCCATTTTGAACAATAAACAAACTAATGTCAGGACGGACTCTTTGTCCTCATCCTGCAGAGAGCAGCAGCCAGGAAAGGCAGCAGCCGCACCACTTGCTCACTGCTGTGTCCTCAGAGATTTATAAAGTGATTAGGGAGTGATTTCTCATATGCAAACCTTACAGTCCATTTCATTTTGCAAGTAGAATCGTGTTGATTTGTTTGTAGTGGAAAAAATGAATCATACCACAGTTTTTCTTCTGTATAAATCAACACATAGATAAACAGGTTATTTATGTGCACTACAAATAGTGGCTATAAGCATTTAAATGAGCCATATATTGGTGTAGGTACATCTGTACATACAATATGTATATCTGTATTATACAGAAGATCATAAATGCATATTTCAAAAATATATGGCTACTTTGGGTACAATGTACTCCTTCCCATACTTTGAGCAAAATGAAAAAACAAGGCCCATCCCCTATATTCAGAACCATAAAAAGCAGGAATCTGAAGGTAAAACATTCAGCACCTGATTTGTTTGTGTGCTTTCAGCAACTAAATGAGCTGACATATAAGTAAATAAGAAAAGTCACCTGCATAGATGGAAAGGTAAAGTTCAATTTTAAAGAACCAGAAGATTGAATACCACAACACAATGAAGGCCCGCCTCACCAAGGGAAACAATCAATTATTATCCAATATCTTTTATTAAATTCACAGCACTGCTAAAGCTTGTTTTTGAGTTGATTAAATTAGCTCTTTTAGAACTGGAAAAATTTGCTCCAACCTATTAAAAAAAATACTATTTTACTTATTAAAAAAAAGAAAAGAAAGAAAGGAAGTGTTCAGCTTGAAATTACAGCTCTGCAGGCAGGTTTGCAGCCCTGCAACCCTGAAACAGATCAAATGCCATTTTGAAGAACTGGGTTTACAAAAAAAAGTAATTTAATTTAGAATTTCTTCCATGGCTCCTCCATATTCCAATATGGATTTTAGCCCTCAGGTATCACAGAAAAAACATTATACATAATTTTTTTGAAAGATGCTCCTCCAGCTGTGCAAAAGATCAAGCACTTACTTCACATATACAGCTAAAACCACTCTCCTCAAGCCAGTTCTGCTCAATGTCACTTTTCTTGTTAGTATTGACACTATTTGTTGTGACTCTTCGCACTGGTTCTGTGCTGAAGGGATCAGAAGAGCAAAGCGTCCTTCAATTATAGTAGCTGTTAGGAGATCATGTACACAGTGAAGCATTTGTGTAAATGACTGCACGATCTGAACCCTAACAGACGAGTCAAAGCTGTTAGGGGCGTCCACCTATAAGCTTTCAAAAGAACAACACGGAGAACACGTTCTAGCTGCGAACGCCATCCATAGGACAATAGGGTCATTCAGGTAACACCTCAGGAGCTCTGCAGCCCAACCCACTGAAAGCAGCCAGCTATGCAATGGAGCACCTTGCCCAGGACTTTAGCCAGGTCATGAAAAATACCAAGGATGGAATCCGCACAGCACTCAGGTAACCTTCCCCACAGCTTGACTTTCCACACAATGGGGGAAAAAAAACAACCTTGTGATACATTCAACCTGAGCCTCATTAGTCTAAATTTACACCTGCTGTCTCCCTTCCTCCCTGTAACGCAATGGAAAGCACAGCAATGACAGCAGAACAGCAAAGTGCTTGCCTGCAGCAAGCAAAGATTTGCTCAAATGCAACAGCCATGGGCACAGAACTAAAGGAAAGAAACTGCTTACCTTCAGAAAACCTCAGGGATTCAGGGATCTCCAGCAGGCTAGCCTTGCATCCACTGCCAACCCTTAAATGAGGTCAGGGAAGGCATGGAGCCAGGATCCACCCCTTCAGATCATTTAGGAGCATTGCATGCACCTGAGCTCCCCTGGCTTGGCCCTGCCTTCCTACCAGGTGCTCAGTCACTGGTCCAAGCTGTGACTGAGTGTTTCCAACACACTCCCACCTTGCCCTACTGTGAAGAGCCCATCTCAGCCTTCTTGATACCCTTCTCAGGGCACTGGCAGGGTGCTGGGGGAACCCTCAGCCAAACAATCCCATCTAGTCCAGGAAACGTGGGGACAGCCTTAGTTACCTAGAGTCAAATCCATTTTACAACAAAAGCACAGAAGTCATAGAAAGCAGAGCTATAAATGACACTTTTCATCAAATTTCAACCAGAATACATGCAAGTACCTGGACTTTCACATTCTTTCCCACATTGTGCACATGTGTGTGCATCCTCTGTACTGGTTTTATGGGGCCATCTGTCACTAATCCATTTCTGAAGAGTTTCTGAGCCACAACACTTCGGACATTCTTCACAGAATTTCAGAATGGTTGAAGTCTGAAGTCTAGACTGAACCCCGTGTTCCAGTTTGTGCCCACTGCCTCTTGTCCTGGCACTGGGCACTACTGTGCTCTTTGCACATCCCTTCAGGGATTTACACACATTGGTGAGATCCCCTTCAAGCATCCTTCTGTCCATGCTGAACAGTCCCAACACTCTCATCTTGTCCTCACAGGAGATCAGCTTGAAGGCCCCACACTGCACTCTCTCCACTAAGTTCACTTCTCTCTTGTACTCACCTTTAGAAGTGAGAAGTGGAGCTCAGAAGGCCTCTGTTGGTTATGGCATGCTGTGTATGCGAGACCCCTTGCTTTGGGATGAGCACCATGAAGTGATTCAGACAAAAATTTCCAGGCTTTATTTTCCTGATAGATGGAATTCTTACTTGTAAAGGACTTGTGCACAGCTCGTTTACTGAACACACATAATTCCCTTCCTCTCCTCTCCCACTCATGGCCCCAACACTCCTGGATTTCATGACTCAGGACAGTTACAGAAACAGCAATGTTTCAGCCCAAGGAAGCAATGAGAAAGTGCCAGAAACTACAAGAACTCCTACATGAATAATGGGGCATTAATTAAAAATGGTCTGATAACTAAAAATAAATTAAGCCTAACTATCTATATTTACACAGAAATAAGAACATATGAAGGCTGTTCTAAAATAAAGGCTCACTTAGCCTCATATCCAGTAGTAGATGATCATGGAAAGAAACCAGGGTGACTATACGATCTTCAGCAACCTGCACATTAAGAGTTTTTACCCTGTTTTCAAGCATCTTGATGGATTTCTCTTCCAGGGCCTGCCTAGTGCTTTCTGAAATCATGGTATCCACAGCAACTTGTTAAAATGAGCTTCACAATTACAGCATGTGTGGAAAAAGACTTCATTTGTTTTAAACTGCTGCATGAAGGTCATCATGGGTGTTCTGTAATTCCTGGATGATGAAAACCAGCAAACATTGGTTTCCTAATCACCTTCAGACCATTTGTAATTGTATGTAGGTCTCATCACTATCTCAGTCATCTCCCTTCCACATTAAACAAGCTGCAGTTGGTCTGTTCTGCAGTCACTGTTCACACAGCAGCTGTTCTCTCTCTGAACATCTTTACCTTTCTATATGGTTTACATGCATATATACACATTAGATGAGGAATCCACCCATGCACACATACCGTACAGGTGGCCTACAGACTTCTACAATGACATCATGAAATACCATTTATTTCCTAATTTTTTGTGCTTTAGCTGCCATTACTTTCAAGAGAATGTAGCATAGATCCTACAGTTCTGGTCTCTAAATTGCAGTGACTGAGAAAAGAAAGCTGTTGGCCATGCAATTTCCTTAACCTGAAATCCCGAACACAGTACATAGTCTAAAGGTTGATGTCAAGGAAATGTGTGGAAACTCCTGAAAATGCTAATGCTGTGATCAGACCAAACATGCTGTAAAACTCTCTTTCAGTTTACGATGCTTTATTAGTTTAGTTTGGATCAGTAATGACTTCAGAAAATTCACAACCCAAAAGGCTGTAGACAGATTTCATATAAATGTGCTTTATTGCAGAGAAGTTACATTATTTACATGCTGCAACACATTACAACATAAATCTATTAAGTATTTCATGGTGGATGCTGTTGGTAGCCAGATAACATTCTTATAAGAATCACGTTATAAAGTGAAGAGACTTACAGCTTTATGTACTCTACAACTTGGAGTAGCTAAAATGTTAAAAGTCAAAAGGCAGTGTTTTCTCAGGCCTGCCTGTTGTTATATGCATGCAAAAGCCTAAGGAGAGCAAATATAAAAGTATTGTCTGGTTTCAGGCCTATGATGCCACCAAAGCTGATGATAGGTGTGTACTGATTTTTATTTTGAAGCGTATAATCTTGCATAAATTATAGAAGTCTAATAAGGTTGGTATAAATTTATTTATAAACCATGGCTTAGAAATAAAGGAGAAATGCAGCTTGCACATGCATTTAAAAGGACAACCTAGCAAATGTTTGTGACCTTAGTGTTTATTATCTTTTCTCTTAACAGATCTGCTAGAAAACATCTTAATTCTAGAGTCACACTTCTCTTGGCTGAGTAATGACAATGAAACTCCAGAAAAAGACAACTAAGCAATCTAGCCAATATATGCTGGTGGAGAAAATCTATGAAATACAGAACATTATTTATGTCTAACTTAGTATGTCTTCATTAAGCAATGTTTCTAGCAGCATCATAGTGAAATATAGTAGTCGAGTGAAGTTTGGCCCCTCTTTCTTAAGTGCAAAGAAATCTAAAGTACCAATTGAATCTGTAGCCCAGATATCAGTTGCTAAAGCTTTGTTGCTTTCTGAAGGAAAGCTCTCCAATTGTATCAGTCAGGATGTATGACTACAACAAGCCTAAAGAACCGTAACAGCCATTTTTTAAGAAGTGAAGGAAGGGGTCAGGATGAAAGAAAACCAAACCAGAATACACAAGCCAGTACTTTCCCTGGTCAACCAGCCTTTGTTCTGCTGCGGCCAGTGCAGCTGGGCTGAGTTAACCCAACTAAGGAGTGCACTTTGCCTCTGTACTTCCAGTGAGGTTGTTTTCAAAAAGAAAGGAAAAACAAAATGAACAAGGAATCGTAGATAGAGTGGTGGCTCAGACACAGCCATACATGAAGGGCTCAGTGCTGCAAGGGACAGCGGTGTCACACGGCTGGGGCAGGTGCCCTAAGGATGCTGCACCATGCTCCAAGCAGCAGTTCCTTGAGGTGAAGGAAGGAGAACAGGACAAGTGCAGGCATCAGAACTGGCACCTGCTCCTTGTGAATGTCTGTCTCAAAGAGGCAGTGAGGATGTACAAAAGTCTCCTTTCATGACCCTCTTACAGATGCCCACTTCTAATCTTTGTTGCCTGGCTCCAACAGAGCACTGTCTTCTGTTTGGAAGGACAACTTGCCATAAACTGTCCTCCTTCCCTGCTCACACCAACCACCTCCTGGACGTTCTGCACGATCTTCTTCCTCTCACGAGTATGGTCACCATGCTCAGCAAGTTTGAAGGTGTGCATCTATCTGGGGAGCGTCAGTGTGCACCTGCAGGACTCCCTGAAAGCATTCCCAGGATGGATTTCTTCCCACGCAGGGAAGTGTACAGGGAACTGATCCAGCTGATTAAATCCCACTGAAGTTGTTCTGTGAATGCCTGGGATGGGGAAGGGGGAAGTTGGGCATGTAGGTTCTGAACTCAATATTTTTACAAACTAAGTAGTAAGCTGGATTTGGGCTGCACATGGAACATCACTGGCACTGTGTGGGCAAAACATGTGCATGGATGGCCAAATCAGGGTCCTGGCAAGAAGACGTGTTGAAGGCAGAGACCAAATCTAGGCCATAACTGCACCCTAGAAAAGAGGGTTGGGAGAGGCAGGACTGCCCAGGGGCATGTCCCCATGGTGGAACAAAGCACCATCTCACCTTGGCAGGCTGGTTGGGGCAGTTTGGCCACCATAACCTGGAGCTCACAAGCTCTGAGTCTTGACAGAATTTATGAGAGAGGCCAATGTGTTCAGACAGCACCGAGACCTGAGCTGACTTGTTTCCAGCTGGCTCAGCATCTGCATGTTCCAGGTTTGGGCTTAGCAGAGGCAGTAGGAAAATCTGTCCTATCTGTTAGTGTAGACATGCCCATATTCTTCTGTCTTTTTCAAAGGACAAAAAATGTCCTCTTCATGCCCAGCTCATCTAAGTCCCTCCAATCATCACATTTTATCTTAAGCCACTTTTTCTATGATGCCACAAAAATCAGTTAATACTACATACGTGTATGTGCATGTGTGTATTAGATATGACAAGTTAAATATATATTAAACATATATAAATATCTATTTTATATATATTATATATATATATATATTAAACAACACATTCTATTCAATCATCCTCATTTCATCTTCCAGTGAAACCCATCACTTCTCTCAGATTGCACAAGTTCTTTAGGACTGAGCTGTCTTTATTTTGGAGTACTCTTTGTACAGCCAATTTCATTGAATAGCACTTCACTGGTACTAAATTTAGATGGATGAGGGCGGAACCTAATTTTTATTATTAGTGGTATACAGATTCTCTATGATACCTCTTAGGCCCTGATGGTATACCATGAGTGTTTTTGCACCAAGACTCATAGTTGTAAATGGGCCACCTTTGAATTAAGTCAAATGCAAGATGATGGCTTTAGCCATTACTGAAAATTTGCGCTATCTTAAATAGTAACTGTTTCCATAAATGTATGTGTAAATTAAAAAAAAAGCATTTGGAGAGTGGGAGAGAGATGCCCATCATTTTCATTCCTACTGTCTCTTGCCGCTGCCAATAAAGGGAAGAGTAATATTTTGGACTTCTCTCCTCACCTGTGTATCTCCAAAGGCCAGTTTCTGGAGGTTTGCCAACAGAGATAGACAGTAAATTGTTGTTAACTAGCTGACAAATTTCCCAGAGTTGTCCAGTTTTAGTAAATCAGGTCATCATTTCTGGGGTATATTCGTTGTCATTCTTGCCTGTCTCATGTAGTAGGATATGCTCAGTATGAAATACTGAACAAGATCACCCTCACGGATGTTTCGAGTTGGTATTCTGGTTTGTTAGACTACATTTTCCAATTTGTAACAAACAACAGATAAGTTGTCCTAAGACTTACCAGAATATGCAGCTAAGACGACTGGATTTCCACTATTAGCAAAGTCTATGAGCATTAACAGGGAAGTGCATAACAAGTAACTTGCTGTGTATAAAACCCCTGAATAATACAGTATCAAACTATAAATTTAAATAACAGAGAGTAAAACAAAAGGTTCACTATATAAATCACAGGAAAGAAAAAAAATTCCCAAACCCCAAAGGAATTTCCCAATGAGAGTTACTGGCTTCCACAGCCAGTGAACAATTACTGTAATTCTACATAGAAACAAAAAGTCTATAGCAGGTATTTTAAGTTGCAATAAGAAAAAAGTATCCGCAGATTGCATAAATGTGTTGTTGTGTCACATAATATCAAAGGTATTTGCAAAACTTATACAATCTGGAATGCTTCAATATGAGACACAACAATGTACTTAAACACACAGTAATAAGAAAATGAGAGCAACCATTATATAAAATGTGTTTTTGGGATGCATTGAGTTAGCAGTGCTATTGAGATTAAATACGCAAAGTGAAAAGTCGTCATTTTAAGAGCTGCTCACTGATACTCCTTTCTGCCATCAGGACATTTTCTACGCCCTACTTCTGTTGGATCCTTAAAGTCCCAAGGGCAAGTTAAAGCCAGTTGTGACATTCAGAAATAATTCTGTTAAGATTTACAGTGTGCGTTTGTTACCAACTTTTGGTGTTTTGTTTATTTTTCTTTTAAAGGAGAAGTGATTTCAGAAAGGCAAGTTTCTTTCAATGACACAGTAAAATCCTTGGAGCAGGGACCACATTCTGGGCACTGCTAATCACATTGTTGGCACTCAACAAATAAATAATAACAATAATAATAATTTGTTTTGCTTAATTCCTACTTGTTGTGCTGATTCCATTAAGTGATGCTCCTTAGGAATTTTCAGATCCTTTTGGCCTAAGTCTCTTTTGTCTTTCCTGTTGTCTTTCTTCTCGGTGTTGCTACTTCCCTCAGTCCAAAAGCCTCTTATTTTCGAGGTGTTGCTGTTTTATTTGCACTTATAGCAGAGGTGTTTGATAAAGCTACACTTCTTTCTGCATTTGCTAAATCTGGTGTGTCAAACTCCCAAGGGCAGACTTCAGCTCGAGATGCTAAAGGTTGCTGAGAGTAACCACTTGGCTTACGTGAGTCAGAAAGCACATTTCCCTCAGATGAGGCAATCTTTTTTTGTTCCACCAATTTATTGACATTTTCTGCTGCTTTCTGGGGCAGCTCCTCATGCTCCCCCCCACAAACATTTGGTGCATATCTGTTAACGTTCTCGCGCTTCAGCCCAGGGGAGCCCTGAGATTTGGAATTCAACTGTTTTTTATCATTTTCAAAAATGTGCTGCTCTTGCACCTCCCGAGTGCCCGTCTCCAACTTCTGTGGGCTCTGTTGATTCGACTGTTGAGAGCCCTCAGGCGTCTTCTGCTTATGATGAGATTTCCCCTTTGGCTGGGAAGGGTGATTTTTCTCTGCTTCTGAAGAAGCAATAGACACATGTTTTTGAATCTTAGAGTCAGAAGGCACAGGACCAGGAGTTTGGTCATATATCTCCCAAGGACAAACTTCTCCTATGTCGAAAGTGTCCTTGTGCAGAGTCTTACCTGGGCCTGTGTCTGGATTTGCAGGTGTCTGACTGACCCTTTGCTGCTTCATAATGCCAGACTTATGGGTTTTCTTTGTCTCCTCAGACTGAGTAGAGTTCTTCCGGTGAGAATCCTTGTGCTCCCCTTTATCGGTGGCCGAGTGCTTTTTGCTGCCTTCCTTCCCTTTCTGCTGAGATTTCTGAGATTTAGCGCTTTCTTCTAGACTTTGTGTTTTACCTGTAAGTCCCAGCGTCTTTTCCTTGGCACTTGCAATAACACTGAGGGATTTCTGTAACACAGATGTTCTTGGATGCAGAGGCTTCTTATCTGCACTTAAGTTATGTGCACTTAATGATTTGCACACCAAAGGGACTGATTCAGTGGACACTGCTTCAACTTTTTCAGCTTTTTTGGTTAAATTGTTACCAGTTAAGGAATCCAGAATTGAATTCTCAGCAGCTGTAACGTCTGTGCTTTCTGCAGTTATGCTATTAGACTCTCCTGTTTGATCCCGGACATGATCGTAAGTGCTGTGGGACTTCTTTAATGAGAAGACTCTGTTTTTCAAAGTCTCTTCTTTTGGCTTTGCAGAACTTGTGGAATCTTGTGGGGGTTTTTTCAGTGTAGCCGTGTTTTTCACAGCATTGTGCTCCATCAGGTCCTTCTCGTCCCTGGAGCACTGCCTAGTGACTGTCTCTGGGATTTCTGTAATACGCCTCATTATCGAGCGCCCCAAGCCCTTTTTAGAGCACCTTTTTTTCTGGAGATGCGGGTTATTAGCAATCATCTTTTTCCTTTTATAGATTTCAAGCTGGGCATACAGTTTCTTCAACTCATCCTGTAAAGCAAAGTAAATAGCAAAAATAGTGTGAACAGAACAAAGCCAAACAAGCACCCCTAAAAATGACATTAATCTGATCCCACTTTCTTTACTAATTCTTGAATATGCCATTGCTCCATTTTTTCCCACCTTAAGACTAAGTTCAGCCCTAGCGCACAAACCAGTTACCCTGCATGGCTGCACATCAGACAGCATGCACAACCAATACACATTCATACAATACTGTGGTGTAAGTTTTCCTACTGACTCTTGTTGCTATTCTGTGTTCTGGAACTGTAAGTCAGACAAGTTCCAGGCAGAAATGTCCTTTTATCACGTAAGACAGCAATAGCACAGCTTTCTACTTCCTGTGTTTATCAAAATGATTTATTATACAGCTATGTACAAATGACTAATCACAGTGACAACAAATGCCGTTTGTGCTTCCAGACAATTCAAAGAACCTACGTAAACTGATTAATGGCTTTTGCTGTGGAAATTTCTTCCCCCTCAGCCTCCAGTATGACTTTTACTACAACTACTTTTTCCTTACACTGGTCAATTCTTTCCAAGATATTTCACATGACCAGAAACCTGAGAGACTTAAGACAGTCACTGAGAGACTTAAGTGACCTGTTTCATTTGGTGTCTGCAAAAAAAAAAAAAAATCAAACTGATTCAGAATTTACCAATGTGAAAGAAACGCTTTTGAAAGTAGAACCATAGAATCATAGAATCACAAGGTTGGAAAGGACCTACAAGATCATCTAGTCCAAAAGAAATGATATTTAGTTACATATACCCGAATATCTTCAGGATCCAAACTATGCTCGCTCCATGCTGAATTGATACTGCTGTTCAGATAGGATCCAGATCGACCCATATCAAGTTCATCTTCATAAGCTTCTGTAGCTATATCATCTCTTGGGTTATTGCTTGAATGTGAAAACTGCAGTAAGAATTCAGAACAAAGATGTTGCCATTAGTGCACAATAAAAGTTTACAAAAGTTTTCATTTTACAGTTGATCACAATGGATTTAGTACGATTTTCTAAACTCAATACTTATAGGCATCACTGCTGTTACCACTGTCCTGGAGAAAATCAGTACTGTATGGAAGAACTCATGTTAATGGTGGATTAGCCACTAACTAACGGTTCTGAAATCTGCATTAGAAAAATCCTTCGTACTTGTTCTGCCACTTATTTGTGCCTTTTTACATTGTATTCACTTTAAGCTTGTATGACAAATTTATGGGAATACACTTTCAGTATTTCCAACTAGGCTGCGAAAACCATACGACTACATTCCATATTCCATGCAGTTGAATAATCCTGCAGAAAGTGATTCTCCCATTTTGGATCCCAATCCTGAATACGACTAGACAAAGTGGCAAAAAAAAAAAAAAAAAAAAAAAAAAAAAAAAAAGTTATTAAGCACTGGAAAGAGAAGTTGTGTGAGCAATTTTTTTATTCATATGAATTCATTCATCTGTGATTCTATTGCCCATGTAGTCGTCTGGCCTCAGGACTTTATGAATTGAACATAACCTTGTGAATCTTCTCTTCATTCCCTGAATTCTTTGGGGTACTGGAAGGAAAGTTCGTACAGTGTTACACAAATAATGAACTAAAAATGGAAACCCTGATCCTTAGTTATGAGTCATTTTCAGAAAGGTTAACAAATTTTCTAGGCTAGTCTGGGAAGGCATCTCTGAAGACATGTAATTAAGTTAATGGATAAAAAATAGAAAATAAAACTATTACTAAAGACAAGTAGAGTCATTGAAAAAAACAGAACTTTGCAGTGTTAAGGCCGCATCAGTGCATCCTCTGGTTATGCATGTTTAATATATCTATTTTTGAGAGTTTGTCAGCAAATCAGGAAAAGATAGAAACATTAACTTGAACTTCCTAGCATTATTCCTTTTATGTAACTTTCACCTTTACCGTTACCTTTGATTCTTGACTTTTTGATTAATGTTACAAGTCATTTCAAGAGCCATTATAAAGCCACTTGTTTTGCTGGAGTACTGCACAAGAAGAAAACTACATTCAAATCCTACAGACAGGTGCAAGAAGCAGGTGGAGCTGACTGGCATTTTATCGTTCCATTCTGAAAGCTGTGCAGTGGTGCCCAAAGTTCATCCTGTTCTCTTCCCTGTATCCTGTCATCTGCATCTTCTTTTGTCCTGCACACATTCATCTTCTCACCCTGCTGCTAGCACTGTAGCACAGACAGGTTCTTCGTGGTATGCAGGACTGGTATGTCCCCATGCTGCAGCCCATGGGGAGGAGCCTGCAGTGGGGCAGGAGGGCTGGGGGAGCTGCTAAATGCAGGGACCCGTGTGGAGCAGTGCCTGAAGGGTGGGCTCCATGGTACAGAGCTGTGCTGGAGCAGTGCCTGGAGAGCTGAAGCCATTGGGGAGCCCATGTGGGACCAGTTCAGGAAGGATGGCATCCTGTGGGAGGGACCCCACGTGGGGCAGGGGCAGAGTGACCATGGAAGAGTGGCAAGACCAAGTGTTATAGACTGATCACAGCCCCCTTTCCCTCATCCTCTGTGCCACTCCTGGGGAGGAAACAGAGGATGGATGGAGGGAAGGTGTATTCAGTTTACTTTCAGTTTCTTATCGCTCTGCTCTAGTAATAAGTTAATCTTTCTATGCTGAGTCTGTTTTACCATGATGACAATTGGTGAATGATCTCCCTGTCCTTACCTCAACTCTTGAGCACTTTTTCATCCTATTTTCTCTCCTTTTTCCTTTGAGGAGGGGAAGTGACAGAGCTGTGTGATGGAGCTCAGATGCCCATCAGGATGAAATCACCACATAGTGACAACTGCTGGGTTTAGGTCCCAGTCACTCCATCTCATAGCCTGTCTAAGCTTCTCATCCCACTTTTATTTAATGGTCCATGCTAGTCTTTCTAGGCCCTCACCCAAACTCTTTGATCTCAGGTAACACTGTCAGTGGCCCAGTCAAGCAAATACTTGAAGTAGGGATCACTAGGCAAGATCTTTTCCTTCTTGCATGAATCAAATCCATTTACTTGTTTAGTTTAAATTGAAAATAAAAATCTATGGAATTTTAAAAATCAGAAGAAAGAATCTTTCAAAATGTGTAAGAGTTTATAAAAGAAAAAAAAAATCAGATACACTTTTAGGCATTAGACAAATTTTACACCTTCCTTTTCTACCAGTTGCTTGCTAATTTTATACAGAATTGCTTCTGCATGACAAACTTATCTTCCTGGTCTTGACAAAAATAAAAAGAACAGAATACCTTAGGGATCAGTAGTAGCCCAACAGTGACTGTCACAGTCAAGTGCGTGTGTGCAAAGAACAGCATCAGCATCCAGTCAGACTGAAGTCTTGAAGCAAGAATGAATCTGAAAAAAGAATTGCATTGCAATTCACTGTCTTTTCTCCAGTGCGTTCTATTTAACATTTTAAATGTTCCTTAGGTTTCTTTTCACTGAAAGGCCAAACACAACTGGTTTTGTTTTGCAGTGATTTCGTACAGACTAAACATTATATTCACATGCTTTACCTATATACCACAGATTCAAAACAATTCAGGAAAAAAAACACAAAAACAACAACACAAGCCAAAACAAAGTATGAAAGTAACAGCAGGTCTTAAAGGACGTTGCTTATTCCAGTGTTCTGACTCTAGGTAGCTGGAGTTTTTTTCAGATAGTGTAAATAGTCTTTGGCATGAACTGAATTATGGCAGTTTGCATTGAGGATATGAACTACTGATTTTAGGTTAAGTAAGAACATGTACTATGATACTTTGCAGTGCACTTTGTAAATAGAGGATGTACAGAGATTGCAGGTACAGAGTGAGGCTGATAAACCAATAAAGAGAGAACAGAACTGACTTGCATTTCAGTGGGTACAAAGAAATGGTGTTGATTTCAGGACCACTTATGGTCCAAGAGCCCTGCAAACACTAGGAAATGGGTGGCTGAACTTCACAAACGAAGCAGTTCCTTGCTGAGCTTTCTAAAAGAGTGGTAGAGCAAGCACTGCAGTTAGAGCAGTTTGGCTTTTCTGCTTTAGTGGACTCCCAAAGATATAAATAGTAAGCAATGCAATGGATGAATGGACGTATCACTGGCTTGTAATCTGCAGGTTTATATAAATCATGCACACCAAAATGAGATTTGCAGCTTACCCAAGATCACAGATGCACATTCTGCAGAAGCTTTTGTTAACAGAAATAGTCTGGCATGAAACATCGGCTTATATGCCACAATAATATATTAATGATTACTTCCTTATTACTTTGCAAATATAGTGTTTCATGAATACAATAAAATGTTTTAAATTCTTCTTTCTGACCATACAGCTCTTGCTACTAAGATGTGCAGGCAGATGACAAGACTCAGGCCAAGGGTTCAGCTATCTGAACACAAGAACTATCAGAGATGACAGGAGAGACTGCTGGGTATAACAAACAGCAGAGCAAAAAGCTACACATAGTGCCATGATGGATGGCAGGGCATCATCTGAAAGACAGTCAAACTTCACAGGTAATTAAGGGAGTGCTGTAGGCCCTTTAGTGAGCAGAACTTGCAAGGCCAACAGTCTTGATGTAACTGTATTGACAATAGTCTATAAGCTTTGCGTACCTTGGTTATGATATCAGAAATACCAGATTTGAATACAAATGTAGCAAAATTGGGACCAATAGTAATGAGAAAGTAAAGAAGAGTGGGTTGTTTATGAGGGAGAAGACAAGGACAGAAAAGGGCTAAGGTAGATGGGTTAAGAATTATCACAGAAAAACAGAAAGAAGAGGCAATAAGATGTGCTAGTGGCATGTGAACAAGTTATTACTAACAGAGCTCTGTGCCTGAACATTGTAGAGACAGAGTTTCTATTGAAATGAAATTTTTCCATCAAAATTTTTCTCAATAATACAAGAGAAAGTGCAGAAAAGTAATACTGATCAGAAAGTAATCAAGAACCTTCTGTTTCTGGAATGGGAATCACACTTTTAAAGAACAAACATAAACAATTCAAGGTTTTACTTGGTGCTCACATTAATCTTCTGTGAGCTTCAGGAGTTTTCAAACTGGATGGCTGCAATATAATAGTAGGTGTACTTCAAGACTCCAGTGCTATCAACTTTATGACAATTCAGATATATCATATAAATCATATAAATAATATAAATCATCAAATATAAAAACATCTTACACTGCAGGTCCTTCAGTTACATGTAGAACTTGGCAGAGAAAACAGAAGCAAGAAAAAGTGCATGTAAAGAAAAGTGAACTTGAGACTGGGTTAAGACTTGTGTGTATGGATATGTACATCATCTCAGGAGGGACTCTACTTCCAGCGCATTTTGTTCGTTCCTGTCTACAAAAAATGCATGGTGTTTCTTCAGCAAATCAGCATGAGGCAAAAAGGAAAGCAAAACTAAATGTGCATTTTTTTTTTTTTTAAAGGAAGGAAGAACAAAATCAGCAGACCATAGCCTGAAAGAACAGATAATGGGACACATCAAGTCCTTCTGTGCCTTCTTCGCCTAACTGCACTACGCTTATTCTAAAAGAAGGCGTAGACAGAAGAAAGTCTCTTCAGAATTCTTTGCTTTTAAGATCAGACAGTGTAGGAACATTTCAGAAAAATGAAAAAAGTCTGTAAATATGCTACTGAAAACAAGTAAACCACTGGCTGGATTAGAAATGCCAAAAGGACCAGGCCTATGTAAGAGAGAGGAGTCTCTCCTTTTTCTCATATTCCTAGTGAGGATTTTCAAGGAAAATCCTCAGGGTTGGATGATTACTTCCATCCTATTATTAAAAGAAACTTGCAGCCCACAAAATATTTCTCCTAATGCACTGAGCTGTATCTTCTACCATGAACCAAAGTATGGTTTAAGAACATTAATTACTGGGGGAAAATTTTGACTGAAAGGCTACCATACGAGTTGTAGGTGATTCAAAAGTACCATATTAGTAGGAAGCAATTCAAAAGTACTGAAACTGAGTTTTACACCTACCCTATCAAGAATGAAAAGAAAAACATTTCAACCAAATACAAATTTTTAAAACAATTTTTCATATGTTTGTGTTAGGGAGTAAACAAGGAGATTTTGAATGTGCATGGATGGCAAGATATGGGGTTAGGAGAAGATTAAGGAAAGAAAAAGTTGTAAGCCTGAGAAGTGCAGTGAACTTTACAACCATGGCAGGGAAAGAGAACACCCAGCAGGAACAGAGTTGAAATATTTCTTTTCTTTCTTTTGCTGGTCTTTACTCAGAGAAAAATGCTGCATCACGGAAGAAAACATAAAGAAGGCACAGAGAAATGTGAGCTCCAAGACAGACCTAGAAACGGAAAGGAGTATTTGAAGATTGTCAGTGGAGTGGTGTAAAAAAAAATAAATCAGAGTAGATAAGGTCTGTCAGGAAGCAAAGGAAGGTGCAAGAATGTAACAAGTAAGTCATAAGAATCTCCTGGTGCATGAGGTGAAATTCATGCTGTCTTGCTATTCCAAATTCCTTATTAGGAGGTGCTCTGAGGGAAAGGCAGATAAGATAAATTTCATGCAGCTCTGGCAAAGACCCTTATTTGCTTGTTGCTATTCTGATAATTTACAAATATGAAACATTGAGCTCATTATAAGCTTTCAAAGAAATACATGCCTTATATTACTGTTACAGCATAACACTTCTTAGGTCAGCATACAAAGCACTATGCCTCATGCACAAACCAGTGCAATTATCTCAACATACAGCTGCACTTTGCCAATCTGTTACACACCAGGACACATTCATATAAACCAACATTCTTACCTGCTGCTTTTCTAGGGATACAAACCAGTGAGTGGTGTGTAAGTGATACAAGACTGACAATATTTCTCCTACCTCTAGTTTATCACGTGTACTGAACTTTGAACAAAGAACGCATTAGCTAGCAATATGGAAAAAAAACCAAACACCCTGAATATATATTATTAACAAGTTGATCATATACATTCTTGAATTCTATGGGAACAGTTTCAAGTTTAGTAATTAATATATTAATATATATTAATAAATATTTATGAGACTTTTCCTTATGCATCCTACTCCATTTACCCATTTTATGTTGCACCATATGAAACCTGAAAGATAAATAGCTAATTACTAGATCTACACATCACTTGCCTAATTGTATGGAATATAGCAGAGATAATGAGCTCATTGTGAACTGCAACAGCCATATAACGCGGCTCATGAAATGCTGATGGGACTGTCCGCACTGCATAGCAGAGATAAACACCCCACAAGAGGAATAAAAATTCAGCTGTGAGAAGAACAAAAAGAAATAATTTGCAATTAGTTTTATAGATGAAAAAGGAAGGAAATTTGAAGTACTACAGTATCTTCTGCACGTGTGAGTATCTATACAAAGACAGTATACACGTATAAATGTATATATCTACACACATTGGCGTTCAAACTCTTTCAGATACTGTTACCGTACATCTGGTTTTAATTTTAAGCACCACTTTATATCCAGAATCTTTGCACTTGCAGTGTTCTAGCTTTTCAATATAGAAACTATTAAGGCAATATCAAATAATTTCTTTCCTGAGACAATGTCTAATAATTGCTTGCTCATTTTTCAAATTGGTACTACAGAAGCTTGACATTACTTAAAATAACAAATATGATTACTTGTAGCTTTGGTTTTTGTTAGAGAGGCAGCTACTGGTGCTGCTAAAGACTTAAAGTTTTTAAGTCAACATTTTCATTTCAAAGGTTTGTAACTCAGATAAAACAGTCTATTTTGGGTTTAAAAATTTCCACTGTTCATGACAGTTAATTTTGCTGGTGCCCATAATATTATGAGTCACTTCTGAGGGCCTAACATAATTATTACAAATGACGTGTCTCTCTCTCTGTTAGAAGAAAAATGAATAAAGGAAGAAAGGGTCAGCATCAGCTTAGACTATGCTGTTAGAGCTAAGTCATCTGCATCCACCAGTCCTCTGGCGGCAGGTTCCTGTAGACGCTCTGCTGTGATATCATTTTCCTTTTGATACAACTGAAATCATGTCACAGCCACCTTGAAAAACCTCCCCTTGAAGGACAAAAACACAGGTCTGCCAACGTAGCAGGAATACAGCTGGCACCTTTGTGCCTTGCCTTGCACTCTGGGCTGATGTGGCTGTAAGTAGTTAAGCCTGAGCAGTAAGGTGCGATTCTGTAAGAGAACCCTGCAATACCTGGGCCAGCATCAGAAATTGAGTGTAATCCCACTTTTACTCACACACTGTTTTTGGTTTGTTGAACTTTTGTAACTAATCCACTGACCGTTGTATTTTGTGGAAGGGTTAGGACTAAACTCATCTATGCTCAGCCAGTGGTCTTCTTGCTGCCTACGAGCAGCCAGCCAGCTCTGCACTGCAAGGCATCACATCCTAATGTGGCAAGATGCCATGCTTCTCCTTAGAATTGAAAGCACTCTGATGACTACCCTGAGTAGCTAGATCTCAGACAACCGGTAGGTGAGTTGAATCCTGCCTCAGCCCCTCATCTCTGAACTGAATCCAGATAGCTGCCTGCACTAAAGGAAAATTCCACGTTCAGCTTTTCGGTTTCTGAAGTTCTGTACTTTGTCACTGTGCCTTAAATTACTACTGACTATATATGTAGAAATAAATTAAATTAAAAATATAGCAAGATGCAACGTAATGGAAAATCAGTCATTTATCATACTTCTTTTTGTAAATACATGTTATTGTACTGTAACTAGAACAGGTGACTGGTGACTGCCCTGTATGGGAGCTATCAGCCAATTGTTATTGGTTTTGGTTTCAAAATTTCTAATATCTTCTATACATAGGAGCTATGCTATCACTGAATTCTATGTATTATTCTAGTTCCTTAAAAACACCTACACAGGAATTCCCTATCAAGCCCATCTTGTTCCTTAAATCTTCTCTGAACAAGCTGAATATGGATTTTGCTTCAATAAGACATCAGGCTCCTTTACAAATATTATCAGTTTTGTTTTCTGTAAGTACACTTATCTTGCTCACGCAGAGTCATGGCACCGAAATGTATTGCTCTTCAAAGTAATGAAATGTATTGCTCTAACTGCTCTGTATTGATTTAAGACAAAACTGAAAAGGAGAAAATGCATTCACAGAACGCTAAAGCCGAATTACTGTATTTTACTGTCCTATGTTCAGTAGAAACCCTTATTCCAGAAGGCACTCCCCAGAACACTCCACATGGCCTATTTCCTCTCATTTTGCCGTTTATCCAAAGTGTACCACAGTATAAATAAATAAAGGAATAAAGAAATTATCAGTAGAGCTGCATAGTTAATGTAAAAACTAATTATGAAATAACAGGCATATATCCCCGAAGTATATGGTTCATTTTTCTCCCTCTTCTACAACCAAAGTGAGAAGGTCTCTTACTGATATAAATGATTAGCTACCAGTGCTAACAGAAGTTGAAAGTTTGAAAATGCTGGGCTTTTAATAGCACGAAAATACATGTACAAAACTATAATGCTGACAGTATTCACAAAGTAAGAAGTGGGGGCCAAATTTTGCTCATTTTTACTACTAAATCAAAATCTGATGCAACTCTGAAGATTTGCAAGAATATGTAATATAAATAATATATTTATCCAGACAGAAAAAGAATTTCAAGATAACAGAAATGTAAGTGAACAAGTTGCATACAGGTAGTAAAGAGAATTACAGTGAACTGCAGTAAGTAGGAGCAAATGATTCTTGGATCTGATTAATTCTGCAAATTTCATAGTTTTCAGTTTCTCGATCATACACAGTCCCTAAGACAAGAAGAGGGTATTTCAAAACATTAATATACTGGAGTACAATAGCAGTTTGCACTGTTTAATGAATAATGCTTTTAGAAAAGCTTTACAGTTAGAGCAGAGTGGGCATTCCTATATGTAGAAAATAATTAGTGAGACATCTGGTATGTAACACAAATGGGAAACAGCTTTAAAAACCAAGGTAAAACAGAGTTCCTATGGTTGCCAAAACCAACACAACAATACACAATAATTTTGTTAGTGATAACAAGCAAAACATATTAATTGAAAAACAATTTATTATCAAAACCACCAATTACACAGCTTAAATGTATTGTGTAAAAGTTGAACTTGAGGGGAAAAATTGTATTCACACAATTAGATACATACTGTTAGAGCATTTTGTAATGAAGATACAAAAATTTGCTCTATTATTTTCCTATACAGTCTCTCTGATCTCTCAACGTAAAACAAGCTAATTATATATTTGTTGTTATAGGAGACACAGCTAAAATAACTAACTTTAAGTTGATAGCTGAATAGATAGACAGATAGTGAAACATGTAAGAGCAAGACTCTTAAGCATGATTTATCTCTGAAGTCTTTCTAGTTTTGTTCACATTAGTGACTGTCTTGCACAAAACATCTATAATGAACAAAATCTGGTTTGCTGAATATTTCACTACGAGCCTGGTGTTGGAAAAGTAACTTGAAAACTAAAGGACTGTATTACAATAATGCAAACCTGTCAAGACCAAATTCAAAGTCCAAAGTACATAATCTTAGTCCTTCAAATAGGATTCATCATAAGGCTTAAAAATTATGTATTACTTTTACTTATTAAGTACAAGAAGTGTTTTCTTTTCCTCTTCTGAAAAATGATGGGAATTCCTACTTGAGTGACCTGCCAACAGCTGACAGGGACTGTGAAGTAAAAACAAACTATTTAAAAACTTGTAGTAGCTATTTTATGACTGTCCAAACCAGGCATTCAGATGGATGCAAATCTCTGACTGACAAAAGACTAAGAAAAGAAATTACTGCTTTAGAGACACAGAAGGTGAAATGTAAACACAATGTGGCCTCAATATGCCATGTGCATAAATTAATTAATCTTTAAATGTATAACCTGCCTGGTTATATATATTCTTTAGCGTTTTAAAAATATGATCATTCCTTTTGTTTGTAATGCCCATAGTGTTAGAAAAGGGAGCATTCTGGAACACTTAGCTTCATTACCCATTCATTACCCACCACACTGGACTAGCCTATACCCCATTACAACTAGGGGCAGTCCATGCCTGCCCACCTGGGATCTACCTGGGCCACTGGTCATACTCTGCACCTTCTGAGAATGAGCGTCAATGAGATATCCACGGTATGTGATATATATCGGCTGTGTATAGAAAGATACACTCAGGTTGGTCTTCTTGACTCAAACTTCCTGAAGCTCTGACATAGCGTATTTTTTACTAGGATTTGCTAAATGTGCAGTTGTCTGTACTGTTAATTATTCTTTCATATTTAAAACTAGTACAAGGCACATCTATGTCCAGAGATAGCCATGGAATCATAAGATTACAGAACACTGGAAGGGACATTAAAGATCATCCAATTCCAACCTTCCTGCTTGGGCAGGGACACCTTCCACCAGACAACACTTCCCAGGCCTCCATCCAACCTGGCCTTGAACACCAGGCATCCACAAGTCTCTGGGCAGACTGTTCCAGTGCCTCCATGGCATCTCTGAGCCTTGAACTGTCAGGCCTCACTTAGATGATGCAGAATGACGTGCTCTTGACTCACACCTGCCTGCCCAGCCCCAACAGGAGTGAGTTCCAGCAATTCCAGAGATAAATCAAGGTTGATTAATAAAGAAAGCTGTATAATTTGCTGCAAACAACATTTTAGATGCTTAGTGAATAAGACAAAAGACTGCAGGAGAAAAAAAAATGGTCTCGAGCACATGCAAGAGAACTGAATTCTAACTTTGTGCCTCAGAGCTCCTCTACAAATGCAAAAGTCACCACTCAAGCCATGTTTCACAGACACAATCTCAGAAAATGTTCTTCTTGCTAGTTGGGGACCAACCTAGAATTTGTTTTGTTGCAATTTGCAGCAGAACTGAACACACAGGGCTGTATTCCTGGCCAGTGAGACAATATATAACATATTCTACATAGGTATGACTGAGCTCTGTAACTGAGCCAAAAGCATTGCAAAATGGACACCCAGATTACACTGGCCATGTAATCCTAATCTATTGTGTCTCAGCACTGCCTGTGCAAAATGAGGATAATGCCACCTTGTCACTTCAAGATGGCAGTGGAATTAAATTTAATCATATTTGTGAACAGCTTAAATCCTGAACTATGAGTTTGCTTCTCGCCGTGGCCTAGAAGGGAAAGTGAATTATTTTAGGCTGATATTCAACTCTCCCACCCTGCCAGAAATGACCTCCTCCTGGTGCCTCTTCAGGAGAACATGGCTGTGGGCAGTGGGAGGGAGCTCTCCTGCGCTGGCAGCCACATCACATGCTAATGCTGCTGCTCAAATGTTACCTGCAAAAATAAGACAGCCTTCATGGTTTAAAACCAATTTTCATGACTTTGTATGATGTTCCATATCCAACCACATTGATTTTGCTCAAGAAGCAGTACCACAGAACAAGAACAGGACGTTGCTCTCCAGAAATAGTGAAAGACTTTGCATGCTTTCATCATGTGTTTAAGAAGGGAGAACCTTTTACAAGTTTGACTTCAACTAAGTCTGTTTGGCATTCTGAACCTCGCACTATTCACAAAGCAGTATTGTTCCACAGCTACAGCACTTTTTTCCCTCAGATTCTGAACACAAACCATAATTCTCAGTACTGTAATGGACTGCTCTATGGCTCTTCCATCCATTACAATCAGAAAAAGGGCAGTCGTTGTGAAAGCTGAGGAAGGCTTGTTTGTAAAACAGGATTCACTTCCTATTTCTGGTGTAAACACTTTAGACAGTCCTGGTTGTATCACTTAGAGTAAGCTTTTCACAAGCAATCACTATTTTCACATGAAAACTGAAGCCAGATTTCATTGGTGTTGAATTCTAACAATTACCTTCTGGCTGGGCTTTCCATATGGAGAAGGCTATAAACACTGCTCAGAAGAATTAGTTCCCAGATGTCTCAAGAGATAGCTTTTGCTGACAATTTATGGCATTGATCTTTGTACATTCATGCTAAGGAGAACATGGCTTAAGAATGCCCATTTGGAAATTAACAGTTCTTCTTTCACTGAATACTCTGAACAAAGTACTCTAAATATGGCATAGGGCCACAACAAATGGGGATAACAAAAAGAAATAATAACCACTCATTCATGGAATGCAGCTGAGGGCCTGTACAAAACTTAATAAGGGGTCTCTGTGAGACTGTGTCACAATGCCCAAAGTCAGAACTTTAAGGGAACCCTTAATTCCCAATCTGTCAGAGCCGGTGCTGGCAATTCATATCCTCTTCAGATGTAAAGATTATATAGGTTAAATATTAACAAATGAACAGTGGGAGGAAACCCTTTTGGGAACACAGACTAAAATACTTCTTTGTTCCTTTTCCTGGCTGAGGGCATTCAGTAATTATGACAGAGTTGTGTGTTTGTAATTCCCTTGATATCCAGAACCCAAAACCTGAACTCCCAATTAGTGCAGCTGAGCCAGAGAAGCACAGCTCCTGCCAGTGGGAATCACACTTGTGCTGGGAAAAACACCTAGCAGCATTTGTTTAAAACCTGCCTTTAACTTCTAGTTTAAATAAAATGACAAAACACAGACACAGGGTACACATGGGGATTTTTAAAAACAAGAGCTTAAATGGTTACCACATTGGGTAAAACACTGGCCCTAACAAAGACAGGATCTTCCATGCACCAAGATTTCACCTCTGCTTTTTACTGATGTTTGCATATGCATGTTTACCTCTCTGCCTATCTTTCTCTCCTGCCAGGGGTTCTGGCATTACATTAAACTTACTATTTCTTGTAGTGGGAAGTTTTTTTTTTTTGAGTTGTGTGCTCACATCTCTTTCACTTAGATGATTCTTCCCTCCAGGTAAAGAATAATAGTTTGATTTGTGACACCACGACCCTTTTGGTACCACAAGTTTTTCAGCTACCGCAAGTTTTTCAGCTATTTTTTTCTAATTTGAAATCAGAAAACAAGCTGTGGTAGGTAGAGATACAGGATTTATTCAAGTCATAACAAAAAGGATGAACCTTCTAAGGCCCTTGAGACTTTCTGTAAAATCTCAGGTTGTGATCCATGCCATGGCTTGTCTAGGAGACAGGTGTCACAACTCTGACAGTGGTGCACAAACACAAAGGAAATAAAAGAATCTAGGGAAGTGCCAATTAAAATACCCACAAGCATCCAACGTCGAGGAAAGGACATACTAACTTACATTACATTACACTGATAAGCATTTACTGAAGGCTAATTTCTCTCATCGGGATATCACAGAGTAGAAAGGCAGTGTTAAAAATGGTGACAACCTTTATGTCTAAGTCCCTACTTCTCTCGCAGAGCACCCTCTCAAACTTAATGGAAATGTAACTATAAAACATTCACTGCAATAAAGGTCTCTGGAGATAGAGCCTAAGTAGGATGATTAGTATGGAAAATGCTTCATAAATCCTAACTCCAGTAATCTCTGGTAGCATAAAGGCTTCATCTCATTATGACTTTCTAACAGAGCCTTGTTAATTCTCACTTCACTAATCTGTGACCTTGAAAATTCCCTCCCTACATTCCAGTGAGACATTGCCAGCAGAGTGAAAAACAGCGAGGCATTGGAGCATTGGCTACAGGTGACAGAATATGTTACAAAATATTCACTAGCTTTCTATAAAGTCCTGTGCCTGGCTAAATCAAATGAAATAAATCTTTCACAAATTATCATCCTGCATTTTTATTTTGCCACTTTAAATCAAATATCATAATTTATCACGTAATTTGCAGCACAAAATCTTTCAGAAGGCTGCTCCCAGTTAACTGCAGGAATGAAAGGGGTTCTGCATTACCTGTATTTCTCCTGACAGCTTTTTGATATCATTTATCTGGTTTTGGAACTAGGTCCTCCTGGCTGTAACCTTTTCAGACTCTCTTAACAATAAACACCTTCAAGTGCACATACATAGATAAATGTACACACAGGTTAGTACAGGCTTACAGCTGTACAAATCCTGGTATTACTCACAGAATCACAGAATGGCCAGGGTTGGAAGGGACCTCAAGGATCATGAATCTCCAACCCCCCTGCCACATGCAGGGCCAACAACCTCCCCATTTAGAACTAGACCAGTCTGCCCAGGGCCCCATCCAGTCTCGCTGTGAACACTTCCAGGGATGAGGCATCCACAACCTCTCTGGGCAGCCTGTTCCAGCACCTCACCACTCTCTCTGTAAAGAATTTCTCCCTGACATCCAACTGAATCTTCCCTCCCTCAACTTAAAACCATTTCCCCATGTCCTGCAGTTGTCTACCCTTTCCAAGAGTTGATTCCCCTCCCCTCTGTAGGCTCCCTTTAGGTACTGAAATGCTGCAATGAGGTCACCCCGCAGCCTTCTTTTCTCCAGGCTGAACAAGCCCAGCTCCCTCAGCCTGTCTTCACAGGGGAGGTGCTCCAGTCCCCTCATCATCTTTGTGGCCCTCCTCTGGACCCTCTCCAACAGCTCCCTGTCTTTCTTGTACTGGGGGCTCCAGACTTGGATGCAGTATTCCAGATGGGGCCTCACAAGAGCAGAGTAAAGAGGGACAATCCCCTCCCTGTCCCTGCTGGCCACCCCTCTTCTGATGGAGCCCAGGATACCATTTGCTTTCCGAGCTGTGAGAGCACACTGCTGGCTTGTGTTAAGTTTTTCATCCATCAGGACTCCCAAGTCCTTCTCTGCAGGGCTGCTCTCAAGGACTGCTCCTTCCAGTCTGTATGGATGCCTGGGATTCCTCTGGCCCAAGCGCAAAACCACTCACGACTCTATAGTTTACTGAAGACTTGCACAAATGTTACAAGGTAGTTTGGGTGCAAAGGCAAAAGGCCAGAACAAACAAAATTACAACCAATTGTATTTAGGCTTGCGAGTCAGCTTTGTCTCTATTATACTTAAGCGCATCTTGAAAAGGAAAAAATATTAAAAACTCCTCTAGATGTAAATTTGTCTATAAAACAATCTTTGCTATTTCCAACACGTCATTTAGTATCAAAAGGGTCATATTTAGCCATTAAAATCTGAGCTGTTATTCAGTTCACTGCCACAGTTGTAAGATGAAGGGAATAAATACATTTTTTGCCATTATGCAACAACTATTGGCATCAAAGTTTTAATAATCCTACTCTGTATTACCAGCTGTGAAACGCAGTAAAATTTTCATCCAAAATAGATCAGTGAAGATGACATCATGTTCCACATTCAATTCTCCTTTGTTATTAATTTTACATCATTTCTGGTGATAATACTGTTGTGTTATGACAGAACAGAGTTCTATTTTCTTAGTATACCCCTCCAAAGGACCCAGATAGAGACACATTTCAAGAAGTACTTGTTTATACTTTTCTCCATGTTGTTTACTCATGAGAATATCCACAAATGAGGAACAGTGTGCCTGAGAGATCTTACATGAAGGAGGGAAGAGCAGAGCACAGCATAGGGATGAGAGGGGACCGAGTAGCTTAGAGCTGTGGAAAGTTCTTGGTGAAGCTGGAAGCAGTGGTTTGTCCTTTAAAATGTTATAAATACAGTGCATTGGCATTCTGTACACCACTCTCAGAGAAAATACTCGAAATGCCACTGGCTGTTTCTATTCATCTTGCCTTCACTCCCATGTGAAGTGCAGCCCATTACCTTGCCCTTATTTTCAGCAGCAGGTCTCTGTCAATAAGATGTCCATGGGGAAGGAGGGAAAGGGCAGAAAGCTAAATACTTAGTTAAAATTTCAAAACATTTACGTATGTGAGAGTGTGGATGGCACACCTGTGCTGTACTGGAACCAAGGGCTCTAGGTGCAGATGCACTGAAGCTGTCCAGTGATTAGGATGAAGAACCTTTCACCATATAACTGCACTCTGGCATGGGGAACTCACTGTGTGTTATAAACTGAAGGAAGCAAAAATGTGTCATTTTTTTCCTCGGTATAACAGAACTGAACTCTGCAGCGTGGCATTTTTTGGCTCCTTCCTATCTCAAGCACTGACAAAATATCTAGAAAATGTATTAAGTTGAAAAGTTTGGTATGCATTTTTTATTCCCATTGTTTTCGTATTAAAATATGTGCAATTTTCTATGAAAGAGTGTTCTTGCAAGTTCTCTCCATCCTCATACAACAGATCTGTCCAGTTCTGTGGGGCAGAAATGCGAAGCCCACCATAGTTATTCCTACCATAATTTCTCACTATACGAGTGTAGAATAGTTAGATACATTCAGCAATCAAGAAAAAAAAAAAACCTTTCTGGAGAACCAATCGCCTTGTTACTATCATCTTAGTTACAAACCTTTGAAAGTCATAAAATTCTCAGTATATTTTAGTTGTTTTACTTCTCAGCTCATTTAAAAACATATAAACCAACATTTCATTCTCTTACATGCTTTTCTAATGATGTTATGCAGTCTGATAAAGCTCTAAGATATTCTAAAAGGAAAAGAAATATGAAGAAAAAGCAACTAAGCCTTATTTTAGACATTAGAAGAAAAACTAGAAAATGAACATACCAACAGCCATCATGTAATCCCAGCGGTCCATGAGGCACATATTGAAGATCAGGTGGTCAGATGTTTGCCCTTGGCCAATTAGAGGAATGTTTCTCTCCAAATTTTGAGTTATTGCAGAAGTCCAGCCAACAAGAAACCAAAACACTACCAGGAGAATTACAGCCAGCATCCTCATCACTCGTCCACCTGTCATATATGGAATACGCTGAGCAGTTCTGGACAGGAATACCTTCAAAACCCTAAAAAATTTGGACAGGGTAGAATTAAAAAGAGCACTATCCATGTTGTAGGAATTACATTTTCATTTTATTTCACTGTTAGACTATTTAAAAAAAAAATTAAAAATCAACATTTCTTCCCTTGACAGCACGTAAAGAGTAAAATCTGAAACATTATTACTTTTATATTCATCTTATTTAAATGGAACTGATTGCTGCCCAGAGAGTGCTACACAGCACTAATAGGAAATATTAGCTATACTTATGGTAGAGACACGCACTGACATGCTGTGTTGTCAGGCTGTTTTGTACCTTTCAGCTCCCAGTGGAAGACTTATGTCTTCGGAAAAGAGAAGGTCACATCCACAAAACAGCAACCATGTGTGCAAGATTTTATTTCATTATGATGCTGTCTGTCAGCTCAACCCCAGTCATGCTGTTCCCCCACTGGATATTCTTCCCATAGAGCTTGCTGATTCTGAGACAACAGTCTGCTCCTTATAAAAGTAATCACGAAAGGCACTTTCAAGATGAAGGGTTGGACTGTCTCAATGATTTTGTACTCAAAACCACTGTAGCTCTGGATTCCGAAGCATGAGCATGGGCACTGAATATTCTTGCTATCCATGTGGGACTAATTATCACTGAGGTTTAAGGAACTTCAATTTTTTAAGACAATTGAGTTTTTAAAAGCCCATGCCAGATCTCCAACATTTACAGCATACCAAGCACCTACACCACCTCCCAAGTCATCTCATGGACAGGCCAGAAAAAAAAAGAAAAAAAACCAAATCACACTCTGGACTAATATTTATGTTTATATTTGTCTAAAAGGAGGCAAAAGCAAGTGGCATTACCTCTCAAACAAATAATAGCGTAGTACCTTTTAAGGCAAAAGCACAAAATCTTTTCCCTATCCATAAAAATCATTCATTCTTTGACTACAAACACAGCCTTCACACTGTGCGTTAGGTGAAGTCAGAGAGCTGAATGTGTTCAACATTATTCAGCTGTTTCCCTCCCAACAGTCACTCCACAGGGAGTCACAGTTTTTGATCTCCCCATGTTTGATAGATGTTCTCCTCTCCCTTTACAGATGCTGAGGGCTTTATGTCTGAAGCAGCTTCCCAAAGCCTTCAGGAAGGATAGGCAGGAAATTCCATAGATGCAAGGCAGACAATTTCTCTCTGCCTTCATCGGCTACAGCACCGTTGTTCCAGGCAGTGTCAATAAATCCTCCTTTTTTAGAGCACCAAAACTTAATATGAACAAAGGCTTTCCTTCTCCATGTTGTAAACACTGACCAATATTTAGCTTCTTGGAAGGAGAAAGACAGATTCTTTTCGTAATGAAATCAGAGGCAATAGTTTTTTCACAGCTACAGTTTGCCATTTGACTAAAAAGGCTTCACCAGAACCTGAGGTCCAGAGCAGTAATTCCCTCATCTTCCCATGGTGATTTTAACCCAAACGCACACTACTCCCCTTTCACCACTGGCAAGCGCGCAGCTTCAGTCTCCTCTGTGCATTAATGACCATGTATCACCGATGTGTATCAGGGCAGAGACATGTCCCCAGGAGCTCCTATCGAGGGCAGGCCATGCTTGAGCATCATTCTCTTTCCTGTACCTCTAACTCAGACACCATCTGAGTTCACCATAAAAGCTACACTACAGTAATATGAGACGAAACTGCCTAGGAAACATATTGTCTGATGATGTGTTCTCCATTCAGAAAAGTGGACAGTTCTTGGTTCAAATGTTTGCTCTGAGTTCTTGGTAGACAATACTTAATCCCCCTTTTTTTTTTTTGGACTGTTCTATATCCATATATTGGGTTGAAAAAATCATTGAGCAAATGAGACTTCTCACAGGGAGGTAAGATACAGAATTTATAGGCTATATTTGTATTACAGAATCACAGAATGGCCAGGGTTGGAAGGGACCTCAAGGATCATGAATCTCCAACCTTCCTCCCACATGCAGGGCCAACAACCTCCCCATTTAAAACTAGACCAGGCTAACAAGGGCCCCATCCAACCTGGCCTTGAACACTTCTAGAGACGAGGCATCCACAACCTCTTTGAGCGGCCTGTTTCAGCACCTCACCATTCTCATAGTAAAGAACTTTCCCCTGACATCCAAACTAAATCTTCCCTCCCTCAACTTAAAACCATTTCCCCATGTCCTGCAGTTGTCTACCCTTTCCAAGAGTTGACTCTCCTTCTGCTTACAGACTCCCTTTAGGTATTGAAATGCTGCAATGAGGTCACCCCGCAGCCTTCTTTTCTCCAGGCTGAACAAGCCCAGCTCCCTCAGCCTGTCTTCACAGGGGAGGTGCTCCAGTCCCCTCATCATCTTTGTGGCCCTCCTCTGGACCCTCTCCAACAGCTCCCTATCTTTCTTGTACTGGGGGCTCCACACTTGGACGCAGTATTCCAGATGGAGCCTCACAAGAGCAGAGAGGAACAATCCCCTCCCTGTCCCTGCTGGCCACCCCTCTTCTGATGGAGCCCAGGATACCATTTGCTTTCCGAGCTGTGAGAGCACACTGCTGGCTCATGTTAAGTTTTTCATCCATCGGGACTCCCAAGTCCTTCTCTGCAGGGCAGAGAAAAAATAAAATTATTGAAATATATAAATAAAATATATAAATAGATATTTATAAATATATATTATATATATTATATACATATAAAATATAAATAAAATATATCTCATATATTTTTTGAAATTAAAAACTACTTTAAAAATTAACTATACTCTGAGTTGTCCCTGGCACAGATGCAGGCAGAAAACAGCCCACATTCTTACCATTACCCCTCAGCTTGGGGTGACTGCATGCACTCTGCCCACTGCAGCAGCCTGTACCAGCTCCTGAATCATACTGGAAAACCATGCTGTTTTAGTAGGGCCATGGGCAGGCCAGGTATTGCTGGAACAATTCAGCAGGACATATGATGGAGTTACAGCACCCAAGAACATTCTCCGATGCTACTTAATTTATGAATATATATGCATTCCGGGATTCAAACTTCTGAACAAATTAATGTTTAAATACAAACATCAAGTAAAGCAATACAAGTTGGAAAAAAACTCCTCCTCCTGTCCTGTCTGCCCCCGAAATGCCAAGTAGTGAGAAGCTTACAGCACTGTTTGAGAGGTACAGCCTCTGATCTAAGGCAGAAGAGGAAACCCAACTAAAACCATTCAGCATATGCAATGCGCTTTTACTGTTCTTGGATAATACAACCACCACTTTCAGTGAAACGTCTCCAGCTCTTTTTACAGGCATATCAGACACCGTGATGTGCTCTACCTGCTTTGCTGGAAGACACTACAAACTGCCTTCAAGTAAAGCTCTGATCTACAGACTGCATTAAAGCTGGTTTGTAATAGCTATTCATTTAACAGAGGGCTCATAAGAATGAGTGAGCCATCCAGAGACCACAAAGCAGGTATCTCCCAACCTCACTGCCTTCACCACCAAATCTGGGGAAATAAGCTATTTGGCCTAAACATCTGCTGTATTTTGCTTTTTTTTTTTTGCCCCAGATTCACACAGATGGACAAGTTGAGGACTTGGTTGCAAACATGGAGAGCTGAGAGTGCAGGGCAGCCCAGCAGACAGAAGAAGTAGTAATGTGAAGTGGAGGTAAGGAGTCTGCTTGTTTCAGGGCTGGCTGGGATTATCAGTCTGGGAACTGCAAGCAAAGCCATGGCTGCTGCTGTACAAATTATATCTTTAAACGGAACCCATAATCTTAGAAAATAGGTAAGATCATACTAAATTTCCAGGTAATAATTTCAATAATCCACCCTGGGAACAGAAAGCATGGCTCCCAAACTATTAGCTGTGTATGCAGTAGGCACAACAGGTGAAGGATCCAGCTTTGACAGCAATGACCTGGCACGGGTTGTTTGCTTTTTATTTCTAGTATCTGTCATTTTGTGGCTTTACTGAGTCATCCTGTCAAACTGTTCTGTTCCACACTGATGATTTTTATTGTGATATGAAAGCTACATCACAAAGATAAGGGGTCAAGAGCTCTTATGAATTATATTGACTTCCTATGGGGGAAGGATTAAGTCTTATCTGCTTTTTCTAGAGTGACAGTGAACATGAGATTAGTTTCTTAGAATTGGTACACCAATGTGATTCTACTGAAAGCAGTGAAGAGGTACCCATGGCCCTCATATGGCATCTTGCCAATACAAAAGAGAGCTCACACCTCACACTCGACACACACAAATACTGAGTGCAGGCTTTATCGGTGTACCAGGAAAGATGCCTAAAGAAAGAGCATCGACACTGAAGACCCAAGTTAGTTCATACCATCAGTTACTGCCTCTAGGCTCCAAAGAATGAAATCCAAGTGATAGAAATGAGCAGCTTTCTATACCACATCTTGGCTGAAAGTCTCCAAATCACTCATTGACTGCTTCCCATGTGATTCCACAAGACTTTATAACAAAATAGGCCTGAAGTCCAGCACAGAATAAGATACTCAATGAAATTTCTTGCTTTACTGAACCCGACCATCTACAGTCTCAGCAAACCTAGTCTAAGACCTGCATCATACACATCACAGCCTGGCCAGTAAAAGGTACAACAGTTAAGAAACTAAGTTTGGCAATTCCTTGAATGTGTGAATACTTTAGAGAGTTCCCATCATACATGGTTAATAAATATTTGAGGATATCCTGATGGTACACTAACAAATGACTGAGCAGTAGCCTTGGGTACTGAGTGACTGGGAAACAGTGATCTTCTAATAAATTATATTTACTTTTAAAATTGCCATTTTGAAGGTATAGTTTTCATTGATAATTTCTGCAGAGTTTTGAAGTGTTTTTTTTTTTTTTTCTATTACAGAAAGATAATGTACTATAAAAATACCTCAGCTAGAAATCTAGGCTGTGAAGATGAGTTAAAATGTATTTTATTTTGGTATATGTTAAAAGCTATCATTCATAAGCAAAGACACATTGGTCAAGGCATAATGATAGTTCAGTACTTTTCTAGATTAGTTTTAATTTTACCTGTATTGCACCATGCCTTTAAAAATATGAATATTCATACTGCATGGAGGAAGACTGGACAAAATGCATTATATGACACTGAAATGTTATAAAGGTAATTCTCCAGTGCTTTGATGAAAGCCCTAGCTCTGAACCAATGTATAAGGAACAAAGTGGGCTGCTCTGGTTTCCAACAGTTTGACCAGACTAAGGAAGTTCAGAAATTTGGGGAGGGAATTCACAAATAGCTCAAGGGAAGGCTTGGGTTATTAGAAGGTAAAAATAATCCAAGAGTTTCCCACTGCAGTCAGAACCACTCACTCGTTCCCATGAGTAGCACTGGCCTGTAAGTGACATGCATTTTTAATAGCATGGAAAGAGTCTAAAAAACACAACTTGTTTTAATAAAAATATATTGACTTGAAGTAGATTCTTTCTGTCAAGCTGTGGGCAAGCCTGCAATGAGCAATCTGAATGATCTGTTGTTTCTTTAAATGTAGCCTAGACTCTATCATTTTTCATGCCACACACGTGCTTTGTTTTCTTCTTTTACCTCCCACCTGAGAAAAGCTCAGTCTCCTAGTGGAATACAGATCAAAGGGCTTTCTCTGTGTGCAGCTGATCCCAAGGACAGGAGCTAGAGTCCTTTGGTAGATCAGCTCGGCCTCGCCTTTCCCCTGAGCCTGCTTGCTCCACAGCTCACTGCCTGGCTGCATGCATCTGTTCTGCTTGGCTGCCAGTCATTGAGCCTGTGCGTGTGTTGCTTTTTGAAGGGTTTCCGTTCACATCACCATACTCTCCAGATGCATCTCATCAGATGTGGCAATTCCTCAACTGGATTTACCCATCCTGGCAGTGTGCCAACAGATGCACCAACTAGAGGGGAGCTGGGAAGCAAGAAGGTTCAGCTGGGGCCTTGCCATGTCACATAACTAGGCCTTGGTGATGCAGACCAAGTCTCTTTCTTTATGAAATCCTCATCTGCTTTGTGCTAATTATCTCTTCTAATAAACTTACTGCACTAATGCCTTCTTGAATCCTGCTGAGATTAGCAGAACTATGGAGTGCCAGTAAAGCACCTGACATATGGGCCAAGCCTGGACTGTGCAGAGCTCCTGTGACGGTCATGTCACTGTGACAGTGACAACGCTTGGTGCCTTGCAAAGTGCCCTTCAGTCTGACCATAGACACAGGCATGCCTCCTGTCTGCCAGCTGTTACTTTTGGGCACTACAGTCAGGAACCCACAAACACAGAATCCTGTGGGAGATTCCTAAAATTCTGAAAATCCTGTGGCACTAGGGTAGGCATAACACTACCTCTTCCTGAATCTACAACGAAATATTATTGAAATGGTTACATTAAACATGTTAAATAATTACATCCCTCTCTTGCTAAAAATGAGGTCAGCTCCTCAGATGCTTTTCTCCAGAAGCAAACCAATCTTGCTGAGCTCTTTTCTTCATTCAAATTTGTGGTGATTTGGTGACAGAAACCTTAATTCATTGATCGTTAAAGCTCCTGCAGCTAGACTTCAGTCTGAAGATTATAAATTCTTCAGGCTATACAAGCTCTGGCTAAGCTAATTATTTGCTTCTTAAAAAATCATCAGGTGATTATTAACTTTCAGTAAATCTTAAAGCCATTCAGTACCTTACCCCTATCAAAGACTTTCAGAATAGGCGACACAAAAGATCTCAAGGTTACTATTTTTCAGGAAGCATACAGGGTGAAAATAGATTTAAGCACTGCCTGTAGGCAATCCTCTCCTACAAGAGGTCAAAACATTTTCAGGACTTTAATTACAAAGTTTGCTTCACAGAGTGCTGTGGAGTTAAACTTACAAAGCCAACTCCCCTCCTGGTCTGGCCCACAACGTTTCCTTTAATAAGGGCTGATGAGTTAAAGCAGTGGGGAGGACAAATCCTCTTCCTTGTTAGTGCTGCTCCACAAAGGCATTCTCTCCCGCTGAAAACATTCACAGACAATTGCAGCAACCTTTCTGAATGTCAGAGCCATTTTCTAGTGATCAACAGTAAGATAGCTGGTCAAAACCTTATGCCAAAGCTTTTCTTCTTAAAATGGCACATTACGAATAGCAAGTCTTGCTATGGATAAAATCCAAATACAGACCAAAGTAAATTTGAGGAAGGTTATATACCTTGATCCATAAAGATTTTCTTTCCTTTCTACTTTCTTATTTCGCTGGCAAGCATTGTACTTCTGATCAGAGAACGGTAAGCTGAATTTAGAAAACACAGTACCTTTCCCACATTTTGAAGGTGGCCACAAAACCAAAATATCTCCTTCCTTTTAAGCTAAATACAATAGATATGCTCTTTCCAGTCTTATCTAGCTAGTTGCCTTGGTTTTTTTTTCCATTAAAAAAAAAAAGTCACCTTGGCTGGTTAAAGTTCTCCCATTGCCTTTTTGGGAAAGGTTCCTGTGGAGAAGGTGCATGCAGCTCAGGGCTGGAGCTGACAGTGGATCTAACCGTATTGCTGGAGGAGATTCAAAGAAATATTTTTTAGAATAAACTGATTCTGTAAGATGAAAAGCTGGCAATAACAAATCCAGGATCAAGTTTGCTTTGCCTGGCTTTCTTATTAAGTATATTACCTTCAAAAAAAATCCAGTGAAAAAAGAGAAACCAGGAGAAGAGCTGCATCTGTGGAGTGCCCACTAAAGCACCATGCACAGCATAATTTGGCACTGAAGTTGAAAGCACTTGTTTCCTTTTCTGCTATGAAATGATGTTAATAGGCACCACTTAAAGATGACAATCCATTATTGAACAGGAAGCAAACATCAGCAACTGAAAGGACAGGAACTTCTCCCATCTTTACACACATCACCATTTTCATGTCCTGTTATCTCTTGGAATTTGTTTTTCCTTTCACTTTCCTTTTCTTTAAATGTTTCAGGGCTAGAAGCTTCTGTTGACTGGCCAAGCAAGCCACTTCAACATCGGATGGCCAGGAGCACATCCACCTTTATACATTCAAATGAAACCATAAAACCGTACACATTTTTTTCTTACCATGTCATGCTCCCAGTCTTATTGCTTCATGGCTAATTGCATACAGCCGTATTTTCCAAAGATGAAAAGTTCCCTATTTCCAACTAACGTTATTGAGGTTGACATGAGTAGAACTTCCAAGATTCATGCTTTTTCCACAAATTAGTACAGTTAATTCTGGAAAAATCTCTTTTTCTACTAGTCTACTTAAGTTCTGTGAAGTTCTTATATGTTGGCACTCAGTTAAGTAATCATGAACAAGAACAATCCAAAAAAGCATTTCTTTTCAACCACAGCGAGAACACCAGGAGGGAGGAATGACAACACAATGAAAGGCCCAGTCTTTGTTATGCTCTGCATTCATTTACAGGCATTCATAAAAACAGCAGATAGTCAGACAGCCCAATTTCAAAAGAATTTGTCCCAGTATATTTTACTGTATTCGTTTACAAGTAAGAATGAGCAATCATATGCACTGGACACAATTTCCCTCTCAAATTCACATAGCGGGATTATTATTATACATATATATATATACTGTATTGATGACAGGGATTAATCTAATGTGGTACAGAAAAGGCTGAGGAGGGTGTTGGTCAAAAACTGCCAAAAAAAAACATAACTGTAATATTTAGCTAAAATATTTGTTGAGGGTTTTGTGCTCACTTTAATAAAATCAATGTTAACCACTTTATAATATGACTGACAGGCAGCACTGTTTTATATCAACTGTGTTGAAAATGAAGCTCTTTATCAGCAATGTGTTCTCCTTCCACTTACGGAAAAAATATTAACTTTATCTTGCAGCCCGTGCACACAGGTATCATGGCCAACACCTTCATGTGTATTTGAAAGGAAAGTTTATTCTTCATCTTGTCTGCAAAAGATAAGATTCAAACCACACTCACAACAGATTAAATCAGGAACATCTCCACCTGTCACAAGATACAGCAGTGTCACCATCAAAGGAAACTGAGACCATAAAGAATGCTAATTTCTTTGGATAAAATTTCCACATGATAACTTATATTATTACTAAAAACAGTCCCCTGCAAGTAGATTACATTGAAGGGAATGAAAATGCTGGAAATGTTACAGAAGCCCATCAGGTCTCTGCTCAAGTCAGTCAATTCAGAGAATGCCAAAATAGCTGGGGTACAAAAGGAGAGATTTAGAAATTACCTAATCCAACCAATAATCCAATCTCTTGACCAAAGATGCATCAACTATCGCAAGTTACTGAGGACTTTGTACAGCTGGGTTTGGAGTTACTTGCGTATGCTAAGCATCTCCCACAGCAAGGGGAGGAAGAGCCCAGTTGTTGGCATGGAGGAGCAGTGACCCTATGTACAATAAAATGCACAACATGTGAGTTAAATGTCAAATGTTCCCAGAGCAGCTTCAACCCCAGATGCAGTTCTCAGGATCACAGGAGACACTTAAGATCTAGAAAAAAAAAAAAATCAGATATAGATCTGCTTCACTATAAAGGTGCAGATATTTGGCATTAAGGGCTGAAGTACCTGCAGCTCTTCCCTTCATCTGGCAGTCTTCTTATTTTAGATCTGTAAGTCTTCCAGTCTCGAGAGCAATAATGAAACACGGTTTCAAACCTTAATCATTTCAAAACTCCTATCATTTCTTCTAAATGTATATGATTTAGGGGGCTAACAGACATTAGTTGGTAGCCAAGCTGCTTGTCACACACACTCCCTGCCATACCTCCCAACTTATTTGTTTCCCTCTTAGCATTCACTAAGAACATCAGAAAAAAGGAAGTTCTACAGTACAGACAAACAGACCAAAATAGAATTGTTTAGACCTAACCTCATTCACACTCCAGTATTTGAAAACCTTCTCCTGGTGGAAGAACAAGTAGCACAATGACTACATAAGAAGATGAACAACAGCATGTGACTGCAGCTTCTCAGCAGAAAGAAAAAAAATTGTTCAAAGTCAAAAACGGAAGAATGACAAGAATGCATCTCTTCTACTTGTAGTACTAAAATAGAGGAACAAATTACTGAAAAAACACCCAACAAATAAGAAGTCCCAGCTGTATAAAATATGTATCTGATAAACTGTTGAAGGAGGATAGATTCTTCTGCACTGACTAGTCTCAGCTTGGCTTGTGCAACCATCACAGTAAAAGCAGCACAGAATATCCCAGTAATTTTCTGCATGCTATTTTTGTTTGAACCCAGCATGCTACTGTCTGCCACTATTGTGATTTAAACAGAACTGTTACATTGACACTCTTCAGGAGATAAGATTGCTCTGTTTGTTCATTTTCCAGTGTTTCATAGAAAATATGACAATTAAAAGTAAATTCAAAGAATTTCTGGAACCACTGTGTCATGTCAGCATTATCTGAATAAAATTATTTTTTTTCATAGATTTCTATGTTCTTTTCCCAGATAAATGCTCACTGAACTATGTTTACTCTCAACTCTGGGTAAGCATGGGTAGCAATCAGAAAAAGAATGCTAATTGGGTTAATCCCAAGTACTTCTAAGGAAGCTACAGTTTCTTGGAAACTAATTTCTAAATGTCTGTCTGAATTTAAGATTTACAAAAACAATGAAATATTTTTAATATCTGGACAAACACATGCTGTATGCTACCTCCCACACTCAAGAAACTCACTCGTTGCCTCCCTTGCACTGCATGATACCATACATGTAGGAATTGCCTCAGCAGTCAGAATTGTTGGTTGTTTCCTGAGGTAACCAGCATTAATGATGTCCTTAAAAATGCCTGCCAGTAACCCTAATGAGAGCTTATGGGTCAGGATCTGCAGGACCTCCAATGTGGGTAACACTGTGGAGAGTATCTGCTACATGATTAGGAGGAAGTAGATGAGGCCTTGTCAGACTACTGATGGAAGCCTTTTGCTTTTGTGCCCTGGTCCTCATGGGATCTGCAGTAACCTGCTGGAAGTGCTACATGTTAGGGCACAGCTAATCCAACATCTCTCTGGAACACAACGATGATAATTTCTTACCACAAGTGATCAAGGAGCTATGGAAGGAAGCCACTCTGCTGGACTTCATACATACAAAGAACTGCTGGGACCATGAAGATCAAAGTCAAATTTTGCTGAAAAGATAGTGAATGGCAAGTCCAGGATAATGAGAACAAAACATCAAGCTCCTCAAAGATCAGGAACATATCTATGTATGGAAAAAATCAAGCAAAGGTGGCAAAAAAGGCTACGTAGATAAACAAGGAGCTCCTGACTAAGCTCAGGAAAAGAAACCGTACAAGAAGCAGAAGGTCACCCATGCGACCCAAGAGAAATAAAAAGATACTGATTGATCATGCAACAATGGGATTAGGGAAGCCAAAATACATCTGGAGTTGAGTCTGGCAAGGCACGTGAAGGGCAACAAGAAAGACCTGTAAAGACTTATCAGCAGCAAAAAGAGAACCAGGGAAAACGTAGGCTTGCTGCTGAATGGGGCAGGGGTCTGCCTGCAAACAATATATAAGGAATGAAATATTCAACATTTTCTTTGTGTCAGCAGCAGGACTTGCTTTGAGGAATCCTAGGTGCCGAAGACCAATGGGAAAGCCCATAGAAAATAAGATTTAACCTCAATGGAGAAGAATCAGGTTAGGGACATTTAAATAAACTGGATATACACAGCACATGACAGGGTCATGGATACATGCAAGGGATGTGACAGGATGTCACCACTGTCATTGCAAGGCCATTTTCTTTAAAGGTGGTGATGACTGGGGGAGATTCCTAAGTACTGGAAAAAAGCAAATGTCAGTCCATCCTTCAAGAAAAGCAAGAAGGAGGAACCCAGGAAGATCACCTGTTCTATATTCTATAACTTTTGGGTAGAAATTATACAGACGTATAGATAGATTGAAGAAACTCAGCAGTCAATAATATTTCTTAGTAACATTTCTGCAACAAGCTTTTTGTTTAGACATTAAGTTCGGTATGTTTTAACGTGTTCAGATTTGAAGCACTTTTGCATAACTTATTCTACAAACTTCAGAGCTTTGACTGAATGTTCCACAGAGTTATCGCAAATTCTGCTCTTGGGCCAGTTAAAGTATACATTTTCATTTCTTTTTTCAAAATTTGTTACTGGGACAATGCTGTCATTCAATCTAATAAAGAGGGTAATGCAATACTCACATTCCCCATCAAGGTTATGTATAAAACAATGCAACATACAAATGCAATAAATCTGAATTAAAAAAATACATTTTCTTTATTCATCATTCTAAAACAGTGTTCAAATTTAAAAAGTAACCTGCAAGAAAAACTAAGTCTCATCTTCTATGCTTCCTCTTAGATGGCACAGAAAAAAGTAGCACCATGAGGATTCTGTAAACTGTTGTATTTACCATGAGATAATGTGAAAAAGTGACAAAAGCAGAAATTACCATAAAGAACTAAATCCCAGCAGGCACAGGGAGATGACCTGGAGGTTGACTCTTCTATGTGCTGCAGCACAGCAGTCTATTTTTCCTGTTCATTACCTTAACCTGTCTATTGACTTCCACAGCACCATGGAAATGAGCCAAAGGTGATGCTTAAGGTTTGGGTCAGAAATTGCTTGGAGACATTCTTCCTTGTATTGGCTTACTTTTGATGAAAATATTCTCTCCAACAACTTCTCTCTGCTGTTGCTTTCACTGAGAAATGAGAGACACGGTATCCCTGACTAGTAGATGTTTTACACATACGCCAAAATTTCAGACTGTAGTTTAAATCACTCTGCTTAGTGAATTTTTGCTAGCATTCTTTTAATACTGAAGACAAAGAATTAAAACTGTCAGGCTATTTCACTCAAAAGGGAGACAACAAATTTTCTGATATTCAGATAGCATGGAATGAATTTCAATTAAATGTTACAGTGTTCCAGTTTGCACGGATTATTGAAAAGCCATTTAACAGTAGCTGCTGTGAATCACTAACATCAAAGCTGTATTGCAACAGACTATTTAAATCATTGTCAAAGGCTGAATTATCAGAGGTTCCAAGCCAATGTAGAAAAAAAACAAAATAATGTGTTTATTTTAAGATAAACTGAATTAAAATTATTATTCTGTTCTGAAAGAGCATTGTGCAAGACAGAGGACAGCTAAATTTAAAAAAAAATGTCATGAAGAAAGACAAGTTTAATTCCAACCAGATAGGTAAAACACACTGAGATTTTCACATGAAATCAAACGTAAAATATCATCCTCGCAGTCCCAAGTAATCATTATACAGCAGTGAGACCTTACTGACAAGAAAACGAGTAAAAATACAACAAGCTCAAATCTCAGTAAAAGCTGTGAAGATGAAGGAAGCAGGAAGAGTCGCAGCATTCAGGTCACACACACACGAAACAAGCGTAGCCATGTTGGCTTTTTTTTTTTTTTTTTAAAGAAAAGTTATTTAAATAGAAATATCAAATGCTCCTAATAAATGCCATGGCAGTGTCTTTGTTTCACAGCCAAGTAACTCAAGAAATGAACAGGGAAAAATAAAGAAGAATTAATAAGATGCTTTCTTATTAATAGTCAGACATTGATCCAAATTCAGACTTGGTAACAACTGTGGAAAAAGAGCTAATCGCAAAAGAAACAGATCTGGACTTCTGAATACAGCAAACTGCTTAAATGTTCTTCATACTGTATGAGAGCAGAGAGACAAAAGGAAACAGAAAATGTATTTTACTAAAAATAGTCTTGGGGTACATCATTTGGTTTCTGTATTCCATCTGACAAGTCTTGCAAATGACATTGATGGTTGTGACTTTGCATGGTAATGCAGATGCATGATGACAGACCTGAAGCTTTCCAGGGCAGGGCACACTGCCAGTTCTTCCTACATCCAACTGTGCTCAAGCTGCATCCAGGCTGCAACAAGCTAGGAAACAGCTAAGCTCAAGTGCTTCTTGGTTTCTGAGAAGGCAGGTACAAGATCTGTCTCCCTAATTTTGATTTGCAGTACCCTTCAGGACACCCAGTTATACTATCATATACCAGTTATACAACAATCCAATTTTACATTTCTGGGACCCACCACGGGGTATGCATTTGAGATTTGGAATAAATAGTAGTATTTGAGCTTAAAGGATGATGGAGAAGAGAAGGCTCCAGGGAGATCTGATTTCGGGCAAAGTATAAATGAGTACAGAATGCCAGGTAAAAGAAGTAGCAAGCCCAAGAACAAAGATCAGCAAAGACTACAAACAGATGGTGGCCATCACTGAATTTCCCCCAGTGCAAATGACAAATGGATAAAAAAAAAGACACAGAATGGTGAACAAGGATTCCGCACCTCATCTCTTGTCCACATCAGTGATATGGACGTGAATGCAAATCTCCATGAAGAATGTGATAAACTGTGTTTGTCCACAGAGCTTCCGGCCCTGAGGGATCAGAATGAAAAATGTCAGAACCAGTGCCACCAAGAAAAGGTAAGCGGGGACTCCGTGCTCAGGGACACTGAAGGCACCCACTTGCCGCTCTGATAATCTCCCTAGAGAGATTTGCTGCCTACAGGGGACCCATATTCAAGGCATCATGAAGATACTAGCCGGTATGTTAAAGCCAGAGGACTACTAGACCATGCACATTGATGCTGGATGGGATGCAACCAACCAAGAGGGGTAAGAATATAGATGGCACCAAGCTGGCTGGGCTTATCACCACAGCTTTAAAGTGGATTTGATGGGGCAAGGGCATGTTCTGCTGAGAAACAAAGAAGAGCCAGGAAACACTGTCACTTTAGGAAGGAGCAGGGGAAAACCTCAGATTTGTCCCAGAAGAATTTGGGAGTGCTCCTCCAAGAAGGTAATGACCATTCTTCCAAAGACAGCAAACTTGGTTTTTTTTAGGTTAGATGTTAGGAAGAAATTCTTTATTCAGAGGGTGGTGAGGTACTGGCACAGGCTGCCCAAAAAAGCTGTGGATGCTCAAGGTGTGGAGGTGCTCAAGGCCAGGTTGGATGGGGCCTTGGGCAGCCTGGTCTAGAGCTTGGCAACCTTGCCCGTGGCAGGGGTTTGGAACAAGATGATCTCTAATGTCCCTTCTGACCCAAGCCATTCTATGATTCTGTGGTAAATTGAATGGAGCATCGGTCAGTGTTTCTGAGGAAGGGCACTGGCAGTTTCTTCACAAAAGAGTGAATCACAGATAAAAGAAAGTTTTACAAAATAACATCCTTACAAACTCCTAGATTTTAATACATTCAAATGGTAACATGGTCAGTGTCTCATTTTTATAGGTGTAATAGGTTTTTATTCATCAGAGGCAATATGAGTCGATCTCCACCAGAAGCCATGAATTGCTACTTCCAAAGAGAGCTTGACAGCACCTAGAAGGTTCTCAGAGTAATATATAAGCAATTTTCTCAAATAGAAATGTGTGATTTGCAAACTGAATAAAAACTTGGAAGAGATTTGGTCACTGCAGCCATATTCTCCAAAGAATTTGAAGAAGTGCAGAGAAGCAAAGTCCAGAGCTGGATTATGTTAATCCGATTTAGAAGAAAAAGGTCTGTCCACTCTAAGATAAAAGGCAGACTTATTGCTGAGGAAAGATCCTGCACAAGTAATTAAGGTTGTTACTAAGAGATACTGGGACAGTGCAACTCCAGCCCTTTTATCAGTTTTGAGGCTCTTGGCGTCTTGCAAATAAGAGAGCAATTTCTGAGGTACAAGAGAAATAGGTCAGAAGGAATATATAGTGGTTATTTAGAGACTGGCAGAAACCATAAAGAGAGCTAGGAAAAACATGGTTTAATAAAAAATATTAAATATAAAGTTCAACTTCATAAAACATACATGAACAGCAGCATGAAAAAGAAATAAAAAAAATGAGAAAGCAGCTTGTCACATAGGCCAAAGCTACAAAGACAAGTCAGGCAGAGAAAACAGATCTCCTGCAAAAAAAAGTGGATGTACATTTGTTTGCAGCAATTAAAAAAAAAAGAGCTGCTAGATTTTCAGCCTTATTTCAGTGAGGCAAGTAATTCCACACTTACACATATCAACTTGCTTTTTAACAGCCCTGGTAAAGTACCAGGTACCTTCAGACACTGGCTCTTATTTGAAGCTGTGTATTTATGCAGTTTGAACTGAAGAATGATTCCAGACACGATGCCAATTTGCATTATTCACAAGTGAACAGTAGAAAATGATGCTAAAGTAATGTTGAAAATCACATCAGAAAAGACCCTGGTCCACTCTGAGCAACAGGGCAGCACCAATGAATCCTTGACTGCCAACATCCAATGTTTTGCAGAATAAAACCTTGAAAACAAACATACCTGCACTGTTGAAAACTGATGCCAGAGGGTCCTAGCCGATATATAAAACGATAGTTAAGGAAAATCAAGAAGCCTAGCAAGATGCGTGGTTGCATGACTGACTGGCACTTAATAACAGCCCTGCAAAAAGATGCTGGGAAGCAAAGGCTGCAGAAAGCAGGGCTTCCCCACCAGCAGCTCCGCACTTGCATGAAGCTGTAACCTCCCAAAGGCACCTCTAGGAGGAACAGGAGGCAACTCCCTGAAATGCCAGTAAGGGGGAGAAAGGATGTTTTGCTCAAGACCTCATAAAAATAAGACGCTGTTATTACAGAGGTCCAGAACATGGCTCAACAGAACTACTGCATCACTATCAGCTGCCAGAACACAACAATACTGATGGCAGGGGAGGGACCCAGAGGCCACTGAGCAACATATCACTACTAAATGACTTCACTCACACTTTAGAATTAGGCACTCAAAAGTCTGCACTGATTATTAACAGTTAGTACTTTTAGATTTGGCTAGAAACATAGACTGCAGCTTAAACCATATAGAAGTAATTGCAAATACATACACTGTGCACATAAAGGGGTAAAACTCAAGTCAAGAAAATACAAAACACAGCTGACTGATTTTGTGGCATTAAGACATGTAAAACCAGATAATGCACAGCACCATAATAACCTGCAATAGTAAGAGTATTATTTTCTAATACAAATATTTTGTGTTAATTTTTAAATGCTATGGATTAGACCTGAAAGCAGTAACTTCATGCTTGAAACTGAACTAATAAATAAAGCTCTTCAGAATCTACTGTTTATTCCTGAACTTATAGAATCATAGAATCCTAAAATGGTTTGGGTTGAAAGGAAGCTTAAAGATGATGGGCAGGGATACCTTTCATCAGATCAGGCTGCTCAGGGCCCCATCCAACCTGGCCTTGAACAACTCCAGGGACGGGGCACCCAAAGCTTCTCTGGGCTGCCAAAACAGCACTGTCTTGATATTCCCAGTTCAGATCATGGATCTAATTCACTGCATCTGAAGTTCTTAGACAACCCTGGCTCTCTCTCAGAAGTACATATGTAAATAACTCATATATAATAATTCTGTGGTAACTCAACAATGTGCAAACTAGTGCAATGCTGATGAACTTCACTCTATACAGTTGCATATCTCAAAGAGCTTAAGTTCAGATAGTTATCTAGATTACCATCCATTAGTTGAGTAGCCATTAATTTCAGTTACTTGCTTAATCATCCTCTGTTGCAAAGAGAAACAGGTTAATTTAAGTCACTTCTATTCTTGTAGCTTGGCAATTAGGTCATACTAGCAGTTCATTCTCAGTCAGCTGCCCTGTCATGGCGTAATTCCACTGATCCGGTCATTACATCCAAGAAGGGCAGCACAGTGTTTTACATCACCAATGGTTTGTTACTACTGGTAAAGACTCATTTTTTCAAGAACTTAATAGCGATTTTTGGCCTTGACAATAAGCCAGAAAAAACAAATTATACTTAAGGATATTTAGTCCAGTTTTCTGACACCAGTTTTCCCAGTACTAAATATCTGCATTAGGGTCTAATCAGGGCTAATTTCAAAGCAGCTGGTATATCCCATTAAACAGTACCACTATAAACATATCCTTTCAGTTTATAAGTATGCTTAATTTTGAAACAGATCCACAATAATACAGATGATATAATTCATATTGTGTGTTTGTTAAAAAAAAGACTAATATGGAACTAAACTAAATTATAAAGCTTGATAAATTGTATTACACAGATAATTATATTTTTCTATACAAACTCCAGTAATTTGTAGTGATACTTAAGTATATCTTCCAAGAATGGATTCAGTTTTGATCTGAAAGCAGCACAAAGAAGTCTCCATGTCTCTTGTTTGGTTTTTCAATAGCAGAGCTCTGTTGCTGTGAAAAATTTGTGCCAGATTGCTCTTTTGAATTTCAGTGGCTTTGGCTTCCAACTACCAGATCCTACTAAGCCTCTGCCCAATATATTAAAGAGCTTTTTATTCTCCCTACTTTTTTTTATCCCCAGCTTGTTTACATACCACACAAGAAGTCATCTTGTAATCTTCTTGCTGATCTAAAAACAGAGTGAGTTTCAGAGTATCAACACTTTTTTAAGTCCCCAAATGTTTTCTAAACCATATCCATCTACTGCATACCTCCCTACTACAAAATGAATTCTCTAGTGGTAATCTTTGAAACTAAAATTTGTGATGTTAATTAGTCCCTAAGCATAATTTCTTTTGAGTGTATTCAAATGCATCTCTTTGACTTAGCCCAAGGCACAAGTCAATGAAGACAATGAAGATTACTTTTGTTACAGTTTGTGTTACAGCTGGAAAGATTATTGTGGTGAAAATGGGAAAAGAAACAAACAGGGAAGGAATGCTCACCTGTATCCAGAGATCTAGGTTTGCAGGAAAGACTCCACAAGGAAAGAATCTCCAGAAAGAGACCCCTCCCCAGTGGGGGTCACCCCTTAAATGGGGTCTAGGTCATGCAGCTGAATCGCCTTCACCTGTGCTCCCATGGCTGACCCAGTCTTTTCCTCAGGAGATCAATCAGTGGTTCAGGCCGTGACTCAACAATGCCCATACAACTTTTCATTACTATCCCTTCTCAAACAAAATCTACCATTTCATCAAGCCTTGTGTTATCCACAGATTTTATGAGTAATCATTTTGTGTTTGGTTCTTCATTGCTACTGAAAATGCTGAATAGTATTAGGCTTACTTCTTGATAAGATATGAGCCTACTAGAAGAAGCACTCCCATGCAGTCATGATTTTTCACTGATGATCAATGTATGTTATCTGAAAATCTCTCCTACTTAGCTGTGATCAGCCCATGTGTATAGTGTGAGTCATACACTTAACTCCCTCTTCACAATCCTCCACAAATAGCCTGTAGATCAGGCATGCAGTGTGATGCCTGGCTTCTCTTTTATGCCATACTCCTACCCAGCAGACAGCTGGGCAGCATCTACCTTCTTTTACTGACAAATTCTGTCTTTCTCACCGAAAGAAAAAAACAGCCTGTAGAACTAATTCACATGTATCACAAGTGTGAAAGCTCACCTGGAACAGGGAGGTTGGTGTATCACACAGCAGCACAAAGTTTGGCCACGTGAAGGGATTCTCTACTTAGCTGCATTTCAGCTTCATCTTTGAAGCCCTCATGATAACATGGGATGTGCAAAACCTGACATTTCTCCTATTATCTGCTATTGTGCTGTTGTATGCACCATCATGAGATCTAAAAGGTCTCCTGATACTTGTGGGTCACTGCAGAGGGCCTTACGACCCACTGCTTTTCTTCTAAACAGGACAGCAGTATAATTTTAATATTACAATACTGGATACTTTCTTCACCTTCTCTTGAAACTTTCCTACCCAAGTCTACTGAAATAAAGCAGAATGTGTGCAACGCTAAGGTGATTAAAAAAAAGCAGACCAGGGAACCATACAGCTGTATTTACAATATATTTATATAAATTAAATATTAATAGGAACATGTACAAATATTTTTAAGATTACAGTACTCTAATAAAATTACATATTTTAGAATTATAGAACACCCTGAGTTGGAACGTACCCACTAGCATCACTGAGTCCAACCCCCGGCTCCAGCTAGGAGAGCCCAGAATCCAAACGCAATGTCCAATAGCGGTGTCCAAACACTTCTTGAACTCCAGCACTCAGGGCTGTGCCCACTGCCCTGTGCAGCCCGTTCCATGCCCATTGCCCTCTGGTGCAGAACCATTCCCTGACCCCAGCTGCCCTCCCCTGACGCAGCTCCATGCCGTTCCCTCGGGCCCTGTCGCTGTCACACAGAGCAGAGCTCAGCGCTGCCCTCTGCTCCCTGTGAGGAGCTGCAGCTGCCATCAGGCCTCCCCTCAGCTCCTCTGCTCTAAGCACACCCAGGCACCTCAGTTGCTCCTCACACATCTTGTCCTCCAGACCCTTCACCATCAACTTTGGATGCTCTCTAATAGTTTTATGTCCTTTTATTGCTGGGCCAGACTGCAACCCAATGCTGGAGCTGAGGTCGCACAGAGCAGAGCAGACAACCCCTTCCTCACCCGCTGGCAGTGCTGGGCCTGGTGCACTCCAACAGTGCCCTTTGCTCTGCCAGGACACACTGCTGGCTCACATTCAACTTACTCTAAGTCAGAGCCCCCAAGATCCCTTTAGTGGGTCTGCTTGCCAGATTACTATGCCCCAGTCTGAACATATAGACAGGGTAGCCCCATTCCATGTACAGAATCTAGCACTTGTTCTTCTTAACCTTCATGCAATTGGTGATTGCCCACTAATTTGTAAAGATCTCTGTACAAGTCCTATCTACTCCTAAAGGATTCTACAGCTCCCGATTTGGCATCATACATGAACTAACTTAACTTTACCTTCAAATCCCTTATCAAAGTCATTGATGAAAACATTAAAGAGATCTGGTACTAAGATGGAGCCCTGCAGAACCTCACTAGTGACTAGCTGTCAGCCTGATGTAATCCTATTTACTAAAACTCTTTGAAACCAACTCGTCCGCCAGTCATTTACACAACAAATTCTAGTTTTGTCCTGCTGTATGCTGGACATTTTGTCCAAAAGGAGATTGTGAGAAACAGTAACAAAATCTTTGTTGAAATCCCAAAAGATTCAACATCAACTGGCTTCCCTTGTTGAATTTCCCTTGGGTATCTTTGTCATAAAAAGAGATCAAGTTAATTAAAGAAGACTTTCCCCTTGCAAATTCATATTGGCTGTGACCAGTGACTGCATTGCCTTTCAGTTGTTTTTCATCGCATCATAGAATGGCTTATGTTGGAAGAGACCTTAAAGATCATCCACCTCCAACCTTCTACCATGGGCAGGGCTGCCAACCACTAAATCAGGCTGCCAAGGATCCCAACACCAATTTTCAATGTCTCCCAGAATAACTTTCTCCATACTTTCACTTGGCACTGAAATTAGACCGACAGGCCTACAATCACTTCTCTCTTGGGACAACATTTGCCAGCTTCTACTTGAATGGGACCACTCCAGATTCCCAAGACTGTTGAAAAATAATTGAGAGTGGTGACATCAGCCAGCTCTCTGAGTACCCTCGGATGAATCCCTTTGGGTGCCAAAGACTTATATACATCCAGCTGGAGCTGCAAATTTTGGGTTGGAACACAAAATTTTGGGTTGGCTGGGAGTTTATTGTTACCACGGTCACTGCTGTCAAATGAATGTTCTGGTGGTCCCAGAGCCTATAATCGGTGCTGAAAACAAAGGCAAAGAAGGCATTAAACATCTCTGCTTTTTTGGCATCCCTACTGGTGAAGTGACCAGCATCATCAAATAATGGACGCCTATGTCACCTCTCAGTCTCCCAAGTATGGGAATGATTTTGCCCTGTGGAATGAAATCCCAGCCCAGACCTCAGGGCTGGGAAGAAGCTCAGGCACACAACTGTTCAGGGCAGGCTGCAGGCACAGTGCTAAGCAAAGAAGGCTGAGGCGGGATAAAGAGCAACAGAGGTGTCCCCCTCATGCTGCAGGGAAGCAATGAGGGATCACACAATTGTAGAATCATCAAGGTTGGAAAAGACCCCCAAGATCACTGCTCCACTAAATCATGACCCTAAGTACAACATTTCTTGAACGCCTCCAGGGATGGTGACTCAACCACCTCCCTAGACAGCCCATTCAAGAACCTTCAACTCTTTCAGTGAAAAAATTTTTCCTTGTATCCAGCCTGAACCTCCCAAGGCACAACCCGAAGCCATTCCATCTAGTCCTATAACTAAATGTAATGGGAAAGGCCCCAGCTGCTCCTGGTACCCAACAGTTGCTATGGATGGCAGTTGTTGGTGCAGGACGGTGCTGCCTCTTGTTGAATTTTTTGCTTAAAGATAATGTTTGTTAGTTCCATTTCTGTGCTGAGTTCCATCAAGATTAATTCTGCAGCGAGCATCCTTGTAACAGCTATGCTACATTTTATTAGTTTATATATATGACAGTAGATACTGTATTCAGAAATATGAAACAGAACCATTATGCTGTCTAGTTAAGGCTAGTTATTGCTTTAGAATGGCAAGGATACAAAAAGACCTAAATAGGATTTTAATAATGCAGATTTTATTGGGAAAAAAGAGCCACAATAAAATGGAGTATGACCATTATTTAATCTAGAAGCGCTACGAAAATGAAAATTTCATTTTGAATGTGCATCATACAAGAATACTACATGCAATTACTTAACTCTTAAGCCCTGTTTTTATTTATACCATAAAATAATAAACTAGAAAAAGTTTGCAGAAGGCATGAGAAATGAATTGTGCTCAGGAAATGAGTGAATTAGATTAAGACACACTAATAAGAAAACATATTTTTCCCTGACCAGCCTAATTAGTGAAACTTAGTTTCTTATGCACTGCATGCATATAGATTTTTTTGCAACACGTCCAATTTCCTTTCTTTCTCCCTAAACTGCATTTCACAGCCTTTCATTTGCTCTGCCTTCTGCCTTTAAAGGCCCCTCTTCTCTCCTGCTTTCCTTACCAGCCACGCAAGAGGCAGAGCTCGTGAGCTGCCAGCCAGCATGGGGCACACCACCACAGGTATCTGCTGATCCTGCTGTACCTTTCAGCTTTCACCTTCTGTGGTATTGTTCATAAGTCTGTTTTCTGCTCCAACAACATTTTTCACAAAGCTTTATAGGACTTCATGCATATAATATCTGCTTCTCTGATCTCTTTGGCTGAATTTGGCCAATGGGTTTCAAAATGCAGAAAGAACACTGGAAGAATACAAAAATGTTTGGTGTCATAGATTTACTTTTTTTTTTATTAAGCCAAATGCATGATAAATACAAAAACTACCTGATGCCTCTCCTTTTTCCTCAAGTCTCCTTTTTAACTAAAACCAGGAGAAAGGGAATGAAGCTAACAATGAGGTGACACTAGGGCAGGAAGGCTCTTTTTTAATCCTGATAGATTCAGCAGTGCTGCTGTCTGTAGCATTCAAAGCAGCATCATAACTTGTGATAACTTGTGCATAAACACAAATTAAAGAGGCAGAAAAGGGAGCTATGTCTGCAAAAGAGCTGAAGCAGCATAGAGCTCCAGCAGCCGACAGCAAAAGGTTTATATCTAGAAGTCCTTCTGCCAAGCACTGGCAAATTTTGGAAGCTTCTTGAGTTAATTTCTTTTGGAAGAGAAATTGGTAGTACAAAACAAATATCTTCTCAGTGCACAACGGTTATTTTCAAGTCCTGTTACCCTTTTTCCTGAAGCGGGAATGATAACAAGAACTCTGTTCATCCAAGGCTTCAGACCAAGTGTCTCTCCCCTCTCCAGAAAAATGCCTCCATCTGCCTCCCTCCAGGGATATGCACAATTTGTGTGCCAGCCTCAACACTCAGTGTCTCCCTGCAAGAGTGACTGATGGCGGCTTCCTGTCTGACCACACAGCCCCTCACTTCTGCTGCTGACGACAATGAATGAGACCAGGCAAATGGCACAGCAAGCTTTCCAAAAGGATGCATGGAAGGTATAGAAATACGGTGTCATTGAGTTTTGTTTGCCTTATTAGCAGTTAAGGTTAATAAGGAGACTGAGATTACACCTTTACTATGTAATTGCACAAAACTAACAAGAGTATTTGCCTGTCTTAATCCAATCTCAATTCCTATAAAAAACCATCTCAGCCAAGACAGGAGTATTTCAAGGTTTATGAGTCTTGGGGTAAAATCTAATCCCAGGCTGCAGTCTGACCATTTTTGGGAGGATGAAACAGGAAATCACTCATCTGCTGACAGTTCCACAAATCAGAAAGAGAGGCAAATGAATTCTCCTTCCAGGGACTGAGGGAGACTTACAGCAAATTTTGAAGCAAAGTACCATGGAATGTATCCTGTAACATACACTCATGGTGATCACAGGAAGTTTGTTGCAGGATGATTGGTCTTTAAAGAGGAGTTCACAGTGATGTGTGGCTTGGCTTTCTCGGGTGATGCTGTAATTTATTTCATGGGAATATAATAAAGGAGGATAGCTGTTTACTATATTTGGATTTACAAAATGCACAGAGGTGCATAAATATAACAAAGACCAAGCTTCTCAGTTGCTCACATACACTTTTCCAGTGAAGAGAAATACAAGAGGTTAGAATGGTTATAGAAAGTCTCTACAGCACAACTAGCTCTACAAATCAGTTAAACCACCCCTCTTCCTCCCCTGCAAACAAGCCTACACATTCCAGCTGCCACAGTACCTTCTGTACCTTTCTGCACTATATTCTTAGCAACCACTCCTAGATGGGATCATCTGTATATTCTTTCCCTTATCTCACTGCAAGAGGATGCTACAACATGTCATCTTCCTCCTTTTCTTTACTGTTCTCACAGTCAATGCACATCTCCTCCCAAGTGCTTCAGAAGAAGTAAACTGACAGCTTTTCTGGCTTCTCTGCTAACATGAGCTTCCCCTTCTGCAAGACACTGAACCATGACACTTGACATGCAGTGCTGCCCACTACCCACACTCTTCTCTCTCCATCCATTCATGCCTTCAAAGGTTTGTAGGAGGGGTTACCACTCGCTCAGATGGGTTGGAAGTGTCACTGTGCCAGATGGCAAGACACAGCAATGTCATCTTAGCACAGCATTTAAATCAATTACAGAATTGTCTCAAAGAGTCAATATCTTCTTATATATATGAAATGGAGGCTGTCCTGAACTGGAGCTCCCATTCCTAGCCTTGAAACTGATAGCCTAAAGGATGTACAGCCTGTAACCAACCATTTCTCTAAAATGTCCATAAGTTGTCATATGTGTGTACACATGAACATTAAATATGTGCATGCATGTCTGTATGTATTTATCTACAGTTTTCTTCCATTCTTATGCTTTAATCCAGAAATAAGGGTTTTGTATTAACCCTGAAACCAGAATGGTTGAAGCTTATATATTAAAAATAAAGAGATAAACCATAAAATGCAGGGCTTGAGAAGGGACAAAGAGAGTCTTCAGTCAGAGAAATATACTGAAAGATGCAAAATCAGCAACTCTTTTAAACCCAAATGTTTAAACTTATTCATTATTAAACTCATTATTTCTTGAAAGAATTAGTTTGCGGAATTCATTGTTGGGGAAAGTACTGAGACTTCTGTACATTGCTCTAGAGTTAGATTTCTTAAATTAAACTCATTTCCTTACCCCCCCCCCCACCTCCGTAAACATCAGCTCATTATTTTAAAAATGTACAGTGAATAAGAAGGAGGCAATTTGAGATGAGGCACTTCAGAAATTGACTGTGATGGTTGTTTAAAGAATAAATCAGTACATGACTCCCGTCTTCTTTTACTCTTGCTTAAACATCTGCTCTTGGTTATTTTTCTGATTTTTCCTTGATGTCTGAACCTAATAAAACCTCAAAGCTCTCCTCAGCAAGAAGGGAGCAAAGGGAAAAGAAAGCCATAAAGAGAGCAAGAGTTTCAAGTGCCTCCTACCTGGCTTTCGATAACCTTCATGCTCTATTGCTATTCAAAGCACCTCATTTGTTGAGAAATACAGCTTTAGACTTTCTAGTTATTACTAATAACTGCTTTTACACAACATTGATATTTCCATTAAACTCAGAAAAATCATCAGTTCATTACTAGCATCCAATTCTTCCCCCAGGCAAGACACAGGCTACAGACACAGGAGGGAATCAGGGCTTGTCATGAGTATCTGTGGTGTCTGTAATTAGCCCTTTTCCAGCCCTGCAATGACTGGATTAAACTAGATCTGCCAAAAATTTCTACTAAATTTCTACTACTATCATATTCCTCTTAATTAGCATAATTCTTGTAAATATATACAATAAAACATATATCTAACATGACTTGATCTTTTACAAGGCACACTCCCTGACTGAAACATTTAGTACTAAAAAAAAACCACCACACAATATCATGAATGTAGGAAAAGAATGATCATGAAACCTCAGGGGAAAACAAAGATATATTCATAGAGAAAGTAATTCTAGATTAATACATGAAATATTTATTTCATTTATTTAACTTCATTTATATGCATTTAATGTAGAAATATAGAATCAACCCGAGACAAATAGTCTTGGGAGGTCATCTAGTGCTAAAAGCAGGGTTGACCCTGAATTCAATCCCGGTTACTCAGCACTTCATCAAGCTGGGCCCTAAAACCTCCGAGTATCAAGATTCGCAACCTCACTGGCAAAAGCTCCACTGCTTAATTACCTTGATGGTGAAAAAAGCTTTCCTGACATAAAGTTGAGCATGATGACAATTCATACTGTATAAAGATGAAAGATACCATTTCCATTTATAATCGTCTTTTCTTATTCCAACATACATCATTGCAAAGAGCACAGTTCCATCTTCTCAGTAAGCAACTTGTAGGTGCTAAATAGCTGCTTTTAGATCCCTTCAAAGTTTTCCCCTCTCCTTCAGCTTCTCCTTGCTCCAAGTCCTGATCATCTTGGTGGCCCTTCACTAAACTCACTTGAGTTCAATGATGCCTTGGAAGAGTCCAAACAATAGAAACAATATTGTGGAGATGGTCTAAGGCATGCCAAGCAAAGGGGAATAATCAGTTTCCTCAACCTACTGTCTGGGCTCTTCTCATAAAGCTATTAGTCTTCATTGTATTGCACTGATCAAGGATGATCTTGGGCTTACTCAATCTTTGTCTTGTTTGCTGAGCCTGTTGTCACAGGTGCCACCTAACACCAAAAATCTGAATGAGTAAACCAGAAGTGCAAGATTTTCTGCTGAGTTTTCCAGCCTACTGTCACTTCATACAAGCTGAAGACCAACTCCTCTGTCAGGATACTGCTTCTTCACAACATGCACACAACCTGTTAGGATAGCAGAACTCTGATGATAATAGGAGTTCTTCATAGTCTTAGGCTGTTTGCTGTATATCTGAATTACAGATAATGAGTCAACCAAACAAAATCACCAGTTCTGTCATATCTTTACTACAGTGTTCTAATTGTTAATCTTTTTGCATAAAACATTGTTCATCACATAAATTTCAATGAGATGATGAGGCCAGACATAGATATAGCCAGAGTTTAACAGCCGAAGTGTACACTTGCAACCAGACACGAACATAAGAAGCAGCTCTACTTCAATGGGAAAATGGGTTTCTCCACCTAAAATGTGACAAACCAGTTGTGCAACGTGAACTGGATATTTTCTGTCCTCATTCACTTTACAAGTATAATATTAAACCTTCCTTATCTAACAAGCCAACTCTGTAATGAAACTAATACAAAAAGAGAAGCAAGCTTACTTCATCCAAGGTGTTTAAGTACCACCATAAGCATACTGCATTTCTCTTCTATAAAAAATAGTTACAAAAATATTTACAGAATGTTTCAGTAGTTTTTTTCCACTGAAGCTGAAAGGAAGAAAAGCATTAGGATTTTGTCCAGCAAAAGCCTCACTTTCTAAAGGGACTGCAAAAATGGAATTTGAAGATAAGTCTCTGAATCTTAATTTCTGAATTGCATTTGAATGCATTGCCAACCCAGTGGAACCTCCCCCAGTGAATCCCAGAATTTCCCACACATTTTTTTCTGGCAGGCACTTGATGCTCATGAGCATGCAGTCTGTCTGCTGTGATTGCCTGAAGAGAGCAGCCCTTGACTTGTAAGCCATAAGAAATCAGAGTATATACATACACCATAATGTATTCTATTTCACTCAGCATCACTCACTTAGGAACATCTAATATCTCTATGAACACTTTATAAGGAAAGCTTAGACATTTTACTTCATCCTACACTCAAGTAGAATATATATTCACCTTTGAAAAGTGGTTCTTGCACAATTTTATAGCTGATGTATACATTCTTCATCAAATCCTGCAGCACCAGCTCAACACTTCTGAGAAACCACCTCACTGTGCAACCATCACTTTCTGCATTGATAGTTCTCTACTGGGATTAGTAGTATATAATTTCAGCAGAAATAACATGGAGATATACACAGTGGTTTTAAAAATCAGAAACGGCGCTTATTTACGATATTATTTGCAGCTCTCCCATCTAAGTACCCATACAGATTGCACGTACTCCCACAGAGATGGAAATTAATAATATGTGAAATACCTGTGCAGCTTGAGCGTCACAGTTCCATAAACTGTAGCAAAGCCCAGAAGACGAACCCATCTTAGGAGAACACAGCGAAATACACTTGGTTCAAAATACAAAATGACAACCTATAGAACAGAAAGATAGAGAGAGCTTCAGTACTGCTTTAAATCAAAAAAGAAAAAAAAAAGAAAAAAAAAAGGTTCGATAAAATGCAGAATAGTTGCAAAACAGGACAGCAGACATATTTCAGTTTGTACTGCTGTATATTTAGATTTTCTAGTAAAGTGACAAGATGATCACACCAACCAGCTGGCACAGTTCTAGACACCAACTCCTTCTGAAGAGAGCTGGCAAAAACCCTGTGACAGACTGTGAAGTGACAACACTTTTAAATGCAGTTCCACTGACTTTTCTTAACCGAGTGAAAACAAGTAACCAGAGGTGGTGAGAGAACAGACAAGGACATTTTCCTTGAGCTATTCCGATAATAGGCAGCTGGCCTAATTCTGGTTTGATGGACTCTATTTACTAGGCCACACTTCAAAGTTCCTCCTTCTAATAAACCAAGCAAAAAGTGAGCTGCTCATTTTTCTTTCTCAATTACTCTGTCAAAAATGATTGCTGCTCTCTGTCCCAAACTCCAGTATCTCAATACCATACTTGACTTTTTCCCATTCTTCCCCATATGTTTCCACTATGCTACATCAAATCTCTTTATACATCACCACTTTCTGAAAAAAAATATAATTTTTACTCACTTATGTATTTCTCCAATTGCAACAACAGAAAGATCCAACTGATTGAATTATTTCTATTTCACATTCTTCTGGTTCCAGCTGGATTCTCCCACTTTTCCCTCAGTGCTCCAGTCACTCCTTCCTTTTTCCAAACTCATTGCTGCTTTCTTCTGAAGTATTTCACTAATTTCTGGATCACTTTTTTTGTTTGTTTTCTTATTTTTGTTTGTTTTTTTTGTTTGTTTGTTTCTGTTTTTTGTTTTCCTTCTCACAGTCTGCCAGGCTGCTGTCTACCTGCTCCTGAGGTTTCTCCTGGACAACCCATTTCTATTCTTCTTTCAGTTCTGCTCTGGACGTCTTCCAGATAAAAGATCTTTCAGCTGTGCCTGGAACTTACATCTGTGCAAACATGACACTGTCTGTTCTCTATTCTCCCGTCAACTCATTTAAATGTTACAGAAGCTTTCCGTGTAGTAATTCAAGAGATGGGTAAAAAGATCTGTCACACTTTGAGGCTGAATTCTCAGCCTCACTGCTGAAAATCTCATGTAACACAACTATAACGTCTGGATGTGACTCAAAAGCTCTAGAGCTGTTTCTGATGTGGAAGAAGACACTGGAGAAACAGATGGCCTTCCTCCTTATCTACCTAGTACTGTAACTGAGGATGTCAGTAACATAACACTAGTTCTTCAGGCATTGTGCACATAAGAGCATTTTATCAAGTAAAATGCCACATAAATCTAACACAGGGCTGTTCAAATGGTGGGCTGAGGCACAGTCTGAATGGGAGCACATTTCTGCTGGTTCCAGCAGATGCTGTACCCTGTAGGATGATCCCATGTTCCTCTCCATTCTCCCGGCCTCATCAGGGGCCTGCTGGCCCAGATTGTGCACAGCCTTCCCCACCTGCGGACCTTGCTTGGTCTAGCAAAGCTAGAACCAGTGCATCCTACCCGTCCAACTAGAGCCTGGTTAAACAACTCTATGCACCAGAGTACAAATTAATTGAGTAACCTTGATCTAGGAAAAGATAGCACTGAAACTTCTTAGGCCGTCTGCTACAGCTTCATTTAGAGTCAGTGCATTTTAGCACTAGAGGTAGTATTGTGCCTACTGGCAGTCACATTATATTATTTTTCTAAGTAAATGCTTTTCTGTGTGGGAATTCAAGCCCAGGATACTGGCCAAAAGCCCAGGACTATGTCCTTTGGGTAACATAGATACACTTAGGAAAGTGGGAGCAAAAATGGCAGACATGGGTTGAGATAGAGCTTAGAAGAAGCTGCTGTGCTTTGCAGCAGTGTTGGTTTGTTTGTCTGCTTGCTTCTTTTTACAGCAGAATCAAGTTATTTCTTTAAAAAAGATGGCTTGTTGAATCAAACCAGTGTACAGAATTTCATCTGTGCTTTTCACTGCTACTGAAAATGTTTGAAGGCAAATATTCTGGGAATCTGACAAATACTGTGCAGCAAAAGGCTCACTTCTCCTTGGTAGATCAAATGGAAAAATAAAATGCACCTGGACATCCATGAACACGGCCTGTGTAAACAGAGCATCCAGCAAGAAGTTGCTCAGATACACCTGAATTTTAGTAATGACTTTTAATATAAACAGAACAAAGTTCATAGCATTAACCTCCCCTCCGAGGTTTGCAAGGGGATAGAAACCATACCAGTTCATCTTTGAATGCTGAAAACTAGAAAAATAATGCCCAAAAATACAGGCAAAATACTCATTTCAAAGTTGATCTGAAAGCAGAAATTTTCAGGTGGTTGAAATGGGAAGGTCCGAACACTTTCCAGGCACACAATTTTCTGAACAAGGGCAACAGCTCTCTTTGCCATGAAATCTGACACAGCAATTTTATCTGCAGTTGCCTATTGAAATATTAACTGCTTGTGTCTAGAAAACCTCATCGATTTGCAGTGAACCATTTGTCTGAGCAGCTGAGACTTTTGGCTAGCTATCAACCAAGAAAGCACCGCTTCAAATGCAGCCCAGTGGCAGCTGGCATGTGGCAGCCAGCTATGAAGGCTGCAGAGGCAAACTGTTGGTAAAAAATGTTCTCATTTCTTCATTTCAGTGTTGACACCTCTGTGCTACTCCTTTGCCCAGTGGTCAGGTACATTATGGAAGCTGTCAAAGACTTGGTCCAAGCCTGACAAAAGACCTGAATCTTCTGAAAATTTCTCCCTATGTTTATATAGAGGACAATAGTTGCAATGTTCTTCCAAACTGTCAACATCCATTTCTGCCTACTCTTATGTATGTTACATGTGGTTTGTCATGGACCAAGGCTTTGAACAGCAAGAATTACTGCATCTCTTGTTTTTGCTTGCTTAGGCTTTCCAGAAGGCTATTCTAAGAATATGTCATTCCCATTTCCAACCGGGGTCATTTTGATATTCAACTGTCTACTGTCAGCATTAAGTCTCCTACAGTCATGGTAAATTGTAGGGGCAAAATTTGTAAATTTTGAATAATCTTTAATCAGAGCCAAGGGGCTAAAATGGAAGCTCAGTACACCAAAACCCATGCTCACATTTTTTTAGTGGAATCACATTCTTTTAAAATGTGTCTCATGAAATGTGTGGTTGCTGTTCTCTATGCTTTGATCCTTCTAGCTAAAGCAAACAAATAAATGTAACACAGAAAAGACTTGGTTTTATTTCATATCAGCCTCTCCTACCTTCTGATGACCAAAACTCCCATTCTGTAGCGTTCTTTCCAGAGACAAGCCTTCCCTATACTGACAACAGTATGCAATGACAGCTTGATGAGCTCCAAGCTAGGAGTATAGGAGGAGCATAGGATTCACCCACATATGCATGCTGCTATCAACAGCAGAGAAAATCCCCAGCAGTTCTAACAGACTACTCTGCCCACTGAAAATCTGACAGTAAATCATTTTCTCTTTTTGCCTTTATAATGTATTAGACTATGACAGCAGCATAAATCCCACCAAAAAAAAAAAAAAAAAAAAAAAAAAAAAAAAAAAAGCGCAGTGATTTTGCAATAGATGCCACAAAACCTATTTATGACACCTAAGGAAATGTGATATCCTCTGTTTCACCAGCTCCTGAAGTCTATTTAAATAGTACATACCAGTCACTGTTCATTAAGGAAGAAAGGTTTGGGGAAAGGTATTTGGAAACTAAAAGAGTAGTCAGACAGTGCTTGATCATGTACCAGTTACTGCAGCTGAATGTGAGGCTTCATAAATCCACGTGGCCCAGGAGGCATTTGGGAAAATGCACTTATATGTTTTGAGCTATTGTTACCCTTGCCAGAACACTGTCTCAGTAGCCATGCTACCACTTGTGGAGTTAAGAGACGAAAAGATTTTGTAAGGTCACCAGCTAATAGTCAAGTACACTTAGACCTGGGAGTTACAGACATGCAGGAGAGCATTAGCTTGCTGACACAGCACTTAGTCAGTCCAGCAATTGAGTTGGCATGATGAACAGACACATACAGTGTCTAAAATCAATGGCTAAAATTCTTATAGGCACCCCACCCAATATAGTACATTTCTGTTATGAGGACAGACAGGTCAGTAACAGTGAAAGAGAATCTATGTGAAATGGTTTAATGTTCAAAAGCATGACACAGTCTTTACAGAAAAAAAGGAGGAAATGCTTGAATTTTATAGCTTTGATGTTATTCTCTTGGAAGAAATACAGCATTTTTGCTTAGCCCATTATGAGAAGATTAATTTTGTCTTCATCTAGGGCATCAGATCCAGGTGAAAATATTTTAACAGTTCCCCAAGGTGCATTGACTGGGATTTGGTTTGCCTAAATCAGGCATATAACTTCTGCCTAAATTGTAGATGACAAGTAAATCAACTTGACTAATGCACAAGTTCCATAGATAACACACAGATAAAAGCGGATACGTTTGAGAAGTCAGGACTTAGTTTCCTGGTCATAATCTTGGCTGAAAGGCCTCAAATACACACCTTCACAGACTAGAAAAGTACTCGAGTATTTATTTTAGAAAAGCTGCTTCACTACATGTCAATTAGTAAACCACATTAGGAGGACTGAAGCTATTTAAGAAGTCACTTTTTACTCCAATTCTTAAGGCATGGAAGTATCATGGACAGATCATGAAGTCATTTTTCTTTGCAGTCATCAAATTTCTATCATTCTATCATTTAATATGCAATATTCTTTCTTCAGTACAATATTTCAAAAGATATATTTAAAAAGTATATTTAAAAACATGAGGAAGTGGCAGTGCTACAAAGCCTAAATCTAGATATTAAACATTTTGAGTAGGCCCTCAGCTCAAAAATCCCAGAAAGGACGGTTAGTCCTTCAGCTCTTCTTTTCTCCACTATATCAGATACATGGAAATGAGTTATCCATGTTAGATATATAGAAATGAGATACAGAGCTTTGAATATGAACAAAAGCATCATCCAGTTATGGATCCAAAGTGAAAGTCACCTACTTTAGAAAAATGCTGGAAAAGTATTATTTTTTTTCTCATTTTCAAATAACCAAATCATTCTTACAGTTGCATACAGCTAAGCCAAAAATCTTTACAGGAAAACTATGTACTTTTTTAAAATCTAACTTCAGAATTTGCTGCAAGTACCCAGCACAGTTCAATACAGGATGTGATACAGACATTTAAGATAATGCCCTCTGGGCTAATTCAATTAACAAGCATCTAAGAGAAACTGTGTAGAGATCTATCTGATCTGTTCCACTGTCCAGCACCATCTGCCCTAGTCTGACTGCAGTAGCCTATTTCAGGCTGTCCTTAGGCAGTTCTGCCCCAAAATGAACCAGCAGATGCTCCATCCAAGTGCTCTTTCCGGCTCCCCCAACTCCTTCCACCCACTCTCCCAGCCTTGGACACACAGCTCCTACTCCTAGGATCCTGCCGTGCCTTTGAGATGGGCACTCTGTGTTCTTCTGCCATATCTGAATGGTTTTTTCTAATATAAAATGACCTCCACATAACCTACTATATCAAGTTACCTATTATTGCTTCAGTTCTAATACTAAGAAGGACTTTACTGCAAGTGACGCTGTTTGCAGTGTTTGATAGGCTTGCCATCCAAACTCAGAACAGTCTGGCACTATGCTTTCTAGAAAAGGGACCAAACCACTTGTATGTGGGCACACTGCCATTGCTAACAGATGGGCATGAATGAAGGCATTCATAAGCCTATGCACACTATGGGCATCACATACCACTGTTCAAACCATGATTCACTGCTCAGCACCTGCTTAAGTACTGGGGAATGTACAACTCGCTATCCAATCCTGTACTACCAACAAATACTTCTGGTGCAATTACACAAGACAGTTTAGCAGTATGATAACAGCTGTACATATTCTTGGACCCATTATGTAAGTACACTTCCTTCCACCTCTATTCCATTTTTTAAACCACATGTACATCTCAAGCCATCATATTTTACTCCAAAAGGTCTATGGACACACAGTATGATAATACTCTTATCCTTGCAAATCTCGCAATTTTAAAGCAGAACTGTTCTGATTCATTAGCTCAATATCTCTATTAAGCACATGGTTGCTGCAAGAAAACACAATAACCACTCAGGTTTTATTCTGAATTGGAATGCAATCAATTCCTCAGTACAGAGTGTTGCAAACTCTCTGCTTCTGGTTAACGCACTTCAGAGAAGATGCACATCAAAGCCAAAATCCTTACGACTGTATAAGATGTTTTGGTTTTCATGAAAAAAAAGTTCTTCCTAGCTGCCTACAGGAAGTCCAGCTTGGAACTGCCTACTGAAATCCTCTTTTCCCTGCTGCTATACTTTCAAATGTAGATATGTTTTTTTCCCATTTTCTGTCTCAAAACATATATTAAACCTCTGGCTGCATTTCAGCAGAGACAAGTCTTGCCTGTAAAATCTTTTGGAAATCCATGATGCATGGGCACCAGCACAAGTGTAAAATGCAACAGACTTCTAGAACATGAGTCATCAAAATGCTATGCCATCACTAGGTTTTATTATACTTCGAATTCATCTTCATTAGGCAGGAACAGAAGATCTCTAAAGCTTTTTATGGAACATATTTTTTACAGTGGAGCTCATTTAGCTTCCTGAGAGATTTATCTGGTGATTACATAAACTAAACCTTCAAGCTAATTCTGGTTTGACACAAGATTGCATATTTTGAATGCCTTCATACAGAGATATCTTCAAGTATTTTCCCTCTTTTTTCCCTGTTTGTAAGCCAAATCTAAGCTAACACTGGACAGGACACCTCTGAATAGCTTATTTTGAGAAAAATTGATGGTCATGTGAACATCAAGATGCTGTTATATCTTTTCTCCAATTGGAAGAGAAAAAGTGATATATCACAGATGCTACCAGATCTGAAGATATCTATTTATAAGTAACCTGAACACAGGGCCTCAAAATGCATTTATTTGTCATAAATTCTAGTCTCTATCAAGATTTCTTAACATTCTAGCTTCGTTGCTTTTATTTATGTTTGCCTAATGAGCAGTATTTTATGTTCAACTTATAAAAAGTTAATGTCTTGGAAGAGACGTCTTTGTACTATGTAAACAGATTTCTTTACCAAAAATGAAGTGTTATGCATGACAAGGCCCACAGAGTAAACAAGGGCATTCTAACAGCTTATTTTCCTAATAAACACTTCCTTAGTGTATGAGAGACATAAAGTGATGTGGTGGCTGAATCAGTTAAAAATGTTAAGAGCTGCAAGATTCTCCAAGGGTGAATACACGGTCAACAGTAGAAAGGCAATACAAGGAAAGGTAACACACCCAGTTACTGGGAAAAGAAAAGCCTAACACTGAGGACTACCAAAAAGTCTAGGCTCCTGAACTGGGCAGGGCTGTGATCCATTTTAGGAAATGAGTAGAAACAAAAATCATCCTGAAACTAAGTTAAAGCAGGAGAGAGATTGTCATGCAAGAATTCTCTATATCTATTCTCAATCAGAAAATGATGCTTAGCTTTTCAGTGAAATACAATAAACTTCTCAACTATACAGAGAAATTTCAATGGCAATGGCTTGATGAGAACCAAGAACTTGCTCATTCAGCAAGTACGGTCTCTCAGCCTAAGGAGATACACACACCAAACTGTTGGAAGCGACAAATCACGTTTCTTGGGGCAAATATTTGCCCAGAAGAGATGCTTTCCTAGCAAGTGAGAGCTACTGAATTAAGTGCCATCCAGTACAAGACAGAGAGAAAGTCTGAAGGCCAGAAGTTCCCTTGGGACCATGACAGGATGAAATACAATGAATAAAATAACAAATATAGAAATATGACTGGAAAAAATAATCTATCCAATAGATGCAGTCACATCTCAGCTTGAGAGAGAAGAGGAAATAAAGGCTGAAATGTATACCACTCTTTCCTCGTTCTTATTCAAATGTATTTCTATTCTAGCACCACTAGAAAGCTAAGAAAGAAAATACACAGATTGCTCCAAAAGTAATGCCTCCCATTAATTTCCACAGACAGTGTAATAGATATGAAAAACACAATAAAAATATTTGATGAACAAGTTCTCAGCTGCAAAACTTTGTTTTTCAAAACCACCATTTTTGCCAGTGACAATGAAGAGCCCACATGCCACACTCGTGTGGAGTGTGCCAGTTTTTAATTTGTATTTGGTATGTATCTATCTCTCATAATCACTTACATTGGCTTGCCTTAATGTTCAGTAGTACAGTTATCCCAGCAGCCACCTGAACAGCCTCAGAAGTCAGATCCTGAAGGCATGAGAGCTGGCTGATCACAGCAGTTTAGAGGATGAGCTGGCCAGATGGGGGCATGGCTGGAGGTCAGAAATTTCCACTGAGATCAACACATAACCAGTGAAGGTTTAAAATCCATTTAAATGAGTTTTTTAAAAACAGAAGCAACAACTTTGTCTGAAAATGTAAAGTGCTGCAGAATATATCTAGCTAACAGTGCATTGGGGAAAATGTTTTTCATTATTTCTGTAGGTTATCAGCAGCAGCCCCTCAGAGCAAAATTAATGTATTGTACCTCAATGCATTGTAACTGAGCTGATTTTTCAGGTATTCAGGAACTTGCCAGGAAGTCAGAAGCTTCAGATATCACTAAAAAGAAACAATCCAAATAAGTATCTGGCTTTCTGCCTTCAGAAAGAGCTGTGTGGGTTAAGAGCAGTGTAGAGCACTTGCAAGTTCTGCACTCCTTTATTCAATGTTTTTTCTACCTGAGATTCACACACACAGATCTTGGATTACTTTCCAGTCAAATACTGAAATATATGTGAAAATGTGGGTTTCCTGCTCAAACAAAGGGTCAGGTTTTGAGCTCAGATTATTAAACATACTTTGATGGCAGCAACACAAAGAGCAAAAATAAGGCATGTGGGACTGTTATAAGAGAAAAGATAAGCAGGTAGGAGCAGTGGCTCCAGCCACGTTCGCCCTAAGGACAAGAGAAGAAGCACAAGTGAAGTGTAGAGGAGAAATTGAACTCCTTTGGCATTCAATACCTCTACATTTATGCTTTTGCGTTACATTAAAAATATATATATACTTCAAAGTAAATAAGAGTAATTTCATCAGAATGCTATATCTAGGCAACAGGTATGTATACGTAGGCACATTTCAAAATTTGTTCACACTGGTTCAGAATTACAGAAGTTGAAAATCAAAGGAAGTTCTAAAATCAAAATGATCTTCTAACCAAAGTGCTTGCTTCCTCCACCATTTAATTTTTACAATCCAACAATTTCTTTCATCTCTTTATATGGGTTAGTGACACTGGTCAATGATGTCCCAGTTTACCTACTTCACAGGAGAAAATAATAGAAAATGTTCATATTGGCTGCAGTGCTACAATCTTTTCTTAACAAAGGTCTGCTCGCCCCAGAAGCAGAAAGAGAATCATCTCAAGAATCTGAAACGTTTCAAATGAAAAAACAGACATCTGTTCAGCAGTCATTTCCAAATACCTGACACATTGTAACAGCAGTGTCAAGTGTACACTAGCTTCATTTTCTGAATAAAGACATGCACTGTGCAATACAATATTATAGTAGAAACAAGGAAAATCTACTGATTAATTTTAAGAATCTGTGATTTGAAAAAGGAACTTTTAAAAACCATAATGGTATGGGAGTCTGTATTCAAATAAATCTTGCAGGAACTGCAGCTATCTCCGGATGTAACAAACTAAATTATTCAGAGCAACTTGCCAAGTATGCTCAGTGCAAGGCACAGGTCATGAAGCAGACTTACATAGACTTTTGCATTTTATTACAGTAGGGCTGAAATCCCTACAAATCTACAATGCAAGAGGGTTTGCTGTGGGTATTTTCAAATAGTGACTTCCACCTGGGGAAAACAAAACAAAAACACGTAGTTATTAAAAGTTCCAGAATACCTCATCTTCTACAAGACTGGTTCTAATTTCATCTTAATCTAGCAAGTTGGCAAAGCATTTAATATCAAGATTTTGAGAAAAAAATAATTACTGGATTTTTTTTTTTTTTTTTTCCCTAGGAATGGCACTTTACTGATTGCGTGGCAAGATCACAAGCCAGCAGAGGAATTTTGTTGACACAAACTTTTAACATCTTGACTTGGAAAAGATAATAGGGAGATAGCAGGTCTTTGAAATACCCTGTTAAACCACAGCAAAGAGTAGGTCTGGCTGTTACCCTCTGCAGTAAGGTTTTTGTCAGTATTTATTTTGCCAACGAGTAATTTAGAAAAGATCTCTCCACAGAATACCAGCCGGACATCTGAATCCAGCCAGTGCTGATTAGTTTTTTGCAGCTATCACCGTTAGAACTACCGACTTGCATTTTCAGCTTATGCATCTGCAGCAACAGCAGCAGTGAGGACAGGCCAAAGACCGTGACGTGACAAACCACTGGAGGAAGTGGTGGGAACACTCCTCTTCATGCTCCCACACTGAGAGTAGATGCCCTTCTGGGAAATCTGCTCTAGATGAACTGAAGCAGTTGGCTTCAGTAGAGAAGTGGGTGACATACAGCAGGTTAGATGACCTGCGATCTATGATCCCAATGACCTTAAATCCACATTAGCCATATTAAATAAATTATGTCATAAAAATACTGTGTAATTAACAAAGTTCAGAAGAAACCAGCTGCGAAGTCAAGAGAAATAGAAAAGAAATGTTATTTTTGTTTCATTGACATTCTTACAGTTCACTCTTTGGATGATTCCTAGGTGCTAGCTAGCATTCACAGAAGGAACACTGGGGGAAAAAAAATGCACAGATTTTAGCCTTTTGTTGTTGTTGTTTTCTCTATTCTAGTTTAACATTTATTATTATATACTTTAAACTGTTGGTCTCAAAAGAAGCAAAGACCTTTGGAAGAATCCAGCTTAGGAAATAAACAGGCCTATAGCACAAGGTATGTTTTGTGTATTTTAAGGTAACCATCAGGGAATGCAGAAACAGAAATATGATGACAATGAAGGCTAACACAGATACAGAACTACTGAGGACTATGTTCTGAATGGGCAAACTTCAGTTCCACTACTGAAGGAAAATGCAAAAATCTAAAAATGAAAAGCAATAATCTCAGACTAGCCATGCTGAATCCAACCTGTCAAGAAGCTCTCCAGAGCACTGTGCCAGCAATATACCTGGACAAACTCAGATAAGCCTGAGAAGAATTCTTCCTTATAGATCTCAGGAGGAATATCTCTTTAATAGAAGAAGACAACACACTCAACTCTGAAAGAGCAGCCTTCAAAAACTTCAATATGTATAGATGGCAACTAACTACCCAGAGCAACAAATCAGAAGAGAAATCTCCCTTAGGAAATGCTGCACAAAAGTGGAAAGTGGTAGAGATGGATCTCAGAACTTATATTCAGGAAACTATGTGGACATGAAAAACTTTAATGAGTCTTTGGAGGTCACTGACCAGCTGGTGAGAAGTTTGAACTACGTTTATAATGGTGTGGGAACGATGGGAGTCAGATAAAAGGGCAGTTGCAAACTCTGAAATCATTGGCTTGGGAAAAATAAAGGTGATAAATCTTCCTCTTCTGGCAAACAGTTTCATTATACCTCTACGATTTGTACTGCTGCTCATCACCTGAAAAATCAATAGCAGTAAAATCCCTAAGGGATAATAGGCACATCTCATCTTTCAAACAAAGCATCTGCTAACCTTTGCATGGATTCTGTTTTCTATAAAACTGTACTGGCAAATGCACAAGTAAACATATTGATGAATTCTTAATTGTCTCACGTGCAATTTTTTTTTCAGAAAGAACTGATCAACCACAAAAATATTTGAGAAGTAAGGCTGCATACATTTTATGGACATATGTTTGTTCTTTAGCATCTTTTATAGTTGTCTTTAAAAGCTTCAGTCCTCCTCCTGATATGATATGGTGCCCTTTCAGGTCTTCCAGATTTGAACTCAGAAACTGAGAGCAGAATGAGCACTTGCAGTTCGTTTTGCTGAAATATGCTTCTGTCTAACTTCAGGCTTGCGATTTTGTGTTTAAAACTGCATTTTATTTCAAAGATGTAAAATAACTGTAGATAAACAAATTGTGTATAAGCAAAAGAAAGTCAGAGGATCCAATTTTCCATTATTTTAAAAATTTAGCAGAATTAGAAAAAGAAACATATCTGTCTTGAATGTAACAACAAACAGGTTTCTCAGGAAAGTCCTTGATAGCTTGGGCTGTCAATCTGTACCATAACCAAGTTCAAGCTGTGTTTTTCCAGTGAAATATCTCCTTGTTTGGTACTCCATGGTTATGTACCAGTCACTCTGAAGTTCTCCTCAGTTCTTCATTTATTTTGTGAATGACCTTGTGCATAGGTGATTAGTAATGTTTGGGCATTTCCATGCACAGCACGTATTGCTCTGAATCATCATTCTCTCATCTGCTTGTTGCTGACCTTCTGCTTTTCAGTTCATGTTAGGTACTTGCAATACCTGAATATTTGAGAGTCTGTAACTGATCTGCTGTCACAAAACCACCATAAGGAAGAAAAGTGTTACAGCTATTTTACAGGTAGGTAATAACAGCTCTTGTATTTAAAATAACATTCAGATATGTGTTGCACAACATACACCTGTCTGATCACCCAAATCAGAAATCTGGCTAACGTGGCCTGGAGTTGCCATTTGGTTGCCCCTGGCAGAGAAGCTGAAAAGTTCAAAATGGGAAAGAGAAATAGAGGGTCTGGTTATGTCCCAGCTCTCACCTGTAGCCAAGATGACACTGGATTATGAATTCAGTCCTAGAAATCCAGAAATGCTCTGCAGTTCTATACCTGATTTGTCACCATCACAAGTAGGTGAGATAGGAAAAGGATGTAGATATCTAACCAGCAGTAAATGATCCAATATGGAGGTTATAAACCCTCCCTCAGTTGCCATGTAAACCTGGATACACCTAAAGTCTCCTACATTTTGTTGAGATACATGTGCTTATCCCTGTTAATAACTAAAGGAAATTACTTACATGTTCAATGGAGCAGGTATTAGAAAATAGGTCTCCCTTTTCTCTATGTAAGTGGCCTAACCAATGTGTAAAATATCTTCCTAATAGACTGTAGAGTTAGATTAATATTTATATTGTGCCTACTACTGCTTAATGAAGGAATGTGAAATGGAGCAATGGCAGCACAAGAGTCTGAAACACTTCTCACGCTTCAGCATCTTTAAGCCAAAGTGCTGAAGCTTTCTCCAAGGCAGTACACGTTGGTATTTCCTAAGACAGTGAGGGGAACTGAAAATGAGTGTCACATCAAGAATGCATCTCTGGCTCTGAGCACTCAACTCCTTAATGTCAAAAGAACCCAGGCCTTATTTGCCCTCAAGGCACCAAAATTAAGCAGTGCAACATGAGTTGCAGTGCCTAACAACAGGTCCTGAAAAAATTTCCTCTGATGAGAAATGAAGCTATATTAAGAAAAAAAAGTGACTGCTGATGGCCTATCAACATGATCCATTCAGTCATCTTTGGTCTCCTCCCTTCTGAGATAGTGGTCAAAACAGCTGAAACCAGTACCTGCAAGGTTTCCTCCTGTTGCTGCAGCTGTGCAAATAAAGCATTACCAATAGTAGTTGTCCAGGACAAGCTCTTTCATTTGCAGTCCTGACTGACACATCTCACTTGCACAGTCCACAAAATGAGCTCATTAGCACATCAACAAAAACAGTACAATGAGAATTTCTTCAAATGTTCCACTCCTTTCCAAGCACAGGGGGAGTCCTCCAAACATTTCAGTGATTTATCAGAGAAGAGGCCCACCTTCTACCACGGGAGACATATTCTGCTGCGTTTTGTTGCTAGACGGTCCTCTGCCTTTAATGATTATTTATTTATATAAACTTCTTTCTCCGTCCTCCCTACCGAGCTGCTTGGGATGTTGAAAAAACAACTGAACAATAAAAATAGCATAAAAGCAGAAGGACAAAACATTTAAGAGCAAAATAAACAGTTACCATCAGAACTAAGAATGAGACAGTAAACAGAAACCAAAATAGAATAACTTCAGGGGTCAGAGAGAAAGACAGCATTTTTTTAAACAGAAATCAGAGCGGTAAAATAGAACAGACAGAAAGGAGATAACATACCCAGGTAGTGAGACCCCATGCCTGAGACTGGCCAGAGTAAACTCTTAAGCCCCACAATTACACAAAGCGCCAAGAATAATCAGAAGGCCATGGCCTCTTTTTTCTTCAAGGTTCCTGAGCACTCACTATATATATCACAACTATTTATGATTTAAAACAAAATCATTCAGGCAAATTTTGACAGGATTGTTTGTGACATGTCTGAGATAAAAAAGCATTACTTCAGACTAAGGAAATGAACCTAGCAGACTACAGTGCATCGCAGTGCAATATTTCAGACACTGTACACAAGACACACATAGAGAAAAAACAAACATTTCTTTGAATCTGCTTAGGTGACCACAAAATCTGCTGTGGGCTCTTGACTAATAGAGTACTCAGTACACAGAGTGGTTTCAGCTTTCTTTTCTCCTGTTTCTTAATGTATTTCTCAATCAGATGAAATGAAATCCTACTTGAATTTAGCTCAAGGTTGCAATTTTTTTTTTTTTATTTGTTGAAAATAGCATGGAATGACTTTTCCCAAATTGACTCTCTTCTCTGTAAGTCATTCACAATTAACTTGCTTGCTAGTCTCATCTGATCAGGATCTGCACTCGATCCCACTGTCCATGTTGCCTACGAAGATGTTACACAGCACCTGTCCCTGCACCGATCCCCGAGGAACACCACTCATCACCAGTCTCCACTTGGACACTGGGCTGTTGACTGCAACATCCTGAGTGTGAGTGTCACCATCCAGCCAGTTCCTTATCCAGAGAGCAGTCTGGAATTAGCTGGATAGTTGCACTCAGAGACCATCAGAGAGTGCAACCACACATAAACAATAACACTTGTTAATTTCAGTAAGAAAATCTGATTAGTTATCTATTATGAAATTAATTTCTCATCTCTAAGTTCTGGAGAGTCAAAACAGAAATGAGTGCATCTCACAACTACAGCATTTGATAAGAAAAGGCTTTTGATGTTGTCGAGTTGCACAGTTACTTGGCACTTGAGAAAAGCCTAATACAGTAGAGGTTTCTTTTCCAGATGTAGCTATACTGATGGCACTTATCCTAAATTGAGAAGCAATGCATAAGAAAAGAAGCATTCTGTATTTTTAGTGTTATTCCAGCAACCAACAGCAGTAACACAAAGTCAGCTCAGATGGGGGTCAAACCAGATCAAGTATCTTCCTGTGAACCTAATAGTGTTTCACATCTTTTGGTTCCAGAGAAGTTACAAAAACAGCAGCTAAAAATCTAGTTTAGACTTTTTTAATACTCTTGCTGACATCTGAAATTGGCAGATGCATTCACATTTCTAAATCTATATATGTAAGATTTACACTGTAGATACTTAGTGTCTCTTCTGATTCAGCTATCTTCCACAATTCCTGGGTCTTCATACAATGGAGCATATGATTGTCTAACAGTGCCTTTGTTGAATTAATTGTTGATATACATAAGGCTTAAAAAGACTTGTAATGGCAGCATTTTGCCATCTCCTCTTGTAGCAATGACTGGTGATTACTTCAATAAAGATTGCCCACTACAATGCCAGTAGCTTATCTGAGTTATGATTTCAAAGATGGAAATATGCCTTGGGGCTTGGAAAGTAGATACAAGTTTAATTAATATAGATATAAATAGCTAGCTAAATAACCCAGCACACAGATTTTTTCAGATTAGTTCTTTATAGGTTTCAAGTCAATGCCATGAGTATAGAGAGCAAAAAGGATCAGCTGTCTGTATGGGCCAGGAAGCTCTGCCAAAGAGTTTCAAAACAGCATTTCAATGATTCAGCATACTGGTGAATTCTGATTAGGAGATTAAGAGAGTGAACTGAACATTAAGAATGCTTGCTCTGTACCCCGATACATGTTATATTTGAGAAGGATTAGGCTAGCTAACAAATTAAACATTAGCAGATGTAACACCATACTATTGGAATATGTAGAATTATTTTGTGCTCTGACAAATATGACAACTTGCATACTTGGAAGAAGAGATCCAACATGAAGAAAAGATCTGAAGATCAAATCAAAGCTACAAGGTTTAAAAATAGTAGTTATTTTAACTAATCTGTATAGAAAATCCCTGAATTTGGAATGAAGATCAAAACTCTGGACAAGATATAATATTTGAAGGAAAAGTGGAAAGATTTTCCATATGTGAACAAAATTTCCTTTTTCTTAAATGTCATTATAGTCTGTGTAAGTACCAGCATATGCCATACAAAGTATCTAGATACACAGAAAACAATATTAAACATTTTTTTCAGCGAAAATGACCACAGAACTCTGATCACACACATAGATGCTAGTAAAAATATCTATTTATCATGAAAAAAAAAAAAGGAAAACCAAGAACTGAAGATCTGGAAGTGCTTCTGCAACGAACTTCATACACTCACCACAAAATAGATCCTTAACTGGTTGCAAAATGTTCTCAAACAGTAGCAGAAATGCTGCTGCCTTACTGGAACTCAGCTGTTGTGGTAGAAGAGACTATGGTTTCTTACAATAAATTCATACCTTGTTACTCTTTCACATTGCACGGAGATTTCAGCACATCCAAGGAACACACTGCATTCGTGGTGGATCTGAGCATTTGTACTCGGTTCCACACGTCCAGAGCAGGAAAGAATGGGCTAATGAAAGACAAATGGCATGGACAACATTTTCATAGCAATGATGCTGTCACAGCGGCTGTAAAACGGGAAGTCACCTTCACTGGTGCAGGTTTTGATGAGCATGACATGCAGGCTCTTGTTCATTGCTGGTGAAAATGCATAGCTAGTGGTTGTGACTATGTTGAAAAATAGTGATTTGTAGCTGAGAATTTGCTCTATCAAACAGTGTAATTGTGTTCTTTGTAACTGTTGCAGTTTCCATGGAAAGAAATAGGAGGTTTTACTTTTAGAGCAACTTACAAAAGATTACTTCTCAGCCCAGTGATCCTTACACTGATACTGTTCACAGGTACTCCAAATGACTACCTAGGTACACTTTGCTTTTTGCTTACTACCTTTCTTACTACCCATTAACCAATCTCACACTGGATGTACACAGTAAGGACTTCCTACTGTTTGCAATACATTAGAGGAAAAAAGACAAGAAACTGATAGTCCTTATCTGCCAAGGGAGCTAAAACATCTGAAGGATAACATTAATTTCAAGATTTACACAATGTTGTTGCTCACAAAACCTTGCTAATCTAGTATGCATCTGAACTCCTTCAGCACTATTTCTCATCCATTCTACTCCATCCAACTTCTCGCTGTGCATGTTGGATGCAGCTGAACAGAAATTAGTGGAGAAGTTCTGAAACGCAATCCTCATGGAGCTGGAATCTACCTTTTCTCTGTTAGTATTTTTATGGTTTAATCTTTTCAAGCCTAAATCAAATGTTCTCAGATCTCTCTGAAAGTATACCTATCTTCTGTAGCATACTAGCATACTCTTGAAAAGATGAGAAATTTATCTTTAAATATTTGTCCTTCCTTACATCTTTAATAAAATATTGTAAAATATTTTCATTGTTATTATTAGTAACAGTCATTTGTAATGCAATTCTTATTCATTGATCAGAACCCTGCTGTGCAAGGCACAGCTAAGCCAAACATCCCTGTACCAAAGAGTTCATAATTTAAATATAAGATGAGAAACCACACGTCAATATAAAGGAAGCACAAAGAAAGAATAAAAAATTTATCTTTTATAGTTATGTAAGTGGAGGTCCAGGAAAGGAGAAGAAAGTTTGCAAGGATTAGTGAGAAATAAATAACTTTATGCAAGCAAAGAACTAGCACAAAATGTACAAGCTGTGGTTTTCCAGGTAATTTCTACAACATGTAATTGTGATGCTGAAAGAAAAGTCAGTACTGTATCAAGGTACAAGATGTCACTTCTATCTTGTTTTCATTTCTGTACTGTTTAATTGCTCAATTCTGGATTAATTTTCCTACTGCTATGCTAAACTATTGTGTTTTAACTCTTAAAGGCAAACTTGTCTATTCGGTTTTCTCACTATCATCCTTTCCTTTTTCTCTTTACTACACTGCTTTAACTATTTGAACAATATGCAGTTAGGCTTCATTTCAGGCTTTAAAACCCTGGCTTATTTAAAGATTAACATCAAGTAATAATGAAACTTGTATATGACTGAAATAATTTAATATAAACTTGATAAAGGTACACTGTGAGAGAAGTGGGTAAAAGTGTTATATTATTCCACTTGCAATTTTGTGTGTGATAAATTAGTGCCATTTTATCCTCTTATTTTTATATTCTTTTTTTCCATATATATTACCTTAGAATTGGTTTAAACATTTTGCCTTTGAAATTCTTCTGTTTATTTCTGATAACTTTGATTGAATTGACATATTTCTCTCTTTGTTTCTTATTTCCCTCAAAAACATGTAAATCTTACTGAACTATATCATGTCACTACAAGAAGTCTGCTTTGGATTCAGATTTCAAAGAGATTAGTATGCTGTATATTGGCTCTGAAGGAAACAACAGTCCTTAACAGCTTCCTCAAAACTTGCATACATTTGCAGATCTGTGCTTGGTCCCATATATGCAGAGGATCGAGAAATCAAATAGTTTTGTTTGCAGAAAATTCTATTTTTTTTTTTTTCTATGGGGTCCTAATATACAGTGGCATGAAATGATTCAGGATTGTGTCATGTAGCAACAGACTGTTTCTTAGAACAACTAATTCTCTTTTTTTCTGAAATTTTCTATTCCACCCTGAGTTCTAATGTTAGGTCTAAGAACAGAATTCCAACCTCTCCCTTCTTAATGTGGTATAGATTTAGGCCCAGGAGCTATGCTTTTCACTGTTCCATTCTCGTAAATTAATCTGTTCACTTTAATGATGAACCTTACCCTAACTCCTAACTTCCATTTTTTTTTAACACTGGCAAAGATTACTATATCACTCTCAATAATCGCTAGAGGAAATAAAGCTTATTTTCTGCAGTAGTACTTTCTGATGGAGTTGGATTATTCTATGCATACCTTATATTTTACATTGTAAACTCGTCTCTGTTCTTGTAAGCATTTATATTAATTATTCCCAGTTCTCTACAAGTAAAAACCTAATTTCTTATTTACATCAGGTGATAAATGGTTTTGGTGCATTAATTTTAATTCTACTGATCTCTTACCCCAGAGTTCATAAGTGAGACGTTTAATTACACTGCTACACTGTAGTGAAAGCTTTCCACTACCACCATTATAATTCTGTAATATTTTTTTCTGTACAAAGATTTCACTAGTTATCAAATTATTTTGCCTGAATACTGAATGCTGCTTAACAGTATCTGGCAGTTGATATTAAAAACTGTTACATCACTGTCCGTATCTTCAAGATTCTCAGCAGAAAGAATGACTGAATAAGGGCAGTCTCCATTCTTGATGGATGGTATCTCCCTGCTTATGAATCTCTTCAAAAACCATCAACTTCCCTCTTGCTTTACTGTAATGCATTGAATTTCTCAATTCTCCTAATCCTTAACTATTAATTGCCCTGTATGATGTAACAAACTCAGAGTATGGCTAGGAGATACATAATACCTTCATATATTGAAGAAGAGGGACCTAGGAGAAAAACGAGTAAAGATGCACATTTCTGCTACTGTAATATTCCGTAATATAGTGAACACCTTTCAAGATGGAGATGCTGCTTTTCCCTTTTCCTCTGCCTTATGCTGACACAAAGTACGCTATCAAGTGACATGGAATGGGATAGGTAAAATGTTGTCTTTTATCACTTAGTTGTACACACCACAATAGTCTGTGTCTTACTTTTAATATCACAATCTCATGTTCCTATCCAAGGCATGCCCTCACTTCACTGGGCGTGGGTTTATATCTGCACTCAGTTTCACATAAGATAGTCTGGCACTACTAGATTATCTATGTAAAGTCCTCCTTAGACCTGAAATGCTTCTGCTTTCATTTTCCTTTGGATTCTTGTTCATGCAGATCACAGCACCTCTGAACTTAGCCAACAGGCAAGAGCAGAGTCTAGCTTCCATGAAATTGAGGAAGTTCAGCACAATTTAATGACAATGCACACGCCTTTTACTTGACCACAGCTGTTGCTCCTTAGATCTTATGCATGAAAGCATGAATAAACAATAAGAAAAGACATTTTGTAGAAAAATATAAAAAGTATGAACAGGTACCAGGCTTTCATTGAAAAGACATTGAAAGACACTCTGGTAAGTGAAAAAGAATGACTGAAATTTATCTCCCACCAACATGCAGTCTCTCAGGTGCTAAACTAATTAGTGAAGGTAAATCACTGACGTTAGGATTGTGTCCTGTTTAGAATGTCTAATGTTGACTACAACCTTTAGTATTTTCCTTTCTGGCACAGTTCAATCCCAGTACCTCAGTAATATGAAAAACTCATTTTCAGTTTTACAGTTCAATAAAAATGTGGTATATTGTTTTTATTATCTTTTCCATAAATGTTCTGCCACATTTATATTTTGAACTAATTACATGAGAACCTTTATTTGTGTATTGACTTTTTAATATGCTTAAGTCACTAAAGTAAAATTTGAGCATCTTAAACTAAACATTGTACATATTGATGCAGTGCACTTGCCCAGTGGTGAGTGTGGTCATCAAGATACATTTGTCTGAGATAAATGTTCCTATCATTTCTAGCTTATACACTACTGAGATCCATCAATAAAATAAAGGGCATAACACTGCAATAATATTTTTTCCTGTTTGCTATTCTAATTCAAAAGAAGCAAGTAACCAAGGAATGACTTTCACTAATTAGGTTTTTACTTTCCAGGTATTCTTCAGAACTTTTTGTGATTGCTTATGGCACTGTGGTCTCCCACCCAAGTGCTAGCCAAACTCCCTAATGCGTTCACTTGGGAGAGCAATGCAGCAGATTTTCAACCTGTGCACATGGTTATACTGGTTAATACCAGCTAAAAAGGCCATGGGTAAATACTGTACATAATTTTTCACAGTCATGGTCTGTCTTTGTAATACTACTTTGAAGTGAAGACATTAACTTAGGAAATTTTTACATTTGCAAGTTACTATATTCATGTGAAAGACTATGGCATTATGAGTAAAGAGGAAAGGCCATACTCCCCTGATCACAAGAATAATTTCAGTGAATGAAGGTCTGACAAGACTGAATCACATAGGTCCCTGCAATCCAGCAATGCAATAAAGTCATTTAAAATACAAAGGTCAAAGAAAACCCTATGTGTCAGTTGGTTCAGGTCACCAACTACTGTCCTTTTCTATCTGGATCTCAAGCCTTTGCACAAAAACACTTGGCTATCCAGTGAATCTAGACTCTGATGACTCAAACGTGTCCTTCAAACTCAGTTCTCAAAACAGCCTTCAAGGTAGTGAAAATAACACTGCCCTCCTGCAATCCTGTACTGTACTTTTGGATCTGTGGGAAGTGAAGCCTATGTTTCCTTTTGGTACCACAACCAGTATTATTATGAGCACAGGAGTTCATGACATGAAAGAATGGTAATGTCAGTACCTCTACCTTCATTGACCTACTACAGTCTGTCATTTATAATGCCCACTGTATCTTCCAATGACATCTCAAATTCTACCACACAATTCAAAAGTTACAACCACATGAATTTATTATAAGGCTGAATGCTGCCTGGTTAGGTAATCTCCATCCTTGGATGTTTTTAAGACCTATTTGGATAAAGCCTTTTAAAACTTTGTCTAAAATCTGGGCTTACTGCTGATCCTGCTTTGAGGAGGACATTGGACTACAGCCCTCTTGAAGACTCCTCCAGTCTGAGGTATTCTGTGAACACAGCACACAGACAAACTCAAAAATACACAACACTCTCCCCACTAAATTCCATTCATATAACTTTCTAGCATGCACTGTGTCATAGCTCTACTGAGTTTCTAATACACCAAACATTTGTTATTTACAAGGAGAGACCAATCTAATCAGTCATGAGACATACATTTGCAGCTAATCTCAGTTTTAGATGTGGATAATCATATATTCAACCATTTCTAGTTATTTCCTTGATATTTGCTACTAGATTTTTTAGTATAGCTATATCGACTTGTAACATCACAAAGAACTATTATTGTTTTTGTGCTATTCAAAATACATTTATTCAAAAATCAAAAAATGTTCTCCGTTAGTAAAGAGTCATAAGCATTTTCCTTAGTGAGATGCAGGGCAAGAATACATGTGTTCTTGGTGCGCATGGGTTTACAAGCAAAAGCTTGTAACACGGAGACTGTACCAGCTCAGTCTGGGCTTTTCAACTCAAAGTCAGTTAGCTCCCAAAAAAAGCTATCACATGTTAATCTCAAAAAAAGTGTATTTGTCTGACAACGACATTGACTGAAAAAGACAGAATGTTGCATAAATCTCTGCTTGGTTCCCCCACTTCTGTGCCCAAAGAAGACGATTTATGTACAAAATCCTGGCAATATGACCTTTAAAATCTACCTTTTCTTCTGGCTGGACATATAACCTGCTATGATCTAAATAAAACAGGAAGAACTTTTTCTAGAATACTGTGGAAATCTGTGATGATTATCTCAGAGGTGAGAGCTGTCCTTGGTCTCCACTGGCATGAATACTACTCTACACAGGCCTGTTCTTCAGCTAATGTGAAACAATAAGAAAATGGTGTTCATCGTTAAGAGTTTTAAAAACTACTTTATGAGTAAAGAGCATGTAGCTATATACTGAAAAATAATCAAGCTAAAACACCTGGTGCATGACAGGGGGCTTAAAGTTTGAGATTCACTCCAGCATATCAGTACATGATCTAGTAAACGTGTTAGAAAAAGCAACGTCTTTCAGTTGGCCTCAGTGCAAATCAACATATAAACAGTCACTGAGCTCTTGCAATGCGTCACTTCTAGGCATGCTTCAGGGACAAAGGCATAAAAGCATTACACATTATTCCATTTTCACATTCATTAATGCCAAAATCCAAGCTCTCTAGTGACCTTGTTGCTCTGCTCAGGGCTATGACTAATGGAGCTACCACAATGTTTAAGGCTCACTTCTCCTGTTCTAACATACATATGGAAGACTGAAGGGAAAAAAGCTCAGTCCACATCTATGTTCTGCTACTCCCTACTTTTTATTTGATCTCATAGCCCTAAAAGGTAGGTCTCTCTATCTTGAGTGTGAAACAAGAAATAAAACAGTACCTGAAACAGATCTTAACATCTACTCAATGCAACAAGATGTCTGAGCACAATGAGATTATTCCAGGCTATACTACTGAACTGCTTAATGAGTGTTAGCAACTCAATGCACTGCAGCTCAGCATCACTATTTCTATAAACTGAGAATAATACTACTTTGCTATAATTAAAAGTTTGGAAAACCAATGGCAGCTGGAAATAGAAAGAATTTAGATGTTTTGAGCCAAAAGATGAGAAGATTGAAGGGAAAAATCCCAACAGCCTTTAAAAAGATGCTCCACAGCCTCTCAACTAATCCATTTTACAGTGTAACTAATTCTACTATTATAAAACTGCCTCACTGTGTGACATAATTTTCACTTGATTTTAATTCTCTTTTCTGCTATATCAAGAACATGGAGAAGAAATTATTCTCTGCTCCTTCGCATAATGGTACTCACTAATTTTAATCACCGGCTCTAGAAATTATCATAATATTGCATGAATTTTAGAGTGCATCCTGGAGTTTCAGTTAAAGTACACTAGTAGTAGAGAAAATGTTTAATATATCAGATAACCCACCCAGTACCCCAGGATACATTTAGCATCAACAGAGCCCAGAGCATGAGTCACCTCATGTTCAGGTTGAAATCTAAAATGGGTTCTAAAATGCCCAATATCTCGTCACTAATTATTTGGTAAACATTGATGACTTCTTAAGGTATGAATACATACATAAGAAACAAAGAATCATAGCATAATTTAGGTTGCCAGGGACTTTCAGAAGTCACCTAGTCTAACCCCCTACTCCAAGCAGGTCTAATTAGGTTGCTCAGGTCTGTGACCATTCCAAGGTAAAAGACTCCAAAGCTGATGTCGGCAACCTGCTCTGATAAATGAAATCTTTCATGTATCTAAACAGAATTTCCTGTTTTCCAAATGTTTTCTAAAATCAGCTGAGATCTCAACCCTAATGGAATTAATCAGCTACTCTATTACAATGTTCGTACTCTGTGTTCGATGAAGGTCTTTGCAATGTGAAAAGTTTTCAATCCTGCATCAATGTAAGATGTGTTACGAATACAAGTAATAAAGGAAGCCAGTAAAGGTCCAAACCATGTCCAACCTTTTGGCTTGCCTGGGCTGCACTGACTTAAGCTGCATATACATAGGTCGCATCAAAAGTAACACCTCCTATTTATCTTCATAGAAGCTATAAAAGATATGAAAAGCACAGTAATTCTGACAGAGCAAGTTCCCAGTTATAAAATACTATTTTTCAGCATACACACCACTATTAGCTGTGCATTTTTGCCAGTGATAAACAAGAGCCTGCAAGCTATGCTCATCAAAACCTGCACCAGCAGAGGTGACCCATGGTCGCTGTTGCCACTTCTGAAACATACCACCTCACTGTGCTCACATCCACTTGTTGGTCTCCATCAATGTTCAGCAAGTGTCAATGAATGTCTATGGGTGCCATTTTTTCTGCATGGAGGAATTAAATTCTATACCTTTGCTTCATCTGCACTTCTGTGTCAGATAACTGTTCTGTCAGACTGCTTCTCTGCTGCTATCTGTCATACAGCAACAAAGCTTAACAGCACACGTGTTGGAAGGTTCCACCTCTACTACCAAACCACTAACATCTGCCTCTGACATTGTAGGCCAACGTAATAAAAGAGGAGGCATTATTTTCAAAGCAGCCTTCCTAAAATATATACTATAGTTAATGTATATAAATAACAAAACTTATTTAAACTATTAATATTTTTATTGAAACATTCAAAAAAGAGAGAGTAACAAAGTCATAAAACTAGTGAGATATTTGATCTTGTTTTTCTGAAACTAACGCATCAGTCTGGTATGAGGGCAGTGGTTGCAATTCTTAGTGAGTTTTGCAGGTGTTCATCAGATGAAATTTTACTATTGCAGTGATTCATCCTTCAAAACAGTTATTCACAAGTGTACATACTGTGAGAAACCAATGACATGAATAAGGTGTGACTGTAAAGTGAGGATATTTTTCTCTGGTAAGAGAGGCCTTATAAAAGTCAAGTAAAGAGATGCAATCAAATTTTTCTATTACAACTCTATACATTTCATCTAAAAATTCACAGGTAATATATTTATGTCATCTGAAAATACAATTCCAACTATACAAAAAATTGGATGATTTTTCAGCAATCTTGAAACCTGTTGTCAAATCAAAACAGAAAGCAAGGCTGCACATTTTTTTGTTGTTCACAAGACTGTGCTTAGCCAAAGTATCAGAATGCATAAAATTATTTGCCATAACTTGAGTAGGCACTGGACTGAGTCCTGCCCATGGGTTTCAACTCAGACAGCACTGATTGCAAAGCAGAGTTTGGTTATTTTTGAGCAATGGGTGCATGTTGATGCTGGGCTGGGCTGCTAAACGGAGCAGAGCTGCCACTGTGATGGCATGGGGCAGGGGGTGGCCATGTCAAGAACTATGCTGGGCCATGGCTTGGACACGCCTGGTATAAAGCTTCATCACAGTTAGTATTTCTGGAATAGGAAAGTAATGAGAATTCTCCCTTCAGTTGCCAAGTATACAATTTTAAAGAGTCTTTGAAAAGACAATCAGGTTTTAGCTCTCTCTTCAAAATCTAAAACCAAAGAAATGTAAGGAAAATCAATTGGAGAAGGTCTATCAATAATTGGAAGACTAAGTAAATGGAAAACAGAGATACTATGAAAACAGCAGAAAAAATATGAAATGAGAGGCTCAGAAATGACAGCTGCCCAGCAACTGCTGTGTAAAAACTACATTTTTACTAGACAAAGCTCCTCTGCCTCTTTATAATTCAGGAAAGATCAGTGTGTTGTTATCAATATAGCAGAATTTGAAAAATAAATTTTGGTGGAGATCATCATTAGCACTTTCTGTTTGTTAGAAGGGTATTATAACAGCTGTTTTTCTCCCCAAAGGCAGCTGGCTGGTGATATTATTTTTCAATTAATGGCACTACGCTATGAATAGATTACAGCATGTAGACATGAAAACAATGACAATTAGTTGAAGAAATTAAGCGATGCAACAAAGTAGGTTTTGGTTTCCATTTAATTGGAGGGTAGGGAAAGTCAGAGATGCAATAAAGCTTTTCTGGACACAGCAAAATTGGTATGCTGAAGGCTCTCAGAACAATCCAAGGCGGACTGGATGAATGAATACAATAAAAGCCAGAGCTGGGAAAGCACAGGGAGTGGAAAGTAAAGATGCAAAAGACTTGAACAGTGTTGAGAAAGTATAAGGAGAATTTTTAATTCTTAAATAAGAATGTAATATTGCACTGAATCCTTTAGTAGATTTATATCTTTTAGAATTGAATTTCTGTCATTTTATTCTTATAACACTAAGCACTAAGCAACACTATAGCACCAAGGCAAGCTTTGTAAATTCTGCACTTACTTGAGCGTGAAAGTTAAGTTTTTCAGTTTTGCCTTCCAAAATACAGTAGAAGAAGAGATGATACAAACAGGAAAAAATATTTTAAAGAAGAACACCATACTGCAATGCTGTCTGGCTCAAAATGATGAACTTCACTTCTTATTTTAAATTGCATTTCATTATAACTGCAGAAAATTTATCTGAATCTGCCTAATTAAGTTGTTACATGAGAACAGAATAGTTGAATTGGAAAGAACCTCCAAAGATCACTGAGTCCAACTTCAGGGCTGATCAAAAGCTGAAGCATATTATTGAAGGCATTATCCAAATGTCTCTTGATCAATGACAGGCAAGGGACATCAACCACCTCTGGAAAGCCTGTTGCAGAGTTTGACCACCATCAGGATAAAGGAATTCTCCCAGTGTCCAATCTACCCCTCCATGGTGCAGCTTTGTGCCATTCCCATCCTGTCACTGGTTCTAAGGAGTAGAAGCTGGCACTTCTTTCTGCTTCCCTTCATCAGACTGCTGCAGAGAGCAGGGAGGTTGCTTCCTGGCCCCTTCTCCAGTCTGAAAGAAGTAGCCTCAGCCCCTTCCCACAGGACATGCCTTCCAGCCCTATTACCAGCTTTGGTGCCCTCTTCTCAATGCTTTCAAGCATCTTAATGTGGTTTTAATGTCATAGAGTCCAGAACTGTACACAATACTCTAGGCCACGCTGATGCTAAATAATAGCAGGATAATCACCTATTTTGACCAGCTGGTCATGTTCTGAACAATGCACTCCAAAATGCAGTTTGTTCCTTGTCTGCCAGGGCACACTGCTGGCCCAGGCTGAATCAGATAGCCTTAAAGCATGTTTTCCTCTATCAGAAGATAAAGATCAATTCACATAGCTAAAACAATTCTACCTCTGTGTGCACACTATTATGTTTTAAACAACATCATCACAGAGAAACAGAATACTCCCAAACAAGCACAAGCAAGAATCAGTTTAGAGTTCAGGTTTTCCTTCCCACTCCATCTTGCTCTGTTCTGTGCTCCTTTTCCAACAAAGAAGTAGGTGAGAACATTTAGTATACATGTACAGCAAAATGTCAAGAGCTCCCATTTCAAGGACCCACACCCCATAATTCACAGCTTGTGGTAATGCAGTTTTTTCTTCCTTAAAGATGATATAATGGACCTCTATGGCTATGTTTTATATATGCCCTCACACTGTACACATTTATTGTTACACTTTCTTGCCCTGGATCACAAAGTCATGAAAACTCCCACAGTGAATTGAGGACCTGTGATATTGCAACCCTGGTGTTTCTACATTAGCTCCAATTTTCTTTGTTTTTATTGAACATATTATTGAAGATGGTGAAATAGATTAATTTCCACCAGATTATTCATGTGAGCTTCATTACCACACTAAGTTCCTCCACTTAAACCTTTAAATCGAAATGATAAAATTCAGGAATAATCACCTGATAAGTAATTACCCATGTATGAAAAAGAGCCCCACCAAATAGTGTGGGAACACAAAACTGCTGTCACAGAGAAGTCAGGTTGTACCCTTTGCTTTTCAGCATCTAACAGAATGTGTCCTTGGAGAATGTTTTTTATATCATATGAGATGCAGAGAGGGACAAGGTCCCATCTGGTATCTATATCCCAACTGGGAGGAACTTTATAAGATGTCTTCACTTCATAAAGTGTCCAATCACCATTTTGTACTTACTGTACATCTTATATTGTCCATGTAAATGAAAAAAGGAGGAAATGTTTAAACATTATTGAAAAGCTGTGGGAAGCTTCAATCTGCTAATTCTCCTGCCCAGATTCACTGTCTTTTCTCCCCCTTCCCTCTGCATTTAAAGGTCACGGACAGCCGTCTCTTGCACCTAACAGTATCCTTTCTCTTCAAGTCAGCTGCTGGTAGAGAACTCTTTCTTTACTACCAGTACCTAAGCATCCCTGTCACTGAGCTCCGAAAGACGGTCAGTCACCAAAGGACATTTGCTCCTTCTAGAATACAAATGTTAGAGTTCAAGACAAGAACTGGGAAAGATGCTGAGGAATCGGTCACTGGCGAGCATACTGTAGACATAGCACAGTACGAGACATGGCAAGGCTCTTAACAAACTGGAGCCAACATTGTACAAATGCTGGCTGGTTAAGATAGAGCCTCTGCCTTGGAAGACACTATGTGCTTCATGGTTCTCTAGAAAAGCAAGCTGGAGCTGCCATGGAAAGGAAATTCCTCCCATTTTGCTCTATGGTATGAATTTCTGTGCACACTTTACATACCCTGCACAATTTTCTCTCAGCAGAGCATAGAAAGGTATCTTCTTTCAAAGCTAAAACTCAGTATGACTCAGAATACTGCAAAATTTCCAAGTAAACATACTGAAATATTCCTTAAGATGGAGATGGAGAATTTCTACAAAGACAATAAAACATTCAAGCATTCTTAAGAATATTTACAGAACACGGCAAATTTTATTAATTATATTAGGCTAATCATTACAGAAATGATTACTTTTGTCACCAACATGATTCAAGCATTTTCTTAAATTGCTGACAAATACAAATACGTAACTTTTCAAAAAAGATGCAGTTTGACTTACCGGAAAGTACAGAAGAAGTGATCCAAAAAGAATGGTTTCCAACAGCACCAGACCTGAAGCTCTGATGCTCTAGAAAACAAAACAAACAAGGAATACAAAACATTAGAAAATTCCTATGTTAAATATTATTCAATACATTACATGGATACATTTTGAAACTGCTAAAATGGCTCTCAGTTGCGAAAAACTACAAATCATGGGAATCACAGATATGAATTTAACTGCACATTTCTTTCTGTACTATTTAAATGTTAAGAAGTCCTTTGAACGCTCTGACCTACCTATGTAATATTAATGATTTGGCTTCCACAGCTTGTATGAATAATCTACAATTTTATTGAATACACATTGTGCTCTTAGATTGAAAGCACCTTCATCTTTCCTGGAATTTTATACAAAGATGTATATATTTAGTCATTAACTTGTCAGGATTATAAAATATAGTGCCATTTCCTCACTGATTCTAATGCAGTCTCCATCATAGTTTTATTCCATTTTAAAATAAAAAAATCAATTCTTTTCCTTAATATAAAGCTTGCTCCATTGATGATTTATGTATAGTGCATCTGTACCTTATCTAAAAGACAAAACATCGACACCGCTTTCCATTTCTTTCCTTCCTCTGAGACAGTGTTTCATCCACTATTTTGGACTAATGCATTGCTTTCCTAACTGCAAGCAAAAGAGGCTTTGCCAAAAATCTTTTGAAAAATCCCCTTATTTCACATCATAAAATCCTCTCATGGACTGGAATCAATGGTCTGTGGTAATCTCTCTAATGAGTTTGGATGGGAGAAGTTTATCTTTCATTAGTAAGGCAATCGTTAAAAAAACGATCTCTGTCTGAATGGATTTACAGATGCATTTTTGGTCCCCCAGGGTACAGTTTTCTGCTTGCAAAAATGGTGGAATTTTATAGATGGATCTTTTCAGTGAATCTGTAACCTGATTTCATATTTCAGCATTAACTTTTTTGACTGGACAGTGTCTTTTAACCTTCACAGGTCTGATGTATCAAACGTACGATGAAAGATCAGGAGAAAATTCTCAGAGACCCTTGCTAATATTAGACAGTTATGCAGCTATCTAATTTCTAGCAACAATGATATTTAGTAGGGAAGGTTGTCTAACACTGGCACGTTGGCACAGACACCAGTGGTCTGATCTCCCACCTTGCTGAGAGTTAAATTTGGGACAAATACCAGAAAGTGAGGAACATTTTAAGCCAGTTCCTTTCAGAATACAGCTCAGCTGTAATCCTCCCATGGAACAGGACAGGTTCTTTTTCTGAAGGTACTCTGTCATATCATCCATGTCCTGTGTTCTAGGGTACTGATGTCTGTGCTCTGTATGAAGTTAGCACTGAATTGTGTGTGCACACTACATTAGGAAACAGCCTATGAAAAGCACACTGAAATGGTTATTTTCAGAAAGCTTAGAAACACAACACAGACTAAAGATTTAAAATCCTTTTGATTTTTTCCTTCTGTGACAGTGTAATGTAAGACTTGCACATATATTCAGTGCTCAGGATAAAAAAGAAAAGAGACCAGAGAGATTTTTGCATCCCCTCTGAGTAACAGTGCCTTGTTCTGTTTTCCTGATTTCTGATGTAAATTATTCCCCTCTGTATCAGAAAGAAATCTGCACATATGCTTCCCTGTTCTTTATTCCCCTCTATTAGAAAGTTCTGCCTAATGTCTCTTAAACTTCCTGTAGTGCATCTTTAATTGACTACTTCTAGTTCTGTCAGCCATGGCAAGTTCTGTCAGCCATACAAGTTACTTCCTTATTTTTCACAGGAATTTTTCATGTATTTGAGATGTATTATGGGTTCTCTTTTCTGGATTTTTCCAAGTCTTTGATTTTTCCATGTAGGTCTTTACCTTGGACTTTCACACTGTGAGTTTCACAGTAAGGGTTACGAAATTATTCTACTACCACACTCTAAAATTACACCCTGCACCTAAGACATAAATACTTCTAGCAAAATTTTATTAGAAGGTACATGCTTCCATGAAATGCTTCTTTAGAAAGCAAAGCAAAACAAAGAGAAGTACCACCAAATAGCTGAACTACTATAATTATATTTCCCAACAGGGTGCAATGCCTGCCATAACAATTGCTGAAATGTGAAAACCAATCCACAAGCAGAGTTCATATGTGCACTTTCATCACTGGGCTCCTGTAATTCAAGGCATTTGCTACAAAAACCAACAGTGAAGTCTGTTTTCTTTCCCCTTCTCAATGAATATATTATGATATTGGATAAACTGTAAACAAAATCCCAAATGCAAAGAGCTAGACAGTGGGAAACTGAAACGCCAATGTCAGGTTTTTTAGGCTCACATATTTCAACTGTTCAATGATATATCAAATTAATTCAACTGAGTTAGAACTCCATGGAATTTATTTCTGTCATTTGGATACATGGGGAGCCTCAGACACAAGTCTGCTAATGGAAAAATGGTCCAGCACTCCCATACTGTATTTCTCCACGTGGAAGCATTGTCCTGCCTCATTTCATCTACTGGGATGTTCCACAGACATACAAAAAGCACATATATCATCAGACAAAAAATGCCCCAAACAAAACACACTGATTCTGTTTTCGCAAGACATTCGTTTGTTATAAGCATCTCAAAACAATAAACAAAGAGCTGAAAGGATTATACTGTCTTTTATGGCTGCTGTAGTAAAATTGCTTATATATTCTATAATATGTATTCTCATTTATGTATTCAGATGCACTCAACTTATTCAGATGGCAAAATAAAAATCAATACATCTATACGACTTCTCAAGATTGTTTTCTGCAGACACTTCTGATATAACAGCAAAAAGCTGGAAGTGAATGCTTAGTTGTCAGTTATGAAGCCATTAAATAAAATATTTTCAGGTTATTTAATTAAGAAGTGACTCTCAATTATTGTACAGCTTGAATGTTTGTGGCGAATGAATCATGCACACTGCTATGGCACAGAACAGAAATTGCATATATTTTTATAAACTATGATAGTATAGTTAGCTGGCATTTCTAATTAATGTACAACTTCAGCATGAGCAAGACATAAAACTTCTGTGCAGCACACAAGAAAAAAAAGATTAGAAAGTTTAGAAAAGATTAAAATTTGCCCCCAGTAACTTTGCAAACACTGGCACTAAAGGCACGGCTATAGGCAGCACCACAAATACTTGTTTCTGTAGAACTCTAAAACATACATAGCAGCAAGTATGCTCACAGAAGTCATGGAAAAAAACTTTAAAGGAAGCAAATTAAAGAATGGAACCAAATGGTATTCCATAGCCTCCACCATTTGCTCTCCTATGCCATCTGCACAATTAAAAACCTCCCAGACATCAGGGCATTTTAGGACAAAGTCCAGTGGAATTTTCTTCCACTTGCATGTAACATCAGCTTCATTTATTTTTCTCTCCCTTACCAGTTGCTTATTTGTTTGTTTTGTTTTGCATTTGCCTTGTTGACATTTATTTTGCTGTGTTGTTTGTTATTTTTTTTTTTATTTGTTTCTCCGGCTGTTCACCTTCTGTACAGTTTGTTTATTTGCTGTTTAGCTTGTTTGCTCATTTCCCGTGTTTACTTATTTGCATCAGAAAATTTGTCCTTTCTGTTTTTTCCCCATCTCAATGGTTGCATATTGCTGACATATAAGTTATACTGAAATATATTTTACTTCTAGCATCATACTAATTTTTATACTTACCTTCAGTCATTTTCCACATTCTTTACGTTTGTTTGCTTTTTAATTGAGATATTCATGATTAAAAAAAGATGTTATTTTAAGTTGAATGAGGTTGACTGAACTAGGAATTATCTGCAATCTGGCCTTCATCTAGCAGTGGTGGAATCAAACAAGAAGGATGCAATTAAAATACTATGGCATGCATTATGATAAAGGTGAAAACTAGGTATGTATTGGCTTCTACCAGCTTTTTCATCGTGAGATGGAGTTTCTTAGAGAGCAGCTACTATCCTCAAATTCTGCAATGAACAATGAGACAATTCCAGCAAATCTAATGCAAGTTCTCAACCATGTGAGAAATCTAAGCAAATAGGCATCAGTTGTTTCATGTGAAGCTATCAAAAGAACCAGCTAGAAAAATGCAAGATTGAGTTAAATACATGATAGTAAATTCCAGCCAGCAACAAAGCTGTGTGAGGACATAGAGGCCCCTGGTTTGTCGGCTTCTTAACCTCTGAATCACTATGTCATGTTCGATCTACACAGAAAAACACTACACACAGTAATATGTTTTGCATCTGCATGTTAAATACTCCAAGAGGTTTGCAGAAAATCTGAGTGTAAGTGTGACTCGACCAGTAGCACAGGCTCATAACTGATGACATACCCTCACGTTACACAACCCCTGCAGGATGGATTGGCTCTCCAGATCCAAGAGGACAACACAAGAAGTGTGGACAGGGATGTAGCTATGAACAGCTGAAACGCTACTGACCATTTGCCTCTCAGTGTCTACTCAGAATTACATGACTGATGATTTAAAGTAGTTTAAAAAGTTAAAAATATTCACAAAAACAAGATACATTCCAGGTCATGAACAGCTCAGAGGTTAGTTATCACCCCTATATGAGATGCAGGATTTGACTGTAACTCTGCAACCCAGGCTGCTCAGTCATTCCAAGTGATGTCACACCACATGACGTAGCATGTTTCCTCTATAAATAAATTCAAGAGTAGCTGCAATGAAACTGTCTTTGTAGGCTTCCCCTGGGAAGACAAGATCTAACAATGAGTCAAGGTCGCCCCATGGCAGATACTTTCAGCTAATCTATCAAGATGCTGCGATGGAGAGGACACGGAGCCTGGGTCAAGGGCAGGGATAGCAAAGTCATGTTGCTGAGGTCTAAGCCAGTGAGAAGGGGGCGCTGCTGGGTTGGGGGGGAGTCCAAACACAGGGACAGTCAGAGATATTTTTCCTATTCACCATTCTGAATTAGAAAGACCAGGATTAAAGGCTGGCACATTACTTCTGTTCTCCTGTGAAGAAAACATAGCTGTGTTTCTGGAGCAGCTCTTTTACAGAAAGCTTTACTCACTGTTTATTACAAAAATGGAGCTACTTTTTAGCTTTCTCATATATCTTTTTCTCATTAATAAAAACAAACCAAAAATGCTGTTACAGAAAGCAAACCATCCATCACCGTTTTGTGGTGTTCTGTGAAGCAATCGGGAGTATAGTTCAGCTGAGACAGAAGAAGTAACGCACAGAAGTGAGAGTAACTCACAGAACCAATCAAAGCCAGCAGGACCAGGGCTAAAACATGCTTTGAAAATTGAAGACTTGCACAGAAAAAGAAACCATGAAAGAGAAAGAGCATCCTCAAGTGGAATATATTAGATTATTTTCATACACTTTTAGTAAAATAATGGGTAAAATCCCAACACATTATAGTAATATACAGCAGACCGTGACGACTCAGTGCACAAAAAAATAACATGATTGAGGTTCAACTACTTCAATGGCATGTAGATGATTAGCATGTGGATCATTCTGATTCCATTATGAGTGTGACATCCATAACTTTGTAGGCTATAGCGTGTTTCCCCAGAGTTCAGAACTGGACTTAGTATTCTAGGAGCAGTCCCACAGAACAGAGAGGAATAACAAATTTTAATTTGCCTCCTGGCAATGCTTCTGCTTTCTGATATATGGTTTTAGTGAATTGTGATGAGAGCTCACCACTGGTTCGTATTCCACTGGAACTGCCCACTATTTTTTAGTCAGCCTGCTTCTCAGGATAAAGATTTGGAGATAAACATATGAACATGCATTTATTAAGAAAATGATAACAAGACAAGGCATAGATCACCACCAATCGCATTTCAAGACTAGGCTTCAGCAGTTTTTTCTAGCTGATTGCTGCTTCCAATCTTGGATCTGAAAGAGCTGGAACTGTATTATTTGAAGCAATAAAAATGGAGTTTCGTTCTCTGTTCCAAGTAGGATCTGCATCTGCCTCATGAAGAAACTGACCAAAACAGAGGGAGGAAAACTGAGGTGGTAACTACAAAGGCTGGGGAGCAAGTACATATTCTAACTCATTGGAGACATCATTAGAGAGTAGCATGAAAGGCAGATCACATTTAGATTACAACACTTCAAACGCAGTGTTTCAGTGCCACTGCACTTTTTGGTTTGCTCCCAAATCTTTCTCTAATGTAGGAAGTAACTATTCCTCAATTCCATGTACACTACTGCAAGCCTACTTCTTAACTTAGAAATTTACTGCAGATGGTGAAACTAATGAGCCAGTGGGTACCTCCTAGTTAGCACAGACCAGGCATTCCCAGCATTCCCTTGTTTCTCCCCTACCAATATGCTTTAGCAGAGTACGTTTTCTTGAGCAAAGCTGCAAAAAACATTATTTTTTTGGGCAAGGGCTGCTCTATGCCTTTAAATTTGCTCAGTCTTCAGTCTATGTAGAGAACGTCAGTAATCTCTGAGATAAATAATAATTTCTTATCTCCAGATCTCAGAACGTAACACAATTTCTACAGCAATTCACATTAGTAAAGTCCTTTGTGCCTCTTGGGTATTGCTAGAGGGTCATAAACAAATGCTTAACAATTATTGGCACAAGGGAAATTAAAAAACAAACAAACAAAAAGCATAACTGGCCAAATTGCATCAAGTATAACAAAGCAAAAAGCTAAAATAATGGATAAAAAGGCGTAAAAGATATTGCATTACAATTCTTGGCAGAATAAGTAATGCAGAAAATGCAGCAGACACAATTAGCACTGAATTTCTAAATGTCAGGGTACAAAGTCAGTCAACAAAGTAAACAGGAAAGTAAGCCATTGCTTTTTATTTCTTTTGTGATAAATTCAAGGAATGATTAGAACTGCTACTCAGTAAAAGGGAATTTTCAATTGCCTTAACAAGTCTCATTTCATTATAGCTGACTGTCTTATAAAATTCAAGGAACTCATTCACAAGTAACTGCAGAAAATGCTTTTCACTTCAAGGTAGAAATGGTTGCATCTCTTTTGAAAATTTCTTTGCAAAATATTCAGTGTGAAATTCTGTGCCCTCAGCCTCTTTACATACTGACAGACACTTTTTATGATAATTGTTCTCTTTGAGAAAGAGTCTCCTAAATAGAATATGGATTGCAAATACAGTAAATATCACAGCAAAGGCCAAATTTCCAAAGATAGGACTACAGTTACATTTTTCCACTTAAGCTGTATTGGCAAGTTGTCAGAATCTTCTGGCATTTGCAGTTTTGTGCAATATTCCTAAATTAAATAAATACAATCCTCATGTTTTTTCACTACGCTTTAAAAAATACTTACACAGAGGTCATTTTTTTTTCCTATTACTAGTTATAGCTGAACCCAAATAGAATATAATTATTAAATTTACTTTTTACTTGGAAGAAAAAAAAAAAGAAGAAAAGCAAAAGGTCAAGCAGCTTCAATCAGAAACCAATTTCATTAAAAGTGCACTAGATGTCAGGCAACCAAGAAATCCCCAAATACTTTATTTTCCAACTCATGTGGTCCTTGTTCCTTTCTGTTATATGAGTAATGAAATCCGCTATGATATATCATGATGAAGAGAAATTGTTCTGCATTTTGAAGCATAAAATCTGCTGCATATAAGTGGCAGGACACCATCCACAGTACAGATAACTTGAGAAAGTATTATTCATTGGAAAATAACTTTTAAAGTGAAAATAATTAATGTCCCTGGGACATCTTTGTTATAAGACCAGGAATTCCTTCAGCTTAGATCAGCATCCCTTGGTCTCATCAAAGCATAATGAAGCTGCAGAAAAAGGAAAATCAGTGAAGAGGTTAAATAATGTTCAAGTTCTGTTTCAGTTTATTCACATCCTTATTAGTAATTTAAAAGTTGAAAATGTAAGATAATTATCATCAAAGTCCTGGATCACTAAGTAGCCTGCATTAAATTAATTCAAAAATGAAGATAAAGGAAGACAAAATGACATCATGCTCTTTAAGAATACAATTCACATTAGTATTGATACTAATATGACACATTGATACAGCAAGAGATCAATGGAATATATAAAAATCTGACAGATTAGAACTCTGTATTACACTAGCAGGAGGTAAGGCTCAGTCTGCATGTTCACCTAATTCAGTCTAGAAATAGCTTTGGAACACATAAATTATGTTTCAGCTTTCTTACTCAACACGGCATTGCCTATTACAGGAGATACTACCACAGCTCACTAAAAAGTCTGTACAAATTGTAGCTCAATCATGGGAAGAAATAGTTCATGGCAAATGACAGGAGAAAAAACACCCTGACTGCAAGGCTCAGAACTCTTAATATCTTTGAGGAAACAAACTGAGAATGATGTAATAAAAGTTAAAATAAATTTAATAAAGACAAAAAAAGCTCATTATTCACATGACTGAGAAGGCAAATGAACTGTAGATGAAGATCATTATACTAATTTCAAAGTAAAAAAAAAAAAAAACCCTCACAATTCTGAAGGCTTTAAATCCAATGCCAGTTTATTTTATCCACTTTCCCTTTATGAGAATCAAATGACCAAACTTACAGCGTATGACTGGATTTGAGAAATGCAGACCTCCCAAATGGTGACATTTTTCATCTTTTTAAAATTTATTATAGTAAAAGACCTCTTACTAAAAAGCTGAGATCAGGGGTTATATGTTTTCCTGAAAATAAAAGCACACTTACCCTTGAAGGAAAAATTGCTGCATGTATACAGGTGGTTTAGGGGTTCCTTCCAACCCAAGCCATTCTATAATTCTATATAGTTTCATTATTCTTCCTACCACTGTGTGGCAGAAAGACTCAGCCTCAAGTCAGCCTTAAGTTACTGTAGGCTCTGCACGAGAAGGTAAGAAAGACTGTCTTTCATCCACAACAGTGGAGTTTAGTTGATGGACAACAGATGGGAAAGGACAGATGGGAAGAACAACGGAACGACAAGGCAACAGTGCTTATTGTAATGAGCAGCCAGTATTCCTTGCCTATCAGTGCTCCAATCATAGTACCATACTTTGTAAGCCCCTGAATCTGAACACAACATGTAGAGCAGCGGATCCTCTCATGAAGCCCCTGCCAGGCATGGGGAAAGCATGAGGGATACAGGAGGAGTATTTGAAAAATGTGGCAATATGATGATGGAGGATGGTTTTGGCATTTCTACATCAAATAAAGGGCATGAGTAGAGAGGGAAAAGCTCATGGGGGATCTTGAAAACAAAAAGCTCATGTATGCTGCCCACAGAGTTATACAATGAGGAAAATGCAAAGCGGCAGGACAGAAACTTGGTTGTAGCATCATAATTACAGATACAAGCAGGCCATGACAGCACTTGCCAAGGCCAATTGAAAGGACAGTGCAGTAGCTAAGACACAAGAAAGAAAGCTGAGGCAAGTATCTGAGTTCTGTGGGCTGACAAAAGACACATACATACACAGGAACTCAGAAGGAGCTCAGTTAAGACCTAGACATAGCTGGAGGCAAAGTGAGTCCAGCAAGATGCTGGATAACAAGGGCGTTGCTACGGTAACTAAGGAAGTAGTACGTGGGACATCTTTGAGGGAATTGGGAGGAAATCAAGGTTTCTTTTCAATTATCCTGATACTGATGAGAAGTTGTCGAAGGAAAACATAAAGATTTTATTCCAGATAGAGGGAAGGAATAGGGGAAGCAGAAAGCAATCTGACTGTGCTCACAGCACAAAGTCCTAAAGAAAAGACACTGCTTGAGATCTCTGAACATTCTGCTTTTACGTAAAGTAATGAAGAACAGAATAAAGAACAGGCATATGCTTCAGTCTGAATGATCTATGGTGATTACAGTTAAATATAGTCCCCAAACCTCTGCCCTGTCTATCGGCCAAAGACATGGATGCTCAGGGAATCCTTTACAGAATTTTCTTCCAGAGACAAAAACCTCATAAAGTCTGTAATTGCCACTACTAAACTTTCAAGACTTGCAGGATTCAGGGGCTTACAAGATGGGCTCATACTTGCAGTAGTTCTGAGCCTACACTTTGGTGGTTCTAACAAAAAGAAGTCCTAGCTCAGACAAGTCTGCTCTTGGAAAGGAGGCATGCCAGAGTCTTTGTACATGTCACTAGGGACTTTGCTATTGCTACTGATTGAACAAGAAACGTTCACAGCAGCATATAACTCCAAGACAAATAGCAGGATAAATAAATAATGTCACAGTTACTCTGCTGACACAACAGGAAGTCTACTCCCAACAAATCCATAAATGTCTGTTCACAAGTCCAAATGAAATTTCAGGTAAATGCAACTACTCTGAAGTTATTCCATCAAAGAATCAGTGGCAAAAGCTTATCCTTGTGTGACAGTCCATCCAGTTTACTTAGCTTCCCTCAGAGGGACACATATGCAAGAGTCATCAAGAACCAAAGACAGATGAACAAAAGACCTAGCAATTTGCTCCGTTTAGTTTAATTTCTAGCTCCAAAACTGCTTTGGTGACATAATCTTATGATATAATTTTTGTTGTTGCTGGGAAATACATTCTGAAATCCAAGGATTCAATTATAGTTATTTTACATTTACTTTAAAAGTGAAATCATTACATAATACAATTAAACTTAGATTAGCATTCAAGGCTACTATAGCCTTGTCTCCCTCCCCATCTTCCCAGCCAGCACGCTGCTATGGTGCTTAACAGCTCCATTGACTTTAACAGTGGATATCTATGCTGCAGAGCTTTATGGAACACTGGTGGAATGGAAAGCAACAAGGATTCTCAGACTGCAAGGTTCTGAACAGCAAGACATAAAGTCTAAGATACTATAGGTCAGGGGTCACTCAGAAAACCAAAGTGAAGCAAATGTGTCATACTCAACTGCCAATTCCTGCCATTTCAAAGGCAGCATACTGCCCTATAATCTTTCCATGCTTTCTGGATGGCCCTGAGATGTACTATTCACCTTGCGGAGACAAGAACTGGCTTAATATGAAGATATAAAGAGAAGATTGTGGGTTTAGGATCATTATAGCTTTTTTTTTTTTTTAAATAAAAAAGTATTTTTTAAGATCTGCCTTGTCCGTTAGAGTAGACCCTGCCTGCAGTGACAGGACAAGGGGCAACAGGCAAAAACTGCAACACAGGAAGCTCTGTACAAACATGAGAAAGAAGTTCTTTACTGTGAGGATGACACAGCACCAGAATACACTGCCCAGAGAGCTTGTGGAGTCTCCTTCTCTGGAGATACTCAAAACCTACCTGGATGCATTCCTGAACTGCCTGGACATGTTCCTACTGTAAGGAATCTGCTTTAGCAGAGGGGTTGGACTTCATAATCCCCACAGGTCCCTTCCAACCCCTGCAATTCTGTGATTTTGTGGTGAGCATTGCTCTTCTCATTATCTTTTCCTTAGGAGAAAGAATTGAAAACAATCAATACTTTTTATATAAAGATCTTCATTTTCTTCACATGCCACTGTGACCTGGAGCCTTCTGTGCATGAAGTGGAAATAGGTGCATTTTTCTATTCACAACCACTTAATTCCCCTAAACCATGTATTAGAATGCAAATAGATACAGATGTGAAACCTTTGTCCTTTTGAAGCGAATGACACAACACTCGACAAACAGGGCATGGCAACCGCTGCAGCCATGCCTGCCAACATGCACTTGTCTTTGGGAGCTCCAGCAGGCAGTACATCATTTCTGATTTTCAATGCAGGCTAACACAGGCTAGCAGCCTGCACGCTTATCTTTTCAATATGGCATTCTGCAATTATTTATGTGAGAGTTAAAAAAGGTACAGCATCCTTACAGGCATATCTTAACTATGCAGAAAAATAGGAAAGGACATTTTATGATTTCTGTTTTATGAATAAAGGATATGAGAATTCCACTAAAAGCCATAGCTATTCTGAAAATAACATCATCAATGCCTTTAAAGCTGAATACTTCAAGACTACAATAAACTTGCCTGAGAAATCACAAGAAAGTAGGTATTCACTTGAGAATGTGATAAAGAAAGGATGCATAAAGCACTGCACAGAGCCTGTATGTGCTGAGAACTGTCAGGTATGCCCACCAGCACAGTATGCAAAGGCAGCTGCTCCAACTGCAGAACATCTTTTCCCTCTATCAAGTTTCCACTTGAGCGGAAATGTCAGAAATTGTTGTCTAGGGAGAAAAAAGCGGAATGTGCACCAAAGATGAAAGGCATCCAAGCAAAAGCACATCAAGATGCCACTGTAGAGTTAAAAAAGAGAAAGGATTGGTTGATTTACATTAGAGAAAAAGGTATGTTTGCAAAGCCAGCATGCTTTAATATTTAAAGATGTATCATACATCAATAGCTTGTGATTATCTCACTCTGAATTACTGCATCCTATCATAATTGCAGTAAGGGGGAAAAGAAATTCCTGATTTCTCAGGAAGGGGAATTACAGCATTCATTTATATGCTCTCATTCCATCTATATGGCATTTCATGCATTGTTTAAAAGGGCGTTGTTTAAGGCCTATCTACATGGTTTTTAAATCATATTTAGCAGAACATTTAAATGGATTTACACCGGAGGAAGAATAGGAATAAAAAAGCAGTAACATGAAATCTAGTCCTCCTGAACTCCAATCACTGGAAATCTGTATTCAACAAAGAGTAAAAAAAACTTATTGGACAGTCAGTTGCTGTTATTTGCCACAGCTCCCTCAAGAGAGATAAAATTATTGAAGCTTGTTGATTATTAGCTATGTGGTCTTGTTAACTGCAAGTTTTCATTTGATCAGCACTCCATCCATGCTACGCATTTTTTTTTTCTCCTCCCATTAAAAATACTTTTTAAAAATTTATTCTTTGAGTCCACATAAATGGGAAACAAAAAATAATACAATAAAAAGTGGTTTAATTATAAATTTCTACTATTTAGGTGGGGACATGGTTTTAAATGAGGCAGAGTCCTTCATTTCAATGTGATCACAGAACGGCCAGGGTTGGAAGGGACCTCAAGGATCATGAATCTCCAACCCCCCTGCCACATGCAGGGCCAACAACCTCCCCATTTAATGCTAGACCAGGCTGCCCAGGGTCCCATCCAATCTAGCCTTGAACACTTCCAGGGACGGGGCATCCACAACCTCTCTGGGCAGCCTGTTCCAGCACCTCACCACTCTCTCTGTAAAGAATTTTCCCCTGACGTCCAACCTAAATCTCCCCTCCCTCAACTTAAAACCATTTCCCCATGTCCTGCTGTTACCAACCCTTTCAGAGTTGATTCCCCCTTCTCTCTGTAGGCTCCCTTTAGGTATTGAAATCCTGCAATGAGGTCACCCCGCAGCCTTCTTTTCTCCAGGCTGAACAAGCCCAGCTCCCTCAGCCTGGGAGGTGCTCCAGTCTCCTCATCATCTTCATGGCCCTCTTTCTTTGTCTAGTCCAGTACTTTTGGAAGAACTGATTATGAGGTAGCTGGCTTCCTCTCCAAGGCTTTAGTAGATCATTAGCCCTTGAAATCCTACTCGAACATTGAAATAGAAGAATTTCTTAAGCATTTTGTTTCTTCCTTGTGCTGCCTAGCTCTGCTGCCCTCACAGTGCATTTAATCAGTACTGCAGGTAGTCAGTCCCTTTTTGAGCTCCCCGCTGGTTCACATAGCTCTTCTCACATTGATGAATTTTCCTATTCTGTTGATAATTTTTCTTTTAAAATCACTGTTCAGCTTCTCAGTTTTGAGAATTTTTGTTTTAACATTATCGATTTCTGTCCTTGCCTATCCAGCTACTTTTGTTAGTTAGCCTTATGCATTTTAAACCTAATTTTAGTAGCAATCTTCGCATTATCCAATCAGTAACAACAGCATAGCACACAACATTTGCTACTGCTCAACTTGAGTTGATTTGTTTATTAGTTGTTAAAACTTGGAGAATGTTTTGTACCTCTGTACACAGCCATGTAGATCTGAGTCCACAGAGCTGAAATGTTCTGCAAGATCCCCTCAGACAGTCTAGCAAAGCTTTTTGAAAATCAAAGAAATAAGGGGAGCCTGTTAGCTTATACACTCCTCTCCAATTGCTAGCACACTTTTCTAATCTATCCAAAGTACTGAAAGCCTCAGTTAAGCCTGTTCCTTGTTCTGCATCCACTGTCGCTTTATGTCCCTTAGTATCATATTGCAGACTCCTCAATGTCTCCCCAGCTGTGGTATTCAGCAAGATCATCCTGTTGGGGCACTCAGATAACAGTCCAATGTTCCCACTGTTGAGGAAAAATCTCTTTCTCCCATGCTCCGCTGCACAAATCCCTCAGTGTCATTAAGCTGCTGTTGTCAGGTGCCACCAGCGTTTCTGATGGGATTTGATCAGTCTTCATCTCCTGGGAGTTTTTCAGCCTCTTACAGCTTGTGTTAATGTCATAATCAGGCTCTTCAGCTTTCACTACTGTTTGCCATTGTGGTTGCTTAGAATAGTTAAAGATTTCTCTAAAGTGATCTGCATATTTGCTTTCCTTTCTGTATTAGCTGTGAATGTTATCCTCATTTTTGGCTTTGTTTGGCACATTTCTCCCCTGCTGAAATGCTTTGTCTTTTCCCACTATAGCAGCAGCATCTGCTTTATCTCTTATATTTTTCATGTTTCTCTGTCTTTCACAACAATATGCTTTTCATTAGTGGTTTAGTTTCTGCTATTCCCTTTGTGCCTTCATTCATTTTTTCTTTTTTTCTTTTTTCTTTTTTTTTTTTAGCACTTTGGAGTTCTCCCTCTTGGTTTTTCTCTCTCTGCAAAGGGATACATTTTCTACTTGTTCTTTTCTCCATTTATGAGTCTTGCAGTTTAGTAACATTGCTGCTGAGCTAATCTCAGTGCTGCTGAGTCACTTTCACCCGTGTTTGAAAAGCCTCAAATGAATTCCTCAGCACCAATCTGAGTTTTCTCCCAGTTTCTTCCTGTAGTTCCATTTTGTACTGTTTGCCAGTTCTGGCTAACACTTCAAGTCACTAATTTCACTTATAGGTTGGCAATACAAGATTTTGGTCAGTGCTGCCAGTGATAGCTTGCCATAACTATGGCTTGGATAAGTGCCTTAAATCTTAATTTGTCTGTTGTCTACTTTGTTTTGCCATCTACCAAACGCAACCATGCGTAGTTTATTTGTGTAACTACAATGATTTCAAGATTAGAAATGAAGTCAAACTTGATGACTCTTTTTTTGACAAAAAAATGGCTTTCTGACTCAGAGCACAGTGTCCCATCTCAGGGCATGGTTTGTACTGCATTACTAAATACAGAGAACAGCAGAGGGTCCTTCCTGCTCCGTCCTCCCATTTACAACAATAAGCAGTATGGATTTCCAAAACCAGATGTTTCACCAAACCCACTGTGATTAAATAACCAACACGATTCCTGCTAAACTCTTTTTGGATTGATTTCTACTTTGGAGTCCATTATACTCTGTGCCAATGGGTGACATAAAGCAATTATAAATTGTGTAAAATGTCCACTTTACCTTTTTTAACCATTTGAAAGATCTGTTGAACTCCCTGTAGTTATATCTTAGACAGAACAGTGACTATATGCATACACGACACCATCTCCCCACCTTAAATGGTTCTATACCACATCTGCTGCACTGTTTTTTCCTCTGTCCTCTCTCACACTGCATACAAGTGCAGCTCACCAAGCCCCTTGAGATCATCATTTTTAAGAGCTTTTGTCAATGGACCTGGGAAAAAGTACTCTCATCCTCAGTAATAATCCACCTTCACAGAGTTACAAATACATTCATAAGGAAATCACATTCTCACAGAAGTCTACATCCCACACTTACTCATGAATCTAATAGCTCTGTTCTTTATTAACATTTCTATTAATTTCTCAGTGTGCAAGTTGGACCTACTGATCTGTAGCTCTTGCCATCATTACTGGCAGTCACTGTAAGTGCAGATGTCACATTTCCTATCTTCCATTCCTCCTCTACTACTATTACTGTATGCAGTGGCTTATTCCACAGTAAATATTTTAGTAGTTTTGTAGAGAAGTTTTTTTGGAAGTCTAAGGAGAACTACTGTGTGACCTACAGCAGAGTACTAGCTTTAGCAGGCAGATTGGACTTGATGGTCTCTTGAGGTTCCCTTCCAACCCCTGCAGTTCTGTGATTCTGTGACAATTCAGAAAATCTTTAAGAAGACTCTGAAGTTCTTCCAGCAGTGGCTGACTTCTAGAAGCCGGTCATCATCATGCTGATTTATACCATTCATTTTGTCAAGATCCTCCAGTCACGGAATCACTTTGATTGTAGATCATAATTTTTACACCCTCAGTCACTAATAAAGATCATGTCAGAATGAAAACTGTATCTTCATATTCTATCAATAATGCTTTGGAAGTAATTGTTGAAATCATCTCTGTTCTCAGTGCTGTGATCTTTGGCAGTGGAACAACAGATCTTTTACCAACAGCTGATCCTTTAGTAACTGTTTTAGACCTAGCATATATTCCATGCTCTTGATGAAACAAAGTCGATCCACAGCAGTTTCCACTATGAGTACCTTTCAGTCTTCATACGTGTAAACACTATGATCTGAGTAGTTGAGGAATTCCTTCTCTTTTCTGAAATACTTATAACCTGCATCTGCTCTTCCAGGTATGTCGATTCCTCCACTGCAGTCTGAACAGTCCTTGTGGACTTTTTCTACTCTTTCTGTGTACTGTGAATTGCAGCAGCCAGGAATGGTTTTTCCCAACCTGCTTTTTGCTGCTAAACTTAAACTTAGCTTTTTCAAATGAACATTTACCACAAACTCCCATGAAGTACAAGCATTGAGTAGTGTCCTCTTTTGCATACTTTTACTGGAGTGGTAATCTGGTTGGTTTCCCTTTTTACTGACCATATTTAACTGATCGACTGCTATACAAAAACACACATATATCCACACCCAATTCATTACAGCACTGGGGGTTAATTCAGTATTTTTAAATTCTGATCACTTTCCTTTGCAGTTTTAAAGATTTTGAATATTATTTCCTAATATGATAGCACTGTATAGTTCTTATATTAAAAATACCTTCTTCTAATTATTTAAACATTATAGTGCTACCCATCTAAATATTGTGAGAGATAACTGCCTTTCTGTCACCCACCCAGCACATGAGCTGTTTAACATAGTAATTCAATCACATATAGATACACGAACCTAATTATGGTTTGTTCCACTAACAGATGGAAGTTCTCAAAATGCGCATACTTTGAATACTTCAATAGCTGTTCTTTCATGACTTTTCTCTTGGTAAAGAATACACAGTTACCACTGTTCATGCCAATTTTCTGTCATTATCAAATGCAACCAGCAGTTTTCTTATGTAAATACTTATTGTTCTCAGTATATTTGCCCTTCATAAAGGCTACCCATTTCATGTTAATCACACAATATTTTTTTTCTTTTTAAAATCATGCTGTACCAACAAGATAAAGAACATAAAAGGAATCCAAGAGAAAAAAAAACCTCAGATGACTGACATGAAAAGCATTGGAACATCTATTTTTCAGTTTCTATTTCTTGAAAACATTGATCATGCAAGAAAAGACTTTTAATCATCATATTACTTTTTGTCTTCTTTGTCTTTTCTTTGTGAGATACCCATTTAGAGCAAAGTCAACTCTCTTCGAAGATAGCAAAATAATAATTGAATCCATCTCTGTCCAACTGCATGAAGTGCAATGTCTCAGTGACATTACTTTTCTTTCTGGGGAAAAACAATAATGAATATTCCGTTTTATGCCTGACTCACATGTTCAAATGTCATGATAAATCTTTCAAGGTAACAGGTACTCTGGAAAAAAAAAAAGTAGGCCTATGTTTTTTTATAGCTACTGAAAAGTTCTTTAGAAACAAGGTGTGTATATGCTTCTTGGTTTACATTGGTACTAAATGTTCAGAGATCCTGTCTGGTTCTTTACTCATATCTTCCCTTGGAGGAATGGCTGATTGCCACAAAACTAAAAATGTATCTTTCTTAGTCAGTAGATTTTGTGAAATAGAAGATTTCTGTGTGTGCTTAATAAATATTTATTCTTTAAAGCAGTGAACATATGCAGGAAACCACATCAAAATATTCATCTGAAAGAGCAAGAACACGTCTAATTTCATTCATAAACTTCTTATAAAGCAATCAATACATCGTTGAGAAAAGAAATCAAGGCAAACTTACAGGAGCTGAAAATGAAGTAATCTACTGTTTTCACTTTGCAGAACTAGAGAGAAAAGTCTTACTCACAAGGAACACTTCTTTCTTCATAATGTTTATTTTACACAGCCAATACAACCAAGTAACATTACCACGAGGACTAAAATGTCTTAGAATTGGAAAGAAATTCTTCTACTAAGTTAACATTAGACAACTAAATAACTACCTACAAAACACTTTTCATAATGAAAAGCTTTATAAATACAGTTAAGTCAGTAATTTGAATCATTTGATGCAACTTCATTAAATGCAAAGACTATCAGAATCAGAGAAAAGAGCAGAAAAAAAAAAAGAATGTCACTGTTCATTCTGTGATTTCCTGCCAGGATATTAAAGTCTTTCAAAATGAACCACACATTTGTAACACAGACTGTAGGATTAGGAGGACTGTGGGATCAAGTGTTCCAAAAACCAAAATGGAAATGCTTATCTAGCTTTTGGAAAATGGATGCTATTATTTTCAACAATACAGCATATTGTGTGCACACCTACGTCTTCCAAATGTAGGTAGTGAACATGTGCCAGCTTCCATTCATTTCTTCTCAGTAAATTGAAAGTTTCATAGAATATTCTGCATTTACTGAGGCAACAGTGAGATTGCATGAGATATTACATATAAATATATTTTGAGTGAGGTAAAATCAGAAAGTTCATGAGACTAGTAGATACTACGTAAGTGTAGTATCAACAGTTTACAGATTCTCCTTAATGTATCTACACTCTAGAAAAAAAAAAAAAAACACTACACAATCAAGCTTAAACTCCCTTGGACCTAGAATTATTTAGAGATTTCTCTTGGAAGCTATTACCGTGCAGCTAGTGTCACAAATGTATTGAAACCAGACATCCTTCCCAGCAGTGGTGAAACAGCCAGACACTTTCAGCATCCAGAGACTACAAATCCCATGTACCTCCTTGGTACTTGCATTACTGGTCTGACTTTCCAAAATGACTTCAAACATGATAGGTTTCCTTGATATTTACTGACCATCTATAAACAAATGGAGACGTCACTGGGAGACAACTGCTCAGCATTTTTTCAAAAACTACATTTAGTTTCCTCCATGCTTGCAGCAGAGCAGTCCTGTTTGGAAATCTCATCTTCTGAAAAACAGCTGTAATCCTTACCCAAGAAGTTGACTGTCCTCCAAATGAGAAGCTGTACACCTAACATAAATGGGCCTGTACCACACAGTGAGCAGGAACATTAAGGCAGAACAAGGCTGCTTACCTTTGCCTTGCGAAAATGGTAGACTACCAGCATGCTTATGAAGTCCAGCAGCATACAGAGCGTTTGGAATGAGATGATAGCAAGCCGTAAATACTTGTCCTCCTGTGCATAGCAGGGAGTATCATCTTTACAATTAGAACATCCTTCCCTGCAGGGCAGGCAGGTGTAGACTTCCTCCGACAAGTCCCCTCCAGAAAAGCGATTATCTGCATCCTTTCCTGAAAAAATGAAGTGGGGAAGGGGAGGTAACTTTAATTGTACAGCATGGGCAGCTCATTCATACAGGAGCAAAACAGTACTCTGCTTACTCCCCTTGCCTCCCTGTTCTTCTCTTTCATTAAAGAAATAAAGTAGTTTGCCAGGGCTGCTTTTGTCATTTCACCTCCTTTGTTACATTCAGGAAATACAGATCAATTCAGACAGGGGAGAAAGTGGGTTTAATAAATTCTTAATTATAATACTTATAATTATAATAATAATACTTATTCCCAATGTATTTAAGATGGGCAAAATTTGCAGAGGACATTCTTTGAAGGATACTCCTGAATGGGAAAAAATTACATCAAAAATTTAGGAACAAGGTCACAATTTTACACAGGCACATGAAAAACAGATCCATTAACTACCTAATGTTTACAGTACAAGCTCTGATCCTATTTGAGATTGTTTCTGAATTTCATATAGACACTCTCTAGTGAAATAATTAGCTTCAAATCAAACAAAACCCCTCTTAATTAACATTTATTCAGCAAACTGATGTACGATTGCACTATTCTGTGCCCAGATCAAAACCAACATATTTACACTATATAAATGTATAAATGCATAATTTTCCACAGTTCACAGAAACACACTAGAAAACTTCGAAATCCAACTGGCAATTTAATATCCTGTCTGTGAAAATCAATTGCTCCTGAGCTGACATCTGACCATCAAAGCACACCCACCAACAGAGTGTACAAGAGCAATCCTGTTCTTCCTGACCTGTAAAAGCTTGCCTGTAAAACCCTACATGACTGCTTACACTGCAGGAAACTGGTAGAAGAAAAGGGTGAAGGAAAGGGGAGAAAAACAAAATAATGTTAAATAAAAAAGCGAGCAGAATTTGCTGAAAATTCTTAATATAAACAAGACAAGTTTTGGAGCTTCAAAAAATGTGGCTTAGAGAATCAGAGAATATGGCTGAAAGCAAATAAATGGTGTTCTAGAAACCATGATAGTTCCTCTTGTTTTGCACAAGGCTAGAGAATTGTTCCAAAATTTTTTATTAAAACTTTCCTCCTCCAGCAGTGCAGGCAGTAAATCTCAAATTATCTAGTCTCAATTCAAGAGACAGAATATTTCAGTGACATTTCACATATGCACATTGGTGTATGAAACTTTCTTCAGACTTCTAACTTCAAACATTTGAAATTGAAGGATATCTACAAGGGTAATTACTTCTTCTTTTCTCAAATGTATGTATGAATGTGCAGGAACACACATCTTCTGCCAGGCAAAGCTTCAGAAGGGCACAAAGCAACCATATACCCCAGTCTCCCTGTTTGGTGTGCTGTTCCAGCAACTCTCTCCTCCTTGCTTTTAGAGAAAGATTCCTCTCTCACAAATCCTGCAGTGAGAACAGGCCTGATACTTATCTTTATGAAGACAGTGGATTTCTCCTTGGAGAAGCTGAACTGGAAAGCTCTCCTGGGACTGGGGACATAGCACTGTTAGACACATTAAGTCCCATACTCAGAACAAGAGGTGCACAAGCACCTTTTTCTGGGCAGATTCCATATTCAATAAAGCATGAGCTGAGGGGAATCTCTGCAATATGTTGGCAAAGTATTGTTAAAGAATGCAACTTTAGTTTGAATAAAGCACCACAGTTCTACTAAGGATATTCCAATGCAAAAGTGATTAACCTGTGAGGCAGAGTACTAAGTGCTTTGGAGGTGACTGCTACGAAAATGTTAAAGTGTATGTATTCACAAATTAATCTGCTCTACCTATACTAATACTGCTGCCTCAAAGTGAGCCATTAGGAGAAAGAGCATAATCATGTACTCAAGCAATTACAGGTTAATGCAACTTGTATAATTTTTCACATATCTTTTTCTAAAATCAGTTTCTGATAAGATTGAGTCACAAACCCTACATGAATATGGCTTGAAAATCTGTTATGGTCATTAACTTTATGTTCTTTATTTCTTAAAAGTTCAACCTTGAAATCTGATCAAAAAAGACACTAGAAATACACCAATAACTCCGTGCCCTGTTAGTACCAAGGGTCCTCATTAACCAATTCAGCACAAAAGAGAGCGGTTTTACATATTTTGGCACTGCCAGTTCTGTAGCCCAAACTCAGCTTTGGAAGGAAAACGGCTCTCCTACCTGACTTCCTCTTTGGTAAAAGAATGGTACAAATTTCAACCCCTGCTCCATACACAGTTCTGGATTCTGCAGCCTGAGATGTGCAACCTCCTGGGGAGCAGCAAAACTGTACTCTTTAAGTTAGAAAAGCAGAATCTTTCCTACTGAGGACACTGTTTATGCAACATTGCATCTGAGTGTTCAGGTATCCAGCTGAGTTTGCTGAGGAGGCAGATGAGCAATCTTTGAAGCCTGCCCGCTGAGCAAACTGCATAGCCTGTCAAACATCCCCGCAAAGCCATTTTGTACTGCTGTTTTTCAGGCTCAGCCTATACACTCATCTGGACCTAAAGAAAACCTTGTTTAAAACTTAAAACTCTGTCACTTCATGCACAATGTACAACTGCAGTTAAACATATTTTGTTGCAGAATCCCAACATCACTGAGAAATGCTTCCATTTCAAGATACAACACACCAAATTCAATTTTTCAATTCATGGAATTACAAAAGTGATCAGTTTTCCTATCTACTTACCTATTTACATCTTGTGACCTGCAAAACTCTCCTGCCTCTTGATTCTAATCTTCCAGGAATATTTCCTAAACCATTAACATTTCTACTCTGTTTCGTCTCTCTTATCAGACCTCACCAACCTAATTCCACATGAAGATCGTCAGGTCAGACAGTTTCTGTCAAAATTATATGTAGTATTCATGTCTAGAATCCCTGCTTTAGTATCAGTTTGAATCTCCAAATATATCATTCAGCCATTTTAACCATTTTTCTTTTCACAGAATGCAGTTGGATGACAGGGCTAAGTTCCCTTGAACCAAGTTTTTTTTTGCCATTACTCCTTAAACCAGTTTTTTCTGCCATTACTCCACAGTTACTTTTACAAGCAGTCTTACTGCTCACATTCTGAAACCATCTATAGAGGCTGCCAAAAAGAGCTGCATCTAGTTGAATTAAAAGCAGTTCTTTATTAATGACCTTTCCTAACCTCTTGCCCATGTTAACTCACAGCAATACATGGCCAAATCAAAGAAGTCCCAGATCATCTAACTCCAAGACCTTAAATAGAAGCATATGCAAACACTTCTGTGAGAAAATTTCAGTATAAGATATTTAAAAGCAAAATTTCTGTCCTAAGTTAGCCATGTAGGCTCCTCTTTCTATCACACACAGACAAAAGCGGTTATTTGCCTGAAGAGTTAATTCCTCCATCTAAAGACAAGCTTCCAAAGCAGCAGGACTACCCTCCAGGGGAGGCATGCTCTCCCCACTGACTACAGTGGAAACCAAGATGACTAATACATGTCATACATCTGTACTTTATACAGTCCATGTAAGATAAAAATCCCATCCCTTATGATCAGTGCTGTTACCATCTCTAGCCTTATTATTTTTGTGCATTTTCTGGCAATTGGTATGATAAAAAACTAAGAATGATTTTTCTTTTATGCTCATTCGAAGAGTTAAATCCCAATTCTATCATAACTCACTGCACCACAGGAGCAACCAAGCATCATTCTTACACTACTAAAAGATTCATACAGATCCAAGAGAAAAAAACACTATCGCAAGGGTGACTTCTACAACATTCCACAATATGAAAAGAGAAATAAATGCTCATCAGGTAAATTTCTGAATAAACACTGTGCTATTTATGCAACATGTATTTACAGGAGATTGAATATAGGCTGTTAGGGGTGAGATATCTTGGCCAATTTATACCCAAACCAGATCAGATCAATAAAAATGGGTCATCCTCTGACACAGAATGAATACATTTCTGGGACTCATGACTGCAAATAAACATGAAAGCTTTCCTAATGTTAAAAAGCTATCTGCCTTTCAAAATCATCAACACTTTTTAAATAAGAAAGCAGAACTTGTGGAAGGAACTTAGAAACGTTATTTGCAGCTCCTGAGTTCACATGCCATAATGTATTTAACCCAATTATCAGGTACACTATAACATGGGCAAAGAATCTGGGGAAGGGATTCATTAGCAAAGTAGGAGGCAAAGCAGGATGTCCCACTATACCTTCAAGCAATACCTTTACATTTGTGACTGCAGTATGAACTTTACTAGTATAACTGCAACAATTTTAGCACAGCGATTATATCGTGGTAGTCATACTTTCATATGATGAAAGTAATAGACAGCACCTTTAGTGACGCTTGTTTACATGTTTTCCTTGAGTATCAACTCAGTTCTGTTTCCTTACTTCCCTTAGCTCAGTTTAAGTATCAAACACTGTGCTTTCCAGAAAGCATAGGCTGCATGTCTTCCATACCCAACCACCAGCCAGGCTCTCAGAGCTGACCCACCTCTAATTCCCCATTTGTAAGAATTAGAGCTTGAATGTGCTCCTTTGGATTCTCCTTTGAACATGAAATAAAATTAAAACAATTAAAGCACTTACAAAGCCAGAGGCCAGAGCATTCCAGTTTACCCTAACAAAGGAGAAAATTCCTCAGTACTTTTGCTTGAACATAGATGCCAGAAATCTTTACTTCCCTATAGCAAGACTTCTTTTCATATTTTTAAATTTATTTACAAATCAAATATTCTTAAAGTGGGTATGTTTTACAGGATCCTCAAGAGTATCACAAATGACAAACCAAAGAGCTAGAACTCCTTAAGTGATTATATAATCCAAGAGTTGCAAACCACTGGGATTTCACTGTATAACCCTGACTAGGATAAAAAGGAGCCCTGTATTATTAATGCTCTCTCTGCTTTTTTTTTTTTCCTAACTCAAGCAAAGGCACTTACTCTGAAAGCTGTTCACTGAAAAGATGTTGGGATGATAGAATCCCTCCTTGCAAATACATTTGTAGGCTCCAAGCACAAATCCAAGACCTTTAATTGGCAAGCACTGTGAGAAAAGAGAAAAGAAAAATAATGCAAATGATCATACAATGATATACTCAGATGTACATTCAAGCATAAGAAAAACATTACAAAATACAGTGAGCAGAGAGGTGCCCCTACCAGTCTTACAATATTTTCTCTGTGACTTTTCCCATGGCTATATATCACTCCACTTTTTTTCCTTGCAGTTAATTACTAGCAAACAGCACAGTTTTAAAACAGCCTTTCCCATGACAGTTCAAATAAGTGCCAAATAGACTTTTGTCCATGTGAAGCGGGACACAGTTACCAGACTACATCCACAGTAGAGCACAGGCCTATAATTAATCCCAGTCCCAAATTCCACCTCAAACATGTGCTGAACCAGCCTCTGGAAGACAGGGGACACATCCATCCCAAGCAGTGCCTTCAGAGCACACCTCTGAGAACACTAAGCTGCAACTGTCCTGGCCTCCAAACCCTCACCAGCAGAGCAGAGGGTGTTCAGAGGGCTGGGGCCATCTCACACAAGATGAAAGTGTGAATAGCTGCGGCCTACCTACTGATCTTCTGCAGGCAGCAAGATAGGCTGGGATCAGGGCAGACCCCCTGACTGACAACCATAAATTGGTGGAGATTTACGAAGTCGTAACAAAGACAGCAACTGGTTAAACAAAATGGCTGTGGCCTAAACCTGATCAAGATCAATGACAGCAAACAGGTGGGAGTGGGAGCCACACAGTTCTGAGCTCTCTTGCCCCTTTTCAAGGAAGTAACATAGGAAACAAGTTTTGCTTTAACTCAGATTCATTTTTGCTAATTCCAACGTGAAGACCAACACAGCAAATTTATGACAGTGACAGAACATCTACTGTCAGATCGTTTCCATACAAGAAATAGGCTGTGACCCGCACAGAGGAAAGGGTTTGGCAGTAATGAAAGCAGAAATGCCGGCAAAATGCATATATCATTTTACCAGACCAAAGTCGGCTATCGTGCTAGATTCCCATCCCATCAGTACAGGTACCAACGCACAGGTACCAATTTGCTGCTGTGAATAGGAAGTACACAATCATATTTTCCTCAAGGAAAAACTAAGTGATCTAAGTAAAGCACCTTCTGCCCTCTCAGTTCTGCCCGCAGTTTCACTTGTTTGCAGCTGACTGTGAATACAGGGTATGTGTAAATCTCTGCCTGCCTGTGGCTGGGAGTAAGGTGCAGAAGGCAGGGCTGAGTAAAAGAAGATCTGAGTTTCAAAAATCAAAGGCAAACCAAGAGAGTACTTAAGGAAAAGTCAAATATTCATCTTGAATTTCAGCTCTGTGACATAGTGCTGCCCAACAATGAGAAAGCCACCTTGCTTTTCTTTCCCTCAAGCGGGCAGAGCCATCTCTTTCCAGATGCAAGGTGCCAAGCACAGCACATCAGTGCGGACCAGTGGGTGCTACTGGGAAACAAGTCAGCAGGAAACCAGCATGCACAAACACCAAAAATTCATTCAGCCTTTGTAAACATGAAAGCGGGAAAAAAAGCAAAGAGAAGGCCCAAATCATTTTTCTTCTCACTTCATCTACTGCAGAAACGAGATTGTTGACAAGGGAGGGCTGGAGAAATCAAAATGCATAAATCCAATGACAACAAAGCCTCTTTCAGCCAAGCACAAAAGAAGCAGCTAAAGAAGGAAGAAGAATGTGCGAATTCTGTCATCTCTAGAACCTTTCAGTCATTGTGCTTAAGGAAATGTATTTCAGGGGAAAATTCTTTCTTGCTTTCTGGCTTCTGCCTTTATAACATGGAGGTACATGTTGCTGCAGATAATGCATTTTCTTTCTGAAGCCAACAAAGAAAAGAGCAAGCTGCAGCTGAATCCTGAAAACACCACAGCACCCCCAGGACCACAGCCACAATAATTCTCACTGCACAAAGTCTGCACATAAAAATGTGTCACAAACTCATGAATCTGCTCTGTATTAAAATGAACACTTTTTACTGATGGTCCTTTTACATACATCCAATATTCATACTAACAGCAGTTCATAACTTTTCTGTTTTATTGTTCCTAACCCGTACAGAACCTGAGAACGAAATATTTCAAAAGCTGCTATCTTCTTTGATGTAAGATATTATCCTTGTTTCCAGTTCTTGGCAGCTGTAGTGTACAACTTAAGAACCATTGGTCAAAATCTACTTCTTGCAGTCCACATAATCCCATGAAAGGCATAAAAGGCATCAGAAGATTAATCGGTTGAAAGGAAAGGAGGAAAGAAAGCAAGCCTGGATACCTCCAGAAAGCAGTAACAGTTTCACACTGTACTCAGAGACTACTAATGTTGAATGGAAATAGAGGTATTTACAGTTTATTTTTTGTGTAAAGAAATATAGACATTGCAGCAGCAAGGCAGGGAAGAATATGGAATATCATATGGCCAAAAAGGAGGAAAGTACTTCTAAAAAAACTACCTTCTTTTTGAAAATGATTTACAAGTTATTAAGTATTATGGAGATCTTAGTCCTCCTAAGGCTCTGCAGCATACTAGGGGAAGAAAAAAATAAAGCACTAAAAATGCACCCAGCCTTGGCTGCCTTGATTTTGAATATTCAAATTTTTCATAGCACAAGAGCAGCTTTCAAAATCTGTATTTCTGCATGCATACACGATAAGGATGACTGCCTCTCCTAAAGTCAACTCCTTGTTCAAAGACTGGAGTAAGAGTAAAGTAAAGACACAACAGAAGAAGTTTAACAGAAACATTACAAATCAAACCACATTTCCTTGCAGGAGCATACAGCAGCACGGGTGCAATTTCCGGAAGATCCTGTACAAGTAAGGGTTGATTTGTGCTCACGAGAGCGCAGGGGCTCCTTTCCCACTGCTTACTGCACTGTCAGGCACACTCACGTAGGGAAAGGAACACGAGAAGATAAACTAAAATTCCGTTCACTGAAGTCAGTAACAGCTTTATCATTGAAAAGGATTTAACTACTGTATTTGCTCACTTCATTTACCCACCACAAGCAAGATTTCATTTTGAAATGTGTTTGCAGCCTCCTCAGATGTCCGCAGCATCCTTGGCCTCGTGTACACACCTGGGAGCCAGCAGCTTGCCTCTGGGCGAACAATGCTACTCACAAGCTTCTTCTCTTCAAATGCACTTTATTTCGAAAGGAAATGATAGAGATGGTCAATCCATATCCTGCATTTTAGGGTTACTTGGTAGGCTCCCAAGACTTTTATCCTCTCTCCCAAGTGCATCATTGCACTTGGATCTTTTTTTTAGTAAAATTCAAATTTGAGAATGTGTTTCCCAGCAATGATGTTTCCCAGCAACTTAGTATAATGATGGTGAATTGCTTAAACCCTGAGTCAGACAAAGCAATAGCTGATCTGATTCAGCTTGCAGCAAAGGCAGGTGAGTAAACTGATGGTTTGAAGCTTTGCTAAAAACTCCATGCTGCTTCTTAATGCCATTTCTCGTAATTCTGATTTTGTTTAGCTATGGCACCAGTGTAAGTAGTGATAGTAAGGAGTCGCAGCTTATTCACACTAGTAATTAGAAACTACGTGTTATCATGAAAGATATTATTAATCTTAGCTATAAGTCAAAACATTCTTGGAACAGAAAAGGCTATTAGCGATATGTATTTTATTAGGATACTCTGGCTACTAATGATAAATCACAAGCAGAAATATCGATGTCAAATCAGGCACAGTGCTGGTAGGAATCACAGAATCATTAAGGTTGGAAAGACCACTAAGGTCATCTAGTCCAACTGCCAATCCAAGCCAGTGACCACTCAGAGCAACATCTACTCTTATTGGAAGCCACACACTGAACATTCCAGCTTGCAGAGTTTCTAATTCCCTCTTTCTGCAGTGCGTAGCAGCGCAGTCACCAGGCTGTGTGTCTGAGGAACTTCAAGGAACTTGCTTAGAAGAGAGTAAAGCCAAGTGTCACAGTGTTTGGGCGCAGGTTTCTTGGTGTGACAGTTCAGCATTAGAAAACTCATCTTCAGCTATTGTCATATATATGGAAAACCCAACCTCAGCTTACAAGTGAAGCTTTCACAGTCCAGACCATGAAAGCAGAATAATTATACCAGATAGCTTAGGCACTCAAAGGTTCTGTAGCAATAATGGTGTGTAAGACAGATTTTTCATTATATCTGAAAAATACCATACAGGCAGGCTACAATCAGGCTACTTTTAGAGAAGAAAGAAAGAAAAAAGATCTCTTTATAAAACAGATTGGAATGGTTACCATTAACCTGAATATCTTTTTATAACATTCTAAACTTTGCTTCTGATGAATGTGCAAACTGCACTGCGATTACAGGGGAACATGTTAACAGCCACCATAGGGACCAACTATTGTAAAGCCATTAAATCATGCGGTCTGATTAGTTTGAAGGCATTCTGTCAGGGCCAGCTTTCACTGACTGATGACAAATTAAGACAGTTTTACTATTAGCATGGGTTAAACAGTACTAAAAATAAAGCCTTATTCACTTCCATACAGTCTTATCTGCATTAGAAGGAATTATCTTAACACTAAATCTTTTCTCCTACTGTGAGTACAATTTTGTATTTTATGCATAAGCAATACTGGAAATGCCAAACCTTATCTGCAGACCTTTCAGAAGCTGTCAAGGAATACACCAAAATACACATAGGTCCTTTACCTTAGAACTTCTGGTTCTATCAACTACTTCTGCATTCATCTGTGACTTGACAGCAAATGTTTCAAAAGTCAGCCTTGGAGATGAGCCATGCAGTCATACAGAGGAAAGAGAAAGCTTGCAAATAATGCAAAACTGAGAGGCATTTCCAAAATCCTTCGGTGGAGAAAAAGCTGCACTTGTTTCTGATCCCCGTGAAGGGTGGAGTTCTGAGGACCAGAGTACTCTGTCTCACCTAGTCACGTTTCCTTAAGTTATCAACAAATCAGCAGGATTTTGCAATGTCTAAAAAAAAATTCCAAACAGATAACGTTTATATTATTTATTGATGTTAACCATTTTTAATTGAGTTTTCACAGTTGTTCTACCTCTGCCAATAAATGCCCTTATATCCTCTTCTACTTCCACTACAATAATACAAATGACTTCATTATGAAATCCATTTCATACATTTAAAACCTTACTAAAAACTATTTCTTCACAATTTTAAAAACAGCCATTTGAGTGTTCTTCTAAATGCTGATAGGAAACACTAGAATAGTCAGTCTGGGTCAGTAACTCAGTAAGAGAATTGTGCAGCTTAAGCAAAGAAAACTCATTCAGAATAGAAAAGAGTAATAGAGGTGTGCAGGCATTGCACACAGTTCCTCTGACAGACAAGCACGGCTGAACATCTTGTAGACTGAACAGTTTTTTAGAAAGAGTTAAAATACTGACAGCATGGACAGCTTGCTGGCCCAGCTATTTGAAAATGAAAAGCCTTTGTTATAGTTCATCCAAAAGCTAACAAAAGCTACTATAATCAGTTGGTAACTTAGATGCTTAATTCAGACAGGAGAATAAAATGGTGAAAACAGTACCCAATATTTCAATATGTTAACACAGATAACATTACTAACCCACACTTTCCAGTCAGCTGCTACATCTATCATTTCTAGTGCAGTACCAGGAAACTATGACAGTAACGATTTCTTAACAATAAACATTATTTTTAGACTGATTCCTCACACTAACAAGACATATGCGGCCACACTGGCAAGGAACGTAATGCTTTGTGTGTGTTTTCCCATCTTGTGAAAACTTTTTGCCTACCAATACCAGGCAGTACAGTACTTGTTTCACACAAGCTTCAGAAGAGAAACATACTGGTAGAGAAGAGATAACTTGTCATTGTCTATTAAATGAGTCTGTTTACTTGGTGGTCACTGGTAAAACAAAACAGCCAGATAGATTCTGCCCATCAGCAGCAGGCATTTTAAAAGCAAATTTCTTTCATGCAAGAAGACAGCTAAGCCATAGATCAGTCAGAGTAACTGTCCAAAACTCAAAATCTTTCTATTAATTTTCATTTATGCTGGATTGTATCCTCTGTAATTTGACAATGTATCAACTCATCAAAAAAGTTAATCTGGCTTACAGGATAGCATCGGAATTCAAATTTTTCTACCTGCTGAGCAATAACTCCCATGTTACAGCCAAATCTTAAATCCTCAAGGTTGGGATGTGCCTCAGAAGTGAAGTTCAGAGCAGTTTAACCTACAACCTGAGCTTTGGTAACCACAGGTTCTTTTTGACTGCTTTCAATCCCATCACCAGGCTTCCTTCAAAGTTTCATATAGGAAGGAAACAATGATTTTGTGACAAAGCCATTATTCCTCCTCTTGCCCAGCAATGCAGAGAGCAGTCTGTCAGACTGCTGTTCGAGCACCATCATAAGGGTGATCTGACAGTCGGAAGCAGCATTTTATTAGTGCTGTCAGAAGAAATTTCCCTCAAACTCTCAGCAGTTTGACCTTCAAAGCTGAGCGCAGTATACTCAGCCGCTACAGAGCACGAGTCCCACAGAGATGGTGCATGTCTCACTAGCACAAGGAAAACACAGCTCTCAGCATTTGCCAGCTTTACCTGGCTCGGGCAGCCTTTTCTTTAGCATTAGGCAAGGACAAAGGTTTTAAACATGTTTAGGCAAGACATATAGTCATACTTTTGGGTAATAAATAGAAGCAAAAGTCCATAACAAAAATGAATATGAAACAGCAATATACCTAATAAAAGAATACCAGTCTCATTGCTTAATGCCCCTCTTCCAGGACACAAGAGACAGATCATCCATAAAGTCACTTCTAGTTGAAGGCAAACCTGTGTGTTAATGCTCTAGCTCCTATATGGAGCCATTCTATTTTCCACAGACACTTCGAAAGTCCCTCCTCTGTTGCTGTGATTCCCCTCCTCTGTTGCTGAATCTCAAATTCAGATTCTTACCTTTTATCCAAAACTAAAGCAGCCTTGATGACTCATCTCACTCCTCCACTGTCTTTTGTAGTTAAAAGATTTGGCTATAGAAGTAAATTCCTTGGAAGGCTCTCTCTAAATGACTGCTTTTGATATTTAATGATAGTTCTCTCTCTGCCCATTACTTTTTTTCCCCTAAGGTTTGCACTTAATCAACAAGGCTATTTCTGTACCCAGGTGATTACAAGCCATTTTTCATTCATTCCACCAGACTGCTATTTCCTATCCAAGATGAACTCCTCCTTTATACAAAGATATTGATACCATAGTTAAACATCACAATAGCCAGCCATGAAAATGTTCTCGGAACCTCACAGTATAACTACTATGATATAGTTGGGCAAGAGGCATTCTTACTTTAACAGACTAGAGAATAAAGTATAAAATAAATAGCACTATTTGAAAAGCATACGAGTGCAAATTTGGAAGCCAATTTTCTCAGAATCATTAAAAATATCTGAAAATTCAGCAAGTTTATCTACAGTGTAATTATTCTTTCTCAAGAACTCACTAGTAGATAGTGGCAGAAAGGTAACACATAAATCAAAGTAGCCTCTAGGCAGTAAGATGTATGTATCTCTCACGTATTCTACTTAATGAATTTGCCTGAAAACGGGCTCGTGAATAACAAGTAACATGGTGTATCTACTGGAGAAAATGTAAACTGGAGTTTTCTCTCTATTATTCAGCATCCACCAGAAGTTGGTTCACAAAGCACAATGGACTGAATCTCTTCTGACATCGTTAAAATTAAAAAGAAAATTGTTTTCTATTATTAATTATAGATGTGCATGTCTTCTTCCTAGAGCCCTCAGAAATGGTGAAACAGCATCTGGTAGCAGTTCATTGTAGAAGTGTAAACCTCAACAGACAATAAGATGCTTTGGAAGAGTTTGCCTCAGACTCAACAAAATGTCAAGTTCACTTTTCATCTGACAAAGTAAATGCATTTTATTGGAAGCCACTACAGAAACAGCTCCAAAGACCTGCCAGCCTTAATGTGACACACACACACACACACAAGCCCACTCTCACTCTGCATTACCTCACTTTTTAACTCTTGCTCTGAAATCACTCGAAGAGTCAGCAGCACAGTTATTACTGAGAGAAGTCGGAACAAATGAAGGCAGCGTCAGGTTCAGTCCCAGATTCATAGGTTTTAGTTGGTAACATATTTCAAAGTTCACAATGGAAAAAGAAACAACTATCAGATTAAGAGTGAAAATGTTTGGTTAATAATTTCGGTAGTCTGAAGTTAATGGAATCAGATTTAGTTTCATATTTTGAAATAAATAATGTGTTTTCCTGGGCTAACAGTTCTAGAAGAATGATGAATTATAATGCACATGACTGCTAAGTTTTATGATATCACAGCTCCCTCTTTGTCCTCTCTACCCTTGTTCTGTTGCACAACAAAACACATCACGAGGAAGTAGGACCGGTGACTCACCTCCACAGGAAGGTCTCTCACAGCAGCCCCAGGAACAAGGTCTCTCTATTCACCTTCCTCCCATTGACAGCACTCAAAAAGCACAAGGCAGATGTCCAGCAGTCTAACTTTATCTCTGCTGTTCACAGACATCAATATTTTTCCTAATATTCCAACAGCACAAATTGGACACAGATTGGGTCTTCCAAACTTCCGTTACTTCTACAATTCTATCTCAAACAATGACTTCATTAAAACAAACAAAAGGTTCCTCCTGAAGGTAAACCATATTGAATTGTTTCTTAGTTTTCTTGAGTCTGAGGCAAACTCATTCACATACCATCATCACTTTATAGGTTTCAGGAAGTTTCTGGGTTCTATATCCAAAAGTTTTGTGGTTTTTAAAATAGTTACAATATTATGTTATTATATTCATTATTACAGAATTACAAAGCTTCAGAAATGGACCATGGCAGAGCTTAAGGTGAAACTCTACTCCCTCTCACATCAATCTTCCAGCATGAGAACTCTGCGGAGTCTGTAAGCTTCCAGGTAAAGTCTGAAGACACCTGATCTGGTTTGAAATGCTCAGAAGTTCATAGGCATCTGAATGGCCACTCCATGATAAATGCTTCAATGTGACTTACCTACTAATAATTCCTTACCATTTTCTCACCAAAAAAAATATTTCCTTTGCTTATCTACTGCTTACCTTTTCACTTGTCTTGCAAATGATACATCTTTTTTTTCTTATCTGTGGCCTTCCTGAAGTGGGAGGGAGGAGGGGAGAAGCTTTCTGTCTTGATCCCACTTGCACATCCTCAAAGCATCTCAAGATTACACATTTTATACAGCTTTGTACTACAAGAAATGTCTTGGTGAACAAGTGTAAATATCAAGATATTTAGTCAATATCTTACCCAAAGGGAAAACAGAATAAATGAAAAAAGAAAGGGTCCTTGCTCTAACATATCTTGCTGACTATAATGTATATACTATTAAAGTATCACTGTGGTCACCAAGAAGGTTATGCTATAACTCCTTGTTCTCCTTATTATCTCATTTGAGACTGGGATGGTGATTGTAATTGCTCTGACCTGTAAAAATGTCCTGTTGGTGTTGGCAGTGATGCTGGTACTGGCAGAGCAAATTAAAGACACCGAAGTTAATTATATTCAAACTCAAGTAAATTTGGGAAAAGTATCTGGATGCGCACAGCATTTGGCTAATTTTCAAACTAGAATCTACTGTAACTGCATAACTTCATTTCCCTACAGGCTTTTGTTACAACAATTTGCTATTTCGTGACAGAAGAGTTCCCTGGGTAGGGACCAAATGTAAAGAAGCAGGCAGACAATTAAATATCTCCATTTAAAGAATGTATATTTCCACAAACAGCTAAGTCAGCTCAAGTGTCCATTCATTCACCTTCAGCTTTCATATGTGAGAAAAAAGAGTAACACTCATTTATATACTGCACTGACAATGCATTTTCCCAGCTTTAGACAGATGATTTAACACAGAAACACTGCTTTCACCTGCTCTCTTTAGCACCATACAAAATTTGACCCTAGTATTCACAGAAACATTAGTAGCCTGAAAACCTAGCAGTACGCTGCAGGCTCTCAGCCAGATCTGAACCTCATAAATATCTTCTATTAAGATTCCTAAATAAATGCACAGAGTGAAAAAGGAGTTGTCTCTTCTTGTACTAATCTCTTAATAAGAAAAAAATAAGTAAATACTACTGTTAATTCAGAATAATAAATGAATCACATAAGGTTAATATTAAAAAAAATCCAATGCTTAATCACCAAAGAAACATGTTTGTACCTACGCTAAAAATAGCAGATGTAACAATGAAAGTGGATATTTGTTAAGAACACCATCAGCCATAGCTAATACATTTCTTTGCTTGAACACAAAGTTTATCATGCTTTACAGGAGAAGTTATCAGATCTGCTGATGATACTAATAATGCTCTCAAAAATGTTTTTTTGTTTGTTTTATAAAATTCTGTAACATCTTTATGCTGCAATGTGTTATAGCAGTCATTTTGCAATATATCACATCATCACAGAATCACATCTTAATGTTTATATCTATATATTTTGATTTAGTATCTCTAGGTTACAAACTGTCAATTTTAAAACTGTTTTTCCAGAAAGTAACTGTTGACTTGCTCTGTTAGTGCTTTAATGGATCACTTCCAATTGCTATTCATGTTAAGATTCAGATTAAAAGATGGCTTGGGAATGAGAGAATTGTAGCTGTAAGAGTGCAGTAAAAAACTACACCAAGCAAAATCCACCAAAATGTAGATACAGTGCAATACAGCAATGAAATCTGGGGGAGAGAGGGTGAGAAGGGGACTATAGCCAGAAGAGAGCCCACAGAAGGAACACGCTGGGGATGCAGCCCAGGTTGGTCCCCTGGTCTTTCTCACCAAGTTGGTATGTTCCCTCAAAATAACCCAGATCACTAAAATTAATATTTTTATGAAAACCTCTTTCCATCAGAAAACTGTATATAAGCTCTACTTATTTTAGTTTCTCTCATCAAATTAACAAGAGGGGGTGGATTTTAGTATATTCCAAGGACGCCATCCAATACCTTTCTTCCTCGTAATCCCCCAACCTTGTAATCTCCAAATCTGCCAGACAAAGCCATTTCTCCTCACAAACAATTGTGCTGCTGAACCTTTAACATCAGCTGAAGAAACACATCTGAAAGGCAAACCAGGTTTTAGTGGCACAATGTCAAAAGCAGCTGAAAATACACAGTGCTTCATCAAAAAGGACAATTCTTCAGGAAATGATTAGTGGTTATTTTTAGAATCACAATAACACGCTCTGAGCTGCACAGAACAAAAGATGTCTGTGGTCACTGTCACGTGAAGCTGATTGTAACAGATACTTGAAAGATAAAACGAGAAGGATCCAATTCTATTCTCATTTGCCTACTTCTTAAATAAACACAGTCCCAGCGAAACCAGTGCTTCCAGTCATCTCCTTGATATTACTGGTATATGGTGCTAGAATCAAATCCACTTTGCTTCAGTCTGCTTCTATGTTTTAATTTATACTCATCTTCTCAAATATAAATTAATTTTCTGAGACTACTGAAAAGTTATGAAACCTAAAAAGCAGAGATCCATGTAGTCTCAAGGGCCACCTATGACATAGAATAAGTAGGGTTGTATTTACACTACTCCGATACAGCCTTTGCTCTTATCGTCGATTAGCAAATAACACTTAGCCACAATTCCCCAGGTCCACATCTAATTCCAGCTTTATCAATTTCCTACATGTTTAATCCTCAATTTCTCTGTTTTTCTTCATTCACAGTTTCAGCAAACTTCTCTCCTTACATTTTAGAGTAAACTTGCCTCAAGATGCCAACCAGATCCCAAGTGTTACCACAGAAACTGCTGGATTTCAGTGTCAGAGGGTGAAAAAATCCCTGAGCTGTTCTTTGAGTCAGTAAGTGGTCTGTGGGGTCTTCAAGGGAAGACAGGAGTTGTACGATGGTGTGGACTTGAATTACTTTTGCTAAAAACACTGATCATATTTGGTGCACAGCCTGAATTTCACTGGCAGGACTCACACAGAGACAGGATCTTTTCAAGAAAACTGAAGAAGTTTGCAATATGTATTTGTAGCATTATTAACCAATTTGTAGCAGTATTAATCAACATAGCTACTATGTTGGGGAAGGAAAAAAAAAAACAACCCTATCTCAAAAAAGCAACTTTATGGCAGAACTTCTGACAGCCCATAGTTCTTTTTGTAAAAAAAACCTTTGGGTAAATAAGTCTGCCAACTTTTACACAGCAGGAACGCACATCTATGCTATGAGAATGCCAAAATCTCAACAATCATCCAAATCTCCTTATACACTAGATCCTATCCCATTATCGGGTAAGCCTCGGGTACTTTTAATCCCTTACCTTTCCCACTAACTGCTTGGTGGACTGTAGATGTCATCTCTCTGAGAGCACAGCCTGGGTTTGCCCTTTCCATCTCCTGCTTGCAGTCTGCAGCATCACTCACTGTGCTTCCAGCTCCAAGCTTCTTCCTCAACCTACCCATACCGATGAGAGTCCTGGAGCAATCCCTGCTGGGATTCCCTGGGAGGTTTCTGTCTGAGCGACTTGAAAAGGTGCCAGTTAAAGCTCTCTCTTCTCTGCCCTGCTTCACATATTCCTTTATTCCAGTTTTCTTCCTGGTCTAAGACATATTTCTAAATTTATAGCAGAACTGGAGGAAAGTCACTAAATGTTTCCAGACTATCATCCTGACACTCGTGTTCATTATGTACATGTTGGTAACTTGATCTGTCAGCAGCTCCTTAGCAAGTAAAATATTAGGACATTATCCCTATTACAGCGTAGGCAGATTTCAATCAGGATGTTTATTATGAAATTCTGTCCTTCAAAATAACTTTGTAGGAATTCTATTAAATCTATTTTCCAAACAAATTACCTCTTTCACAGAGGTAAGAGGCACTTCCACGTTAAGACATTACCATCAGATTTATTTTCTCATCATTTTCTCTCATAAAAGTATCCATCACAGCTGCTTAAGTCCTACATCTAAAACTGAAACAACTTCTTCGCCTATGAGATTCTCCTGGTCTTTATAGCAATCTCTGAATGTGTCCCACTGATATTTTTTATAGTTGTGCTGAAATAAGAAAATATCAAAATGAGCAAGCCCATCAAAATAGAGCCCTCAAATGAAGTGCACATAAAAGCTGTTATCCTGTCATCTGTGCTGACCTCAAGCATTCCTCAGCTTTTTGAAGGATCTTTTATACAAATAATTAAGCCCTCAAAGCCAACACATTTACAAATCATTTAGACACAATCAACCTGTCACTTACATATGGCTCAACAAACATGTCATTGGGGAAACCCTACAATGTAATTAATGTTACGCTGAATGACAACTAAAGAAAAACATTACAAGCATTTTCATTCAAACCCGAAAGGAATTATCTAGTATGTCAACATTTACTTCACCAGGAAGATTGATTTTCCCCATTATTATTCTTAACTGTACACACATATCTTTCAATTTAATTTTACTGAGGATTTTAATAGTGTTTTGGTAGTAAGGCTTTCTATTTTGCAGAACAGGCAAAAGTTTAAGCATCAAGAACATCCAAGATTAAACCATGTTATCTAATTGCACAGTTACAAGATTTGGTGGTCAGAGAGAAGAAAAAAGAAAGAAAACTTACTGTAATTTTTATGAACCTTCAATGTAGGTCGAATTTAAAACAGAAACAGTAAGTGCCAGTTCCACTCCTTTCATCATGTTTTCTTAAATACACTGTCCAGCCTTTTGAAGGAATCATGGCCTCTAAAGGGCTTATTTTGCCATCAGCACTGACAAAATTCATACAGTGAAAAAATTTGCAGTCACGTTCACCAGTTATTGTATATTTTCTCTGCACTGACCACAAAAGTATAGCCAAAGATACCTGTCATTTAAAGCACACACCAGTGTGCTGCAAGCAGACCAGCAAACTGGGGCTCCTGGACACAGTAAAGTCTCACCAGCACATCTGAACCCTGCACAAAGTGCTATTAGCGTCTGATCAAATATTAATGGAATGTAGTCGTACAGCATCTAACTGGGGAAAGGCCATTAGCAAATCACAATTTTTCTGCCAAAAATACCTAGCACAGCACAATGCTGCTTTCTGCCCTATTTAATATGGATTGTAAACAGGTTAGTAAGCAGTCTGAAAGCCCCAGCTCGTCCCAGTGGCAGGGCCTAGTGCCCTCTCTGCTTTTAAAACCCAGTTACACAGCCTGGGAGACATGAGCACTATCCATTTAAAGACAAGTGAGACACAAGCATTCAGTTTTAACCAGCAGGTCCATCTGAGGACCTTCCTCAGCCTCACGGTACCTCGCGCATTCTCTTGGCAGGCCATGGCTTCTGAGGCTTCACGCTACGCTGGTCTCAAAACCTGCCTCTCCACACTGAGAGGAACGCTGCTATCCCCGCTGACTAGATTCTCACTGGAGTTCCATCTGTACTTTAAGCACCCACACACCACAGAACGTTTATTTGGTCATTTTTGCAAACACCCTTCACATGTTCCCAGAGCAAAGTTGTCCTAATGCCCTTAGCAGTTGCACAGCTTTTTCTCGTTATGCCATGTGTTGGATACATTGCCAACATCTGAACCCTACCACCTGAAGAGCACAGGTCTAGGGCCTCAGAGGTAAAACGGAGATCACTTGGATTTTGCTAGCTTACAGGGATCATACAAGGTTGAAGGAAAGCTCTAGCACTTTCATGGATGGGGCTGAGCAAGTCCTTTGTAACTATTGTTTGCAAAATAAGAACTGTTCAGGTGGTATTTCAACTACTTAAACACCTGAATCCACTCTGGTGAAAGACCCTAGTGAGGAGAGGGAGAGTTTAAATTCCAGATCAGAAAGTTTAAATTCCATATTTTACAACAACTGCAGAACGTCTCCCACTTGACACAAAAACACAGGAGTCCCTACACTGAGCATCACAGCTTCTCTTCCTTCCCTTGTATAGAAGAACGTGAAGCTGTGATGAACCTTCCCACAAAAAAGGGGCAGCCCTGGGCTTGCACCCTGCATCTCCAGAGGACGCTCCAGCACTCAACGCTGTGCCAGGAGAGCGCTCTCTCAGTCTCTGACAGAACAGTGTAACAGCACGCCGGCAGAGATGCTGATCTCTAAGCATCTCTTTTAGCTCAGCTCTCCAAACATGCCTTGGAAAAAGCTGCACCCTCTAATTATCAGGCTCCTGATCCATCCACACTTCCATGACTCACAGTGATAATTCACTTAAACGATTCATTATGTGACAATAATGGGGTCACTGTCATGGACAGTCAGGTGTAAAATTTACTTCTTGTCTTCTCACACTCAAACTCTCAACTTTTTTTCCACAAATCTCTCCTGCTAAAAGTGCCCTCTATGTTTTCACATTTCATTAGAGTACTTACATGTTTTAAAGTACTCACAGGAGTGGTGGATGCCAAACAAAAGATCCTTGCCCGAGGAATGTGCAACTCAAAGAGGTAAGGGTGAGGTGCTGCCCCATGCACACAGATGGCTGACACAGCTGTCTGTATGTGAGAAGCCTATGTAATCAAAAAGAATACCAACCCAGGAATAGCTTTACATAAGCTGAAGAAGCTGGGCATGAAGAAGCCCCAGCTCCCTCCAACCCTTTACAACCTCCACCAGTTTCTCCAGACACTTCCTCTCTAATGATTTGTATTACTCTGCTTCCAGTACTTTCATGCTAACAGAAAGCTGGTAGCCTCTGAAGTGATTAGAAATGAGGCATGCAAACTGGTAGAGCACCATTACATCAACAGCTCCCCAGGGCTCTGTGAGAACTGTTTCTCCCACCTGGTACCTGGGATAATCAGCACTGCAAACAGTACCACGTGCTAAAGTACGAAATTAGACTTAGTGAAATTATGCTCCCGAATTCTACCACTTATTCATGCTTTGTCTGCAGTTTCATTGCACGTGAAATTTCTCCACGTGGTCCAACTTCTTTGATTTCTTCATTGAATTTTTGAGTAACTGAACAATCAGTGTCAGAAATTTTTGCTTTAGCTGATGCTTCCGTGATAAATAAGTCATGCTTAATGCTGAGAGAGAAGGAAGAAAACAGATTTCCTCTTCCTAAGCTTTGTCAGTGTAGGATTAGCCTATTAGGAAATGAAAGCCAAGGAGTATTGCACTGCACAGACCGGATTCAGGCACTCTTTAGCAGCAGCCATCCTGTGAGAGTATAAGCTTTATGCACAGATATACTTGATCCTAGCTTACACTTGTAATTATTTGTCATTGCTCATCTCCATAAAAATGAAAGGATTTACATTTTTAAATAACTATTTTAGAATAACAGGCAAGATTTTTATGAGTTTTCAAAAGTATCTTCCAAAATGTATCTTAAAAGGCAATTTAAAATGTTCAGGCTGTACTGTCTCAATTGTTAGCACAGAGAAGCAAACAAACCAATATTAATCCTCTTTATTTTACTATTGCATTTATACATCCTGCATATTTCTATATTTAGTTACACAGCTTTTAAATTGATAAATGCAGAGCTGCAAGCACTATTGTAACGTTGCATCTAGGACTCCCACGCCATCTCTCAGGGGTCACAAGGAAGATTACAATACATATTTTCTTCTGTACTATTGAACTCTTCTTCTGCGTTTTTTCAACTTTCTTCTGGAGCATTTGAGAACAAAATTGATCAAATAAAGCTCTACAATTAATTCCCACTGCAGTGATTGCAACAAATTTGAGTATGATAGATCTAAAACGGACTAGTGCTTCAATGTTCTGGCTTTCCACAGTCAGTAGTAATAAATCCTAACTCATTCTTTGAAATCAGAACCAGGCTGCTGATGCAGACAGCTCCAGTTTCACCTGGGAGGTAATGAGGTGAAGTCATTGCACAGGAGAGGAGAAAAACCCAGCGAGCTGACACTGCACTATTTAACTCAATGGCTCCCTAGAGAGAAGCATTGACAGCAGGGGTGCAGCTGAAAAGTGAAACCCTGCTTTGTGTAACACTCCTTCTGTGCCCTATCAGAATAGCAAATAGCTAAAAGGCCACAGAGGAATACAACTACATCAAAGCAACCTGCACAGGTATACTCTTGGTGGTCAGCAGACAAGAATTCAGCAGGTTTGTGGGTTGGCACAAGGGCTTGTCCCTTGAATTTCATTGGAAATCAGTCTTCTCAATACTGTCTGCCCGGACTGTGTGGTGTTTTATAATACTGGTAAATCAAAGTCCTTGTTTTTAAATTCTAGACTACTTAAAGGGTGGCTGGTAACAGCATTTAACATTTTTAAATCTCTCCTTGCTACTCTGGAGTGCCTTTTTCACTATCTAAATATAAATTTAAAAAATCTGTAGACAGTGCAATGAAGGAAGTCTGAGTTTTGGGGGGTTATTTTTGCAAATATCTCCTGTATTTCATTAAATGATTTTGTATGGTTGGGAACACTTAGAACATCTAATGTCGTATGATTTCTCAGATGTAAAACAGATGAAGTCATTCCATAGTCTTTCACCCCATGGAAAGCTTTCTCTTGTCTCTGTTCCTCTCTTTTCACAAAGTGTGCTGAAATATATTTATGAACTCTATCCCACTGTCATAGTGTCCAATTAGCTCAAAAGTTTCTGCATGAGAGATGACCTGACAGTCACGCAACACAGTCATGAATACTTCTTCTCCATAGGAAACCAGACTAAAATTATACTAGAAACATATCCAACAGTAACTGCATTTCCCTCATTCTAGTTTTTGTGCTTATTACCAACAATCTGCAAGACTATCACTCCTAAACCTTCATTGCTGGTCTTGAGAACACTTCCAGCAGAGACACTGCATCACAGCACTAAGCCAAGTAGAACAGACGTGCTGGGATATTAGCATGCTAATGCCCACAGCAAACCTTCAACAGCAGAAGGAAGAAAGTGGGCTCCTCCTGACTGCCAGTGTCTTTTGAGAGGAGGGAGAATTGCCCATCTGGCTTGATGCAAGGAAGTCACCAGCACAGAAGCAATTGATCCATCATCTGCCATGTTTGTAAGCTTGATAGCAAGCTGCACAGCCTGAATCTGCATCACTCCAGTTAGTGAATCACTGGAAAATTCCTCCCAGCTGGGGGTTGCTGGACTGCATTGAGACAGACATCGTTAATCAGACTGTCCCCAGTCTTAATCACACTATGGATACTAATAAGAGGATGGAATACAGAGAACTACTTACAAAAAAAAAAATGCACTTCTTAATCTAGTTTAAATTCTAAGTGCATTAGGTTTAAAAGCAAGCACATAGCAAGGAACCTATACTGTTTCCCCACATATCAGGAACATGTCGTCACCGTCTTCTCTTGGCTGTCTCATAAGCATTGGAACAATAGCTGGAAGAGCATTCCTCACGATATGGGAGAAAGTGTAGGATGCAAGCAACACTTATTTTTTTACTCTTAGTACATCTCAAGAGTTTATTAGATTTATTATTAGATGTGTTCTCTAAAAAGGAGCTTCAGTGTCAAAACAGAAATAGAAAGAAAATGCAGGAATTGAAGCGTCAATTGACTAAGCATATATGCTTAGACCTCTGTTTGAATTTAAGATTTGCTTTTTGTGCTCTGGGAAATTCTAATAACACTCTAATGCAATTTTTAATTAACAGATATGTATTTACACTTTCAGCTAAATTAAGGAAGAGTTTTTTGTCTGGGAATTACATGATTTTTCATTTCATTTCTCAGCGGATGTGAACTGAATGCATGCAGCACTGATTTTCTTTCCAAGTGACCTTATCTAGAAGGCTTTCAGTCTTACATTCCTTCTTCATTTACAGTTGTTCACTTCAAAAACTCACTTATCTAGAAAATAATGAAGTGTTTGTATTAGAATCATTGTATTGCTTTCATATACAAGAAAGCATGCTTTCTTTAGCTATTAAGCTGTCATTCCTTATATGCATTATCTTTAGTCATAAAAATTGTTTTAAACCACGGACTGTGCATTTTGGTATCTTTTCATCATATTTTTCACTTAATACTCTGGAATGATTAAGAGTTTCAATGAATCTCCTCTCATCCAAATTACTTAGTACAGTCTTTTCTTTTTTTTTTTTTTTTTTTTTTTACTTTTAAAGGCTGATTTTGTCCAATATATAATCAGCTAAACAGTTCACCAACAGAAATAATGGTGAAAACAATGAAAATTGAATTTAGAAATGAGAATACATAGAAGCTAGACATAACACAAATAAGTGTATTATCTGTTCCATGCACCATAACGAAACCAAGGTTCAGCTCCTGCAATTCGAACAATTTGTGGCAGCAATAACAAGGATATCACTCCTTGAAAATTCTCAGAGCCTGCTCTTCTGCCGGTTTAACAGATCATGCAACCAAAGCTCACTTACAAACAGAATGGACCAAATTCTACCAACTGCATGATTAGGCTGTCAAGAATGGCATTCGGTATATAAACCATTTTGTACTTGCTGGCAAGGACCTTGGATAAAAGGAGGTCAGTGTTTCGAACTCCAGTAGCAGTAATAAATAATAAGGTCTTTTGTTAAGTTTCCCTGGTACAAATATACAAGTGTCAGCACAGTGAAGCCAGGTGACTGCTTCCCTGTGACTAACTGATCCCACAGTGTGAAAACCTGACTTTCTCTCCAGAGACCAGGCAAATAACCTTGATTCATATTAATTCTGGGAAATGGCCCACAGAGAGATTCATGTCTGTCCACTGCTATAGACTCAAACAGAATGAAGTAGAATTAGGAGCTGCACTTAGAATATTATTAGGAGAAGACTACAGAAGAACAAGTTATCAGTGGTCTCCACACCTCCACTTATTGAGTAAGCAAGATCTGGTCATATTTTGAATCTTCGCTCACACTTCACTTGGAGAAGAAGTGAGTCTGCCCAAATACAATATATTCTTATTAGGCCATATTTCAAAAACAAACAACAACAACAACACAGCGTAAAGACTAAGCAAATTGCTTACTCCAACTTCAGATCAGCTCTTTTGCAGTTTCAGACTAATGGGAAGGAACAACAATATGGAGTTTGGTTTCATCCCAGGCTGCTGGGGCCTGCCTGCTCCCAACCACATAGTCACAGTATTACACGTATACTCACCTGTAAATTAATGCAACTGATTGTTCCATTTCACAAATCACATCCAGCTTCATGCTGGCACCATTTCCAGCAAAACCAGCTGATTTTCTTTTCATTTATGCCTGAACTCAGCACAAGACTTTCTAGGATGACTGATCCAACATTTGAAAGCCAGCAGCCCTGAGTCAGAGCCTGCTTGATGCCACAAGACAACAAGATCCTTCAACGCCCATGTAAGCCTCTCCCCCTGACCCTTGTCTCCAGCACATTTGACCCTCTGAAGCTTCATGAATTCCCCTTCCCTCAAAAAAATTATTTTTGTATTTTTTTATTCCCTTCATTTTAGCTCCTTTATCCATGGTGACATGTATATGTCAAGCACTGAATGAGAATTCAAATTTAAGTATGTAGAAACTGCATTCAAAAAACACAGGCCTGAACTCTTCCATCCCCCAGCATCTTATCAACATATTCCTCCAGATCTTCCAGTTTTCCCCAGCCTTGTCTAAGTGGGGGTCATTTCCACACCTAACATTCAACCGTAACCATTCGTTGTCGTATCTTGCAGAAGTTTCCATTCACTGCTCCTCTACATTAGACCTGTAACACAACTTTCTCCAAAACTGACAAGCAGAAGAAATGGAGATGACCTAAAGAGAAGAGTTGTGGGGCTGGGGCTGCACAGGAGGTATGATGAGACTGTTAGCTTAGCTATGCTGTGCTAAAGACTTTCAGAGAAAGATTTCAAAGCTGTTGTAACTTTCATCAGGGATGAGGGCAAACTGTCCCAGCCAGTTTTTCTATGCATATTACCTGCAAGAATCATGACTACCTCCACTAAGCTTTCACAAACACTTACAGGGATGAATCTCTGGAACAAAAGATGTTCCAAACCACCCCTGCTCAGAGTATGGGGTAACGCAGGGCTGAAGATCAGCAGCAAACCCACCACCCACATCAGTATGCCTTGCTCAAGAGCTCATGTTCTCACACAACTGCAACATATTTTATAAACAAGTTTATCAAAACAATGAAATTTCCATGTCTCTGTCACAAATGGTATTGAAAAACAAAGCAATCTGGATTTTTTTTTTCTCATTTTCTCTTTTCTTCTCCTCAGGGGCTGTCATATCTGCAGTCACACCACTGCTTTCACAGAAACGTCAGCATTTCCTTTTTCTGCTATCACTACCTAGTTACAGATTGCTGTCAGAAGAAAAAAATTGTAAATAAGATGAATGGCCCTGCCTAATAACTTTGCTTCACACTCCCTACACTAAATCTTTGACTGTGAGGTTTTCACAATTTCAAGCACAAATTTCGATCTTTCACCAAAGCAGTATAACCATTCCTCAGAATAAGAAAAATGTCATGTCTGTTGGAAAAAAATGCTGCTTTTCTTTAGAAGTCCCTAGTTTTTCTACCTCAACCCCCACCCCTGAAATTCATATGTGAGACTTCTACAGCACTGCTTTATCTGACACCAGAACCAAGGAGAGGCGCTCAGGTAGGCTCAGCAAACACCAATACAAAGAGGAGACCCACGGGATGTTGCCTATCACTGTAGGCTGTACAGCTGTTACCCAGCCAGGGTCCTGAATGGGAGGTGGGGCCTCAGGCAGGACACAGGCTGCTTCTCAACAGCCCGCTACCTGGATAACCCTTGTTTCACTTGCTGCAGCAGTGAGCAGTGCACTGAAAATGAGGTAGAGCTTTACAGGGCACACAAGAGGATTTTGTGATTCAGATAACTGTGTTATCTGTTTCCATCCCTGCCCAGACTGCAAAGGGATGTGCAGTCAATCCAGTAGATGCGACCTCACAAAGCCCTTTCTCGAAATCAACATGAGCTCACCCTGCCTGTGAGACAATCCGAGATCATGTACTATCATAGCACAAAGCCCAAATTAATACACCCTGCATAGCAAAGCTGGCACTCCCATTGCACATAGGTACCTGAAGTCCATGCAGTGCAGTATTTACTGAAGAAGAGAAGCAAGAATGCATGTTTTTCTACAGTTCCAGAGGCCAGAACAAGCTTCACTGCACACCCACCCAGAATCAAAACATCCTGCATGCTCTATGTACTGTGTAGAGGTCACCTCTGTCCCTGCCTGCTGCCTTTGCTGATGGACAATAACCACTGCAGTACTTTCTATGTGTCTGTATTGCAATAAAAATACCCCCCATATCTCTGCATGGCCTAGCAAACACAAGGCGTGTTGCACACTTACATTTTACTAGCATGTCTACTGTCTGCTTTATTTTTAAACAGGCAACAACTGCATTTCATTTGAGCAACCATTTCCCTTTGTTCTTATTCCAGGGAAAAACTATTTTCATAGAGGTTGATAGAAACAGAATAAAGGATGCTATTTCTTAGGAATCCTGTGAAATTCACAGCATTCAGAGTTAACAAAAATAGGAACCAGCCAATGAACATTTCATATAATTTAGCCCAAGAAATCAGAAATGAGTGTTGGGGGGTTTGTATGCTCTGAATGACTCCAACAACCTTAGAATAAAGCTCTGTATAAAGTTTGATGATCAGATGACAGATCGAGGTGACGAGAAGCAAGTGTCCTCAATCACCCTGAGCTGTCATTTTTCTTCCCATTCATGTGATCTGTGACCCCTGGCTGCAGTGATCATACACTTCAGCTTCTCTTTTATCCAAAGACATCCTTGAGAAGGTCACAATGGGTGAAGTGCTATTGCTTAGATATAGCCTCCTTCTCCTTTTGTGTGGCGATTCTCTGAAATACTCATAAAATATGCATGTCTCAAGCTTCTTTGTGGCACTGACTATTGTGCCAGTTAAATGAAGGAAAGCAGTGCAAGAGCAACTTTAAAGGCACACTGTCAACTGGTAGGAGGCCTTAAGAACTGACTCAAGTTCATCATGACTCTGGAGGGTGGGATATTAACCAACTCCAATAACCACAGAAATACATGCTGCAACAATTAAACTTCAAATCAGAATAATTTGAATTCCTTCAAATTATCTGTCATAGCTATCAAGCTCCTTTCCAGACAAGAGTGTGCTAAAGAATAAAGAAGCTGAGCAGTTCTGCCCTACTCAACTCTGCAACATCAAAATTATGTGTTTTTGTTAAATTACTCTAAAAGTTCCTCTATTTTTGTAAAAACATCACCAATCAAAGGTCTTTGTCCATGTTACTGTGGCTGTCTTCTTAAAGACAAGCTCTAATGCAGTATAACACCACAATGTTCAAGCACATGTTTAATTATGGAAACTTTCTAGTTTCAGTGACGACAAAGCTCTCAGAAGGCAACCCAAGCATTCAGCCTCACAGGATCCAGGTCTCAGTCCTCTCAGGAACACATCCAAAAATGGCACGTTGACTACAGCCTTAGCATTTCTTCCATTACTACAATTGATAACCTATCTACACATCCCAGGCAGAAAATGAATTTGAGTCATGATGCTAAATGCTCTAAACTTATTCACAACCTCCCTAGTTAGCAAGAGCTAACTAGGCATCTGCACTCTTCAAACTGCTTTGAACTGCAGAAGGCACATACCCTGGACCTCCCCATGCCCGGTGTGCAGGCATCATGTAAATCCCAAGAAAGAGAATTATCCATAAGGCACTCAACTCTATACACAGAAATAAAGGGTGGGGAGAGGTGGGGAGCACTCCTCAGCCAAGTAGCTGAGGCACCATCAGAATGGAAGATTCACTGTACAAGACAAAGAACCTAATGTGACTACAGCCCTGTACACAGTATAGTAACAGTGCTGAGAGCAGTTGGAGAAAAGCAAGCCTCCTCCCTCATTGTTGTCCTCCCTGACCAGGTGAGTACAGGATAATGCTTACTCCAAAACTTTTCTCCTGTCCCCTTCATTTCCAATCACTTGCTATGCAGTGGCATTAACTAGAACAGAAATTAGCATCTCAGCTAAGAACAGCACTATCCTGGTGGCATGTTGTTCCTCTGATTTGAGCAGATTTATATTTACTCAGAAAAAGAAATACTGGAAACAGGTCCCCTTCATCCTGCGCAAGAGTTTTAATTACTAAGCCATTAAAAAGTAAGATTACCTGCAGCAGCACTTCCTCCAGCTGTGTTTTAAATTAAGAGTGAGAGATGATGAGTTCAACAGGAAAAAAAAAGGCACATATGGTTTTCTGTAAAAAGGGGACTCAGCGGTGTGTAAAGAAACCTCTCTGCCACCTTAGGAGACTTGTCACAAGTCCTGCAACAGGCCAGCAGCAGAGAGGAGATTTGAATCAAATCAATCTCCTAACCCAGCGCCCTTTCTGCTGCATCTTCCTGCTGGAGCTCAGCCATTTGCAATGCTCCAGCTTTACAAGAGGTTGATTTGCTTAGTGCTGAGGCCCTTCTGGAGTTGTCTTTTTGGATAACAATCCAAGAAGTACACACATACCATTCCTTCCCTGCCAGTTTGATTTCTACACGCCCTTTGAAGAAAAGGACAAAGGAAAAGCAAAGTGGGGGAAGATTTTGAGCCCACCCACCCGGGCCTCCAGGGCACCTTCCCACAGTGCCTGTCTACAGTCAATTGATAAAAGCAAAATCATTTTTGCTGTTATCACTTTCTTCCTTTTTTAGAAGGAAAAGACAGCTCACTAAAATATGAGCATCTAATCTTGTAATTCACATACTGTGCAATCACTATCCAGCTTCTCGGGCTTTTGTTACAGCTGTTAACATCCTCCCTATAGCTCCTGGAAGGGGAAAAAAGGCTTCTTATTTTCAGACATCAGCTCTTCAGCCTTTCAAAGACTTCTCTGACACAGCTAACTGGCAAAGAGTCTCTCCTGGATTGTTGTCCAAGGAACTTGGCAGACACATGAATGGCATCTGCTAATGCCAGTGGAATAATCTATACTTTATCACAATCATCTTCCACCTTCCCCTGTCCCCCAAAAGGAGAGCTTAAACTAACCCTCACTTGCTTAAAGATTTTCCCTCTCCTTTATAACCTCTCTCTAATGTCTACTTACAACTGCGTGGCTCAGAACATTTTCTCAGTGTACAGAAGATAACACACTGATAGATTGTAGGATAGTCTTAATGCCAGAAAATTTGGAGTGACTCATCTTTGTGAAAGCAAGCCATGTGAGTCACAGCCATGATGACTCAGAAGCCTGAGGAGAAGGCACCTTTCTGGGAGAAAGAATCAAAATCGTCCTACTTTCTCAAACACGTAACTCAGAGAGTAGCTTTCCATAAGGGTAGATTTTTGTGGGGGAAGAGAGGAGGAATTACATCATCAAAAAAAGAAGGGACAACATGTAAATGAATAGCTCAAAAGAAAACCACCACTCACATTGTGAGTCACCATATTTTTATTATCAGGCATCCTATTTAATAAATAACATCATTCTTCTCTTGTTCTGGCAAATTAAATTGTGCTAGGCTTTTTCCTAAATTGCTTGATTGCCTGACTTCATTGACCATTCAATAATTACTTCAGCCACCTAATCAAGAGTGACCACCAGGAAAATGAAACTGAAAAGACCCACAGTTCATTAAAGCCATCAGCAGAAGTGGACAAATATGAAACAGTGAATAATGTGTGGCAATGTTTTTGGATGTAAACATGATGCATGATCTGTCATGCATCATTTGGTGGTAGAAGAAATACCACAACAGATCATCTGAAACAAACAGTATGAACTTATAAGTCCTTATAACTTTACATATACCTTATAACTTTATATATACAGGAAATTTTAACTGCTTAGGAATTGTTCATAAATCTAGATTAGTAAGCATTCAAACGTGCTGGTAGAAGATCTGCATATTTCCATCCATGGATCAAATGTGGTCCAGGCAATATGAGCCATAAGGCAAAGCAGCTACAGAAGTGAGAAAACGCATTTAATAGAAAAAATCATTGACTACAGAGACAGATAATTTGGAAAAGCCCATCTAATTAACTGTCCTGATCCACCACATTTCAGCTACCTTACTCCTCCTCCAGCACCAAGGGAGGTGCCTCAGCACAGTTCCTCATGCCCACGACCTCAGTGCCAGGACAGGATGGCACCGTGCCAAAGCTGAGGGCACACTGAACCACCTTTCACAGCTGTTCAGAGTTCATTTTGTTGCCTGATTAAGGCACTCCACTCCCTCATGCTTTTTATCTTTCTTCCATATGTTTTTAAAAAACTCTCCAAGTAGTCTCTCCTGTGATCTCACCTTCAAAGCTCCTACTTTCCCTTTCTAAACACTATAAAGATGGTCCCGTTCATTTTTTTCACTGCTGTGAATGGGATCTGCCGTACTGTTAGTAAAGTGCTTTTGAGTGCTTCTAGCATTAGAATTACTTTCTTCAGGTTTCAGCCCTTCTTGCCATGTTTGGCTTTAGAAGTTTGATTTCTTCCTCAGATTAACCATGACGCTTGTGACTGTTCTGGCCATGACCTCAAAGCATCACTATTCCTTTAAACAGAGTATTTATCAGTTATATTTAATACTTTCTCTTCAACCTGCTTTCCATTTCCCTGAAATTCTTGTTATGCTTTTACTCCCCATTTTTGTCATAGAATTACGAAGTAATGCAGCTTACCTTAAAACCCCAGCAGAAAGGTTTATGCTCATGTGTTTTGTTCAGGCAGACTAGGAGCATGAAAATGAGCTTGGTCCACGTGACTTCCTGAGGCCTCCTGCAGTCTGAATTACTCTATGACTCAACCAAATCAATAGTTACAGCAGCTTAAATAGAGAACAAGTTCTCGTTATCCCCACCATAACTTGGGTGTTTGGCTCATACTGAAGAGCACATCCATAACGCACAGGCCATTACCCAAAAAGAGCTACTTTAAAAGACTTCAGCACCCACATTTTCTCAAGGAGAGGATGCATCAGAGCAGGAAGAACAAGGAGGCTCCACAGATTCCATCCAAAACCCCACCTACTGTAGATCACTCTAATACTCAGCCTGTGGCCAAGGCCACTGCAGCTCCAGGGACATTCTGCCTCTGCCACATCTGGGCCGCTCCACCCGCAGGCAGCTCTCCGCAACCAGCTGGCTTCGCACTAAAACTTAAGGCACAAACACTGCAGGTGTCATTCCTGTCCCTGATCCTTTCTCTGTCCCATGGCAGGGGTATCCGATAGCAGAGACAGCCATGCTTGAAGCTACTGCGTAAAGTTCTGCCAGCAGACATCTGCCAGAATGTAGAATTTCCCTTGATTAGAAGTCAGATACATCGTCTTCCCATAGATGCAGGCAGTGCAACACTCTCCTCCTGCACTTCTATTATTACTGCAAAGGTATTTATAGAGCTTGGCAGCATTTCCCACAGTGACCAGTTCTTGTACATATTTCAACTACAGGATGTCTCAGCTTGGTTCACCTGAGAAGGCCTGATAATGAGAGCTAAGTGCCAGCTCCCTCGAAAATCAGGTCACACTAAGGAGGCTCAGGTTGCCCATTGCCCTCCCCCCATTCTAGCGTTTGACCTGGCTCTCCCTCTCCACCTCACCAGGTCAGAGCTGCAGCAGCTGTGAATCAGCAAAATTCCCGCTGGCTAACAGAAATGTTAGAACCATCTCCTGCTTGGTTTTCTGCTTCAGATATTACAGACATATTGCCCTTCAGTTTTCTCTTTGCTTTCCATATTTTTTTCTCACCTCTCGGAAACAGATTGAGGTCACACTGCAGAGTACTTATCTTGAAGCAGCAAGTAGAGGCAACTTAGAAGAAAAAGCATAAAATAGAAGTTCAAGCCAAGCCAATCATATCTGCTACGCTACATAGGTGATGATACAGGGATGGTTACTTTATTGACATACACTGTCATAGGCAGTGGTTTGGGGATTGCTTTCAGGAAGAAGCAATTGATGAGACTCACAAACACCCCCTGACATAACTATTTATATTAATAAAAATCCAACTTCCTGAGCACAGGAGTCGAGCAGCAGCTGCCAGAGGTGTGCTCATGCTGCAGAACACAGCACAGCCCGGGGAATAACAGCTCCGCTCCAGTTTGCAACAGCACACCTGTGCAGGTTTGCATGCTAACTCCTCCAATACTCCTTAAATCCTTTAACCCTAAGTCTCATTCCCTATGCTCTAAGTCCAAGAAAATGTTGCAATCCAGCTGCTCCCCACCAGCACTGGAAGTGACGCTGAGATGCTCCAATACAGCAAGGTAGCTTCCCAAGTCAAAAATGCATTTCCTAAATTGGACTTACCTTCCTATTTAGGCATTTCCAGAGCATCTTGCCGCTATTAAGTAGCTTGCTTTGAAAGCATTGTCTCCTATTTATTTCCATGGAAATAACTGACACAAAGAGCACAATAACACTATATGACAGTGAAAACTGTCAGCTACAATACACTATTTCTCAACACAGTCACCACCACAAGCTATGCATTTTTGCCAGTGATGAACGCCAGCCTGCATGTCGTGCTCATAAAACTTCACGAGCACAAAGGACCCGCTGCCACCACTGCTGAAATGCACCTCTGTATGTGCTCACATACACTGCGTGGTCTCCATAAACGTTCATCAAAAGTCAATGAATGTCAGTGGGTGCAGTTTTTTCTGCATGGAAGAATTCAGTTCCATACCTTAGCTTCATGTGCACTTCCATGTCAGATGCACATCCACCTCTGACGTTGTGGACCAACATAACAGGATAGGAGGCATTACTTTCAAAGCAGCCCTTGTATTACTCAAAATGATTTACATCCCTTGTATTACTCAAAATGATTTACATCCCTTGTATTACTCAAAATGATTTACATGAGAGTTCAAGCACTACTGCAGCGTAAGAGTGGATGTGGGAACATAGCAGTCACTGTAGCTTAGCCTGTTTACACCTTAGGAACACGTGCACATGTTCTTAGGGAGTAGCAACTCCCTAAGTTACTACTTCAGTGGTCCCAAGAGTAAGGTGACAGGACAGGCACAGGCCATCTATACCCCAGCTCAGGCTTTGCTGCCTGTCTCCCTTTGTCCACACACCTCTGCTCTTTCTTCAGCTCCTATCATTCCCTCTAGAGAAAACAACTCAGAGATGCTGAGCGAACAGTGAAAATGCCTACTGTCCCCTGCACTATACCTTCAGAAGCAGCAGCTGTTAAGATCCTGAATTACATCAATGACAAAAATGGACATTAATGCACAGTAGTAATTCCTTTAGAGTTCAAAGCCACAATGAGACCAAGACACTTCCAGGAGACTCCAGGCACAGTCCAAATCAGAAGGCATGATGAGCACACTATGTCTAGATCTAAGGTCTTGATACTATTTGACATTTAATTACTTCAGAACTTAACTCACAAAGGCTATGTATTTTAATTATAAAGCTATTTATAGCCTTCATAAGAGGATAAAACTAAGTCCCTTCTGCCTACCCCTGGCTGCTGAGCAAATGGATGTTAAAGATCGTCTGGCATTCAGCAACCAGGATAACCCTACTTGCTTTTCCAAAACAATTTTGCCCTCAGAACTAATTTCACATGTGCTGACTTCATACATATCATTATGCTCATATAAAACAAATCCATGCATAATGTTAGGGACGACTGTCTACACCTTAAGGTTCCATGGAGTATAATGTCACATTGGAAATAAAAAGCTAACTGCTCAGTTTTCAATGGTTAAAAATACATTTCAGAAGTGTTGTCACTACAACAGTTGTATACATAATGTATCTATAACTTTAAATGTCTGTTCTAATCTAAAGAAAATTCAAAGGTATACTTTTCATAAAATGCTGTTTACTAGAACAGTAAAGATGCGGAAGAATGTTATATGGTGCTTTTTCATGTGCACACAGCCAGCTGAAACATAATGAATAGTTATTTGGAAAAAAGGAGCAGCATACTAGGATTTACCTTTGAGCATCCCAGGCACAGGGCACCTCAGTTGCAAGGACCCAGGGAAGCCAGCAGAATTGCAATTTCAGACATTATCTCCATAAAAGCACTTGTACAGCTTAATTCTTACAGAGCAGTTAGCCATACCTTCCTGCACTAATAGAGCTATTCTACATACCCTCCCATCATACACCAGTTCTACAATTCCCAGTTCAAAATATACATTCATTCTGCAGTCTTAAATTCTCACTTTTGTGGCAAGAATTAACGTCTTCTTCCCTATCCAAGAGTTTGACAAATAGAGCTTCAAGAAACACCCTGAGCAGCAAGCAGAAGTTTCAGAACATTTGGATAGGGTTGCTTAAATAAACGTTGAGGGCATCTGTTCTGAAAACTGAACCAGTCTTTGTGGGCTTACATGAGTAATGCACTAAAAATGGATCATAAGCAGCCAAATTCTGTTCTCAATCAAATTTAAACGCCTCTGATTTCAGCACTACTACCCTAATTATCTCAGCTGATCTGCATCCCTTCTACCCGTTGGCAAAGCAGCTACAACATTCACTGCACAAGGTGCTTTCTGCAGCTGAAATTCTCTCCTTGCATTGTCTCTTCACTGGTGGTTTTGCTTCCTGCTAGTCTTCTGCCTACTGTTATTTAGTCATTTCACTTCACACATTTTTCATCAAGTTGAGAATTACAGTCTGAAAAAAGTGCACGAGGCACAAGGCCCAAGTGGAGGAAGACTGGCATTAGCATACATTTAATCCACTCCAATCACACCATTGCTCAGTGTAACAGAAGAATACAGCCAGTCCCAGCCATGAGTAACAGGGTAGAATAGATTACCATAGGAACTAGGGAATTTCTCATTGATTAGTCTTTAATTTCAAATCACAGGTTTTTCCTCAAAGATGTACAGGAGTTCAGCTGTAATTTATCAGACCTGACGGCTTTTACTTATGTACTAGAAAGATGAATTTCCTCCACAGCAGGAATTACTGAGTGACATTTTGTGCTCTGAATTATGCAGGCGATCAGAGCAGTTATTCGCATCTTCTCTACATGGCCTTGAAGTCAGTGAGTCATGGCTGAGGCTACAGATTCTAATTTGATGTGGTCAAGACTTTTCAAATGAATTTCTGACTTTACAGACCAGCCTCTGCCTGAAAGAATTACAAGGCAGGAAACATTTCATCAGGTTATCAGTTCCCAATTGATTTCAACTGTTAGTATTCTTTGATAGGAACAGATTTAATCCAAGTCCAGAATTTCATGTAGACACAAGCCACAGTCCTAACATAAAGCAATAATTGGTCTTAGATTCTGTGAAGAAAAAACAACAAAATCCACCATAATTTTTTAAACAACACCAACACGTTAATTCCTATTATTTCTAACATGTAGTAATCTTGAGACAGAGAAAAAGAAAATAATTACTGTGTTCTTTTTATGTATTTGAATACTTCAAAGAAAAAAAGTTACACAGAGTAAGACTCTGAATTCAAAATTCCACAGCTGCTCACTAAAAATCACTGAAGTCAGGAGAAGTTAACAGCTCACAGGCCATCATCAACAAAAACATCCCCCACTACAATTCTCAATTATCAAATGGCAGGGAGCATTTTATTTTACTCCTGGCAAGTAGCAAAATATCAGACAATAGAATCACATAATTTCATTTTTATAACATTTTTATATTCCTTCCTTCTCATTTCAATTTCAATATGATATTAGCAACCAATAATTCAAGAGCAGCTAGAAATAGAAACCAGATCCTTGCACCATCTAAGAATAGCTAAGCAGCCATTTCAAAGGTTATGAAGCATTAACCCTCTCCTTCAACTTAGTAAGACAGGAAGTATTATCTACAGGATCCTTTGCTCATACCTGAAAGGGGAGGAGAGAGGCAAGATTAGAAGAAGACGTTAATAGGTCCTACCTCTCAATTCACAGTAAATAAATATTTTGGCAAAGACATAAATAATACAAGGGTATCTATGAATTTCTAAGTATTATTTATATACTTTTGCTAAGCTCTATTACTATTAATCTCTTTCAGTAGTACCACCATAAAGCTTCCTTCAACAAAATGAAGTGTAATCCTTGTCTCATTGCTTTTCACACCACAGTAGTCAGCATAATGAGAAAATACCACTGAAACTAAATTTGACCAGAAGAAGTATTGAAAGACCAACCTCAATCCTTCTGTGAGCAACACACTCCAGTGACAGCAAGAGGGGATAAACATGAGGCTCTATTTTGGCCTGATCTAGAGCAAATAAGTCTGTTGAATTCAATTAAGATGTTCTTGCTTTCTGTCTCACTCCAGAAGATTCTCCAAACTGATATAAGATCAGTGAGATAAGATCAGAAACTTTCAGAAATTCTCACAGAAACAGTAGAGAAGTTTTATCAAACTTCCAGTGACACCAGTAGATCTGACGCACCAAATCTGAAATCTCTTGTGATTTGGTACCTACACAAAGATTTCTCAAAAAGACAACAATTTTTCATTTTAACACCTGGACTTTAGCACTCTTATTCTGTCCACTAGTGGTCTAAAGCAGTATTCTGAATTTTGCAGTTCTACAACCCAGTCCAAGCTTTTGTAACAAACCACGCTCAAGTCTTTTTTCAAATCCAATGCTGCAGGAGAACCCAGATCACTTTCTCCATACAAGAGCAAGGATTTGTCACCACTTTCACATTACTGCAAAGACCACAGAAAGTCTTATGGTCTTTTAACCAATTTCTTCCAAAGAAACTACCGAAAATGACTCAGGATCTTGCAGATTAAGAACATGGATGTTAACTGGTGGTATTTTACGCTGTACTGTTTGAGAGCTTGTCAAGATCTCACACACTTTGAGATAACATACGTTAGAATAACATAGCATGTGTCAGTTGCTATATAAATTACCACAAGTGGCAGGTTTCATGAGCTGGTAATGATCAGCCTGGCTAATGAATTTCCTTGGTATGCTGTGTTTTTCTCTCCCTGTTCCCATACTGAAGAAACTGATGAAAAGCCGCATCACTACATAGAAAGGCTGCAGCAGCAGCTGTTGTGTTTGGGGCAGAGACAAAATTCTGAGATGGATTCACCCAACTTGTTCTCAGACTCAGCTCTGTCTTTCATTTCTGGGCACAACTCTCAGTAAACTGAGTTCCGCAGTAACACCTTGTGTCTAAATTAACATGACCAGCTGAGCCAATGCCACAGCCCAGTGTCTTTCTGGCTGCAAGTACACCTGTCAGTAGCAAAACCTGGAAAAGGAATTTGCTAATTGCACAAACCTGTGCATGAGTTAAAAATGAAAAACAATGATACTATGGTACTGACAGGGTTGAATAAACAGTTAAAAGTGACAAAGCTAAGAGTTAGATGCTTTCAATTACACTGACCTTGCTATATGTGTGGGTTTAAATGAAAATAACTATATAAGGAATCAGCTTGCAAATTATTTGCATATCATAATAATGTGAAACAGCTACAGAACTATGAATGTTAGCTGGCCAGAACACAAAGAAAGAGATAAAGGAGTAAATTTGCACCATGCACAGAAGCACATGTGCCATGTGAAAACCTTAATGAAAAAAAGTAGCAAATGCATTGGGCTGTGCACCAGGCAAAAGGGGAAGCTGTGGCTCACAGTCATACAGCTGAACTGCACCTGGGATGGCCGAGGTGCTGCATGAGCAAGCATTAACTCTGCTGCAGAACCACATCCATGGTCCTGATATCCATCCTGCAGAGGATGGAAGAGAAAAGCAAGCTCACACCTCGCAGTGGAAAGCTGTACCATGCACCATTACTGCTCAGCTCCACACAAGGTCACGACTCTCCCTTGGTAGCAGATTGACCTGTTCAGGACACACAGACTGGAGCAACTAGTTCTTCCAAACTATATGCTAAAAATGCAGAGAAAACAAGAAACCGTTCATCACCTCAGTTATTCTGCCTGCAAAACCAGGACTGTGACAAGCACCTCTGTCTCCAATAGCACAAGTCCAGGCCAAGCAGGCCAGCACAGCAGATAGCATCAGAAACCATTCCTGTGCCTGAGAGACAATATGCATTGTTGTATTAATTGAGGAAGGGATAAATAGCCGTTTTCATTAACCCTTCTTTGAACAATTGCTTCTCCAAATCAAAATGCAAAACTTCAGCTATGTTACAGACTATCTTATAGCTTTGGTCTGAGCATTGTTCGCTTCTATTAGTAACTGATTCAATTTGGGAACACTGCTTGCTGACAAATTACACATTCTGCTTTTCAAACATCACCCAGTGCATTCTGGTGGTGTTTACAATACCAGACATGTCTGTTCCAAGTATTGTTTCCACTGACTTCTTTTTGAACTAGAAATATTATTATCTGAAAATCCTATTATAAAAACAGTGCTAATGTGTTTGCCTTCATATTGCAAGTTCTTTTAAACAATAAAGATGCACTCATTGCTGTAAGCTGCCCCAGTGCACTACAATGGTCCTACTAAGTGATCTTCACTGTAGGCAGTGCTTTCAAGGGCAAGGGCAGCAGGCCCTAGCCCTTTTAGCCTTGCTTCTTATAATAGCATGCAGTGTATTGAACCATACTCTGAATAATAGTAGACATCAAGGAAACTGCTGCTAATTGCAGGCAAAACTCCAGAATCATAGAATATTCTAAGTTGGAAGGGACTCACAAGCACCACTCAGTAAAGGTTCTGGTTTCACACAGGACCACCAAAAATTCAAACCATACTTGCTGAGTGCTGTCCATAGTATCACAGAATATCTTAAGTTGGAAGGGACTACAGGACTCTACAGTTCCTGGCCTCCAAAAACCAACAATCCAGTGAAGCTGACTGGTCAGCATAGGAAAAGCACAGAAAAGAAACACATGGGAAGGCCTCTTCTCAGGTAGGATGCAAGTGTGCAGCCAAGTCCAAATGAGAAGGAAATGAAAACCCTTTAGCCATTGTAGCTCTGCTGCTGGTGGAGAAAGCAGCAAGAGCTTTTGGACCTGTGTTTCCCCATCAGACACAACACAAGTCAAGTGAAAGAGAAATTAAGGGGAAAAGTGCATGAGTGTGAGAAGCTGAACACAGTGGGACTCTCCAGCCTGGAAAAGAGATGCCTCACTAGAGGTATGATTGAAAACAATAAAATGAGAGCCACGGAGAAGGAGAGCAGGGAGGAACAATTCACAGTAAGAGGCTGAAAAAGACTTTTTTTTGGTCATAAAACATAGTTGACCTCCAGAATTTTTGTCATGACATGTTATAGCCCAGTCTAAATGGACTTGAAAGTAAACAGACTTCCTACTGGAGTCTGAGACTTCCAAAAGCCATTGAAACACAGAGGTATAGTCCCACTTGGAATACCACAAACAGTAATATTTTTTCTCTCTTCCCAAGGAATCTCCTGGTTCTCTCTGACAGAGAAAGAAATATACTAAGATCTTTTAGATAACATACATTTTACTGTATTATGTCCTGTAGGTTCACCACACTTAATCAATATTACTCCTAAAACAGTTCACAAAAGTTGCAGCACATCTACTACATATAACAACAAAAGAAATTAAGAATCCTTTAAAGATAATATGACACCTTAATTATTCCTTATATAGCACCACAATCTATACCATATGCTAAGCAGCAGCAAGGAGCTGGGACAATTTACCCATATCAGGTTAGCACGCTCATCTTACACTTAACACTTCTTACCAATCCCTTAGAGTTTTGTGTGCACAGGCTCTCATGGTGAAATCAGCTAGTGACCACAGTAAGTCAGTGCTTTTGTTTTCAAGATAATGGATCAATTATAGAAGGGTATCTCTAGAAGACCAGAAGCAAAACTTCACATGACAAAAGGGCTTTCGTTTGTTCTACAGAATTATCTGGCTTTTATTATGTCAGTGAGAGCCTAAGTAGATCATATTGTTTTTCCAAAGCTTTGAAATTTGTCTATCAAAATCCATTACCACAGCAGTAGACATTCCAACATTCCTACTAGAAGTCATTACCCAGCAAGAAATAACAAAACTGTTCAGACATAAGCAAAAAAAAGAGCAAAAATTAGAAAAGTGCTAAGACAAGAGCAAGCTAAAAATATCAGAGTATGTTTCCAGATATAACTGAAACCCCTTCATAGGGAGCACAAACTCCCAACAAATGCTGATGCTTGCTCTACATGTGCAATGGTCACCAACTTGAAACAAAACATTATATATGATCAGAGTAAATTCTCAAGATGTCTGAAAAAGCTGATAATGCTTTTGAACACCACATAATTGCTTATTTTTATGCTAATAAAAGAAGATAGACTTCTCCCAAGCCAATAGCTCCACACCAGCAAAAACAGTCCTAACTGTACATAGTCTTTGCTTCAAGTTTACTATAGATTTATTTTGAGCCATCAAGTCTGCTCTTTGCTAACACAATTATAATCTGAGAGAAGAGAGAGGACTATTTTACTTTGCAGTTAAGTTTTCAAAGCAGAAGCAGGAGGTCAGCAGAAACTGGTCAGCATCCTCAGCACAACAGAGATCCAACTACTCTATTTTGAAGAGCATTGGGTTCAGATACTTGAAAGGTCGACTCGAATATGCGTTCCTAACCTTGTGAATTGTTCCACTGCTGATCATGAATGGCTCAAGCAGATGGGAGCTTTAACCTGTTACTCTGATCTCCATGCTTGAAAGTGCAGACTACATAAAAACAGAGATGATGCCCAGCAGTGCCTGGCGGGTGAACCTAAACTCAGAAGCAAAGGGCTGTGAGACAGGCTGTCGAGCAGACAGGAGAAACAGCTCAGCCTGGCTGTGATACTCATCTCCTTAATTGGGCATTCATTTGGCTGGGCCTTACTAATATGTAGGTAATCCAAAATTAAGTTCTGTAACTAAAAAGAGGATACAGAACAAGTGATAATCAGTTTTATTAAAAAAAAGTATACTGAGTAGTAAAGGCTAGTTTTTAGCAACAACTCATACTTCAGTGAATAACCTTAGGAATTTTCAATAGGAATATATACAGATATTTCTTCTGTTTTAAAATACTTTTTTTTTCTGCTTAGGATTTTTTGTAAATGTTTTTATTTACATGCTGCATGGCCACCCAGAGTGTGCAGCAGGGACCTGCTTTCTGCCACGTTCCATAATTCAATGCAGTGATCACATTTCACGGCCAAGACTCAAATCAATTCCTACAGCAGCAGCTGGAGTGAGGGCTGAAAGCATTAGAGCATCTCAGGCCCTGAGAAGACACCAGGACAAAAACACACTGACTGTTCCTATTCGGATGTCAGAATGTTATGCTCTTAGCACTGCCTCAACTGGAGAAGTCTAGACATGACGTGTAGCTACTGCAACAGTGGAGATTCGTCTGCACCCCAGCTGCTTGTGCTGGTAACCCAATGCTGACACCACACAGGAAAGAGCTTATAGCGCATGTCCGACAGGCTATACCCTGCTATATCCTTGCAACCTTGTGCAAAGATTTCTCACTTATATGAAAACAACAACAGAATTTTACCCAAAATATTAACACAAAATGCCTTAGATCTTAATAACAAAAAGTATCAACTCTTAACATGAAATATAGAGTCTACGTAAGGTTACTTGGGTCTTCTGAAACCTAAGCTAAAAACAGGTTTACGCAGATAATTCAGATACTATGTGGAAGATGCTTTATTTCATTGAAATCAGTTGCTGCCACCAAAGACTAAAAGTATAAGAACTTAAGGTAAAACAGCACTTACTTTGGAAGAAAAGCAGAGACATTTTCTGGCTTTGCAAGAAAGATGAGACAGGACATTCCTGAGGCCACAAGAGAAACATTTCCTGTCTTAGCATCCAAATTTCAGAAAAGATATGGACAAATAAAAGCAAAAAGTCAAAAACAGCTACCAGAATTAATTAAAGGTCAGGAAATACAAACATATACTCCCCTGCCAGACGGACTTCCAGTACTGGTTACCTTTTAATCCAACAAAATAGCCTGACTAGCTCCAATTATAAGAAGCTGAAGTTACATGACCTCATAAGGGAAGTCAGTTTATTATTTTTGCCTGTTAAACTATCAAACTTTTGGAACAGCCTGCAACCAGCGTAGATCATGTTAAGAAATTCAGCCAAGATCAAACGCTTCTACATAAACACTGCTGAAATTGAATGAGAAACTGCAAGCACACAGGAGAGAGAAATGAAACTTTGCAACTGAAATTATGAAAAGACAAAAGTTCCTCCAAGCCTCAGTTGACAAAGCTACTTAAAAACATTTCTGATTTCAGTGTATCAGGACAATTCCACTGTTTTCAATTAGTTTCCTCAAGACTCACATCAATACAGTTGACTTTAAGCCCTGGTACAGTGACTCTGATTAACACATGAAAAGTTATGACATCCAGTTCAAACTGAAGTAAATGTATTTGGAACTTTATAATGAAAACTGACACCAGGACTTGCTGCAGTTGTTGAATGTTGCCTTTAAAGGGTGTTCTCCCTTAAAGCTATTAGTTTATTATTTCCAGTGGCACATTTTTAAGTTCTGATATAGCAGACGTATCAGTGATAAACTAATGTAAAAGATCATGATTAGTTCAAAAAACTCCATTAGGAAAGCATCCTATGAAAATACTGAAGCATCAGAAATCTGCAAGTAGAATTCACTTCAAATCTCCAATTCATTTTGTTTTTCGTATCAGTGACAGACAGAAATACACCACTTGCATATATTTCATATTTCAAATTCTCCACAGCAACAGAAAAGCTAAGTAAAAATATCAGTGCATACAAAATTTACTAAAAATACTTCCCATTTCACCATGAGCTACATTCTGTTTACCATTTTGATAAAGATATCAACCATTTTTTCAAGAGTTTTGTTCCACTTAGAAGTATACCTTTGTTCTTCCTGTGATTTAAGACATACTGGTCATCTGAAAGGCTTTCTAGCCTTTGAATTAACCTTTGAATTCAAGGCCAGGAAAAAATATCACATATTGGGGTAGAGAAATTGCATCACCTTTGAATTCAATAGTGATGAAGCACATCCTGAGATGCGTGTTTGTTTCTGGCATATACACTTTATGAAGAAACATTGGTCCCCCAGAGTAAATTCAAGAGAAAAAAAATTCTGTAAAAATGAGCTAAATTCCAGCAAGTGTGCATTAAAGGAAGACTTCTTCATGATTAAAAAAAAGATTGAGTCATTCAGAATGAAAAACATTTTCATAAAGAATGCAAATTTTATTTGATTGCCACCTAGCTACTTTCCAGGGAAGAAGTTAATGAACAGCAAAGGAGGTTATTAGATATATGGCATGACATATATTATATATTAATATAGTATATATTATATATTAATATTATATATATATAATCTTATATATAAGATTAAATTTATATGATATTGAATCAGTTTATGATGAAAAACAAACTGAAGCTAGAAGACTATGTTATACGAGATAAAATATGGAATAAGATGTATTTTCACAAGAAAAATTATCATGGGGCCATACAGATTATTTACCATTTGAAAAATAAAAACAAGAAGGGATCTCCCTCTCTAAGCCATGGTCTTGTGGTCTACCAATTTATGTAGGAGTTAACAGATACCTCTATAACTGTGCTGCACAAGAACCTCATCTTCTGATTTCTCTGCTTGGGAAACTACTGCACAGAATTGTTTCATAAAAGCAACAACAAATTAGGGGGTACTCTCTTTAAGCAGTAAGGTAAAACTGGAAGGACTCTTGTTGAGTCCATAATATCTGCTACTGCTGCATGATTTTTCATTCTACAGTTAGTCATACAGCTGTTGCCTTTAATTTTTGTTCTTGGTTTTTTTTTTCCACCTTGAAATACTTAGTCTTGGCATTCTGCAAAGGCATAGCAGTGTGAAAAAGACTAACTGTAGACTGTGACAATGCTAATACAGTGGACATCATCATGAAGACTTTCCAAAAAGCAAGAGAAAAAACAATCTCAAATAAAAGTAACAGCAGGCTGAAAGAGTACGGCTGTTCCTTGTGCCAAGAGGGATGACAGAATTCCATACGTTTTTTTTTTAAGCTAAACGTTCATTTAAACTAAAACCACGACTTTGCTTTAATATTTATTGTAGGTTGGATTATTTTGGATTAAGTTAACACCTATAATAATTTTCTTAAGAAACAAAAATTATTTAGCATCACTATTCATTAAAAAAGATTTTAGATGCCAAGAAAATATCTTTAAAACCATGCAATGTTGTTTAATCTACTGAAGCCATAATGAAGGAATGTGTCCTTATTCATTGGGAAGCCAATTGATCCTAATCAGAACAAGCTGTGAATGCAGAGAGGGTGATGGCTCATATGTGTGCTAACCACACAGTAAACATTCCTCCTCCTGTTTTGAGCTGGGATCCTACTGGAACCAGCCAATACCATACCTTGCCAAAAGGACTGTCCACACTGAAATGCTTGTATATTAAAAAAACTAAAGACTACTGAGATAAAGGTGGAAGAACAAAAAAAATTGAAAATAGCTTCCAATAATTTCTCACTGAATAAATATGCTTGTTTTAAAATACACCCTGGAGTAACTGACAAAGAAATGAGGATTCCTACATCAAATAGCACTTCACTCTTACATCAAATAGCACTTTTTTTCCCCAGCATTACCTCACTATATCTAGAAATAGAGAATGCAACAGGAATGGTCCTGTTTCATTAAACTTGCATTCATCATGCCTCAACAATAGAGTTCTAAAAAATTTGCACATCATTTTCTCTTTCGTAGGAAAAAAAAAAGATTTCTCCATTTCTACTTAGCACTCTTACAGAACCACACAATGATATCATCAACAAGAAAATTCTAGTATTTCTGTCTGGTCTATTAAAACTAATAATCAGTTCTACTGCTGACAGGTAAAAAAAACAAAACAAATTTTAGTTAGGGAAATTACCATTTTCATAAAAGAACAGAGAATGAAGACACTCGTAGTAGATAACAAATGAAATCCATAGGCTCAAACCACCTGTTTGATTTTCCCAAACCTGCTATCCTTTCGCATCATGTAATGAACCCCGTATGCATGCTGTTTTCTTTGTCTGGGGTCTCTTAACAAACTCACTAGGCAACATAAGAGGTCTTGGCATTCCTGTGCACCTTTATCAGTCTTCAGATAAAAGTGACTTGCTTTGTGTTTCCCAAATTGGAGAGTTCTCACATTCAATTAACTGGACAAATTTAGGATGGCACTTACTTAGCCACAGCATTTTTTCCTCTAATTTTAGCAGCAACACACAAAACTTCAGAAAAAGGGGCTCCTTGAGTACCTCAAAGACCAGGTAACTTAGTTTCAACTGGGTACATGAATTACATTCTTCTTTCTGAATTCAGTTATTTGTATCTATATGAAATACAAATAGTCAAGTTTAACCCACACTAACATGGACCCAATTTTGTTTTGTAAAAAGAAGCATGAACATTAATTTTGAGATCACAAGTTGAGTTTGTACAGCTAGAAGTCAAGTAAAAACATCTGTTAAAAATAACAAATACAGAAGTTTGGCAGTAGCTGCAAACATGAAACAGAAAAAGGAGAAAACCCTGAGTCATGTTTTGAGACTTCTGTGGGAAGTAAACCTTACATGTGACAGTTACTAGAGCAATGCCTTAGGTCAGAAATGCTCAAAAATGCAAGGCTCAGTGATGATCTGACAGTCTGCATTCAGAAGCAGTTCCTGCAGCTCTATACAACAGAGGTAAAATATGCATAAGTAAGAAAAATAATGTAACCTTTTATTAACCTGCCAGTAGTAACCTTTATTAAACTTAAGCATTTACATTGCTCCTACCAAGGTAAGGCATGAAACAAGCAGCAAGATACACTCCCTTCCACACAATATTTCAGTTGGACTCTCTTAAAACACCTACTTCTCGAGTAAGAATATTTGTCTTCCCACCCAGGCAAACAATTAGGTAAAAGCAAAACCACTTACCAACAGAAAAATAATTCTCAAATATGACGTACACTTCCGGAGTTTCCAATTTTAGAACTAGGTCCAGCCTTTTCATTCTGGGAAAACTGGGCACCCTGACCTGGCTTTCCCACAAACCAGCACTAGCAAGAACACTGTTATTGAAAAAGGCAAAGAAAACAACAACAAAATCTACTGAATGCAGAATTAAGCAGGTTTTTTTTCTTCTTCATTAAATAGAAGGAAATAGATCATATACAAAATGCATGAGCTGGGAGCGACACAGATGAATAACGCATCCCCTACTCGTTTGCATAATAGTTATTTGATCTGCTTTCTCAGGCAGAGCAAAAGTGAGAAGTAATGGTTTTCCTACCTGCTTTCAGAAAGCCCTGAGTATCTAATGTCCTAATGAAGGCCAAAGGATTCTACAGAATGTCACTGGAAAGTCTGGGAAGAAAACTCTCTAACTCCAATGTGGTGTTAGAAAGCAGGCAATCTTTTAATTCACGATATGTACAAGGCAACTTGGTCAGCCAAGCACTCTCTGAGTTCAGATGCTACATTTATATAGTCAAGACGTATATAATAAATACATTTCTAGAAATTGTACATATATATTCATTCTTTTTCCAAGGACTCATCAATATATGTTCTGTCCCTTGAGCACGAACGATTTGGTCCTCTTAAGACCCTGCACTTCATTCCCTTCATTCCACCTTCAGCTTCTTCAGTGACCCTTGGCTGATTTTCAGTCATATTTCCCCAACTTCGCAAGTGTCCATTGCTTGTTATGCCATAATAAGCAACTTTTTATCTTGTTTATATGAAACCCAGGAAAAGTTCTTGCACCTGCTGGATACAAAGCTTCCAGTATGTAAAACATAGATAAGAAGCAGGCTGCAGTGGCATCAGTGAAGCAAGAATGTGATTGTACAAAGTAAGACTGCTAGGCCTTCACATTCCAAGCAAAGGTAAACTGGAAAATTTCATGGAACTAGCATGTATCGATTCCTTCTGCTAAAGTAATAAACTGGTGTTTAAATTCATATGTATTGATCTATATTGCTAAACCAGTCAATATCACTAACAAACTTCCAGCAGCTGTGGGGACATCTGGAGGAGAGCACTGCAGGTCTTGCAACTTGCATTGGGAAACTACAGGAGAAGCTCAAGAACTCGAGCAGAAGGTGGCAAGCAAATTTCCTTTTCCTCTCTGATGGTAAGAAAAGAGAATTTGCATGGTACAGTAAAGAACAAAGACATTTCAGATAGGCTACTTTCATGGATTTAGGATCTTTTTACCCATAAGCAATTCTTATTCCTGTCATCTTTTAATACAGTAATTTCTCCCAAATAAGCATTTTAGAAAGTTCTGGAAGCTTCTAAATATTTTCAAAGCTTCAATCATTACTTCCTGAATCCAAAGGCTAAGTTGTGCCTCAGCTGGAGCGTTTCAGATGGTATCTATGTAACTAGAAAATATCAGTTTTCTTTTCCATGAAAAAGAGAAAAGCAATAATCACAACACAACACTTCTGTACCTAGAACTATATTGTCTCTTACTGGGTAAAAAACATCTCATAACAAAACAACTTTGGCATTACTTTCTTTCTGAATAATCTATAACTAACATTAAAACCAGGGATTTTTCTGTAAAAGGAAATTTTATATAAATATAAATTTAGCGTCTAAAATATTAGTTAGTTCTAACTGATGTTACAACTGCTTCCTAGATAGCATTCCACTGACTAAAAATGGTTCACTTACCCTGAATAAAATCAACTCAATTAGTAGTCTTCAATTTCTCTGTGTTTACTTATTTGGTATTTAATAAAATGTCTTTTTCCACCATCTGATTTATTGATTTATTTAGTTAATATCCTCATCATGCTCTCTCAAATAATTATATCCTCAAGTAATAAGCTTGTTATTTATCTTTCATTATACTTTTTTTTTTTTATAAGGTAAGACCCCCACTGATCTCTTTTCTTCGTTACTTCTCATACCTGAGAATATTTTAATTTTTTTTTAAATCAATCTAATATTGTTGTAATTTTGAAATTCTAAGAGGAAAAAAATAACCAAACTAGGATCTTATTATTTTGGCCTAAAAGACATATTTTTCTGTTTATTTGTTTTATGATGCAATAATGTGGTCAATAGCTCATGGCTCTTCTGTAAGAATTCACTTAGGTTTTCACTCTATGAAAAATAGAGCATAAATACTTCTTTCATGTCAGACATACGCGTATGAAGACAAACACAACCCATTTTTAAAACTGCTGCCCTCACACAACTAACTTAACTGTATGACTTTCATAGACAGAGGTTAACAAAGTCATAAAGAGTTCATTTTCAAGCTTCCTACCAGCACCCATGACTGCCTAACTAACAAGGGGAAACAGGTAATTCAAAATTGCCCAACCAGATTTAATCCCATCCCATCACTGTTAATTACTAATCACTACCCTAACAATTTGTTTCATTACTGATAATCTGATTCATTACAAAGCATTTTAAAAAAATCACTGGGATACCATGTGCTTTTCCCAGCACAGCATGTTTTCACCATCATCCTGTCCCTTTCCCTTGACTTGAGTACTTGACTGCAAAGTCTTCAAGCACAACTTACCTTGAGGACATGGTAAAAACATGCCTGCATTCTATCTGCTATGTAGGATCAACCCATCACACATTTTTCCAAGTACTTTTTTTTTTTTTTTTTTAAGTTGCCTTCTAAAGAGCTAAAGCAACTCTGGCATATATGGTATCAAACTGCAGGACATATCCACATTGCCATCTCTTCTGAAGAAGCTACTTCAGGGGTCATTGTGGATCAGACTGTGGGTCTCCTCAAAATTTCAGACTATTAGATCTGAAATATCAGTTAACGACATTTTGACAGAAACAAGGAAAAACACTACAATTCTTTGTGAGAAAAGGCAATAAAAACAATCCTATTTTATAAGAGCATTGAAAAATATTCACTTGGGACTCTATGTTGGAAATAGCTTCAGATGTTTTGACAAAGCACCATCCCTCCAGCATGTAATCTTTGCGTTTTGGTAACAGATTCTTGCATTCAGTCTCCTAAGATCTATGTCAGTGTTGGTTTAGGGTAAAACTTACTTCATACAACTAAAGGGAAAAGGAAATAAAAACAGCTGATCTGAACCTGGACTTCTCTCTTACCCTTACTTTTTCCTCCTGACATGTTTTTGGTCAAATCCGCAGACCGTAAATTGCTTGATTCAGCCTGTTTTTCTAAAAACCCATTGTCACCTGCATAAAGATTGTCTAAGGATGTTATTATCAAGGCTCCATGCTTCTGGCATCTATTCTAAAAGAGTCAACTTGCTTCACATCTGTAGCTTTTCCTCTGAAAAAGCCAAACAGTCTCAGGCATGCATCCAAAATCTCATTATTGTTTTCCTTCTCACAGACTATTTTCAGGGAGAGAGAAACGTGACCCACACAGTGCTTCTCCCTACCATGCTTGCAGACTTCCACAGGGCTACAAATTTCACTAATCTCTCCCCACAAGATGGGATGTAGCAAATGCACACAAGATTGATTCTGGAATCAAGCTGTAGCAGATTATTTCAGAAGGCACAAGGAAAACTAAATTGTCCAGAGACCCCACTGGAAACCTTTTACTAATTTTCACGACAGAGTCCAGCTCAATAGGAATTAGGCTGTTAATTGTCCACTGAGGTGACAAGTCTGATAAATATGCATGAAGAAAAAGAGAAGTGTATTCTACCTCTATTTTTGTTCTGCTGTGTTAAGAACAGTCTTCACAGATGCAAGCAGAACTGATTCAAAATAGACACAATCTGCTACTGCGGCAAGCCAGGTGCTGCTATTTCTGCATACATATCTCACACAGGAGATTCACATCACTCAAAAAGTTGTTTTTCATGCGCATCAGTCAAGCTGTTATTGCTAAAAACTTCACAAATGTAACTAACTGAAACTGAAGCAGGAAGTTTGCTACTAGCAGGGTTAGTCTAGAAAATTGCACTGCACTGTTGTATAATTGTCTAGGTTTGAAAGACTCAGCTAATTTAGTTTACAAAAGACATCAAAGAGGAGGAGACAATTTACAGTACTTCAAAAACTCCAGCAATTGAAATAGTAACAGGATCAAAGGTACACACAATTAAATGATTCAGCACTTCTGTGACTTTATAGAATGTATTTTCAAACCCAAAGAGGAGCATTAGATAATACAGTCTGGCCAACTATGCAGCACAGACCACAACACCTCAAATGAAACACCTCTGTTGTGAGCCCAGGAGTACTGGAAGGACTAGTACAGAGCTTCCAGAAAGGTTCTGCCTCTGTAAGCCAGAGAACAGGCAGATGGGACTGCATTTGGATTTGGTTTTCCTGCTCGGCAGTGCAATTATCACCACTCCACAATGCCTCTACACTCATGGCCATAAGGATAAAATAATGTGTAGCTGCCTCTCAGGCCTTGCTGTCCCAACACTGAAACATTTGCACAACCGCCCCATTTATTTACTAGAGGTGCTTAAAAGCAAGAGAACAAAATTAATAGGAAGGGGCCCTAAAAGAAATCAGAAGTACAGCTAGAGGAAAAGGCTGAGAGAAACTCTCAAGTATTTCCTCCACATAGAGGAATAAAGCAAAGCCTGAGGTGGCAAGAAGCTACTCACAGATAGCTTTATCTGTCTGTACCGGTGTGCTTCCCAAGTGCAAGAATACAACCTAGAACGCCAGGCTAAACAGTGACTCCCATTTAAATTAAGACTGCAGACTTGAGTACAAATTCATACAATCATTTGGAGTTTGTTTTTGTTGTTTTTTTTCCAAAAGGGGAAGTTGGTGTGCGATTCGCAAGCAGGGGTAAATAGGTAATAAAGGTAGAGGGTCTGACTGAAGCAAAGTTATAATTAGGTCAAGAGGCAAAAATAATCAGTAACATTCAAGATGACCATACAGCTCCATGGTCACACTGTACCATGTACTGGGCAGTCATGATTTCACCTCCAATCAAATTTCTAATGAAAAAATACTTAAAATTTCACTACAGTGGTGGCTATCAATGCAAAGCCTCTTAAGAAGATACAATTTCAAAAGTAAGAGGAAACACTACCCATAAGTGATGATTTTATCCCAGAAAATAGAAGATTCATCCTTCCCAACAGAGGAAGCCAGAAAGACTTATTTTGAACTTCACAGAGGTTCCAGAAGAAAGACTCAGTATCTGCCAGAAACTGATCTGACCTCAACTATTTGGATTACATCCACAGAGCTATACTTACCAAGGGAACATATCTTGCACTGATGGTTAAATGGAACACAATCAATAGTATCTGAAAAGGTGATAAAGGGAGATTGACTCACTGAATGGTGAGTTGAGTAGCTGTCATTGCAAGAGAGAAAAGTATTTCCTATTTGTTTCCATTCCTCCCTCCAAGATCTAAAATGCCCCACCAAAGAATATTCCCCCCCCAAAAAAACAACAAAAAACCCTGAGCCCTGCCACAGAACAAGGCACCACAGTGCTCTGAGGTTCAGTGTAACAGGTCAGCTGCTTTGCCCATCCTCACAAAAATCAGACTTTCATCTCTGTTCTTCAGTATTAAACAAGGATTAAAATCCTATTAATGACAACTTGTCTCTATGTTGCAAACTGAAATAATCACTTCAAACAAATCTATTATTACAAAATCATAGTTATTAATTCAGAGGCTCCACAGCTCTATAACCATGCATATACAACCCCAGAATTATTTGAGATTTAAAGCAGAAATAATAGGAAAAAATCCTAAAGACTGTTCTTGTAAAAGTTTCTGACTTTTAAGGGAACTAAAAGGAGTGGAATAAGAGCATCTGAGAATGTCTACCCTTATATTTGCAACAGTCAAGGGAGTTTGTATCACTGAAAAAAGTTAAGTGTTGTGTCTTGTTAGTCTTGCTACGGTATCTATTCAGCTGTGGTATAGATTTATTCTTTCCAAGTTCTCTTATTCCATCACTTTCCTCACTGGGAAGCTGAGGCTTGTAGTTCTAGATTAAGGGGAACCATCTGTGGCCACAGCATCACACTGACATGCATAGTGCTTCACATAAACCCCAACTTCTCTTTATTTCATTCATCTATGGAACTCATTTATTGTGCTATGTTTTATATTCACACACACTTATATGGAATTAAGTCAGGAGCTATGGAAAACTCAGTGAAGAGTTGATTTCAGAGTGAGCGCATGAACTATTCCAGGTGTCCCAACAGTCTCACCATCTCACAGCATGACAACAAAAAGAACAAAAATAGGGGGCATGCTCTAAAATGTGGTGCAACACAATAGAAAGATGCAAAACAGGGCTTCTTATCATGTAGCCAACAAAAAATATTTTTTAAGTTACACTGGTGACAAAAATGACTTAACCATATAATTTTTGTTGAGCAATAATAGAAAGCTAGAATAATCCACTAATGCAGTATTGCAAGTACCTCAATCACCTTCAGAAAGACAAACACACAAAATGTGCATTAAACCTGTAAAAATAATTCCTCTTTAAGTGGAAAAGTAATATTTCATTAACATTGCTTCCCATAATTACAGACTCTAGCAATACAGTAGCCCCTTAGAAAGCAATCATCATTATGGAATCCTATCCTACAGGAAAACCCAAACTTCAGAACTGAAGTTCATTCTAGTAAAAGAAAACACATCAGTCTTGGAGTTTTTAATCATATATACTCTGAAGGATTCATATTGAGACAGTTGAAGCATTTTATTCAGCTGTTCATTTCAAGCAAGTGTCCTTTCAGCTATCCACAGAAGAATTCAGTGTAGTTGAACTGCCAAGAAATGCCTCCTTCAGACACTATAACACGGTACTCACTTTGAAAGTCTCTGGAACAACATGAATTCAGGAGTTTAAGCTCTACAGGCAACTGTTCATGTAATAGCATGCACAATAGGGTCCTGGTCCACAGCTGCCACCCTTACACTACTGGTGTAATACCAACTTAAACAGTTACTACAGTTCATTTCAGCCAGAAACACACGATTTCTCAATGTACAGTATTAACCAAGCAAGCTGTGCTGAAATTTGTTTTTCTAAAATTCCACGGAGTTTAGTATGAGCTATACAGTTCAGATTTCAGAAAACACGATGAACACTGGGGTAAGTTAATTTATCACACATTTAAAACCAGTTTGTGCTACGTTTTGTACATTAAGAAATACAAACATGTAAGCTCCCACAGGAACTTGTCATAAGACAAGTTCCAGAGCATCTCTTATTTGACTTTTTCATTGGCATAAACAAGCTGTTCTGTCTATGCTGAAAAACATAACTATACACAACAGTATTAGAGAAATGGCCTCAAGTTGCACCAGAGAAGATTCAGGTTGGATGTTAGAAAACACTTCTCAAAGAGAATGGTCAGGCACTGGAACGGGCTGGCAGGGAGGTGGTGGTGTCACTGTCACTAGATGTGTTCAAGGAACATTTAGATGTTGTACTGAGGGACGTGGTTTAGTGGGAAATATTGGTGATAGGTGGATGGCTGGACCAGATGATCTTACAGGACTTTGCCAACCTTGGTGACTCTGTGATTAGACAGATAAGATCAGTGACAGAACTGGCCAGATGGTATTAAAAGCTTTTATACCTTTTTTTCCTCTTGAAAGGTTTATATTCAGGTGGGGTTTTGACTGGTTGATGGATTCCTAGGCTTACAAAACATGTCATCACCAAGAGGTTTCCAACAGAATACAGCAAGATCTTCTCAAAATGCAGAAGTCTTTGTGTTTCAGCTTGTAGCCAGTGCCTCTTGCCCTGTTATTGAATACTACTGCAAAGAGCCTGGCTCCATCCACCTTTCCAACAACAGATACTTGTGCACATGGATGAGACCACCTCTGAATTTCACACAACAAACACTCCAAGCCCTTAAGCATCTCTAAGGCCCTTCACTGGACTCTCTCCAGTACCTCCAGGACTCTTACACCAGGAAGAGCAGAGCCAGACCCAGCACTCCAGACGAGATCTCACCAGTGTTGAGAGGGAGGGCCAACCCCCTCCACCTGCTGGCACCACTGTTCCTGTGAATAGCTGTTCACTATCTGCCACAAGTGCATATTGCTAGCTCATGGCCATCTTGGTGACCACCAGAAGCTCTGAGACCAATCTAGTTAGCTTTATTTTCCAGTGTAGGAGTAAGACCATAACTGTTTTAGATGAAAGTTACAGAACTTCATCCAAATTAGAATGCTCTATACGACTCCTCAAGTATTACTTTCCTCACCAACTGCATCTGGAGATGAAAAAAATTAAGAGTAGATGGCATTGATGGGGAAAAAAAGGCAGTTACTATACACTGACAGAGTGGCACCCCTTCAGCAAACTGTACTGTCTGTTTCATGTTAGTAAATAGAATTTGATTTCCCTATGAATAACAATTGTGGTAAATCTAGAGACAAAGTTTCACAGCAGAGGAATTCTAACAGGGCAATATTAAAAATAAGAGATTGGCTCATTTGTCTCTACAGTAATATCTACTTTTCCTCACCATCTCTTCTAAGTAAAGGAAGAATCAAAGACAGTAAATATTTTATCTTCAACATTTTATATCTTAAGATGTTGAGAAGCTTTTTTTCCCCACTACTTACTGTAGAAAGAAAAATAAAACTCTTCCAAAGAATGAGCAGTAATAAGTTGATTATAGTAATAGATTATAAACTAGTGAAAACAAAAAAGAAATTTTTAAAAATATAGATTAAAAATCAAATACTCTGCATTGCTCTGTTATGATCAGTGCTTAGCATACTCATGATCTGAAACAGGATAGGATGGCAAAGCAATGAAAAGGAATAAAAAGAAAAAGCAATATTAAGTAGGTTAGTAAAGACTGCAAAATTTCTAGGAGAAAAACCCCTGCTTGGTGAATGAATAACCTGATAGCTATCAATTTGCAGTACTGGAAAATGCAGACAAGAACAAATCTCATGGACAAAAGCATAGGCAAATAAAAAAAGAAAAAAGTTCTTTATTTGCAGGAAGACATTGAGGGGAAAAATTACCTTGTACCAGAAGTCACCAAACAAAAGTGATGGTATTTCAATATCCAGAGCTATAAAACTGTGTTCCAAAAATAAAACAGAATGAGCTTCCATTAAATTGCTATGGCTCAGTACATTGCTTTGAATATGAAGATTCAGCAGCTATTCTCTTTAGTTTCTCATCTTGGGATCTCTAATATGTTTTCAATCTAATTTTAATTTGTTATAGGAAAAAAAAGGAATGAACTTTCTCCTCAAGACTAAATTAAACTTGTCTCTTGTGCAGGTAACTTGCAGTGTAAAAAAGCAGGAGAAACAGTTGGTACATTTAATAAAAGCTTTAAGATAAGGCAGACAATCTTTTTCCATTGGTTTAATCAGAGCATTACATATTCTTTCTCTAGTCTATTTTTTCCTTCCAACAGAAATAACTCACTGTAGAATACTTGCATAAGCTGAACTTCTGCATTTTTCACAAATGAAATGCCTTCTACAGTATATGGACTAAGAAAATAGATGAGTACACAAGTAATGAACAGAGCTTGCATGGCTCACACATAGTTGGCATCCTTTGCAACAAGAAGTGCAGCAGTAGTGCCTTTGAATAAGGAAGCTGTGTCATTTACTCTTTGTTGGCCAGAGCAGTATAAGAAGTACTGATCACTAAGTACATTGTGAACTTGTTCTGAAAGGTTTATGAAAAATATTAGGATGTTTACTTATCCTGGAGACATCTGAAGTGTGGAGTGGATGCAATGCCACACACCCCAAAATCCTCCTCTGAAGATGACCCACACTAGACCCTGGCTGGAGGACAACATGACTCTCATTTAGCTCGCTCACTCAGAACATTTTTGAAGAAACCAAACTGGAGAGAGTAGTTTGCACACCTAGAAATCACATGTCAGTTTGAGTCAGAATGCCCATCAGTTAAAGAACATTCTGCCCCATGTCCAAGCTATAAAATAATGGGTAATCTCACAGGATATGAGAGTACTTGCATGTCTGCCAAGACAGGCATATCAAACTTCACATAGGAAGGACCAAATGCCTTGATTCCAAAGCATCATATTTATTTAATTGTGCTTAATACTCAGATATTTTTCAGATATTGCACAGTCTTCCAAACATACTGGTAACAAATGAAATCCATGAAGTTCTGCTTTGTTTATGCCTAGATTTGACAAAGCTGCTGTCAATTTTGCACCTGGGAAAGGTAATTCACAGCCACCTTTCCAAAGGAGAACAGCCCAGCCAGTCCCCAAGCTCCTTTCTGTAAGGTTTATTGTGGCTATGGATAGACTTGAACTTGCTGCGACAAGAAACTGAAGATCAGTTTCTCAGTCTATCTCCAAGGAAGAGACATTTTCTGCACTCACTCTCCCTCTGCAAGTTGCCCTTTGCTCCTGTCAGGCATCTACAAAACCAGAGCTAAATATCTGTTATTTTTGGGTTATGGGAGCAGAGGACACTCCTACACCAGCCCTTTGAACCATCTAATCTCACAGAACTGCACTTTCCCATACAGTTTGGTGTTTTGATTGTTTGTTTTTTTTTTTTTGATGGTGGTGATTCCCCACACCCCCAAGGTTCAATCATTTCACTTTAAGGACAAAAAAATCCACAGTGAAAACAAGAGAAACAAAGGCTGAAGTATCCTAAATGCTAGCTGCTTCTACCTCCCCAGAATGAAGCTTTAATCTTTTTCCACAATTTTGTTTTTGTCACTTAAATACCACATTCACATGAAATGGGACAAACACATGTTGTCAAGACCTCTATGAGAGCATGTCAAGGTTCTGCAAATCAAGCAAAGGCAACTTCTTTTCACTCCTAAGAACAATACATCTGCAAAGATCGGTTGGATCACCAGTTCAGCTCATCAGCATTGCCCAATATTATCATGTCACACCCATCAGAGAAAGATCTGAAAGACATTGGTAGTCTTTTTCAGATATATTCTAGCAATTGATGCCATCTGTGATCACCTTTCACCTGCAAAAGGAAACATATCCATGCTATTTTTCTATGTCAGACAGCATCACTCAACCAGTCATCTATGGTTTTTCCACTTTCTAACTCTGGGGAAAAGAAAAACAGTAGCAAATAGAACCAACGTGGAGGAATTTAAATGCTCAAGCTAGCACTAAGATGAAAGCAAATGTTACAAAAGTTTTCTTTAGAAGAAAATGCTGAAAATTGAGATTGACTCCTGTAAACAGAATCATTTAAGGGATTTTTTTTTTTCCTGAAAAGGCTATGATAGCCGTAGCTAAGCAACCTGTCTGCTCTTTATACTGGAAGTTGGTTTTCATAACACCTTGTTTATCACTGAAAGCTCTGACAAATGCCTACCTTATTTAGCATAATCTTAGCTGGAAGAACACCAGATTAGGTCTGCTACACTGTTGTGAATGGATCTTTCCCATGAACATACCTAATGCAAAGTTATTTTTAAAATAGCATCTTAAATGCTCTTGTGTATGGCATGCTCTTCAAATACACTGAGTTGTGTGCACAGCCATCAGTCGGACAGAACCTTCCTGCTTTTGGATCCAGAATTGCTCAGGTTTTTGTGTTTTTTTTCCCTCCTTTATTTGCATGCTAAATAGAACTGTTCACCTTCCTATCTTTTATTTTTCTCTTTCAGCCTAGGATTTGATTTAGTAGTTATATTCTATCACTAAAGATCCTGTTTTCTTCCAAGGGGAAATATACACTTACATTCTCTGCCCTGATTTGGGTACATCGCTTGCCATAACTTGAATGCAATTTGTAGTTGCAAGGATGATTACTTACATACTAAAAATTAACTGTATTTTGTAAATTCTGCTCATTGTTAGATTGTATTACCAACACACAGCATTATTTTCAAGCTCTTTTCATTCTGACTGCATTTTTTTCCCCAGTAGACAGGACAAAAGACATGCAAATATTAAGAAAAAACAGTGACACTTGACATGACCCACTAGGCTACGACTGGATGCTAACCACCCATCACACGACACAGGTGCATTAAATAGCCTTTATCTGTTTGACAAGGGCACCAGAAAGCATCTGTTTGGAAAAACATAGAAAGCACTGCTGTTTTTCCTCTCCCAACTCCTTAACCTTCCCCATCTTTCTCAGTTGGTTGAGTGTAATACTATGTTCACTGTAATAAGGTGCAGTGGGCCCCAATATTTACACTACCTAAAGAGAAAGAAATGAACTATACTTCTCATGTTTCCTTTCTCAATCCGTTGTGCATTTGTGTAGAATAAATACTCAGAAAAGGCCCATGAATCTTCTTACAAACAGATATGCACAGACAGCAATGCAGCCTTTTTGTTTACTCTGCCTCTCTCATTTCCTCTAGATATTTTTGCATGCTGTCATTTGTGGAATACTGTTGAAACCCAAAGGGATGTCAGCTGAGCCTGCCTCACAGTGCAAGCTGTTGGCAATCTCATTAAAGATAGTGAACAGTGTGGAAGCCGCTGCAGTTTTCAGACTGATGCTGCTGGCTGGGAGTGTTCAGCCCAGCTCAATGCACTGTGCTAGCTGATTCCTTCAGACATTTCCCTGCCTTGATTTTATTGTCAGTGTCTGAACAAGGACTCTAAAGTCATTACTTAAAGCGCCAGTAGTTGCTGCCAGCATTTATGGGGAAATAACCTAATATATTAAAAGAAAAAATTTAAGATGTTTCAAACACTAAAACTGCATTCTTTCTCACCCCTACAGCCAGCCTCGCCTGTACAGTGAAATCACTTTGTATTTGTTATCAGTTATCTTTTTCCCCCCTCTTGTTAATTTCAAAATAACCTGCAACATTTTGTACTCTGCCCAACACATTTCACTTATTTCCAGTCCTATAAATAATACTGACCTCATCCACTGCAGCCCCACAGAGCCCACATTACCTGTGTATTTTGTCATGTATGTTTCTCTGTATGTTTATAGTTTTAGACAGGAAAGAGCAGAAAAACTGAGACCTTTCTTTGTATCTCTGAAAAAACTTTCTGCCTTAGATTCAATGACACTGTCATTAAATAGAATAGGTACCCTGGCCGTGCAGTAAACCCTTTCAGCAACAAATGGCAATTTCACTAAGGCAAAGGCTTACCAAAGAGTCTGTGGAAAGATAATGTAGCTCTGAATGCTTAAGTCATTCAACAAAACTGAAAAGCAGCAGCAAGGTCTAGCAACTTAGATCGCTGTTCCCTTCCTTACTCTGCTCGAATCTGACCTTGTAAGTGGGGACAAATCCTTCTGACACCACCAGGTATTTCTGTACTTTCCTCAAAAGAGAAAATAAAAGATGGAAACGACATTTTGTAAATATGTAAATCAAGCTAGGTGGAAAGCATTACTACACAATTATGTGATATACCCTTATTCCACAGTGTAGATTTGTAAATAAGCAGCCCCCTCCTGAAGTGGTGATCACAGAGGTAAAGAAGAAAAATTCTTCTTAAGCTGTTCCTAGCAACTTCCTATTTCTAGGGTCATTGAGGTCTTCTCTTCAGACACAATAAGGAGAAGCGCTCCCAGCTGGCAAGCTACATTTTGGAGGATGTTAGTATTATCTTCTGTACATAATGAGACCTTGCTGATTTAGCACTAATAAAAGTCAAGAACAGGTAAGAGATTTCTCTTCTACAGATAAGTTGAAAAGCCATTTATGCAGTAGCACTCTTCTCCATCCATGTTATTAACATCTTGAGCCGTGACCATTAGCTCATCCCACTTATACAGCATCACTCATTAAAGAATTCCTGTTCTCAAGAGCAACACCGCATATCTCTACTTTGGTAGATAGACAATGGGATTCAAGACTGAATCTGCATTTAAGTATCTACATCTAGGAGTTGTTAGATGTCTAAGCTGTGTTACTATAACAAGATCTAGGTAGTAAAATCGGTGAAGCCTGTTGGAGCAGCTAAAGACACTCATACTTCATGCATAGAAGGAGCAGAAGCAGAACTTTTGCCTGAGAACATATTTTACTTCCTTTTTGTATCACAAGAACTCAGTTTTGGACTACAGCACTGCAGTACAGTTACTAAAACAACACATGCATCTTTCCAGTATGAAAAACAAACATCCCTTGTAACACCAGCCCAAAAACCTTGTTGGAAGAACTGACCTGTAATGTACACTTTGCTTTTTATGTTTAAAAACTTACTGTTTCACAAGGCAGCTAGGAAACATCCACCATGCTCTCAGCAGGAGAATGAAGCTCAGAATTCAGAGAACCCAGCTCTGGATTAAAGCTGACAGGACCTTCCTTCTCTCAATGGACCATGCCACCCACATCAGTTTCTAATACACAGTAAGCTCAAATCACAGAAACAACCTGGACTCCATAATACTGAAGGTCATCTTCAGAACAATTTTCTTTGCACTCAGTTTCCTACATTACACTCCACTTCTCTTGTGTAATGAGAGGAAGATGCATTTCCCCTCCTTCTCCAACCAATTATTTCAGAGGGAACAGATTTTGTATTCTTCTCTCAGGATATACACTTAAAGATTTAGATTTTGAAGAGAAATGTAATTTTGAAATTACCTCCAGTATGCTTATATCCAGATTCTGTTTTGCTTAAGAACAAAGAACATGATTCAGAACCCTTTACAGCAAACAACAGGCTTTAAACCATTTCAAAGGGGCGTTAGAACTGGCTGTTGAGCCTTCTCCATTATCTCCTTTTCCTTACATGTTCTTTAACCTTAACTGCCCCACACACGCACCCCACCCCAAATTTTCTTCTTAGTTGCAGGAAGAAATAGAATTTACCATCTCAACCCCCTGCTGAGGTTTTATTCATAAGACATTAGGAAAAGGAGGAGCACTTGTCAAAATATGTAGGTACATTTGAGAAAGTAGCATATATTAAAAAGCAAGGTTTACCAAGATATCACAGGAAGTTACATTTTCTTCTAGGAAAAAATACAAGATATTGAACAAGTGTTCCCTTGAATTTAGAAGGCAAAACTTGACAGAGCAAAAAAAAAATCCATTTGAGTTTAGTATCTAGACTAAGACTTAGCTTGGCTCTTACTGGTTCTTATTTCATATATAAGAAAAAAAGAATTCCAGTGAAAGATAAGAAGGATATTTACAATAATTCTGAGTTTTTCATGCTCAGACAAGGTTAACAAATGCATTCCTCAAATAGAACTCTTCCTAAATTCAGATTTGATTTTGATAAATGAGCATTTTATGACCAGTTAGGTAAACAACTCTTAGCTTCTGGTAAAAGACTTTCAGCTTTTTAATTAAGCTTCCTGAAAATGCAGAACTACATGAGGTACATGTATCTCATGGATAGCAAAATTACACCTTTGAAAATGTTACATGTAATAATCAAATAAAGTCACTGCATTTATTTTGTTTTGAAGTTTCATTGAATACATAAATCATTTAGTCTGGCCAATCATATGATACATTGACAGAGGGAGCCAGACACAGGCTCTGAGGAGAAAAGGGAAGCAGGAAGGAATGGAACATAAACATTTAATTAGCTCTGTAAAAATACTGACATTTCTATTAAAGAACAATTACGATATCCAATTCTGGTATTCTTGTTCCATTCTTCAGAGAGACCAAGCTACTTTGAATGAACACAACCAGCATCTCAGTTACTTTTACCGTACTCCACAAGGTTGGCCAGACAAAAGTAATACATTTAAAATGAAAATAGGCTTTTAATGTAAAATAGTTCGAGTCAGATGAAGAATTTCATAAATCATTTCACTATCCTGTAAGCTGATGTTTCTGTATAATAACTTACCTTGTTTTATTTAGTATCAATATTCTTGAAATGCAAGCATTTTTAAAACTCAGTCACAGCATCTTGCATGAAAAGATCTTTGCAGCTTATAAACCACAAAGTCTTTAAAATCATAGCATTTTTACTACAAAAACAATTCACAGTGGAAAGACTTAACTGAAGCATAGCTCAGTTCCCTACAGACGTACCTCAGAGTTGTTGAGATGACACCTGTGTGTTCCTGAGAACCACCCCTCACTCGAGCACTGGTCGATATCCACCTTCTGCAGATTTATGTCGACTTTAACAACACCTCTGGAAAAGAGAAAACAGCCTTGAACACAGTGACTACATCAATATGTTAAACTTCTTTACGATGCTATAACCTGCAAAGCAGAACTACATTTTTCTTCTAAATACAGAATTTGATGAAGTGTCTAAGAAGAAAAATGAGGAGTTCCACGTTCCCGAAGCCAAGCCTGCAGACAGATTCTTATTTTAGACCTTACTGAGATGCATTACAAAAACTCTAAATCTCACACACACAATAGATGTAAGGTGATAGGTATGAGTAAGTTATCCACTCCAATAATTTAATTTCCTTCACATTTTACAATGCAGCGAAGAACTAAAATACAGTGGATGACCTACACTTCTGTCTCGGACACCAGCAGCCCCACCAGCCTACCCCAGAAGAACACCAAGCATCAGGGCCAGGCAGTACCCAGCACCAGGCAAGACTGCCATGTCAATGACATCTCCCCTTTGCTCCAGGGAATGCTATCGCCAAAATAATTGTGCAAGAAGTCTTTTCTGGACTCTACCCAGATGTACACCAACTCTCCAGTGACTTCATACACAAGAAACAATAAAGAATTAAATCAGGGCCACTCACATTCTCCTTACTTAACCACCACCATGGCTGCATATTCTAATACCACCTTCCCCCCCACAGAAAAGCCTTATATTTCCATCCTTCCCAATTCCAGGAAGCTACAAGCATCTGCAGATTACTTTCACTCCAATATATCCCCATTTCTGATGGGACAGACGATGCATACAACTTTGCCCATTTCCTCTTGCCTTGGGGATTGCATGTGGCAATCTCATGTTTGCACATCCCAGAGGAAAACACCATCCAAATGGTCCCACCACCACAGAGCAGGGCCCATGCATCTCTGCAGCCCCATCACAATCCTGGAAAAGGCTGCTTTGCTGGTGCCCCTGCAGCCCAGAGACATGCTTCCTACAACAGTAGGAACTATTTCAGTCACCTCGTTCACCTTAAAACATGTTGCTTCCTTTTGTCAAAGCAGTGTATATGTAAGAAATGTAATAACAATGTTGCAGAGCCATATATTTGAGGAGTTACTTTGGAACAAAATCAGAACACGCATAAAATAAAACCAGGAAAACACCGCTCCCTCATATCTGGCAGCAGCATTGCCATGTGCCCATGACATCTTCAGACATGCTGTACAGTCAATGGAGACACAGAGGATCATTATTTAAATGACCTGATTAAGACTCAGGAAAATACATACCTAAAGGAAGCTAGCACAGACACTCTTCATCCCCTTCTCTCTGCCTCCTGCTGAGAACTTACATAATTTCTGAGAGTATCCAGTATTATCAAATGAAAACATTGGTTCTGACAAACTCAGCTTGAGATAGTACATGCCATATTTCTGGAAATTTACAGCTTTGTGCATTTCTTACACTTGTTTTGAACATGAGCCTGGCCAGGAACTGCTGGAATTAGTCTTCCCCCACAGTCAGCCACTCCTCCCATGCTGCAGGTGGCCAATGACCTCAAAGGAAAAGCAGCCACACTGTACACCATAGGGCTCTGTACTGTGCTTCTGTCAGTGGATTATCAGTTTATTTTAACACAGTGACAGGTTTATCTGCCCCATAGGGCATAAATGAACAGATACAACTCATTTCTCAACAGGTCACATGCAGATCCCACTAGGTAGGTTTTTGGCATATTCTTGAATATTGGACCTTCTTGAATATTAATACTAATGTATAGGCTGGGAACAGGACTTGCTCCATAAGTTATGGAATTCCTTGTGGCTCCACAGAGTGAGCTTGGCTGCAGTCAGAAGGACTGGGGTTAAAGCAGCTCCTTGCCTTCTTATGGATTATGGAAAGACACTCCGACAAGTGTCTCAAGCATTCTGACTGCTTGAAAGAAGCCAGCTGACAGTTGATGTGGAAAGGAAAAAAGTGAAAATCCGCAACAGCCTCATCTGAGACTCTCTGAATACCATAGGGAAGTAGATCCGTTTCCTTTACAGGAAACACACTCACATACATTTTGTTTTTAAGTGATAGAAGAAACTTTCTGTCCACAAACGCATGAGAGGAGATACAAAAATGAAAGTTATGAGTAAGCTGATCACTGCTAGAGCAGGAGAAGTAGTTACAAAGCACTCTCTCCACCCCATCAAGAGTTTGCTATCTGGTAACACTGGCCTTTTCCACGTCCTCTATCCAAGGGCAGCATCCCTTTGAGCAGCAGGCCCACCTTTTCCCTGAACCCTGTTTTGTTGCTAATGCACTTATATGAAGAGCAGCCAAGATTTTTTGTCTCTTGCCAGATTCAAGTCCAGAGGGGCTTAGGTTTCCCAAAACCCATCCTTGTCCTTATCTTAATAGGGTTACTGACCATGCTTTCACCACCTGTGCACTTCCATTTTACATTTCAGTTTTGTCCATGCAGGCTAGAAAGTTATCAACGTACTTCCACCATCCTTCTTCCGAAGGACAAAGTATTCTAACTTTAACGAATATGTTTCATTTGAATTTCTGTGCAAAATCTGCTTACAAGAACACTTGCCTTTCCACAAAGCCCATGCTCATGATCTCAGTGCAAACATTTGTCTTCCTATCTATTCTTATCTTCTCTTCTTGTGGCACAACCTGAACTTCTGATACAGATCTGCAGTTATTCTTGAGTTTTAAGAATTTGTCATGAAAATCTACAGGAATGAAGGGCAGTTCAGACATAGAACTATGAAAAAAACTCTCTCATGAAAGTTATTAGGCTTTCCTAACACATCAGTCCTTTCTCACTGTACTTCCACAATGTTTATGTTTCACCATGACATCACAGCTCTGCTGAGATGGCAGCAAGGTATTACAACGACTTGATGCATAATGCTTTCAAAAGCAAAAGGTTTAAAGTGTATGTGTGGCATTTACAGAAGGCATCATGATATTACAGACATACTGCTTTCATTGGGGATGCTTTGCCATTTTAAATCATCTCAGACTCACACTCCACCGTTATTACACAGAGTACATCAGTATGTACATGATGATACATTTTTGAAATTCATCTGTGATTAATACAGGAGCTGGCACAATCTGATTAGCCACCCACATTTCCAGTTATTTTTTGATTCAGCATTTGGAAAACTGAGCATATGGAAGAACACATCCTCCTAGTATGTATACAGATCAACTACCTTTAAGTGTTACATTTATTGAACTAACTGGAAATAATTGTAGCTCTGCTACTTCAATAGAAGTCATCCAGACAAATGTCAACAGTACAGCAGTAGACTCAGCTTGTCAGCCTAACACATCCACTCATACAAACAACGCTGCTGGCTGAACCCAAGCCACACTGGTAAGTTCATAACAATATTACTGGTAATTGTGGACCATCTGGCAAGTAAGTATATTTGGTTAATCTCCTAATAACTATAAATATTTGTTTCCTGCCACGATTTTACAGCCCTTACACAAAAGACAAAGATTACAAGTTCACGTTTAACATTTTAGACAACTACAGATAGGAAAGAATTAGCTGAATTGTACATAACAGATGATCATTGAAGGATGATGTCATCAAGGATTTTCTGTCAGATGAGAGGTTTGATTTAAGAGGCTTTTGCATCTGTCTTAATTTCCAGTACCACTGTTTGTCAGCATTCTGTTTGCCTCAAAATCCATGCCAGAAATTGATTTAAGCTTATTTCCCCAACCTAGCAGCTACCTTGATATTATAACTACGGAAACTATTTCATTGTAACATGTTGTAAAATGTGTACATACACAGGAAATTTCACCCATGCTGTCACATCACAGATGACCAGAAGGAACATCTTCCTGCTCTCCCAATCCAGCTTAAGCCAGGACTGCACAAAACAGCTTGCCAACATTTAAATGGTGATAAACAGAATCTTTGTCCTCTAGATCTTCAGAAGGTTTTGGCACAGAAGCCATTACAGCTCAGCTAAGCAGGCATTCAAACTCTGTCTCCTAGACTTGTCCCCTTATTGCTGTATCTGTAAGAATTACAAGCAAACAAGACAATCTGATACCAACTCTATGACCAAGATCTGTATAACAGTGTAGCCAGTTCTGCTAATACGCTCTATATACAAAGGGCACTAAGTCTACTAATTGTAGAAACCTTCTGAAATATAGAAATAAAGGAGAATATATAAAGCAGTTCATTTAATGCCATATACTGGGGAGAAAAATCTCTCCAAGTCAAAATTAAGCCTTTCAAAAGCACCAGAAAAGCATATGTAATTTCTCATCAGTCAAATGAGATAACACTAAAACCTTTGTAAGCATGAGTCCTGCATGCCTCAGTAGAATGAAAATCTCTTCACCATTTGTTGCATTAAACTAGGGGGAAAATAAATATATATATATCTCACCACTGCAGGCTTATGCAGCCAAACAAGTGCCACAGGGCTTTCATCAGGCACAATCAAGGTACCTGGTGCCATCATCATGTGCTGAAGCAGATGACTCTCATATTTAAACGTATTTCTAAATTCTTGCTGTCATATCCACTCATCCCCACATGTCATTGTACAAAAATCTTCCTTAGCATAGAACCAGGAGATGAGAAAGGTGAATTTTCACAAGAGAGTGGTGACACACTGGAACAGGTTGCCCAAGGAGGTTGTGGATGCCCCATCCCTAGAGACCAGGCTGGACGTGGCTCTGGGCAGCCTGGTCTGCTGGTTGGCAACCCTGCACATAGCAGGGGGGTTGCAGCTAGATGATCATTGTGATCCTTTTCAATCCCAGCCATTCTATGATTCTCTGCAGATGTCCTAAACCTGCAAATCCCCACACCTCTAGATGCAGACTACAATTAGCATAGCAAAAGTTTTCAGGGAGGAAACTTTGTGCACTCATTTTAGAAACTGGTGCACTCATTCTTAATGTTCAAATAGCACACACTGCTTGACACTTGAGTCCACTTCAAAATGTCTTCAGCTGTCCATTCAAAAAATCCTGCTGTCCAATTGACAACACCTGACGTTTGACTGCAAGTTTCACTGGTGATCAACAGCTTCCTGCATGTTCAAAATTACTTTTGAAAGCTAAGATTCAAGATTATACATCACTGAGGTGCCCCTAAACTCATTACCTTCACAATATGTGACAACCAGATTCAGACTGCTAGGATACACTTAAAACTTAATTCTGATCTGGGCACTTATCACTGGCTTCTTATTAATAGGACAGACAGACTCACCCAATTCCTTAGCCATAGCACAACTGCTGCTTTTCATCCCACTTTCACCGAAGAATCAGCTTTCACTAAAAATAAACTGAACTGAAGAGTAAGATATAGCAGTGAGGGTACATGAATTAGGATTCACCTGCAAAGAAAATCCCTGTAGGCCATTTGTAACAGTACTAACAAGGGTTGAATACTTAAAGCTGAATCCTCTGTTGTCAGCAGAATTTTACAGGATTTAAAAAAAATCAAGCCTCCAGATTTATGGCATGCAGTGCTGCCTGAGGACTTGGACTTCCCTGCATTTTAGTTGAAGAACTTCCTAGACACTTCAAGGGGTGCTGAGAATTTTGCTAGAAGATGAGTTCTGTGACTAAGCACGACCTCATTTAGGAATGAGGAAGTGTCAGTGATGGTAGGATATCACTTATGTTGGATTCTTCATATGAAACAGGTCTTGGAACTAAGTTCAGGCTGTTCAGTCAGAAATGTCAGTTTCTTAAATATTCCCATTTCTGCCCATAGGGTCAACAAGAGGTAGAGAGAAAAAGCCTCATGGAAAAGTACCACAAATGATATAAGAAAGAGCTTAGAAACAAGAATAGCTTTGAATTCAAAGGATCCTGTATAGGAAAGATGGCCTCAGCCTCAGCACAAGCACTCTTCTGACTCTGCAGATTTAAAGTCAGTACAAGAATTTTAAAACTAAAAAGCCAAAGCCAGTTATCAAAAAAGGAACACTGAGCATAAACTTGAGCAGAAGATGAGATTGAAACCAAGCAGCGTTTTAAGATCAGTATGTTAGAAGCATAAAATCTCCAGGTATCTCAGAAAAAGACAGCTGAAATCCATGAGGATAGTGAGCACCAGGATGTAGGAAGAGCTCAGAATTAAGACAGCATTTGCAGAAAGCAATTTTTTTTTTTTAAAATCCCTGCACACTTTAGAGCCAACAAAGCTCCTACTTCTTAACTGCTCTGGAGAGCACTGATACAGTAGAAGGCTGGGGATGTTATTCCTGCTTTGTTCAACAGGTTCAGAACAAAAGTAGGTGAATGCAAACAAACTTGGCAAGCAATAAAGAAAACAGTGTTGTACACAACTATACCTGACCAACAGTGAGAAACTGAACAAAGAGGGTTTCCAAAGTGTCTCTGAAAAACACAAGAATCATGGATCTCCAAGCAAGTGTCAGGTAACAAACTTAAAAACAGAAAAGAATCATTTCTCCTTGTGTTCTCATAACTATTTAATGGAAACCAAAGTCAGATTATACCATAGAAGACAAAATTAAAAACTAAAATCATAGATATCAGATTAATCCATACTTATTAATACTTGTTCAGATAACAGATAGAAAAAAATTGTATTGCTTATTAGTAAATGGGATATAACCAAGATATGAGAACTCAGCATTTCCACCATTTTCATACTGCCTCCTAAGTGCCTGCCAGAAGGACTAACCCAACACACCTACATCCTAGTTCTTATCTTTGGGAACACTTCTCAGTCTCAGTTCATGTTCATGAACAGACAGAATAAGAGTGCAGAGTTGCATCTCTGATGCAGGAACTGCAACATGCCAATTCCCTTTAAAAGGGCTCTGAGAGCCTGCTGTGCTGGAACCCTTACTCCATGAGGATGGGGTCAAGAACAAAAGATGGGAAATAGCAGTTCGACCTAAAAAGCTAGCTGCTCTTATTCTAACTTACTGCACTCGTGACAACAGTTACATAGCACACAGTATGTGTTCCAATCCTCTCCTGGTCAGATTTAGCTTCTTTCTTTACAAGACCCAATGCTGAAGTAAAAAAAGGCTGAATCATGTTTCTAATAAGACTACCCTATTCCTTGTTCCTTTTCTTTCATTGTTAGATTTTGTTCTCACCCATGACCTGATATGAAAGACACAAACATCACAGACCGCACTGAGAACACTTAAATACTGGGAGGTTCTATTAAAAGATATAAATCATTGAGTAGGCATTTCTTGGCTCTCACGTCTTCTCAAGAATAGAAATCCAAAACGTTCAGTTCAAGGAAATAAATTATTCCTTTTCATGTTTAAAACCTGTTCTAAATCCACCCACATCTTCAATCATGTTATATGGGCCAGGGGACATTGTGGAACAAAACATCAGCTTCACCACTTCGAAATATTTTCTAGATTATACAATAATGTATGCTGTCACAAAGATTTAGTGAGCCTCCTTAAACAGTTAAAAAGAATTGTTTTCCCAGTTCAATACTGAGACTAGATTGGAAAGATTAAGGGGATGCTTTTTTAAAAAACAGGTGTTTAAAGTCAGAGCTTAAATCATATTTAAAAACAAAACTACATGTTCTGGCACTCTTTAAACCTACTTTTATGGTTATTTTACCAATCAATTTAACACCTGTGAAATATAAAGAAGTATATTCCCTAAGAAATTACTTATTTGTCATAAATGCTTCTACCTCCTTGGTAGAATTTGCCTTTAATAAAAAAGCACCCCCATTATGAGATAGCACAGGAGTGGTCTGAGTTACTTTTAATAGTACAGTGGAAGACACTGTGTTGTGCTTCATTTAGGGAAGGAATAACTGAATATAACTGCACACTAAATACTAGTATTTGAACCAAGGATTACCTTCTAATTAATCTAGAGAAAAAGAAATAAGTGTCAGAAAGAAAATGTACTGAGCTACACCAGTTGATTGAGCTAAACTTCAGAATGAAGGTATCCAGAGACATTCCAGAGCACAAAACTCTTCAAGAACATGACAAACTCCAGCTTGCTGATTATATTCCTTTCTGCCAAAGCACCCATCATTTCACAGCATCCTCCTAGCAGTCCTTCAGAGACTGACTGCAAATACTGACCTGGATTTGGCAAAACACGGCCACACGGCCTTGCTAGAACACAGAGAAGGAAAAGTATTCCTGTATCCTAGAGACATTCTGACCTCCTAGATGAAGGTAAGCAATGACCACTTCCCAAAGTGATGACATACTACATCACAACATTAAAAAAAATGAGAGTAGCACACAGGAGAACAATCTGAACTGCAGAAGCAATAGCTCATTCATCAGAGATTGGGAAAATTGATGTCACTGCACAAGGCTGAAACACTGCACAGAAATGTGACTAACCATATTCAAGAAATATTGGAACAATTCTTGAGAGTAGGGACCATGGCAACAGAGAGCTTTGTGACAGGAGACCAGAGAAGGCAGGTTTGTTTAGCCTGGAAAACAAAGGTGAAGAAGGACCTGCTGCCTATAAATAGGTCAGGCAGAAAACGTCAGCCGAGAGCTATTTCAGACAGAAGGCTGTTTTGGAACAGAAACAAATGGATGAAGGCTGACTGAATGAATTTAGATCAGAAATCAGGAGAAGCTATCCAACCATTTAGGCCAGTGAAGAGGAGAGCCAAGAGAGAAAGGTACCTACTTAAGATGAAGCTGAGTCAGCCGATTACATTAAGTGGGCTTGTGATGCAGAAGATTGAACTCTGATCCAGGAAGGTTTTAAAGAAAAAAAGCTCGTGCTCCTAGTAGTGGACTACTTGTACACTTCCTTCTAGATCAAGAAGTAATCCTCTCCACAGGCCTACCAGACTGCTGCAGCAATGACAACCTCCCATTTCCCCCACAGGGGACAAGTAAGGACTTTTAGCAAGTGGAACTTATTCACAACATGAAGCTTTTCACATCCCTCTACTTCTACTGCAGGGCTGTAGAGAGACCAGCTGGATCACTGCATGCTGCAATGTGGCTCCATGTCACTGTACGATATGAAGCAGAGAAAAGGGTCACTGATGGATGGCAAATGCTAGCATGTTCCATCCTCTGCAGTATTAGAGCTGTAGGACAATTAAATGCATTAGATAGCAAATTCTAACTGCAAATTACATCAGCTTAGAGTTTCGAGGAAAGAAGGGAAAAAGCTTACACCAGATTACTTCCATGTAGTAGCAAGAAGATTCCCAGGGACTGAATCTGCAGTATAAGCTCATGGGAATGCTGTCTCCCTGCCTTTGGGCAGATCTCAGAGAGCAGACAACAGCAAGCCCTGCTAAGCAGCAGGGCAGAGTCACCACTATTAGCTTAGTGCTGGGCTGATGTGGTCCCACAAGCCTCAGACACTGGTAAAATTAACAAGCCTTTGGTTTCTCTGCTTCATCTTAGTGTGGGCCTACAGCTCAAACTTTTGCAAGGCAACTTAAGAGATCATATTCCCTCCTTCTTGGCTTTCATTTCACATAGCTTGGCTCACACCTTGTGTGAAAGACTAATAGCAAGAGTTCATAGGAGCCTTGCCTGTGACAGCCACATCCTCTGACAGAAAGCAATACAACCCCCTGACACTTCAATAGCAATGCTTTGCCTGTGACTGCACTTTCCAGAAGTCATTGACAACCCTACTGCAGTAATAGCATTTAAGGAACAAAACCAGTAGTAATTATTAGTCTTGCCTTTATTAAACTTGCCATTGCTGCACCATGCGATGCACCCATCTGCTACAGCAATAGAAGCAGGGGCAGTGGCTTTTCCTTCTATAGTCTGAGAAGATTTTTCCATGGAGAAAATTGTGCTCATCAATTTCTTACCCTAGTGTACTATGCCATAAACCAAATGTCAGCCAAGAAGGGAGTACATAAACTGTTAGTTTCAAAGGGGCACACACTAAACTACCATGGACAATCTCATACCAGATATTAAATGGAAGGAGCATGTAAACTGAGCCATGAAGGGTTCCTAACAGATGGTTCAGAGATATTTTGCTGAACCAATGTAGCTTTTGAAAAAGATGCAGAGTAATATATGCTTCTTCTAACCATATGGCCTTAAATAGGAATTTAAAGCTAAACCATTGTGTCACTCAGACAGATGGCAAGGGGAAATAAGGCTTATTTCAAGAGGGACATTATAGCAATTAGTACTAGCATTCTAATAGCTAAGTTTCAGCTTTTTTATTTCACATGCTTAGATTTCAAGCCATTTATTCTCTCAGGAACTCACTGAAGCTGCATGTCTATTAAGTACCAAAAACACTTGCACAAATATTAGGATGTTCCACAAGTCTTGCAAGAAGCATATTTCAGATCTATTTTCTATGGGAGTTGCAAAGTTACTTTCTCAACATCTCAAACAATAAACTTACTAAAAAGACACCTAGTAGGTAACATACTCCAAACCAGAAGCACAAGAATCACCATTTAGCTTCAGATTAAGTATGCATACTCTTTTTCACCTGCTTCCTTACACAGCCACCTAAAAACACACCGAGCCATTTTCTCAGAACTGCATATCTACTCACCTCTGGTTTTGATACAAGAAAAAACTTTGTTAGTCTTAACTGTTCAGCAACAATACAGAACTTCAACCTTGTAGCATACCCCACTTCAAGGTCTCCTAAACACCAAGAGCTTCTCCAAGCTTCAACATGCTTAATGAATGTCTTTCAAAGTATCTGAACAACAAATTATTTCTTTAATTGAGGTGAATTCCGCATGGCCAAGAGGCCAGAATGCTCAGGAAGCAAGGCAGTGCCCTGCACCCAGGAGGACCTCTACTGGTGGCCTTGGTTGGCCAGAGCTACTCTCAGGTGGACCCAGCATGTTGTGTGCTCTATGCATAAGAACCACCACCACAGCAGGAACCTACACCACCAAGATGACTCCCAGAACAAGAGCTTGACACAGAGCTGAAATTGAGATTTGGGGTCTGCTGATTAAGAAACCTTTCTAAAGTTGACAGCAAGGCTTTGTTCAGCTTTATGTCAAGATCTAATTCCTCAGATAACCGAGGATAACAACCAGCAGCTGCAACCCCACCTCTGCCTAAACATTTACTGTTACATCAACTATCCCTCAGTAAGAGAATACCTGCCAACACTAGCTTTCACCTGCATCCTTAAGATTGTTTAAGGGTCTCAGACTACAAGAAGTACCCTGAACTCATCTGGAGCACCTGCTGAGGTCCAGAGCTCTGCAATACAGCTCTTCTTTGGTCTTGCAAGGAATTCAGTAAATACACTACAGACAAGGAGCCCCAGAAGTGTGAAAATTCCAGAGCAACAGGTAATTCCACAGGAAAATAACCACCCATTCTTTATTCAACAGACAACTTTCATGTCTAAGAACATAGGACTGCATTCACACCTATTTGATCCCAGTGAATTTCAGATTGCCAAAAAAAAGCAAGTGTTCACACATATAGTTGTATGGCAATTCAAGTGTGGGAAAAACCTCTTCCACAGCCAACAGCACAGTAGAAATCTTCATTTGCTACTGAACCACTCTACAAAGCAAAATCTGTGCTCTCCTTACTCCCTGCAAAAGGAAAGCTGCTTCAGGGCAATGGGTGTTCCAACAGAATTGCATATCATCACCATTATACACATGGTGGTACTATAACCTGATATCCCACAATCCACAGGTCGCCCTCACTCTTCAGCCACATCTCTTTTTGCTCTTAAAATAAGGCAAAAAAGACAAGTCTCCCTATGTTCTCCTCTCTGCCAGTCACAGCCCAGTGGCAAGCTGCAGGAGATAACTGGAATAAATAGAAAATACGTAAGTCTTCACATATGCCAGACATCATCAATACAGCTTTGTAATGAGGTGGGAGTTCTAAAAACAACGCCCCCAAAAGCTTCTTAACTGCCAATTTAGGCTGTAATCATATGCACTGAGAAAACTGCAGCAGAAAATGCTTATTTACCTACAAGCATACCGACTGCTGACCAGGTTTGAGCACCCCACAGTGGATGTGCTCTGAAGACCAGAAAATGCAGTGTCTCAACTGGTTAAAATCACAGTTGACATTGAGCTAGTTTTCATTATGCAGCAGAATAAGAAATAACAGCTCAGTAACCATTTTTCTTACAGAGAAATAACCTACAACCCACAATGCCTGTCATACACTCCACTCCAGAAGCATCAGTAACATAACCCACGTACACACTTGTTTTAGTGAAAGTCGCTGAAGAAAATGCTGTTTTACAGACTGAGATAAAAGCAATGCTACCGAGCAACAGCTCCCTAAGGCACATGAAGGCGACACTCAACAGGAAGGCCTGGGGTTGCACTGCGGTGTGACTGAGCATGTGAAACGGGTTACAAGCTCACCCCAGAGGGGCAGCACAACCATCATAAGTAAGGGCAACACTGAGTACCCATCATGCCCCCTCCTGCACAGAACGCCAGAGGAGCCCTCCTCATACCTGAATTCAGGGACGAGGTTTGGTTGCAGTCCATAAAAAGCCGCTGAGAGAGTCACCAGCCAGCCGGGTTTGTAATTCCCATTCTCACACTCCAGGTAAGGAGAGGACCATCTGATGTGGTTCTTATCAGCCGTGAAGCCCTCTCGCCTCTTCCAACTGTTCTCCAAAGTTTTGGAGCCCGTGTTCAAGACCTTCCTATGCTGATGTGGCCTCCATTTGCGCTTCAGGCCCTGGAACCACTCCGTCTCCAGGGATCCGTTAGCCAAGCGGTGAGCGGAGGAGGACAGGTCCTGCAGGTGGATCTGGCTCTCGTGCCTGCTGGCCTGGAGGAACACCTGGGGGGCAGAGAAGGGCTCCGTGCTGAAGGTGATGGCTGCCCTGGAGATGTTGGGATCCCCTTCCAGGAGGCTCCTGATCAGCGCCCGGTACCACTCCAGGTCCTCCTGCAAGTTCTGTTCCCGCGACTTATTGCTCTGCAGGATCATGTTGAGGAAGTTGGTGGCGTGCGTGAGGGTGTCCAGGGCGCCGTGCAGGGACGGGTGTGAGACGAAACGCGACTTGCCGGCCAGGCTGGCCAGCTCGTAGCGCCCGGAGCAGTTGGCCCTCCGCAGCTCCCGGGAATCGCCGGTGTAGAGGAACGAGGCCACGTCCTGGGGCACCTCCTCGGCGAGCCGCTGCGCCAAGATGGTGCTCTCCGGAGAGCGGCTCCGCGGGGCCGGGGGCGGATCGCGGCTCTTGATGTGGTTGTAGACGGGCTGCCTGCCTCCCGGCGCCCGCCCTCGGCCAGCCGCGGCTCCGAGCCCGCGCTGGGCCAGGAGCAGGAGGAGAAGGAGCCGGAGCGATGCCATGTCGCCGGTGTTCCCGGCCGCGCAGGCACGGCGGAATCAGCCAAGCCGGGCTTCGCGCAGGCAGCCGAGGCGCGGCGGCGACCGAGCGGCCCCCGGCCCCGAGTCACCTGTGGCGGCACCGGGAGCGGCGGCGGCAGCGACCCCGCCCGCTCCCGCCGCGGCCCCGCGCTCACTGAGGTGCTGCCCAGCGGAGCGCGCAGGGGCGGCGGCGCCCGCGCCCGGCGCAGCGGCGGGTCCCCCCGCGCCGCCCCGCCGCCGCCCGAGCCCCGCCGCTCCGCATCCTTCGGGCGCCGCTGCCGGAGACGGACTGCCCCCTTGCCGCAAGCAGCGCACGGCTCCCTCCGCCGCCGGCTACGGAAAGCCGCGCACCGCCACAGCCGGCGCCTCACCGCCGACCCTTATAGGTGTACGGCGAGCAGTTGCCGCCCTGTGTGGCCGCCTGGGCTGTCAGTCAGCCGGCAGCCATTCACGGGGCAGGAGGACGGAGCTGAGGGAGGCGGTGCCACCGCCAAGAGGCGTCGAGGAACCTCGCCTCACCTGCTGCCGGCACGGCGCGGCGGGAGCGGGGCGGGGCGGGGCTCCGTAGGGAGCCGCCCGCCCGAGGGACGAGGGTCGCCGGACGGGGCCGCGCTGCGGGGCCGCGCGGGGAGTGTGGTAGCGACACCTGCCGGCCGGGCGCGGAGCAGCCGCGTTGTGGCGGGAAGCGGCCGTCAGGCTGAGGCGGGCGCGGGGCGGTCGAAGCGTCGGCGCTGCGGAGGTACGGGAGAAGCCTGTATTTAAGCCCGCGCTTAAGTTTGCATTTGTTTTAATGCGAAGTTATTGTCCCGCCTGGTACTTTTGGATCGGGTGTCCATGAGGAGGCCGTCGGCAGAGGGTGGACTTTAGATGGCGTGCAATTAACTCCATTCTGGCTTGATCTAAAACTCCCTTTTGGAATTGCAGAGTGAGGAACAGAGGAGTAGTAAAGAGATCCTTCCCCCTCTCCCACACACACATGTGCATGCACATCCTATAAAGAGCAGATCTCAGCTCTGCAGAATGTGATCTAATTTTAAACCCCTGACAAGATATATTTGCTGCTTTAAAACATGCTCTTATTTTAGAATGATTTGAAACTATTCTTAAAGGAATAGCCTAACAGCTGAGGGTTGAATAACTTTGCAGTCCAAGTTTTTCTTGCACACAGTAGATATTCTCTGTTAAACAATAATTTACATGTAATGAACGTCCCCTCAGTGAACAGCCTATGAGGTTATTTAGAAAGCAATATACTGAGTAGCTCAGACGCTGCTATTTACAGTTTAGCACAGCACAGGGAATCTGTGCCTCAAAGTCTGCACTGAACAAATACCTGAGGATGCATTGTTTGCTGTGGCTAAGTGAGAAATGGGGCTTTTGGAAGGAATAGCTGTCAGGGCTGAGCTAAGCTAACATGGAATCAGTTATTTGGTGAGGTATCAGTGACAGTACAAATAAACAAGCACTTTTTTCACTGTGGGCCTGTGCAGGTTCCCTTACTGCTACGGACAGCCCAGAGGGTCAGCTGCTGGCTGAGTGCGCTTCCCTCCCAGATCCTGACTTCTAACACCTGCCTGAATGGCACCATGCCTGCGGAATGACCATCTTCCTGCGCTCTCTCAATAAACAACCATCCTTCTAAAGTACTCGCAGAGTAAATTCCTTTATTTCCTCATCTCTTTGGAGTCCTCTCAAATACCCTTCTCTGGAAGTACTCACCTCTCCCACACCCCCTTTGGTTTTGCCATCAACCCCCAAGAAGCTCTTGTTCCCAGCACAAACCATTGCCAGGAGCCAGCAGCCAAATGGGCCGCGGCACAACTCCAGCTGCTGTGAGCTTCTCTCTATTCTGGGGCATCTGGAGTCAGAAGGCTCTGGCTTTCCTGTTCCACTAGTGTGTGATGTGTTTGCGGTCTCTGTTACCAAGATATGAGGAAAGATGGGAGGTCTACTGGAGGACTTTCTTGCTGAGGGTGCTAGGGCAGCTGGTGCTGTTTCTGCGTCACAGAGGGTCAGAAGAGTTGTCTTTGTCCTCCAAGGCTTCTTTCTGCAGTCACAAACAGCCATGATATCCAGCCAAGCCCACAACAAGATACAGATTTCACATAATTGCAAAAATTGCAAACGTGCATCTACTTACAGCTTTGTAAAACCTATGTTGCAGTACCCAAAGCCTATCACTCACCACCCACATCCAGGGGACTGCAGTGGAACTGCTTCAGCTCATCCACTAGCAGGGATACAGCAGGATCTGACTGCAGTCCTGCACATCTGAAATGTCTGAACCATCGTGGTTGTTCCAAGCACAAAGCCAGTACATGAAGGATCTCGACTGACTGCATTACCTATTGAGCCAGAATCTCCATGTAGATATTGTATGAGCTCAACCTCAGTCTAATTACAGTGCAGAAAAAATAGCAGTGCAAAATGTTAGCAGTTTTTAACAGATTAGAGTAAATGTAACCTACTTTCTTCAAATACAGCCTATGTGCAAGATTTTGGTTTATCTGAACTATGCTCATTCCAGAATTATTCCATTTTTAAAACCACTTGGAATAATGGATTTCTCTTGTAGCTGTGAAATTTATTTAAAGGCTCATTTATTAATTTTTGTCCTAAGCTAATCAGGTGATACATATTAGGTGATAGAGTAAAAACACTAATTAAATGCTGAAACTTTGAGAGTAATTTGTTGTATCTCTCTCAGACAGAAACAAAATATTTATTAATATAATTACTTACAGTATTCAAAAATGTGAAATATAAACTGAATCAAAGAAAGAAACCCACGTTTTCTCACTGAGCGAAAGGCTACAGGACAAGTTCCACAGCTGCGTGTTCTCTCTGGCCTTTCGTCTGGCCACTTATATTGGCCAGTAAATATCAGTACACCCCAAAACAGGAGAATCACATGCTCTTCCTCCCGCATAATAGGGAATGGCAGAAGGAGCTGGAGGTGGGGAATGCAGAATGACAAGGCAGAGATGGGAGTCCTGTTCATGTTGTAACATACAGTGCAGAGTACACTGGGGCTAGGGGTGATGTGGGTTTGTTGCTGCAGATGGCAAGAGTGAGAGTGAACGGAAATCTCTTGGAGACCTGGCTTCATTAGCTCTCTTGTTTTCAACCACAAATGAATTAAAACCGCTGCAGAAATATTTCAGAGAGAAAGAAAGAAAAAAAAAAAAAAAAGTAGCTAAAATGCAAAATGTAAGAGTTGTTACTTAGAAACTGATGAAATAAGCAGCAAGCGCTTAGCTGTCAGTTAAAGTTCACCTGTAGTAAGAAGTTCAAACCCAGTGGTGCTTTCTTAGAAATATTGCATTAGAAGAAGTCCAAAGAGGTTTCCCAGTGCAGCCCACCCATGCTGGGGCTGAACAGTGTGCTGCAAGACCATCTCAATCTTCATCACCTTAGCACCAACTACATAGACTTAATCTTTTACTTTCTTTGGTTCTTCCCTTTCTTCTTCTCACCATTAGATGGTGTCTGTCCGCAGAAGACCACCTTGACTTACTCTCTTTTTTTCTTTCTGATAGGCTAAATTATTCAATTTTCCTAATACTATGACTTCTAAAACTCTCATTGGTCCTGCTGTTCTCTTCTTGTCTCCATTTTGTTAGCCTATTTCTCTAGGTGTCCCAGAGAAGGCTCCTTATGCATCTCCTGCAGGCTACACAAAATTCTCTGTTGGTACATTGAGGTGTGCCTGCTCTTTCACCCTCACTGCAATACTGACCAGTATATGAATTTGTAATCCAGTGTAATCCTCATAACCTTTCAAAACATTTTGCTTCCTAGCTATAAATTGTCTGTTCTCATTTGAGGATTTGATTTCTCCTTCCTCTGGGTAGTACTTAGCACTTATCTTTGTTGAATTTTATCTTACTGATTTTAAGCTGCCTGATTTTTCAAGATTATCTTCAATTCCGAACTTTTTCTTCAAAATGCTTTTAACTATCTTATTGTTTCTTCTAGTTGTTTTGTTTTTTTTGTTGTTGTTGTTCATTTCATGAGCCTTTATTTCACAGTTATTGTTATTTTACAGTTAGTCTTGATGGTCTTACAGGTCTTTTCCAGTCTTAATAATTCTTGGTTCTACTATTATCCACTTTGTTCATGAACCTATTTAATAGATGTTAGCTGAGGTCAGATCTCTTCAGGAATCTGCTTGAAACATCCTCCCAGTTTGATAGTACACAACTGATGCTTACATTTTGAGAATGACTTTAGAGGCAACTGCTTCTTCACTTCACAACTCACTTGCACAATATTTTCTTAGCTTACTTATGAGAGCCACATGCCAAGTTGCTGATGTAGATATACTAGCCATGTGGCCAGTATATTCAATTAATTATTTTTAGGCCGTGACTATAAAGTAGCTTGATATTTTTTTCCTGAACCCTTTTGAAAATCTTTGAGCTCCACTCTGTGTAATTCCTCTCTTTTCTTTCTCTTAAAATATGCAATACAAGGGTTTTCCCAACTTTGGAATCCTCTTCCCGTGCACTTGAAATGCAAAGTGATAGTGTGTGTTTGAAGGGTCCCATCTTATCTCCAACAGATAGTGTTGTTCTAGATTAGAAGAAAATTGTCTGTCAGACAACAAATTCATGGCTTTGACTCCTAATTGTTTGTGGAGAGCTTGCATCTGATATGCAGATGTATCTGATATGCAGATATATCTAATATGCAGACACAGACTGCATTTTAAATAAACATTATTCCAAAACTTCGTAAGCTTTTTTGCATTCAGGAAAAGATGCAGGAGTGCCGAAGTTTAGATTGCAAACACAAACTATTCTGCTTGCACTTTAAAGAAATTATTTTAACGTTGGGAAACACTGTTCACATATGCCCAGGGCTGTTGGTACCTCCACAGTGTTTGGCAAGGATGCAGAGCGTAATGCTCTTACACTACTGAGAGGAGAAAAAACAGCACAGAACACATACTCAGAGCAGTCAGGTCCGTGAACCAGTCTGCATTAAGTTCTTGAAGTTTTAAATTAAAATAAAGGAAAATCAGAAATGTCTTTGCTAATAAAGGCCCAGTGCAGAGCATGGAGTAAATGACTACTGAAGAACCTGGTTCACCTGCTTTCACAGAAGGAATCCCAAATTTCCAAAGACCATTTCCAGTCTAAATGTTGTGCTATATAAGGACAATGAATGTTCAACAGCCCTAGTAATGATAGAAGGCTCAAACCCATGTTCAGGAGATGTTGGTCTTTCAGTCACAGCGCCACAAAGCATGAAAGCCACTTCCCATCCACAGTCTGTCAGCAGAACGCAGAGCTGAGTTCAAATCCTCTGCTGTCCCCAGGAGAGCAGGAACAGTGTGGGGGAGAAGAGCTTGCTCTCTGGTGCATCTGCCTTGGCTACAGGAAGAACAGGGCACTTTACTACTGCCTCCCATTCAGATTAATGGACATCCGCTTACTCCTGAAGTATAGCTGGAGGTGTTGATAACAGTAGCCAGTGAGCAGCACACAGGGGCAGGAGGGTGGCTGCTCTCAACAAAGCTCCAAAAGTGCAGCGTGGGAAGGCAGCCCAGCAACAAACTGGCGGCTGATCAGAGCTAGGACAGAGCAGGCAAGAAATTAGTAAAGGCTAATTGAACTGAGATGGGATACAGGAGAAATCAACTGAAAGGCAAAGCTTAAAATAATTAAAAGCATTGGGAAAATAAAATATTGCTAGAACATGTTATATTGAGTAACTAGGTTTCCCATGAGCACCTTAGCTTCAGTAATGAATCAGAGGATTACAGCAAACACCCTAATCAATATGGTGGTTTTTAATATCTTCATATACATCCTTCAGAACTAACAAGGAAGAATAACCTACTGGATAATAGCACAGACACAGTGGGTTTCTATGTTCTCTTATGACAAGCATAACATCCATAGTATTTCCAATAATACTTCAGCAAAACAAATTCTTTTATGTAGCAGTTAATCATGAAAGCACACTATCTTGCCAAAGTCTTGCCCTCCTATCCTAACCCAGGGTGCTGGATAAATGCTGATAAAATTCTTATTTTATTCCTTCTTCTCTCTCCACTTAGGATTTACAGCACTGCAAACTTTTCTGAACTTTCCCAGGTGTGACTCACAGCATGCTGGCACAGTGCTGCTTGGGATTTAGCCGTATGTCTGGATTCAATATCTTTCCTACCAGCTAATCAGCCAAAAACTTTTTTTCAAATACGTTTTGAAACTAAAATCATCTCACATTTGCTTTCAGCTACATAAGATAGAACAAATTGTCATCTGATGCAGATTTGCATATCTCTACTGAAGCCGGTGAAATTATATGGATTTATATAGATAAGTATTTGCCCACTCGCCTGCCATACAGAAGGCAAAATCTAGAATTCCTATTAAAATGTTTCAAAAACCTACGTCTTGTTACATTTTGTGCTAGGAATATGCAGATGTCAGCTAATGTCAGCTAATGAAAATAAACTTCAAAGAGAAGAATCATCTGAATTAATTGGGAGCTAAATCATCACTTCAGTTGAGTTCTGTTAGGAAATGGTTGCTTTACTCTGTGCTGTTAGGTGGGTATCAGCCTTTTAGCAACTCTGCTGTTGGATGCATCTTTCTGTGGCTTTCTTCTTGAAATAAGCAACAAATAGCAGAAAGTGCTGCTCATAAACCCTAAGATCTAAGGCAGCCCTCATTTCCATGCTAATAAAGTATTCAAAATAAACTCTAAGATACTGTGTTGGTTTTTTTCTTGTTTTTGTTTGACAGACAGATTTCTCTCATATTTCAACAGTGAATTAAAACTGGAGGTGAGATGTGTTTGAAACTCAGACTCCTGTTACAGTAAATGAGGGAGAAATATTGCTGTTAGCAACAAATAAGGAGAAAGAGGAGCCAAGGAAACTCAGTTGTTGTGTATTTTAACATAATTTTGAGATTTTTTTATAATGGTTTGTAAAAACTCCCTGGCTCTGGTTGGCTGTATGTCAGCTGAACTATAGCCTAGAGGAGAAAGGTAACGTGCTAGAAGGCAGTACAGCGAAAGTTTCTTTAGCCAATCCAGTATTCCCCTGGAATCCTCATCAAAATGAATGTCAGCTGAAGAGCAGAAGAAAATTCCTGTAAATTTCTGTAAAACTGGAGACATTGGAGTCTACGGTTCAGCTGAGTAAGGAGGGCACTTAGGAGGAAATGCTTGTTCCCCACCGATTCCACAAATTGCTGGCTTCCAGAAAGGTTGGAATCTAAGGCTGATGGGGTAAAGGGAGGATTTAACCATTATTTTCAAGAGGAAACCTAATTCAGAGAAACATTTCAATTTAGCTTCTCCAGAATGAGCAATGATTTCCCTTGAGAAATAAAAGAGCTACTTCACAGAAATAGAAAAGAAGGATAACTGGTTTTTGCTTAACTAACCTCATTCTGCAGCTTGTCTCCCTAAGAAATGTTATAGTCAGTGGTTCATTTTTGCATTGATTATCTCAGCTCCTTTTCTAAGGTAAATCAAATACTAAAGGAAAAAGCAAAAGTTTGTGAGTTATAAGTTAAAATATAGCCTAAAAGGCATTTTGCTGATACACAATTTTCAGCTGATATTGTTATCTGCCAAATACAAATCATAATTGGGGTATGAATAAAATCCCACGCATCCAGGTGCTGGACATGGTGGTGTTCTCCCTCAGACACAAGTGTGAGTGTGTGTGCTGAGCCACCGAGCAGGAGGAGCTCCCAGCAGTGCTATCAGGTAGCCAGGAAGGTGAGATAGCTCCACAGGAATCAATATGCTTTTTGGTCCCCACTCTCCTCCAAAAAGAGAATTATAAACCCTCCTAAGCCGGTGTGGGTTACAATCAACTCTCTCCTGACTCAGCTGCACAGAATGCCTAAATGCGAGAACGCCATGTCAGCGCATTCACTTCCAAGGCTGTAAGTAATGGGGCACAGTGACTGCAGCAAAGCAGGTAAAAGGGTTTGCAAGAGGAATTGCAGAACGCTTGTATCTAAATTCCAACTTCCTTTTCAAGTATATACATGGGGTGAAATCTATCTCTGCTGCAACCAATAGTAAAACACCCACAGATTTTGGCAGGGTTGGTATTTTAGCACATTGGCAATAGAGACTCACAATCGAGTTCTGCACTGCACTGGACTGGTGTTGTCCCTTGCAAATATATGATGAGAGAATGTGAAAATTATGGATAACATAACTCTCAACACCGTAAGTCCCAAATCCCACACCCTGTCCTTGCTTGGTGCATGCTCCATGAAGTGAAGCAGCAGTGGGGCAATTCTGCAAAAGCAACTCAGATGCACCCACCTCACACTGCTGAACAGGGCTTGTAGAAATAGGCACCTTCACATCTAACTACATCAGGGACAATTCAGGTCAGTGTCTTTTTTGATTACTTGCAAGACAATGCCTTCTAATTTTACTCTTCTGTGCCTAGAAGATACGTAACCTTCAGCTTTGCTCCCAGCATCCATTATTTGGGGCCAATATTTTCAGCAGGTGTAAGCAAACTACGCGTCACTGGTTCACTTCAGCTATAAATAATTTTGGAATGTGAAACTCAGGCTCCTTGGTCCTGAGCAATTCACAGCATTTGACTATATTTTTTTTTCCTGACAAATCTCCCAGAGTTATATTAAAAGATTCAGAGCATCCGTTCTCTTTCAAAAGCAGGAGGTGGATAACCCAAAACTTCCCAGCCACCTCACCCTGTCGGGTTTACTATTTATACTGCCCTCCTGTGAATGTGTTACTGCTGCCCTGTGCACTGTTCTGAGGTGTCTTCCACAAAACCTACAGATTTCAACATCCTAAATGAGCACAGCACAGATCAAATTTATACAGAAGCTGGGATGCAGCCTGCACTTCGGATGGCTGTGTGTGGGAGTGCGTGCATGCATGTCTATTTGTGTGGGTGTATCAGCATTCACTTCTTACATTGTGCTCCCGCTGTACAAATGACTCGGAGTGGTTTATTTTAATACCAAATGGCAAGGTTAGTTCATTTTACAAGATGGCAGTTTAACACATTGGGAGGAGGAGGGAGGAGAGATTCTTCCTGAGATCTGCAGCGTCTGCGATGCTCTGTGACAGATCAGAATCCTGGTGGCCATTCTGATGAAAAAGTGGATGTGCTCAGTGAGCCAATAAGAAGCGATGTGGGAAATCAAACATGAGACCCGATCATTATTTCCCCTTCCAGCCATTCTGTCTGAAATTCTGTAATTTAATGCAGAAATATTGCACTTAAGGGAGTTTGATGGTTGTTGTTTTTTTTTTTTCTTTAATTAAATATGCTCAATTAGTTTGTGAAGAAATGTTTCTCTGTAAAAATCAGCTGCGATCCTTGGTAAGCTCATTCTTTTCCTAAAGCTAAAATCAGCTTTCCTAGCTTTCTCCCTAACTCTAAAGAAACTCATTCTGTAACTTTGGCATTTTAATTTCCACAAAGGCTGTATAGAAACAATCACAACAAACGATGATTGAAGAATGAAGGCAAGCTGGGTTTAGGGCTGCGTTACACTGTAAATGGGGAGAGGAAGAGAGTATGTCTTCAGAGCTTGAGTGATATAGGTTATGCAAACAGCAGTGACTCACCAAAATAAGAAGTCGTCTGCCTGTAGCTGGCTGGTGTCCCACCACCTCTGTGATTGAGGGCAGGAAGAGTTTCCCTACCTGTGTCTGAATGAAAAAAATCACTTTTTGTGTTGATGAACCTTTGGGTAGAATTTCCCATCCACTGCTTAATACCTATCCCTCCACTTTCCCCTCTTCCACTGCACCCCTGTGTTTTCCTGGATGTACACGCACAGACAAACACTCTATGCCCTATGATGCTGACCCACTCGTTTTCCTCTTGTACTCCACCCCACTATCACATCCACAGTTTTAATCCAGAAGAATCCCAATGCCCATCTCTGCCAGTCTCACAGTAGCCCTTGGTGAGCCTGCAGGATATAACAAAGGTTTCAGTGCTGGGAGGCAAGGGTGCATATTCTGACTCGACCTCTTTGATGCTTCTATTTTCCCATCCTCAGTGATCTCTATAAGGTGTGTAGCTGCTGGCCAGCTCTGCTGTGCTTTCCACCGCTGTTCTCTGTGCTGCAGATGTTCACCTGTCACTTTGCTCTAAGCTATCAGATGTGATAGATTCCTAGTACAAACAGAAGGTAGACTCCACGTTTGGCAAACTGGAATCATACCAAGTCTATTTTCATTTCTGCTACCCAGGAATATGCATTATGCATATATTTTACATTTATGCCAGTTGGACTCAATTCTGCATCCTCTTGTTAGCTGAAATAATTACCTTTGGCTTTGGCAGTGGCATGATGATGCTGTATTTACCTGAACAAGGTTTTAACTCATGACCCCACTCAGCAGCTAAACAGGCCATTTTCTGCATTGAGACACTTTATTTTCAGCAAGTATGAGTAAAGTGGCAGAGTCCTATCAATAATGATGGTAGAGCATCCCCATTCCCTGGATATCTGGGAGGGCAACGGCATGTCCTGGGCAGCAGCACCCAGCCCCAGCTCCTTGTGTGGCCCCTGTACCTCTCAGCCAGCCTATACATGGCGCCTCTGGGGCACTAATGCCAACCTGGGGTGATTCCCAGCAGGCCTGCGGGCACAGCCACCCTGTTGGCTGGTCTGAAAGCATTCAGCACTATGGGTGAAAGCTGCAGAGATTGCCATCCTCCCTGGGACATCGTTGCTCTCCCACCTTTGCTATCTCCCTTCTCCTTTCTCCTCTTGGTTCTGGTGGGAGCACCCTGGTAATAGCATTTTCCATTGTGAAGTGATAATTTCTGGTAGTGAAGGTTTTAAATCCCATCATTCTTCCTTCTTGCTCGCTCCTTTTTCTCTTTGCTGTCTTCTCCACAGACTTCCTTTCCTTGTCATTTCATATTACACATCTTCAGAATTCACCAGCACCCAGCCTTTCTCTCTGGAGCTTTATATGCTTTTTTTCTTTTTCATAAGCAGTGGTCACTCTTCATCTTCCCAGGAACTATTCATCTCTGTGCGGCACCTGTCATCTTCTGTGCCACAGCTTCTCCTGTAACATCTGGTCTGCATTTGAATAGTCTACACTTCAGCTGGGCTTCCTGGTTCCTTTCAGAGCTCTCCTCACATCATTTTTAATCTTCTCTGTATTGCTTCTCCCTTCCTTTTTATCCCAGAGGCAAAAGGGCCCTGTTAGCTAGCTGCCTCATAGGAAATATGCTTTCAACATCAAAGGATCTCAGACTGCAAACACTGTTAAAATGAGTGCACCATTCTCTAGATCCTGGTGAGCTATAGCACTGAAACAGGTTTATGTCCCAGAATTTTTATTCATCCTTGGGTTTAGTGCCAATCAATTTTGTCTAGCCCTGAGGCTACAGTGCTCAGTTTAGCTCTTTTTCCATGTCTGTACCTGTATGTCTGTTTTGAAAATCGTTATTTCTCTAAATCTTTGCCCTGCTGCTCTCACTTTTTGCCACTCAAATGCACATTGAAAGTATACCTGATGTTCCTGGATTAAATAATTTCTCACCATTCCTTAGTGGCTGAGCTTCCCAAGTCCCTCTACTTTGTCCCTTGCAGTCTGCCTGTTTTTCTTGTGGATATGAAGAACAGCTCAATTTGTGGGTACCATTTAGATTTTGCATATATCCATTTACAGCCTTTCCTTCTCTGGTTTGGGCTACCAACCAAGGGATTTAAACTGGTTTTTTTTTTTTTGAGTCTGATTTTCCAGGTACCTGATGGCTCATATGTTTCCTTCCCAGGTCTCTCAGGGTCTGTCTTCCCACCAGATTACTCACACTAAAACGCTAACTTTCCTTCCATGCAGAGAAATGTTTGGTTCTCCATTTGTCACCTCATTCCTCACTGAGGTTGATACTTACATTCTTCTGTATTGAAGAGGAAGTCCTGGTGCTCGGGTCTGTGCTTCATATACCATCTAAACACATGTGCAAATGCCTCTTAATTCAGATAGACTCATATAGAAGTATTTGAAGTAATTCTGATATCATGTAGGACAATCTTGCTTTATTCCTCTGTCATCCTTGCAACACAAGGTCTGTTCCTTTTTGTATCAGTTCTTATATTTCTTCCCTTCATTTTCTTTGTAGTATCTTTGAGCTGAGGGTACATTGGTTTCACTGTCATTTCCTCTGCTTAACTGGATTTTACTTTTGAGAAGCTTATTTCACTTTCAGTGGCTGTTTTCTTTCTCCCTGCAATAGCAGGGGTTAGTTACAGAGTTTATGCTATTCATTAGTATCTCATTTCTAGAATATCTCAAAGACATATAAGGGAGCAAACACACAAAGTTCAGGGGTGTATTTCTATTTGAAATAACAGAACTGTATAAATCCACCTACAACCAGTGACCTTTCAGGGTCTGCAGCATTAGATCACGCCAAAAGAACTGACAGAGGAAAATTGTGTTAGGAAAAAATAATATCTGGAAACTCAGGTGTAATGTTTGCAAGACAAGATTTTGTAGCAGTTATTTTACCCTTTGATTTGTTCACACCCTTTTCATCTGTCCTCAGGCTGAAGTCTTCAAAATTCTCTATTAAAAAAAAATGCCATTTGGGCAGATTTTGTCTCTAATCAGATGTTGGCTGCCTGTGCTAGCCTTTGCTGAGAGTCCTGTGACAAAGGTTACAGCCCACATTAAGCCTGCAGTTTCCTTACAGCTTCATGGATCTTGACAGAACTGCAGGAGATGAGGATGCCCCAAAGGCCAGCACAGTCTGCTGAATCATCCCTTGTGAGAACTGGCTGTGAGGGGTGGGTAGGGCCTGTCAGGGTAGGTATTCATCCACAGACAGATGCTCAGACACAAACAGAGGGTGTTAAACTCACAGTGTGGACCTTTGTTCTAATGTTTATCATAAATTTCATCAAAGGGTCTTTTCTTAGTAAAACTAGTTTAGGCATTAATCTGGAAGAACTATAAATGCATAAATACCATTTGTATGGTGTGTGAGAAACCCAAGGAAGGAAGCAACGGCTGTTCTTTCACCCAAGATTCCTTCGACTCCAGCTTCAGTCCAGGTCCTGCTCTGAAGTCACTCAAAGTTAAATAAACGTTTCTAAAATGTATCTGGTCCCCTTCTTTTGGCAGTTCCAATATTGTTATATTCATACAAACCACCAGTGCTGAGATCAGCACCCAGAATTTGTTGTGTTCTTTTTTCAGCTGAGAACACTTAGTCTAGATGGGAGCATTGCAGTAACGGAGCCCCACAGCATCCCTGCTGCCACTCTGAGCCATTTCTCTTTTTCATTACCAAGAGAGTGGTGAGGTGCTGGAACAGGCTGCCCAGAGAGGTTGTGGATGCCCCGTCCCTGAAGGTGTTCAAGGCCATATTGAATGGGGCCCTGGGCAGCCTGGTCAAGTATTAAATGGGGAGGTTGGTGGCCCTGTATGTGGCAGGGGGGTAGAAGCTCGATGATCCTTGAGGTCCATTCTATCGTCTCTTCTATAGCCATTCTGTGATTCTATGCTTCTCTGGGGCTTTTCTTTGAAGGACGCTGCAATATTTCTCACCTTGTATCAATATTTCAGATTAAGCTCTGCCAGCAGGCAACATAACTCACATCAGTTACTCCACCCAGCCTCAAAACTCATTTTTGAACCTCACCCCCCTACACCCAGGCCACAGTGACCTCTAAAATGCCTCTGTGCCATGTCTGACATTGGCTTTTACAGGCTTTGGGGCCTGGAAACAGGAATATTTCATAAAATAATCTTTATCTGTTAAAAGTTTGTGCACTTTAGAACTATCCATTGAGCTTTAAGAGATAAGATGCTTGAGTGTGTGCATGGGATTTTACTCCTCCTAAGCAGCATCCTCTTTATATCTTCTTGTGGAAGCAGGTTTTAAACGAAAAGAGGGCAAAAAAAAAAAAACCCAAAATTCTTTTTACCTCAGCCAATACCCTGGGGCCTTTGGTGGTATGAGACCTCTGGCATGCCAGCAAATGGAAGTCACATTTAATCCTTACAGGTAGGCTAAAAATATGGCTTTTAGTTAGTAACCTTGATGGATGGCTACGGAGATCTTTCCCTAGGGGTCTTAGCAACAGAGTGATCATTAAATTCAAACACGGTCCAGCATAGGGAGTGGGCCAAGCTAAAACCTTCGGGTGAGTCAGCAGGGGCTCCTGATGTGGTACATCACCCCGAGCACCGTGCCCAGAGGTGCGGGCATGCCGGGCCCCGGGGCAGCGCCCACCCTGACACCCATCTGCCGCGGGCTGGGCTGTAGGGAATGGAAACAACGTTAGGGGGAGCTCCGCCACCTCGTCCAGTTCTTCAAGAAAGGGCGTTTGTGCCACTGGCTCCGGTTCTGGAAGAAATCGGCGTTTTTCCTGTTAGATATCAGCCTGCTGTGCCGGGATAACGGGTTTTGTATGTCATAGGATCTGCTTGGGTACGGGTATTTCCTCACCACAACGAATGGCAGATAGCAAATCCCACTCAGAGACAGTAACCAATTATCAACAAGGATTTTAGCATTTCTGACAAAAAGTCAGAAATGTCACAGGGTTTTAACTGCAGACTTTACATCCCTCAGACCGATTTGCTAATGAGAGCAATAATCAGTAGCCATAACACCTTCCTGCTTCCAGGTTGTGTAATAAAATGTTCCAGAAAGTTGCCTGCAGTTTGGAGGGTGTATGACCAAAAAGGTTTCCTGCAGTAATTATCCCAGAAAACTTATTATTTTCATGTGTGCTCTAATGTGCATAAAGTGTTCATAAATAGTCATTAAAGAATAAATGGAGAAAAAGTAAAATGAAATTTCTAATTCAAAAGAGATTGAATGAGTTTGAGTTACAGACCATAAATCACAGAATCATAGAACCGGAGAATGATTGGGTTTGAAGGGCACTTAAAGGCCCATCCATCCCCACTCCCTGCCATGGGCAGGGCTGCCCCCACCAGCTCAGGCTGCCCAGGGCCCCATCCAACCCAGCCTAGAGCATCTCCAGGGCTGGGGCACCCACAGCTCTCTGGGCAGCAGTGCCAGTGCCTCAGTGCTCTCTGAAAGAAGAATTTCTCCTAACCTAAATCTCTCCTCTTTTAGCTTAAAACCATTCTCCCTTGTCCTATCATTATCAGACTGTGCAAAAAGTCAGCCTCCCCACTTCAAGTACTGGAAGGAAAACAAGTCGCCCTTCTTAGTGCAATCACTTCCCACACCCTGCTAGCCACCCTTCTCTTGATGCAGTCCAGTCTACTATTGGCCTTTCAGCCCACAAGCATGCACTGTTGACTCCTGTCCAGCTCTTCATCCACCAGAACCACCAGGTTCTTCTTTGCAGGGCTGCTTTCAGTGAGCTCTTCCCCCAGTCTGCTGTCTTATCTGGAACAGGGAAGGGGCATGGCGAAGATGGGTGCAGGGAGGCTGGAAGAAACAGAGAAGTCTACCAGAGTGGTTACTATTCTCATTATTGGTTTTGGTGCTGGGATACAAAGATCAATGCTAGGCTTATTTCAACATGAAAAATTAAATACTTTGTACTGAATGGTCTCGTATCCACGTTGAAATGCTCCCTGCTGTTTCTCTGAAAGCAGTGGCAGTGGTCACAGAGAAGTCCACTGTTGTAGCTTGAAGCAATTTTTTGAGAACCTATGACAAAAGGACAAGTTTTTGTGTTCAGGTTCTGTGTGCACCATCTGCTCAGAGGAGATATGCAGACTTCCAGGGGGCTGCCAGCTGGCTGACCATTCCTCTTGTTTCAAATAAACAGCCAGCATGTTGCAGTAAATTCCAAAAGATGAAACTCCTCTGCTTTTCCCTTTCTGCAATTCTCACTGGAGAAAGTGAGAGCTTGCTTTCTTTTGGCTATATTATATATTTCCAGCAACATGAATTTTCACTTCACCTTGTTATTATCTCATGAAAGTAGCCCACAGAGTAAATAATATTCATTATTAGAGTATTGTATTATGAACTTTAGAGGAGTCATTAACTCTCTGAAACAGGCTGAAGAATGAACTCACTTAATTATCTGTTTCTGTGCCTATATCTGAACAAGCCTGAGGATATTCCAATGGACAAAGTCATTTTAAAGAGAGTTGTTTCTTCCTAATGTGTTTCATTTATAAAAAGTGAGGAATTGAGGCATTTCTAGGATGAAGCACAAACACTGCACTACTTTCACAGCAAGTGAATAGCTTGTCTAGGTTCGGGAGAGTGATGAATACAGTCATAGAATACCAGAATCCGAGAATCCCAGAATCCTACAATCATAGAATGGGTTGGGTTGGAAAGGATATCCACTAAATTAAGCACCAGACCAGGCTGTCCAGGGCCCCAACCAACCTGGCCTTGAACAGCTCTGGGGATGAGGCACCCACAACCTCTCTAGGCAGCCTGTTCCAGCACCTCACCACCTTCTCAGCAAAAAAATTTCCCCTGACATCTAATATAAATCTTCCTTATTTTAGTCTAAAACCATCCTCCCTTGTCTTATCCCTATCTACCTGTGTTAAAATTTGATTTAGCCAAAAGCATGTTATCAACACTGGGTGTCTTCAAGAGGTATGATCTCACTTTTATGTCCTGGAGGATGCTCATCCTCCAAAGGATGTTGGTATTTGAAGGGAGCAGGATGGGGCAGTCTGGCATAGCAAAAGTTACTTTTGTAATCTGAAGGCAACACATACCTGAACCACTTCACTCCTAGTAGGAATGTGACACTACCACACCACAGACATTCAGTCTTTGTCTCAACATCTTCTGAATAAAGTCACCAGGGGTATCAAAGTTGCTGGAATACCTGGTCCTCTCTATTTCTTTTTTTAATGTCTGTTGGAATACGCAATCAGACAAGTTATTGTCATTAGAGGAAATTTCAGAGCATCAGCTATTGTCTGATAGCTGCTCACCAGAATGCTCTTCCTTACAAGGTGTGTGAGGTCATTTTCCCCTTCTTCGCCCAGTCGCAGTTCCCTTGATCTGGAGATGTACACATGGAAAACTATCATGTGGCAGAAAGCTGGAAGCCTCCATTTTTGGCACTTTCTTCCATATTCTTCTTTGCATCTTGCACAAAAGAATGTGTTTTTTTCTTAAATTGCAATTATTTTATGAGTCACGCACTATATTAAGAAGCTCCTTTGTATGACCTCAAGAATAAGTACCAGGTTTATGTCAAAAGATTCAAAGGTTTTGGAAAAGACAAAAGGCAAGTAGATAGAGAAACACACTAAACATGATTACACAAGTTTTCTTCGGGAGATCTGGATAAAAATATCCATAGCAACAGTCTGATCCTCCAGACAAACATTCAGGTCAATAACTTTTCATGAGCATATTCTCTTATCACCTTAGTAAGCTTGTGTAAAATTATTCACATGCATAAACATTTATAGGATCAGTCCAAGGGTCATTTCACATCGCTCAGTATTTTTAGCCTGTCTTTTTCTTTGGTGGCATGCATTATTCACACATCAAGAAGCTAAATCAAAAGCACTGTGGTATTTTACTTGTTTTAAATCCTTTGGCTTAAAGCCACAGGACAGCTTCCTTCCAGGAGGATGTGTCATTAAAAAAGTTCTGGCATTTCTTTTCTCCACCCACCCAGCCAAAAAAATGTAAGGAATTTCAGATTTTTCTCATTTCCTTCTGGGACAGAGTAATCATGTGAGTGAGTGTACAGGGGAGATTCCTAGCAGTTAATTTACTGGCAATACCCATAGCCTGTCCAATGAAGTAGGAAGGAAGTATAGTTTGTTTCAATGGCGATTTCTATTGTAAGAAATATTTCACATGCAGAAATGTTCCTCGTGGCCATGAAAGTGCATCCTTGTATTACTAAAAACAGATTAGGAAATTACATGCAGAAACATTTAAAAAAAAAAAAAAGAAAGAAAAGAAAGAAAGAAAGAAATCCCAGAATAGCATAAAGAATGAAGAAAACAAGTGAAGGAAATTCCAAATGAAGGTGGGAACCGCATCAGGCAGTAGCATAACAAATGTAGCGTGCATAAATAAACCAAGACATAATAAAAAGTAGATTGACTGAAGTGCATTCTGCACAACTCATATCCTGCTGCATTACTTTTTGTCATTAATTACCCCATCTACATCAAAATAATATCAATCAGCCAATTGGAAGCACTTCTTAATGAGCAAAATTTCATACTCTGGGGTCAAGTTCCTTTTCCTTCATTTGTCTTCATTAGCAGCATCTCTCAAGGCTCTCCTGAAATAGAAGGCAGTGAATTTGTCAGCAAGCTCTTCAAATTCTCTCTGAATAATGTTTAAAAATAAAACAGCAAGATTAGCCAAAGAAGTATTAGAATGAAATGGAGGCTGTTGTTGTTGTTAGATATTACTGAAACTACGTGTCTTACCTTCCTAATTATTTTCACCATCTGTATTATTGTCTGGGTGCCACTTTTCTCTGACACTTTTGCACTGAAGGATACAAAAATACCTTACAAGTTACAGCTTGGTCTGTAAGGTATAAACCACGCCATCATTCCTTCCCTGGTTATTCATACTCAGTACATTGCAACCATGGTGTCCCATCACAATGCCCTGTCCCCTCTTTCTACCCCAGGTAAGCTGGTTTTCTCTTTTTTCTTTCCAAGGACAAGGCAGGAAAATCAATTAGCAGTGGTATACCGTAGCATCTACTAAAGAAAGAAAGAAGTCTGATGCAGCCGTGGAACAGCCACACAGGTGTCCTGGTTCTCCACAACCCTCCCAGGAACTTCCCATCTCCTCTAACCTTGCTGCCCTTGCAGAAGACTCCATATTCCTTAAAAAATAGCTATGAACAAAGGTATGGAGGCAAACAGAATGTGCAGTGTTACTGCATTCATTCGTTCTGGAAACCTCTTCGGCTTCCTCTTCTGAGAGCTGCTGGGAAAAGGAGAGTGCAGCCTCTTAGAAAGTCCTTCTTTATCAGTAGCTTGAAAGTGATGCTCTTGACTCACAGCTCGGAAACTATAACATAGCCTAATATTCCTTGGAAATTTTTTTGTCAGAACCAGCTATTTGGAATGGTTAACTTAATGGAGAAATTGCTGCTCTGTTGAAACAGCATATACAAAGTGGTAAAGACATGTTCCTAATGCAATGAGAAGTTTCTATTTTGTTGTTATCCCATGGGGAGGCTGAAAGAGCAATGAGAAGATCCTGAAAAATCTTAGGTGATTTTCTTTGCATTTCCCATGCATGATGACACTTCTGCCTGTCAGTTCTCTGCACTGGGTCTGGCTGGGATGGAGTTCACTTTCTCCACAGCAGCCCATACAGTGCTGTGCTCTGCTCTTGTAGCTGGAACAGCACAAGATACTGCACCAATGTTTTGTCTATTGCTGAGCAGTGCTGGCACAGCATCAAGGCTCTCTCCAACACTCCCAGTGCCAGGAGGCTGTGGGTGGGCAAGAGCCATGGAGGGGACACCACCAAGGCAGCCGATCTAAACCAACCTGAGGGATATTCCATACTCTGAGGAATGCACACTATGCAGAAAAAGCTGGTAAAGGGCAATGTTATTAAAACATCTGTCCTCCTATTCAACTGCTATGTGCATTGAGGTTCTGCTTCCCAAGATGCGGCAGAGCATTTCTTGCAGATGAAAAGTACAGAATAACTGTTTTCTCTCTGCTTCCACAGTCTTTGCTCATTTTTCTCTCCCTCTTCCCTCCTTCAACCCCCTCCCCTAGCCCCACCCCTTATCTAAACGGTGCTTATTTCAAACCCTGAGTCTTTCTGTTTTCCATCCTATTTTTTTCCCTTCTTTCTTTGAAGAGGAGGTGTGAGAACCCATCAGTGTGAAACCACCGTGCACCCAAAGCTGTTGCCCGTGGCTCGGTCATCTCTCCCAGCAGGAGCAGGCCATGTGCAGGAAGGTGTGTCCTGCCCAACAGCAGCAACATGGATCTGAGCTCCTGCACACAGTGGGCTCATCGCTGCTCTGCTGCTTTCACAGTGTCCCCCTTTAGCATTGCTGGCTGTCCTCAGAGTGTGACAAGCTCTATAGCCTGTATGTTGATTACAACTCTTCAGCGCTTTCAGGTGCTTCATAAACACTGGCAAGGAAGAAAGAAAAATAAAGGTGTAGCTCCAACTCACATCCTAATGGACATAACCTCTAACACTGGAAGACTTCAGGTATAATCATGAGGTCTGTTACTTGTTCCATGGCTCAACCACTTCTGCTAAGCAAAATCTCCCAAAGGATCTTGTGTGCCATGGCAAGGAGGTGCTGACCATGGTTGGTGACAGGACACAGCATCCACAGCAGCAGGTCCAGGGGAAGGAAAGCCCCTTAAAGGAACTGGGATGACAGCAAAGCTGCGGGTGCACAGCCCTACTTGGAAGCTTCACCTCCTGGCCCAGTAGGGCAGAAGGGGTTGGTTTGCTCTTTGTTAGTTTGTAAAAAGTCTTAGCTAATGGTGCTGAGTGGATCTCTTGCAAACCAAATAGAAAAATTATTCTTCCTTTTATTATCATTTTCCTAGAAAAAGATCAAGAGAATTCAATGTCAGGTTCTAGACAGAAAATTATTCCTGCAGGAAAACAGATGCTGAGCTACAAAACTAGACCCTGAAGATTAGGGCAGATCTTCATAAAGTAGGCTGGGACTTCTTTTAAAGAACTCTTCTAATAGTAATTTGGACAATTAGCTCATCTCTGATATATCTAGATCTCTAGAGAATCCCTGTAAAATAAGAAAAACACTCTAGCCTATGGTTGGCCTCACAAAAGAAGCCAAATCAGCAACACTGTGAAGGCCACTAATGAGACAGCTATTATTGTTATTGATTTTCTGTGGAACATTGTCAGATTGTGTTGCCAAGCCTGATAAAAGGGATATAAGATTGACTTTTATGTCTTATGCCAAATGTTCCTGTACCTTGTCAGTCATTTATATGGGTGGAATGATGATAAGTGATCTTTTGGGAACCTGTCCACGAGCAATTTATGAATTCCAATTAAAAACTTCTGTTATAAATTCTCAGTATGCAATAGCAATTGCGTATTAAATTTCAAACTTCATTTTATGAGGATAATCTGCCTTTCTTACTGTCATTTCTCCACTTTTCTGGGGAGTAGATGATGATAAAAGACAAACCTGAAGATTTGTCACAACTTGTGTGCCTCCCACTCACATGAATACCTTCTTCAGCAGACAAGTTCACCAGGTGAAGAAAGCTAACTAGTGACAGCATAACTTCTCCTGGTAAAGACTTTAAGTACTGGGTGATGTTGATCAAGGTTACGTTTCAGGCAATAGTGATATCCCAAAGCCCTAAAATTGTCAAGTCTTATTACTGTATCTGAACAAATGAAGCTTGAAAGTGTGATAGGTAAGCTGCTTGATGCGATGCCTGTTTGTGTTCTCTCAAACTGCTTACAGAGGTCTAGACTAATGGTTTAATTAGAGTGGTAAGAGAGTAACACAGAGGTGGTACTCTTGAGCAGAGCAAGAGCACTAGGAAGTACCAATGGGGAAGACATACATGTCTACATTAGAAGACATACATGGACTGCACATATTGCTGTATATACTTCCTGAATAATCTTAACTCTTATCGTGACAAGAGAGATGTTAAATACCATTAGACAAACTAGAAATACTGTAAACCAGAGGAGGTTAAATGTTACCACAAGTCTCTTTCCAACTTCAACTACACTTAAGAGAGCTGATAGGAAATAAAGTAACAGGAAAGCATTGTAGGCAAGGAGTGAGATCCATGATGTGCTGATCTGTGGGACAAACAGAAAAAAATCTGGACTGCAAAAGCAAGGAGATCTATCTGCTGGCCTTAAAAGATAGGGATCATTTCTTAACAGAGATAAGATAATAAAAGAAGAGCTCAACCTCTATCTGAGCTCATGTTCAAGGGAAGATTCCTAACTGTAGATAGCTTGGGAGCTTCCGTAGAGCTCAGGTAAATTTAAGTAAGAGAGAACTGGCCTCCTTATCACTGAGTGATCTTTCAGGCAGGATTGAGAGCTTTCCGCTATAATTCCCACTCTTGCATCTGTTATCAAAAGTTTAGTACTGACGTCTTATAGAAAGTCTTTCACCTTAGCAGTATTGCTTTGTCCTTTTTCTGCTCCTTTTATCATGTGATCGAGATTAAATGTAAAATTCCTTTCAGACAACAACAGTAAGTGCATCACTTCTTTGCAGTGCACTCCTTGGGCTTCCTTCCTGACAGCTCTGGTTTACAGGTCAACAGCTGCTGAGGACCCTGCCTGGTACATGCTTAGCATATGGATAAAACAATTAAACCATTAGAAAATTGCATCATCGGAATAGGAAAGCTGATAGAAGAATGAAGAATGTGTTGTGCAAAGTATAGGAAAGCAATTTAACTGTATGAAGGACGATCACGGGTCTCTGAGAACAATCATCAGGTTTGTATCTGGATCGGACTTCCAGAAGGCTTCTTGACAGTATGGGAGCCTCTGATGGGCGTAGGAAAGCCGGGAAATTGTTCCTGCGTTCACTGGGAGGTGTTGCATTAAGCATATGAACTGGGTGAATCCAAGCTTGAGAGACAAAAAAAAAAGAGCATAAACATATTATACAGAAATCCTCATGATTATTAGGCAATCTGAAGCTGGTTTCTGTCAGTGCTGGGGCCAATTTAAACTCTTCGCAAGATCGGCTGATTCATTGAGTCAACAGAAACATTGATCAGCAGGAACCAGCATGTCATGAATATTCAGGAGGCCCTAAAGTAAAATTGCTCTAATAAATGACACCACTCCTTCATTAAGTGCGGAAGTGTTTCATTGACAATGGCTGCACAAGCAGCTCCCACCCAGCCTCTGTGCATGGCAGCGTCTGCTCACTGCTGTGCTTAGAGCATACACTGAAAACACCCAAAAAAATAGACAGAGGATTTTTGTCATTACTTGTCCCAAGAGAAAGCAATAACTAACCTTAGAAAAAGTGAAAATGAGATGCTTGAAGATACAAAATGGATAATCCTGCTACTTTTCCTCTCTACCAGGTTTGCCATTGTGCCATCCCTCTGAACATTTACCTTGTCTGCTCCTGGCTCCAGGTATCCATGCTGGGCTCTGCTGGTGGGGGACCTTATGTGTACCCAGCCTTCAATCAGCCTGATCAGATGCAGCTAGTTTGGCATATTCCTGCATGCAGAGAAACCTAATTGGATTCACTACACCAGTATTTGCATACACAAGCATCACCCGTGATAAAGTCGAGTTGTTCTTGTATAACTGTCCCCATTTTGTGGCTGGGCGTCAGACACCTACAGGGCTGATAGAAGACATTTGTTGGCAGAGGGACTGCTGCTTTCTGCTGCTGTTTCTTTGACAAACATTATCATATCAGCCATGAGCAATAGCTACCTGTCACCATGGTGACACAGATCTGCTCTGCCATTAAAAAGGGAAATCACCCTAAATTTATAGACAAATCTGAGCTAAAAAGGTATTGTTTTAGCACCTTCATATCCTAACTAAATTCTGAGAAAAGCAAACACACATTTTCCCCTAGGGTTTTTGTCCTGTTTTAATACATGACATGAGAAGCTGAGAGAGCCATCTCATGTACGGCTTCAGTCAGCAGCACGTTATCAAGCCAAATTTCACGTCATCAGATATTTACAACTTTTGGCATTGTAAAGAAAATTGCAAGCTCTGTAGCGTAAACAAGATGGTGTATTCTGAATTAGGAGACTTTTGGGGCTGGAGAAAATATTCTGATTTCTAAAAGATTTCTTTGCATTTTCTCTGTTTTTCTTCTGCTGGAAGACAAATGTGGAGGAGGACACCCTTAGGAAACGGCTGTTAATTTCAGCACCTGGCAATGTTATTGTTCTCAGTGGATGTCCCCGACAAGGTCAGTTCTGTTGATACAAGAAGAAACAGAACATTTCTAAAACTGAAACTGCAAGCACTTCTTGTCCAAGAATCTGTTTTAAAAACAAGACTGATTCTAAATTTAATGCTATTTTTACTTTTGGTAGGTAATATATGTATTTTGTAAGCTAATACATGTCTCTCTCTCAAAAGTTGTCAACTGGGGTGTTGCACTCTTATCACATAAGAGTTCTAGCTAAAAGGACAGCAGATCACAGATAAGGAAAAAAATGAAGTCATGAATGCTTGTGTGAATACTATAGATAATGAAAACAACAGAGCAGCCACTCATCCTGCAGAGAGCTCACTGCCTTGCTAAGCCGCATCCCCTGCGGCCCCGCGGGGCTCTGCTGATCATTAGAGAGAAGCAATCCTGGAGAGGCTCTGCTGTGACAGCCACACCAACCGTGCACTGAGGATCCTTTCCAGGGATGAGTGTGCTTGTGACAACCTCCATGATAAGTGCAAAGCAGCCCCTATTCTCAGCCTCATTACGAATAGAACTTGTCATGGGGAAATAATGGGAAAGGTGGTGAGATACTGTCAAACGCCTGTCAAGGTAAAAGGCAAATGTCATCTCCCAGACAATGATGCTGTATTAAACATGCACTGTAATAGAGTGCGTTATGCAAAGGAGGTACAAGATGGACAGTTTGGCAGAAATACAGGTGCTTTGGACAGGCAGAAAACTGCCAGATTTTCTGGAGGGCAGGTATTTTACTAATTGATAGGAAATTCCAGTGAAGAAGCCCATAGAGCACAGACCTAGCTCAAAATCTTGTTTGGCTGAAAAGCTTTGCACAGAAATGCAGGGTGACATTGTGACTTCTGTGAGGAGGGGTTTGGAGCAGGTCTGTTCCTTCTTCCTGCAGATATGTCAGGTTCAAAGGGAGAAAGCACAGAGTGATGCTCTCACATTCCCACGCAGAACACTTCTTCTGATGAGCCCACTTCAGCACAGCCCTAGCACTGGATTGTGCATTTGTGAAGCATGTTCAGTATCTTCTCAAGAAATCACAGAATCATCAAATTATAGAATGGTTTGAGTTGGAAGGGACACTTAAAGGACATCTAGTTCAACTCCCCATCAATGAACAGGGATGCCTACAGCTAATTGGGTGCTCAGAGACCCGTGCAGCTGGACCCTGGGTGTCTCCAATGATGAGATATCCACTACCTCCCTGGGCAACCTGTGCCAGTGCCAACACACCCTTATGGAAAAAGACTTCTGCCTTATACCCAATCTAAATCTCTTTCAGTTTGAAACCATTTCCCCTTGTTCTATCAATGTCCTTGTCACCACAGAAGAGCAGCCATGGCATAGTCAAATTTAGAAAGAATGTGAGAAACCACATTAAAACCTTATAGGAAGTGCTTCACAAGGTGAAATCCAACCATGCTATTCTTCAAAACCTATTCTGGGATTGCCACAGAAGAAGCATCACACCCAAGCCAGGCATCCAGAGCCTGCTTCAAAGCTCTTGGACACATTACCAGACCATCCGTCAGGGGAAGCACTGAGCTCCAGTTATTTGCCAAAATAAAATGTGTCAGACATCATCAGAAAAGTACAGGGTGGGGGTAGGGGGAGGGGAGCAGTTATTAGTCATTGCCTCTGAAAAATGAACAGCTTTGAAGAATAGAAGCACGATTTCTCTGTAGAGAGCGTGGAGCTGGCACTTCCGAAACAGGCAGCCTGCCCTCTGCTCTGCTGCAGGCAGCTGGGCTCAGTACAGTCTCCCCACAGCCCCATGGTTCCCAGAGAGTTCACACTGCAGTCAGTGATAAAGAAGCTGTGAGAGCTGCTGCCTCCTCTTTCCCAGATAAGGATGACTAATGGCTCACTCAGCAGGGCCCTCTGTTTGGGAAGAGTCACTCTTAAAGGCTCACCATTACTAAGTCTGACTGAAGAAAATAATGTTTCCTGGGGCCTAATGGCCCAAGATGAATCAATTAATCCTCATCAGTTGCATTCAAAGCAGTGGATAGTTGGAGGTCACCATGGCTCTGCATGAAAGCCCACTTTTATGCAGTGTGAGCCAGTGGGCAGCCATGGTTTTTAGGAGATGGATCCCCACTCACCGACACATGTGAAATCCCAGCCTGACTCGCTTGCAAGAAATATAATCATGGAATCACAGAATCACTAAGGTTGGAAAAGACCTCTCAGATGATGACAACCAATGTTGTCCACTAAACCATGTTCCTTAGGATCACATCTACACATTCCTTAAGCACCACCAGGGACAATGACTCCACCACCTCCCTGGGCAGCCTGTTCCAGTGCCTGACCACTCTTTTGGAGTTTTTCCTAATAACCAACCTGAATCTCCCACGGTGCAACTTGAGGTCATTCCCTCTCATTCTATTGCTATTACCTGTGAGAAGAGGCCAATCCCCACCTCGCCACATCCTCCTTTCAGACAGTTGTAGAGAGCAATAAGGCTTCCCCTGAGCCTCCTCTTCTCCAGACCACTGGGCCCACTGAGCCCTGCTCTGCTGAGCACAAGCAGAAAGGAGCCAGCACTGCATTCTCAGTGCAACACAAAGGGAAACAGCATTTTACATCATTTCCAATGGATCATGGTAATACAGATATTTTCCTCCCCGACTACAGGTGTACAAAGATTACCTGCAGAACTGCAGCAACACTTAACTGCTGACACATTGTAAATATCATTAATTAAATAATAATCATCCTGACGATCACAGGAGACAAAAAGGCAAAGCTTGGGATGCTATGAGAGAAGGATACTTTTATATAAGAGCTCTGGGTAAGTTTTAAAAAGCTATCTTGTGAGGCTGCATTTTTTCCACAATCTGTCTGGCTCCAAGTGAAAGCAATATCAAGGATTAAGCCAACAGTAAATTTTAAAAAAGTATATTAAGATAAAAACCTCATGAAATGGCATTTTCTTCCTGCAATGTATGCCCTCTCCTGCTTTACCCAGACACATATCTCACAAAAAATAAATAATAAATAAAACTGATAGCCCCACAAAGCAAACGCTACAAGAGGAGCACTGCAGAGTCCATCTGCTCCTTGCATCATTGGAAAAAATAAACGCTGCCTTCTGATTCTCAGCTACTGATGCACACACAGTGCAGGAAAGCAGCCCAGCTTTCAAACACATGGGTTCAGTTTGTAGCATCTGTGGTGAAAAAAATCTTCTCTTTTGTAAGCCAAGCAAACAGTCTCTGATGTTTATTAAAAGATAGCAGGCAGCCCCTCAATATATTGCTGCAGTTATGCCTCCAGTGTTGCTTGTTTACAGACCAGGAGGAAAAGGAGAGGCTGGCAGTGAAATGCAAAACCTCGCAAGCGCCCATTTTCAGCCAGATCAGGTAGCTCTGTAATGGGCTGTATAAATCCAGCTGGTAACATCACCCACCTCTGGAGACAGGATGCACTCCCATGAGAAAAATGACGATCAAAACTGTGGTCTGACTTACCAGAGGCAGACAGCCCTCCATTCTGTGGTTCTGTGATTCTGTGATGTTTGTGGGTCCCTTCCAAGTCAGGGTATTCTATAATTTTGTGATTGTATCTGTTAACCCGCTGTCACTGAGTCAGTAAAACTCCCCAGGCACAGTCTTACTTCAGGATCAAGGTCTTCTTTTCTTAACTATAACACTGCGCACTAGAAATCAAAAAGCCCTTGTCACTCCAGAGGCAGAGTTTTCCCATGGGGATTTATATCCAGTCATAGAATCATAGAATTGTTTGAGTTGGAAGGAACCCTTAAAATTCACCTAGTCCAACTCCCCTGCTTGAACAGGGACACCTACAGCTCAGAGCCCAGTCCAGCCTGACCATCCACCACCTGTCTGAGCAACCTGTTCCAGTGCCTCACCACCCTTATTGTAAAATATTGCACCCTTATATCCAATCTAAATCTTCCTTCTTTTAGTTTGAAACCATTTCCCCTTGTCCTATCAAAACAGGCCCTGCTAAAGAATCTGTCCTCTTCTTTCCTATATCCTCCCTGTAGATACTGAAAAGCTGCTATCAATCATTCACATGCGCTTACATATACTGCAGTAAATAATGGTAATGGATAAATCTCATCAGTGTGGAAGTATGTTGGAGACAAAAAAAGCTTGGGAATAGAGGGGATAAGTGGAAGAAGAGAGAAGGAGCAGGAGACAGAGGGCTGCTCTGTTTCACTCTTGCTTTGACAAAAAAACCTTGGCACTACATCTTTAAAGTAAGGTTTTCAGTGATCAGACACCACTCTCGCATGTGCTTTGTCAGTTCCAGGAAAGCTGATGAGACACTCTTTCTGAGAAAGCAGGTGGCCGCTCTCCATCAAGCTCTTTGAAATCACCTAATGAGATCATTTCATCCAGGAGACGACTGAAGAGCCCATGCTGCATGGCAGAGCAGCCTGAGAACGAAGGGTATTCAAGGTTTTGAAACCATGTCCTTCCTCATCTTGACATGATTGAATCACTGACGAGATGGCGCCAGGCAAGCACTTGACAGCTCTGAAGACAAAGTGACCGGTCTGTCGGTCTCTGGTCAGCGAGTGAAGCGCAGAGCAGCTCGGGCGCTCTTGGGGAAAAGCAGTGAGCCTTCTTTCCACCCTTGTCTGATCTGTGACTGATAGAAACTAGATTTCACTGCTGTGTTTGGCAGGAGAGAAATTCAGTTTAGTGTAAGATAGGAAATATGGAAAGCTCTCATGAATGTTGTCAGCTGCGAGCATGTGGCAGGGAACTGGGCAATGCTGCTCCTGTCCATAGGGGAGCAGTCACTGGCCCATGGAAGCACACAAACAAAGCAAAGATCTCACGCTTCATTATTTTAAAGTTTATATAATGTCATGCAGCAAACGGCCTCTCTACAGTGTCAGGAGAGCTGTTCCTCCAGCCACTAATCTTCACCCTTGCAGGATTTCTGGATATCATGTAAGTCCAAGATACATCTTGGGCTTGCAGGAAAGCAGCAAAGACTCAAAGCCTTTTCCTTGTTCTTTACCTCCCACTCAGGAAGGAAGGATGCCATTGCTGATAAAATAATCTCAAATTCAGGTGTTGGATTCACAGCCCTTCCTTGGGGTCAGCCTTTGGCCAGGAAATTGGTCCTGCTGCTGCTAGCCATTGGCAGATGCTATGTGCCATAAGCAATGCTCTCCACAGAGCCCCTTTCCTCTCAGTTTCACAGCATGATTTGGGGTCTGGAAAACTACTTTCTGTGCACACATACTCATTCAGGTGCAGAGAAGTTTGAGGTGGAAGTGTGTTTATAAGGCACTGTGGGGGAACTCCAAAGGCAAGAGCTTGGCTTTTGAGCAATGAATTCCCACTGAGCTACAAAGAATTAGATAAAACAGCATAAATATGAACTAAGAGTTTAGGTTGCTGCACTGCAGTGAGATACTGATTTATTTTGCTTTGATGAGGATGATGCTTTTCCTTGTTATACAGATAGTATAGGATTTACATTCGTTTAAGAACAAGCATGTCTAGAAATGCTGAATGTTTGGAATTGTGTTAATCGAGGTAGAGTTAGAAGCTCAAGAGCAGAGAACAGAGACCAGAGAAAACAGCCATGTCACTAAGTTATGTCCCTTGCTGTCACACAGCCCAGATGGTGCCATCCCCTCCAGATGCTGGTTTCTTTCTTGGCTAAATAGCAAAGCATTTGCTCTGTTAATAATTTGGAGGGCTTATAGCAAAACTTCAGCATCTACCTGCTACACATGCCGGTTTGTGGGCTGGCCCCATTCTTTCAGAGGCTGTAACTTTTCTTCCCCAGTGTTCCCCCATCTGCAGGCATCGACAGTAGCCTTACTGGACTTATCCTGCAGCTGAGCAAGTCAATGACAGCCTCTTTCCAGAAGCAACATTTTCTTCTACAAATTGTGCTATGTTTAAAAGAGATTTGTACAAATATTTACTTAACGTACTTTGAACATAACTGCATATTACCTCAGTATGATGAAATAATGGCATGGCTCTGTTTAGACTGGGCTTTTAGATTGGGATGCTCATTCACATCCTCTGTGCAGAAACCTTCGCAATTAAAATCACAGTGTAAAGCTTTTTGACGCTTCCTTCCCTTAGAGGACAGCAACAAGGTAAAGACCTGAGCCATCCCTTACCTGGGGGATGAATCCATTGTAGCATGTAGGCAGTTGCAAACCAGGTATCCTTCCTTGGCAGCCTTGGTAGGTCCTAGTGTGGACACAAGTTTTTGTTCCCACTCTGCAAAGCTTCCCTGAACAACTCAAGGACATGCTTTAAATTCCTTTCTCCAGCACCTTATTTGGTAGTCCATAAATAGCTTCTCTCCAAACACTACACTGAAAGCCCAAAGTCATGAGCAAGGAGTAAAACTATTTTAGTGCGTAACCATTTTATTGTAGTTGTGGAGGCCAAAAGCTCCAGAGCTCTATTCAGCTTTAAATAAAGTTAATATAAATAAAAGTATGCGAAAATTGCCATTTCATTCCCAAGATTCCCATAAAACAGTTCTGTCTTCATTCAGCCATCAAAAATATACCTATAGAGCACAAAAGGTTGTGAGTAAAGCAAGGATGAGCTGAGCCACAGCAGCTCTGCATGCTTTTATAAGTTAGCTTGGAGATCACGGCCAGGGATTTCATATTCAGATACCTAAATATAGAGTTGTACACACTCATCATGCCTGAATTTTCAGGGGCTTTTATGTTCAGTGCTGGAATATGATCAACAACTTCTAAAAAAATCAGTCCCTAGGTGATGTCTAATTTTGGGTATCCAAAAGTAAATGTGTTTCAGAGCACAGTTATAGAAATATTGAGATTTATTTTCTTATATCTGTCATTTCATGGGATGGCCTGGTTCCTTGTGTATGAAGGCAAGACCTGATCTTTCTTAACTAATATTATCTAATATTTATAAATACTGTAGCAATGCATGCCAATAGAAACCCATTTATCACATTCTGTTCATTCAGAACCTCCTCGCAGAAACACAAAGTCAATTTCCCGACTTAAAGGCAAAGTTTTTCCTTTCAGAGACAGAGGTAGGACTCAATGAGTTTCCCTCCTTTGGCTGCACTCTTCTAAAGAAAAAGAAAAATGCTTTGCTTCCTGAAGACTTTTCAACTGTTCCAGCACGTATTTGTATTGACAGCCTCTCTCAGTCCAAGCCATGCATCAGCTACTGGGGTGCACTTCTCTGCACATGCCTGTGCAATTCTGTTCTTCAACAATGTGCAACTGATTAGCGTTAATAGCAGTAATTTGAAGTCATTAGACAATAATCCACAGATTATAGCAGAACAATATATCTGTCATCAGCTTGCTGCTTGGATCCAAAAATGCTGGCTGCTCTTTTTATCCTGCTCAGTCTGACCCCTCTGCAACATGGCTACCATACTCAGCCCCTAACCTAGCCAAACTCTGACATGTTTTTACCCTTCTGCATTCTTTTATTATTCTTTTAAATAATGCAACCCGTGTGACTGGCTCTGCCTCTTGATTCTTCCCTGATAAAACACTCGTTATTTTAAGATGAAGCTGCATCCCTCAAGTTCTTTGCCAGTTTCAGGCAATTGGATTTTCAGCTTGATCTGTAATTTCTGATGCTTTGACCAATTACTCAAATGCAAACATGATGACATTTTTCTTCCTTCTGTAATGCCTGAATCTAGCTATTTCCAGACATCTCACTACTTTTGTCTAATCATGCCCTCACACATGATTCAGGAAATGAAAACAGGCATGAGCTATGTGAGATATGGCCCCTAAAGATCTGAGGAAGACCTTCAGATGGCACCAATGGCACTTCTCCAGCTGAAGATTAACATGTAAACTGATTAGCATGTAAACTGCTTCTGCCTCCTCTTCCTGAACTTCATATCGTGATACACATACCTAAGATGCAGACTCAGTTATAAAATGGTATTAGAAACACAGATTAAAAAAAATCATTTTTTCCCTATTTTGGGATACAAGAGAGGCTCGTTTTCAGTGGGCAAATGACTCCAGAATAGCAGCAACAAAAGACCAGGCTTCCAGACATGGGGCCCAGCTGTAGGGGCAGAGGAAGAAATGCTGGCAGCCATTTGACAATCAGTTCAGAAAAGGGAATCCCTCCAGGCTGATGTGGAAGTGATGGGTAAAGAAAGTATCTTTGCTGTAGAAATATTAATAGCTCATTTGCAAATTTTTAGCCAAATCTATTCACTTCAAAAGCTCAGCTTGGGGACTGAGAAATTTTTCAACAAAACATTAGTCTCAATTAAGTAAATGTAACCAAGATAAATGAGCTAAAAAAAAAAAACAAAAAACCCACAGATAAAACTGATGAGGATGAGGTCATTAAATCCATAAAGCTAAGATGCTGAAACTTGGAAGGCATGCCAAAACAACCCAAGGCAGGTTCAGGACAGGATAGCAGGGCTCTTCCAGGCCAGGGATGCTGAGCAGCCAGATGCTGCTGACACAGACGGTCAACATCCAGGGCAGCCCACAGCAAGCACTGTGCACTAAGGTGGGAAGGAATTTTAATGAGCAATTTCAGTCTCATATGTGCTATGAAAAAAGCACCTGGCACCATTCCCAATGTCAACAAAAAGGAGTGCCCTCCAGGCTAGAGGCTTGGTTGCAGCATCCTCAGGGGAGGATGAAAAGAGACCATAGTACAGTTTCATGCTTTCTTTCTTTGATCCTCGTGTACTAATAGTAACTTGCAAGCATAAGGGCTCTGTTGAAACAAAAAGAGCAGGCTGAAGAATAAAGTAACAAAATAAGATTTTAAATTAAAACATACTAAAATAATTTTAACTGATTTTAAGACATTAATCCAGAGTTTTATGAGCATCTGTGGCACTTTGTGTACTCTTAGGAAAACAGTAACACATGTAGCCAATCATTTAACCTTTAGAAGCCTATTTTCTGATATCTTCAGAAAGACCAGCACTCCAGCCTCTCAAATGAGTCAGACGCACAGCAGCAAGCAATACCATGTGGGGTGGCAGTTCCAACCCCAAACCACAGTGGAGGCACTGATGTGTGCACTGAGGGCAGAATGAGCAGTATGCTCTTGAGGCATCAGGGGCCTCGAAGAGCTCATCTGCCTGCTGGCAGTACCTGCAGTGTGCCATTAGCCTGCTAAAGGAGTTGGTGCAGGATAACAGGAGCGAGCCCCTGAGCCAAGTGGGCTGTGGCAGTGTGTTGGCGGCCTTCATTGCCATTTGGGCTACAGATGTGGGATGCTGCCCTGGTTTCAGCTGAGACAGTCGATTTTCTTCATGGTATCTGTTACGATGTTATGCTTTGACTTTAGGAGAAAAACAACATTGATAATGCACTGATGTTTTAGTTGTTGATGAGCAGGGCTGCTTGCCATGTTAAAACATGATAAATACAAGGGGCAGGCAACAGATCTGATTGCCCACAGGCTGGCAGCCATGTGCAGGCCACTCCTCAGGGCTGGCCATACAGGAGGCTGCCTTTGGGCCTCTGAGGTCTCGTGCTGCTACACAACATGAGCCTGGTCCCCTCATCACAGTAGTTTTGCAGATGAGCAATAGAAACAGGTTGCCCCAGCTGTTATCACCATGCTTTGTTAAAGGGTCTGATTTCCCATCGCAGGGCTGCTTGTTTTCATCTGATCATTTTCATTATTTCTAACCAGTCTTCTATAGCATCCTGCAAGAAATACAAAGATTGGCCACAGTAGTGATGTAGGCACACACAGTTCTCACACCCAGCTGAAGACAGTCCAGTTCAGTGGCAGAAGGCTCTGTGTGATGCTGAATGTGCCACTCCATGCTCTCACAGGGCCCTGCTCTCAGTGTGCAGCGGTCCTGAGCCAGCAGGAGCACGATCAGAATGTTGGACAGGCACCAACAGCCTCGCAGACTGCCCTTCCAGAATAAGCAGGGACAGGAACACTTGATCACATCAATCAAATCTTCCAAAGGAAAAGTATGCAAACCCCTTTTTTCCCCCACAAACCTATGACATTTTTCTACCAATTCACAGAGGGTCTCATTATTTTTGAAAACACAGGGTAAATCATTCCCAGAAAAGATTTTAAGCTACTGGATTTTTTCCTGTTTTCCCCTAGGCAGATTCAAAAATCTTCACTATGTTCCACATCAGTGACTTCTTTCAGGATTTCCGCTTAAAAATCAAAAAGGTGGAACTTGACCTAGGCAGACTGTTTCTTTTATTTATCTGTGCCTTTTCATGCAAACAAAACTAAGTGTTTAGCGGGAAGCCATTCCTGGTAGCTCTGAACACAAGCTGCTGCTGCCCCAGGCAGGCAGAAAGAATTGCTGGGTGACATTCAGCATAAGGTTCTTCTTTACCACCAACATGTGCCCCTCTGCAGTGACTGCTTTGCTGCTGCCAAATGGAAAAGGGAGGCACAAATTGATAGCTAACTGCTCCCACTAACAAGGATTTGCACAAGAGTTTCCTCACACTCAGGCTCGTCAAGGCCTGATCTGCAGCTCTGCCCATCCCTCTGGTACAATCTAAAACCACCCTGCATCTCCCCTGCATGAGCCCTTGCAGGCAGATAGGAACCTGCTGGTTCAGTGAGTGGTGGGGTAGAATTGCAGGGGTACCTGGAAGGCCCCTTTGGCCATGGTATTTCCAGTGAAAAGTGGGGGACAAGTAGAAAAAGGACTCTGTGCTCTCCTCTGTGGGCTATCCTCACCACGGGGCTGTCAGGTCATGTTGAATTCACCTTTGAAACTTTAGCCCTGGAGCTTAGCTCAAATCATTCTTTGGTGAGTTCTAATAAAGTAATCCTTAAGAGACACCCTCAGAAAAAGATCCCGTTACAAACAGGGATGCTCAGGGCAAATCTCCCATGTCTCTGGCTGAAACCTCTGCAGCAAATTACATTTTCTGTGGGGCAAGGAACCAAAAAAGCGACGGGGGCTTTTTCTATCAACCAACTTACTTCAGACCTACGACCACCACTGCCATGGTACGGCTGCCTTGTTTTAATGGCACTACAACTGTTTTAATCTCTTTGAAGTATATTTCTGGCTGGAATTGCCCACACGGAAGATAAACTCTGAAAGCGTCACTAAGACCCAGAGAAATTATTATCTGTGATGGTGCAATTAAATACTATATTACAAAGGGTACGTAAGGTGAAATTGAACTGAGGTGGTCTGGGAAGTTTATGACTTGATTATTTCCTCACAGCTGAATATTTGACCTTGAAACTGTAGCATTTCTTTACCAAAGTTTTCACATGTAATATTAATAGGAAACTTCAGTGGCTTCAGTCACAGACTTGTCAAGGATCCCCAGTGACCACATCCCTTGTTGTCTTTCTGCTTCATTACATGTGGCAAGCATGAGAGAGATGAAAAGAGTGAATGAGAATTTGATTGCTTTGAAAAGAAAGATGTACATCTCCTGTACAGATTTCATGTTCAAATTTATATGGAATCACTTTCTGGGGTATTTGGCTGTTAGCCAAAACAAGATAATAATGAAAGTATTAAGAAGGAATGTCATAGATAATTATTTTGAAGTTAATAAATATGTAATTAATTTCCAGTCTCAGGCAGGATGAGACAGGATAGACTGGGATGGAGCCATGTTGGAGAACAGGGTTCAGCCCTGTGATTGCTGCAGCAGCCGTGAGGGTCCCCATTTCCAGTGTAAGTGACATTTTTAGGGGGTCACACTATTTCTGCAGCCACAACAGTCACAATATATGATGTGTGGCCTCTCCTGGACCAAAGTCAGCCTTGGAACCTTCAGGTTTCCGAAAGCCTTGGTAAATTACGAGTGAATCTTTCCAGTTTTCTCTAAAAGCACAAAACAAACACAAAAAATGCATTCACAGCTGCACTGCCTCCAGTCTTCCCAGTCCTCTAACACCTTCTTGTATAAGCAATGGGCATCTGCTTTGCATAACTACTCCAAGTCCTGGGCCTCAACAACTTCTGGTGCAAAGGCATGCAGACTACCACCAAGGGCAAGAGGTGGGTTTCTGGAAGCTCTCCTCTGCTGGGGACCACTGGTTTTGTCTCATAGCAATGAGTTATCTCCCCTCTGCCTGATGACTCAAGGTGTTTCAGTTGGAAAGGATGCATTAAAAACCTCAGCAAACAGAAAATGAGCAATAATTGCTCCTTCATAATAATAAAATCAACCAGCATTTCCAAAAATACTCACCTCATTTATACATTAATTACAAGGCAAAAACTGCTCTGGAATTATCACTTCTTGTAGGGAACTGCCTTAACTTTATAGACATGAGAACAAAGCAGCTATTTTTGTTATCATGAAAGAAAACCTCATACATCCTTCAACCCGCCGTATTTCAGAGCCCACTTGAAGCAGGGCAGCAGCTGTGGCTGCTCCTCGCAGTCAGCTGGAAACAAGGATGATGAATTGCGTGTACGCCTGCCTGTCTCCCCCCTCCTCCAAAAGCCAATCTCTTGGACGAGGCTAGATGCTAACAGGAATGCACAGGACCACCTGCTCTCCCCGGGCTACACAATGTGATCTCTGAGCCCAGATGCGGCTGAATATTTAGTGAATCCGACTTCAGAGGAGGCAGCTAAGGCCAGCAGGGTGTCATGGAGCAGGCTGTGGAAGAGGGTCATTTATTTCCCAGTTGCCAGACTGCTGCAGGTCTCTTCAAAATGTGCCTTTTGCATTTCTGCTTATCAAAAATCAAAGATTAAATGCTGCTGTACACTGTCCAGCAACCCCTCTGGCTCAGACCAATTTGCTTAGAGGCGCCTGGGAAGCAGCAGCAGGGAAGGTGCTGGCAGTGCGACTTGGAAGCCTCTGGCTTCTTCACAAAGCTGCCCTTCTCTACGCTCCAGAGTGATTCAATCAAGCTGGCAGGTCAGTTCATGGGACATATTTTCTCAAGTATGCCTAAGTTCTGTTCACACATAGCAGTTTTGAAGACCTCTCACCCCACTGTCACACCAAAACTTTGCAGTTGGTGTTCATGGGATGTGTTGCTGAATGGCTGTGGAAGGAAAATCACCCAAGAACCAAGTTTATAGGCCAAGCTAAAGTCGCATCTCTGTAATAAACAATCTTCTAACACAACTGCATAATTTCTTCCCAGATAAAAGAAAATCTCCATTTTACAGCTGCCTCTTGTTTCCTGCTTTGTACCCAATTATCAGCCCAGCGAGCCAACTTTCCACTTACTCCATTACTCTGCATCATAAACATTGCACTCTGATCTGAAATGTTTCCAAGTGCTCTGAAAAGCTATTGCACTCCCCTTGTACATCATAACATTAATATCCTCAAACAATCCCCCTACATTAATGAGTTATGACCTTTCTTCCTACCACTGCAATCACTTTCCTGCCTTCTGCCCTCGCCTCAGAGTTGGTTTCCCATCAATTGGTTATTCCTCCTTTTAGTTAAGAACACATTGAACTAATTTATTCATCATTTTAATTACAAATTCACATCTCTAGTTTTTCCAAATGCTTGTATTTTCCAGTCATTAAGGTTTTCTTTTGAATCACAGTTAGCAAGTAGCAAGCACTGCTCCAGCATCCAAAGTTATAGCTGCAAATCACACAGCATCATTATATCCTGTAATAAAAACATATAAGGATTTGTCTGATTGAAACTGGTGAATAAAATGTAACTTTCAGTATGTATCAGAATGGATAACCTAAGCAAAAACAGAGAAAACTCTGCTCTGAACTTGGTTCTCAGAATGGTCTCTGGAGCAGCTAAATTGCCAAACATTTTGTTTGTGCATCTTCATGTAAAAGCAAAAACAAATTCTGAATGTGGATGGAACCAATTTCTACTTGCAGTCCAGCTTAAATCAACCAGGCATTCCCTTCTAGTCTTACATCCTCACACTTGCTTGATCCACCTGGTATGAGATGCAGCAGTAAAAGGCTGGTGGCAAGAGGCAAGGTGCTGGCAGGAGCCAACTTGTCAATACAGACAGGTGGAGATGGGGACAGACAGCATCTTGGGCTGGGTAGAGGAGCCACATACATCTCTTCCTTGCCCAGCCCCAGTCAGACTCAGCAGAGGTTCAACAAGGCTTTGCTGCAGCCCAATGACATCTAGGAGTAGATACGGTACATGCATACTTCAGGACTGAAAAGGCCACATGACAGTCCTGAAATAAGATGCTTTCTTTAATCAGAGAACACAAAGGCAGCTGAAAAGCTACTTCTGCCATATGTGAAGCATGGTATTCCTGCACACAACTGCCATGCCAGGCCCAGCAGCCTGGATGATCCAGGCATTACAAAACAAAGCTATTTTCGTGGGGGCATTTGCATAAACCACAATGCAAAAGGGTTTTCTTGCCCTTAGCGATGGCCCACCTCTGCATCCTCACATCAGGGCTGGGAATTTTGCTTACCCCCTCGGACCTGAAGCAAGCAGGGTACAGGGCAGCAGGATCAGGATTGTGGGGGCACAGCTGAGTGTAACCCTGTGGTTTTAGGATTTTAGCTATTTTGTTGGGTAAGTGAGAGCAGAGGAGGGAAGGTATCAGGAGGCAATTTTGGTGCAAGGCTGGTTGTAGAGGTTGCGCTCAGGAGGTTCAGGATGAGGTGAGGAACAGCACAGAAAAAACATGGAAAAGGAAGACGGGGAAAGAAAAAAGCATGCGAGGTGGTTTCTGCTGCTTTGTAGTAGTATTGCAGCCTGTACATTCCATCTCAGTCTTGTAAAAACACCCATGTAGATCAGCACAAACCCTCACGGTTTGTCTAATCTGAGCAACGACACACATGTCCGTCAAGCTGCACAAAACCCAATAGGCAGTAGCCACTCTTCACACAGGATGCCATCAAGTAAGTGACCAGAGCTGCATCCACTCTCTCATTTTGCAGCAGGGCACCACTGAGGCCAGTGGCAGGGCTCTGCCAAGCCCAGGTACTGGTCCTAGGGTCCCATCCTGGCAGACCTCAGAGGCTGTGAGTTGCTACTCTGGTGGGGGAACTGAGAGAGCAGGAAATTGAGCGCAGTATACATGGCTGAGGCACAGGAAAAGCTGGACCAATGTTCCTGTCACTTTTGTAGCTGCTGTTTCAAGTCCTGTCACCTGAGGCCTAGTGCCAAACCTCACCTGAGCCTGCAGACTGCCCAGTACTGCAAGGATGCACTCTGTATGAAATAAACTGAAATGGATGCCCTCTACATGCATAAATGCTATATATATTGTACATACGTACAATTTTTCTCACGTTCTCTGTCTCTCAAAACTGAACAAAGCACCCTAGAAACCTTCACCATCAGGAAAAAGTCTTACAGCGTCAGTCACACAGACTGACAAAATATAATGCTCATCCCATGTTAAACTCCATTTCTGAGGCTCAGAAATTTTTTCAATGCTTTCTTCTTCCTCTACCACAGAATTATTGCCAAATAGGAAAGGAAGGGAAGAGAACAAAAAACAAAACAAACAAACAAAAAAAACCAAAACCACCACCACCAACAACAAAAGCTGCTGTTTCCCTGAAACCTGGCTGCTTAGTCACAGTAGGAATTTACACAAATCTCTTAAGAAAACCACAGACCACAGCTCCACTTAGTTAGTATGATTTTCAGACTAGAGGTGGCCTGTGTTAGAATCATGGTCCTGTTTAAATCAATTGTTCAAGGGGTCACAATTCCAGTCTTGGGCTTTTACACATCATCAGCCACATCGTGTCCAGCTTCTGGCTATTCACTGACTAGATCTAATTTTTGCTGCTTTCCTTCTCTTTTTGCGTGCTATATATTGAAGTCTGATTTAAAAAATAGCTCTTCTCTTTTGTGTCATTCACTTATGAAATCAGGAAGGAGGAGGGCAGAAAAAGAATAAAGCATTCCCTAATCAACTTGAAGAAAAAGAAAAACTGCAAAAATTATCACTTTCAAGCTTCCTGAGAAAGATAACAGCTTATCAATTACCAGCATGTTTCTACATACATATACGCTTCTTTTGCCCTTAGGTCGAGTTACAAGAATAAAACTATGTCTTCTGGTTTTCCTTTTCACTGAAAATTGTTACATTCAGGACTGATGGCAATTTGGGAAGCCCTGCTGTCTGATGGTCATCAGAAGTAGAGCTCATAACAACACAGTTCTCAGAGCTTCAGTATGAACACTTCAAAGGACACCTGCTTATAGGAGAGGAATAAAACTTGACCTGCAGTCCAAGCAGGCAGCCTCAAAGAAATTTACCTGTACTAACCACAGAATTCCTATTACAAGATATGTGTTTATTTTAAACAATATGATTCTGATATTTTGTATTGTAATAGAGACTCAAGTTTACTCTACAAAGATTGATTTTGAATTCCTTATGGAAAAGGACTAGAAAATTTTAATTTTTTTAATGCTAAGATGGCAAAAAGTTTGAATGCATTACAAAGACATCTGCCCTGCAAACAAAAAAATGATCCAGGTGGTCTCAGTGACATTCCAAACACTGCTGCTATGTATCTTATTTTTTATTTCTTCTCCATATTCATCTCCTTATCCTGTAAAAACAGATCTATAAACTACATAATCACTACCAACATCTTCTGCAGCTGCCAAAATAGGGGAAACAAGAAAAGAAAAGAAAAGAAAAGAAAAGAAAAGAAAAGAAAAGAAAAGAAAAGAAAAGAAAAGAAAAGAAAAGAAAAGAAAAGAAAAGAAAAGAAAAGAAAAGAAAAGAAAAGAAAAGAAAAGAAAAGAAAAGAAAAGAAAAGAAAAGAAAAGAAAAGAAAAGAAAAGAAAAGAAAAGAAAAGAAAAGAAAAGAAAAGAAAAGAAAAAGAAAAAAAGGAAAGGAGATGTAGTGTCTACAGTAGGGAAATTAGGAACACAGGACTGGGACAAATTGTCTCTGGGCAACTTGAGGCCATCACATAATTAACTTGCTTTCGTGAACTGATCAAAAAGCAAATTAAGGTGACTGCTCATCAGGGGAGAGTTAAGGGACACTGGGGATTAGAGATGCCCATTTCTGCCTTCTTGGCCCTTACCGCATGGATGCCGTAGCCATAGGGCACAATAACTTGTCAGATTCTCAGCTGTACCATTACTTTCAGGATGTTACATCTATACACAATTTGATCTACGATTCAGATCATGCAATTAGTACAGGGAACACAATCTCATCACAAATGATGTAGCTTTTGCAGCCCCTGACCTGACCAAAAACTTATCCATAAGCAATCACCACCAGGGGAGGAAGCAGACCCACTCTAAGCCTGGCACAACAAGCCAACTGCTCACAGAAGGCAAATTTCATTTTGGATGGAATTAAGAAAAGAAACGTAGTTTGTATTTCTTCATTTCCCGCTGTCAGCTGTCAGCTGTGCCTTGCGGAAATGAGTAACAATTTACCATGCCGGGCACTAGAGATCTTAGTAGCCTGTGAAGTAGTTTTCATCAAGCCTTCCTGGTGGTTCCGCACAGCGCTGGGAAGGTCACTTGGCACTTGAGATCGTCTGGCTCAGCTCTGCCGTTCTGCTCGTTGAAAAGAGGTTGGCTGCATATTAGGTGCAAATCATCTTTAGTAAAGTAAATCCAGCAAAAGTAATGCAGCAGATAATTGTCTGTTTTCTGTTCAGATATGTTTGAGAGGGAAGGGACCTGTGCTTATAGCCATCTCCTTTCACAACATAAAAGAATAAGAAAACTAAGAGCTTTACCACCAGTGATGAAGGGGCAGGAGGAAAACAGATTCAGATTTGAAAGCTGATATGAACAGCTAAAAAATGTGACACCTTTTTGCTTTTTATAAAAGAACACGAGGGCTGCCTTTCAGCATCCAGTGTAAATTCAGACAATTCAACACACTGCTTTGAGCACAAATAAAATGCAATGATAGGAATGCTTAAACCATAGTTTGGAAGTGTATTACAATGTCTGATAATTTTCCAAAACTTCTCATATTTCTAGATTTCTGAGAGTGAGGAAAATTGCAAAGTGACAGAGCCGATGTTATCACCTTGTGAAGGAACATCCCGCGTTGCATAACGACCCTTTGTACATTGCCTATTTCAAAACCTCATGGAAGAACCCTACAAAGTTAACTTCTGCTCAGTACACAATCCTGGGCATCTCCTGGAGATACGCAACTCACTTTTTTTGGAGTGTATTTATTCCAGCAAAATCTCTTACCAAAAAATGTAATACAAAATGATAAATCATTCAGAACAACAAACTCACTTGCAAGAACAAACACAGCTTCTATTGGTAACTGCTCTTGCATACCCTGGGCATGCTTGGTACATATGCTAAGTGACAATGCTTGTGGCTACCATTCCCGACATATTTTCCTTTTCCAATTTACACTTATTCAAACAATGCTTATTCAACAACAGTTGCATAAGATGCAATTCAAGCATTCATTATCAACCTCTCAAGAACAATAAACTACATCAAATTAGCCACTGACATGCTTTGTACTAGCAAAGCAATTTGCAGATCCTTCACAAAATATTAGCACAATTACTTGACAGCATCACGGCCACTCTTTCTGACACTGCTGCATACAAGGGCATGGTCACATGAACTCACAGTGGTTGTCATGTAAGGGAGAGATCTTTGGGCAAAAAGAAAAGCTCATTTGCATTTATTTCCCCTCATTTCCGGGAAGTGGAGCACACATTCATCTGATTGAACATCAGGAGACATCGCAGAGGCAATATCAGCAATAGCTGAGACCACCGGTTTCCACTGGTGATGTCCATCACTCCCTACTCACTCTGCCATTGGTTCAACTGACCCGTTCAACTTGCTAAGCTGCCAGTGTTTCTACTCACTGACTGTCTTCAGGATAAGCCCCTTCCATCAGTCACTGAGAGCAGAGAATGTTGCTTTCCTTACTATTTTTGATTTTTCTCTTTTACAACCTTCTCTGTAGGACATGCTGCTTCTCAGTGGAGCCCTCTCCACATCTAGCCAGTGCTATACCAAATTACTAAAAAGAAAATTTGGTCCGTAATTTAGCTTGAAAGATAATGGCAACAAATCAGTATTACAAATAATTTATTTTCCCATTAACATCGATTTCATAATTACAATATAAAAGTTTCTTCCTATTGCCTTTTCCACATCCTTGAAATAGTCATTTTCACTTCACCACACTTGCTGAGAATTTGCAGCAAGCAGGAGATGTTCAGCCCTCCCAACGACACTGGCAGCTAACATCAGATATGATGAGCTCACGCAGTGTGCTGCTGCAGTCTGCATGCCTCATTCCCCTACTAGCAGGTAGGTTCTACCACCCTGCCGACTCTGAAAGGGTTTTTTGCTGGCTGACCGTTGCCTTTGGTGAACGATATTCCATATTCTGTTTTGTACGGCCACCACAGAGAGATGATCGAGGTGTAACAGCATGCTCAGAAGGAACAGCTGCCGAATGTCAAAGCAGTACCTGCTCACTCTGCAAAGTCTGTCATCAGTGTCAGCAACACAGCAGCCACTGCTCTGTCCTCTCAGCGGTGTTAAATGATCAAAACTCAAACCAGAAGGGCTGAGACATCAGCAGGGGTGGCACATGGAGCAGAAGAATCAGCAGAAAATGTACACAAGCATTAGAAAAGATATTCTAAGGCCACAAAAGTTTCTCTACCAAAACGCTACCAAAACAAATAAATTTAGTCTATTATTGCTGTTTCTCATGTCTTGAAATAGACTTGAGAAAAATTCCCCACATTGCATTGGATTCCAGTTTAAGAATAAACTCACTGTATTATCTTTTTAGCAAACCAAAGCATCAAGGGGACTAGCTAGAATGGAAATATAAATCAGTACTCAACTCAGGTCTGACCTTGCAGTCAGCAAAAAATAACCAAAGTAAAATGAGGACTTAAACTGTAGAAAAAGAAGTGTTAAGGGATGTAATAAGCATGTCCCTATGCTTTGTGAAACCTAGTGCATTTGCATTGGTTTAGGAGTTTGTATTCTGCTCCTTTCATGCTTGCATTTAAGGAAAAGGAATAACAGAGTGTTTGCTTTTAGCGTGCTAAGATAACAAAAAAAAGATACAAAGCCTGAAAGAAAGCAGAGTTGTGTGGGCTCTGTTATCAGCCTGAATGACAGGCGTTTGAAAAGATGCTGTTTGGTCACTTCAGTATTAAGCTATGAGACAAACTGTTATAATTTTCCCCATGAATACTGTAATCTGCTCTTCCTTATCCCAAAACTCCCTATAAACCCTATATTGTACATGAGTCTAAAATATGAGCAAGTGAGTATTGCATACGAGATGATGGTATTATTTGTGTTCTGAAATTAAATATTAAAGAATTATTATTTAATTGTCTGTGTTAAAGCAAAATTGATTCAAGATTTACAAAACGTGAAGCTATGAATTAATGCAGTGTTTCTCTGACAAGAACCATCACGTATTCCTGTGGATTCCATGTATCAGTGAACATGGAAGTTTCCTACTTAAATGAGTTTTAGTCAAGCTTCTATTAGTAAGGTTTTCTAAAACTGAGAACATAAACGGTTAATATGACACTACAAACACTTCTGACAATCTTTCATTCCGTGCCCTTCTGAAGCTGCCAGAAGCTCTCCCTAGCAAACTTCTGTTAGGAATGCCATCTCGTGGTTAAAAGCTGAATATAATGACTCCAGGTAAACATCACTCCATTTTCATTGCAAAACACCATTTATGCAGAAATGAGCTATTCCTACACGACCTTTCAAACTGTACAGTTTATTAACAATTTATTCAACTATTACTAACCATTCTGAATAAAAATGTCTGTGAATATGGATTTTCCTTCCCCATCTGTATACAATGCTAATTAACTATGCTTAAAACAGTCGCATCATTAGGAGACAGTATGCATTTATTAGCATTTTAAGTAGAACTAGGTTGCTACATGCGCTTAGCAAAAAGTCCACTTCATGCCCTGTCTATTTAGATGTAATTTAGCAAATTAGTTTGAAATGTAAGAAAATTCAAGCATTTTTCTCAAAATGCTTCTAAAGAAGAACCCTTTGAACACTCTACCTTCTCTAAGCTTCATGGGATCTCTTCAGTTGGTATACAGGTTAAGTAGAACTACAGAAACGAAACCAGTACTGGACGTTCCAATTTGTTTTATACAGATCTTACTGTGAGCTGGACATGAATTGAAAATGGCTGTTGGATTACAAATTGCTCACAAAAGCACGGAGAAATGACAAGTAAACAAGAATAGAAAGGGTCCAAAAGCGTCTAATAATCCTTAAGAGATCTCTGACTTAGAAAAGCTTATAAAAATGAATAATCAATAGCAACATTCAATACAGCTGACATTTTCGTAGACAATTCCCTGCCAGCTATGCTCACATAATTTTCATAATAAAAGTATGTATTGCACAAATCATCACAACACGCACCGTATAATGAAATTTAAAACTAATGAGCCATATCCTAATAGCCATAAGTCAAGTCAGGATGTGCATTAGTAGACCATTTGCAATTCTCTAGTGACAGATAGCGCAAGGCTAAACATATCCAGAAGCCCATTTATAGCACAGTTTGTTCTGCATACCAATAACACTAACAGAGATATGAAATGAGTTTGCAACCTCTAACGCTCAGCCAGGCCTCCATGAAACATCGGTCATACTGCTGCTGCCATGCAGGCCACTCCTGGGACAGCTCAGAAGGACTGCTGTGATCACTTACATCGACCTCTTGCTTAACATGGATCTGGCTTGCTTGAGTTAGTCCTCTATCAAACCACATCTTTTCGGAAATTCATGCAGTACTTTCAGCCTAGAGAATCCTTTTTCATCCCGTGAACCTCTTTTACCTCTTGCGACATGTCCAAGTCTATTCACAATTACTGAAGCACTCCTCTGTTTGACTGAAGAGATCTTTAATTCATTAACAAATCTTTGCTTAAATGCTTACTCTTCTATGCTTTCCTTACAGTAAGCAGATCCTGCTTACCAAGACACTCGTGACAGCGCTTCTTAAAAATCCTTTCATTAATATTACGACTCTTTTGTCCAGTTCTGCAGCCTTACTGAAAGCTGTGATTATTGCAGTTGGGCGTAGCATTCTTGTAAAAGGTTCTATCAGAGTGAAGTACAGTCAGCAATATAAGCTCCCTGACAGCATTCCCATTTTGAAACTTGAGGATCTCACCAGGTATTTTGGGCACAAGACATGCTGACAAATGCATGTTCAATTGGGAAAGCTCAAGCTCGCTGTCTCCAGACACTTTCCTAGTATTTCCTACAGTGTGATGGTCTATTTGGAAAGGATGGCCTCAAAGCTTTGTTCTTAGGGACATAGATCTACTCCAGGCCACGGTGAAATGCAGGTTGAGAGGAGAGCCATGGAGATGATCAGAGGGCTGGAGCACCTTCCCTGCGCAGACAGGCTGAGGGAGATGGGCTTGTTCAGCCTGCAGAAGAGAAGGCTGCGAGGAGTCCGCATTGCAGCCTTCCAGTATTTAAAAGGGGATTAAAAACAGGAGGGGAATCAACTTTTTACTCAGGTATACAATGACAGGACAAAGGGGAATGGTTTTAAGCTCAAGGAAGGAATGTTTAGATTGGATGTCAGGGGGAAGTTCTTTACAGGGAGAATGGTGAGATGCTGGAACAGGCTGCCCTGAGAGGCTGAGGATGCTCTGTCCCTGGAGGTGTTCAAGGCCAGGCTGAATGGGGCAGCCTGCTCTAGAGCCAGATCTGGAGGTTGGTGGCACTGACAATGGCAGGGGGGTTGGAACTTGATGAGCCTTGGGGTCCTTTCAAACCCAAGCCATTCTATGATTTTGTGATTTGTCACTATTCCCTGCTAAATAATTCATCTTATCCTGTTTAAGTGGCTCCTCAGGATTTAAAATTTGTGGCATTCACAGTCTTGAACAGTAACTGCTGAATTTTCCTCTGTGTAGATCAATTACCATATATCTAATTTTTGTGTAAACACATGAAAGAGCACATCTTATGAGATTAAAGAACATCAAATTCTGAAACCATCTCTTTCAGAGGACTTCCTTTATATCACAAATTGGTAAGGACTTAAGAATATATTTGCAAAGAAAATGCTATAGTGTGGATCCTGCAGTATTTATTTAGAAAAAATGCAGTGGACACAAACAACTAAAGGCATACTTCAGGCATACCAAATGCGATCTGAATAACAATGCGCATTCTTGAAGTCTTCAAAGAGCAAAGCTGATCTCCTGAAAAACAACAATCTTCCATTCAGAGTTTCAAACCCTAAATATCCTGTTACTTTCAAAACATAAATAGCAGTTCTTTTTAAATTTTAAGACGTTAAGAAAACAGAGCTCTCTTTTGAAGTCAACTGAAACTGCTCTATTGACCCTTTACCTAAAATCATTGTCACCCTGAGAAGCAGGACTGTGACTTAAGGCAAGAAATGAGCAGCTGCTAAGACTGCAAGAAAAACAAAGTATTTTCCATATAAATATTTTTAAAACAAGAAGTAAAAACATTGACATTACAAACTGTTCCTTATTACATCTGTCTTTAAGATTTTACATGTAGTATTAGTGTTCAGCAAAGCAAACCAATAGAAACTAATAGCTTAAATAAAGCTATTATATTAATAAAGATACGCTATTACAAAGTTGTGAGTATGCATATATACACATTTCTACCATTCTCCATAAACGCAGCTTATATTCGTTTAGACTGCAACGTGTTATCTTTAAGCAAATAGGAGCAAATGCGTACATTAAACCCAAATAGCTTTAAGAATTCTACTGACCATCAGAATGTACATGTGCATCACTTCTGTGCATCACTAGTGCATCATTTTTTCTTAAAGAAGTTAATAGTACACATTATATACATGGGATGTTGTCATGCAATGTCTGAAAAAGACAAAAACCAGCACTCGTGCTCACTCAATGGTTAATGTCCTTTGAATCTTTCATGAAACTGGCAGCAAGGGAAAAAATGCAATCGCAGTGGCACGATGTTTGTTGAACTACAGTATTCAGTATAATGTCTGAATGACATTCAGAGAAGCCGGGCTGGGAAATGGTAAGAATTGCTTCCCTCACTGTCCTCTGTCCTCTTGGCCACTCTCTGCAGTGAGTACAGAGGAAGGTATTTGCTCCTCTCCCATTCCTTCAGACCCAGGACGTCAAAGTGAGACAGATGACTGTGCACTGCAGCTTCCACAACAGTGTCCGCACCTGGGTACAAACACCACACAGATTTGGGATCATGACACTACTGCAGTGTCTTATGGTACCCATTACTAGAACAGCAGACGTGGCACACAGTTGATTCATTTCATGTATGATGAAGTTCAGTTATTACGTTTCCTAAACAATGTAATCGAGCAAGTATTCTGAAAGATATTTTCAGAAATGTACTAATATTTTACATGCTCTTTAATCACTACCTTTATGTGTTTCGGCTTTACAAAAGCCCTTAAATACAGCTGAGTTCTTACAGAGTTCATGTAACCCTTTATATTTTCATACCATGTCAAACATTGTAAATAGGAATTTTACTAATATTTTCCCATTCAAACCAAGCTTGAGCTACAGCCATGAACTTTGAAATATTGATTGTTTGAGTCATGCCAAAATAAATTTGTTAGACATGTTGCTTAGCTGTTACTATCTAACAGTCAGATAATTCCAGGTAGGTCAGAGTCTTCTAGCCTAATCTTGTTTAGAACCTCAGCTTTTCTCTTTCAGGTTCTTTCTATGAAAACAAGCTTGTCTTTGGAAGTACTTCCAGAACGCATTGCAACTGCGTGTGACAAACTGCCTCATGGTAACATACAGCACTAAGCTTCATGGAGCCAAGTAGTACAGAATTTCCGCAAGTCCTTACGTTGAAACCCATTCCCATCCCAGTAATGGAAACCAGACTTTTTTTCTTTTAAAGATTTAGAACTCATGTATTGTAGTGTTACACTAAGTAAGAACCAAACTGATAAATTCAGAAATGCATGGTAGATGGGCACTGATCACCAACACATTGCTTCTTTTTTGGCAGTACACTTACACAACATTTTTTACTTATATATTGTATGATCATTTTCATGTTAGAAAAAGATTTTCTGAAGTTACTGCAGAAATAAGAAATAAGGTCTGAACAAAAAAAAGTAACATGACAGATCTTGGAAAGGCATCTAAAAATGGCAACACCCAAAAAGCTACTTGGTCACTCGCACCTTTATCAGCTACATATAACTTTATATATACAACATATTCACTGTGGCAAATGCACATCATGTTGGGTCTTTCAGTTTACAATGGAACACTACATAAATGGAGAATTTTTTCAAGTAGTTTGCTGAATAGTGTTTTCTGCACCTCTAATATGGCAGAAAGTACAAGCAGACACACAGCAGAAGAGAAGGCATGATTCTACGAGCATTGTTTTGTCTCTATATTTTGGCAAGAGATCAAGTCCTGACATATATGAGATGCTGCTTCTCAAAGAGGCAAAAATGTCACCAATTACCACCTCTCTTGCCAATACCTTTCTCTTTCTGAATCTTGCTGAACGTACTCCCATCTGACTACTCCCAGCTCTTTACCTGTAACTGGCTGCCATTCATAACTTGCCAATACATTATCTTAGTATGTCTCATAGCATGAAATGTAGATATATTTTCTGGTCTTGCCAAATATAGTCTACAATTAGCAGAGTAAGATTGCCCACAACCATACAATCTCCGCAGGCAATATGCTTTAATTTTTTTTAATTAAAAAACAAAACAACTAAAAAAACAACCAGCACAGAGCCTATCATTAGTAAAGACAGATTGCTAGCACAGACTTACTTCAGGTTGCACAACGAATACCTCTGATGCTATTGCATTTGCCAGGCACTGAAGTTCATCCTTCACTTTACTTGATGAGCTACCAAGACCTCTGAGACACTTCCTTGCAAAGCACGAATAGAACATTAATCTAAAAAATATACATATGACAACAGAAGGAATTAGAAGAAGAAAGCTACATGAACTCTATGAAAAAAAACAGAATACAATAAATAAATGTAAATAAATACTTAAGTTTGGATCTTATCTAGGAAGACTGATGCTAACACTAGTCAATAGCATTAAAGAAGTATTCTAATGTCGAAAAGTTAAACTAGAAAAGATCTAGGAAAGACTACTGGCACACTGGAGGATGAGCTGTATCTCAGAAGTTATAAATATTAAAGAAAGGATTCCATCATACACAGAAAAATATCTGGAAGGAAAAAGAAAGATGTCTGAAAAACAAAATAACCAGATGTTCTGCATAAATGTTGGCCTCACAAAACATAAAAAGAGCATCATACAAGAAAGTAGCATACCATAAAATTACATGGTTGAAGGATTAACAGAATGTGTATGCTTCAATCTTTACAGTGAAATCACACTTCACTAGTAATATTTGAGCATCATCACTATCTTACTGTGTTTTGGTGACCTAAGTGAAGTGAGTTAAACTTTAACTGATCACCTCCTGGTCAGGTGATCGTATCATTCTTGCAACAAAACTAGAGCCATTAGTTGCAGGTCAGACTTCATCACCTCCCTCCTTCAGGGGAGAATGCTTCAGCTTATGAAGGAGACAGTGCTACCAAGGAAAGCCTGATCTGCTGCTGTCCCTAAGGCATGTGGCCTGCAAGAATACTCCAGGCTTCCAGTCTCTCCATTCAGAGCTGTACAACGCTACGAGAAATCTCACATGCATTACTTAAGAATACTGCTGAAAATCTGACAATTGAGCATACAACTGCAGATGTTATGCTGTGAACTGGACACAGGCCAGATAAATCATGACTTTATTAAAACATGCAGTTTGTTAAGGTACCACAAATGACACAGTACACGTCCGACCGGTTGCTCAGAAAACTTTCATAAAATGATTTTGAATTAAGGTTTCTATACAAGACATCAACACACTTAAATCAGCAGCACAGACCCGGTGACCCTCATTCTCATTCTTCTTCAGTGTCGCTAATAGGCCCCAGTGGACTGGAGGCAGAGGGCTGTAAGAACTCAGCAAGTGAAGCTGACTTAATGGGTTTTGTTTTATTTCTGTAATCCTCAAGGCCCTCAAGATAGCAGGTGCAAACTTAGAATAATGAGCTGTAGATGAAATAATAATTGGACAAGTTTTATCTTGTAATCGATCTGCAACTACTTTAGCAACAGCTGTGTGTGTATCCAGAATATATCCTGTAGTGCTGTAGACAGAGTGAATGGCAGCGAGGCAGTCCTCCTCAGAGCACCACCCAGCCACCAAGTCCCGCTGAAGCTTTTCAAGTAGGTCTTTCTGCAGCTGAAAGTGGCCCTGATTTTCCAGCTGGTTATATAACTGCATCACCAGCTGTCCATCACCATCAGCAATCAGGTGCAAGTATCGCTCAAGATTGGAGGACTTCAAAATATCTACTGCTGGTGAAAAAGTTGGAATTAATTTTCTTTCCCTCAAATCATAAATACCTGTGCTTATAAAGTCTGTCAAGACATTGTTTTCATTGGAAGCACAAATGCATTTTCTAATAGGGATTCCCATCATTTTGGCATACAAGGCAGTTAATATGTTACCAAAATTCCCTGTAGGAATGCAAACATCTACAGGGTCTCCAAACGTAATAATACCTTGATGAACAAGATCAAGGTATGCAGAGGCATGATAAACTATCTGAGGAAGCAGTCGTGCCCAATTTATGGAGTTTGCTGCTGCTAAAGCAGTGCCATACTCTACTGTAAGATAGCCAGTATAATCCGAGTTGGTAAAGATTTTCTTCATAGCGGTCTGGCAAAAATCAAAATCAGATTTGACACCTACTGACCAGGCATTCTCTTTCTGACAACCAATCATCTGTGATTTTTGAATTGGGCTTACTCCATCCTCAGGAAAAAAACTCATCACAGCAATTCTCTGTTTGTCAGTGTCATGGAGACGACTAAAGCCATCTAAGACAGCGCTCCCTGTGTCACCAGAAGTAGCTACCAGAACCAAGTAATTGCAGCTCCTGGGAATGCAGTATGCGAATATATGTGGCATTATCTGTAATGCAAAATCTTTAAATGAAGCCGTTGGTCCATGAAATAACTCAAGGAGAAACTGATTGCCTGTCAAATGTCTAACTGGGGCAATTTTAGAACAAGTAAAGTTTTCTCCGTATGCAGTTCCAATAATTTCTCTCAGTTTAGAAGCAGGAATGTCAGCAGGATGTATGCATCTCTCTAGTATCACCTGGGCTCTTTCAGCATAAGTTGCTCCAATTAGGGTTTGCCATTCTTCAGCAGTCAACTCTGGAAGTCCTCTCTCAGGGACAAAAAGTCCTCCATCCGAGGCTAAGCCTTCAATAACAACATCACTGAAATACTTGTGAGAGTTTTTTTGTGAACTCCTAGTTGAAACATAAGTTTCCACTTCTGAGTTTTGGTATCTCTTCACAGCATCAAGCACCTTTTCTGCTACAACCTCTGCTGCCATATTGCCCCCACAAAGAACACGAACATCGTACCACCTTTTGTAGAATTGCTTCCTAAACTGAAGTATGTCCTTAAGAGAAGTAGCAGGACCCTGGCCCACAATGCGATCCACTTTCATCGACTTCAGCCGACTCATAATGACCATTGTGGGCACATCAAGATACACAACTATTCCATTTTTTTTCACATGCTGCATGCCAGCAGTGTGCATTGGATTGGACCCAGTAAGGGAAATGACACTTCCAGATGCTGAAAACTTCAAAAGGGCTTTTCCTTCCTCCTCTAAAAATTGCTCATTACCAACACCCTGCAGTTTTTCTGACACACTCATATTCCAGGTTCTTTCAAGGACATCATCATCTATATCTATGACAGGGCAATCTAGTTTCTGACCTACTATTCTCCCAACTGTTGTTTTCCCAGCACCCGGAGGTCCCATCAGGATAATATTTTTGTTTCCAACAAGAGAATGGCTTGAGAACCATGACTTTGATATCCGTTCAAATGTTACCAGTCTTGAAAACATCAGTTTTAAACAAATTTTAGAAAGACTGTTTTGGGTTATCAGTCTCAAAGGTCGATACTGAACAGTGTGAAACATCTTCTGCTGCTGTTTTTTGTTTTGTTTTTTTTTTTCCAGCCACCTTGTCAGCCCACTGAACTGCTTCAAAAAAAAAAAAAAAATAGCAATTAGTACTTCAATAAACATGTTAAAAAAAACTAAAGGATATAAAATTGAGAACAACAATTAAAATACAAATCTAGTTATGACTCTGTCAGTGATAGAAGGTATGTATCTTTTGAAATAAGATCACCCATTCCAATCTACTACATAGCTCCAGCTTTGTTTCACTGACAAACCTAACTTCAAACAGTCCTTGCCCTCAGGTTAAATAAGGATACCCAGGCCTAACACTACAATACTATTTGCATATAATATCGTTAGCAGGAATTAAAATTCAATTTTTTTTTTCCTCTAATAGACTTACTTAAAAGTACAAATTCATAAACAATGAAAGTTAACTAAACCACCTCCATGTAATTACAATATTGAAGTCTGTATGTTCCCCAATTCCAAGACACCTTTATTTTTTTTTCTAAAAAAAAAACCAAAAAACAAACAAAAAAAAAACCCACAAATGAAATACCCACCTACATACAACAAAAACTCACAGACTTGTGCAACAGCAAGGATGGAAGAGTTGCATCCAGCTCTCTTCTGATGGAATGACAGAGCAAGCGATTTGTGAAGAGCTCCTACAATGGAATTGTATTGGATGTAGTTTGTGTAAAGTGAGAGAAAGACATCATGAAAACACTCCACTTCCAAAAGTACATTAAAGATTCAGTAGGAAAGCAGCATTCTCAACACAGATTAAACAATGTTTTTTTCTGTTTGCTTAGAGAAATCACTGCCAACACAACTGGAGTTGCAAACCATGATTTGTTTGTTATGTTTAAGGCCACAGGGTGAAGGACTCTCAGAATCTCAATAAAGGAGGGAGGCTGGGGGAGAAAATCAGCACTAATTTGCACAAAAATCCCAATAGAGTCATTTTTCATTTTAAATAGGCAAACAAGTATTGCGTTGTTATTATTATTTCTTCACTGCTCATGTCTGAAAATGTTTGAAGAGGAACAACACAGAATTTCCCTTAGGAAATTAATATAACTTCAGATGCAAAAATTCAACTATATGATCATTCATCAATTCTTTAAATTAAATATATACACACACACACATATATATACATGTAAAATCACTTTTTTTTTTAAGACTTATTTTAGCTGTTACAGCATGCAGAACAGAGATGGCTGACAAAGCTGCAAGCAGTATTTCTTTTTCCCACCCTCCTGGCAATGCAACAACTAAAATTGCAATCAGCTATTTCTAATAACTACAACTATATCAGTCTAGCTGCTAGCATTCCATCTAGCAGCTGGGTGGGTGCAACACACTGCAGCAATATTTGTCCGCTTTGTCAGCTACTCAGACCAGAAAAATATTTTTTAGTGACTAAGTTTTTCCCTGTGTTAGTCGCAACAGACTCAATAGAACAAATACAGGAACTCACTTTAGAGTAAGTCACCAAATCTTTCACAGAGCCTTTTCTATAGACAGTTTTGAAACCAACAGTGCTTTACCACTACAAAGGACTGAAGTTGACTTAGAGTTGCAGAAGACTGGCGAGAACCAAATGAACTGTAACACCTTCCAGTGACCTACCAATGGTTAAACCATGTTTACAGTTACCACAGGAGCCCTTTAAGACCCTGGCCTACCTCATCAGAATGCTCAGTATGGAATGATCCTAGAGACACAGGTTATTCCAACTTCAAAAGTAACATGGAGGCTCAAATTTTCTCAGAGCAAACCACAGAGATCTTCACTTTCAGATGCTCCTCACTCTAGATTCTGCTGTGTTCCTACATCTGCCCTTCATGCTCTGCTTTCTTTACCAAACTATTTCTACGTGTTTCAAAAACAAAGTGTTTCCAATTATTCAGATCTTTTCATTTTGCTTACTTCTGTATAGAGATAAGCTTGCAAGCAAGTGCCCTAAATATCATTATATTCGGTGTCTGCAGCCTGTACTGTGACATGATAAGCATGCTGTGACTACAAGGCATAAATCAAAGTAATGATGGGCACTTCACGCTGCACAGTTTTTTCTAATCCTTGTAAAGTATAAGGGAATATGTAAGTGCAACAAAGTTTTCTGTAACAACTATTTAAAAGGGAAAAAAAAAATCTTTCAAGAGTACTTGTAATATTCAGTGTCATTATAAAGCTGCTCTGTAATGGTAATGCACTGAAGTGAATATACACATACAAAGATAACAGGGCCAGAAAGTGATACTTAAGCTTCCAAATATGAATATATTCAAGATATAAAAAAAGAGAGACAATATTTTAGTGATTTTATTTTTTGAGCATAATAATAATTTCGAACCTTATTTAGGAACAAAGGGCATACAAATCATGCCAAGCATAGTGGCCTGTCTACACCTCTAGTTGCACTACAGAAACGTTCTGAGGTGCAGTACTTAGTACACAGTACAGCTGCAGGACAGAACATCCAGACTGCTTTATGAATCTAGGACACAGGAACATAAAAGCCCCAAAAATGAGTGCTGTAGGCAAGGAAGGAACTAGACACAGACTTCTCTGATTATATACTTGCCATATTTGCATAAGGTTACAAGCAGTCTGTGAGATTGCCTGAAATCAAGTCAGTAAATCTGATGCAAGAATGTGCACGGAATTTTATTCAGCTGCTCAGTTTAATCTATCACAGTTTCACCCAACCTTGCACCCATATGAAGTATTCAAAGAATGAAGATATGAAGATTTTAGAAGAACAGTTCAATAATTGCAAGGTTCTTTTTATTATGTAAAAAATGTTTTACTATGTAGTAAAAAGAAGCTTGCAATTATTGAACTGTTCTTTTAAAATAATTTTTATTCCAGTGGCAAAGCTTTACTGTGAAAATGGTGTGAATTAGACTTCATGTCTAGCAGAGTTTACCAGTCTAATAAGAGCACCAACTCTAGCTACAGCTACTTGTGCCAGCAGGTTTTAGGGGTGTTGTATTGAAGCAGAGCTTATACCTGTATCTCCAGTGAAATCAAGTTCTGACAATACATGTCAACCCTCCACTTGGAGGCCTGGAGGCCCCTACATATACTTGCATTAATGATGACAGGAGTTACAGTGAAAACTGGTCTTAGCTACCAGTGTAGACACAAAGTCTGCAAAGACACAAAGTATGGTTAAAATCCAGAGACCAAACAAGTCAGCAGTGGCTGTTGGAGAACTCAAAGTAGGTCGACAAATAATTATCATACTTCAAAGCTTCCAATACACAAAAAAACTCCCCTCTGACTTTTCTCAGAACCAACTTCGACCTTCCCATGATCACCCCAGAGCCCAAAATGCTGAGACGGTACTTAAAAAAGAAGGAAAACGTGTGAAATCAGCCTCTGCACCTCTGCAAAAGCCTTAATGGAGGGTGAGAAGTCTTCCCAGTTACCAAGTGTAAGAGCCAGGTCACAGCATCTGATGAGCAACCACAGCAGTCGCGACCCGTGCAGGGGAAAGGATCACCTACAAACTACACCAGCAGCCGCAGCGCTGACAAACCCGTACAGCGAAAGAAGCGGGAATGTTCTGGGGACAGATGTGAGCTGCCATGGGGCTTCCCACTCTGCGGCAGCCAGACACCCGCTAAAGCTTTCAGGAACATCAGTGCGCACTCAAGTATCTTTAGGAGCCTCGCTCATCTGCAGGAAGGGGTCGAGCTCGTTTCCGAGCTTGTGAGATCTGCAAAACAGAACAAATACAGAAAAGGAAGCCTCGATCCGATCTCGGAACACAGCGGAGCAGCCGCCGCGCGCCACGCAGGGCAGCGCTGAGGGAGCGCGCAGCGCCGAGCCCCGGCGCCGAGCCGCCCTGCCCGGCCCGGCCGCTGGGGAACGCGCCATCCTGACACCTCGAAGGCGCCGAAGCACGGACAGGAGGTTGACGACGGACGGCTCGCAAAACACGGCAGCGCTGGACAGCGCGGAGCCAGCCCGGCCGCACCTCAGCGCCCCCCTCCCACTGCTCAGCCAGCGCAGCCCTGGACCCTCCCAACCCACGGGAGTAGCGGCGGCAAAACCCGTGCTTTGCCTTGTCTCGCCCGCCCCGCGGCTCGGCTCGGCTCGGCTCGGCTCGGCTCGGCGCGTCGCGGCCCGGCCCCGCTCCCCACAGGCGCCCCACAGGCGCCCCTCAGCGCCCACGTACCGGCGGAGCGGGGCGGGGCCCTCAGGTACCGCGCGCACCCCACAGCCTCGCCTCCACCGCCCTCACTGCGCACGCGCGGCCACCCGCCGCCCCTCGCCTCCCGCCCGCAGCTCTGTCGGCTTCAGCTCCGCCAAACGCGCTTGCGCAGCCGCGCGACGCGTCGCGTCCGCCCGGCGGTCGCCGCCCACCAAAGGAGGGGCGGAAGAGGGGTGGCGCAGCCCCGCTTCTCGTGGCGCTGTTGCCTAGCGACGCGGCTCCTCGGTGACGGCGGCGACGGCAGCGACGGCAGCGTCGGCAGCGTCGGCAGCGTGAGGGCCGCGGTCGGCCCGGCGGCAGCGGGCGGAGGATGGCGGCCCAGGAGAGCGTGTATAACCTCCTGCCTCGGCTGGAGGAGAAGCCCGTCAAACCGCCCAGGTATGTGGGGATGTAAAGCACTGTGACCGGTTCCGGCAAGGCGCTAAAGCCTGCGGGTATGGGTTGGGTATGGGTTGGTGTGGGTATGGACATGCGTATGGGTTGGGTATGGATTAGGTATGGGTATGGGTATGGATTGGGTGTGGGGTGGGTGTGGGTGTGGGTATGGGTTGGGTTGGGTATGGGTTGTCAGTGTAAGGCAGCGCTGAAGTTTAGCAGGGAGGTTATGGGAGTGATGGCCTTTAGGAAGATACAAAACGAAGTAGCACAGTCTTTTGTTGTGACCTTTTCTGACCTTCTTCATGCCTATTTTTTAACATCAAAGGTATATATCGACATTTAGGCCGTCTGTGAAACTTGAAATAGAGCAAAGTAAAGCGCAGTGGAAAACTATGGGGCCAGCAAAAGTTGCAGTGCCATCTCCAAAAAACTTTCTGAAGAAACACTCCAAGGAACCCACGTTACCAGCAAGTGAGTGTGTGCACTGATCACATGAAAGGCGGGGTGTTCTTTCTCAGCTGCAGCCACTTAAAGACTGAAGCTGTGTTGACAGCGTGATCTGTCCTCCTGATACCTCAATTTGCAGTTACATAATTTAGATTTGTGTGTTGTTCTTCCCTGCAACTGATCTTTAGTATTCAAATATATAATATTAGCAGGCATATTAAAAGTGAACTAATTGTTTGTATTGCTTGAAGTTATTCAGGTAAATGTATATATTTGTCTTGATCGTCACCAACATACAACTTTTCAGTATTCACTGTTGCCTCTTAATCCTGAGGCATTAAATTGACTGGCATTGTTGAAAGTGTAGAACTTTTTTTGGAGAGCTGTGTATCACCAGTAATAAGAAAACTGGAATATTTTATTGTAACGAGCCAGTTTTTTTCCACCACCCTATCTTCAGGCACAATTCATAATTCTGGGTATAAGAAGTTCTAGGTGTAAGAAGCTGAACATATATTCAGCTTCATGGCCCGTTCTGCAATGTTGCAATGGCTTCAGTACTGCTGGAGTTGTAAGAACCTTGCTGCTAGAATTTGTGATTGAATTATTAAGTTTTAGTTTGAAATGGTTGTTAGCTTGGAGAAGAAGAAAAAAAGCAAAAACCAACCAACCAACCAAACAAACAAAAAAAAACAAACAGAAGAGCTTAAAGTACCGTATTAAAAAAATGCCATCTAAGAGAACATGTGGGTCAGCACCAAAGCATGTGTGGTACATGCAAATGACTTTAGCGTTGAAAATACAGTCTATGACAGGAGCCTTTGGAGGTTTAATGCCTCAGGCAATATGGATTATCAGAACCTTAAGGTAGGTTTTGGTCCCTGAGGTCCTGTAGGTATTCTAGGTGATTTTTACAAAAGATCATCTCTTTTGCAAGAAAGCTGAACAACATTCAGTATACTGAAATGTAATGCTTCATGGCATCTGATGCTTTCAAGAGCAAGAACTTGTTAAATTGTTGCACTCATGTTTTAGATGAGCATAAGAAGGAATGTTGATTCACCAATAACTTGGAGCAGTCTGTAATGTTCCTTTTAAGAACCTTTTTTTTTTAAGTACTTTTAAGTATTGCAAAATTTCTGCTAACTACTACAAACTGACTATGTTTTGGCATTCAGCACTCTGCTCTATTTTTCTCATAAGAGCAACTTATATTTTTATTTCAACTTGCTAATTCAGGACTTCATTAAAAACAACATGTACTGGTGTGTTTGCATTTAGAGTTGATGTACTGTAGCCTCAGAATGACTATGACACATCATAGCTACCATTCAGATCAGTAATTTCATTGCTGTGATTAGATCCTAACAGGTCTTGAGAACAAGCTACATCTTTAACTCAGAAAATTCTTGTACTTGTGTCGAATGGAGTTTCATACTTACCTCAGAAAACTTACATGCTTAGCGACCTCTGTTTAATGCATGGCACTTTCATCACTTGGAACTTAACTGGTTATCATCTGTCTGTGTGGGATTATGGCATTTTTTTAATGATTCCTATGCCATCTTGAAAATTGGGTTTGATCTATCTAGATTGCAAAGACAAAGCAGAAAGATTGATTTTTTTTTCCCCCCTAAAGTCTAGGATAATGTCATTCTTAGAGAGTTTGATTATTCAGTAAGTAATTCCTTAAAAAAGGTGTTTCCTAATCTTCCACTGCATCTGGTTGTATTACTGGTTTCTGGCATTCATTTTAACCAAACTACGTTACTGGCCGCAGAAGTGGGGGCTCCCAAAACATCCTTTGTGCACCAGTCTTATGCAGATAAAGGTGAGCAAGTGCTCACTCAGAAGCTTTAGGGATCCTTTTTCCAAAATGGTGTTCTTAGAGAAACAGATTTAAGTCTGTGTTCTACAGTTCTAAATTATGGCAAGCTTTCAAAACAAATTCAGAAAAGCATTGGTTTGTGGGGTCAGCATCAGGAAGCCAGCTGTTGTAGGAATGTACTCTTACATATTAATGACCCTAAGTTGGAGTTCTGTCTGCTGGGAAATATGGTGGGAAATGAGTTGTCTTTCATCACTCAACTAAATTGGCGGTACTCCAGAGACTACCAACTTTCTGTTGGTGTATTGGAGAGATTACACCAAAAAGGAAGGGTTCCTGTATTCTTTGGAGAAAGAATGGTAAGAAGCAATATTATGGAAGAGCAGGAGCAGGGCCACTCTTAAAGGAGGCCAGAAATTAAGGGTGACCTAAAAATGACCTCACCAACAGGAGCAGGCCCAGCACAGCAAAAGCATGAAAGCAGAGCAGGGCAGTGATGAAAATGAGTGAGTGAAAATGAGTCAGTGACCTAGTGATCATCAGGCAAGATAGGGCAGCAGGACAGGTCCCATCCACTGATTCTACAAGGCACTTCAGGGGGAGTCTAGGAGTAGGCACACCTGAGCTAGATGAACTAGGGACTGACTGCCCAGGGCTGGGCTGAAATGAGGTGCGCTAAATGATGCTGGTCAGGACGAGCGGGGCTGACTAGTGTCCTGATAGTGAGCACTTCTGGTAAAAACAGTTTTCATTACATCTTAAGTAAGTCCTGTGCCACTACAATTAAGGAGTATTGAGTGGCATATTATTTGGAAAACCTTTCTACAAAGCAACATAGGATTTCCTAAGCTACTTAAGCTTCAATTATTCCCAACAAGCATATTAGTTTTTATTATAGTACTTTCTCAGTTTACAGTACAATCTCAGTCAATCCTTTCAGTATAGTTAGAGCTGCTTTCTACTTCTATGTAATTTTGTGCGTAATTTTGTGCATAATTTTTCTCTCTTTAAACTGCAAAGCTCTATAGGGTTATTGCCGAGAATGTTTACATGCTCAATTCACAGGAAAAAAAGAACAGGAGAGTAAGAAACTGCCTGCATTGTCAGTACCACGGAGGACAGATCGCCCAGTTATGGGAATTCAGAGTAAAAAGAATTTTATAAAAACAAACGCAGTTGCTGCTATTACAGGATTGCCTAAAAAGCCTCAACATATTTATGTTGATAGAAGACAGGGAGACAAATACTTGCTTGAAACTTCAGGACTTGTTCCAAAATATATTAAAAAAAAGGTAAGTTTTATTAAATTATAGTGAAAGTACTAGTAGTGATACCTGTTTTAGATTCTCTATTTCTTTCTCCTATTAAATGTTCAAGATTTTTTTTCTTTTTTTTTTTGGAAATGTTTTAATACCACTGCTGCTTATGGTAGGCCTACGAAATTGACCAAGAAGAAATCACTGGCAGTAGAATACTGCCTTTCCTTTGCTCTATATTCACTTGCTTATGCTCTCAGCAAAAATTGGGCAGAATGTTGCTGCTAAACCAATAACAGATGTGTTGTGTGTTGCATTGGGAACTCTCGGAGTATCTAATAAGGACACACAGAGCCAATTTCTTCAGCTCCTGCTCATGTAACAGTCTTTCCATGCTAATGGAGAGATAGGATCCATTGAGCAAAGTGGGGTGAGGGCATTGTAGTCAACAGCCCTGCTGACTTTCTAAAAGGTATTTTAATTGAAGTGTGGAATAAAAGTTCACAGTTTAATGAAGGAACACAGATCAGTATGGCAAGTACATAGGTAAGGGTAGTGGGAGTGAGAATGTGTGAAGGACGAAAAGAGACATGATGTGTGACATAGCTTGTCATGGGGAAGATGCAGAAAAATGAAGCAACAGTCCTTGCAGAACCTTTGCATGGCTAACATAATCAACAGTAGTACTCAACACTGAAAAATTTGTGAATCATTTAGCATTTGGTTGAAAGAAGGTATATTCTGTGTGTTCCCCAAATGCATCTGCAATATCTAGAAAAGATTTTTCCTCTCAGAATCACAAATCCTCTGTAGCCATTATGAGATAGTCTGTCATTCCTTTCTAGTTAACATTGTGCCAAATCTTTGGCATGCAGTGTTTTAGCAGAAATCAGGATACAGGAAGACCTTTCAATGACAGTATCCAAGGAATGTGGACAGTAGAACTTGATGCCATGTAAGAAAATTTTAAATAGCCTGCTGTAATTAACAAATTTCAGACTCTTCACTCAAGCTTGTATAAATGTTTTGGTTTGTGAATTCTCTTCTGAGGTTGTGACAAAAAGTTGAGGGAAATTGTTTATATATTTTCATCAGACTACAAAGAGGATCACATTTCATACTTCCAAGAACACAGTAATTTAAGATTCTGTTCTTCAATGGCACAAAATTCCTTTTCAGACTGTCTTTCTAAATGTGTTGCACTATATGTGACAGGTGTGTATTTGTTTTCTTCTTAAAAGCACATTAGAACACTTTTTCCTTGCCCTTATAGGATTATGGTGTTACACCAAAATATGTAACCCAGAGAAGTGAAGAAATGAAGAAAGCTCAAAAAGAATATGAAAACAATGTTTTGGAGTGTCTTAAGAAAAAAGCCATGAAACAGCTATCTGATGAAGAGAGAGAACGTCTACTGCAGGTGCATATTTTGATTTAGTGTAACTAGTAATATGTGCATAAGATTAATAAAGCAATGTAAGTCCAAGTAAATGATAAAAGTGTATTAGATTTTTAAGCGGAGCAAATGAGTGCCTACTTCTTCACTAGATGGAGCTATAGAACAGTTGTAAATCAAGCTGAAGGGGGCTGATCTATCCTCAGTTCTCAATTCAATTAGATTCGTATCCTCTTTAATGACTTGGAATTTCAGCGAAATGCAAAAAATCACAGATATGGATCTGGAGACAGTTCTGATGCTCTACTTGTGAATCATAAAAAAAAAAAAAGTTTTTTTTAATAGCAGTTTTTTTTCTGATGTACAATATCATTGTTACTGTTACATTTATTGGTAGTTTCTGTCTTCATCTTCTGACCTCACTGGCTAGAACATAAGGTCGTGCTTTGAATGTGGGAAAAACAGAGAATAGCACTAAACTCTGATGTATTTGTAGAACTATGACTGGAAAATTCTATTTGTCAAACTGTCTAGGATACTGTCTTTCAGAAAGTTTTTAGTGCACAAGTCTTTCTAAAATGAAATAATACCATAAAAAGAAGTAGAGAAGTAGAAAAAAAGAGAAAAAGTGGAAAAAAACATTTTAAAAATTATGTCCAGTTCTTGAACTGGTATTTATCATGACTACTTTTTAGCTAAACTTCTTATGAAAATTAGGTTTATGTTCCTGTGATATGTTTTTTAGTCTGTCCATCTGAAGCAAATGAGTAGATGATGAACATCTAACTCACAGAGATTAATTGATTAATTAGCAAAATCCAAAACAGCAGCCACAGTGGTGTCTTTTATGCTAGAGGTAGTAGATGCCTAGGGAGGAATATGCCTAGGGAGAGAGGTGAGAGTATTGCATTGATAGCAATAGAAAAGGTATAACAGCAAAGTTGAAGATGAAGATGGCAGGGAAGGTGTGAGACAAGCTGATGATGCAGCAAATGAACTGTGCAGCAAAAATATATATGACAGGAGGCATGTGAATTTTGCTGTTCACAAGTCTAATTTTGTTTGATCATTCCACATTTTTCAAATACAACATTGAGCAGAAATCTTTTTTAATTAAAAAATAAAAGAATATTTTTATTAACTCAGTAGTTTCTTCTAATTTTTTCAAAAATGCTTGCTCATTCGTGGGTCAGATTACTTATATCAGTTCTATTGTCAGGAGGAATTAATGTCCCCAGACTCCTACCCAGTGCTCAGCTGAGGACTTGTGGGAAATCCTGTCTTTTAAAATAATTGACATAGTTATTGAACACAAGTTCATTATCTGATCTGAAAGAATACGTGGCAATAGATCTCTGAGAACAAAATTAAGGCTCATGAGCTTACAAAAATAAAAGGAAATCATTTGCAACAACATTTTTGAACCCTCTCTCCATTATGCTTACTTTGGTTAGGATTTTTGAGAATGAAATAAATGTTGATAAATGCAGTACATATTTCTCACTGATCCAGCATTCCTTATATAGAATGAGGTATTTGGTTTGTCATCTAGCCCAGAGCAATAGAGGTCAGCATATTGCATTGCTGTTGAAGGACCTCTGAGGGAGACTTTTATAGAGGGAACGATGATCTGCTTCTTATCTCTGTACTCTGCAAGGATAGAGTAAGTTTTGATGAGTAAATGTTCTAAGGTGTTTTCAGTGATTTCCAAACCAGTTTTCACTAATGTAAAGAAAGAAGAATTATTAAAAAAGAAAGTTATTAATGACTCTTCTTGGAAAACTTCAGAAAAACTGTATTTATTTTCATGGCTGTCTATTTGTAAGTAATACCTTATGCCTAATTGACTCTCAACTTCATTTAAGTACTTTACAGCCTTGGATTACAAAGACAAGTAGCTTTGTATGACAGTCAATAAGTAGGCTTGTATGTTGCTCTTAGTTGCATGTGTTGAGATAGGGTTTTTAAATTTATGTAGATATTTGTATATGAAGATTATTGGAAAAACTTCTGTGGGCAGCAGAAGATGCTGAATAAAAATATACAAAAACTATGAATTTCTGTGCAACAAATACACTACTTTGAATCAATAATATATTAATTCATATTAAAATGTATGTTTTGCTTACTCAACATTTGCAAGCAAGGTCATTTTTTTTCTGTTAAATCTGCTCATACAGTGGACCAAATCAGACAAGTTTATAGGCATGAGAATCCCTGAACTCTGAAATAGAAGCAACAATCTTCAAAGTAATTCTTCTAAATGTAACTTCAGTAAGGCAATAATCAAGTTAGCTAATATGGTAGAAAACTGTTCATCTTACAGTAATAGTGGAGAAGAAGGACGTGAATTTGGAAATCACAGTGTGCCATGAAATCAGTGTATCTGTTGAAATGGTTTTTAGCTAGGAGGGTCTCTGTTGCTGGAAATGATGCTGCTGGTGGTGTAAACTGAGTGAGACTTGCATTGAATTTGGGCTTGGGTTTTAAATATTGGTATTCTTGTGATTTCTTAAGGTCAGTTGCACCACATATTATGTAGAGGTATCCGCAGCAGCCAGGTTGCTGTTTATGGCAGAAGGGGTTTCTGTACTGAAGTTTGTAAAATAATTGCTGTTGCCTTTTTGAAAAAAGCAGTCAACTGAGTGATGAGTTTTGAGGCAGTTTTTATGAATCCTAGTGGTTCCTCAGTAAGCATGCTGGAATTAGACACAACCGAGCAGTCAGTGTTAACTGCCTGTAGATTGACTGTATAGGAAGTCTCTTACATAGAATAAGGAAGAGTCAAGCTACTAACTTGATGCAGTTTTTCTTGAAAATGCTGAGGATTGGAAATGAAATGTAGTGTTCCTTGAGTTACTGATAGGCTGTGGAGTTGACTGTTGATCACTGTGTTGATCACACTGATACACTTTCTACAACTTAGTATTTTTGTAGCTCCTCCTCCGTTCACTTGTTTTGTTTTATTATTGCTCAGTTCTTGCCTCTTAAGTACTAAATTTTTCTCTCTAAAGCACAAAGCTTTTTTGAAAACCATTCTTTGCATTACATCAAAATGAATGAAAATTATTTTTGCTGCATCTGCCTTATACACATCTAATTTATTTTGTCCAATTATTTATTAAACTCTACCCATGTATTTATGTTATGTTACATTGTAGTAGCATTTAATCAAGGGCAATTTTACAAAAAGTAAAGTGATTTATGTGCGTATCATTTTTAATGAATTACTTTTTCTCATGTGTTTCCCTTTCTTGTAATGGCACTAGGGGCTGAAAAAGAACTGGGAGGAAGTGTATCACGAATTTCAGTGTCTTTCAGTAGAAATAGACACTATACCCAAGAAGCTGTATAAAGGAAAGCTGGAATCACAGATGAAGCAACTGGAGCATGACATAGATGTAATTGAGAAGCACAAAGTTATCTACATTGCAAATGAGTAAGGACTGTTTTTCAGACATTGCCTTTTTCCTCCTTCTCTATTTCTCTACCCTTGTTCTTCCAAGAAAAAAAAACTCAAAGCTCAAAAGAAGTTGAAATTATTCAGAAGGAAATATTTAAATAATAGAAATATGCAGCTTCTTAGTTATTTGTAACAACTTCTCTAATTCTCAACTATACAACTCATTTTTTTCAAATAAACTTAATATAACTTTATATGAACATGAATTTATTATTTTTTGTTATTTTTATTAACAACTAAAGTGCCTATAAGGATCAGGTGTAAAAAATACTGTTCTGTATGTTTGGGGCACTTCTTTCCTTACACAGCCCAAACTAAGTGAAGTAATTGTCTGCTGTAAACACCTTGATAAATATTCAGAATGGGATGACTTCTGGTCTGGTTATTAAAGAGCTGTTGCATTTTACTTAAATGGAAATAATTTCATAATTTCTGGAGATGGACTATAGAATTATACTAGTCCTGACTGGATAGGGTTTAGTCTTCAGAAATTCAATATATTTTTGCAAATGTGAAAGTTAAATTTCAGCAGGATTATTTATTGCAGGCTATCAGTAAAATGGAACTAAGTACAGGTGCTGTGGGACTTGCCCCTTTCTATAATACAGTTAAAACTTCATTTTGCAAAACCAACCACCATTATGGGAGTTCTGTTCACAGACTGTAAGTAGTACTACCAGCTGAAACATTCTCTAATTTCATTACTCACTTACTGATAAGCAATTAAATCATAAGAAAGAAACTAATCAAATTACTTTTGATATGTAATGGTAATTTTTTCAGCCAGGTATTTTTAAATGATCAATACTACATTGGATAGCCATCATAAAAAACACTCTAAAGAAGATATGAATGCTGTATTGGTCAGTAGAAGCTATGGTGCCACAAACTGAAAATATTTCCTATTGAAAGTTAAGCATGACAAACTGTGCATCTATTTTTTTTAAATATAGCAACATGGAATTATGATAAATATCTGACTGGCTGTTCTTCAGAATGAAACTATTTATATTCAGGAAGTAAGGAATCAGATATGGCATCATCACAAACACAGGGAGTTCCTGATTGCAAGGCTCTGATAGAGCTGCCTCGAGCAAGTGACAGAACTGGTAAAAGCACGCAGGCTCCATGTGGCTGAAAGTGTGGCTTCTCAAGATCTATATGCGTGCTTGGACACTAAGTCTGAAGGTAGCTCATCAAAACCTTCCTTGCAGAAGAGTAACTGTATTCCTCTCATTAAATAATGAGTGTGAAATTCCTCAATCATTTCATTTTCCTAAGTCTCTGTATGTGTCTTGTTTAATTTTGGGGTTTGGTTTGTGGTTTTTGGTTGTTTTTGTTTTTTATTATGAAGGCACATTCTGGCCTTCTGTGTATTTTTTTGTAAAAAATTGGCATCACGAACAGTTGTAATTGTTCCACCACAAAGCTGAAATCTAGTCCTTTCACTGGCATATGTTTCAGAGTAAACAACAACAGCACTAATGAAGTCAGACATCATTCAGAAAAAAAACTTCACCTATATATGCCGGTTAATGAAGGCCTAGATAAATGCTATTCCTTGTCAGTGCTTTCATCCTCAGTTTTATGATGCTTATAGTATTAAGAATATAATTATAGGAGAGACTGATGGCAAAACCTACTATTAAGGTTCCCTGACATTTCCCATAGTCAGGGAAGCCAGCTGCTGAGTCTGGAATCTGATGGTGACCATTCACCTCAGTAACTGGAGGGGTGTTAAGCCTGACCAAACTCAGTAAGACTGGCCATTGCTCCCTGTGAGTGGATACCAGAGGTAGTCATTTATACTCAGCTGCTGTATTCCCAGATTGTATTTTTATTTCATTCTGCCTTGATCTCGCTCCAGCTCTTTTTTGTTTCATAATGTTTTGTAAATAGTATGAGTAAATTCAAAGTTTTCATCCTCCAGGCTAAGCACTGGCATTATGGTATAAATACAAGGTGAGTTGAGTTTCTTGTTTGTGTTTCTTTTCTTTGCTGTTTAAATGGTGCTGAGGTAAATATGAGTGCTCTTTCACCGAGTTACAAAAAATACACCTAATTTTTTTTTCTAGACTGTATCTCTAACACCTGTTTGTATGTGAGTGAACATAGCCAAATGGTAGATTGCATTCGTTTTGGCTGTCTTTCATGCTGCTATGGGGATGAACTTCTGTTTGATCACAGTACTAGCCTGTGTTGTTCATTCTTATCTCATGCCTTCCTCCACATTGACTCCACAGCACAGAGAAGTTTGCAGAAATGCTAGAGTATCTTTGTCTTCAAATTATTTCTTAAAGGTTCCTTTCCAGTGATGCCTACTAAGAATTTAACAGCTGGACTGTTCGTAATCTGAGATTAGAGTTTATTATGCTGACCTGTGCAGTTTCTTTGAACACCCTTGGCACTCTGTAATTATTTGTTCTTCTATTCTGCATAGATTGTAAATTATTTGTGGTTTGGATCACCTTTTTCTCCCTTTGCATGGTGTCTGGCACAGTAGAACTTTCATCTGTAGAGTTCCTTGGTGCTTGTACCAAAAATAAATATGATCATCTGGGGCTGAATCAAGACCAGGCAATAGAGGGAACAGATTCAAATTGTTTACCGAAAGAATCTGTTCTCTCTGAACACTCATCTCATTTGTTTCAGCAATTGGAAAATAACAGTTGTAGGAAGAGAAAATTAAGTCACCTAACTTATTCCCCGGTGCAATATGATTTAGTCATATATTTGTCATAAGCTGTCTTTGAAATGCAATGGTAAGTGTCTTATACCTGGCTTTTTCACTGGTAGCCTTTAATGCTGCATTTCTCATTTTGCAATTTGAGCCCATACGCAAAATGTGAGTCCCCATATGGAAAATTCTGGTGACTCAACCCTTTAATTCACTGAGCTGTTGTAAGGATGAATAAGTACCTCTAGAACTGTTCTGAATATTGCTTCGAGAGCCATACTAAAGCTCAGGAAGAAATGTAATGATTTTTTCTTCAGAGGAAAAAATAAGTCATGTTCAACGTGTGGTCGTAGGTACTGCAGAGTGAAGAAGCAATCACTTTGCTCTTTGGTCTGTCTCGTACACAGACCATAACATGAGCAAATGGTTCAGTGCAGCATTCCAGTGCTCTTAGGGTGTGGGTCATTCTGTGCAGCTAAAGAGTTTGATGGTTGGCTGGCCGTGCACATTTAGCATGCCTGTGCTACAGGAGAATGTGCTGGTCCAGATTCTTTTTTTCAGTATACTTTTGTTACTGCACTGTTTATTCTAAGCAAGCTGTGAAGTCTACAAAATTACATCAGAGAAGACTGAGCTATTTTGGAAAAAAAAAAAAAAAAAGTGTCTTTAAACTGTTGTTTGTTTACTTGTTTAATACACTATAAAATCTGTTTTGCAGATTTTCTCAAATTTGCTGTGTTTTATTGGGGGTGGGGGAGGGAAGAGGGGGAGGATGGGAAAGAGAAAGCCATGTGAGCAATTTCTTTTAAAAGGAGAACAAACTCTAACAGTTAAATTCAATACATTGGGTGTGACCCACTATGTATTTACAATGTCCTGACTAGTTCTCATAGCTGTGCATGATGAATTTGTCACAGGATATGATGTGAATAGCTTTTCTTGAAAATAACCTTTTATCATGCAAACGTCAATACTCAATAGCTGGTTAGGGGAAATATTTGCATAATATTATGAAGGAAATAAAGTTTATTCTAGTATTAAAGGACAAAAGGAAATTTTTGTTTGCATTTATTCCAGCTATAAAGAACTCTGTATTAATAACAAGAACCTGAAGAGCAGGATGAGTATCTTCAGGAGCCAGGAAATTACAGAGTGAAGATCTAGTTGCTCTAGTCTGGCACAGTGAGATTAATAGCAAACAAAAATGTAGTTTTGTATTAAAGATGTTTATCATGGACCAAATAAGTCTAAGTCACAAATTCTGTCATGCTGTACCTAACGCAGATTTAAAGGTCATTAAAAAAAAGACTAACATCTGAATGTCAACTTTTAACCATTTTAATGGTATAAAAATTATTCAAAGTATTCAAAGCCTACATCAGTCTTGTAGACTCAGTACTGGTTAACTGTGATAGCTAAGTGCTCTGAGTTCCATTTGTGGATCTTAGATGCTGCTATAAAGGTGAATTTTCCAGTTACCAAAGATGTTAATTCTACTGAATTTGAACACAGACAGAAACTTGTAGCACCACTCCACTGTGCTATAGCACAGTAGTCACAAAGGGAAGTATAGCATCCATGCTGCTATAGATTGTAGGATGCTATGATCTCCCTAGGCACTTGGATGCAGGGGGTGGTTTGAAATGCTGCTTTAGGTTCTCGCAGACATTAGTAACAATCTGGCGAATAGTTTTTGCTGCCCTCCAGGCCTTCAGCAGTCACCCTGTGGACTAATAGCCTCAGGTAATGCAGAAGAACTCAAAATTCTGGAATACATTAAAGCTGGATGTGAAAGCAGTTCTGAATTGTTTTCAGCATACCCTGAAGTAATGTGTCTGCTAAACGTTTTAATATTGTCTTCAGTGAGTGTTTTACCTGAAAGGTAAATAACTGGGGTGGCAGTGGTGGTTGTGATCACTTAAAACAACAAATAGCACATGCCAGTTTATGCTTCATAAGATTCTTTACAGTACTGCTATTCACATAACAGCTGCAGCAACAGGCAGAACCAGAAATAAAAGCTCTTACTTCATCCTCTAATTGGCAAGCTTCTACCTAGGTAACCTATAACTCTTGAAATATTCTGGATTTTCATGCTTTTCTTGTTTATTTTTGGTGTTTACATATTAAATTGTGTTGTCAAATGTTTATTATGGCTTCTTGGGAGGGGAATACATAATGGAGTTTCTAAAGCTAACAGATAACCCTGTGATAATGTTTGTCTTGGACTGTTTTCTTGTTTTTCCCAGCTTCCTATTTTCAGTATTTCTTTATGTTATAGTCGTGGAAGGGTGGATATTTGTGCTGCCTTCATCAGTAACAGAGTAAGAGAGGAAAGGACATATAACTGAAATTATAAAGCTAGTTCTGTGAAGGCTCAAGATATAAATACTGTTCACAAGGGATTTGTATATATGTTTCAAATTCTGCTTTGTTTCTTTGGGTGTCACTTTTTCCATCTGCTCCTTTATGATTTTTGGCTATGTGTCCAGACCTACTTGTTAGTATGAGTTCACTGTTCTACCCTATTTTCTTTGTTCTTTTCTCCTTTGATCATTTCCCATGGTTGTATGTCTTAAAGTGTTTACTCTTTTCCTCCTATTTTTAGTTTATAAACAAACAGCTAAAGAAACATGGTAGGAAAGTTCTTCAGCAGTTAAGACCCTAATACCTAAGAATGCTGCTACTGAGGTACATATACTTACTGAATGTTTACGTTGTTTTTCATTCTGTAGAAAAACTATGTAAACATTCAGTAAGTATATATACCTCAGTAGCAGCATTCTTGGCAGATTAATTGCTGTCATGCACAAAGAATCTTAATAATTCTACTATTAATTCTATGGGTTGACAGAACCATGAATTTGTCACATTTGCAACAAGACTAAAAAACCTGTCTTACATTTCTTGCTAACAAATCATGGTACATGCTGAAAGAGCAGCTTGGTGGATTGGATTGGCAGTTGTTGATAGCAGCACTACCCTTCCAACTATGACCCAGCTAATTTTATCTAGTTTTTCATTTCCATATTCTTATTTATTGTTATTAGCAAGACGTGACACTTCGTTACACTTCTGAAGTTATCCCAAGAGTAAAACTCTTGGAAGAGAAGTGTACCAGAAGACTTGACAAAATGCAGTCATCCAACCTTGACGGGAAGAACAAATGTTTCCTGCTTATGTTTTTCTACGCAATGCCAGAGGAATTCATTTTTTAGTATCTTGTTCATAATCTTTTCCAAATCTTTAAACTTCTGTCTGTGGGTTTCTGCCTGTGGTACAGATAGAACAATCTTTTGTATTCCTGTGGACAGATTAAGAACATGGTTTAAGAAAAGACAGAAAACTCTGCAATAGTAGCCCGACTAGTCCAAATGGTAGAAGTAACCAGTAGGAATTCAGCAATGGCAAAAATAATTTGTAATCCCAACTGCAATCTAACCAGATTCAAAATGATACATCTTAGGTCTGTGATATTTATTCAACAGCAGCTTTGTCTGTAATGTGATATGAACTAAATCAAATTGCATTTGCTTGATGGCGAAGGGATTCTTGCCCACCTCCAAGTGATAAGAATCTTCAGATCTTGAAAAGTGCTTGTGGGCATAAATCAGTGGTATTTAATCCCAAAGTTTAGATGAAAAATTAGACTTTATTTCTGAATAGATCTATGAAATGTTGATATGTAATCAAAATACAGAAGTATTTAGGGATTTTGCCCATTATGAAGATCTCCTATATATTTTATGAAAATAACTTTATTTAACCTATGTATGTGGGCTTGTGCAAATCTTTGTATGCTCTTTATCAAATTCACTATCTTTTTTTAAGTTTATTTTAATGCACTGTGGACCATCTTTTTGCAGGATATTTCAGTCTTGGTATGCAGGGATCACTTCCAAGACAGACACATTCTGGAGTTGGCCTGTGTCACTTTGTAAACACAAACCTCTGTTCTTCGACACATGTTGTCAGTTGTAGCAATAGTTAAGAGTAGATTCTTAGCCCACTAAGAAACACACAGGTTTGACTTCACATAAGAACCAAAGCATCTATAACAAGGTCATTTTAAATTACTGTAGTACTTATCCAGACTGTAATTTTAGGTTAATTCTTTAAAATATTCTTAACACCAGATTCCTAAGCTATTAATTGTCCTATCACTTCTAATGCAAGTGGGAATGAAGTAATATGCACCTAAAAAGCAACCCATGTTGGACACCAGGCTCCTGGTTTGCCTGATGCACCCAGCTGTGAGGGTCCATCTGTTATGCCTTGGGGCCTCTGAGTCTTTAGGACTGTATTACAGAAAGCAGTGCGCAAACTAAAATGTCTTCCTGCTTGGTCTGTAATAGCTGCTCAGGTAAAAGTAAACATATTTCTTTATGCCCAGATTCCTAAAGCCAACTTTTTCTTCCTTTAATATTTTCTAGTGTGGGAGTGGCAGGATTCTACGGGCTCTATATTTAACGGATAAATACTGTAAAATATAGCCAAATCTCACTTTTAGGAATATAAAATACTTTCAAAAAAAAAATCAAACAAACAAACAAAAACCCTTTAACTACCTGCAATGGGTGGAGGGGCTGTCAGGATTTTCCCCACGTGATGGGATGCAAAGAGGAAACTTAAAGGTATGCAACGCTCAGAGCAACCTCAAGGATGCAAGATCTTTCTCATCTGTAAGATTGTGAAAGGACAGCATTATACAGTTTTAGAGAAGCAGAGGAGGGAAGACAGGAGAGTGGCTCCTGTTCTGCTTCCCGTCTAATGAAAACACACAGCACGGGAAACGCTGCAGTGGGCTGAGGGCAGTGAGAATCACAGAATACCCCGAATTGGAAGGGACCTGCAATGATCATCGAGTCCAGCTCCTGAAGATGCTGCTTACTTACTCCAGCACCAGTGCAGTGCTGGGGAAGAGCACCAGCTCAGAAGTCAGCAAAAATGGAAAGCAAAATCGATGACAGGGTTTTTTTTGTTCGTTTTTCTCCTTCCCTAGAGTGTAAGTGCAGACCTGTAAAACTGTCCGTTTAAGCCAGACCGCTTTAATCTTATCCACCTCGCTCATTCGGCCCGGGCCCCTTATCGGGCTGCACCCGCATCTCCAGCACGGAGCCTCGCTCGCGCCCAGCCTGCCGGCAGCGCCGCTTTCCTCCAGCTTCAGACAGTTCCAGGCGCCTTCCACCTCCAACCGCCTTTTACAGACAAAGCCCAGCACGCGCCGCCGTTTCCTCGCTCAGAACGGCACACGCTTTAACGTACGCATCACGGTACTTCCTCTCCGAAAGCCGCCGATCGGGACGCCCCCAGTTCCGCGGCCTGCACCGGGGCTCGCCCCTCAGCCCGGCTCCCGGCCGCTCCCTCGGCCGCCCACCTCCCGCCGGGGGCACCGGACGGCCCGGCCCTGCTCGACTCCGCCCCGCCGCAGCCCCTCGGGCGGGCTCGGAGGAAGATGGCCGGGCGCGGTGGGAGCGGCGCGGCGGCGCGGGGAGGCGGAGGCCGCGGCGTTGTGGTAAATGCAAGCGGCGCTCGGCCCGACCCGGCCCGGCCGCTCGGGACCCCTCCCGCTTCCCCGCCGCCCCTTCCTTCCTTCCCGCCCGCTCTGCGCTCGGCCCGGCCGGTTCCCCGCTTCGCTCCCGGCCCTGCCCCCGCTCCGCGCCCCGCTCCGCGGCTTTGACGAAGCGTGTTGAGCAATGGAGCTCGATGTCTCCATAGAGCCGCTCCGGCGCCCGCCGCGATGCCGGGCTGCCCCCGCGCAGCGCGGGCCCGCGGGGAGGCTCCGTCACGTTGCTCCTCGCCCTTGTGCGGCAGGAGGAAGCGAGCACCTCAGAAAGGCGCTTGGGCGCTGTGGGAATGAATGAATGACGCAGAAGTGAAGGAACGTACTGGTTGTTCCACGGCACAAATGAGTTTGCCCTATAAAACGGACAGCAGGTTGCGCGGTATCGCTGGCACCCCGCTGGGAACGCTCCCATGTTCCCGCAGCGGCGGGCTGTCCGCCGAGGCGCAGAGCGGCGGGCTCGGCTCTCGCACCCTGACCGCCGCTGCGCCTGGGCTGAGCTGCGGCCGCTGCCTTCTCCCGGTGGTCTCTGCCGTGGTCAGTGCCTTCTAATGGTGGCCTCCGCTGTGGTCGGTGCCCGTCGTAACGTGGGTCAGGGCGCTAGGGCAGAGATGTACGTTCCTCGCTGCGCTGACTTTGTTTCTTTTGCTCGGTCCCCTTCCAAAAAGCAACCAGGAGGAAGGTAGTGCGGTGTGATTTGATTTGCATTGACAAAACATGGATTTTGCTTGGTGCTCAGCTCTCTTACTTCGTACCAAAGCAGAACCCAGGTCTTTGTTACTTTAAGGGAAGAGCTGTGCTTAGCCCCTCATGTGTGCCCACTTTGTTGGACAACAAAGCCAGCAGTGTTCCTCCGAAGGTAGTTCAATAGAATTTCTCCGTTTTCTCTTTTCTGTCTCAAAGGAAGCCTTTCAGACCTTGCCATGTGTTTCTGTATTCTTATTTGTGTACATTCGATCAGCTTTGTGGAAACTCACCAAGGAATTTCTGTTGGGCTGCTTGAACGTGCTGAACATGAACTTAAGAAATTGCTGCTTTTTTCACTGTAGGGTTTTTTAACACATTTGTGTACCAATATAATTAGTATCTATGTTTATTTATCTGGTCAAAACAATCAAAAATTTTCCTTAGGTTTTTCAAGGATTAAAGCCAGAAATAGTCGTTGCACTTTGAGCACTGTGTTCGGTTTTGGGCTTCTCACCACAGGAAAGACATTGAGTCCCCAGAGTGTGTCCAGAGAAGGGCAACACAGCTGGTGAGGGATCTGGAGTACAAGTCTTATGAGGAGTGGCTGAGGGATCTGAGTTGTTGAATCTGGAGAGGCTCAGGGGAGACCTTATAGCTCTCTACAACTTCCTGAAAGGAGGCTGTGGTGAGTGGGGGTTGGCCTCTTCTCCCAAGTAACAGAGATAGGATGAGAGGGAATGGCCTCAAGCTGTGCCAGGGGAGGTTCAGGTTGGATTTAGGAAAAATTTATTCTCAGAAGGAGTGATGGTGCATTGGCACAGCCTGCCAAGGGAGGTGGTGGAGTCACTGTCCCTGGTGGTGTTCAAGAACTGTGTAGATGTGGCACTGAGGGACATGGCTCAGTGTGCATGGTGGAGATGGTTTGATGGTTGGACTAGATGATCTCAGTGGTCTTTTCCAACCTTAATGAGGCTGAGATTCTATGGAATGGAAGTTGAATTTAATTTGAGATTTACATTTTTTTTGCTACTGAGGGTAATCACACAATTCACAAGCAAAATGCTCATCAAAATTGGCAGTTACCTGAAAATTGTCCTTCAGCATAACGCTCCAATTAGCTTTGGGATAGATCAGATTTTCTAAGGCATATTTTTGGGAAATGTCAGTCTAAAAGAAAGTAGGCTATGGAATGTACTTATTATATTACAAAGTAATTAATTAGAAAGTACGTATGAATTTAATTTTATTTGCCAAATGCCAGTGGGCACTTGTAAATAAGAACTTGTTTATTCTATTTTTTATCCCTGAGAACCAGAAGGATAGATAAAAGCATAAAGGTCTCGTACTGATGCTGTTTCAGAAAGGACAGTTTGTAACTTGAGTAAGAGATGTCTGTTTGTATGAATTCTGAAGCAGTTTCAATTCATTTTGTGTGATGTTGTGCACCATGTTTAAAAACATGTAATTTGATGAGAAAGATGCTTAAAGAAGTGATGCTGACAGGATTTTTTTGTGAGAACTTATAGCTCTTATGTAATTCAAATCACTACCTAAAATTGTTTCCCTTTATGTTAAAGTGCTTCTGCGCAGAACCATGCCAGACAGTTCATTGCTACAAAATATTTAAATAAGTGGCAGCCACCCCTATGCCCTGAGAAGGAAGACAGGAAAACAGGCTTTCCAGGCCTTCAGCAGCAGTATTTTTGAAGCAAGATTTGCCTCATTAAAATTCTTGCTGAGGAGTATATTTATACTCTCCTGTTTCTGTGGAAACGAGGAACATAACTAAATAACTTTTTTCCTATGTGTAGTCTCAAGGCTTGTGTAAGTCAGGAAAAGCTTTCATTGATTCCAGTGATCTCTGAGTCATGCTCTTTATGCGCAGGCATACTAGTTGCCAACAAAGTTTTTTGGGGTTTTTTTGTTTGTTTTTATTTTATTTTATTTTTTCTTAATACAGAAACTGTTGTGCAGAGCTAAGAACACCTAATGGTATGTGTGTCTGTAGTTGTCCACGGATGTGCAATAAAACCCAACCATGCAAAAATCCATGAGACGTAGTGCTGTTATCATGCAGCACTACACAGCACTGTAGGTAACTTGAACAAGATTACAGATGTGGAGGAACAGCTCAGAAACAAGTATGACGTGTTAGCCTAGGTATTTTAGTGTCATGGTTTGTTGCTCTACTGGATGAAATTGTAAGCAGAGGTTAGTTTCAGTGACAGGCATTTAGAAGTCATGTTTAGTAGAAATGCCATGAGGAGGTGCATTTCTCAAAGGCAAGTCTCTCACCATTTTTCCTGCTAACTAATGTTCACGTGGTCAAGGAGGAACTCACGTTACTTGAGGAACGTGACTGTGAAGAAAACCTGTTAGGTTTTTTATTTATTTTTGAAACATAGAATTTATTTTGAAACATAGAATCATAGAATGGCTTGGGTTGGAAGGAACCTGAAACCCATCCAGTTCCAACCCCTTGCCATGGGCAGGATTGGCATCCACCACATCCTGCTGTCCAGGGCCCCATCCAGCCCGGCCTCCAGGGATGGGGCACCCGCAGCTCCTCTGGGCATTCTGTTCTAGTGCCTCACTGCCCTCTGAGTGAAAAATTTTATCCTAATATCTAATCTAAATCCCTCCTCTTTTTGTTTAAAACCAATTCCCTTGTCCTAACACTACCTTCCCATGCAAATCTTCAGTTTCCCTCCTTCCTATAAGCTCCCTATATGTACTGGATGACCACTATACAGTTTCCCTGGAGCCTTCTCTTCTTTGATTTGAACAAGCCTAGCTCCCTCTGTCTTTCTTCACAGGAAAGGTGCTTCATCCCTCTGATCATCTTTGTGGCCCTCCTCTGGACCTCTCCAATAGTTTCAGATCTTTCTTGTGCTTGGAGTCCCTGACCTGGCTGCTGTACTCCAGATGGGGCCTCAGAAGAGCAGTGTAGAGGGGGACAGTCACCTCCCTCACAACCTCTCTTTTGATGCAGCCCAGGATACTGTTGGCCTTCCACACTGCTGGCTCATATCTGGCTTTTTATCCATCAGATCCCTGAGTCCTTCTCTGCAGGGCTGCTCTCTATGGGTTCTTCTCCTAGTCTGTACACATATCTGTACAGACTGGAATCTATGTACCAGTAGTGAAGCAAAACTTGATAACGATTCAAAGAAAGATTTTGAACCTGCAGGTCTTGTTTTTCATGCAAAATTGTATTGTGAAAATTGTTGGCGAGGAGTTATAGCATCTTGTTTTTCTTAGAAATCTACTGATAACTTTGCCTGGCTGATTTTTGCCTTATGTAATCTCTACTATCATTGTATTGTTATAGCTGTTGTATTCTTGACAGTTATGAAGCTAATGTGTATTAAATCGTAAAATACTTTTTGCTGTAAATGTGTGAGTTTACAGACTAGCTGATATTGAGGTGACACAAAAAGTGGTAAAAAGGTAAAAGTTTATCTTTGATGACTTGTCTAAATTAGGAACCTTGCCTTTGGCAAGACAGTCTTTCACTGATTTTTATGTATACAGTCCATGAACCACATCATTTACTATATGTACTGTTGTGCCTATAGAATATGTGGCTTTACACTACCTCTAAAACAGAAATTCATGCTTTTAATTTATGATTTTATATCTTCCAAGCCCACTGTCTGACTCTGCCTTTGCAGAGTCCTTTCTTTCTGGTAATCTTACATTTGTATTTCCAGTTTGCAAGTAGTAAGAAACTTAGACTTGCTCTAGTTTAGTATTATTTCCCCTCTATATCTAACTGTAACTCAAGTGAATTTTCCCATGTTCTTTGGAAAAACAAAACAAAACAAAAAAGTCAATTAATATTTAATTTCTGGGGTATACTAGAAGCAAAATGAGTAGAAAAAATGAAATAATAACTTATGATTACATGGTTTTGAAGCTTATTTTTTGTGTCAGCATATATGGAAGAGTGTGTGTCATTCTATTATTTCAGTACACTGCACTAAACAAATGAATTTATATCAGTTATATATGGTGTTACTGTCAAACACCATGAGGTATTCCTAACAGTATTATTTAATACTCAGATTTCAGATGACTGGCCTGGATACAGTCTGGATTTGTTCACTTATCCACAGCACTACTATGGAGATCTGGAATACGTGCTTATTCCTCATGGCATTATTGTTGACAGGTATGTGTGACTTTTTTTGTTACTAAATAAATACTTTGGTCAGTATTAGTATTCTTTTTTGTTATTCGTGTTATCTGCAGACAGTGTATATATAACATTTGTCCTAATATATTGTATGATAAATTTATTTGTTTAATTTGGGATGTAAAAATACTGCTTGACAGTTAAGAAATACTAGACATGTTGCCTCTTGCAACTCATTGTGTAATTTGTTTCACCTAGTTTCTGACTGGGACACAGAATGGTACAGGATTCCCACAAAAGAGAATGTGATCATATAGAGACACTGGTACTGAAGTGCGAGTGTACAGGAGGGATGAACCAACACAGGAAGGACAAATACAAAGTTCTGCACATAGTAGTACTTGGATGTTCCTCTTGAACCCTGCATTATGTTTTTAACATAAAAAGAGAAAAAAAAATTGAGTACAACTTAGAGAATTCCCAAATAGAAATCTTAATGTAGACTAACCCAATTGTTCCAGACTGCAATATCGACTTCTGTCATTTAAGCTGTGTAGAGAGTTAACCTGCCTAGGCTTCATCAACCATCGTACCTCCTAGTAATAGTTCCTGTATGCTCTCAGTGTATGAAGCTAAGTTGCTTTGATATTTGTGGTAGTCCAACTCAGTGTTGATACTCAGTTGTTATTTTGATATGCTGTTAAAAATCTTTTCAAAAATTACAAAACGAAAATGGTAATTTTTAAGAAAGTATCGGGAACATAGGATCATGGAATCATTTAGATTGGAAAAGACTGATAAGATCATCTAGTCTAACCAGTCTGAATGGATTTCATGGGATATTTTTAATCTGCAGCTTTCTACCTTCCACATTTAAACAGCCAGTTGCAAGTATTGAAATTGTTGGAACTCCTTGAAAGAAGGTTGTTAACATTCATCTTAAGGAAGAGTAATAACTCCTATATTTGTTTCAAACACAAGCTTTCTTTCATCACCTTTTCAGCCACCGTTGTGTTGAATTTTTTTGTCTTTTTTTTGTTTAAAGTCAACTGATCTTGATTCATCTTTTTAAAAAAATATGTTACTACTTTATTTCTCATGGGATTCACTATAAATTTGTCCGAAGTTAGTATTGAACTCCAGTGGTGTTTGGTGTTTTTGTACTCCAGCAAAATGAATTCCACTGTCTTTTTGTACTCTTCCAGAAAAGACTCATTCTGTTCTGATGAAAAAGGAAACAGAATTGAATATACTGTGACCATGCAAAATTTTCATGTAGGAAGAAGGATCAGCACTTGAGAAAATTATCTTGTATCTCTGTACATAGGTTTAAAAACTGTCATGTTTTTACTGAGTACATTTTTGTCTGCCCTGGAGTTCATACTCGTTTAAAATACTAACAAGTCTTTGGAATTTTTGGAAATTTCATCTCCTAAGACAATCTAAGAAATAATATAAATAAATATCATCAAAAAAATGCTTCTTCTGAATAAAAAGTTTTCCCCATAATTCTCAGACTTGATAAAAGATGACAAAAGACTATTTTATGAAAAAAGTAAGTGAAAAACATATACTAATCTTGGTCTGTACTTCAATAAAAAGAATTACATGTTTAAGATCTAACAAGATAATCTCACAAAACTCTGTTTTCTGAATCTAAAAATATGAACTGTTGCTTTACAGAATTTTCTTGAGCATTACAAAGATGTGAAAATATGCCGTGTTGGCTCATAACTAGTCTATTAGCTTCAGTTTAGTGTCTGTTCTTCCCTGGTACAAGCATATGTGTAGATTTCACTCAAGTTCAATGTATATACATAGGGGCAAACACATTTCTAAATTATTGCAGATGGAGGAAAAAATATGATCATGAAAAATGCAGGATAAATTATGGGATTTGTCTATTGGTAAATTGCATCTTGCCAAGAAATGTATTCTTATTGAATCTACTTATCTAATTCAGAGACTTATCAAAAAACTTTTCAAAAAAAAAGCTTCTACAGAAAACAGTGCACTGAGTTGTTCTTGCTTGGAACATTAAATGACATTTTCAGTTTTCTGTTGATCTCAGTTTTACCTCTAGCAGTGACCAGGTATTTGTTTTAGATCTGTAATACTCTCTACCTTGTTCTTTAGAAATGAAAGCTATTTAAGATGAACACTCAAGTTTATTGTTTTCATCTTGAAAAATTCTGTACTATTAAGTGGCAGAAATGTTGTGTCTTTTAGTTTCAATCTGCCACATTGTTTGCGATGCAAAATAACTGAAGAGAAGACCCTGCAACTGCAGATTAATCATTAATCAGGACATAGCCTTGATTATTCTTATGTGACCCAGAACAAGTCACTTACACTGCACTCTACATAAAATTTTTATTGATGAGATATGTATTGTACTTGCTTATATTTTTATTAAAATTGTACTTGTAGCATCCTCCAGAGCCTGTCAGTTTGAAATATTTTTAATAATTCTCCTCCCTCTCTTTCATTTGATTTAATGTTCTCAAGTAGTAAATAAAATAATCAGGTAAATCATTTTACAGAAATAATTTATATTGAAGTTTCCTCCAAGGTAAAACTGAACGCAGTGTTTCATTTATTACTCTGAAGTCTCTGAAGCGCTTGTGAATTCAACACACCGTGAGATGTGTTACTCGTTTTTATAAAAAATTAATAAATTTAAGCTTATCCAGCTTGATTCACACACTTTGCATCTTGCATCCAGCCTGCATATTTGCCTGCTGTGAACTTTATTCAGTCCCACTCAAACCAAGTCAAGGTGCTCAAGCAGACTGTGGGCCATGCAATATTTTCATGATTTTATTTTCTTGTAACCATACAGAAAGCATATCATAAACTTAGGGAACACACACCTAATGTTATTTCATCTTTTTTCTTTTTTACCCCAGGACAGAACGACTGGCTAAGGATATTATGCAAGACATTGGAGACAATGACATTGTGGTTCTCTGTGTACTCAAAGGTGGCTACAAGTTCTGTGCTGACCTTGTGGAGCACATCAAAAATCTCAGCAGAAATTCAGAAAGATTCATCTCCATGAAAGTCGATTTTGTTAGACTGAAAAGTTACCACGTAAGTCAACATCCAGTTGTATGTTTGTAATAAATAGTGGACTCTCACAATTGTGGTACTTTTTGAATTATAAGAAAAAAGCTTTGAAAAATCTTTTTGTTTCAAAATATTTTTTTGTTAATTTTTTTTTTTCCAAAATCTTTATTCATGACTCTGTATACTTTCTGAATAGTATGAGAGATAGTATGAAGCATCCTCAAGCTGTATTTTTTATTTAGTCTGTCATCACTTTTGGACATAAAATTATTGAAGTTCTCATCCTGTGAAATGTCTACATGTTGTTTGTTCTTGAAATCCTGAACAGTCCTGTTGTTATTTCATGTTACTTCTTTTTACATTCCCTTCGTCCCTCCACAGTTTGGCACAACTTCAAAGAAATAAATCTCTGCCATATTCAATGCTAAGTAAATGAAGTTTTACTCCTGATAACATGCAGTTTACATGGAACCAAAATATACCACTAGATGATGATTGTGCTTTATAAGTAAATTAAATAAATGTTATAATAATAAAATAATAATAATAAAATAAGTAATGTTGAATCAAATACAGTGCTGAGGCAGGGTAAAAGTCTTCCTGTTATCTTCTGAAGAAGTTAAGCAGTAATGATTCATTTGTTTCTGTGGGGCAATGATAATGAGATGGCCTGCATCTTTTTGGAGTGTGTGATTACAATTTCTGTTTGCATAAGCTGTTTTATAATATGCATAAGCATATTTTTATTTTTATTTTTATTTATATATTTTTACATTTATATATTTATATTTATATAATATAATTATATTTAAATATGCATAAGCATATTTATATTCCACATTGTACTTCTCGTTCACACTCATAGCAAGGGAGCATTTCTAAAAGTTATCCTAGAAATGTCTGAGGAAGTACACCAAATGCATGGAATGATTTCTCTTTGAGCACAAATGGAACTTGCTGAGTCCAGAAGCTTCCACAGTACCTCTGTGTCCTTTCCACAGACAGAAGCTGATTGGTGGGCATTTTGCTCTGCCCTCAACAACCGTATCCTTTTCCTAATTTTTGCAAATCCAGCAGGATTTGCAAGGGAGGGACAGGGACTAGCAGGGACAGGGAGGTGATTGTTCCCCTCTACTCTGCTCTTGTAAGGCCCCATCTGGAGTACTGTGTCCAGGTCTGGAGCCCACATTACAAGAAAGACAGGGAGCTGTTGGAGAGGGTCCAGAGGAGAGCCTGATCTGATCAGGGGACTGGAAAACCTCCCCTACGAAGACAGGCTGAGGGAGCTGGGCTTGTTCAGCCTGGAGAAAAGAAGGCTGCGGGGTGACCTCATTGCAGCCTTTCAGTACCTAAAGGGAGTCTATAAGCAGAAGGAGAGTCAACTCTTTGAAACAGTAGATAACAATAGGACATGAGGAAATGGTTTTAAGTTGAAGGAAGGAAGGTTTAGGTTGGATGTCAAGAGGAAATTCTTTACAGAGGGAGTGGTAAGGTACTAGAACAGGCTGCTCAGAGAGGTTGTGGATACCCCGTCCCTGGAGGTGTGCAAAGCCAGATTGGATGGGGCCCTGGGCAGCCTGGTCTAGCATTAAATGTGGAGGTTGGTGGCCCTGCATATGGCAGGGAGGTTGAAGATTCATGATCCTTGAGGTCCCTTCCAACCCTGGTCATTCTGTGATCCAAACCTTTTTTTTTCCATCATAGGAGAGAAGAGTATGAGAGCCTTTTGTTTCCATTTGGTTAGAGTTTAGTCTTAGGACTTCTGTTTTAAGAACTAGTAAGATATGTGAAGGACATGTGCAATACAAAGACTGTACAGTACAGTTTCCAGTTATTTACCAATATTATAGAACTAATTAATGAATCAGAATACTAGATTAGTCTCATACAAAGATACACAGAAATTATAGTAGATTTTTCTTCAGCATGGTAATGACAGCAATTCAGTAGTACTGCTTGGCAAATAATGCAATTATTTATACTGTTTTGTGGTTGGTTTTTTTTTTTACATTATAGGTAATGCCCATGGTTTTCCTATTGAGTTTTCTCTTATCCAGTGTGAAGATACCACAGTTTTAATATTTCTCTTCTGGGTGACAGATCAACTCTTATTAGCAATGCTAACCCATAATCCTTGAGTGACAGGAGACATATACCACAAAAGTTTGGAAATCTTCACATCACTACTTAAGAAATAAAGTAACAGCATGCTATATAAAGCTGAAACTGCAATACAAATTTGGGCATAGAGGATGCAATCATCAAGGCTAAGTCCTGGATTATCCTAGCATTTGATGGCTGTGGATATTTTCGGTGCTTCAGCAGGAAGTCAACTCCTTCCCCAGAACTACTGATTGCATCTAATTTCTAGAAAATAAATATTTCTCTTAAGTGCTTCCCAACAGATGTCAGGCTGAAACTATTCTTGATTGGAACAGAACTGTCCTTGGAGCAGTGTTTGATGTCTGCCTTTCTTGAGAAGCTGAGCAATATTGGAGTGTAAATTCAAAATGACATTAATGTTTGTGGGTTCATTCAATGACTGATCTGTAGTTGTAATGCTGACAAAAGTACCACTACCTGCTATCCTTTGTGTTTTTGAACTTACAGTTACAGATAAGGGGAGTTTCTCTGAAATTTCAGATCATACCCCTGTGCAACACAGCTCTGGTCAGAACATTGGAGCTGTTATTAGTTTGAATGACTCTGCCTCCCAGGTTTATATGAGACTCACAAACCCTTCATGTCAGTTTATTCTGTAATAGCATACCCACAGTGATTTATACTTCAACATGAGGCAAATAATTACAGTTTTAGAAGTAAGACTATATGAAGTTTTGAAGCACTACCAGTTCTGCTAATTTCCTTCCTTTCTGTTCTGCTTTCTATAAAGACTTATTATATTGACTCATTTTTTTCTGTTTTCATTCCTCTTTCGTTTTACAAACATAGTCCTTTTCATGTAATTTATCCTGCTTCCTTTTACTAACTGCTCTCTATTTCTCTCTAAAGGGAATCCTGCTGCTCTCAATGTACTTCTTTCAGATATGTATCCTTTCCCTCCAGCTGTTTAAAACCAACAACTAACTTCAGCTCAAATTCATGGGATTTTTGAATTGTCTCATTCCAGCTTCAGTACTGAAAGGTTAGTCAACTTTTAGAGGTCATACTTTAAACTGGGGAATTCCTGATTTAACTGTGTAGTGAAAATGGGCTGCAATTGTGACCTAAAATCAGATGTTGGCATCAGTGACAATATCATTAAACTTCTTCATGCAAATGAATTGATTTTTTAAAAAGCATATTACATTTAAGTTCTCTGGGTATTGGCAATATGAGTGGCTGCTTGTACTTCTAGAATCAAAATGGTTTCATTTGATTTGGGAGGTATTGAAGTATGTACCTAAGACTGATTATTTTATAAGAAAAATTCCCATGTTTTGCAAGTATTGCCTTGTTTCAAGATCTCATTGGCATGTCAGTTTACTGAATTTTGTTTATATAAAAGTAATGTGGGAAAACAGTTAGTTCATTATTTTCAGAAGTCCAATGTAAGAAACTGTAGTTTAAAAATACTGTTTATGTTCTTAAGATCTAAGGTAGAATGATGTAATTATTTCTTTGTAAGTGGTATATTTCTGCACCTACAGGCACAAAATTTGCTTACAAATTAAGTACATCTATGTTTTTCCGTATTGATCTACATTTGAGCTTTTAAGTTTCTGTGCACATATATAAACTTCCTAGCTATCCATGTTACATCATTTTAGCATTCTGGTGAGCTAAAGAAATGGAAAAATAAAGCTCAGTTTCTATAGGAAGTAAAAAATGCTTTCAGACAAGGCTGCAACCTGTGCATTCAGTTACAGGAATTGAAGGTTTAAGAATCTGTATGTCCGGTGGGTAGACAAAGAAATACTAAAGCAGTCCTCTCCTGAAATATGATGCAGGTATGGATAAGCTGCATGCGAAGTTTTAAGGGAAAACAGTGGAAATGCTGATAGAATCTGGCAATCTTAGATATCAGATTCAAAGAGACTGGTTTTGAGTGTAGCATGAGTTATGAACAGAGACTTTTGAGTGGGAGAATACAATCTAATCTGAGTGGTGCCATTGACACATTAGAAAGAAGGGATGCTATCCAGAGGGACCTGGACAAACTGGAAAGGTAGACCTGTTTGAACCTAATGAGGTTCAATAAAGCAAAGTGCAAGGTTTGGCACTTGGGTCGGAGTAATCCCAGATACGTATACAGACTGGGAGAAGACCTCCTTGAGAGTAGCCCTGTGGAGAAGGACCTGGGTGTCCTGGTGGATGAAAAACTTAACATGAGTGAGCAGTGTGCTCTTGCAGTTCAGAAGGCCAATGGTATTCTGGGCTCCATCAGAAGAGGGGTGGCCAGCAGGGACAGGGATGTAATTGTCCCCCTCTACTCAGCTCTTGTGAAGCCCCATCTGGAGTACTGCATCCAGGTCTGGGGCACTCAGTACAGGAATGATGCAGAGCTGTTGGAAAGAGTCCAGAGGAGAGCCATGATCAGAGGGCTGGAGCACCTCCCCTATGAATACAGGCAGAGGGAGCTGGACTTGTTCAGCCTGAAGAAAAGAAGGCTGTGAGGAAACCAGATTGCAGCCTTCCAGTATTTAAAAGGGGATTATAAAAAGGAGGGGAATCAACCTTTTGCAAGGGTAGACAGCGATAGGACAAGGGGAAATGGTTTTAAGTTGAGGGAGGGAAGCTTTGGGCTGGATATCAGGGGAAAGTTCTTCACAGAGAGAATGGTGAGGTGCTGGAACAGGCTGCCCTGAGAGGCTGTGGATGCTCCATCTCTGGAGGTGTTCAAGACCAAGTTGGATGGGGCCCTGGGCAGCCTGCTCTAGAGCTAGATCTGGAGGTTGGTGGCCTTGCTTATGGCAGGGGGGTTGGAACTTGATGAGACTTGGGGCCCTTCCAACCCAAGCCATTCTCTGATTCTGTGATTCAGTTTCACTGTACTGAATTTTTTTTCCCTGAGTAATCACTCCTACACAGGGAGTCAGAGCTCTGCATTTGATAGAAAAATTTTAAAAAGTTTTCAGATACATGAAAAGTTGAATTCAAGAATAAAAAGCAATAGAGAAGGAAGATGGACTTGCTAATGTCATCTAAGGCAGACCAGTGTGCCCTTTACGTGCACCTGTTCTTCTGAATTTTTTTTACCCCCGTATTATTATCCCTAGCTGTCTATTTCATTCTTAGAATTATTATGTGATACTAAATTAGTATGATAGTAAACTTCATGTTCTGGAGAAGGATGAGTGAATCTCCATGGCATAGCTTTTCCCATGAAAAGGATATTGAGCTAAACTAGGAGTGAGATTGATAATTTTCTTATAGACTTTAGTGATTTCTTTAGGTATCCTCGTGTGGTCTAACATGACAGCAGACCAATCATCTCTGTTATCTTGAACTTGCATAGTGCACTTCTGAAGAGGATAGTAGATATATTGTGACAGTCAGATTATATATCATAGTTACAGATTCTATGTCAAGCAAAGATTATTGCAGAATATTGATGTGTTTTCTATGCAGTGCCTGTGGATTCTAGAAGTGCATTTTCCATCTTCTGGTAGCAGGAAGATTTTGTTGAAAATCATCCTGAAAAAATATGAATGAACTTCAAAGGATCGTTGTTTCCTAGTTTGGAGGGAACTTGTAGAGGATTCTGTGGGCTGAGCCAATTCATGCAATCCCTTAAAATTAGTACATTATTTATAGTTTTCAGAACATAACTAAGAGAGAAAAATGGCCTTGAATTGTAATCCATGCACAATGGTTGCATTCAAGCCAGTTCACAAACAAATCCATTGATATGATCTGTTTCCTCTTCAGCCTCCAGTTGTTTGAAATATATTTACAACTGTTGGTTATTAATCTTGGCATAAACAGGCCCATTACTGCTTCAAAATTCTGAAAACAAGCAACAAAATAATCATTGTTTAGTAGAAATCTGAATGTTTTTGTCCATATGAGGCCATTTCAGTAAATAGTTTTGCTAAACCGCTCTACTGTAGGAGTAAGGAGACAGAGGGATTTTTTAATGAGTAAGTTGAAAGCTAGTTAGTAAATGTAGTAAAGTAGTTTATTTTACTGCCCCACAGCTTTACTTTTCATATGCCATTATTAAATACTTAGATTTTGATAAACACAGCAGCATGAGACATCAGACTATAGCTACTGCGTCCATTCTTTGTGTAATCACGTATTCCTATTCAAGATAATTTTATTGTACAGAACTTATTTTTTAACTGTGAATTTTACATTCAGATCTTAAAATGTTAAATTGTAATCTATACCCTAAACAAGCAAGTAACTTCTTAGTGATTTTACTACTGCAGCAACAGAAAAGAAGCAACTAAGTGCGTTGCTTGGATTTAATGATTTGCAACCAATCCCCAAACTCCTCGGCAGTGTTATGATGATTGTTTATCTCCATACCTACATGCTGTGAAAACACAGCTTATGATCTGAGAAAAACATGTGTTCTGAGATGAAACGGAACCCACATCAGCTCTTGCAGTTAGTTAGACTTTCTCTTGACCAAGTTCTGAATTCCCTTGATTTTGCTTCATTAGCACAATTTGGTTGATGATCATTTCATCTTCCTCGATCTTAAGTAGTCATGGAAGAATTAGAAATTGGAGCCTACCTGATGGAATTAATTCCTTTGAACTTTAAGGCCAAATTTTGCAGTACTTCCACAGGATTGAACTCCTTATTATCTGCAGAAGATCAATTTGACTGGTAAATGGTTGTGCATGTACTAAATTTAAAAAAATAATAATTTTCTAACCCTTTTTCAGGTGTGCAGCTTATTATCAGTCATGTAGACACTGAACACCTGTACAGAGATTAAAAATTTGCACCATTATATCTTTCAGAAGATAACAAAATGTCTTTAGTCTACAGAAGCTACCAGTGTTACCAATATGGACCTTAAGTTGTAGCTGTGCAGAGAAATGTGTTCTAGTGAGGATAGACAGTGCTGCCAAATAGATGTCTGCCATATGGGCGAGCAAATCATGGGATTCTTGGGGCTAGAATTCTATTGCAAGCATTACCAGAGGGATCTTGTCTTGATGTACTTTTCCATAGATAAAATTATATTTGGATCCACAAGTAGTAGAATCTTTTTGACTAAAAGCTCTGTGAAATGCTCAGAGCTGTGAAAACTAATGAGTCAAAGGCCCTGTAGAGATCCAAACTGAAGATACTACCAAGTCTTAAGCAGGCACTAAGCCTATCTCTGGATTTCTGGTGGATTTCATCATTTTCTGAAACTTCATGAGACCTGAGGTTGTTAATAAGATGAGGAACAGGGAAACAGATCGTATTTGTGCAGAGAGAATGTTTAAGGTGCTAGAATTCGCAGCCCTCAAAACTCCTTCAATCTGTGTCCAAATGTTCATTTTCCCAGTGTTAAGATTTGTTTAAAAACAGAAAGATTTTCCTGAGGGGAAACAAAAACCGCTTTGAGTTGCAGCAGTGTCTTACTGCAAAGTGTCAGCCTCAGAGACACTCAGTCGTTTCAGAGAAATAACTGTACAAGTGTTAGTAGTGGAAATTGTTCCAAAAGCTTATTCTTGCAACTGGCTGAATAATTACAAAAAAATCATGAGAGGAATGTCAGCCCAGTTGGTTAAAATTAGACTGGTGTTAGCATTGTGACAGGATGACAGCTTTGAGAAAAGCTCATGCCAGATACATCTGTGTCACACCAGGTATGGGTAGTTCTTAGTTTGGTGTATAAGCTAAGACTCTGGAAATGGGCCTTTTTTTTCCTGACTGCATCTGCGCTGACTCGAGCAGTGACAGCCTCCTGTTTTTCTTCACTGGGTGTGGTGCCCTCGTGCCAGTCACATTTGCAGCTCAGTTTCTTCTGAGCACAGTTCAGCCCATGTGAGAGTAGTTACAGAAGCTTCCCATCCAAACTGCTCCAGCCAGCTAGGTCCATTTCTAATGAACCAGCTGCACACAAGCATCTCAGCCTCCCAGCAGCCCCTGCCAGAGGGAGTTACAAGCAGCTGGGACAGCTGGTGAGCAGTAAGTTGCATAGCCAGCACCACTCCAGCTGGAGGCATGGGTCTGTCCATAGCCTGTGAATCCTCCCTACTGGAGATGGAGCCACAGACCCCACGTCTCCTTTATCATGGACCAACCCTAATTGCTTTTAGAGAGCCAGCCTATATTTCCTGATGCTCCAAAGCCAGAGAAAAAAGCTCTACTATTCATAATAAAATGTGATCCAAAGACTCAGTGTCGTGATCTGGAGGTGGATGCTCTCCTAGGCATCTACAGCTCCATTCAATTTGATTGCAAAGCTTTGAGGTATGGGGGCTTAAAGCCATCACTTGCTCAAGGCTGTCTTGAATCTAAGAAGCAATAAAATGTTTCTGAGTGATTTTAATTAAAACGTACAACATTTCCTGTTGGATGCTGCTTACAGGTCAAAGTGTTAGTAATAATCTAAGGCACTGATCTGTGGGCATAGTTCAACAAAGGTCATTACAAACCTATCATACAGGCAATTTATCAAGCTCATCTATAACATAAAACTTGCTCACAGAAAGGTGATCTCTGTAACTTTATGCATCAGATAATACACCTACACACCACTTAAATATGTTAACACCATCTGAATTCTTAGGGATTTTTTTTAAAGTATGAGTAAGTGTTTGAGTGATTCACATATAAAAGATTCGGGCGAACCAAACAGATCAGCCGGGGGAGAGCTGAGTAGGAAGCGGCCTGATTGCCATGGGGACAGAATGGGAACAGATGTGGCAGTGAAGGCAAGGTTGTGCTGAGCTCTCCAGCACTATCAAAATACTGTTTTAAGGAATTTATGAGACACATTAATGCTAGCAGCTGCCTTCCTTCTCAAGAAACTTCATTTTTAGCCATTGTTCCCTGCTTAGCTGTTGCTTCCATTTATATTGCTTTGTGTTTTTTAGCTGTGGAATTCTAACTGAAAAAATATATATACACACACACTTTTCAGATAATATCATGTTTTTCTTTTGAAAATGTTTCCCAAATTGAAAAAAAAAAGTTTTAGATTACACCATGTCACAGAGGGTACAGCTACTGTGAATAAATGAAGTTTTAAATCTGAAGTTCATTTTTCTTAACCTTTTTTAATATGTTTTCTTCATGAGACTTAATCTTTGGTATATTTCAGCAATCCAGCCTTCTAGAACATCTTGACATTTGAGACTGTGGATGTTTTTAAAACTGTTCGATTTGAGAACAGATCCAAAGCATCAAGGGATATCATTTAAGATCATTCAAGAGGTTGTCTTTTCGAAGAATTAGCTTCTGAAGTTCCCCTGGATGCAGTATTTGTTGTAAAGTGGTGGTTTGCTACAAAGCCTAAAAAAATTGAAATTAAGTCTTAGTAAAATATTTTGTTTTATATTCTGCCAAAAAATGTAGCAAGCTACTGCTAAAGGGTGACATATGCAACAACACTGTATGTCATCAGTAGGAGAGACCATATTTTCAGGCTGCTTTGCAATATCAGTGAGATAGGCTTTTCCCTACATGAAAGGTCCAGAACCTAATGGTTGCTAATCCTGCTGTACAAATAAGATCTAGCAAGATTGAAAGTACCTTGCCATGTTTATGCACTGGCAAAGTATCACCTTGATTCACTTATTTGAATGCAAATAATACTATTTAGTGTGTGGTTTTTTAAATTAAGATCTGAAATGGGGCAAAATTAATTAAAAGAAGCCTGAGGGTTCTAATTTTCTCAAGAAATTCTATGACTCTGTTCTACTGGCATCTCTTAAATGCCGTTTCTTAAAACAGATCATAGCATGTGTGATGTGCCACACCTCAGGGATGCTGTAAGGCATAAAACAAAAGGGTTACTGTAAAGGAATATAATGATAACAAGAAGTACTGTGTTACTTCAATGCTTATTAGTGTGACAAATACAAAATTGGTTTCCCTCTTCATTTGATAAACAGAAATTTGAATATTTAAATGGAGAAGAAATACTAGAAAATAACTTTGCAAAAAAACTGACAAAGGTTATGTATTATCTGAAGTTTCCAAGTTGTCACTAGCTAAGGGACTGAATCTAATGATATGAAAGAGTGCACTACAGAGCTGTAGTAGTTGTGATAGTAAATTGTACACTAGGCTTCAGATTGCTAAGAGGGATTAAACATTTGAGTTTTTTATCTCTTGAGAATTTGCTTAAACTTGTCTATCTGTTGTTTCAGCCTATTGCAATATGACAGGTTTAAAGGTTTTTCTCCTAGCTTCCTTTTGTCATCAAATCCGAGAAGCTGCTGATGGTCAGGGTCAGGAGGTTGGTACTTTGTGCTTAGTCTAGATAAAGCTGTTTTCTCCCATCCTATCAGAAGCCCTCAGTGTTTTTAGTACAGAATTACAAACTTGCTGTACTTTTTTTCACTGTTAGTTTACTTTTCTGTGCTACTTTTCAGCAGAATTAGAAATATGGGATAAGATGGTACATGTGGATCTGGTAGTGTCCCAGCTGGCATACTAGGAAATGTGACTCCTAGTCCTGCTGCTGTGATGCTTCCCAGGAACTACAGGCCGGTGAGTCTCACCTCTGTGCCTGGGAAGATCATGGAACAGATCATCCTGGATGACATGCTTGATCACACGAGGAACAGGCATGTGATCCGAGACAGCCAGTATGGCATCACCAGAGGAAGGTCATGCTTGACCGATCTGGTGGCCTTTTATGATGGAGTGACGGCATTGGTGGACAAGGGAAAGGCAACTGATGTAATTTACCTGGACTTGAGCAAGGCCTTTGACATGGTCCCCCACCACATCCTTATCTCCAAATTGGAGGAATGTGGATTTGATGGGTGGACCACTCGATGGATAAGAAACTGGTTAAAAGGCCGCAGACAGAGGGTGGTCATCAATGGCTCCATGTCCAGGTGGAGGCCGGTAACGAGTGGCGTCCCCCAGGGGTCTGTCTTGGGACCGGTGCTCTTTAACATCTTTATCAATGACATCGATGATGGAATCAAGTGCACCCTCAGCAAGTTTGCTGACGACACCAAGCTGAGTGGTGCGGTCGACACGGTTGAAGGAAGGGATGCCATTCAGAGGGACCTCAAGAGGCTAGAAAGGTGGGCCCGGGTGAACCTGATGAGGTTCAACACAGCAAAGTGCAGAGTTTTGCACTTGGGCCGGAGGAATCCCAGGCATCCATACAGATTGGAAGGAGCAGTCCTTGAGAGCAGCCCTGTGGAGAAGGACCTGGGGATCTTGATGGATGAAAACCTTAACATGAGCCAGCAGAGTGCCCTTGTGGCTCGGAAGGCCAATGGTATCCTGGGCTCCATCAAAAGAGGGGTGGCCAGCAGGGACAGGGAGGTGATTGTTCCCCTCTACTCTGCTCTTGTGAGGCCCCATCAGGAATACTGCATCCAAGTCTGGAGCCCGCAGTACAAAAAAGACAGGAGCTGTTGGAGAGGGTCCAGAGGAGAGCCATGAAGATGATCAGGGGACTGGAAAACCTCCCCTATGAGGACAGGCTGAGGGAGCTGGGCTTGTTCAGCCTGGAGAAAAGAAGGCTGCGAGGTGACCTCATTGCAGCCTTTCAGTACCTAAAGGGAGCCTACAGAGGGGAGGGGAATCAACTCTTTGAGAGGGTAGATAACAGCAGGATGAGGGGAAATGGTTTTAAGTTGAGGGAGGGGAGATTTAGGTTGGATGTCAGGAGGAAGTTCTTTACAGAGGGAGTGGTGAGGTGCTGGAACAGGCTGCCCAGAGGGGTTGCGGATGCCCCGTCCCTGGAAGTGTTCAAGGCCAGATTGGATGGGGCCCTGGGCAGCCTGGTCTAGCATTAAATGTGGAGGTTGTTGGCCCTGCATGTGGCAGGGGGGTTGGAGATTCATGATTCTTGAGGTCCCTTCCAACCCTGGCTATTCTGTGATTCTGTGATGCTCGTGTATGTAATGATAAACAATAATTAGGTATAAGATAGATACTCTACTTAGTATAGACATAAACCATTAGTGATCTTTTTTTGCTGACTATAATATAGTGGACCACAACTTGCTTGATGTCCTTTATGATTTCAGCATTGCCTTGGCATAGCAACAAGAGGTCTCCCTACAGTCTTTAGCTCATGGCAGTCTACTGAGAGCTGAGGAAGAAAAGAAGCCTGAGTAATCCATGCTTGGGCTTTCATTTGGGCTGTAATACCACTTAGCAGACCTAAATGAGTGCCTGAGAAGGATTAAGGCAGTTCTGGCAAGCACGGTTCCTGAATTTTTCTTTTTCCTGTAAGTTTTAGATTTGATTTGACTCCCATCTCTACAGATTCCACAGATTATATAGTGGCCTGAATCTCATTTTGACTAACAGCCCTGTACAGTTGTATCTCTTGTCTTCCTGGAACATATGTAGATCTCATTTATATGTTTTTAATGGTCTTTTACAGAATGCATTTATCTACATTTTAAAAAAGTTAGTATTATGCATTCTGTATTTCAGTTCTTGCTGATCTTTTCAAATATACAGGTGCTGCTTGTGGCACATGGGCATATGTGATGCTACAAAAGTAGCTTCATTCTGAAACAAAATAACTCACTGAACCAATTCCGAGCAAATAGACAAAACATAACTGCTTAACCAGAAAGCAAAATATATATGTATTTTTTTATTTGTGTATAATCTTTATTAACCGAATTAACTCCTCTATATTCTATAGCTATTTATAAAAGTTTGACACTTGTCCAGCAAAGATGCTTCATGTTTGTGCAAATATAACTGATGTTTAAGGATTTTAAGGAGCATTATATCTGCAATAGAACTACAGGGCTAGATCATGTATATACTCACATTTAGAACTGTTTCTTTATTTGAAAATATTTGAATATTTTTAATTTTGTATATCTACAGAACTTAGTAATATATGGAAATATGGTGTTGAACACATGCATCCAGCAGAAAAAATCTATATATGTATAAATAAAAACCTACCCACCAAACCATACTGTAAAGAATTTACATCTTTTAGTATTTGTCTCCAGCAAATATGTTCTTAGTTACAGGTGTAATCTGTATTTACTTAGTATGTCGGTTCCATCTCTGCTAATGTCTGAGAGTACACCCAAGAGGGGTCAACTCCAAATGCCTTGATCAGGAGGTTTCAGTGGCAGTTTGTGCCAGAGTAGATATCAGAGGATCTCCATGGAAGCCTTTCCTATGAGAGATGAATATTTAGTACCTACTAATCATGCTTGTTTCAAGATACCTTACCTTCTTTGGATTAAGAACATAAAATACCTATAGCAGTCCTGGTATACAAGAAATTACTGAATGTGTGAGCAAATGATTATAAACAGTCCAATTTATTAAGTTTAGTAAGTTACTGTTATCCTGAAAGTTAAGCTGAAGGATCTACCTTGCTTTTACAGCAAGGAAGAAGCTTATGCATGTGCTACCCATCAGCTAGTGAGGAGTAGTTCCTTGCTGCAAGCAAGTTCATTGTTTATGTTTCTCTGTCCAAAGCCTACTTTCTCACTGCAGAGCTCTGGCCTTCCCTGGAACTGGATAGACAGGCCTAAATTTGAAGCTTTTTCAAATCTGTGTGATAGAGCTTTTTGTTTAGGAATAAAAACACAGAGGAAAAAGAATGAGAAATAAGTGAAATTAGTCATACTGTAGATGTGAGCATAGAGATGTAAAGGTATGTCTTACATTGTAGTAACTGAAGCTCGGGTAGTAAATTTGTACTTGTACGGTTTATCTATCTCAGGTTATGCTGGCAGTAAGACAGGAGTCAGTGCAGCATTGTTAGTGGTATAGTTAACAAGCAGGTCAGGAAGGCTTTGTGGCCTCAACTTCAAGGCTAATGGAGATGTACAGAGCTGTCAGTGCTTCAAATATAAATGTATCTTTACTGTTCCTGTGCAATAAATGGTGTCTGGCAGTGTATGCCAGTTTACTGTATTTCTAGTTGGTTCATCATCCTTTTTATGTTTGCAAGGTACTTAAAGCAGCTCCTACAAATCTATCGGTGACTTGGCAGTGGATTGTTTTGAATACGGGTGTGCCCGGGGGGTTGCAGTCTACCTTTTAGTGCACGTTTAATTCTTGGTAAGGGAAGGTATGCTTTCCAGTCTTTACCAGGAATGATCCATATCACTCCCATTCATTTGCACAACCTTCTGCTTAGCTGGACTTACTAGCTGTCCTCTGAATGTTGCTAATTAATTCTAGATAGTCCTCCTAGTTTCCTACCATGAAAACAATGACAGTTCATGTTTTGACCTACACACTTGAGGTCCTTTGTTCTTAGCTGTTATTCTTCAGAGAAAGAAACCCAAAATAGTATCAGTTCAAGCGTATGTTGCTTTTAAGTATGGTATTTTGTGTGTTATGACTCCACTGATCTTATTTCTGATGATATATTGAGGATACTTTCATAGCTTGTATTTTTTTTTTTTTTGATATGTTGAAATGCTTGACTTTACTCACTAGTCAAAATATGATGATAGATGATGTGGATATCATACTGACACTTCTCAGACCAACATGTTGATATACTTGCAGGACTTCTCAGAGGCAGCCTGCAAAGCAAGCAAGTTCTATACTAGGATGTCTGCATCCAAACTGGAACATCAAAAAATTCATGTTAATTATTATGTTTGTGACAGAAATGATATAGCGTGGTCATGTAGCAAAAGATGATATAATTATCAAACAGTATATAATTGCAAAGCAGAAATATTTATAATCACAGATATATCTATCTACATTCTGCAAATACCTACAATTAGTTTCTACATTGCTATTTGTTAAATGGAGAAAGTCTGGCTCTCTTATGAATCAGTTAGCTTCGGTTCAGTCACATAGAAGTAATAATTTTCTATTTAAAGTTATGTGAGAGACATTGCTTCCGTGGCTTCAGTTTTGATGGATATGAACTGGGAAGTAAACCCTTGTCATATCTGCTTCTGTTTTCATCTGAGTGCTATATTTTTTTTCTTAACTGTAAAACGTATCTGTAATATATGTTAATTTTATGCCAAAATATATAGATCTGCTTGGGTTTTCTGTCATTTTCCATTTCAGTTTCAGTGGTCTGTTTTAGCAGTTGCCTTCCACACAGCCATGCCTCTGAAATTCTATCTATTTCAAAAGTCAGTTGTGTCCATGTGAGGTTTCAAAATATGAGTTTTTATACCAAGAATTTTGTTCATATAATCATAATTCATCACCCTGGTAAATGTAATCTCTCCTTTGACTTCAGTGCCATCCACCTTGTTCCCCCAGTGCCAATCAAAATGTAGCTCTTCCAATTGCCTTTAGAGGAACTATTACACATCCAGCCCAGCTGCTATCCTTTCTTGGGTATCAAACACAAGTTATTGTAGTGTTGAGACACTTTAAGACTCTGTTCTTCCAGATCATGAACCCCACACAAATGAAATCCAATTGGTTTTGATATTCAGTGGGCAAACACTATGGGTAAGTTTATATTTATAATCTGAGAAGTCTAGACTGTAGAGTCCTATTAATCATCCTAGAAAATATTTTTGAAAAAAAAAAAAATCTGCAAAGACTAGTTTGGTTGCTAATGTTTTTTCTTGACATGCAAAGAGAAATCCTAGAGTGGTTGTACCTTTTAATAGCTCTCCTCAAATACACTTTGCTGAGATTAAAATGAAACCTTTGAGTAAACACGCAAGCAAATTATCCTGTGTTAGTACCAAGGGGAACTGTGTTAGTTGTTTGTGTGAGACATCTTAAGTTCAGAATGTTAGTAGTGGAAAGTAGTCAAGATCACTGCTTCTTATATGCCTGCAGTAAATGTGATTGAAAATAATTTCTTTCTGAATGCTCAATGAGGTATGTGGGATGAAAATATTGATCTCGGTCTACTGAGCTGGGATTAATTTCACCTAACTTCAGATGCCTGACAGTTAGACATCTAGGTGTTAATTATTTGCTGTAGATTTCCCATGTGATGAAATAGAGGATTTCCTTGATCTATCTGACTTCCTCCAGTGATTACAATGGGAGCCCAAGATGAGTTTCATAGATTTTGACTTTCAGATGCCTAAATTAGGGACAGGGTAATTCTATCGTTACTGGAGATGATGGGTGACCCTGTGAGCCTAGCAGTAGCATGCATCATGTGCTTGACAGACTTAGTGGGGAGGCCTAAGTGAATGTGTAGACTGAACTCTGCTCTGTGTTAGTGGATGTGTAGGACAAGCCCATTGGTGAGCTGCTCTGATTGTCACATTCCTTTGTTTCTCCAATGAATTTTAGATGGAAAAAAAGTAATCACATTTCTTCCCAAGAAGTTGCATATGAGTTGTGCAAACTATAGTAACTGTATGTGTTCAGTGTGGTAATGCCTTGGTGTCATTTTGTAATTTGATTATGCATTTAAACTGTAAACTGTTAGAACTACTTTCTCTCTTTTTTGTTTTATTTTGTTTTGTTTAAAGAATCTTTCTTTCACTGAGTCCGGTATTAATGTACTCCAGATTCTGTTTCTTTAGCAGAGTAACAGATGTTCACAGTTTGGTGCAATTTTCAGATGAGCAATGCTGTTTATAATAAATTTTCCTGAGACCACCCAACTCATTTCACTTGTAACTTGAACTGTATCCAAGTGCTGATCTCAGGAGATGTAAGTGAGATGTAATAATTCTGTGCCTCACCCAGTTCAAAAGACATGACTTAGTATAGATGGAATTTAAATATCTATACTTTCAATCAACATAGAAAGTCAAAGTTTTATCTTGTGTGCCACGAAAAATGGAGGTGAAAATGGCAGCATTCTAGCTTTCACTCATTAAGTATTCATAGGGTGTGAGGATACATAATGACAAGGTCTGCAGGAAATAAAATCAGAAAACAAAGATGAGCAGATGAGAAAACATAACACAGCAAGTAAAACTTTTTCCTAAAAAAATGCAGATTTATTAAATACAGAATAAAGAGAAATGTTGTATTAAATAAACCATGCAAGGAGATGTAGGGATAGCACAAAATGCATTGTGATTTGTTGGGAACAAGGGCAATGCATTGTTTGCTGCACAAACAAAACCACAGCGTGGTTTTCAGATGTCTATCTAGAATGTTATATTTAGTCTCAGGCATTTAACAACAAAAATGTTGTTGATAGCAGTTAAATATATTAGAAAGCAAATATTGAGGAACTTTGGGATACTAAAAGTAAACTTTAATTCATGTCTTTGCATTTATTAGAAGCCCTGTAGAGTCAATTGTATCAGTTGTGTGAAAATATGGAATGTCTTCCAAAGGGAAAGAGGAGCACTGAATGACTTGAGAGTGTGAAAATTAAACAAACTGTTCTGAATTGGCTACAAGAGGTACTGAATGAATCAGGAGATTTCCTTTTTTTTTTTTCCCCTGACATTTATTGTGCTTTTTACTTAACATTTAGTACAGTGTTATTTTGAGATTATAAACTGAGAACTCAGGAAAAAGCACTGTGAGGTTCCTATGGCAACCGTAGTGTGCACATTCTCTGTGTGAATGTTGCAATTACTCTAAAGTGACATTGTGTTATTGAGACCTGCTATTTGGCAGGTATGTATTTTACTTTGTGAATTAATTGATAAATTTAGAGATGGTTCTAAATGGCATTAAGGTCAATGCAACTTTTTTTTTTTTTTTTCCTAATAGAATAATTACCCTGTAATGCTAGATATTATTCCATATTTCTTGAAAGCACCTTGTATGGAGCATTCCGAGATGCATTTCTTATGGTGTTTAGACATTTTAGACACAGTAACACTCTGCCCTGTCCTCTGACAGCAATCATTCTCCAGTCAGAACACAAGGATTTTCCTAACCGTGCAGTTATGTCACGGCCACTAGTGTGTAAATACCCAGTCTAGGGGATGCTCTGATCCCCTGGCTCTCAATGGCTTTTGTGTTTGCTTAACGGCTCACCAGCAATAAAGTTGCTATTTAAGCGCCTCCTTTCAGCTGAAGCCAGAAATAACAAATGCAGAGGAAACAGTGTTGCTGTGAAGACTGCTGAAAGAGATATTTTTTTTTAATTAGAAATAAACAAATTCATTAATTGCTATACCTCACTGGTCTCTCTCTCTTTTTTTTTTTTCTTTTTCATTTTCCTCTTTTTTTCTTCTTTCTTTTTCAGCTAGCAACCAAGGGCCAACTGCCCTTTCAACTGCTGTGTGTTGGTTGTTACTGAAATTCCAGCCTTTCTCATTTGGAAATGAAAAAATATTTTGTCACTGCCTTGGTTACACACTCCGTGATAGATATTAGAATCTTCTTTTTATAGTCTAATACTACTCTTGGCCTGAATATGTCCTTGACTTTTGAAGAATGACCTGTCCTGCTCTACAATAAAAGTCTTATGCATTTAAGGCTTAAATGTTCCCTACCTCTACTTATTATTTAGTTTTAAAATAATCTTCTGAGGAATCAGTTGCTTGCTTTGTTATTTTTTCTGTTAATCTTTTCAAAAATAAGAGAAATGTTGGAATTTATATTAGAAGACATATGGATGTAACTCTCATTCCAGCTCTAGCTCTGTTTCCCGGGAAACAAATCAGAGCAGCATGAAAAACATCTAGAGCTCCTAGATCTGCTGCAGAAAAAGTGAAGACGGGCTATATTCTGTCTTCTAAGGCAATGACTGCTATGGATGTGCAAAGCTGTGGTACGGGATTTTTTTATGGGAGTGGAATCAGAGCAAAAGTGAATTCTTTTGGTGGGTCTGCAAGATGCAAACCTGAAGAAATTCTCCTCTGGGCCATGCTGCAAGTGTTGCTTACAGTTATCTATGAAGGCTGCTGAGACCATGCATGGCTGCTGGGGTTGTAGCATTGCTGGTGACCAAGTGGCTGCTAAGGCGCTTTTAAAAGCCCTGCTGTTCTGCCTGGGCTGGGAGCACCAGCAGGTGCAGCTCCCACCTGCACAGGAGAAGTGCAGAGGCGTGCAGCTGGAACCATGCCACCCTGCTACAAACCCCGCAGTCCACCAGGAAATCCTCACCTACCTCAGAGCTCCTGCTGTGTCTCACTGTTTATTTTTGAAAAATATTTGACTTCAGAGCATTGGGTTTGTTTATGAAAATAAAAAAGCAAATGTATTCTGAAGTTGCATTTTCAGCAGTTGTTCATAATGGTAAACCTTATTGGTTATTAGTGAACTTCAGGGTCATGTTGTATTGCAGCTATTAATAAAGCTGGACCAGCCCTATCTCCTTGTGAGCAGGGAGATTAGAGTAGCACATGCACCAATATCTCAAAAAACCCCATATTAATTATACTTAATTTTGCTGTTGCTTTCTTTAGGAAATTCATATGGACTCGCTGTGACTGTATTCTTTAATTTGCTGCCTCCTTTACATTGTGTGCTGCTGTTAATGAGTTTAAACTAGAGCTAGTCTGGGAATTTTCCATCAGAACTGACTTCAGTTGCAAATGTCTGTAAAGCAAATATATCTAAAGAAAAAGTTTTACTGAAGGTTGTTTTTTTTGGTTTTTTTTTTTTGTAAATACCTTCCCTAGTAGGAAAATTGAAACATACTATTCTGCTGGGATAAAGTCAGTCTGACTGATTGACAGTATTTGGGTTTACTGAATTGATCTCAAGGATTTTAAGTTTCATGTTAGTGGAAAAAGAAGAAATAAACTCTTGAAACTGTATGCCATACATATCTATGCCATAACTTTTCTTCATAGAAAATGATAATTGCAAAACATTTTCCAGGAAAAAGCCTGAATGAATTTCTTCTCTCACAGTTGAGTGTGAGTGACAGACAAAGGTACATCTTGTCTGTGTTTATAAAAGCTCTTCTGAAAAGAGAATGTACTTACAGGTGTTTTGTCAAATGTTGAGATGCGCCTGTTCTCTTGTTTTGGAAGGGACAAATATGTCACACTTTTCATGCTAAGAAAGAGCAACCAAGGGAGCATCACTTATTTAAAAAAAAAAAAAAAAAAAGCAATATTTTCTAGTTCAGTAAATCCTGAAGCTTGATCTTAGTGTTAATACAATCAGGAGATGGTAGAAGCCACAGGAATTAATGCCTTTCTGTCATAAATCAGTGCTAATAATTATTTGAGTATCCAAGTATCCAGTATCTAAGACCATGAAAAATAAAAATGCTGTTAATATTTTTATACTTCTATTTTACTGCTACATCCAATTTCAAAGTTTTATCTTTTTTCTTTCAGAATGATCAGTCTATGCAAGATATGCAGATAATGGGAGGAGATGATCTTTCAAAGCTGACTGGAAAGGTTTGTTAGTTTTAAAATTCAGAAAGTAAATACATCTATTATAAGTTGAAATTTAATTCAATAAATGGAATTACACAGGAAAGCTGTGTAATTTTGCACGTGAACTTTCATTTTCAAGACAGATACTAATACTGCAATCAAAGAAATATATTCATCTCCACTGAATTGCTGTAATGCCATTGCTTTCAGATTGCAGATGCCTCAAAAGGTCAGAAGTGGCCCCTTCATCCCAATAGTGTAGGGATTTGCCAAATAGTTGCATATATACCATCACTGATACTGCGGGCAAAATCTGTGCTGGAATGCCTCCCCAGGGCTTATCTGTGTTCTGAGCCTTGTGTTTTCTACCCTTGGAGGGTGCATGCAAGCAAAGTGTAGTTTGAGTATCCCTGTCACATTCAGCATGTGAGGGGTTTAAGGTAATTTTGCCTGCTGTACAAAGTGCAGTGGTACCTTTCATTCAGCTAATCAAATGGGATTTTTTTATTTCAACATCAGGTGGTCTGTATGACTGAATTTGCTTTGCACTATGATTGAACACTGTGGTAATGAAATGGAGTGGTTTGAGCCAATGAAAAGGCTATTTTCATCCAACCATGATAATACAAAGCAGTGCTTTGAAGAGGAAGGAAGGCTGATTTCATTAGGCAAATGGTCTGTGTGGAAAATGGTCAGAAATGAATTCTTTACTTATGCATTAAGGCAGCATAATACTAGTTTTGTTATTCGTACTATACATGCAGTTACTTTTGTTGGCACTAAATAACATCACTTTCTTCAAAGCACTCAAATGTAGCTAGCACTAGCTATCTCATTTGCTTTGTTGTACTGTAGCACACGAAAAAGAATAGAAAAAATAAATGTTGAATATTTCATTAATATTAATTAGGTTTGGATGCAGCTAGAACTTTAATAAAAAATGCTAGTATTCTCGAAATATCTTAGTAATACACATGTCCTCAGTTTACACTTCTAAATTCTGATGGGTGGGTGTTTTTTGCAAATTATCATGAAAGCGTTCATCACGTTCTTGTGAAATAGTAATTCATTTGCTGCTCTCTAATATCCAGTTGCTGGAGTAACCTGTTCTTCTACGATGGTTTTACATATGTTTCTCTACTTCACAGGAGAACTGTCAGTGCACCTATAATTTCTCCTTCCCAGGTAGTCCAAGCCCTTTCTTATCTTCTGGGCCAGCCCTCTCTCATCTTCAAATGCCAGATTTTCTTGATGAGACCCCGGTGAGACAGATCGTAGTTTCAGCTATTTATATCTTTCCCAGACACAGCCTAGTGTAATTTGAATTCTCTGGGGCAAAATATTACTTTTTGTACTGGGACTTTTGTGTATTTATGCATGTACATATACGTGTGAGTGAGAAGGAAAAATTTAGCCCAAGTAGTTCAGGCTTTTGCCAAAAATGAAGCACAGTGTCTCCTTATATTGAAAATCCTGGTGACCTTTTCTTGTTGGCATTGCCCCCTGCTCCCAGGTTTGGAGCAGGGACATAAGATGTGGCTATTGGGAAGCTAGAAGAAACTTGGTGAAAAGGCCAAAAAGCAGTAATGTTTGGGATTGTGTTGGGTAAAGAGACCAGGATCCTGGATAAGTGTGGATGAGCTGATTTGGGAACAACAGTGGTTACTGATTAGGGATGAAGCCCTGTGTTGGAAGCTGGGGGCAGAGAGGCAGGAAAGGAGAGTGGGATGGGATGAAACAGAACATGGTCTGACTTGCTGAAAGGGCATGTACAGAGGTTGTATGTGTGATTGTCTCTGTTGATGGGTGAACAACTAAATCACATTGTCACTAAAAGACATGAAGATGGGGTTTCCTTAAGACTTGTTTTTCTGATTACAGATCTGAACAAGGCTTGAGCTCAAATGCTTGGACTTGTGCATCTAAAGTTGGATATACGAAGGAGTAGCCTTATGTCCACTGATGCCAATTCCTCCATCTGTTGTTGACTTAAGCAATTAGTGGAAGTATTTAGCACGTTTTGCTCATCAGTCATTTGTGGACTGATACAGAGCCTCCTACAGCCAGTGTAAATCTTTTCCTGAAGTGTGTTTTAGTACCTTAGTTTAGCTTCTGGCTTTTAAAAGTGCTGGCTTTAAAGACACTGGATGAATTAGTGGAAGACTTACGGGTGGAATTCAGCTTTCCTGCTTCTAAGTCAGCTAAATGCTTCTGACTTCTTGGAATACTTATTATAGGAAATTGTAATTATATTGAAAAATTAATATGCCAGGTTAAATCATATTCACTTAATAATCATGGAAAGTGTTTCTGAGAGTGCCTGTAAGTTCCATTAACTTTTTGTAAGACTGGAGACCATAAATAACTTCTAACAGTTCTGAAAATTACAGAAAAGATTCTGAGATTCAGATCTTAAATTGTTCTTCATTAAGTAATAATACCTTGAACCATGGCTACCCAATAATCTTAGTGAAAAGCTGAATCATTTCTTTGTGTGGAAAAAAAAAATCTAGTATAATTATGAACATGCTATTCTGTAACAATGCTTTTTTTTTTGAGAAAGCTTAAAGAAAGCTAAACTTTTTTTAAAAAGAAAATTTTAAAAAAAGCAGTTAAGGATAAAAGCTCTTTGGAAGGAAGAATTTCTCCTCTATACCTCTATAGAATATGCTCTTGTTTTGAAAATATTAAAAGCCCAGAAAAAAAATGTATAATGATCCAAATAATGAAAAAGTATTCAGACAGAGAAGGAGGAGAGTTAACACAGAGACCCAAACTACCTGAAAAGAAGTAATCCACAATTTGAAATTGTTATGTGAAGAAGGTCACAGAAGCAAAAATTAAGATTTCACTGATATGAATTATCAATGAAGCTACTTGGAAAATGAGTCCTGATACTTAAGACTCTAATGCTTTGTAACTTCATTTCTATGCAGAAAAAATGTAATTTCAATACATCTCTTTAATGTTGAATGTGATGGCCATAAAATTTCTCAGTAGCTAATTTCATAGTTAGGCACATGCTTAGCTTTCAATTGCTCTATAGTTAAAATGTTCATTTGGGTAAAAATTATCATGAGCATTTGTAAAGATGGATACATTTTGAAAACAGGAGGTAATTACTAACTGCACAGAAAACTAGAGGTGCTGTTTCAAAGTGAGGTGATAATGAAAATTTATGTAGATTGGGTAAAAAAACTAATAATATAATAATGTTTAGTATTAATACTGTAATCATACTTTATAATATACTAATGATTCTTAACACTAGAAGTATTTGTGGCATTTATACAAAATAAATTTTAAAACAAATAGAAATTTTAGTAGATCCAGCTGGATCAGTGTTGTGAATTATCATTGCCATTTACTTCCTTTACTTCCTTACTACAGTGGGGTTTTCTTAGTATACTGTAAATTACTTCAGGTTTGTGTCTTTGTTGAAGAGAAATGGAATTATAATTTTAATCTGATATCCAGAACTGTGGGAATTATGGAGATCAGAGAGAATTAACCCAAGAGTTTTGGAGCTGGTTACATAGTCCAAAGTCTCCACTGGTTACTTTCTGTGGGCTTTACTATACTTATAGCAGCCCTTTTGAATTACTGCCTTAAATTCCACAAACCTGGCTACAATATTTTTCATTTTTCTTTTTTTCTTTTTTTTTTCTTTCTTTATTTTTGTTTTCTTTTAAAGATCCAAAAGTACTATTATGTTCTTGTTTGAGCCACTGGATAATTGAGATTGAAGGGTCCCACCCACCAATTTCTTTAATGCAGCTACAGTTTCTCTTTGGAGCTACTATTTTGAAGTCCAGTTTCAACAACTTGATGGAGAAGCCCCCAAACTTCAGGAGTGTTTTACCAACAGTTAACTGTCATCACTGCTGAAATGTGAGCCTAATTTTCCCATCTGAATTTGGTCAGCTTTTTTGCTGACCACATTTTTGCTGACTGTTGCCTTTTTTATCCTTTTGATTACTAAATTGAGCTGCCCTCCGTTATCAAATTTATATTGCTACATGTTGCATGTTTGCCCATCGTCCAGTCATTACTTAAGCTTCTTTTAGATAAAGTAATCCATTGGGAGCCTGTTGTGAAGTAGTGGCAAGGATTTAAGGTAGAATTAACAACTGGACCAGTGGTTATAGTTGGAAGAAAAAACATTTCAAGTACGCAGATCCTTCTGTTGGTCTGAGTAGAATCAGCAAACTTCAAATTAAGTATAGATTAGCAATAATTATTAATTTTAACCTAACATGGCAGTAAGTTAGACAGTTTGGGAGAAAAGGGTAATTGCCTTACACGATCACCTGCCCTACGACCAAAGGGGCAGATAAAAATGTTAAGAATTTCTATGAGCTAAAATAAGAGCAAATTATCAGCTGCGGAACATTGATAAATGAGTTGGAGGTCAGCTGCAGCGGAAGATTATAATGTGCCATAAACTCCATATTTCATCGAGTCCGTGATTTCTACTGCGTACAGCAGTTGTGAATTTTTGTTCCCAGGCTCAGCTGTTGAAGATATTTTGTGGTCTCTTTGAGGTTGTGGGCTGAGAGGTCAAAGTTCCTTTGTGAAAAATGTTCTCCCGCTGGGAACTGGGCTGTTAATTAAATAAAAGCTATTACTTCCTGCTACAAACCCTGCTTCACTGTAAGGTGTTTTTTTCCAGATTTGAAGTAATTTTGCTTTTCTCATTTTTCAATTCTTTCTGTTTTTTAACAGCTTTTATTTTTTAAAATGTGTATACATGGTATTCTGTTGATTTTGTACTGAGACATTTAAGGAGAATATAATTTGTTTGTGTACCTATCTGATTTCCTTGCTATACTTGCAAGGACTATGTTTGTCCTGTTAGCTGTAGTATTGCTTTAAGTATTGATGTTTACTTGATTATTTCAGTAGAGTTTCTGCTTTTCAGGAAATGGTCTCTCTTTCTAAATTTATAACAGTGTTTTCTCTTACAAAAAAATTACATTTGATATGAATACAAAGACAAGTTTTCCCTCAAGCACTTATTAACTAATTATTTCAAAGCATAGGATTTTTTTTTCCCTTTGAAATAAAGCTTTTAAGTGGAACATAAAGTCAAAATCCAGGGAAAAAAAAGTTATTATTTTCCAGAAAGAAAAAAAGTAATTTCCATTGAACTTATTACTATCAGGCAGGATTTATACATGATCTCATTACTCTGCTTAGTCTTGTTAGCTGACATTGTTCCATTTGTAATTGACCTGTGGGAAGGTAAACAATAGAAATGTATTGACTCAGGGCTGGAGTATTTTTCAGCTTATCACAAGTCAGGATTTTCCTTACGTGTGTTACAATACCAGCCTACTTTCAAGCTGTGTATTAGCTCATGTGGCACTGAAAGTAGACTACACAAGACTGTTTCTCAGTTTTTGCAGATTTTCATTTTAATTTTTAAATTCACAAATGCATGGCATTTTATCATAGAAGTGAAATTATGCCTTTTTGAGACAAGAAATTCCTCCTGAATACAGGAACTGTGTATAAAATAAATACTAAATACAGAAATGATTGCTTCTTCATTATATATAACAGTAATACTATCAAAAACTCCTTTTTTTTTTTGTGAAAACCAATTTCTACTACCATCTAAAGAAGGATAGAAGAGCAAATTTTTATCTTCGTGTAAATTCAGTTCAAAATAGTTCACACTGTGAGTATTGGTTCTGCTCAGTGCAAATATCTATGTGCAGAGTCTGAAATTGTGTGCATCCTGGTCACTCAAAAGTGGAGAATTTTAAGCTTTGCATAAACTCTCTCTTGCATTTATAAAACACAGTTAGGACATATATTGCACCAGCCTACTACCTGGTAGAAAAAGCTGTGATCACAGGACAGATCAAGTCACCCATACCTGTCAGCTCCCAGCCATTCCTCTGATCTATCAGCAATGAAAGCTACTGAAACTTTTGTAATCAGGTGTTTCGGTCTCTTTGAGTTGAGCCACTGCCCCTTCTTTATTTGAACTACGAGAAGTATTTCCAGGATATATTTTAGAAATTGACTGTTCTCTCCTTGTCTCACTGTAAGATATGTTGGAATCATCATTAGATTTATGGACATACTTCCACAGCTTGGATTGGTGAGAATGGCTCAGAAATTTAGCCATCTTCAGTCTAGTCACTGTGTCAGTAAATATTCCTATTTCCTGTTCTTCAAGCTCCAAAAATAGATAGAAAATATCAAATGCATGCCAGAAGGCCAGATTACTTTTCATGTGGTTTCCTCCTCTGCAGCCACTACAGCTGTATCTGAAAGGACAAAACAGTCTTGATCTCTGTGGTATAGGAGTCTCAAACATTTACATATGCTTGGATAAAGACCTTTTCTTTGGCATCCTGTATTGTCACATCATGTGTCCAGCTGTCAGTTGCTGCAGTAACATTACAGTCTACCAGTCTCTTACCCCTCAGCTCATGGGTGGATTTCATGGTGAAGCTGAATAAAGACTTGCTCATATCTGTTACCTTTCCCAAGGGATGCTGGATGCAGCCAGTTTTCCATTTAGGATGCCGGTGACATTACTGCTAGTGTACTAATTTGTTTTATCCACTGCATTCTTCGTTTATCTTCTCCTATCCGTCTGCTCAAGAAAAAACAAATCCATTTCAACCAACTGTAGTTGTATATCACCACTACCTGCTTTCAGATACTGTGTGTCAAAACACTCCTTGGCAGTTTGTTTCTCTGCTACTTTGCAATGCCATCCCTTTCCTGGAGCCCTCCAAGCAGTTGGCCACTTCAGTAGTAGAAAGGTAAAGGATAGGTAGCAATACAGTCTGTGTCCCAGCACATCATGGTATTTTCCTGGAGATGATTTCTAGTGCTGGAGGATGGCAAACTACTTTGAATACTCTCAGTCACAAGCAAAAGTTAAATATGATGACTTTAGTCACAGTAAGCCTGCCTAAACAAAACAGGAATTAGCATTATTTTTCTCGACCATCAGGATGCCTGCTTACTAATATGTGTTTTCATATCTAAATATTTTATAGTGGCTTATTCACTACAAAGTTCTTACATAAAGGGTGTCTCCAAAGCATAAAAAATACCCATTCATGTTTTGGCAATGGGAGTATGCATAATACAAACCAGAATATCTATGTTTCCTTAGCTAGACAGCTACCTGATTAAAGGGACTGTGAAAGAAACAAATCTCTCAGTGTATGTAATTTATTGCTCTTGGGCTCACTGAATCTGAAGAGGAAGTGGTAGGAATAACAGAATACTGGTCAGAGAAATTCAGAGTCCACCAGTATCATTGCTTCTCAAGGTAATTAATCAATATGAGATCTTTCCCCTCTGTTGAAGTCTTGTGCAGGTGGCTATTAGTGTAGAGGCCAGACAAACCCTTCAGGTATGTCTGATTCCACATTCATTTTCCTTCCTTCTCATGAGTCATCTGTGATAGTGAAATGTAGACTAAATTAAATTTCTATTAGTTGGATGTACAACTGGTTGGAAAGATGTTCTCAAGAAACCATTATGCTTCATTGTCAGACTGGGTGCATTAAAACGCGTTCTTCAATAACTACAATATTTAATTCATTATTTAAAAGATGAAATTAGCATTTAATGCTAATGATACTACCTGGAAAAATACTACAATATAGGATTATGATCTTAAGAAATTATTTTAAAAATTTGATGCAAAGAATGGCGTGCAGCAACAGACAAGATGAATACTAACTTACATGTTTATACAGAATCTTTTGCATAAGTGCAAGTGGGAAAGGACTGACTAAGTAACAGTTCTGTGCTGGAGACGGTAGGTGGATCACAAATTGAACATGAGACAGCAGCATAGCTTTACAGAAGTTGTATCCACTGTATGGAATTTATAGAAAGTAGGATAATTTAAAAGGTATAGAGAGTGGCTCTTTTATTCTTCTTTAGACTGGGAAAGGCTTCTCTCTGGCTTGGGGCACCACAGCTGGAGAAGAATTCTGACCAGCTGAATGGGTTCTAGAGGAGAACAAAAGAATGTTCAGGAATCTAGAAAATGCAACTTGTGAGAAAACAAATAAATAGGAACTGTTTAATCTGAAGAAGAGGAAACAGGAAATTTATCTATCTTCAAATGTGGAAGAAAGAAAATATTTCTTTTTTCTGTGTCCACAGCAAAACAAGTTCAGACCAAATAGCAACAGAAGTTTTCTACTGTATTTTTTCTCTTAGATATTGAGGCACTGAGACATATTACCTGATTATCCCAAATCTGAAATCTTCATCATGTTGAAGAAGAGGAAAATCAGATTATCTGTGAGGAATAGCTTAAGTTGTTTCTCTGGGCCAAAAGAGATCTAAATGATCTTGAAAGATCTCCTCAGCCCTGCTTTCTATTAAGACCTATGATTTTTTCTTCTAATTAGTTAACTAACAAGGTTTGTTCCTCCCTATTGGTTTAATCTCAGTTCCATGTCCAGAGAGGCTGCTTTCCCTTCATTTATGATTTCTGCTTGCAAGCAAGCAAGAATATCTATGTTGCTGTTCATGATAGGATAACTGAAGCTAGCTACTGTAGGAAAAAAACCCCACATCTTTGTCTATAGATGAAACATCCCAGGACTATGATTTTCTCTCAGTTTGTTAGTCCCCTGAGTGTTCTTATTAGACCTTAGTGATCCTGAACAGTCTCAACCAGGGCCACTATCCACACCTGTGAACAAGGTGATCTCAGTTATGCTCAACCCTGGGTTTTCAATCCATGACCGATTTGTTCTGTGTGAGTACTGATATTTAGCTCTAGCCATTCCTGTGCCTTACTAACAAACCCTGTCACTCGGGACCCTGACTCATAGACTGACTTCCCAGATTAACCTTGGATCTGTCTCATCACTGTGAACTGATCTGGCAATCAGCAGGTTGTGTTTAGCCCTGCTTACTCTCACTGGACTTGATTCTGACTTGTGAACTAACATCTGAGCTTAGCCTCAGACCTGCCTCCTTGCCATGAACTGACCTGATAATCTAGACTGTTTGTTGGGTCTGCCTCAGGGCTGTCCTGTTTGTCTTGCTGGGACACTAGGGTTGGGCCTTGATTGATGAAGCCCCTGCACTGCCCTGCTCTTTGACTGGAGAGGAATCAGCCTCTACAGAACCCTGGACAGACCACTAATGCAGTCTCTGCCATGCCAGATTTGGTGTTTCACGTCTCTTGCCATACCTGCTGGATAGGTCTTGTCACTAGAAGATAAGTAAGATCTGTGCTTTTCCTTTGGGTGTAAAGTTCTTGTCAGTAGACCAAGAGACACAATAAACTGGCAGAGTAATTCAGACTGTCAGGCTGACGTTGACAGATGAGCCTCTTCTACAAGATATAAAAAAAATGTTTTTTACAATAACAGTAGTGAAGAACTGGCATGGGTTGCCCAGAGAGGTGGTGGATGCCCCATCCCTGGAGACATCCAAGGTCAAGCTGGATGGGGCTCTGAGCACCTGATCTAGTGTAGGTGTCCCTATTCATTGCAGGGGAGTTGGACCAGATGGCCTTTAAAATTCTCTTCCAACTCAAATGATTCTATGCTTCTATGCCAGTTAAAACCATCCCAGACTGTTTGCTCATTTCCATCTTTAGTTATTGCCAACTTCTTTCCTATACCTCTGCATACATGTCCACTCTTCTGCTCTCTCTGAATATCATAAATATATAGATTAATCATATTATAAATATGGCAGCTATGTGTTTCACCTGCTGTGCAAGTTTCCTGGGGGATTGTTAAACCAATATTCCTGCAGATAATCTTCAAGAGTCCACTGACGGAATCAAGTGATCTGCTCATGCCAGACCCAAGTGTCCTGAGCTAGTCTTTGGAAGTGTTTTCTCCAAATTCATCCAGGAAACCAGATGAGAGCCAAACTTGTTCAGAACCAAATGTCTTCTGTTGAGAATGTGTGTCCCTGTAAGCCTACCATAAGCTTCTCCCAAACATGGGTTTGGTCTCTTCATTTTATCTAGAGGATTTCTATATTTTCATTCTTTTTTGAAGGAAAAAGTTTTTAGAGGTAGGACATCTTTGGACTTGCGTTATTGAGAGGCCTTTGAATTTTTACCTGCACAGGTTTAGGTCTTTCAGACCCGGAGTTGTTTTTGTCAGCAGCTGGAAGGTTGAAAGTCAGGAGTGCCAAGCAGGATAACGACCAGTGAAACCTGTTTTGGAAACACCAAAAAGGAGCCACTCTCTGAGATTAACATACATTCCATTAGAGCTCAGTCTAAATTAGTGGCTTTCTTGAGTGATACCTCCATCGCTGACACTGACTACTGCTGGGAGTTCCCTCCACACCTTTACCAAATGTTTTGCTATTTCAGAAGCATCTAGGGATTATACAGTGTGTGGAAACACATTTCTGCAGTGGTTGTGTGCATGAAGCATGCCACAATTCCCTGCCACGCACTGTAATTATTAGGAGGGACTGCAACCTGGACGTGTGTGTGTGTGTGTGTGTGTGATCTGTATTGATCAATTCTATTATGCACATTAAAAAAAAATTATACCTATTAATGAAACTGTCAAAGCCACCCTGTTTATAAATACAGGCTCTGCACAAGCTTCATCTCCATGGTGTTTGAGTCTTTCTCAGAGCTCTCAGATTTGGGACTGTGTGATTGAAAGGAAAGTTAGACAGTCTCCATGTTACCTATGTAGCAAAGCCAACAAGCTTGCTAGAGAGGGAATGTACGCTTGTCTGGTGAACAATTGCATGGATATGAAACTATTTGTCTCAAGGTTTTGCAGGATGCGCAGTGATCATGTACATACATGTAAGATGAATACATGGATAGATAGATATTGTACAAAAATTTGGCTTCTGTTATTCTAAGTTCCATCTCAGAAAGCTGATCTTAATGCAAAACTGTAAGAGAGTACACTATCCCTTTGAACACGCGTATGATAATGTCCTCTAATAAGTAGGTTCTTATTTCTTATTATTGCTTTTAATAGGAGAACAGAAGTCGCCTTATATACTGTGATTCCTGGGACAGTTATGAGCCATGTCAGCAAAAAGCTGAGCCTGTGTGATCACACTGTCATAAGGCTTGACATCTCTTGGACCACTTCTCTTCAAGTAACGCTTGGGCAGCAGTAGTTGAAGAGGGTGCTTTGCAGCCTGAGTGTGAGACATAGAACTTGCCTTGTAATTCTTCACTGTGAGATTTCTGGGGTGTGGGGAGAAGAAGAATTTTAGAGTAAGAATACCATTGCTGCAGTCTAATATTAACATTAGGTACATTTTAGTAAACTATTGGTTACACTGTAGTACACTGCTGGACACACTGTAAGAAAGTGGAGTTCATCCCATTTGTATTTCTTTCACCCAGTTGTGTTTTCCAGAGCTACATTCATTCTCGTACAAGGGGAATAATCCAGACAAAGCTGAATAAAGTCATAGTCCCTGGCTATGACTAGAAATGGTTGGCTCTTATTCAGGGCACAGAAATGAAACAGGAAGCTGTGTCCTACCCAGTTGTACATATGCACATGGGCCTATCACTTTTTCAAACATTTTTTTCATTAGTTTGTGAATACTGTGTAACTTTTTTTCTTTTCTTTTTCCAGAATGTTTTAATTGTTGAGGTAAGTTGGCTGTTTTTGTCATACTGTACTTGGAGAAAGTCACCTAGTGAAGTATTTGTTGCTCAGCATCTAAAACATGGCTGTATTTAGATTGTTTGACTGGGAAGTGGTGAAGAGGGAGATGTTTTACTTAATAACCTCTCAGTCTTTTTGCAACTGCAAGGAGATCAAACTACATTGCCACCACTCTAATTTGGACTCTGCCTTGTGATAGCCAGGAGTTTGTGTTTCTGTGTCACTTGTTTTGTTGTTTTCAGGGCTTCATGATCTCCTGTTCTGCAGGTAGCTCTGTACCTTGGAAGACAACAAATCAATTGCAATTGTGCCCTGAATTTTCCTATTGCATGACTTTGAAATGGTAGCACAGCCCTACATATGCTTTACAACTTCAGGATTGTTCACACGCTGCATGGGAATGTCAGTCATTCTCTCAAGTCCCCATGGCTCCTGTTCATTAGCACTGCACCCTGGAGTGTTCCCTGGGGAGATCCATCATAGATATCTTGCTGATGTAGATCAACAGCATTCAGTTCTAGAGGAAAATAACTTCAGTGTCACTTCAGTGGTGCTGCAGAATCTTTCTTAATTAATAATGTGGGTGATTCTGTGTTAAAATGTCAGAAAATTGACTGAGATGCTTCAAGAGCATGTCAAGATCTGACTGGCATTTCAGGCCCAGTCTGCTTGTGTGAGAAGTAGGCTGGATGAGGCTGGATGGTGTAATGAAGAAAATGAATAGACGCTGGAATGTCTTTCCATAGCAAAGGGGAAAAAAGTCATCAGCCACAGAAATGGATGATTACCTGAGTAACTGCTACAGGCTCCATGCTTGTCAATGCTAACTGCTGTAAACTTGAAAAATGTCTGCAGCAAATTCTATTTATGTTTGTAGATAGTTGGGGAGCAAAGATAAGGCTTTCCTAATGAAAAATACACACTCAGTGAGTTCAGGATCAACAGCTGCTCCCCATGTCTATTCATGGTGCCATGTATGGTGCCATGGTGCCAGGTATGCACTGATCTCCTTCAGATTAGGTCGAGCACAGCAGATCTGGAAAATACTCATTTGTACTGGGCTGAGAAAACAACAAGTAGAGCAGATCTAGCCCTGAGATGGAGAGGTATTGACATATGGTATTCTTGGTCATAATTTGAAAGTTCTGATCCCTGTATACTTGCATTGCCCAATAAAGTCATCCCTAGTCCCTTGTAAGATCCCAAGTACTAGAAGCGTATCTATTTTCAGGAGGAAATGGGGAGTCCTTTCATTCTTTATTTCATGAGTAGAAAGTGATTGCTTCAAAGAGTGTATAATAGTACAATTTCTACAAAATAAGAATGTGGAACTGCTCAGTCATTGTCCAGATTTCCTCTTTGCAGCTTTCTTTTGTTTTAACTTATTGTATTTTTCATGTTTTACAAGGATATCGTTGGGACTGGAAGGACTATGAAGGTTCTGCTTAATCATATAGAAAAATATCATCCAAAAATGATTAAAGTGGCAAGGTGAGTAAAATGATCACAAAACTTAGTAATTAATTAGTCCAGCCCAACATATTTCTCAGTGGGAGTCCTGTTCCAAGATCCTACTTTAAAGCTGTGCTGCGGTATCACATGGGAGCTCTGCAGAGAAGCTGCCTGAGTCACAAAGGGAGGGTGGAGGACAGGAGAGGAAATGCCATTGTATTGTTCTGCAGTGACATTCAGCCCCATTCATTCCTCTTCAGCCAATTCAAGACTGGCACTGATAGACTTTGAAGGAAAACACACCCATCTCTTCCCTATCATTAGATTATTGTCAAAGAAGTAGCAGAAAGATAACAAACAGTGATTCATATGGCTCAGAAGCTGTCGGTTGTTTTTTTGTTTTTGGGGTTTTTTTGTTGTTTATTTATTTACTTGTTTGTTTGTTTTGACAGAGAAAACAGTTTTTTATTCTGGTGAATATCTAGACTTTTTTGTTTTTTACAGTTTGTTGGTGAAAAGAACATCTTGGCCTGATGGGTACAGACCAGACTGTAAGTGTTGTTGTGAAATTCGTCATATCCCAGTTCAAGAAGTTACTGTTATTCTGTCATTAGGTGGACTGCTAGAAGTGTTGTAAGATATCAGTTGGCAGGGGGAGTATGGGATGCAATGGAAAGATTTGTGTAATTGTGGTTTAAGCCCAGCCTTATTTGATGTTTTCTGCAGATAGTAATTTCATAAGGAAGTTATGAAGGGGTTAAGTGTTACCCATGAAAGGTGATTGCTTTCTCTCCTGTCCCTGACTAGCTATGTGGAAGAAAAAGTCCGTTTCTTCCTTTTCCTTCTTTATTAACATCTCTTTAGAGGAGCTGCTGGAATTCACCGGAACACAAAAGTTTTTTCTTAGTGACCTCATTATTTGTAAGTTGTGTATAGTTATAGCACAGTAACATTTAAAAAAATAAATATAATAATAAATTAAAATAATATTCACCCCCTACCTTCCCCCCCACCTTCGCCCCCCCAAAAAAGTAAAAGATAAAATGGGCTTTTTAAGCTTTCTCATAACAGCACCACTTTTCTCTACAATTTTGGTACCTGTACTATGCTTAATCAGAGCCCTAAATGAAGCTATACCAAGCTACTGTCATTTTAGATTTCGTAGAAAAAATTATGTAATATCAGGTATGTGGCTACAACAGGTTTTTTCCACTTTCTTGTTTACTTTTACTGTGATGAATTTTACAAAGCATCAGAGGTCACCCTTAAATCACTAACAGTGCTATGTCACTTCCTCACATACTTGAATCTGTGATTCCAAGGTATCTTTATTTTCCATAGTTTGTAACAAGTGAATAAAAATCCTCACTTGAACACCTGTAATGTTTTATGCTGTAAAAAATCATATTTAAAAAAAAAAAAAAGGTGTCCACAAGGTTTCGTTCTTCTCTGGTTACAAAGCAGGCAACTCAGAGAGAGTCTAACTCATTTTCTATAGTGCTGATGCTGCATAGAACTTCACACTCATAAAGGTGCATGTCTAAGATTAGTTTAAAGTGTGTGAGTTGTATGATTCAGCCACACTGCATGCAGTTACTTGGTTAGGCATGGGCATGAGTCTTCATAAGATTGGGCTTTAATTTAAGAAGCATGTGACACGTTTTGGTAGGATGATATACATAATAGTCTTGCCTACCCTCAGAAGAAAATACATAACCCTCTGAGTAGTTCTGTGAGCAACTTCTGAATTAAAGTTATATACTTTTTTTGTCATTTATGTGCTTCTGGACAGTTGTCATCGCATACATATATGGAGCTGCCCCCTCTGGAGGGCAGAATTTTTTGGCTCTGATTTTGGTTTCCTTAAACAATGTGTCTGTTGTACCACTGGTAATTGTAAACAGCTCTCCTGCTCACCGCTGACTGTTCACAGGCCTGTCACAAACAGTCTATGAGCATAATGGGCTGCTTGCTGACTTTGGTGTCTTAGTCAAAAGTAACATTACCTGAACTGACTTTGCCTATCCATAGTTTTCTGGTCAGGAAACCAACAGATGTATTTAAGGGCTATATAGGAGCCACCTATCTTGTACTGATGCTGTTTGTTATTTATCTCAATACAGATTATGGATTTGAAATTCCAGATTTATTTGTGGTAGGTTATGCCTTAGACTACAATGAGTACTTCAGAGATCTGAACGTAAGTTTCTTTAAAAAAAAAAAAAATCACTGTTTTACAGGGTTTTAGAGACTGTAATTTACCGTATTCCTGGGGTCTAATGCCATGGCTGGATCTTCCCAGTGAGTGTAGAACTCCTTGCAAAAGCTCAGATAATCCAGAGGAGTCACTGCTCAGCACTGTGGATGGTTCCTTCCCACCTCTCAGCCACTAAGAGCAGTTTTCACTTCTGCCATGCTTCTGTCTTCCGTGAGCCTAGAACTTCACTGTTCCTTCACCCCCAGTAAATGCAGTGACAGCAGTAACAACTGAAATACAGCTACTTTAGACAACTTGGGCATTTTACTGCTATGTTCCTTTTCTCAGTTAGATAACGATGCGAGCTTTACGAGCCCTGTCATTGCTTCTTGTGTTACTCCCAGGGGTGGAGCTGGATGCTGGTAATTGTGAGTGCCTGAAATTGCAGTAGGTAGAAAGTGAAATCAGAATTCAATTTCAGATCTCTGGAGAGGAAGGATAATAGCAAGATTACTGGGTTGGCCAGACAGAATTATTTCTGAACAATACATTAATGATTAATAATGTAATTAACTATGCTGTTGTAATCAGTGTTGAATTTTTTTCAGCACATATGTGTTATCAATGATCGTGGAAAAGCAAAATACAGAGTCTGAAGCAGTTACACCCTCATCAGAAGATTTGTAAGCTCAGAGAAGCAGAAATTGGACTGCACTCCTTCAAGCATCTCCCAGAAGTTCAACTGACTTCTGTTTCTGTGAATTCAGTGTAATAAGGGATTTACTCTAGAGATACTGATGAATATACACAGAAGTGAGTGTTCCTATCTAAGATCTGAAGTAGACTTTCAAAGTTATTACATGTTTTAAGTACTAAAATTATGGTATGATTTCTTTTTCTAATAATTTGTCTCAGCTCTCTGTGAATGCATCTTTTTTGTGCAATCCATCATTCCATCCATTACAATTAGTGTACTTCACATTATGTGTTCATAATGTGTCGCAAAAAATTGTTCAGAATTGTCATTATGTGCATTAAGTTTATTATAGAGAATTTTAGGAACTTCAGCGTCCGTGTGATCTTGGCTGAATATGCTGCTACCAAACTGAAAACATTATTTTGATTTAGTTCCACAGTTCAGAAGTTTCAGCTGAAGTTGTATGCTGTATGACTTCTGATAGTCCCTATTGCCTCTTCCAAATGGAAGTTGTAACTCTCAGAATGCACTGAATTAGAGTGCTGGTACAAAATAGACCTTTGTAAGACACTGTTGATCTGAGTGTGGACGTTGTCTTGCTTATGGTATGTGATGGGGTATAGATCTTATCAGTTAAATGTGCTGAATTTTAACCAAGAGAAAACAACACCAGGTAGGCTTCCATTTCTGCATAGTGTCCTTTGACTTCTATAGTACACAAGCGAGTGAAAAAATTAGCATAGTGTTCTGTGTATATTTTCTTAATCAAACCTCATCAAGCACAAAAGTTTAATGTTAAACAATAATTTAGTGCCAAATTGATTGTGATGGCATGTCTGAATTGAGACTTTCTGTAACCATGTCTTCTTCAAGGAATACAGATCTGACAGTGCTGAAAGTGTCAGAAAGGAAAAAATGTGCACGAGAACACGGGCAATAAGTTTACCTGTGAATGCTGTAGACTCTGGAGATTCCTTCTTTTCCTTGTACATCATGTTGGAAGAAGTCTGTTAGTTTACATGCTGTATTTAGTTGAAAAATTTAGTTCTGTGCTGTATACAGCAGTTCTCAATAACTTCCTGAGGGAAGCAAATGTAAGTAGCTCTGTACCAAAAGCTTTAGTCTGAACTGCAAGAGGTATGTTCTTATCAGCTTGGGTTTCTTTTAAGCTAACACAGATACTGTAAGAACTCTTGTTACAATGCACAGTTTATTTTCCTGCTTTAGCATATTTTGCATATCCCATAAAAGCTCTTCCAAAACATGCATTTAATTGTTAATCTTAATGTACCTTATGAATGTATCCTGTCACTCATAATCTCTTCTATTTGGCTAAAATCCATGATGTTAATGACATGAAGCAAGATCAAAGAATTACTGTGATTGCTAGATTAATGTTTTAGCCCTTTTTTCTTTAATCTTTTAGCCTGTATTTTTAAAGATTTATGTTGAAAAGCTTTCCTTCACAGAATAACGTTCTGCTTTAGAGAGGCCAACACCTCTGGTGAAAGGTGTTGAAAGAAGTTTCATTTTTTTTCCTTCTATGAGAGTATGAAAGTTTTACTTAATGTTTCTGTTTTCCATGGATTCAGTAGCACTGACGTGGTACAGGCTGACATGCTTAAGCCTAATCTGAGAAATCCCTGAGACTTTGTCCTTTTATCTTCTCGTCTCAAAAAAGTGCAGCCCAATTACCCTTGCAGCTATGATCAGCCAACAGCAACAACAACAAAAGAATGTAACAGGTGAATTAGCATGAAATTAGTGTGAAAATGTATAGATGCATTTCATTCAGACTTTGTCAAAGTTGTTTCATTGGAAGATTCAGGTTGTTAAAATCTATGTACCCAACAAAAAAGAACTTAATTATAGAAAAGATAAGAAGAAATTGGAATGTTTATTCAAGTTAAATTTATTTTCTCCTGCCATCATATTTTAAACACAGTGATAAAGCACTATATGAATTTCAGTAGTGAATTTATGTGTGCAATTATACTGTGAATAAGAGGTGTTTTTATACTTCTAACATCATATTTGAATCTTGTACCCTTATAGATCAAAGCATGTCCAGGCAGTGGGTAATTATGCAAATATATCTCAATAATGTTGAGTTTAGTGTAGTTTCTCCATTCTGTTTAAAACAAACAAACAAACAAAAACCCCTTACTTTTTCCCACGTCTGTTTCATGGCTTAATAATAGTGTTGATTCCATGTGTCACAGTGTTCCTGAATTGAAAGGCCACTAAACATTTTTTCAGTTGCAGTTGCACCCTATGACCCACAAAGCAATGTATTTTTTTTAAATCAGTTCAGTAACATCTGTTGCTGAAGAAGAGAGGATGTTCTTTACCATCAGTTATTTTTCTGGACATTGTGTTCATGTATTTGGCAGGCATCCATTTTTATCTCAGTTTTTCTTCTCATGCGCTCTTAACACGAGCATCCTTTCCCTACCCACTGAATACAAATGAACACAGGCAGTTATTTGGTTTAAAGCTGCGTAAATGTTTAGCAGTCTTCAGGTTTTAGATTTCATTCAATTCAGTCATGCTTGTATCTGGTCCAGTTCCAAAATATCTGAAGGTAAAGGATTTTTAAATAACCTGAATGGTATGTACGTAATTATTTTTTTTTTCCAAGCATGCTGCTGCATGCTTGTATTTGTAGTTGAACAAAGTAGTAAATAGTGCCTGGAATTTTTTGATTGCTTACTATTGGTGATGTATTTCCTGAACATACTGTGTTAATCTTAGAAGCTTTTTTTTTTTTTTTTTTGTAATTAATTTCTATGTGACATTCAGGTGTTTGCTAAAACAAACAAATTGTGTATGTGGTATTCAGAACAGCTTCTGACCTGGGAGGGAGTCAAATCATCACTCTTTGCATGCAATAAAGTGCTTAACTTGGATATGTACTTATGACACGAATCATCTCTACTGCTCTGTAGTGAAAATAACATTTATTGAAATAAAAATACTGGAATTTTAAGTTTTAGTATTTCTTTAGACTGAAGAAGACCTAACCAGCTTCTCTCCATATGTTTGCATTTTCACTGTATCCAGATAAAAGAACACTGAAAGCCTCTGTTGTAATCAGACTTGATGGACAAGAAGCCTACAATTGACTCTAGCTACCTGGAACACTTTAATTTTCAGTTTCTGTTAAAAATTAGATGAGAATCTCAAAAGTACAGAGTATCACAACAAGTGATAGAAGTCTGCTTTCCCTTTTGTAAAGCCATCAATTTAGGAATGTCTTTCCCTTCTTTTACCATTTCAAATGTTTTCCAGAAATTCTGATTGTCTACCTATAGGAGCTGAGATAATGTAATGTCTAAGCATTCTATGAAGGTATTTTAATTTATTTTCCTCCTTAGACTGGAGAGAGAAATTTGCACATTCCTCTGCCAAGAATTATGAGCTGACACCATCCTTCTTTCTGCCCAGAAACCACTGGTTGGTTCCTTTATCTTCTCACATGAGCACACGTATCCACACCTGCACTTTTCACTGTTACCACGGGTTTTTTTGGAACACAACACGAGTTCCAAATTGGCAAAAACTTCAACTCAATTAGTGCAGTACTTTGCTGTCATGCTTTGTTCCTTCTGCTGCTGCACAGAGGAGTGAACTACTGGCAAACAGCTGGAGTCTGCAGTACAGCAATTTATTTGTAATACTGAGGGAGAAAAAGGTTTGGATACCATTCAAAGACTGACCTTTAGTTTGCTTCGGGAGTGTCCTGACAGTTTTCCCTTTTTTTTTCATAGCAGAAAGAGACAAAAGTGACTTTATTATTGTGATCCAGTACTCTTTCAGACCTGCATGATTGGACCTCTGATAATGAAAAGAAAATTTCATTTCTAAGCATGACACAGCATTTCATTAGATTAAATCACTTGTTGCAAAACCCTCTGGTCCTACTATTAGTAAAGCCCCCCGCATTTGCCAGTGCTGCTAAGTCATAAGGCTTGACAAGGGACAACACTTGCTGGAAGGTCAGTGCTACACGTTTACAGCTATTGAATTTGCATAGAAAAACATCCAAATTTATCAAAGATGTTATGGAAGCAACGGAAGAAATCATTGATATCCTGAAATGTTTTTTCTTAGTTATTTCATTTTCCTAAATTGTTACAAGTATTTACCTTTTTTCATCAGATTGTTTTTCTGTAGTTTGATCAGGTATATCTTTTTTCACATGGTATTCTCTCCTTTGTCCTGTTGCCTCGTAACCAAATCCTTATCACTTTTGTCATTTTTAATGTCACTCACAGACAGTTATTTTTTTTCCAGAAAACATAAGCCCTGGTTCTGTGTTGTTCAGGGCTGGATTTTTGAAAGTTCTTAAGTATCCAAGAAATTATGGGATTTCACTCGTTTGGTTAGGTGCCTACCTGCATCCTTCAGGTTATGTTACTTTGAAAATACATTTGTTTCCCAATCTGGATAGAATGGGAAAACATGCAATCTGGGATGAAAACAGGAGGTACCAGAATGAAAAGGAGAGGCAAGTACAATTGTGTCATTCTTTGATTTGGGAATCAATATCTCTTTGTCTTTCTGAGTTATACAAGTGTTTAATTGATTTATTTGTTTGGGTTTTCATGAGGATTACTGGAGTAGTGTTTCTGCTTTTTCTTAGGAAATTTGGAATGAGGTGAGAGTGCTCACAATTTGAATTTTGGAAGACATAGCTCAGCCTAAACAGTCACAGACAGAGACAAAAAGCAGACAGCTTTCATGGCACCAAAGGCAGGCCAGAGACAGAGTTGTATTCAGCAGTAGCAGAGCAGCAGAGTAAGAGAGGTTAAAAAATGAGATGTCCTTGCAAGCTTTAACTGTAGAACATTAATTGGAATGAGTCCACTAGTGAGCATACAGGAAGGATACTGAAAATGGTTAAATATGACCTGCTGAGTATGGACATGGAAGGTTTCTGCTGAGAGACAGTTTGATCCTGGGCCTATTTGTGCCTTATAGGAAAGAAAACTGTAATAAACCAAAATTGCTTATCTTCCTCCTGAAGGCATTGCACATAACAACAGGATGCTATTAACTGCTTTCAAGCTTTTAACTACAAACAGACAATTTAAGCTTCCAAATATTGTTTTTCCTAAGCTATGTATGAGACAGAGTCAGCTATGTAAAGTAAATCTGAATCTCTCTTTGCCTTTAATCAAACAAATTATGCACCTATGTTAGTTCATCTGACTAGATCCCAGTGTGATTACTCAGTCTCTCTTGCTTTCCAAGGCTTCGAAGTATTTCCATCTCAGGCTTTACCCTATTCCCTACGTCTTTTACTTCCATCTCTCCCATTTTCTCCTAGTCTATGTAGGGCAGAAACCAGTTTACGAGCTCAGCAGGTGCTGGGAACAAAGTGAGGGATGATCTGGTGAATGTAGTATTGGAATGTGCCACAAATATGGATGAGTTTGTCATCCTTAGGGAAAACACACCCCAAGAACAGCTGAAACACCACTAGCAGGTTACAGATATCTTCAATGAGTGATATTTAAGAAAAGAAGGAGATCTGATTTGTGTCCAAAAGTATATAAATAGAGAAGCTAAGTGGTTTGCAAAGCATAGGGAGCCCCATGTATCACCAGCTTTGCCAAGGCCTTCTGTGTTTTCTTAGGGCCCAGGTAGCATCCTGGCTGCAGCTGCCTGTGAGCTGGGGAGGAATCTGCCCATGGCCACGCAAATTTGCACTACCAACATCCTGCTTTGCAGTGGTAATTCTAGCTCCAGTATTCATCCAAGAATAGAGGAGGGTTTATCCAGGTCAGGTCTAGCATGCAGTTGATTCTGTCGGGCCTCCACCATATCTTGCAGCAGCCTAGCCAAAATATGCATCAAAATATTTTGATATTGTCCCCACATAGGTCACAAAGTGGAGTCCAAAGCTGGTGAGTGTTTTCCTGACTATGTTCCACTTATTTATAGAAAAAGAGTCAACTACAAGAACACATTTCCTGTGCAAAAGGGAAGAAGGAAGTCAAGGTACGTCATGGCACTGCCTCAGGATGATCCGAATTCTTCGGACGGGCGCAGCGTTGCTGATGTTATTTTCCATTCCTCAAACTGTGTTTACGTTGTCTCAGCCTCAGCATGAGACATTTAAATTGTTTTACGCAGGAGAACAAAAGTGTTTCATAAAGTAAAAATAGGTTGTGAAAATTGTGTGTAAGCTCCTCAAGAACAAGGAGCACCTGTTCTGTTATTTGGTAGCAAAATAATAATGTGGGCCCTGTTCCTGCAGAGACACACAGACTGAATACAAGTGCTCACACTCCCCAGGTTACATCCCTAGAAGTCTTAGCAAGTTCTCAGACTAGTTTTTAGTTGGTGTAGTACAGGTGTACGTATGAAAATAGTATGAAAATATAGCAATTTTCCATGTGAATGTCATTCCTTCAGCATGCCAGAATAATGGCATCGACCTAAAGATAGGAATGCCGTATTGTTGCTAACTCCAAGAATTTAAATTTGCAGTTGAATTTCATACACTACCAAATAGGATGGAAATGCAGTTATTTGATAGAAAAGTTCATCAAATGCACAACTGGATACAACTCCTCAGAATCACCTCTGGAGGACACGGTGGCAGAGAGGAGACGGCAGCCCCACCACCAGCCTCAATCCCCAGCCTCATGCTGAGGTCTCCTGGTATTTTCCGAGCTCAGCGCTCAACTTTAGAACAGATGGATCACAGTTTAAAACTGTAAAGACGTAGGAGTTAGCTTTTCACTGAGAATATGCTCTAAATTTAAAAGAAAGTCATAGAGTTAACTTCTTGAAGCATCCCTGCCCTTCCCCTGAGAAGCTGCTGCACGAGTGCCAATGCTGCCCCCACTGAGCATCTTGCCAGCACCAGCTCTTCTCGTCCTCGTCTGCTCCTGCTTGTGTCCCCAGCCTCTTCTCTTAATCTGCCGGGTGCTGCTTTACAGGCCCCAAACTCCTGACTACAGCCTGTGCCAGCCCATGGCCCCAGTGGAGATAATTAGGTGAGAGTGAAGGATTTTTAAAATCAGGTATGTAGATAATTTCCATGTTTAGGTTTTGCCAAAATTGCAGCACTGAGGTACTTAAGCGCAGGGGCGGAAGGGCCTGGCCAGTGTCCTCTTGCTGCTGGTGAAAGGAGCTGCTGCTTTCAGTCCTTCAGATGGTGTTAATGCATATGGAAATGCAGCATCCTGTAGTCCCAGTACTGTATTTAATCTGTAACATAGCTAATAACAGATAAGGAACTGCAAACTTAGAAATTATTGTTGAAGAATTTGGGGCTTTAGGGTGAAAGGGGGGAAATTCTCCTCTGTCTTGATACGCTTTGCAAAAAGCCCCTCCATCATATTTTCAAAAGTCTTCAAGTGACTCACTGCAAGGCAGCAAATGCTTATAGTCTGATAATCTGTCTGTAGGCTCATCTAAGTTGAAATCAAGTCCTGTGAATTTTCCTTCACTGTTCTGAGTTATATAAAAATAATCAAAATAAACTCACTTTAAAAGTTAGCTTTAAAATACACAATTAGGCATGTTTCCCTCTGCATTAATTGTTTCGTGAAAGGCAAAATGTTCTTAATTATGTATAATTGTTAATAGAAATATGGGCATAGAAAAATGGCCTAGAACAAAACCCAGTATTTTTATTCCTGTTTTTAATGAAGTTTCAGCTAAAATATATTTTTCTGTTTCCCATTTTCTCACTGTTTTCCAGAACTCTACCAAAACTCCTGAGAGTGGTGAGGTGCTGGAACAGGCTGCCCAGAGAGGCTGTGGATGCTCTGTCCCTGGAGATGTTTAAGGCCAGGTTGAATTGGGCTCTGGGCAGCCTAGTCTAGGACTTGATTTAGCAACTGGCAACCCTGCCTGTGGCAGGGGGATTGGAACTTGATGATCCTTGAGGTCCCTTCCAACCCAAGCCATTCTACGATTTTCTGATTCTATGATTCTCCTGCATTTAGCTTTTTTTCAGTCACTCACAGGATCCCTGCTCCATCTCTTTCTTCAGCTCAGCTTTATTGACACTGGAAACAACAGCAGCTAAGGGAACCCACTGCTTTGGCTTTCTCTTTTTAGAGGCTCAGTGCATTACAGAGCAGTACATTACAAAGGCAGTACCTGGACTACTCATTCCAACCAAATTTCTTTTTGCCTTCTTTCATGCTTTCCACAGCACATTCACTCACTTTTTCTTTCCCTGTGCATCTCAGACAGTGCACTGCAATGCTCCCATCAGAACACTGAGTTATTTCAGCCACCAGGAGGTTATTCTTTCTCACTCCAGTTATGTTTTAGTGTGCAGTAAGTCAGCCATAAAGCTGTGAGCCCTTAGCGATAAATGGACACCGGGCCTCATCTCCACTCTGGCCCAGGTGTGGGTGGTGACGTGGAAGCAGGCAGCAATGCACAGGCCCCTCACTGCTCAGTGTGCAGGTGCCTCAGCAGCATGAGGTTTGCTGCCAGCAAATCCCTGAACCGCAGCACCAACAGTGGGCCGTGCCCAGGTGCCACAAGCCTGGCCTGCCTGATGCTTCTCCTGCTGGTTCTAATATTTCTAGTAGCTGGAGAAACTTCGAGAAGCTCAGCTGACTTCGTCGCTCTTCACTGACATGTCGGCTCTCGTCTGTTTTTCTGTAAAGGTCTGTCAGTCTTTCAAAAACGAGAATGTTTTCCCTGACCAGGCCAGATTCTTGGCACATTCCTCCAACATTCCTTTAAACAGGCAGTCAGCAAACAACAGCGCAAACAGTCCCCAGCCCTCTCATTGTTTCCTGACCCTGATTTACCAGGGGTGAGCCGGATAGATGATTAAACTAACCACAGGCCGGGCTTGTGCCAGGCCATTCCCTCTGAGCTCTCATGACATTAATTCAGATTTCTTTCAGTTCCTTTACAACTACAATTGAAAGTAGCAGTTGTGTGTGTTCAGCATCTCCTACCTAGATATTTTGTGTTGCTTGGGGTCATGTGTGCTGTCTTCTTGTTCTTTCTGGACATCATCTTTCTTTCATTGTTCGTATTTTTAAGTTGCTCTTGAGAAGAAAGTGGAGGGACATCCAATGGCGTAGATGGCTGAGTGTGATGACATCCAAGGGTAAAGCACTTGTATGGGAACTGTTGAGTCATGGCCTGAACCACTGATTGATCACCTGAGGCAAGCACTGAGTCAGCCGTGGGAGCACAGGTGAAGGCAATTCAGCTGTGTGATCAGAAGGGGTGGAGGCTGGCTGCACCTCTCCTAGACCCCATTTAAGGGCTGACTACCACTAAGGAAAGATTTCTTTCTGGAGATCCCTCCTTTTGGAGTTTTCTACTTTGAGCCTAGTATACAAGTGAATATTTTGTTTTTTATTTTCTCTTTCTACCACAATAATTTTTCTAACTATAAACCTGTAAAATACCATCCTAACCATGTCACTCTTCTGACTGTACATTTATAATCGTACAGCAGTATTTCAGATAAGAGTATTACAAGCTGACCCTTTGCAGACATTTCTAAGCTGGCTTGCATGGCATAAATGTGTGATATGGGCATGTATTCAGCCTCACATTTTGATTCAAAAACTGAAAGGTTACAGTCCTGATGTTGGAGATACGTGTCCGCTTCACTCCACACTGTTAAGTAAAGTAGCGCAACAATTGAAAGCAAGCTGCTGTAGGACCTTGCTGCTAATGGCTTTTCAAACCCAGTGAGGCATTGCACATGGCAGTGTCCTATTTAATGGCAACACTCTGAGGTGATTATCTCATTGTAGGACTGTGCAGTTGCACTGGGGTTCATCTTGCCTCCTTGCTCAGCAGCTGGAGCGTACTCTGCTTGCTGCCCCTTTGTCATACCACCTCCTGTCTACCTTGCTGCATTTCTTTTATTGTCCTGCTTTGCCTTTTGTTGCATTCATGATTCTGTTTTGCCTTAATTTCACTGGAATTAGCTGTCTTCCGTAAGACTGTCGGACTCTGAAGGATCTGCTGTGCTTCCTTTCCAGACTCCCAGGACAACTGCTGAAGCTTCTGGCAGAATTTTGTAATTGTAGCTTTATTTTTTCCCTCTTCTCTATTTAAACTTTACTAAAATTGGCATTGGACTTTCCAGTCATACATGCTTCCTTACTACCAGGAGCGGGTGGTTCTCATTTCAGAAATTTCAGTCAAGAAACCAAAGATTGTGACATCTCGTGAATCACAGGTTCTTGCTTTCCATTTTGACTTTTCTCTTATCTTTATCTCCGAAGGCTGATCCTGAAAATGGATAATTAAGTGAAGTTGCATACCATACCACTAGTGCCTAGCCAACAATATCTAGACAAATGGCTTAGGTGGAGTCAGTACAAAATGCAGAATTAACACAGATCACTAGATTTTGGCCTGCACAATATTTTTATATTCATACTGTTGCTTTACAGATAACATAGAAACTATGTACACTGATAATTCCTAATCCCTCAGCAGAACTCCGTATCTATTTTCTTTTCAAAAAGTTAAACCCGAGCTCTAACTTGCCATTGCTCAGTCTTTTTTCATTCCTGAGAGCACAAGTGGAGGCCAGCCAGACCAGGCCACCGGGCACTTCATGATGTCCTGTGCAGTAGAAAGTTAAAATGTGTAATGGTACCATATTAAAACCTTAAAATCTGTCCATACAGTTCATAGTGTCACAGGCCATGCTGGTTATATCACTTGTTTTTCCTGTGGCTGTCAGCAGGTTAGTAATGAGTACTCAGTGACTATGAATCCTCTTGACTTGGTTATTCAGACAATGGCCAAGGTACGAGTGGCCACATCTATTTAATGACCCACTGAAAGGGAGAATCCGCCTTGGAAATATTTAAGAAATAAGCTTGGGTCCAACACACATCTGCATTCCTCTCTGTGCACTTCTCTTCTAGGAATTAAAGGACTGGGTGATAACTGCAGATCTGGAGAATGAGAAAGAATGGAACATGAGCTTATGGGGAATTCCACCTGTCTGTGGATGGTGTGGGAAGGAAAGACTAATGAAAGAGTAGAGAAATAAATAGGAAAAAAAACTGACAGAAGAAAAAGAGATATAAGAAATAGGGGAAGACAGGAAGAAGGAAAAGACACTGAAAAATCAGACTGCAATAAAGAAAAAAAAAAGTGAGGGGGAAAAAAAGCCAAGAAATCATAGAAAACTAATTTTTAAACAGTCATTGCAAAAGGTCATCTATAGCAAGAGAGGACATTTGAATTAAACATCTAAAAATCAAATCTAAATATCCTGTGTGGTTTAAAATTTATCTCTTGATTTGGATATCTCTGGCCAGGGTCTATCTCTTTGGTGTTATCTGAATTGAGTGAGTGGAAAGAAGGTTCTGCTGTCTCCAGACAAGTTCATCCAATTTCTACCACTAGCACGTCACATAACAACAATAACTTTACACTTAGGTCACAGAGATATGCCAGAGTATCTCCTTTTGCACCTCACTGCAATCCAGATGGGCGGGAATGCAATGCAGTTCCCTGGGAACAGACACGCCTGAGCCCATAACAACTGGTTTTTGTCCCACATACTATCTGAATGTTTTTACATTCTCAGTTGTGTTCAAGTGGCAAGCACCTGGAGCTTGTGCACATGCTGTTTGAGCAGCTCTTGATAAAGTCAGCACTACAAAATTAGTTGTTACCCATGATATAATGTTCTGTTGCTGTCTCCTTGATGGATTCACTGTGAAAGAAAATGTTTACAGGTGCAAGGAGCAAGGCTTCCCAAGGGTAGTTTAGTCCCTCTTACCTGCCCCTGACCTCAGCTGCCTACTCAGGTGCTCTCTCCTTGCTGTGATCTGCTCCTTGAGTAGCATATCTACAATCATTGCTTGTGGTGCTTTCTTCACTTCTGACCTCTGTCTACCTTGATTTGGCTTCTGTCCCTTCTGCTCCAGCATCCCTAGCTCATGACTCCCACAAAATTCAAAACTGGAGGTAAGATGTATGTTTCATTTTAATTTTAAACTGTTACTTCTAAAACTCTGGTATTTTAAAGACAGGAGCTTGCGAGGGAAGGAGAGGAATAGTTCATCTCATCTCTCTCAGCAGCCTTCTTATGACTAAGGCTAACAAGGAACAGCCTGTTCTATTGATGCTGCACTGCAACCCAAGCTTCCGGAAGCCCAGTTATCTCTTAAGGGCCTCATAAAAGCCTCTATTGATTTCCTTCTAACTAATACTACTGTTCCCTTCTCTGATCTGTCTCCTACTTTCAAGAGATTTGATCAAGTTACTCTTCATGCTTTCATTTCACTTCCACAGATCTATTTCAGCTTCTTCATATTTAAACTTTCTTACAAAATATTACAGAATCTTTGTTCTCTTTCCAGCATTTGCCGAATGCTCAAGAAATAGCTGTTTTCAGTCACCTTTCCTCCCTCTCTGTACTTGGTCCCTGAAGAATCTCACCACAAATAACATTTCAACAGCTTTCCCCATGCTTATGATTCACCAGTCTTTCTACTTCAGATTTGCCATATTCTTTCTGAGCTAAAATTTTGATTTGTCTTTCTGGCATTAATTACAGTGTTACTGTCTGGTATTTCCTAAGTTGAGTTAAAGCAGCACCCACACGGAGATATTTTTGGTAATCTTTTCTTAACACCACTCCACTAAACACATTTTTCTGCAAGTCTTTGGTTTCTGTACTCCCTTATTATAGATAACTGGTGTTGCTTTCCCACATCAGTTACTCCCACCTCATGTAATGTGTTCCCATAGTCCTGACACAGGTAGGAAGGAGGTGGTGGGATGTGGGGTCACCAGTCATCGTAGCTTAGAAGACCTGAGCAGGTCTCAGCTGGGTTTGCTGAATAGAAGTAGATTAAGTCTTGAAAGCATCCTCTAAGAGTAATTTATCCCATCCTTTGCTCATATTTTTGATTTGTCTCTGCATTTGAAAAAACTGAATAATATGGAATCAAGCCTACTGGATTTTCCTAAAGACAACCGTATCCAACTGTGAAGGTGGAAGCACAAAGGAGAGGGGCTGACTGTTCGGCACTGACCAATGGGGAATTACTGTGAGTAATGAGATTAAACCGAACAACGGAAAACCACTGAAGGCTGAACATCAGGAAAACATCCTGGCTGTGTCTATCAGACCATGGACCAATTTCCCATGGGAAGTGGTAGAAACTCCATCTCTTGAGTCATTTAAAAATAGACCAGATAAATCACTGCAAAACACAGGACTGGGAACAACCCAGACGGAACTGGATAGGGATGAACTAGGTGGTTTTGAAAGGCTGTTTTGGTCTCAGTTTCTCTTATTCTGAAATTAAATATTCTGACTTGTTTAGGATCTGTTCACAAGAGGCTGCCAATCCCACAGCTGTGCTGTGTTCTCCTCCTCACAGTCAGGCTGAAATGCTGATATGACTGATCATTTTCTTGTGCCATGTGAGTGCTACAGCTTGAGGCTGCTGGTGTCCCTAGTGGACGCTCCCATGGACCCAGGTCCTCCTTGTAGTGCAGACCTGCGTGGGTCCATCATGAGAGTTTTCTGCCAAAAATCTCCTTTGTTTTGCACTGACTCCTCACTATTTCCTCTACTATGCACCCTGCTGGGCTGAGATCTCCTAGATGGCAGAACTGAAGCAATTTAAAATGTGAAATTTTATACAGCCTTGCGGTAACAGCAACTGTCATAACCTACAAACATCTCTAGAGCTGCTTGCTAGAAACAAGGTCTGCTGTCATGGTTCACATGAAAGGCAGACCAGATCCATGTGCAGTCAATGAAAGTAGGATTTGGCCCCAAGAGTACATTATTATCCATCTATTATTCAAGTTTCCAGTTCTCAAGAAAGCAGGCCAAGAAAACAGTCCCTAATCCATCTACACCAACTTTTTTGCGAAAAAAAAAACCCAAAACAAATAACTACAACAAAAAACAGCTTGTATATAGTTGTGTAAAAACTTGGAAAAGTAATGAATGTGATGAGAGGAGTCAGAGAAGCTACAAATGACCTTCTTGTCCATTTACACTATTCAACCCCTTTGTTATGTAAACCTACAGGTTATCCAATTAGGAGTGGTTAGTCCACAGTTTCTCTTTTCTTTTGCACATAAATATTTCCTACTAACTGAGGTCTGCTGCATTGCATTATTGTTGGACTGAAGAACTGAAGAAAGCTGAACCCAAATGGGGTCACATTTTGAGGATTTCTTGTGACTAAAATTTTGCGTATAGCTTTCTGCAAGTTTAAGGATGTGATAGAAACTACTGTTATCTCTAGAACTGTTCCCATTTTCTACAGTTTGCAGAAGAGGACAACAGGTCAGGGAGTTTTTTTTGTGTTGTTTTCAGCTGAGCGATTTCATGCAGAATGTTCTCTCTGGCAGAAGGATTTAGTTTTTGAACTCTTGTTAGATTGCCACGAGATGCCTGAGAATTTCCCATCTTACAATCAAAGACAAAGCAAATAAACTGATCGTGGTTGTGGTGGATATACAGGGGGAAAAAATGAAATGATCTGGGAAACAAGAAGATCGAGCGGAATCATTTTGAGTCTCCTTTTCTTACATATCAGAATGTGTAAGTTCAGATGAGTAATGCAATTCAAATCAGGAACTGAAAGCAGAACATAGCAAAATATTTTATTTGTGTTGGTAAAAGTTACCTTTTACCAACTTTCTTAGGTTTGAATTTGTACAGCTTCACACTTCATCCCTAGAGATTCTTCTTTATATCAGTAATTCTGAATGCTTGCAGCAATTCTTTTACTAACGATTTCCTTACCACTCCTGTTACAGCCTTCCATTATTTTCATCCCTTGTTTGGTAAGAGTTCTAATATTTCTGATTTCCCACTCACCTTTGGTTGTTTTCATTCATTTCATGTTTACCTTACCTGTATTTTCAGCTTTTGTTTCCTCCCTTAATGACTTTTATGTCTTATCTTTATAATTCCTCTGTATCTTTTTTTTTCCCATGGTGCAGTTTTGCAGTATCAAATGCTCATGTTGCAAAATTTCCCTCATATAAAGATCAACAAAAAGTTAGCTGGAAGTCATTTGTATTTCATTATATTTGGCAATGAGCAGTGCAGCTTTTAAAGAGCCTCCACCCTACAGCTGCATCTCATCACTGATCCATTTAAATGCACTAATCTAGCCAAAACCCAAATGTTTCCCATTACAACCTGTCTCTAAGTGACATCTATGTACTAGTTTAGAAGTAGATCTTCCTAACAGGACTACTTTGGAGGTACAACAGGAAAAGATATTCTTCTGGTTCAGCACTAAACACTTGCATGCTTTTACACTGAAATAAGGATGGAGCCGTGTATTCCCATCCAGCTACACAGTGGATGAAATACACATTGAAAGCGTTGCTCACTGAATACCAATTCAGTAACTATGGGCTATGTGTATGATCAGTCACGTGGCTAGAAACCGGCTCCTATATTTGTAGGGATTTCTCCACAGAAATAGAAAATCATGAAAAGCTCCAAAGTCTGTAAATAACATAGGATGGAACATCTAATGTGCTACTGGTATTGTTAAGACCTCTGGGGATCTTTAGGGGTGACCATACCACAGTAGTTTTGTGAGAGCAGTAATGAGGCATGGTGGCCCTGAGGCTAGTACAAAAATGTGTGAGAGGACTTGTTGGTTTGCTTGACTTTCCTCTACTTTTTCTGCCCCCTGGACTCTGCCCTGGTGAGGCCACATCTGGAGTACCATGTCCAAATCTGGGCTCCTCATTTCAAGAAAGATGGGAAGCTTCTAGAGAGTCCAGTGGAGGGACACAAAAATGGTTAGGTGCCTGGAGCATCTCCTGCTGTGATTCTGTGGCTTCCTCGTCATGACTATACTCCCGTAAATCCTAATCAAGATGGAAAATGTACTTCAGAAACAGAAGTGGGTTTTGCACGTACTGAGACACAGTAGGATTTAGATGCCAATCTCAAAGAAAGATGAAAAAGGGTTTTCTTACAATTGAGCAGAAAAAAAACAGCATATTCAATACTATATTCATTATTTCATATACATAATTGTTGAAATAATGATAAATACCCTTTCAGATAGGCCTTCATTCCTCATGCCACCATCACACGGAGACTTTCAGGAGCCGCAGGCCACTTCAGAAGTCCCTGTCATGGCAGAATGTGAGTATGGAGCGAGTGGGCAGCTGCCATTTTGGTTCTCAGGAATGTGTGGCAGTCTATTTCTTGACACTAAAGCAAGCAGATAAAGGAGGATCCACAGTGAGATATGCAAAGACTTAGGAGAGCTTTCAGGACCTGACACCAGTGATCCACAGAGGCCTTACCAAGTTCCCTCGGCATCCATTGGAATATGATGGTTTCTCCAGCTGGCCTTTCTTACTGCCAAAAGCTAGTCTTAGAGGGGTCTCTGAATCACAGTTTCTCCCGTGTGCAGAAAACTAAATCCATCTTTGACCCCACTGGCACTTCTTTTTCACAACATCTTTTCTTCACCTTTAAATCACATCTGTAGTCAACAGCACCTTCAACATCTGGTGTACCTTCCAATACGCTCATCCCTATGGAAGAAATATTGTTAAAACTCTGAGCTGTATGCACTTCATAAATTAATATCATAACTGTGATAAACGTAGCAGCTCTTGGACTTTGCTGGCAGCACCAGGAGAGTAACTGCACTGGTATGAGTTCAAGTCACACCCAAAGGCTGTCCTACAGCCACAAGGACTGGCAAACAATCTGTTGTAGGGAGGCTTTGGTTCTCAGTTTCAGTTATACGGAAGGGATGGAACTCCAGTTACCACATTGTTCAGCAGTGAACAAGATAAGCTGTTATCCACTCCTTGCTACAGAATAATTTAGAGAATATCTGTACTGCAAATATTTCCAATGTGCTGTTGTACCTAACAGATCTCTGATGAACAACAACAACAACAAAATAAAAACAGTCCTTGTGAAAGTATATACTGTGAAAAGACAAGATTTGAGTTCAGTTTTAATGCATTTGGCACAGTGTACAATGCTAAACTCCTCACCTCTGTAGAGGTCAGTTATATCACTGCTCAATATTTTAGTTTTCTCTGGGTTTGTGTATGTCAGTTGTGCAATGGATTTTCTAATTATTTCTTACACCAATGGACACCACTGCTCAATTCTTTATTATTATCAAATGGGTCCAATTTCGATATCAATAACTATGACGTGTATCAGGCAGATTGTTTCCAGGGTCACAACCATCCCTGGCATCCTCTGCAACAGTCTGCTAAGTTTTGTAACATGATGGATAAAACTAAACTGAAAATCAATATTCTCTTTTATAGAAGCTTTCAAAATACTAGCCCTGGTGCTCTGTTTAGAATGAAAAGCCTACCTTACTAAAAGCAAAGCTCCATAATGCCGATCCTCTAGAACAGTCACACTGTCACTCTCATGCTGCAGAACAGCATTACAATTTATGAAGTGATAAGCCAAAGAAATAGGAAATACCTAATTAATGTAATTGAAATGTCTCATTTAAAACGCTCAGCTAACAGTAATGCTATGAAGAGAAAATTTCCCCTACACATTTGGATGAAAGCCTTAATGTTAACATGTCACGCTTATTTCTTAATATAGAAGTAATTAGTACTTGTATACGTAGAGCAGAGTTGCACAGCAGTCCACTGCTACTCATCAGAAGGATGCTGTTTTACATACAGGGATAAAGCATTACGTTTATTGTACTTCCCTCAGTATGAAGGTGGAAGAAGATGGGCTAATAATAACTCATTACAGCTAGAGAAGTCCAAGATCTCCCAACAGTCAGTGAGGAGAAACAAGAACCCTAAAGCTGATACAACTCCTTTTAAAAAGAGTGTGTGAACGCATCAGCTTCTATGTCTTCAGTGACTATTAAGAGAGCCCAGCAAATGAGCTCAGTGCCATAAACTATTTACAAGTGGGTGAAATCAGGTGTTGTGGATACTGCCCTTGGTCTCCAGTGCACTTCGAGCAGAGAGCACCAGGCATGCAGAAAAATTCATTTGCTGTGGAGTGTTAGAAATTTGTGCTATTAAGCTCGCTTCAGCCAGATTCATAGAGATATGTTTGCACTTAGAGCCATGTTGGAACAGCTTTGTGCACAAGAACACCCCATTCTTGGTTTTAAGAGCATGCTAAACTAAAGGTGAATGAGACGTTTAATTTTGCAAAGAGAGTACCTAGTATGTGCTGTACTAATCTGTCAATATTTTCAATATTTCGGCAGTGCTCCTACTCTGAATTGGAACCAAAAGCAAGTATGTTCATTAAGAGCCAGAAGGAGGGAGGGAGTGAGAGCCACTTAATTAAAACATTTTCAGCCACCACTCTGAAGAACTTTTAGATTCTGCACATATCCTATGCATAGTCAATGGAAATTGCATGAGCAGAGGATGAAAAGACTTGGAATATAAAATGAGCAAAAACTACAAAAGACTAGACCACAAGAACAAAGCCATGACATTTGTCTGAGAGGAACCAAGCTTTCTAGTGTCTAGCTGGACCTGCTGGCTACTGAAGAGTGGCACGTGAGCCCCAACACAGCCTCAAGCTATCTATGGGTCTGCTCTGTAGTGGATGCCACATGTGGCAGTATTAAGGTGCTTCAGCAATGCTCTGTATAGGATGCTTTGATCCCCTCATCCAGCAGTGCCCAGCTCCTTGCAGCAGGCTTTCCTCTGGCCAGGTCTGTTGTCCCTCTGCCCAATTTGAGCACAGAGTAGCAGAAAAGGTCAGAGGGGCAAAGAAAGTGGTTTGTCATTCTCTAGCTTTGAGGAACTGTGTAAAGCCATGTCCAGCTGTGTTCACGTGTCAGGGAGGACTTCATCAATCCAGCCAGCTGTGAAATAACCTTCTGGATCCAGGTGCAACTAAAGGAGCAGCTGCCTGAGATAGTTGTTTTCAGAGGAGGCACACGGGCCATCCTTTACCATCAATACAAGCAGCATACCTGACTCTTTGCCCCCATCTTTGTTCTTGTACAAACAATTTTTTTTTATTATCAAGAGAGCGATCCTCTGAGCTGGAATCACAGAACATCTTGCAGCAGGGAAAGCCAAAAGATGACTGCTGCAGAGTTTCCACTCGGTTCATCCCCTTTGCTACAGCAGGAACTGTTGGAAGGGGACTTGAGCTGTGCACAGCTGTTATTTACCTCTGTTTTGAAATGCTCGAAGTTGCAATAATCTGTTTATTTTTCTTTAACTCTTTCGTGCTTTGGGGACATCACACATTTCAAAAGGCCATGCTGCTAAACTTTAAGAAAATTACTGACAATGCTGTAGCAACTGTTACTTTGTAAAAGAAATCAATAAATAAAGGAAAGCAGATTAAATAAACATAGCAGCTATCAGAAAAGCAAAAAAAGTCTTAGTGAACAGAGAAGTTTGACAAATGATGACTGGTGCAAATCTTTGCTTTTTCTCTGGCTTTCATCAAGGTTCCTCTAACACGTAACGATGTCTCCAGAAGAGAAGTCCTGGCACAACCCCAGGTGATGGGGAGGTTGGTCCTGCAGCCAGTACTGCAGGTCTGGAGGAAAGCAGACAGGAGTACAGCACACCAAGACGAGATTTTTCCTCCTGGGTTTCTTTTGTATATTATCCAGACCCAGTTATTAAGGTTAATTAACCTCACAGAAGTTGTATAGTGCTTGTGGCCTGTAACTCAGGCAACTCCATAGTCCTGAAATCTGACGGTCCAACCCCAAATGAGTACCAGAAAAGGCCACTCCAACTGCACTAAAAAGACAAAACCCTGTCCTTAGATTTTTTGGGGGAAAAATGCTTTGCGTTACTGCGCTCAGAGTTTGTTATGTATTTTGCTGAGGGCTTAAGGACCGCCTTGAGAATTAAATTAACTTGGACGATTTCTCCTTGCCTCTCTTGTAATGTTTTGGTCTAATCCTGCAAATGACCTTTGTGTGGATATGGAATCCACATGGAGCTGTTTGGAGACTGGTGCATGCGAAACAGCCCAGTGCTGCACTGAAGAATTTGAGTATATCTAATGAGTTTAAATATTTGGCTGCTGCTTTCTTCTGGGAAAGCAGTTCTGAAATGAACATCTGAGAGTGTCCCAGCAGAAGATTGGGCTGAAAACTCTCTGCAAATGTGGCTTTGTTTCTTAGCTCATTGCTTTCATTTTGACTTCTCACTGCGTTATGTTATTGCTGATCAGATTTCAGGATCAAATTTTGCCATTCTTAACAGGGAAAAAATGAAGGAGGGTGCTAATAATTAATTTAGTCACACTGGAAATATGTTACATTCAATGCTTTCTCCACTTTCTTTTTTATATACTGCCATTTGCATAGGCAGTCAACATCGCTTGTTTAAAGTAAATGAGCATGTTTGCTCCTTGGATGCAATAATTGCCATGGCTTGATTTCTGCCTTTTTTGTGTGCCGTTGTTTTTTTTTTTCCCCAGTACAGGTAGGTGAGGCATTTGGAGCCTGACCACAGCTCCAGGTGTTGCTCATGCTCACAGTTGTCTCTGATGGTCCTTAAAACTAGAACAGTCACTCATTACATAGCATGTCTAACTCTGATCAGCCAGCATCTACTGTTGAAACTGCCAATTGTTCAAAGGGTTTGTAAAAGACATAAAGAAAATAAAGTGCAATATTTTCTTCTGCCTTAAAGCAGCACTCATAGACAGTCCTGTCTCTGAAAGCTGCATGCAGCTTTCTAGGGAATTTATAAGACTTCTTCCAAGAAGCTACAGTGACAATTTTGCTTTGTTAAAATACCAAACATGTTACTGGAAAATTCTCACTAAACTGACATAAATACAATCTGACCTTCCCACTTCTTCGTTTTGGTTTTTTCTTTGAGGAGGTGGAGAGGGTGAAAAGGGGGTGCATACTTTCCTGGATACTGTCTCCCCATTTTCTATCTCAGTATTTAAAAGCTAGAATAGGAAAATAGGTGGTGGGAAAGCAGTGAGTGTGATGAGGAGAGGGGAGGGGAGGGGAGGGGAGGGGAGGGGAGGGGAGGGGAGGGGAGGGGAGGGGAGGGGAGGGGAGGGGAGGGGAGGGGAGGGGAGGGGAGGGGAGGGGAGGGGAGGGGAGGAGAGGAGAGGAGAGGAGAGGAGAGGAGAGGAGAGGAGAGGAGAGGAGAGGAGAGGAGAGGAGAGGAGAGGAGAGGAGAGGAGAGGAGAGGAGAGGAGAGGAGAGGAGAGGAGAGGAGAGGAGAGGAGAGGAGAGGAGAGGAGAGGAGAGGAGAGGAGAGGAGAGGAGAGGAGAGGAGAGGAGAGGAGAGGAGAGGAGAGGAGAGGAGAGGAGAGGAGAGGAGAGGAGAGGAGAGGAGAGGAGAGGAGAGGAATATCACTTTCAGAGTCCCCATAAATAGTAATCAGCTTACAGGTTTAGAGACCTTCTGCCCTTTAGATGCCTCCTGCTGTCCCAGAGAGCATCTCCTGTGTCTGTTCAGTGAAAAGAGAGCTGAGCAGCAGTCAGTTTACGTAGCAGCACATGGAGTCAGGTTTAGAGGCACCTGGTTCCTACAAAGTATCTGTATTCTGATGAGCTCAAAGTGAAGTAAAAGTTCTTTGGACAGAGTGGACAAAAGAAGAAAGCAGCAACTTTGGGTGGAGCATGTCATTGTTGGAAGGAGGGAGGGTTCTAATGAGTTTAATATATTCCTATGATATAAATGTATTATTTTTCCTTCTGATCTTGAATGCCTGAAAGCTATCTTGATCCAGCCTTATCTATAGAGGAAGACCTGTGCAACGGCGGGGCTCAGCAGGAAGCGGTCACACCATGCACCTTCTGAGGGAAGGTGTGGACAGTCAGAAGAAAAACAAGAGGAGCAGTCTGAATTTTGGAGACGGCTGTTCACACCTCTGTGCTACTCCAGCACAGTTTCACCAATCAGCAGATCAAGCTGCTGCTGATGTGATAAAGCAAGGACAGAGTGATAACACCATGCATTCGATTCATCACCAGCTACTTCCACCTCAATTGTCAGTTAAGTAGTTAAACTAAACATTGCAAAAAATGGGGCTGATTTATCACCTCTCAGCAGACAGCAGAGATCCAAACACAGAGCTGTTATTTCAGCAGAGGGGCTAAGGTAACAAAAATTGTCTTTTCACTTCTTCCACCATTTGAGCACTCAAACCTTTTCTGTCATGGCCAATTTTAAATAGATTGGATATTTATTATCTTGAACTCTTTTAAACTCTGTGTGTGTGTGTGGGAGGGGATGGTTTTAAGGGAAAATGCTGCACATCTAAAAGTCCCTGTTGGTTTTCTAAAACAAGTTAACATTGTTAACGAAGTGAATAAAGCCGCAACAGAACTGAGGCTGATGACTTTATCGGTTAGACACTGGCTCCTCTAATTTAAAACAAATGAAAGAACACACATAGCTTAAGTGAATGCAGAAAGATGAGAGTGATTTTCTTCCCTTAGCTCTTTAGAAAATTATGAAGTCTTGTTGTAAACAACATGCATGGTGTTTTGCTATTCCACCAAGTGACAGATTCCAACAGCAAAATGTGAAAAATAAGAGTTTTGCTTTGCTTATGGTTTCAACATTTTTCAGTAGCTTTTCATTGCTAGGAACCCAAGATAAAAGTAAAGTGAGTTCTGCTGGGCTCCTCCTAGTCATAATCTGCTTGCTCAAATTTTGCACTGCAAAGAATTCCCCTGGGCACACTGAATTATCCTAGAGTTTGTTTTTGTCTCTGGCTGGATGATGGTAAATTCCTGCAGGCTTGAACAATGTCATACTTTACAGAGTACCAAATTTGCTTTTAGTGAACGACTGAAGCTTACTGCTGTAAAAGGTGTACATCAGCCTGCTTGGGCTCAGGCTGGCAGCCTCTGGGTCCAGTTTGAGGAGACTATATCTAGGCACACGCAGCAGCATTAAGAAATACCTGGGGGTGAATTTACAGCATACCAGAAACTTTCCACCATCTCTGAATTGGACACGTCTCCTAGAAGAATAACCCCCCTCACCACTTGGTCATACTTGCTCCGAGGAGAAATAAAATAGCACAAGCCTCTTACCTGCTCACAGCCTCCTTTCTGCCTGGTGACACATCAGTGATGCTGGCCAGGAGGAACAATCACCTCTCTGTGAAGTCCTGACTTCTCTTTGTGCCTCAGACATTGTCACCTGAACTGTCTGATGAGCAGCATCCTGACAGTGACAGCTCTTTCTCACACTTCAACTTTGTGATCTGAGAAGATGACACTGAAGATGTGGGGAGCTGAGATGCTGCTTCTCATAGGGCAGCTAGCTGGTTCCCAAAGTAGACAACTGCCAGAAGACAAATGGCTAAAAACCCAACAGTGTAAGGACTAGATGCCCTGACATCCATACAAGCCATAATGATACTCTCAAGCCCACAAAGCATTTTGAGAACAAACAGTTCATTGCCCCCTCTTCCAAACTCTGACCTATGCACAGGCACATTCCTCTGTCAGTGCAGTGATGTCGTACCTCCTATTTGAAAAAGATGTGGAAGCCATATGCACACACACACACACAGATTGGAACAGGCTGCCCAGGGAGGTGGTGGACTCACAGTCCCTGGAGGTGTTCACAAAACATGGAGATGTGGCACTGAGGGATAGGTTTAGTGGCCACGGTGGGGATGAGTTGGTGGTTAGCAGGTGATCCTAGTGGTCTTTTCCAACTTTAATGGTTCTATGATTTTGTGATTCTCCTCTGAGGAGAACATGAAGGGCCAGGGAGCAACAGTTACGTGTAGCCTGGATAAAAAATCTTTCTTGTGTAGCAGTGAAAGACAAGGTCCAGAGAAAAGCCTGACCCTAGACGATGATGTCTGGCAAAGCACCTCTCCCCTGTCATTGCACAGCTGGTATAGGAGGAGACAGCTTGAGCTTTCTGTATCATTTCAGGTCAGGACACCCAGGCCATCATTCATTCTGTGGGGAAAGTTCTGTAGCCTTGTGCTGTTACAGGAAAGAAGCTGAGGTGTCCTCAAAGCAGGGGTTAGAATTGTCCTGGAAAAGGACAGAAAAAAAAGCCAGGGATATCAGCTCCTGGCAGCTTCTGCACAGAAGGTGGCTGCCTCTTCCCATGTCACAGTGCCAGAGACACAGGTCTTGAGAGCACAGCCAGAAATATTCCACACACAGCCTCACTGAGCACACCCAGTAGTCATTTTCACTTCACGGTCCTGAACCTGCCATGCATTTATGTAGTATCACAGCCAAGCTGGCTCATTGCTTCAAATCATTTACAGCTATGACAGGGGAAGGCAATAGGCCGTGTTGCCCACCAGAGTGGTTAGCTTAGTGGTAGTGGATATTTTGAGGACATATGAATCAGCACTGACACTTCTGCTCTTACAAAGCACTTCTCTCTTCCTTACCTGCATTCAGCAAGCCTGGTGATGCTGGCTCTGATCTGCTTCAGTGCCCAGGCACTCTCAGGGCACTGCACTTCCCCTTTGTTTAACCCAGTGCTTGTCTTCAGGCTTGCCCTTTAGCTGCTCTGCACATCTCATTACTCATGGGCACTGCTGGTAATCATCCTTCTGTCCCAGACTGGAGCCCATGCAATTGATTCTTTGCCATGCCTTCAGTATATTGAACCTTACCATCCTCAAGATGTACACCCCCCCACATATCTTCAGCAACCTCTGTGGCTTTCCAGCTGGAAAATGTATTCTCCTCACAACTTCATCTAGGCAGAGATTTTACCAGGGAACTAAGTCAGGCAGAATACAGCATGCGCTCAAAATGGGACTACTTTTAGCACAGCAGGGTGCAGCTGGTAGAGACAGCATCACTGAAGCTTTGTGATGCCAAAACCTTCTCTTACTATGGGCCCAGTGGCAGGTTTGGCTGCAATTCTTCTTGGCAGTGCTCTGGAGCACTCTGAAAGCATCAGCATCCAGGGCCAAGTGAGGTAGGTGTGATCTCTTGTGGAGAGAAGATTGAAATAAAAGCAGGGAGGCACTTTGGTCAGAGTTCAGCGCACACATGGGAGCCAAGACATAGGCATGGCAGCAATGGGATTGATCTCTGCAGCCAGAGGGGAGGTCATAGGGAAGTCCACAGACGGAGAGGGGAATTTTATGATACAATTACTAAGAAAACAGCCATCACCAATAGTGTCCAGGAAGAATAGTATGCCAATGCTGGGTGGAAAACATCCCTGTATCACAGCTGAAACACAGGAATCTTAATGCAGAAATCCATAAAGCAAATGCAGAAAATGGTCAGATTGTTGTGTAGCTCCAGCCACGGCTTCATAGGCGGCTTTCACTTGTCAAGGAAGGAACTGCAGTATCCCAGAAAGATCAGTTAATGAAAAATTCATGCATCATTTTGACCTGCTGTTCTGGGGAGAATCTAATGAATCATCCCCACATAGGGCACCAGACAATATCTCTGGGATACGGAAGCTGTTGTCCTGATGCCAGTTGGTGCCCTGACTATGCGCTGAGAAAGCCCACAGCCAGGATGCTTGCTGCAGAGCTCACACACACTTTGGGGAGTTAGCAGCAGTCTGAAACAGAGAAGTCGCAGGGGTGTCCACGTTCAGCCTGAACTGCTCAGGGTAGACCCTGACTATCAGATTTAGGTAGATGGGGTCTGTAGTAGGAAGCATTACTGGAAGGATCACCCCAAGAGCTCCCACAGGTGACAGTTTCTGAGACCAAATGTGTCTAATTGCTTAGAACAAAATCTTTTCCCACTCACTTTTCCTAACCCAGGCCCTTTAAACTCTGATTTTTTCCTATTGGACGCCTCACTTTCCAATCTTCCCCCTCGCAGCACAGAATACCCAGTGTTTACTGTTATCTCCCACTACTGCCTATCTAATCTACCCTACCAGGTACTCCACACTAATCTAATCTAAGAAGTCCTGTAAGAAATCTGCTCTCACTTTAGCTTCTGTTTCTCTCCACTTGTGTTTTTCTCTAAAGCAGGGCTATTGAAGAGCCAGTTCCCTGCTCAAGCATCTCAGGTCTGGCACGTCATGGCAGGCTGCAACCTGGTGAGAAAAGAGCGGGCCTTCAGGATGGCTGGGACAACAAAACTGCTTGGGCAGCAAGTTGTGTTACAGCCGTTTTTGTGTCATCACTCACCCAGCAGAACTGGCACAAGAGAATGACTGCAGTGCAGGCCCAGCTCTGCCCACCTCTGCCACTGAAGCGAACTGGCAGACTTTGCACCCAAGTGGCTCAGGTGCTCCCAGAGACGCCCACACCAGCTCTCCTGTGGGGATGATACTCTTTAGCAAGGAGTGATAATAAACAGTAGGATGGTGCTAACACTTTAAGCTGCTGCAGCTGTCTGCTAACAGAGTATGTGTCAACACCTTCAGACTGGAAGGTGAGAAAGTGAAATTACAGCTCTCAGTTACCCTAATTCTGCTTTTGCAACCTCTTTTATTAAATCGCTTTCAAAGGGGGCTGAGAGACTCTGAGATATCGTTTGTACACTATGGAGCTGAGAATGCGCACGTCTCTGAGAGCTTCTGAGAGCCTCCTTCTGTAAGTTTTGTTGTAATGATGACACCATATTTAGCATGAAAAATTACAGCAGCCTTATGCACGAAAGTCCTACAGATATCCCAGCCCTCTAAGCAAAAAGATCTGCCACAAAAATAGAAATCTGGGATTAAAGGGAAGAAAATGAAGTACATACAGTTTAATGAGGATTTAGCACAGCAAATATTCTTTTGATAACTGTGCTAATATAAGCCTCCAAGAGTTAATAATAAGATCTGTTCCCTTGGCCTCGCCATGAAACAATGTGTGATTCTGGGATCACATCTCCCTCTGCGATATTTTTGCCTCACTGTTACGTTTTGAACACTAAAGCTTGAGAACTTGATTGGCAGTGTAAGAAAAGTAAAAATGGGAGATTTGTCACTGTATTGATGTAGCTCTGGTGATATAAATAGAGACTCACCAGATACTAAATGACTGCTCAGATAGTCTATTCATGTTTCAATCCGAGACATTTTATAAATCTGACAACTTTCTGCACGGATATTAGTTATGATGCTAATTTAGATTTGGAACGGTACTGCGGTTCCCAAAGGAGAAGCGGTGATTACAAATACATGGAACTTATTTAATATACATAATAGATTTCCAATGATGTTCTGCAGATTGACACAATGACTGCAGCGCAGGGAGCAGCACGCAGCCAAGCACACGGCTACAGCTCTCGGTTTCGTTCGGGAACAGCTTCTAAAAAAGAAAAGTACCCCGACCGTTCCCCTTCTTCACTCTTTAAAAAATCTCCAGGGTTTTAACTCCGGTCCTTTCGACTTCTTGACATCCGTGGATTGAATTTTAAGTTTGCGCGGGGGCTGGATGCAAATAAATCTTAAATGAGAAACGAGAGGGAGTTGGCCAGGCTCGTCCCGAGCCGCCTCCCGCAGGCACCCGCCGGCCTGACCCCGTCCCGAGCGCGGGCAGCCAGGTGCGCGGCGGGCCGGCAGAAGAGCCCGGCGTCCTCCGCGAGGGCGGAAAGGCGGCGATTACCGCCGCGCGAAGCCTCCCGCTGGGAAGACTGAGGGGGAGAGAGGGAGCCGGCTCCCGCGCCGTCCGTGTCGTCTGACGAGGCGGGTGGATTTTCGGAGGGAACGGAAACCGCCGGCTCGTGGGCGGGGGACGAGAGCTCCCGGTACGTCTCGTCCCCACCGCGGGGCAGAGGGGCCCGAAGCCCGCCGCCACCGAGCGAGAGGGGCGGCGGTACGGCGGGGCGGGGGTCTTTCCCGCGCGGGGGTCTCCGGGAGGGGCGGCGGTGGCCGAGCCGCGCCGACCCCGCGGGCGGCGGCACCTCCCCCCTCGCCGCGGAGCGAGACCGGTGCCCAGGTGGCCGGCAGCGCGGCGGGCGCAGCTGGCGCCGCCTGATGGCCCCCGGGCGGGGGCAGGGCCGGGCCGGGCCGGGCGGCCGCTGGCTGCCGCGCTCGGGTGGAGCGGCGCGGAGGCCCGAGGGAGGGGCGGCGGGCGGGGCGCGGTGGTCTGATCGCCGGCGGCGCCGGGGGGGGAGGGAGGGCGGCGCTGCCTGGGAGCGGGGAACAAAAGCCCGGCTTCGGCTGCGCGGGGCCGCGCTCTTTTGTTGCCGCTTTCTCGGCGGAGCGGGCTCGCCGGCGGCCCGCCGCGCCGCTGGCACAGCCCAGGGCCGCGGGACAGGCGGCGGCCCCCGGCTCCCGCCCGCCCCTCGCGAGTTGATCAAAGTTGGGCCGGCCCGGAGCCGCCGGCGGTCCCGGCCCCGCCGCTCCTCTGCCTCCCGCCGTCCGTCCCCGCCCCGCTCCGTTCCCCGTCCCGCTCCGCGTGCAGCCAGGCGGCAGCAGCACGGGCGCCGCCCGCCCCCGCCTCCCTCTCCTCCCCGCGGCCGGGGCTCGGGATAGGAGGAGTTGGAGGAAGAGGAAGATGACGAGCGGGCGCGATTAGCCCAACGAGGGACGGGTGGCGGCGGCTCCGCGCCGGGACTGACACCTCCGCTCTCTCTCCCGCTCCAGCCATGAAGGCGGGCGCCGGGGAGCGCCGCTGAAGCCCGGCCCGGCCGCTGCCCCATGGCCGCTGCGTGACGGGGGCCGAGCCCGCACCCCCGGCGGGGCCGCCCCGGGATCGGCGTCGTCGTCGCGACCGCCGCGCCGGGTGTGTGCGAGCGGCTCCGGCGCTGCTTCCCCGCTCCCTTCCCCTCCTCGATGTGGGTTCCAGAGGATTTGCACCTCCTTCGTAACCGGGAATGAAATAATGGCGACTCGGTGGGCAGCGGGGCCACCCGGCGGAGATGGAGACACCGAGCCCCCCCCGGGCGGCGGCGGCGGCGGCCAGGTAGGAGCGTACGAGCGCGGGGCCGGGCGGCCGCCTCCCGCCGCGGGGAACGGCTTGGCTGGAGCGGGCTTAATGGCCGCCCCCTCTCCTCCCTCCTCCCGCCCGCCCTCCCTCTCTCTCTTCCTGCCCGCCCGCCCCGGAGTTGCTGGGAGTTGGACGCTGGGAGCGGTGTGGGGCTGCGGCTCCCGCCCCGGCGCTCGGGCTGCTCGGCGGGGCGGCCCCGGCCCTTCCCGTCCCCCAGGCCGTGCGGCCGCCCCCGCGCCTAGCCCGGCCCCGGGATCCGCCGCGGCTCTGTCCCCGCCGGCAGCGGGGTGCGGCTTCGTCCTCCCCGCGGCGATAAGCGCGAACCCGGCGCTTCGTAGTGGGAATGTCGGCCCGTGCGCGGCCTGCGACCGCCGTTAAACGCGTTCTTAGCCGTGGTATTTGGCGCTGGAATGTTTCTCTGTGAGTTTAAGAACTTGCTGGCGTGCCCCGTGGTGTCACCGTGCGTGCTGGGACAAGCAGCCCTTCGTCTATAATGTGGAGCTGTATCCGGTGATTCCCTGTGCGCTCCCTGTTAACAGCGGTAAACGTCCTCGAAACGACTGACTTCGGACCAACAAAACATGCAGCAGCTTCAGCCGAGCTGTCCCAAGGTCTGCCTCAAACTTTGCTCACGAAGACAAACTTCTGTGTTGTTTCTGAGTTGAGGCGCAAGGCTGTGAAATGGGCATCTTTTATGTAGAGTTGCCTTTTGTCTGCCGGGACTGAAGTGCAGCAGGCTGATACTGAACGTAGGGAGTTGGGAAGGGGAAGTTGGTTTTGAAGCTGGCAGGTTTTAGTCTGCTGCTATCCTCAGTTCACCTTTTTGCCTTGATTTAAAGTGGCACATGGTGGTGTAAGATTTTCCTCACTGCCGTTGCGGTCCCTTAAAGCAGGTGGGTTAGGTGAGGACAAAATAGGAGTTTTAAGTAAAAGCAGAAGATGGTAAGCTTTCAGACTTGGTGATAAACTGTTAATTAGTATGTGGATTTTGTGTTGTTATTGATGTTCTTTTCTGAACTGAAAACTGGGCATTTTTAGAGAATGTATCCCTTAATACTATTCGTGTAAGGTACGAAGAGGGAAGCAGCCACATGTTGAAGTGTTAAAGTGAAAATCTGCTTTTTATTTCTATCGAGTCTGTTGGTCTCTTGGCTCTGGCTCTCCTCTCTTAATCCACCTCTCCCTCCTGGTAAGCCCTGATGAGACCCCTGGCACTTCTGCAGCTTCTTGTCTTAAAGCTAACCAGTAGGTGTGGGATTGTAAAATGGGCTGTGCTGCCTGGTGTTTTACCTGGTATTTTGGTGTTGTTAGTTAGTTAAATGTTAGCTGATAAGAAAGCAGGTTCCTACCGTGATAATTGTATACTGATGATGCCTTAATCACAACAGGCCTGACATAATCTTTGCTTGAATGGAGATGGCCCTTGTGAATGGCTAATCAAGGTTGCAGTGCTTTCTCAGGCACGTTAGCATACATATTCCTGGATGGCTTAAAGTACAATTTATTTCCTTATTCTTCTATTTCTTTCATAGAATGGTGTGAAAGACCAAGAGAGAATGAGAGTTGTGATCTTCTGAGCCTGTGATCTACTGTCTGGGTTCAGCTGATGAACAGTTATTGTGCCCAGTACTGGTGTGCTGTATGTGAACAATCTAACTGAAATAGGATGTGTATGGGGCAGTGAGGACATTATTTCTCCAGGAAAAGAAAAATTGGGAAATGTTTTTAATGAAATTACTATTTAAATAAAGAAACTCAAACCAAAACTGTTGAATTTGCTAAGAAGTTGATGGGGGTTTTATGGTGTGCTAATGCTGGCATTAAAGGTATTAGCATTTTGGGGGAGTGATTTATGTTTTTGGGATGCTATCTTCCATACGTTATTCACATTGTAATGCAGTATTAACTCAAGCCCGTGTAACGTTTAGCCATTGACCTGCAAGTGCAGCAAGTTGTTGTGAGGAAGAGCCCAGGCACAGCCTGTGTTCATTATGGATGAGGCAGCTGCAGCAGAAGCTAGGATTTCCAGCTTTTCAGAGGTTTTGAAAGCGCACAGCTATAAGCATCAGGGTTTGGTGAGACACCAGCTGGACAAGGGAAGGGAACTTGTGAGCAAGAAACTCTTGTTTCTGTTATCTTTGCACACAGAGATGGGCAAAGTGCAGACACATGGTTTGACTCCTTTACTTAGTGCATATGTGGGGTAGATAATTTCTTTTTGTTTGGCTGCCTATTTACTCTGATATTGTGTTCAATTTCCGTCTTGCTTTACCATGATTTCTGTTTTTCACTTTTCTTTTTCCCTTTTGCCTTGACACTGTACCTGATGGTCTCTCTCACTCTGGAGCTCTGCACCGAAATGATTGTTGAGAACAAAGATTATGCATTCAGACTTGCAGCGCCTGTTCAAAAGGACAGATCACGTATTCTGGGCTCTTGGGGGAGTTGGCAGAGAGGGCCGGGGACTCTCAGGGCTGTTTGCCATTCTTTTTGAAATCTGACACACATTTGCAAATGGAAACAAGAATTGCCGAGCTTATGTTCATAAGGACAGATAAGTGAAAGTGTGCTTTCTCTTGCTTTTAGATTATTAAGTGTATGCTATCTCCATTTTGTCAGCTTGTAGCGGTGTTTTGCTGTAGAGATTAAGCCCTGCTGGGTTACAGGCAGTACTGCCTTAGTCACAACATCACATTTACAGGCTTGTCCAGATTCAAGGCTGGCGCTGGCTTCTTTGTTAGTGTAAATATGAACTCCCTTTCTCTGCCTACTACTTTGCATTAACGTAAAAAAAAAAAAAATCACTTTGTGGTGCAGTTTGCAGTAAATCTACATTAAAAAAATTAAAAAATGTTAAAATGTAGGATTGAAAAAATGTAACTGTGGCCTTTGTGGCTTTAAAAGGCAAACTTTATGGTAAAGCATTGTTTTCCTCTACTTATAAATTCTAAAAAAAAATACTTTATCAATAAATTTTGAAAGTTTTTGATACTTTTTCTGTTGGCACTCATTTGAGCATGGTTTTTTTTTTTTTAATTGGAAATATCTAATACTTTACTGCAAGGAGTGTTTTTTTTTTCTAAACAGCTGGATTGTTAGGAATAGACCATCTTTAGGAATTCCTGGGAGTTTCTGTAATGGTCATATAGTTAGGAGGTGCATTTCCAAAGACTACAATAAAAGCCAGGTTAGCTTCTTTGGTATTTTCAGAAGTTCAGTATTTGTGGTGAGAAACACAGGGGGAAGAGAAGTTCTACAATATTTTTCTCTAATACCTTGTCAGAGGGAGCACAACTGCAATAAGCTGGACAGGTGAGGAACCAGAGAAGGGCAATGATGACAGCCAGAATAGAAAATGACTGGCATTTTCATGAACAATAATTAGTGACTGTGCTTACTATTATACCAGACTAGTTGGGGTGAGATTAGTAAGGGTGGTGACACCCAGGTGTTTGTGTCTCTAGTGTAGAAGCACAAGCGCTGCAGGGCTGTACTTAGATATGTGCAGACTGACACGCAGTAGTTACATCTGTGAGTGTGTGAGCTGCTCTGGAACTCTATCTGTGGAGACCAGTACCTTTTCTATGTGTAGAGGCAGAACTATAATGTAAAGAAGCTTAAATGTAATGTAACAACTGAAAATTAGTGAAAGGCATTTGTAAGATTTTGTATGTAAATTAATACACAGTATTAGAAAGAAAACATATTGTTAGAAGTGGCTGTTAGTTGTGTTCCAGAGAACTCTGCACAAATACTGTATCAAGGGAGAATAGATTTAATACGGATACCAGATAGAGTTACCAAGAAGAGTGGTCATCTTAACTATTCAAAAACATTGAGTCAAAGCCTGTTTGTTCATGCAAGCCTGATGCTGGCTGCTGCTCATATTTATGTCAGAGTAAGCCTAAGGTAATTTGACAGAACACGGACCTTTTCTGTAGGGAAATGTTACTAATTTGGTAAGTCATAGTATAAAGCAGCAAATTATTGATTTCCTTCAGAAAAGGTGGGGATGTGTCTTCAAGTGTAGTTGCACCTGACAATTAAAAAAAAAAAGTGAAATTTGTCTTTCCAAAAAGACAGCTTTGTCTGAAAAATAAGAACTTTTGGAAGAAAAGCCCAGTGGATTGAAGACCACCTTGAACTGTGCCAGTGCAAAATAACTGCATTTACAGTATGCAATACACGTGTTGAAGTGGTAAATCATAGAATATCTGGAGTTGGAAGGGCCCAGAGGAATCAGCAAATCCAGCCCCTGGCTCTACACAGGACCTCCGAGAATCCAAACGCAACGTCAGATAGCGGTGTCCAAATGCTCCTTGAACTCCAGCACTCAGGGCCGTGCCCACAGCCCTGTGCAGCCCGTTCCATGCCCACCGCCCTCTGGTGCAGAACCATTCCCTGACCCCAGCTGCCCTCCCCTGACGCAGCTCCATGCCGTTCCCTCGGGCCCTGTCGCTGTCACACAGAGCAGAGCTCAGCGCTGCCCCTCCGCTCCCTGTGAGGAGCTGCAGCTGCCATCAGGCCTCCCCTCAGCTCCTCTGCTCTGGGCTGAGCAAACACAGTGACTTCAGCTGCTCCCTGCATGTCTTGCCCACCAGACCCATAACTGTCTTTGTTGCTCTCCTCTAGGTGCTCTCTAATACTTTTCTGTCCTTTTCATTGGCCCAAACTGCACCCAGTGCTGGAGCTGAGGCTGCACGGAGCAGAGCAGACAACCCCTCCCTCACCTGCTGGCAGTGCTGGGCCTGGTGCACCCCAGGGCAGGGTTGGCCCTTTGGCTGCCAGGGCGCGCTGCTGGCTCACATTCACCTTGCCGTCAACCAGAACCCACAGATCCCTTTCTGTGGGGCTGCTCTTCGAGGCTCTCATCCTCCACTCTGTGCAAGTATCCAGGGTTGCACCATCCCAAGTGCAGGAAGAATTTGGCACTTGCCTTCAGCCCTTCAGTTTATCAAGGTCTCTCTGCAATGCCTCCCTACCCCCCAAGGGAGTCAACAGCTCCTCCCAATGTAGGATCCTCTGTAAACTTACTCAGTATGTATTGGAGTCTAGCATCCTGATCATTTATCAGTACCTTAGAGCTGGCCCTAAGGTGTTTTTCTTTAGCAGTTTTAACCAACAGCAAAGCATGACTTGATTCTTTTTTCTATTGTGAGTTCTTTTAAACAGTCCCTGTTATTAAACTAAAAGCAAAAATAATAGCCCTGTTCCTTCTGATGTGTTATTCCTTGTCTGTGCTGTTAACTTGCATATGCAGAAAAACAACTGAGCAAACAATTGGGAAAGAGAAAGCATCTGATGGCACTTATCCACTTTATGCATTTGTGATCTTGTACTACTTGAATGTACAAAGGTGTCATCTTGGCAGATGACTAAATTGTAGCTCAGCAGAATTGTAGCTCAGTATTGTCTCTGGAAAAAGTAAAAGCTGATTTTTTTTTTTTTAATTTTGTGAATATGTGCATATGTTGCTTTGTAGAGGAGGTGATGATAACAGGAACGTGTGCAACCTGTGAGCATTACAAAACAAAAACCTTTCTGTATCTTTTTGTGGGGAGACTTATGTTGCAGTGTTTGATTAACCTGCTAGGAATATATCTTGGTGCTTGTAGCTGTTTTTATTCTTTTGCTTTAACAACTGGAAGATGGAAAAAAATGAAGCTTTTCTAATGTTCAGGGGCTGTGTTGTTCTTCGTGGCAGTTGTTTGCATGTTGAATTGCAAAGGCTAGGAAGCAGCATATAAAAACTTAGGAAATGATGTTAAATGAAAACGGATTTATTTCCTGTTGTTAATAAGAGGTCATTGTTTCTAAAAAGCCTGACTTAGCCCTTCTGCAAGTGGCAGGGTGGTGTAACTGCTGTTGAGACCATGTGTCAATGGACTGGACTCCAGAAGTCATTCTGAGCAGTTAGGTGTGGCTCCTTCATTGCAGAAGACAACAATTCCTGTGAGCTCATAAAGTCCTTGGATTTAGCTCAGTGCTGCAGAGGACGAGTGTGTCTGCCTCCCCAAATAGGTAATCTATATACTAAATAATGTGTTGTGCCAAGCATAATAAATAAATAAATAAAGATGAAAGTTATGCTGTCTGATCAGATTGATGGATAGTGGAAATAATCATGTTATGCTCTGCCTGTTCATTATACGGAGTGCAGATTAATGTAAACTGTGAGTATTTTTCCTGTTTAAGCCCTTCTTATAACTTCTCACTTCTTATGTTTTTTATGAAAGCACTTTTTTCCTCATCACCAGTAGATAAATGCAGTAGAAGTGTAAGTAAGTGCAGGTGATGGGTGAGAGCAGCAACCTCAAACAGACTTTGTGTTCCTCCTGTCAGAAGCTCTGCACATTTTGTAAACCTGAAGGTGCTAAAGAGAATCATAGAATGGCCTGGGTTGAAAAGAACCACAATGATCATGGAGTTTCAACTCCCCTGCTATGTGCAGGGTCACCAACCACCAAACCAGGCTGCCCAGAGCCACATCCAGCCTGGCCCTGAATGCCTCCAGGGATGGGGCATCCACAACCTCCTTGGGCAACCTGTTCCAGTGTGTCACCACTCTCTGTGTGAATGCTTTTAATCTTACAGTTGTAAGGTGGGATAAGCTGTTTTATGTATGCAGCTCTTAAATACTTCCACACCTTCTTCATTGGAAGGCTTTCCACTGTTGTGTCTGTCTTTTGTCTTGTTTTTAAACAGAAGGAAATATGCTTTTCTTTCAGTCCTTACACTGGAGCTTCGTGAATTGTTATTTATTTATTTATTTTGTAAGGGTGAAAGTTTTCTGAATTTGCTCTTTGATCCCTGCTGTTAGATTCGAAGAAAAAAACTCTTCTGGAGAGATGATGTCCACCGTCTCTAAAGTCTGTTTTTTGCTTGTTGATAGGCAAAGCTATGGGCTTTGCTCTCTGGATCTCCTTATTCGTATTATGTGGATATAATTACTTCATCTTTCTGAATATCTATGCGCTATTACAGCTTTGAATGCCATCACCAGATTGTTCGGTGGGAAATGTTGCTGCTTTTCTCTTCCTGATTTTTGCTCAAAAATTTGCAGTTTGGAAAGTGTTTATGAGTAGAGTACTGGAGGCTGTTGCTGCAGCTCACTGAGCAGCACGTTGTTTGAGGGAGCCTGATTGGGATCACAGTAGTAAAAATTTGGGCATCAGAGGTGCTGTGTGGGCTTTCTGGAGAAATACCAGCAGCTTTTTAGACTTGGGCTCGTGCTTGTAACCATGAGCATACACCTTTGGAAACGTAGGTAGTAGCCCTATTTATGTTTCAATTCTTTTTTTTCTTTAATTTCGTTTTGCTAGCAGCTGCTGCCTTGCCAAGAGTGAATGAGGAGCCTCCTTAGGGGCCATGGCTAATTACAGCTCAGCTCTTGGTGGAGGGGTGTGCTGCAAGATAGACAGTTTTCTTTTATGTATGTGGCATTTGCATAATGTGTTAGGACACACTGTATGGACTGCATTAAGCACAAGCAAATACACTGTAGGGAATAATCTTGCGCTGGCATCAGTGGGCTGCCTAGATGACCTAATCCTCCTTATTTTTAATTCTGAGATTTGTTCTTTTTATTTTTCCACTTGGAAGGACAGGAATGAGAAATGAGAGAAAGCTTTAAATCATATTGAGAATAGTGATGTTAAATGCTTCCAAGTAATGAATGTAGTTGGTATGCATCCGTTGAGAAATGTGAGCTTGTTTTTGAATTCATCTTGTTTTACTGATTGACGTGGTAATGTACTCTCCTAGTTATGTTTCTACATTTTAATGGAGTGTTACTGCTTACTGGAATTTAATTGCAAATCACCCATCCTTTAAAAATGTATTTTATTTTCTCCTATTCTGTTCTATTTTTTCATCTAAGTATTTAGGACTTTTCATATTAAGAAGTTGATGAGAACATAAGAGAATTAAAACTCTCTGGGGTGAGGGAGTCAATGCTGCTTGAATCAACATTAGCATTCAACATGTAGACGTCCTCTAATTCAAATTTCTGTGTACTTTTTTATTTTAAAGTGCAAAGGCAGAACAGGTTAGAATACAGATATGTTTCCTGGGGGAGCTACCTGTTTTGACCTGGAGGTGAGCTCAAGCAAAATAATCACATTTCCAGAAGCCCTTGTAGATTGTTTGGCTTATTAGAGATAGATGAAGTCTACACAGTTGTGTGCACCTGGTATTGGGGCAGCCTTCACAGCTGAGAGTCAAAACATTGTGTTGTGCTGAAAGCAGCAGCACGCTCAGTATGTGCACCTCAAGGAGGTGGCTCTTACCACCCTTAAGTTCTGATTTCTTGTAAAATGAGGATCTGATTTGGGTTAAATCAAAAACCAAGGCAATCCTTCCCATGTAGTGATCAGTCTCATCTTAATTCCTGGGTTGCTGTTGTTGTGCTTTCTGGTTTTGATGCAACTTGAATAGCGAGCCTATGATTATTGTGAAAAGTATTCCATCTGTAGCCACAAACATTTCTCATTCATCAATAGCTGTTAAATCTTACTTGTCCATTCTTGCATGCATTTTTAAATTTTATTATTTCCATTTACCATGGTGAAAGGTGAGTAAGTAAACTTTGTCTGGGGTAATCAGTTTTCATGGCAATTTTACAGGCCCTCTGTGTACTTACCTTGGGTTTAGTCTGAACACAGTCCAGCATTCTTTATGTTAGTTATTTCAATTTATTGAGAAGTTGCTTTGGAGCTCCCTATAGGTGAGCCTTGAATGGCCTTTCCTTTCTGGCCTTCAGAAAGGAATAATGAATGGCTGCTCTGCTCTATGGTTGTTCTGCTCCAAGGATGTGAAAGTATCCCATCTCCTCAAATTGACACTGGGATGAAAGCTAGCAGATTGAAGATTATTCATGTAAATTTGTTTCTAGCAATTTGTGCACCAGAATCAGGAATAATTCAGTACGTAGTTCTTCTCTTCCAGGCAGGTACCCAGAACTTGAGCATTAACAGTTAAACTCCCAGTGCCCCACATGATGTTATGATGTGGAATACTGAAAACCAAAAATCGCAAAACCATGACACTCATTAAAAAAAAAAAAGTTGATTATTGTTATTTGAAAAACAAAAAATCTGTAAGTGTCCAAAAGGGTTCTTGTAGCTCTGTTGTGGAACAAAGGTTTTTTTTATGTATGGAAGTGTTACAAAACAGGACGTTGTATAATGGATGCAGGCCAATACTAGTAGCATTGCATAGCCTATGCCCTTTAGCTGGTCTTTTTTTTTAATGACTTTGTCAGTGGTTTTGAATAGGTTTTTTTCTTTTCTGTTTACATTGTGACGGAGAGTATGATTCAGCTGTACAGCTAAACAGGTCTTTCTGCTGTTTTCATGAGTTAAGTGGCAGTGGGGAAGTGAAATACTTATTTTTCTATTTGTACAGATTTTTTGCTTGCCAGTGAAGATAAACGTTGGTGAGGAAATTCCGAAGGACCCCTTAATGTTCAGTGTACGTTGATAAAGTGAAAACTCTGTGTGTGTAAACGTCAAGTAGTATGTATGGGGGAGGTTAAAACAGTGTTGCATTGAAAATGCTGAGTAATGGTTGACTTGGAGCTCATGAGTGAAGTCCTCAGAGCTGTGATTGCTAGTTCTAGAGAATCAGTAGCTTAACTCTTGGTGGTGGTCAAAAAAGCAAATTGTCATTCATTTCCTAATAATTTTGAACAGCTCTGTCATGCCTTGGTGCATAAATCCATGGCATGGTTGCAGCTGATGTGTCTAGGCCTGGTTCTCTTGCTTCTTCCCTCTTTGTTTTTCCCCATCTGAAAAACAACATATTAGAACAAGAAGAGTCTCAGAGAAAGGGCAGTTATGATTATTGAGCATATGGAGTTGTGTGTGTACCGAAACCTAAGGAATTTAGGACTTCATAGTTCAGGAAAGAGGAAACCGTGGAGGTGTAGTGAGAACTTGAGATGTGGTGGCCTTCTCAGTCTTCCTTGAATTTGTATGGATCAGTGTTTCACTACTTGTTCCAATATATGCTAGGTGAGTATTGAAGTGGGAACGAGCAAAAGAGGCTGGCCCTTATGCATAACAGTTAATTAAGCATGTTACTCATCATTATAATACTTTGGAAGTTGAAGGTGTGTATGGAAGCTGAAGGATAATCCAGGTATGTTTTTGGAAGAGCAGTTGCTAAATACTGTTGTAGTGGAGTGAGTTATGGGTTTGCAATTGAAGCTTGGAGAATGCTGTAGTGATGCTTGCTCTTAATTGTCAGCAGTTATTTTGGTCACTGCTGGAGGGGGCTGGATGAATCTTTGATTTGACCTATAGTCCTCTTCCTGTCTTCTAGTGCCAGTTCCATGGTAGCTCACCAGAATTTCTTCTGCTTTCGGGCCTCCAAGGCTGTGGTTCTGTGCTAAGCATGCTGAAACAAGGCAGCTGTTTGCTATCAGCAGCTGGAAGTACAGTTTTTCAAATGGTCATGATTTTTTTTGTCTATTCTTGTTTCTTGGAGGCTCAGGCTAGATATCAAACTTAGAATACTTGCTTTTATTCGTTAGTTAAAGTTTCTATTAATTCTTAATGCATTAGTGGATCATCTAATATTTTCACTTTTATGTTCTTGTACTTTTCTATTTGCTTATGATCTTGCAAGTACTCAGTGACAGATCCAGTAAAATCCCCAGGGCTATAGCAGAACTCTATTCTCCTCCTTGGGTGGATGATGCCACTGGGTCTTCTGCCTACTGCAGAAGAGGTGGTTTCCTGTATCCCCCTCCCACTCTGGTTCTGTGGTACCTGCTTAGGGATAGAAGGTAGCTCTTTGAGGAGCTGCACAGCAAACTACAGAGCTTTGGGGTTTGCTGACATACAGGTATGGGAAATAGTGGAGGGAGAGGCTGTACCAGGCAAAAAGCAACTTCTCTTCACCAGTCCTTAAAATCAGTTCTCAAGAAGGTTAAGAGAGGTTCATCTCTTATAGGACTTTGAAATGAGTTCTGCTGATTTTAGTTTTTTTTTCTCGTGTTGGTGGGCAGAATAACTACCTGCCCCTTCCCAACCCATCCCATGGTGCTTGGTGCTGTTTTTAAAGCTGGGCCTGAAATGTTAAATGGCTTTTGTGGCGGAGATGGTTTCTGCTCGTGTAATCAGTGATTCATGACTTGGAGAAACCAAAATTCCTTAAGGTGAGAAGAGTTTGTGGTAATACCAGACAGTTACTCAGCAAGGTGTGTATGGGATAAACAGTTCTGTTAGACTTGTATGTGGACAATCAGTTTTTTCTCCTTTACATTAAATTGGCAAATTATATATACTTAAACTTGAAAAATTATGGAAGACCTCTTGTGTTTAAGCTTCACCTCAGAATGTTGTGATGTCTGTTTTTCCACATTAGTTGATATGAGTTTATTTAGAGAAAAAGATTCTAACCTGCACCTCTTACAGCACATTAATCTTTTCATTCACTTCATGGCCAGGTAGAGACAGTAGTATTTGGGATGATGCAGTGTCAGTTAGGGATGTAGCAGTTGTCTCAAGGCACACTCATGCTCAGAATGGGAACCTGAAGTTTAGAAACCAGGATTTTTATCTGTATACGGTGTTTTGCCTCTGTTGTGAGGGAGAAGCACAAACACCATCAGTAATGTCTGATTCCTTTTAGTTAGTGCCAGAAGGGTGAATCATGATGTTTCAAAGTTTTTTTTCCCCTTTAAATTCAAGCCATTAATGCTACCAGATGAGTTGAGGGAAAGGTATTATGTATGAGATTAAGAACAAGATTTGTGGGAGTGACTTGACCTTAAGTTCAGTTAATGCTGCAGTCTCTTCCCCCTCTTAGATAATCTGGCCTGGCAGATTTCTCTTTGCTTCTTAGGGCCCAAGATATCATAAGCTTTCATTCCTTGAAAGGCTCTTGTAGTCTTCCCTACTAGGAGAACAAGCAAGCAGGGATTGCAAAAATATGCTCTCAAATGAGGATTATTAACTTTCACAACCTGTGATGAGCAGCAGTGGTGTTTTCCCAGTGTTCTCTAACCTAAGGTGCCATTGTTTCTTTGAGAAACCTGGCTTCTTCCTTCTAGACACATTTTCTCATTTGGGAAGGTAATAGGAATTATTAGGTAATAGTTACATTTTCTCACTACAGATATATTTTCAATTAGTTCTTTTTTTGTAGTAAAGCCTTTTTGGGATGCTTTCAATTTCTTTCACAAACCCATTTCATGACTTACATTATTCTATATACTGCTACTACCTATGGCAGTAGAGGCTTTACTGTTCCATTAGGCTGTTTTGTACTGTGAGTTCCATCCAGTTCCCTGAAGTTCCATTGCAGTTATTGCTTAAAATGTTTGCAGTCTAGAATACTTTTTTTTTGATTCTTAAGTACAGATGATTTCAGAAGTTAGTGAAAATATATGGGTAGGAAAAGATTTTTATGGTGGTTTATGTTAATGAAGATTTCCTATTAAAAAAAGTACCATCTAATAAAATAGCTGAAATACTTGAAAATAACTTTGTTCTTACCATATTACTCCATAAAATAACCTGTGACAGTCTGGTCAGCTAAAGATTCTTGCTGATTTCAGCGGGCTTTAGATCAACAGTTCTAGTAAATGGGCTTTTGGAAAAAGCCTTTTAATTCTTGAGAAAAACAGTTGTGCCAGTTCTATTATTCTTTTATTACACACTAGAATATAAGTAAATAATTTGCATCATATGCTTTCTGCTAGCCGTATTTCCAGGGAATTGGTGCTAGGTTTCAGTACAGATGCCCCAGGCATCATAACATTCTTACAGCATTAGATTATAAGGGCTTCAAAGACAAATTATTTTTATTGATGTTTAGCTAGATACAATATCTAAAACCTGGCATGCTATTAGCTATGAAGAAAAATAAGTTTCAGCCATTAAAAAAAAAACAGTCCTTGATGGAGTTAAAGATACTTCCTCAAAAGCAGGCAGACAGACTGCTTGCTGTAAACACATCAACTGTAAATTCATAAATTTACGTGAATCTTAAAGAGGGGAAGAGTAAAAAGATTACTGTGCATCTTTTCACAGTGAATCATGGGCTGAAGTGTGAGTGTACGTCATCTGGTGTCTCCTTCAGCATTAACAAAATTTGCCTAAGAGAACTACCTCTTCCCCCATGTTGTTTTTTTTTTCTGCTAGAATTTCTGGCTCTCTGAGATGCATATTAAACTGAATTCTCTCCTTTGTTTTCTCTTCCCTGTGCTCTGATGGAGTTGAGGAGTTGGCTTTCTTTGCTCTGAGGGCACATTTGTGAATGTTGTTCAGCATGTTGACCATCAGGAGTTCAAGCGCCTTTTACGCTGAGCTGCTTTCCAGTTGATTGACCCCAAGCCTGTGCTGCTGCTCACGGCTATTCCTCCCCAGGTGCATGACCTGACATCTCTATTTGAGTTTCTCATTTGCCTGTTTTTCTGGCCTGTCAGTATCCACTTGAATGGCAGGATGCCCATGGTGATCAACAACTCTCCCCAGTTTTGAATCATCTGGGTACTTGGCTGAAGGATACACTCTGCCTGATTGTCCATGTCATCAGAGAAGATTTAAATAGTCTTGGCCTCAATATTGACTTCTGGGGCACACCACCAGTGGCCAGCATCCAGCTGGACCTCTTGCTGTTGATCACAACCCTTTCAGTCTGGCACTTTAGCCAGTTTTCAGTTCAATTCACTGTTCATTTATCTAGCCTGTACTTCACCAGCTTGTCTATAGGGACTTCATGGGAGACAGTGTCAAAAGCTGTCCTTAAGTTGATACTGTTTTGACATCCACTGCTCTTCCCTCTTTTCACCAAGCTTATAATCTCCTTCCAGATAGCCATCATGTTTGCTAACCATGGTTTCCCTTTTGTAAATCCACCTTCTTGTCCTCTGTATGTTTGGGAACCTTTCTTGTTATCTTGCATGTCCCTTCCAGATTCAATTGCACCTGGGCTTTTGTGACGATGACTCCATTACTCAGACATTGTCTCTGAATTCCCTTTGGATCACCCAGGTCTTGCTCTTGCTTATATTTGAGTTCAGCCAGAAGCTCTTCCTTCATCTGTTCAGGCCTTGTGCCACCTTTGCTTGATTCCCTGCCCATTGGTATGGACCATTTCTGAGCTTGGAAGAGGAGATTCTTGAAAGTCAAGCATCTTTCTTGGACTCCTCTCCAGGATAGTCTCGGGTGGGATTCTTCTGTGCTGATCCCTGAACCCTTCAGGGATCTTTCCTTCCCCTGGGGCTGTGATACTGCTGTACGGCTTCATTGCTTTCTCCTAGGATCCTGAACACCACTATTCACAGTCGCTGTAGTGAAAACAAAAAGCAGCAGAAGAGAGCCACCTTTCCAGTAACAAGTATTTTTGCACAGCCTGTTACTGTCACTTACCTAATGAAGAGCTTAGCACATGAGCAGCAGTTTCAAGATCGATGGGCCACTGCGCATGCCAGTGCTGCAGTAACAATGGTAGAAGACATTCCTAAGTTACAATGTGAACTTAATATGACACTGAGTTTTTTAAGGAGCAAGGCTTATTTTCTTTTGGAATATAAGCAACTCTGAATCAGATTCATGTGTCTTGATGTTTATTACTTAGTTAGCTTAGTCTTCCTCTAAAAAAAAAAAAAAAAAAGCCCTGCATCTTTATAGGTTTCTGTTAGTGTTCTGGTTTGTTTTTCTATTCCCCAGATTCACCTATGATTGTTTCTTTTTTTTTTTTTTTTTTTGAATACATAATATATACAATAACTTGTTATGTAGGATTTCTGGGAGAAATGTTAGTATTCCACCAAGCACTGACAGACATCTGATAGATTTTGAGTGGTCTAGGATTTGCCTATTAATTTACGGTGTCAAGAACAACAGTACATTTTAATTAGGTTTCACAGACACATTAACTTTGGCAATAGTTCACTTAAACTATCGAGAATGTTGTAATAGCATTCTGAGTAGTGTGTTCTTTTTCACTTGCAGAAAATCCATTGGTGGGTGAGGGAATTCTCAGTTGCTTGAAGAGTATGTTGGTTCAGGTTTTCTTAAACCTGGATTTCCGGCGTATATTATTTCAGTCCCAGTTTGTTTTTCGGGAGTGAATAATTTCTTTCTGACTAAAAGTAGAAAGAAGTTACATTAACACAGTAACAAAAAAGATTCCCAGTAATGAATTTAGAATCATAGTGTGGCTTGAGGTGAAAGGGACCTCAAGGATTGTCAAGTTCCCATTCCCCTGCCACAGGCAGGTTGCCAGCTGCTGGATCAAGTACTAGATCAGATTGCCCAGGGCCTCATCCAATCTGGCCTTAAACATCTCCAGGGATGGGGCATTCATGACCTCTCTGGGCAGCCTGTTCCAGCACCTCACTACTCTCCCAGGAAAAAAAAAATCTTCCCCCAGTATCTAAATCTCTCTTCCTTTAGTTTAAAACCATTCTCCCTTGCCCTGTCACTATCTACACACATAAAAAGTTAATTTTCCTCATGTTTATAACCTCCCATTAAATACTAGAAGGCTGCAATGAGGTCTCCCCAAAGCCGCCTCTTTTCCAGGCTAAATAAGCCCAACACCGTCAGCCTGTCACCATAGGAGAGGTGCTTAAGCTCTCCGATCATCTTTGTGGCCCTCCTCTGGACCCTCTTCAAAATCTCTGCATCCTTCCTGTGTTGAGGACCTCAGACTTGGACGCTGTTCCAGCTGGGGTCTCACAAAGGCAGAATAGAGGAGGACAATCCCCCTTGCCTTGCTGGCTACCTATCTTCTGATAGAACCCAAGACACCATTGGCCATTAGGGCTGCAAGCACACATGGTTGGCTTGTGTTCAGTTTTTCATCAGCTATAACCCTTAAGTCCTCAGTAGAGCTGAGAACTGTTTCATATTTACTCAGAGCTGTCTAGGGTTTTAGTTGTTTTTTTTTTTTTTTTTTGCCTTTCTTATTAGCTTAGCACTATAATCCTGAATTTATCAGTTTAAAAGAAAAAAAATCTTTACCCATTAACTGTGTTCTACTCACAAAGAAACAAAACTGTCCTTGGCGATATCAGGAAAGTATTTGCTGGTAGACCAATAGTCATGGACAGAAAGAAGAGGTGAACTCACCCAGCTGGTGAAGAGGCTCTCTGGTTACGCAGCACTCCTTTTTAAAAAGCAGCCTGTGTTCAAGGGGGATTCTCCTTTCAGTGGCTGGCTCTTATATGCCCAAGTTGGCTGCACCTGGGTCCATCCCTTCTGGTCACTTGGGAGAACAGGTGCAAACACTGCCTGCGCTCCCTAGGCCAGCCACACCCCTTACCAGCTGCTCAATCACCAGTTCAAGCCTTCACCTAACAGTTCCTCTACAAAATTTTGTAGACATGGACTCTTTCGGGACAAATGTTTTCTTCTGTATTCAGTGCAGATGAAGAGTTCTTAACCTGAGACAAACATTGAGGGGTGGATTGCTGATGTTCTATTAAATGTTTGATTGTCATTGTGTTGTCAGTCACTGTTGTGTAGCCTAGAAATGGGGACCACTTGACATCCTCTGTCACCCTACTCATCTTCACCTCTTCCTGCTGAACGGGAAGTTACATCTGCTGTTGGGTTTCTTAGTTTAGCGTGTGGCAATGCATTATTTTTTTGAAAGGGTAAAAGACTTGAGAAAGGTTTTACATGCTGCTTTAGAAGCTATGGATGGGGTGGCTCAGTCAATTCAGTGAAGGAGAAAAGGAATGCTTGCACCTGCTATTGGTAGCATTGGTGTTATAATTCCTACTGGTTTACCTGTGTGGCAAACTGGTGTGGCTTCATGTTTATTGTTCATAACTCCTGTAGTGTCATCTTCTAAGTGCAGGGATGTGATTCCCTGTCTGCTTGGCACTCACTGGGCTTCTGTCAGCCCTCTGAGGCCAGCGGAGCCAGCATGGCCAGGCCTGTGGCAGGGAAGGCTGAAATGCCTCTGCAGGGCTTTCAGCCGCTGGAAGGGGTGTTGTGGAAAGGACAGTCAGAGTCTGCTCAAAGGTACAGTGAAAGTAACATGGACTCCAGCTGAGGACAAGCAAAGGATCTTCTAATGGAGGATGGCTGAACAGTGGAATGGGCTGCTGGAGTCCAGGAGCCTTCTTCAGCAGTGCTTACCATGTAACTGGGCAAAGACCTCAACAGCTGCTTGGTGGTCTCCACTGACAGTGATTAGAACTGTATGTTCTTCTTCCTCCAGTATTATTTTATTATGTTGTATAAACTTTATTGGCACATGTTTTCTAATAAAAATGAGATTATTTCTTACCATGTTTAGGCTGGGAAAGTGCAGTTATTTGAGACTGTAGAGTTCTTATATGTTAAGAAAGCAGAGCTTGCAAAACATTGAGTTCTTTTATCGCGCATAGATTTTGAGGCCCACCTCATGGTACTTGATGAAGAGGAACCTCAGCAGAACAGTGCTATTTTGATCTGGTGTGGGTGGCATCTCTTTTGGAGACAAAGGTGTTTCAGGTACAGAAATAAAAGTAACAGATGATTCATCTTGGTACTAAGTCTGTCTTCTGGAATTTCTTTGTGAGGGCTGAGAAAGAGATAGCTTTTTTTCTCCCCACGTGAGTTTTGACTAGGGTGATGATTAGGTACAATTCAGGGTTCTTCTTTGTCACCTGACTCCAGAGGAAGACATCTTGGTACGGAAGCTTAAAATCCATTTGACTTACTAAGTAAAGAACTGCCTTGCTTGTGTAGCACCTGTATTTCAGTACTTGTTTTCAGGATCAGTGGTTCAGTGAGAGTGCAGATCTGCTTTCTAGAGGATTATTTCTCATTGATTTGACTTAATACTGGGAAGTTTTCTTGCGCTTTGAAGTTTTTTCGTGTATATCTTTCTCTTCTGTCAAGATATTGGGAATGAGGAGGAAGAAAGATGGGTCTGAGACTAGTGTGCTTCTAAGAATGATAAATAGTGATGGTAGAGTTGTAAATGATTTAGGTCTTTGTACCACAGAAACCATGCTAGTCCTTCATTTTATTACTGTCATTACTTCCATGGGTGCTATTATTGGTTTCCAAAGCACTGCTGAAGCTACCTGCATACATGTTGAGGGTTGGAGTGAAGTTACAACTTCCAAATCAGTGGTGGAACCCTGTTGGCCAGAGTTCTGGTACAGCTTTGTACCCTCTAATAACAGTGATAACCCTAAAATGTTTTGAAGATCAAAGAGAGATTTTATTCACTTTTATTTACAAAGTTGTTTGAAAAAAAAATATTAAATCAAATTAAAAGTTGTCAACCAGTCACTCTTCACAGACTGGAGTGAAGTAGGCCCTTGATTCTAGAGTTAGTTTCAGATGAGGCTTTCATTTTTTGTCTTTATGAACTGTACAGGTTGCTATAACTCAGAGACCGGTTTTCTCCAGTCCCTAGGAAGTTTTTCTTCCATCTGCGAGGCCTGGCCGTGTCTCTGGCATTATTCTTACCTGTCTGTGGCTCTTCATGACCTGTGGGCTTCCCGCCTTGTTGCCGCTGCACTTCATTTCAGTCTCATGCTGCTGTGTGCTTTCTCTCCCAAAGCCAGAGCAAGCTGAGATATTCCTTCCCATAGGGACCCACTATTTGCAGTGCTGACTGTGTTGGGGTTACATGGTAGGAAGTGTAAGGGAAGTGGCAGAGCACAGGACTTCCCGACTTTCTCATTTTTTTCCTCATAAGATGCAAGCTGCTGGGTTGGTTAAGCTCATCATGTAAGTGCTACATACTTCATGTACACAGCAGAGGTCATTTAAAAAGTTTACTCATCATCAGATGGTGTTTAATGCTAGTGAATTCCGTGTGCTTTAGCTAGTGTGCAAATTTGGGCAAACTTCTGTTTTTAGGATGCTGCCTACTTGTGTTCTTACATGTTACGTTGTGGGAAAGTATGTTATTCTGCTTATCTCAGCTTCCAGAGGATGTGATGAGCTTTAGTTTTTGTTCAAATTTTGGATGGATGAATTGTGTTGCCAGCAAAGCAAGGTTTAAAAATAGAATTCTGGGACACATTATTACTAAGATGTACTTAGATACCATCCCTGCGGTGCTGAGTGTGTTGATTCTGTGGTTTTCTGCAATCAGTGTACTTCCCTTTAGTGGTAACCACTGAAAATTACCTTGGGTTCATAGTGTAATTGAAATTTTGAGGCTAGAGGGCGAAGCCGTTGACTTCCTCTAAATGTAGTGGGGCAGTGCTTCCAGTTGAGGAAGAACAGGTCTTTGCCAGTGCTACAGATGTATTTTGCATACTGTTTGTTTCTGTCATAAAAAGTTTCTTTTATTCTGTGGTTATGAAATAGAAGGTTTTTAAATTCTAGTGTTATGAAAGAACAAAGTATCATGTCATGTTTCCTTTGTGCTGCAAGTAATTGCCTGTTAAATGCAGACTAAGTTGGACACCTGGCTTCTGGCTTTTTATCCTTCAGGAGGTATTGCAGTACTGTTTACTAGTACATAGTGCTGCTTGTGCTTTAAAAGTATGTCCAGTTGTCTGAACTCTAGAAATACTTGAGATCTCAGATATACTCCTTTCTTCAGCCTAATATATTGCTCCATTTAGCATCTGTATGGTCAATATCTTAGTATTTGAATTTCCATACTACATGCTTGGGTCTGACCACTGCTGAGGTAGGCTTCTGATTCCTTGTACTCTGCAGTGGTACTCCAGAAGCTATGCCTCATAGAGTTGGATGCAGTGATACCAGCTTTGTTTTCTGGACATGCTCCAGGGTGTGAATGTCATTCTTGTAGTGAGGGGCCCAAAACTGAACACAGCACTTGAGAAGTGGCCTCAGGAAAGCTGAGTAAGGGGGGATGATCGCCTCCCTGTTCCTGCTGGCTACCCTATTTCTGATACAAGCCTGGATGCCATGTCATCAATAAAGATAGTAAACTGGGTATAACCCAGTACCAACCACTTGTGACTCATCGACAGCTGGATTTTAATTCCATTCACCACCACTCTCTGAGCCCGGCCATCCAGCTGAGAGTGTACCAGTCCAAGTCACAGGCTGCCAGCTTCTCCAGGAGAATGCTGTGGGAGACAGTGTCAAAGGCTTTGCTGATGTCTAAATACACTACATCAACAGCCTTTCCCTCATCCACCTGGTGGATCACTCTATCATAGAAGATCAGGTTGTTTAAGCAGGACCTGCCTTTCATGAACCCATGCTGTCTGGGCCTGATCCCCTGGTTGTCCCACGCATACCATGTGATCTCACTTGAGATTATCTGTTCCATGGCCTTTCCTGGCACGAAGGTCAGGCTAATGGGCCTGTAGTTCCCCAGATCCTCCTTGCAACCCTTCTTGTAAATGAGCGTCACGTTGGCAAGCCTCCAGTCCTCTGGGACCTCTCCAGTTGACCAGGATTGTTGATACATGAGTGGAAAGTTGCTTGGCAGTCATCTCCACCTGCTCCCTCCGCACCCTTGGGTGGATTCCATCCAGACCCGTGGACTTGTGGCAGTCCAGGTGGAGTAGTAGGTCTCTAACTGTTTCTACCTGAATTGTAGGGAACTTATTCTGCTTCTCATCCTGACTTCCAGGTCAGGGGGTAGATTAGGAATAATTGGTCTGACTTTTAAAGACAGACGTAAAGATGGCATTGAGAACCTCAGCCTTTTCCATATCCTCAGTCCCTGCTGTGTCCAGTAAAGGATGGAGATTCTCCTTAGCACTTTGTAAAAAAAAAAAGTTTTTGTTCTCCTTTGCTACAGTAGCCAGGTGGAATTCAAACTTGGCTTTTACCTTTCTAATTTCCTCCCTCCATATTCTAACAACTTTGTACTCAGTTGTCCATTCCTTCTGCAGGAGGTAAACTCTTTTTCTCCTGGAGCCTCAGAAAAAGTTCCGTGTTCATCCACACCTCTTTTCTTTCCCACTAGCTCATCTTACAGCACAGGTGGACAGCTTGCTTTTGCACTTCTAAGACTTTCTGCTTGAGGAGTGTCCAGCCTTTACGAATCCTTTCAGGACAGACTCCCAAGGGTTTCTCCCTACCAGTGTCCTGAATAGTTCAAATTTTGCCTTCTGGAAGTCCAAGGTAGCAGTTTTGCTGACCCTCCCCACCTGACTTCACTAAGAATTGAGAACTCTGCCATTTCATGGTCTGCCATTTCATGCCCAATGCAGCTCCTGACCTCCGGATCTCCTACCAGTTTTTTGTTTGTGAACAGCAGGTCTAGTGAGGCACCTCCCCTGGTAGGGTCCCTTACTAGCTATGTGAGAAAGTTATCTTCCACATACTCTGGAAACCTTCAAGACTCATTCTTCTGTGCTGCATTATATTATGATGATCAGGAAAACCTGACTGTCTTCCTATGCTCGTGTAATTTTTTGGACAAGAATAGGGCTATAGGCTCATTTCATCGTAATTATTTTAGATGTCCATGGTGTTATAAAGAATTCATTCAAACAGTAGTGGATTGAAATGTGTTAAAAAAAAAAAAAACGATAGTCCCGATGCACTGCGTGTCTATTCTACTTTTCATGAGAGGACTGTAATCCCTACAGTTCTGTAGAACAACAATAATACTGTAGGATTATGAAGAAGAGAATGATTTATTATAAAATAAAAGTTATAAAGTGTGGTTTGTGTAATAGTGGGATGTGGAAGGAGTGTAGGGCAGTACGCTTGAAAATGCAGGGCCCGTGTTCTGACAAAAGATAGGGTAGGAAACAGATGCTGTAATGGAGTGAAACGAAGTAAGAACTGTTGAATCTGATTATTTATTCTGTGGTTGCCGTCACTCTGCTCATCTGTTAGTTCTTTTGCAGGTACTCTTGAACTCACTGGCCAATTTTCGTAAAATACGAAGAGAGGAAAGGAGAAAAGGAAGTGCCTGGAAATTTGGAATGTGTCAGCAGCTGGGTGGAGGAGAAACTTAGATTTGTGCTTCCCACTGGAGGTGAGGTGGGGGAGCTTTGGCTGTCAGCACTGGCATGACTGCAGCCTAGCCAAAACCTTACGTTTCCTCCCGCAGAGGGAATCTCAGGAGAGGAAAGATGATGAGAGGGAGATTCAAGATGCGTGAGACCAAAGTCAATTCTACTCATGTTGTAACCTGATAAAGTTTATTGCTAAAGTGAACCATAAACTTTCTTAGAATTCCAAAGCTTGCTGGATGTTAACTTCTTCCAAAGTGTATTTTCTTCCAAGGCTATCCAATTTTGACTGAACAAATGCTTTAGTGAAAGGGCAGAAAGCTACAGAACAGTGAGAAAGAGCTTTGATCTAGTGCGTGTGTCTTCTAAAATGAAAAACACTGGAAGCAACTGAAGATGGTTTCAGAATGTCAAATGACAGATCTAGTAACACTTTAAAAAAGAAATGGAGAAACTGAAGAGAAATCATGGTCTCAATAAGAGGATATTGGGCGATAATCTGAGGTGCTTCACTGTGGTTGCACCTAGTGATTAGCTTTATCCAGATCTTGTATTTAGAGATTGGCAGATTATTGAGAAGATTTAACCATGTTATAGTAGATACGCTGTGTAAATAAGCATCCTAATGCATTTGAAGGATTTTCCTTATAATCACCAGGGATATACCTTTATTTTTCCATGTATTTATTTATGCCCTAATGTATGTAAGGCATTATTTACTTATTTATTAAAACATTTTTCCTCAGAATAGAAGTTGCAGAATTCTGAAGCCCAGTCTTGGGCAGGCAGGTAACCTTGTAGTTCTGGTTTTGGGCTGGGATTAAAAAAAAATAGCAGAACTTGTCACATGGAAGTACAGCAGTACAGCAAGGAATGTGGAGACAAAAGTAGTGTCTGTTAGGGCCCAAGCCAGTTTTGGACACAGAGTCAAACCTTTCAGTGCTGCATCTGATGATGTTCTGTTTTAGTAGGTGCCATCTGACAGGCAGAGTGCTTGAAGACTCTGCCAGTGAGTGTGCTTATTTCTCTGCAAACAGAAAATTTTCTTTCCAGTTTAGTACTTCTGCTGTTGTTCCAAAAGCAATACAAGTTGATATAATTTAGTTTAGATGCTTTTACCATTGTTCCTGGGGAAGAAAAATTCAAAACCTCCTTGCTCTCTAAGCTAGTAAAAATAATAATTAACCTTTCTGTTGCCACTGTGTAGTTTGTCTTCTAGAGACATGCATGCAGTGTAGACATGATGAGTAACGTAGCTTACGGTCACCATCATTTTTGTGATGACAAATTTGATGATGGTGTTATGTTACTTATGAAGTGTTTTGGTCAGGCCTTAAAAGGTAACCATGGAAAGAAAGCTCAAATGAAGTCGTGGTGCATTTTTTTGTGGAGTTGGTATAAAGTAACCAGGTGAAAAGTTCTAATTTAACTCAAAATACAGTAACAGATATGTTTGCTTCTTTGCTTTTAGATGTTTTGCTTTTTCATCCTCTCTTGATCTATAAAACAAAGGGTAGTTAGAACAGATAAACTCTGAAACAGAACAGATGCAGTTGTGGGGACAGGGGGTTAGGCAGACAGGAATTTCCACAGGAGCGTGCTGTGTTTGTTCTGCCCTCAGGAGTGTGAAGGTGGTAAACAAGTAATGATCAGTTGAGCTGAGGTAGTGGCGATGAAAGCTTCGGAAACCTTCTGTGTTCTCACGAGTTTGATCTTGTTAATACGGTGATGTTACAGAATTGCTGAGTGCTATCACAAAAGTGTACTTTGTCCAAGAGTAACTGTTGTTTTGTATTTCTTGTTCAGTCGCCATTAAACATGGATATGCATCTCAGCAATAGAGCAATGGTAGAAACTTTCTTCCAGTTTTTAAAGATTGCCAGCTCCCTTACTAGCATTCAATTTGGAGACTTTTGTGGTGTTTTTTTTCCTTTTCTGTAAAATGCTTGTTTTTTGTGGAATAACTTAGAAAATGATACTTTCCAGCAGCTGAAGTTAGTGAGAGGCCTGTTTTTATTTTGGATACCTACTCTCTGAAATGAAGAAAACTGTAAATGAACAACTTAGATAAAGGGGGAGAGAAAATGCGTCTTGCATCATATCAGAAGCAGAAGTTAGAGTAAAGAAACACCAAAATAGTCTACTAAAAATGAGCTACTGAAGATGACTGTGTTAAGCTAACATCTAAGAAAGGGACAACTCTTCGGCTTACTTGTTAATTGGTAGCTCAAGGGAGAAGGGTTTTCTCTTTGCTATGATGCAGTCTCCACATCTATATATATATATATCCAGTCTCCTTGAAAACGAACAGGATAACAGCAGAGGTCTGTGAGAATGGCTCCCTATGACTTTGAAAGCCTTCTTGCAACCAAACAGATGAGGACTTCATTCTGCATTAGCAATGTCTTTAAAATGTTCATAGAAACAACTCTGTATGATTTGTGAATGGTTCTGTACCAGCTGTTGTACAGCTGCATTTATCCCTGAAGGGTATTTGTTGTGTTGATAGTTCTCTCAACTGTATTGCATCCTAAAAAGAAGTTGATCGGGGGGAAGGAAACACTTCAGATTTTTTTTAAGATGGAAGGAGGTGGTTTTGGCATTTACTGTTTTTTTTTTTTTTCCTACTTAATGTTCATAGCTTTTGATAGAATTCCAATGATGGGAAAGAATTCAGAATGGAAATCCTATTTCAGCCCCTTCCTGCTCTTGACTCAGTATGTAAAAACTTTTATCATTGTCAGTCTTGTGATCTGAGCAATGGAAAGACTGTGTCTTTTTTTTTTTTTTATGAACATTTCCTTCTTGTTCTTGTTCACTTCTTAATTTAATTTACTAAAGTGGGCCAGACTTCCTCTGGAGCTTCACCATCGTCATTAAAAATCTAGACCTCTTTGGCAATCTCTGAGATACATCTGTGCTGCTCTAGAAATTCTTTCAAGTGCCCACTGTGCACAACTGTGGTTAACAGAAACAGACAGAACCCAGAGGTACTGCTAAATGCTTCTGCCTGTGAGAGAAGAAAGATGAGCAAAATCTTTTCCTTTCTAGAACCTTGTAACTTCTGATGAAAGTAATTGCTTTCCAGATTTGTAAGCATCTGATGTGAGAGAAAGGAAGAGTCAATTCAGAGATCCTGTTTGCTTTTGTTGCAGGTGTCTATGTATGTTCTGTTTTCTTTTTGAAATCACTAAAATGTTTTTACAAGGAAGAATGAAGTTTTAATTAATCTGTGCAGAGTGCAGCAAAATCCTTGTGGATAGTTTGTATGGTAATGCCAAGGGAATACCTGCTACTGGCTGCAAGAGCTCTGGTCTCTTAACTTGGTAGGTGGAGTGATAAATAACTGATTGATTGGAATGGGACTTGCTTAGCTCACTTGTGTTCTCAGTCCAGTCATCATTTACTGAAGTATGTTTTCCATGACTGACTCTAAAAGATAACCTTAGTTGTGTCTGTGCATTAGTATGTGTAAAGATACAGGAAAGCTGAGTAACTTTAATCATCTTCTGTGTCATCGGCACCTTTTCTCAGTCAGAGCTTACAGTGTGGCAGGGTGCTCTCTGGGCAATGGAATGTTGAGACCTTTGGAGCCTGCTGACATGGATACGTGCCCACTGTCATTCTCTGCTGCTGGGAGTGTGCCTTTATGTGCTGTGTTGGCCTCTGTGCCCCAGTTTGAAATTCAGTGTGGAAGCCTTGTTCTTAAAGGTTTTACCAAAACGATGTAAACCTTCTAATTTATTATTTATTTTTGCATTAAACTTTCTCATAAGGAAGGCATTAGTAAGTTGAGTATTGAAAACTCTTTACTGTGTGCCAACCTGAAGGTAGTTAGTTCCATCAATTCTTGTGCACTTACTCAATTTTCTAAGCAGACTCTCTGAAGCGTAGCTGTGCTTAGAAGAAATACACGAGATCTTTCAACAAACACGTAACAGTGATTTGTAAAGAAAATTCTATTCTGTTCTAAAATAAGGTAGTGGAATTTGATTTAACCTTGTACCAGGAAGGAGGTTGTCTCTTGTAAATAGGAGCAATTGTCAGGCTAGCTGAAGGCTGTCAGGAATGGTTTTCAGTAATGGCAGATTAAACTTAGAAGTACACAGACTGACTTGGAGGGACATTTTTTAGGCAATAAATGCAATTTACTGTTGCAGGTGCAGTTCTTGTAGCAGTTCCTGAGCTCCTCCTTTTATCTGAGGACGTGAGCAAACACTCAGGCTTGTAAGAACTTTGGTCCTTGTCTCCTTCCATGCTTATTGAAGTTTAAAAGTGTTTTGATATCAATTGTTAATGGCAAAAAGCCAAACCAATACTGACTGTGTTTGAAAATGTTTTTCTACTGCAATCTATTGTAATTTATGCTTTTATCTGAAGAATTCAGATACTTCTGTGTGAACTGCAGTATTACATAAGCACTGGCCAGATTTGGGGGGATGAGTTGTTTCAGAATTTCCTTTCAACAGCTTTGAAAGTTAATGCCAGAAAGTAGCGGGTTCATAATAGCTGTTGATCTTAGGTGAAGAATTGCACAAACTTGATTCTTGAGGCTGAACTTAAATTATGGACAGTATTTTTAATGTGCCATGTTGAATTCTTATGAGGAGTTTGAGTACTTTAGTGGGACTAAATACTGGATAATAATATATAAACCTAAAAGTAGTTAATAGTGAGACTGACTGTTGCAGAATTGGACAATATCTGATTTTTTTTTTTTTTTTGGTCTAAACAAGCAAACTTTTCTTAACTTTCCAGACCTCCTTTCCCTTCTTCCCTCCACCCTGTTCAGCTGATGACAGCATTTTTCCACAGCACAACTGATGTGCAGCTGGCTGTTGCTGAGCCCCACACAGGCTGCTGCATGGTTTTTGCCAGCACCCCTGCCTGCTGCTCCCACAGGGCGCCCACTTGTGCCTCCTTCCAGCCTTCCCTTTCTGTATGCCTTGCTGCCTTGTTCTGCTCTGGCATCTTTGCAGTATCCCCCTCTCAGCAGACCTCCCCGAACATCCTCTTGCTCCAAATTTTCTCAGGCTTATATAGTTATGATGTCTGCTGTGAGGAAGTATGTCTGTTCCACCCAGTAATAGTTGCTAAGCAGGACTTGTCTTCCAGCCTCTTGTCAGAACAGACTGCTTCAGTGCTGGCCGTTTCACTTGTACAAGGAGCTCTTATGCTTCTAATATCTCAAGCACTTCAATTTCTGTATTTTTTTCTTGGGCTATATTAATTTTGTGCAGTGGCATGTTGATATTGCTCTCCTCCCTTTTCCATAATGATAATAGAGAATTTCTGCCATGTACATCTTAAAAAGCATAGATCTCTTGCACACAGCAATCTTCAGACTTTCACACTCCTGAGAAGGGAAGAGATTTCCTTGGACTTTGGCATTAATTCCCAGAGCCCTTTGGATGAGAATTTGGAACAAGTTTTTTTTTTAATTCGATTAAAAACCAACAAGACTGTATTTGTATAGCTGTTTCAGAATTACAAACTGCTATTTGGCCGAACCGTTTGTTTGGCTCTCATGTACAAGTTTATTTCCACTTTTTCTTTTATGATTGAAATAATTTTCAGTAGTTTGGCTGTTAGTAAAGCAAAGGTTGAATTGGCCACCTGGTCCTCTAGCCCTTTGTAGATACTTTCTCATGGTAGACAAGTCTCCTGCATCTCACAGATGTTCTCCTTGAGGCAGTGCATGAATGCTCATTCAAATGGGATTCTTCCCTTCTTCTCATCCACATCTCTTCTCTTGTATTTTCCTTGTCCTCCTCTTACTAGAGGAGTAGCTGAGCCTGGGTATGGGAGTACCTGACGCCTGTGTCCTGTGGAGCTGTCCCTGCTCCTATGTTGGCTTCAGGTCAGAACTTTGGGGTCTGTTCGCCTCACTGGGTGTTTCTTGGGATATCACACATTTTCCAGAAATAAGGCATTCTGTTTTTAAGTTATTTGGAGCTACAGCTGATAGATAAAACCATGTCTGGCTGGTGCTGAAGAGTTTGATCATTAGTTGTGGTGCTTAAACCTCAGATAATTTAAAGTTGTTTTGTAACGAGTCTGGTGGTTCATCTAATCATAATTAAAGGGGAAGGGGAACACGAGTTAGACGATCAATTCATAGAGGGGGAAGTGTATATTTGATATAGGGTTATCTGCAGACTGCAAAAGAGAAATAAATAAAAGAAGAAAGAAACATTTCTAGTACTTCTCAGGTTCTCAGGATCCCACCACTCCATCTTCCATTCCCCTGCCCTTGGAGCAGTCCTTATCCTTTGTTACAAAAGGCAGACAGCAGTCCTGCCCATAGTGCTGTGATGGTTTAAAGGAGAGTCTTCATTTAAGAACATGAAACATATGAACCTCTGTGACTGCAGTGAAATCTGTGACGTTCTCCTGGCTTTGGAAAGTGGCTCTGTGCTTTAAGACAGAAGACACTGCTTTTGGATCTTGTGAAAGTGCAGAAGCCAGTATCATAGTTGTGCCTAAGCGCTTGCCTAAGCAAGTTTAAGACGTATGATATGAATGATTGGTGATGTTTGGACTGGTTTCAGCAGCAGCAGGAAAGAAAAAAAAAAAAAAAAACAAGCACAGCTTCAGAGCACCTTTTTCTATTTGCTGTAGTGAGAATTCTTAGGATGTTCTGATTTCCCATTTCTTTTTCAAGAATGCATAATTTGACAGTTTCGGAAGTGTTGTTTTGAAGAATGTTATGCAGTTCTGTCAATTTATCTTGTTGAGTTGACACATGGTTGGGGTGGGAAGGGAGTCTGAGCAGGAAGGAAGGTCCTTGTTCCTGAATGTCATTACTGCATAGCTCTCATATCCTTTAGTATCACTCAGGCAAAAGCTGAGTCAGAGCACAGCAGCAGTCTGCGCTATAGCAAGACATGGCCCAATTCAAGATTCTGGACTGTGTGATCAATCACAAATGGAGCTTCATCTGTAACCTCTACTGTGCTTGGAGCGGTCAGGTTTGTTGTTTTCTTATCTTATAATATTTTAATATGATTGTATAACTTAATATAATGAGGGGGGGAAGGCTCTAGTGTCATCCATTTCTCCCCCTCCCCTCCCCCATCCTATGGAAAATGTAGTATTAAGAATAAAGCCATAAACTAAAGATTTTCCTACAATTAATAAAAATATAAAACATGCTTTTAACCATATAATTGCTTTTTTAACACTTGGAGTACTTCAGATTGCTCTGGTAGAGTCTTAACCTTTGAGGAGGATTTACTCCATGAATTGCACAAAAAGATGATATATCATGTACAGGAAGGGGGAGATGTGCCAGCACCATCTGCATTGTGAATAAATATAAAGCTGATTTGTTTCCCAGTGTAACAGAACTCAAACATTCTGACCGTTTCAAAATTTATCATGGATATGAGAGAAAATAGTGTGAGAAGACGTTGGATATTGCATATTTTTTTGAACATACAGGATAAAACAACACATAATGCTATTCAGTTCTTAATTTGGACACCTCTTAAATCTGATTGACTTATTTTCTGCAGAACTGGAGGAAGAAAACCCTACCTGGCTTTTGAATGGAAATATTTGTAAATATAATCCACTTTTTGGGGATATAAAATAATACTGTTCTGTTGCAGTACTGCTTTCAAGGTGAATGTAACCTGTGTTTCTCACCTAGCATTCAGGCAGTCACTGTAGAGAACTTATTGTGCTCTTTTGCAGCATTAAGGAGAAGGCTTTATAAAAAATTACAGTTCCAGTACAGTAACTAGAGGCAAGTGATTCAGAAGTACTCTCACCATACGTGTAAGTCTGCAGAAACAATATGCCCTTCTTAAAAATCATTTCCTCAATGTTATAATTTAAAGAAGTCTCATCTGTTGAATTGGAAAGATGAGAGACAAATAGATGCTTTTAGAGCCTTACATTTCAGATGCTCAACTGTCACTAAGTTTGATCTAGTTTGCAAACACATAGATGAGAATTCATCTGTATAGGCAAATTGAATCTGACAGTAGCTTCACTTCAGAAATCAAGAAGTAGTAAGAAAAGGCCAGGCTTATGATATGGGCAGCACCATGAAACTTTAAAATGAGTTTAGCATAAGAAGGGGGAAGGGGGAAGAAAGGGGAAAGGCATTGTTTTTTGAGCAGTAGAATGAAATGAACTGTTAAAAAAAAAAAAAAACCCAATAAACTAAAACCAACACAAAAGAAAAAAGAACACCCAACTAGGCAGGTTTCACATAACCTAAAAGCTATTTCTTAGTAAGCTGGAAAGAAAACCAGGCCTTAGATCAATATACTTGAAATTAATTGCTTGCTTAAGGTAGAAATGTTGCAGAACTGTTTGATATTACTCATTTTTCTTAGATAAGTAGAATATATGGCTACTGTGGTTTGTGGGTTGTATTGTAGTGTGGTTTTTTTTTCCCTGAAAGTAAAAAATTTCTGTAGACTGTACATTGTAGTGAGTTGCAGCTGTTCTTTTTGCTTTTAAATGAATTTTTAAGTTCATTTATGAGATTATCTACCAGGAAGAGACCAGTGCAGTCGTTCTACTGCATTAGAATGCCATGTAAAATTAGACGCAGTCAGCCCTGGGGAGAGGTGCGTACTGCTTGGTATAGCAGTGTTGCTTCTCCTAGCATTGTTCAGGAAGCCTGCAGGTGAGAGAGTAGGTAAGGCAGGTAAGTACAGTTTGAGGCTAACTGGGCTGGATGTGGCTCTGGGCAGCCTGGTCTGGTGGTTGGCGACCCTGCACATAGCAGGGGGGTTGAAACTCAATTATCATTGTGGTCTTTTTCAACCCAGGCCATTCTATGATTCATTCTATGGTGATTCTAACAGCTCTTGCTCGAGTGTAGCTGCACAGCGCAGCTCCCATTTGGTGTATATTGTCCTTGAACTAGCAGAGGTCATGGAACTTCTTCCGTGATTTTCATTTACTCTAACCCCTGTAAAGCATCAGGGCAGTGAATTACTGCCATTCAGGAGCTGAGTTGAAGACTTGCCGTCTTCACTTCCTCTAAAATGACCATCTGAAATTTATGTTCGTGAAAAAAATACAAACCTGCGTTATTGTCATTAATGTCGTTAATGATTTCTTAAATAAAGTATTTCACAGTGTAGCAGGACAGTTACTGTAACTGTGGGGGCCTTTTGAATCTGATAGAGAATTCTATTATATGTTTAGAATGTTTGCAAAAAGTATGCAGAGTTCAGTGCTAAATTAGAAGCCTGGTACAGTCAGATTACTTGACTATGCACATCATTGTAGTTCTGTTGGTATCAATGGATCTTTCTGATCTTTCTTAAAAAATTACTTTCAACTGTCTTAGTACTTAAATTTCTGGTTTCCTAGTCAAAGACAGTTATTCTGCAGAGTTCTGTCTGCTTACAGATGGTCAGATACATTCATGTACACAAGAGCATGCCTCACCATTGAAGTTGTCAGGTGAGGGAGAACTTTCACAGACGTCAGGATAGTCTTTGAGAAAGTAAGTTGTCATGTGGTGGCATTATGGCAGCCAAGAGCTTTATTTTTTAACCTTGAGTTAATTCTGCAGGCTATGTTTTCTGTAAAACAGTCTTTGAGAATGAGATGTTGCAGTGCAAACTCAGCTGTTGTATTGCCTTCAAGCCTTAGGATGCAGAAGCACTGCAGCAGCTGCTGCACTGCAGCTATTTCCCCTCCTCTAGAGAATCTCAGATAACATAAAAAAAAAACCAAACATTTCAGTCTTCTGAGTGTCACTTGGAGGGTGAAATCACAAAGGTGATTGCATTCCTTTTCAGATATTTGCAGCTGATAACAGTTTTGAAATGTGATAGTTATGTTATCTTCTTGTATTCTTATTTCTGTTTATCTCTTGTCTCAGGGTGGGAGGGAATATGATAAAAATCTTGTCTCATAGCAGTGCAGAGTGTGATGTTTTCAGATTTCTTGAGTAAAAGGTGTAAAGTCAGTGCAGGAAATAGCTGGTGGCTTTACTCACTGTGGGAATTTGCATCGCTGTTGGAGAAACATTTTGTAATGTTCAGAAGTACAGGGAAGTAACTGGGCAACAGTGAGCAATTCCAGCTGGAGTAATAGGCATGCAAGGACAAGTAGCTCTTAAATAAGCCAGTGGATTTTTGTGAAAATAGATTTCTCCCCCCCACCCCATGCTCCAGACAGAATACAACAAGGGTTTAGTCATCAGCTGTACTGACCGTTGTTGCTGACAAGAGGGCTGCAGGCTAGGAGGAAATACACAGGTCACTTATGATCACATTGTAAGGCGGTGTTTGAAAGCTGCTGGATTTGCGGCTAAACTGAAAATCCTGTGGACAACTTTCTCTTCACTATCCTCTTAGTGATACCTCATCTCTGTTGACATAAAGATTTAAGATTTTTTTTTACAAGTTAATGACTTCAGTCCTTTTTTTAAACCATCTTGCTGTGTACCTTATTGAGGTAAATTAAATTCTTCACTGAAAAAGCTGCTTTGCTCTGTGCTGTACATGCACAGTAGATTATAAACTTAGGGTTTTGAAATACAACATGTGTGGCTTTGCATCTGTGCATGCTGATTTATACTTAAAAAGAGTACTCCTGAGAGTAGGGCTTTTAAAAGTTGCAGAGTTAATTTGCACATTGTATAATCTATTTGAAATGAAGTATCTTAAAACATGGGACCAGGGTTATATGTAAGTGGTGCATTTTTGCTGGTGTACATTTATAGTCTTTGCAAACTTTAACACCGGGTAGTTTTAGTTATGTATCTGGAGGCTGCTTTGGAGGTAAGAAGCTGTGTATGTAGGGTTGTAAAGGATCTTGAAACATTGTCTTGCAAGTTTTGTGGTATTTTGAACACAATTCTCTGTGTTAAATCTCTTTCCTGGGAAGTGCAGGCATGATATGAATAGTTCCTTTCTCAAGGAAGTGCTTAAAACTCTCTCCCTGTGTGACTCTGTACGCCTTTTGCAAACAGGATAGAATCTGAGATAGCATTTCACCTGAAATAACTGTAGTTAGAGTGACAATCTGGATTTTGACATTGAGAGTCAATTCCCTGATCTTCCAAAGGCTTGCTGGGGGCAGGTCAGGCATTCGTGTGCATATGGAACTGAATCTTGAGTAAAACTGCACGATGGCTGGGTTGAAGATCTGATGACCTTAAGTCTGAACTGTTGGAATAATTGGCAGTTACAGTGATGTTTTTGCACAGTTAAAGTAGTGCAACTAATCTCTTTTAACTTCATATTTTTGAAACAGGAATGAGCGTATTCTACTTATGTTGGAAAGATCACTAGCTTCTCTGAGAGATCAGCCTTATGCCTGTGTGAGAGAGAGCAGGGGTAAAGTGTGTTTCTGTCCTACTACCAGGCCCACATAGTAGCTCAGCATTGTGGCTGCTTCACAGAGACGCCCAGGCTAAGCCCAAGGGTGCACTGGAAGCGCATAAAGGCTTAAACTCTGTCCTCAGCAGAGCTGATCACTTTTGTAACCAAGATATAGGCTCTGGTATGATGAGGAGAAGAAACAGCATGAATTGGAGAAGTGTGAAGGTCCTTCTGCAGCTGACTTTAAAGCTTCCTGCATCTGATTATTGAAACAGGACCTGCGCAGCTCAGGTTTTGTACTGTGCAGTGGTCTTGTTTTACTTAATGGCTTGTGCAGAACTAACTTGCATGCATGAGTAGGTGTGCTGTTGTAGAATCTAGTGAAAATGCAGTGAAAGCTATCTGGTATGTAGTGAGTGATAAAGTCTGTGTTTTACCATAAAGCAAAGAGTATGAACTTCATCTGACTTAGCTCCTAACTTTGCAGTAATGCACTTAGCTGGGGACAGCTAAGAGCTGTTCTCTCCCCACTTGTAGGAAGCAGAATGGATCATGGGCAACTTCTATTTGTGGATTTATCACAAAGTTCCATAGGCTACAGGAAGCATTGGAAGGCAGCCATGAGCAGGCTATGACTTTGTGCAAACTGCTTTTCTGCCAGACTGCTGAGACAGTTTTTTACCATGCATGGAGTAGCCTCAAGCACTGCTTCTGTACTGGGAGGCAGAAGTGTGCTCTGTCTCTGATATTTCCAGATCTGACTCTAAGGTTAAGGACAAAGCATTTCCTATTCTTAACAAGCAACAGCAGAACAAGCTGAGAAGCAAAAGCTCTGATTTAGCTAAATGAGGATCACGTGACATTTTGCTGTTATGTTACCAGCCCTGCAGATGTTTCCTTTCTTTCCAATTTAAGGAGGATGTTGCTGTTAAGAGGAGAGGCTTTTGCTAATGAGCCATAAGAAAACAAGTTCTAAATTTCTTTCTGTTTTTAACGTTTTTCTGACTACATTTACTCCAACGAACTGTTTATTATTCTAAATCTATATTGCAAGATATAAACAAAAACAGATTGAAATAATTTCATCTCTGTCCTGTGAAGTCCCTGTATTTTCACTCTGCTTCTTGGTGGTGCTTGGAATTTGCTGCTGCTCTGTGGAAAGTAAAAGGTAGGAGCTAAACCTGAATGCCCTTTGGCTTTTGAAAAAATTCCTGTTAAAGCATTACAGGTTTTGATTGTGCACAAGCTACTACAAAAAAAAAAAAAGCTCACAACAATGATATATATGCATGCACATATACAATCTAGTATATTTTTGTAGTTTATGTGTGTATTCCGTATTAAAATGTGCCTGTAATGAATTGAGGTATGCTGAACTCACTGGTATCTGGTATTTAAGGGGGGGGGATCTGATACATCATTTATAAATACATGTAGGTAAAGGATCCTGCTAGGTGCTGACTCTGGAGAAGTCTTATTCAGTCATGTTTGATCTGTGGTGGAGCACTGGTCATACCAAAACTGATCTTGCTCTTGGTGTAAAAAATGTAGGTATCAGAACTGTGGTATGAAAAAAAGAGTTTGCTCTGCTTAAAGAGCTGGTTAAGCTGTTGGCTAAAACTCCCCGTTCTTCAAGAAAGCTAAACTGTTTCTTGATCACCCTTGGCCTGCTGAGCTGCATACTTGTTTTGTTCACCCAAGCAGGCCCAGCTGGGCTCAGTTAACAGAGCCAACTGGTGTTGCTGCATTTAATCCAGAGCCAGGTAAATAGCACTTGAGAACTTTTTGTTTGAACAGACCTACAGAATTGATGTTAAGACCTTCCTTTTTCAGATTGTCACATCATTAAATTCTTGAGTGTTTAGCTGGTGTAAAGCTAGTTAGTTATATAGTTATTATTATTGTCAAGAAGATTGAGGTTTTTTAGATATACAGGCTTCCTCTAACTTTTCTTGTTTTTTTTTTCTCTAGTTGGGCTTAGGGCCAAAAAATGTCAATTTCAATGAGAGCGTTTTAGCATGGGGGGGAGGAAGGTAGAGGTTGCTGGCAGTAGCCTCCAACTGTGCTTTTAAGCTCTGTGGAGTGGTGATGAAACTGACAGAAGCATTTACTACTTTTCTTCACAGAGCACCCTTTCATGAGCAGTAGAGCACAGTAAGGAAAACTTAATCTATGTAAAATAAGGTGCACACGTGGACAAGTTTTTTTTCAGGTTTTCTGCTCTGCCTTGACCTATTTGAAGACTGAAATCCCCTCTTGAAGATGCTATTTCTCCATTGAATGATGATGTTTTACTATATCAGTAGTTACAAAGGTACGTGGAAGCTCCCATCCCTCTACCCATCTCCTCCTGCCCCCAAGCCAGCTATGCAGTCCGTATGGCAGCAGTGATGTCTCCTTCCCTGTGTGAACAGTCATCTGCTTTGCTGGAACAGAAACTTTGTTTTTGAAAGGTTGCTTATTTCCACTTACTTCATGCTTCTGGAGTCATCATGTATCGCTCTCTTGAGTCTTTCTCCATACCTGGCCTTGGTTTGATGACATGATTAATGCATTTTATTGAATTGAGTTACTCACTTCCAAAATAAATTTCAAAGTCTGTTGTTGTGCCTTCCAATCTCTGATACAGGCAGGTAGCCACTATCTTTGGTACTGAATTAAAAAAATATTCCAGATCCAATATTTCATTTAGGTGAGGTTCACATTCCTGCAAGGTGGTGGTGGCAGGTTTGCTACCAGGAGCATAGCAAGTGCCTGTCACCCCATGAGTCTTACAGAGGGCTCCTGTGAGGGAAGCACCTGGAGCTGTGCCTTCCTCTAAAACCTTTGCTCTGTTCAGTGCTTTTACATTGCTGTTGCCTTGCTCTGAAGCCTCTCAGCTCTTTATGGTCATCAGCACAACCCATGTGACAACAGAGCACGGCTACTTGCAGAGACCTCGTCACCCCTGCTGGTAAGGGCTCAGGGCAAGTGACATTGCCAGTCTTTGCTCTAAGCCTTATGGGCGATTCCTAATAAAACACCATTCTTTATAGTAACTGTAGTTGTAAAAGGTTTGGACCTTGTTTTGGAGAGCTGAGTTCTTCAGTCTGTTGGCCTTTCTTGTCCTTCTCAGTTACTGCATCTTCCTCAGTGGCAATTCCAGAGAAGCATTAGTCTTGGGGAGTGTCAGCAAACATTCTGTGCTTTATATGTGCACCCACTGATGCCACAGGTGATGAGTGGGTCACCTAGTGACTGAGGGCTCACACCTACTGAGTTGGAGATCTTCCCTCTTCTTTCATGAGGAGCTTCTTTGTTAAACAGCTGTGTTTCTCAGTTCCGAAAAACAGACACTCTTTTGCTATTAGTAGAAGCTCTGATGAGAGGGCACAGTCGGGCCAGTTTTATATACCTCTGTGAGTGCCATCTACTAATAGTTGTGTGTGTGTGATGATTCATGCTCCATTTATCTCCGCATCTCAGTTGGTTTTTTTCTTGTGGTGAGAGCAATTTCACAGCTGTGAGATTATTTGAGCTTTGAGGGCTCATTTACATCTTCACTTCCAGTTTCAGGTGCTTCATGGCAAGGCAGCCTCATGGTTCCTGCTGAAAACAGGGTCTGTAATTATTGTCACTGGGTGTCTAAGTCCTTCCTGCAGCTTTTTAATATAACTGTAGCACTAAAGTGGATGGGATGGAGTTGAGTATCTTTTCCTATTTCTTGTGCTACCTGTCACTAGCTCCAGCTCTGTCTGTAGAGTGAAATCCATGTCTTTATGGCCTGTTTTGTGAAAGAATGGAGGAACATTAAGGAATGTTCTGTGGCAGGAAAAACTTTCCTCTTCTGTGCTTCAATACATGTACGTGTCTCAGACTGCCTGATTCTTCTGTTAGCGCTGATTGTGTTGTTATGGTATCACTCCTGTAGATAAGACTTTGCTCATCCTATACTACTTTCACTCCAGTCTGCTGTGTTGCAGTCTTCCCTACTTCTAGGGTTACTAAGAATTTTTGACATGAAATTATGTGGGTTTGGGAATTTCTGCATTCTGCTTTTCCTGGTTGTCTGTTTGCAGGATTTTTCAGTGAACAGCTGAATGTGTTGCTGGGGGTGAAAGTGATTGAACTCCTTTGTTTCAAGGACAAAACTATTTCCTGGATATTTGGAGGATAGGTTTGCATAAGGTGTCAACCATGTGTCAGTAGATATTTTTCTTTGACTGGGAATTATTTACTTTATGTGAAGCACTACTTTTATATTCCAGTCTGGTTTAAAGATGCTAGAAATGTCACCTTGCTGTGCATCGAGATCACTTCAGCATGTGATTGTAGAACTTGGGATTTGGCTTGAAGAATGGCAAGAGTTTCAGCCTGCTTGTACAACACTGTCATAACCATTCTATGCTTATTGTCGAGTAGACTTTTCTCAGAGTAATGGTAATTTAGTGGAGTGCTCCCTGAAGTAGTTCACTGTGTGGACATATGTATAAAAAGTTATAAGTAGTATCACCACTTCTGAGGTGATGCAAGATGAAACGCTGTCTGGTTTTCCTTTTGGATGCTGGCTATACTCCAAATAAGGAGATAATCTTAAAAAAAAAAAAAAAAAAAGCATAATCTTTGTTAAACGTTTGTGTTAAGATGTTTTTAGGAGAAATGTAGCGTGTTTTAAGAGCACCCAGAGACAATGTATTTTGGGAGTTATGTTTGTTTCCTATCATATTGTACTACCAGGGAACCACGTGTACTGGATTGAGTGCTTGGCCTGAAGTCACTTGGGTATGGGTGACAGAAGGTGATGATAGAAGGTTAAGGGGACCTGCTGTCCTCTGAGCAAGATAAAGTTCTGTGATTCATCATTTTTGATCCCATAGGTGTACCTGAAAAGTAGATTTTTTTTTGGGGGGGGAGGAAGGGGTGTGTGTGAATATCTTCATTATTTCTTTGACTTTTTGTCAGCTTCTAGCAAAGCAATTTGAAGTTCTCTGTGTGGTTGAGACTAAAAGGGTCAGTGGTTTATTCTAACTATTTGAAAACTGTTGGTGGAACAGTCTGATTATTATAGAAAAACCTGACTTGCAGCAAGACCTGCTATTATTATGTGGATAACAAGATCCTCTTCCCATATAGGCATTGTTATATTCTGTAGTCTTAGCCAGAAATGACCCTTTTTTCTCCCTGTTACCTTTTTAAAGAATCTTACATTTTATGTGACAAAGAAATAGGAAAGCTTTTTTTTCTTTGAAATTGTAGGTTTATCAAGGCAGTTGGCTAAGTAATAGCTACTTGGTTAGAAAAATAGGGAAAATAAATGACCTGGTACAAGAAATGCCACTGTTCAGAAACGAGACCAGCATTTATTGTAGCATTTGGAATATCCTGTTACTGTCTCAGGCTAATTGTGGGATTAATAATGATGTGCAAGATCCTTTTTGGTTCTGGTTTATGTCAGTAGTTTTAAAAAATCATTTGATGGCAGTTAAATCAGGAAAATCAAGTGACATCAACCAGTTATTCTTTCAACATATGCACATTGAGCTAAACTGCTGTTTGAGATAGCATGTTTCTTGGTGGACTAGCTGAAAGTTGAACAATACTGAATCCTGAAGCAGGAGACAGACTATGCTTATTGAGCTGCTGATGGGTGAGCCCACCAGTCAGTCTAAGTTTATTTATTGGTCTTTGTTAAATTTAGGCTCCAGAAAATATAGTTTGGGCAACACTATAAGGCCGTTACTTACATAATTTGTGAAATGTTCTGTTTAATTAAAGAAAAATGTTAAAACCAGATGTGTAGAGCAAATGGTTGAGGGCTACAGGCATTTTAGATGGAGTAGGCAGGGTAAGAGGGGTGGGGAAGTTGCCCTCTATGCTAAGAAGTGGGTAGATTGTGAAGAATTGCCCCTAACTGCCTCTGAAAGGCAGCCATGACCAGTGTTGAGAGCTTGTGGATTAAAGTTAGGGACCAGACCAATAAAGGACATCTGGTGGTTGGTCTGCTAGAGGCCATCATCAAGAGGAGTCTGTTGATGATAAAGAATCTCAACTTTAAAACAGTTTTTAAATTTTCTTCAGGTGTTGGTAGTGCAAGATATAATTATGTATTGTGTTCACTATTATTCATCTATGAAGATAGTATTCAGAACTCAAAGTATATCTGTTTATCTGTTTAGACAGCCAAGAAAACAACTGATGGTTTATATTGCAATCCCTTTTGACTGTTGCTGGACTGTTTGTAGCATGTTATTTATGTAGGTCTGTCAGTAATTGTTCAGAAGCTGGAGAACGAGAGGATCTTTGGAGCCATGCTGGTTGGGTGTGTGTTTGCTTTTTTTTTTTTTGGCTTCTAAAATGTGAAAATATTATTTTGATATTACTTTTTATTTGAACATAGTATTGTTTAGAAACACTGGTGCTGTTTACTGATCTTATGTAGTTCTACAGACTGATAAGCTCCTGGTGATTAAAGTACTAGATTTTTCATGGATGCTTTTATTACCCATAAAACCAGGGTTAAATACAATATTCAAAGCCAAATACATGTTTTACAGGGCACTTAAGCATCTGCTGTATGTCCTTGTAATTGCGTGTAACAGGAAATGATGTTTTGAGATACTTGGTGTAAAAACCTCGTATGAAGCAATCTTGAGGGAAATGATGCTTGAATCATTTTTTGTAGCCTGGGATTCTGCAGTCCTTGAACTCAGTTGTGTGCATTCTGACATTTGTGTTGAGCATTGAATGTATAGAGACTGTATTTTACTGACTCAAACATTCAGACCTTCAGTAAGGAATACAGCAAAGTAATCTAGTTTGTTAGATTTTGTGTGACATGAAAATAAAGCATTCAATTTTTGTTGTCTTGAAATGCATCACTCTGCTCTTAAACACAAATCACCGTAAGGATATCAGATGATTACGTACTTGTAACTGGATTGCTATCATTTTTGGATCACAAGACCATGTAGGATCTCTGTTTTCAATTCTTTCATTCTTGCGTATGCTAAACATCATCTGTTTCTTGCTTGCTGTCTTGTTTTGTTTGTATTTTTGAAAACTTTTTTGTTCCTTTATAAAGCCTTCACTGGCAAGAGGTATTTCGGGTGGGTGTGCTGTGGTTGGACACTTCACGGGGTCACTCAACAGATGTTGACTCTTTTCATTGTAATTCATATTGCTTTTTGTTTGTATAGGGGCTCAGAATTGCTGCTACCAACCACATCTCGCGTTTGTTATCAATACTGGCCTTTTTTGTTGTGCTGCTGGCAGACCTTGCCGGGGTCCAAGGACAGCATGAAGATTTTCAACTTCTGGCGTGCTCTTTCAGGAAATGATGATTTGCCTATGGAACACCGTTATCCATAAATAGCTGTTAGTTCAGCAACTGTCACAAGTGGTAAAAGTTGACATGAAGTTACAGCAAAATTACAGCTTCTTTTCCCATTTCAGTCAAATACTGCACCTCCTGCTCCTCAGATGTAGGGAAGTTTGGCTGTATTTTAATCTCAGCTCACTGTGCGTCTGAATAATCAGTTGTTATACATACTAAAACGATCTTTAGGCTAATTAAGGTGGCTTTTGTTAAGGGGGAGGGAGTAAAGCAAGGTGACTGTAGCCTGTCACTTAGTGGAGGAAGTTGCTGTCAACTTGATGAGGTCAGTGATACTTTTTCATTATGAACTACTTGTTATGCCATTTTAATAGGATCAGAACAATCATTCTCAATGGCACTTTTTTCTGCTCATGTGATGGGAATGGAAAACTGAGAAGGTACATCATTTGTGCAGAAATGAAAAAATACTGTCATGTTCAAAGGCTGAACAGATTGGTGGGAAACACCTCAGCACCACCCTGATAGCCAGGCTAGAGGATTGTGATACATTTAACTTGATCTTTGCATTGCTTGAACTTTAAACTAAAGCCGATCTTGGCAGTTCAGTTCTCACTAATTTCTCATCCATTAGTCATCTAATTGCACAGTCTTGTTTTGCACTACTACTTTGAAGCATGGATGAAGGTGATAGACATGGACAGACTGAGCAGAGATTGAGCTCTTCATGTTTACTGTTCTTTTCCAAAACCTGCCGGTGGTTCTTCTGGGATGTTCAGAGGAGCAGAGTCCCATGGGGCCAGCTTGCTGCTTCTGTGCAGAAGTCCAGTATCTAGTTCCAGTTCTGTCATTTGTGTATTTTTCTTCTCTGAAGAATAGGGTGAGTGGAGGTAGAGGGCTGGTTTACAGGCAGCTGCCCTCGAGGCACTTAATGAGATGTAGGTTTTCTGGGTTGTGTCCTTAGTATCTGTGTAGAAACACGCTTTGTTTTACATAACAGAATACAGAATTAAGTGTCTCACCAAGCAGCTGCAAAAGCTTCCTCATAATACACATTGCTGTCACTGTGGTGGAAGTTGAAATGCTTTGTATTCTCTGTAGATATTGATTGGAGTTGGCTGGGCCCACCTTACCAAGAAGTGCTACATTTTCACATGGCAGCTGTGAGGCTGCTAAAAGGGATTATTTTGGAGCAGCCCAGGAAGAAATCTGAGCAGAAAATTCTGCCACGTATCAGGCGGTTGCTGAGCCACAGCGGCAGTGCTGCAGAAGGACAAGAAGACTATTATTTCTGTTTGAATACCCTTTGAATAGGCTATAGGCTCTGGTATCTAAATTTGTTTCACGCATCGTTGAACTAGGATATTTAGAGGAGGGTCATAGGGTTCTTGCATACTTTCTTTGTATGTTTTCAGTTTTATTTGAATTGTTATGAATGATGTGGCACTCACTTTGAAAATTAAAATGGAAAATTTCATGTAAAGCCACAAATATTTTTTAAAATCCTGCATTTCACGAGTCACAGATACATAAAATTACCCTTAAGAAAGAAACAAATGGTCTTGTTCTGCAGAAGTGGGATTGTAGTACTAACAGCAGTAGGAAATTAGACCTTCTTACTTATGTATCTAGTGCTAGTGTACTGTAATGTTCAGAGAATGTAGGTAAGGGTGGAAAAAATAATAGCTGAAGTAAAAAATATTGAAGGATTTCTTGCTAAAGAAGCCTAATCAATTTTATACTTTATTTTTGTATCAGTTGTTGTACAGGAGGAGATTCTAGTTGAGGAAACCATACTTACGTTTTAAGTCAGAAAAAGGGAGTTTGTATGTGTGTGAGCTTTGTGTGATCAGAAATGGAGTCCTAAAAGACAGAAAGGATCTGGATATTTATATCAAAGTAAACTAAAAAGCAAATAAAAACAATCTGTATGTGTTACTTGAGGTTCAGTTCAACCTGTAATTGTTGAACATTGACTTTCTTAATACTTATCTCTGGTCATACCACTTACCAAATTTGTAACACTAAGGATGCTGTTTTGCAATTCACATTTCTTACGACAATATCAGTGATTATCTGATTATTTTGAATGTAAGAGAAGTTACGTTCTCAAGTGCACAGTGATGCTTTTAAAATAAAACTGAATTGTGATTTACAACTAGTATCTGTGTCTCTTTTATTTTAGGCATCAAAAAATAAAGATGGAAAAGAGCAAAGTGAAGCTATATCACCATCAGAGGAAGAAGAAGCTTTCTCTTGGCCTGGTCCAAAAACTGTTGTGTTAAGGAGGACATCTCAGGGTTTTGGCTTCACCTTAAGACACTTCATAGTTTACCCTCCAGAATCTGCAGTTCAATTTTCTTTTAAAGTAAGTGAGTTTGTTTTGTTGTTTTTTGTTATTATTTTTTTATTTTTTAGTTTAAAGCCAATCTCATTCATCTGCATACTCTTTAGTGTATACTTCAAGGGTGGGGCATAGGTTGTGGTTGTTTACCTCTTCAGAACTGAGATCTCTTTACACCTTGATCCTAAGAGAATGGCCTGGAAGAAATTTCTGAATATTGTAAAATTAATGGATATTAGAAACTTTTTTTTCCATGTTTTGCTCTTTCTGCTGAAAAGAACAAGAATCTTGCAATTCTCCTTAAGTCAAGAGATAAATCAATCCCAGCCTAGGCTGAAGAAAGTTGTTCTGCCTTAATAGAAATAGTGTTAAAGTACTTTATAGGTTTTGCTTATTTAAAAATGTTTAGCAGCTAATTGATGTGCCTTATTGAAGAGTGGTATGTATTCTCCTTCATGACTGAACCATTTGGAAATTGCTTTAGTGCCTGGTGCTGGGAAGTTCATTTAATACTGGTAAAGATTTGAGTATTGAGAAGGGTTTTTTTTCTAGTGAGTTCAAATACCATTGATTAGAACTTGCACAATCAATTACTTTAAAATAATGATATACCCTACCTCTGAGGTTTCTTTTTAATTTTGCAGCTAGGCAGAGGAATAGGTTGATACCAGGATAAAGGAGTGGTTATTGAAACTTCACACTCTTCCTACATAGCTGATTGATACGTGTCTCTACAAGAGTCTTTAGCTAATGTCTTTTTTGCTTTAGTGACTGTAAGATTTATTTTGAATAAAAAAGTTTGCAGGAGAATATTAGTATATCTTTCCCAGTTAACTTCAGTTACAGCAGGCACTTGTGCTTGAAATTTTTATCCTTGATATAGAGTTACTGAAGCTTATTGAGACAACTAGCTGTATCAGGTCATAACAAAAATTCTGTTCAACAGAGGTTATAGAGAGTCAGCCAAGACCAATCCCTGTTTGAAGTCTGATATGAGAAAGGGAAAGAAGAGTGAGGAAGTCTTAGCTGAGCTGAATAAGTTATGTGGACTTGTTAGCATTTCCTGGGGAAAACAAAACAACGGAACAAACCCCGTTCACTTTATAGATGAAAATAAATAGCATAAGCAGGATTCAATTCCTTAAACACGAAGTGATGGGATATGTTTTCTCTTGAATTTCTCATAGATCTTCTCATATAGACAACAGTATTTTCATATGTGGAAGGAGTTGCACACAAGAAATGGCACATGATGTTGGGGGGGTCAAGAGTTGTTCTCATTCACATCTGATAGCTCCTGAAAGAGACCCAAACAGCACATACTGTGCTGATAACTGTAAATCTCAGGACATGTCTTGAAGGAAGAAAAAGGAGCTAGAACTTCAAGAGAGCTCTTGGCACCCTTTTCCCTTCTGTTTCTTCTATGATATGTCAGAATCTGAGTAATTCATTCTTTATGTCTGGTTTATGAAAAGAAAAATCACGAGATTGTTAGATTGTTGTAGGTGTTCAATTACCTATAAAGATAAGTTTTATTTGGATAGAGCTCTGGTGAGCACTTCTATAAGTTAACCCGAACCATTATATTTTTTTCTTCATGTTCATGAGATGGAAGAAAAAAGTAACGTCAGCAAAGTTTTTATTCCTGGGCCGTCATAAGATGGCTTTTATAGCTGTCGGTACTCAAATTATGTGAAGAATGAAATTCACCTATTGTGCTTGATTCTGACATGAGACAAATTTGATTTCTGTGCCATTCTTATTTGACTTAAGATCATGTTGGTTAGTGGCTAAGTACAGTTTCAGTCATTATTTCTAAGCTTAAGTATCATTCCTCTCCACAAATCAAAATTGTACAGTCTTGGGGGAAAGGAAGATGGTGCTTTTTCCTTTTTTTGGTAGTATAACAATGATAACTATGATTGGGCTTTTTGGCCGTCTTAAAATCTTGTAGTAACTTTGTCTCTTCTTCACATCAGAGAATGGGTGCAGCTACCTCTGATGTAAGGTACCGGTTAGTGTTGGAAGTTAAAGGTGCCATTGACTGGACAGCTGGTCTTTCTCAATCCCCTACAAGTTTCTTATTGTCAGAGTCCTTGTTGTTGCAAGTGTCAGCTTGATGCTGTCACTTTTCTTCCAGATCAGTGCAGATGTCTTTGTTTACTTCAGGGATGGCTTTGTGTTGTAGCTTAGATTTATTTCAAGACAGTGTTGTTCTAGTACCTCCTAACCTTATTACAAGTCAAAATAAAGTGGGAGAGGCAGTAAAGAGAACTGAAAAGTTACCTAAAAGAAACTGTTGATGTGGTCAGGTTTAGTCCTTTTGGAGAGAAGACAAGGCTTGTCACATGGGGGAAACATTGAGCACATCTGGGACAGAGCATGAGGCTTTGAGACTGCTGGGTGTGCTAAGAATGGGAATGGAAAGCTTGCTTCAGATCAGAGGGGGCTGCAACTTGGAAAGCCACTGGAGTGAATTTTCTTGGGAGCAAAGAGCTCTCCTCAAAGGCTGAACTGAGTGGGGAAGAGTAAGCCTTGCTTTATACATATATACATATATATATATTACACATATATATACATACATATGTACATAAATTATATATTAAATATATTATTAGACAAGACTGTTCAACTTAAGAATTTAGTGATAATCGTGGCTTTTAAAAAGTCAGAGCAGTACCAGAACTCTGTTTACTTCTTTCTTTTTAAAATCTATTTTATTTATGTATTTATTTTATAGTTATCTATATGTGGTTTCTTTTAAGGCTCCAGCACATACCGTGGTAACCTCTGTTGCAGTGTGTTGAGACGCAGACTGTACTTAACTTCTGTGTGTCAAGAAAGAAATACCCTAGGAAGAAATGCACCTAGAAAGGACAGCTGTCTCACTCTGCAGCACCGTATGCATGTGTAGATCTCTCTCTTTCATCGTCTTCCTCTCTTGAAGAGTATACTGAGATTAATGTTCAATTGCTTTGAGAGTATTTAATATGAAAAAGGTGGTGATCTGTCTTCAGTACAAAAGGCCTAGAAATTTGAAATCAATACATTTAAAAGTAGGAAAGAATATATAGATGAAGATTATTTCTGTGGTCATCATATTGCTCTTTGTTGCCTTCAGGATGAGGCTGATTTTAGGCAGAGCTGAAGTAAATTGTTAGAAATACGGGTCTTTAGACTAACACATACTACTTAGAAAATATTTAGTAGAAAAATGTATTACATCCATGAAGTCACAGTTCAGAAAGAAAACACATTTCCATATTTTGACCATCTCATTTAGGAAATTTCAGTAGAATTTTGCTGAACAGGAAATTATCCAGGCTCTATCAAAAGTCTCATTCATATTGAAATACTAACGAGAAATTGAAGTAATTATATGCTATTTTAAGCATGTCCTTCCCCATCACTACATTCCAGTTGCAGGCTTTTTTTAAAGGACTGTGGGTGATAGATGGTATTTAGAATTGTAAAATACAGTGAGATGACCAGAAGGAAAGTCTTCAAAGTTTTTCCTAAATTGCATTTGGAGTATGTATTTGTCCTCTAGCAGAAGCACTGAAGGCAAAACAAATTTCATGTTTCAAATTTCACTAAGAATATTCAGAGCTTGCTTATAAAAAAACGTGTTAGAAAGATGTCTTTCATTCTATTTAACATTGTGGATGATAGCAGCATATGCTTGACTTCTGGGTGGAAACATACTTGCAACAGCTCCAGTGCAGTGTTAGGCTTCGTGGCAGTATTTTGGATATTTTTCTACACTTGTTTTCAGATAATGCCTTTCAAATTGTTTCTTTGAGGATGTTTCATGCAACTGTTTAGTTTTTCTGTGCAAACAGGAATTACGCTGCAATTTCAGAATTAAAGCCTTAATACTTCAGTGTTGGAATATTTGTGAAAAAGGATGAAATCTTGAAATTCACAGTTGAGGTTACGAGTACTCCTTAAATCCTCCTAGCTTATAGATGCCTATGTATTTTCTCCATTTAATGAGGTTTTAATGTGCACTCTTTCTTTTTCCATAGGATGAAGATAATGGAAATAGACAAGGTATGTTTTATTTTCATTCTTTCATGTGTTCAATATGTTAAACGTTTATTTCCAGCTATGTAACACACTTGAATAACTAACTAAGGATTTAAAATATAAAATTAGTAAGTACCATCCTTAGTGAATTTCATGGCATCAGAACAAAGGGAAGAAAATGTATTTTAGCTGCACCTGTTTAGCTTATACATTTGCTACACTTTACTACTGTTTACAGTGTACTGCCATACATACTGTGTCACTTGTGCTGCTCATGCTGTTTTGTCATGTTAAAAAGGCAAAAACACATTTGTTGCCTTTTTAGTGACAAAGTTTTTATATTCTTCTGTGTTTAGGCCTTACTGTTCTTCTGTGCAAAGTACTATGAAGAGATTGTGCTCACTATCTGTATTTATATAGGTACACTGTAGAGCACTTTTTTTTTTAATGCATCAGAGTGTAGCTGGTATGATTCCCATTGAGACTCACTCTGATAGAATCAGCACAGAAGTATATGAGCTTAGTGTTAATACTGGTGATAAAAACCCAAACAAACATCCAGGTATGGTATACAACCGTTGAAGAAATAATACAAGTCTTACCTGCCTAGTAATGATATCTTAGTAGTATTGATTTAATTTATTTGGTCATTTTTGTGTACATTTTGAAATCCATTGAATATTTTTCCATGATATCAGATAAAATTTGTGAATAAAACTATCTTGTGCTTTATTGGGAGGAATGGAAAAAAACTTATTTCTAGGTTATGTGTGTCAGTTCCACTTTGTTTTCATAGCTTTCTCCATGTTACATTGCATTTGTCTGCTCTCTTTGTAAAAATACACTAATTAGCTTCTTTTCACTAAGCAGAACTATGTCTCAGTCTCACCTAATTAAAATTTCTCTTTAGCATTTAGTTGTTTCCATGTTCATGCCTCTTCTCTTCTTATACTTTTTTTTTTTTTTTTTTTTGCTGGCATATTTTTGTTTCATTACAGGGATAATAAATGTTATGATTTGAGTTAGAAAATCAGGTTTTCAGGTGGGGACCCGAGTCCTGCTTCCCGTTCTTGGTATTCTGTCAAAATTATCAGGTATGCAAAGGATGTAGAATTAGGTGCAGTGCATGTGTAATGTGCAGTGCTTCAGTTTGTCCTTAATGTGGCATTCCAGTGCAGTTCTTTGAAGATAGGCTTGTTTAAACCTGGATACCGTTGTTCATAAACTGCACAGTGAATGCTGATTTTACTAGTGGGTTGCGATCCTATTTATGTTGTACTGGAGAGCAGTACCTGGTTTCAACTTACTCTTAAAAAATAACTCATTCAGTTCAAAAGTAGACATTTTGCAATTCTGTTTCAGGCTTTTTGTGTAACTGTGATATATTGGAAGCACTCTGGCAAACAGTTTAACTGAATTTTATTTTCGGGAAAAAAGATATATTCATGCATGTCATCCTTCTGGTCTTACTCATTTGCATTTACCAGCATGTTAACTAGTGAAAAGTCAGTCTCTTTGAATTCCTCATCACTCAACTTCTGCCCCCAAATTGCCACTACTTTCATCCATTTTAACAAATGAGAAGTAGATCCCTTTAGGAAGAGAATGCAGTCAGTCGTCTGTCAGAAGAGCATGGAAATGTCAGTTGTTTTGTAGAGGAGGAAGTTCTGCGGTTCATGTTCATAATCGGTAGTTCTTGTCATAGAAGACATGGATCAGCTAAAGATGCAGCTGTGTGTCTGCTGTCTTTATTCATCTGGGATGTTTTTCAGTAGGGGATCGGCACTAAACAGGCATTTGTTTGGTTTGTTACGAGACCTGTGCAGGTGGAGCAAGATGGCTTTCTGGAAATTTTTGTGTAGCTACTTAAGCTATGAATCATAGCTCAGCTATTGCTTATTTATAGCTACTTAGTTCACTATACGCCTTGAAATACAGATCAGAGGGCACAAAACATACTTGGGGAAGATAAGTATATTCATGTTAACAGGAAGAAAAAGTTGAGCTTGCGCTCTGTACAGAGTGAGAAGAAATGGCGGAGCAGCAGGTATAGGTGTCCCTGGAATTTAACCTGCAACTGTCGTGTGGTATACCTTAAAAAATAATGAAACAGGACAAAAAGATTAAACTTTTTTTCCCAAACTTCAGTGTGGCCTCAAAGAGGGTTGGGGTTAAGCTATTCCTATTTACGTTGCTACAAGTTGTTCCTTTCCTCAAAGGAGAACAGTTCACTTGGCGAGGAGAAAACCAAGAAAAAGAATGTCTCATTTTCCGTATTCACAAAGTCACGTTAATTTAGCAAAAGCAGATATGCCAAAAATTCGCTGAAGGATTATCCCAGGGCTGCTTAAAGCGATATAGAATGGGAGGGAAGCGGAGCCGCTTTGGGGTAGCAAGGTGCGTGCTGGCTGCCCAGCGCCGGCGGTTTGCCCCGCTGCAGGCCGGCCGCGCTCCTGGGGCGGGCCTGCTGCCTGCTGCGCGTGCGGGGGAGCCATCTAGTGGCGAATTTCATGCGTTTTCCTTCGAGCTCGGTTAGAAAACATGCCTCTGTGTACCTGTGACCTAATTAACGGTGAAAATATCACAAAGATTTTTATTTTGAAATCTGTAGGTGCTGATTCACTTGAGCTTTCCTCTTTCCTCTGCTGAATGTGAAGCTGAGGGCATTTGAGCTGCCCATCTTTGTGAAGAGATGTGTGCCGTGCAAAATTGTCAGCTTTCTGCTATCAATTCGATTGAGTTAAGATTTCTGCTGTCTGCTTTATAGCCTTTTCACAGATTTAAACTTACCTTTAGAAGTTGAGGTTTTCTTGTCAGCTCTCAGCATTTACAGACTTGGGTAGGTGAATGTAGAGAAACGCTTTCCTATTATCTTCTACTGAAAGCAGTAAATTTATATTTAAGATGCTGAATACCTAATTAAGTTAGAGGGCAAAAATAAAAGCACATACCAGCTTTGATTTATCAGTGAATGGAATATTTTCACATGATTTTATGTTCTGGTACAGAATTTTCATGCAGCTTTTTTCAGATGTATTCAGATCTTGCCACTGGCTTAATCTTGTTTTTAGTATGCAGTAAGATTTCAAAGCAGTTAGAGGAAAATTTATCCAGAAGAGCTCTAAAAAAGGAAAGACTTGGAAAGTAGAAGATTGAAGGGATCAGGGCGATGTGGACAGGAGTGACCTCATGGCCAACAGTCAGGAGAGAAGGAGACCACCAAGATTATGCACATAAATAAGGAAATGCCTTCAGGACAGAATGGTGGAGAGAGCTCTTGTAACTTTTCTGAATGGCTCCTTGCAGTGCCTATACACTAATACACATGAGGAGGAATTGAAACCCTGCATGCAGTTGCAGTGGGATCACAGAGACACAGTGGGATAGCTCATAGCTGGAGAGCTTGCAGATACGCACGGCCAGCACCATGGGAAGGACAGGCTGGATGGTCAATGTGACTGTTTCTATGAGAGGGCAGAAAGAATGTATGGAGCTTCACATTGCAGTAGAGGAATGGGAAGTCATTGGAGAGTTTATAGGCCAGGGTTTGCACACAGACCTACAAAGGCAACCTTTTGGGAGGATTTTATATACAGAGATATATCTAACTATACTCAATTTATTGTGCATTGATACAGTGAATGTCATCTTTCAAACGCTCCTTGAAGCTGTAGTTGACAAAAGAGAAGTTTAGTGCATATAGAATGGCTATGATTTCTTATACTTAATATTTTTTTAAATGTTTGCCATTGCTAAGTATATAGTAATAGTCTCTGAAATGAACTTCATCTTTAATACAAGTTTTAAGCTATGTTATTACAGTGCTTGGGAACCTAGCAATCGTTACAATCCAGAATCACATTTTTTTTAATATAGTGTTCTTATCTCCTGTTTTTTATATGGAGGTATCTATAGCAACTGGCAGGTGATCTTCTCAGAAAAAAAAAAAAAAAAGTGAATTAGGTATAATAAGATTCGGTCTCCTTTTCCGTGGAGAGACTAATGAGTATGCACCTGCCAGTGAGAGTTCAGACATCTGTTTTCACTGGCATTTTTAAATTGTTGAATTGTGATCACCAGACTTTTTTGATGTGTCTGACTTAGGTTTAAAATTTCTGTCCTTCAATTTTATAAGCTAAAAAAGTTGCAATGTATTGCTTGAGCTCCTTCAGCTTTATATTAGTCTGTTTTGATATTGGGGCGAATGATGGAAAAAGTGCAGGAAAGACTTTTTTTTGACTGTTGCTTGTTTAATATGTCATGTGGTTTTGATGTCTTATTTCTTTAAACAGAATGTTGATTTCTGTAATGTGGTTTGTGTCCTCCTGGTGTTGAATTTAATTCTAAGGTTTCTAACATCATCTGTTAAAGCTCAGTCTGTTGTGAAATAAACTGATTGTACTTGTGGTGGTGAGAACAGTGCTGATAAGGGACAAGATACAAATGAATGTGAACTCAAATATTTGGAAAGTTCAATAGATTGCTGGGAAGATACAGTTTTAAGGTATAAGGTAGTGGGATGAGAGTAAGAGGAAAAGAGGTAGACAATGTGGAGAATGATGGTGCCATAGCGAGTTGTCCTTTTTTGTGCATCTTTAATCCAACTTATTTTTTACTGCTGAATGACAGTGCTGTCAGAAGGCTAAATTTAATTTTTGATGGAGATGTGAGCTGGATGTGCACCTTCTAGGACATTTAACAGTGGCTTTCCAATTCATCACATGCATAGGGCCTTTCAGTGACTCCTAATGACTTCAAATAATCTTTGACTTTCAATAAAAATCCTGGGATCTACGTGAGTATAATTTGGATTATGGGGAAAATCTATAGTTCACAACAGATATCAATTGAATGGCTCTGTTTGCCACCTGGGCACAGTCCTGGGCAACCAGGTGGCCTCCAGCAGTCCCTTCCAACGTCAGCTATGCTCTGGTATTTGTATATAGGAACGAAATTAATTGCTCTTGACTGTTTAATCATATGTTAACTTGTATGTCAATTTGTAACTTGAAAAGGTTGGTTTTTAGATTTGAGGGAATTGGAAAAAATCATAGTGTTGGCAACTAATGTAGTGGGAAAATACTTTTTGAGAAAACAATTTCACTTTAAATACAGGCTATGTTTTTCATGGAAATGCCAGGTGATTCTCTCCTGCTCTCCTCTTTCTTGAGAGTGAATTTTAGGCAGTGTTAGCCAAGTGGATGAAGCTAAAAGTTGCCTAATCAAAATACCAGAGGTGTTATGAATAATAAGAGAACATATTTTTCCTGAATCATGGAACTGAGTGCCAGATGTTTCTAAGCTAAATGACTGAAAAGAACTATTTTACTTGTTTTTCTTCCTTGGCATTATGTTTTGTTCAGTGTTTTTTTTTTTTTTTTTTAGTAGAGTTACCTCATGCTTGACAGTGGGTGAAATTAAGCTCCCTTGGGGCTCGTCTGAGACCTTTAGACTCCTTTTCTGCAATGGATTGTTGGTGGAGAAATGCTTACTATGTATGAAATTTGGTTTTCAGATTATAAAAATCAAAAACTGTCTTCAGCTGCACTCCGTTAAATGTACTTCTTCCAGTTTTAATGATTTGTATTTAATTAAATTCAATAATAATATTCAATAATTAAATTCAATAATAAATTCAACTTTTGCTGTACTTTATCTTTTTTGAGTAATTTGGGTTTTTGGATTCAGTAATCATTTGGAACCGTTTGTCCCACTGTGCATATTTCTCCTCCCATTGCCTGAAAGTTGTCCGAGAATCACTGCCTTGTGCTTTGTTGAACCATATGGAGCGTAAGTGTCTTGGATATCCAGAAGCATTATTTGTAGATCTTCATGCTTGAGGACAGCGTTCTCTTGCCCTTGAGTCAGATCTACATAAAAACCTGTCTTTGTAAGTAAGCTGTTTCATAGGGTGAGTGATAATACATGGTATGGATTTCAGTCACTTTACCTATGTGCAGAATAAGGCCGGGAGTTACTGCAGCTATCTTATTAGGTGAGCAGATGTTTAAGAGAATGGTTTTGGTTTTTTTAATTTATTTTTAATTTATATTTTTTAGATTTTTTTTTTTCTTGAAAATACTCAGCATAATGTTAAGAAAACCCTGACTTCTATTTATTTCCTGTGTTATGAAGTTTTCTGAGCATGGTTCAGATGCCCTGAGGAAGAGAAATAGCATATTGTTAGGAAGCAGATTCTTAGGAGAGGCTTTACAAGAGAGAACCATGTTGTACTGTGTCCCTGAACACTTACAGGTTTGTGCTCAGCAGGTCAGAGAGACAGGAAGTGAGGTAGGAGAATCAAGCAGGTTAGAATGCTATTACTTTGCAAATGAGCTGGCCATAATGAAAGCTTACTCCTCTGGTATTCCAAAAAGTGGCCGGAAAGCCTCCCTTCAGCGTTACACTGTGAACGTCGGAATGAAGGTAGCACTGACTGCAATCACAGCTGGCAGATCCAACTAGTATGAAGGTTAGGTCATAAATTGATAAATATTTGTTTTATGAGAAAGATGTTGTAATTCTATTTGATGTTAATTGGAGAAGCAGCTGAAGCAAAGTACATTATTCTTGTGATTCTGTTTCAATCTCATGAGTTTTTTAAAGTAGCAATTGTGAAATGGTCTATTTACAAGATTTACATACAATTATGAAAACTTTGTGTTGGCTAGGGAAAACCTGCTTGCTGCAATCAGCTGCTTTTATTGTATTTGTCTTGCATTTGATTATGAATTTTCCTTATGCTTTTTCAGACTTTTTTCAGTTATTTAGACTAATAACTTCATTATAAAGATTTGAGTCCATCGTGCCTTCGTTTAAGCCAGTGAATTTTTGCCTTGAACCTTCTAAGTATTTTGTGGTTCATTTTTATTACTTTATTTCTGATGTTGAATGTCTGAAGTAAAAGCTCAGGCATCAGTTTACATACTCTAAAGTCACATTTTAATTTGAAGTGCATAATTTTGAGGGAGTATTTGTACTCAAAGAAATACTTGAGCTTCTCAGTTAGCAAAATGACCTTACTGCTTGGATGTTAACTTGAGCTGCAGCTTACCCTGGCTGTTGAGCATTTGCTCAACTGGAGACTTTCATGCTTTTTTTTTTATTATTACTACTCCTATGTGAAACTGCACGTAGTGCAGTTAATGTTTTAGAAGGCAACTTCTGGAGAAATTAAACATGAGTTCATCTCTTGCTGCATTACTGAAGTAAACCAGTGAAAGATACAGCTGCACAAAACTGGCCATACTGGAATGCAAGTAACGATGCCTGCAAAGACAGCTTGGTCTATTTCTGTTCAAGCTAATATTCATTTTGTTAACCTAGTTTGGGAGTGAATGACGAGTGTATTTGCAGCTGCAGGAGGTTTCATGTAATAAGCTGTTTTAACTGTAAGTATTTCTGTGCCCAGAGGGTGTGAGTATTGAGGTGGGGGTGGAATTGTGCATTAATTAACTATGTAGTAAAGGTATGTTCTGAGTCTGAATTTGCACAGTACACGCATCTAGTGCAGTTGCTGTTAGCTGAGCAATCACTTCCAGTTAGGATTACGAAGATCAGATATGCTGGGACTGTGATTTTTCTCCTTTGACAGCTGAGAGCTGGAAGATGCTCTGTTAGGTTGAGGTGTACTGGGGTCCTGGTGCATTGGGCGTTGTCTTTCCACCAGAGGGAGTTTAAACGCCGAGGAAATAGATGAGGGAACGCCCTTGTCTGATACATTCAGAGCTCTGCCACTGATGAGCAGAAAGTATTGCTTTTTGGCAGCTTGTGTCAGGAGTGAGATTTAATTTCACATAATGAGTAAGGAATGCTGATTTTGAATAAATAAATCTTTGTTTCCTCTTTGGCTTTTTACCTTTCAGTAGGCTTTATACGTGCTAAAGCTTAGTGGCCATGATGTGGAAAATATGAAAAAAATTATACAATCTCTTGAGCACGCATAGGGTTGTACTGAAATGAGTGCTTAAAAGAATTATTCTAGAAGGAGCAACACAAAATAACTGAAAATAATCCTTTACATGAAACTAATTATTTTGAATCAAATGTCTTTAAATTCTTACCACAAATAGCTAATTATTTAGATCTAAGCCACACATAGCTTTATATAATAGCTATCTGTGAAAGAGATAGTAGGATGTTACTTACTAGATACTACTCCCCAAACGAAAGGCATTATAATGAAGTGGTTAAGTGAATGCAGACTTAATTGTAAAAACAGCTTGCATTTAAGCAATAGTTACAGAGCTGTCTCTTCTGCAACTTAATTGTGCACTGCTTCTTAGTGCTATGTAAAATGCTTGATTTATTTTATGATCCATTACACAGGATTTCCATTTCGGGCCTTAAATCTTGCCCTGTAAAAGCATTCCTGGACTGTAGCTCATGCCATGATTTCAGTAAGGGCATCTCTAACAGACAACTTCCAAACAGCTTAACTGGGCTTCAGTCTCAGATGCTTGCTGTACATCTGTGTAGTTTGTGCTCTGACCTTTGTATGACAGTATGAGGGAGACCTGTCTTAGTCAAATAGTACAACTGTAGTAGTGCCTTCTACAATCAATTTCTTCAAATATATATGTTTAATATATATTTTGTGTGTAGTTGTTAAACTGAAGTACTAAGCTTTGATACCTGAGATAAGCTCTTAGGTTATCCATTACTTGGAATTTAGTACAGCGATGATTGGATGCATATCTTTACATCTTATCAGTTGTAAGAAGTATAATTAACTGCTATTTTCAGAAAAAAAATTAGCTTCACTTAAGGTTCAAACTTAAAGTAGAAATACATGCTTTGAACACACTGGGGGAAGTTGATTTATATGCTTACTGAAGGAAAGAATCTTTGGTTTGTATCCAAGTACGTAGAAGTCTAAGGGGAACTGAAGAACATGCATTCATCTCCAAACCTTTGGAATCCAAGGCTTTCTTCTTGCACTTGTGTATGGATATTACTAGACTGTGAAATGAATCTGCAAATGTAGACAGTGTGGTAAAACTGTCATCCTAATTTTTTGCCCTTACTTTGATCTTAAACCTGAAGGTGCTGGCTCATTTTTCTGGGAAGAATGAGTGTTCAGTATAGCATTTTTTGACATGCAGGACAAAAAGCCATGCTTGAAGTGTCACTGGCTTTGCAAGTTGGTCCCTACATTAGCTGGAAAAGCCTAAGTGACCACTTACAGTGTTGAACCTCTTTGTGTAGGTACTATTCTGCCAACAGGTTGGTCAGAAATTGAGTGTTCAGAGAAGCCTTCGCACTCTGGTCTGCATAAACTCGTACAGTTTTCTAACACTGATGTAGCAACTGTATTAAAGGCATTCTGCATCTAATATTGAACGAGTTCTTGACCTCTTGTGTGTTCTGGCATGGACAAGGTAGCATTTGTAAGTGTTAAGCAGGCTAGCAGTAGGCCATCTGCACTTCGTGATGGGCGTTCTGTAAAAAGCTGAGATAATATCTGACCCAACATCAAGGGGTTAAGCGTTATAAATCAAACATGCTGTGGGAGCTCTATTATTATTTTTCTTGTTATTGTTGGAATTCTCTCCAATCAAGTTAAGTGACAATACTGGAAAGGATATTTGATCCTATAAAAGGTAATTTTTATCTGTTTGCTCTGGGTGAAGCAAACTTTTGTTCACGGCATCTGGAATAAGTTATTCTATGAGCTTGTCTAAATTTGCTAAAACGTTCTTGACTCTTACAGGATGAGACTATCATGTTCAGTGTCTATTTAAATCAGCAGATTAAAAATGACAGATATTACCTTTTCTTTATAAAGAATATTTTGTATGTCTTGTAGCTGTGTCCTGCTAATCAAATTTTAAATTATTTGGGGACTCAACTGCCAGCTGGATTTTTTTATTAATATTTCAGTTTATTTGTGTATAAATAATAGCTATCTGATTCTATCAAATCAACTTTTATAATTATTCTCAACTCATCAGGAGTTATTTTGAGACCATTTTACAGCCATTTTGTTGAATTGTTTTTGATAAGGTGGCAGGGCTAAGAAATGTTGGTAGTGAGGCTAAAACTTGTATTTGAAAAATGTGAGTGAGAATAAGAAGAGAAATCTGATTTTGTGCAATTTATTGAGACTGTTTAGGTCATGAGTTTTCCTTTTATGGAAACTAAGAAAAAAACACTTAAGAGGGACACTTTATTCAGTTAATAATTGAGTAAGAATGTGTTGCTGTAGGTTAGTAAACATGACCAGGAAGAATATTTAAGCTGTAGTGTCAGTACTTCCAAAAGGAGCACTGTTTTGTAGAACCGTAGGTTGGAAGGAACCTTAGAGACTATTTTCCAACCACCCAGCCATGGGCCGGGGTTGCCTCCCACTTATCTGTCTGCCTAGGGACCCATCCAACCTGGCCTTTCAACAGTTTTAATGATTGGGTTAAGTCAACCATTCATCACTAGAGAAGTGAATAAAAATAAAAATTGACTATTTCTTTTTATTGGCAGTGCTAATTTTATGTGATCTCTTTATTCTCTACTGCTCTTACTACTTTTTACTGCATTTTACACCTCTCTCTATGTTGTGCTGGGGCTTTCTAGCACACTAGAGTCAGATCCACTCAGACTCCGCTTACTTTCAGTCATGTCTTTTCTCCTGGCTGACTCATTGTCAATCACCTCCAAATGGTGATGTTCCCAAACAGGGTGCCTGGTGATAGGAACTTAAAAGGACTAGCTGTCACAGTCAAATTTTGAAGAATCTTTGAGGATCCCTCATCTGTTCTGTGAATGCTTATATTCTCTACCATATTGTATAATCAATGAATATAAAGATGTTACAATTACGAAATAAACAAGAAAGTTTGGCAAAGCAGATAATAATATCAAAAAGAGAATATATATAAAGCTTACCTGCATCCTGGGCTCACTGTAAAACTCCAGAGGAGGGATCTCCAGAAGAGATCCTTTCCTGCTACTAATCAGCTCTTAAATGGGTCTAGGAGAGGTGGAGCCAGGCTCCACCCCTTCCGGCAGCACAGGTGAATTGCCTGATTGCTCGCCTCAGGTAACCAATCAGAGGTTCAGGCTGTGATTCAGCAGTTCCCATACACACGTAGAATAGAGGTGCTAGGATAGGCTGGTAATACTTTGTGCTGATCTTCATTTTTTCTACAGCATTCTTCTGGCAGGCTGGAAGGAAAGTTTTGACTTACTGTAAAAAGCAAAAGGTGTCTGTATTTCTGGAAGCCAAGAAAGAAGGGTATGCTAAGAATGTGGGAAGATAAGATAGATGGTTTCATATTACTGTGGGTTGCCTTTAAGGTTCATTTTGTGTATATGCACAGTTCATGTGCAGACATTATAATTTATCTTGAAGTAAACATCGCTTTTTTGAATCTTGGTAAATCTTCAAGAAAACTTTAGACTTAGCCTTGGAGCATCTGAAAATTACAGTAAGAAAGTCAGTGTTACAGTTCCTTAGGGACTATAAATAAATTTTATGATTGTCACTTCCAGAGGAAGTGAACAAGGTTTTATTTCTAAGTTTATTCTACTAAATCTTACTTTAGCTTAATATCTAGGTAGGAATCCAGAAGAGGAAAGAGTAATACTGAACAGTATAGGAATTAGCATGATAATGAAATAGCAAAGACATGGTGCAATGAAGTTGGAAAAAACTACATTTTTCAGAACACATTCATAAGTTTGTATGCATGCTTTCCCACTCCCAACACCTGAAAGGTCTAAGCATAGTCAGGAGAAATGCTGTCTCGAGCACTCATTGCAATCACAGCATCATCTAAGTTGGAAAAGACATGCAGGATTATAAAGTCCAACCAAAAACCTGACCTACTGAATCCCATCACTAAATTGCATCTTTCCCTTCCCTGAATTTGGATTATGGTATTCAGTGTAATGATTAACATGGCTGGGTTACATTTCAAAATAATTCTTTAAAGTGAAAATGGTATAATATAATGTAATTAAAAACTTTAAAGAAATATTCTTTTTTCCCTTCAGGAAAACAAAGAAATAGACTGGAGCCTATGGATACCATATTTGTTAAACAAGTGAAAGAAGGTGGACCTGCTTTTGAAGCTGGACTGTGCACAGGTACTGTTCTTCTGATAATACTGATAGGATGTTTGTATACATGATATAAAAATACAATTCAAGCTTCTATATGTAGTTCTGTATTTTATTAAACCTTTTTTCATTAGGAAGTTTATAACCTCTCTCGTTGAAATTGTCATCCAGGGATTTTTGTCATAAAAGCACCACTGTGTACTTTCAGGTGGTGCTACATAAAATGTATTAAGTCATAAAAGTCTAAATACTCTTGTTTATTATTTTAAGGCTACAAACAATTATGAAAAATAAAATGACATGGTAACCTCCTTTTTCTTGTGCTTTATTACCCATTGATATTAGCAAAGCATTCAGGTTTTTGTCCTTCAAATTACTATGCTATACTGTCCTTTAAATGAAATAATATCCCAAATCTATCTTGTATGAGATTGTGTTCAATTGTTTAATCTGTAGTCTCTGGATCAGGCAGGAGGTTTTTTTCTGAAGTGCCGGGTATTTTTTAGCATCTTTATTAAATATTGGAGGAATAAAGCTATGTTAGAAGGGAAGCTCTTAAAATCATATAAGCTATGTAGATGGATTCTTTTACAAACACGGATTTCTATTCTGTAAGGCAAAACGTGATTCCTGTGAAAGGATTGTGTTTGTGTAGACAGTGAAGTGTCTGCATTTTCTTTTGAAAGCAGTTGTGTGCTGGCACTTGTCTGTATTAGAGTAATTTCTGTACGTTTCTTCCTGAAGAAATAAAAAATATTGTAGGATGATCTGCAGTTTAAAAACAATTATAGATGCTTCTTTACAGCATATGCTATATTTTTCTTTTTTAACTTCTCCTTAAGTGGTTATTGAGGAAAGGGTTATGTTGGCATTATTTTAAGGCTATTATATAATGAAATGTTTTGGCTTGATAAAATGCAGCGTATGTTGAAGTTGTGCAGAGAAGCCATGTTAATTTCTACTCTGTTCAGTGTTTGCCAAACTAAAGAGATTGAATCTGTAAGGTTTTTGTGTTTGTTTTTAATTTTTAGACATAGAAGAGATCTTAAGAATCCAGAATGAAGAACAAAAAATACATGCAAAGATATATTTTTAATCTACTGGAATATTCTTTTTGGAAACACTGCAGATAGTCATTATATCTAATTAGGTCATGCTACTACTTCATGTTTATATCTTGAAATATAACAGTATATTTCAACCTCTGTATTGAAATTACATTTTAAAGCACTCAGAGAGTGAACAGCAGGGTAGACTGCTTTACTTCTGATACAGACACTAAGTATTTATTTTGTAGAATCAATTGTATTTGCATTTTGGCTTTGTTTTATAGTCACAATAATGGAAAAAAGAAGCTCAGATATCTCATATTAGGCAGTCACATTCACCGTCATTACTGTAAGGTCTTTGTAATTACTTTGTAATACTAGCAGTCCTAACCCAAAGTTCATTACCCAGAATCAGTAAGCTGTCTTTCAGGAGCTTACCTGGCTGCTATTCAACAGAAAGCTTGGTCCACTCTCATAAATTTAAAGAAGAGTGTATCTTAAATGCAAGACAATCCATTTTGAGTATTTTTGAATGCTCTTGTAAAGTTATCTTGGCTAGAGTTAGAGACATCATACTGACATATCTAACATCTGACGTATTTCATTAAAGAGAATGTATTGTTGTGTTCCAAGCATAAATATTTTAGATATTTATTGAAATGCAGACAACTGAAATAGATTCGCACCTCCCGTGTCTTGGTCTGAATGCCATGACTTATATTAGGCAAGAATATCAAGGACTAAAATGTATTCAGAAAAGGAGATATTGTAATGTGTTCAGATTAAATACCTCGATCAAAAGTATTTAATGGACCACTAAATTGATAATAGAAATATTATTTAGGTAAAAGCCTTAATGCTTTTTTACTCTGTTTTGCAATACAGTCTCAGGCCTTCCTCTAGATGTGAACCTGAAACTGAGCAAAGTTGTTTTCTTCAGAGTTGGCTGCAACTGCTGCTTTCAAGTAGCCAGTTATGCAGTGTGGTCCCACTTGAAGGTTTTTTGGCAGGTTCATGTTCTGGTTCATTAGATGCATGCTTTCAGTTTCACTGTTGTATTTCTTTGAAAAATAAAAACCACACAAAAATAGGTAAGATAATATGACCTACTTGCAAAGAATTCCTAATTGCGTTTTTCTGTGGGAATACTGAGTAAAAGATCTACATTTGTGGACAAGTTCTGGAACAACCTGGAAAAAAGCCAGTTTTAAGTTCCAGAGAAGAATCTGATGTATTCTGTGGAAGGCTTGCCATATGACCTGAAAGGACAGAGTTTAGAGAGATAACCACAGCATTTCATTTTTCTACAACATTTTGGAAGGATTTACTTCTGTGTGATGTCAAGTATTTCAAAATTAACTTTGTTTTAATGAAGGATGGTTAACTTCTCAGCCTAATTATTTAGTGTGACTGTATGTGTGCAGCACAGGCGTAGGGTTTACCATACATTGCAGGTGCCTAGCAATCCATGTGACTGATAGTAGTTGTTAACTGTTCGCATAATGGCCTGGGTTGGAAGGGACCTCAAAGATAATCTACTTCCAACCCCCTGCCACCGGTAGGGTTGTTGACTGCTAGATCAAGCACTTACACTACAACAAGGGTCTTCCTACTTAAGTTCTTAAGAATCACATTCACTCAACGTTACCTCACGTTTCTCCCTGTCAAAACAAAGAAGAAAAGATTTTCATTTTACCATGAACAAATGAGCCTGCATTTATGACATGGTTGTGTTCTTTCTATCCTTGATTTCCTCAAGTTCTCTGTATGGAGAATGGAGGAAGCCTGAGCACAGTTTTCCAAACTGGCTGCAGATATGAAACACCATTGTGTTTCCACACAATGCAGTGTGGTTGTGAACACATGTTCTTCATGCAGAGATGTAATTTTGTTGTGGCACTGCTGTCTACCCTAAAAAGTTCCACTTTGTGCCTCCAAACATACGAGTATTTGGTAGCTTTGGACCGCAGAGTACTCTGTATTATAAAGCAGCCTACTTGCAGTGACTTGGTCTCAATATATAAAACAATGAGACAGAATTACTGAACTTCCTTTGTTCTTATGTAAACAGGGGGGTCTGATTAATGTTTATAAATATCTGAAGGGAGGTGGGAGGCAAATGGATGTGGCCAGAGTTTTCTCTGTGGTGTGTAGTGATAGGACAAGGAGCAGTGACCTAAAACTTGAACTTAGGAAGTTCCATACAAACATGGGGAAGAACTTCTTTACGGAAAGGGTGATGGAACAACTTGCCCAGGGAGGTTGTGGAGTCTCCTTCTATGGAGATTCTCAAGATTCATCTGGATGCCTACTCGTGTTGGGAACCTGTTTTAGCAGGGGGATTGGACTCTATGATCTTTTGAGGTCCTTTACAACCCCTGCAATTCTGTGATTCTGTGATCTCCAGACTAGCAGAGCTGTGTTCCCTTCATAGCTTACAAAGTAAATGAATGAACTAAGGGAGGTCTTGAAGGTGAAGAAGAGAATGATAACCAACAAATAAAGTGGCACGCAAACTTTTATGAAATGGAAAATATTACACCTGCTTAGTTTCCTGATGTTATATTATCACCTAATTAAAAGCAGTTGGCAGATCCATGTGGATTGATACATTTGAAAATTCCTGGAGTCCATTTAGGGAATCTTCACAGAGCGCACGTGTTTGGAACACTACTGCCACTGAGCCAGGATGAGTCTTCAGACTGAGCTGTTTTTCCTTTTGATTCGATCACATCAAAAGGACACAAAGGACTTTCAGTTTTAAAGTGGTGTTGGAAAAAGCCATTCCCTTTGGCTAACTTCGCATGGGTCCTTTTTTTCAGTTCTTTTTTCTCCAGCAGCCTTCTAAAACTCTGCAGGCCTGTAATCCTTTTAGGGACCATTTTCTCCTCATTAGTAAATTCAAGATACTTCTGTTCTTCTGATCAGAGATGACATCTCTGTTTTTGTTGAAGGAGAAGAATGGGTTTTTCATCAAAAGCTGAAAATAGCTCACAAGGCAAAGTTTTTCGTGTCTTCTCAGCGATATATTTGCCTCTTATGATGAGATTAAAGTTCTGAATGAGGGAAGTGCAACAAACTGTTTGGAGAAATCTGATAAAAGTAATATTAGTTCTAAAGGCTGATCAGCATGGATAAGAAATATCCCATTACCCTGTTGTCCAAGAGATGGTAATGTCTTGGAAACAGCTTGGATTATTTTGATGAAGTAGAGACCTGGAGCATCTTTCAAACTACTTTCTGTTTTTGTCAGAAGGAAGAAGTATAGAATGATAGTACTTGCTGATAATAAAGGAGGAGCATACAGTTATTTCTGGGAGCGTTCTGAATTAATGTTCAATTTTGTTTGGAATGAAATACCTACTTAAGATCTGCTGGAGAATTAGGCATATTTCAGTATGTAGTGTCAGACATCTGAAGCTTTATTTTGAAGACTGGATGCTTAAGTGAGCCCATGATACAGCTTATGCCTGCTTCTTGTTTTCTTTTGTGACATTCTGGGTGACTTAATTGGAAGTTTAGAACTGAACATGTTCCATGAAAAGTCTTGGTACTATACATCCTGTATATGTTTACAAGTAATTTTATTGCACATCTTTAATTTTCTTCCTCTCGTGTTCTTTATTGTGACATACAGAAATACAAAATGAAAAGGAGGTGAAAAAAGTCTAGACAAGTTGATTAATTGATGATATAATTTTGGTTTTTACAGGTGACAGAATTATAAAAGTCAATGGAGAAAGTGTTATTGGAAAGACATATTCTCAAGTCATTGCTTTAATACAGAACAGGTAAGATCCTACTTTCCTGTTGTGTCATACTTGTTCTTTGTTGTAAGCAGGAAATCACTGCTTGCAGTGGTTCTTACTAAGTCATCGTATCATTTTCCATAGTGTACATTCAGTCTTTGTTTCCCTGTATTTTCTGAATACTGGCAAAGGTTTGAGAATGGGTGTGCTCTGTTGTGCCAGTCTATTTATGTCAGTACTTGTCCCCTGTAAGCAAATCACACTGAGTGCTCTAGAGGAAAGTTGTATAAACTTCAAATAGGTTTATAAGGGCTGCGTAAACACGCACATGTTTTTGCTTAAATTGAAATGAGGAAAATCTACTTTGTTTCAAAGGACTGATAACTAGAGGTCAGCATACCTGGTAAGAGAAAAAATGTTATGCTAGTGCATACCTGCAAAACATCTGCAGCACATCTCAGCTTCCTTTTTATTGCAGCAAGTTACAAACCTTGCACAAAGTTGAGAAATTTCATTATTTATTGCTCTTGCAACTCACAGGGGCTTGCTATATCAACGTCTGTACACAAATCCAGATTCAAACCACTTTCATATCTAAAATCTGTCTCCACTTTTTCTGTTTTCTTGGTGTCAATTTCTGTTCAATAGGAACAAGTTTCCAATGCAGTCATATTATATGGAAAGAAGATGTATTATGATGAGCATGGAAAAATATTTTCTAAATAAATGTTGCATACCCCAGTCCCTCTTTAGTGAATCTTCATGCATTAATACTTAATTTTGCTTACAGATAGCAGTAGGAGAAATAAGGTCCTCACATTCCTAATTTAGTATAGATTTTTATTCAAGATATCACACAGAATGTGCATGTCTGAGGCTTCTGAAATGGCAAAGGTCTAGGTGAAAGTATACTGAAATGTTCAGTGTCATTAGTATTTTTAGTGCAAGAGCTGGAAAGATGGAATCTGTCTTCTTCATAACCTTTACAAAAGATTGGAGGTGACACTAATCGTGAATCATTTTTTCATTTTGTTTTTGTAAAAACATTAATATTGTACATTGTACAATTTGTACAATGTAAAAACATTAATATTGTCTTAGTGTATATCTAAGACACAGAGATAATTGTTTGCTTTGAATGATGTACCTGTTGGACATGTAATGAAATCTGTCACGTATCTTCCAGTGTTATAACAAGACAGATTCTGAACTCCTGATCTGCCTGTGAATAAAGATTTCTTTAGACCCATTAGTGTAAGTAATGAACTGTACCTCACCAGAGTGCATTCCCTGCACTGTCAGTGATTATCAACTGCAACTAGAATTGGTACAGCATGCTGCAGAATCTATCTTCCTGATTTCCACAAATGTAGAGAAGATAAAGATATTATTGTTAATTAAGAAATGAGGTTATTTATTTACCTGAGTTGAGGCATACGTTTACATCATTAATTTGGTGGCTTTCTACAAGGAGATTGATGGATAAAGGAAGAGCAACCAATGTCATTTACCTGGCCTTGTGCAAAGCAGGTGATACTGTCCCAGACAGCACCCTTGTCTATGAAACAGAAAGACGAATCTGACAGTTGGACCACTTGCTGGATAAAGAATTGTCTGGATGGTTGCACTGAACGTGTTGCAGTCAGCATCTGAATGTTGAGGTGGAGACCAGTGAGCAATGTCCCTTGGCTTATGCTTTGAGACCATTGCCATTTAACGTTCGGTGGGATTGAGACATGCTCAGCAAGTTTGCAGGTGACATCAGACTGTGTGGTGCAGCTGACGTGCTGGAGGGAAGGGATATCATTCAGAGGGACCTTGACTTCCCATGCCGTTCAACAAGGCCAAATACAAGATCTTAGGAGTGTCGGTAGATGAAAAATACGAGCCAGCAATGCGTGTGCTTGCAGCCCAGAAAGCAAGCTTATCCTGGGCCACATCAAAAGAAGCATGACAGAAGGTCAAGGGAGGTGATTGTCTCGCCCTACTCTGCCCTTATGAGACCCTCACAGCAGTACTGCATTCTGCTCTGGGGCCCCCAGCATGAGGAGCACAGGGACCTGTTGGAGCAAGTCCAGAGGAGGCCATGAGAATGTTCAAAGGGCCAGAGCACCTCTCCTGTGAAAAAAAACTGAGGGAAATATGGTTGTTCAGCTTGAAGAAGAAAAGGGACCTTCCAGTACATAAAAAGGCCTACTAGAAAGCTGGAGAGAGACTCTTTATCAGCAAGTACAGTGACAGGACAAGGGTTAATGGCTTCAGAGTAAAAGAGGGTAGATTTAGATTAGATATTAAGCAGGAAATCTTCACCGTAAGGATGGTGACACCCTGGGACAGGTTGCCCAGAGAAGCTGCGGATGCCCGATCCTTGGAAGTGTTCCAGTGGCCAGGTTGGTTTGAGCTTTGGGTAGCATGCTCTTGTGAGAGGTATCCCCTGCCTGTGGCAGGTGGGTTGGAACTTAAAAGATCTTTAACATCCCTTCCAAACCAAACTGTTCTGTGATTCTATTGTAAAATCATAGCAAAAGATCATGTCTGTTTATGAAGTTGTTTTTTTGTGTTGTTTTTTTTAATGGAAAATATAACCATTCAGAAATTTTCAACCGAACGTCTTAATTAACAGATGAATACCATAAAAATAGCTTGGATTCCAAAACTAGTCAGGTGCATCTTCCTTGTAGCTTAAAGGCAGTCATGGCTGTTTGTGACAGTTTCTTATATGATTAAAGAATGAACTTGCTCTTTCTTTACTGGAAAACAGTTTGGATCTCTGAGCAGTTTGTTCTGCATGTCAAGATTTTATTTCTTGTGGTGCTAGTACCATTCTGTGGTAAGTGAAATTACTGTACCTTGTGCATATCTTGCTTTAGCATACCATTCTTGGCATCCTGGATCAAACTGATAGTCTGTTTATGTCAGTATTCTCTCAAAATTATTCAGTAATGGATTCTTGGTAGAAGAGCATGAAAACATTGGAATATAGCATGTTTGGTCCTGTGTCTATCCAGTGTAGGTTTTTGCTGAGACAAAGATTTTATCTGCATCACTTGATTTAATGGGCCTCGATAGGTTGATCTCGCATAAGTTCACTTTTGAATATATTCAAAGTCTTGATGTTAGAATCACCTATTTCATCATTGCAGCTCTGGTTTGCGTCTTAGCTAGTTTTCCATCCGTCACTTCGTAGTTTCTTTAGTAGGTTTTGTGCAGGAGACTTGCTGGAAAGCCTTTTGAAGGACTGAGTTGTTGGCTGGGATCTCCTTTATTCATGACTAAAACCAGTTTCATTTATAATCTGTATGGTGTGATGATTTTCTAGACATTTTAATTGCAGTATTTTTAATTAATATTTTTAATTACATTCTCAAACATTGCCAACTGTGAATGCTTGTTCTTTCATACAGGTATCATCTTCAGAGTGCTTTATGTGAGAGTACAATGTATATTATCTTCTGCAACCTCTGAAGAGTTCTCCTCACTCACTGTTCAGTAGTGAAAATCAGCTTAGGCTCCCTGGTTTTTGAATCAGATTGCTTTTGCAACTTTATTTCCATAGCGGTTCACTGTTTTTCTGGAAAGCAGTTCAATTGTAGATATTTGTTCTCATCATAGAATGTTGCAGATTTCAGAACTTAGTCAGCTTCTTCATGCACCAGGATGGATAATGTTAGCACTGCAGTTTTTTCTCTATTTTAATACCCATGTTTTTGGTTTTGTTTTGGAAGCAAATAGCAATAATTTGGAAATAACCAGCCTTTTGTTTCAGTGCTCCTGCCCGAACAGCACTGGTAGTTTGGTTACTGAAGAGCTGTTTCTCTCAGGAGTGTTTTAAGGAAACACAGTGGTATGTTTTTGTGGCTTGCAAGTCGTTTTCTTGAGACAGGGATGTTTATGTAGTTTAATACAACTTCACCTTTAACTAGCACAAGCAGGCCCCTGGTGTGCTGGGGAGCTGGCAGGCCCAGACAGCGGAGTGTGCTTTGATTCTTCCAAAACTCTGTCTTCCAGATGTTTATTTTCAGATATCTTATCAAGGTGAACAGATGTTTCTATGTGTCTTACATTAACAGCTGCTGGCTGTTAAGGTTTTGTAAATGCAGAGAAAATGCAGGTCTTGGAGAAGCCTGAGATTCTGTCATCAGCAGGATGGAGATGTGCCTGATGGATGCTGCTCACTGAGCAAGGGCTGTGGACATCAACAATACTGTGTGCTCCATTTTGTTGAGAATTGGGATAGCTGGACTTGATGATCTTGAAGGTCTTTTCTAACTTAAATGATTCTGTGATTCTTTGCTGGGTTCATACAAATGTGTTTTGATGTTGAAATGAAGGCTTCCTATAAATTCCAGTGAAATTGATGGATTGACTTGAATTCAAGCATGTTTTGTATTGTTCTTGGAAAGTTTTATTTTCAAGCTGTGAAGGACATTATTTGTTTTCCTCTGGTTGGAGATGATGAAGTTAAGCTTGCACTGATTACTTCCTCTGGATAACGAATGGCACACCTCAAAAGAGTTTCTAGAAAGAATCGTTTCCTTTAAAGATTAGTTGGAAGATCACTGTGAAGTCTAGGTTTCCTGGTCTTTGCATTTGATTGTTAGTTTGGTTCATTAAGAATTTATTCTCATCTGTTTATATAATCAGCTTGGAGATGTGCAGATTACTAATGTAAACTCCATAAATTATTTATGGTTCCATTTAGAAACAAACCAAAAAACACGTACTGATTGCCAACTGTTTCTTCGTTGGTGCTTTTGTTCTGGTTTCTTTTTGCAAACCCATCTTGAAAATGCTGCTTATTCAGAAACATACAGCTTAGCAATTGAATTTGTTGCATTACTCCAAAAGAACTCATGAGAATAGTTACCATGATGACAGCCCATCATAGTGCTTTAGTTTGATTCCTCCAAGTCAAGTTTAAATTTTGCTCAGAAGTGTAATGCAAATAATTTGCATGATAGATGTCCCTGAGAATTCATAATACTGTATGTAATGTTTTAGTGTAAGCTGATGCTTACTTTGTGTCATGTTTTTAATTCATGTTTTGTTCATTATGTGTATGCATGTTGTAGTACAATAACTGAAAACTGTTGCTTAATATACTTATTTCCGATGCTAGAATTGAAAAACACTGAGTGCTCTGAAAAATATATAGAGCAGAAAGACCCAGATTGTCTCCAGAGGGTTCTGTGGGCAAACTGGAGTGGGCTGGTTAAACAGTAATTTGAATAATTTATAAAACATTCTTCCTGAACGGAACCTCTTTCTTCTTTCAGAAGTTTAAGGCCAAAGAAGATGTTAAGCTTTTAATCCTTTTTTAATACGTATATTTTTTGAACAACGTAATATATTTGTATAAAACAATTGTTCTGTGTTGAATTGTAAGTAGGAGAATTTCATTTATGTAAATAAATTTAAAGATGAGCAATGCTGTATATCATACCATTAATTTCCAAAGTTTATCTTGATTGTTATCCTCATTGCAGCCTTTCAATACCTAAAGGGAGCCTACAAACAGGAGGGGAATCAACTCTTTGAAAGGGTAGATAACAAGGGGAAATGGTTTTAAGTTGAGGGAAGGGAGATTTAGGTTGGATGTCAGGGGAAATTCTTTACAGAGAGAGTGGTGAGGTGCTGGGACAGGCTGCCCAGAGAGGTTGTGGATGCCCCGTCCCTGGAGGTGTTCAAGGCCAGATTGGATGGGGCCCTGGGCAGCCTGGTCTAGCATTAAATGTGGAGGTTGGTGGCCCTGCATGTGGCAGGGGGGTTGGAGATTCGTGATCCTTGAGGTCCCTTCCAACCCTGGCCGTTCTGTGATTCTGTGATCTTGCAAATAAGCACTGATGAATAAGTTGTCTGTTAGGATTTAAGAATAAATGTAAGCATCTGCTATCCATGCTTAGGAATGGAACTCAAACACTTCTTAGATACTGTAGCTTTGGGCATTTCCTTCTATTACTTACCACTGTGTATAATTACTATTATTATTTCAGTTCTACAGCTAGAAAATAATTTAACACCCATACTTCATGTGATAGTCTCTCCTGATGGCGCTACTGGCAAAGAATCATTAAACATAGTTTTGCTTTTTATGTCTGCAGTCAAAATGGGAACTGCTTTTGTAAATGCACATGGAAAATATAGGTCAATATTTTTATTTGTCTTAAAATTCAGTATTCGGAAAAACTCCAAAAACATTTATTGAAGATTTATTTTTCTTAGCTGTGCATTGATCTAAAAGGAAAAAGTGTTAACCTCTCACTGATGATCTTTGGTTTCAAACCTAAATTAATTTGTGCTTTTTAGAGAACACTTCTTACAAGACGAATAATGGATTGAGAGTATTGTGAAACCTAATACCCTTACTCTGCTATTTTGGAATGCAGCCTTGTGTCTGTGGCCAGTAACAACTGGAAGAGGAACCGCAGATGAAAACATTTTTCATGTGTGAAAGCATAATAAATCACATTTTAGATTTTTGAGATGACAACTTTCAGTTCTGCAGGAATAAGAAATAGAGATCTTTTCCAGTGCTATCATAGGCTGTCTTGTATGTTCTGAAGTGAGTGACTAGTCTCTGTGCTGCTTCTGTCTTTTCTCAGCACTGCTCAGTACAGATAAGCTCAGTCTTAGTCTGATCTGTCCAGTTAGATTATTTTCTTTTGGTACTTGTGCTGATAACTAGCCTACTTTTTTTTTTTTTTTTTTAATATCCTTTCTTTTTTCTGGGATTTTTGAATGTGAGATTATTAGATATCACATAATCTCTTTGTTTTCTGTTTTGTGAGTCTAGTTAAAACAATCTGTACCAATCGGTCCATCTCATAGCCCTTCTCTGGACCTGTTCTAGTTCACATTTAATCGAAGTGTTACATTAACTCAGATGACATAATAATGAATTCAGCTGTTCTTTATGCAGTGTTTTGAGTATATTCTTCTTTCTTGCTCATGAAAAGACTTTGCTCTGATATGTGCTAGGTGTAGATTTCACTGCTTTGCAGTATTTGACTCTGAATAACCATTAATTAATTTTATATTCAGTGCCCTGATTTTGCCTGTATTTAAATTATGTATATTGAATGGTACAGGTGCCGGGATCTCTAATTTATCACTTCTTATAAAGTGCTGCTTTTGGTTTCAGCAGTTCATACTGGCAATCTCAGCACTTGCAAAACCATATGTTCTTCACCTGTTTCTCAGATGTCATTTGACTAAGTATGTTTAGGTTGATTCTGGTAGGGGGTCAGTGCTTGTCTTACTATTGCCTGACATTTCATGTAATTTCATTATGATATTTCCCCAGCAAAAGGTAAATTTTACTCGTGCTGAAAGATGTTACCTTGTTTTGTCTGAGAAGCTCCAATCAACTAATACACATCAGGACTATAAGTAATGAAACAAAACTCATGAAGTATATTGGCTTAACGTACCGGTTTTAGAGAGAATGCAGATGTACTCTTCAGGTAGATTTCTGTTCTGCTGTTATTTGCTGGGACTCTGATGGAAGTTAATTGATCATCTTCATAGTATGAATTGAAAATATTTTCCAAAAGTTGACATGTGATATTTTTTTTGTTTCAGTGACAGCATGTTGGAACTTAGTGTTATGCCAAAAGACGAGGACATCCTTCAATTGGTATGTTTATGAGGCTTACGTTCAGATGTACGCTGACTAAAGGAAAATAAAGTTTTGCTATTGATTTTGAAGTCTTTGAACTGTGATAGTAGCAAGTAATTAAAGTGTTAATATTTAGTTGTTTTGACACTCACTAGATGTTCTCCTACTTCTTTGCCACCTCTGAAATTTCAGAGGAATCCAAAGCTATAGGAGAATGCCTGCTTCATATGATATTTTAGTATCTTGTTTAGAAGAGAAGATAATCTTAAAATAATGTTTATATTTTTATTTAATTGTCTTCAGTTCCTTATGTTAGAATTTATTAATTGGGTCAGTTTCTTTAACTAGCATTTCTAATTGTAAAGAAACTGAGAATCATTACTAAATTTGAATTAATAAATTAGCATATAGAGCTTAAAATTAGTTTTTATTAATAACTCACTAATTTTTAGTAGATTTATGTAAAAAAAATAAAAAAGCAATGTGATGATTGCCCTGAAGTGATTACCAATTTTTAAAATTGTAACTGGTGTGAATATTTTGTTATACTAGTGAACCTATGTTTCAAATTTAAAGTGATGTCCTGCTATAGGTGAGGTAATTCAGCTTCCATGTAGTGTCTCTAAGTTCAAAAGAGCTGGAAATGAAATACTGTATGTAAATGTGTATTCTGAATAATTGAAGGAACACTCAACGTATTGGCGTTTATTTTATTTTATAATTGGAAATAGAGGAAGGGACATGACAGAGAGCAAGGTAGATTTCGTGGTTAGCAGTCAGAAAACTGTTTTCTAATCTACACAGTAGTAGTAAGACTTGATTTTAAATAACTGCAAGAAGGAGCTGTGAATTTTATTAGCTGTATTTTCCAGCATTAAAAGATAAATTGGCCAACAGGCTAAGTCTATTGGCATGGTCATAATATTTTGAGAATATTTTACAAAGAAATAGTCATTATTACAGAAAACATTGGGGCCGTGGAATGAGTTTGGGTAGTGGGAGACAGTGTCAAAGGCTTTGTTCAAGTGTAGGTATACTGCATCAACAGCCTTCCTCTCATCCACCAAGTGAGTCACTTCGTCATAGAAGGACATACAGCTTGCATGAGTTCCTTCTGATTGCTGTTGGTCTGCTCTTATGATGGGTTGATAGATGATTGTGATGTGACATGAAGGCATTTCTCTTCCTGTTTGCTGTGATGTGTTTTTTGGATACAAACAGGCCTGTCTTGTGGACTGTTGGTTTCACGTATTATCTGCTAGAGGAAAGCTCTGAAGAGACAGATGTTTTTTGTATTCTGCAGGACTGACCATTGAGTGTACTCAGACACATCAGAAGCAAAAGGTTTTGGATAGCTGCAGTTTGTCATGCAGAAGAGGTGTCAGTCTTTGATAGCAGAGTTGCAACACCTGAAAATGTAAATAATAGAAATGAATGGCATTGTACAGCAGAAGTCATTCATTTGTCTTGTGGTTTTTCTCCCTTGTAGAACGTCACAGGGAGAAGTATATTAGCTTTTAAAATAACAGTTAGCATCCTTTTGAGACATGGTCCACCATTGTAACTTCACTCAAACAGAAAATACAAGTGATTCCTCTGAACATGGCGACTGATCATCTTCAGCCCTCGGATGTTAGGATCTAGCTGTTCTAATGATAAGATTGGTAAATAACTTGGCTCAAAGCTGAACACTCACCTTTAAAATGCAGTATCTTTGGAGTAACAGCCCAGGATGTTACTCCTTTTACTTCTTGTTTTCAGAAAAGAAATTGTATTTTGTGTTTGCTTGTTTGTTTTCTATTCTTATCCTTTTCATTAATGTTAGCTTTTTTCTGGAAGTTGTGTGTCTGAGTGAAGTACAAACCTCATGGCAAATTCTTATACCTGGATGAAGTACGGCTTACCTAAGTGATAACAATCTCTGTAGTAGTAGTTTTCTGTCAGTATATGTTCAAAATGAATGATAAACTGCAAAGTACAGTATCCTTGTTAATACAGGAATCAAAATGTGACAGAAATTTAATGTTAACATTAAGTTATTACCATAGTAATTTAATGTTTAGTTGTTTGGGATTTTTTGACATGTGTCAAATTTCACTAAATATCTTCATATGGCATTTTGTAAACTGTTGACATAAATGCAGGTTTCCTGCACTAATGTAGTCGCTAAAGAAAGGTTTATCTGCACAATTAGGAGAAAATAGTTTCATTATATTCAAGAATGATGCTGGCTGTGTATATTTGTATTATTTCCCAGTCTACTTGGTGTGGTAATGACTGGTTAGGAACATGAGCACAGTTGCTTGCTCCTATAAATGTTAAGTTAAAGTTTATAGTTTAGTCTTAAGAAATGTTGTCTATGAATTCTATTGAATTTCCTGAGAGCAGTGCTTCAAATCCATTCATTAGTAGAAGCAGTGGTGTGTTCTGGTCCATGTTTTGTTGCCTGCTGTGACATGAATTAGACTATTTATATTTTGAAGCAAATGATGCAGAAGAGTAGGTGAAAGGACAGATGACAAAGTTTTAGTGCAGATGGACTTTGATATTCTTGAGAATTAGAGCAACAGATGCCTCGTGACATTAAGTGAGGAAAATATAAACTTTGCTTGACATGCATATTAGCCTCATGCGTTAGTGCAGATTGGGAAGCAACTGGCTGAGTAAGAGAAGATGAGCCAGAGATTACAGTAGACGCAGGGTCAGTGAGTCAGCAGTGTGCTCTTGTGAGGTAAGGCAAATAACAGGCTGGGCTGCGTTAGGGGCACCACATCCAGCAGATAGCAGATGAAGGAAGTTGTTACCTTCCACCACCTGAAATGCTGAAGTGGCTATTCCTGAAACTTTGTGACTAATTCAAGGAGGGTGAGAAAGAACTGGAAAAGTCCCGGAAAGAGCTACTGAGATGGTCAGGGTCTTCAACATGCAGCCAGTGAGGAGAGCGGTTCAGGAGCTGGGATTTAGCCTTGGAAAGAGGTGGCTAAAGGATGATCTAACAGCAATCCACAGTTACTAGGATAGTTACCAAGATCATGGAGATACGGTTTTCTCAGTAGTATCTTAGGAGATTCAAATTAGACATCAGAAAGGGTAAAATAGTAGCACAATTTTTTTCTTTTACTGAAAGGGTACTGTAGCACTGGAATCTTGCAGATGGTACCTCCATCTGTGAAAGTTTCTAAGACACAGCTAGACAAAGCAATGGCTGAATTGGAGAGGGTTCGTAGTAGCTTAGTGTTGAGTGGTAGATTAAACAAACAAATCTATTTCTATATTAAAAATTTTCCTCATGGCTTCAATTTTGGCTGAGAAGGTTTCAGAATTTCAGCACAGATGTCTGATTTTCCAGCTAAGTTAGTCAGATATGTTTTTGCGAACTGAGGGCTGAGGACCTTCTTCCAGAACTGTGCCTATAGTGTTTCAGGCCACTTTGGAATTTAAAAAAAAAAAAAAAAAAAAACTTGAAGGAAAGAGAAGTAAGAGCACTAGAGTTTTAGTTCCAGTATTCAAGGTTCACATTGGGTCACCTGTTTGTTTTTGTGGATTTTAAATTCTGTTTGTTTATATAAATTTTTAAGGTAAGGCAGGTGTACGTGGCTAACTCAGGTGAACTGATGAGGATGCTGAAAGAGAAGTGAGAGGTAGGAACAAGTGGTTTTTCTTCATAGATAAAACAAGGATTTGCTGGAAGTACAGGAATGCACAAATTAGATGGAAATACAAAAATAGCAGGTATGATAAAAAGGGAAGGAAAACAGGATTTGGGGGCTATTGTTGGAGACAGATCTGCCTTATCAAGCAGGAATTAGGAGGCTAAAATAGAAAATGATGGTCAAAGGCCATAACAAGTGGTGGTTTGCACAGTTTTGTAGGTTGCAGAACAGACTTCCTAATTTCTTCTGAAAGAATAAAATTAATTAGGACTGAAGCTCAATTATGTAATGTTAATTTTTTCTTTAAAAGCATGGTTTTTTGGACTGTTTCATTTTATGTAATAAAAGTACAGAAATGTGCTTTTTGTATGCATGCAAAACAGTGTCAGTTGAGAAACTGCAAAATTATTATGTAAGTTGTCATTATGTTCTATACTATGAAAATTTGAAACTGTTATTAATGTGCCTTTTTAACAGTCAAGATTGAAAACAAAGTGGAGAGACTTTTTTTTTTATCAAGAAAGAGCAGAATGTAGACATTTGGAAAATAATACAGTTTGTCATTTAGCTTGCCAAAAAGAGATGGCAGAAGAAGGGCTCAGATAGATATGCTGGAAGCCTTTACTTTTGAAGAAAAAAATATACATAAAGGACAACAGTGCCTGAATTCAGAGCTTAAGAATAGACTGTGATACCTGCTTGTTGCCAGAAGGCCCACAGTAATGTCAGTCTGTGGTTATCAAATGTATTTTTAACAGCAGTCTTTCATCTCTCTCCATTTATGGTTTATTTAAAGAAAACTTGTTTGTAACCATTTTGAGACCAAAAAGAGGAAGAGAAGGTTATAATATGATTGTTTCAAGTTAGATCTGTCTACATAAAATTTGTATAGCATTTTTAACCTTTTTTTGAGAGAAATTAGGAGTCTTATATACGTTAGTACTGGAGATTTCATGTAGACAGCACATTTTGGTGAAACACATAGTTCATTTTCTTAATTATATTTAATCAATTGTTCCTGTTTCATAGCCTTCAGGTTAACAAATTTAATACTTGAAAAACACAAGAGGTGATCAAATGATGACACTCTTCAGTCATTCAGAAGCTCTCCATATGATGCAAAGGTCCGGTGTAAATGCACTCTATAGATAGATTTGAAATTGTTGAGCCTGCTTTTGGGTGAGCCTGAGTGCTGAACTCCTGTCAGTAGACTTTGTGCTGGGGGTCTGTGGGGTTTGGGAGCCAGGCTTTTGAGATATATTTATGTTGGAATTTACGTGTTTGCTGATTACTCACTGTGTAAATAAAGAAGAATGTAGCGTACAAGTCACTGAATTTTAAAGTGTCAGACACATTTTAAGATACCACTCTTCAAAACTTCCATCTTGAACAAGATCTGTTGAATGAATTGATGCTGCACACTTGGAAAGTTGTTTTTAGTGTAACTTAATGTTTATAAATGCGTGCATAGACTCAATTGGGAAATAATGAATACCAGCTAATCCATGTGAATTTCAGGGGGTTAATAAAATGTTGTGTAGAATGTCTTATTTGCTTAAAACAATTTATTTTTCCTATCATAAGGCATGACTGTGTCACCTCATCAGTTAAAATCCAAATGTGCTTACACGGACTCACAGTAAGAAATTCACCCTTACTCTTTGGAGTTTGCAGGTTTGGTGCAAACAGAGGCAGATTGTGAGGTGAGAGAGAGATTGCTCCCAGTAACTGGAAGCATGCTGAATTCTTAATGAGCAGTTAATAGTTTTATTTCAGAAACAAAATATTATCCGTTCAAGATACTAATATTCCACTGAATTGTTGTATGGTGAGCTTTCCATGATGTCATGTGTTGTTTTTTTGTGTGGTGGTGGTGGTGGTGGTTTTGTTTTCGTTTTTTTTATAAGATGGGGAAAAAACTTTAAAAAATGTGAAGACTGATTTTTGCATCATGGTGGAACTTCCAATGAACTGCTGAGTACTCAGCTCCCATAGGAATTCAAGGAGCGCAGCAGATGTCTGTATTGGGAAGTTGTCATCTGGATTTTATATTTCGTTTTAAGCTGGAAGACTGCTTTGATTTTGTTTTGATTTGTTTTTAAAAGACTAAAGACTTAAATTTGATTTATATTCTAAGGGCTTATCAGTAAATTTTCTGTTGAAATCACAGACTAAGTTCATACTTTCACATATCACTAGAAAAACTAAGATGAGAGTAATATTCAAACTGCTTTACATATTGTAGCAAAATACACTAAGTAACTAAGCAGTGTATGACTACAAACAAATATATTGGTGTGCTTCACATTTTTACTGACTTAAAAAGTAAAAATTTAACTATTGCCTCTTAATTGAAGTAGTTAATATATTTTGTAATCAGAAGGTTGATAATGCATCATTCAGCGTGGCATTATTTGAACAGAGATCAATTCTGATGCATTTATTTCTTTGGAAGTTGCTCGGTCTCTGCAGGACTGTAATCAGGATTATGAAACAGAGCTTAAATATTCCTTTTACAGAAATCTCACGGCTCTTAATATAATTTATCTTTCTTGGAAGAAGGTTTGTGTTTGTTTTAATGATTTCTTGGGAAATGAGTGGAATGAAATTAGAGAAGTATATTTTTCCTTTCATCAGAATATTTTGTTCATAATAATAGAGTTTTTCAAATATATCTGCAGTCATGAAAACCTGCTTTTTATAGGGAGGGGGCAGGGCAGCAAAAATCTAGCTGGCCTTGTTTTGGTCCCTGTACGAATGTTTGTTTCTGAAGAAGTTTTAATATCTGTGGTTGATTTTTATCAGGACCTAGGAATTGATTTTGATACTCATTTGTACTATGCAGTTACAATCAGATCACAGCAGCTTTGGAATTCAGCCTTTCTGCTGTCAAAGTCAATGAAGCATTGTCTGTCGTGGGCGTGTTTTACGGAAGCATAAAGACAGTGTATTTTATCTTGACATAATATGCCTATCCCACGTTTTAAACTTCTATCAGCTCTGTAACATGGTAATTCTTTTCTGATTTGGGTGAGGGCTTGTTTTTGCTTATCTTGCATGCCAGTGACCTCCTTACCATCTGTTTTCTTTTTCTTTGGCATTTTTTCCTTTTTTTTTTTCTTACTGCCTATCACAATCTTAAATAACCATTTTATTGAAAGATTTAGAAATATTTATCTTTGTATGTTCCTTTCCTTCATTAAATGTGTCACGTGCAGAAGTAATCTGGCTTGATTTAGTTTTTATTTTTTTTTTACTACGAATGGAGGAAAAATAAATCACATGAGGGGAGTGTTTCTGCAGCATCATTCCTCCAATTTCAGATGTATAGCATGAAAGCAGCTGCAGTCAGCTGACAGCTTGTGGTCGTGTTGAGATGTATGTGAGGAAGGGGTGTGCTGTTTTAAATGCATAATAAAGCTGTTGTTTCGTCACCAGGAAGCAGGGATGGGAGAAACCCAGGGGAAATGAGAGACAGTAATGTTGCTGTAGTGGAAGGGAAGTCTTGATTATTAGAACCAGAGCTCTCTGCAGGCAGCCGTAGGGAAGCACCAAGGCAAAATGGCACAAATGTATTTTGTTTTCTATAGGGGTAGGAGATAAATGCAAGCAGCAGATAAAATCCTGAGATGGACACGCTCAGAAGGAGGGCGAAGTTATTTTTTTTGCTCTACTGCCCTTTACCTCTATTGGTACCTTCCAGTGAAATCGGTGTAGTTGTATTTTTAGCTTGCTGTATCCAACATCAATATGAAAACATAATTCTGTCTTTACATCTGTAAGCAGCTTTTACTATGTTTTCCTGTTTTCTGCCAGCTGCAGTTTACAAAGGATGTCACAGCACTGGTAAGAAGCATACAGTAGCCATTTCTGATTTTCTGTAAGGCATGTTTTTCTTAAGTGATTTGTGAGAAGCAAGAATAGGAAACGATAAGTTTGTTGGAAATGACATAGGTAGAGCTGAATTCTCTTGATAATGCTAATATCTTAATTTGTGGTTTGTGCCTGTTAACTTGGTTGCTTTTCTTTCAGTGTGCCTTAATATTTCATTAATGCGTAGCGTAACATTTATTGCACCAATGTTTTAAATGCCTCACCCACCTCTGTACTTTGCTCTGTATTAATTTTATGGCTGCCCTTAGACTTTTGTAATCTGTAGTACTAAAACAGGACACATTGATATTCTGGGTTTGAGCATGTTATGATTTGGAGAGCAAATGCTGTGATATGATACCACACCTAAATGTGTGAAAGCCTTGAGAAATCATTTTAATCTTCAGTTGCATTGGCAGGCTTTGCTGTTGGCTATTTATTTCATTATGTTTAAACTGAATGGAGTCATGCCGAAGTTTTTAAGTAATGGACTGTCATTTAGAAATGCTGTATGCTTCTCATTAACTTTTTCTTGTGTGTATGCCGTTAATTTGTGTGTTGCTTTTCAAAAATGAGGCTACTGAAACATGTTACATTCAGTATAACCATTTTTTCTCAGGAGGCAGGCTCTAAAGCATAAAGATGAAAATAAAAGCACTAAGGAAATAAATTTGAAATTTAGTTTGTTCTAATATTGTGTAGCAGTAGTGGATATGTGTGGATTTTTGTAGTGTTTGCATCTCGAAGTTTAAAATGATGGATATTATTCATATTTTTGCAGTAAAATTTGTGTACCATGTACTGGCTGTCTTCCATAAAATGTAAGATTACTTGTAGGGTATTGGTTCACAACAAAGATTGTTACTGCTTCAATTTATTCATTTTGTGTTTACATACAGTAGCTTTTATGTAGAAGACATCTTAGATGGGTGCGTGTGTTATGTGTGTGTGTGTACTTTCACATGTACTAAGTGAACTGAGCTCTTCTATACAGATATGACTAGAGAATTTTCTAGTGCTAGCTGAATTTATTGTGCAGCATTTTAACCTGTCAATTGCTGTAAAATTCTGGTCCCCAGCAATACAAAGCTTAAATAGGAAGGATATTAATAGAATTGTGATTGAAAGCAAAAATAAAGGTTGAGAAAAATGCTATGTTTTCTGCTCATGGATTTTTGGCAAACCTGATTCAGTGCTCTACCTGTGCTATCTCCTAGCATTGGTCATCAGTTCAGCTACTGAATTGTTGGGGGAGGGGATCTATTTAATTATTTTGTTTATTCTGTTTTGTGTTCACTAAGGGGATGGAATGCTATTCTTTATTTTTTAAACTAATATTTTGTCTAAAATTACACATACTGTGAATCTCAAACTTGTGTTCCATCTCTTGAAGTTTGTGCAAACGCTATATTTGTGGACTTCTCTGTCTCCTTTACTACTTAATACTCACAGAATCTTCTGTCCACAGGCTTATTCCCAAGATGCCTACCTGAAAGGCAATGAAGCTTACAGTGGTAATGCCCACAACATACCTGAACCACCACCAATATGTTATCCACGCCTGACATCTACCACTTCTGTTGTGGCACAAGCTGGTGACAAGCTATCTTCTGATTTCTCACTGGGGAAACAGCAAGTCAGCAGACCAGTACGGGCATTGACACAGCCAGAGAGGGCTTACAGAATGGAAATACAAGTGCCTCCGTCACCAACAGACATTGCAAAATCAAATACAGCAGTGTGTGTTTGCAATGAAACTGTAAGGACTGTTATTGTGCCTTCTGAGAAGGCTGTAGATTTGCCATCTTGCAGAAATAATCATGCTGGTCCGTCACACAGGACAGAAGAAATAAGATATGGCTTAAAAGATCAAACCACTCTAAAAGCACGAACCACATCACCATCTTCAGTGTCCACTGCCATTGTACTTCCACAGACACCATTAACAAGGCCAGGTGATCCAAATGGAACAGTGATTAAGGCTTCAAATTATGTAGTATGTCCGGAAGGAATCCCGAGCACTAGGTCTTCTGTTCAAGCCACGGACTCTCCCTCTATCTCTACAAATCATTACAGTTCTCCATCCTCACACCAGCACATAGACTGGAAGAACTATAAAACCTACAAAGAATATGTTGATAACAGGCGCATGCACATGTATGGCTCCCGAACGATACAGGAAAGATTAGATAGTTTAAGAGCAGCTTCTCAGAATACAACTGATTATAATCAAGTGGTGCCAAATCGCACTGCTTCACAGGTACGACGCAGGAGCACCTCTCATGACAGGGTTCCACAATCTGCACAGATCCGGCAGCGAAGTGTATCCCAGGAACGACTTGAAGATCCTGTGTTGATGAAAGAGTGGCCACGAAGTGCTTCACAAGATACACTAACTTCACCTTCAATTAGTTCTAGGAATCACAGGGCTCGGTCATGGGATTATCTCAGCAAACAGGGTGAAATGCTAGAAAATTTTCATTCAGAGAATCTGATAGCAGACTCAAATGGAGATAGGAGAAAGGCTTACAAGTGGACAGGGTTTTCTGAACAAGATGATCGGCGAGGTATTTATGAGAGACCTAGACAACATGCGTTTCATATGTCCCTTCGAGGTCAAAATTTTCCTTTGGCTCCAAGTGGTTATATTTCAGATGGTAGGAGAGTAGGTAGTAGAGCTTCTCTGCCTGGTTCTCATTTTCAGAAAGTTTCACCAGATATGAGAATGTTGCAGCCTTCTCGAGAGTTGCAAACTCCTGGGGGAATTTCAAAACCTACGGCTGTTTCACAAGAAAGGACATCTCTCGCAACAGCCAGAAGTTCTAAAAGTAGCTCTTTGAAGAACTCCTCCTATGCAGCAAAACCATCGTTTCCCCTTAACCAGAGCTTGGATGTTGTTGCCAGCAAAGACCAAAGAACTGTAAATCATTTGCATCAGAGTGGCCTGTTAAACCAACAGTCAAGGACCCGAGGAGAAGATGCACCAGATCACAGAACAGAAATGGGCAAAACCATGCAACCCTCCTCTTTGTCTCCAACTTCTGCCAAACTTGTTCAACAAACAAGTGAGAGTTCAACTACCTCTGATAATACAGGTGTTTCCATCAGAAAAAGGAGTCATGATTTTGAAAGAGAAAACGCCCATGAGCCTGAAATTCTGCAAACAGATGTTCAAGGAAATGACAAAGATGCAGTTGTCATGCGGGACAAATCACCTTCTGGCCACCAAACTCCACAGCCTTTGAGGCATCAGTCCTACATTCTTGCAGTCAATGACCAAGAGGCAGCCTCGGACACCACCTGTTGGTTACCTAATGATGCTCGGAGGGAAGTCCACATAAAACGGATAGAAGAAAGGAAAGCATCAGGTTCCACCCCACCTGGTGATTCCTTGGCTTCTATTCCATTTATTGGTGAGTTGAACTGTTAAAGTATACATTGTGCTTTTCTCTGTTAACAAATTGGAGAGCACCATGCCGGGTTGCTGACTTCTGTCCTTGAGAATCCTGGGGTTGAGGGCTCTTTTCTCATTTCAAATAATATTAGTGTGGTAAAAGCTGAAAGCAGTTTTCAATAGAAGAAAAAATACTCTTGTTTAGAATCTTGGATCAGTTTTAAAAACTCTACTGTGATTTAATTTTTCTAGAACGTTCCTCAACCCCCCCAGAGAAGTCTCTGTTATGTAACTGTCTGGTGATAACTCCACTTACTGCTCTGATGTTATTTGTGTGGACACCTAGCAGTTACAGTGCCTTTCGGAACATATTTACCTTTACAGTATAAAACATGTAATCCAGTAAAGGGAAAATAGGGATGTAACAATTTGTGAGGAAAAAAATTGATTTTTAGATGGCTGAAAAGGTAAGGAGAAAGCTTTCTGAAACAGGTGAGGCTTTGTAGAAATGAAGGCTGTTTCAGGTGAAAGAATAGCAGTAAAATGAGGTGAATTCACAAATAAATAAGCTAATAAGGTTATGAATTAAAAGATCTATGAAAGCAGAAGACGCAAAAATTCACCTGTGGGCTGTGATGTAAAAAGTGTTGGAATTCTGTAAATCTTGAATCATATAGTCTGAGCACTTTTCCTTTTTTCTTCCAAATTATCTTTAGCCTATGGAAGGATTGTAAGTAGTAGCAAAAAAAAAAAGATCAGGGAAAAGTTTCAGGGTGTGGAATCATCTGCAGAAGAGAGTTTCAGTGACACAGTGAATTTCTGTTCTGCTTCAGTGTCTACGTCTTCTGCATTTTTGGTTGCAACTGGTTTCAGCCTTTGGAGTCCAGATCTCTGCAGACCATTTTCCACACAAACTGATTTATATCTGCGTTTTCTTGAGTTTAGTATAGCAAGTATTAAAAAAATATTGAATTTTGATTGTCAAAGTTACGTACGTGAAAACCTAATCCATAAAACCATCAAAGAGTATTAGGAACTGTTAAAGGGAGTTAGAGCTTTCTTGCTTATGCACAATTGTCTTCTAATATGGATCTGTAGAATGACTTTTCCCCCTGAAATTATCTGTGTTATCTGCTAAAAGACTGAAATAATTGAAGGAGATTTGTGTTTATTGTAGAATAGAAATATGAAACAAGATGCAGTATTTCATTCTTCTGACAGAATTTAAACAATTAACAAAAATGCTTTCTTCAAGAGCTAGCACATGGTTTTCATATATTTTTCCCTATTTAATGAGAGGTGTATAGATCCTTTTTTTTATTAAATTATTATTATTGGATGCATCATTGCTTTTGGACTCTTCTCAAGACTCCATTTATCTTTCTTCTAGGATTAGTGCAGGTTTGCTAGGCATGTAGCCAGTCTTTGCACATGTTTTCTAAAATTGTATGCCTAAAGTCATTGTTAATGTTTGATTAAGTTGTGTGTGCAGTTTGTACTCACTTAGAGTGCTTGCTGGGAGTTTTCTGACCCTATGTAATTTAAATTGTGTAAAAGTCAAATCAATCCCTTTATGATAGGAGAATGTGTTGAAAATGGGCTTGATTTAAATGAAGATGTGCCGTGAACTCTAAGTCCCGTGGCTTGCTTCCAGATTTCAGAGGAATGTAACGATGAGAGTTCAAAGAAGCTTTCAGCATGGCAGTTGTGCTTCATTCCAGTGGTGGCTGAGCTGCTCAGACGAAAGGAAATTGTAACTCTCCATCACAGTCTTTTGGCCTAATACCACATGTGATTTGGGGATGCATCTGTGCTCCTTAGTCTCTTGAACTGAACCTCCTGAGCGGTACAGAAATATGAAGTGGTGCTGCTAGAGCACCAGCACTGCGTGCCACAGCAGCGCTCAGTGTTGCCTTCCTGAGTGGGAAATGCTTGTGTTGGTAGTGGAGCTGTGGAAAACTTCTGCTGTAGCTCCAGCACACTCAGAATGAAATAACCCTCCCTTCATAAGGAAGGGTGTCAAATGCTGTTCAGGCTGGGTGTATTAGGAAGTTAGAATTAATGTTCCTGATTTTAAATTCTCTTGTTCCGCTATCATTATGCCTAATTACAGCTTTGCTTATAAGCTTAACTGGCTCTTATCGGAAAGATAAAACTCTGGATCTACTTTCAAACTCAGTTAAAAGATCTTTAACTCCTTCGAAGGAAAATTGCTGGGATTTTTTTTCTCATTCTGTCTGGCAGTTGAGAGGATATTACTTTGAATGAAGATACAAGGTCCCTTCCAACCCAGTCATTCTGTGATTTACCTTGCTGCTGGCAACTGCATTAAAAGAAGTGGATATGACTAGGTCATAATTTGGTAGGAAATTGAGCCAGGAACATTTTGCAAGCACCTCTTTCTACGCACCATGATTCCTTGCATCAGACACAGAAAGCTGAGCAGACTTTCCATCAAGCTTACTTCTGGCAGTTTCTTGCTGAGATTATGGTGATGTGCTGGAGAACTGCCTTTTGACACTGGTCCTTTCACAAAGTGCTGTACTGAAGCAGGGAGATTAAATTTAGTTTTCTGTTTGCTGGTGGAAGAGAGATGCCTGCTGTTCAGAGCAAGATTTGTAGGTAGATGTAGTAATATCCTTTGTAAGAGAAGGAGATCTGAAAAAAAATTAAACAACATACTGTGTGCTCATATTCTTCAGGCAAGCACGTGTTCCTGGGGAATGAAAAAGTTGCTGGTTTTACAGAAAAACACATCCTGGCACTGCGAGCTTCAGTACTTTCAGTGTGCTACTAAATACAGGCTATTGTGTTTAGATTTGAAAGCTACTGTTTCTATTTCAGGTCCAAAGAAGGGCTCTATTCTTGAAATGTTATCTTATTGTTTCATGCTATAGCAATTAGTCTAATGGTAGGTTATTCCCTTTAACCAGAAACTCGTCTGTTCTCTGGACCAGTGAAAATACCACCATCTCTGCCAGTGATTATTTTAGCAGTTACAGTGTTTAATGTATATTTTTCAGACTTACAATTTATATGCAGTGTCTCTGTTAGGAAAGAAACAATACATTTCTGATCTACAAGGTAATTTTGGATGTGTCAACCAGCACTTGGATGGAAATTGTTACTTAACTTTTTGTAACTACAAGAGAAAAAGCCGATACAGAAAAAAATTATTTGAATATATTTCTTAGGTGTCTGGTATGCATGCCTGTGACTTGCAGCCAGCAATGGAGAAATTGATTCTATTGTCTTTAGTTACCAATGTACTTTAATGTCTTGGCCAATGATGTTTCCTGAATGTTCTTTTCACCGTAGGTTTCATAATGGGTTATCACATGAAAAATAACTTTTTAATGGATATATTTAAAATCTCTGATGTAAGTTAAAACATTGTTTTAGGTTTTTCTGATCAGTGACATTTATAGTTTTTCCTATTACAGACGACTTCTTTTCAAGTGTGCAGAAATATCACATAAGTACTAACAGACTTTTCCTCAGAGGTGTGGTCCCATTTTGGAAAATATCTAGTACAGCCTTACCCTAGAAAGTTCTCAGGTCATTTCATTTCACTATTAATTTGTGAATAACTGATAGAAGATGAGCCAGGTAACACCAAAGTACCATAGAAATAAGTTGTCCTCTCCCTGCCTGATGCAGCGCAGATACCAGCATATTTCATGTTGATCCTTTTCATTTTCCAACCACCTGCACTTGACAGCATTTCTCAACCAAATGAAATTTCTGTGCTCCCAGATGCTTTCTGGGATTAGGGGATGAACCTTTCGGGTTCTAAAATATCTAGCTTTAGTTGAACTGTTCAATCAATTTTCTTTTAGTATGGTTACATTCTACTTTTGCTGTGCTGAAAGTAGATGTGTATAGATTTTAACTTTCTCAATGCCAAGAACTTCTGAAAGAGTGATGAGTTTTTTGTCTTTTTAAAAAAATAAATATGTACCATACTTTTCATCTCAAAGTCCTTCTCTGGAAGCACTTTGGACTCAGAAGAAGATAATATAAATACAAACAGAATGCTGTTAGAACTAGAAAATGAATTGATGTAGATTTGTGCAACACACTGTGAAAAAAGTTATGTAGGAATTGAAAAAGGTTTGGAGTATTTTCCCCCGTATAATTAGAATATAATTGAGGGAATATACATGTTCTTTTTTACTGTAAGAAATGCGTCTAGCAGAGAGAAACTGAAAATCTCAGACTTAAACAGCAGAGATCATTGCTTGTGAGCCCATCGTGTATGAATACCTTAAGGGCAAATGGTGGCTGAATGTGGATGATTGATAGGTGTGTTTTAAGGAAACTTTAATTTTAGCAAAACCTGTTAGTAGTCAAGATGAATACAGAGCCACTGTGATTTAGTTTTTCCTACAAATTATTGGCCAACTATTCCAATCCATGAGAATAGGAATGTAGTGGCAATAGGAACAAGAGCTGACATGTTCATTTTTGAGGGACTATTGCTTCATTGTTTAAGCAATAGCATTGGCACAGCTTTAGACATGTCACCAGTGTTTCTAAGGTAAGCATCAATCTTCTATTTTTTTCAGAGTTTTACAGTGTGACTTGCCAAATTGCTGTTGCTCCAGGCTGAACATTTCCATATATCTTAAGCAAAGAACAATTTTTGAATCATTGTGGTATTCTGGAATTAAAGAACCAAAGCACAGAATTACAAATTAGTGTTTAAAATGCCATTTAAAAATGTTTGTGTAACTCAAAAACCCACTTTTAACTAAAACTTAAAATTTGAAATCAAATGTTTGTAACTTCTAGAAGAGTTTAACTGAAATGGGAGCATCAGATTTGTTTGGTAAATGGTTAATGGTTTTGGAACAAATCTTGGTATATCATTATAATTTAAAATAATAATGACAGGTAATAAAGGAGTGCTGTAAGAGTTCTTGACCAAAAAAACATATATTAAGAATCGTACGTTTTTTGATCATGTGACAGGATAATAGTGTGAGCTGGGACCTTTAGAACTACTCTGTAGTGCTTTCTATTACTCTCTAGATATGGATAGCTGTATGTTTACTTGCTTAACACTGAAATAAACAACATATTGTCATAGATCTTACATGAGGAATAACATAAGGAAGCCTTTATCTGTTTTAGTGAAACTCTGTCACTACAATAAATATGTTATTTACACAAGTGCGTTAATGGAAGACTGGATTTGATGATTTGGGATTCTTGTTCCAGTCCTGTTTCTGTGGCTTACCAAAATGAATGTGATCAGCATGCAGACATGTTTCCATTATGTTCGTTTGGCTACATGAGAATAATTACGTAAAGTAGATATGTGAAGTGGTTCTTTGTAAAGACAATCAATGCTGTCAGCATTGTAAGTACTTAAAAACTAGCAAACAACAGAATCTTAACCAGCAAAACCTTCTTAGAGTATAAAGGGGAGCAAGTCTTGATGCAGCAGCTTGTGCTTCGAGATAGGCAATTAAAAGCCACTTCTGTGAGTTATATATCAGTTTGTTGTACTATTTGTATGATAGCAGAGTTAGTTTGATCTAGTTCATTTTTGACTGAGTGAAACATTTTTATTTTGTTGATTATTTCTGGCCTATGGTTAACATAGTGGTTATGCATAACCACTATGCAGATGAAATTGTATACATGGTCTTTTCATTTGACTGTCTCCCTGACAGACTTTTAAGGAAAATGAAGTTTGTGAATAGGTAGATCAATATTAGTACATCAGTGTTTAGCTTAAATTCAGCTTCTTCATAGGTTTCTTGGAAGCATGGGGCCTCTGAGCTATTGAGATGCTGCTTGCAACACTGCCAGGTTTGAAGGGTGCTAAATACGAAAGCTGATTTTTAGCTTTGGAAGTGAATTTTTTTCCAGTCACCAGCAAAGAAACTTGAGGTGACCTCATCCACAGGGCAGAGATGGTACATCCTCTGTCACACTTCACCTTTGTAGGCCTCCATTTGGAAATCACCAGTTCTGCCACTGTAGTTAATGAATTCATTCTATGTAAAGTTAAGGTCGTGTCTCTGAAGATCCAGAATGTTATGAATATTTTTCTTGAATAATATACATTGTGTATAAGTGCTCTCCTTTTGAAGGTCCATAATCTCCAAGTGCGTAGCAGCAGAAATGTGTTTTTGTGCACAAATTTCTTTCTGCTTCAGTTAGCAAATCAGCTAACACAAATTAACTAATGTAGTTGGAGATTTTCCTGTTTTTAAGAAATCTTCTGTATCTTACCTCCTACAAATGTTCTTACATTGAAAGGCTCTCCACAAAGGCTGGCTGTTGCTGCTCACCAGGTGCATGCTTGCATTCTTGTGTATACAAGCAGCATCTGTCCTTCCCTTGGGAACACTGTCAGCATGTGGAGGTCATTTTCTGATGTCTAGTCTTAGTTTGCTTCATAGCAGTATGGAACAAGTGGTACTCACATTGTTTCCTCAAACGAAAAGTAAAACTGGAAGTACTTCTGAAGGCTTTACCCTTTTTATTACAGACAACTGAAAGGACACTGTCAATCCCTGTAATGACAAACTGAAGAGAATGTGTGGCTTCTCCTCTGGCTTGTTTGCTCTGCACGCCTCACTGCGTTTTGTGCAGTCATTTGCATCGACTGCTGAGCAGCACATGTCCTCCCTTGCTCTGTGAGGGCTTTTGTGGGACAGGCTCATTGGTTTATCGAAGAAACTCAAAGGGACAAATATGACAAGCACTTAGGAGAAAAGTCAAAATACAAAGGTTCTATGTAGTTATCTGTTTGTTTTAATTGAGCAGCAGTGGCAGTGTTTGCAGTGTGTTGAATCAGCAAGCAGTAACTTTCATGGCATACAATCACAGTTTGCTCTATAATCACCTCACATTATATAAAAGCTTGCCATGAGTAACCTTCAGCCATGGAAGGTATTGAACAACTATTCCCCTCCTGTATCAGTGATATCATTTGCAGTCTTATTAAAGCTTATTAAAGCTTGCTTCTTTCTGAAACAACATCAGTATTGACTCCTGCAGCGATTAGATCCACTGTGAAATAATGAGCATCACTGGGAGCTTTTGACGCTTTGTGGAAATGAGCCCATTTGCTCCACTTCTACCTCAGTTAGGGTACTGGGTGGCCTCATTCTGCTTCTCTGGTGTTAGTGCCCACCAAGCTGTCCCTGGGCTGCTTGTTCCCTGAGTGTGTTATTCGGTTGTGTGGAAGTGGAAGGAATCGTTTTGAGGATTTCAGCTCTGCTGAGGAAACAGAAGCTTGTCTAACATTGGAAAATAGGTATTTGTTTCTACTTCTAGCATGCCTCCATGGGAAGTATGTAGAAAAAACTTTCCAAATCACTGATGGCAAATGGAATATTACATTTAACAGTGTTTTCTTTTCTGCTTTGATGTAATCATGTTGTGAAGTTTAATTCTATCTTCCTTTTTTATTGTGATTAACCAAATTGTCACCATCAGTTAGTATATTTTAAGTGTATACAAGAATGAAAACTGGCTGTTTGTAGCAGGAAGATACCTGTATTGAGGTGCCTGACTGCATGTCTCAGGAATAGTCTTTATCATACTATTAAATGATTAGCACCATATGTAATTTGTCAGACTTGAAATAAAGTTCTTATATTTTTAAGGGAGACCATTTTTAGTCTTAGGAAAACTTACAATAGGGTTTTTTTTGTTATTTTCCTCTCTAGACTGGAAAATAGGAATTTTGATGTAAAGAACTGGCAAGTAAGTGTGCATATTTTTTAATAAAGGCAATACATTGCATTAAACACTTCTGCATATGAAAAAGAAATTAAAGCATTGAAGAATTTATTATTCTTCCTTGTTTTCTCTAAGTAACTGTGATGATTTATTATCCTGACTGATGTAAGAGTGGAATTTCATTCTCTGTTCACTTAAGAAATGGGATGATGAGTTGCTACCTAAGTAGAAATGATCTTGAGTCATTCTTGAAGTGTTCTTCAAGTAGCATATATTGATGCCGAAGTGCATTGGTCTAAGGAATGTTGCAGATGATCTTACTATATACTGGTAATTGGAGAAAATTGCTATAAATGTGTATGCTATAAATCTGTTCAGTATATTGCAAAAGCCACTCGTGACCTGTAGGAAAAATAAATTACATGGTCTTCCTAGTTATGAAGCTTAACAGGGAAGTAGTTTGATTGTGATAGCAGGAAAGCGCTTTTCACCGTGAAGGTGGTGTCTGTTCCATTTAGGACAGCATCCAGATGTGCTCATCAGGGATGATCTGTGCTAATCTTTGCCTATAGGCAAAGGAGAAAAGTAGTCCCAGAGTAGGATTCTGTTTCTCATTTGTGTGCTGCTAACAAGCAGGATGAGCTTCCTGCAGTGTCCCTGTCCAGACTTGTTGGGAGATCTGTACTAAGCTAAATGTGCATCCACACTGGCTGTTGCTCCATTTGCAGAACAGTGCCACGGCTCTGATCTCTGTCCAGTGTGAAGCTGTGCATTTAGGGCATCCACAGCACGGGCTTTTGAGATAAGAGGGATGCCCACAGTCTCAATTCTGAACTCATCCCAGCTTCATGGCCACTTACTGCTGGAGTCCATGCTGTGTCTCCAAAATGCAGCGTTGTTCTCATCCAGGAATAGCAGTATGTCTCATCAAGTGGCACCCACTTCACTGTTAGAATAAAGGAATAAAGCAATAACCAACATACTGTTTTAAGCAACAACACATAATACAGCAAGAGACATCAATTACAAAAGCATTTTTATATCCTGGGTCTTGTAACCACGTAATCTCCTCTCTCCTCTTCCACCAAAAGCACTGGAGGTGTGCTCTGTATGTGTTTTTGTAATACACTGCAACATCAGCGTTGCTGGAGGAATTGGATTCTCACTGTTATAAATATTTGTATATATGTAGTCAAAAGATTCATTTGTCTTTGTTGTTTCACACTGCAGGCTTAAAAATTCTGATGCAGGGCTTTCAGAACTTACAGAAAGTACCTGTAAAGAGTCAAATATCAAATTCGCTGAAATGTAAATAATTTTTGTTACTTTCAAGCACTTATACTGTTATTCTGCAGACAAAATCTTGTGTTTAAGTAGCTTTGCTGTGGGCTGCTGTGTAGTGTTGCCTAAGCTCCTCTATTCTCATCTCCTGCAGCTTTATTTCAAGTGGTCCGAAGTAGAGCCTGTGACATTTTGAGATAAGTCTGTAACAGAACTAAGTTGCAGCTGAGCACTTGTAGTTTATATGCTCTGAAGTAATTCATCTGAAAAATTGTTCAGTGAGTGGAAATATTCATTAGTCAACATCAGTGTGCTTCTCAGCGTTTGCTGCAGGGAAGCTGAGCAGATGAAAAAGATGACAATAGGACAATGAGCTATTGTAGTTTGGAAAATGGTAGCATAGCTCAGGTTCTTCCTCTGTCCTTACTGCTGCATCGGAGAAGCCTGTAAATGCTTCAGTTTATCACTGACTGCAAATAGAACTTAGAACTTATTTGCATTTAATGTCATGGATTTGCTGTGAATTCTTTTACTTTCCTTTTTATTCATGTTCATATTTCGCAGCTGGCTTAGGGGTGGACAATTATGCTTTAGAAAATAAGAAATAAAAACCTTAAAAATTTCTGTATTTAACCATTCCATGCAAAGTAGGGCTGTCATGGCTAAATCTTTCAGTACTTTAATCGTTTGTCATCTTGTTTTAAACTTACTTTGCCAGATTTTGTGTGCTGCCTTTAACAGAACTGTTAGTGAACGTTAGAACAGCACAATGCAGCTTACGCAGTTGTGTTGGCACAAGGCAAAGAATAAACCTCTGTTTGCAAGTGTCCATTGATTTCAATGGGCTTTTCAGAAGCTCTGCATATTGCAGTTCTTAGCACCTAGGATACATTCATATTCATTATGGCTGTGCAGTCCAGCCCCTGCTTGTGACTCGCTTCTCTCCACCCCTCTCTTCTGCTGAAGCATGAAGTACAATTATTTCTGTTGTACTACCGAGGTGTGCTAGAAGATGTTACAGCTCTTTTCTCAGAGTGTTCAAATAGGCGTCTTTCAGCTTCTTCCATCTTGCCAGAAGCATGTTAAACAATAGAAATACTTAAAGCTTTTTGGACTCTTTCATGATGACTCGTGTGGCAGTTGAGACTGTGAGGTGCTGGGCATGTACGGCATGCAATCGTTTGTATGAGCAATTAGTGGAAGAAATAATTGGTATGTAGTCGTGCCATCTTTGATAATGTGAATACTTGCTTCTTTATCTGAATGTGTGGAGGATGGGAGGATTGGTACTTTCTATGCTAATTATATTTCAAATATTTTTTGTCTGCAAGTTGGCTTTGTTGTTGAAACACTGACTTAAACCAAAAAGCTTCTGGTGTGTGGAATGCTCGTGTTTTATTTTAGGAAGTAGTACTTGGCTGTCTCTTGAGTTTAGACTTACTGATGTATCAAGTTTGTTTTTCATATACATGCAAACAAACAAAACCAGTCTACTTGAAAATCATATTGCAAGAGGTTAGCACAATTTCTGCTTTATTCTCTCGTATAATTGCATAATGATAAGATACAATTTTCTTTGCTCTTATCCCTAATGTATGATTTAACATCCTTATGAAATAAAAGACTCCTGTTCAAAAAAAAACCAAACATCAAAATCCCCAAACATTTAACAGTATGCATTAATTGGACCCTCAGTGTTTGTATGAAAGACTTCGTGTTTCATACTTAATCTAATATCCCAGAAATGACAAGTTCAGACAGACGCTTAGTTTGAGCATTTGATTAATGCATTTATTGTTAATTTATGACATATTACCTTTGTAGATGAACCGACTAGTCCTAGTATTGACCATGATATTGCACACATTCCTGCTTCTGCTGTTATTTCTGCATCTGCTTCTCAAGCACCTGCTATAACAACTGTTCCTCCCAGTCCTACATCTCCAATTTCTTTCATTCGGCGACAGCTTTCTCATGATCATGGTGAGTGGTGATTTGATTTTCTTTCCGTGCTACTTTTTTCTTTTAACTCTCTGGAGATCAGGTGTGAAAATTGCAACCTCTTTACTGCTTGACATAAACTGTAGAAATGTGAGTCAGTTTTCTGCCATGTTAAAAAAAATTTCTACTTCCTTGTAGAATCCATTAGGCCTAGTGTCCTGGATAGCCAGCCTGCCACAAAACCAGAGAGATCGAAGTCATATGACGAAGGCCTGGATGACTATAGAGATGAGGAAAAATCGTAAGTTCATGAAAAAAGTCAGTTGATTTGGAATTTTTTTTTTAAGCTTGTGAAGTCTCATTTGAATACCTGTTTTTGTCCCAACAGGTCCATTAAGCATGTATCTAGCTTAAAGGGGATCAAGGTAAGTAAATATTTAACAACTCTTAAAAATAGTAAATATTACTGTGACAAGTTTTATGAATTATACAACTGACACATACAGAAGGATGTGTTAAAGACGCATGAATGTGATTGCTATTGCTATCCATCAAATTATTCTTAACTAGTGTTGATTGTTAAAATTGGATGTTACTGTGTGCTGTGCATATAACATAAGTAAACGTGGTTTGTTGTTTTGTAGGCTCCCCACTTGATCCTTGATCTTTCATTTTCCTCAGCCTGAAGCATATCTATGGTGCCTCCAATAAAAGCTTAATAATGAGAGTCTGAGACTCCCATGCTGTGTGTGTGTCTCATTCTTGAGACTGGCAAGATCACTATTTTCGTACGGTCCTATGGAAACTTTAGATACCATATTTTGCCAGGGTAATATTCTTAGGGACATTTTCCTGAATGTGGTGCCAACTTTTAAAGTTGAAGAACAGAATAGTCAATTGGAAGGGACCTGCAAAGGTCAAGTCCAACTATCCAACAACTTCAGGTCTTAACAAAAGTTAAATCATATTATTACATCTTTTATCTAAATGCCTCTTGAACACTGAGAGATGTGATCTTGCATATAGAGATCATAGAGAAACTTGTTTAGAAGTACACTGCGTTTCTTTCTCTGATGTTCTCTTTAGGTCACAGACAGTCAGAAATCTTCTGAAGATTCTGGTTCCCGAAAAGGTTCTTCTTCAGAGGTCTTTGGTGATGCCTCCAAAGAAGGGTGGCTCCATTTTCGTCAGCTTGTTACAGACAAAGGAAAGGTACCTTTCATGGTTTTGTTTTTTCATTCTATTTTTTAACCTGGCAAAAATACTAAGCTGGTGGAAAGCTGAAGTAAGGAACTTGAAGCTTTCTGGTTATTCTTTCTTAGTAACATTTTTGAGATATGAACATCAGTAAGACTAGGTTTTAGACCTGCTTGTTAGAAGATTTAACCTTAATGAATTTCTTAGCTTCTTTTAGAGACTACTTTTGAAAGTATTGCATTTCTGTGAAATAAACTGTTTTCTAACAACTTAAGTAGAAAGATCCATCGTGAGATAAATGTAGCTTGTGGCCTTCTTTCTCTTTGCTAATAATGAGAAGCTGTAGTATTCATGAACATTGTGGAGTTGAGTTCACATTAACTTTCTGCATGTGTATGGGATAACACTTAAGAAGTGGGAATGTGGAATTACATTGTTATATAAATGTTAGTCTGACTTGAATAACTTTTAGAAGACTGGGCAAGAATCCACTAAATATTTTTTTGCTGTGTTTATTTTAAGGCCTCTGTGAAATTCTGGTCACATTGTTACTGTCAATTGAACTCTCAGTAGGTAATCAGAGAGGACAGGCTATCTAACAGTTCTATTTTCTGACGGAGAGCAGTTAGTGAGTGCCACTTTTGTGAAAGCTTTCTGCAGGTCATTCTTAAGTATGCTATAGATAGTTTTTAAAGCTTCTGGAGATAGCTTATCTTAACCCAGAAACATTCATTGTAGTGAACAACCAAACTTACATACTGGTTTATATTTTTCAGCGAGTTGGTGGGAGCATTCGGCCATGGAAACAATTATATGTTGTTCTTCGAGGTCATTCACTTTATTTGTACAAGGATAAAAAGGAGCAAATGACCCCATCAGAAGAAGAGCAACCTATAAGCATCAATGCTTGTTTGATAGACATCTCATACTGTGAAACCAAGAGGAAAAATGTATTCAGACTCACCACATCAGACTGCGAGTATCTGTTTCAAGCTGAGGACAGAGATAATATGTTAGCATGGATTAAAGCAATACAAGAAAACAGCAACTTAAATGATGAGGTAATTGTTATATTATTTTTAATACTGCAGCAAAATTTGTGATTAAACAATTGATCAAAATGTACGCAAAAGCATACAAGAAAATGTGATAGGCAAGGTAGTTGGGTAAGTATACTGAGTTTGTTTTTTTATTAAAGCTTCATTGTATTCTCATTATCAGTATTTTGAAATAAATGAATTTAATTGCTGATTTGACTGTGGAAAAGCTTTATATTAAGATAATAAAAATCCCTAAAGTATCAATCAAAAGTAATTGTAGTATAGAATCAGTGTTCAGTCATCAGACTTGCATTGTAAAGTAGTGTGTGCAGTTGCATGGTGTGATAATTTTCTCAGTGATTAAAAATTGAAACTTTGAAGGATGGTCATTTCTTTGATTATATGTTGATGTTTTTATGAGTTGAATGTTAATGCTAAATACAAAGCAAGCATATGCTGTTCTATATAACATATAATATCTGTCCCAAAATGATCTTCAGTGCATTTTCATTTCAGTGATGAACAACAGAGGAATGTTTTCATATTTGTGGGCATGCATATCTGTTTAGTTCTGAAATAATTACCAAAATAACCATATATATATATATATATGGTTATTTTTATTATATTTATATATATATTTATATATATATATATATATATAAAATGTATGTGTCATTAGATGGAAAAAAGTATGTTTTGAATTCAGGGCTGTTTCAGCTGTATGTGTCGTAGTAACTGTATGACTACTATGTGTATATAAGATTTGATTTTTTTTCATGGCAGGTTTTGTTGACTTGCATGTTTTCTATTTGAAGTAACTTCCAGTTTAACATGATTTAATCACATACCTACTGCTTTGAAAATAGTAACATCTAATGTGTAATTACTCACTTCAGTTTTCCTTGAGGTTTTCGAGTGTTCTGTGTTTATTTTTCCCAAGGACTGCCTGCTAAATTTTTAAGCGTACTGAAATGTTGTTTTTCATATGTGTTCTGTTGATGAGAGGAGGTAATGTTTTCTGTAGGTAAAAACTGTTTATTGTATTTTGTAAGATTATAAAGTAGATCTCAATTCATTTTGTAGGACACTGGTGTCACTAGTAGAGACCTAATTAGCCGAAGGATTAAAGAATACAGTACAATGATGAGGTAGGTAAATTACATGCTGCCACTAGTTTTTGTATGTATGCTTATCTTGCTTCTTTTTACTGAAGTAACGTATCTTGTTTCAGTTCTTCAAGCAGCAAAACAGAGCCATCTCCCAAAACACCTCGTCAGAGCCTAAGTATCAGGCAGACTCTGCTTGGAACTAAAGCAGATCAGAGGACCCAGAGTCCACATTCTCCCAAGGATGAGTCGGAGAGGAAGCTTCTCACTAAAGGTTTGCATGTTTCTTTCTTCTATTTTTTAATAATTTCTTTAGTTCTTCATTGCCCTAGTATGAAGCTATCAGGGTGCTTTATTCAGGTTTTTCAAATTCAAGAATATACATGTGAAAACCAAGTATGAACTAGTGATTATAGCTGCAGCTGTATATATCCCTAACAAAGATTCTCTTACTTATTTCTGTGCTGCAGATTATGTAAGTAAATTGCGGATGTTAAGTAAATTCTAAATCTACTGAAATAGTATTTCCAAAAATAGTTGAATAAGAAGTACTATTGTATTAGAAAATTTGCAGTACAGGGTGAATGGGAATTGTAACTTGTTACATGAATTTTATAATGGAAATAAAGAGTTCAACTGAACTTTTAATCTGATTCTGTATAAATAATATTCTAAAGTGTTTGAGTCCCTTTTGGGACTGATTTGGAGCACCTGAAATCTGCTAATTACTGAAAGTAGGTCTGCACAATGTCAAATATTAGCGTGGCTGTATTCATTTCATAGCTGTTTTGTATGTCATTGTCACTCAGTAGTGATCTTACTTTAGGGAATGTTGTGGATTTTATTTTTTTATTGTAATTTATGTATATTTACTCTTGGAATGATAAAATTCCACCGTATCATCTACCTACTTCCTTTCTCTGAGCATGGGTATATTCAGATGCATTAGCGAGTTGCTGTGGGAAACTGGGCCAGGAAAAAAGGTTGAAAACAAGAAAGGATAGTGATATACTATTTTCTTTTTTGTAAATGTTACCTGTATTTGTAGTAACTTTTGTAACTTAAATGCCTTGATGTGTCTTCTTTGCTTTCTTATTTATGTAAAACTAACAACAAAAAGATGAGACAAGCCCACCTAAAGACAAGGGAACATGGAGGAAAGGCATTCCAAGCATTATGAGGAAGACATTTGAAAAGAAGCCATCTGCAGTAGGAACATTTGGTGTCAGACTAGATGACTGCCCCCCAGCACATACCAACAAAGTATGAAAGAATAGCTTTTCTTTCCAGTGTGATTTTAAATGCTTTTTTCCTGTATACTTTAAGAATGTGTGTGTGTGTGCATATATATATACATATATATATATATATGTACAAAATGTTTTTTTCTTCAGTATATCCCATTGATTGTTGATATATGCTGCAAACTAGTTGAAGAAAGAGGTCTTGAGTACACAGGTATTTACAGAGTTCCTGGAAATAATGCTGCCATCTCCAGTATGCAAGAGGAGCTCAACAAAGGAATGACTGACATAGATGTTCATGATGATGTAAGTCTTCAGTCACAGCGTTTCTACTTTGAGTTTCTGAAAACTTCTAGTTGTGCTATGATTACAGAAATACAAAGACTATCTCATTTTCTTCTAAATGTTTAGAAATGGCGAGACTTGAATGTCATAAGCAGTTTGCTGAAATCCTTCTTCAGAAAGCTCCCAGAACCTCTTTTCACCAATGGTGAGATGTTTACCTTAGCTTTCTTCTTTCTTCTTTATGAGCTACTGTTGAACAGTTGTCTTGAAACTTTCAGATGATTTGAGAGAAAATGCAGTGGAATGAATTCTGCAATAAGTGCTTTTACTTCCTTGAAGAACAGGAAGTCACAGCGATAGAACTTAAAAACAAGAGCTGTAAATAGAATTTGTCTAATTGTACAATAATTAGTATTCAAATATTATGCCCAAATATTTCAGTGTACTTGTTTTAATATTCTGTTTACTTTGATGCCAAAGTAAACAATCCAAACAAACCCATGCAAACCTTATTTTTTACTTTTGTTCTGTTCCTAATAGTGGGGGGGGGGGGGGTGGATGGGTGGAAAGGCAGCAAGATTTTGGTATGAACTCTGATTTGGTGGTTATAGACAAATCTTATAATTTAGATCTTTAAAGTTCAACTAGAAATAGTAATGAAGAGGGAGCAACAGCAGATGTTTTTTTTATGCCATGTTACGTCTGCACTATTGTTTTTCATAGTTGTCTTAAGTTTTTAAGTAAACCAAATAAAATAAACTTTTTAGGGGAGATTCTGAACACAGTCATCTACTACCATAAATTAGTGTCATGTTTCTCAGATTTGGGGAGATTGCAGGGGTGAGTGCACAGAGTGCAGCAGATGAGCATCACTGTTAAAACTATCCTGCGTGGTAAAGAGTAGATTAGATCAGTTTTTGGAGTTGGAATATATTTTTCTCAATAAGATTTAAGAACGAAAACATGAAAAGCTTAGATTTTAATGTGAAACAAAAATAAGTAATGCTTACAATTTCACTGTTGTAATGGTCTGTGAAGACTGTTTTTTTTCCTCAACCTTACTGTGTTTGTATGTAGTATAATGGGTTAACTTAGTTTCCAAAGGTCTTACCTTTCTGATCAATTTCTGCTTTTTTAACAGACAAATATGCAGATTTTATAGATGCCAATAGAAAAGAAGATCCAGTTGAACGTTTGAAAACACTGAAGAGACTGGTAAGCTGAAATCACGTGTCTTGTGTAGTATAGGTATACCTTTGTAGGTATTCTACAAAATAAGCATTAAACATTTAATATTCTGAGCTGTGATTGTTTATTTCAGATTCATGATTTACCTGAACATCATTATGAGACACTCAAATTTCTTTCTGCGCATCTCAAGACAGTAGCAGAGAACTCTGAAAAGAACAAGGTAATAAAAACAAAAGCATAATATATTTTGTTTTGATCCCTTTCATTAAGAGCAAGTTTTTGTGCATGATTATTTCTGTTGACTAAGACTGTAACTTATTGTAGATGAGATTAAAACCTCTGTGATGTTGGAAGATTTTTTGATTACATCCCGTCAAAATGTTCATGTTTAATGTGTATTAAGTTTATTTATTCAAACTGATGCTAGTTGTTGTGTGAATAACTGATTGCATCCTAGATTTATCCGAAGTCTGTAAATTTCATGTAATCCACTAAGACACCAGTAGGAGTGTGTCTGGTCAGAGATTTCAACCAGTTTAAACTAAAAATTAATATGGCACATATTCTCAATATAAAGCGTAGAGGAATGCACAGTTGACTTTGAAGATAGCATTAAAGTAGGTCTCTAATAACACTCTTTTGTAAAACAAGAACTGGTTTTTTTTGTTCTTTGTTTTTTTTGTTTTGTTTTGTTTTGTTTTACTGTGCAAACTCCCATAAAATACAGTCCTAACTTTTATTAGATTTTGGAATCTTTCAGAGTAAAAAGTTAGGGACAAATCTTAAGTGAATGTCTATGACCTGAATGACCCAGTTGACAAAGGCTTGTTTGTATCAGCTTTGTGTGAAGCCTACATTCCTGGACACTGAAATCAATTGAAGAGTAGGATTTGCTATAATAACTCAAATAACTCAAAATTTGACCTTTTAGATGCTTTTGATGGTTTTAAGAGTGAAAAAAAAAGCATGACATGTAGGGTAGGAATCTTTTAATTAACACCTTTTGTCATTTCCACTGGTTGGAGACGTTGGCTTTTGTTAAGTGGTTCTGTATATGCTGTAATCCTACTGTAAATGCAAATAATAGTATCCCTTTTTTTTCAGGGAAGCATAGATGAATGCAAAGCTGTGCAGTATGGATGTGCTTATAGTTGCTCACATCAGGGTAGATGGCATGATGCTTTGTTGCAGGGATACAGTAAAAAAACCAAAACACTGATTTATGTGAAATAGGTGAACTATGGCCAACTTTAAATCAGAACAGAAAATTGTAGAATCATTAAGGTTGGAAAAGGACCCCTAATATCATCTAGTCCAACCATCAGTTAATCCCTACCATGCCAGCTAACCATGTCCCTCAGCACCAATGTCATATTTCACAGAATCACAGAATCACTAAGGTTGGAAAAGACCTATAAGATCATCCAGTCCAACCATCCACCTATCACCCATGGTTCTCGCTAAACTATATCCCTCAACACAAAATCCAAATGTTCCTTAAAATAATATTCCTTAAAATATTTAAAATAAAATTGGCAGGTTCCATTCTAAAAATGAGTAGACCCATCTGTATTTATATAGATGAACAAAAAAAATAGAACCTGTAGTGTTACTATAGTTAACATTTTAAGAAAGTGATAGTAAATGCCATTAAGTCCAAAGCAAACATTTATCATTTAATGTTTTCATTGTATTGCATAAATATGGTTTAAATAATATAAATACTATAAATACTATCGAATATATAAGGCTGGGGGAATAAGGTTGTGTAGTAGCATGACATATTGAAGGCCACAGTTCACATCAAAGTGAGCGGCAGGGCCTTGGATCATTCTCTTTGAAACTTCCTTCTTGTAAGAGCAAGAACATTTTCAGCCTATTCTGTCATAGCATTAAGTCAGAGAAGTAAGCATGAATAGAAGATTAGTGTTTTGCTTCTGCTTTCTTGCATTATTTGACAGAAATGTAACTTCAAAAGGGAATTAAGTGGATGATTAATGTTGTGACATTACTGGACTTAAATTTGTCTATGAGTAGTTGTGTTGGGTCTATCATGTCGGGTGCTGCCACATTCTTGGTAATAAATGTGAATTGAATGAGTTCTTGGTCAGTAGGTATAACATGCCATTTGTTTACTGTCTGTCTTACCCTGTTTGTTTACAGGGAATTACTAATGTCTTTGAAAAATTTTTCTTCTGTTCTATTTAAAAAGAAAAAGCCAGTTTTTTTGAAGCATAACAGTCTTAGGAGCTTTGTCCTTGTGGAGCTATTCATTCGCCATGGGTTAATGAAAGTTGGATTTTGAATTTCAGAAGTGTTGGATACATTCATTACATCTGTCTATGGAAGATTTTATTGTAGTGTAAATTCTTACCTGAGTCAGTAATGTGTTTTTAAATAAATTTTATTTGTCCTTTTTAAAAATGATTCTCAAATATCAATTGCGATGTATTAAAATACTGAGTTTATATTGTTGTATTTTCTCATTTACGTCACATACGATATGTGGAAATTCTTCATTTCTTAGATGGAACCAAGAAACCTGGCAATAGTGTTTGGTCCAACACTTGTGAGGACATCCGATGATAACATGACACACATGGTTACCCACATGCCAGACCAGTATAAAATTGTAGAAACACTCATCCAAAAAGTAAGTGGGCGATTTTCATTACTTAAAGAGTAAGTTCATACACAGATCAGCTCTCTCTTATTGGGCCACTTTGGGTCTGGTATTTATCCTTTGAACTCCAGGCTATAATTTTCAGTCCATGTTTGATTGTTCCACATTTGGCTTTTGTGTTTCTTGTGGAGTTTTCACCGTTTTTATTTTAAATTGTAGCATGACTGGTTTTTCACAGAAGATGATGCTGAAGAACCCCTTGTAAGTATTGTGGCATAAATATTTGCATTCTGATAACCTTAGTTTAGAAACTGCTTCTGCTTCCTCTAGAATGTCCGTACTTTTTTTTTATTGCATCACTGTATGGTTTTCTCTTCAAAAGTACCTCTAGCTCTCTAGTCCTTGCAATAATTAATTAATTAAAAAAAAAAAAAAAAGCCATGCATTTGTTTTAGAAAGCATAGAGCCTAATGGGAAAATAAGAATATATGAGGAAAGCGTGTCCTCAGGTGAATGATGCAATTTTCTAAATGCTTTTGAATCATAATGACCTATTTGTGAAACGATGATGAAGACATCTTTGTTTGTTAACTATAGACAGCTGTACAGGAGGAAAACACTGTAGAATCTCAGCCAGTGCCAAACATAGATCATTTACTCACCAACATTGGAAGAACGGGAGTGTCTCCTGGAGACGTATCAGGTAACAGCCTGGACAGTGCTAGTCCGTAGGCTAGAATAACGTACTCTGTTAACTCACTGTAACTCTTTCACTCTATTTTCTTTTACTAATAAATTGTTTTTCTCTTTTCTTAAAGATCATTAACACTTCTTAGAGATTTGAATTGTTGGTAATCATGCATGATATGTTAGAAAACTTTGTCTAACAAGAGTATAATCATTAAAAGATGAGGTTTGCACGTTCTATTTTATTTATTCACAGTAACTCATGCAATCATCCTTGTAAGGTGAAGCAGATACGCTGCTGTAAAGGGGTGTGTTGTGATGGCAGAAAGATTGATCTCCAGTGGGGTTCTAACATTGCTCATTAGGAATGCGAAAAATTATGTTTTTCTTGTCAAGTGGGGGACCCTTTGCTATGTTGCAGTATGTCTATACTAAAGCTGATTTCCTTCTGTTTATGAATGCCATCCTCTTATGTGGCTAAGGACAAGCAATGCAGGCTCTTTTTTGGTGACTTTTTTCCCCCTTCCCTTCACTATACTGTTGCACTAACCCAGCATGTTGTATCCCACAAATGCTCTCCCTTCGTCTCTAGCTTTTGTTTCAGTTTTCCAAGGGTTGCTCAGCACTTACTGAAGCAGTCACTTTATACTGATGTTGTAACAGGTGAAGTGGGAGGAGTCTATCACACGGTGATGTCATTAGTGGATTCTGTGATGTCACTGATGGACAGCTGGAACTGTAGGAAGAAGGAGGACTGTTGCCCACACTGTAGCTGCCTTGTCTGCAGAAACCCCCGTTTCTTGTAAATGGAAAACCAAAAAGTTGATCTGTGCTGTAAATTTTCTTTTAAGAGTATTTTAAACAGATCAATGCTACTTTTTAAAAGTTTTTCTGCTGTTTCTTGTTATCTCTGAAGCAGACCCTGAGGAGAAATAGCATGGTATGGTCTACCAGTCTTTCTAGTCATAAAGCATTAGCCATGTGTCAAAAAGGGGTGTGGCAGGGGGCTCAGCTCTTTCTTCCTAGGGAGCAAGTTCCTAAAGGTGGAACAGCATCCAAGTTCATATTTTTTAGTTGCTATGCTAGCCCCTTCCTACCCCCTTTATAATTGTATAATCTTGGGTTTTGCGAGACAGTGAAACTATGGTGTCCATTTTTCATTTCATAATAGCGCTTGTTATAGAAACGTACAAAACTGGTAGCTGCTGAAATCTAGCTGATTTACAAATAAAATTCCACCTCTATCTAGTCACAGGTGAAGAGAGATATGTAATTGGGGTTTTACACACAAAATACAACTTAATACCTTTAAAAACTCAAGTCTCCCAAAAAGAATATGATTGCACGAACCACGATTTGTACATAGGGCAGTCAACAGTGATAAGACATTCAATTTTGCTTTGTGTATCCTGAATCTCAGGAGGGTACACGCTACAATCCTAAAAAGGTCTCTCAGCTGCGGTTTTGGAGGGGCTGTCTACCTAAAACATTGAATAAACATTAGTATTTCTGTTTTTTGTTTTTAATTTAGAAGAACAGGGCTCCTTTGCCATTCCTATCATTGAGCTGATTCTGCCTACAATTCACAGCATCTTTTCATGGCGGTGGCTTTCTGTGGTGCAGCTTGCATCTTTGTGAGCTCTGATTATTCACTCTGTTCTGGTTTTTATTTGCTTCACATTTTGTTCTGTGCTTGTCTTTTTCCATAAGTCCAGCATTGTCTGTAGCAACAGGAAAAAAAGAAAATTGCACAGAACTGAGCAGAATTGTTTTTAATTTTTCCACAGATTCAGCTACTAGTGACTCAACAAAATCTAAGGTAATGTATTTGCTGAAGTGGTGTAGTTGTAACCTTCAGAGATGTGATGGATATTTGCTTCCTTTATTAGAGTGCTTCTATGAATGTGTACTATAGAATTAGGTAGATTATTCTTTTAAAGAAGTGATAATACCATTTTCCTAGCAGCAACTTATTTTCTAAAAAGGTACCTCGCTTACAGGGGTCCCTTCCATAATGAAGTCCCAGGTTTTTTTGTTGAAAGTATTTCTGTGGTGACTGTTCCCCCATGTCTCCCTCTCTGGAATGCTGCATCAGTAACAAATGATCGAGATTTCAGGAACTTTATTAAGCATAAATCCTTTATTGCTGGTCTGAGTCTTTCCGCAGCTCACAGGGAGAGGCTGTCTGTCTGAACACGGACATCTGAGCTGTTCTTGTTGAGACCTTGGCACAGATGTCAGGTTTCAGTCCAGCTATGTTCAAGGTCCCTTGATGTAAGCAACTGCCCTATATTGTCTCTGTTTTTCTGTTCTCGAATGTTTGCAGTGTCCAGGCCACACTGGTCAGCAGACAGAGACAAACATGTCACTTTGATAAGTCTGTGAGGGAGCAGGAAAGTGTATGGATTTGAGGTGGCCAGTTGATTTAATGAATTTTACAAATCAGAATAAGTGGACTCATCTTTTTTGCTTCTTTGTGATTCTAAAGGCAGATGCCTTGAAGGGCAGGAAGAAATTTATTTCTGTTAATTTTCTGTAATTGCACCTAAATTTGGGTTTTCCATGGCTTTTGTTGTATTGGTACTATTGAATTGATATAAATTTAAAACTCAAACTGAAAGGTGAAAAATCAACTGAAAAATAGTTTGAGAAATTTAAACTTCTCACATAGGGAGAGAGGTAGAGACTGAAACCATACTGTTGTGACCTCATCTGTGAAGTACTTTTTGTTACAAAACAGTCTTGAAAAAGCTGTCTTGATTAATGGAGCCTGCTTTATTAGTCAAAAATTAAGTGGCTGTGCATAAAAACGAGTGTTTGTCGAGTTGAAGGGACTCAACAAGTGGAATTTTCAGGATGAAAATTGTCAACCTGGGCAGTATCATGTCAACTGTGTGACAAGGAAGTATCTCCTGAATGAAGAATATTTCCTGAACAGAGACAGGCTTTCTGCTCTGAAGCTTAGGAGATGTTTTTAAAAGTCTCGTGCTAATGGATATTTCTTTGTGATATTTCTTTGTGATTTTTAATCATGCCTTATGTTTTGTTGTTGTTGTTTTTTTTTAAACAGGGTTCTTGGGGTTCTGGAAAGGATCAGTATAGCAAGGAACTGCTTGTGTCCTCCATTTTTGCAGCAGCTAGTCGCAAGCGGAAAAAAACAAAAGAGAAACCGCAACCGAGTAGCTCAGAAGATGAGTTGGATAATGTGTTTTCCAAGAAGGAGCTTGCAGAACAATCTCGGGGTGATGCAGCAAAAGAGGACACAGTTAAAGGGGAATATGAGAAAGAAAGAGATTCAGGGAGAAAACAGAGGATGTTTGTCCTGAAGGAAAAAGAGAACAGCAGTAAAAAAGATGTGAATGTTGTAAAGGATGAAAAGAAGTCGTTAAGGAAAGAGAGCGTCCTGTCAGAGGAACCTTCACTGCCTTACCATGAAAAACGTACAAAATCACAAAGTCTCAGTTGTCAGCAAACTGTGCAGAAGGATAACCCTAAAATGCCCATTTCCCAGTCTTCTTCCCAGGTTGAAGAGGCGGTGTCTGACTCTGGCACTATGCTTAGCACTTCCTCTCAGGCTTCCCAGCACAGATATTCGTGCAAAAAGGTAGCCAGTCCTGAAATTAAACACAGTGAGTTTTTAGCAGCTGATGTCAGTTCCATCACCTCAGATTATTCAACGACTTCATCCTCTATATATATAACTGGCTTAGACGCCAGTATGCTGAGTCCTGAAGTGCAGTCAGTAACAGAAAGCAAGGGAGAAGATGCTGATGATGAAAGAAGTGAGCTGATCAGCGAAGGGCGTCCTATGGAGACAGACAGCGAGAGTGACTTCCCTGTCTTTGCCACCAGCTCTGCTGCTGAAAGGCTGTCCAAGGGGAAAGTTTCTGAAGTGTTTAAGAGCAGTCGGAGGAACTCTGAGGAAAGCGAAGTAAGTTGTACTGAGGGAAGTTCAACACCAAAGTTAGAGAGTCGCAGACTTTTTAGCTCACACAAACTTATTGAATGTGATACGCTGTCCAGGAGAAAGTCTGCACGGCACAAAACGGACAGTGAGGGTTCTGGGGATGCGAAGAGTGAGAAGGACTTACCTACTGTGACCAAAATGTTTGATATAATGAAAAAAGGAAGATCGACGAGCAGTTTAGCTACGTCAGCCAGAAGTGAGACTGACAAACAAGAACCTACCTGGAGACTAAAAATTACAGATAGGTTAAAGCTGCGGCTCAAATCATCTGCAGATGACATGTTCGGAGTTGGGAATCAAAAGGCTAACTCTGTTGAGACGGTGAAGAGGAAAAATATCAGGCGAAGGCATACGCTTGGAGGACAGAGGGATTTTGATGAAATAAGTGTCCTAAATGTTTGGAAAGTTCAAGAGACGAGTCAAAGTAGAGAGAGAGAATCTGAGCTTTCAGCTGTGAATCGTCTGAAGCCAAAATGTCCAGCCCAGGACCTCTCAATCTCAGACTGGCTTGCACGAGAACGTTTACGCACTAGCACAACTGACCTTAATACGGGTGAAACTGGAAAGCCCAGACTTGAGAACACTAGCTTAGCAGATACATCAAAGGTAGATCTGCCTCTATCTGCTGAGATGCAAGCAGATGAAGGCAGTTCCTCCAGCAGCTTGACTTCAATCAGTAGAACACCACCTTCGGGACCATTTCAGCCACCAGACCAGGTAAATGGTGAAAGTTATCAGAATATGAACAAAAACAACTTCAGCCCAGCAGTTGATGCCCATCCTCATAAACTGTCTGGGACCCAAGTGGTTAGATCTCGATTCTACCAGTATCTTTGAAATGGGGAGATATGTCCACTACAGCAATTCATTAACTTAATGTTACGCTTCCCAGTAACTGTGTGTATGTGTGTGTGTACATATATATATATATATTTTTTTTTTCCTGTACTGTTGTTGTTATGCAGCCTTCATTTGGGCTGGTTTCATCAATATGCTCTGTGGAACGTCTTCACAGTGCATTACCACAGCCAGAAGAACACTAAAGGTAAAGTGTGTGTGTGTATATATATACATATATATATATATATATATATATTTTAAGAAAAAGTATATTTGATGGCTGCATACAAATGTTGAACAAAGCATCTGATGCAACAAGCTGTGTAGTGTATACATGGTTTTCTGACCGAGACTTGGCCTGGCATTAGTATGCAGAAAAAATGTTCTTTTGGTTTAGTCACTAACAAGTGCCTCATCATAAATTCATTTGGTTTGTTAGGGTGCCATATTGTTAAATTAGAGAAACTTACTACAAACAAATGAATGCATTTTACTGTTGATGAGTTTCATTACATTTTACAAATGTTAACACAGGTGGCTACAGAGCTTCCATTCCTTAGGCATTCCAGTAAATATTGGAGTTTTATATTTCCAATTTTAATACAGATTTTGAGTTTTATGTGACTTGAATTTTTAATCTTTCTGTAAAATAAGTAACTTAAATGTACATACTACATGTGTATCTTTTCTTCAGATACCAGATTTGATATAAATGTTGTAACATAGGCGTGTAGATAGTGGATACTGGATGGAACTGGTTTCTTTTATTGAGAATATAATTCTGCATGAAGACCTAATGAATCCAAACCTGTATCATGCCTGTGTGCATACCCACTTAAACACTGGAAATAAAATTGTTTTGGTGATTCTTCGCATGATGTGAATTCATTTTAATGATGGGTTTTAAAATGTCTTAGCATGTTGCTTTGTGTTTAATCCAGTGGTTTTGGATCACTGAAGAAGCACGTCCACAATCTTCCCAATCTTCCTCAAGTTCAGAAAATGTTAATATCTGCTGGCCTAAATGGTCCATATACTTATGGGTTTGAGGCTTTGTGTAGTTTTAACTATGAAGATGGGTTTGTACCCTAAAATCCCTCCTGTGTGTCACCTCTTCACCAGTTACATTTTTTTATTCTATTTCCTTGTGCAACTACTTGAAAACAAAGCAGCTCTTCACTCCTTTGCCTATTCTCCTCTCTTATTTAACAGCTGTTGTCACCAGCTTGGCAGAGGATCATACCTGTACTGATGTTAAACATCGTGAGCATAGAAAAACTTGCTCCTACACGTCTCCCATCAGTGAGAAGGAATGATAGGGGCCAGGATGTATGGGTAGATGAGGTTTCACACAGACTTTTTTCCTTTCTAGAAAGACTCTTAACAGTCCCTTGTTTTCGTCTACCGTGTTATTGTTCCCATATCAAAACCTGTGGAAAAAAAAGCATCTGATACAACAGTAGATCTGTGCAAGTTCTCACAGTATGATTGTGTTGGGTCTCTGAACCTATTACCAATTCACCTAAAAGTGAACCATGTTCTTGTGCTTTTCTTACAGACTTAAAATGCCCGTTCCTTTAGCACAAGCAGGAGAATGGTACAGTAGCAGCATTTGCATGACTTGTAGGCTGAAGCGGGTACGTTTCGTAAAATGTACAGTCGTAATTGTATTGGCTGACTATGCTCCAGGACACAAATCTAAAGCCTTGCAGGCTCCATGATATCTTCTGATGCTGCACTGGCTGCACAGAAGCGGCAGAGAAGTTGGACTCGGTAGGAATGTGAATGAGCAGGCAGGTGGGCAGAAGACATTGTGGCAGTTCAGGCTGCAGTTCCCTGTGTCTTCCATGTAAAGCAGGTCTTGGAGGAAACAGCCTGGTGGAAGTTGGACCCAGGGAAACCTCTGATGTGAAGGGCCAACAGAGCTGAGTGTGGGGATACAAGAAGAGATCTGTCGCTAGGTCATGTGGAACTAAGACATGGCCACAGTCCAGACAGTTTAACTACTTTTGTGGGGGCTGCAGTGTGGAAGGAAAATCTCTTGTGGATCTGCATATAGAGGCTTTTCCCTGGCTGCAACATGATGAGGATCATCAGCACTGCTGATGATATGAATCTGGGAGGAGTGGCTGACACATCAGAAGGCTGTGCTGCCATTCATTGAGATCTGAACAAGGCAGAGAGTTGGCAGAGAGGAACCTGACGAGGTTCAAGAGCAAGTGTAGAGTCCTACACCTGGGGAGGAATAACCACATGCATCAGTATAGGTAAGGGCCTGACCTGCTCTGCGAGAGGAGCTCTGTGGAGAGAGGTTGGCCACGGGCAGCAGTGTGCCCTTGTGGCCAAGAAGGCCAATGGTGTCCTAGGGTATATCAAAAAGAGCTGGGCCAGCAGGTTGAGGCAGGTGACCCTCCCTCTTCTCTCTGCCCTGGTGAGGCCACTTGTGGAGTATTGTGTGCAGTCCTGGGCTCCTCAGTTCAAGACAGGAACTTCTAGAGAGTCCAGTGGAGGGCGACAAAGATGATGAGCATATCCTATATGAGAAAAAGCTGAGATACCTGGGGCTCTTCAGCCCAGAGAAGACTGAGAGGGTTGGTACTAATGTTTACACATACCTAATATTAGTCATCTAATAGTTTTGACCATATTCAAGTCATTTGAATGCCTACGCACGCAACCTGCTGTAGGAAGCATGTTTCAGCATTTGCTGTGGAGACGTGCATCAGAGCAGGTAAGACTGCGCTGGGCAAGGGATCAGGAGTAAAAGAGACCAACCAAAAAGCTCTTTCTAGGGCTAGTTTGAAGCTAGCATTGCCGTGCTCCTACTGGGGAAGTAGCAGCTTGTGGGCAGGATCTTGGCAGGGGTGGAGCCGGCTCGTTTGCAGCTCAGTTTAAACCCCCGCCCTTAACGTTTGCACCTACTAATAAGCAGTTCACACCTAATAATCCATAAATAGCATCAGGGAGGGTGGAAGATATCTACTGCTCACACAGCAAAGCAGGTGAGTAACCATTGTTTTGGCCTATTGAGAATAGGGAGGCTAACATGGTTTCCACCAGACAATGAGTTTATTCCAAGACAACTGTGGTGACCCAGACGGAGGGACTGCTCAAAAATGTGGCTGTTCAGGTCTCTGGCTGCTGGGACTGCTTGAGCCTGCTGCTATCTGGGGAAGGTCGCAGGGATTCCACCTGCGTGAGATGTGAGCAGGTGGATGAGTTGATCCAGATGTGGTTGAGCTCAAGGAAGAAGTTCAGAGACTTAGGACCATCAGGGAATGTGAGTAGGAGATAAACTGGTAGAGTGACTCGCTGGCATGTCAGAGGAAAGGGTGCCAGGGAGACACCCTCACAAAAATGGTGGACCCCCAGCCCTGTCAGAGTAGGACAGACCTGACTGATGAGGGTTGGATGAGAGTCCCTACTCAACGTCATGGGAACCCCCCCTACCTGCCTACCCCGCTTCCCCAGATCCCCCTTAGCAACAGGTTTCACATGCTGGAAATTGAAGGTGAGGAGAATGATGAGGTGATGGATCTGCCGAGGAGGCGGATCTGCTAAGATGAGGCGGCCACTCCAAGCCTCCAGACTGCCTGTGTCGGGAAAGAAAGAAGGGTGGTTGTGGTGGGTGACTCCCTTCTCAGAGGAACAGAGGGCCCCATATGCAGACCAGACCCAAGCCGCCGAGAAGTGTGCCGCCTTCCTGGGGCCCAGGTCAGGGACGTAACCAGGAAAATACCAAAGCTGGTGAGGCTCACTGGTTACTTTCTGTTGCTCATAGTTCAGGTGGGCAGTGAGGAAATTGCTCAGACAAGCCTACGGACAATGAAAAGGGATTTCAGGGGTTTAGGGCGCTTAGTTCAAGGTGTGGGAGCGCAAGTAATCTTTGGTTCTGTAGTGTCAGGGGCAGTGTGGGACTCGGAGCAGGCATAGAAGGTGCAAACAATGAATAACTGGCTCAGAGGCTGGTGCCAAGTCAGAAACTTTGGGTTCTTTGACCATGGGGTAGTTTACTCAGCCCCTGGCTTGCTGTCCAACCATGGAATCCACATATCTCAAAGGGGGCAACGAATCCTAACTCAGGAGCTAGCTGGGCTCATCGATAAAGCTTTAAACTAATTATGATGGGGGAAGGAACAGTACAGGCCTCACAGGAGAAGAGCCTAGGGGAATGATATCTGAGCTGGGAGTGAGTGAGGCAAATAATGACTTGGCTGAAGTGCATCTACCAATGCATGCAGCATGAGCAACAAGCAGGAGGAATTGGAAGCAATTGTGCGTCAGGCTAACTATGATCTAGCTGCTATTACTGAAACATGGTGGGACCGCTCCCATGACTGGAGTGCTGTGATGGATGGCTACAAGCTCTTCAGAAGGGATAGACAAGGAGGGAAGGGTGGTTGTGTGGCCCTTTATATTAAAGACTGTTTTGATGTTGAAGAGCTTGAGGTTGCAAATGATAAAGTGGAGTGTCTATGGGTGAGGATCAGGGGGAAGGCCTGTAGGGGAGACATCTTGGTTGTGGTCTGTTATAGACCGCCGAATCAGGATGAGGAGATGGACGAGGCGTTCTACAAGCAGCTTGCGGAAGTCGCGCGATCGCCAGCACTCGTTCTCATGGGGGATTTCAACTTCCCTGACATATGTTGGATATATAATATGGCTCAAAGGAAGCAGTCCAAGAGGTTTCTAGAGTGTGTGGAAGATAGCTTCCTTACACAGCTGATGCAAGAGCCTACCAGGAGTGGTGCCCTGCTAGACCTAGTCTTTGCTAACAGAGAGGGACTGATGGGTGATGTGAAGGTTGGGGACTGTCTAGGGCAGAGCGACCATGAAATTGTAGAATTCTCTATTCTTGGAGATATCAGAAGGGTGACTACCAAAACTGCTATCTTGAACTTCAAGAGGACTAGGACTTTGATCTGTTCAGGATGCTTGTAGCATGGGTCCCTTGGGAGTCGCTCCTTAAGGGTAAAGGGGTCCAGGAAGCCTGGACGCTTCTCAAGATGGAAATCTTAAAGGCGCAAAAACAGACTGTCCCTGAATTCCGTAAGGCGAGCCGCAGGGGGAGAAGACCAGTGTGGATGAGCCAGGAACTACTGTCGAGACTCAGGAAGAAAAAGAGAGTCTATATGTCCTCTGGAAGAAGGGACAGGCTACTAGGAGAGATTACAAGGAAGTTGCTAAGGTATGCAGGGAGGAAGTCTGGAAGGCAAAAGCCCATCTTGAACTCAGATTGGCCACTGCAGTAAAGGAGAATAAGAAATCCTTTTGCAAATATACCAATGGCAAGAGAAGAACCAAGGATAATCTCTATCCTTTAATTGATGCAGTGGGGAACGTGACCACGGGAGACAAGGAGAAGGCTGAGGTCCTCAACGCCTTCTTTACATCTGCCTTTAATAATCTGGGCTGATAGGCAGAATATCCCCCCAGAGATTCAGGTGGAGGCAGTTAGGGAGCTCCTCCTCCATCTGGAATGTCACAAGTCCATGGGACCGGATCGGCTTCATCCTAGGGTGCTGAGGGAGTTGGCAGGGGTGATTGCTAAGCCGCTCTCGGCTATCTACCAGCGCTCCTGGATGAGTGGAGAGGTTCCAGAGGATTGGAGGCTTGCTGATGTGACTCCCATCTACAAGAAGGGCTGTAAGGAGGATCCGGGGAACTACAGGCCTGTCAACCTGACATCAGTGCCAGGGAAGGTCATGGAACAAATCCTCCTGGGAGAGGCGTCCACGGGATCAGGCCCAGCCAGCATGGGTTTATGAAAGGCAGGTCATGCTTGACCAACCTCATCTCCTTCTACGACTGGGTGACCAGACTGGTAGATGAGGGAAAGGCTGTCAATGTAGTCTACCTAGACTTCAGCAAAGCCTTTGACATGGTCTCTCACAGTATCCTTCTGCAGAAACTGGCTGCCCGTGGCTTGGACAGTTTTACCCTCTGTTGGATAAGGAACTGGCTGGAGGGCTCTGCTCAATGGGTGGTGGTCAATGGAGTTAAGTCTAGCTGGTGACCTGTTTCAAGTGGTGTCCCCCAGGTGTCAGTGCTGGGGGCCCATCCTGTTTAATATCTTTACTGATAACTTTTAGAGGAAGGGATTGAGCGTACCCTGAGTAAGCTTGCAGATGACACCAAGCTGGGAGGTGATGTTGATCTGCCTGAGGGTAGGGAGGCCCTGCAGAGGGATCTAGATAAGCTAGATCGATGGGCTGAGGTGAATGGGATGAGGTTTAACAAGGCCAAGTGCTGGGTCCTGCACTTTGGCCACAACAACCCCATGCAGCGCTACAGCCTTGGGGATGAGTGACTGGATGATTGTGAAGAGGAAAGGGACCTGGGGGTGTTGGTTGATGCTCGGCTGAACATGAGCCAACAGTGTGCCCAGGTGGCCAAGAGGGCCAATGGCATCCTGGCCTGCATTAGAAATAGTGTGGCCAGCAGGAGCAGGGAGGAGCAGGAGCACTGGTGAGGCCACACCTTGAGTACTGTGTTCAGTTTTGGGCCCCTCACTACAAGAAAGACATTGAGGCCCTGGAACGAGTCCAGAGAAGGGCAACGAAACTGGTGAGGGGTCTGGAGCACATCTTATGAGGAGCGGCTAGGGAGCTGGGATTGTTTAGTCTGGAGAAGAGGAGGTTCAGGGGAGACCTCATTGCACTCTACAACTTCCTGAAGTGAGGTTGTGGTGAAAAAGGGTCTGGCCTCTTCTCCCAGGCAAATAGTAGGACCCACCAGAACTGCGCTTTGTGGACAGCTGAGAAGCCTGGCTTAATAGTCACTAACCTGGGCTGAGGAGCAAGGTACACGGAGCTGCTGGGCGAGGTGTGTGGCACAGGGCAGAGCAGAGACAAGCAAAGGGACACGGCACCTGGCCATGACTGGCTCACAAGGAACTGCTCACATGTCACCAAGGACCAGATATGTCAAGTTTTTCAGTATTGGCTCCTGGGAGATGTCAGCCCACAGCTGTTCTGCAAAGGCTGGGAGATGGCTGGAGCCCAGCACCCCACTCAGAGTGCTGTGAGTTGTGCTGCGCTTCGATTTGGCTTTCCAGCTCCCGGACTGTGCTGGACTCCCAGCCTGCAGGCATGTCCCCTTCACAGGGACCAGTACAAGCCAGAACACGAGTCTGTTCCTGTCCATGAGGTACGAGTTGATGTTTGCATACATAATTGTTCCCACCACATGGGATGCACCCTCTGAGGGCTCAGCCTTGAAATGAGTTTCAAGAAATCTCCTGCTCCCCTGCGAGGAACAAAGCAGAACAGGAAGGGCAGACAATCCCTCATTACATCTTTTCTAAGGCTCAGGTGCTCCCTTTTTTTCTTGCTGCTTTAAGGCCAACAACCCTGCTTGCGACCACTACAAAAATTATTAGTGACAAAGTAGAAAACATAAGCATGCAGCCCTTTATTTCTGTAAAGATCTTTGCTTATCATAGTTCTGTATATTACATCAGGGTGTTATACAAATAAATTTATTTACAAAACCATGAGCTCTGCAAGCTTGTTGCTTTTTCTCCTATGATGTGACCATTACCCAATCTGTTTCAGCCCTGTCCCATATGTATTTTGAAAGCATGCATAAAAATTAACTTTGGTGTGGTAAAACTACTCTATGTGCCCAGCCACATACAGTATTTATTTATTTATATCTATTTATAGGTATGTACAAAAGTTTGCCAGTATACAGAACAGTACAGAAGTGTACATTTTAAAATCCACAATGCAATACATTAATGGGTTACCAGGTCTCACTAAAAGAAAGCTGAAGGAAAAGGGTGAATTTAGCTAAGAAAGAAAATAATGATCGGCAACTCCCTACGTGTGTAAAACTATTTTTTTCTTGGCTTGGCAAATTCTCAAATATTCTCTGAATGGCAGTGCAAAAGGTTGAGTTGCCTCCTGTGCACTAAGACCAGTCTCGTTCTGTCTCTGGTGCAGAGGTTTACTGTCCAGCATACTACTTTCAAATGTACATTACATTAGTATCAAAATGTTTTGGCAAAAAGATCTCGAAAGGAACCGTGACGTTGGTTGACAAAAATAGAAATCTGTAACAAAGCTAAATAACACCAAAATAAAAGAAAAATATTTCAGTTTCAGTTTTACAGTTGTGTATAATCACACTTTAGTATATCTCTGTTCACGTCTAGTCCCCATAATGAAAAATAGCTTCATACAAAACCGCTTACTAAACGTCAGCCACACGTGTAGCCATGCTCAGCGCACCGCTGCGCGCACTCGGGCTCACACACACACACACACACACACACACACACACACACACATCGCCACGCTTTTTTGCAACAGGTGCTGCCTACAGAGGGAAAACGCTCATCTATCATTACAACAGCAACAAAAGGTTTACAAAAAAGCTTCACTCTACTCTAGTGTAGTAACTCAGTATTTAGCACGTGGTTAGTATTAAGCCTCCAGCGATACAGCAAAACGGTTACGCTCCCTGGTTAAAGCAGCGGCTGCAGGAAAGGAGCAGCAATCCAGCGCTCAGCCTTTAGGCCGGCTCCTTGGCCGCGGGGGAGGCGGACTTGCCGGCATTTCCGTTCTGCGCCTTGTAGCTGGTGAAGCTAGGAGTGTGGATGGTCCTGATGCTCTTCACACCTTGGTTCAGTGAGGTGGGAGAAGTGGAGGATGGGGGGGAGGTGGAGGAGGAAGGAGGGGGCGGGCGGCCGTTCTGAGTCTGCAGCGAGAAGGAGAGCTGGTGGCCCTTCACGGCGTAGGGTGGGCTCTGGAACTTGGAGGAGCCGTTAGCAACAGAGGGGATCAGGGAGGCTGAGTACGCCATGCGGCCCGCCTGGGGCCCGAGGAGGCCGGAGGGGGGCACAGAGGGCTTCGCGGGTGGGGCGAGGGGGTTAGGGCCGTCACCGCTGGGAGCGGGGGCAGAGCTGCTTTTCCCAGAAGTGGGAGAAAAGGCAGGGATCTTAGAAGCAGGGAGGGTGGGGGAAGTAGCCTTATAGTCCCCACCAGCTTTCTTAGCACTTCCATTAGCCTGCAAATAAAGATGGCAGGAGACAGTTTGTCAGAAAGCCAGTAACACGACAAATGAACAGGACCTGGGAGAACGGCCCTGCACAGAGCAACAGCTACAGTTCGAGGCCTGAGCTAAGCCTTGGCAGCCACGGACTGGACCTGGTAGAAAACCCAAAGTACACAACGAAGAATGCATAGAGACAGAGCGGACAGGAGAAGGCGCGACCGATGGTTTATTACAGACCACTCACTACACGGCCATGCTCCGAGGTTATTCAGGGTGAGCAGATACGTCCGATGGGAGGGTTAATGTGCACCCCCAGAGCACCCCAGGTTAGTGCCCGGGGCTCCGCGCAGGCCTGGCCGGCCTAAGGAACCCGCATTGACCGAAGGGAAAGTAAACAGGTAGTTGACATCTCGACGCTGCAGCTGAGTACCACGGGTTAACAAACAAAACGGAACGAAACAAAACCCAACAAAAAGCAGCAGGTGTTTTATTGCAGACAGGCATGCACAGGCATGTGAGAGATCAGTAGGTACGGGCATGCCCCCGGGCTCCAGGACGTCCAGTTAGGCCTCACTCGACAGACAGGCATCCGTTATTTGGCATAGTCAGTCAGTCACTGCAGTTTTTAAGTTAACAAACAACATTAAATGTCCATCCAAACACTGGGTTAGGGTAAAACTACCTGTCTGTACTGGCGCGGGTCCTGCAGCTTGTGCTGTTTGCCTGCTTTCTCCGTGCTTCCTTGTCTACTTTTCGCAGCCATGGGCACCGGCATCCGGCTCGTCTGCGAGGCAGCGCTGTGGCCCTGCGGAAATGGTGGGGGACGGGGGGAGAGAAGGGGAGCATGTGGTCAGCTGCGCTGCGGGGCGGCCACACACCATGCGCCAATACAGCCGCAGAACGACATGCAGGGAGAGCTCTGGAGCTTCGCACCGCGGGTGTTAATGTCAGGAATCAAATGGAGAACACTGCTCAGCTACTGATCAAACCGGATTTCGTGTCAGTGACGCTCATCATTTCACACAGCGGGTTATTGGACCCAGCTCCCCTGCGTTTGCCCGTCACCAAACAGCAGCAAAGTAAACCAACCCAATGTCCATTAGCTGTTAGACACCTCGTGGGAGCCCAGACAAGCCACCTGAGAGGAAGCGAACAAATCACAAGACCCTTGTGTTTAATGGTGATTATTGCAGGTTTAGAAAGCAGCTGGAGATTCGATTTCTCAGACTAAGGTACCTTACGTGAAGTGGCTGGGACTGGCGGAGGGGGCTCTGTGCCACCACGGCTCTCATCCAGCACTACAAGCTCTCGGGGTGGCACCTCTGGCACTAGCGGGGCAGAGAAGGGGACAGTGCTTCCCTCAGAGCTGTGTGTGCTTTCGGGGATAACTTTGGGACTCATTTCACTGATGGTGTTTTCCAGCTGCTTTATGGTCTGCTCAAGGCTGTCTAGAGTTCGGTATGTGCTCTGCCGAATTTCATCAGTCCTAGATAGAGGCACGGCAGTGCTGGGAGCGGCCTCCTGCTTCCCTGCAGGACTCTTGTCGAGGTCCTCAGGCTGGGACCTGGTGATCTCAAACCTCTTGGCTTCCTTGTGCTGCTTAAGGGTCCCATCTTCCTCTTCCTCTTCGTAAACCACAACCTGCAAAGTCTTCTTCCCTGTCTTCGTTCCTGTACGTATCGCCTGTGTCAGAGCAGCCAGCTGCTTTTTGGGGAATTTAAACTTAAACTTTTTCTTAGAATCCTGCCTGCCTCCAAACTGATCGGCAGAGTCCAAGTTTGCTTCTGTGTGCAGCCCATACATCTGACTGTACTTGTTAAAATTTGTCTTTGAGCTCTCCTGCTCTGCAGGAACCCTGGTTTCTGTGGAATCAGAGGCAGAGTGGAGGTTAAACACATACTGCTCGTTGAGACCATGAGCTGCCGAATACTCTGCAATTGCTTTTCTGTCGATAAGCACCGGGGGCTCTTCTTTGGGGCTCTTAGAAGTCTCACGTGCTTCATTTTCTTCTTCCTCCTCTTCCTCCTCTATTTTTTCCTCAGTCATCATTCTCTCTAGCTCTTCATCACACTCCTCAAAAATGGTAGAAAGACGCTTATACGCTGATCTAATATCCATTGGTTCATCAAAAATGATGATGACGGGCTTTTTGTCCAGACAGACCACTGGCTCTTCGCTGTCAGTGCTTTCTGGGATGCCTTTCTCTGATGCCACGTCCTTCCGTGCATCGATGTTCACCGTTTGCACATCACTGCCTTTCCGGCTGACTATGTCATGGACTTCACCACTCGAGAGGACCTGGACAGCTGTTTTGGTAATCATGAAGGCGATGTTTTCAGTGGGTGGGCTGTCTTCACTTGGAGAGCTAGCTGGAGAGTCTGCCTCTTCAGTGCTGTTGCTTCTGGCCGCTTTGGGTCTCAGCACAACCTGACCACAGCCGCCTGCAGGAGCTTCTTGCTCGGGTGAGGAGGGGGCAGACCCTGCAGCTTCTTGGGAGGATCTCATCAGAGGGGCAACACTGCTGACAGGGACACACCTGGCAGCACTCGGCACAGCTTCACCCTGCGGAGGACCCTGGCAAGCATCTCGTGACAGTCCGTAGCTTGGGTTTGGCTTTCCATTTTCAACAGCTGGAAAATGGGATCCTAAAATGTCTTGAGCCCCTCTTCGTTTGTCATCCTCTGCCAAACTGACACTGGACAGGTTTGTGCTCATATTTTGGAGGTTTTTCTTAGAATAGTCTCTACTGTCTACAAACAAACCCTTGCTAAATGTAGAACTGTCATTCATTGAAAAGCCAATTTTACTGTCATTTGTGCTGGATGAATCAGAACCCAATTCTTCTTCAGTTTTCCCTTCCCTCTTCTCTTTAGGATGGTCACTATCTGTGGGAGATCCTGTTGTAGCCCCATACACCTAAGGGGGAAAGTCGGATTACTCAGTTATTCAGGGCTGTTACTTTTACAGGACTTTTTTTCCCCCAAAATTAATCATCATATTCTCAGGGGAAGCGCAGACCTCATGAACTCACCACTCTGTTTAGTGCTGCAGAGGCATGCCTGAAGTTGTCATATGACTCAAAATTCTCAGGGCAGAATTCAAATTCTGGCAGAACAGCAAGATGTTACTGTTCAGTGCTAAGCGTGTGGCCAGCATGGGTTGTTGTTACCTAGGGCTCCTGTTTTAACAAGGCCTCCAGAATATGCAAAAGCATATTCACCCTATAGTTACCTTATTTCCAACACAGTACTACCTTGGCTCATTTACCTTCTAGTTAAAGAGAAAAGAAACAACCTGGTTTGTATAAGATTGAAGTTGAAAAGATTCAAAGTAGTTCAGCTAGGACACATCAAAGGGCGATGGATCATAAGGGCTCAGTGCAGCAAGCTCAGCGGAGAGCTAAATGACAGTCTGCCTACCTTCAAAAGTACATTATCTCCTGGAAAAAGCTGGTTTTCAAATTACAACATTTTGCTGCCATACTGCACTGTTACGGTTAGGATGGCCACAGTATTAACATTACTAAATCACTACTGCAGCTTAAAAGCAGTCTTTCCCTCAGAATTACCAGAGGCAGCCTGCAGCACCCCTGGGAGTGCAGAATGGAACAATGAGCTACATTTATTTATAAAAGCAATTCTGAACAGTATGCAGAGAGGTCATTCATTAGCTTAAAAGTAGTATATCCCCAGCAATTAAATTTTAGGGATGCTTCTTCTTTGTTCTTTAATGAGGTCCCCTGGAGATGCTTTTTCATAATATCAGGCTTCTTATTACTGTTTTTATCATTTTTTCTTTGGTTTGTTAGGTGCTAGTGACAGCTTAGGATAAACATCAATCATCAGGGTGAGGGTATGACCTAGGAGGCACCACACCTATGACCAATGCAAAAGAGAAGTCTACACGCAAAGATGGTTCACCAGAAAGGAAACAAATCTGGCATCAGCTGACCGAAGGCAGTAAACCAAACATCATTTCTGCTGACATTGCCTGGGCATAGAAACTAACTCTTACCACACAAGTCGGATGAGTTATATTAACATCAAGATGTGTAGAACATCAGCAAGAAGAGCCACTCTCTAAGCTGAGATAAATGAATAACAGTACCAATGCCAGTGGGCTCACAAAGTACAATTTCTATACCTATTATATTTTCTTCTATACTGTGTAAGCATCTTATGTAGAAAAACTGAAAAACTACTATCACCATGCAGGAACAAGAAAGTCAGTGGTCAACCAAAGCCTCAGCCCTTCTCTACTGAAGGCATACCAGTAATAACAAGGCTGTGCAGCTGCTCCAAGGCCACCTTGAAAGTCCCTCATATTTCTGAATGAAGAGGAGTGATTGCACAAACCAACCACAAACAGCAAGGCATCAGTGTGCAGGCCAAAGGTGCCTGTACTTTATGCTGAGAACTCATGCCAGAACAAAACATGGCAGTCACCTCAGGCCCAGACTAGCTACATGGCAAGTGCCTCCCAGTTCCATTACAAGCCAGAGCTCCCAGCATCACTCCAGTTAATGGCACTTGTTGCCCCTCAACACCCTGACTCTGTGTGTGAATTCCCATTTCTCTATACCTTTTTTTTAGCCAGTTGCACTTTTTGTTCCAAGCATCACTGCAACATCTCAAGGTGTCATTGTACAATACACCTCATTTTAGAAAGGGCTGCCTTTCTAACAAGAGAAAAATGCAACAAAACTCATTTACTTTATGAATTTATCATGACCACAAGGCTCCACATTTAAGGTGAATAAATCATTCTGTCATGTCAGATGACAAAAACAGACCTTATAATTAACCCTTAAATTCATGGATTCTCTGTTCTAATAAATGGCAGGTTACAGCAGTTGGCAGCAACTTTCAAAGAGATATTTGTGCTACAGCATGCTTGCTGTCTTGAGAGGTAACACAAGTTTTTGTACAACAATATGATCTTATTCTGACACCAGGACTAACAGGAATAAACAAAGACGTGTTCTTTCTTTTTTCTTCGTAACACTGTCATACACTCAATAACAAAGCAACTTTTCCTTTTAGACATCACCATGATCTTGTTCACTCACCCAGCAAGCTGCTTGCCTCTTTAGACCAGAACTGATCTTAGAGCAGCTCTGGCAGCAGCAGCTCAGGTCTCAGATATCAAATTCTATGTGTTACCTTGTGCTTTAGAGCTGCAAAGCCTTGTACAGGTGTGGCAGTTGGGTTCTTCTTTGCCTTTAGGACCTGTCAAAAGTCATTTTACCTTTCACCCCAAATTCTGTTAAAGGAGGATGAAATGCAATGCTACTGGTAAAATTCTTGAGGAGTTGCTAATGAAGGTATAACAGATGAGGTATTATTGCTAATTCCAGTTTGCATACACTCACAAAAATGCACTACAAAGTTGAAACGCTGTGCTGAAAAGCTGCATTGTCTTCCCCACCACAGCAGCACTTCATTGCAAAACCAGCATTTGGCTAACAAGCTGTCATGCCTGTGTGACCACCTAAACTCAACGACAATTCAACTAATTACACTTAAACTTGAAAAAGAAGTCTGCAAAGGCTGAAATACTTGTCCTATTTTTCATCCTACACGCTGACTGCTCATTAACACCAATCAACTCAAACAGCAATCCCAGACATAGTGCAAAATTCATCACAACTTGGCTGTGGACCCAGACACATGGCACCTCTTTTAAGTCCCATGAGTTAGTGTAGTGTCTAAGTATGAATCTTGAGCCTAACCATCATGAGGGCAAGTGTGGAGAGCAAATGTGGCCCGTCTGTCCTGTCTCTGTCTTTCAGCAAACTGAATGGGATTTCTGAATGTCTAATAACTATTTCTAGGATGAAGAAATGAAGCAAAATAAAGCAGAAATTCTCTACATTGGCTCTTGAGACTGAAAGGAACTACTAATTCTACTCAAAACAAGAACAAGAACAATACAACATTTCATGTGAGCATTTCTAATCCATACTGGGATAAAAAGAAGGAAACCGCTGGGCAGTTGTGGTTGGGGGTTAGAGAGAAGAGGACACAAGATATAATATTAGTTTTGAAGTAAGGAAAGAAGGTTATGCCAAGACCGGGTGGCATGTTTACAAACGCCACTTGTTACCTTCTTTTCCTTGTGATGCATTAAAGTCCCAGGCCTTATGTCTTTAACATGTGTATCATTTCTGGATTGCTCAGCATGACTGTTTGAGTTTACATCCATAAAAGAGCACTTCTGGAAAGCCTAGGAAATAAATACTGCAGGTTATCAGGAGACCGAGTAGCTTTTATACAGAACTGTCTGGAGATGACCAACTACAAAGAGAGCATTTCTTTTTAACATTCACAACAGCTCACCAATATTGTTGAATATCTCATGAAATAGAATAGATTTTGGACTATGTGACTAAGAGAAACAGAGCACACTAACTTGTCATGCTGACCTCCACACCCCAACCAGGAAAGGTGAGCTGGATTTCCATCATTACAGAAGGGGCAATGAGGGCACCCAGAGGTGCTGCCAACTATCCAAGTTTAACCAGGAGGCCCACAACAAACTTTGGGCTTGTAACATCTCCTTCCCAGCAGCTGATACCTCCTCAGTGTATTCACTGAACATATTCTGTCCTTGACCACATATCACTTAACAACTAAACTTAAAGTTTTATGTGTAAAAACAAATAAAATCCAAAGCTCAGCTCACTTTATTCCTTTTAGTATTCTCAGAATCTTTTCCTGTGCTTCCTCACTTCCAACTCCCAGTGAATATTAGCAGAGGGTTTGTGTATGCCTGGATAGGACAATCACAGCTGAATACAATTTATTTCCCAATTTTTCTCATCCGGAAGTGGTCTATTTGTTGCCCGCAGAAAAGTGAAGAAAAGGTGGAAGCTGCAGGCCTTGCACCATCAATAAATGAGAGAACAAGGGAAGTAATACCTCTTCTTCACCCCCTACTCAGCTGCCAGATTGGTTGGTCTCATTGCACATAATGCAAAAGCTATGTAATACCACTTCTCCCCATGCAGCATTATTAAAACCTTAGACTTGTTTCTACCACAGCCTTCATTAACATTGCAGATGGTAACAGTACCTTTCAGTTTCCTCCTGCTCTGGAAACAGCCCAAAAGATGGGCTTGGGGACCACTGGCCTCCCACTATGTGCACCCCAGGACACAGCCAGGATTTCTCGACCTTTTTGCAGTCCTTTTTCCATTTCCTTTGGGTTTCTCCATCCAACTGGCTCACAAATCCAGACAAGCAGAACCATCACTGACACTACTGCACAGTCCTGGCTCCAAGTGCTTGCTGGACTTCTGGAGGCCACTACTGGCACTGTCTGCCACCACTGAGATGTACAAGCCAGCCAGAGAATTGGGGGGGAGTGTTTATAGGAGTTACACAACATGTGAAATGCAAGGTTATATTACTATACCATATATTAAGGAAATCATTTAGTTCCTGGCAACTCTCATGAAATTAATAGCCCTGTTTACAGATGTGAATAAAAATATAAAAATGAAAAATTGTATTTCACATGCTTATTGACTATTTATGCAAAATCAGTAAGTAATGATAACGAAAAAAATCCTGTACAAAAATCATGGTGCAGAGTTGCTGCTGTTTTTCCTTCACATCCTGTTTGCATGTCTGTATTCATCAGAGTAGCTAAGATTGCACAGAACTCAGAACAAGCAGTACTGCTCCTCCTATAGTACAAGGTATAGGACTGTCCCTAGCTTACCAGTTTGTGACACTAATGATGTGCTTTTGAGTTAGGCATACCATCTACAAAGGCATCCCTAAGGTCCTTCAGACATTAAGTGACGACGAATCCACTATTTCCCTATGTAATTTGCTTATGTCTCACCTTTGCTCCAAAATATTTATATCAGCGTACATGTACAGCCTGTGCTTCTGCAAGCTGATTAGCATTATGGTTTTTCTGCTAGATTAAGAAGATGCTTCACATGAAACTACCTCCACATTGTACTCTTCTGAACCTTCATATCTGCCCTTTCTAAACAGGCGATGCACAGACACATAGTCACGGATGCAGCAGCTCAGCACTGATCTTCCTGATCCTCTGTACACAGAGATAAAAACACTCCCTGTTCTCACATCTACACCCAAAGCAGACATTAACTCTGTGGGAAGAGCACTCCACCTGGGAGCTCCTGTCAACTTGTTACCGCAGCTCCAGCTCCTTTCCAATACATACAGTTATGGTCTGGCCTATGTTTGTTGCTCTTCAGGCAGACTGCATATTTCAGTGAATTAAATGTTTTGCACTCATCAACTGATTGCTATCATCTCCCTGTTCTCATACCTCACTAGTCTTAAGTTGATTTGAACAGTAAAGATTTTAAATGTACCTTCATCAGTGTCCTGGAAGTAAGGAGTGTAGCTGACATCCTCTGGGACGTGACTGTAAGCCCCTGCTCTGAGGGCAACACTTCCAGAGCCACACAGCTCTCAGTCCTCTTAAGATTTTTTTGGAAGGCGTGGGCGAGGGGGTGTTCTGTATACTCGATGGTGCCAGATTTTAATCGGAATGATATTCGATCAAATGACTAACAAAAATGTTTACAGATATACAATTCAGTTCAGGCACTTTAACCTGTTACCTAATCAAAGGGAGTCATTTCCTTTGACTGACCAGTGTTCCATTACATTGTGTTGGTGAGCATAACTATACATGCCTGTCCTTCAGTTCTTCACTGACTGAATCCCAAACCTAGTTTTCCAGTTCTGCCTATAACTGACATCAGAATAAGCCTGTAGCTCCTAGACCAAACAGTTTGACCTTTCCAAAACCTATATTCTGTCAACCCATTGACAGACTCGGTATTATAACCTGCTATTAATACATAACCTGCTATTTTGATTATTGTTCAAAATGAACATTGCTTGTCCTCAAAACTAGCATTTAAACACTCAATCCCTTTGAGTTACCATGCCCATTTCTCTCCCTTAGCACCCCCCAGCTTCCCTTCTCAGACCTTAAACTCTACTTCATGACCTTAAGTGGAAAGGCAGCTGGGCTGTTCTCCTGGTAATGGCAGACAATGCAACAACTTCACTGCCTGCAGCTCTCCTGTCACATTAGCCATTAACACACTAACAGGGGACATGCGTAAGCCCCTGCACTTGCTCCGTGTGAACTGGCGCTTTTATGCGCTGGTGGCTGAGAACTGAGCAGAGGGCAGGGCATACTCAGCAAATTGAAGCGTCATTGTTTAATATCTACATTCCTGGTGCTGAAAAGACTCCCCAGACAGCACTAAGCCCACCTTCTTGTGGGCAGCAGGGAACATCTCTTGCTCTGACAGTGCTCTGAGCCACCCCAAACATCAGAAGTTACAGCTGTTAAAGTTAACCACATCTTCGTGTTAAAGTTAACCATGTCTGGGGGCGTGGAAGAGGACAAAAGGTGCTCCAGGAGGCTGGAGCTCACCAATAGTAGCTGGAATAGTTGGTTGTTACTGCAGCATTGTTGTTATTGAGCTAAACCCGCCTATGTGCTGTCAAGTGAAGGACCAGCCAGAGAACACTACTTCCATGCCACTGGCAGAGTAATACACTAACTACAGAGTCTACAGAGCAGAGGACAGGAAATGTTTCAATGTTCAAACACTCCAAGAACCACTGGACTATGGCACAGTGAGCAAAGCTTGCATCCCATATTCTCTCTTACCAAATGAGGGACTCTCAGCACCTTGGTCTGGTACAGAGAAACACTATTCCAGAGACCATACCAAATAGATATCAGTATTTTACTTGACCCATCTACATGTGTGTCATGAAAGATTTCCCAGTGGCAACCTCTGTATTCTTGAGCAGCCTCTCATTTCTACACCACTTGAAAATATTTTGGGTGGTGCTTGCAAAATGTGAACAATCCAGTGCAATAAATTGGAACCGGGCAGATCTACTTTCCTTCATGTTCTGAGCTAGAAGTTGTGCCAAGACTCTAGAAGCATTACTGATTCCAAAAGGGCATACCTGCACAAGAGCAACCCAGAGGGCCTACCTGTAATTCTGCCATTATTTTATCTCCTTCCTCTTCTTCTTCATCTTTTACAGCTGATGCTACAGCAAGCCCTGTGTTTCGAGGCAATGTCTGATCTTCTTTAGGCGCCTTGGGTTGCACTGTTTGCCCAGCATCTTCACTGCATTCCTACAAGGGGATGAAAAAGCACAGACAACCAATATAATTGAGCCCTCCTGATGCAGAGCAAACAGTAAATTCAGCTGTGAAAGGCACCTGTTGCTAGGTCCCTTTTCACTGCTACCCCATAGGAGTAGGAGTAACAGTTTCCTCATCTGGGCTTCCCACTACTTCCTTCAGGGAGAAGAAGAGATGGGGAAAGCAAGACCAAAAAAACTAATTTGCAACATTTCTGTGAACATGCTCTCAACTCTAAGCTGATCTTTCCCATCTGTATAACACGCACTTTTTTTAAAATTTTTAATCTTCTTACAACTGTAAACAAATCAGCTTGTGATTTGCTTTCTTTACTGTTGAGAGATAAGCACAGCAAGGCTAAGACTGCTCTAAACAGATCTGATCAAACCCTACTTGTTCATTTGGCCTGACAGTACCGTTTCCTGGCAAGCAATTTCAGTAGCTCTCCAAGACATAGCTCTGTCTCAACTTATTCTGTGGTTTACAGACACTGCCCAAGCTTGAGAATGCACCTCTGTGCCAGCCATTCTTCAGCAATCTGACTGAGTCACCAAACCTTGCCAGCAGCTGCCTCCTTCCTGGCTGCATAGATGACCTCTCCTGATCTTGTCGTGGTCAGTCCTGACCCTGGCAGGTAACTGCGCCGTGGAGGCGGAGGAGGTGGGGACTTGGTCAGCTTGTCGTTATCCTGCTCTGCATCTGGAGCATCTTCTGCAAGTAAACAAGGCAGCACTGAGTGAGCAGAGGTGAAAGGAGGAAAAAAGTATTTTCAGTCCTGCCTCAACCAGAAGGGACAAAAGACATCTTAAAAAGTCCTGCAGATGAATACATGTAGATAGAAACACATTTGTGATTCAAGTGGAACCTTCGTGCACAATAGCAGTCTTGCACTTGCCCATCAAAACTACATCACTTCACCCACAAATTTTTAGCAAAATTCCTGTCCCCAGCATCACTGTGGCTGGGATTTCAGCTCTTGGTGTACAAGTGTGATAGGTCATCACACTTGTGGAAATCAGTCACCTGTCAGTGCGCGGTGCAGGTTCAGCAAGGTAACCGATTAAGATAGGGCCCCTGCAGCCTCCCTTGAAAGTGTGCACAACTGGCATGAGTACTAGCAAGACATGAAACCTAGGGGCTTGCTGTTGTTCTCAGCAATTCTGAAGCAAGCAGCAACATTTCTGCTCAGATGGAAGATGCTCTTGGCAAGATGATAGGACAGGAACAGCAGCGTAGCCTTGTAGTTAACCAGAACTAGCTACACTTGGACAAGTTCCATGAGTCCTCTTGCCACTGTGAGGGGCAGAGGAGCAGCAGGAGCAATTCTCTAGACTTCTTTTCAAGGCCAGCATGAACATAACACAACATACACACATTCTGGGAACTCACAATGATTCAATTTCCAAATCCAACAGTCAAGCAGACCCAGCCCTCACTTTCTTAGGGGAGTTTTTCCAAGAGAAAATCAGTTTCTCAAACTTGAATTTACCCCCACTACTGCCTCCTCACTCAGCTATTGTTTCCCCATCACTACTGGAAGGCACTTTTCCCAGAAGCAGTTTCCCTGCCCATGACCTGTCCCTGTATGTTTCTGGTCACAGGCGAAGCATCATACATGCCAACAGTCGCTGCTTTCACACTGCTGCTTACAATGTTTGTTTTCAAGACTGACAAAACAACCTTTCTGTAGCTATTCAGTGTTATATGAACAGCTGGAATGCATAACTCAGAAAACCTCCTGACTTCAGATTACCGTCTGTAAACATCTGTTTAGGGCTAAATATTCCCTCTGGGCAAGTTATTGCATAAGTGTCTGCTGTGGGGCTGTGTCAGGCTCCTCTGATGCTCCGGCCCCTCCAGACAGGACAGAGCCCTTGGCTGACCCAGCCTCATCTTTGTTCCCTTCTTAGATCAAATGTTCTTCAAAGCTGCTTAAGCTTAAAGAAATCCTCTGTTCTGTTACTGCCTTCTGTGATTATCCAGCACTGACTTGCAGAATTGCAACAACAGTGGCTTTCTAGATGCATTTTACATTACATCACTTCTTTTGTCAATACATGCCACTTGGGTTTCCATGCCATCAGTTGTTTTCTACCAGCACAAGGTGAGACCTGTTCCTGTAAAGTCAAAGCAATTCTCTAGGATGGTGTTCACTACATTGTGATGTGGGGCCTGTGCCCAACTTTGCTCCTTTCCATGGCCTCAACCCATTACCCTCAATCTGGTGGTTCTGAATGCTTGAACATTAAACAAAATAAATGCACAGTTGCTGTTTGCCAAATCACATAATATTAGAACTGCGAGAAACTCAGTGATGTTGGTAGGAGATCAGTGCAAAACAGAGGAAGGAAAGCTCCTTTCACAGGATGGAAGTGAGTTCCTGGAGCTTGCTGCCATGGTAGTGGGGAGGCAAATGGTAAATGAGCAAGTTCAAAATGGATTAATTAATCCATAACAGATATGAAAAATAATAGGCTACAATATTCTCTTTAATATCAGTTGGAGTGTTGGAAGTGTACTTGGTGTATCTATAGCATAGCTGTGGGTGAATCCTTACTGCAAAAGGCCCTCTCATTCTCTCCTTCCTTCCCCATCCACTTTCTCAAGACATTCTGTTAGGTAGCATCACAGGACTTTTTCAGAGCTCTGAAAGACTCATCCAGAACACCGCCTGTATTTATACCTAAAGTTAATGAAGGACCTAAAGTTTTAGTAAGGACCATTAAGATCAAGCAGTCAGACTTCCCACTTAACACAGGTTGAAGGATTTCTTAAAGCAACTCTTGCATCATGCCCAGAGCTTGTGTCTGAGCAGCCTTTCAGAAAAAAATAAAATATTACTGAAAGATTTGAAGTAGTAAATAATGCAATATGTTCATAATTAAACTTGCTTCAGTGAGTAGTTACTCTGAATGTTAAAGTCTGACACCTAATTTTTACCTTACTTTTTCTAGCTTCAGCTTCTACGTGCTGAAAATTCTAAGAATTTGTGCAAAGTTAAGAGATCTCCTTATCCTCAGAAACCTCAGGCGTGTCTTGATCTTCTTTTGATATGAAACTTCAACAAAAAGTGCTTGAGTTTTTGATGGTGAGATAATTTGTGTTCAAACTGTGGTTCTTTCCAGAGTGCTCCATATTGCTAAACTTGTGCAAAATGAGCAGAGTCTAAAAGCAATGGATATAGCATACTGCACAAATATTCTCATCTCTGTCAAAATGAAGCTGTACTCCTACTCTCCTGCTCACAAGGAGCCCTTATCTCCAGAGGACAAACTCACATAGATGCAGTGTAGGCAAATTCACAATTAGCTGGTCACCTACCCCTACATCTGCAAAATCACTACTTTCATGATACAGTCCTGCATTCTGACAGCTGGACCTGCATCATTCCTCACAGACTACTCATGAGTATGATCAAGAACACAGAAATCTTTACACTGAAACAATTTTAGAAAGTGGAATAAATGACTTATCTTTTCCAAATGTGCAACTCCTTAGGACCATTTACTCTACTGAAACTTACCCGAGACTTCAAACTTCTCCCCTGCATCCCCTTTAGGCAGGACTGCTGGCTGTGGAGGCATCTCCAAGTTAGGGATTGACTTCATTATATTGGCCTGGGCCTCTTCCAAGAGCTTTTCAAATTCCTTTCCATTATAGTGATCCAGGTTTTGTCTTTTCTCTTCCCATTTCTTTTCTGCTTTCTAGACAAAAACAGTAAAGCATCAGTTCACCTCTCTGATTTCTGTTGTGACCATTTACTTTTTAAAAAATCCATGTGTAAACTTCATAGGTCACCATAGATAGATTCTTTCAGTTCTAGTAAGCAACTAGAGAAATATACTAATGCAGTAATTGTAAAATAGTTCTGACTTCCATTGCACTAGATACAAATACAGGAAAACTGCCACAGACCACTGCTTGCTAAAAGAACAAAGGCAGAATTTAAATCTGGGTCAGTGATTTACTACATCACACTGGTGATTAATGTGCATGCCTGTAGTAAGACATGAGAGTTCAGCTGTACATTTGCTCAATACCGACCTCTGTGTGAAACCAATGAAACCTCACACTGTTTCATCTTTCTCTCTCCGTAATGGGGAACATGGAGATTTAAGGAATGAATGAAATCCAACAATGCAAGCATTGCCAAAGAATCACATAATATTGTTCAAAAGGAAGGTATTCTTTAAAATACGTAAAATTTTATATTGTTCATTTAAAATCAGAGGGTATCTTCAGAAGTGCATGGTGTAGTTAGAGATTAGACATGTGCACACACTAGTCTCACAATGCATTTGAAAATCCCACCTTCAGTCTCAGAAGTGAGACTGGGAGCTCAGACCCAAAAGACAACAACTGGGTGAGTAGAGTACACCATACCTCGATTGATACAGCTCTGTTTCTGGTACTTGCACTGTGAATTTCCTCAATGAAAAGACTTTGCATGGTGCTGCCATTGACAGAGACCTGAAGTGCCGGCATGCCTTGGGAGGGCTGGGATCCTATTGCTGATTCCTGGGGGGGTGCAGGTGGGGTGGTGGAAGGGTGACTGCTCATTGGCAGCCCTTCACTGTGGCTGGGTGCAGCAGGTGAACCCAGGGCTGATGAGTGCTGAGACTGATGGATGACAACGGGAGAGCTCTGCACATGATGGACCGTCATTGTGGAGAAGGGGACGACTTCTGACTTGACTGATGATACCTGGGACTCTGATGTGACTGCAGTGAGGTTTTGCTGTGCATGTCCTTGGGTTTGCTTGGCCTCCTCCTGATTTTTCAGAGCTTCAGTTGCAGTGGCCTTTTCCATAGCTGAGTATTGTACAGCCTGGGAGGAATCCACACCCCTCAACAGTCCTTCTGTAACATGTCTGATCAGCCAAAAGCAACACAACAGCATAGAGCATGGTTAACATACATGTGAATCATGAGCAGTATTTAACGATAAGCTTTTGCAAGAGAAAACTTATAAAACATCTGTGACTTTTTGCTTTCTCTAACAGACATGGAATTTGATTTTTAAAGAGACCACTCAAATTAGGATGCTCTTGCCTTTTAAAATATTTAAAATCCTTCAAGGACATACTGGCCTTTGTTGACCAAACCATGAGTTATAGTGAGTTGATTTCAGAAGGAGAATGGAAATCAGTTGACTTTTTTTTTTTTTTTTTTACACAGAGCCTAGATAAACAATAATTCTTGCACTATTAGCGTGGAATGTGGTAGCTACACAGAATGTGAAGCAGTAGTTTAGCAAATGGCCAAAACAAAGCCTTCAAACAACACCTCAGGAAGGTTTTGTCTGTCAACAGTTTGGGATAGAGTAAGGTACAGAAGTCAAGTCAACCATTTCTAACAATTATCTGTGAAATGGCTGAACTTCAAAGCTTGGCTATCCATCAAATGACATCCCTTTTTTCCAATATAGAAACAGAGTTTAGGAGAGCTGATATGCAATTCATTTGGAGAAAATAAACAACACAACAAAACACCAACAATTTTTGGTAAAACTTTGACATGTACAGCTTACTGTTTATTTCCTGAACAAGATGAGGCAAGAAATAACTGCAGTCACTTTTAAGTAAGGGAGGTTAATATGAAGGGATATGAATGTTTATCTACAAGGAAAACTAACTGATAGCTCTTAGAAGACCTGTTACATAAAACATTTTATCCCTCTGCCAGTATTGGCAAATCCATTTTACATATGCTCCAGGATATACGGGAATAATGCAAATCCTACATTCCTTAGAACAACGGTGGCAACAATATACTTATGACTTACATTTGCTTGTAATTGAAGTAAAATTGAGACCCCCACCCTTGACAGTTTGGCCTTATTCACTGAGTTTTGAGTAGGTATTAAATCCAGTGCCTACTGCTTCATATAAATCAGTAGTCATTTGCTGCTCAAATAGTCTGACAACTAAACTCTGGTCTTCAGTAGACGCACATTTTATCTAATATTTCCACTTTCTCTAAAGCATTCTCCTTGTTAAAAAAAAAAAAAGAAGAATTTACATGGATGCACAATCATACTAGAAAATATTTATTTCTTTCAGAATGCTCTGAGATGTCTTTATCCAATCTGAATCTTTTATTAAGCTATTTCTTACAGACAGTTTTTGGAGATGCACACTTCAGTGTCAGAGAACATTTCTACTAACTTACATTGCTGTGAATGCCTACAGCTAACTAGCTCATATACAAACTGGTGTCACTCTGTAAGCTTTCTCATCCTAGTTCATCCCGTATCTGGCAGTGTTCAGTTCAGAGAAAAATAGTCTCAATTGTAAGCTCTGAACGACTGAGACTGTTGGTCAGAACAGAACTGCTGCACAGAGCACAGGAAAGGATAATTTGATTTTCCTTGGGAAAGCTCTAGGAATAAACTCTAAAATGCTACAAACAAGTTGCATTTCTCCACATTGCTTGGGGAGAAATGAAGAACACAAACCCAAAAATGTTTGAGGAAATTCTCTAGCTTGAAGAAAGGATATATCACCTTCTGAGCATGGTAAGGATATCTGTCATGCTGCGCACACGTTTCAGTAAGCTGTCTAACTTGTGTGGTTCTTCCTTTAGGAACCTCACGGCTTCTACCTCAATGCGGAGGATCGCACGCATTTTATTCTGCAGCGTCGGGAACTCTCCTGCAAAGACAACAACTGTGAAGCTGAAGAGGAAATCATAAAAGCCTTGAGGAAAGACAGATGACGGTGATAGTTGAACAGTGGAGTGTCAGCCTCTCTCTCGAGGGGCCATGCAACAAGCCCCTTAATCATAACTCTTAAATATGTTGCAAGTGAAAGATTATGCCCTCAGATTAAAGGCAAAACTGTTCTCAGCTACTGTGGTCAAAAGAAAAAAATCAGAACAAAAAAGCATAAATACATACCTTTAAGGGTGGCAACAGCTTCTCCCACTTGACGCAGAAGAAAGGCTCCATCTTCAACATCTTTCAGTGTAACCGTCTTGCTGGAAGCAGTGGAGTCCCTTTTCAGGTCTTCAACAAATCCCTCTAGCTCACTGGCAAAACAAAAAAGCGGACATGAAATGCAAGCAGGACATTATAATCAAGTATATGTAAATGAATGGACTAAACTAAATCAGAAATCTCAACTGTGGCATCTTTAAATATGATACCACAGGATGAAAAAACCAGCAAGGCACCATGATGAGACAGGAGGCTCCTGGACGCTCATGCCCAAAGCAGAGGCACTTGTAACTTGCCCAAATCATAGAACCATGGAATCACAGAATGGCTTGGGTTGGAAGGGACCCCCAGGATCATCAAGTTCCAACTACCTGCTAAAATCATTAACTTTTCTAATGCTGCACATGTGCAGAGCAGCTGCGTTACACAGGGCCAATGGAGTAATGAAACATATCCAACAGCCAGCCCTCTGTGAATGCAAATCCTAGAAAAAGGGCACATACATGCTATATCGTGACATCCAGTACTGGTTTGCACTTTATATTTTCTCACAGCTGATGACATGCAAAGGAAGGCACAACAGCAAAGTGACAACCAGAAAACTGGCACTCATGGTCCCTTGACACAGGCCTGTTTAGCAGCCTGTTCCTGCTAGACAGGATACAGCGTCCTGTTTCCACAAATAGCCAGGATGAAACAGCAAGTGTGCATTGTCTGCAGCTTTTGGTCAGCATTAGTTAATTCAAACTAATTAATCACTCCAGATGTTTTTTTCCAATCAGGGATGTCCCATGCTTCCTCAGGCTCCATCTGGTGCTTCCTCTACGTCTTTCACAATGCCTTTTCCAGTGCTTCCTTGCTTCACGTGAATTTTCACAGTCATTCAAGCATTCAGACACATAAACTTTATTTTTTTGGGGGCATGGAGCAGGGACTTGTTTTCCTCCTGAGATTAAGACCAGATTGCTTTAGCTGGAGTTTCCACATAGAAATGATCTCAAAAATAACTCAAGTGCATTATACACAACTAGACAAAACCAGAAGCAAACACTTCAAAAGAACCATTTCTTGAAAGCTGTCTCTAAAAGAAATCTGCCCCTACTGAGATACTCAATTCACTATCAGGAATATTCTGAAAAGCAGTTTAATCACATGCTGGAGAACAATGCAAAGCAAACTCTGAGCTGACAATCAGGTACCATTTTAATCTAATTCTGGACTTCATTTCTTGCATTCACTCAGGTCAAAATTTTGCTGATCATCTGCCATGAAGTAGCAGAAGATTGCCTTCCATGGGTCTTGCATTTCCTTGTTATTTCCCTTGTGCCAGCACTGCCATGCAAATCCAGCAGAAAATTACTATTTTCAGCCAGGCCACTTCAAATACCCATGTCAATGGATAAGGGGAGGACAACAGAGGGAGTGAGAGAGGAATAAATGTCCAGTAATGGGATAAGCAGGAATAAAGCCACTGCAGAACCACTCTGAGTTAAGGTCATTAAAGTGGAAACATGGCCACAAAGAACAATAAATGACAATACAATAGCACTTTTCATGCACAGAGAAACAGAAATAGTAACAGAATCTGAACATAAAATGCACACAGAAAAGAATTCATTTCAATTCAAATACTTTAGAAACTATGAAACATTTCTGAATTTATAATCACAAGTTGCTTCCGAATGTGGGTGGAGGTAAGTGATGTTCTTTCTATTTTGAGATGACCTCTCCCAAATACTCTGCCTTGAAAAAGACTGGGAGAGCCCGATTTCCACTAGCACAAGCATGCTTGCAGCAAACAACTGAAGGGACCACACGATGGCAGCAAGGGAACATTACTCGCAATACTTTTCCAGCAGCAGAAGATGCTGTCCCTGTCTCTGCTTTGCAATAAAGAAGAGTGCAGATCGAAACCCAGAAGGAGCTGGAGAAAGAGGTAACTCACTCTCTATATTGCAGTTTACAGTGGAGGTCGCTGCCCTCCAAAATTATGTTCTACAGTCCTGCACCTTCTTCAACCTTCATGTCTTGATACCAGTACTACTTTGGGAATCATAGGGTGAACCCACCCCGTCTCTGTACTTTAGCACTGGAAAAACACATTTCTCTGACACTTGCATCCCCCAGGAATCAAAAAAGACACAGACAAAAACTTTACTTTTTTCACAGGTGGAAAGAAACGAGCGAGCACAGAATAATGCTAGGATGTTTCGGTAGGCTTATGACTGTCAGAAACACAGGGATAAAGGAAAGACGTCCAACTAACTAGTAGGCAGTGTCTTTCTGTTTTGCTCTTTGAGTAGAAATTGGTAAAAAAAAAACCTTTAATTCCATACAGTGAACCTATCAAACATGACAACTGATCCCGATATAGCTCAGAGGATGCCATATTATACTGTTTCATCTTGTTAACATCGAGGGAAGAGAAACTACATCCCTCAGGAGCCAAAGATTTAAACAGATGGAACAATCTCTTCTCTTCTGCAAATGGGAAAACAACTTGGTTTTACAGATTTGATTGTGCAAACCCAATTAACAAGACATCACCTTAATACAGTTTCAGAAGGCTAATACATGATAAACGCATCTATGTTTTACAGAGAAGAGCAGAGACAAACTGTTATGCTGAGATCTTTCTTTAGGCAAAAAAAGCATCAGAGGATCTGTCTCAGATTGTCAGTTTGTTTTGTAACCTGTTCCACAGAAACTGCAAAATGAGTAGCAACAAATCACCCAGACCAGATGGTATTTGCCCTGAAGTTCAAAAGCAACTCAAGGATGAAACAGTTGAACTATTAATGCTAGGCATCTTACTTCTTGATTAGAATTTCTTTGGCACTAGAGTAGTGGAGAGTGTCATAGATGATAAAAACAAAAATTTTTAAAGAGTGGGGTAATCTCTGGTGAGACTGACATCTTCAGGCTAGTGTAATTGATAGATGCTATAAAAAAAAGAATAAACAATAAAGAATTAGTGGACCCAGGGATAAACATAATGTAACTTACATAAAGAGCTTTCACAAATCCAGATGGTCATTTGAAGAAAACAGCAAAAGCATGGGGACAAGATACAGCTCAAAAGTTTCAGCAAGATACCAAGTAAAAGCTTTTAAGAAAGAAAAGTTGCTGTAGGACAAGAGGGGAAATTCTCTCATGGATATAGTACTGGAGATAAAGGGAAGGGATCAATGAACAGCTTACTCAATGAATGGAGCTTACTGGTGGGTTCCATAGGGATCTGTGCTAGGGCTGGTGCTTTTCAACATATTATAAATGATTTAGAACAGAGGATGAATAGTATAGTCAAAAAACCTCCAACAGATATTAAATTATGCAGGGGAATGAAAATGAAAGCTGACTGCAAAGTGCTGCAGATGGATCATCTGAATTTAACTGACCAGGGAAAAAAAATCCAAACGCTCAGTTTACACCTAATAAATGTAAGGTAATGCTCACATGAAGAAAAAAAATTAAACAAAAACAAACAAACACAGAAAAAAAAAAATCAGAAACCCAAACAACTTCCCAAAACCTAAATTTTTATACACAATTATGAACACCAAACTGATAATCAGCCCTCGTAAGTGTGACACTGGGTTTGTAATGAAACACCAGAGCAGGGAGACAATCCCCATGTCACTGCATGAAGTCCTCCTGCAGCCACATTCGTACAACTTCTGCAGGGCTTTCCTCTTTCCCCAACCCCATCTCACAGATGTACAGTAGAGTTAGAAAGGCTACAGAAAAGAAAAGAGGATGATGAAATGTACACAATAGCTTCTACATGAGGAGTAACTAACCAGACCAAGCCTTTTCAGGCTGGAAAAGCCATGATCAGAGAAAAAGAGTGGAGAATCTCTAATGTTATGACTAGAGTAGAGTTAGTGAATATTCTGCCTTGCATAATTTAAGAGTTTGAGGACTGATTGACACATACGAGATTTTAAAAATCGAAAGAGGTTCACTACAGAATTCCTCCAACTTGAAAAATATACACAACAAAATGCAACATAAATTTACAAAAATGCATACTTTCATGAAAGGTATACAATGCCCACAGAGATTTGGATATGAAGGTGCCATCTTTCACTTGAAAAATCTCTGAGCTACAAAGTTACTGAAATGAAGGAGATGCACTCTGAGCATGTTGCTCAGTGTTGTTCTCATATTACTTTAGCATTTGCTACTACTGGCTCTCTGAGCATGGCTATTCTTACAAGGAAGTCCGATACTCTTCTTAAAAATAATATAAATTATAAGTTAGTACAGAATCTATCAGGCACATCAGAGATGGATATACTTTAAATACTCTGGTTGTAAAAACCTGTCTATTAAAGTGCTTATAATAACCTACAACATAATAAACCACTAATAACTGTAACGTGCTCCTTACCACAGAAATACTTCATTAGGCAATATGTCACACTGTCACAATTTGCCCTTGGTCTGGTCAATTTTAAGGTTAGCATCTGCAACCCAGAAAGAATAATATAAGACATCTCTAACGTTGGCTGAAAAGACTGGATAGTAAAAACTTGTTCAGTTAATTCTGAGTATGTATTTCCCTGTTACAAGTGGGTACAAACTGTATGTTTATCGGTGTTCCTTAGTTTCCCTGGTTTTCATTATATACCTCTGATCTGTAATCCTGCTACAACTGACACACATGGACACAATTCTGTATGTTTCATGTAGAGCTGCTCAACAGAAAACTTGTACTGAGGTGTATATTGACATCTCTGCTGTTTACAACATGAAACTAGCAATATTTTTTAATTTTAATTTTCTAATGATAATCTTCAGGCTTGCAGAAAAAAAGTTTTTTAAGCTGAGATTTAAGAGACAAAAAGAACATTTCTTTAGATGGAGCTGCAGTTCATGCTACAGAACATCAAATACACTTTTGACGTATTGCCTAAGTCCTTAAGCTCCGTCTTCCATGAACTCAGTCAACTGATTTAGATCTATGATGCGCAAAAGGTCAAGAGGGCAATAACTGTTGAACTTCAAGCATTGTTATCAGATGTGCTTTTCTTTCGGAGCACTGATCCTGCAAGCCTGCAAATACATGATGAAGAAATTTCACTGGGCATAAAGAAAAATAAATGTATGATTTAATATTTGTTTCCAACACATCTCCAAAAAGATTGAGCTAACATTTAAATCTTATGAATGAGTTAAGACATATTTCTGTCACATTAGCAAATGAATGATACTTTCCCATTCAATGTTTCTTAGCTGCAAAGTAAATTGGCATAGCACAATATGCACTTGCTTCACAAGGATCCTGCCCTTTGATAACTGAGCTAAAGTAGCACAGAAGCAGTGGAGACTTTGTAAACACTGATAAAACAACCATACTGCAATCAAAGCAGTATCCTAAATGAGCAGCTGTAACTACTAACGACATTGCACTTGACCTCACGAAGAATCCATTTTATGAGGCAATACTATAAACAACTATCACACAAATGTTTGTGTTTTTTTTTCCACAGTCAGCAAACAATCTAGAAACTAAGCAATGAGATACATATGAACAAAGTGATTAACAGCACGTGAGCTACTTGGGACTGAAACACTATGTTAAGACTACAAACCTGCTGAGCAGCTTATATATACCAACAAGGACTACTGCCGCACACAACTTTTCTTCATAGAAAATGTATACTCCCTCAGAAACATTCTACTTTGTCTTTACAGATGCACAATTTTTGTTACAGATCATACTCAACTGACAAAACACTGATCAAAAGAAAGATTTACTTTCTTTGGCTGTCAATAACTGTACTCCTGTGGCTCTTCAGTTATCATTTCCAATGAAAGCAGACTATAAAGCTTCTCGGCATTACGGAGCCATTCATCTGGTGTGAACTACATGCATTATGAGAAATAATTATTTAAATAGTATTCTACAAATGAGAGTGTTAGAACTAGTTAAACTGTTTATTGATTTTAACCTCATCTTGCCTCCCGACTCTGAACATGGACTGAAACAAACAACTGGATCCTACCAGTCTTGGTAGGCCAAAGTTTTGGGAAAAAAAAAAGTCTTATAAAAAATCTTTACATAGAAAAAAACAAAAACAAAAACAAAACAAAACAAAAAAAAGCCACACATTTTTTAACTGCAGTTTACTGTATGGAAATCCCAATGAGTAAGTCTTACTCTAAGAGTGAGTCTCAAAGAGACAATGGCACTGCTAATTGCAATTAAACTTGAGTACCCTATTTAGGACCTTCCCCCACCTTCCAAATGCAATAGCTGAAGTATTTACTATTGAAATCTGACTTTTGTACTTAAAGCTCAGAAAGAAGGTGGTTATCAGTGGAGCAATGTCTAGTTGGATGCTAGTATCTAGCAGAGGTCAATATAGCATCCAGTCCTATTTAATCTGTTTGTTTATGATCTGGATAATGGGGCTGAATGCAACCTCAGAAAGTTTGCAGATGGCACAAATCTGTGAGGAGCGTCTGGTAAGCCAGAGGGTCATGCTGCTATCCAGAGGGACCTAGATAGGCTGGAGAAATGGATGGACAGAATCCTGAAGAAATTCAACAAGAGGAATTGCACCTGGGGAGAAACAGTGTCTAGCACCAGGATGTGCTGGGGTCATCCAGCTGTAGTAGCCTGGCAGAAAAAGCTCTCTGGAGGTGTTAAGGAAAAGGTAGATGTCACACTGAGTGATGTGGTCTAGCGGGCATGGTGGCAATGGCTTGATAGTTGGACTACATGATCATAGTGGCCTTTTCCAACCTTAATGATTCCATGAGCCAGCAATGTGCTCTTGCTGCAAAGAAGGCACATGGTATTCTTGGCTGCACTAGGCAAAATGTTTCCAGCAGTCAGCAATGGTGATCCTTCCCGTCTACTTAGCATTGGTGACACTTTACCTGGAGTGCTGTGTCCATTTCTGGGCCACTCAATACAAGACAGACATGGACATACTGGGAAGAGCCCAGCAAAGGACAACAAAGATAAAGAAGGGACTGAGCTGTCTTTCTTATGAGAAAAGGCTTAGAGAATTTGGACTTTTTAGCCAACAGAAGAGAAGGCTCAAGGGGATTTTATCAGTGCGTATAAATAACTAAAAAGAGAGTACAAAGAAGACAATTAAGTTCCTTTCTAAGGTGCTAGTACCATTACAAGAGGCGATGGGCACAAAATGAAGCCCTTCTCTATTGTGAGAGTGACAAACACTGGCACAGGTATACCAGAGAGGTGATGGAGCATCCTCCTTAGAGGGCTTCCAAAGCTGCCTGGATGTGGCCCTAGGCACCTTGCTCTGAGTGGCCTTGCTCAAACAGGGGTTAGACTAGGTGGCTCTTTCCTGCATCAGCCATGCTATGAAAGCTAATCATTACCTTCTTTTGCATCCATTTGTTCTTAACAAAATTCTTCTCTGCTTCCCTAAAGTGCTATATGTAAAGCAGAAGAAGAAAGCTAGGGTAGGGGGAGTCTTTCTGAAGATGGAGGTGATCTTGTTCCTTACAGACATCTGTTTCCTTACAGGCGAATTCTGAAGTGGTTGAAACTCTTCATGCTGGTAGGACTTGCCCAGTGAGCTGTGCTAAGCAGGACTCCTAGTCAGGGACCAATTATTTGTACAAAACAGACCTGGTTCTACAGACAATATGAGTACAAGGAAACATAACTAAAAGAGCATGCACAGACCCAGTTTCATTGAAGACAGTGGTGAAAGAGAAACAAAACAAAAACAAAAAACAACAGTGAAATGCAACAAATTCTAAGAGTTTTCTCAACCCACCATAATTTCTTTACAATCTTTTCTTCCTCGCTGAGGTATTTCTGTCTTTCTTGTTCCACCAGGTTGCGCTGTCGCTGCACAGGATCTTCAAGCCTCTTTACTGTTTCAAACATTTTGCCACTGATTTCCAGCTCTGCTTTCTTCACCATTGCCCTCAGCATCTCCTGGTTCTGCAGCTGTTGCACAAAAGAAATCAACTTCAATTTCTCCTGCTCAACTGACATCCCTGGCAACAGAATACACTGTAGGTTGGGATAAACACAGCCCTACAGCTAGAGTGACTTTTTACCTTCTTCTTTCCCTCTGTAGCTATAGACATTGTTTCATGGGGAGAATTTAGAGGTGAGAAAAAACCACATTCACTTAGCTTCTAAAGTATTTATCTAACTTCCAGTTGTCAGCTGGTGAACAAAAGATGTTGGGTTCAATAAATCACCTTCAGTGCATAACTTCTGTAGGGATTGTGTCCCCTTTATAAGGCTCAGTCCAGCATGAACCAAGTATTAATCAAGCCTCACCAGAATGCTGGAAGCCTGACTTCCACTTTGTGCATCTCTCTAATGCTTATGCATTGTACCACATACATATGCCTAGTGGATAGCCACACACATCAATGTCGGAGCTGGAATGCACTGTCATTCTCAGAACAGAATATTTCACTCTCTCAAGTGGCAGAGAAAGGATTGTGCCATCCAGTGTAATTTGGTGACAGACAAACTCATCTGTGAAATAAAAAACCTCCCTCAGCCATCAAAATAACCCTTTAAAATAGGGCAATTTTCTGAAAGCTGGCCATTCACACTTCTGTCTCAAGAGATCTACTATTTGTACATTCTTACCCTCATGTTAAGTATCTACAACATTTTTTCAAACTGATATTAAGTTTGCAGAACAAAACAAAACTAAGAAAACAAACTAGACTGTACTGTGTGGATAGCCCTAGTGCAGTTACATTCAACACTCACACAAATTAAGTCTTTTATTCCTTAAGTCTTTATAAGTCCTTAAGTCTTTTATGTAAATGACAAGTTTGCACAAAGCAGTAAGTAGGGTTCCATCCAGTCACAACTTCGATACAGACAAACAAAACAACTCTGTCAGCAACAATGTCATACTGTAAGATTTTAAAAAACACCTTGGGATACCAAATTCCATTTTTAAAGCTAGCAATCAATTCTTCAACAGTCTTCTACATATTCCAGCTTAACAGGCAAACATAAAAAGAAAAAATACTGCTTAATAGGAAGAATCACAAAAATGGGTTACATACAAGGCAGTACAAGGCAGCAAGACTTCTCTTGAAGTTAAGAGAATTCCTGGGAAGTTCAGGAACAAAAGCCTCTGTCAGATTGTTCTTTCCAATCAGTTCCTGAATTAGAGGAGCAAACTCAGTTCTCTTCTCCAAGCTTTTCAGTCATTATGCCTGACTGCCTTCTCCAGTGACACAACTATGATGAGATAGAGGGTAACACTTCACTGAGAGTGTTCAGAGGAGACTGGGCTGTGACAAGCAGGAGGTGTAAGCTCAAAACTCAGCCTAAGATAAGTGTAAGCAGTAAGGGGAAAAAATGAGGCTGGAAAACATTTGAAACAGCACAGATTTATAAACATTGTCAGCTGCTTTGTACTAGACAGGATTCTTTTGAAGACAGACCATGCACATTTTTTCCCTAACTTAGGATTAGTGTTCGGATTTGATATATTAAAATCTCTTACAGTGAGATCAGGACAGCTATCTGAGACAAACATTACTTTCACTGTGTTGTATTTTCAAGAACGAAACACAAATAAATTAATAAAGAGAATGAGCACGTAACACTTCATCCACACTGTTTATTCACAGCTCATTAAAAAGTGGGGAAATCTGACACAGAAATGTGAAACAACTTATCTGAGGTCAAGGAGAAGTTCCGGAGTCAAACTTGAGCCTGAGGTGTCCAGAATTTCAGACCTCCATATTCCTCAGCCGTGTGATTCCCAGCATACCAAAATGGGATTTGTGTGCTGGAGTGGGTGTGTGCAATAGTAAACTTGCTTATTTAATGTTTATTATGAGGTTGTATATTTATTACAGCGACATCTACAGCTAAGGCATTTGTCACTTCAATTTATATAGCTCTTGAGTAGCATTTGAAAGTTTCATTCATTTTATAAAAGTTCATTCATTTCTGATAACAAGATTAGGGAATAAAAATATAACTCATCAATATTTCAAAAAGCAAGTATGTTCAGGACTTCCTAAACTCAGTGTTCGGAGGGAGCTCTTGAAGTTTGGGAAATGACTTGTCTTTGTGTCAAAGAGATGTTTCAGCTATTCCTATCAAAATTCAACCAACACCTACCTATTTCTGACAAACCTAGGTTTCTTTATGCTTGGAGAACAGATGAGGAGAGGGAGGTACAGATGGGTGCAGGTAGAGAAAAGAAGGAATCAAAGGAAACCAGTAACCAGGGGTTTAAGCAGGGTAGAGTGATCAGCCAAAGGACAACATAAGGCAGAGGGAGCAGGAGCAGAAGGAAAGAGCTGTCAGTGAGGAAGAGGAGGCAGTCTCTGGCCACTTTAGCATATTTCCCTACACAGTTTGGAACTGAACTTGACTCCTAGTTTCTTCACAAGTACTCCAGGATTGAAACTAACCTGATAACCAGCCTAGTTCACTTTAAACCAATTCTTATTCCTGAGACATGTAACTGGAAAACAAGCTATCAATTCATAACCCTGCTTCTCATACATAGCAGGGATGCCCTCTCCAGTAGGAGCATGTAAGGCCCTGATGGGAGAGGCTTCTGGGCCACCCACCTCCCAGACACACATTGCACATCCACAAACAAGGACTAACTTCCTGCAGCCCAGGATCTCTGCAGAATCTCATTATCTAATTCCTAAAGTTTGTCACCATGCATAGATTAAATCTAGTCTCACCAATTCTATAATGCAATTCAAAACATAATTGAATGTCTAATTCAAAGTTACACTTGTGAGACTATTTGAATATCATGTACCATTTATGACAGTATTATTATTACGTTTTCTATCCTTTTGGCAGCACTCATTTCTCTGCAAGTGATACATTTACTGAGGGAAAAGCAAGCACGCATGCACATTTCTATTGCTGAACCTTAATCAGATCTAACTGCTTCTCCTTAAAATGTCTTCAATTAAAAAAAGGTAGGAACAGACGTAAATTTTAAAGTACAGACAAGCTAGTGATAATATACCATGAACACATACTCTAAAGGCTTGCTTCAAACTGCTACTAAAGGCTGTCATCACCTAGGAGTGCAGAATGAACTACTGCACTGCACTCATTACATGCTACAGTCTTTCCAACAAATACATACAGAACACAGGCAATGAGAAAAACACCACATCATCATGAAACTAGGCTTCCTTGACTATCTCTGAAAAATCAGAGTGCTTAAAGAAGATACTAATGGACTAGCAAGAAGGTATCTAACGTCTTAGAACTGCTGTATGCAAATTTAATTGCTTCATGAATCTCTGGTTAAAATCCAACTATAGGATGAAACAGTCAAACCTTTTGGTTGTATCTGCTAACAAACACACTTAATCACTGTGTGAATCCATTCATCTGGTTCAATTCCTGCTGAAAATGTTTTAAAGAGGATTCTGCCATAGCAGTCAAAGCATACATGAATGGATGGGTCCTTTCCATCACGTGTCCCTCTGATTCTATATAAAGCACATGAATAAAAATTTACAATGATACCATCTATTCAAAACTGAACCAGAGACAGTATTAAATATAGTTTTATGTCCTGTTCTTGCTTCTTAACTATCCTGCCAACTTTTGTGTCTGTGCAATCATCTTTTCCAGTTCTTTGGAAATGTTTCTTTTAGACTGTCACTGGATGAAAATTTCACACAAACAGGAACAAACTGACAGACAACCCAAAAGAAACAGTCAAACCAAACAAATATGAAGTACTGCCAAGATAAAATGCACGTAACTTGGAAAAACAAAAAAAATACTTTTTCCCTTTTACCAAGAAATTGAGCACAATTTTCTTTCCATCGAAGTGTGATATTTTAATACTCTTCAGTTTAGAACTATTCCACTTGCTGCCCCACAGGCTGTGAACCCTTCTACAAAATACTTCCACCATTTCAGGAACATCATGAAAACAATCTCACTCTCATGAACGTAATTTCTATGTAAGATGTGCAAGCTTCCTTTAAGCTACAAGTCCTTGCATCCAGCTACAAGTCCTTGCATCCAACTGTCACAAATTTGCCTGCATACTTTTGGCATAAGGCACCCATATTTGCTACCATTTTTGAAATAAGGGAAGTCAGCCAAATATAATGAGCCCACTTTGGATATGTCCTTTTTTTTCCCTTCTCTAGACTTCATTGGCAGTGATCATTTGCTCAGATGGTACAAGATTCTTTACTCAATGTATCCTAACAAAAGCAAGGTACGTAAGAAAGGATACTGCCCCGAGCATGGAGACAAGCTGCAGCTGGGGAAATGCCACCTCCTTGGCAAGTAGGCCCTATGAGAATAGTACTTTCACTGCAACCAGTCCAACACTTGTAGTCTCCATCTTATTTTGCAAGGCCAAATAGCAAGTGCAGCTGGTGGTCATTTGGTAGTGAGCAATGGAAGGACAGAGGAGTTGCAGTGGCCTGAAGCACAAACAAGCAACAACGTCCACTCATATATAATGTGCCAGGGTAGAGATCTCAAGGAATTCAGCTTTACTGAAAAAGTAAAATCATGGGAACTATGTGACAGGCAGAGGTCACCTACTTGACTCAACTGCTTGCCCTAAACACGTTCTAACATCTCTTCATCACCAGCAAACTGAACGTAGGAACTTGCCACAGGACCTTGTCTCAGTTATGTTTTCTTTACTCTGATGTTTACTTCACCTTTATGCTTCCTTGCCCCATGGCTGGTTCATAATTCAATTGCTTTTAGTTAAAAAATTGGAATCGTATTTGATGAATCATTCTGAATCATATTAATATTATTCTGCTATAAAATTAATCAGCAAATCAAAGGAAATGGACACAGAACTGTTCCTATATTCAAAACCTCCCTAATACAGACAGCAGTAGCTGCAGCCCTACAATACCAAACATGTGATGTCATTTTTCAGACAAGGAGGACTGGCAGAGTATTGAAGTTTTCCTTATTGTACACTTTGTCTTGTAAGACATTGCTTTAGCTCTTCTTACATCTTCTGAGACAATACACAGTGCTTTTCAGTTTCTAATTAAGTGAAGGTACAGCTGCATACACTTGTTTTCAGACAGCTTGTGTCTGAGATGAGCAGCACATATTTACATTGGTAGCACAACTATGTATATCAACAGATAGTTTTGGTTAACTCTTCATTGTTATTATTTTTTCTTGTAGGTTCTCAAGGCTTGATGTGTGTTAGGAAGGTACTGGCAAAAATGTGAGTTTAAGTATGGCACAACAAACCTCTGCAGTAACTTTGGAAATCATCCTTTCCCCTAGCTGCTTGAGTTGGCTATTCTTCTGCATTCTATAAATAGAGGACTCAAACTCTGGCTTAATGCATATCTACTGATCCTCAGCTACATTTGCGTTTCCTTACATCAAAGTTGTTTATTCAGAATCTTAAAAGTTGTCTCAACTATAAACAGTATGATCAGGAACGTGGCTCTTCCAACATGTTTATACAGTACATAGCATAGCAGAGTCCAAATTGTAATCACAGACTTAATATTATTATAACATAATTGCCACTTTAATGTCTAGTGTCATTCAACAAAGCTAGAAATCAAGTTATTTCACTATATCTGAGCAACAGCAGTTACCCTCAGCTACTTCTCATACTTCTAGGACTATTCAAGTGGCATATACTGGCGCAGTAATGCTTTTGTATCTGAGCTACTTGGGACTCTGCTTATCTATACAATTCTTCTAATTCAAATGACACGTGTACTAAGGGAGAGAGAGTAAGAAAGAAAAAGAAAGGTGTGTACTGAATACCCACTTTCCCTAATCATACCTGTAGCTGCTTCATATGATGCAGCTGCAGTCGTAGATCTGACACATTGCGTTTCATACCATGCAGGCTGACTTGCATCGATGGGGTTCCAGCAGGGTGATGAATGACAGCTGACTCCACCGTTGCCAACGTGTTCTTCCCCCCAGATAAGTTAGCAGCACCTGCAAGTAAGCAGCAGCAAGAAGTTGAGCTCACCAGCAGAGAAGGTGCAAACATGGTTCTTTCTCTCTGTACTGAATCCACGTGCATTTCACACAGAGGGACAAGAGAAAAAAATCACAGCTGTGAATGAGAGGACTGGCATCTGACCATTCAGTAAAATTCTGAGGAGAAACTATAAAATATCTGAATGTATCTATGCTGGAACCTCAGCCATATCAGAGCACTGCATTACGACAAAACTGCTTCCTAGCACAAATAGCTGAGATAGGAAAATTAGCTATAAATGCAGATTATACTGAACAGCAGCAAATTCAATTGGTGCTGCAAGTAGTTTTGGGACTGTCTTCTCTGAAGCCTTTTTGGAACTTGATGCAAATTCACAGGACTCCTGGACTGTGATTAATTATCAGTGGAGATTCAAACTGCCAAGCACGGGGAAAAGGTTTCTATAGAGATTTGGGCTCTGCTGCTTAAAGTATGACTGCATTATTTCTATCAACTGTCTTCAACAGCAAAGGTATAAAACCAAGAGAAAAGGAATGAAATAATAGTGTGGTAGAGAACTACTCTCCAGTCATGTTGCAGCCAACTACTCCCCTTCAGACAGTCATTTATTCAGCACTGCGTTTACTAGGGAATACAGCATAAAACAAGCAAGTCAAGACATCACAAGACTTTCCTCATTAAGTAATGCTGTTCCTCTACACAACATCAATACCAAGCTTGTTCTTTTAAGTCTCAAATACCTGGGAAGAAGCTTTATTTACAGGCTAAAAGCCAGCTCATCAGCGAGAAGTCATGTTACAACTGTCTTTTGGCAATACACACTTAAATGCTCCATATTCTTCAAACTGTCTTTCTAATGTGTCCCTTCTCCTCCCCACTGCCAAGAGGCAAAATGACAGACTAATACTAGGACTCACTCCATTCTTCTATGCCCAACACTATGCAGCACTGCACAGCCACTGATCACAGTGTCATCTTGTCTCTCAAGCTCACATGACAGTATGGCTGCAGCTTCCTGAACTTCTGTGCCATGCCATCATCCCCTTTTCACCTTCTTCCTTCTCTGTGATTAAAATCAAACATCCGAGAAAACTGAAAATAAATAATGAGTGTGCACAGGGACCTTGGTCATAATTTATTCCCACAAACACACATTCTATCAGGTTCAGTGAAATTGAGCCAAAAGTAGTGTTGTGAGCTTTTCTTTGCCTGTCAGAGGCAACTTTTCAGTGCAAAGAAGGGCATGACACATTTTTCTGTCTGGAAAGAGCATGGAACCAAGAGTGGTCAGCCTCACTTCCATTCATCTCTAGTAGTCAACAAACAAAGTCTCCAACTGTGTCCAGGTGGGTACTGCTCAGCATAACAACATATTGCTATTACTTTGCCAACATGTGGATACCTCAAAATTCATCTGAGGGGAGGCATTTTTGAAGGAGGGAATTTAAACCAGGTTTCTGAACTTCAGAAGAATCATGTTTCTTGCTTTAATTACATTTGCAAATCTTGTCAGAAAAAGGACAGGCTGCACCTGTGCTGTATACGGGGTGCCATGCCATAGGTTTCCAAAGATGTGCTTTAACAAAAAACTGTTCTAGTATAGTGCTGGCCCTTGTAATGCTATACTCCACCTAAATGTGCTCCAGCCAGACCTGCTCAGTGCTTCAACCATGGCACTCTTCATCTCAGTGCTGAGCAAGTTGCTCTACCTTTTGCCATACTTCCTTATGATTCAGCACTCTCTTGACTTTCAAAGAGCTACTTAACAGAAAGCAACCCTTAAGAAATAAGCAGTGCTTGTTCACTGCCACTCTGTACCCACTCAATGCTTCAATCTAATATATGCCCATACTTATCTGTCTACACATAAACTGCATTTTTTCCTACACTTAAGTATGTATCTTCCTCCCACATGTACTATTTTTGCACTTTTTAAAGAAAAGGCTTTTTAGTTTATAAACCCTAAAGACAGAAATCACCAGAGAGTCTGAAAAATGTGGATAAGCCTCCATGAGTTCTGATCCCTAGCCACAAATTTGAACTATTTTTGAGAGTGCATCTACCTTTCTGCTATTCTTTGCCTCAAGAAAAAGCTCCAAAACCTCAGCCCCCAACCCTGTGGTTATGCAGCCAAGGCATGAATCAGTCCCTCTAGTCTCTCCCCACATGTTGGAACCCAGTCAATGCACATATTTTCACAGCATGGGGTGCCTGCTTTCCTTTTAGTATAGATGGACTGTGATCTGCTTCTGTAAACAATAAATGTATTCCACTCCCTACAAACCATCCCTCCTCCTTACCACCCCAGCCACCTCTTTTTGCCATGATGCACCTCAGCTACCACCACGGCCCTGCTGCAGGCTGCGCTCAGAGCCCACAGAACACAACAAGGGACTCCTGAAGAGCTGAAATGCAAAAACATTCATACAACCAGAGGGCACAGGAGCACAGTAAGGATCATCAGTTGTTTTCACTGAGATTCATATTTTCATCAAAAAGGAATAAATGGACAGCTGAATGAGGGGCTGCTTTGTCTAGGGAGCATAGCTGTCTTTTGGAAGTAGGCCCAGGCTGTAGCTTTGTGATTAGATGTACAGCCAGATGGGCTGAAGGGAAAGGAACAGCATTGGCTTGCATAGCTCTTTAAATAAACCCATGTTGGAGCTAGGTAAGGGAGGCTGGAAGCAAAAAAATCCTCTCAAATTCCCTAATACTCTGGACAAAACATAAATGTTAACTTATTTCACAAAGGCTAATGAACTAAGCTGCGAGTTATCTCCATTCTGAAAGCACTAAGGAACTGTGGTGCAGGAAAAGAGAAAGGTGTGCTACCTGCCCAGGCTAAGGAAGGCAAAGGACAGAGCTGCCAATCCCCAACATCTGACCTTTGCCATCACACTGATACTTTCTTCTTCCATTTTCCAGAATTTCTTTTTCTTTTGAAAATGATAAGAGCAGGTTAGAAAAAAAGCTATCAGAAGACATCAAGAAGTGTTTCTTCCCAAATTACTCATCTCCTTATTAAAGAGCCACAACATGTTAGAACATCATTTGTTGTTAAAGGGACCAGCGCTCTTTAATGTCTTTATCAATGACATCGATGACGGAATTGAGTGCACCCTCAGCAAGTTTGCTGACGACACCAAGCTGAGTGGTGCGGTCGACATGGTTGAAGGAAGGGATGCCATTCAGAGGGACCTCAAGAGGCTAGAAAGGTGGGCCCGAATGAACCTGATGAAGTTCAACACGGCAAAGTGCAGAGTTTTGCACTTGTACCAGAGGAATCCCAGGCATCCATACAAGAGCGGTCCTTGAGAACAGCCCTGTGGAGAAGGACCTGGGGGTCTTGATAGATGAAAACTTAACATGAGCCAGCAGTGTGCCCTTGTGGCTTGGAAGACCAATGGTATCCTGGGCTCCATCAAAAAAGGGGTGGCCGCAGGGACAGGGAGGTGATTGTTCCCCTCTACTCTGCTCTTGTGAGGCCCCATCTGCGTCCAAGGGTGGAGCCCCCAGTACAAAAAAGACAGGGAGCTGTTGGAGAGGGTCCAGAGGAGGGCCACGAAGATGATCAAGGGACTGGAGCACCTCCCCTATGAGGACAGGCTGAGGGAGCTGGGCTTGTTCAGCCTGGAGAAAAGGCGGCTGCGAGGTGACCTCATCGCAGCCTTTCAATACCTAAAGGGAGCCTACAGAGGGGAGGGGAATCAACTCTTTGAAAGGGTAGATAACTGCAGGACAAGGGGAAATGGTTTTATGTTGAGGGAGGGGAGATTTAGGTTAGATGTCAGGGAGAAATTCTTTACAGAGAGAGTGGTGAGGTACTGGAACAGGCTGCCCAGAGAGGTTGCGGATGCCCCGTCCCTGGAGGTGTTCAAGGCCAGATTGGATGGGGCCCTGGGCAGCCTGGTCTAGCATTAAATGTGGAGGTTGGTGGCCCTGCATGTGGCAGGGGGTTGGAGATTCGTGATCCTTGAGGTCCCTTCCAACCCTGGCCATTCTGTGATTATGTGATCATCTGGGGAGACATGTGACAGTTACTCAGTCCCCTTATCATCCGGTTAGAATCCACTAAACAAACAGACAAATGCAATGTTGAGGTTGTAACTCCATCATTAGCAAGATGTTATGGTCAGACACCAAAGCATCCTCAAAAGAACAAACTGTTCTACAGATATCTGTTTACCACTTTATCTTGCTGATTCAGAATGAATTCAGGATCATGATATACCTGCATATGCTGACTGCATTCAAGAACTGGCTGATCTACCTTCGAATGTGAGATAAGCAACCAGATATGGACAATTTTTTAAATTCACAGATCATTACAAGAAGGGTTGTGCATACAAAAAATGCAAATATATATGTGCAAAAGAGAAGAAATTCTCTGGCAAGCACAGGTCACAAAGAGTAAGGAATCAAATATGGCACTACATGGGTAATACTTCTCTCTGTTCCATCTCCTTCTCTTGATTTGTACTGCCAGTGTTAGCTGAAATAAAGGCTACTGGACCCTTTTCAGGAAGTACTGAAATCTCCTTCCTGTTCTTTCAACAGGGTAGCAAATGGCAACGAACAACTGGTTTTGTTCATTTTTGTTTTGCAATCCAGGATACAACTGATTTAAATTTAAACAGTTAATCCAGCATTTAATCAGCCTTTCTTACTACTTGTGAACAAAATATGGCAGAAGAGAGAGTAGGTGAGCATTTCCTAGAATATTTGTTAGTAATCTTACGATCTTTTTAGTAAGGCTTGTTTTTTTGAGTCACATGCTATTGAGCTGTTCCTAAATGAAGAATGCCTTGATGTCATTCACCTTTAAAAAACTGAGAAAAGCTGTAAGGATTCAGTCATGAGATTTATCCAAGCATGAATAGGGAAAATTTGTTAAGGCTCTAATATCTGAGGGTAAAGAATGTGGCTAAAGACTGGCAAAGTAAGAACACATTAAGTACAACAATTTAATTTATATGAAATACCAAATGTAGCGTTCAGAATCTAGATACATAGAAGTATCTAAGATTTAGAAATTTTGGTTTCTTTCCCTTCCCAAATTGAGCTAGTTCTCTATTTTTGCATGCATGTCTCCCATCACTGGAACACATACTATGAAATACAATGTTGGTTCAACATCGATGTACCAATTTTATCCTGCACAGATGTTTTATTGTTTAGGATGGGAAGCAATTCACATTTCTGCTTACCACTGCTCTAGAAAGGACTGCTCAATCAACATTTTATACCACTTTTTCTGGCAAATAGCCTTTGAAATTGCTAAAACTGGTATCTCAGTATGTAGCTGTCAACTGGAATTGTTAAAGTCAACTGTCTAATGGCTAATAAAGATTGGAGTGAATTGCAGAACAAAAAAGGAGCCTGCGAAAGTATGCTTCAGGTCCTTTTAAACCCAAGCATATTTACTTAAAGAGAAACATTCTGGATATTTTGACAGGTTGTCTGTGTCTGACTTACTGTCTCTGGTTATATGTAATTTTAAAAGCAGGTACAAATGCAGAATATTCTATTATTTAGGATAGCAGCCCTCAGTATTAGCTGATAGGGCTGACAATGCCCAAGCAGTAGCATACTTTGGTCAGCAACACACCTTGCTTTCTTTTCCACACTACAGTTTAATTTTCTGATTTTTCTGTGGCTGTGTCATAATGGAAGGGCAGGGTTTAGGACACAGATGCTGGAGTTACAATGATACTCTGTGGTGCTGATACGGATCACAGAATTCTATAATGTCTTGGGCTGGAAGGGACAATAATCTAGATTCAACTGCCTGGTTGTGAAATGGTAGCATCCTTACTTAGATGACGGGTACAGGCATGGCCGTATGATAGAGTCAGTGTTTCTGTCAGCACCTGGCAGATGCTGATCTCGTGTTTTGACAGTAAATTAAACTGGTCACTCCTGCTTCCCATGCTAGGGCATGTATTTATTATATACAATTTTGTCATTTCAGGCACACGTTTCCAGTTACACAACAAAGGAGTGAAGACTCTTTGGGAATGACAGCATAAACTGGCTGCTGGTCAGACAAACCATGCTATTCTGTTGGACTGGGTATGATTTACAGGCCAAAGAATCTCTACCCTTGCTTTCTGTCGCATAGTCCTTCCAATGAATATAATTTAATTTCCCATTTCTTTCTGAGTAATTCATTCACATATGCACACATGAAAAGGAGAAAGGTCGAAAGAGAACCTTTGGAGGCCATCTGGGCTAAACTCCTAATAAAAGCAGTGCTCACTTAGATCGGGACATCCATCCCAGTGCAGTGTATCTGCATATTCTGATTGTTGTATAGGTTATTTGCATGATATGTGGCCTATGCAAGTAGGAAATACTATAAATTTGCAGTGATTAATGACAAGGAAGTAGAGAAAAGCCTAAGAGCATTTTACAGCTGCTTTTAAAAATGAAGGATTTTTCAATAAGTTGCCTCAAACTGATAAATTACAGCTTATTTCTTCACAGCCTCAAGTATTGCTCTCCCCAGTCAGGGGCCAGCCGGAAGGGAAGAGTTGGAACCAGACCCGAGAATGGTTTGGGAGCAAAGCTCCAGCACCAGGACATTACCTGGCACTCTCTTACATTTGCTTGATAGTTCCCAGGTCTGGTTTGACTTCTGTTGGTTAGAAAGACATACTGCAATTCCAGATAAACAGGAATCCTGAACTTGAATTAACAACTCCAGCAGAAAGGCTAGTTAAGTGCCTAACAGATTTGCTAGTAAATGTGTGTGGTTTACTACCTGCTGGAGCACAGACCACCCTGTGGGAACAGCCTTATCAGGAAGTAGGGAACTGCCTTTATTTGCATTCAGTGCATGACAAAGGATAAAGAGGAGTCATATAAACACACCCACCCACCCTGCAGACATCAAGAGCAGCAGCCCAAACACAAAGAGCTCCAGTCACATGGAGATCTTCTTTCACAACAGCATTAACTCTACTGTTTAAACATTCAGCAGATCTCTAGTGGGAAGCTAAATTAAGACCAGATCTTGTAGGCTTCACCATAATCGATCTTGCTCAGAACAATTTAGGAGCACGCTAATAATTAGTAACAGATCAATATGGCTCCATTAGGGAAAGTACTATCTAGCTCACTGCTGAATTCCTCAGTGACATCACACGCATAGAATCCTACTGGTAAGATAACCTTAGAGAAAAGTTCAGGTGTCAAAAATAGGAATTAAAAGCTTAGCCTTCTATACTGATTTAGATACATCTGGGGTTAGTGACAGATGTATATTATAGATGAGATTAATCACTAGAAAAATCGCCATATGCAGAAACCCTGTATCTTTTTTAAACCATTCACTGCAGGTGTGACATTCATTCTACCTCAAACTGTCAGAAATTCATCTCTGAACAAAGATGTGATTGACTTCCATATCCTAAACTTAAACTTTGCATCTGTCAGTGCAGCTAACAGAATGTAAGTAAAGTTGACATTTCTATAAGCTGGGATGATAGTAGAGCTAGGGCTATTCATATACTAGAATAATTTGTGAAGAAAAAATGAATTATCTTACCTGTAGCATCAGTGCTGCTTTTGTTGGACACGATTTTCAACATCATCTTCTCACTGAGCAATAAAAAGAAAAATTACAAATTTAACTTACTAATAATAAAACTGGTGAGGCTTTTCATCAGTAAATTAAATGGCCTTGTTTTGCATATACATTTTTAATCTAAATCACCAGTAGCTTGTGAAATGTTGTTTTTTTCTTTTCAATGAGTTTTAAGACAAGTTAAGCAAGGGGAATGGTATATAAACAGTAGAAAGCACAGAGATGTACCTACATTAATTCTTTTTTAACACAAAGAAGAGTAATGCAGTAATCTCTATTTATTCTTTGGCATATTCTTCCTCTCTGCCTAGCATTCTCACGGGGATGGCAAAGATACTTTAAAAGATTCAGCGTTTTCTTACTATTACATTCAAATACTACTTTTGTTGATTGATTACTGAAATCATTAGAGAGAAACAGATTTAATGAATTCTTTTTTTACCTAGAAGCATCTTTGCTATTACTTGTATTTGGCCCTTTTAAAAGCGCAGACTGAACAAGACCAGTTAAACTGGCAATCTGTTTCTCCATGGCTTGTATCCTCTCTCTGAAAGACAAGAGAACCGTTTGTTAAAGCCAGATATATTTGCTTTCAGACTTGTTTTTCTAGGTGAATGATTACCATAGGAATTGAAAGACACTACAGAGTTGTGCAAAGGCTCATGGCTATCAGTTTGCATATACCTTGGTACAGCAGCTTACCACATCTTGGGTTGGACAGCTTTTGCATTTAACAGACAGTAAGAGACATCTGCATAGTTAAAAAAAAACCAACAAAACAGCAACCCAGATAATAAACTTGTAGCGATTGCACAAAAAAAAAAAGACACCTAAAACAATCAATAATGCCTCTTGAAATTAGTGAAAAATATTTTTTTCAGCATTACATTTTTTATTATTATTTTTTACCTCTATTGGGCCAATAATTTTGCACGTGTGTAAGATTTCAGGATTAAACCTTTAGACTACTTGTTACTATTTTTAATTTTGCCAAAGCAGCATTTTATCTGTGAAGCATTTAATCTGCTTGAGCTGACAACTTCCCAGCCCAAATCCTTTGCACCTGACATCACAACTGACTGCTCTGCAAAGGACAGAAGTGTGACAGATCAGGCACAGCACACTGAACACAGGCTGTGCAGCACAATGATAGCAAAGCAGGTTTGTTTTTGCACCCACTTCCTGAGAAATTCCTAAAAGCCAGAAGAAAAGAGAGGAAGAAGAACTGTATGTTTTATGTATGGCCAGTGTTTTCTGTGACTTACCAAATGCCACTAAGCAACAACAACATTTCCTGGATAAGAAGGCTAACACTCATGTCTTCATCTTTGCACACCATTTATATGGATGCATACACTGGTCGGGTACCTGGTGACTTCCTTGTAGGCTCCGTAACAGCCTTCTGCTCACACAGGTACCTACTTCCACATGCCAGTACATCAATGGCACATCACAATGCAGAAACACATGAGCATGGGATATCAGACAGGACCTTTTGAAAATGTGTCCCTTTATGCTAGTACTTATGTGACTACAGAAGCATACAAAAGGAATCACTAACGGTGATTTTGGAAGACAGCTGAGAACAACACTTCTCAGAAAGCAAGTCAAGCAGCGATGGCTCATGGAAGAAGACAGGACAGAGGCAGACCACATGGTAGAGATGGCACGCTCAGCCCCAGATGCAGCGTGCCACAGGGGTCATTCATCACTACTGTGCTCTCCTGGGCGCACAGGAGCAGCAGTGCCACCCCCTCACACCATTTGCAGCTTGTGGCCAAAGCAGTAATGCCAACTGATAGGGCCATGTAAGTTCAAATGTAGGTATTGATACAAAGGCAAGCTGAAATGATACAGAGTGAGAAACCAATTCAACTTATAAGCCAGCCAGGGTATCCAGGCTAATTATTTCATTCACACTCCATGAATGAAATAGAGGTTTTCTGGGACAACGCAGATATCACAGCTGGAAGACACTCCAAAACACCCAATGTTCAGAAAACAAGACAGCAAAGCAACTAATGAGATGCTAACAGACACAGGAGGGACCAAGAGCATGCTCAGTCCGTCCCCAGCTAGCAGAAATGTTCTTACTGCGATTGAATACAATGTGCGCTCCTTACTTTTCTGTCTTCATGCTGAAAGGTATTTTGAGCGGTGGTGAGAAGACTAGTGAATCGACCTAATTCCCTTCAAACCAAAAAATACGTTACAGAATTTCCACTGTTAAAAGTTTTAAAATAAGAAACTGGTACAGTAACCTCTGGAACAGAAACAAGTACAAAAAACCTCGGATAAATATATTCTAACAAATTTTAATGCAGCATTTTTGACACTTAATAACAAAAACTTCTTTTTTTTTCTCAGATAATTATCACAAACCCTTCCTGGAACTAAACGCAATTGGAAGTCTATCTGCTTTACCAATTTGTAAATATATTTTTTCCACCTCACACTGGATAATCTGGAAACAATTTTCTGCTTCAAATAAGATTATGGCAACACAAAGCCGATCTTGTCCTTTGCCATGAAATCTAGGAAAATATGTTGTTAGGAGGGAGAGGGATGTTCCAGAGATAGGAGTTGATGAAAAACGAATGAAACACTGCAATCAATTGCAAAGAATACATTACTTTTCATATGGTAAAAGCATTAAGAATGTGAAGAATCTACACATGCTCTGGAGCTGCTCCCTTCAATACAGCGCAGAATTTTTCCCATAATTATTTCACCACAATACCCGGGCTCATTACAGCCATTAGCACCAAACATTTCAAAAACAAGTGTCTGAAAGAAGGAGCCTTTCAGGCATTAAATAAAGTGTTTTTTGGAGACCTAGTGGTCTGACTGAATACAGTGGGAGGCAGGGGCAAGGAGGGGCTGCGTTGGCCATGTGGCATGGCCGTGCTGGGCTGAAGTGGCTGGAGGGCCAATGGACTGGTTCTGCCAACTGCTGTATAGCCACGGAGAAGCAGTGATGGCTCCACAGCCACCTCAGCTTCCCTGGCAGGGGCTGGAGCCATTACTACAGTGACCCAGCAGAGCCAGAGGCTTCAAGGGAGAGAATGAGCCTTCACCTCAGCCTGTGCTATGGGATGCTGGCACTGTGGTGACTGACATTCTTTGGCTCTCAAGATTATATTCTTTTCTTCCTGCTGTGGTCGAGGAGCGAGAACGTGGGGAGTGCAGCCTACCACTGTCATCCCTTCCTGCACTGGGCAGGCCAGAGTCGTCATGAATGGAGTGGGCCAGGGTCCCCATAGATGGAGTAGGACAGGGCATGGGGGAGGCTGGGGTCCTAGTGGATGATGCAGGCTGAGTTCCCTGTGGATGGGGTAGGCCTAGGTCCCCATGGACAGGACAGGATGTGGAGCATCAGGTGAGAGGGACAGGCAGAAAAACCCTCTTCGCTGGTGCTTCTTTGCCAGCTCTGGGAGTATGTGAAGGAAGAAGTACAGCTCAGTTCCCAGATTAATTTCCCAGACAAATCTGAATCTCTCCACCACCCAGGAAGAGAAGGGAGGGTCACTTCTACAGCACTTAGGAAAGAATGTGCTGTTTTATCAGCCTGAGCACTAAAAGGCATTGTTTCACATTGTTTTCCAGTGAATGCTGGGAGAGCCAGGCATGGTGTGGTGCAGTAGAAAAGGAGGGGGCAAGGTCAGAAGTGACTCCCAGCCCTAGCTGGCCTCTTGGTCAGACTTGGCTTTGGCGTTTCACATACAGACTTCTGCCAGCAAAGCAGGCACAAGCACCTCACCAGCCTTCTATCTCCCAGCAGCCTGTTTCATGGGCTTAGCTATGCCCATGCAATCAGGCCCTGCCTCAGCATCTCATTCCCCAAATTCAGCAGAAGCAATGCAGACCCTTGCCTGTACAAGGGCTCTTTGAACTGAGACATCAGGTTTCAACACTTGGCTTCTTCACTACAGCCTCACTGAGGTTTCATGTCATTCCACCTACTGCAGCTAACTGGAAGTAATCTCAAGCAGGGTACAGCGTATTGTTAAATTGGTATCCACTTCTCATTGTGCTGCTATTTAAACATGACTTGCATGTTTCTTCCCTTTCCCGAGGGCATTTTTATTATTCACAACACTGGGAAGATGCTTTGTATAGACACAAACTAGAATTGGGCTGTGTAACTGTTAGTTCATGTTCCTGTCCTACCCTAGGCAGTGCAGTGATCAGACATAACAGACATACTCAAATACCAAGTCTGACAGTACAAACTAATTAGCAGACTATCCTGGAGAATGATTTCCTGTGACTACATATTCATACTTTGCAGCAAGCGAAGTATATGCAGTAATAAAAAGAAGGTCAGAGACAGGGAAAATACATTTCTTTCTACATCACTCTATGAGATGATCATTTCTTGTTTCACTGAAAGGAAAAAGGTACAGGAGTAAGTTGCCTTTTCCAATGACTTCTCTAGTAACAAGTGGAAATGGCAATCAGATCTCAAATTCTGCCTGAAACAGTGAACTCTAGGAAAGATGTGAGGCAGAGAACAATGGAGCTCTTCCCTATTCCGCTCTCTTTCCAAGGGCAAAATAATGCACAGGTGAATATTTCACAAGAACAAGGTTAAATTCAAACTTTCTGCAGCTTGAAGTAAAAGTGAAAAGGTAAGTTATGAAGTACTGCCAGCTTTGATACTATCTGATAATTCCAAGAGCCTGCATCTCATATTCCCTCCAGATAGTTCCCCCAACAGAAGGAAGTCAAAGTGCAGTTTACCTTCCTCCGCCTGTATTGCTCACCTGTAATTATGGACCTCTGGAAAAGTTCTGTTGTTTCCAACTACAAAGACATCTGCAAGCTTCCAGATTGCAAACACGAGGCCACAGGTCTGTATTGGGTGCAGCAAGCACACATTTCTGTGGTTATTTGCAGTCTTATAGAGCAATTCAATCACGGCCTGACTTTGGGATTGGGGACACCACTGTCTGAGAGAGCATATCTCTGAAGTCCACCTTTCTTGTCTCTCATTGCCCATGGCTTTACAAAGTATGAACATTTTTTCCTGATGTGTGGTAGTGTCTACTCATACTTTAATGCAACAAACAATAAAGTGTTGTTCTGATGGGAACAGTATACAATAACCTAAACGTGCCTGTTACACTTTAGTCTCTAACTGCAAACCATAAGCAGAGAATATGATCACATTTTTGTTCAATGAGCCAGGTTTTAACTTCATATTTTTTCACTAATGTGGCATAAAGAGAAGAGGACAGAAGTTGTGTTTGGCCAGAGAAGAACCAGAGCATGGTACTCCTTTTGAGGGAAAAAAAACAACTGTATAGAGTTATCTTGTTCTTCTGGGGACTGCATTTTAGTGAGCAGTGTCATATTGAACACCAGCCATGAAATAGCCCAAAGTTTTGCAACATAACCTGTGTTTTAAATGCAAGGGAATGTAAGTTAAATGGCATTTAACTCAATGCACTTTTGAGTAAGCTTCTCTCCTCGTATGCCAACATTTAAACATCTGTTTTGCCTGTGGTAGTTTTCAGAATTGTCCACCATAAACTATATAAATGGGCCATACAAAAAATGATGGCAAATCACTATTTAAACAGCTTATGCTCACTTACAAAGATTTACTCATTCTTCCTGTAAATCTCATATTTAAGGAACGCTGATTCCAGAAAGATGAAGTGCTGCAACTTGCTTGATCTTTTGTGCGTACGAATACTAATAATATTTTAATTTTTGAAATCTCCATGAACTCCTTTCTTCTTACTATTTTAAAAGTCCTTTATATAGAAGTCTTTTGATAGATGAATTACTCTGAGAATTTATTTAGTTCCTTTCGTGGCAGAATTAGCTACCTTGAAAATACCTGAGGTAAAACAGATAAAAGAAAGAATTATATGAAGAAATAAAATCCCCCTCAACTCTGACTTAAATAACAGGCTCAACAAGACTGGCAAGCATGATGTAAAATTAAAATGGGAAACTCTAGAAAAAAGAGATAGGAGATGCTATGTAGTTTTCATCTTTTTCATCTTTGGTAGATCCAAATCTGCTGCAGTTAACATGTCAGAGATAACAGATGTAATTTCTTCAACAAAACCAAGATATGCTCAGTGAGAGGTCTGATCTGCTCTTAGGATATTCTGATGAAGTACATAGATACCTGCTTCAGCCTAGAGTAGAAGAATGGAAGGAGAATTAATGCAGAAGGAGAGATTTAGCTAAACTTCTGGCATTCTCAATATTTATTTTGATCTTTTCTCTGCCTTACACTTATGCTCTGCCTTAGCTCTGCGTTGTCCCTGAGATCATGACAGCACTACTTCAAGGTAATTTCTCAAAAGAGAACTCACGAGGTATTTTCTTTCTTTTCAGCACAGTTCACTAGTGACTGAAGGAGTAATGGTGATGAGATGATGGGTTTGATTCTTGCAGGGGCCTCAACCCTCTCCTAGCTATCTGCAAAGCTGAATGAGTAACGATGGGGAGATTCTTAATGCAGAGTGCAAACACAAGACTTCCCTCCTCAGTACTGTCAAGACTAACAGATAAGCAAACCTGCCTTTTTGCTGCTAACACTTGACTCTGCATGCACACTGGCTGAGCACAACACCATCCTTGATACTGCAGGAATTAGAAAGCATAACAATTTACATTAATTGCTTTTAGTGTTTGGTATTATTTTTTTTAAAGTCACTGTTCTCAAGGTTTAAAAAAATCCACAACACAAGAGACATTTTCAGAATGATTTTTTTCAATGCTATGTGGCTAATACACCATACTGAATTTTAAGATCATGTATTTATTTGGGAATATAATTATGCAAATGCTATTTTCATCACTGTAAATATATCTTGGAATCAAAACTAAAACTTCTGGTACAACGCTGTCTTTAAGCAACTGCAGAGCTGTATATTCACAAACACACAGCCTATGTACCAGAGTGAAACAGATGAGATGCTTAGAGGAAAAAAAGTGGCATAGACTGGGAAGTTGTTGGTGTGCTCCCTCATTTCAGCCCCCTGACATGAATCCTGTAGAATTTTTTATCTGATCTCTTGGATTAGAAATGGAAAACGTGCAAATTATTTCCTAGTTGTCATACTGGATGCTTGAAATGATATTTCCGGAAAGTGGATCTTTTTTCTTGGAAATAATAAATACAAACCAGGTTTCAGTGACTCTAGACTCTAACAGTTCCTTGTGTCAGTATAAATACCAAGCTGGTATCAGCATGTAATTTTTTGAGGGAAGTTGATTTTCTTCCATTTTCCCCCCAACAAGGGACTTCACGATACATTCTTCTTTTCACCTAGCATAGCTAGAGGCATCTAATTGTTAATAAAGTTGCTCAGATGGAAGAGAAGTTTGGAGCCACATGAAGCTCTGTATCTCCCCAGTGGTTAAGGCAGTCAGTAGTTACCTTTGGCCTTCGTGAACTCAGCATTTTTCAGCTATTCATCTTCACTTCCCTAAAAAGCTCTATAAAAGTTAACAGCACAAACGATATGCTGGAGATTAGAGCAACTCATACAAACACACAATAACGGACAGGCAGCTTAATGATTTCTCTCTCCTAGGGCAGGGTCTACGGCAGGAGAAGCCTTCAAAGACCTTTGTGTAAAGCTGGTCCTTAACAGACAGGGGAGATCATCACCATCATTCTCAGAGCAAAAAAGTTAACAACAGTCAGGTAACCAACTATTTGCGATGGTGGAAAGAATCACCGGGAACAGCATTCTTGTTTCAATTTCTTCCCTGGGACAGACCTGCTCTTCTCAGCAGCTTCCCCTCGAGGAACATTATTACAAACAACTGTCCTATTTTTATGCAAATTCATGTTTTACAGGAGATAAGACAGTAATGATAAATTCTTCCAATTTCCTAACACTAGATGAGAAAAACTCCACTCCATAAAGAACCAAAATTGTAATATCAGAGTGTCATTCTTAACGGGGGTGAAATATATTCCCTTATTAGCAGGAACAGAACATCATTTGTTCTTGTAACATGATCTGGCTGCCTGGAAAGAAAAATCCTAGTTAATCATTTTATTTTATTATATTTTTTTCAGTGACTGAAATTTGCACAAATGAAAATAACTAGGGATTCATCATGAGCTGACAATACTTTTGGATTAATAATGGGTGGTGTCGCATTTCCTCTAAATTACTAACTACGTTGACAGACAGCTAATAAACACCGCAGCCCAGCACAGCAGCCTCCTACACATCACAGCATCCCCTGGGTACGCCAACACAACACGCGCACGTTAGGAACATCGATTATTTGCATAAATTAAGGTCTGGCTCTGCCTTACCTTGTTTCCTTGTCCTTGGGCACTGCAGGTGACCCATAGCCAAAAGCCTGTTTGTCGATGGGAGACGGCACAGCCTCTGCCATGCCTGCGTGGCCAAGGGCACTTCGCACTTTAGCATCCACAAAAACAGGTGTTCCTGGCTCCTTTTTGAAGGACTGGCGGCTGGGAGAGGCCCTGTCAGGCTGGATAGCATGAGGAGGGACATGTGCACTATGGTGGGGATGGATATCGATCATGCGCACATCAGGCACCCGATGGGGTGAGGCAGGAGGCGTTTTAGAGCTGAGTGTGGGCAAGTGGCTCTCCGGGTATTTTCGTGGCTTTTGCCTATACAAGGACTGCTCCAGCATTTCAGGCTGCATAGAGGGGTTACAGTAAGTGCTTGATGACCTCATGGCACTGCGATGGTAGGCGACAATGTGATCAGAGACATCAAGGGGGTGTCCGCTGTGGGGTGCAGCCACGCTCATCCTCCCCTCGTGAAACAAGTATGGGTCCCCATATAGACCTTCATTTCGGATCAAGGCCAAGTTTTTGTTACTCATGTCCTCATCTGGTTTCACATCCCGCCTCTCCAAAATGGCGCTTGGGCTGGGCGATATGGAGCGTGATGCCGACACGCTAGAGAGCCGGTCTCTGGGGATGGTGGCATTGCCTGGAACACCCATGGGACGTCCCCCTCCGTAGGGGATCCTGGATGGAGAGGGGGGCATGGAGTGGGGCACTGGAGTGGAGGGTGGAGAGCTGGGCATCGCATGGGCAGGGTGTGCAGCAGATCCGGAGCGGGAAGCGCTTGGGCCATCTCGGCCCATATAGGCAATTTCCCTCTGCATCTGGAAATGAAAGGAAAAACATACAGGATGTAAAATTACCAAACGAGCAAAACGTGATGCGGATTGTGACAACATCAACATTCACAGAAATGAAAACTACCTTCAAGATTAAATAATTTGTCATCTGCAAAAATAAAACATCTTGGGATCTACAGACAGCAATAAAAAGGCCTGCATGTTAAAGGGATATGGGAGTTTTAAAAATACATTTCTTCATGGAAACACCATATTATCCTAATCTGTTATTCAGATACCCAAGCTGAAATCAGGCCTAGGTGCTCCAGGTACACATAGCTGATACAGACTTGAAACAGTTCAGTGATCAGAAACACAGGCTAGAGAGTGTTGATTCCACACCAGGAAGAAAATGGTGGCATCACAAACATACATGAACTCTTTAGACACACAAAAAAATAAACAATACAACTCATTTTCCATTTACTTCAGTGCAGGATTTGGCTTTTCCTAATGCTTTGATGTGGCCTTCATTATGCAAAAGGTACACAAAGCATAGGGGACATGCGCAAACATTTACAGACACGCAAGTTGCATGAAAACAGTCAATCCCTATAAAACATGTGCCAAAAGTTCCTGAACCACAACCAATGATAAGAGAGCTTAGAAAAATACATAGAGAACGTGCTCAGAAAGCTACCAGATATTATAGTTTTATAATCAGCATCGTTAACTGCTCACAGTAAGGACTGAGCAAATGAGGAAAAGAAAGGGAAAACTTCCTCACCAACACGAGTGCTTCCTTAACTAAGGCCATTGCAAAATCCTGCAGAGAATACACGTGCTTCTGGGACTGCAGCATCACACTGCCCAACAATGACCTCTTTAGGTGACTGAGCATCATCAATGGCGCATAGCAGAGAAATTCTCCCTCTAGCAAGCATCATGTGCTTGCTCTGGTGCCGTACAGGTCAGGTAGATAAACTAGGAAATAAAGTCAACTGAATTCCACCAAGTATATCAGAAAAAAATTAAAGCTTCCAAAATTTGTGTTGGCAATTTCAGCTTCTCTCTGCATTGTTTCCAAGGGATTCCTAAAGTTATACAGCACATGCTTCTGTGCAGTGGAAGGCACTGATCTGAAATCTTCACCATTTTTCTCCCCTCTCACTCCTTGCTTTGACAGTGTGACTGGATTCACTGCAGTAAGAGTGATCCATGGCTGATGAGGCAAGAAATTATATTCTTTCTATTCCTGCCCCACCACAGGTTTTTCCGCTGGTAAAGGAACTGCAGTGGCGGTATATAAATAATAGCTGCTCTCATCACAGCAGGCTCCACTCTTGGGAATTACAAATGACGTTCCCCAGGGCCAGAGATCAAGAGTCCACAGTATCAGGTATCAAAAAGAAGAAGAGAGATAACCTGATTGTGGCAGCAGCAATAATAAATATGCGCAACAGAACAAAGGAATGAGTTGGGATGGGTCAGAAGCATTATCCAGCCAAAGGGGAACATAGGATAGCTTTTTTTTAATTTTCGCAGACAATTACTGAAGTCTGGAATTTAAAGTACAACAGAACTAAACAGTATTAATAACATCAATGGTGGAAATTCAACAGACTTCTTCATCTGACTTGAAGAAACACTGCAGCACACCAAGCTGTGTTATGCCAACAGAACAGAAAGACTCCTCCCAGCTCTGAGCCGCTTTGGGCTCACACCTGTAGACAGCAAGAGATATTTTGCACTGAGAGAATGGAGGAAGAAAGACCTCCTTGATCCCCACCATACAGCCTGTATCACGTTCTGCTTAGTTATATCAGCTAGAACTGCAACACTTCCAACAGTATCTGGCACACAAACCACAGGCACTGGATACACTGGGTTGCAGTAAAAGGAAAATTCTGATGTTTCCTTGTATAGAAGAGAAAATTTCCATAGGAAGCTTTGAAAGCAATAGATTTTATATCCATTAACTTCTGGACTTCATATTCCTGTATATGCTCATTCGTTCCTCATAAGTTAAAGAAATCTGTCAAAGAAAAATACCTATTTTCCATCTTACCATATTCCCTTACTTCAGAATGGAAACAATCAGTTCAAATACGTAGCTCAGCTATTCCTCAACTTCCCATGTCTGAGTACTGATGGCTACAAAGCTATTTACTTTTGCTCTTTGCATTAATATAGCGCGTGTAGCACACAGCCTGAAACAAGACTCCAGTGGGCTAGAAGGGCACAAAGCTTGAAAATACAGCCCCTTCCTGAAAGGTTCCCTTTCTGTTTTAGGATGTGACTCAGTCCCTGGGTGGAGTGTGCAGAAGGGGAGAGTAGCTGGAGCCATGGAGTCTGGGGTGCCCAGGGCTGGAGGACTGGGGCATGTGAGCTGGGCAGGGCTGAGCGCCAGGCAGCCTCACTGGTCACATTACAGCACCTCCTGCCACCTGTCGATATTTTCTCTTTCTACTTTCTTCCCTTCTCCAAAATCTCTGGATTCTTCATTAATGGCAGCTTCAGAAATTCAAACGATGGTCTCTTCATGCTTCTCAGCTATATATCTTCTGTGTGATATTCAAGGCACACTACTCTCTCCCATATATACTCCACTTTCTGTACTGTTCTTTTTCTTCCTGTCCCACACATACAGTCTAATATGTAGGCTGCTTTGAGCCACATGTTCTTAGTCTCATGCTGTATGACTCAAGACAGAGAAAGATAATATCAGGCTTATCTGATCCTGTAAATACTAGGTGATGCCACAGACAATTGCTTTGAGAAGAAAAAGAAGATTTTTTAATGTAAGCATAGGATCACGTGCTTTTCAATTGCAGCTACGTAATATATTTGCCAAAGGGTGTGGTTTTCTTGAGCACATAGCTCTTCCTTGTTCTCACTAGTAGCCTGTACATCCTTTAAATAGAAACTTGTTTGTCAATCCTTGAGGTTAAAGTGTGGCGAATGGCTAGTACGGCCATTTCTGTATGAAACACTGGAGGCAAAAGGCACCAGTGAGAATCTTTCATATTCAATAGTAAAAAAGATCACACCACATTTAAGCATCTCCTGAGGAAGTTTCTGGTCAATCTAACAACACTGCAGTTTGTAAGATACAGACTTGGATTTCTTTTTTATCAGAACAACAAAGCATTGGACATATACAGAAGAGTGGACATCGGATAAAACCAGCTATGCTTTTTATTTCAAAATTAGCTGGCGTATTCAGTAACTTGCTGTATTTAAAATACTATTATACTCAGCAAGGTAGCAAACCAGCTTTCTATTTGCCCAAAAAGATGACTTTACAAACAGTTTCCTTTGCTTCTGGTAGCTCACATAAGACCGAGCAGACCCAGTGTCTCTGCATATAGCAGAACTCAAACCTTGCTGCAGCTCCTGGCTCTCTGAATAGCTCAGCTCCCCTGAAAGAAGGACAGAGTCATGGTATCATAAGGTGGGCTTCTCACAATGAAGCAGTCATTATTTCTTCTCTCTCTTGGGCTGGCTTCTAAATTTATACCATTTATACCTGCAGCACACATGGGACAGGGCATAGGGAGCTGTGCCCACAAGCACTCCAGGGCAGTGGCAGCTAGCACTGTGGCGGCTAGCACTGCACTACTGCTGATTCATTAGCACCACACCAACCATCTGCCCAAGTAGCTGGATGCCAGAGGTGCACCCTGACTCACACTGTTGTCTGCTAACATCTCATAGCAAAGCACAGGCAAAGAGAAAAGCAGGTGAGGGTTTCTGACCTGGCAGCCCTTCCCATTGCTCTACCAAGCCTTGCCTGAGAGAGCACCACAACTGGTTTCTCTCCAAGAATTTCAGCCTGCCAAAATACCTAGATGAAGCATGTTTCTGTAATGGTGCACATCCCTGCATTGTCCTGAAGACACCCTGGAGTTCCCAGCAGACACCATTAATCACCTCTCAGGCATGCAAAGCTATTACTTTTTCTTACTTTCCTGCCAGCACCCTTTATTTCCCTGAGGAAACTGCACATCTGCTCCTAAAGTTGGCTCATCCAATAGTAAACTGAGGACACTTGCGAAGAACTTTATCAAGAAAATGGGCAATCTTTGATGAAAATGCTACATAAAAACTAAATAGTGATTAGAAAAACTGATCAATTCATTACATAACAAATACATTCAAGATAAAGAGAGCTTGCCCACTAAAAGAAAATCTTCTTAAAAATGAGGCAGACCTTCACTTTGTTAATTAGGGAAGGTTTACGTAAGGAACCCCAAACCTAACAAGAACATAATCCATTAGTTCTTCTCTAGTAAAAATAAATTGACAGCCTTACTGTACTAGCTGTCCAAAATCGTCAGTTTAGTCATTAGTTGCCCTATATTATATTGTATCTGTCATAGCTGGTCTTTCACCAAGGTTGGGTTTGCACAGCTGAAAGCACAAATGAGCTTTTGCAAAAAAAATGTCAGATAGAGTTTTGATATTTCTAAAATAATATCATTTACAATATGGCAAAGCGCATTTGAAAATTACAGAAACAGTAAACAGTTTGAAAATGACATTTTTAAGTACATGTACCATGACCGTCTCTCTAAAGCCAAATCGTCATGCTATCCATCACTGAAACTTTGTCATGCTTGTTTGTCCTTGCCTTTTCTTTGTGTCTCTTTTAATTCCTACAAATTTCCTCATTTCAGAAAAAAAAAAAAAAAAACCAGGCTGGCTACATCTGTGGGTTCCTCCAGCTGCCCAATGGCATACTTACAAACACATTACCATCATCTTAGCTTTTTCTGGTCAGGAACTTTTCAGTGAAAAATAATTTCATCAGACAACACTAACTTAAAAGAGCTGAAAGATTTGCTAAAATGTCAGTTAAACAAAAGTGAGTTGAAAGTCTTCCCTGGCAGCTTTAAGTCAAATACCAACATGGCTCCTTATGAAACATTCCTTGAGTGCTCTAGAGTTCTGGCTTTCCAGATTCACAGTCTTGGGACAACTTGGTCAGAGCCTCCTGAGAGGTAGGGACCCCAGCTCTTCCATGGTCTCTTTGGCAGAATGAAGTACTGGACAGTTCTACAATGACCTTCAAGACCATGGAGTAAGATGAGCAGAAGTTTCAATGTCTTATCACTCCTCAGCAGTGCTTTCAGACTAATTTAGTTAGCAATTTTGGCTGAAGATGGGTCCTCTGATGTCCCAAAGAGATACTTCAGACAATGAAACAGCTAACCTAGGCTAACCTTGGAGTCCTGGCTTCAGCTAAGTCTGGCCCACAGCACAAGCTCTAGGAGGAGTCAGTTTCCTTAATACTTTTTCATTATGGGAATCACATGCCAGTTATTCCAAAATAAAACTGATTTCAAATGTTCAAACTTGCTGTGAATGGGAAACTCTGAGACCCATCTAGCTCTGTTCTTAACATGCCCCATACATTTCCATTATCTTCTTCTGGATATTTTTCTAGATAAAGAGTTTTCAGAAGTCCCTAAGAAATACCAGTAATTTTTGTAATAAACTTCCCATTCTTAGCACACATCTTGGTTTCAGTTCTCTAGCTTCTTTTGCACAGTTTTGATATATGTCCAGCTGTAAAATATCTGTATTGTGGTGCAAAAAGAGTTGAACTCAGAACATCTATGAAACTGTAATTTTCTGGTTCTAAAGATCACACCTGAAAAAAAAAAAAAAACAGTTTATGGGACATATGTGGATATGGTATCTATATTATTAATTCTATGTGGTTTTCATTCAACAGTGCTGCAATCAGACAGAGTAAGATGTCTCTGAGGATAAGGCATTGCCCCAGTTTTTATGTTCATAGATTTCTTTCGTCAGTTACTCTTCTCCTGAGTGAATCCTAAGCAATTGTCTTCACCATACTACTTGATGCCATCACAGCATCTCATCCCCACGCTTTTCTACCTTTTGTGAAGATGTACAAGGGATATGGCATAAGCACTATTTTAACCTCAAGAAGAGAAAATGTAGGGTATGATATTTCAGCTACACACACACTGTCTTGAATTAAGTACAGCTCAGTCGCAGCCTTACTTCCCTTTCCATACGATAGAGCATCAAACACATTCTTAACATTATTGTCCCTTACTTTATACTTAGATCTTCAATGCACACTTGTCTATGAACCCAGTCCCTACAGCTATCCAAATGTTTTACCTCAAGGTACTTTACATGTCTCAGTATGTCCTTTTATATCCCTGACTACATATAAACTTAATTCATACCATACCCTAAAGCTCCCATAAGGAAAACAAAGAATACCTGTTTCACTTTTTACTGAATGTAAAACAGATCTGTAAAGCTCTAACAAAACAAATTTAATGGTAATATCAAAAATAATGTTTGACTGCTTCACCTTGCCTCTAAGTCAACATGCCTGCTGAAGATGGATCTTGCAAACAAGCAGAACAAAGAGTTTTAGATCAAATCCTACAGTCTGATCCTTCAGGCATAATTTCTCAGCTGTCCTGATGCTACTCTGGGCATTTGTTTCAACAATTAAAAACAATAGCAGTCTTATTACACTCTTAACCCACTTTACCTACAGAGAAACAGCATCATATTCCGTAGGATTTTTGCTCTGAAATAATTAAAGCCACTTACTGTTACTTAAGGAAATCACCTGTATGGCTACAGCAGTAAGATGAACATTTGGTTCCACTTCTTCTAATAAAGCACTTTTTGTTTTCAGCCTTGAATCTAAATCCTCAGTCTACAGTACAACATTTTATATATCCATGCCTTCTGGGAAAAGGTTACAGAAAATGTTCCTTGCTCCCTCTGCATAACAGGGACAGGCCATCTTGATTTACCCAGTCATCTAGTAACGCTGCTTCAATAGACTGAAGTACTTTTCCACATGACAACGCTGCAATTTCTCCTCCCCTTTGAAATTAGTCACTAAATAACCTCCTTGGCATGTCACCCAGTCACAAACTGTGCAACACTATGTGATTCAATCGCTCAACCATTTTTTAATGTGCGCCTATGAGATGTATAAGAGACTAACGTTACAGAATGAAATACAAGGGAGACTCACAAAGGGGAAATCCATAAATAAAACAGCGAGTCACCTTCAGTTAGGTAAGAGAGGGCATTTTAAAGGTAACAATAAGAAACACACACATACCAATTCCCCACTAAGAAGATCTCTAATTACTTAGCAAAGCCAGCATAAACAATTCTAGAAAAAAAATACAGCCACCATTCAGTTGCAAACTTGGTAGCAATGGCTGGCAGGAGGAAGCAAGAGCCTCTTGTGCCGGGCACAGCACCAGCCATGAGACCTGGCTGTCTATTCATTAACCAGGACCCGAGCCTCCCGCCTAACCTGAACTTTGAGGCCACCATAAATCAGTCTCAGAGATAGCTACAGCACACTATGCTAGCCATTAGGATTACCCTTCTTTCTTCTTCTGTTATAAAGACACACTAGAGAAGGGAACTATCAAAAAAAAAACAACTACCAAGAGCAGAAAGACTGCATCCACCCCTTCCAGCCTCTCACTCCAAAAGACCAAAGAATACAGAAAATGTATTCTTACAAATGCAGTATTCACAGTATGAAAAAGGAGGGACTTAAACATCATAGGGTAATCTCATGACACAAGCACTTCACAACACTGCAGTTTCTTCTGTACTTTTTGGCTATGTTTTCACGCAAGAAAAATATTGCTTTTATCAACATTACTGGCATTCAAAAGAATCAAACTGTATTTTGAACACATGACCATGAGCCAACATCAGTGTAAAGAGCCATTTATAAGGGACCTTACTGGAGCAAGGCTTCTATTTCAATGTGTTCCTCTCAGCCAGAGAGGGAGGCATTGCTCACTTCTGTTACAAAAGGGTAAGCTGACAGAGGGCATTTAAGTAACTTGACAAAGATCAGAGCAGATCCCATAAACAAAACCAAAAAACCTGGTGCTCCTCTCCCTACTACCCCCCGCCCAGCAGCAAGGAGTCCTCCAGATTTGCAGTCAAATGCAGTGTCTTCTGAATCCTCCTGTACATTGTAAAGTTGTACACCATTACTGGCCTAGCTACGTAGCATAATGGAAACAGACTTGAATGAGTGTAAAGATATTCATTTTGTCTTAAACATATCATTACCAGTTTCACTGTAAAAATATTTTGAGATATTCTTTGTATTATATATTTGCACTAAAACTATAATAAAGTAAAATTATAGCACAGAAACAATGTTAAACCTATTTATTTTTATTTCAAATTTAATCAGTCAAGGCTTGTTTCTTGCAGTATAGGAGTAAAGCAGTATTTACTGTTGAAGCATCTGGTTTATATTTGGCAGGGCTAACTAACCAGTCAAGCATTCCCTTTTAATGTATGGATGTATATACTTTGCCTAGTTAAAAAGTTGCTTAGGTCTGCTGACCAACCAGACTCAAATACACCAAAAGTAAAAATAAAGGCAAATTATCCAAATAAACTTATATGTCAGATGCTTTCCAACAAGTGCAGAGTATATTCTGCCATCCACATTCCTTACAGGAATAAACCTGCAGGGAGGAATCACATTATTATGCTAATATGCAGGGTAAAAAAGATCACTGTATTTCACTGCAGTTTCTTTGCAATGAATTGCAAGCTGGTAGGATGCACATTTTCAGTAATTGGACTCTAGCATGGCAAAGTATATCCCAGAACATCAGACATACTACAACTAGTTCTCCATACATCTGGCACTATATGCAATAGTCTTCGAGTATGTCTGATGCATATGAAAAGTTTTCATATGAGGAATTAACCTTCTTTTAATTTTAAAATACATTGGGCACAACATCATAAATAGTGCAAGAATATATCACTACCGAGGCTGTAATTTAATTTGTAGGTTCTAACAATGCATACAAACCATTGAAGTATTACTTTCCATTTCAATTACTTTATCGGAGCCCTCAAGCCTTGTCTGACTTGTCGTGTATTATCCCGTGTTTAATTACTTGCCACCTATTTGTTTATAACGTACTGCACAGAACAAGAATTCCTTTCCAGTTAACCCCCCTATCTAAACAAAGGGCATGCCCTTAAGAAGCACAACACCCTACGCTTCAGATCAGGTCTGAAGGTTTGGGCTAGTTTACTACTTCCAAATCTGTGTTTATGTCTATGTTAATGACAGTTACCACTGAATAAAATCTCCGGTCACCCTACTTTACATTATTTACAACATTAATCTGTTGCATCCTTGCATTAATTAGCTCATCACATTAATTTATCTTCTCTTTGCTCCCCTCAAGTCTCAATGGAAAAGTGTTAGAGACACATCAATAAAATACACAGCTATAAAGCCAAAGAAAATTCTGAAGCCTGCTATGAGGCATAAATATGAGGCATACATGTAACTAACTTACTACTCGACTGATGATCAAAGTCCTTTCAGCTCTTGATAACAGCTCTTTTGGTCCTTATGCCCCTAATAATACTTTCCTGGATGAAAACAATTAAGCAGTTAATGCTAGTGCTGCTGAAAATAACCATTTCTTTGACAGAAAACACAGGAAATACAGGCTCGATGGCTCATCACTAGCTCAGCTTGGTTTTGATATCAGTACTCTGGAGCATAGCATGTGATGGAGTCAATGGGGTCTTTCTTAAACTCAAGAAGTTCATTCAATCCAGCAGAATCCAAATGGAAAGACATTATGCTGATGATGATTTTTACAGCTGTTTTCTGAATGAAGCTTTTTTTTTCCTGGCCTTTTTGTTGTTGTTGTTTTTTTAATGAAGATCTGTCTCACATGACTTCTTCATTCTTACAGCCCACACAGCATCTAATTCTGATCTAAGAAAAGAAGAATGCAGGAGGACAAAGACCTATGCATGGACTTGTCTGTAAAATCTCCTACCTGCAGCCTCTGTTACACAGCATGAGAGCCACCACCAGCATCTTTCTCCCTTCTACTCCAACAAGAGAAACCTCTCAGTGGGGTTATTCATTTTCTTCACTGAAAGGAGAGACATCAACCCTTTGCTCTGCCTCCAATTATTCAGCAGAGGAATAAAACAGTGGTCATATCCTACTCTGATCTCACTCTCAGATGGTATGTTCCCCAGAAATGGGGGAACAGATCACAGAGCCCCTGAGTTGCTGTCCTTCATCAAGAGCACCAAGGTATCCAGCCCATCTGGGCTGTTCCAGTGCAACCCTGCTCTCCATCACCCTCAATAAGACTTTCAGACAGGCCTCAGCATCTGCCCATATTCATATCTACAAGGATTCATAATCCTACAGGAGCTCATCTTTGAATCCAAAAGGCCAATCTAAACAAACACGGAGAGAATGGAACAGTTCTGGCTGCCTGACATGTACTGGACTTGAGATTGTGTGCAGATCTTCCCCTAAACATACATATTGCTTGTTATTCCCTTGGTTTACTGATTCCTAAGGCACTCAGTGAAACAGATATGCCTCAGGGTAGACAAAAGTATCATAAAGTTCTCTCATGCTTAATCCAAACGCCCTAGTTCTTAAATCAAAAAGCAAAGGACAAACAATTCAACAAAACCCACCACACTCCACAGACTGCTACTAGCTAGAATGAACCACTGTAAAAGGGGCTGTGCCTGCAAGGTGGAGCTACACATCATTGTAATGCGTGTATAACATTAGGTATACAAACATGCCAGCAGTACATTTTTGTTCTATCTTTTGGTGATGGCAGGTCAATTTAATCAGGAATTTTAGATTTTTAGGGATTAAAAAAAGGCAAGTGAATAAAAGCAAGCAAACCCTGGAAGTGCTGGAAATTCTATAAGCCCCTCTAAGTATACTAGAGCAAATATAGCTAACTCTCACTGGAGTCACATGAAGAAGGTTCTGCAAAACTGAGCTATTACGTCAGGTCTGCAGTCTGTCTCTCTGCTCTGTAATTCAAACCTCATGCTTCCCCCTCACTTCTGCACTGATTTAAACAAAGACATTTTCCTAGGCATAGGGAAGTATGACCGCATGTATCACAGGCATGTACACACTAAGCACTTCCCAGAAGTAAAGTTGGCATCATTAGCTGCTCAGCGCTGAGGATCTGTCTAACCTCACTTTACATTAAAGGGCAGCCAGGCACCCCCAGTCAGCTGTGTCCCTGTCTGTCTGGGGGCACAAGCTGTTCCTTGGTGCTCCCTGTCTCTCCCCACTGATGGCACTGGGAGGCAATTCCTACCCCAAGTTTATGAAGAGCAGACTTATTCTTTATCTTGAACCTGCCCATATGTCTTTTCATTTAGCTTGATCTCTGCTCTATTTTTCAACCCATTCTTTTTTCCTTTTTCTTTTTTATCTTTATAAGTCAAGCTCAGATACTAAAGCTAGGAGGGAGAATGCTAGCTTCATTGCAAATGCGGCTTGCTAGTCCTTATGATGGACTGTTGGACTTCACTGTTATCCACCTTGGGGGATCCAACTTGGGCTACAGTTTCTGTTCAACTGAGCAAAGAACTAAGTATCTCTAGCCTAAAGCTGGTAATAAGCATTATTTATTTATCTACAGACAAATATAGAAGCACTTCCATTTGTCATTCTTTTCTTCCTCTGTCCTACTATTAGCACAAGCACTAATGTCTGAAGACTTTCAAGCCTAAGTGTAGAGTACTGAGTTTGTAGCATGATTTCTTTTCCTGCTTAGTCCAAAAGGAATGCAGAAATATTAATAAAAAAATAGCAATAATCAATCTGAAAACAATATATAAAAATGACACTGTGAAGACATACAGTAGGCAAAGAAAAAAAATTATATGGAATGCCAACAGAGAATTCTGAATGTAAAATTATATAAGAAAGAAGGAAAAACGGCAATGGGAAAGGGTGAAGGACACTACTAAGAGTTTGTGAGTTGAAAGAGAGTAATATTGGAGATGGATTGTTGTGGGAAGAAAAAGAAAAAAAAAAGAAAATAAATCTCAAAGAAAGAAAATCAGGAGAATTAAGCCAGGTGCTGAGGAACTGATAAGAAATAAGTGAAATTTGAGAGAATACAGTGCATGAAGGGAAAAAAGGCAACAAAAAAAAGAATGAAAGAATGAGAAAGCAGACAGAGTGGAAAAACATGAACTAATGTAAATTTTCTTCACATCTTGATGATTTTGCATTAGTTCTTGTTATTACAGTGCTGTAGCCTAACATAGCAGGCATGGGAGGGAGAGAGAGAGAGAAAGAAAGGAGAGGGAAGAGAAAGAAGAAGATAAATCCAACACAAACTTGTTTGGTTTGGGCTGATACTCTGAGATTTTGTGTTTTTTGTTAGGGGTCAGAACATGAGGGTGACTTTTAAGAAAGATGTGAGCTGGAGTGACCTCATGAATGCATGAGGTCAAGGGCAAAGCTGTGAGCATCATTTGCCTTTGCAACCCATTCTCATATTCAAAGCAAAGAGGTTTGGGATGCACTTTAAAGCTGCAAATGGCTTTTGAAACCTAGAACTAAGTTCAGCCATTCCCACCAAAGAAGTGGCTAAGACTCAAAAGAGCTTTGTCTCCTTCAGGCATTGCAGAGAACAGCTCTCTGCAAGTCAGGCCTTGGTGCAGCATCTCCAGGACTTGACATGCAGTGGGGCTGAGTGCTGAAAGCTACCACAGAGGTGATTGCTGCCTTTTGTCTGGTCACTAGTGGGGGCACAGCAGAAACTGTAGTTGCACGCAATCACCACCAAGTGTTGACAAATGGCAAGACTCCTCTCTATATATGTGCACGTAGTTCTTACAAAACTCCTCCTACATCAATTCCATGCTGTTATTTACCAGCCCTTTGATCTCACATAGCTATGACTGCTCCCCAGGTACACCTGCACCTCACATCTTCATAACAGCCAGTGGTTCGTTCAGTCCCTGGAGTAAGATCACTTTATCCAGGTGTAAAACAAGAACCCAATGTGAAGATAAGGTGAAAGCAATATCAGACTAATCAACTTGCCATGAAAAAAATGGAGCTTACAACATGCATCAGCTTAATCTAGCTAGAGGCTGTACATTTGGATTAGCCTGGTGACATCAGTAGTGAACCTGCCTGAACTCCCTTGCAGACACTGCCACAGAGTAGCTGTCAGTAGGACAATTTGGCTGCATGCTGGGTGATTTCTGCTTGGAGGGGAAGGGAGCACCAGGCCACGCCTGACCCCAAGCAGTCCCATGAGGAATTCCAGTCTAGCCATGCATGAGGCAATCTGAACAAATAATGCAACACATGCAGCAGAACATTTTGCATTGGCCAGACTGAAATTCTAGTGCTGCTGTGTGAGGGGTTATTCCCTCAGAAACATTTTGTTGTCTGAGCTCTCTCCCTACCACCAGCCTGCATTACTTCACTCCTGATCAGGACATCCAGATCAGTGAATCTAGCAGGCACTCCTTTCCACACTTCTATGACCGTACTTAAATTCCAACAAACAAATGGAATGTGAGAGTTAAAAAAAAAAAAAAAAAAGCTAAATTATCCAATTAAGCAGAGAAAGTTAATACATCTCTCATGCTTGATTTTCCTACACTTCCTTAGTGCTCTTTCCAGACGGAGTAGCGTGGTGAGTACACTAAGAAACTTCTTAGCATTTCAGCCAAGATTTTTCAGGGTGTTATCACAAATGACAAAAATATAAACACACTGAAACATAACACATTTCAATCCTAAAAAGGTCGGATTTACATAATTACATCATTGGTTTGCCAATATCCACATTTATCTCATCAGTATAGCATGGCCCACCCAGCCCATAAGCTATTAGGCTGTTTGGACTGAACATATAAAAGCTGTTACTGATTTTTTTTTTTTAAGTTAACATTATGGCACCCCTCATAACTAGCGTTGTGTTTTAACCAACTGCTTGTTTCTTTTTGCTTTCCCACAGCTGCTTTTTTAGACAGAACGTTCTGAAAAAAAACAGGAGTCATGTAATTCATGAAGATGCAGCAAGCATTTCCTCCCCCTCACCCTATTCCCCTTGAAGAGATCAAGCACATAACATAGAGGGCCACCACCAACGCAGGCAGCCAAACCCTTCAGACCAGTCTCAGTTTCAGCACTTCCTCAGGGCACTGCTGAACTGACGGGGTCATCCCTTTTTTTTTTCCCAAAAAAGGAATAGTTTTAGACATGTACATTTCTGGTAGAGATCAGCATTTTTATTTGGTTTAAATATGCTGTGTATCAAATTTCTTCTCTTTAAAAAAAAAATACTGTTAGTAACTGAACTCATAAATCAAAATAAATGCATGGCTTTCTGACTCGCTGTACTAACGATTCAGCTTTTATTTTTGTTCCATATTTGTATCTCTTCCCACTCTGCTGAAGCCAAATAAAACTGAACAAACTGATATGGTTAAATGAACCTAAAGCATTACCCTTGGTCTCATCTGACATTACCAAACAATAGTCAAAACATGATTTCTATTATAGAATAGCTTAAGACATTAATAATATAAAAATGCTATAAATTAGAGATGATAGTTAAAAGATCTGAGAAGCATGTCTACTATACCTGTAAAAAGCTATTTCTCTCCAAGTAAGGACACAGCACATCAGAAGAAGTAATCTGCGGTGTTGAGTTTTGGCATCAACACCACCAGACAGAGAAATGGTCATGGAAGCCGTACAACTGGATTTTGCAATACATGTATCCAAGTTCTCAGCTATAAGGTCCAGCAATTATTTGCAGGTGTGAGCGTATCTTAGCAATGTTAGAGGTGCTACTGCTGCAGCAACCAGTTGGAGCCCTACATTTTATTTTCATTTCACTTCCTTCTATCCAAACAGTACACAACCTATCATGGTCCTCCTGACTGAAGCAAATAACTTTATTTTAAGGTGAAGCTATCTATAGTAAATATTAAGTGCCCGAGGGCCTAGCCCTTTATCCAACACACCTTGTTGGTCTTTTCACTCAGTCACACAAAGTTCTGATTTGCAATGATGTCAGAAAGGCATATACTCATGAAAAAAAATAACTTCAGCATCACGTCATTTCTCATGGAGCCCTGTTGCTGCTGTTATTTGCAACTGTCTTGCTTTTGCCAACTGAGGCTTTTTTTAACCCCAGATCTTACATGTATCCAAGAAAAGATATTTTTACTCCTCATATTTTCAGAACTCTGATTAGTTTTCCAGAGCTCACATTAGAAAAAGTACACTCCAACATGGAGAGGAATCAAAGTCATCAAATACATAGATGTCTTCTAGACACTAGGTACTAGTTTGCTCTTTTTCTGTGTCAAAAGATAGGGACAGAACTAATTCTCTTTAGTTTGAACTGCTAGGCAGGTAATTAATAGGAGACTGAAATGAAGACTGAGTGGAAAGCAGAGAATTTGAGCCACGATCATGAAGAATCTCATTCTGGATTTGAGAAAAACTTCTAGGGAAATCTAAGATCCTGACTGATAAGCCAGCAGCAAGTTAATGAGGAAAAACGTTTCTAACTTCACAAGGGTTCTAAGTCTCATGGTCCCAGAACAGCAACCTTCACAGAGTGATCGTAAGTAAAACTTCAAGTAAAACCTCAGTTGGAAAACTAACAGGAAGTCATGAAGCTTGGTCAGACTTTGTTACTAGACCCAGCAATGCAAATAAGCTACATGGTGCACAACGGAGGTAAAAGAGGACCTCCTCTCCCAGTAAGCGGGGCCATGGCCATGAGAAATTTTTATCATCTATCAGTGTGTTTAGGGAGTTCTGGCAGCATCTGACCCCACCAGCTTCTGAGGAACTTCAAGTAAACAGCCAAATTAGTGCTAATTGTTCTACTAAAAGAAAGAACAATGGAAAAAAAAATAAAAGAGTAAAACATCTAAAGAATAGGAACAAGGAAACATTATATAAAAGAAGGTGGAGTAAGAACAAAACCAGAAACCAGTAGACAATAAAAATGGACTCAAATGAAATCCTTATGTTTTCATTCAGGGCAAGTTCCCAGTGAAGACTCTGAAAGTTTTGCCTGAGAACCTTAGACCTATGTGAGAGATAAGCTTCCAATTTTAATGAAGGGCTGAAGAGACCTTCACACAAGGGGGGGATCAGATGTTGTCATTAAGTACTTCTTCATCTCCAGGGCAAGCTTTAAGCAAACCTCAACATGAAAGACAGACTAGCTTGAATATGGGCCTGTTTGTGGGCAATAAAGAGCTTTACCCCTAAAAATGCTATTAAAACAACTGCACTGTGGTTGCAAGTTGATCTGTTTCCACAGAAAAGGCTCTCTGGGAGTTTCCAGGTAACTGTTTTGTGATATCTACCATATGACACTCCTCTTAGGCTAACTGGAAGATTACAGCAAGGGTGTGGCAAGCTATGTTCCCTGAACATTTTACTATCAAGAACATTATACTTTCTTTCAACAGCAAGCTTGTTGTAAACTTAAAACCCATCTGCGTTACTTATATATTTGTTAAATGTATTTCTTAAATTGTTGGTATAGTAGCAGAATCAACAAGCTTATATTATATACACGTCATACTCAGGAAAAAAAAATATAATCCATCAAAGCACAGAGCCATCCAACTAAGAATGCCACAATGCAGCACGCATCCCACTATAATGCAGGATCTATGTCTTTAAGCAGATTGACTTTTTGCCAGAAAACATTTGAGATTTATATGCTGGTTTATGCAAAGCTAAAATAAAAGTGGAAATTTTCCTTACAATTCTACCCACTTTCCCACTAACTTAGGCTTTATACAGCCGTAGGTATTGTATATCAAAGGACATATGAAGGAAAGAGAGCAGGTACATTTACAGTCTTTCATCACAGTCTGATTTGATGCAGCTACTTCTCAGTGTCTGCTGCTCTGCTGTTGCATAAATAATTGGCAACTACTGACAAGCCATTCAGAGCAAAGGTAGTAAAACCATGACAGTAAAAAAAATCAGAACATCAGAGTCTTCTTTTATATATTTTGTTCAAATCTCAGCAAGATTTGTAATGGCAAGCTGGAAAATAACTTTTTTAATGTTTAATATGCAACCAGTCATAAAAACTGAGAGTAGAGCTTTGTGATTTAGTAAGCAATTAAGCATTTATTTTTTCATACAGCTCAAGGAAGAAGAAACAGTTTTCAGTGTTTTGATTTAGATTCCCAGTTAATCTGAAAATACCTTTTAGTTTGGAAAAAAAAGAAGAAGAAAAGGAATTATATACCTTTCATTATTTATAAGCATCATCTTACCTTACATCTCTTGCTGAGTTCTGTTTCTAGACGACTTTGGCAGGTATTTTAATTCAGAATTAGTTTCAGCAATACATGCTATTACATCTTCCTTTAAAACAAACCACTTTTCCTCTTTCCCTCAGACAAAGTACGTGGGCTAAGAGAGCTCCAGCGTCTCTGTTCAAGCGATTTCATGGACACTCAGAGGCTTTCTTTCTACTGTATGAAAGTTAAATCTGAGTGAGGAAGGCATTTTTCCTGTCCCGGAAATCAGTATAACCAAAACCAATGCTGAGCTAATGAGAAATGTTTCTTCCATGTGTTCTGTTTGGCAGACACTGCGAGTCATATCAAGGAAACACGTGATGTTTATAAATACAATATGGCTCATGTTGTCATAACCTCTCAATGACAAAAAGAGCATTAGAAAAAGCAGACAGCAAAACAGCAGGAAAGATGAGATTTGTATCATTTGGAAGCTCGCTATCAGATAATAGAAATATTAGCATTTTCTTTTTCTTTTTTCTTTTTCTTCCCAAAAGAAAATGAAGTTTTATAGTAATAGGATCAGTAAGGCAAACACATGGCAACTTACACACAAATGCTGTCTTATAGGCACTGTAGCACTTTCACTCGATTTGCTGCATGAATTCTTTTCCAATAAATACTTTTCTTCTAAATACCTCCACGTAGTTCAAGGAGTTACTTTTTTTTTTAGCCATGGCATGCAATGAGTAAATGTAATTTTGGCAGCATTAGCAGCTTTCATGTTTCTGATGTAAAGATTACAAACAATTCAGTAAAAAAAAAAAAAAAAGCTAAATATCTCAAAGAAGTTGGATGTATGTTTACAGGTATCTGAAGAACACAGAAGGATGACCCTGCTTTTATTATCTCTGTATTTTTCCTGCAAACCAGCACTGAATTTCAGCCCCCTGCTTCTTGGGGAGTTGTTTGAGGGCTTTTAGCACTTGTAGGGTTTTTTAAGTTCAAGATTTCATCAGGGCATAGCGCAGAGGAGAGTGAAAGTGTTAGTCAGGAACTTTCAGGTGAAAAACGAAGTCGCTGTTGCACAGTTTCAGTAGCAAAAGCTGTTCAACCGTTCACCCAACTTATCAAACGACTGCATCATTCTACAGAACAACTCAGTTTAACTCATCCCCTCTCACCTTGGCAGCCCGATGCCCTGTTGCTGCCAGGAACATCATCACCTTTTAGCCGCTCAAACTCTCAGAGCAGCAGAGTTTCCACGTACCTCGCTCCCTGACTCTGACTGAACTTGCCCAAATTGCCTTTTCATAGAGAAGCAATTTCTGAAAAGAAAAACCTCAAAGCGTACCTCAGTACAACAACAGCCACAATAAGCATTCCTTGAATATTCCAGCCTCACCCACTCAGCTGAGGTCTGGGACAAACTACTGACCTGGTAAGGTCTCAGTCAAGCCATGGAATTAAGAGAAAACATGGTAGGTCTAGAACATTTTGAAACAAAGTGTAACCCACAGGCTTCGGGGCAGGTGATTGGGAAGAGAAAGACTGCCAAGCAAAATAGCCACCGGTTTGTTATGAAATAAAATTTCCCCCTGATTCTCAAACTGGCAGACAAATGATGCTGAAAGCAAACCACTGCATAAACCAACATCATTAGTATCCAGCTGTGCCACCAGAAAGACACACAAGTTACAGGGACAGAGGGGTGAGACTGTAATTTAGGATTCTTATTATTTCAGACCCTCCATAAAAGAAAGAGGTAGGCAATGAGAACAGAAAATACGCTGTGCCCTTACAGGGGGGGAATCCTTTCCACTTGAAGTCAGCAGTATGGCACCAGGAAGTCACAGCAATAACACAGGACAAAAGGAGTTCTGATACCTCCAAAACACTGAATTCATTCAGCAACACACAAATATCTGCTGTTCTTTAGTGTTATCTATAGGCATTGTACCCATACACCATTCCAAAATGTGAGATGAGAGACAAGCTGGACCCAACATTTAGTAAATCTAAGAAAGTCTTTCCCCTTTGAATGTGTAAACCATTAATTCTAATTGCACAGAGCAGCATGGCTGCGTACGTGCACTTGTACTGTAATTCATAACAATGCTGGAGAAAATAAAAAGATCATCTTAACTTCCACATCTGCACATGAGACAGTATCTTGAAAGTATCGTTGCGTAGAGTCTTAGAAAGAGCTGATTAATGTTACGTATTCAGGCAACAGAATAAAAGACTCACAGCAACATTAAGAATCCAAAGAGAACAGCTGCTACAGATTTTCAATGTACATCTTGGGGAAGGAATAAAAAAATGAAGGAAAAGTACAAACACAAATTTTCAGTGAGACAGCACTATGTGGCTACCACTTGCTTGAAACAACATTCAGCATGGCAGACTTGTCAAACAAACCATTCTCTTCAAGATGTAAACAGCCATGGCACAGTAACAGTAAGCAAATAAGGCATTCTGAAGGATTTCAAGAGAAACTGCTCTTTAGAATTCATTTACAGCCCAAGCAAATCTCCTTTTTTCAACACAGTCCATTGAGAAAGGTGCATGAAACAGAAAGAAGACCAGAAAAATGAGAGTTAAGGGATGAGAGAGTGGAGCAGTTTGGTGGAATGTCTGAATTTTACAGATCTCACATTCCTCTTGCTTCTCATCTGTGTGGGTAATACTTAATACTTCAAGTGTTACTGCCAATTCCCATACAGGTCTCACATCTGTTTGGTAGTTAAAACAGGTGTCCAAGCTGGCAGCTAATATGATTTTCTGAGATTATTCTGGGTCTGTTACATGGAAATGATTATAAATCACATAAATAGAAGCCTGAACATCATCAAACCCAGAGATAAATGTTCCAAAGGGACAAGAAGGCAAACAGTAGAAAAATCTGTAAAGGCACAATCTTCCCAACTCACAAAATAAAACCCAACATCTTTAGCTCACACATGACAGGAGATAGAACCAGACTCCCAATATCACCATGGAAAAATGTATTTACAACAGCCAGCTCTTGACATCCTAAATAATGTTCTTTCAACTCACCTGAAAATAAGCTGCTTTTCTGTCAATTTTCTAAACAGTTTACTGTGCACAGTGGTTACCAGAGTTTTTCCCTGTTTCCCACTGCAGGAAATTTAAGTGCTTGCAGACCATATGAAATTGAAGAGCATCAATTTACCCAGTGCAAAGGTGCACAGAGAACGAGGGACAAGAAGCAGCATTTTGTTACCATAGTATGGCACATGTACTACCATATGCATCAAATGTATAAGTTTTGCCTTTTGTCTCGCACTCCCTCCCCCATCCCTAACTTTAATACCACTTTCTAAAGGAAGATGTATAAATGATCACACTGCCTGAGGGTGGTTCTCTCCCAGCCTAACAACTTGTGAATCTGAGGGTTAATTTCAAGCAGATTGAACCAAAAAAAAAAAAAAAAAAGGTAGAGATCAGTAATCTATTATGGTCTTACAAATTTTGCCAATTTAGACAATTGTGAGAAGATCCTACAGTACTTCTGCCAAGCTGAGTAGAAGCTGCCATGTGTTTTCCAGAGGAGAGACCACTATCAGAGCTCTCTACTTCAGGCAAAGCTTTGGCTAGGATCCGAATGAACAAGGAAGAACCCAGCCATAAGACACCGATCCTTAGACAAACAAATGTAATTATTTCCGGCGCTCAAGAAATTGCCTGCTTCCATGCTTGTAACTTTGAAGTGCAGAAGTCTACAGCGATCAAAGGGAAGGCTTTTGCATGTTTCTCTGCAGTGTCCCTATGAACATCCTGGCTTTGACTTCAGTTCTCGGACGAGAGAGGCAAGATATTTGTGAACTCAGAAAAAAGCTGTTTTGTTGGATGCACAGAATTTCAAAACAGTATCTCTGTCATTTCAGCAGAGCAAAATATAATATTCTACCATGAAAACAACATTATTGCAAAGGCTATCACTGTGTCACCTTAATTTTTGAGTGATGGCCAAAGAAAGATAATTTAGTCATAATCAAGAGGCGTTAAATGTATGTACCTGTTACTGTAAAAGGTATTTTAAAATAAGCAATACAAATTAATACAGATGCTGCTTTTGCACAAAAGCAACACTCGTGTTCAAAACAACTCTGTTAGGCACTAAATAGCTGGAAGAGGACCAAATAACCTGTCCTTACATTTGAATTTACATAGCTAACACAGCAGTTAACTGTATCTGAAAACACATCTAGAGAACACAAATACAGCCACCGTAGATACATCCAGCATTCACTGCACATGCAACAACAGTCTAACTTTATAAAGTCACAGTAACATTGCTATAGCAGTTAAGGTCATAATGCACAGTGATGGTGTGTCATGCTTTTGAATACGAAGGAGATGTATCAGATATATCCAGTTACTGCTACAGGAATATAAGTAGAATTGAAAAATTTCAGGACCTCAAGGAAGACGTAAAAGCTATCACATTAGCCCTTTGAAGCACATCTATTTGCTCTCTCACATTGTGTGCGCAACAGTGTGAATAATCAAGTAATTAAATTTCTGACCTATCAAAAGGACCATTTTATAGCTGAAGTATATAAACGAGAAGTGATTGAGAATAGTGCCTGTAAATAAACTGTTGCAATCTTTCTAAAATAATGAGGCCCTAAACTGTTGAAACAGCAGAAGTATTTCCATGAAATATTAATTATAAAGCAGTGTGACACATTCAGAATTGATAATGAAAACAAGAAGCAAATGCACAATTAAGCAAATCCCTACACAGGAAATTTTCAGCGCATTTGAATCAGCTGTGGAGCACACATAAAAGTCACTGCACAGGTGGGACAGGCATTTCCTTCTGGACCCACCAAGCTCATTTGCTTGTTCTGTTTCCCTGGGACAGTCCCCACAGGTAGACAGGAGATGAAGCTGTGTAACCTCACCAACTGCTAGCTGTGTCACTGTCTGTGACACTGGGTGCGAAAATATGGTGGAAGAGGTGCTCGTGCACAGCCACATCACACGGTCCAGTAGAAGACAGAGAAAGAGACAGTGTGGAAGAGAACATGTCTCAAATGCCTTCTCTGTATTTCCCAGTACAGAATGTTCATGTGAAAATACAAATATGCCAGATCTCATTCAATACATACAGAAAAATTCTAGAAAAAAAGCCCCAAGCCATTTACACTACAACAGGTATTTCTCATTGAAATGGTAATTTACAAGGTGTTTCAATAGACTTCAAGGTAGGTAGGTATATGTGCTTGGCTACTCTAAACCAGTCCATGCTGAAGCCTTGCAGGAGTGAAGTAACACCCTGCTTTACTTCACTGTAAAGGATTGGAAACATGAAGAAGCTTTACAAACTTTGAACATTCCCCATGTCCCGAGATAATTAAAGACATTGTCTGATTCACATGCTTTAATGCTAGTAAACAAGAACAAAAACAGCTAATGCTCAGGGCAAATAACAGGAAAACAGAAAGTGGTTAGTTTCTTAGCTATGGAAAGCTTTATCACTTTCCCCTTCCATATGTGCTGTACACATATCCTACATTTTATAAATTGCTGTGTATATATTACAGTTATTAAACAATTAAAATAAAAACTGGAAGAAAGAGTATAAATGCAGTGCTAGTACTTACCCTTACGTCTCCATTTACAGCTCTGGAAGTGTGATTAAACGCGTGTGCGGGATCTTTGTTGTAAACTTTAAGGAAAGACCGGTCTTGAATATTCCTGGAATCAAAAGAATCAGCAATGATAACAGATGAAAGTAATTTTATTTGTTGCCTAAAAGTTTCAGGTAACAGACAAACATAGTAGGTCTGCAGCCAACCTATGAGAAAAACTCAAATGCCATAGCTTAGGCACACACAAACAAAAGTCTACTTTGATTCTCTTTCCCATGGGAAGTATCATTCTTTCACTACAAATCCACACCCATAAAAATTAGATAGTGTTAAGTTTCTTTCAAGGTCCTGCCACAGAGTGAAAGCACTTTGAAGACAATAGAGCTTCAGCATTTACTCAGTGCTCAGAAAGATTTAGTTAATATTTACATGTTTTATTGTGCATGCAACCCACGTGAATTTTTGCTGTTCTAGGAAAAGAGAACAAAAAAGAAAATAGCCTTTCTAATTGCAATTAATCTTGAAGAAATTCCAATTAACAACTTGTTCACAGATCAGAAAAACATAAGTAAAAAATAAAAATGCAGCAGCAGATAAATTACTCCTCAAAACTTTATCTATTATACAGTTGGGGTTTTAAGGGAAACAAAAAAGCAGTTATGAAAACCAAATAAACAAGTAAAATTCTGATGAAATCTCCCACTGAAATGGTTTAGACAGAGAATTTCTTTTGTTTAATTGAACACTTTGTCATTCATAAGTCCATTTTTAAACTATTACATGTAGGAAAGAGATGACAGAAGTATTCTATTTTGTTTCAAAACCTACCTACCTTTTGTTAATTTTTTGGCTTAGAAATTTGCACTGAACTCTGCTGATGCCTTGTTCACATTTCAACAGTAGCAAAGTCTCCAATCTACATTCACCTACATCCTTTCAAAACTGCAATTCCTTTCATTTCCCAGTAGTGATCTCTAGAGGATTGACTCACACGTGACTGAATTCCTTTCCTCCAGGTGCAGCTACAAGTCTACTGAACTGATGTTAATCATGAGGATTATCATTTAAAAATGAAGGAAAGGATGCTTGGGCAGGTCCAATTTCTTTCTTCCAATGTCATATTACAATCAGTGATTGCTTTGAATGGGTTGCTAGTCAGAACTTGTGCTGCTGTTGTAGATGTCAAGTAGTTATTAAAGAAACTCCACAGCTCAAGAGACAGATCAGTGCCTTCTGTTTAAGAACTGCGGGGCTGATGAGAAAGTTAGTATTTATGAGTGTTTACTTGTATGCTGCATAGGAAAATAGCTACCTTGCGGCAAGTACAAGTTCTTCAATTATTTATGGTAATATAAACTGTTTTCCATCTTACAAATGTGATCCTTCTGCACTGAGACTTGCGCCGGTAGTCTCAGTTACCATTTTCTGCCTCAGACTTAGAAATATGTTCTTTTTGATGCAAAGCTGACTCTTTCATTTTCAATTCAAAAAATGCAGTATTTTCATTTAAATAAATTTTATCTGCTCCTTTTTTCACTCTGATGGCTATGAGATGGTACTTAACTAACTGGAGTTTTTTTAAAAAAAGCATTCTCCATAAATACTTCTTGTAGGAACATGACATGTTAAAGTAAAACATTGCTGTAAGGCAAATCATCAAAATATTAGGCATTTGATCTCTGAAGTGAATTCTGTTTCACCTCATGTTACTATCCTAAGATAAACACCACTGATAGCAGGTATATATTACTGTATATTCATAATTACTACTATTTGCATTACTGTAACTCCCAGATGCCTATGGCATGTTCAAAGGCCTCAATGATATGTGTGTGCTGTATCAACATTCTAGGAAAACAACCTCTTTACCTGCTTACAAGATGAGTATAAAACACAAAAGACAAAAAGATAAAGGAACAGAAAGACACAAAGAGAGCATAACCTCTCCGGGCTGAAGAGCAATAAACAGATTCTGGCACCATGGTCATGCCCTGAATAGGGAATGTACGAGAAAGGGTGAAGGTGGGACTGGAAGAAGAGCAATACAGTGGCTTTGCAGGTATTTGTGGAGGACTCCTTCCAAGCATGACAGAGGGCTGCCTAAGGGGGAGCATGAAGGCACTTGTTGGAAAATTAAAAACATGTATAGTGAAAGTTGGCATTACTAGCCAAGTGGAAGCAGATGGCACTTGGTACTGAACAAGAAATGAAAAGTAGCATTGAAGCGGGCTTGGAGTGGCCCTCATAATGAAGACAAGTAGTTTTTATTTAATTAGATAGAGAAGATACAGTCAGAGGACAAGTGAAAAAATACATGTGAAACAGTCTTCCTGACAAGCTAGGAGAATAGCCTTTATTGCCTCCTTTGAATGAGTGGAGTGAACCTGCATCGAATGTCAGGAAAAGAATGTTACAACAGTTGATGTAAAAAAAAAAAAAAAAAAAGCTAGATGTTTAAAGCTGTCAAAAAATGTTTAAAAGTTGATGATTTAGCCAAGTGTTTTATCTCTACATGGTGTGAAATGAAATGCATCAGAGGGATGTTATGCAGAAAAAAATTCTGAAAAAGTCAACAGTGAAAGCAGAATCACGAACAAGATTAAGAAAACAACTGATTTGGGGGCACAAGTAGCAAGCAGTGCTTTATCCCCAGGGATTCAATAAGAAAAAATAATAAAGAAATAAAAGAAGAGGAAGCAGGATGGTCTAATGAAGAACATAATTTGAGTTGAAACTAATGGTGCTTGAGACTATGTTAGAAGAGAATATCAAGATTTTTGTTGGGGAAAAGTGGCAGGTTTCATGTCATAGAGCTGCAGATGTTCACAGGGAAGACATCGACAGTTGAGCTAGTTTCACTGGCACGTGTAATTTTTCATAGAACAAAAAACCAGAAAATCAGTGCTTGAGAATATGATCCCCAAGTGATAACTGAAAGAAGAGAGGAGAGAAACAGTAAGAAATTGGGGAAGAAAACTCCTTGAAATAAGGGGTGATCAAAGGTCCAAGAAGAAAGCAATGACAGTATACATCAGATATCTGAGAGAATAAGAGTGTAATGTTCACAAAAGCTAGTCAGTTGGTGACCTGAACAATCGTAATGGAAAAGTTGGGAAAAAAAAACAGGTAGAAATTAAAAGAACGAAGTCCCAAGGAGGGTGGAAATGGGTCTAAGATTGACTGAATTGAAATAAGTAAAACTCCACCAGCAGTTATAGCGATTGCTTAGCACAGGAGAGAAAGGTGATGGTGTGGACAGCAGAAATTTACTTTGTGTACAGAGAAAGTTTTGTTGGGAGGCACGGAAACATGTTTGCAATGTAAAGAGTAGGCACTATAATACAGCAAAACATTAATAAGACGACAAGGCAAAAGACGTGAGGCACAGAGGAAGATGAGTCAAGTGGAGAGCTTAGAGTCAATTGAAATGCTTGCGTATAAGGCGAGGAAGAAGGAAGATAACTGAAGGAAGAGATGGCAAGCAAAGAAGAGGAAAATTATACTTTTTATCTGTTCTCTGTGGGGAAACGCTGCGTAAAGGTCATGTGAAAGAGTAAGGAACAGAAAAGGAGAAAACGTGGAAATCATCAAAAGATGTTAAAAATGCTACCAGTACTGCATGCTTTAGACTCCAGTAAACTAGAATTATTGAAGTTTCCTTACTGAGGAGGGTGGCAGCTGAAGGAGGGTGTTTGGCTACAGAGGAAGTCAGCTGGAATATGGCATTTCCTCTAGAAATGATCTATAATACAGGCACAATACAATAGGAACAGAGGAAGCAGAGAGTGAGCTATGCTTGATTCTGGCAGAGTGATGCCCGCAATGGGAAGAAAGGTGGAGAGCAGTGGTATTAAGATAATGAACAAAGGCAATACTGGGGCAGGGAGGGGATGAAGTCATAAACTGTTAGTCTGAAACTCAAGGGAAGATGGAGTGATAAAGTGAAAGAGCTGATGGGCCAGACTAAGCTGGCAGTAAGGCACTCAGCAACAGAAACATTGTAACACCTATCTTGATTTAATCACTTGATCAGATATAGTGAATAGACTACTTGAAGTATAAGAAACTTGAGAACATGATGAATGAGAATGTAAAAATCAGATGGGGCTTAAAACTCGCGTAACAGAAGCCAAACTATGGTATGGAAGATTGCTAAGCAAGAAAGATCAAAGAAAAAAAAACAAACAAACCAGAAACTGAAATCCACGAAGCTGGTTGATTACAAGACACTGGATAGAGAGACTGAGGAAAGTGAGACAGAGGAGAAAAAGTGAGGTGCAATGCTGTTCTAGACTAGACTAGAAAGAAGAGTAATGGGGGAATTTGAAGCGGCAATGCTAGAAAAACCCCAACTTGTACCCAAGTCAAGTAATCTCCAGAAGAAACGAGGTACTAGTGGGCAATGCACTTCCCTAACTTTCACATCATTTTCCTGCACTAGAGGTTGACTGGCAGAAAAGAAACATCTTTTCTACTTTCTTCTTCATCCCTTTAGGGTCTTCTGTCCATTTGTTTTACCTCATAGCCCCTAGTGAGAAGGATGGCACAAAAGCACACCACATCTCCCTGAACAGTTCTATAGTGTGACATGCTTGTAGTATGTCTTAGAGTTTTGTTATGGCATCATTTGGGACTTGGTACGTCCCCTAAGAATCTGCTCCTTTTGCTTGAAGAACAGAGACATCAGGACTAACAGATGACAGAAAGAACCATCCAGATGTTAGCCAGAGACTGAACTCAGAAGTAGAGAAGGAAAGAGACTGCATCAGTTGCCGCATCCTGACATTAAAAGGAAGGTAGTGAGGCTGCTGCAGCAATGGTCACCAATGCTACAAATCCTTGGCAGTGTAAGAGAATAAATAATTAAAAGTGTTGTGAGGACATCAGTAACATTCATTTTTGAAACTTTGGGCTCACCTGGAGATGTCGCTCTGCTAGAAAAAAAGCTATATTTTCTGCAAGTTTTTGTGTTCAGTATGTTAAATATTTATGTCTCAGCTAAAATGCAATAAAATATTAAATATGAGAACCTGCATGAATACAATGCATCTGCATTCATCAATGGCTTGTGCAACAGATGTTGCACCTACAGCTCAAGGCAATGCCAGATCAAGCCTCCCATATTACTCAGATATCACTGAACAGGCTTTTAAGTATCAAGCCTCTATCTGTTAGATACTTATCAGCTCCACACCTTTTTAATCTTTAAGTGCACTGCGTAAAACAAAACAAAACATCATCAACAACAAAAGAAATCCAAAACCCAACAGCTGTAATTCCTCTTATACTTACCTCACATCACACAGTTCATAGTATATGTTTCTGCTCTCATCCTTGATGTAAATGGCCACACTAGGCGATTCTAGCATTTTCATTGTCAGCTGCTGGGGGAAGGCACTTACAAAAAGGGCACGAATTGTGTCTGTGCTTGTGATTTCATTTGGCATCCTCAGCTGCTTTGTTTCATCTCCATATTGAAGATATAAAACACCTAAAAGTAAAATAAAATAGGAAATCACTATTCATAAGTGCACATAAATGATCTGGTCTTCCAAGACATAGAATCATAGAATCACAAGGTTGGAAACGACCTGTAAGATCATCTGGTCCAACCGTCTTCACACTGCCACTGCTACCACAAGCTACTAAACCATATCTCGCAGCTCCTCGTCCAGACACCTCTTGAACACTGCCAGGGACGGCGACTCCACCACCTCCCTTGGCAGGCCATTCCTGTGCCTGACCACTCTCTGAGAGAAGAAGTTCTTCCTCAAGTCTAACCTAAACCTCTTCTGCTACAACTTGTGGCCATTCCCCCGGGTCCTGTTCGTTGCCTGGGAGAAGAGGCCAAACCCCTCTTCACCACAACCTCCCTTCAGGAAGTTGTAGAGTGCAATGAGGTCTCCCCTGAGCTCCTCTTCTCCAGACTAAACAATCCCAGCTCCCTCAGCCGCTCCTCATAGGACTTGTGCTTCAGACCCCAAAGTCCACGTGGAACACGGGTCAAGCCCATACAGAGGACAGAAAAATCAACTCACAGTCATTGCACATAAAGCAAATAGAATGTTTTTTCAACATAGGATAGGAGTAGAGTACCACACTTTGCTGAGAATCCTATTTTTACTGATCTTCAGTTAGATAAATCAGAAGTTTACTTCAAGAAGGCTACTGGAAGATTCCAAATGCAGTATGTCTGCTCTACAATGGAAGGTGTTGGTAAATCAAAAGGTACTTTTATTTTTAAAGCAGTTGAGGAAGACCTTCACCATTTTATACAACCCACTTTCCCTTAAACAAAAGTTGTGTGTCTTAGCCTCGTGCTTACCCAACAAATCCCCTCCAGAAAACAGACTTCCATTTTAGCACTAGTAATTTTATATTCATAATTCAATTTGCTGGCATTATATAAATTTGTAGGTGAAACTCCCAGCAGGAGTAAAACTAATGTCACACACAATTTCAGATCCCTTCAGTTTTGTAGCTGTGTTAATAGGCATCCTTAGCACTCAAGGAGAAACAAGCGTGATCTTAGATGCTGAACTGCAAAATGCGGACATTCTTAATCAATAAAGACAAAAAGTACATAGCTACAAGGACTGCTTTAAAAGTAATGTCTCCTATTGGCCCACGACATCAGAGGCAGATGTTGGTGGTATGGCAGGAGAGGTGAAACTTCCCACCAATATCCCGTTACATTTTGTTGTCGTGTGACAGATGGCAGCAGAAGGGCAGTCTGACAGAATGCCATCTGACATGGAAATGCGTGTGAAGCAAAGGTGTGGAATTGAATTCCTCCATGTGGAAAAAATTGCACCCACTGGCATTCACAGACACTTGCTGAACACGTATGGAGACCAAACAGTGGATGTGAGCACACTGCATTTCAGCAGTGGTGACAGTGACAGTGGGTCAAATCCGCTGGTGCGAATTTTTACAAGCACAGCATGCAGACTCTTGTTCATCACTAGTAAAAAATGCATAGTTAATGATGGTGACCATATTGAAGTATAGTGTTTTACAGCTGAGAATTTGCTATATCAAATACTGTTATTGTGCTCCTTGTATCTTCTGTAGTTTCCATGGAAATAAATAGAAGGCATTACTTTTGGAGCAGTTTACATAGTTATAACAGAAACATCGGCAATGAATTCACTGTCGTTCATGTAGGTACAAAGCAAGGCAGTTTTACACCACCTAGTCTGGATGCTGCTAGCATGTAATGGCAGGTGCAGAGCATTCAAACTTAACTACTGCCACATCCTTATTACATTTTCAGGCAGACTCTGGAGCTTGAGTGGAGTTCTGTGCTGCCACACCTTTGCATACGCCAACAACTGCAGATAGACTAAAACTAGGCATGGTACTTTACATAAACTGAATCCATCATGATAATTGCAGCATAAGTGCACCATATGCTGTCGACATGGTGAATACAAACAGGAAAGTTGGGAATACAAACAGGAAGGTTGGGAACTCAAGATCCTCAATGCTGTTACCATCAGTTATCACCAAATCACTAAACTTGGGTGGTTACTCATTCTCAGTTGAAAGTCATCAACAATGGGATTGGCAGTCCTGAGCTCCAAACACTGATCACAAACAATAGGAAAAACTAGAGTCCTAGAATGTAAAGGCATACAGTGAGAAGAACAGAAGATATTTTAATCTAAGATTCTCTTAGTCTTTAGTATTTTTGACACTACACTGTCCAAAATCGCTGTACAGTAATGAACGCATACCCATTATCTACAATCAGTTGGTAAGTAATTTCCTAGCTTTCACAGCTAGGAAAGGAAGATTAATTTTTTAAGAATTCTTAACAAGCTATGCAATATTACTCAATAATTTAACATTAGGCCCCTCTATAAAACAGACTGTTTTAATCATTTCCCTACGATTATCAAGAGTAGCTCTTTTCCCTTTATCAAAATTGCAATCAGATCCTATAGGAATTCAAATATAAACTTCCATTTTCCTTCAGCTGAAAAACCATTTCAGACTGAAAAGTTCACAGAAAAATTTCCTGAAAATTTTATTTTGGATGCCAATATATCGTGAGTTATTAAACAATTTATTTATTTTTAACTTGAGGCATAATTTATATCTCTATGTTCTTCTAAGGTAAAAATGGCTTTTTAGTCCTCATTCAAATATTCGCTACTGTGAAACATTTTATAGAATTTGGAACTAACTGTATTTTAATACCACATGTTTTCAATCGTATTTAATTAATTGCTCCAAAAACATAAACCTATTCATTTGTGATTATAGATTTTTACTTAGAACACAAGGCATGTTCAATGTTTTGTTACTGGAAGCTTTCTTGGATTAAATAGCAAAAAAAGTGTATTTTGAATAAAAATACAGACTTCACATATAGCTTTGCAAGTGTGTGTGACTCTCTTTTCTGCCTAGTTTGAGCATTTGTACAGAACGCAGAAAATGCCATTTTTGCATATTAGGCCAATAAATGCCTTCTGAATATTGAGCTACTGAAAACATTAAACAACAGAAATGGTAGAGTTGAAAATCTTTCTCCTTCACAAGCATGACTTATTCCAGAAAAGTCTTGACTCTGCCTGTCCTCCAATATTTCCACAAAATATTGATCCAAAACAATATTACAGATGTCTTCAAAACAAACATGCATGCTACCCTAAAAGATCCTGACTTTGAAAGAGAGCTTTAACATACAATTCAGAGAAATGTTGTGACCACCATTACTGTAGGGGTAAAATGCACCATCAAAGGCATAATAAATTCTCCTTTCCTTACTCTCTCTTAAATCAGAAGTCCTTTAAATAATCTACTACCTTTCCTCTTGAGGTGTCCAATATGTTTCATGACATGATGATGCTTTAGTGCATTTCCTATTTGACAAAACTAACTGCTTAGTCGTACAAACCCAGTTTCAGCATGATGGGATAAAGAGACTTCAAAATGCATTATTTTAAGTAATTGACATTAGTTTTCTCACACACATTGCTGGGCTGAAACTTTGAACTCTGGCAATATCCCCATGGCCAACTTCATAGAAGCTGCTGAAGCTCTGAGGTATGTTTTACTCTGAGGTATGTTTTACTCCCTTGGAGAATTAAAGCAAGAAATAGAACATAACTCTGGTACTGGTTCTATTAGGGCACAAGTCAGCAAAGGTACTGGCAAGAATGCTAAACAAAAGAGATGTTAATGTCTTTGTATACTGTCCAAGTCCTCTTGAACTTATGCTTCTGTCACAATAGGTTTACCTGACACATGAAGATGATGCTGAGTTTTAAACAACACACACCAAACTGGACTATTACATGCCCTGCTTCTCTAGGAAGACAGGTAACAACAGCGTGCATGAGTAACTGCGAAGCCCAGGTCTGTCCATGCTGCACTACCACTTCAGGGTATTCCCAGATCCTGCCAGCCCTGGGCTTTTCTACACCTACAGAGCGAACTGCACTGGTAGGCTTCCCTGTTCTTAGTGGGAATTCTTAGGGATAACTTAGGTTCAGAAACACTTTTGGAATTTCTGATTGTTCTTCATCCTCTGAGAAATGGACTACAGCATGAAACACAGGCTGTAGCAAAAAACATTTATGTATAAGCTAGGCCTTAGAAACTTAAACCCCTTTACAAATTTCTTCACAAAATTCCTGTTAACAGAAAAGTATGTTTTATAAAAGGGAAAATTAAACACCCAAGAGGTGAAAGACCATTTTCAAGGTAAAGCTCACAAGCATACCATTCAGATCTTCTGATGATCATGCTACACACCACATGATCACCCTTCCCTTCCCAGCATACAGAGGTCTTTCAAAGCCAAACCACTTTTTGTTCCTCCCTTTAGGAAGGGTCACTGACAGAAGGACGTGCAAAATAGCCTTTTCCCTCAGGGCTCATCTATATGCAAAGCAGAGTGTACTGTGAGGTGCAGTGTTAACCTGCTTTACATAGGCCAAGTCACACAGACAACTACACAAGTGTTGGGTGAAGAGAGTGCCCAGATCAGGCCCTCTGAGCCTTCAGTTCAGTAGCACAGCTCTGGGGACTGCCCATGTTGCAACTATGGCTCCCAGAGCCACAGCAGAGCCATAGCAGGGAGCTGGGCTCAGATACATCTGCTGGTGCTGTACCAAGGGTTGTGGAATCCACCAGGCCACTGAGGAAGCTTACATTATGGGGAACCATACCTGAACTCGTGGGGTCCAGGAGGTCTATAGGGCAAGGAGCTGTACCATACTCATACCAGCAAGCTCCTAACTGCTTAGTTACATGTGGTAAAGGCTTATTCCTTATGGCAAAAACTAATGCTACACAAGCAGCATGACATCACCCAGCTCACATCTCTCAGCACCATCATCTAATCCACAGCGCTGACCTAATCCAGACTAAACAATATGCTATCATGGTTTTACTGCTAGCAATGACCTCAGTACTATGCAGCTGAAAGCTAGTTTGAGGATGCTTAGAAGAACTTTAACTACAACTGGCTTTTATTTACAGAGCAGGAATTATGTCTACAAATTGAATATTTTAGACAGAAAACCGTGGAGCATTCAACAGTAAAGGAAAGTTAAATACCTGACAGATCAAGAATAAGTTAACAAATATGATTAAATCATCATCTAGGACTTTTACAAATACCAATTAATTCTCTCACACAATAAATTTTAAATGTCAAAATACTGCTATGCTCACAATCAAGTAAAGAAAACCAAGGCAAAGCAGTTAAGTAACTTCTCAGTGTTGTGAAAGAAAATACAGTCAAAGCTTGATCTGGTGTCAATTGAGACACCTGAGAAGCCACAAGAAACTCATCATCCAGGTAAGACACCTTGCAAATTTCTGTACTGAAAATCCGACATCTAGTAACATCTTATTCCATGGGCTCCCACCTGAAGAGACGTATTAATGTATTTGGCTGACGCTTGGTGCTGTGTGCTAATGCATTTAAACTTTCCCACAGATACAGAAATCAGTGGCACGAACAAGGCATTGTTAATTGTCTTTTGGCGCAGCCATTTTATTGAACTCTGGAAATATTGCGCCCAATCTGAAAGCTTCAAATAATTAGTAAAGCTGGTTGGAATAAAGCAATCAAAAGCTGGATGCACTGGCAGCTCTGGAATGTCTTTAAATCAAAGGCGTAAATCTAGGTATTAATAAAATGTGAGAAATATGTACGGAAGACCTCTAGGACTTGTTGAGTGAACAGCTAATTAGATAAATTAGCAAAGAAAGCTTTATCTTAAGGAGAAAAATTATAGAGTACACAGTGAGGAAATACAGTAAGAATTGCCAGATATCAAGCTGAGTTATGTTTTCAAAAGTAAACTAAATAGCATAGTGTTAAGGTTTGATACAGTTGTCATTAGATTAGTTTTACTCTTTACCTACCCATCATTTAACCGTATCTTTCTGAGACACTGAACAGCCTTTGTCTTTACATGCTGGTTTAACCTGATCTTCCACCATACAGCCATTGAGTCACTGGATCCATCTGTACTTTCTCTCACACTGAAGTCAGCAGCAATGCCAAGAGCAGAAGTGAGAAAATGAATCCATGTTTGTTTCTGTTCAGATCTGTATCAATTTTAAACTCTAAGGATAACTTCTAAAATCCTAATGATGACTACTTCTGTTGGAACATTTCAGGGCTATCCAGAGAAGATCACAATAGAGACTGTTAAACATTTCCTCAAAATTAGGTTAATAATGTTTTAAACTACAGCACCGAGATCATTCCAGTTTTCCTTTGGTTTATCTTTGACACAATTATAAAACATAAAACCAAGAGTGGCACAGCCCCTATTGTTCTTCACTCACTACCATATAAAAAAAGATAACACGAAGTTGGTGTCCTTATCGACAAATTCTGCAGAAGTTATGCAGGTACAAATTTATTCCAGTAACACTTCTAAGCACTGTGGAAGAATCTCCTCAATAGCAGTTCTTTCTTTCCACACCCACAAGACTTGTCTCTCTTATTTCACCACATACATTTTCTACTAGTCTGAGGTCATTACCATGACCCTTGTGGTATTTCTAGCCTGAAGCTCTCGTATTAGTTTCCATTAGTTACTCCCTGCTGAAAATCTATCTTCCATGTTCATAATGTGTCTATAAATATTCTTAGCCATCTTCAGGTACTAAGAAAATCAAAAAGTACATCTTTTCCTGAAATAAAAGAAATTACTTATTTGATATAATTTTATTCCCAAATAGCCTCTAGAGTTTTGCTCAAGGTATTAAGTTATTTGTATCAATTTTAATAAAAACAGGAACTGTTGAATTTAGTCCAGTAGTACTTCTTACTGCAGTTTCATCCTTGGTTGCTATCTATTGTAACTTGCTCTAATTCTGCAATATATTTACTACCTAGTGAAAAAAAAAAAAAAAAAAACCATGGAAAATTTAACAGTTACAGGTATTTTCAATCAAAGTGGTGTGAGAGATGAAGATTTTTAAGTGTCACTCAAATATAAGCACTTTACTAAAACAAACACATTTAGCTGGCAAAGAATAAAAAGCTAAAAAATTCCAAAAGACAACTGACAACATTCTTTATCAAGGGAAAACTTGTATTTGTTCTATCTGATTGCAGGAAAAATATTGGCAAAAGAGACTATCGTATACCTATGTCAGCAGCCTGTCAAGTGTAGACAGTTATTTTGGTAAGCTAGAGAGTTTGGGGAAACATTTTGATTTAACCCATTTCGCCAGGTGGAAAACACTGATCTGACAGATGACTTTTGGATAATAATTGCATCTAAACTTCTGGCAAGAGTAGAGTAGCTTCACTGACCAGCAAAATGACTTTTTCATACTCCTAACTTATAAAAAGATGCCAGTAAACTTGGAGGAACACAGAAAGCCCACAGAAAGCCCATTTAATGACCGAACATGAAGAAACTGATGACTGAACAACTCAATGAGATGAACTAGGAAGTCCATGTGTCCCAGAGCTATTTTTAAGAGGGACCACAGGCTTTGCCATGCAATACTGACAGACTGCAGTTCACACTCACCGAACAGTTAGTGTAGCAAAACCAGAGCAATACGCACAAATAGGCACAGGACTTTCCTATCAGGGTGTAGCAGCTGTGCTGCTTTTGTTGACCAGAAGCTGAGCCCCTGGCCTCTGCAGAAGCCGTGAGCCCTGGCCAGCCGGCTCCCAGCCAGAGGTAGCAAGCTAGTACAGCTTCAGAGGATGTGTCTGCCAAAGGCTACGCAGACATGTTAAGCATTTATTGACACCATAAGCAAGAGTTCTATGCAGTGATGCTTTTCCTTTTAACTTTTATAGAGGCAATAGCAAAAAAAAAAAAAAAAAAAAAAAAAAAAAAAAAAGACAAGAAAACATTAAGCTTCCTGTTATCATACAATTATAGAATGGCCGGGGTTGAAAAGGACCTCAAAGATCATTTAGACTCAACCTCCCTGCCATGGGCAGGGTTGCTCTTTCCCTAAAACAAGCAAAAAGAGCCAGATGGTACCTGCTTGCATTTCCTTTCACCTATATCAAGAACACATTATTTGAGTTGTAACTGCTGCTTATAAGCCTGTTTTTAGTACTAAACCATGTAGAAGTTATGTGTTCAAGGGCAGAATCTGACCATCTAATCCCTCCATATTCACAGGCCATACTTGATTGGTAGTTCGACCACATTTAACAAATCCGCCATGTTAACCATGGGAATTGTCTTCAGTACTTAATTTCCAAAGAGTTCTCTGCTGTCAGTAGCAAGTTTAGGGGCTGAACAACAAGCGTGTGAGACCATGTCTGGTTCTCACATCACACCAGAAATCCACAGCTGTAGTTCTAACAAGCAATTTGACTTCTTCTGTCATTAAGGCCTACGTTTAAATAGGATCTTGGACTAGCAAACTTAGCACAGTTAAGGAGAAGACAGCCAAGAGGTCAGTTTACTGGGGTCATTTCAGTTTGCCATTATCTTTTTCATACTAATGGAGCCAAAACTGGAGGTAATACTCAATGTACAATCTCACAAATACCAATTAGAAGGGAATAATCACTCCTGCTATCTAAGTTTCTGTTCATATAGCCATTTACGTAGTTTTCACTGCTGACCTATAGCCATTTCATTGCTAGACCCAAAGTCCTCTCTGCAAAACTGCTCCCAAAGTAATCTGTTCCCTCCCTTTGCTTTGCTGCATTTGCATTTCCCTTTGCTGAGCATCACAAGGTTCCTGCTAGCTCAGTTCTCTGGCTCACAGTGGTTCCAGTGAGTGGCAGGCTGACTCCCCAGCACACTGAAAGGTCTCCCACGGTTAGTGTTAACTCAGACCCTGACCCTGGTTCATTCCATCTCAACAGCCTGTTTGCTGTTACAAATTACTGTCCTCAGAGCCCACTCCTGAGGAAGACTATTCAAAACCACCCACCACCAGCTGGATGTGGAAATATTAAGCCCTATCCATCTTGAAGGCTACCTCTTTCTCCCCCAGTGTGGCTATAATAATGCAGTAACGGGTGTGTGAAAACCTTTAAAATCTTTTCTAAAGCCATGCTAAACAATATCCATTGCTCTCCCTCATCCCCACTACCAGTATATTCATCACAGAAAGTAACGGGGCAGAAGCAATGGTACCAAAAGTTCTTTTATGAAACATTTGAGCAGTTAAAAATTAATCCAGACAGACTTCCAGTTTGAAAGTTGTTCAGATCACTGACTCTACTATCCCAAGAGAGTACCCTAATCAGCAGGCTATCGATCAGACTCTGGTGCAGCGCTAATCCTCTTAGTCTGTTTAACTCAGGCTAATTTATAGCAAAAAATGCAAATGAGAAAAAACAGATCAAGAGACAGCCATGCATGACAGCAAAGAGATGACAGTATTTTCCTTCCAGAACAGAAACCTGAATGCAGGCCCAGCTCTATATAACATTAGAATCACTACCTAAAAATAGAAAAAGTAGTGGGGACAATGACTAAATCCTAGAGCTGTTCTCATTCAGAGACTTGCTGTCAGCACCGGCAATGATTCCTAAGTGCACTGTGCTGAGGGTGAGGCATTACAGTTCTCTGCTTGGCCAAATTCTTGAACTTCTCACAACACATGGAACTGCACTGCCTTTTTTTGCTTGTTTCTTTGCCTTTAAGCATGTCCTTGTGCAAATGGATTAGATTTATAAATTTTACTTAAAGTGAAACTTTGATTAAATTTGTCCAAGCAGTAGCTCTTATACCAGATTTGATGCCTACCTTTCCTTGCAGGGTAGTCTGGCCTGTACAAGCTACTCTAGCTGCCAAATCCCTCTTCCAGAAGACACCAAATCCTGACAGGACAAATTGCTGCTGTGAATCTGAGTAAGAAGTGATAGAGCAGGATGAGGAACTTGCAACTTCTTGCAGGTATGATTTGCAGAAAACAGGGAACACATTGCCATCTTTAAATAGCTTTATATATTTTCTCAATTTGGATTCCTAATTACTTTGCCTCCCCCTTTATCTTCACCACTTTTCATTTGGGTTTTATTTATGTTGCAAAGTCTGATATGGGCATTTTCTCATTATGCATATTACCCAATACAGGTCACATTTTTAGTTGGAAGTCCTTTAGAATTACTGCAGTGCAAATAAATAATAAAGATTTCATTCAGAAAACATTTAACAGACATAGTAATGACAGATACAAGCTAGCACAGATAATAGTTTTACTTCACACACTACATATCTTCTACTCCAGTATCACTGCAATTCCATTGGTGTGTGGTCCATTGGAACCACACTGATACATCCCATTGCAATGGGGTCAAATTCAGCTCCAGAGTAACACAGCATCTAAAATACATTGTCAGTCAGTTTTTTAGTGTCAGACAGAATGTGCTTCTGTTGAGACAGTACGTACTAAAGAAGATCTTGCTTCTTGGAAATATTTTTTTTTTAAGGTACACACAAGATCTTGTATAAAAGGAAGGCTTTGGTAAGTAAAGAATAAATGTGAGTGCACAAGAGCATGCCTGGGGAGGCCCATATTTCACTGTTCCATATAGCTGTCTTTCACAAATCATGCAGGGACAATAAATGAAACAGAAAAAACCCTCAGCACTACTATATGTCAGTATGATTGTTTACCTTCCTTTGGTCTCTTGCTGAAAAGTATTTCACAGAAAAGGTGGCTTTTATTTTCTTTCCAACTCCAAAAAATTCAGCTATAATTTGAAGAAACGTGAAAGAAACTGAAGAGTAAAAAAGTTGGATGGCAAACTGAGGTAACTGCTGCTACCTTGCAATATTTTAATTTCCTAGGATCTGTGTTTCAATTCTGTAACTGAAACTAGTTGTTTCAGGCTGTTTTTCTTACAGACTTGCCAGCTTACTTTAATGTATCTGACCATGACAGCAAATATTTACATGACCTTTTTGCATGTTGGCTGCTTTGCATACACTGTAAAAAGACAAGATAGGGAAAATTTCTTTAAGATGACTGAATACATTAAAGCTTTCCTCAGTCTTAACTTGAAATGCAGTTCCCAGGGAGCTTTTCTCCCATGAACTAAGCTGAAGCTCCCGCTGACTTCATTAGGCTTCAGTCCTGCTCTAAGGAATCCAAGGGGACAGTTCCATTGCTAACAAATACAGACTTCTCTTATAAAATCTATGCCGGCTCACAAATTTTCTGCCTGATTTAACATGCCTGCTTTAATTTCTAGCTCATAAATGGTAAATAACAATTAATTACCACCAATATAAGTCTGCTTCTTTACTATTTATCTTTTTTCTGCGTAAGTAAGTTTTATAGTGCATTCCATACACACAGTACAATCCATATACACGGTTATTTCCACCATTGGGTGGCAGCAACCAAGCTGCTTCTCTTTCTGAAAAAGTAAAATGTTAACCGAGTGTGCACATATAGCCCAGAAAGCCAACAGGATCCTGGACTGCATCAAAAGAGGGGTGGCCAGCAGGGTGAGGGTGGTAACTGTCCCCCTCTACTCTGTGCTCATGAAGCCCCATCCAGAATACAGCATCCAAGTTGGGGACTCCAGTGCAGGAAAGATGTGGAGCTTTTGGAGAGAGTCCAGAGGAGGGCCTTCCAATATTTAAAGGGAGATTATAAACAGGAGGGAAATCAACTATTTACATGGGCAGACAGTAGCAGGACAAGGATGAATTGTTTTAAACAAAAGGAGGGAAGATTTAGATGAGGTGTAAGGGAAAAGTTTTTTATTGAGAGAGTGGTAAGGTGCTGAAACAGTCTGGCCAGAGAAGCTATGGATGCTCCATCCTTGGAGGTGTTCGAGGCCAGGCTGGATGCAGCCCCGGACAACCTGATCTAGAAGCTGGCAACCCCATCCACCAGGGGGTGAAACTAGATTATCTTTGAGGCACCTTCAAACTAAAGCCATTTTATGATTCTTATAAACTATGGCCCTGAAACTCTTTTGAATAGGCTTTAAGAACTTCTGCAAGAACTGCTGCAAAAGATCCAAGTGTTAGCATTATAATCAGCAATTTCCATAGAAAGCAGGAGTAAAATTAATGGACTCTATAATTTGTGCCTGCTGATACTAGGGGGTTGAGGGGGCTAACAAAAAATATTCAAAATATTCCTTGACTGTTTAAGACCTTCCTCATGCCAATCCTTAATCATTTATGTAATTTCACTGCTGTCATAATCCCTCCGAAGGCAAAGAAAATGCAAATGTTGGCAAGATCAGACATTACATTTTGTGTCACCCAATTTTAGGCACAGAGTTGGAGCGAAGAGCCCACTCACACTGTGCTTGTCAGCCATTGTGCCTGCAGCAGCCAGCCCACAAGTCACTGAGCTCCATCCTTTTCCTTCCCTCAGTTCTCAAACCCAAATGTCTGTGCTTCTATGGAAATCGCTGCTACTACCATATTCTCCCTTCCTCCCTTGCTGGAGGTTGGCAATCACACCTTGCCCTTCGGGGCTGCAACGATCATGTCAACCTCTCTGTTACCACAGAGGATGCCAGCACCCACCCCTACAAAGCACCAGGGCTATCCTCTGCAAAAATGTGTTACATGAGAGATACTACAAGGAGAAATATTTGCCAGCCCTCACTGTACCCACTTGCTGCTGCAGTGGCTTTGCTGGGCGCTCGTTGGGCTCTGCTTCCTTCAGGCGAACTGCAAGTGAGGTCTGTTGAAAGCTTTTGAGTGCAGTCCAGGTTTCAGCTGATTCTCACTCTGACAGTTTTGCTAGATAATTTTTTTCCCACAGTTATCATGCTGGAAGAAATCCCAGCTTTCAAACAGACATTTGAAAATACATCTAATTTTCTCTTGTGTAGTGAATTAATTTATTCTAATACTATGCTTTGTCTCCAGGCTGCACATTGATGAGAGAAGTGCCAATTTCTGAAGGACCTCTTAGCCAAGAAAGACCTTCCTTTCAAAAGCTGTGGCTGAAATTTTACATGGACTAAGAACTAGAATACTGATTTCTGGGTCAGCTCCTCATGGCATGAGACAGCTTCACATGTCAGAGCACCATGTCCTGTTTGATCAGTCCTGACTGACACAACCACAATGTTAGGGCAGCCAAAACACATTGCTGCTATTCCTTTTCGGCTCCATGCTAATTCAGACCACAGTTTAAAAAGAAACCATCTCAAATGCAGTTAGTAAGATAGGAAGCTGTAGAAGAATTAGAATTCCAAAGAGAGAACATCTATTTTTAAAAATAATGGCACTGAGATATTACACGCAAAATAAATAAAAATTCACTTAACCTGATCATTTTCCACAATAAAATATGTTGGTTGATGATTAAAACATAATTTATAATTAAATTAGATTAAATTTAAAAATTAACAGAGTTGGAAAGGGACGTGATTATACACAGTTGTTTATAATCAGATGAAGAGAATTATTTTCAGAGTGCTTTTAAAAGTAAGATTATAAACACTTTCCTGTTTTTTTAAAACAACACTGCCCTTAACCTGACAGGAATACTTCAGAACATTGCTCACAGCAGCGTTAGCGTACACTGGCAGAAAAGACTGAAAAAGATATTTCTGTAATAGAAATTAACTGAAGAATAACAATCTAAAATTGAACTATATTAAAATCATTTTTAGATTATCTTTTCAAACAAATTGCTTGCTATTAATAGGCCCCTGGAGCAACTTGGAAATGACATACTGTGGGTGGTGACAATGTATTGTCTCCTATTTGGCTGTGTGACGATCCCATAAGCTACACATATAGCTGTGACCCCTCCTCCAACAGAACCGGAAAATGTCTTATTTTGCTCCAGTTTCAAATCTATAAACCCCTCAGCCAAATGTTTCATATCACATTCCTTTGTATATATTCTTTTTATGTCTGCATTTTGCCCACACGTGCTGGGATAAACCAGAGCATGGACTGGCTTAGCATAGGAATGATGGATTGAGATGGGATGCCTTGTGTGGTCTGAAGTCACTCCTGTTAAATAAAATGGTACACCTTCACGTGACAGTCTTCCATCAGGAGGCAATACAATTCAGTATATGCAACAGATGTTAAAAAATGGTATTTAAAAACAGATTACATAATAGCGAGCTTCTGCAGCTCTGGTCCTTACATCTCAGCAAAAAGATACTCTCCAACCAGAATAAACTCAAAGAATGGTAGAAATAATCAAATGTATGGGGTAGTTTCTGGGTAAGGAACATGTGATTATTGCAGCACTTCCCAGCCTGGACAATAGATGTCCTGAGGGACATGAGAGAGGGCTATAAATTGAGAGACAGCTTGGGGGAACAGACAGGGATCTAGTATTTGCTGTCACTTCCAGCACAAGGACAAAGATAAAGACAAGATAAGCAAATACAAAACAAAGCAAAAGAAAAGCAATGGTTGGTTGGCTAGTAAACCAACAAAACATGTTGCCAAAGTCACAGCTGCGGTGTAGTGGATGCAAAAAATTTACATGAGTTCAAAGGGAGACCGAACAAGTACCTGGAGGAGACATCTCTAGAGGGTTATTACACAGACAGGAACTGTAACCAGGAAATCCCCAAGCTGAAGATAGCTTGAGGGTGGGAGAGCAGTCAAGGGAAAGAGCACACCTACACTCTTACTCTTGCCTTGGTTAGCTGCCTAAGGTCCCTGCTGTGCTGCAGACAAAATGTGGGACCAGGAGGACTCATGGTCTAATCCAGTATGGCCTTCCTTATGTTCCTATCACCAGGCTTATTTGTAGTGATGAGCATGTGAGTGTACTGTCATTTTAAGAAGTTTCGCATACTGACAATAAAAACTGTTTTTCTGGGTCAGTTTCTGGGAAGAAAACACTGCACAAAGTACCAGTGCACAGAAGGCCATCCCTTTTGATGTCAATGAAAAGCTGTTTATCAATTCTTGGCTTGCACCTCATGCAGAATATCTCAGAACTGAGGTTTCCCACGTGACCTAGGGAGAGCACATGTCTATGCAGGAGATCCCAGTGCTGATGGATGATGCTGACTACCCGCTGAAACCCACTTGGAGAGGCTGGATCCCACATCACACAAAAACCTTCCAAGTCCTGATCCACACTGAGACAAACAAAGAAATCCTTGGGGTAAAACAAGCCACACTGAGGACTCCCCAGACAACAGTGACTCATGGACAGAGATGGAATCCTCTGCTCATCTATTAGACATGCACTGCAAGCTTGCTTTTAGAAACAACCCTAAGCCATAAAGTAGTGTGCAGGTCAGAGTATTAAACATGTCAGTAGTCCAATGGGCATCACTGAGCAGAGCCCAGTCCTTAATAATACCACACTGCTCTGCCCTCCAACCCAACACCCAGTCCTGCTTTTTTTCCCATTTATTTTGTTTTTCAGATTCCATGACACTTGACAGAAATTGTCTTAGCTTGTTGAGGAATAGGTGAATACAGTGATAAGCTTACAAGCTTATAAATGATTTACAGCCCAGCCTTCGTTTTATGTCACTCTCTTTTGGAAGAGGAGATTTTAAAGGAAAACAGCATTTTTGTTTATTGCCTCTGAGCAGAAACATACCTTCCTCAGCAACCCGCACACAACAGCTTAACCGCCCTCTGGTGTCTTTCCTCAAAAAAACAGGCAGTACTTGCTCCATCCATCAGCTGATAAGTCTCCCAGATAGCACGCACTGTTAGCACAGCTCCAGCTCAAAATGCATTTCAGTTCAGCCCTCAGATATGGAAATAACAAACAAAAAGGCAGCAAGCGGAGCTGTTTCTGTGTCAGTCATGTCACCGCCCAGGTGAAGGGCACTACCCTAAGAAAAGGGCATTTCCATCAGTGTATCTATTCACATTCTCTTGTTCAAATACCAAATCTTTTCTCTGAGAACTAAATCTGCCAGGCAATGATATTTCTAGGTTGCTTTAGCCTAGGTCTAGCTTGGAAGAGATGACGAAGAGACAAAGCCAGTATCTCCTGTCAGAAAATGTGGGCACAGACTTATACAGAGTTCACATCCACACAGTAGGCTGTGATACTACAAAAATAATCTCACCATTCTCCCAGGTTAGCCAATACCTCATACTGAGCTTATTTCTGAAAAGTAACCTTCTACCAAAGTCTTTATATTTTATAAGCCTATTTTAAATATAGAAAGTATGAGCTCAGAGTAGAGAGCAGAGGGAGTAAAGCAGGGCTTACCCAGTGATCTCTCCTTGGTTTGGTTGGTCGACCGCACCACAGGAAGGCTCGCCCGCGTGCGGCTGCCCCTTGAGAAGGGAACTGGGGAATCACCCTCAGACATGGCCTCTAAGGAATCAGCAGATGCTTCAGATAGATGCTCTGTCTGGTCTCCCAAATTGGGCTGTGGGCTCTGCGATGGTTTCGGGCTTCTAGTCTGCAAAACAGAGTATAGCTTTATTTGTCTACTGGAACCAGAATATTTGGGGAGCGAGGGGGGAGGGGAAAGAAGAAAAGGAAGAAGTCCAAACTTCTACAAATAGTGGTACGCTGAAGGTCACTCTTGTGTAGATTATATAAGGGTCCTCGGGTATTCTGCTAAGGATTTTATTGTTGTGCATTCACATTGCAAATTTCATTGCTAACAAGGCCCTCAGGGCAAGATGTGCTGAAGAGATGTTCGGTAATGCCATTCCCTGATGCTCAAACAACCACTGCACCATAGGCATGTCTACACATACATATACTGAACATTTAAGATCAGAAAGGTATTCATTGTGCTTTCTTAAATTTCCACTTAAACCTTCAGCATATGAAAGTATGAAGAGGACAGTAGTAGCACAGTAGCATGTCAGTGTCACTTAAGCTATTTGCTCTTAAAGTTATAACAGAGAAAAATTTAAAACACTATTCTTATGTTTACTAGTCTACTAAGAAAAATACCCTGAAAAGAAATTCTGTGATACAGTCACAAACTATCAGTCTCAAAATATGCTGCTATGACATCCATGAAAGGTACAGGTCATGCAGCTAGGCCACATTAGCTACCCAAAATTTCTATCTGAAGTCATATATAATTATCTTGCTTTTCGTTGTATCAGCACATATAAAAAATATCTTCACTAACTGACCAAATTAACTATGATTTTATTGCGTAATCAAATTACTAAGTTGCTAAACACAGTAACTGAAAAGACAGACTCTCAGTAGAAGACAGAGTTTCTTCTGTGCGCTTCCACTGACACTATCACTGTAAGATCTGCGTAATAAAAATGCACTCAATAGGAAACACAACGTCCTGAACAATTTTTGCTGACTACAAATGAAGGAGTGCTGGCATGAAGAAATACACTCAGTACTGTTTGCTCCACTCAGTGAAACTCCTTCAACCACATGCTACAGTTACTTTGCAAGAACAATTTTCCATGTTCTCAAGCAAATTCGTTATCATAACAAACTAGAACAGACACTGTACAAGCAGAAATTCAAAGCAAAGCAAACTCACCATCCCAAAACAAGTATGTAAATACAAACTTTTTCAAGGCCTTTAAGCTGCACCCGACACAAGATACCATAAAATATACAGTTTACTTTTCCCTATCATTCAAGGCCAGATGATAGCACATTTAAAATCTCCTGTATTAAAATTAACTTCAACCCTACATTTGAAGACACTGTCAAGATCCAGAAAAGTTTTTCCTTCTTTCTGGGAAGCCAAGATGTTGCATGTTTGTTCACATCTGGTTCCTTCAGTGTTGTTTTTTAAGCGAGATGAGATGAACTTGTTTCAGTAATGGCATGTATCAAATAATACTCCCTATGTGACCTTGAAAGTATGAAGAATTTGAACTTTTATTAGATTTTCATTAGCTGGCTATAGAAGCTTGTTGTTGCTAAGCTGTCTAGTTGCTCACCAACTATAATAAACCAGAAATATCTCATGAGGAAACTAAATCCTCCACTTCTGAAATGTTAATATTAAAATATTAAGTATTATTCAGTGTCCTGCAATAAAGTTGTTCAAGAGCACTGTATTTCTGCAGGAGTTAAAGTTAACAACATTTGTTCTCAGTAAACTAAAGCATGCTTTGAAGTACCTCTGACATGGTCAGCACTAGTCTGCAGGTTGTAAATACAGGATCTTGTGTCTGAAAGCTTATAGAGGTGACAAGTGACTTGCAAACACAAAGAATTCGATTACTCAGTGTTTCTTCATTCAGCTTTCCAAAATGGCTTGGAAATCATCACTGTGAAGTACATAGGTCGCTCTAAAAATAATGACTTCTATTTATTTCCATGGAAACTACAATAGATACAAAAAGCACAACAATATTATTTAATAGAGCAAATATTCCACTACAAAATGCTATTTTTCAGCATAGTCACCACCATTAACTTTGCATTTTTGCCAGCAATGAACAAGAGACTGAACGCTGCACTTATAAAAATCTGCACCCATGGAGGTGAGCCACTGTTTCACAGCTGCTATGTAGATGTCATCATTACTAGGAAAATGTTGTCCATGCAGTCCATCCTTCATTGGCCCAAATGGATGGAATTTAGGAAGCACAAAACCCAGACTGTACAGTGGGTGTGAGAGGACATTGCAGCCAAGATTGGTAATGTGCTCCACTGTCTTCAAACTGGTATGGGACCGGGCATTACTGTGTTGCAAGAGAAAGGATGTCTTGTTGTCTGGCCTGACTCTGGAAGCTTGTGCCTTCAGCTCAGACAGTGTTGCAGTGTAGTGGTCAGAGTTGGTGGTGTGTCTGGATTTCAGGAAGTCCAGAATGATCACCTCTTTTCTATCCCAAAAGATTGTGCACATCACTTTGACCACTGATGGCTACCTCTTGAACTTTTCCTTCAATGGGGAATTCACATGTTGCCTCTCTGTGGACTGCTGTTTTGACTCCAGCTCAGGGTGCTGACACCACATCTCATCACCAGTAACGATACGATCCTCAAAACTGCCACCTTCAGCCTCAAAGAATCATAGAACAGTTGGGTTAGAAGGAGCCTCAAGGATCATTGAGCTCCAACCCCAGCTTCATACTGATTCAATAGGTCCTGACAAACTTGCAAATGATGTCCTTTCTGTTTCTGTGTGAGCATTTGTGGGATCCACTTGGCACAAACTTTGTGATAATCCAGCATCATCGTCATTTCCAACACTGAAACTGATATTCAGCTACATATATAGTTCTCTGGTCATAATCTGCTGATTTGTACGGATGAGCTGATGGAGATGCTCTTCATTTTTTAGTGTGACAGCTGTGCATAGCTGTCCAGAACGTGGCTTGTCTTTCACATCGCTCACTTCACAGCTGAAACACACCATCCGTCTCACTGTGCTCACATTCACTGCTTGGTCTCCATAAACCTTCATCAAGCATCCGTGAATGTGAGTAAGTAATTCTTCCATGCGGAAATAATTTCAGTGTCACCCATTCGCTTCATACACACTTCCATGTCAGACACCATTCTGTTATAATGCCCCTCTGCTGCCATCTGTCACATAGCAACAAAATGTAACCGAATATCGTCGGAAAGGTTCCACCTCTACTGCCATACCACCAACATCCACCGCTGATGTCATGGGCCAACATAACAAAAAAGGAGACAATACTTTTGGAGCAGCTCTTGTATTTCATTTACACAGGCATATTGCAGGAGTACTACCATGTCATTACAGCTTCATAACCCCTTGCAGTGATTAATAACTTAACCTGTATGTATCTATTAATAGGATGCTAGAAGGCACGTGATAATTCTCATCTTCAAGAAAGCCATAACTAAAAAAATAAATCAGAATGCAAAGAAAAGCAACAAAACAAACCTGCAAAAGATCTTCACAGTTTTGCTGAGAAGGAAATTACTTTTAAGAAAAATATTCTGATAATCAAGCTTATTTTGCTTCTCACTTCTCTATTTTTCCTCTTTCTGTTGAACCCCCAGATGCCATCAGTCGTGCCACTGCACGTTATCTATGTGTATGAACAGGTGCATACTTAAGCAGTAAAGAGAGAATGCCATAACCACAAGCAACTAGACACAATCTCAGCTGTGCCCAGTGTGTCCTGTCAATGCACAGATGGAGACAACCTCAGCAACATTATGTTTCTTTGGCTGTCCCTGGGGCAATTCTTCAGCACCTAACATATGGTTTGACACATCTCCCTGAACTAAAAACATCCCTTTCAGCAGTCCTCATTCCATTCTGCTCAGATATGAAGCCCAGTCCTACTCTTAACATGGTATAAATCCATACTATTTCCACTCTAGAAAGTGAAGTTGCACAAATGTAAGACTAATGCAAGCTATTCTATGATTAATGAAATCCACTGTGTATACAAACACCTTTTATGAAAGATCTCATGCTATTTCTCTTGCTCAACTCATGTAAACATTGCATTTCAGATGTAATTCTGAATTTTAAACAGATTATAAAAAACCTTCAAACACAGCAACAAGGGCTATTCAAGTTACTGGGAGATACCAGTACGCATGTGATCAAAAAGCATTTTTTATCATTGGCAGTGAGCACCATGCTTAATGCTTGCTTAGGCAGAACTTTGGAAAACCAGCCCATGAGGTGGGTAGAGAACAAGCAACATTTACGGAGCCATAAGCTGCACAGACTTGTAACGACCGTCAAAGAAAGCAAGATAGAAGCATTCAGCAACACCCAACCCTTGTAGCGTGGTGACTACAAAATCATAAATCAGACAGATGGCAAAGAAATCTTATTAAATCATACCTTACATATATTTCTATAGCATGTTCATTACTGTATTTAAAATTATCCAAAATTTTAAATACTTAATTATGGGGAACTAGTATGCAAGATAAGAATTTATAGAATAAGTGTTCACCATACAGCTCATCTTTCAGGAAGTAGAACACAGGCAGAGTCACAGAGTGGATGGATGGCTGCCCCTGGAACAGGCTGGCACTGTAACTACATGCTGCAGAGATCCAATATGAGCAATGAACTGCATGTTACTACACCAAGGTGGCTGCTTTTTAAATATGCCTGCTAGCAAGAAATACAATACTTTACACAGAAGAAAAGTCAGGATGCTCGCAAAGAAGGATTACTGTCTAAAATCAGGACAGCTGTAAGCAGATACTCTACACACACATGCAAAACCAAGGAAATGCCAGCACTTTCCTAGGCACACCGTTGGGATAAGTGCCCCAAAACAGAAGCAGGCTTAAAGCTAAAGCAGCAGGGCTCTGTTTTCCCCTGTACCAACACTGCTCAGGCCATAATGTCCTCAGTCAGACAAGAGTCTTCCCCCACAGCTATGTGAGCAGACTGCTTTGAGTTGATCTTTCAGCCAGCTGAGCTGAACTTCCATGCTAGGACTGGGTAGGAAGCTCAGCAGAAACAAAAAGGCCAAAAGATGAACGATTCTGGTGAAAACTTAGATATGATTACAGAGTGTTTTGAGATGATGATTTTATTTAATCCCTTTGGAATACAAGGACATATATCTCAGTAATTTTTTCACGGTATCATACAGCAGTTACAGAAGATCCAGTATCTTCTAACTGTTCTTGGGACTTGATAAAAAATAAAGCTATGGCTAATCAAGCCTCACCGTTGCTGGCTGGCTGTCACAGCTTGTCCAAAGCATGCACTTCTACTAGATCTGCTGTTCTTTCACTGACTTGGAAAAAGAAGCAAAGAAGTACATGGCTCAGTGAACACAGTAAGATTTCAAATAATGAGAAGTGAGACCAGAGGTACCTGAATAAGGAAAGTAAAATGTGGCAGAGATGTCAACATAGCGAGCAGTCCCAGGGCACTAGAGATGCCTCCACATGCCACCAAACCACTGCCTCTGCCCTGCTTCCTTCCTCTGCCTCCAGGTATGCCCAGATAGAATCATGTAATTACACAATCATTACGGTTGGAAATGACTACTAAGATCATTTAATCCAACCATCAGCCTATCACCACCATGCTCACCCTTTGGCCTAATGAGTTCTATTGCTCTGCTCATCACAATTTCCTTCCATGCACATTATGCTGTTATTTACCACACTAATCAATATCTCTGATTTTATTTTCATTCTTTTCCTTTTCAAAAGGCTGCAAATTTCACTTCACACATTTGCACAGACAAAAATAACCTAGCAAGTTATGTACCCGTTACCTGAAGAAGGATTTAATTTTATCTCTTGATCAATTTACACTTTCTATTTCCTATCTCCAGGAATTTCCTTGGTCCTTATCTTGACTGAAAGTTATCTCTTAAGGAGAATCATCTTATCGTGTACATCTTCAGAGTTGCTAGCACCCCTGGCAGTATATGAATGGTAAACAAAGATATAAAGAAAATAATACAACCCTCATAAAATAACTGTCTTTAAGCATGTACTCTGGAGAACACACATAGCACGGGCAAAGGAAGCAAACCAACATTTGACTTTCTTCCCAACATTTCAAAAAAACAAATAAAAAGAAAAAAAAGAGAAGAAAAACAAAAAGAACAATGGAGATCTGTTTTTTGTGACCTTCAGGTATATTGTTTCTCCTGTGACTTGTGCCAAAGACGGCTACTGGATACAAAACAGACTGCAAATGCACATATAAACAGGCTGTGTTTAATGTATGATGAGTTTATTAACTCTGAAATATTGTCACTGCACATGTGCTCTTATTATCATAGCAGTCATATTTCCTCATCCCATTTGTGTCAGCTCCAAATTACCGTTGTCTGAAGGAAGGATCTGCTTCTTCCAAAGATACAGAGTCTTCAGGGTCCTATACGATCCCAACTACAAGGTTTTACTTGTCTGGACTAGTGACATAACTGCTGCTGGAGCGAAAATGAGTACTACCTACGTGTTCTTACTGTTAAGAAATTATTATAACAATGTTTTCCATAGTGCTTTGTCAGAAAATTTAAATGCTTATACACGCCTATGTACACCTAAATTCATGTTACATCTATGGAATGAATGCACTGGGATACGCTCACGTACAGAGACAACAGCCAGAGTCCCCTTGAAAAGGTGCTGCACAAAAACTCACTGCAGTCAGTCCCGCTGGGAGGCACTCAGCCCACTGCAGCGAGGGGTGCCTCACCCATTTCTGTGAATATGTTTGAAGGCAGAACTCTCTGCCTATGGAAGGACCTTTACCAGCATTCTCTGTATACACTGATGCCGACCATGGTTTCTTTCTTTAAACAGAAAAAAAAAAAAAAAAAAAATCACGTCTCATCATTTGTGAGGATTTATAGCCATATTTTTAGGTAGGAATGACATTCAAACCATGTGAAAAATCCACACGTTTTCCCAGGAGCCTTGCATGGCCAGCTGCGTGCTCCCTGCTGTGGCCGGCCGCCAAGTCCCATTTCTTTTAATCCCGAGGACAGCCGCTGCTGCTGACTGCCACGCTCCCTGCTCGGCTTCTGCAGGGCGATCCCCGAGCAGGGAATTTTTCATGCAACTCTGCTACAAATGATTGACACAGAGCAACGTTTCCAGTCTTTGGTTCCCAACTGTAGGCACACAGATACACTGAAGCCTGTTTTTCTGGAAAGCAGTGTGTTTGCAGTAAAGATATTCATTTGAAGCAATAAAAGCTGTAGGTGCTCAGCACTTATGCTGCCAGACCTCTTATTCAGATGTTTAATTGGAGGAACTCGCATTTGAAAATGTGCCCTGAGGAACTCAGCAGCCCGCCTAAGAGCAGCTTAATTAGTCCAGACAAGTCCAGACTGAAATATGCAACATGCTGTGGCATCTCTTTTGAATACATGAAATATAGAAAATTAAAGAAAAAAAAATACCCAAACCAACCCAAATAATCCATGTTGCACTACAGAAATATTTCTCAGAATGTTTCTACCCAAATCCAAGGCTGTTTTGTTTTGTTTGTTTTTTTCTTTTTACCAACACCAGTCTGAGATTTTAAGGTGGAAATTACAATAAAATGATAGATATAACAAACAGTCATCCACTGGCAATAAGCAAAAATTACACGGAATGAAAGAAATCAGAGATACAGAGCTCTGCTGTATTCTAATGCCTGTTGACAGAAAGTATTTATCTATGTGAGAGCTCAACTCAAGAAGTGACGGATCACCTCACCACTTCTCTCCACAAAGGCTTCCACTGTCCCATCTATTCCGCTCGCAAAACTCACCCCTTCATGGTCTCTGTCATATTCTTGCATCACAGTCTCAGTTTATTATCACTTTAAGTAAGTTACCCATAAATTGATGCCTGGGCATCAACATCTGTCTTAATTAAAATCTTATGGCAGCTTCAGTTGGAAGCTCTTTCTCTTTTCCCTCCTAAAAACCCCACTGTGAAGCGTTCACAGGACAGAATGATCCCTTGTTCCAGGTGGCAGCCTCATCAGCTGCAGGTGACTTCTACCTACACAGCCCCCAAAACTGTCATGAGAAATTCAAAGATTAAAAGGGGTGATTTAAACAAAAACTGTCATTATGCTGATTAAAGGGGAAAAATCCTTACATGCTTAAAACCACATGCAAAAAAGAAAAAAGAAAGAAAAAAAGAAAAAAAGAATAAATACCAGATGCCTAGATGTACCTAGGGGATAGTGTGTTCTGATTCAAGAAAACGATTACCCACCCATCCCTTTTCTCCCACACATGTGCCTAAGGAAAACGAGAGGAGAGTCTGTTTTTGTGGTGTCTGCTTCCCAAAGCAAAGGAGCACAATGCAGGCTCCAGCCCACACCTGCCCTGGAAAAACCTGTTTTTCCGATTTCTAAAAGTGAGTGAGGAGATCTTCATTAACACCTTATTTTAAAAATAACCGGGGGAAGGGAGAAGAAAAAAAAGAAGAATCCCTCACCACTGATGCTGGTAAGTGGGAGGGAGGTCGGTGAGTGGGACGGGACTGCTGCAGGAGGGGTGCTGTGCCACAGCGGAGCTTCACATCCCCTTTGTCCGCTTGTCGCCATGCCCTTCTGCTCCTTCCTCCCTTGGCACAAGAGCGAGGAGCCTCCTTGCACCCCACACCCTGCCACTCCCATCTTCCCCGTGGTCAGCATTTTTATTGGCCCACTGAAATTCCCCAAGTGGAAACAAAAGCAGCGGGGAAGCAAATAAGCTGCGTGCTCCGAGGCCTCCTTCCTTATTGGCAGCACGTGTTTGCTTGGTGCTTTCAGGGTTCTGCTTTTGCAGCAGAAAAAAAAAAAACAAAAAACAAAAAACAACCACTCAGTAGCACCTTTCAGAAATGTATCTAAAAGGCGTGCACTGCAAGGGTAGTAGATATCCATGGAAGAAGTCACATAGAAATGGAAGAGGAGTCCAACGGGTAGAAAGATGTGACAGAGAGGACTTCGGAGGTGCTAGGGAGATTTAAACAAAAACTCCCAAGAGCCGTGGCCTTCCCTCAGCCAGCCTGCCTTACATTGAGATGCAAGGTGCAAAGAAACACTTCCAAATCTGCATCACAGCAGGGGCTGACTTTAGACAAGGAAAGTGCAACCCCAAGCTGCAGAAGCATATGTAAAACAACGTTAGCATATTCTACATTGGGGCTCTTTTAAATGTTAATTTATATTTCAGCTGGGCCTCCTATACTGCTCTCCCGCCATTATCCCTCTTAGGTATCCAGCAAGTGTTCTCCCTCAACTTAAATTCTCTCAAATAGATCAATTTGCAAGTTGAGAACTAAGCTTTTTAGCACATCAAATGCAGAAATATTTACTTCTGCACCCACAGATCTGACCTCAACTTTGCAGAAACTTTTCTTTTGTAACAAATACATAAATAAAATTAGAATTGGGTCAGCTAGTAGGATCTGATTTGACTGATTTATGTAAGACCTCCCACTGAACTTTAGTGGGTTTCAAAACATCTATCTGAAATACAAGTGTGGACTTCGTATCTATCATGCCATTAAAGGAAAAGTCAGAATTAAAAAATCATCAAAGGATGCACATGCATCACACTCCCATATGCAATTAATCTATATGAATGACACTACTTTCAGAGGGAAAAAGCATGCAGATCTGTATTTATTTGAGAGCACTAGTTGTGATGCAAACCACACATAGTTAAAAGGTAACAAACTCAATCCACAGCAGAGTGCAGAAAAAAAGAAAGTACAGTACTAACTCTCTGAGAGGATTCAATTTTCATCAAGTACCTTTGAATGTCAAGTTCTGAATGAAGGGAGACCAACATGCACTGCAAAACCTGTGGATCAAAGAGAGAAAAGAAGGGGAGGGGGAGAGATAATTGTTAACAGGAAAGGAAAAAGGAGAACAACAGAATTAAAAGAGAATAACCTCTACATACTGAAGGTATACTGAGAAAGAGAAGAGAAGAGAAGAGAAGAGAAGAGAAGAGAAGAGAAGAGAAGAGAAGAGAAGAGAAGAGAAGAGAAGAGAAGAGAAGAGAAGAGAAGAGAAGAGAAGAGAAGAGAAGAGAAGAGAGGAAAGGCATATGTGTTAGGGAGCAACATGTTCTCTCAATGCTTAATATGCAATATTCTCAGGACCTTTTTCTGGACTCAATTCAAATATGCTACATGTGGTGGTAAGTCAGAGAGGCTGAGAATGTTTTTCCTGATAAAAGAGTTAATGGCAGAGAGTTTAGCCACACAGATTCAAAAATATATATGTAGCAACTGTATCTGACAAGAAATTGTAAAATATGTGTTCTTCCAAAGGAATGATACAATTCTTGGCCAGAGTTAGCAGCAGTCATTGTACTACAGAGTGGGTTTCTCACTTACTATGGAGACATGGAATCCTTTCAGCACAACTTAACAATATTATATTACTCTTGATTAACCCAACTTTAAAAAGAATAAAAGATAAGCTATGGTATGACTAAGAAGTGTTCTCCAATTATGTCTCTCTTAACTATTCCACATCTGATCTTAAAGAACACAGACTGTGAAGATGTACTAAATGGGTTTAAAAGCAAAAAACAAAAACCAAACAAAAAAACCCAACCAACCAAAAAAAAAAAAAACCCAAAAAACAACCTCAAAAAAACAAATATCATTTTCCAAACACATGAATGAGATGCAAACTGGAGGGCAAATTGCCTACTGATGTTTGAGACCTTACAGGCGGAAGTCCTATATTCTGCTATTCTGCTTAGACTTCATTTGCCCCCAGAGTGCAGGGTGGAGGAGATTGCATGCTCCGCTCTGAACAACCTTCTCCAAGCACTGGATTCCCCTCAGCCAGCACCAGGCTCCCATGACAGCTACTGTCCCACTACAACATGTAACTATTTGCACTGGGCAAATGAGTGCCACTGCACTGATAACAAGGGCATCACTGTTAAAGAATCTTACTTAGCAGGTAACTATAATGCCAACATCATAAGTAAGAGAGAAATTCAAAGAATCTCTTGAATTTTACAAATCCAGACAATATGAGCATATGAGTGTTGATTGTGGGGACAAGATAAGAGACGTTCAAGTACGTATACTAAGATTTTTCATTAGTTTCCATTGGACACTTTGGAAGGGCAGTACTGTTCTATTTAAAGAGAACAATAGATCACTTTTCTCCCTGTGATAAATGCATCATTTACAATTGTTCAAGTAAAACGCGATTTTTACAAATATGCCATTTATGCAAACACAGTACAACTTAAATGTAGCCTTCCGGCAACAACTGGATAAATTCCAGTTCCAAACCACAAAGACAAAACAGTCTGTTGCTAATGGTTTTTCATGCATTTATAATGTCACCAAACCACAAACCTGAAAAGTTCTGTCTGACCTTTAATTAAACTATTCTGATTAAAAAAATAAAAAATTACGGATTTTCTAAGGACAAAACCCCATCTCATTGCCAAATATGTGAGATTTCCAACGGACCAAAAATTATACTGCATTTCTGCTTGAAGTTTGGTCTGCATTATATCTCAAGACCACAGTTTGGAAGGGCCGTTATTTTGCAGAATGGCAGAGTCAAAAGAGAGCATCAGTCACCCTCCCTGAAGACATGCATAAAACCAATGCAAGCTATATAGTTTCCTCAAATCTTGATATGCTCGTGGGGAGTTACAACTATGTGCTCTTTCTCTGGAATTTCCTATTCCCAAAAGAAATTAGGAAATGAGGTACCCCATCCCTAATCCAGGGAAAATATTGCTCTTTCCCCCCTCTTTGAACAATGCATTTATTTTAATTCTAAAGCAAATAGTTAGGTGAAGATTCGTAGTTAAAATACATGAAACTGGTCCATCTAGGTCTAGGAGTCACTCTCTCCTTTTACCAGAGTCATTCTAAAATGCTATGGTGTTGCATGTGATGCAGAATTAAGAATTAGCTATCTCTGTATAAACACAGTCTGGCAGGAAAAAATGAACCACACCCAAACACCGAATGACATCAGCAGTGCAGCAGAACACTTACTTCTGCACCAAGAGGCAAAAGAGGCCTCCTTGATGCTATACAGCCAACTTTGGATCACCTAAGGAAGATCCAGACATGCCCACATGGGAGAAATATAATCAAGACCATTGCTGCAACCCACATAAAGACCTTATTATGAATGAAATTTGATGATAGTTGGGTCTGACTCCAAACCTGAAGCATGGCCTCATTTGGAACTTTCCAAAATATTTTTTAACTTTCTATATTCCTTTCCAAATTCGACACCACGTTGATGCCTTCATCAGAAGTCTGGTGACCTCAAGTGTATTTAAAGAGGGAAAACAGAAATGATCTATTTCTTCCTTTACTCCTAGATTGTAGAGTTTTTATTTTTTTCTAACTGTGGGCATGCCTGCAGATATATATAGCACACAATGATGGGAAATGAATTCAAGAAGAACTTAGCAACTTCCGCATGCAGCAAGGGCTGCAATCTCCACATCCCAGGGACAGGTTCCTGTGACAAGCTCCATCTCCAGCTTCCCTTGCTGACTCCATGAATGTACTTCAGAGATGTGAGGCATCACAGCAAATAACCTACATGAGGGGAAAAACAGGATGTGGAAGCAAATTCCACCGATTAACAAACCATGGATGGGACTTAGTAAGAATTGAAGAGCTGTGGAGCACTGAACACTGTGCTCTGAGCAACCTCTGGTGGCCAGTAGGTAGGCTCCTGCATCTCCTACAAAACTGAGTCACACAGGGCATGTGCCTTCTATCCCAGACATAAGAGCAAATCCTCAGCTGGTTTGAATGAACTGCACTTGACCAGCTTCACCAGAGTTCCAGTGAGCTGGGCGATGGCAGGGGTTTTTGCTGCCTGTCACCAAAGGCCTTCAGAGCAGAGGTTGCTGCTGAAAGACGAATACATGTGGCACCAACTCTTGGGCTAACATGAAAGAAACTGGTAAATACAGGCAGGTAGAAAGTTGATATGGAGAAAATCAACAATAGAGTAAATAATTTCTTGTGGAGAAAAGGAGAAAATGTTAAAGGCCAAGAAAAAGAGTGGAAGACTTAGCTTGAGACACCACATCCAGCTAATGAATGTTTGCACAGCTTCACTAACAGTAGCTGTGAGCAGGATGGGATGCTACATGAAGAAAAAATGATTTCAGGAGCCAGTATCTGCAGTAATGAGAAAAGTACCAGGGAGAAAGGAAACAGCTGCCAAACATGTTGCTTTGGAACTTTAAGCCTAAATAGAGTGAGCCGTTGCCCTGGGAAAAGGTGTAGAAAGCTAGAAGTCATCAGAGGAAAGCAAAGATGCCAGGAATGTGGGGAATGTCATCAAACTGAGTCCTGAGAAATATCTGGTGAACACTGCTGTAAGGTAGTACTCAAAGAGTTAGCATGCAGTAAGTTAGGGAGGACAAGGATTAATATCTCGAGGCTGACTGACTGCATTGGTCATTATTCCAGGTCCTTCAAAACAAAGGTAAATGAAAGGTATGCCTGCCTTGTGGGATCTGCTTGCTAAGCAGATCAAAGGAAAGTATTCACCACTTTAAGCAGGATCAGGCCTGTTGAACACTGAAATGTTAAGTCTCCAAAGGAAAAAGCAGATGCTTGAGACACTTGTGTTGATGATTTAGTAGGAGACATCTGTCCCCCTGAGTCAGCCTGAAATAATGTCACAGAATGGTGTTGGGAGTGCAGTGTGCTCCCACAGCAGGAATGCAGCCCTGCAATTCTTGCTGACACTGCTGATACAATTCGAAGTGCCTTTCACTGAGGTACTGGCAGTGCTGTGAAAGTGGACATATCGAGGAGAATGCTACACTTCTCTCTTTTTTTTTTTTTCCAGCCTGTGTAACAGTCACTTGATTTATGTTCCTGATGGATTTTGAAAAGGTAGTCTTTACAAAGGAAGAATACATTAAACACACTACATTTATAATGGGTCGTCCAGGAAGATGACATTGCTGCCAAGATGAGAAGTGGTTAAAATCAGAGACATGCACAGAGGTTTGGTATGAAGCAAAGTCAGGTTAGCCAGGACATTACAGTGCCAATTAGTGTTTCCTAGGCTTACATCTCTGGATGAGATCCTGCAGAGACATGCAATCAACTGACAGGAGGTAAATGATAAAACATAACAGGCTAGAGATGAATATGTAGATGATGATACATGACAAAATGAGAAGCTGACTCAGAGGTCTTCTTAAACAGCTTGAGAATGAGGAAAGGAAATGAGGATCAACTGCTTATTTCCTGTGCATGGTGGTTTTGTAGGAAAGATACAAGAAAGTGATACTGTTCAACAGTGATGGGATGGGAAAATATCAGGGTGGTAACTCAGTTGATTCAGGCCACGGGTGTTTTTCTGACAGAAATTTTAAGTGCATAGATATCTAGCAAAAAAGGGAAAGGGTGAAGTCTTTTATCACATGAAAATACAAAGACAATGTACAGGGTTAACTACAAGCAACCTGCAGGAAACAGGCATGTAACTGCTGAAAAAGTGGAGATGGCCAGAAAGGTCCAAAAAAGGAAGCAGAGAAACAAAAAGACCAGTCAAATGTAAACAGGGAAAGCAGTCAGAGGGAGGAGAACAAAGCAAGAGGGCCACGGAAATGTTAGGACTTCTTGTTTTTCAGGATTTACTATTTTCAGCAGGCTCTAGTACTACAGCATCCCTCATAGTGAGTTGTTTGGCTCTCACTCATTGAACATTATAGCTGAAAATGATGTTTGTTACCCTGGCAAACTGTATTTTTGAGAATTCCTTAACAACAAAAAAAGTGAAAAGAATCTCCTCTCTGTTGTTATTTTTGTCTTTTTTTCCCCCTCAGCCTTTGTAAAAACTTACTGAAAAATTGTACTTCATTCAATTTTAGGGAGGACTAAAGCTAAAATAATACAATTTTATAGAAAATTTAATAAACATTCAAATCAAACAACTAGAAAAAGAGAACTTTAAAAACATCTCAAGGGAATCCAAGTCATATTCCAAATCATAACTTTTAGGGAAATAAAATAGTTACACCTGTAAAATTAATAACTGTTTGGTCATCGAAGAGTACAGAAGATCTCTAGAGACACACAGCCTTCCCTTTTCTGTTGTCACTCCACCTACGTAGAGATACCATATCACAGCTCCATATTTTTGCACTGCCTGAGCAGAAATACAGTGTTGTATCTGTACTCCAGGTTGAATGGCTAATACAACAGAAAAAAAATCACTTCTATTTCACATGAAGTGACTTAATAGCTTTGGGGCTTTTTTGGTTTGCTGTTTTTTTTACCAAGGTCCTGCCGGGTAGTGTATGTTGCAGTCTTGGTTCTATAATTGAATTTTGCTTAAAGATATGTACATAATTAAGAGAAGTCCACAAGAATATTTTCTTAAACAAAATTGGGCTTGAACTTATTTGGTTAATCTTTGATAATCTGTAAGGCTGTGCTCTAATGTCTCGAGTGGTGAGTGCTCATCAGGCCCTTCCCTTCCCTTTCTTCTTCTATGTAAAAATAACCAAGACAATAAATGAATAAATAATTTTAGTATTTATGATGCGTTTGATTCCTTCTACAGTTATTCAAGTATCACTATAAAGTGAAACAGGAAAAAAAAACGTTTGGTGCAGGCAAGAAAAAAAATGTCAATTCGGTCGAGTTTCTCTGAGGTAATATTAACCTGATTTGAACCTGTGGACCTGAACTAGCATCTTTTTTTTTTTCCTTTTTTGTGTGTGTGATTCAAAATTCTGTTTGTTAAAAGCTTAATAGTACAAACATGGAAAACTAAAGAAACAGTAACAGAAAATCTCAAAGCTTGTTGCGTGATGCATACAAGTCTGCAACGAGGTACCTCAATAAAGAAAACCTGTGTCACACAGGATAATTCCAGTAAAATTTTAAGGGAAATAACTAACTTTAAGGTACGGGTCAGATTAGGCGTTTTAAATCACACAGAAACAGGGGCTGCTCCAAAAGTAATGCCTCCCACTTTCATTACATTGGCCCATATCAGAGGAAAATGTTGGTGGTGTGGCAGTAGAGGCTGAAACTTATCACCAGTATTCCATTACTTTTTGTTGCCATGTGACAGATGGCAGCAGAGGGGAGGTTTGACAGAATGGAGTCCAACATGAAAGTGCACATGAAGCAAAGGTGTGGATAAAATGGCACCCACTGATATTCACTGATGCTTGTTGAATGTTTATGGAGGCCCAACAGTGGACGTGAGCACAGTGAAGAGGTGGGTGTTGCATTTCAGCAGTGGCAACAGTGATGTGAAAGACAAGCCACGCTCCAGATGGCCAGCTGTCACATCACAAAATGAAGAGCATCTCAAGCAACTCATCCACACTAATTATAACCAGGGAACTGTGTATGGAGCTGAATACTGGTTCCAATGCATTGAAAATGATAGTGGCAATGCTGGAGTGCAGTTTGCACCACAAATACTCAGAAACAGAAAGAACATCATTTGCAAGTTTATCAGGACCTACTGAACCGATACAAGGCTGAAGGTGGTAGTTTTGAGGATCGTATCGTTACTGGTGATGAGATGTGGTGTCAGCACCCTGAGCTGGAGTCAAAACAGCAGTCCACAGAGAGGCAACATGTGAATTCCCCATTGAAGGAAAAGTTCAAGAGGTAGCCATCAGTGGTCAAAGTGATGTGCACAATCTTTTGGGATAGAAAAGAGGTGATCATTCTGGACTTCCTGAAATCCAGACACACCACCAACTCTGACCACTACACTGCAACACTGTCTGAGCTGAAGGCACAAGCTTCCAGAGTCAGGCCAGACAACAAGACATCCTTTCTCTTGCAACACAGTAATGCCCGGTCCCATACCAGTTTGAAGACAGTGGAGCACATTACCAATCTTGGCTGCAATGTCCTCTCACACCCACTGTACAGTCTGGGTTTTGTGCTTCCTAAATTCCATCCATTTGGGCCAATGAAGGATGGACTGCATGGACAACATTTTCCTAGTAATGATGACATCTACATAGCAGCTGTGAAACAGTGGCTCACCTCCATGGGTACAGATTTTTATATGTGCAGCGTTCAGTCTCTTGTTCATTGCTGGCAAAAATGCAAAGTTAATGGTGGTGACTATGCTGAAAAATAGCATTTTGTAGTGGAATATTTGCTCTATTAAATAATATTGTTGTGCTTTTTGTATCTATTGTAGTTTCCATGGAAATAAATAGAAGTCATTACTTTTAGAGCTATCTATATATAATAGCTGAAGTATCCAGCAGTTTAAACGTGGATTCAGACACTGAACTTTACTAAGTCAAATGACAAGAATATTCTCTACAACTCTTATTGTAACTACTTCACTTTTGAGACACACTATTTTTGTTTCTAATAGTCTGTCTCCCCTATTACTCATTCACTTCTCCCTACCACTATCATCTCTTCTTGGAATCACAATACATCAGTGAAGATAAACAACAAAAAGTGATTATGAATCTTTATAAAAGAATTAAGAAACAACAATGACCTAAGAATGAAAATAACTGCATGAGCTGTCTTCAGAATTTTGAAACGTAAGAAAGAATAATAGAAAAAGTATGATATTTACAAAATACAATTTTTTCTTTTTCTCATTGTTCTGTGGCATTTTCCTCTCAACTTCACTTGAACTCACTGATGTGGTTATTCATACAACAACCACCATCGAAAAGCACAGTATGGTGTACGCAATGACAACTGACGGTCTACAGAGAAAAACATCTTCTGAAATGCTGAGAAGTGCATGGCCTTGTCTTCTTCCATTGCTCAGATTGAATGGTAATGTTTCTTTTATGAGGTCTTCCTTTTTAAACTTCATTTTGGCTTCACTATTGATTAAATGTACCTGATTTTCTAAGCAGTAATCAGTTCATCCAATTAAACGTTATAAAAGTTACCCAAAGAAATCAAGGTTGCAGGAGTTGTTCTTCCCTCCTCACCCAAAAGAAAAAGATAGGGGAGAGCATGATACAAATTGTGACTTTACACAGATTATGTTTTATCTTTCTGTTGGATTCCTTCATAAGACATAACAGCATCAGGTTTTCTAACAACAATAAATTATGGGTACTGCAGGTATCTGCCAACAACTACCATTTTAACTACCGACCTTGAAATTTTAGGCAAGAGCTCGTGAAGTATAAGAACCTACCTCCATCATGATGCTACAGAACTATACCCAGTAGACTGCATTTGTGTTCAGCTCTTAGGGAAAGCCAAAACTAATTCATTTATGTGATTCAATGGATCTAAGCTCTTTTAAGCAAATAGTTTATAGTGGAGAAATGATTTGGAGAACACTCATCAAGGGTGATCTTGCTAAGATGAATCAATGCAGAACTGTAGTGGCAAAACTATTCACTGTCAGGTGTTCTTTTATTAATTATTTCCTCATATACTAAAGCACTCTTCAAAAACTTCCATTGACCAGAATTCCCTTGACCACAGAGAAATGTGTCAGTTGTTTTGCTTATGCACTGTATGCTATTCACAGCAGCAATCTTCCAAACATGCTATAATTCTCTCCCACACCCCAAAATTCCAAATCCTTTTCAGTTTAAGCAGGTCTGGAAAGATGTTCAGTCTCAGCTTTCCACGTTACTGAGTGTTACCAAGCTTTGGTTCCCGTTTCAGTTCATAAAACCACATTTCTTGCCCTTGACCCACCATGTAAAACAGAGTTCACAATACCTATCAACCTTACAAGATTTCAGAAATAATTAACTCACAAACAGTTTCTAGCACACTGCAGGGAAAACTTGCTTTAGAAAAGTATCATGTTTGTATACCACATTAAGTTTCCTCTTAACCTTCTTTAAGGGTCACGGGAGTCTCAGCACAGTAGTAAGGTTCTGTCTTCTAGATTTTTTCTTAGAGCACCTAAAATTTTGGACAATATCAAATATAAGAAACCTGCCTGTCTCATTATTAACTGAATTTATTCTCTTCCACCTTTTTCTTAAACACTCAGCTGTCATCTATACAATTACAGGAGAGATATAAGTTCAGAAATGCCTTTGTGCAGCATATACCGGCTTACACTTGAATAGCATATAGAGTAATTAGAGTGGAATCTAGCTGAATAAGTCAGTCTTATCATCTTGTAATATCAGCTACCTCATATCAGTGAGATAAATATGAAGTATGTATAATTCTATATATAAACAGTGACAATCTGCAAGGTCCTAAGTAAATCCTGGTTTTAATACAATCAGATATCACTGCTATGTTATAAGAGACTAATTAATGCCAGCCAACATTACTTTATGGAAAATTATCTTGACATCACTATTGTAAAATTACACTGTACATTTTTATTGATAAGGAAACTTAAATATTAACTTCAGTTTCAGATTTATAGAGAGAGAGAAAAGTTCACATATTGCACGTCATTCTCACTGCAACATGTTTCATTACGTATTGCAAAAAATACATCCCAAAATTACCTACTCACGTTTAAGGGATACAACAAAAAAAAATAATAATAAACAAACCACAATGTCAGCTCATTCATCAGAAATGTCAGTTCAAGTCAATCCCATTTGGAAACAATACATGGATGCTACTGGCTTTACAAGACTTACAGAACAGGGTATAGAGCTCAAGTTGGATTTCAGATTGACGTCATTATCGTTCACAAGCCAACACAGGGCTTTAAAACTGAAAAGAATCTACAGCATATAAAATGGTTTCCAACTTGTAAGGGGTCCAGGTCCTGCGCCAGTGGATAATAATTTGCAATAGAGTTTAGGGCTTTTTGGAGGAAAAAGTGGGGGAGGGAATACAATATGCTCATGTAGAAAGGAATGTGCAATTCCATACCCTCATGTGCTATGAAGAGAAATGGTTTTCTAAAATCTTGTTTTCTCATATTGTTTGTGTCTTCTCTTCAGATGCTTAAGCCTTTCTCATGCTGGGATCCTTACGTTTTAGTCACTGAAAATCTTTCTTTATAATTACAACTGTTAGCACCACTCATAATTGAAAATTATAAAAAATGAAGAGAAAGTAAACCTGAGAGATAGATAATAGGTATAGCTTATGGATGCTTGAGGTAGATATAGTGAAAAAATATGTATAGTTGAATTTCCATAATATTTTCTCATTGCTTATTTACTTTTTGTACATATACATTAGTATTCCTAAAGCTGCAGAAAATATACAAAATTAAAAAAATTAAAGGTAAAAAATTCAAAATGAAGTAACCTTTAGTACACAAAACCAGATGAGCAGTAAATAGTTTCATCTACTCTTGCATGAACATTCAATGAAATCACACTCCTCCATGGTTATCCTCCCCTAAATTCAGCAAAAGACAATGCTATCTGTTCAAGCAAAAAAGATATACACAATATTTGAAAAAGCTGCATCTCAGTCCTTTCTAACTTCATGGCACAGTCTTTGCTAGCCAATAAATACTGTAGTCAGAAGATAAAGTAGGTTTGTATTTGAGCATTAACCATTTGCCTGGTTACTGAAATTACGCAAGCACATGAGTCTTGTGATTTAAAGATACACGCATAAAAAGAGTCTTAAATCTGCAGAAGTTCATGGATTTCTAATTTTTTGCTACAGAGTTTACAAGAGGGCCAGGATTTCATCCCTACAGTGCCGTCCTCGTTGAGCATCTCTACGCCTTAAAAAGGGATTTAAAAGATTCGAAGAGAAAAAATGGATCCTAATATACTGCTCTTTCAGGAAGATTTTGAGAATAATTCATCTTCCAATAGATGCTTCTATAGGAAATGACTTAAAAGTAAAATATACTGGCAGTGGTAGTGGTCTTTGTTATCTATCTGAAGGTGAAGGTGCCTTACTTTGTGAAAATGTGTTGATGGTCTTTGCAGTTATACCATGTTAAGTTTTACCTCCTGAAGCAAAAAAATATTCCTGATTTGGCCATGAAACAACACCCCTTTTCTTTCTGGTTCTCATAATTTACTTGCCTATTTGTGTTGGATAGATACACATCTTTATCATCTAAACAGTGAAACACATATTCTGTTTTCAAACATCAAGACCTCACATTCTCTGATGCAACTGGGAGAGCAAACATTTAAGTGTACATTGTAGAAGTGCACTTTTTTTCTCAAAAGAATTACCTTCTTATTTGCAGCTTGTAGCAATTCTGATTGAGAGAATTATGATTCTGAGATACTACTACTACTATACTATACACTACAGTATAGTATTGCTCTGCTACACTACCCTACTTGCCTTTCGCAAGATAAATTGATGACTTGGCTGTAACTGAATGTAATGTCCAGGCTGACAGTATGGGAAATACACTACATCCACACAGTAAGGAGATGGAAAGATATTTAATCTTGCAGGTAACAGGTGTATGACATGTATTTCATATTATAAGATCTTTCAGTAGATTCCTGCAGAAGACAGACTGAGAAACAGGATAGACATGGACCTGGAGTGCATCCAGAGGAGGGCCACAAAAACGTTCCCAAGGGATGGAACTCCTCCCCTACAAAGACAGGCTGAGAGAGCTGGGGCTGTGCAGCCTGGAGAAGAGAAGGCTCTGGGGAGAGCTGAGAGCAGCCTGTCAGTATCTACAGGGGGCTGTAACAAAGAAGGGGAAAGACTCTTTAGCAGGGTTTGATGTGATAGAATGAGGGGAAATGGTTTCAAAATAAAAGAGGGCAGATTTAGATTGTATGTAAGGAAATGTATTTTTACAATAAGAGTGATGTAGCACTGGCACAGGTTGCCCAGAGAGGTGGGAGAAGGCCCATGCCTTGAGACACTCAAAGTCAGGCTGGACAGGGCTCTGAGCACCTGATCTAGTGTAGATATGCCTGTTCTTTGTCAGGGAGTTGGACTACGTGACCTTTCATCTCCCTTCCAACTCAAACAATTCTGTGATTCTATGAACTTCTAAATTTTTTAAAATCCTAGAAGTTCTGGGCAAAAGTAATTTGAAACTGAAGAGATAATCTAATCTGAGCAACTGAAGAGGGAATACTTTAATCCTTATGAAGACAGTGAAATATTCCAGACTTCTATTCACATTGACTGTGTACCCTAACATCCATTTAACCTTCTTAAACAAATCTCCTCTGTCAGTCATTTTCTCTAGTTATTGAGATTCCCAGAAGCATCATTATTTCTCCATTTCTAAAAATCAATCAGAAACCACAATCTGTCTATGAAGGCGATTAGAGAAAATTCTATGACAGCAGATGTTAAAGGGAGTTCACTGAAGGTTAGGTAGTATTAGAAAGCCAAGTGGGAAAAAAAATCCAGTGGATGATCATACCTGCTTTAACATGGATTGACTGTGCTTTCTGTTCTGCTTATCTCAGGAACTTAATAAGTAGCTACTAATTTTGATAGCATCCAATAAGGCAATGGCACAATAAGTGCTGCTGAAAGATACATTTATGTTTTGTTCTCCTCAGGGAACACTGAATTCTAAAAAGAACTAATCATTTGATTATTTCAGAAGCTAGTAATAAATAATTTCATGTTACATCTATATCTCTGATAGAGCTCTAATAGGAGAAGACAGCAAAGCATAGCAAAAATAGCCAGTAGCAACAATACTTAATTGTCTCTTCTAATTCAGTGATGTAATTCAAGAAATTTATTATTCAATGTACCCCTCTGGGATGCGAATGGATGGACTATTTGTTGTTGTTATAAATGACCACTTAGATTCTTTCCTAATATCTAGTATCTTTTTTTTATAAAATTCATTTAAATCTATTTATCTGAAAAAGGGTGAGCTTTTAGGAAAATTCTCACGGAGAAATTTTAAGCAATTTTATCTAAGGCAACTTTTGCATAGAAGGAAAACTGATATTGTACTATCAAGAGCAATGAGAGAAAAGTATACAACTAAATAATATGAAGAAAACATAGTAAGCGAAGAACATCTAGAAAAGTGTTTCTAAATTAGTTACATACTCTTCTGCTTTTTTTTTTTTTTGCCTGAAAATCAAATTAAAATGAAAAAAAAAATTTATGTGGCCTAAGAGCACAAAAAGAAATCACCCCAAAAACATCAGATATCCTTAAAAGCATTTTGTAGACATTACACTCTCACATCACAAACTCTTTCAACCTAGTTAACAGAGACTGCATGTCTTGTTTACATGAAACATTTAATAGAAATTTGGAAGAAAATGTTTTCTGGAAGTGGGCAACTTTAAATTCCTTTTATTCCTTAGTAAATATTATACAAATAATGATAATGTACAATCCAGAACAAATCCTTGTTACACAGCATTTAAAATGGAGCAAAACCACCAAACAGTACTTACCCTTTGAAAGATCTCCTCTGGAGTTACTGTGATAGATAGCAGATTATTAAAACCTGCATCAGCAGCTACTGTATTTATTGTGTTTGAACTGAGAAAGATGTGTTACAAACATGGTCCAAGTAGTAGGGCAAAAAGTTTGCGTACTCCTGGTCTTTTAAGCAAACAAACAAAGCCCTACCAACTGCTAACCTTCACAAAGTGAGCCAACCGCTTTCCAGATGAGCCTCCAAACTCCAGACCACACATCAGGAGATGGGATACGCCTGATTTCAGCTGCAGAGATGTCGAAAGCAAGTAGCTGCCAGCCACTTTGAACATCCTCAGCTGCTAAAAGCTGAGGTCATAAAACCCATCTTGTGGCTCTGATGAGTTAAGGTAGCTGCGGGGTTCTCCCAAATTGCTCCATGCTGGGCAGTCTGAAAGAGGCCATCAGCAGTGCAAGATCTCTGAAACACAGCTCCAGAAAGCACCCTTCACCTGCTTTCATGGGATTTGTCTGTGCAGCAACACATCCTTAAATCTGTATGTTCACTGCACCAAGGGAAATCAACAAGGAACAGTTTTTTCCAGATCACCAACCATTTGACTCATATCAAAGCAAGGCAGATCATTAGGAGAAGCAAGGAGCTCTACTCCACAGCATACCACTCTTTCACTCAAGGCCCCTGTGATGGCACTGCATCAATTGCACTCGTGTGCATTCCACACATCAAATGCTGCAACTGCTTACATGGGAAAAAAATAAACGGAAATATATGGAACAGAGGTAACTTCTAATTTACAGCAGGAAATCATTTGTTAAGAAGCAGTCTCTCCCTTAGAATGCCATCAAACCCTCCAAGGGCCATAGCTCAGAACAGCTGATCCAGACATACTTAACCTTCACAAAGATCTTATAAACTGTCTGATATTTTTTGAGTGTTTTTAATATTTTCTTTTCTGAATAAAATAGTATTTTAATAGTGCAATCACAAATATTAAAGCACTGGAGAAATTCATTTTCAGGTAACATAAAGTCCATCTCCTCCATGGTCATACATTGTTCCATTAAAACTGATGACAGCACAATGAAGGGAAAAACAAAGCTTCCAACTCGACAGTTTCTGCAGTAACAGTCTAAACTTTAAAATCTTTATGGTGGATATGGAATAGCAGGATACAAGAGGGCAACTCTTTCTTGGAGCAGCGTAACTTACAGGGACAATTTTTTTTGCCAGAAAGGGGTCTTCCACTTCTTCATCATGGGAAAAGAAATAGCAATAAAAGTTAACTGATAAAGACCTACAGAAAATGCTATGCAAATTGCTGCAAGTACAGTCACAACCTACCACCTCGAAGTGCTGCATTCCTAATGCCTGAATCTACTATTTCACAACATCCTGTATTAACAGCAAAACACAATTCCAAACTGTATCTTTCCATTTTGTGTGTATTCACTCTGGATCAGGCTTAATTCATTAGAAGTAAGAAAGTGCCTAGAGGCAATTTAGATTTCCTCTGTCTATTGAAAATACAGAAACCTCACAAGAACCCTTTTACTAGTGTGCTGCTGGGAAGAAAAAAAAAAAGGTATGAGGGATAAAATCCTTCGAGAACTCCTTACAGTTGAAAATTGGCCAATCCAAAGAATAATTTCTAAAGCAACAGACCGTGCTTTATCTCTTTTCCAATTACTATTTTCTTGTTAATAAATATGACCTCCAGAGCAAGTACCACAGATTCTTATGGCACTGTGGTTGCAAAGAAAGGCATTTTAGTAAACTTACTGCAAAAGAAATGCATTTCAGCACTAAAATCTAAAACGTTGCCAACTATATTTCAGGCCATCATTCCATTACTCGATTTTCTTATGTTAACTGGAACTTTAACAGAAAAGCACACAAAAATGCTTTCTGGGAAGTACATGTTTTGCTGGAAGGAAAAAGTCAACTATTCATATAGTTGAATTCAGGGGCACAAAGCTTATGTAAAATATAAAGCAGTAACGTTATATTTCTGTGAACTGCAAACAAAGGCTTGGAACTCTGCAAATAAGTAGCTTTAACAGTCTGGCTTCTAAAACAAGAATCCTCCAAAATGTCAGCATGGTGTTAGCTATCATTTATTAGTTTGGTGCACCGGGGAATAAAAGAAAGAATGTGGACAATTACCAACCTTACTTTGAATTTTCAGTGGCCGTTTTGAGATCTCTCATGAACATGCTTTTATTTACTTGCTAAATACAGCACACAGTTCCCATCACACTATTTAAGGTTGAGCTGCAACTATTTGCTTTACCCAGGAGTAAACAAGATAGGTTCAACTTGCCAATAAGCATTCAGATCTTAGCTAAGAAAAAAAGCTGCTTACTATTTACTAAACTGAGGATGAGCTATAAACAACAACGTTGGTGAGCTCAGAGACATATTTTGGCTCTCGAATATTTTCAATCAGTCTAATTCTGCTAGCCTAACAGTTTGGGCTGTGATTAAGTCTTCAGTAACTCTCTCTGAATTTCTAACACTGAAAACAAACAAACAAAAACAAAGTCAGGGCATTCTCAAGAAACGAGCCAACTACCATCAAGTAGGTGGAGGCACAGCTGACAGTATCAGATGCTTAGGGGATTTCTTCTGTGTATTTTGTCTTCACAGTTTTATATCTGTATTTTCATCATCATTGCTTTCAATCCATGTCTTACTTACATGAAGACATGAAAGGTAAAACCATTTCATGTATCTGGTGGCCATTCATTTCCATATTGTACGCAGATTGTCCTAAGGACCATTGCAATGAGAGCAGAAGTTGTCAAAGAAAGCAGCTGGCATTTAGCATGCAAAACTGTCCAGAATTTTCAAAGTAAAGTGGTATTTTCTTCAAGGATTCACATTTGCTGGTAACTGATACCCCAAAGCTATCTATTGCACTGAGACTATTCAATATCCAATGTGCAATCTTTCACAACATTTGGTTACTACTCTGGTGGCACGTGGTGTATCATAGGAGCATAGGCATCTGGGAGTGGGAAGATGCACTTAAAGACTTTATACCTAGTGCTGAATGCACACAGGGCCACATACAGTAGGACACAGAAGTGATGGATATCAGCTAGCGCTGCCTGGAAGGCCCTGTCAGATGTGTTAGGGAGGAGGAACTGTGTTTGACATTCTCTTCCACAACATCCTGGTAATGAAGTTTAGAAAGTGCAGGATAGGTGAGCGGACAGCCAGGTGGGTTGAGAACTGAGGGTTCTGATCAGCGGCACAAACTCTAGTTGGAGATATATAATTAATGGTATTCACCAGGGGTTGATGCTGGGTCTGGTCTCTTTCAACATCTTCATCAATGACCTTGATGAGGGGACAGCAAGTTTCCTGATTATATGAAGCTGGGAGGACTGGCTGACACACCAGAAGGCTGTGCTGCCATTCAGCAAGACCTGGACAGGGTGGAGAGCTGGGCAGAGAGGAACCTGATGAGGTTCAGCAAGAGCAAGTGTAGAGTCCTACACTTGGGGAGGAATAACATGCATCAGTACAAGTTAGAGGCTGACCTGCTGGAAAAGAACTCTGCATAGAAAAATCTGGGGATCCTGGTGGCTAACAGGTTGGCCACAAGCCAGCAGTGTGCCCTTGTGACCAAGAAGGCCAATGGTATCCTGGGGAGCATTAAAAAGAGCGTGGCCAGCAGGCTGAGGAAGGTTATCCTCCCCCTTTACTCTGCCCTGGTGAGGCCTCATCGTGAGTGCTGTGTCCAGTTCTGGGCTCCCCCATTCAAAAATTTCCTAGAAAGTGTCCAGTGGAGGGCCACAAAGATGATGAAGGGGCCTGGAGCATCTCCTGTATAAGGAAAGGCTGAGAAACGTGGGGCTGTTCAGCCTAGAGAAGAGAAGGTTGAGAGGAGGGTCTCATCACTGTTTATAAACATCAAAAGCATGGGAGTCAAGTTGATCGGGGTGGACTCTTTTCCGTGGCAAGCAGCAGTAGAACAAGGGGCAGTGGGCAGAAACTGGAATACAGGAAGTTCCATACTAACACTAGAAAGAACTTCTTCACCGTCAGTGACAGAGCACTGGAACAGGCTGCCCAGAGAGGTTGCAGAATCTCCTTCTATGGAGATAGTAAAGACCTACCTAGACACTTTCCTGTTTAACATACTGTAAGGAACCTGCTTTAGCAGAGGGGTTGGACTTGATGGTCTCTTGAGGTCCCTTCCAACTCCTACAATTCTGTGATTTGGAAAATTGTCAGCAGATGAAGCAGCTGCAGAGCACTGTTACTAACACTGCTGAAATACGCGCTTCAGACCTTTAGCACATTTGAAATTATTCTGCACTGTGTCCCTCAAATGGTCTGAAACCTTCCATGTTTATACAAAACCAGATACTCCTTCAGGCAAAGAGAGCGTTCCACATTTCAAAGACAAGTCACATACCAAAAAATTATTCATTTGGAACCATAGTGAAAGTTCAGACATGTTACTGAGCAGATTTCTCTTAAGGCTCTGGTGATCTAATCAGGATGACTTAATTGCATTTGGCTTTGAAACCCAAGCACGGCGCCCAAAAAGGAGAGGGCTGTTCTGAAGTACAGTAGCAGCTTCCAACTGTAATAGGAACTGTGTGAAAAGGATCCATGGGGCCCAAAGATAACTCCAGTTGCCATAACAAGATCATCTGGAACTGCAAGCACAAACAGTATGGCTATTTTTGGAAGTTTGCTTTATCTATTGCATGTGTGGGGATGTGAACACCTTCTGAGAGACAGAAGATGATGAGATTATAAGCATTTGCACAACAATTTGTTTAAAAGCTCAGAAAACTCATGAATAATAAGCTAGGCTAACCTTTCTGTAATTGCTTTCTTCCCACAGTATAAAAATGTATGATTTGAAAACAGTCATCACTCCTTTCCCTCTGTGCTCTCTCTTCCCTGATAGGTACCTTACAATTACATTGCAGCTGCACTCCAAAGGAAGACCCAAAGACAACCTCTCAGAACTCACTTTGTAAATCTATAAACAAAAAGAAATATAAAATCCTGAGGTGCAGGCAGCCCCTTGCATTGTTTGAATCTGAAGGGTTTAACAGTTCATTGTTCATAAGACTAAATCCCTAGTCCACCATTCTATCCTTCGAATTTTTTCATCCCCAGGTATGATATAAGCTATTATCCCACAAAGCCCTATTACAAAATTTTTAATAATTTAAAAAGGTAAAAATAAATTCTTACATGCCTCTTGAAAATTCCTTGGGGGCTCTTCTTTTAACAAAAAAATCAATTTCTAGAAGGACTAACTGCTTTATCAGGCTCATCAGAATAGTCAGTTCTACTAGACTAAAGAAAGATCTCTGAGTATCTGCTGTTGTAAATAAAGTGTGTAAGTGCATATGCATATACGTTCAGTTAATTGGTCCAGAACCTGCTGGCTCATTAAAAATATATAAATAATTAAATTACTAAAAGAATACAAAAATACCAACAAAACACAAACCTATAAAACCTCAGTCCTAAAACTGGAATGGCTGTTTTTGAATCCCCAAATGCTTTGAATTCACACGCATGTGATGCACAATGACACACGAGACCTTATCTACACATGGTCTATACAGACCTATCAGCTCAGTGCTTTGGTGCACCTATACACAGAACTCCGTACCAAGCAGAGTGAATAATGATGGGTAATTGTATTAATATCTACTCTCAGCTTTCACATAGCTCCTGAGCATCATCTCTAATTTTAAAGGCTCTCAGTTGAGCTTTACATCTTAGTTTCTTCACCACAACTATCAACTAGAAACCTTTGAAAAACACTTTCCTAGGAAAATAAATATTAACAGACCAAGTTTCTTGACCAAAGAAAGTTTAGCCTGCTGACAGATATTCAGTCTGTCTGGTGTTGAACTCAGCCATGTAAGATGGATCATTAAGCATAAATCCATATCAGAGTTTATAATGATTGGTATCTCAATGCAGAGCAGGTCAAGTACTATCTTTTGTAAGCCATTCAAGAAAAAATAATGAACTGTGGAGATAAAAGAACTGATGGAAGTTTCTGAATAGAACTTTCTGCTGCAGATCAACATTTGAAAATTGTTCCCAGCTGTTAAATCTGAATTCTTAATTGTACACAAGAGGTTGAGGAGAAAATAATCAGCAGATGCAGCCACAGTTTGTTCTATCTGTGATTATCTATTATGTAGATGATTTACGGTTTCAACCATTTTTGGAGAGACAGGCACCAAATTTATTCTTCCAATACTGCTTTCTGTGCACAAGTGTTTAATTATAGGCTCTCTCACATTTTCTCTGGAATAATTCTTGAGCGTAGAATGCTTTGGTACAGTTCCTGGAGCTTATGCTTTCAGAGAAGAGAAATAAAAGCAGGAACTTGTTAGGGTGGCAATTCCAAGATGCTGTAAGCTCAGACTCACCCACTCGCCGGGCTGCTCTGTCACCTGCCACCTGCTTTGCCCACAGTCTCAAATAAACCTCACCATTAAAAATAAACTAAAGTACAAAATGGCAGTAGAAGAGAGGCTGTGGGGGCAAACACAGTGGTTTGGGTTGTCTCTCATTTTTTTTCCATCACCTCACATATCCATCCACATCCCGCAGGTCTCAGACAGATCTATAAAATTACACTCCCCATGTGCTTCAACATGTCGGCTGAAGGAAGTGAAGTAAAAAGGAATTCAAGTCTGAACACTTCTCCATTCACAGCCTTTAATCATCATGTCTTCCAAGTGTATAAACCCGAATGCTAGGAATAACAGGATGCTTCCAGGTGTGCTAAAGCACACTGGGGTCTCCTCCTGTCTGGTGAAGCCTGCACGCAGCCAGCCAGGCTGATGGGATGGACATTCACAAACATGTTAACAATTTATAGTATGGGTCTATTGCACTTTCATGTCAGAAAGGCGAGAAAAATGGATATTTCAGCCAGTAAATTGTGTTCCTCCATAACACAGAAGCCATTACAATATGGATGAGATCTGGAATCCATTAGAAGACATAATGGAAAATAAAAGCTAAACACATAAATAACTCATCCACTTGGAATTTCTTTTAAAAATATTGAAAGACATTAGACGCAACCAAGATTAAGTGTCTGTAAAATATATTTTTAAAAGACACATCTTTTTTTTACTGAGGCATATGAGAACAAAGCAGTATCTAAAACCTCAACAAAGAGAAGCTTTATTACTTCTGCCTAGAAATTTAGGCTTCGGCCTTAATTCACTTTGTTCCTCGTGGCTGTGGTTGGAAACTGAAGCAGTTTACTTGGCATGCACTTTATCTACTTTGGCAAAATATTCAGAGGGGGCTAAAGATACCCAGAAACTGCAACACTGAACCTTTCAAATCCAGAGGTTAAACATTTCAAGGATGCACTGAATATACAATGGTCTGTGGGAGTTCCTCCTCAATGACCAAATATTATGTATTATTCAAGACAAGGTCTCTTTAAAACAGATGGGTCAGTGGTATGGAAATGGTTCTGCACAGACTGAAAATTTTTGACCACTAACTATAAACATCCAATGAAAATTAGTTCCAGCCCATTCTATTTTATGTGGGAGAACTTACATCTCATAAAACACTTTTAAAAAAATGCTTTTCTTGTTAAATTATTCTAATGGTCACTTAGATATCTTTTGGAAGCTATTGGAATGAGAAATGTACATATACATCGATTATATATTTATACTATGGCACTGATTCAATTAAACCTTTAGTGATGTGCATTTGGTGAAATAGCTACATATGGACAGCAGATGAAGCAAACTAAAATTATTTTTTAAGTTAAAATCCGAATTTAAAAAGCATATATAGATAATATATAATAAAATAAAAAATATAATAATATATATAAAACATCATCTGTTAAATATAGCTTTGTTCTTCAGTGAACTATGGGGTATTTCTCTGATCAGATATACATTCTATAAGCTAAGACAGAAATCTATAGGACTACTTAAATAATCACAGTACATAAGCTTCCCCAAAGGCACTTTGTTTATAATAATTTACAGTTTTAACATTTCCAGACTACACAAAGGTGGTGGGTTCACCAGCATAGCTCTGGACTTCAGACTTTTAAAATAAACACAGCATAATGACACTGTAGTGTGGCATTTACAAGGAGCATGAAAGGGCCACACAGCGAGCAGCATCCCCTTCTGCAGATGCTAGGGCCATGTTTGAAAAGATGTCCTACAACAACTTGTAATTGAACTAAAAAAAGCTAGAGAAATAGGAGACCTATGATCATGGATGTGAGAAAGAAGGGAAATCAACAGTCCCTAGCCAAGCTGGGCAATTATATTTTCCTTAACTGTTTACTGCCTTGGATGACAGCTGGCACTGGGATGGCAGAAGGCAGGCACCTGACCTGATTTGAGATTTGGGGTAGGACCAACATTTCTAACTCTGTAAAGACTGATACACATCCCAAAGAAAAGAGGAAAAGGAAAAGTCCCAAAATAATAATAAAAAAGCTCCATCTCTCATCTTCCTTTCTCTTGGCATGGTCCTTAGTGGACAGTGCAGCTGTGGAGCTGCAGGAGGCCATAGGGTTTCTCCTGCAGCAGCATTTTGGCACACACAGCAGAGGGGATGCAGGCAGCTGGGTGCAGCAGAGGAGCTCAGTGCAGCACGGAGCCAGATGAAGAAACTCTCTGATGAAGAGCCCTTCAGCTTCTCCACAGTTTTCCCAGCTCCATCTGGAAGAACATCTCCTATCTTTGTTTCCAGCCAGGACAGACACTGAGGACTCAGTCAGGCCCTCCATGAGAGACTGGAACAGAAAGGGGTGATCCAAGGGCCTTGTGATCCTGTGTGGGCTATGTGGAATGGCTGCGGTCAGAGGAACAACCTGAGCAGAGCAGGGAACATCACAAAAGGCCCTTTGCCACAGTATTCATTCTAAAACTCTCTGTGGATGCTCAGGGGAGTGGGCCGCAGAGCACAACACATGTCCTGTGACAAGGACATGTTCCTCAAGAGATGCACAGGATCCTGTGAGGCCCTCAGCAACCATGTGCTCCGCCATAAAAATCAAAAGGTGCTTTAGTAGACTTGACAGGACTTCTAAAGGCTGAACAGCATCTCTTGAGCAGGGTCTGCCAGCTCTCAGACCATTCCCAGCGGGAGCACTGAAGTGCTGTGCTGAAGCACAGCAGGCTGCACTGAGCAAGGGCAGCTAAGCCAAAGTGGTGCCAGGAGGGAGCTGCAGGAACCTAAACAGTCACTGGGAACGAGCTCACAAGCACATGCTTGGAAGTCTTGGTCTACTGATGTTTGATCTTATTTTTCACAAAGGAAAAATAATGATAGCTTCACAACCCTAACTAACAATTGCTCTATAAATTATAAGATAAAAGGAGGATATGCAGCAGCAAGCTCTTCAACATTTGTTTCATAAACTAATAGTGAGGAAATGAAGAATGATGAAAACAGAAGGCCTGGACAGCAGCGGTGTTATCCTGCTCCTCGGGCCAAGGAATGCAGACCTGATGTGCGATGCGATTCATGCTGCCTCGGTGCTTTTCATGCTCTGGTAGAGCCACTGAGTTGCACAGCAATGCTCTGAAAGCATGTGTGACCTCGCAGATAAAGAAGCACTTTCAGAATAAAATTGTGATGAAGAGACATGGAATATAAAACATTATTCTCCTGAGCAGGACTAGAAGGATGAACTGATCCATGGATTGTGGAGTCAGTAAAACTGGGTTGGGTACAGCTGTAATTACACTCTGACCATGATGAACTTGTGACTCAGTTTCTCCACTTCGAAGGAAAATAACACCTTCCCACTCTATAAGGATTTTGTAGGACGGTACCTCTTTATTGATGACATTTCTTAAAAACCTTCAGAAAATAATAAATTTTATTACTAATTATAAGGTATGGATATGCTTTGCCATCAGTTTAATGAACACTTTTGAACAGTTTTGCTTAGTAACATAAAGAGCTAACAAATAAGCTAAATAAAGACTAAATAAATTGATTTTTTTCCACCTTGCACAATTAAGTTCAGAAAATTCGGGAGAACTTTGACAGTTCTGCCATTGACAAAAGGCAGTATTTAAGGCAATGGTTTTTAAAAAACCTAACAAACCTAAAGCTAAAAAAATAAATAAAAACATCAGAGCACAAACTCCCAATGCTACAATGCAACCAACGTATTCAACCTGCAGTTATATGAGAGGAATTCAAAGTAGAAAAGTGGCATTGCTTCCTGGTATGGCACTGACAAGACCACAAAGAAAATGCAAGGCTAGTTCTGTTGCGTATATTTTCAAAGGAATTTTGAAACTTTAATGTGTTTGGAAAGGAGCTTTAATAGTTCTGAGTTATGGATAATGCCAGAGAAGCCCTCCCTGCAGCCTTTATCCAAAAGAAAATGAAAAATTGACATGATCATATAACACAGTACCTATGAGCAGAAGAAATTTCTGACAGAAACTTTAATTCAGAAAAAAAGAAGGTAAGACAGAAAAAAAAAAAGCTATTATAGCCACCAATTTGCCCATAAAATGTATAGAATATAAAATGTACTTTTTTGTATGGGGTCATGTTTCTAGAGGTGAAACACTGACTTCAGTTGACAGAAAGAATCAGAATTTCATCAGAACAAAAACAGAGCAATGAGATTAACTTTCAATCACATTATTAATGAGAGTTGTAAGAGCTGACATTTGCTCATGGTACATGCCTTTGTTACTTATTACTAGCTTTGCCACAGTGTTAAAAGATGTTATAACAAAAAGTGTAAAGGAAATAATGGCTTGCAACTTTTTAACTAAGCTGCTCAGCAAGAGAAATTGAGGAAAGACGAATAAACATGTTGTGCTTTTCAAGAAAGAAATGGAGCTTGAATAACAGCTTTCAATAATGTAAAAGTTGCATACTGCACTGAACACAGTCAGAAAGAAAGAACATACATAGTCAAGAAAGTTGCTGGGTCAGTTGCCAGTTGACTAACATTTTCTTTTTGGGATGAGAGCTAACAAAAAACTAACGTGCAGGCCAGCTCAGCCTTCTTTACAGGCATAAGGGCACAACCCTTCTGGCTGAATTTGGCATCACTGAGAACCAGTGATGCAGTGAAACAGGATTAAATAAAAGCTCAAAATGTGCACATCTTCAATTTACAGAAAGTAGGAGACCCCTCACCAGTTGGGCTCAACTACTTTCTACTGCAAAGTCAGGCCCTGCATGGGTTTGGATCGGGTTTTGTGATGCAAGATCATACAGTCTAATCTTAATAAAAATGTCTAAGTGAAGCTAAACAGTTATTTGCTTTGCATTTGCATCACGCCAACAAGACTCTGTGCAAACAGCACTAGAGAAGAGCTAAAGCTTGCGTTTGTTAAAAACTGGTCAGGGAGAATTTGGCTTGAATGTCAGCGGCTGAAAATTATCTGTGTTTTAACTGTTCTGGTTGCAAATGAAGTTATCTTACTTCTATTCCTATGGCTCTGTAACTAACAGAAAAATCCTTAGACTTTTTCCCATGTGGTCTCCTGGCAAAAAGATGGGGCGACCTGCAAATATGTAATTAAACAAATGCCATACAGCAGGACTCACTAACCATTTATCGAAGCTCTGCTTTAGTATCGAAACCAGAAGGCAAAAGGACATTTGTGTAGAGATTCACTATTTTATCTTTCTAGACATCCTATACAAAGGAAAATGTAACTTCTGTGCATTACTCTGGTAAGACCACATTGGTTTAAATCAGTAGGACTTAGGAAGTCCGAATGAAGTTGGGACTATATGAAGTCATGTCTGACAGAGTTTTCCCTAGCTGACTATCCTGCATGAAAAAGTGATGAAGAATCAACAACAGAGTTCACACTGAAAGGTCAAAAATGATGACCGAATAAGCACTACAGCTCACAAACATACTGCTTTCAATTGGTCTGGTATTATGCCTTGCCTTCGGTTTTACGAGCTTTCATTATTGCTCTACAACTGCCACAATGAGAATGTCAAATCTCCAAGCATCCCAGCTCTTGTAATCCTGCCAACAACAATACTGCTTAACTCCAGATAAATCAATATCTAATTGCCACAAATATATGTTTGTTATTATCACCACTGGCAGTTTGCAGTCCTATCTCCACCTATGTAACAGACAGCAAAAAACAGAGCCATGAGAAACCGTGGAGCTGACTCAGCTGTTCTAGGAACTGAACACAGAAATTTCCAAATCACTGTACATCCCGCCTGCTGGGTTCCTGCTGAGATGATGAAGGGAGTGAAAATGTTAGAAAATTCTGTGTTTCATCTCATCCATTACTAGCAAGCCAAAACCACTCTGAGTTTTGAAACTATGCGTAACTTGAGGAATTTCTTTTTAAAGTCCCCTAAAAATATTCCAGTGGCAGCTCACATGAGCTGGAGCTTCACAGTGCCTTCTTCCCCCTCATGGAGCTTAGGGACCCAAAGGAGTGTGGTCTACGGAGCCTCACAGCCCTGCAAACACCACTGGATACCAGGAATCTTGTCCACAGAGGATGAGGGGTCACACTTAGCCATGACCACAAAGGCACTGTCACAGTCTTTGGATGCCCTCTGGAAATTTCACTCAGTAGAGCATTACAGAGTAAGTCTTGGTTGCTGCTTCAGTGTTTCAGAAGACAAGATGGGGAAAGCTGACACAGCCTGGGAGGTGGCAGAGGAGGTGCACTCCAGAGCAGTTCAATGACATGATGAGAGTGCAGAGCACAGGACGTGCTGCACTCTGGTAACCTCCAGATAGCCAGTCTCAAGAATGTTAAAAGAGATAAAAGTTTAAAAATATGTGCAGCAGAGATCACACCGTAGTACACTTGGAGACAACAGCTACTGAATTTAGCAAAAAAGCAGCAGCAAACAACTGGTATAGCTGATCTCCATACTATTAAAACTCACAGAACACATTACTGGTAAAAGACGCAAGAACGATATTTCCCTGATACAGCATTTTTGCTATGATGTGAAAGAAGCTGCCACTTCTGCAGCATCACCAGAATTACCATTTTCAGCACTGCTAAGTGTTTGCTTTAAAACAAGCTTCTCTGGTCTCACTTTTGGTTTGTCTTTCAAGAAAGTTCTGTGCAGGTCACTATGAGCAAACTAACACACACTGCAGTTAGTACTCTACAGGGACTGGCAGTCAGTTTCTTTAAACTAAAACTGTAGTTTATAAATTGAATTGCTAAATACTATGTTGCTTTATTTTCTGGTCTGTCATTACTCCTATTTCCTTCTGCTGCTTTCCTGTTGTGTTAGCATCCAATACAGTACACATTAAAAGCACATAACCCCTATTAAAAGCAAGCATGCCAGATAATTAAGAAATGTTGCAGATGTGGCTAGGAGCCATACAGATTTGGAATCAAGAAACACATTGGGTCAAAAATCAGAGGTGAAACGTCTTGAGAAAAATGACCAGGATAAATGGCAGTGGATTGGCTGCAGTATAGTTAAAAGCCTAGATTCCTAAATGAGACTCCCACAATGCAGCACAATCACAAGAGCACAGAGAGAGAGGAAACAGACGCCTTAGGTAAAAGGCCATTTCCTGGCCACTGCCATCAGCAACTTGGCCACATTTATGGGATGTTTCATGGCTGAATGGTTGACCCAGTGGTGGCACCAACTCTGTCTCAGGGAGGCCAGGATTGCACCTCATCACAATACTTGCTTATCTGGTCATCATTTTTTACTTCGGAAAGAAATGAGACATGCTGAGAAAAGTAGCATTACGAAGTGATGACTGTTTCTTTTCCAGCATCAGCATTTTATTAGAGGGGTTTGTCTGCCAGCTTATTTTTACAGGAGCTCAAGATCCTGTCTATTTGAGAGCCTGTGCTCTGTTTCAGTTTTTGATGACAAAATGCCAAAGTCAAACATGTAATGCCTAACATTCCAGAAATCTCCAGCACAATAGCCATTTTAAATTATGTCTTCTCCTACTCTGCAAAGCATGCAGAGAAGCAAAAGTGCTCAAATCACCCTTCTTCATTTTTGTTTAAGCAAAACTACCACCTCAACATGGGAAAGCAAACAAGCAAACTAGTCCAACTCTTCAATGCTAAATTTTGTAAAGCTATTAAGACATGTAACAGTTCACATATCTTTGAATTAAATTAGCACGTACTGTCTGTAGAGACTTAGAATCATAGAGTCACAGAACGGTTTAAGCTGGAAAGGACTTTAAAGCCCACCCATTTCCAATCCCCTACCATGGGTAGGGCTGCCATCCACCAGATCCTCCTGCTCAGGGCCCCATCCTACCTGACCTTGAGTACCTCCAGGGATGGGGCATCCGCAGCCTGTGCCAGTGCCTCACCACCCTCTAAGGAAAGAATTTCTTCCTAATGTCTAACCTAACTCTACTCTCTTTTAGTTTGAAGACATCCCCTCTTGTCCTATCACTATCAGATCTCCACACAAGTAATGGAAGGCCACAATAAAGGCTCTCCAGAGCCTTCTCTTCTCCAGACTGAACAAGCCCAGCTTTGTTAGTCCTTCTTCATAGGAGAGGTTTACCAGCCTCATCTTTGTGGCCCTCCTCTGGATCCACTCCAACATCTTCACATCTCTGTTGCACTGGGGGTCCCAGACCCAGATGCAGTCTTCAGACAGGGGACAGGGTCTCACAAGGGCAAAGGGGAAGAACAATCACATCCTTCTTCCTGATGCCACCCCACTTTTGATGCAGCCCAGGATACTTATTGTTGGCCTACCAGACTGCAAGCATATACTGCTGGCTCATGTCCAGCTTTTTTGTCCACCAGGAACCCCAGGTCCTTCTCTACTTTGCACCTGGCCCTGTTGAATCTCATTAGGTTCACATGGGCCCACTTCTCAATCCTGTTCAGGCCTCTCTGGATGTGTCAATTGCAAACTTGTTGGGGGGTGCACTCCATTCCACTGCCTAGATAATTGATAAGGATGTTGAAGAGCACTGGTCCCAAGACGGACCCCTGTGGTGGGGTCCAGAAATTAAACACATAATCTACACAGGTAAGGATTTGTTTCCTATATTGTGTAGCAGCTTATTTGTAAGACACTGAACTGTGTTTCCCCCAAAAAAGCTGTTTAAAATAGCCATAAAAAGAGAATGTATCAAATAGGAATTGAGAAATAGCTACAAAATCTCTTCTGAATGAGAACAAAACAAAGCCAAAAACGTTGAAATAAAATGTATTTATTCTTCACTGTCAGGGATGGTCCCCATTTGGGGACTAACTACTTTTTATGGTGCAGGGTGGCAGGGTGCTGTACACAGGCATTGCAAAGCTTGAAGAAGGCAGCAAAATCTATTCAAAAGCTATGACAATAAAAAAATCTATGGTCAAAGGAAAATGAGTTTATGCAATAATGTTACAGGAACAAAGGATACATACTCTTATGGTCAGTTCAGTGAGGTAGCAATTAGCATACCAGCTGCCCAGTCATTTGTGAGTGCTGTGCAGATGATACAGATCTGAGTTTTAAGCAATTTGAAAGAGGGTGTGTAATTGACTTTGAGGAGATCCTAATAAAAATGGAAAGAATTAAGTGGGAGTTTGAAACTGTTGATGTGACCTAGGGACTTTCAGCACACATCTCCCATAGCTGTCCATTCAAACGTCATATGAAACGCTATGATTCACAGCAGAGCAATGCAAATGCTTCTGAATCTGAATCTTGGTGCAGTGCACCAGGACCTACCACATGTTACTTGAGAAGGTAATTATCCAATGACCCCACAGCACTATATTCCACAAAAACTTTGCGCATCAAGAAACTCATCTGAAGAGCAACACATTTGCTGCATGTCTTTCTAATGACTTTGTTATATTGCCACTAAAAAGAAGTTTCAACAAGCCACCTCATTCTCTCAAAGCAATATATTAACATTTTTAAGCTTATCAAAAATGCTGTTAAATCAGAATTCTGATTTTATGTTTAGATGCAACTAGAAGAAGGAAAAGAAAAAAGATGCAAGTGGGGTCAGCAATCAGAAACTGCTGGGAACTTCAGGAATACAAAAATCCAAGTCTGCTTGGACTGAGGGCTATCTGGATGATTAAAATAAATGAAAAGTTTCCAGTGAATGCAATAGTTTTCAATCAAATTACAGTTTTTCCTTAAGAAGAAAAAGGAAAAGAAAGGGAGAAGGAGATTCAAGAATGGAAGAAATTAAGAAAGAAAAAAGAGCAAAGAAACAGAAGCCATTCCTGTTTTGTTTGATATTTCAGTATATTGCCATTCACCTCTATCATCCCTCTTGCTCATGAGATTGCATTTCTTTCATTCCCATGTATTTAAAATTCTCCTTCATCACAGTTTTTACCCAGACAGGACAGAATTGATTCAGTTTTCATGCTTGTTTGTTTCCAAAATTTCCAGCTTATCCACTTCATCATTTGAAAGATATTCCACTTTGCAGACTTCTAAAAACTTACAAATGCTACCTAATATGAATGCCTGAAGGCTTAGTGAGATATTATTACTTACACCATCATATTTGCACCTTTAGCAAATAACCACAATGACAAGCAAGAGGGAGGTAAGTTCTGATACATAAACAGTTGTAAGCATATATGCGAGTGTGTACGAGTTGTACGAGTTGCAGTTGCACTGCTTTCCAAAGATCTACGGAGAGTAATTTTTTCAGGAAGGCACACAATATGGAGAAAACACTGTAATGAATTTTACTTAATTACTTCTATTTCATGGGGACAGCCTGACACGTTCAATTATTGCATTTTGGTGTGGAACTCAAAGCAGACATGGGCTACCAACCAGTACGCTATAAAAAGCTCACTGCTGTAGTATGATTGAGCTAGGAATCATAAGCAGCATATATGAGTGTGAATCACTCAACAGAAAATACCCAGCTAAATGAAGAGCTATCCTAAGGAAATAAATGATAGGGATTTTTCATCAAACAGTTTTAAAATATTTTACAATACGTCTGTTTTCCCCTCTGTCCCTTCACAACAGGAACACATTATGATGATTATATCCGAGACGTGTTATTCAAGTTCTAATTCGTTGGTGATAACATATACAATCCTCCCTAAATTATGACCAAGAAAAACAGCCTTGCGTACATAACAATGCAAGGCATTACTTGACACAGCTGGAAGACTCCCAAAGCTTCTACCTCCGCAGTCCCTTCAGATCCTTTACAGCAACATATCCAGACATACAGTATCTGGTTTGCTTGTATAAAGATTCTGTAAAGCTTTACAAAGCTATTTACACTCCTTTTCTTGTTGATTTTAAATGCTTTAATCTTGAAGTTTCAACAATTACTAAAATCTTCTTCGCTGGGCTTAAAAATGACACAAACTTCTTGTGAATTTATATATATATTTTTTTTCTCTGAGAAAAAATTTTGAATCGAATTTGAAATAATCCATTATTAGAGGTTTAAGAAGCTTCCTATTTTCACTTGGGTTCTTCTTGGTTGTTGCAAAGATTGCTGGGCATACTAAGATGCTTAATACAAGTCTCAGGGTACATAAAAGCACCTGGGAGCATCTACATTTAAAATAGTCTGGGACAAGGTTACACAGATATTAAAATAGATATGATCCATGTTTAAAATACTGCTCACTATATGTAATTCATGAAAGCTTAAACACCCTAGGATTAGTTCTGTGGGATTAGTTCTGTTATGCTAACACCATAAAGCCACGGAATGGCACTACTTTGTAGCGTAACGCTATGCTGCAAGTGTAGTGTAGCACTGCAAAGTCCTGTATTGGTTCACTCCACAGTTTCACTGGACAGAAAAGTAGTTTCATGCTTGAAACTCAACAAAGAGGTTACAAGCCCCTTCAGACAGATGGCTCCAGGTGTGTGCAAGCAACTCAGGAGCAGAGTTCTACCCAAAGGTTTTTACACGTCTGTTTGCAGTGAAAACTCACTGACTGATGTACAGAATATGATTTTGCATGAAAACAAGATTAATGCTGAAGTCACAGCAAATAGTGATTTTCAGATTTCCTCTACAGCTGTTGCTTTATAAATTGTGAGTACATGGTCTATTTACAATTAACTGTGTCTACATCAGCATCTGTCTATGGTCCGTCTACTCCCAATATGACATGAAGGACATAAGGACATCAACACTTCAATACAGCCTTATCTGAGTGACACAGAGGTGCTAAACACAGCCCACTGCAGTTTACTGTCAAAAGAATTCCTGCCTTATAAGCCAGGTCTATAACAGTTACCAAACAACCAAGTCTAATGTTTTTTTTTTACACTACTTTATGAATTACAAATCATGTGCCTTCAATGGGGGTAATGAATGCAGAGATTACTGCCACCAACTCAACCCACCAAGGAACCGAAGGTGCAATTAGACAAAGCTCAGAAAAGACAAGAGACACTGCAGCATGCAGCAGCCAGGAGCACAACTGGTGGGCTGCACTCGACTAGGCCATCTTCTACTGCAAATAATGTTTTATTCTTCCCAGAAATCTGACAAGAGTAAACCTGAATGCAAACAAGGAACATTACTTGTCTCTGACATATTTTAGAATAAGAAGAAAATGTCCTTGATAATAATCATGTGGTGATAACTCACCTCATTATTAGCAGGGCATTGTCATTTCAAGATTTCCCATTTCCTTAGGATATCGAAGTAGATAAATACAAGAAGTCCATTTGTGCAGCCCAGCAGTGGCTAATGCTCACTACGGAAGGCAGAAGTAATCCCTCTTTTGCTGCTGTCTACACACTGCTGCAGTAATTGGCTAAAAGGCTCCTGGCTACTCTTCCTGTGGAAAAGGAACCGTTCCTCTCATAACTGCAGGGTAGAAGCAGCTGATGTGGAGAACAATACCCATTTCTCTTTCGTTCTTTTTTTTTTTTTTTTTTTTTTTTTTGTGCCCAAAATAAAATGTGTATTAAATAACGTACAGGAAGGAACACCTTAGAGGCAGAAAGTCATCTCTAAAGGAGGCACCGAACAAGCACTAAATGACTCTCTCCGTTGCTGCCTGCAGGCAATAAAGATTTTGCTCAGGAACAACTGAGTGTAGAAGCCTTCTCCTAACATAGGCACAGCCAAAACACTGGGTTGGGGAAAGCAAAGTGATGAATCAGTTGCTTCAAATACAGATGAATCCTACCAACTAAACACTAAAGAAAGACTCTCCTACAGAAAAAGGAAATAAATAGTGAGTACACATTGTAACCACATTTCTCCTTTCATCAGTAACATATTATCATAATCTAATTTTTGATTGCTCCCAATCCCTTTTTTTCTACCCCAACTTCAGGCATAAGTTTGGTTTATGAGATCCAAGAAGAACTACAAATTTTCTACTCCTTCAATGTGATGGCCAACCATGAGTTCTGCCATTGTATGGCCCTCATTACTGTGATATATAAGAACAAACATATTTATGCTCTGATCTAGCAGATAAAAGGTGCTAATAGATTAGTCTCTAGTACATTCACTGTCCCTGGAATGCGTCTGCAACCTTCTAAAGAAGATTTTAGTTCTCACTTCTACTGGAAATGAAGGTATTTGTTATTCAGTTGTCAACTCAGTGTCCCTCTAACTCTCCTTACACTTTGCAGAAACACTCCTATACTTAATTTCAAATCAAAAGAAACTTTCCTGACACCAGTAGTTCTACAATATTGGAGCCTTTAGAGTTACACAAAAGTACAAGAGCCTGCAACGTGCTATTTTTTAGGTAATACCAGGAAAAAAATCAGTCAAGGCATATTAGTAGTCGACCTTGTCCCTCCAGCATATCCTCAAATACTTTTGAAGGCAATGAAAATATGGCTGAACAAGAAATCCATGAAGGCACAGACAGAACATATGCCTTACCTTTGTTCTCAGCTAATAAGCCTCAGCTTTAAGTTACAGCTAAAGCAACACAACACTGATGCTATTCATCAATTCAATGGCAATAACTGAGCACAAAAGTAGTTATGTATTTTGAGTATTTATGCAAAATTTCATTTTGTCTTGTATCTCCAAGGACATTAAATGAATTACCATTTATGAATGATAATGTAATAACAAAAATGAATTTTCTTCCAAAAATGTCTTCTAAATGTCATTACTGTACAGAAATACTCAGTTCTTACAAACCATTTTCCCTTCACATACTTCCACTATCAGCTAGCTCAAATGAAACTCACATCCTCTACGAAGCACAGAACAAGCTGCAAATCAATTATTGCTATTGATTTGCCACTACCAGACACCTCTTAAATAAATGTAATCAGTCCTTTTGACAGAGATCATCATGTTGCCAATGTTCAATGGAAGGAGCTGAAATCAATGGAAGGAGCAAAAACGACACAGGGAGAAAATACAAAAAAAGAGGTCTGCAAAGCACACCACTCTGAAGCTTCTTTTGCCTTTGGTTCCATTTGCTGTCCCTTCAACCCCTCCCACAAATCCACCTTGAAAACCCACCCTTATCCCCACAGCACCCATTCTTGAGGAAGGAAAAGCCTCAGCTGCACTACATCTGGAGCACCCAGGATGGGCTCTCGCTTGGGTTGCCTCCTCCACTCACTGATTTTTGGGAGAGCTACTCCTCTTTCAAACTTCAATAAAACTGGCCAAGGGACATTGCTGGGGAGGACTGCAGACCATGAGACACATCATTAAATAAATTTGTTTCTCTCAGAAAATGATGAGCCTAAAAGCCAGCACACCTGATGAGGGTGTGTGCTGCTGACATCTCAGTGTGAAATAGAGAAGGGGCTGAGGGAGGGAAAATAAAAATGGAGGAGGTCGATGCTGACAGAGAAAGCAGCTGAGGATGCTTTAGTGTTGTTCCAGGAGCTGGTCACATCGTCAGGGGCTGTGAGAACAGGAAAACCCAAACTAGTTACTGTGCTAGTAAATTAAGATTCTAAGCACATTACCAAGGAAATCCTGGATCTACTGAAGTCAAGAGGCACTATGCCATTAATGTCAATGCATTTACAATTTCACCCTCATCTGCATCAGATCTCAGTATGTGAGTTGTATTACAGTCTGGATTATAGGCTTTTATTGAGTGTATTGGCTTTCCTCTAGTTTTTAAAGTCTGATTTAAATATAGCAAATAAATTGTGATTCTTATTAAGTTTCCATGAATTTCAGTTTATGATGTAGTATTTTGGCATAGCAAAGAGGACTTTGTCTCTAATTAGGTGTGCAGCAGTCTCATTCACTTAAATGGGATCTATTCAAGTGTTTCTAGAGGGACACATGAAACAAATGGTTATGCTTGTACCTGAATAAATTTTTCTGCTGTCAGTAGAAGAGCTTCTGCAGTGACTCCATGGGAAAAGCAAAGATGGAAGGATTACATTCACAACTAATCTAAGGCTGAAGGTACACACTGATGGCTCAGCTGATCTAACAGCTCAGCACAGCTGGAAGGGACGGAAGTTCTTGGTTCTTCTGTCATCATTCCAACCATGTTTAGCCACCTCCCCTTCTAGGCATAAAGTGAAACAATTCACTTTCTCCTCTCACTCCCCAGTGCCAAGGTTAATTTCCCTCTATTTTAGTGAGCTTTTAACCAGTGAATGAGAAAAGATGAAAGGAAGGGTAGGGGGTTTGTAAATCTGCATAGACATAATGAGCATCACAAATTAGCCTTGCTGAATCAACAATTAATGGAAACAGCTGACATACCTATTGTTCCAAGTGACAAAAGAAGAACTCAGTGGAGCTGAATACCTTAACCCCCAAGTGACACACATATGCTTTGGTGAAGCCTGCGCTTTTCTCCTGTAGCAGCTGCATTTTCACTCTCATTTGCCTTTAAGAAAATGAAATCCCGAGAACTCTAATTTCCTTAGCTAGATAACATTACCACTGGCATTCGTGGTGTTCCTCTGAGCACACCTCTACAAGGACCTCTGCTCCCTGCTCCCCACCAAGGGCTCTCAGCTCTGTGTAACCCATGTGGCTTTCCCAGACCAAGGCGTGATGGACACATGCAGGGGTGACAGATTCTATCAACAAAGCCAAAAGGATTCCAATATCTTATCCTTCACAGCACAAGTTAATGGCTGAGAAAGGAATATAATTATATGGCATGGACGCATAAAGTAGATGGAAAATTCACATAACATCACCTGTGAAACTGTTTCGTCAATGATTTTTCTCTATCAGCATTATCTACACACAGGTTTATAGGTTGAAGCTTTTCCAACAGCAAAAACAAATGCTCATGGAAAATATTATGTCTGAGTTCTAGGCCAAATCTGACCTTTAATTACATTTGTCTAGTTTTTACAGCTGAATCAAAAGGTTCTGTAAATTCCATCGATTGTGCTTCAAACCAGGGCTTACCAAAAGCAGGAGCCACCCTTGCAGAGGTGATCATGCAGTGATCCCTACACCAATGCACTTTGTAGGCACACTGAGGCTGTCCAAGGTGGCCTCTACACAACTATGACAGCTTTTCCATCACCAGCAATACATATCAATAATCCAAAGGAAACTCTTTGCTCAAGCTGGAAGACATCTTGCCCCAGAACTGCATTCCAGCTGCCCTGCCAGCAAGAGTCTTCTGCTGAGATTTACCCAAGTGAATGCAGATCTGCTGCTCCTGCACTAACATCTGCCTTTATTTTAACTAGGATGGCAGCTGGCCCTGGTCAGAGCCCAGAGCAGAAGCAGTACAGCTCATGATGCCTGCTGCTGTGCAGAGGGACTGTGCTGAGGCTTTCTGGGATGTTTGCACAGTTTCTGCTCCTGACTCACAGATAATCAATACAAGTGTAGGAACTTCCCTGACCTCTCACTTTTGAGACCAAGAAGACAAGGTATACTCCTTTCTCTTCTTCCCACACAGGGGCTGTAGCTACCACAAGGGCAAATATCCTTCAGGATACATTTTTCCCAGCCTTCAAGTCTACTGCTGTCATGAAGTACCAGGCAGCACCACTGCTCAGTCTGAACTTGAATGTTGTTCCTCAAGCGCTGCTCTGTTTCTATAGTTTAATGCCTTTTAAAAAGTCTTTAAATAAAATCAAAAGTATGGTCCAGAACCAACGCCGCTCTTTCCATGAGACTAATGAGCTCTGGGCCAGCATTATCTTAAATCCTGGTATGGAAGGTATTTTCTGTTTCAAACAGTTCCAGCATTCGATTAAAGGCTGATTAAACACTAACATTAAAGATGTTTGACATCTAAAAATATGCCATTGTAATTGTGTCAATTTACACCCTAAATTAATAACATTATCAAAATGAGCAAACTGTACCATAAAACTGTCAGCTGCTACTACTAACCAGCAGCTGTAATCTGACCTATTAATCAATTACCTAGATAAAGTTAAAGCAGACTCAAGTTTCAATTACATGTAAAGAAAGTTTCGTTTCAAAAAAATCAATTTATATGCAAGTTAGAGTTGCTCTGCAGGCATGAAAGAGTATAATATTTTGGATAATCGGCTTTAAGGAAAAAAAACAAATTACAAAAATATCTCCAAAAGAAAGTGTATTTAATTGCACATAAAGTAGTTTATGATTATTTCCTGTAATTAAAGCCATGATTTGCTGGGACTAAGCCTTTTTGCAGATGAGTAAGGTATTTTTGACTCACACAGTCCTCACTAAACCAGAAAAGCAGAGCACTTGCTGTATTTAAATGCACGGTCATAGACTCAGCTTTTTATATAGTATTTAAATCCAACCCAAATGTAATTACAGGCCTTTGAGTGAGATCCGAAAGGGATGTGACAAGGCTGACTGCTCAGCCTCTTCCCCACTGTGGTTCAGACCCTGGTCGGAGAGCCTGGCTTTATTCTGGGGCTCCTCGGCTGTCGAGTCCCTATGGTGAAAAGGACATGGCAGCAGGAAGGGAGAGGACGCATGGTGGCCCTGAAGATGACAGTCCCACAGTCACACCACTTCTGGCTCCTCTCTTCTCCTTCACTCCCTTGAAGCCTCAGAAAAGTCCACAAACTGATGGCTTTCACTTCTGAATATTTCATAAATGGGTTATAGGCCTCACATCTTCCTCCTGGGATTCTGTAAAGGTAAGCTGGCTTCTTCAGTTTGCTTAAAGAGGATGCTGTGGGGCATCTGAACAGAAGGACTCAGAGGAAATGGATCAGATGTATTTTTAGACGGTCCTGAATAATCTAAAATGCTGCAGGCAAGTTTAGAGTGTTTACACAAGGATCTCAGGGGCCATAAGGCAATATGGTTGAGAATTTGACTAATCTGGAGGCAGAATCTCCTTGCATTCTACCTGCCGACAACTTCAATAGTTAAGTGCTGGACAGATTTTGGGCTTTTTTTCCATAAGAAGATTTACTTCTTAGAATTAAGTTGAACTCTTCAAATTTGACTTCCACTTAAAATTTAATTTCTGAAGAACCATTTGAATAAGAATCTTCTACCTTTCTCCTCTAATTATGACAGCATGCTGGTACTCCATTTCCACATACTTCATGACCGGCTAGAGCACATTTAAGCCAATCTCATGATCTTCTGGTGATCAAGAGCCCTAAAATAGGAGGAAGCAATCTAGCTGTGTTCTCTGCCCAGCATCCTCCCATACTCCAGATCACTATCCCAGGGGGATGCAGCACACTCAACTGCCACACAGACAGATCAGCCCTCTCAAACTGCAAAAGATGAGTGAATTTAAAATTTAAATACTAGGGCCAGAAGAGCACATCGTGAGCACTGTATCTGTGAGAAACAGAGATCAGCTCCCAAATGCTTCCAAACACCTTCATAACAAGTGAGAGCACCTTCCCCCAGGTCTGCATCAGCACTTGAGCAGCCCTGGGAAATTGGGAAGTGAGATGCTTGATTCTCACTCATTCTCCCTTAGAAATAACGAAGAGAAAAGAGACACAAAATTTCCACTTTAAGAACTCAATACACCTCCAGATTAAGGTATGACAGGTGCTACAGAAGATGACCTTTAGGCTTGCTACCCAGGCTCTCTCTCCAACACCTTGGTGCTGTCCAATGCACCAAGCAGGAGGTATGGATGGCTCCCTTTGGGGATCACATTTAAATGAGGATCTAGTGGTCAATATCTGAGCTCTGGAAGAGCACTCTTAAGTAAGGAATAAAGAAATACTAACTTCTCTAACTATAACCAAGTCCCTAACTATATCAGAGTCAGAAAGCAACAGCCAAGCCTACCCCACAATACTGATGCTTCTGAGCATCAGCACTGCCCATGCCAGGATGAGATACAAACAAACAGATAGATAGGCCAGCAAATGCAGCATCACGTGCAGACACTTCCACCAGACACAAATTTCCCAAAGAAACATAAACATTAACTTCCCTCACAGAAGTCTGAGTGACAGAGTTTGCCTCTGACTCTCATCCAGCTGTATTAACTCATTCCCATTTTTACTTCTGCTGCCCATAATCCTCACTTTGGTGCCTGCAACCTTCCTCAGATGGAGACAGGTTCTGGAAAGGCTCTTGCTGGCTGCAGAGGAGAAGGAAATGGGGTCTTGACACTTGACCTGTCACTGTGGCACATCATTTTGCAAATCAGAAGTGACATCAGGAAAAGCAGATCACTGTTTCACAATCACTGCTTAGCACTATACCAAAGGCAGTCAACCAGACACCAGGGATGTTCAACTCATCTTCTGATTCACCTTTTATTTGCATCCTGCAGTCACTGCCTTTGTGTTTCAAATACAAGCAAATAACAAGAGCTTTACTCACATCACCCTGGATCACAGTAATACACAGAAATACACAGAAGTATGTCCAAGTCACTCTTTTTCTATGAAATCATTTGACTTCATATTTAGCCCTTGCAAACTGCAAACCTAGCAAGACCTCACAAGACATGGTACAATTTATTCTTACAAACACACAGAGGCATGAGAACAAAGACAAAATGCTCAGGGAGCTGCCTGAAGAGCTAACCAATGACCCACACTGTGCAGCCAATTGATGTTTTTTCCTGCTACTGGAAAAGGATTAAATTTAACTTGTTTTATCCATGGATTCTATTTGAAGACTCATGTTTTTCCTGAACTGAAAATTTCAGTTTTGTATTGCTGTTTACAGTGGCTACATCTCACAGGGAATGAATGCATTTATGGTATTTCCTACTGCAAAGAAAAGGAATTTCCCCTTGTGCAGTGAAGTATACCAGTCTAAGCTGCATCCTCTAATTTCTTTATTGGGAAGACTTTCCCATGAATAAAATCTGTAAAAAACAGTAAGTAAAAAACTTTTACAGTCCCCTCTCTATCTGATCTAACAATGACCACATTTCTTTCTTGTGGTAATTTTCTTTCCCAAGACTTGTTCCCCACAGAGCTGCTGCCCCAGCAATGCAGTGTGGCCAAGGGGCTGTCTGAGCCTTGTTCTCTCACTTGGGCACCAAAAGCCAAGCAAGACAGCCTATCCCTGCCCACTGCTCCTCTCTTGCTTCCAGAGCAACTGTTCAGGATGACCGAACCACAAACAGCTGCTCACAAGGCATCATCATTCTCAGGATAGGAGAAGAAAAAGCTGTTTTATCCTGGGCATCTTTCCATTCCTGCCCTCTAAGCCTATTTTTGTCTAAAACACTCATCAGTCTTTACCACTAGATTTGCTAGATGTTTCTGTATTTTAACTCACACTTCTATATGAAGCTTTACATTTTATGTCGTGGGAGAGGAATTTTGATGTAAACCATGGTCACCACTTAGGCTGTGCAGATACAGGTTGCAGCCACTGCTGCAGGAACAAGCATGCTCACAAAGTCTTGCAAAACATAAAAAGAGTATGCTTCTTTCTCTGCATTTTTCTCAAAATGTAAAATGCCTCTGTCTTTTGAAAGTCATAAGTATTAAGTCTTCCTTCTTCCTATCAATCTAAAATGCTGGCCAGACAGATGCTGCCTGTCCCAGAGGAGAGATTGGAGCTTTAGTGTTGCTGAAAAAACAATGCTGGAAATAAGAATCTGCATGCATGTATGAGCCACGCTCTTAAATGGTGACATTCAAAAGAGGTTGGGCAAAATTTCTAAGACCTGCCATAGGAATGGATTCTTTCTATTTTTACAAACTAACAAATTATATTCTTTCCCCATCACATCTTACTGCACATCCTTCATGAATCTCACCAAAGCCATACATCAGAATTTCTTCTGGAGTAAAACTTCAGAGTTAGAAAGCATCAGTTGAAGAGTGTCACAAAGGGAAGAAAAATACACCAAGAGTGTAACAGCAGACTCTGTTTTCAAGTTGGAATTTGAAGAAACCACGTGAGAATCACACTGAGAACCAACTTTGCATGTAGCTTGTTATGTGCAAGTACCAAGGAACAATTCAAACACAGCTGAAAACCATCCACTTCTGGATGTAATTACATGCTCAAAAAAGAGCCAGAATTATAATCCAGCTAAACTATATACCAGACGAATGTCAATTTGACATATTTTCATCTTTTTTTCAGGTTTAACACAGTGCTCTTGAACACTAAAAGCTAAAACCTCTGCTTAGGCCCTGCAGGCCACAAAATCTCCAGGAAAGGAAACCAGCAAGATCCTTGGCCACAAAACCTCAAAAGCTGCTCAGACTCACTCCTCTTCCTTGTTCCCCAGGTTCAAAATTCAGATATCCTAGGCAAATTTATTCATGAGTAAACAGGCCATGAACACACATTTATTCTTTCTGTTCTTTGGTTAGAATCTTTTCTAAGAATTTTCAGTCTAGACCACTTATCCACCAACTGTAGAGCAAGATTCACTTCACAAATAAGTTTATAAAGAGTCACAACCAAATTCTTTTCACAGTTAGTATGGATTTTGAGGAACTTATGTGACCAAAACAACATACAAGGGCAATGTGCTGAAAATCAGTAGAGACAACAAGAAGACAAGGTCTTACACCTTCTTCCTCCAACATACATATAGCTTGAGTGGATGTGGTTAACAATCTTAAAGATCAGTCAGAGTATTTAAATAAATCTACTACTAAATAAGTTTTCTATTCTGTACATGTGCTTTCTTAGGGTAGAAACAGAAGTCAGACATAGACTCTTACTAGCATTAAAATTTACATTAAGTAATGCTAACTAATTATACACTGAAATTTTAATTACTTATCCAAATACAATCCCCTCTCTAAATCAATATCAAGAGACTGCTGCCTTCAGAAGATGTCAACAAAGCAGAAGCAGTTTATGACCACTGGGTTAAATATTACTGCTGTGAATTTATAGTTATGTTTTCTTCTGGAAAACAAAAACAAAAACTAAACAAACAAGAGATGAGGAATTGACTAAATGTACAACACATGCCATCAAGAGGATAAATAAGCTGAAATAAAAAAGAATCTTTTCTCTAACACTTCTGTCTAATGATTTCATCCATCACTTGCACTATCACAGGATACATTCTTGGTCAATAGTATTTCTTCAAAGGCAACAGGATCTGCACATGGTAAAGTACAAACGTAACAGTGGGGCCAACTTTAACTCCTGCTCTTCAGCTGCTCTGACCTGCTTAGCCTTCTGACATTTACGACTCCCACACTCAAGCTCAATTTAGCAGGCCAAAGTCAGAGCTCATCTGTAAGACGATACAAGCTGCATGTCACAAAGTAGGTGAGAGTTTAACCTGGTGCGATGCAAGTATGGATGGGGCTGGAAGATTTTCAGCAATACGCTCCCAGCTTCCCTCCCCTCTGACTTTCATACTTGAAGCAAGCTGGCTGAATGCAAACAGGCTTTCATCTGTTGTACAGAGCAACTACTGGAAGAAAGGGAAGAAGAGCCTGTCAAAGTCACAGAAGCAGATGGTCAAATTGTCCTCAGGAAACAGTTCAAACATTTGCAAGCTCTAAGTGGAATCACTGACAAGAGACCACAGTCTTCTGGGGAGAAGGAAAGCTACTTGAAGCAGTATACTTGGGGTGCAGCTCGGAGAAGACCAGCCTAGTGAGACTTAGAGAGCTGGAGATGTTCTGGGCTCAGTGCATCACAGGACTCAAATAGCAAAATCTTTCCTCCCCAAACTCTGTATTCCTTCTGAAGTTGTGCTGTACTCCATCCTAGTCACTTAGGGATTACTGTAGCCCACAGACCATTTCAGGATAAGTAGGACCAGACCAAAAGTCCACCTGCTCCTGTAGCCTGTTTCCACCACCACCTTGAAATAGATGCCCAGAAAAAAGGTTAAGAACAGGGGAAAGCAAATGGCGGTGCTGCCCAAAAACTCTCCCAGTCTCCAGAACTTTGTAGCTCTGTAATTTGCCTCTCCTCTCTATCATATCCCACCCAGTCATCTCACTGGAGATGGAGTCATTCCCAAATTTGGATGATCAGAGTTTTCCAAACCTCGTTCAGTTCTGTTAAGCCTCTTTGTTCTCAGACATGACTGAACATCACAAATGCCCCCAGACTCTGTCTTGCTCTCTCTTCTCTTTTTCTAATAACTACCAATTTCATCTGCTTTTTTGATTGTTAATGAACACTGCTGACAATTTCATGGATCAAAAATAACCTATAGATCTTATTCTTGTGTGGTAATACCCAGCTCAGTGCTTTATAAATGAAGTTAAGACTGTTCTTCCTTAAAACATTTCACAGTTATTAAAATTGAACCTCACCTACCACTACAACACCAAAGCTGAAGATCATTCTGCAATTCTTCACAGTTGGACTTCAGCCATTACCAATTGCCATCTACTTGTCAATCCCAGGAGATGTTATGTTGCTCACCTTATCCAAGCACAAGAAAAAAATATTACAAATTTTTCCTTTCAAAATACCAAAATGTTTTGAAAAGTCCTCTACAGACTAGGATATGATAGCCTAAAAATGTTATTCGTAGGAGCTTGTAGGTCATTATATCCACCATCCCTAAGTAACTCAGTAAAACAAACAAAAAAAATCACCTGCAGCTATAGGGACCTATTTGTGTTAACTTATAGATCCTACATCCTGGAGACAATATTTTCTTGATTATTCAAAGAGAATACATTTAGATCATTAACATTAGTATGTTGTAGCTTGGCATCTTTCATTTATTCAGCTAGTTTCAAGTCTAGACAAAACGTTAAGTGCCCAGATTTCAATCCCCCTATTTTGGGCAAAACAATTCCAAGTGAAAGAACTTACATCAGGTAACAAGAAAGAGTTTAACTGTGGAACTGTGACTTAACAAATCAGTAGTTGTTAAAATGTCTTAGCAGTTTCAGACTCAAAAAAATCTCATCTTTTAAACAGCCTGAACAAACAATACAACAACAGCAGCAATTCTGATATTGTTGCAGCTGAATACAAAAAAAAGTATATTATTTCAAAAGCATCTACCTCACAGGCTTAGGAAACATATTTGTAATAATTACATTTACATGTATATGTATAATATTTAGGCAGATAATATATAGTTCGTAAGTAATTATATACATTATATTAAAGCTGTCATATAAGCATGCATACTTAGTACACTTTGAATAGTCACTTTATTTTAAGTGTTTCTAAAGGTCAAAAGTTTTATGTGTAATTATGTTTGTTATCTGGTATTTATGCAGCCCTTCTGCGAGTTATCTGCCTATTTTAACATAGTTATTCTTATCCGGATTATGTTGCAGCAAACAGAAGTGCAACCAGTCCCCAATCAACAAACATATCTAGCAGAAATCACCATGGCTATAAAGTAATTGTCTTCCATTGCAAGCAGCTGTTTACTAATAAACAACTACATGAGAAGACCTTGAAGGAAAAACTATAGAAGACAAAATGGTATTTAATTTAAAAAAAAAGAAAAAAGAAAAAGAAAAAAAGAAAAAGAAGACGTAACTAAAAGCCCTTCAGAACTGAAACCATAAGTCTTCCTGGCATCCTTCCCAGCTACTATTTGATTTTATGCCCTGTGTGACATTTTATACATCCTTGTACTTGAACTACCCAACCATATTTCGTTTCTTCCTTCTACTTGTTTTTGAACTGCTGCCACAATGGTGTTGCTATAGAAAGAAAACACTCCATTCCACAGTGGCTAACCCTTTCTACTTGTAAGCTAATGAATGCAGCTGCTCAAAACCTGCAATTTATCTAAAAGACCCCTGGTATATAAATATTTTTCATAAAACAAGAAAGAATTCTGTCTTGATTATGGAAGCAGTTTTGAATTTTGCACTGACTTCTGCAGTATTTGTATTGCCTTGTGGTTTGGTTTGACTTGACCCTAAGTTCTAAAAATTGTTATTACACTAATTAGCTAATGTCTGAACAGTATCCTCTATGCACTAAGCACTGGGGAAGCAAGAGGTTACATGGTCCTTTCCCTAGAGAGCTCAAACTTCAAAAAAAAAAAAAAAAAGGATGGCAATGAACTAACCCACTACAGACCAATTTTTAGAAGACAACGTAATTCAAACAATCGCTGATCTTTCCTAAACTGAGACACCTACACTATAGATTCCCACAGCTGAGCTTGTCACTCCAGGTTCCCATAAAAATTAGTAGGCATTTTAAAGATACGTCATCTAGACAAATCCTTGAGGGTGAGTGCTGAATTGTGGATTCCATTCCCTAAGTGGAGCCTCTGTTAATTAGGGAGATTGCTCGCGCTAACTAGCCATGCAGCTGCAAAGCGTTAGTCCACAAAAATACCATGGTACACACAGAGCTCACAGAGGAATGTGCCAGTCTGAGGACTCAGAGGCAGAAAATCTTAAGGGACAAACTTATTCAAGCAGCTTGTTTGGGGCTTAATGGGTGCATAAAGGAAAGTGAAAGAAGCAAGCAGAGAAACATGATGCAAAACAAAGGGAAAAGTGTAATGGAGTGACTAACAGTAAATGATCTTACACAATTAGTTCACTGGAAATAATACTTGGAAATGGAACTGAGAATTTCAGAGAAATGTCTGGTGCTACACCCTGTCCACAAAGAGAACACAAAAGAAATTCATTAGGAAATTATGCACATTTCACTAACTGTTCCCTGCAAAGGAAAAAAAAGAAAATATTCACAAAATACTATCCACATTAAATTGCCATCACCAGCTTAATTGTCAAACATCTGAACTTACTGTGTGCTGCCCTGGTACTCAGGAATCATTTGAATCCGGTAAATCCTGAGGAATTGTTTAGATAATTGCAAACTCCCCAACTTCTCACCATGTAAAAAATCAGTGTCATCCTTCCCCTTTTGATTGTCCCTCCTCAGCACAAGAACACAGCTGTCCAGAAGTTTCAAGTTTCATCTTCTTAAGCCCTTTCAGTTGTGATGGATCCCAAACTGCAGTCTATAAACAGCCTTAGGTACATCATTGGTTATGAACTGGTATATTTCCTAATTTCCATCATTAAAATACAAGGCAGTTCAGTGAACTTGGAAAATACAAAGAAATTATTCTCCACAGTGTAACATCTGGTACAAAGGAGGAAAAAAGCACTATTTTCAAGTGCAAGGCATGTAAGAACTGGAGGCAAAACCAAAACCCATTAATCTACCTCCACCCCCATGCTCAAAACAAAAACTAGAAAAAAAACCCTTTGGTGCTTCACATTAGCAAGACACATATCAGAGACATTTCCCATTTGTTTTGTTTGCTGTTTTTTAGCAAAAAATCAAAATAATCCTTTTTTTTCCCACTTTCAGCAGAAACACTGAAGGATATTTTCAGCATTGTTAGTTCCAGGGTTTTTATACTTTTCCCATCCCATTTTATTTGAGTTCCTATCAAGTATAACTATTCTGCCCCAGTAAACCAATATCTGAGTTTTTTAGTTATAGTTTAGTTATAACTAAAATTATCACAATCAAACTTACACAGTACACTTGAACTGAAGGAACTGAGTGGGGAGACAACTAGCTCTGTGCTCCCATAGCAAACCCTCTACTGGCACTAGTCACATCCCTGGCATGACCATGAGTGGCCCCCAGGCTTTCTAAGTTCCTGTTCAGTCCCCTGGAATCTGCTGGCACCCACAAACCACTGGAACACAGCCATGACCCCTCCCTCAGTGTTGTAAGGAAATGAGGTAGAGTTGGACATATTGGCCCTAAACCACCTGGCAATTTCCTTTCATGGAGAAATTCCTACCGTCTAGTCGGAGCTTATCTGCACTGTCGGAGGAATGAGTCAAAATCCCACCTGTGATGCTTCACTCATGCTGTGCTGTGGAGGTTGCTCACACTGTGCCCTTAATTCTCACTGTGAGAACACAGTGAGGTTGAGGGTTAGCAACTGGTCTGGATGAAGAGCTAATGCAAAACTGTCCTTCTCAGGGATGAGAGAATCTGCGTTTGAAGCTGGCAAAGAAGTCTCTTGTTTTATCCAAATGGGTCACCACAGCCCTGAACTTTCATTGTCAGCTCAGTTCTCACTGGATGAGATTTTGTTCTATTTGTCCTTTTATTTCTGCAGGGAAAGCCTCCATCCTATGTCTCATCAGTTGAATGAGTACTAGTTCACCTCACAAAGCATAAAATAATATCTGTAACAGATGCTACTGTTTCTAAATTTTTAAAAATGAATATAAATCTGGCTACCACTTTTAAGGAACATAAAAATGTTATTAAAATTGCTGTGTTATGGTTTCAAATTCTGTATGAGTCATATGAATCACTTTTGGATACCACATCACTAACTTCTGGATATGCGTGGAGTGCAAAACAAGGAAGAAAATGAAGATAGCATTTGTTTTCCTTTTTCTAAAATGATAGCTGCCTTTGTCATAAACAAACATTGCATATACTGCAATACCAACCTCAGTAAAATTCTATCCACTGCATGTGTGGTGGAACACGTCTTGACTATTTTTAAAGACAGTAAGGGACATTTTGATGTTCAGTTTAATTCAAGACAATGAATTTTCTCATCAGTGAGAAAAAAAAATTAAAACATGCACATTCTAAAATTTGTATCTCACAGTTCAGATTTCCTTCCACACAGCTGAGTAAAATAAATGTCTCTCCATTCAGGTACAAACATGACCACTTAAGTTAACTTAAACAGTAAAATTCCATAACAGTTCATCAGCCTCTTGTCAAATGTCCGGGTAAGTGGCTGAAAAGATATTTCAATCCAAGTAGAAAGGGAAAAATATTTTCAATGTCTCATGTAAAATATGCTATTATTTTACTCTTGCGACACTGCAGCACACAGACATTCCTTCAAGTCACATTTTTAGTACTTAAAAGCATTATATGAACTTTAAAAGTGGTATGAACTCCAAAATTCTCCTCATCTCAGCAGCTTATTATCCAAATAGCAGAATACTGTATAAATGCTCCACTGGCAGCAGCTATAAATATGCTTCCTTTGCATAAACAGGGCAAAACTCCCATCCTCTTCTAGCATCAGTAAAAGAGATTTCCACAGATATGCTGTGGGAGAAAGATTTTCCCCAGGACCGCTGTTGCTGGGGCTCACCTCACTCCCTTTCCTGGCTACATTTGTGTCACTGTTGGCACAGGACAGCCAAGGGACACCAACTCCAACACCACGGCCTGGCCCACTCAGCTAACAGCACAGGTCTACAAGATCATCTGCACTCCCACAGCCATCCTTCCCAACACCAGGGTCTTCAGTCTCATCACTGCATGGGGATGGAGCAATCCTGGAATTCAGCTAAGGGAAATAGTTTAAAAATACCAGTTCTATGCAGAAAAAAAAAGAAGAAAAAAAAAAAAAGATAATGTTAATTCAAATATACAAAGTGTTTGCATTTCAGTAGCATGCATTCGAATGTCAACCCCGCTTCAGCACTCCATGGATGGAGCAGTGCTAAACCAAGGACTGGTCATGGAAAGAAGGGGTTCACCACATAAGCTTTGATCCCTTCAGACCATGAAGAAATGAACAGAAAGTACCAGAGATGACAAAATTGAGGTTTCATCAAGTGGTGGGACAAAGCATAGGAGGGGTATCTGCAGAGAGAACAGGCAGTGAGATCGTGGAGATGGACAGAAAAAAAACCAATATCTTAACCCAGTGTGCTTCTCAAATAGCTTTACAACCTCAGTCACTTTGCTTCACACTGATTACCATGCAATTTAAAAAGTTTTCCATTAGCATTGACTTATTCAGTGTTTATGCAGCCCTAGCAATCCATAGCCTGAGAACAGGGCACGTCACTTTGCAGGCAGAAATGATGATGACCCAGGCCAAGCAGAAGATCCCAACATAAGCAGCATCAAAAGTACATCTCCCAGGAGCCACAAAGCCCTGCACACAACCTGCACTCTTCACAGGGAACAAGGCCAACACCCAGCAACAGTACAGAAAGACAAACCCAGGACGCCATAACACATGGCAAGGTGGCATTTCACATTTTTGTTGTTTACATTTGGAGTAATTAATTAGTTGACTCCATCACCCACATCATAAAGTGTGTTGTTATTAGCAAAGCCCACAATGCTCGTGTCAAGTCACATTCAGCCCCACCGAAGAACTCTAATAAAGACTGACTATATATCTGACTCATCAGTACTTCTCTCTGGATGCTTTGCTTTCCTATAGCTACTTATTTCATGTCAGATGGAAAACAAAAATACTTCTAATAAAAACTGACACATACATTATATCTTCTATTGTGATAAGAAAACACCCATTCCTTTCAAAAGGGAGAGATCGTTGGTTGTAATGAAAGTTACAGGGAATTTGACATACTCTAAGCAAGAGGAAATGTTTAAGATCTCAATTATCCAGAAAACTAATTTTATTCTTTAGAAAATTTCTACTTAAAGTTTCCTCTTTTTATGGGGTCTCATGAATGATGTTTTGGTGCCAGAACAGAAGAGCCCTGTTAGCCAAGCGTTTTCTGTGCTGGTGAGAGAATCCCAAGATCACAGTGCTATTCTTGACTCATCTTTTCAAATGAATCTGTTATATTACAGCTAAAAAAGAAAAAAAAACAAATGTGGATGGGTCTTGATATTAATGAAGGTACTCATGAAAAGATGGACTTCAGAGTATTCCAGTATTTCCGCTTTTGGTTTGAAGTGCAATTAAAATGAATAAATAAAAATAGAAGTTTTAAAGGATGCATGCTGAGTCTGGGACTCAATTTAGATTGATTTTTATTCTTGATTGATTTAGACTGAAATTTCAGGGAAAAAAAAAGAACAGAAAAAATCATTTTAATTTCTCAATAAAAATATCTCTTTTTTAAAAATGCATGCCCTTTGCATTTAAACACCATCAAAAGACTGACAAGCCTGGAGATGAGCTCCTCTGCTCATGTGCAGAGTCAACGCAGCTGGCAGACTGCAAACCTTTGTGCAGGCACAAACTTGGAGAGTCTACCATGGGGACACAAGGAAAATAATAGTTCTTGTGCTTGTTACTGTCAAGCTTACTACTGCTTACAGCAATCACCTGATACTTACAAATGCAGACTGCCTAAACTGGACAAAGTATAGACTGAACACAAGCAACTTTTTGAGAAAAAAAAGCTTACCTTTTACTATAAATTTGATTTTGCTCAAATCAGAAACAAGGTCTATGAAAGCGAGAAAGACAGGCATTACAGAAAGTAAGCAAAGATGGCTAACAATTTCACAACCAACAATGCTATCTCTTGCCTCAGACAACTGGAAATTACAGATCGAAAAGAAATTTTATTTTTTCCTGATGAGTTCGATAAAGAAAGTTTTAAAAGAAAGCTATCATTCACCCATAAGTGTGCTTTAAAACAGATACTGCTCAGATTGCCCCTGGAACCATTAGCCAAAAAAGCAAACTATCCATACAGCAGTGGTGACTGCCACACTTACCTCCAGCTGGGTTACACACAGCCAAATCAAAGCCTAATTTTCCCAGCCACAGACACACAAACCTCCTGTACATCATTCATGGCATATTTTCCAGCTACTAAAATTCAGCTCCTAAGCACCAGCAGCTTTCTGTGGCGCTCACCTCAGTCCCTGGGGTCTTAAAGCTCCTCTGCTGCAGCAATCAGCTCTGCAGCACAGCAGGACTTCATTTAACCCTTTTAAAAAGAGTGTATGTCTGATGCCTTACAGTGAGATCAGTGCTATGCCTTAAGCCTAAAGTAGTACATATGCAACACAGTGCTTCCCTTCCTTTTTTATTTCTATATACTGCTGTGATTAGAAGAGTATATCAGGACTTTTTTTCTTTGAGATTTCTTGTATAACTACAGTAAACACAGCATTTGCCCTTTGCTCTGGCCCCATTCCTAACAGAAGTTCTTCATTCTCAGATTCTCACTTCATTCTCATTCTCTCCAGAAATCCCATTTCTATCTCTATCAGCTTCTTCCTCCAGACGGGCTCCCACTTCTTCTGCAGTGTCAGCAGACAGCAGTCAAAGTGGTGCAATGTCCCATTTTCAGGTATGCTTTTACGTATGACTGAACACTGCTCCACTGACGGATCTTTTGTTCCCTTATTCAATGATGCCCGGGAATAATTTGGTTGTGGTTGTCTCATGATTAAGGTGTACTGTAGCTAAGTTCACATTCAGAAAAATTCACTGTAACCTGACCCATTACTTGCCCACTACAATGCCTGGTCTGGTGGTTGGCAACACTGCACATAGCAGGGGGGTTGAAACTAGATGATCATTGTGGTCCTTTTCAACCCAGGCCATTCTATGATTCTAAGAATTTCAGGGTTGAACAGTCCTGAGATCTTTAATGTTGTCAGAACTATTACTGACATAGGTAAGAATTTTCCCAACAAATACTTGAGGATAAACTCAAAATTTAGGTAACTGTAGAAAAGACTTCTGAATTAAGAGCATCTCAACCCCAAGAAGTTGTTGATACAGTGACCATTCAGGCTTTTTTTTTGGTGTCTGTTTATGATCTATACATTTGTACTGCAACTGGGATCAATCAATATATATTATTATTTTAATTATGAACGGTAAAGTCTATATACCCTAACTCTTCTGATCATAGTTATTTTTATTGTAATATTTCCCATAGAACTCAAATTTGTATCTTATGTTTTCAAGGAACCTTCATTTCTAAGACCTAAAGCAATTTTTTAAATTTCTGAAATAGCTCATTGTTATTAACAGTGCTACATTCAAAGGCAGCTGGGTCAAACTTAGTTCCTTATGAAAAGTCCCTGAAAAATTAAAATTGTATGAATAGTCAAGAGCCTCAGTTGCATAATGGAGGCAAAGGAGGAACCAATAAATCTCTGTCAGTTATCCCTATTCATCGGTAACTTTTGTTTGACCAAAGCGTATCAGCTAGAAAAGCGACCTGTCATGGTTCAAAGATTTAGCGAGATGAAAAACTTCTTGCTTCCTTTAATAATTTGTCTGAATAATGAATCATTTCTACTGTGAAAAATGTTGTGCATTACTCTTGATTTGAATCTGCCTAACTTTCCAGTTATCCTTAAGTTTGTCTTATGATTTTCATTACTGCTCTAAAGAGCTGATACTAAAACAGTATTTTCTTGTGCTTCAAGGGACTTAAATTTCTTAACTGAGAGAACCCCCCTATTTTGATAGGGTCAAAGGAATAAAAAAATTGCATGTTTCTCATGCCTTACTTCAACAGGAAGTTTGCGACTTTCTTTTGCTATGCTCCTGTGGTTCAACATCCCTTCAACGAAGTTGAGCCTTAAGCTACCACACATATTTTTGTAATAGTGCACATACATCGTCCTAATGACTGTCTTCCTGCAAAATAACTCCTGCTCCTTTTGCAGTAGGAACTCTTGTGAGCACGAAGTTCATAAGATCCTTAAATCTCTTCACTGGGAACCTCCTTCACTGGGACTAGTTAGCAGGGCCCCGGATAACCTAATCTAAGGTCCTGCTTTCTACAGAAGGTCAGACCAGATGGTAGCCAGAGGTCTTTTTTCACAGACTTTGCTGCAATACATCTTCTTCCACTTACTCAACCAGCACTAACTCTAACACTAGTTTCTCTTCACATATTTATAGAACTATCTGCCAGCATTTTTTTGTTGGTGGTGGTAGTATGGGTTTTTTCGAAAATTTTAATAATGAAATATTTGGTAAACAACAGAAAATCTCTTACTAAAATATACTCTCTAAGCTTGGAATACACTGATTTTGCAACAAGTTATTGTATATCTGACAGGACAACACGTCAAAGTTCTGTGATAGAAGATTTTTAATGCAATTGTTTGGCAGCATGAGCAGAATGAATTTCTTGATCTAAGTCCAGATCCCAGTAACTAGCCACATTTCTATAAAAACAGCCATTTAACATATTCTCAGCAACCATGTCAAGAAGTGACTTGCAGCTACATTTAAATTCTCACAAAAGAAATCTTATTTCATGATAAATTTGCCTGTAAGTATAAAATAAGTTTGAGCGATCAAACTCAACAATGTTTATGTTTCATCAAATTCAAATTGGCAAGCCAGAATAAGACCACTTTATTACCAACTCTTGAAGAAATCTACTGATGTCTCCAAATGTTAAATGTCACCTCCTTCTCCCTCTGTTTTCCCCAAGGGCAGCAAGCCTCGAGACTGATCATTCTCCCTAAAACCTTCTTGAGGAAATTGAAGATGCTGGACTTCCCCTGCCTGTGTCTGCAGGCAAATGCATTCCAGATTTCAATTTTCCAGATGGAAGAGTGGACGCTATACTGATATCACTGACCAGTGATTTCCCAGGACTAAAATAATGCCAGGTCACATGTTCCAATAGTCCAACTATGTTAGAAGCTACTACAATTCAGGCTTCGCTGCAAGAGGTTGAGGTTGGGAGGAATCTCTCTTTTTGATATTTCATCCTTCAGATAATTTCCCAGAAGCAAAAGTAATCTTCTCTATCCAGCTTTCAAGATACTGATACCTAAGCATTTGCTACCGCTAGTCTTTCTGTAAAGCTCACAGTATTTGATAAATGATTTGTGGCAGCCCCTAATGAAGGAGGAAAGACAAAGAACTGCCCTGTAAAAATATTTCAGCTATAGCAGGAACAGTATGCACCACAGTTTGGTTTCATTCTATTTATCTAATACTGTGGCTAAGCAAAACTCCGAAAAGTTTCTTGACCTGTGAAACAGAATCTGCAAATCCTTAAACAATGAGCTTGTTCTTAATGGTTGGATTAATTCAAATTGTGTAAAACTGCTTAGATTAAGTTTGAACTGCTTTCATGTGAAGTAGCACAGAAATATGTCAAGGAACAAACATAGGTTTTGTCCCGTTGACTCTCAGATTGCTAATTGAGCAAAACAGGGGGAAAAGCCCTGTTATGTGGCCCTGTGATCTTATCCAATATCCTTTCTGTCTAGCATAATCTGGCAGGAAAGAATGAGCTCTACTGATAAGAAGAAATCTCTCTCTCTCTTTTTCTCTCTTAAGCAAAGGTATAGTAGCCGCTCTCCTTCAAGTTAAACAGAACTCATACCACAGTATTTATTTAAGATTTTTTTTTCAATATGAAGAATTATTAACTTGTTTCAATTGTTTCTTTTTGGATAAGACTAAGAAAAACAAGTACAACTCCCACAACTCAGTGCACTTTGGACTTAGAGAAGCAAGCTACAAACATAGCATCACTCAAAAAATGCCACTGAAAAATAGTACCTTTATTAAGAATTCATTCAGATGCTTTTGAAATCAACTACAATGAGCAACGATTAACCCAGACACTCACCTGAGAAGGTGACGTCAGTTTGATGTTTGCACATTCCAACTTATTGAGACCTTCCAGTAAGAGCTTGGTTATCATACACCATCTACCTTGTCACATGCTTACGTGCTGTTTTTAAGAAAGTTAATGGGGAAAAACAATGCCTTTAGTACATTGCTGACAAACAACTACACTCCTGTCAGGGATATTTGAGCATTATGCCTAATGTGCGTCTGAAGCAGGAGCTTAGATGAGAAACAACTGGCTATCTTCATTTTAGACAAGGACAAAGTGACAGGAGAGATAGGAGATATCACTTGTGCTGTGGAGCTGGAAAGAGTAGTTCCTGGCAATGCTTGGAGCCTCAACATTCAAATGATCAAATAGCAGAGGTATGGCTATGACTGCTTACCAGTCTCAGTTATCAATGAGAAAACTGGAAATTTATTCTGTGTTGAAGAACCAAGGAAGTTTAGTCATGTGTTTTTGTTGAGCATAATATCACAATATATCGTTAATCCTGCAGCCTGCACCAGTCACTGGTTTTCAAAATTTTTCTAATGGTCCTGCTCTTAAGCACCCCACCAAACACATCTAGAACTGACTCAAGGCAATCTGAAGAGGCCCCCACACCACTGGTCTCTGATTTAAAAGGCAATATATTACTTAGGACTAATCAAGACTTTTCTTCCTTACACAAGTCTTATTCAACTCTCCCTGAGCAAGAGAACATTTTGAAATGATGACTGCATTTTAAAAGACCTTTGAAAGATCACAGAACTCAGACCTTCAAGTAAGTTTGCAGACCACAGGGGAGACAAACCAAAAGCAAAGCAGTGGTGGCTATATGAACCTCACTTAAAAGCTTGGCTAACTTTTGTCTGAACATCTTTTTTTTAATTTTTTTTTATTTTCCAGAGAAAGTCAGAAAAGCTGTTCTGCTCTCAAAATCTAATGGAGCTATCCTAAAATTAAAAAGGAGAAAAGCAGTAACAGAAACATTGATATTTTGGCAGTATCTAAGGAAGTATGACAAGTGGAAGTAGAAAATACAAAACAAAAGAACACATAAATTCTTCTACCACATAAAATACATAGTATTCCATCTTTATCTCACCACCATAAGGTACTGAAAGATAATCTAAGCTGCTCTGGTTTTGCCAGGAAGATTCAATGCATCTGTAGGTCTTACTCTATGTTTGGGTTAGTCTGGTGTGTTCAGAATGCAACGCAGCAGGTAAACTTAATCTGAAAGGTTATATATCTCCATCAGAAAATAATCTTCATAGAGAGTTATCACATTAAATTAAAGATCTTTCTTCTATCAATTCAGAGTTATTTTCCCCAGTTTTTACAACTAAAATAATATAGCTGTGGTGTATAACAAAAAAGACAAGAAAGGCTCCCTTTCTCTCTAATAGTACATTGCTAATAGGAATTGAAAGAAATCCACAAAAGTTTATTAAAAAATGATAATGAGAATCTTCTCACAATCTTCTGTTTGAACTTGTGATGTTCTTTTATAATTATTTCCTTAGTTCTCCTTTTATAAACTATTTAAACTTTCCCTAAATTTCAAGTCAGCTTTCTCTATATAACATAGCCACAGAAAAATCTGCCAAATACAGTGTAAGAGCAACTATTCTCAAACATTCTGTATGTTGAAAAAACCATCTCTAAGACAGGTTTAACTCATGCAAAGACAAGACCAAACTTGTGAGTTCAGAGCTTCTATAAAACAAAGCAATACCTCCTGCCAGAGCATGAGGAAAAAAAGACGTCTCAAATCAAAATATGGCAGCAGAAGCAAGAGAAGAGAGGTGAAAAAAGCGATTCACTCATCTTCATCTAGAACCTTTGTAGTAGAAGTCTTCTGTTTGCTAACTCCTTCAATTCAGAAGAAGCACACAAATTAGCAGTTATTCCAGAGTCCTGGAAGACTTCCAATGAATAGATTATGCAGATTACACCTTACATATCAATACTCTCTATAATTAGAGAAGAAAGCAACCTGGTTTTTGGACAGCGTATGACAAATTTTAAAACCTGGAGATGAAATCAAATTGTACGTTAACATGGTGCAAGGGAAGCCTTTCTTTGGCAGACCTTCAGTCTCTCCCTCAAGAGCATGTGACAACTAGTGCGGTAACCTAGAGCTTCGTGCCTTTCAAAAATCAACCTAGAAACATGTACAGACAAAAGAATAATAAAAATGAACACTTGAGAACATTCCTTCTTCCAGGGAGAAGTCTTCTAAAAAAACTGATCAAAAAACTTCTATTAACTCTTACACCAGCCCCACACAGGAAAGCCCTGGCTCTTCATCAGAGCTGTACCTGGCTGACAGAAGAGGCCCCAGAGGAGCAGCAAAGAGCTGAAAGGCTCCTTTTTCTTCTCGGTTGGGCCGCAGGAGCATTAGTGGCTGCCTCCTCCTCAAAATCCATTTCCTTGGTAGCCAGGTGCTGTTGGCATTGAGCAGCAGAGTCAGGAACAGCAGCACTCATCTTCTGCACAGGGCAGATATCTTATAGGTGTGCATATGCAGCAGAGCCTCATCTGATGTGAAATTTCTTTGCACATCCGGGTGTATGAATGACTCACATAGAAAAAAATACTGGTTTCTCATGGTTGCATGCTTGCATAGGGGTGGGGATTGAGCACATTTGCACGAGCTAGACCTACCCTTTTGTGACAGGATTAATGCCTGAGACCAAGTACTTCATGATTGAGCAACAAAAACGAGGGTAAAACATGCACAGAAAAAAGAGCTCTAAAAGACTGCTATCAGAGAAATACAAACGGTTAATGCTATGGTAAAAACTCCTATGGAATGAAGCTCCAGCAATACCCAAGCATCACACATGACCTCCACAATGGCCTTGCATTACTGAAAGTTATTCATCAGCCTGGGAGGAAACTTAACTCCTACTCACAGCAAGGTCCTAGGATTGTATGAGATTAGCCCAGTTGCTCAGGATGGGATCAGGGCCCTCGCAGGGAGCCCTGTCCTGCAGCAGCACCCATCAGCTGCCAGCATTGGGAGCTGGAGTTGTCCGGGAGCCAAGGAAGAACAGCAGCAGGTGTGTGGGGTCCACACACACGGGAACGCCGTGTGCTGGAGCATCCGGTGCTGAAACATTTGACAAAAATAAAGTAAAAGGGAAGTACACATGAGCCAGAAATTAGATGCTTGTATCTGATACCAGAGGAAGGGAGCGTTGGACAGACAACCCGCCACAAGATTAAGCCAGCTTTGCTGCAGTCAGCAGGAACACTGTCATTGACATCACTATGAGCACCACTTGGGCCAAGAAAAACATTTTGTGATCTGCTCCTCCACACCCCATCCCACCCAGCTCTTCTGCAAAATTTGTAAGGGAGAAGTTCTCCACCAACTTCCAGAAAGCTTTTGAGGTTGTTTCTATTATGTGCTTTCATTTACATTCTCCAGTGACAGCGTATCCTGCAGTCCCTGGGCTGCATCATGCAGAAAACCTTCTCACCCCTTTGTACTCTCATGCCAAGGGCCAGCAACAGGCTCCACCCTGCTTGTACCCCCTTCAGTAGAGGCCAAAGATATAGAAGCTTGGGTGAGCAGCTGAAAAAGTGACAGAAACAGCCGGCATCTTCAATAAAGAGCAAAGCCCTCCAACCACTGCCAGGAGTTACTGCCATATGACAGTACCCACAACTCTGCAGTGACTCCAGCCCAAGCACAGAGAACATTGAGGCTGGCCCACAACCTTGCCTAGGAAATGGCTGAGATTTAATACTGTCTTTTTAATGGCAATGACTGCAAAGCTATTACACAAGTTAAGTAGAAAATACTGTTGGTTTTGTTTTGTTTTTTTTTTTAATAAATAATATGCAGAATAAAAAAGTCAAATTAACTCAGAGCACCAGTGAGGTTTTGGTGTGTATTTCTTAAAGACTTCTAAGAAAAAAATACAGCTTAGATAATGAAGAAATGAAACAATAATTTCTCCTTTAAAAAACAGGAAATAAAAGAGCTTTTTAGTATCTACTGGAATTTTTATAAATATCCTAGTTTTCCAGGTATACATTTTTTAAAGAAGTGTCTAATTTATATGCCCACTTTTATTGTTTCTTACATTCTGCTAAAAAATTCTCCCTTCTAAATATTCATTTTTATTTAAACCAACCAATCAATGCCACTCAATTATCTATTTATTCAGTCAATGAGAAGCAAGTGAAATTTCTTCTTATTCTAATCAAAGTCAAATATTTGTTCTTTCTGTGAGTAATTTATTACTAATTACAATAGTCTGATGTATGGTATTTTGTGTTACTAAAAATAGAGCTACAGATGAATAAATGCAGCTAAAATTATGCTTTCAAAGCACAGTGGTAGAAAGTCCAGAGCTCATACATAGACATAGACAACTGGTTTGCTTCCAGACTTTGGACACCCACATACCCACAAAATAGGAGCAAATTGGAAAAGCCTTCTGCTTGCTTATTCATCTGGTGGTTAGTGTATCTGGTAATGAATTCACCAAGTAATACATAAAATCAGACTCAACTACTTTCCAATATAAAAAATGTTCTAACTTGTTGGTTCTCAGTTTACTTCTTTCCTTTGCTGCTTTCCATGGAAGACAGCCCTCTCTCTCCAGACTGAAAAAATGCTTCATTGATTGAATTCCTATTTTGAATTCAATCAACATAGAGCATAGAGACAGTCTGTTAAATAGAAATGTGATTAAAAGCAATTAAAATCAAAAATATTCTCAAAATTTCTCAGTTGAGCTCCTGTATTTAATATCATTAGACACAAAGAAGTCAAAAACTTAGCAATACAAAACAGAATTGGACATTCATACAGGTACCAAGAAGATCCAGTCTAATGACTAACATGAATAATGTTTCCGAAGACAAAATAAACCTTAAGCTGGCAGACAAAATAGTCTGTAGCTACTAACAAACAGAGCATGTGTGATATGCACAGCTGACTATCTACCATCCATCTCCTCAAGAACCCATATGGCAGAAGCTATAAAAAAAATCAGTCTCTGTAGATTTCAGGAGGGACCCAACAGGATAGCTTCTCTCTTTAACAATTAATTTTTTGTAGACTTTTTCCCTTTTAAGCAAAGTGTACCTAAGGCTGTGTACTAACCAGAGGGTGAAAATCTAAACTTAAACAAAGAACATTGCTCAGTGCTTACTAATGCAGTAATCTCCATGTGAAGGGCAGGAATCACTACAATCCGCAGCACGTGAGGCCACATGAAATGCAGCAGTAAAAAAGATACTAATTAATTGCAGAAAAAAATAACAAAAAAAGGACCCTTTAAAACAGAGACTTGGAAAACAAATCTCATCCAACTAGAAGTCCCTCTGTTGGCTTGACGTGCCAAGATGCAAAACATAATGCTACCCGATTCTGAATTTACGTAACTGGCACAATTACCACTATTGAGTGAACGTTAAAAACACACTTCAGTGGCTGCTGTCAGAGCCACAGTTGTTGCCTGCAATTCTAACAGTAGCACTGTTTCTCCCGAAAGGAAATTGTAATGTTCATAAGAGATTTGTTTGTCTTATTTAATCTTGTTCTCTTATTTAAGCCCACAAAAGAGATTTAAATCACAGGGATTATAGTTAAACCAAGTAAATTAATCAGGTGACTTCAGTGGAATCTACCTTTGTTAAAAAATCAACTGAAAAATGCTGTAGTGCAGCAGCAATGGTCCAGAGGTGCATTTACTTTGCTAATGACTGACATAAATATGAGCTCCCCTCCCAAGTGACAACGTGCAAAGAGCACAAAAATGTTCCCAGTGGAAAGCTGATAGGTTTACTAGGCTGAAAAAAGAACAACCAAGCACATTCATAACCATTTGCAGGTCTTGAGACAGAGCAAATATTCATAAACATTGAAGTTGATTACAGGCCACAGAAGGAACCAAGGACCAGGGAAGCAACATTGTCACCTCAGCTCTACCACCAGCATGGTCTCACAAAACACCTTCACCTGACTGCCAAACACCTTCACCTATCTGCCACAGAAGAGATCCCAACGCCTTCATTAACACCTCCAGAACTATGCATGAGACAGAGAGGTAGGTCAGTAGCAACACAGTCAGAAATGTCAATACACTAGGGCTTCATATCTCCAGTGCCATTCTTTGCTGAGTGTGAAACATATCACCTCTGGTGCTCTGGTTTAAAAGCAGAGTTGGAAGAGGAAGCACTCTCAAAGCAACCTTTCACACCAATCCACTTTTGCAGGATATGTAAAGAAAGAGTGGAACATTGAGCTTTCTGATTGCCACGGTTTGAGGGAGGTTCAACAGCCACAGCTCTATCCCTGGGCAGAGGCTTTAAGAAGCAGGCTACAGCAGCATGGGGTCAGGCCTTCATCACTGCCTCCTGAGGCTTTGCCATCAAGGAGACAGGAGCACAAGGTCCCCACGGCCAGAAAGAACATGAAGGAGCTCAATTTTGCAGTCCTGAGATGACGTTCATTAAGTAGTTGGCCTGAGGAGCTCACCACGCAGCTATTGAGACTGAACTCCGTAACACATCATTGCCCAGAAGCTCAACTTCAAAGGAAAAATGTAAGGTTTGCCTATCCCAAACTCCTTCAAGCCTTCTCGGAGGAATGCAGGTCTCAAGCACAAGTTCAGAGAGACAGGATATGCCTGTCCCACAGGGTGGTCACTGCTGAGCCACTCTGCAGGACACAGATCCCACCGTCCAGCACCACTGAGCTATTCCTGCACTGACCCCATCCACCAAATGAGGCTCTGCTGACTATCTCCATGCACTTTCCAGTTACTCACCGAAGCAGCTCAGAAAACACCAGGACTACAGTGAGTATGTGCAAAAAACCATCTATAAACACCTCCAGATTTATTTTGCTGGAAAAGCTTAAGTTTCTGAAACCTAAGGAATCTCAGGTGCCTACAGTAACTGGGAGAGAGAGGTTTCCATGGGTAACTCTCTTGAATGCAGCTGCCTGGACTCTATTTTAACAGAGAATTAAGTCCTAAATTCTTTACTGGATCTAGACATAAGCACCTAAAGAAGCTCACTGCATGCTTTTATTCAATCAGCTGAATACAAAGGATTCTGGAAATACTTTTTGCTGTCATAACATTAGGTTAGAAAAATACATGCATGAAACTCACATGAACAAAGGTAAGCATATGAACAAGCACTGTGGACTTCCCAATCGTAAACAACACACATTATTTAAAAAACATAGGTGTTGCCACAGAAAAAAAGCTACTAATCCTGTTGGAGCAAAGTAACTGCTCTGGTGTGTGATTTGCATGGGGGAGGGTGGGAGGGAGGGAAGAAGAAAAGGAATTGCTTTATTAGCCTTAAAAAAAAGAAGAAGAAGAAGAAGAAGAATAGCTTTTTTATTACTTGTAACTGATAGATATAAATGAAGGAACTTACATTTATCAAAGCAAGTATTATCATTCTAGTTAAATTCTACTTATTCCAAGAGATGCCTAAGGGTTAGTAGTTTAGTATACACTTTTGTCTTACCTTTTCAAAATAAAGAGTAAAGTTGAAAGACATTCCACTGAGACATTATGCTAGGAATATTTGTCTTCCTCAACCATTATAGCGAATACTAAGTAAATCCACTTTACTCTGCTAATGAAACAGCTCTTTGTTCATTTATCTATCTAGCTATTTATAAGTATCTTGCAATCACAGCATTATCTGGGGGCTAAAGAGCATGTTTCAACTCAAAACAAATGGACATGTCATCTCATGTCCTTCCATAAACAAAAGCTAAGGGCTTGGGTTCCAGAAGAGGTTTAAGCTTGCAATCATGTTTCCAATGTTCCGTTTTCATAGCTTTACTTTGGTGCTTTTAACAACTCGAAGTACAAGCAGTTGCCCTTACTATAGAGAAGCACTGGAAAGCAATAAATTCTTGTGCCAGATGGTATGTGAGACAGGGGACACGTGTGGATGCTGGGGAGGGTCCTCATTCCTGAACGTGCAACATGCTCTGTGGGGCTTACAAAGGGGAATGGCAGTCTCATAAGGGGAGGGAAGTATTACCCTTCTGCAGAGACGAGACACGAGCTCACAGAAATCTCCTGAAACAACTTCAGAAGCTTTTAAATGCAAATAAACAAATAAATAAACACCTACAAACTATGCTGACACAACAAGTTCTGACTGTAGGACATTGAGCTCTCAGATAAAAATATCCATTTTTCAAAGACACATTATGCATTGTAGTTTGTGAAACCATGAGCAATTCAATGAAATGGACTTTCAGCTAGAAAAATCAACAGAAACATATATCCAGATTAAAATTGCATTCTTCACAGTTATGTGCACCTTAAAACTAAATATCATTTCTTAACTTACCAGCGCAGTCCGGAAAAGCGTTCACACAATATTAAATCAATTTCTCCCTACCATGGCATCAAATGGTATAAGTGTAATGAATGCAGAATGCTATCAATATACGTCCTGAAAAAAGTGTATTTTACCTTGCCTGATCAAGCAATGCAGAATGTCAGAAATTCCATATACACTGTTTTTTCACCTGGAATTAGATAATGGATCTATAATACTCATCAGCCTTCTCATTCCCTAAAACACTAACTCCTACTGAGGGTTTACACTGAACTGAAGTTTCTCTCAAGTTGATTTTTCCCAGGTGTCATTTGGTAGAAACAAACAAAAACATTTTAAGCACCATACTCCCACCCATCCCCACCTAAACCTAACCCCTGCCAAACGGAACGATCAGAGCAACGAAACTAAAAGTGCTTCGTGTTAGCATATCACAGCAGTGCCAATGGGGGGGGCTACCCCTCAGGTACTGATGTTTTCTTCATCCATCTTGGTCAGTGTAAGAACAAAAGTGGTTACAACTTAGAACACAGGGATTCTACTCTTTCTCAAGAGTACCTGAAAGTACTCTTTCTCACCTGTACCTGAAAGCCAAAAGTTACCACAGAATTTCTGTTACCAGACTTTTAGCTTCACATGCTTGCCTTTACGAGACGTACTTTTGCCCAAGAAAAACCTATTAAGAAATGCTTCAGAGTTATCCTATGATATCAAAACATATGTCCAGTTTAAGGAACTGATACTGTGACCTACATAAATAAATAACAAAAAATTTAAAAACCTCAGTATTTTTACAGATCTCAAATGCTGGAAGAAAGGCTGTTGTAATGTTAGGGTTCTATTTTAGCAGTTAAAGGAGAGACATCTGGCAACAATCTACAAATAAATACAGTGTCTCAATTCTTAGTTTCTCCTCCAAAACATTACCTAGGACATTTTTGCAGCATGATTCATAAAATCAACATAATACATTACAATACTTCTCAAATAATTCAGAATTCTCAGTTCATTCAGTAAAGAACTCATTTTTGAAAGAGAAAACGCAACATGCCATGCCAAAAAAACGTGCTGTATTGGCTCAGCCCTGCTGCCAGGAAGAACAACGGGCTGAAACAAACTCTACGATTTCAAAAGCATTTTTTACAGCAGGGGCAGAGAGAGAAAAGAAGCTTATTTACCGAAACGTGAGATTCCACAGGTGAGCCCAGAAAAACGTTCAGAAATCCTCTTCCTTTACTTCCCAAAGTTTTAATTTACGATGAAGCCTGTGGTAATCCTTTAAAGCTGCCAGGTAAAAGGCACTCCATCTCTCTGCCGTATTTTCTTTCGCCCTTTTGCAGTGTAACTTTGTTATTTGCATACAGCTTACTTCTGGCCTATGGGACTTTTTGAACATCTACATGTTAAATTAGCTGTCTTGACATGCTCTATCAAGCATGACATCACGAATCTCCATGGCAACCATAACCACACCTGCCCAGATGCCAGAGTTACCTGTCATGTTCAGACCTAACTGAATACAACAAAAAAATCCCAACCACCATTTTCTAGGCACTCAGCATTGCGCGTGCACCAGAAGGGTTCAGCTGTTCGGCTGTTTTGTTTGGTTTTTTAATCAATGGAAATCTGATTTTGTTTGCCAACAAATGCACTCTTCACAAAACCCTAGCAAAAAAGCTAAGCTGTTCCCAACCCTTCCTAGTCCTGCAGTGCATTTCCCTATTTAAACAACAAAAGAAATCTGTGGCAAACATTGCCCGGCTCATTTGCTAAAGGCATACTCAAAAGCTCTGGCTCTGAAAAACTTCTACAGGCTCATTTTTGCGCGCTGCCCCCTCAGAAAAGCTTTTTTTTTTTTTTTCCTGAGGTGACTTGTAAAACAGGTTCACTGCAGGGATTACCCACCTCCCATGGCAAGGTTAGCATTTTTAACCTCTTAATTGCAAACTCCTTTCCATCTGCAGGACTGCTGGCCCAGCATTTGCACTTATTCTGCTCTCTGCCCTCAGGCTGCGTGGAGCTCATCACACTGGGCTCATCCAGCCCAGCTCAAACTCCACAGCACGAAGATCAGTTTCCACCTTTCTCTGTCTTCTTTTTCTCTTTCTAACTTTCCTGAGGATTATGTCAGTGCCCTGCTTTCATCAGTACAGATCAGACAGATCTGGTAAATGCACCGTGTTCAAAGCTATTGAAGAAGCTTGCATTATCTATAAAAATAAAACAATTTTGTTCTTTGGTTTTGCAGATGTCCAAGTGGAAGGAGTCTTTGTGTCTGGCCATGGGGTTGGCTTACAAAGGGACACAGCACAGTGTGAAGATGAGCCACTAGGCTGGGCGCACCCCCTGACTGCCACACAGCCGTGGGTTATTTGCCTTGCAGCCACATCCCAAGGCCCTACCACAAATAAAGACAGTTCCGGTCTCTTTGAGCTTTGCCTTGTCAAATAAGACATCACATGCAGGATGGTGAACCTGCGAGGTAGAAGAGAGATGATCTGTCTGCACAGCTGGCGGCTGCAGGTCACCACACAAGCTAACCACCAGTAATCCTCACTGATATTTTACCTGGCCGCTATTCTCCTGCAGTTCTGTGGCCGATTATCTGAACAGAAACGGGTTCCAAGAACACACATCCAGGGAGGGATTTACCCAAATAAACAAAGCCTGGAGGAAATCATTAATACATAGCAGAATACACAGACAACACTCAGAGCTGACTTTGCTGACAGAGGTGATACGATATGAACTGACAACATCAAACACATTTTCTTCCCCTAATGTTTACTTGCTGCAAACCAGGGGCCTTCTGTCATACTCAGATATAGATGGCTGAAACAGGCCAGAGAGGAAAGTTCACAAAAAAGAAACAATTACCAATCCTGATTTTCTAGGCCATTTTTCTTGGCTACAGACCTGGCAGAGTTTAGAGCAACCTAGAAGATAACTGACACTATGCACCACAAATCTTGGGATGTCTGATGTTCCAGCTGTACTGCTTGACACAGAGATTAGAAAATGGTGTTGCATTGGCTACTACTCTTGATAGACCTTCCACAGCGGGGGAATTCCCATCAGGGATAATGATGCCACTTCCCAGACATTGGAGCAGCTGGAGAAACAAGATGGGAGGAAAATGGCCTAGAAAATAAATGGTGACATTTCAGCTCCTGTCCTCCCACACATCTCACTACTTTTGTATGTGACATATTTACACACACGTACAGTTTGTGTTTTCTACACTACTGCTATGCACATAGATACATGCACATGGAAATTAAAAAGGAAGTCTATACGCTGTACATGCATACACACTCTTAAAAGCAAAGTGACATTATAGTCTTTTTCACAAAGATGCCAAGTAAGCCTGTATTATACATGCATATATTTACAGACATATATTCCGATGCATATACGCATAAGTACAAACAAAATACACAGATACATGGGTGTGCATTCTTAGACACAAATGTTAAGAAAAAAAACTACATTGAATGTATGGAGTCTTAAGTCTTCCCCATTCCCAAGAACCGTAATCTAATGCTCTGACAGTAATTTTAATGTAATTTTGTTTTAAAATTCACACTCCTTATATACAATACACATGTCCAATCATCAAAAAATAAAAGCAGGAGACATTCACATAATTTTACCCTCAATAAATTAGCAAGGATGACACATTTTAAACAAATAGCAGAAACAGTTACTGCATTCCTTCAGTAATTTATTGCCTTCAGAAAAGGATCAAATTACAAAATGTGTAGGGTGTAATGCTGTAGGCTGTTCAAACTGGGTTTGCAGTGTCTGCAACACTGGAACTAAATATTTACATGACTCTAGAAGATCTAATCTCTGAATTTCAGCCCCCACCCCCTTTATTTAATTTGTATGCTATCTTTATCCACCACCCGGCACATTCCACACAGTCACTAGAGTTCATGAAAGAGATAAGTGTGTGGGGGAGCTCAGACTTTCAAAAGAAAGCAGGAAAGCTGTTTTAAAAATAAGGAATAGATCACTCTCATTAGAGCTGAAGTCTTGCAGCAATTTTAGCAGGATACACATGGATTCTAGCAGACTTACTGAAGCAGTGATAGCACCTGGGATCTCGAGAGACCCTGTCAAAGAGAAGTTGTAAGGGGTAGGTACTGAGTGACAACTGCTCTTATCTCCGAAGTCTTGGAAGGCTTCAAAAGACACTGGGAATTCATAAGCATTCCCATAGCAGAGTATAGTACTTTGCCAACCTGTTTTTATTCCTTACTTACAATTAATTTGCTGCCAGTGCTGAAATACCTACAAAACACTTGGAAAAAGAAATTACAACAGGATTGCTGTCAACCATTTTTTAAACTGAGAATAATGGGCACAAGATATTTAACAGTGAAGTCTACATTCTGCTGGTCTTTTGAAAAAATGGATTTGGAATACAACACAGTCTGCAAGGTTTAGCAAACTAAACTTTAACTTTTCACTCAAAACCAGAGCCACGCAGTGAACAGTCCCTTGGGTGGCATTCCCTAAATTCAGGTCACCATGACAGCAGCCTCCACCTGTTCTGAGAAATACATCAATGTATCACCACATCGTCTCCAATCCTAAAATCAACTTTTTCCTGCTGACCTTGCAATCAGACAAGAAGAAGAGCACCTTGAGGTACACCCCTGGTAGGTTTGTGCTGATCTCAAGACAGTTTGGAAAAGGCAGATACCTGTGGATACATCCAGTCTGTTTGTATTAAAAGACTCAAAAGCAGAAAAGAAAGCAAGTGAAAGGGTAACAGAGCCAGCTAAAGAACACAGACATGGTCTACAGATATTTTTCTTTCTCCCAGGCAGTGGTGCCAATAGTGAAAATACAACAAAAGTTAACAGCTGTTCCATATTTTCCCTTCAGCTATGAAAAAGTAGATGGAGATCCATACAGTAAGATCAAGAGTCTCACCTTATCCCTTTCTCTGTATATATTCTAAAAAAAATGAAAAGCTCCCCAAAAATGTCAGTTTCAACAAACAATTCTAAGGTAATTTGGAACAGTTTGATTATTTTGTTGTTTCTATTGATTTCAAACGAGAAACTGAATCCTAGGCAACTTTGAACACAAAACTCTTTGTTAGATTCTCACCTTCTGTAGTGAGGCTAACACATTCAATTTTCTACCTCACATTCAAAGTGAGGTAGCAGTTATCAGGATTCTTTAAAAGAAAGCAAGATACAAATTTGATTTTCATACCTGATCTCTCAGTCTCTCCTGGTGTCCCATTATTGCTGTAGCATGATGAGGATATTTCTGCTTCAGGTGCTCAAGAAAAGCCTCTCTCTTTCTGTCCATTTCCGAGGTTTGCATTCCCAGTATTTCTTTGGAACTGCGAGGGCCACCTACAGTATGTCTTCGAGGGATGTTGCGTGTGGATTTGGAATTCGAAGCGTGACTGTTCGCAGTTGAAAGCAGCTCCTTAGATCGGAGGCATTCAGCATCATCTAGTGATGTTAAATGCAAACTGTGTTTTGCCTGGTCTGAAAAACAAAAACCAAAAAGGCAAACAATATTTTAAGAACACAATCCCAACATTCACTTTAATATGAAAAAGAAAATAATCAGATCAATAAAAAAGCAAGGTCAGTTTAAAAGTCTGGTAGTGCCCAATGGCTTGTTCTGCATCATTAGGCATACATATGTTCTAATAAGAAGCCTGGACATAATCATTTATATAAGCTCAGCACAGTACTTATTTTCAACGCAGAACCACAGTAGTACCTCACAGAAAAGTGAACATGATTAAAGTAGATGTTCCTTTTATATCATCTTTACCACTATGTGGCTTGAAAAGAAGATCTGACAGGGTCCTCATTCCCTGACCTTTAAAACCCACAGGATGCTTTCTTTCCAGGGCAAGGAACAGTGTTCTTCGGAGAGCTCCAGTACCCTTAATGGCCCTGTAACTCGTATCCCACAAGATACCAACAGAGAACATTCATTTGACAAAGCAGATTTGAAATCCTTAATCTTTTTTTGGTGTGTTTTCAACATGCTCAGAAACACCTACGAAATAATAAGAGGGTTTTGTGGCTTTTTTTTTCCTCCTCTATTTCTGACTGTGGTACGGTTTTAAATTTCATGGATCTCCCTTGGATTTTATACGTCTCAGGACAGCAGGCTGGAAAATACAACATCGCTCTCTCAATAAACAATTTCTCAAGAAACAGAAAGAAAACCAAGTTTTGAGTAATATAAAGACAAAAACAAAACAAAACAAACAAACAAAATGCTTCAGATAAATGTTACAGCTTTAAAACTGGCTTTAAGACCAAAGACCATGACTTCTTTTGCAAAGAGATAAGCAGACACAGAGGGTAGGTAAGTGCTGGCTTATCTTCAGGTAACTGTGTAACATGAACCCTCTGGTGCACAACGAAGTGTAGTCTGGAGCCTTGTTACCTAATACCTTTGAAAATTCCCTTAATCTTTTGTCAGCAAAGAAGAAAAAAGCCCCAAACCAGAAGCACTGAAAAGGCCTCTCCAAGCCCTGGGTGCTGGGTAGGCCCAGGCGCCCACAGTAATGTTAACCCTTAGCAGCCACTCTGCGTGGTTTTTGTACATCCCCATTTCTGTCACTTTTTCACTCAAAGCCCTTTCTGCTTTTGGTGACAGGCCCCCCAAGTGCTGCCACTCATACGACACTGCTGTTTGGAGTTTGGAGGCACTTACACTCTTCTTTTTATTGTTCACTCAGTCAGCTTGACAGGCTGCCCACCACTTGCCTGAGGATTTCATTCGGAGTACTTTTCAGCCTCTTGGCACACGTTACCACTTGTCTGCCAAGTCCCACATTACATCAAGCCTGGTGATAAAGAAAAAGCAACACCGATGGAGCTCTGTGGAGTCCCATCACTTAAATGGGGAAAAGCCATTGCTTTGGTCCAACGGGACCGGGCCTCCAAAATCCTTCATGTTTCTGTAAGGTCCCTGTAATGTACACGGCCTCCAAAGTACCAACAACATCATCTTGTTTGCATCTGTGGGAATTTATCCTACAGCCAGGCTGCAGTTGCCACTTGGTTTTGAAGAACATAGGTTCAGACACTGCTTTGGAAACAGCTTTGGCTCATGGGGAGTTTTGTTCGTCCGTGGCTTCGAATCACTGTATCACTGGAGACACAGCATGGGACAGCTGCTGGAGGACAGTGTGGATGTGCATCACTATGCAGCCCCACATTATTTCACCTGAGAACTGGTGGAACAAACTGCAGGATGCTGTAGGCTTTAAACTGAGGTTTATTTCCTCAGTCTGCTTTCTTCCTGTAGTCTTTTGAAAAGATGGATAAGGCCCAAAACTGCATACAGCATAGGCCGCCACTCGCTCGTTTTGAGCAAGAACAACCCTGACAACCTAAATACACATGAACACACACACAGACTCTTCATGCTACCATTTAACCTTTCCAAGCACAACAACAAACAGCATCCACCCTCCCTGTTTGCTGAGCATTCAGACCACCTACTGTCAGTTACACTTGGCTACTTTGAGAAAAGTGCCAAAAAAAGAGAGCATTTTACTTGCAAAAAGCAAGTGTGGCAATTCCAGATGCACTCAGTCAAAATAGTTTCTGAAAGCTGCACAGTCACTTCAGTGAATTTTAAATGGGAGAAAAAAAGAGGTGGGATGGTGATGGCTGGAATTTACCATCTCTAATCTGTTGCACTGAGAGCACAGAGGTTGTATCCCTCAGGCTGAGGCTCGGGTGTCGGACAGAAATAAGGAAATCCCTTAGAGCTCTAGGGAGTGAGTGTGAGCGTGGGTAACTGAATGCAGCAATTCTGTACCAACCTTAAAGTACTGTCACAGCAGCAGTTTCAGCCACTGGATTGGTGGCAAGCACTTCCTCAATATGGCAGGTAATGCTTTACTGAGAAGCACAACTGAGAGCTCATGACTGTGGATTTCAGCTCCTAAACCCTCATGCAAAGCCCCCCCCAAGCTCTGCACTTCAGTCATTTCAGTAGTTTAAGCTAATTATCTGAAAAATGAGACATATCAAGTAAATTGTTTTAGAATTATTGGTTAATGGGTGGAACCTTGAGAAGGAATTAAAAAAAAACAGCATAGTTTTCACATACTGTATTAGAAAGATCAGCAAATTATATTATTTTTCTTTCATATGTTAGGAAAATACTGTATGAATAGGAGTGAAAAGAAAGGAATGCAAACTATGCAAACTAATTGCTAGTCTTGCCAGCAAGCTGACCTGGGCATTCAGCATGATCCCGCCGTATTGCAGCACACATCAGCACGTGACTTTCTTGCTGTGCAGCAACTATTGCACTGCTTTGTTGCCCAAATCTATGCAAATCAGCAATAAACAAACCAGCATGGATAATACCACGCATCTTGGCTGAAATGTAAACCAAAGTCTGTGTGATGTTTTAATATCTTTTCCTAGTAGTCACTTAAAAATACCTTCTTGGTCACTTCCTAAATGCTGACGAATCATTTTCATGGGCAGGATGAGATGGAATGGTAAAATAACCCTTGTGTAACTAGGAACATAAGAGATCCACACCACAGCACTCCAAGGAGAAACTACAAGATATATTTTATATCCTGATGTTGCTCAATAACAGAGTGGACAAACAGACCATATCTTAGAAGTGAAGATAATGGGCCTAGAAAATCAATCAACACAGATAACTGTGCAATGTGTGAAGGATCATGTGATGGTTCCCAGATGACAGTGAAGAGTAGCAAAAGGATAAATTATGCAAGTACACTCCTTGGAAAAGGAGTAAATAGAAGCCAATGGAAAACACAGCAAGAGAAGTGCAAGATAAACTTGTCTCCTTCTCTCCCTCCCTTACATTCAGAAGCTAAGGGCTGAAGGTCTTTCTGTTCAGTAGAGTAGCAAAGCCACAAGGCAACAAAAGCAAGTTCGGCAGACTGACAGGGGAGAGAGCAGGTTATCCAAAGCCTCAAGTAACCCTTACAGTTAAGATACAGCTCTAACCTTAAAACTAACATCAGGAAGTCTTCGCCCATTACTACAGCAGATAGTCACGAAATGAAGACTATGGCAAAGGTCCAGGTCTGCAGTACGGAAGCACTATGCCTGGGACTATCAGGAAGATTACCATGAAAGACTAAATGCCATAACTTGAAGTTATTTTTGAAAGTCTGGTATGCAATTTTTCTAAGTCACACCCTTTGTGAGGTCCACAAAGGTCAAAAAAGTCACTTTGCTCCATTACTTAAAATTTTGTGAAAATAGTAACATTTCTGTTTTGCAATCCAGGTGATAAGAGAGGGACATTTTCAGAATAATTTTAGAAAGCAACAACCGTGGGTCAGACCCACACTTCACACTCTAGCACTGTGAAGCTGAGCCTTGACACATATATATTCAATGTTTAAAGGACAAAAAAAGAATACATTTTAACAGCATGAATCAAACCCACCTATGATATGCTGGCAGCAAATCTGAGATTATTGGGAATCATTCCTATCTACTTGATTGCCTTTGCAATTAAATCTGTTCCCAAAAAATTTTTCAAATGTAGCTACTGGATATGGGCCAAAACTACTAAACTTGGTTATGAATGTTCAAGACTAAAATTTTTTGGAGAATCAGAAGATGGGTCTGGTCAGAGCTGAGTTTTTCTAGATCCACATGTACCTCAGTCAGCTTCACACCACCTGTACATATGTTACTAAGGGATTTCTTCTTCCCCCCCTACTCAGTCATATCCTTCAAGCTTCCTTCCCATTGAACACACAGGTACTGGTGAACACTGCCCCACTATTTAAGGTTCAAAAATGGTCAAAAGAGTGTCAGGCAACACATTTCCAAGAAACCTCCAAGAAACAGAACTTCTATATTTTCTATGCAATGTTTTCTAGTACAACACACAGAGTTGTGTGAGTTTTAGAACCACATGTACAGACTGCTTATTTCACGGAAGGACAGTAACACAACTTTTCTTGAAGTGTCTATGAGGAATACAACGCACATGAACCAAGAACGTCTACAGATGTTCCACAAACACTGCAACAGATGCAGATTAGATTAGGCATCCCATGCTACATGAGCTGCATGCTCCACGTGGATCGTCCCACGCAGCACTCCCCTTAGCTCTCTTTCAGATAAAACATGGTGCAATATAGATTGTGCAAAGGCGCCCTTGGCTGGGCTCCCCCACAGCTCGCACCCACACAAAGTACTCCGACCTCGCCGATACCTGCGGCGATTTAAAGCACCCCGCGAGTGAAAAGTGCTCCCAGCTCCGCTGTTACGCCGGACTGCTGCTGCCCTGTCCCGGCGCTGCGGGCTGACAGCCGCGCTGCCCGCTCCCGAGCCTGCACGGAGGTGTACAGCCACGCTTCCAGACTTAGGGAAACCTCCAGAGCCTTCAGCACGTGAAAGACATGCTTTGTTGTTGTTGTTGTTGTTTTCTTTTTCTTTTTTTCTTTTTCCCCCATGCATTCCCTCCACTTATTAAAAACAGCAACGAGGGGCATGGTTAAATGCAACTCCCTCTTCCTGCTCCCCCTTACTTACCCTTCATCTGCCTGCTGTCTGTTGAACAAGCCAGGCACAGCTCAAGTTTCTGGCTTTCATTTTCCTCCATTGTCCCTGCCTACCGCCCAGGCTCCGCTCTCTCCAAGCCGGGAAGCGCAGCGGGCAGGACTGGGGCTGGGGTTGGATCTGGGGCTGGGGCTCGGGCCGGCTCCCCCCGACGCGCAGTCCCCGGGCGCCCCGGGCCGGGTGGGCGGCGGGGCCGTCCCGGGCGGCTGATCCGAGCCCTCCTCCGCTGGGCCCCAACAGGTGATGGGCTCGGCCGCAGGCAGCCCCGAGCCGGCTCGCTTCCCGTGCAGCCGGCCAGCCTTCTGAAAGGGAACATTTCAAACGTGATTACAGGCCTGAGCCTCCCCTGGAATCCGAAGCCGAAGCCTTTCAAATCTCTGTCATGGGACAAAAGCTTTTCCACCGAATATTTTTTTAAGCTCGTAACCACCAAGCCCACAAGCATTCCTGATAAATGCTCCTCTGTCTTTTCTAGCGTCTAGCTTAGAAGTAATTCATTATATAAGCGCTTTGAGGTTTTGTTTTCGGCTGAATTCTTTCAAGCTGCTTGGAGAATGAATTAGGGAAAATCAAGATACAGGAATTCAACTTTAGTGAAGCCAATAAAAATGAATGGTAGCAACATGTAAGCAGGGGTTTCGGTTAAGAGGAATTCTGAAGCCTCAGTAGCAAAGCATATAGAAACATATAACTAATTCTCTTTTGGCAGATCAGAAGCAGAAAGCCTGTCAGAGAATTGATAGATCCACTGGGCTTCAATGCAAAAAAAATTAATGACGTACAATATAAAATCCCACAGATTTCATCAGATGCCACATGTGTTGATTTAGGAGAGAATATCAGACTGAATTATTCTATCAGGATCATAACTCAGAATCACAGAATTGCAGGGTCTGGAAAGGACCTCTGGAGTCAAGTCCGATCCCCCCGCCAAAGGAGGTTCTCTACAGTAGGTCACACAGGTGGGCATCCAGATAGGTCTTGAATGTCTCCAAAGGAGACTTCACCACCTCTCTGGGCTGCCTGTTCCAGTTGGGATTGGAGGTCCAGTTAGGGGCTGTGGATGCCCGCATCCCCGTAGGCATTCAGCACCTGAATGTGGCTCTGGGCAGCCTGTCTAGTGGTTGGTGACCCTGTCCATGGCAGGGGAGTTGCAACTAGATGATCTTTGAGGTCCTTTTCAACCCTGGCCATTCTATGATTCTATGATTCCTCTGTCACACTCACTGTAAAGTTCTGTATATTTGTGTGGAACTTTCTATGTTCCACTTTTTTGCCATTGCTCCTTGTCCTATCACTACACAACACTGAAAAGAGTCTGGCCTTGTCCAAATGCCTCCTGCACTTTAGATATTTATAAACCTTGATCAGATCCCCTCTCAGTCTTATCTTCTCTATGCTAAACAACCCCAGGTCTCTCAGCCTTTCCTCATACAGGGGATGCTCCAGGCCACTTAATCATCTCTGTCATCCTCCAATGAACTCTTTCTAGGGAATCCCCGTCATTTTTGAACAGGGAAGCCCAGAACTGGACACAGTACTCCTGATGTCACCTCACCAGGCAGAGTAAAGGGAGAGGATACTCTCCCTCAACCTGCTGGCCACTCTTTTTTTACGCTCCCTGGGTTACCATTGGCCTTCTCAGCCACAAGGGCACACTGCTGCTCATGTCCACTCTGTTATCCACAAAGACTCCCAGGTCTTTCTCTGCAGAGTTCCTTTCCAGCAGGTCAGCCCCTAACCTGTACTGATGCATGTGGTTATTCCCCTCCAGGTGTAGGACTCTACATTTGCCCTTGCTGAACCTCCACCTTACTCTCCAACCTGTTCCGGTCTCACTGAATGGCAGCACAGTCGTCTGTCACTGTCAGCCACTTCTCTCAGCTTCATATAATGAGGAAACTTGCTGAGAGCTGACTCTATCCCATCATCCAGGTCACTGATGAAGACGTTGAACAAGACTGGAGCCAGCACTGACCCCTAGTGAACACCACTAGTTACAGACCTCCAACTAGAGTCTGTGCCACTGATCAGAACCCTCTGAGCTCTGCCAGTCAGCCACTTCTTTACCACCTCACTGTCCACACATCAATTCCACACTTTATAAGCTTCATTACAAACACACTGTGGGAGACAGTGTCGAACACCTTGCTGAAAGTCAAGGTACACAACATCCACTGCTCTCCTTCCATCTACCCAGCCAGTGATGACATCGCAGAAGGCTAGCAGGTTGGTCCAGCATTATTTCTCTTCGGTGAATCCATGTTGACTACTCCTGATAATCTTCTCTCCCACTTGCTTAGAAATAGCATCCAGAACAAGTTGTTTCATCACCTTTCCAGGGACAAAGGTCAGGTTGACTGGCCTGTATTTTCCCAGATTGTCCTTCTTGCCTTTCTTGAAGACTGGAGTGACACTGGCTATCCTCCAATCCTCAGACACCTCTCCTGTTCTCCAAGACCTTTCAAAGATGATAGAGCAATTCAGCAGTCACCTCTGCCTGCTCCCTCAGCACATGTAGGCACATTCCATTGGGCCCATGGATTTGTACGGACTGATTTCAGCTGAATGATCTCTGACCATATCCTGCTTGACCAAAGGGAAGTCTTCCCCAGACTCTCTCTCTTACTTCCAGAGTCTGGGATTCCCAAGGGTCAGTCTTTGTAGTAAAGACAGAAGCAAAGAAGGCATTCAGTATCTCCACCTTTTCAGCATCCCATTACCAGAGCACCCATGTAATTTAGTAGCAGACCCACATTTTCCCTAGTTTTCCTTTTACTGTCAACATAACTTAAAAAAAGGCCTTTCTTGTTATCCTTCTGAATTAGGTTAAGAGCAAAGCATTACTGAAGTAATACTAAGAATAAGCAATTTCTCATTCAAATCAACCTCACACTGCAACACCAAAAAGCAGTTACTATCTCGGATGTCTTTTTAAACAGACCTTGTGTGATCTGGACTTCCAAGCTTTCTTCAACACTCACTTTCAGTACAGCATCAGCAAAATTGCTTGAAATCATCTCTCAACCACACGGTCCAGGCAGGCAAGGAAAATTTTCCTACGTTTTCTGCTTCTCTATCTAGCAGAAATGTCACCCTCTCTACTTGGATTACTAAATGCAGAAATATTGCTTGTATACACACACACACATGCATATATATAAATAAGACACAGAAGCTGAAGGAAACTCACTCTCTTCATGCTTCGATCCTTCCCCTTCCAGACAGAAAAATAATTCACGTGAATTACTATTAACAATTATTAAATGCACAGAACTAATGTTCATTAGATCAGACATGCATATTCTCTACCACTTAACAAATATTTATTTTTCTTCTTAACAATTAATTCTGTATTGTCTAGGAACCTGGCAAAGGTCCCAGAAATCTGGCACGGAAAACAAAGAAATGATGAAAATACAATCTAAACATTAGCATTGCTATTTAAGGTCTGCAGTACAATGTTCCCAACAGAATACTCCTTAAGTTTCTCCACAATATTAAGAAAATAGTGTGATGCACACTGTATTTAGATACTGTTTTTACTGGCCTTTGGTTAATCTCTGCTGATTTTGACTGGGGACTATTTTAGGACAAGGAGTGCTGGCCAGCCAGCCCATTTATCTGATGCTGCCTTTTGTGATACTGAGGAATGTGCCTTTAACACCAAGGTTTTCCAGAGTCTGGACAAGCATTATGACTTACGCTTAGCCAGCTGGAAGGAGATGAGGGCTCATACAGGAATATCAGGCACTGAGGGATCACTGAGCACTGACTCTGTGAACTAAAAAAATAACTCAGAAATCCCTGGTGGGAAAAGAGAATCAGCGCAGTTGCAATGTGAAAGCTGTATCAAGACATCACCTATAGACAGGGCTCAGAAATTGAAACTGAGCTGGCCAAGGGTCTTTAAATAAGGACCTAATCCTGACATAATGCAGTGGCAAGCACGAAACATGCTTGGCTACAAATGCCTACAAGCAAGGCATGTCTGCAATGTTGTACAAGAACAAGGTTAGTTCTGGAGATCAGTATGGCTTCTACCAAGAGCCATATAACACCAAAAAGGCTATGTACCATACGACTTTAAGCAGGTTTTGCCTTCATCCAAGGTGAGGTAAAAATAACCTAGAAAATAAGACTATCAACATTTTTTTTTATGTATTGCCAACACTAAAGTATCTGCTTTCAGCCAGCCTTATTAAGTTTCTACAGTCAAGAGCACAAGACAGACAGAAAGGGAGTCTCATGACTCATAGTAGGGCACCCACTGGCATATCCTTCTGAGCAGCCATGTGCCCCCTGGGGCAGAATAGGGGGCAAAGCTGGTGCAAGCCTGTGGTCTTAAGCTGATGCTTCTATGGGAGATGCAAGATGCTACCACTGCTGGAAGTGATGGTAGATGGTACTGCTGATGCTGCTAAGGGACCTGAGCAAAGGTGATCTAGGAGAAATTGCTTATTTGATCATGATTGTGTGACTTGGAAAGTGGGTGCTACCTCAGGAGAATGCCCATGGCTGCATAAGTAGTCTCTCAAAAAAGATTAAAGAGCACTGGCAAAAAGTGAGACAAAACGTGGCACGCTTTAATATCACGAGAGCCAAACAAACGAACCCACCCAGCTTCACACAAAACACAGCTGTCTCTGCTGCTTTCTGGATCCACACCATTTCATGAAAACAGCAGTCAGAATTGCACAATCTCAAAATACATTCTTACTTGGAGTGAGAAGCTCTTGGTCCCAAACTGGATTTAATTAGTATATGTAACAATGCCATGCCTTAAGGTGCTACCCATGTTTATTTAAAAGAATTAATGAAACTCCTTTTGCAACTGAGAAACTGGAGACAGCTAGAATCATTATGCTGCTAGGCTCACATAAAGAGCTATGCAGCACAATCACTAGGATGAATCACCAGCAACACGTTAAATAAACTTGATTAACCAGTTCACAGCACACAGTTGGGATTTGTTTATCTGTGGAATCAATAATAACAGTAGTTCCTTTTAATTACTGTGTTCAGATCTAGGCCCATCAATATCAAAACAATGCATGGAGAACAACTGCTAACAGGATATGCTGTTTTAATTGTGTTTAAAATTAATGTCCCAGAGCTACTTAAGCACTTCTGGTTTTAGGATGTGCATAAAAGGAGCAATTAACAAATACTGTTTTGCTCAATTAGTAAAACTCATAATATACAACAGAGCTTTTGTGGCTCTAGTGTTTATTCACAGCTAAAAAATTGGGAAGTTAATTATCAATAGTTAAATCAGAAGAAGCATCCCATAATTAAAGATGTATCTCAGTGTCCATGCAAAATCACAAATCATATAGCCACAGAGAAATATATTATAAATGCTCTCATTGTGAAGCAGCCTGGCACTGTCTACCCTACTATAGACCAGGAACAAAATAAATATTAGATCTGAAATGGATAGGCCATGAAAATCTGAGTGCATCTACGCTCTTTTGTGCTCAGAGAGTTCACTGCAGTCTTTGGTGTGGCCTTTCAATCCTTAATAACTAGAATAGACTCACTTCTCTCAGATATGTGTATTATTAAAGATGATACAATAGCAACCATTATCTCATACAAGCAAGATGAAAATAACCACAGGTCTATCCACATGAATCCATTCAAGTAAATACAGAAGCAGAGAGGTTTATACTACTTTAAGAGTAATTATGCAATAATTTGGCTTCATATATCACAAAAATTAGATTTTTAAGCTGAGAGGTAGGAGGAGCTTTGCATCATTTTGTCTCATCTGCTTAGCAAGGGACTTCAGTCAGTTGGTTCCTATTTCAAGTCCAAGGACAATGGTTGATCTATCAACTAGTTAAATTAAAGGTAAACATCTGAACTTGATTTGAAAATTTACAGCGACAAACAATCTAATACAACCTCTGGGACTACATGTCATGAAATTAACTTTGCTGTTAAAAACATCTGTGGAGACTTTCAGTATGTATACTCCATACATTCCAATTCAGTTATGATCTCTCATACACACAAAGAAAAAAATTAGTTGAAAGAGTCAAATTCCATTTCATCTGAAGTATAATAAAAAATGAGCATGAGTTTCTCTGCACATCTCCACAGCAGCCTTTCACCATGTCTTGCCTGAAAGATTCTTACCTGGAAACTACAGGCTTCAACTCCTTCTGATAAGTTCAGAGACTGACAGCAGTGCCAAATTATATGATTGTTCTTGAAAATCACAGATGTCACCACCGGCCTTAATCACTAAAACAAACTATTGAAAAGAGTTCAACTTTCACTAAGAGTTTGAACATTTGCTATTCAAGAGGAATATATATATTCACTTTTCCAATTCCATTTTGAATTGAGCTCTCAGGAGCAGTGATAATCACCTGCCACTTGATAGTGATGAGCTTGCAATTATGAAGAAGCATGCAGTGTCCTAGCCTACCTCTAGCCAAAAAGGACCGTGCTGTTAAGTGCCTTACACTTCTCCAAGTACCAGAACATCCTCCTTTCACTTGGGAAGATATTCTGATCAAGCTAACAACTTCTACACCCAAACAGCTACATCGTGTGAAATAGGTTAGGTTTTCTGTTTTCCAAATTTTATTCTTATTTTCTTTATTCCCCTGCTTTCTTTTTTTTAAAATTATTTAATAAATGTAAAGGTTTGAAAGCAGTAAATACTTGTGAATGCCCTAAATCAATGAGGAAAAGAACTGTGACCATCACAAAGAAACAGTGACACTGAACTGAGGAAAAAAATGATTATTCTCCTTCACCCACAGCTTTTTATCTCTGCAGTTGGGGACAAGAACAAGCTAACTCTCCACTGTAACGTGATTTCTCTTCTCACCAGCCAATGTAGGATAGGACAGAGCAAAATGGACATCATTAAACTGCACGTGTAATGCATGACTCATGTAACGTCATACTTTACCTCAGACTTTTTACCCATTGTTATTGCCATCCTACCCTACTGAGCTAACATGGATATTAGCATACTGCTGCAGAATTTTGAACTGAAGACCCTGGCATGCTACAGCCTCACACCTACCAGCCTGGCCAGCTCCTTGCACATCACAGTTTCCATACAACATCACTTATGAGATGGAATAAGATCAGCCTGCAAAGACAGAACTAGAGAGTACGAACATCTGTTTTTGTAAGGCACCAAACAAATAACTCTGTGAACGGAAAATGTGCCTTACATCTTGGAAATTTTAATCAAATAAAAAGCACCGTGTGGGTGGGAAGAAATAGTGTAGGGAATTGTTTCTGAGGGAGGTGGAAGAAAGAAGGGGAGAAGGTCACTTTCAAGTCCATCTGCTCTATATTCAAATTCTATTTTTCCCCAGTGTAAAACACTTTGGTTTTGATAAGTTCCCTTTTGGATGAATTCACTCAAACTGCTCTGGTGAGAGTTTGGATTCAAATGGGTCCAACTTTCTAGCAGTGCCAGAGCAACAAACCTAACATCTGAAACACCAAATGTTGCTGGTTTCACGGGTGTCTGTTGGATCTGCTTGTGAATGTACGAGGCAGCATGCTTTAGTGATCAAAGGGATTGAGAGTTACTTGCTGTAAAGTACAATTATACTTAAAAAGAATCAGCAGAGATTCAGATCTCACCAAATGCATGTGGAGTTTAAAAGACTGTCAGGAGACTGCTTGAATTAATAAGAAATAAAAAGTTTACTTTGATGGAGTCTGGGTCTAAAATTAATGTAATAGTTTAAATTATGTTGTGATTACCATACCAACTTGCATACCAGGAGGCAAGTCTGATAAACTTTGTACCAAAAAGAATGGTTTCAGTAAAATAATTAGTAAATAATGATTAGAAATTAACACAGTGGTCACAGTATTGTCAACCTGCAGCATTCACAGCAGTCATGATGGTGGTCTTTCTTGAAAAATTATGGTATTTTTTTTAGAACACTACACTACAGTCCACAATCCATGGGCTGTACCCAGTCATATATTCATTTCTTTTCCCCCCCAGAGTTACTGGCAAGAAAGACATTTTTTGAATTTGAAACTCAGGCTAAAGTCACAGGAGACATACACACCATTATGATTAGTAAGTTGGGCATTTTTAATTGTTTTTACAATAGTTTAACCCTGTATTTTGCAAAAATGCAATACTACACAGCAAACAACAGAAAATATCTGAAAATAGATAAAGACAAGCAGAATATCTTGTTCTAACTTTGTTTCCTTGCACATCTGATTTCCAGTGAGTGGAGATAGTTGCAAGTTGTGGATTGGATTCTGGCTTAACCCACTCAGTTCCACTGGCTCTTGTTTTGATTCCTTGGAAATCACCATTCCTGAGAGCAGAATGAGAATTTCCTCCTACTTGTAAGTAATTTAATGACTTCTTGACACTGTGTACATCCTATTCCCTGAAAATCGCTGATCTGACCTTTCCAGCCCATGCTGATGTTACCATGAAAACAGCTGATCAGTAATAAAGCAAGAGCAACCGACAACAGTGGTACTCCTGCCCAGTCTCTTCTGGTGGGTTGAGCACTTACTAATTCAGGGGTATAAAAACTCTTTGGTATTCAGGATTTCACAGCTTTCAGGCAACAGGGAACATTTGACTATCTTGTCTGACTTTCTGTCTATTACAAGACATTACATTTGGTGTGAGATCCTCAAACAAAGGCCATAGACGTGGCTTGAGATGAAAAAGACAGAAGATGAACATAACACTCAGAAGCTTCAGGTGCATTAGTGTTTGCTTCAAACAGGAATGTGCTTTTGAAGTAAACTGGCATAACCCATATGATGAGATCTACCCAGATGATCTGTGCAAGTCAGCATGACAGTGTAAGCTCCCAGTGACTTAAACCTAAAAAAATTCTTTCTTCTGACTTAAATTTCCCAAATCAGGTGTCCACTGTAAAACAAACCCAGATGATCCCAATCTCTAAGCTCTGACACACACATCCAGCCACTGTCTCCAGCACAGCCAGTCCTTTATGAAGAAAAAATGCAGGGGAAAAGGAATGAACCTGAAAACATACCACATGCCTAGTCAATTGCACTTGGAGGGGATGGAAATCTTCCACACCTCACATCACCAGCAGAAAGGTTGAACTCCAACAATTGATTATAATTAGTGCCTGTAATACAGGGCTGCAAGTGTTACAACTGCGTTATTTGGGGGCATTTCAGCGCTCGGTCCGTGAAGTCAGCTGATAGAACTGGTGGCTCAGACACCACATCCAAGAGACCTTCCACCCTGCAAACAGCTGCTGCAGTAAATGCAAATCAGCAGCAGCAGTGGGACTAATGTGGCTTTGTAACATACCCACTCCTATTTAACACACTACATTATAGTTTAATTACCCTCACTACTAAGGAATTGCTTCCTTTTACTTCAGGGTATATTTGACGCAACAGCAGTTTCCAGTGCTGGGATTTACTCTTCTCCCATCGTCAGCCAGACCTACCAGTTCTGTAGGGTTGATGCCCTGTGATAAAGCCTCCTCTCCATCAACTGCATTGACTCCTGAAGACTTGCATTAGTATGGGTTTTAGTACTGGAAAACAATCTTGTCCTCTCTTCACTTTCTTTCTAGCATTCCCATTCCCTCACTGAAGTACAGCTGACAGGATCACAGAATCACAGAACGGTTTGTGTGGGAAGGGACCCTTAAAGGCTATTTAGTCCAACTCCCCTGCAATGAACAGGGACACCTACACTAGATCAGGTGCTCAGAGCCCTGTCCAGCCTGACTTTGAATGTCTCCAGGGATGGGGCATACACCTCTCTCTGGACAGCCTGTTCCAGTGCCTCACTACCCTTAGCGTAAAAAACTTTTTCCTTATATCCAAACTAAATCCCCTCTCTTACCATTTGAAAGCATTTCCCTTTGTCTTATCACAACAGATCCTCCTGAAAAGTCTGTTCCCTTCTTTCTCACAGCCCCTCTTTAGACACTATCAGATACTCAATTTAGGTACTAAATAGATACTTTAGATACTGAACTTAATATACTGGCAGTAATAGTTGAGTACATAGCCTAAATTTACCCCCAGAAATAGTAAAACAGCTGGGAGGCAGTGCAGGGTGCCCCAGGGCAGGGAGTGCATGGCCACAGCTACCTCCTTCAAACAGGGAGAGCAAGCTGCAAGGCTGGCAAGGGCAAAGTGTCCAAGCACAGAGTGAGCTGCAGTGACACAACTCCTGTGTCATACCCCATTCCTCCTACAAGGGGAATTCTTCACCTTCTGTACAGCACTTTTGCAGAAGATAAAACGAGAGAAGAAGTAACAATGATACATCTCATCAGGCTGCAAGAAGCACACAGAATTGCCTGGGGTGAAGGCAAGAATAAGCAACGTCAGCACAGAAAGGTGTCATACAAGGTTTAAGCTTATTCAGAAGCAGAGCCTTCCTCTCTCTCATGAATAAAAACATAACCCAAGACAATTTAATTCCAACTGTTTTGTAGCACTCCTTGTGAAAACTTTTCAAACAATATAATGACTCACAGGTCAGAGCTCTCCACTGACAACATAAAATGACACCGTATTAGTTTTCTGCCCTTACAAATGTGCAAGTCTGCACAGAGATATACATAATATCTTTCTCATAATATAGCACACGCCTTTACATGCAGCATAGCTGAAGACAGGCAACAGGCAATACGTAGTGACAGGTTTTCTTCACTCCAAAGGTAAAGGTTATTAAACATTAATTAGTAACAGGCAGGTTTTACTGCATATGCATATGCTCCAATACTCTGTATTTGCAATACCCATCTTACCTACAGAAGTATAGCTTTGTACTTCATTTTATTTATGACTCTCATATTATTGCCTTAATCTTTCATAATTAATATAAAAAGGTCAAGTGATAAATTCACACCTTTTTTTAGCCTCTTTTGTTGTTTCGCTCTCCTATTGCCATAATGCTTCAAGACTGCAGCTGGAATGACATCTAAATCTTTATGCTGGCTGGAGAAAATTCTGGGCAAAGTGTTGGAAGGAAACAAGTATCAAAATCTCTTTGACGCAAGATGACAATATTACTTATATGCCCAGTTTCGGTTTTATAAGCTCCTATAAATCCTCTCTCACAGCAGAGACTAGTGGAAGAATGTCCTTGGGAGAGGGCATTAGGTAAGAAAAGGATGAGTTTACAACCCATGAGTAGTGTTAATTTGATGCTTTTAACTCACTGTTTCTTTTTTGTGCGAGGAGTCTTGGTGCTCAATCCAAGGATAGCTGGATTCCAGCAAAGAGGCTATGTATATAGCCGAGAGGGAAAAATAAGAACTGAATGGTTGTCCAGAACAGCAAGTGTTTTTCCCAGATCTTTGAGGCCATGTGTCTCTGTAGTGGCACTGCACAACCCTTAGGTTGAGAATGGAGAGTGTAAAGGTAAGGGCAGAAGATGATGTGCAGAATGGAAACCAGGCCAGAGGGAGTTACAAGTCTGACATTTTTTGAAACCTCTAAATCAAATCTGACTACTTTTCTAAAGCAGAGCATAAACACAGCCAGAATTTGCAGTTTGGCTACCAGAATTAGAGGGTAAAACACTACAGCTAATAAGTATCAATCACTTTCTTTTCCCAACCATCCAAAAAGATAATTTGTTTGCTCCGCTCTGCATGAAAAAGTCTGGGTAGGCTTCTGACTTTAGGAGTCTGAGAAACATCCTGAGGAAGGACAACCCCACAGCAGGTCTAACAGCCAGTACAAGGGCCCTTTTCAACACTGCCTTAAACTATACTTGATTTTAGTTACAGGCTTTAAGACTGTGGAGGTGCTTCGCAAATCATCACTAAATACCTTTTCTTCATAGCTCCACTTAATTCTCAGGAGTGTCTTCAAGACTTGAATAAAGCCTCAGCTGTTGAAAGGTAGAATGTTGTCAGTTCTATCAGCATGGGACTGTCATGCTGCAGGGTTGCTTTATGTGGCTAAAGACAAATTCCCCTTCATCCTGCAGAAGTTGTCACCAGGTGTAAGAACGCAGCAGTTTTACTTGATACATGATAAGTAGCTGTGAATTCTGAGGCTATTAGTTCATTTAGGGAGTGATATCTCAATAAAACATACAAACTCAGTCTCCTACAGACAGATTAAGAGTCATTCACTATCTATTAAAAAAAAAAATTTAACATGTTGTCGCACATTCAGAGTTAAAAAATGAATTCAACATCTTTGTGTCTTGAGCCCCTTCTCAAATAATGTACATCTGATTGTACCTATGCTCAAAGCCACGCCACTTGAAGTTTGTGTACTAAAAGTCTAAGTCATGGAGTGTTCAGTGTTGCAATTCAGCTTCCTTTTCCAGTAAAAGGAAGAAAAGTGGGACAGGCACCAGGCTGAAAAGCTTTCTGAAAGCTGCAGCTGCAGCCAACAGCTGAAATTTAAAATCAGCCATTATTTTCTCTCCTCATCTTGTGGGCTCTGCCACAGCTTTCAATAAACCACAAATTCACCCACCGAGGCACTATTGCTCATTATTTTCTTTCGCTGATGGAGCTAAAATAAGAACCATAAACACTTCTCCCTGCCTCAAAAAAGCAGCGTTAAGTCACTCCCCAACAGGACTCTCAACATGTTGCACATGGACAACATGTTAAGCAAGTAGCAAAAGCCAAACAGAGTTCTCAGAAATTAGTGATTTAATGTTACAGAGAGAATCTGAAACCCAAGATCATATGGGTCAATGAAAGCAGAAGCAGAACTATATTTCCATTTCCCAAGCTAGTGAGAGAGAGACATGTGATACTCAGCAGATACAGCTTGCTTGGATTTCTAGGGGGCACATAATAAAGAAGAGATCCTTCCATGGGTTAAAAAAAATAAAAAAGTAAAAATAGGAAAGAGCAAGCAGGAATAAAAGGCAGTTTTCCCTAGGGAAAGAGGGAGATTACCAGTGGCATCACAGAGGAATTTGCACTGGTCTGGGCAGCTCCCAACATCAGTGAGCTGGAAAAGGGCAAATGGGGTATGAACTGAGGTGACAGAGTTTGCTGAGAATGTTACATTACTTAATACTAGGCAGTTTTACTGCCTGGATAGGAAGTAAAATGACTGAAGAAATCTCTGTAGCAAAATGGTACACATTGGCTTTGAACAGACTATAACCTCAAACTCTTTGAGTGACAATAACCATTTTGTGAAAATTTCAGCCCAGTGCTCATTAGTGATTAAAAATTCAAATAAATACTAGAAAATGTTAGGAAAAGAATAGCAAACTAGATGGATAATACCATTACATTACTGTACAAATCCACAGTCTAGCCATATTTTGAATATAGCATGAAGTTTTAATTTACTCCAGGTAAAAAAAGATATAGCAGATACAGAAATGCTAAGAAAAAAAGGTGACCGCATGATCAAAGTTATGGAAGTTTCTGTACAAGGAACAACTAAATAATGTAGTCTCTCTGTTCTGGGAGCAGATGAATCAAATGTATGGTTGAGGTCCATAAACATGAGTAACAAAGAAAAACTTAATAGGAGAAGACTGTTCATTGTCACTCTCCATACAGATTCAAGGCATCAAACGAGACAAGTAGGCTAATGATTCAAAAACATGGATGTGAATATTAATTCCACAGACTGCTATTATGGCACTAGAGAACATGCTTTAGTGATGGGACTCAATAGGCCAGGTTGATAATCTCAAAGGTCCTTTCTGATCTAAATGATTCTATGGTTCTGTGAAGTACCGGTAAGCTGGGAAACCTCTTGTGGGACATCTCAGTTGCTGAGTTTTCAAGATTTTTATTTTTTTTTTCAAATCAACAAATTAATGGAAATAAATCAATTTAGCACTATTAAAAACAAAAAGGACATCATCCTTCATTTCCTTCAAGTAATCTCTTATCCATCTATTGCTGGGAGCTGGAATACTACGTACTCTCCTTGGTCCAGTATTCTCCCTTAGGTAACCACCAACATTTAAGACAGATTTGAAGGCTGGGCTCCTCTGACCTGCCACAACTGCTCTTAAATTCAGTGAGGTACAAGAAGCACTACTGTTGACAGTTACACTTTCTCATACTTACTAACCATAGACAAATAGAAGCACTTGCATTACAGCAGAAAAATAACAATCCCAGATCTAAACAGAACACTCTGCTGTGTAGTGAGAATTGTATGGAAATCTCCTCCTAGAGAGAGGATAGGGGAGAGAATGAATAGTGTGCAAGAAGTTAAGTCATATCATTTCATCTGTGGTAAAAAAAAGATCCTAAATATTTGCTTACACAGGAAAGTTAGTGTAGTGGAAACTAGAGAATGAATTTGCAGTGCTTCAGCTATTCCATCGAGATAGTGGACAATACAGTACAAATCTTCCATGGCATCAGCATCCGTAGTTTGGGATACTATCAAGTGTCCAAAGGTTTCAAAACCTTTTGAACAAGGGATCAGTACAGCTTTGGGGGGGCTGAGATCATCTTTTCTCCCTCATTAACTCCCTATTACTAAGAGGCTACTCTGGAGGACTTTAGGTGCCATGACTGGAGCTGAAGCATAGAGTGGCACCAAGCCTCCCTTACTCTCCTTCATCTTTTAGGATATGGGATCCAGTGAAAGGGTTACTTAAAGATCAGCACCCAGTACTGGAACCTGACAGCAGCAGGGTTGTTGGTAATTCATTCATTTAAAAGAATGAAATCAGACTATCTGTTCTTGCTAACACACACGACCTCTCCAGGAAGACAGATAGAGAGGAGTGAGGTCCCCTGAGCATGTTAAGACCCCCACCACATTGCAGGGGGTCAGCGGCAGTAACTGTGGCATGGTGCCTTTGTGCTCTGACTTCCCCAAAGGCAGACCGTGATTTACTCGGTGCATGAGTCTGCACCCACACAAAAGGGAGGGCAGGGGCAGGAGAATTTACTCATCTGTTGATGAGTATTTATGCTCCTTTTTCAAGCTACTTAAATTGGTCTTTTGTTTCTTGCTGGGCTGTGAGACACAATGAAGGCACCAGTTGTTTTGCCCTTGTACTCCTTTGGAAATTTGCTTTTACTGTTTCCTGAAGTTATCTGGACATCTAACCACCTCCCTGCACTCCCTTTCCCAGAAAACAGGAGCACTTTTTAGCTTTTTTTTTTTTTTTTTGTTAGTCAGGGGATTTTTCAAGGGCAAAGAATAATACACCTTTTATTAAGGCAGCTATGCACAGTAAGAAACTTTTTACTAGCAATTTCTCAAGGAATGTTATGACTGGCTGACTTGAAAGTGGCCTATCCAGAATCTCATTAGATTTTCAAGTACTTTAGAAAGCAATTCTTACTGAATTATCAAACTTGCAGGAAAGCAATAGCAGTTTCATACCCATGACTACGTACTTCTGTGTTAACTGCAGAAGCAGAGCAGTAAGGATTGTCATGTTCATGTGCCTGGGGCTACCGCAGGAACAGGAAACTGCTGGGGTATGTTGGAGAAGACTCTCATAAGCATCTGATTTGTTTAATTAAATACTGTTTTCCAAAATATGACAGGGTATACAATGATTTCTCTCAGTAAGTCTTGACCCAGAAAATTTAAGTGGTAAACAAACCATGAAAGCTTCATGGGTGTGGAGCACATACTAGTAAAAACACCTTGCATAAGCAACCTCTGCATTTGCTGTTTGGTCAAAGCAGCCAAATCTGTTCTCCATTGGAAACCAGTGACCCTGAACAGAGACCTGCAAATGTGACTGCAGATTAGCAGAAGCACTGGTTGTTCTAGTGCTGCTTTGTCCCCATCTGCAATATTGGCACTGAAAATAGGAGAAAATTAGAGCGTGATTTCCCAGCTGATGGGATTTCTCCATGGGTACCACCTAAGAACCCCAGAGCTTCCTTCTTCTGACGGGAAGGTAGCCTGTCTCCCCTCACCCATCCTTAGCCTTCAAAAAGACAAGTGACTATTGTAAGCCATTCACCTAGTACACTACTAAAGCAAAACAGGCACCTGCTGCACAATTACTCATCCCACTCATTCTAGACACATATTTTAGGACGGGGTGAACTCGTCTCCAGAGATGTCCCTCCATGACAAAGCAGCATACACATAAGTCTAAAGGCACTGAGAAGAGGACTGATAGTTCAGAGGTCAGCTCTCCACTGGAAATAGTAGGAATCTTCTGAGAAAATCTACACATATGGCTCTTTAGATGATATCACAATGCATTCTAAGAATAAAATAATACACAGTTTTTATTTGGAAAAACCATACTGTCTGAAGGCGAAAATATCTTCTAATACTCTTAGTAATTTCCCACAATATTCTAGACAGTTTGTGATTCCCATGTAGACTGCTTTCCTCAGTAGCTAATCCTGATTTTTAGGCTTATGTTCTTGATTCACTATTCAAAAACTTTCCTATTTCTATTTTTGCCCAACACATTTTATTATTGTTCTGCTGCCAACAGACAAGACAATCAGTTTCTTAAACACTTCTCTCTCAAAACAAAACAACCCAGACCATATTCTAAGGAGACTCACCATTGTAAACGTAGCTTTACAAGCCAGAGGATGGTCTGTCTTTTCCCTGTGCTATGCTTCTGCTTGCAATCTCATACCAGATGGAGCTGTTGCATGATTCCTGGACAGGCTTTGCAAGGCAAAGCATGAAGCCTGCTCCTTAACACTTCATAAGCGGTTGCTGTGGCTGTGCCAAGAAGAGTTGCAAACAGCACTTCCTTTTACACTTTGACCCCAATCCATATTGCAGCATCCAGGCTGGGCTCTGCTGAACAACGCAGGGATGTGAGTTCTGTGCAACATATGGAGCCAATGGAGCAGGTAACACTTCTCCTTCTCACACAAACTCACAACCACGCTCTGCCTGCCTGCTTAGCCGCTTCATCGTTTATCGCTTCAGTCATCAACAACATCACCAACAACATATTTTGCTTACAAAATATCTTATACTGTCCATTACAACTCTCCTGGGAAAACAAATGACAAGAAGCTGTGAAACTCTGCAGAGATGAAGGCATAGTAAAAAGGTCGTGACTACATAAGCTGGGTGCTTGGACAGGTGGGAGGCAGTCAGCTGGGCTGAGGTGTAACAGCTCGCAGCTGTTTGCTTGGCTACCTGCAGGAAAAGCGAGCTCCCAGCTCCTGCAGGCATCAAAGCTGCTGTCCGTAAAGCATGCAGCCCAGCAGAAGGAGCAGGAAATCAATGCTCGCCTTGCTCCTTTGTGTTAAGACTTGTCTTAACTTGTTGCTTCGTGGTCATCACATGGCTACGCTCAATGTCCTGCCAAGGAAATACATGCAATTTTGGCAGAACTAAACAAACAGCTTCCTACCATGGAAAGTCCCAAAGCCTTAAGAGAAGAGGCTGATCTCTGCCCAGTCTTTCAAAACTTCCCCTGCAGCTTCAAATTACTGCCTTCTAATGAAGGAAAGGGGAAATCAGATGAGCAGAGGAATCAGGCTTTGCCAACAGAGATATTAACAACACACAAAAGAGATCGATTGGTTTTGTGTTATTTTTTTTTTTAATTTATTTTTTGCTTTGGTTTTTTTGTTTGTTTGTTTTCTTGTTTTTTGTTTTTTGTTTTTTTTTAAGCTAATGTTTAACTGCGTTTCCCTCACCCTCAGTGTCCGGAGGAGCGCGCCCGGAAGCTCCGCACGGCTCGGCGCGGCAGTTCGGCAGCGGGGGGCGGCGGGAGCGGTGCGCTGCTGCCCTCTGCCGGCGACACCGCGCCCGGAGGGGTCACGCCGGGTGGGGTCTTTGGGTGCTGCCTGGCGTCTGAGCTGAAGGCAGAGCCTGGGCAGGGCTGTAGGCCGCATCGCTGAAGCAGAGGTGCCAAAGGATGAGAGAGAGAGAGATGCTGAATATGGACAGGTTCCTTCTGGAGAGGCCACGGCAGAGGATGCATAATCAAATTAAAAACAGACAAACAAAGTAGCAGCATTGCCAGCCACAGTCTGGATCTAAACAAAACTGTCCTCCATAATCCTGAGTCTCCCACTGAAAACGTGTTAAAAGAAATGATTTCTTTGAAGTACTTGCACCTGTACTGAAGGGCCAACATGCTTAGGTTTTCCACAGATCAAGAGAAATGTCTCTTGATTATATAAACCTGAGGCTTGTGAAGCCTCATCTGACCTCAGTTCCTGTGCCCATGGGACCTAACCAATCACACAGATTAAATGCATCTGGTTTGTCCTTACTACTCTACAGCACCTACCAGCCCCTCAGTTCCTGCGTGGCCTTCTCCCCAAGAAGTGGCCCTGAGCAAAGCGCTCTGCACAAACCCGAGCATCACGTCCCATCAAAGCACTTTGCTGAGCCACAATCCTCATCTGAGGGAAAAGTTCAAAAAAGTCCACCAAATCACTCTAAGAAAAGTTCAGTTTTTCTCAGGTGCTTTGTTTGGGAGACCTCAAAATGTGATCCTCTTCAACACTGAGAAGCAAAAGTTCTCTACACAGTGGGCATGAAAAGACTAAAAATTCTCTGGTGTTTCTTTAACATTTCATTTCTACTCAGAGTTAAGACTAGGCTACAAGAGAATCTGCTGCAAGTCAGTATAGTAAGACTGATGAACCACTTAAACTCTACGTAAGGTCTCAAAATAGATCTTAAGTGGAAGACTATACATTTTACTGTGTAAAAATGCAACATTTGTTTTTGCAGTTACATTTGTGATGCGTGCAGGCATGCATATTGTCAGTTTTTGCACTCACTGTAGTTCTGTCAATGTGAACATTCAGCTTCTAAAGGAAATTCTGCTCTTTAGTTACTGGGTTTGCTGGTCAAAGATAGAAACAAAACAAAACGTGAAGTCAACTACCAAACACAAGCTAAAAAAAACTGGATCACTCATATAAAACACATGCACATGTGGGACATTCTGCATTATTTCTTCATATTACTGCATTTTCGTTATGGAGATGAGATTAGATATAAATACTAGAAACGTATTAATGTTGCCTATGGAAAGAAAAATATCAACAGAATTCATAGCTGATACAAAAAACAAACAACAACAACCAAAAAAAAGGCAGGAAAAAAAGCTTCTACTTGGCAAAGTATACATACATATTAGATAAAAGACTTAGAAAACAGATGCTCCTTCTTACAAGCAGCCAAGATCTTCTAACATCCATACAACTTGTTAATCAACTAACATATGGTACCACTTTAGCAAAACACACCATTCTGATTTTGCATTTACACGGTCTGTTTCCTACAAAACTATTGTCAGGATTTGGCCAGTATTATGTAACTTAGTAATTTTATTCCTACATTTTAAATTAATTAGTAAGTGCAGAAATAAAAAGACAAAAGGTTTCAATCCAAACAATAAGTAAGCACTTGTTTTCACAGAGTGCCCAATGATGGATGGATTTCCTCTTACCATGCTGAAATTCACCAGACTCTATAAAAAATTAGAATTTGCTGCAAAATTATTACCTTAAAAATTTGCTCTGACTTCAAGCCCTTGAGGACCCAATGCATTGAGTTTTAAGGCAATGCTAAACTGTAGAAGCAAAACCGGATGTAGCTTGGTAACATCTGCACCAGGTGGTTCCCAGATAAGAATACACAACTCTACTAGTGTGACTTTTTTTCTAACTTCTATTTGATAGGCCTTACTACACATATTAGGCCTTATTGTTTCCCAAGAAGACATAGTTACGTCCAATAGAATGCTTCTAAACATAGGTAAATGCTTCTAAAATATTAGGTAAAACAACACTGGCACAGGCTGCCCAGGGAGGTGGCCGAGTCACCATTCCTGAGGGTGTTCAAGAAATGTGTACATGTGGCACTGAGGGACGTGGTCAGTGGGCACTACCAGTGGTAGGTGAACGGTTGGACTAGATGATCTCATAGGTCTTTTCTAACCTTAATGATTCTATGATTCTATAGATAAAGCTTTCTTTTTTAATGAATCCTATGCACTTACTTGTCCTGCCTGTAGACAGATGGCATCTGCTTGCTGCAGTTCTTTTCCCACTATGTCTGGGCTCTGCAAGGACACTGCAGCTCTGCAGGGCTGAAGCAGAGGGTGCAAAGGCATAGGGTGTGAGTGCACAGGGCTCTGCAGCATGCAACACAAGCACTCTGCCATCACACCCTGCAGATAAGGCACAGCTAAAGAGCTCCAGGCAGAGCGTAGAGAGAGCGGGTCTCTTCCAGGATATGGAAAGTGTAAGCAAGAACAAAGAAGTTTGACAGAGAAAGTCTATAAAGCAGTAACACTTGTGGAGAAAGCTTAGGGGGGTGTTTATGTTTTATGTTTGCCATTTAAATTAGAGATAGGCACTTTTGAATATATATAGCATATACGTCTTCTGTGTTTTGAAGCTAATAGGAAAGCTTTTGTTTTGGCTTTTTTTTTTTCCTGATACTTTTAACATCAGACACAGGTATAGCATAATTTAAAAACACTTTTAAAGCACGGTCAGATGGAAGTGTGTTGGTGAGCATAAGATTGCCTTACAATGTCACTTCTCAGCTTTTGGAATCATAACTGTTGCAGTTCTAAGTTAAAAGAGATAATGGAAAAATTTCTGAGTATACCTGAAATATTCTAAAAGCACCCAATATGTTTTATAGGCAAATGACCAATTTTCCTACAGGTTTTCCAAAGGCAGGATAAGAATGAAAGTAGAGAACGTGAATTCTCATAACTTGTCTAAAATGTAGTTTAAAAGTTGAAATCTGAGCTTTCACTTGCAAGAAATGCAGAGACCCCAAATTCCAGCAAAATAAAGTGATGTATATAAAATGATGTAAAGAAAACGAAAAAACTAGAAGTTGCAGATTATTTGTATATCTGACACTTCAAAGCAAACAAAATTCACGTAGATAGACTGGAAGACAATTTAAAATTCTCAATTTGTTACTGATCAAACTTCAAAATATCCCATGTATACACCTATAGGCACAAACACATAAAGCTATGCTTTTATTTTTGATAGTGTGTCCATCCTTCTTTATATCGCTGATTATCAACTAAATTATAAACTCTAAGAGGCACAGTAAATTCCTGTACAGTGTGTGGTATACTTGTCTGCTGAAGCCTGCAGTGGGTTTCGGGGTATTGTTAATAATATACTATAATAGACAACACTTTTGTGTAGATTGCAGAAATCCTCTCTCAGGTGAATATTTAACTTTCATTAAAAAGTAGTCATCATCGTTTTTAAAAGGATGCATGAACAAAACTAACATTAATAGTTTCTCCTTTAGGCATGCACATCTGACAGAAACCTGTAAGAAATCCAAGGAAGGTGATAATGTCTCTGGGAGATGAAGGTGAAAACAAGTCCTGCCTGGCCAAGTCTGGAAGAAGAACATGGGATGGGATGAGACATTAAGCAGAGGAATGTGCCTCTTCTTGAATGTTAGCACATATGTGACAGGGATAGTGTGTGAGGATGGCACACCTGGGTATACAAGCAGCTTCACAAGCAAACTAACTTCACACCTGCAGGAACATTTTTGGCTTGAAAGGGCTTGCAGACAAACCCTTGAAAAATTAACGTGTGGAAGATCTCCAGTTTCTTCTTTCATTTTCTTAAATTATTTTCTTTTGAATTTTGCTGCACAAAAGTTTAAGAAAGTCCCCAATTTACTTACAAAACCTATGTTCTCAGGGACAACAAACTAGAACAAACGTGAATTTTCCATCATTTAAAGCTTTAGGGATGCTGAGTTTCTTTAGCATCTGTACCCACAGGGGCCCGTAAGCATACATAGGCATCTATCTTCCCTTCTCCCACAGCCTGCCATGCCATCTGCTTCCAGCATCCTTGTGCTTCAGGATTAAGCAGAAAATGAGATATTGCTTCAACATCTCTGCTTTTGATTTAAGTGAAAAAGCAATACATCTCAAGAAACACTTAATTTTAATATGCACACCTACTAATAGACCTAGCTCTGCCCTGAGAGAGGTGTAGAGTGCGAGGCTACTGATACTTAAACATGGTCCTTGTTTCTGAATTACTGAGGAAAGTATCCTAAAGCATCCTAAAACATCTGAAAAGATATGAATATTTCAAATGAATGGATGGGTAAAATTACCTGTCTCTCTTAATCCAAGTTCCTGGATAATGTAATGTGCTACGACTGTCTCACAGAGGTGCAGCAGCAGCTCGGGCAGATGCTTTGCAACACAAGCTGCAGCTCATCTGTGTTTGTTTTCTTTTCTAACTGAACATTTCACCCCTCCTGTATCACCAAATTTGTATATACTGAGTTCAAAGTTATAGCCAATCTGCGCAGTTCTCCCTCTCCCTTAACAAAGAAGGTTAAGTGTACTACATTCACAAAACAATGAATTTCCCAAATAATAGCAAGATTAAATAAAAAATACATATAATTTTTTTTTTAACTTACTGAACTATCCTCCTCCTCCAGCAGAACGGTCTGCATCAGCTATTAGCAACAAGAAGGGAATTTCCTCCTCCTCCAACTATTCTTGAAATAGATTGCAGCAAGTCTTCCTTCCCAGCTTTAGCCTTCAATAGCAAGAGGAAACTACTCTCAATCTCCAAGCAGGAACAGCCTCACCAACTTGTGACAAACAAACAAATAACCCCCTCTCTAAATTTTGGCCACCACTTTACTAAAGGTCAACACAAATGTTTAAGAAAGAAGATCTCTATGAGCTGTTTTAAAAGACTTCCTACTGCAGAAACCTAAATTGTAGCATAATGCTTATTTGCCTTTCCTTTCAAGTCCGGAAGGGTCTTTGTTAAGATCGCTTGTAATAAGGAAATAAGTTTTCACTCACTTTATATGCATATTTTTATAAGCTAATCCTGTAAATAAACCTACAATACTTTGTGGAGAGCAGTAGTGGACAGATTGCCTTTGCCATGTTAAATGAAAATCTGTAGAAACGCCACACACACCCTGGTAAGCAGTCAGAAAACAAAAACAAGCTGGTACCAGCATCCTGACTTCACTCCACTCCAAGCAGCTGCCACCAGTAGGCAAGGAAAAGGCAAAATATTTACCGAGTGTCTGTATAAATGTGCACAGCCTGGAACAACCTCATTTCTAAAAACTCAATTAAATGAAAGCCAAATCAATAGCGAAACCATATACTGTACTCTGCAATCAGCACTGTCTACAGCAGTGATGAAGGGTGGGCATTGGCCCATGTGTCAGATGCTGTGCATAGTAAGTGAGAAAACAGGGAGGTGTTTGTTGGTTTTTAAAAAGACACAATGTTATCTGTCCCTTCCTCTTCATTTCTTCAGCTCGGACCAGTTGGCTTTCTAATTTAAAGGAAGGAAGCTTTGCTCAGTAGATTATGAGGCTCTTGTAGAGCTTCCTTTGTACTGTCAAAGGACTTGGTAAAGACTGGATGCTCCTGCAGCCACAGCTGAGGCAAATTCAGCATCACTTATAATCTTACGAAAGGCACAGGTCCAGAACTGTCCCTGTATAGCCCATGCCTTCGCCCTGGGTCTAATAATGGTATTTGAAAGCTCTGCTGTGCTATGAGCACTTAAGCCTTGACAAATCCTTACCTGGATATTTCTGTGGAGCTTGCATTGAAAAAAAAAATCTCCATGCAATTTCCTGTAGCACTAGATGGGTAATCACAAGCATCTTCACTATATCGTGCCAGTCCCAGATTTACCAGTCCCTTACTCTCATCTTTTTCCCACCATGCAATAGACTTGAGAAACAGAGAAACAACAATCTAGTCTTTTATGTACTTTTATATGAGGTAGAAGTATTGTAAGAGCACTACAGAATCATTACCATACATGAAAAGCAAGAGAAAAAGAAATTCCTTCCTGAGAATGTATTTTCTTCCACCACTATCAGTTTAGGATACTCTGAGCCATGACTGGGAAGATTGAAGCACTCCTGACCTCTCTATGGAGGCTACATTGACTGTATCAGCAGCCCAGGCTCCTCTTTCAGTCACTGAATCTAGACAACCAAAGTCATCCATGAAAACAACAGATGGAACTGGAATTCATCCCTAACTCAAAGCCTCCATGTAACAGAATGGCTTTTTACTTTAAAAAAATGCAGTTTATGGGCAGATGCTCCAGCAGTGCAAAGAGAATGATCACAAACTGAAAACAGAAACTTGGAAAAACAAAGCATGCAGGAAATCCAGAAAGAATAGTGTTGGAGTCAATATGCCAAAGGAAAGAGCTGAAATTGAAGGTACTCTACTGGGAAAAATATGGTGAAAATATTTCCACAAGTTTTCTGGCAAATAAATCTTCCATTAAGAAGAAAGGAAATAAAGCTGAACATGCTTCTGGAGAAACACAAAGAGAGCAGAAAAGGCTTCACTGCACATGGCTCCGTGCCATCTGATTAGCAGCAAGTGTTCCTACCGTATAGGCAGAAGGTATGAAAATGCACCAATATACTGAAGTCTTGTCCTGGGAAAGTGCATGGCTACACTTCGATTAACATTGGCAGTACCCATATCTCCCAAAACATCAATAGAAGTGGTTACAAATCCATTTAGTTGATGATTCTTATTTCATACAAGAAAAAGGAGTGTCAACTCAGACTAATTAGATTTCCATACCAAAATCCAGGTTCATCTGAAAACCAGACTAAACGCTAGCAGATGCTATCTTGATTTGATAGTTAAAATCCAAGACAGCAGTTCCCAAAACAAAGTCCCAAACTCCACAGATTGCAAATTACTCATGGCACTTCAAAACTGAAATCTCATTTTACATTTCCAGAAAGCATCCATGGGAGGATCAAGAATGTTGTTATCACTACTACGCCTATGGACATTTCTCCTGCTTGGGGGAGTGGAGAAAGGAGGGTGGCATCAGGTACCCTTGTCCTGATGTCCTTCATCCTCATCTCACCTCTAAAACCAGGCAGAAATTTCGGGTGAAGGGAAAAAGCCCTGTCCAGGACCAGATGGGAAAGGGAGAGGATGGCATCTGTGTCCTCTGTAGAAGTAAAGCAACATGCAATATCACTGGGAAGACTTGTTTCAATTGCACTGGTGCTTGGTTACACCACTCTTAAGGCTAATGCCATTATTTCTGCTTTGACAGTCCTTATGACAATGAAATCAAAATATTTATACAGATTTAATTTCATCTTCTACATAAGCTGAACCAGATCCAAGATGTGACTAAACGTTGGAGGAGGAAAGAGGCTTTCCCATCCCTAACTCTCAGTTGTCTTATTACTCTTCTTCATATTTCCTTGCCGCTTGGACCTCTGCCACCTACACTTCTGGCCCAGAGTCAGCAGGGACTGCAGGAGTTAAACCTTCTCCATTAACCTGCAAGCTAGGGCACCACCCTGACAAGGGGAAGCTGGAGACAAAAATCTCAACCAAAAGAGAGTCCAGTGACAGAAGTGTGTGTGCTTCTTTTGGACCCAGATCTCCATCACAAGGGCACATTAAGACCACAGAACAAGAAGCAGGTGTTCAAGTCATTCCCTTGTGTTTATGCCATTTAAAATGCACCATGGATACCATCACTATCTCTGCTCTCGCTGCCTGGACTTAACTATTCTGCATCATGGAGAGGCCAGTAGTAAATGTGACCTTGAAGATATGGGAACTACTTTGAGTTGGAGACTTGGCATAGCAGTGACTGCCAAATGTCAGAAACATTCACTTCTAGGTTCTTAAAAGGAATTTTCTAAGATCACGAGTTATTTAGAGTAATTTCACTTAAATCATACAATAGAAACAGCTTAGATTAAAGATCATCTAGTTCCAAGCCCCTGCTATGGGCAGAGTTGCCAACCACTAGGTTCTTGTTCCAATCTGCCTGCATCCCTACAAAGAATAAGGGAAAAATACAGCCACTATTAAACAACATGTGAGCTGCCCAGTACTTCAAGGACTAACTAAGGAGAGAAAAATGTATAACTTAAAAAAGCCCACTAGAATAAAATAAAGAGAATTCGCCAGTGGGTTCAAGAGGAAGCAAAACTTGAATGCTGCTTTAGAGTCATGACAGCTAAAGACAAAACACTGGAGAGTCGAGGAACTAGAAAGCTGATTCATTAAAAAAGGCAAAATTAAAATTCAATACAGTGAAAATGAAGAGCATCCTAATGAAGCTACGTGACTATTAGGAAGATATTTGTGAATGCACCTTATTAAAAATAAGGAATGTCCAACACAAAGCTGGAGCTCAGTAGTAAATATATGGTTGAAGAACACAAATTACAGATAAATGGTTTTGGAAAACCATATGTATTTTAGTAAAATACATACTCATTGCCTGAATCAAAACAGAAAGATAGAATGGACACAAAAATGGACCTCTGAAAGATATTAAATTGTAAGAGATGTAACCCTGAGGTCATAGAAGAAACTGGGGGGGGGGGGGGGAATATTAATGCACAGAGCTGTATCCAGAGGAGGGAGGATGAAGAGGAGAAAAAATGTCTAATTGTAATTAAACTGAATAACCCCAGATGTGCCAGGTCTGGGAGGGATTAGAAGTCCCAGTATGAATTTAACCATTATCTCTAGAAAGAGCCTGGTAGAGTAAAAGGATGAAGTTTCTAAAATACAGAACTATTCTGGAGCCAGTCAGTGTTTGTCAAAGAGTAAATATAGCCAGATGAAGGCATCTGACTTAGAGATTGTATGTATGCCTTTTATGAGGTACTCACAGCAACTGGGAAGTTTCAAACATGATGGACAGGCAGAGTGTAAAGGACACCCAAGTATCCCATCTAGCCAGCTGCAAAAGCAAATCTGTGTTGATTTATTATTATTACTACCTGGTAGTCTGTAGTGCTGCTAAACACTTATGTGTTGCAAATATCTGGTGCTCACAGTCATTATTTTACCTCATATGCACTAAAATACTACTGCAAAATGCATGGCTTCATTTACTCTGCCTTTTTTTGCCTGTTATGACAAAACTAACAGAAAAAGATTGTTCTCAGCTGGAATATATTACCAGAGTATGGAAACGCATCTCAGAGAAAGCAACTCAGGTCTTCAAGGGAGCAAAAGCAAATAGCGAGAAGTAAAAGAAGAAACAGCCACAAACACCTAAAAATAGCAAATCCAGTAGGAAGTTTCTCTACTGAGATTTAATCTGCTATTGTACTCAGATCCCGGTGTTACGAGTTAGAATCTACAAGAAGCTATCATCTTTAATACATCATCTCCTTCCTACTGTTCTTTAAAGCAAAGAAGCTGATTAAACATCCTGCCACACTCCGGTAACCTTAGCAGTCCATTTCTTCATTTCGTACTGTAAAAGGTCAGTCGCATGTTAAATTGTTCTTCTTTGTGTGAATTTGCACTAAGCACAAGACTAAGTCAATAAGGGCTGTACTTCTGCTCTCTCCCAACAAACCAAGCACTAAAAAAGTAGTAGATGGCATCTCATTTCACAGAGATTTATATATATGAATATTCTCACTCGTTTTAAAAGTTTGGATTTTACTCTTGCCTAGTGAGGCTCCACATTAAGTAGTTTCTCGTATTTCACCAGGACATTAATCTCTGTCAAAGCATTAAAAAAAGTTAGCACCATTATCCTCATACTGCAAAGCAGATAAATATAGCACTTCATAGTCCAATGCCATGGGTCCCAAACAATACTTTCCATCTCTTCCCTCTAATCTTCATGAATACGAAGTTGACAAGTGGTTTCCATAGTTACAACAGCACACGGAGTGGGGGTGGGACAAAGATATTCCCAAACATTTCCCTATATGGAGAAACAGGCAGGCCATAACCATTTCCACCAAATGGAAAAGGGCGAACAATCTTTGCACAGCAGGAATGCTAAGTTTCTGCCTAAGGCAAGGAATGATGGGCCAAACAGCTTTCCAGTACGTGTGGTTGCTTGAGTTATAGAATACAGCCTGCAGGGTGGTAATGTTTAGTAGGCAGTCATGCTCTGCTCTGAGTTTCAAGTTGTCAAACTGAGACAAAAGGCAGGACTGACCTTCACAACATTTCCTGTTGCTTATGTGCTTCAAGTAACAGTGGCCTGGATGAGCAGGTGGATGGACTCTGTACCAAGCCAAAATATATCAGCTGTGCTCTCTTTACTTGCTTGGAAAATTCATCCCAAACCTTTCAGCCCCCTTTCCCTTCCCATCAGGCTTTAATTAAAGCAATAATAGGCACTGGTGAGGATGGGTTGTCCCCTTGGTACGTGTAACAGAAAGAAAAGGACAGGCAATTATTTACAGCTATCCAAAGCACACAAAGAACTCCTGATTACAGAGACAGCATAAAGCCCAGCCTCACAGGATAAAAAGGCAATACATCACAATTGGAATACACAATACACTTATCACTCTTGGTGTTTGCATTTGCTAACCTTTGAATCTAATAATACATACATTAATGTTCTATTAATGAAGTGCTTATACAATATTTACTTTCTTTTTCTTCAATGTATGAAGGGAACTATCCTGTCAAACAACTGGGCAAGATATTGCTGGAACACCAAACCCTTTATTTAAAAAAACAAAAACAAAAAAAAAAAAAAACAGAATTCCTTGAGTAGTGCACAAGAGGTAGCAGTGCAGGCTGGTTGTGCATTCCTCCCAGGATTTGGGCGTAACAGCAAAAAGTTACAAGAGTCCTCCAAAAGGCATGCACCTTCTCAGATGTAAGCAATAAAGAGCATCTGCTACATGAGACAAAGTAACGAACCACCTACATCAGAAGGACAGACTAGTCCTGCCCAGCCTATACCCTCAGACCCACAAGACTACTCTGTAATGTGGGAGCACGAACATGGAAGAAAAAATATTATTTTTAATTCTGGCCTTGTATCTCCCAAGACGGAAGCCATAGTTTCATGAAGTTATTATTATTAGATCATGAATCATAGAATGGCTTAGATTAGAAGGGACCTTAAAGATCATAGATCACCAACCCCCTACCATGGGCAGGGCTGCTCTCACCAGCTCAAGCTGCTCAAGGCCCCTCCAACGTGTCCTTGAGCACCTCCAGGAATTGGGCATCCACAGCTTCTCTGGGCAGCAGTGCCAGTGCCTCACCACCCTCTGAGTGAAGAATTGTAGTTTCATGAACAAGCATACAGGGGGAAGGTCTGTTCAAGAAGACATTTCTTTGTCCTTCAGTCCTTTACTCTCAGTCCATACACTCAAACCCCTGTGCAGCTACACACCGAACTGTGACAGGTCAGCAAACTGATTTTATTTTATTTTTTTTATTAAACCAAAAGCTAGTCCCTTTTTTTTTTCTTTTTTTTTTTTTTTCTTTTTCTGGGTTGTTGGCTTCACTGTAAAATAGAACTCACATTGAGAGGCTACTAGAAAAGAGGAAATGATTAATTTTAAATTAGGTTAAATTCTAAAGTAGCGAATTAGTGAATATATCATTCCATGTACTTTTTGAAAAGGTAACCATAATTTTCTCCACCAATTCCAGTAATGTTTATCCTTTTAAGTTAATTTAAATTTTCTTTAAAATTTTCTGTCCCCTGCTGGAGACACTTAGGAGTGCTGAACGCAAAGCAGAGAAGATAATTATGTGCTCCAGTCATCACCAGATGTAGCCTATAGGTATACTGGTCCCACTACATCCAATTTCATCTATTTTCAATAGCAAAGTGGTCCTGAACTCTCCTAAGTCTGTCTCATGCACCATATGACAGCAAGCCTGTGTCAGCAACACTGTAATACAGTTTTTCAGAAAAAGAATGAAGAGTAAATTCTCCACTTGAAGTTGAAGAGAGATTTATCCCACAAAAATATGCAACACATCATTAGACAAATCAAAGCCCAGGCAGGACATCAGCACTCGAGTTTTATGGAAACTTTAATGGTGAAGGGTCAAGGATTTGATCTGATGTCCAAGCAAAATGTGAGTTATAGCTTGTACAATGGCATCTCAAGTTTTGCTGAGAAACTATTAATTTGATATTATGAAAACAAGATCTTCAGCTATGAGGCTCCCTTATACTTGGAGCCTTTGACCCTGGTTTATCCTGGAGTTCAAGCCCTGATAATCTGTGTTTTTGAAGCACATCTTGGTGGATAATGGAAAATTCTGCTCCATTTCCTCTGGGACTTCATGCTCATTAGTCACAGCATACCAATTAAAAGCTTTGTTAGAAAACCAGAGGAATGTGACACAGCACATGTACAAACCAGGAAGCTTCATTCACATATAGCATGGATGAATGGCTCTGTATGGAGAGCCAAGCATCGCATTAGCAGGTCGTGTGCATCAGCATGCAAGATCAACAAAAGACATGCAAGAATTTTTAAGTCAGCACTCTCAGTAAGCAATGGATTTTAATTTTGAACAATGAGAGTTACAGTATTTTTCAATGCCTACACCTTTCTTCTAACCAAACATAAGGCAAATTTTTGTTTAAAGTTACATTTTCTTACTTGCATTACTGCAACTGGTAATCATCGAGTAGGAAATTACTAACCATTACACCAGCTACCAGCCAGACAATTAGAGGTGAAGCTGGGGTTAGTGCCATGGCAAGGTACTTATGAATTAGAATAACAACTATTTTCAAAAGGGATTATTGCCACCATGAACCACTGTCAAGTATCTGTAGAAGCAGTTGTTAATTAAGGAAAGAACAGAATTCAGGCTCAGCGTCTGTACTCTGATCATGCAGCTAATAACCAACTCTGCCTCACTCAAAACAAATGTGGAATTTAACACTCATATTTTTGCAACAGTTTATACTACAGATCTAAGCTAAACTCTTTAATACAGAGCTTGGAAAAAAATAGTCAGCTATAGCTACAAAAAAAATCATTGTGTTACCTATTTCATCAACCTTTAATTCTATTGCAGCATTTTCCCCATAGTGAACAAGCTGCTCTCAAGAAGCTTTTGGGTTAACTCAAATTGACAGCACGCTATAAACCTCACAGAGGCAATAACTATACCTTTCAACATGTATCTTCATTTCTACCATTCACACGCGGCACAATGGCAAAGTTTAGCATATTTCTTATATTACAGACAGAATGTTTTGTAAAATATTCCATCGGTGACAGAGATGATCACACCATGAAAACTGCAACATGAAAGATCAGCTGGAGGAGAAGATATTATTGAAAGATAAGAGTGTCTTATAACCACATGAAATGGCCTTCAGAGAGGGAGCAGGGACCCGCTGGAGCTGAGTCTTTACTGAGGTTAATGGACTTGGGCCCAGAAATCTTCACCTCTGCCATCCTTGCATCCCCTTGTGCCACCACCAAGCACACTAGCTGCCCTGTCATAGAATCATCAAATCATTAAGGTTGGAAAAAAACACTAAGATCATCTAGCCTACCCACCTACTCCACCATTCCCATCAGACCATGTCACTCTGTCACATTCACATTTCTTGAATACTTCCCTGGGCAGCCTGTGCCAACACCTTATCACAATTTCTGAGAAGAAATTTTCTCCAATATCCAAACCAAACTTCCCCTGTCACAATTTAAGGCCACTACTTCTTACCCTATTGCTGTCTGGCACCTCCCTGCTCCAACCACAATGGCTGACCATCTTTTAGTTGGAACTCACTAAAGCCAAGCTGGACAATAGCTACCCCAACAGCACCACAGGTGCTATCATTCTTTGCTTTATCACTCAGGCCCACTGCTAGGGAGTTTCATGAAAATTTATGTAGATGATCAAGTCTCCTCCCTTCTCTGGTGTCGGATGAATGGTGGGAAACAAAGCCAATGGAAATTCCGAAGAAAGGTAAGGAAGCTAAAGTTGGTTGGTAGGTTGAGTCCTTCTGCAACCCAACCACAATGAATGCTTTCTCTATGAAATGCTGGATTTTCCTCATATTTAGGTCTGATGTGAAGTTACTCTGCCCAACAGTGGTGAAAGTGAAGGTGAAGGTGGAAAAATAACCCGAAAATCAAATGATAAATAACAAGCTGCTTCATATGAATTCAAAGAACAAGATTAAAGTTTCTGAGAACTCTGGGAATTTTTCTGCCAGTTTTCTCAGTACTTTTATTACAAATCCATATCCTGTTTGGGAGATGTGAGCAGGAGGCAGAGTAGAAGCTTTTGAAAACATTCTATGGGATCTTGAAAGCAAATAACTGAGAAGTTCTTGGTTTACTAACCAGAATTAAAAGATTTCCTAACACCTCCTCGCTCCATCCCCAGTGAAATCCAAAAGAGACTTTGGACTCCTCATTTGCTTCCTGGGTTTTGAGCATTTAAGTTACAGGATGATGATATACCCATAGTTCATACTTTGTAACTCTAGATTCTTTTTTTTTTTTTTCCTGAACTTAGAGGTTTTAATCCACTTTTATGATTCCAGGAATTGGAACACCACAAAAACCAAAAGCTGAAAAAAAGATACAAGATTTTTTTTCCTATCAAAACCAATGACACCTTGCTTAATGCATTTATCAGTTCACACCCATACTAAAACAAATTAATAAAGTAATAAAAATGGGAGTTTCTGAACAGATGACTTAATTTTCCTTGCCCAAGTGCCTTTTATTTTGGATCAATTTGGTGAGTGCTAACACACTAATCCTAATGTTAAGTAGCCACAGGAAAACAATCTTCTTTTAATGTTCACCAGGACAGGTCACACACTGTCTCTCTCTGATGCAAATACCTGCTTTTTTATTGCTCTGATTTTTCACATTGCCTTTCTACTTTATGTTTGATGGATATAGCTGAAAGTAAAATTTAGTTCACTGTCTTGAGATAGCTGAAGCCTCAGGCATTCAGTGACACAGTAAACCTATTTTCACTTTAAATGGAATTTTATTTTAGCGCTAAAATAATTCAAAAACTAAGCAGTCTGCCTGTCCTTCTAAACACCCACTTTAAAAAAGTGGAAAAATCACTCGTGAATGAGTGGAACAGATCCTCAGGATAAATATTTGGTTTTAGATAACTGCATACAGCCCATAGGAAAGAAGAATTTACTAATAAAAAAATAAAATGCAGATGTATGGACATCCTGAACTAGTAACTTAGGCATTTTCATCTTCAGAAGGGTGAACGTTTCAGTATACAAAACACATGTAAACTAATGGATTAAGTACAACAATTCTTTCCTGTAGAGCAAAACAGTTCACATTCACTTATAGCAACAGTAGTCTAAAGAAGTATTAATTTGCTATTTTCTTTTTAAAGTAATCCAGAGTTTCCAGTGAATAAACAAATATAAAGCACCTGAGGGTTATTTTGCTGCAGCTTTTTGTTGTTGTTTGTTTTTTTTCTGTAGGGGTTTGTGAAATCTTTTGGCCTTCTCCGTATTACGTATCTCAGCATACCCCATTTTAGCTTAAAAAAAGAGTTAGCTTTTATTAAAAAATGCATATATGGATAAGTCACATTGTGACTTTGTCCTCTGTACTCCAGAGACAACCATCACTGCCTCGCTCCTGTCGTGTTACGGTAACGTGAGGACTTTTGAAGCAAACTGAAACAGGCTCTGAAGTTGTGCACGTTAAAGGAAAACACATGGAGGACTCCCTGCTGCTGCCTCCCCACCGAGACACAAACTCAAGGAGGTGAGGAATGTACTTATCGGGATGCGCCCAGGCCACTCTGTGCCACACGGCCATCCCCAGCTCTAGGCACTGCTCATCTCCCTTCTGACACTGTTCACATCTGGAACTTCTTTGTTTTCTTTGTTTTTCTGTTCACATAAATCTACATGCTGCACCTCGAGTTTGTGCTTAGCTGTTGGTTCCTCTTCTCGCCTGTCCACACCCTCCATCCCTGCCCTCTGCCCTTATCTGAGATACACAGCTTCAGGTTGCACATGCAGTACCTTGCAAAAGCATGGTCTGGAAAATTAATTCTTGAAAGGAATTTTGTGGGTTTTTTTTTTTTTTTTTTCCTTCTCATCACAAATATGTTTCTGCTTCTGGAGCCTGCTTGTACCACTTTCCAAACAGATGGGGCACTGGCTGCACTGGCACACATTTACCTTCCATGCAGAATGGGAGCTGCACACAGCCCAATGCAGGAGTAGTTCTAACCACCACTGTAATTTATTCTGTCATACGGACAAAGATAAACTCTCAGAAAGTAAACAACAAAATTCTTCTTTAAAAATTATAATGATGATGATGATGATAATAGAAAAGCTTCCTAGAGGCACTGTCCTGTTTTTAGAGAGGGATACTTTTCTGCCCTCTGTTCTTTGCCATAGCAGCCTGGTCATTCAAAAACAAGATAGATATCTAGGCAATCATTTTGACTCATTTTTAAATGCTGCCTTTGCTGCTTTCCTTTAAATTTTTGAAAGGCCTGTCCTTCAAATGCACCTGTAAGACCTGGGGGAAACCTCTCCTTGTCCACCTTTGAGTGTTTGGGGCAGTGCAATGGAAACACTTCCCTAAAGGGCTCTACATTTCTGTACTAAAGAAGCTTGTTCCACCACCCCATTTAGCACCCCGCTACATGCTAGATTCAGTTATTTTCTTCTTGAGGAACCACATAAATCTCCTCCTTTCACATTCCTTCAAAATATTCCTCCCAGTCATCAGTCTCCTGCCTCACCCACCTGCTCTTCTGACTCTTGATTACCCAGACTAGAGCCACAGACAAAATCCAGACAGCCGTTTGGAGAACTCTCAAGGGCAACCAACCTCATATTATGCTGTGGCAGGGAGAAATGGGCACAGTCTCCCCTCTCCATTATCTTAATGAAGGTGGAATCCACAGACCTCCACAGCACTGAAGCCAGCAGCATTATTTTTACAGCTACTGATTTGGCCATCATGAAGCTTCAACTTTTCACCCCCAGGTGTTTGCTTGTTCTTGGTGTATGCAGTCAACTGCTAAGAGTGGCCAATAAAACAGAGGAATCTCAGGTAGACATTGATGGTAAAAAGAAAAACATGCATAGCAAAAAGAAGAAAGGTGAAAACTGAAACCAGACACAACACTGCAGCAAGGGGACATAAAAACCTTTTACACTGGGGAGAACAAGAAGTGAGAAAGCCAAGGGAGAACAGAGACATGGTAAGAGAGTAAGATGAAACAAAGCTAAGGGAAAGGAAGACATGACAACAGTGAATAGAAATAAGACCTTTTAATTTTGAATACAAGATGAACTTTGGCAGTCTGTGACTTGCGTGCCCACAAATTTTATTGCACAAACCTATTTGCAGAAGGTGATGCTGATCTGGATACTCCACTGATATCAAATGCTACTCTTGAAAGTTGGTTGTTCAAGGGCTGTGACTGTGATTCTTGTATAGGAAAAAGGTAAAACAGGAAAGCCATAAATCCACATATAAAAGACAGGAACCTACTCTGTTTACACCACAGAGCGTACCACCTGAAGAAAAGATACACTGCTCAAATAAACATGCAAACAGCAAAGCTAGCTATCAGACTTCGCTGAGGCAGTATCTCTTTTATTTATAAACTGCAGAAAGAAAATACAGATTTACAGATGTCCTTTCCCCATTGCTTTAGGGGGCTTTTTTAAACAAAAAAATAGAACGTGATACTGGAACTGTCCCACTTTTGAAGATGGAGCTATGTAGCACATCTCCCCATACTGACTACTCTCCCAAGTAAGTATTTGCAATCTCTCTCAGTAATTGAGCCAAAGAGAAGATTTAAGCTTTGATAATGACTGTTGAATTTCAAATAGTTTGAATGAGCAACCCCCAAAACTTCAAATGAATATTCAGATTTCATTCCTCAGTATGGTCTGCAAATTGAGGATAGAAATCTCAGATGATAGCTATCTTAGACCTCCTCCAAGATCCTCTGCGTGCCCTAGTTATGTCTAAGCAGGAAATAACAGGAAAACACCAACATATGTGGCTATGCAGTGCAGAGACAGTTAAATATTCAGAATGAAAAAATACTGAGGGAAAAGATTTGATGAGAAATTGAAGAGTTTCAAATAGTTTAACTTTATGTTTAAATTTCTTAACTAGTCTATAATTTTTAGCTCCTGGAAAGATGCAGTCTCCTGCCTACAGTGGTTTCCAGAGGTGACTCATCATTGCCTTTAACTGAAAATCTTCCCCCATGCCCACACTTGCTGCCGACCTTGCATAAAGAGTAAGCATAGTGTGAATCAAGGACAAGGTTAGATCAGACAGCACACCTTCCCAGAGCCCTTGCTTTGCAAGCAGGTCATTTTTCACCCATGTAATGATGTTCAGTTTGGCACAGTGGGGCCAACCCAGCAGGCATGGCAGCATCCTATCCCTGCTAGAACCCCTCTTAGCCACCAAATTCACATTTTGGCTGCACTATAATAAGTGAGTCAAAAGAAATTGAATGGATGCAGCTAAAATCCAAAAAGTAACTACATGTAAAACAGGACTACCTATTTGCAGAGCAAATGTTGAGATGGAAGCAGCGTAGTGAGATGAGGAGCTCACACCTGGCTCATGTCCCCATATTAGCAGTGACAAAGGCAAAGGAATTCCAGAAAATTCCATTTTCTGGAAACGCTCTCTCTTTTAAACAAGTTTGTGGGTAACAGCAACAGCCTAACATTTTCCCGTGATTCATTTCACAGAATCACAGTCACAGAATCACTGAGGTTGGAGGGGACCTCTGGAGATCATCTGATCCAAACTTGTGCTCAAGCAACTGGCCATACCTGCTAAGTCTGGGTAAATTATCATATTTACATGAAATTAATTGCATTAAAAAAGAGCAAAACACAGTACTCTAGTGCCAGGAAAAACTTTGCTGTATCTTTACCCTTGAAAGGCTTCCACCATGTGTCATCACCAAGGACAAATGTTTTGGCAGAAGGAGAAAGCTCACAGCACGCTATCAAAGTTAAAGGTTTGTTTTTGCTCCCACAGTTATGACTTACACATTTCACAAAATCAACAAACAATCTACACTATTTCAGATATGGATCTCTTCCATCTCAATGGGACTTAATTCCTTACTGCTGAAAAAGGAAGCCCAAAAAAAAACTGAATAACTGAAGTGACATTATACAAAACATAGCCTCAGGCTGCCGATATTTTTATGCGCATTGAAGGAAAGGCTGCATTACTGAGCTAAACCAAATGCCACTTCCAGCAGAAACCTTTCATTCTTATTTGCTGCCGTGAGGAGGATTACATTACATAGCACTGCACTGAGCCCATTTATACCATTCTATTTTTTTAATCACGCTATAAAAATAATCAGCTCAGCTACACATGCGAATCATAGAAATATTAATACAAGACACCAGCTACTCTTTTGCTGAGAGATTTTCTTCTCTATGCTAATATGAGAGCCATAAAGTTTATGCTTCCCATAAGTTGCAAGAAATTGTATTTTACTGCAGAAAGCTAACATCAAAAATAATTACTGTTATAAACATACAGCAAAATACAGTCACATTGGGCACATATCAGGGTTTTATGTGAAAAATTTAGCACAATGCCAGCTGCTGTATAGTTTGGCTTTTTTCAGATGTACAGTGTGAAAATGACTTTTCCCAAAACAGAGAAAAAATGTTCAGAATAAAAAAATACATACATTTAGAAATAAAAAACAGGTTTTGCTTAAATAAAACTGGCCACATAATAAAATGTGCCAAATTAAGATAAGCATCCACAAACAAGCAAAAATCCGTTAAAAATAATTGTGGTGTGCAACTTTTTTTTTTTTTTACCAGTTTCTTCCTCCCTTCAGAAGCCAAAATACATGAATTTTTGAGAGTATCACTGCTCTACTTTTATCAGCATTATTTTTAAATAATCTTCCCTTCTCATCCTCCCAATTTCTCTATTTATTGGGATTTATTCTGTTTTTCAAATCCATTTCTTGGAGGAACTACATCATATATAATTTTTTTCATAAATGAGCACTTTGTCTAAAACTTAGACAGGTGTCATTCCATCATGTTGCATATTCAGAAGCCCAAGTTTTCAGCTCACAGATTTACAACTATTCCTTTCTGTGTTACAACTATCTTTTTAATAAGAACCCTTTTACATACAAGACAGCAATCATATTTCCTATCAATTTTTATTTTTACAGTCACACAAAACAAGAATTTTAATCTCTCCCCATAATCCTCTCCATTCCCCAGGTGATCTGGAAACCTACCTTTGCAGCTATTCCAGCTTGAATTTATTTTAAGTGCACATGGTCACACTGACACAGAGTTTCCAAAATTCTGCTTTACCCACGCATTAGTCAAAACAGCAGTAAGGCTTCCTTGCACTGCAAACATGCTTTATGATGTTCTAGAAGATCCATGATACAGTCAAGTCCTGTTTTCCACACATGTAGCACTGTGATGTATCAATCACACTGTGATTAACACACTTGTGTCTTTCCACATAACCTGGCACAAGCTGCCAAATGCATGGCCCTACACTTCTCACAGCAGCCTTTCATCCAATTTTTTATCCCCTATTATTCCACCTCAACTGCTCATACAATTTCTTCTATATGAAACTCCAATTTTCAGCATAAGACTTCTGATAACTTGAGTCATCTTTTCTTCTTCTTTCTTTTTTTTCTGCTGTTTAGTACTGCTGTTTTTATGTGCTAAGGTCACTAATGAAAACATTATTTTTAAGCAATCAGTCACTGAGAACTCCTTTGGCAACCTCCAGCCTCTAGCCCCACTTTTGTTTTCTAGATATCTTTTTGATTCTTTTTCCTCTCCTACAACTCATTCTTAATTCCTATTTTAACAAATTATTTTCTATACAGCAGATGACAAATATAGTATTTTGTTCAAGTCCATATAGATTTGACACATTATATTAGAGTTAGAGGATTATCCATCTGTTAAGTTAATTATATCACCATATTCAGGCATGATCTATTTGTGATGATCCTAAATTGCATATTAACTAATCTGTCGTTATGTCATGTTTTGTGTATATTGGTTATAATTTCCTTAAAGCTTTGTAGTAAAGGACTTCTACTGTTGAGATAATAATAATGATCTTTAACTGAGTCATTTTTTCTGATTTAAGAACTATTTTTAATTTACTCCCCCAGGTAGTACCAATTCCTGATGTGATATATCTATTAGAAGTATTTGCTGTTGGAATTGCAACTATATTTTGCAGGTTTTTGATGTAGATAATGTGGTCTCCTCTGATTTAAACATTTACATAATTTAAGTTTTGCCTCCCCCTGGAGGTGAGAATTTCCATTTCTGCATAATTATTCCAGTTAGCTGCCCTGTACCCCAGACTTAATATCGCCGTTAGTTTACGAGGAATGCTACCTATTGCATCTAAAACCTATTCATCTAACTGTTAATGCCATTTTTCCCCCTCTTTTACACTGACTGCATTTCCATTCTTTTTCAATTTTTATAACATTTATTTTAAAAATTTTGTATCATTAGGTAGTCTCTTTCAGCTCATTTCCATTTTTTTCTAATATTTATGGTATATTTCTCTATCTTGGTCAATCCCCTTTCCATTCCTTGAAGACGCCTCACTTATGATTAATATTATTCATAGGGATTATTACATGTATTTTTTTTACAATGTATGTTAATTGTATATTAAATCAAGCGATTGTTAGAACCTTCGGCTGAAGATGACATCCATGCTACTAAAAACTAGTCCCTGTATTTTTTTTCCTAATTAATTACCTACGTTTTGCAATTTCTCAAATATTTGTCTTTGGAAACTCACATGCTTTACAGACCTATAATGGTTTCTGATCCTCTCTCACTGTCTTTATTACTACCCATCTTTGCATTACTGAAACACTTTGGATTAAATCTTGGTTTTTTATTCCAAGTGACTTTGATGCCAAGGCGTTTTCTGTTACACACTTTGTCCCATTTTCCCTTTTTCAAAGCTTTATGCCATTAATGCACACAAGCATCTAACCAAATCCATTTGCCAATGCAAGCATTCCTGGACACATTGCCATTTCTTTGGATAACACCTCTTTTCCCCTCAGCATCAGTAGCACTCATATTTCCATGCACTTGCCTTGATCTTTATATGTGATGCACCAATGCATGATTTACATTGATATGTCCCAAACTCTCAGCCAGATGATGATGGATTCATTTGTTAACTGAATCTTTACTTCACAGTTTTTAATCAACAGTGGGACTTGTGCTTTTTTCCTTGCCAGATACTAATAATGTTCTTCCTTTATCCACTTCCGTAGTCTCATTTATCCAATTTTAATTTCCCTGTGCCTTGAAGGCTTGTACAGGGATCACATGGGTTTCTTTTGCACTTTCTCCAGTAGCCCATTTCTTCAGTTTAAAACTGTTCTCATCAATCTCATAAAATGAGGAAGCTGCATACTGTCTACCCACTGACAATAACTTTGTTTTTTCACAGTCTTATTATGATGAAATAGCGCTTCATTGCACAGTTCATTTTACAACCTTCTCATGTCTTCATATTCTTTCTCTATAGGCTGAACAACTCCATTGGAGCTCGTGTTAGCACTCCATGCCACTGTTTTCCCATCTTTTTACAGTCACTCTTGTTCTACTCCAACAGGAATCACAGTCATCCATCAGTCAAAACAGGATTTCCTCCATTCCTCTCTGGTTTCTTCTCAGATTCAGGTATCTCACACCTTTGCAACCAGCAAACTTTTTGCTCTCTGGATCCCCCCTGGCGTTCCCATCTATCCTCTGCAAGTGATCCATAATGATCACAGTCTAAACACAACTTGTCCTTTAATTTGTATTAGGTAACCACCTTACATATCTTAGATTTCCCCTCCTTACCTATTTAGCAATTCACTTCAGTAATTCTGCATAATTATTCCAGCAAAATACTCCATTACTCCCTTACTGAAAACAACCACCCAAGCTCACGTTACACTTTCTTACAAAACTGTCTGTAAAGTGTTTGGGTTCCTAAAGAAAAATGTTTGAGAAATTGCAGACAGTAAGTAATTAATCTGGAATTAAAAGTACAGGAGCTACTATGTAAAGCTGGCATTCATGGTATCTTCAGTCACAGGTTCAAAGGCATGTTACTCACCCTCTAAACACCTCAATACTGGGGCTAAGAGAGAAATTATCACAGAATCACAGAATGGCCCAGGTTGGAAGGGACATCAAAGATCATCAATCTCCAATCCCCACATCACAGGCAGGGCCACCAACCTCCCCATTTAATACTGGACCAGGCTGCCCAGGGCCCCATCCAATCTGGCCTTGAACACCTCCAGGGACGGGGCATCCACAACCTCTCTGGGCAGCCTGTTCCAGTACCTCACAACTCTCTCTGTAAAGAATTTCCCCCTGACATCCAACCTAAGTTTTCCCTCCTTCAACTTAAAACCATTTCCCTTAGTCCTGCTGTCACCTACCCTTTTATTATACAACACTAATTATACTTGATTCTAGGTACTCTTTCAACCTTTTTTGGCATAGTAACGTTTTCTCCTATTTACTATTCAATGTACAACTCTTTTCAGATTTTGAAGCCATTTTGATCAACTATACTAAAAATAATAATTCTTGCATCAGTCAGGGCCAACAGCAATGCCCTCATCCTAATCTCAACTCTATTCAAATTTGTTGACAATATACCAACATGATCATAAAGACAGAATAGCACAAAACTAAAACACACTGAAATTTTTTGATGGGATACTTCTTCCTTCCAAATATCTAGTCATGATGTAACTAAAACTTCATTACTTATGCAGCCATGCATTTTCCAGTTTTGCTTTGATACAGTACTGTGAATTTCCTGTGACTCTTCCAGAACCTTAAAGTATCCAGCATTTTTCTTCAAGTTTAAACTTTTAAGCTACATGCTTATGCTAGATATCAGCTTTCTTCTAATTTTAAAATTTAACCTTTTCTTCCCCCCACTGTTTTTAAGGTGAATTTCTGAATATTGTGCCTGTAATGGCAAGCATGAATATCAAAGTCTCAAAATCAAAGAGCAAATAACAAAGAACCCAATGCATACCCATTTTAAAAATATCATTAATTCTTAAGCATATTAATAATTTTGTTGTCTCTCTTTAACAAATAGCTTTTGTGCATTTTAAGTTGGCAGCTCTCATTGGCATCCTGCTTAGAACCACTGAAACTTCCTGTGAAATATCTTGTAGGTCACTATCCTATACATTTTGCTAAGCCAAACTTAAGTCTACCCTGGATCAATGCCCAGAAACTTATACCTTGCTAAAGATGACTCCTGACTGAACACCAGGCTTTGGGAGGCTTATACAGTCCTACAAAAGTCAGCAGGAAAACAGCTCCCACTGCCTACGTGGGGAATTAAGACTGAGTGCTTCACAGTCTGCTCACCTTTCATGCACAATGAGGTTCACTGTTCTACTGACTTTTCAAAAAGGATTCTATATGCTCTCAATATCTTTTCCCCTGTATTCTTCTAAAAACAAACTTACAGACAATGTTTAATATTGGTTTGTTTCCTAGGAATTTTAGTGCTGCATCTGAAACAGAGTACATGGTACTGGTGAGAGTGCCCACAGCAGTACCACCATTACTTGTGTAGTTTCACAACATTGCCTTTAATGAAAACATCCCTTCTCACCAGCTTCACTTTGAGACACTCTCACACCTCACATCCAAGCTTTATGGCAGCTTTCTCTATATACATACTAAGACCGACCACAATAATTCTTTTTCATTTGAGCTTTGAAGGAGACAGACAAAACAAGGAAGCTCTAGCACTCTGCTCCAAGCCAAATAGCAGCTCTGACAGAAGATGTATTGGTCTCATTGCTGGCCTCAGGAACGCCATTTGATGTTAGGATGAAGGTGCCACAGAGAGCCCACAAGATATACAGCAGAGAGCCAATACATTTATGTGACTTACCCAACTCTCTCCTTGAAGTTTAATTGTAGCTTTGCTTATAATTAAGGCTGCCCATCACCTTTCAAAGCAAAGCTGTTTCTCAAGTTGCTATAAGTCTTATGTCTGCAGTGATGTTGCACAGACATTACATAAAAGTGGAATTTCATTTAATGAGTTACAACTTTGTTTTGCTACTTGGCTATAATCAGAAGAGAGAGGGCAGGAAATTGACCTCCAAAATGATTTCCCAGGGAGTGGAGATTTATAATGAGAAAACTTTCAAGAAACCATAAGTGTTGTCTTCAGATGCATCATGCTGACTTGTCCAGATACAAAATCCATAAGGCATTTTGCACCATACAGAAAATATCAGAACTCTGGTGTAGCGGGGAGGAGCATGCTCCTTCCAAGCACCCATTTATTTTCAGGTCAGTATTGTAGCATTCATCAGTGCAGTCTGGGAGACAGAAGACCTGTGTTATTTAGCTGAAGCAGTTTTTAAAAGATGAAAGGAACATTCTGCAGGATGCCTCACAGGATGCAATTCCTTTAACAAATGGCATGTCTGGCTTTAATAACTGGACACATTTCTTTACAAACTACAGAAACAGTTAAAAGAAGAGTTTCTTTGGAGTCAAACATTGGAAAGAGGATGAAAAAAATAACAGAACCTCTTAAAGGCAACACTCACATTACCATAGAAAGAGAAGACCATTTGTAATATACAGTCATACCGTTAGATTAACTAAGCTGCAATTTTAAAAACTAATGTTAGAGAGAGTAAATATACCCTAAGCCAGAATGCATTACATTACTGCAATGCTTTGAACATGCCAACATGTTGTTGATCAGTGTTATTTACTATCATTACGCACACACCTGCTAGACAGCCACATCCAGTAAAGTATCAGTGTCCTCATCACAGCTTGTGGTTGCAGTTCATCAATTGCCCAGATGAAGCTGTGGCATGCCGAACTCGGTCTGCATATCACTCACTTGCTACTCAAGGGATGTGATGCAGAAATGAGCCTCGGCATCCCTTGGCTGGCACAATGGGTGTGGGGAAGGGAAAGGGGAAGGCTGTCCCAGCTCCTAAGCTCATGACAAGACAGAAACAACGATAATTGCACACACCCAAGTGGGTGTTCAGTCTGCCTGCTAAAGACAAATGAAAGATACCCCAAGTCTTATAGATAGATGAATGCAAAAGAAAAGAAAAAAACAGATGAATAACTATTACTTCTGATGCAGAAGAATTTTGTTAAGGCTAGGATAAACCATAGTCCTTATTTACTATAAATCCAAGGCTACAGACTCTGGGCTTCCTGCATGCCAAGTCAAAAAATTTTGCCTGGAAAGAGAATACTGGAGTAATCACTTAAATTAGCTAGTACAACTCACTGCTCTTCATTTCTTTGTAGATGGTCGTCCCAAGACACATCAAGAAACATCAACACACACCAAAAACTGAAATAGAGTTTTTTGTGAATATTGTGACCATGTAGTGGGACTACTGAATACCACATTACTTTGGCTTAGTCAAACTGCCTGAAAATTAATGATGCTTATGAGAATGTTTAGCACCAGTGAAGGTAGGATCCAATTAATGTTGCATCACCTAATGAACAAAGTTTTCTTTGGTTATCTGGGGTATTTCGTTCTTCTGAAAATTGAGAAGGGCCGTGACAGTTTCACAGAACTCCCCTTGTGACAAATATATAAGTATCTTGCTCCCCTATCTATAGCTATCAGGCTCCCAAGGGGCTTAAAAACACACTGCTGATTCCTCTAGGTTTGTCTGTGCTAAGGGCACTTAATATAACAAACGGTGGGAGTGTTTGCTTTCTTTACTTCAAGTCTATTTTAAACCCAGTCATAGTGAACTGAGAAAGCAGAAGAGAAAAGCCCAGGGCTCAGACATAAGTCTATCAAGCCTTGAAAAATTTGAACATTTAATTTTTCTCATGATTTACAGAATCAGAGCTCAAGCATTTAGAATAGACTTTAGTATTATTGAATGTACTCTTTAGAAAGTCATTTATGACTAAGAAGATATTTGTATCAAATTTTGTATGAGTAACTTAGCAATCATTTAAAAGACATCTTATACATTATTTTACCATCTTCAACACAGCTTATAAGACCTTCATTCAGTTTCCCCATTAACACTGTCAAAGTTTTCATTTGAAAATATCAGAATCTTTTACAACATCCTAACTGCTCAGAACCCTGAAGTATTTTAAGCCATATATCAGCATGGTGAAAACAAGACACACAAATTATGACTCAGCCAGAATCCAGCTTCTAATGAGTTTCCTAACACACACATTATCCTTTACTGCCTTCCACTTTCCACTTGATCCTTTTCACCATCAGACTCCTCTGATCTGGCAACGAGCAGATTGCAGCTTCACATTGAAACTACCTGTAAGTCACCCTCTTCCATTTTCACCACTGACATTCATGGCAGCTACAACAAACATGTGTATCAGATTATTCAAACTGGAAGTGAATCTGTGCCTGCTTTTCATGTCCTCTAAGAAAGCATACAGAAGAGAACCATAAACAAACCCCTTCAAATACTTTTTAGAGGGTTAACAAAATCTCTTTAAATAGTCCTGGTACAATCTAAGAGATCTTTCATTTCATATATTAGCTTCTTTAATGATGCAAGACTATCTAGTCCTATCAGCTGGTTGCATTTCCTTATTGCAATGGGATACAGTGTGCCTCCTGATGAGATAAGAACACTTGGGCAAACTCCCTTTCCTATCTCTCTGAACACAGCCCAAGAACTTACTGAATGCTCCACCTCATCAGCCACACAACCTATCAGCATCATTTTAAAGCAAGTGGCAAACTTCAGGTTTAACTTTCAAACAAGTATCTTGGCAGGGTTTCTACTGTGAGATGACATTTAATCATAATTATTCTATATAATAAATATATAGATTATATAGGATATAAAGATATTAGTTCTTACATGCCATGAAGCACAGAACAGCTCCAACTGCCATGGATATGGCTAAACTCAATGTAATGATAAGCACTACACAACTTTTTGAGGAAGATAAAAGACGAACTGGTGTTAGCACTGTATGCTTAAACATGCAGAGATCAAGAGTGAAAATTAAGGCTGCACCTGCTACATGCTGCCAATATTTTCCCTGAGGGCTTGTAAAAATCTCTACCCTGTCACCTGCAATAAGACTTCTGCTTATGGACTAAAAAGGGAAGAGACAAGAAAATCATAAATTCATGGGGTTAGTTATAACTTGGCACTTGAAGTTTAACTCTTGTGTCACTACTGAGAGGAAAATACAGAAATTATTACTATTATTTAATTAGTATTAAATATTACTGAACTATGGATGATTTCAGGGAGCAGCTCCATGTCCTAGTAGACAAGAATGCAACCCTGAATACTCCTGTAGAAAGCTACAAGATCAGAAGTGTGTATGAGAAGGTCATGTCAGTAGGCACCCAGGGGGAACTCATGCAACATGCAGGCCCTGATCACTTGACTTTGTGAGTCTTGTGGAACTCATGAACCAACTGAAGCTCTGAGTTACAACTCATATGACTTGCACATAAATCAATGCAATATGGCAACTACTATCACTACCATAACTCCCAGAAACATCCTCAGGAGCTGTATGTGCTTACCCAGCTGCACATGAGTGACTTGCGTGAAGATGCTCAACACATGCTCTTATGTAAGGATTGACTCAAGTGATAGGAAAGCCTCCTTCACTTGCAGGTTCTGATTGGTCTATGCTCCTGACTTCTTCCCTGCATGTGATAGGTTGTTCTTGTCCTTACTTGCCTGAAGGGACATGAAGAACAACACACCCGAAAGGCGATAATTACTGAAGCTTGCTTTGACCTGTGAATACTTGCATGGGGACAGCAGCAACCCAGGTTGAAGGAACACCTCCCCAGTCGTGATTTCCCTAGGAACCTCACTGACTTGACAATAAATACAGATACACACAGACAATTGCTATCCCACCCTCTTTTTGTTGAACATCTGTATTAGGTAGCAAAAGACTGCCGACTGCTGCCAAATCTCCTTCCACTTGCAAAAAGCTGCCAGTAGCACTACCCTGACTTAATTTTGGAAAATAAATATGATAAAGCATTACAGAGATCTACAAAGAAAGGTTTTGGTGCTAGTATTCCGGCATCACCACCATTCAAGTTGGTTCAATCTAAATAATTTCCTTGATCCTGAAGGATTTCTGATGTTGTGTTGACAAATCTTTCCAAATCAGTCACTTGATTTGCACAAAAGCTGTATCTTGGCCCCACACCAAGCCTCTGGTGGTCTGTGAACACCACAAACCACTGCTGAACACAGGGCTGTGAGCTAGACAGTCCCATGAAGGAGAGGTCAGTGAGTGTAGCAAGGTCAAGACTGGTATTTAAGGCAAGACATCACAAGCTTGAAAAGCAGGAAGCATAATTATCCAAACTGAGATCAAAAGGTAATAGAAGAGGTAAATCAGCACAAAGATCTAAGTTGGATCACAGAACTGCTTACACTTTAACAAAAAGAAACAAAAGAAAGGGATTGGAGGTGGCAGATGAGTCTCAGTTAATTACAGAAAGCATACACATGGTCAGCCACAACAGGCACTCCACAAAGTGACACACAGGCTGGAAAATAGCTAGCCAATGCAGGAACTTACACAGCTCATTCACGAACTGCATACATGGTGTCACCATTGCCTGGTGGAGGACGTCATTTCTCATACATACATTGGTAAATCTGCGCTACAAAATAATAACTGATAGGAGAACACATGACTTACTGGATTGGAAATGCTTTTGGGGGAGCCTGGGCTTTGGTTTCAAACTGCTAGATTAGTTCTAATGCCTTTAGTTGCTGTTTGAACAACTCATCCCAATGTTCAGTACTTACTGTAATGCCATAATTAAAAGACAGGAGTCATGAATGAAGGGTTGTGTTAAGCTTTATGACTGGAAAAGGTTGAGTCACTGGCGTCCATGTAGAAGTGAGATTTAAGAGATAGGTCCTAATCCCTGGGCAATGGCATCCACATAATGGGATACAAGGAGCATTTAGGCCTTACATCATTGCCAACAGATAAATGTGCAGCCACAAAAGGAGGTGAGGCACATTCCAGATCCTTACTGCCCACTCAAGATCTGCAAGGTTATGGCTGGGATGCTGCCAGTCAGACAGTCTCTTTCAGAGATGTGTGTTGGCCAGGCAGTGCCTAGCACTTTGCACAGCATCGCTATGGTCACGTCCTTGGATTACCTCCCTCCTCTGCATCTTTGAACAAGAAGCATTACAAAGTTAGATTTCAGTTTATACAAACAATTGAGTTGAGTCTAGCTCAGATATAGATGCAGCAGATGAACCCAAGTTTTGGAAGGCAGCAGTCTGAGGAGGTCTCTCTCCAAAGTTCTAACTGCCTACAAAGCTTTTGCTACGTCCAGGGTCTGTTATGTACAGATACTACCCTACTCTCCAACTTGGAATATCAGGCACAAGATAAATGTTATCTAAACCACGACATCGTCATAGCCAATGTAAGCGGGAGATGGCTATCGTAAAACACGTATTCCTCAGCAACAGCACAATACTGTCTGTTCTCAAACGTCTAGATATTAATACCCTGCATGTGTCCAGCCTGCTAACTGTGCATTCCAGATGGTTTGACTTTATTTTTTTGTATTTGCAGCTTTGCCTCTTTTTTCCCCTTTTAATACTGTTTTAATAACTATTGCTTTTTTCTTTTATTTTTTTTTTCAGAGGAGAAAAATGGGGAAGTTGTTGCATGGGTCCTCAGTTTTCTCCACTTATTTAAAAAAAACAGCAGTCCTTGGTCATTACTTACTCCTTAAATACCTTAGCAATTAGAAGAAAGACTAAGAAAAGATTTACCTGTTATTCAGTAGGGAGAGACAGTTTTTAACAAATAGTATGGGGAAAGCAGAATTTTGAATGCTATGATCCCGTATATTTCATAAATAACACCAGTAACAAAATCTAAATAGAGAAGTAATAAAACAGGTAGTATGCTAGATTTCATGAATCTCATCCTAGGGTACTCCTCGAACTAATGAAAATTTCTGTACTATTAATATTAACCTGAATTCACTCAGGAGATTCGAAAGGGGCCATTATTAAGGGCTTACCCTTAAAACACAGGAATTGATTAAGGAATTGAAAGCACTTAAGATGAATCATCATTCCTAGTTAGGGAAAAAAGAACAAAACCTAAAAAAAGCCCCACAACCTTCTACATGCCTATAAGATTTGAAAGATGATTAATAGCAAAAATAGATCCAGAAGTTAATCAGAAATTAAAAACACTAGTATGACATTGTCCAAAAATAATGCACTTGCAGTAGGACTTACAGTTTTTTATCTGTGGGAAATTAACATAATGCCTTCTCACAAGGATGGAGGTCCACGTCCAGTTGAAAAATCACACTGCAGAGGAAATATGGGCTAACCAGAGAGACTCTGAAGAGTAGCAGTGAGACTCTTTGGTAGGCCGGTGATGGCAACGTTTCACTTATCGTACTATAGATATCAAGGCCTGTTTTTATCAACAAACTTCCCAAACTAAGAGAGCAGAGATTTAGATTAGACGTCTGGAGGAAATTTTACTCAGGGCGGTGAGGCCCTGGCACAGCTGCCCAGAGAGCTGTGGGCGCCCCATCCCTGGAGGTACTCAAAGCCAGGTTGGATGGGGCCCTGGGCAGCCTGAGCTGGTGCTGGTAACCCTGCCCATGGTAGGAGGGTTGAAAATAGATGATCTTTAAGGTCCTTTCCAACCCTAGCAATCCCATGATTCTACAACCTTCTACTGAATTAGTTGAGTTTTCATGCTGCTTTCTAAACTCAAACAATATGGCTTCATTAATTCTGGGAATTAAAATTAAAGAAAGTTCAGTCAACCTCATCACTTAATTAGCAGGCAAAAACAACAAAAAATGATAGGAGCTCACATTTCTGTCTAGAAGAATACCACAACCCATCCACCACAATGAAATGACAAACATACCAATTACAGGGCATACTGTATACCTGGGAGTCGTTACTTCTGTCACATATACATGATGTTCTTTCCACTTTCAAACAAGAAACTCTCAACTGAAGGGCAATCCTTGTCTTGTATGACAATACAATTCCTTGTATTTGTATGATTAAAACTGAACTCACAAGAAACATTTTAACCTACTAGAACATCCAAAAACCTTAAATAAAGGCATAATCCTGAATCCAGTTTCAATTCAAAACTCTAGCTCTTGCCTTGGTAACAAGACTGTTAAAAATTATAGAGACTGTACTTGCAGCATTAGCTCTGGAGAGAAAGTATTTTGCAGAAATGACGGGACAGTAGGGGGTTTTGAAGATGAGACCACTATTATTGAAGCTTCTTATCCAACTTTTCAGTTGGATAAGTTTAAATCCAGATTTAAATGTTAAGGTTTGTCCAGCATGTCCTGAAATACTATTGTTCACACTGAACCATAACACTCAATTCTTAAACTAGTATAAACTTTGCATACACAAAAATGTTACATACTCTATATTAAATATTAACTTGCAGCCTATGCATGGCAAAAAGGTATTGCTACTTTATGTCCAACAGGTACTTCTAAGTTCCGACAATTTGTGCTACCTATTCATCTCCCTAATAATTATTTTTAAATTAGAAAATCTCTGGCTGATTCCAGTGAACCACAATTTAAAGAAAAATCAACCCTTAAAGAAATTGTAGTCTGTCCAAAATTACGTTGTTTTGATGATTTAAGTCTTTTGGAGTTGTGGGATTTGGTGTGATTTTCCCCCAACCCATATTATTAGACCATATAAAATAAGAAACAGAAGATCCTGAGCTTTCCCAGGGGATGTATCATGCTCTCCTTCCAATTCTACCAGGTCCAAAGGAAGAGATTTTGAAGTAGATACACTTACGCAAGTGAAGAATAGTTCTGTAAGCACTGCAACTACTATAACCTGGTTTCCAATGCACCTTTTTTTTTTTTAGGTGACTGACTACTGACCTTGTAAAATGAATTAGACTGCAGCATGCATTCAGCTCCACAATGTTTCCATCAGAATTTATGCAATCTCCTGTACAGTCTGAATTTGCTTCTCTGGTGAGCTAAGCTGTGAGCTACAACCTGAGTTTTCCCCTGGTGTATGGTTTTCATAAAGTCTCACCCACACATGAATTCTCTAATGGATAAGAAGAGTTGAGTGTGCACTGCAGTTTTTCCCTGAACATAATGATAATCAGGTCTTCCTTCTCCACTTACCCAGTAATTTTCAAAAAATTACAGAAAAATATAGATGTGTAGTATTTGACAGTAACAGTCAAATACTGGACAAAGTATCCTATACAGCATACAGGAAAGTTTTTTTTGAGAAACTTACCTCTCCATCATAATTGCACAAACTCAGATAATAAGTAAAAAGATTACAGATGAAAGAAGAACTGACAGAGTGTTTTGACATGACCAGTTTTTGTTGTTTCTTTGTTTTGCAGTAAATTATGCCTAAGAAGGCTAAAGTATACTTTATGCTTTGGTCTGATTCATAACCTCACAGCAGACAAGAACAGTAGTTGCCCCAACATATGTCACCTAAAAAAATGTCCAGACATTCAGTTTTTTATATCCATGACTCTAGCTAATATATTGCATTCTATTTATTGGATGGAAGCATGGTTTATTTCCGTATTCATTCTCCAGTTGAAGCCAAACAGCAATGGCCATGGAAATAAATGTACATGGATGATGAAAGAATGTGTACAGACTCACAACTGATCCTTGTTTCTGCAGTGCACTTTTAAATTCCAAGAGGTATTTTAATAATGTTCTTCTGCAGTGTGAGACATTTTTATCCAGATTCCTTTTGTATTTTAGTATCAAAAGGTCCAGAATATTTTGTTCATTTCTTGTATTCATATACTAAAATGAAATAATACGTGCCTTATCGATTTGCAAAACTGTGTGTCTCAAGCTTGAAATTTTGAACAAGTAATCATATTGGAATGCACACATCTGATACCAACCCTGGTTTCATTACAGGTTTTCAGACTACTGTACAATACAGTCAAATTTCTGATTTATGTTTGACTGCAGTTTACATTCATTTTACATAGTTTATATGCATTCTAAAAGCAGAAAAATATGTTCTGGTGCTAAAAAAGACAGCTACTATTAAATATGTAAGATAATGAACATTTGTATATACAAGTGCTTACAAGATCTGCATTTACTGTCTTGATGAATATTAAACAGTTGCAGAGGAAAGAGAAATACTGTAGGCTAAATAAACATATTCTTTGCTTTGCTTTTTTTTTTTTTGTGAAGGTTTTTGGAAATTTTAACCCATAATCTTACAGATGCATTCTGTATCTGTAGGTACATCTCTGTCAGGAAAAGCTGTGAAATGGAAGCTCTTGAGGGATAACCTGGCCTTTAAAAATTCTATAGGTTTTACACGAATATCAGAAAGAATAATTTTCAAACTTTGCCCATGATTGAATATTTCTTTATTTAAAACCATAACAAACTTTGAGATAATTAGCAGTACATATAAGGATTATACAGTCGCTATTTAAGCTTGCCATAAAAATATGATGGGAAAGTCATAATTAATTCCACCTCTTGTGGTGTGTTATTGCTTGTTTTGCCTGAAGAGCCCACAGATTTGTATCCCAAGATAGAATTAAAGCCAGTTGTACCCAGTCTAATAACTACAGATGGGACAAACTAGTTTTGCCTAGTTTAGGAATCAACTGAATATGAGACACAAAGAGTTTTACTCTAAATATGTTGGAGTTGCATTTCAATCATCACAGTCTGCAAAGTAAAGAACAAAGATATATCCCTTGACAGCAGCGATGGCTGCACCTTCAGGACTGCTTCCCCTCTGTGCTGGCCAAAGCGAAATGGCAGCCTGGCCATATCCCTCCATCCTACAGCACATTGTGCCTTCATAGAACTCCTCCAATAGTGTTGAATTTGCATTCAGGGCATGGACTTGGGGGTTTATGTGCCACCTGCTTGTCAGACCTTGACCTAACAACCAAACAAGAATTTTTGCAGCTTAGGCCTCAGTAATCATCAAGTATGAAAGCAGGCAAGTACAAAATGCCATTCTCACAACAGTCCCTATTAAAGTAAGGATCTTTTTTTACATCCTTTCCATCCTTTGTTTTCAGTGAGATGACAAAATAGCATATGCAGAAATTGTGATCAAAGATGTTCATTAAATTCAGGAAAAGTGCAAAAGATAAGTTAAAGGTGACCTTCTCATGTCCCTTATATTAGACAGTATTTTATGTAACAAAATCACAGCTGTCACTGACTTCAACTGCCATTATGGGTATTCAGCAATGCAAATCTGACCCGTGGTCTCAGATTTGCAGACCCAGAAATCAAAACAAAGAGTAAATCCACTCAGCCAGTATTCACCTGTAAAAGTTGACGCAGTATGTCCTACATCACACAGAGCTCTGCGGCAGAGGCAGAGATAAATTCACTCCAGCCTTTAATGGCTTTAATTATAAGGCCTTTTTTCTCTGCCACTATCTGCCTCACTGCCTGTGTAATCCAACTTATCAGTTGAGCATAACTTATCATTTGCACAACACAAGGCAGAAAAAAGCCCCAACATACCACCACAATTAAAATGAATCATCATGCTTTACAGTCCCATTTAAAGTGTAAGCACAATTTTGGATTTCCTCTCTGTTGAGCACTTAGCTTTGCTGGAGAGCTGTTTATCGACACCATTCATGTATGGCAGCTCTTTGGTTTTAATTTAATAGAGCTTCACAGATACAAGAAATGCCACCATATTGCTGTCAGAAACACACCAAGCTCACCAGTAGAACTCAACTGGTTGCAGGTTGCTGCCCCATGCAGAGCAGAATTATAGGGGGTAATACACAGGGTTTCACCACTTTGTAGGACAACAGACAAAGACCGGTCAAGCAGGTCACTTCAGCTTGTTCAGGACCCTGCTCCCCACCCGCAGAGCCTTCTGAAATTTTCCTAATCCAATTCCATTGATTCACCTGTTCCGAAAACCCTCTGTTATTTGTATTCTGCCAAACTTCAATCCTCCCCCTGGAGCTTTCAGCCCCCCCTTCCACATCTCCTGTTTAAGCCACCATATTCAGCCCATATCTGCCCTCTGGCACCTTTCCCTTTTCCCCTTGTTTCCTTTATGAGACAACACCAATGCACATTGGCTGCTACTTACATGGTACCTTTGGCACGTGTCATTATCCTCAAGGAACTGCCCCATGGCTTCTCTACCTTACAATTTCTGTTAGCTTCTGACATAGCTACCACTCTGCCACCATCCAGCTCTGAACCCACGTCTTGCAAAACAGCGTCTTCCCCATCAGTTTTACCAATGCTTTGGCTCCATTTGGGGCCAGCTGCATTTTCAGAGGTAAGCCCAGACTTCACATTTCCATCTCCTTTGCAATAATTCAGCAGTATCAATATTTGTTCTTCCACATCCCTTGCAAAAAAACAACTCATTGTAACATTTGGCTAATGTACACAAATCATCAAAATACAGAGAGTCAGTACAGAGCAGGGATTAATTCATGCTCCAGAAAACAGTAAGCCTAATGCAATAAATACTGAAAGCGTATGCCAGGTTGCAACGTTTCTGATAACCAGTAGGCTATCAAGTTTCTTTCGGAGAAACCTCACCTAAAACATGAAGCAGTGAGTGCAACCCTTGCAGTCAGCTGTAAAGTGGTAGATAGCCCAAAAGCATTTAAACAAAATGAGTAAAAGCAGGCCCCACAGCTCTGTGAAAATCCCATCCCTTAAAAGGACACGCTTGCTGTTCTGTGAATCCTTCATACCTTCATTTTCTCAAGGCACTGAATAAATGAGATAACACGAGGGGACAAGCTCTTTTTCAAACCCTTTAACTTAGTGAAAACCATAAGTGTGCCATTGCAGGGTTTTCTAGGAAAGTTTTCAAATTTAGTACAACTTGACTAGGAAACACCATTCACCAAGGCATCAATAAATATTTAGTTACCAACATAGAAAAAAACTGTATGCCTGTTTGTTTTCTTTTTCCTGAATAAAGGTTTTTAATTTCTTGCATACATCCCAAGATCAAAAATGGGTTTCCACATTACATCACTGAACAAGCGAGACATTCTCTGAGTGAGACCAGAAGTTTAGGCCCTCCCATCTCCAGTTTTTCTATTTGCTCTCTTCTGCCTTTAATAAAGTGCTTCAGACCCAGTTTCCTTTGTAGAAACAAACAGATCATCCATCTCCCTGAGTAAGATTAGGTGTCATCACTTCTCCCTTCTTTGGGAAATAATAAAAGTCACATTGCAGAGAAGAAAAAAAAAAGATATTTTAAACCTTATTCAGCCAGGAACAGAAACTGTAACCTTGGATGCCATATGTGTGAAAGGAAAATAGTTTCAAGTTACAAAGGTCTCTGATTTTTTCTTCCTATGGATTTAGGATGGAAGAGGTAGTGATTTCTATTTGGGATTGAAGAAGTTCTACCTCTTGTTCATATTTAAATATCAAATCTATTACAAGTCCAATTAGAATACTACTACTATTACTCCCTAGTATCATGGAAATTTGCCTTCATTTTTCACCATGCAGCTTAAACAGCTACTTTTCAGTGCAGTTAGTTCTAAGAAGCAATGCCACAAAAACTAAGAGGCAGTAGCAATGTCCCTGCAGCCCACTGCTTAACAGATAACTGAGAGTAGACTGTAATCTTACATTAGTGTCCTCATTTGTTTGCATTCTAAAAGCACGTAACCTTTTTGAAGCACTCCTGAGCTGTTCAATTTTTGTACAAGAAACCAACTCAGAGCTGCCTGATTTGGACCCACAGACAGGAGTTTTCCCTGTCTGGGATTCTCTGACTGCACTGATGTGAATTTTTTCACGTTATTTAATCTTTCTGACACTTGTGCAGATTTTCCAATTATCGTTTCAAATAAAGCTTCACCACACAGGTGAATTGAGACTGCAAAGCATTCTGATTTACCACTTCTATAGGCAAACATTTCTAGCTTGTATACAGCACCCAGCCACAAATGAACAACAGAAACATTGAGTCCTTTTATTTTCAAAACAAATATGTGATGTACCATAATCCGACAGTTAGGAACAACACGCAGATACACATGCACACAACTGTAAAATAATTGATGTTTGGGACTTATTAGAAAACCAATAATTGCAAATCCATTTAATTATTCATCTTACAGCATGGAATAAATGGTTACCTTTCAGCAGAGGAGCCCTCCGTGGCACAACCACTTCTGTGATTTCCACCTGCTGATGCTGTTTCACCAGGTTTCCTTCACTGCCAGCTCTCAACATCTTTTCACCTAAACTAATTTTCCGCGATCGGCTGTTAAAGTCTTCTTTCCGAGACAAAGGTGATTTAGGAGCTGTATTTGCTGAGAGAGGTCGAGCCAAGCGCGAGGGTTTGGACATTCTGACTCTGCAGGAATTTACCTGCTCCAAGAAGCAATTTCTAAGAAATCCTTCCCAGCACCGAGGCTGGGGAGCGGTGCGTGCAGCGCAGCTGGGTTTGCAGCGGCGTGCTGCCAGTCTGAGCAGTTTTAAACAACAGGCGCGGGGTGGTCACGCAGCCCACATCTCCCAGACCTGTGGAATGCAAATGCCTGCGAGGGGAACGCAGGCGAGTCTGCTCTGCGCGGAGCCCAGCGCCCTGGGGAGCAGATGCTCATGCTGGGGTATGCGGGGGCTCCTCCCCAGGTGTGGGGCACCTCTGCCCCAGGACCCCCTGTGCTCCTTTCCCAACAGACGAATGCTCCCCTGCTCTGGGGGACTGCTCCGTTGTAATGTCAAAACCATGCTGCTCGAGTGCTATGTGTTAAAAGCCCGATACCGAGAGTGTGTTTCTTGGGTCGAGCAAGGCATGAGCTTAAAATGGATTAAATGATGCATATTTTCCCACCGCTGTATTTTTTAATTCGCCCAAATAAATGAAGGATTGTCAAATGAGTATAACCTCTCACGGAAAAAAAAAAGTGGCCTAAATCCCTTATCATTAGTCTGCATTACTAACACCATTGCTTAAGAATTAACACTGCACAGAACGTTGCCAGTCATACTTTTTTCTTTCTTTCACTGTTGCATGTACACCTAAAGAATCCCTGGCCTCTTGCATACTACAGATAACCATGTTCTTTACTGCCTCTCCAAAGAATTAACTCCTGACCTCAGGCAATGTTATTTCAAGCCTCAGCTCCTAGGTGCTTTCCTCTGGAAATGCCTAGGCAGAGCCTAACAAACTTCTCTGCCAGCCGCGTTCTTGTGAATGGTGCCAAGACTCAGAGTATTTGGACACATGAAAAGAAAATTCCATTCACCGTCATCTTGGAAACAACTTCCAAAGGAAAAAAAAGAACAGAAACCCACCAACACAACAAAACAGTGCAAGCCAGAGAAAACATCACAGCTGAGGTAAAATCTTCACAATTAATTTAAAAATGTACTACTATTCAACGTCCCAGGCAACCAGCATGGGACCTTTTTATTTCAAAGCTAGGACTAGCATACACAAATCAATATTACCAGAGCAAAACAACTAATAGTTATTTAACAGAAATGCTTAAGAAGCAGAAAGACAGGAACACATGACTAAATTATTACAGACATTCCTCATTTCCAGCCACGATAATTAAGCAATGCAGTGAAATTTTTGCATGTTAATTCCATATATTTTTCTCAAGAGTCTCACATTAAAGAGGTAATTGTTTATGTTTCCTGTGTAAAGCATTTTGTCTATTGTTTTGTTGCCCCATCAAGTACAGGACAGATTAAGTGCTGTATAACAAGCTTTGCTGCAATATTGATGGCATTGTGCATATTGTTTTATCAACACTGTAAGATCACTGAGTGGAAAGAGTTCAGTGCTTGAGGAGGAACTTGACAGACTAGAGAGGAACTCTGGGCTGATGAACAGTGCTCACACAGTAGGTCACACAGAAAGAAATGGAGCAAATAAGCAGGGATGAAACAAGAGCACAAATGGAAAGTTAATCACACGACTGGAGTGGGAAATGAGCGAAGAAGGCAGAGAAGAAGCTGAGAGCCAGTGAGCATGTGAGAGCTCTGCTGCACCAAGCCTACAAAAGGCTGTCACTCCCTCAAAAAACCTGAATTGTTTTGTAAGCACAGTTATTTTTAAGGCCTTCCATTATGGTATCTTTATCAAACGCAAATATTCTCTGCATATCAGTTTTTAAGATGACACAATAGGCTCCAATACTCCATATGCATAATTTATATTAATTGTCCTAAGCACAGGAAAACTGTGATGTAAAATCCAGCTCTGACTGATAACATAAACAATGGTGGTTTTATTTTGAAATCAGTACCGCTAATGTGAAATCCTTCTGGAATCACCCTAAGCACCCTCAGTGTAAACATGGTGCTCTTGGAAACAGCCTCCTTGCAAAGCAGGAGCCTAACTGAAACACAAAAAATATCATTTAAACTTAAGAAAAAGGTTTTGTACAATGAGGGTGGCCAGGTGCTGGCCAGGTTGAGCACAGAGGTGGTGAGGTCTCTGTTCTTGGATGGGTTCAGCACCTGACATGGCCGTGAGCAGGGAGTCAGGCTGGGCAGTCTCCAGAAGCACCTTCCCACCTCAACCATTCCATGATTCTGTACTGCCAAAATATATTCAGAACCTATTTATAATCTATTTTAAAATTAAAATCTGTCTGAAGATGCCCAGTCTTCTGTCTCCAATGTCCTAGCCATTAAACCATCCCATGCCTGATTTTCCCTGTGGGGAATATGTTTCCTTTCTGGTCATTACTCCCCTTTAGTATTTTAATAGTCTGTGGCACGGCATTCTCAAATAAATAAATAAATAAAAGGCCTTCCTTGTTCTTTTTAAAGGCTCTTAGGCGTGAAACAAGTGATTTCAACTATGAGCATATATATATATATATATATATCTAGGCCTCCCAAAAAAAAAAAAGCGCACACACACAAAAAACAACCACATCTGCAAACAAAAGCCTACGTTGCAAAGCTGGTCATGTTTCAGGTTGGATCTAGGGAGACTAAATTACTTCATCCATGGGATGAAGCAGTGTGAGCGCACATTGCCCATGGGTGCCCATAAACCCATTCCATCTGCAAACCCATTCCCAGCCCAGCACCCCAAAGCCCTGGGCTGACACCCCCCCGCCACGCCACCACCCCCTGCACAGAATTCTAATGAATTCCCCAGGCATCAAGGCTTTCAACAGCTTTCTGAAGCCCCAACGTACTCTTTCTGAACTGCTTTTCTTTAAAAAAAAAAAAAAAAAAAAAAAGCAATACCAAAACCAACCCAACTCCTTTTCCCTTAGATTTCAGATAGCCAACTTGAGCTATGTAGGAAGGGCACTTCAAACTAATGTAACAAACACACCACTAAGCACCAATGAAGTTCAGTTTGTCAGGTTCCGGTGAACTGCTGTGGGAAGTTTTCTACTGCTTTGAGTCAATGAATCACATCTGTCACTCCTCATGTTAATTTCTACTGTGTAAGGCAGACAAACAGTGCAGTCTCTACTTTTGAATAACTACATGTTGTATACAAGTAATATTTTTAGAATACCATACACTTTCCGTAGGGTGCTTAAAACAATTTTCTATTAGTTTCAAAACACAAGTCTTCTCTTTTCTGCCTAGAAAATAAATTACTGGTGAAGTACAAGAGTGAAAATTTGTTATAAGTTAGCTAAGAGAAGGCATTTTTACTGTAGCATATTAAACAGGTTATTATACTGCTATTAACTCAAGTAACGGTTGTGCCCCCGGGATTAAAGAAACATGACTAGAGATGTTATTAATCCAAACAAAGCATTTGGAAAGCTTGAAATTTCCTTTTTTGGGCACCCATGAAGTCCGAGTTTACATTCCCACATAAAGAGCTGGGTATGGTAGAGGATCTTTAGCATGTGAAGCAGAAAGAGTTGGTAGCTGATGCCATGTGGTTCACTATGTGGGTTTTCTAGGTCTAGGAAAAGAGTTGATAAGAGATCTCTCCTCACCCACTGCTCTCCTGCATTTTGACCTGCAGCTTCCTAAAGAAGAGAGATACACGTGCACAAACACTTCATATCCAGCAGACTGCTTCTAAGCCATTGAGAGGCGACAACTGGTATGTGAGTAAATAGAAGTCACAGGTGCAGAAGTTAAAATCGTAAATTAATGAAGACTTTTCTTTACAAAATTAAGTAACCAGATGGTGTATATTTTCAGTACAAAATGAGAAATAAATGTAAAGGCACAAAAAGAGCAAGATCAGTGAGGAAAACAACTTCAGATGCAAATCACAGACAGGTATGTAATGTGAAAAAAAAAAAGTTTAGTGCTTCAGAGAGGTACATTTTCTAGCAACTGAAGCATGCAGAATTAGTGACAAGTTAATTTTGCAGATGTTAAAGCTTCCTTAGAACTACGTGCCAGTGCTTTATTTTCTCCTATATGATTACTGAGATAGTTGTATAGTATGTAATACAAAAAAGGCTTCACCTTCAATATAGTGAGAGTCATTTTAAAATATTTCACACAAGTCCAAAAACATTCATCCTGGTAAAATAAACTGGGCAGAAGGAGTCCAGTCAGCCATTCAGTGACAGGTGAACCCTCCAACAGAAAACAAGCACTATCTATGGCAAGTCCTATTACTTTTTAATACGCTCTTTAAAAAAAGTCTGTTAAGAGTATTGCAGCATCCAATAGCTGCCTAGAAGATGCTATAATTAAAGCAGAGCTGTCATTTCTATCAAAAAACCCTTTTCCAGAGATTTACTGCTCTGCTATAAAAATTCAAACTCAACTCCAAGACTTAAAAAAAAAAAAATCAGAAAGAAACCCGTCAGGTCTGGTTTAATTCCTTTTCTTGAATTTCTACAAAATTGAGCAACCTTAGCAAAGCTTTTCTTGAAGGTAGAAGACGTAAGTGTGGTCTGAACACCTTATTATGCCCTCAAACCAGAAATACCATCAAAAAAGGCAGAATTAATTTTATTTATTATTCTATTGTCACTTTTGCATCTTAGGTTTGGCTTTATTTCAGTAACATAAAACTCTGAATTTGCCTGAGTACTCAAGTCTATAGCCTGAGTATTTACATGTATTTAACCACATCATGGTCATGATTTTTCTAATCCAGTGTTTACATCACTACTACCCGTGATCTGGTAGCATTCTGTTCTCAGGGTGCCTTTCAACTGCTGCACTTGGTTGCTTCCCTCGCTTGAAGGGTTGCATAAGCCCTAGAACATTTGCACATGCGTAACTGCTTCCACCCATGGGATGGGCTGCATAGAAAAGAAAGCAGTGGGGTGTTTGTGAGCAAACATAGTAACATTTGAACTATCTGCTATTTCCAGTAGTGCCAACTGTGATGGCAGGCTTGGGTACATTATACAGGTGAGATGATGCTTATCATTAAATAATTTCAAAAGGAGCAATCAGCTGAGAGCAGCTGTCCATACAACTTGTAACAAAAACTTCTGGGTTTTTTTTCCTGCAGAATTTACCTTTTTCTATATAGTAACCACACACAGACGAATAGAAAATTCACACATTTATTCCTTATGTAAATTATTTAATAAACTCTACCAAAGAGGGGTATGCAATTGGACCTAACACTACACTGGCTATATTGATTAAAAGAGCTAAAATATATATCACCCTAGTTCAAAGTTGTTTCACTTGTTCAGATACTTTAATCAACTCAAATAATAAATGAGCTTCAACACATTCTTTAAGGAATCAGCTACAAATGACAGCAAATTATTACCATTGATTCATTTTAAATAACATCTGATCGTCTTCCACATCTGCAGATACTTCACATTAGATTCTGTAAGCAATCTGAAGATAAGCACAAGATATCTTTTGTCAAATTTATAGCTTTAATAGTTTTTAATAAAATAGAAAAGCATTGAAGACTCTAAATCTCTTATGAAATTATGTAAGTATGGATAGTTTAGTTTTTGATGTTACAACAAAGACTGGAGGGAGGAGAAGAACATGAAGCACAGAACTGACATTTTACTCCGAAGAAAATGTTAGTTCAAATGTTAGTTGCTAATTTGTTTTAGCATATCTGCAGCCTTCTCTAGCTTTCTGCATCATCACGTTTCGAATGATCCCTCTTAATAAAAGAATAACCTTTGGAAGAGCTCTAATTTATCAAAAATACAACACTGAGAGCTTAAAGCATTACATGATAAATAATTTAAGAGGTACAACATCAGTAGAGTTTGGATATGTCAGAAGACAAAAGCAAAACTTGACCAAAAGAATCCTGCCCATCTAAGAGATGCACTGAGAATCTGTTTATGGTTTCAATATTCTTCTTTTATCCTGATGCATCATTATATCATCAATGTGGGCAAAATAAAAGTGAGTAAAAGAAGTGACTGAAATGCGGAGAAACTACAGATGTAGTTTGTCTCAAAATAGCCCAAAAGTGGAATTAAGCATTATAGGAATTCCTCTTCCAGCAAAGTTTCATCAGTAACACCCTCAGGAATGACAATGTAGTAGATGCTATCATATAGAGGAGCCAAAATATTATATGTATAAAAGAGAGAGAGAGAGAGAGAGAGAACAACTGGAAAATAATGATCATCCTCTGAGTGAGAACGAAGAGCTGTCTCCTGACTCACCACCAGCTCTGATATTCATGCCTATCACAGTCTTTGGACGTGAAAATAAATAAATAAATAAATAAATAAATCTCATCAGTATGGAAATGGAAAAGGAAATAAGCAAAAACAGAACTCTGTGTAATTAAGTTTTAAATAATGACTCAGAATGGAATTCATTTGGGGACTTTTTTTTATAATAGCAAAACCAGCTCACCAGAGCCTCTACCTAAACTGCAATTAGTCACAGAGATCATCATACCCATTTGGTTTGTTTTTTGTTTTTTTTTTTTTTGTGAGCAGCTTTTAGATTCATGAGTTAACCAACAGCAGAACAAAAAAAAAATCTGTAATTTTTGTTTTAAATACACGTTAATTGGTCTCTAGAAATGTATCTGATGCCTAACTAACGTTTGTTAGTACAGCAATACAACAATCTGCAATTAGATTTTGTTCTTATGTTTATATTGATGATAGTTCAGGTAATCTGAGTTTAACACTACTCCTTGGAAGCCTCAGGTAGTGCATCCTCATGTGCTCAAGTCATCTGGAAAGGTATTTCTTATCTTCAGTCTACCCCTACTTGTAGAGACTAAAGGTTTCAGAAATCTGTAGATTTTATGCGGATGACTTAATATTCAGCTTTGCATATTAGAGGATTCCTTAGTTTATTTACACAGATGACAATGAACAGTCCCAGTTACTAGCATTTATGCCTGAAAAGACTGCAGCATGCTTTAGGAACACAGAAACTGCTACTTTCTTTGTTTCTGGCATACATCTGGGTTGGTGTTCAAGTTACTCTAATGGCTCCTCCAATCTTCATCATTAGGTATTGCTCATCATGAAAATAAAGGGAAAATCCAATAAAGCAATCAGAGTCCCAATAATGGACAATAGCTGGTGTCAATGAAGCAAAGAAAACTGAAACAATAGTTAGTCTTTCCAGCCAAGAAAAAACCTGAAAAGAACCAATAACCTCGCCACTGAAACATAAAGATCTACAAAATACACTAACAAACATAAACTATTTTCTGCCTGGAAAACTAAACCGGTGATCATGCCAAGTGCAATAGATAAGCAATAAAATCTCTTTAGCAAGAAAGCTCAATGGCCATTTGTGAAGGTAGGTTAACACAAGCTAAAACAAAGAAGGCAAAGAATGACTAGCATTTCTGCCTAGACCCATTAACAAAATTGGTAAAACAATGTTTTGAATGCATGTTCTTTTCCCCAAGGAGCAAATTATTTATTATGCTCTACCAAACAGTACTCTGTGATCTGCCTGTTCTTGGTGCTATATTTGTTGCCTGTAATGGCTAGAAGAACTAAAATTACATAATAATAGGAGAACTAAAATTATATAATATCCTTTCGTTTGTACTCATGCTTTAATTAAATTAAATAAAAAGTTAGCTTCAATGCATTCTTGATTGATCATGAAGTTTTAAAATAAAAATGTTATAAGGACTGCTATGTAAAGAAGCAACAGAAAAGTATGCTTAATTAAAACACATATGAATCAAGAGAGACAGAAAGAAAAAAGGGGAAAAGAAAATCAGAAAGGGAGACTAACTGATCTCCTCTAAGCCCTCTTGAGCTACTAACGGGCACCAGTCTGTGACAAGGGAGGTTTCACTAAGACTGGTCTGAATTCCCTGCACTGAAATATAACCACAAAATCTACCATCTTCTTATATGCACCATAAAATAAACAGAATAATTCAGAAGCTATTAAAAATTAATGCTATAAATTCTGAGAGCAAACCTTCACGGAGTCTCTCATTTTAATAGTCCTTAAAATGCCTTTCAGTGAAAAGATCTGCTTGGGGGAAGTTTAGAAGAACTTGTGCCAAGAAAATCAAGTTTCTCACCTCAGTAAAGACACTTTGAGGTAGAAGAGTAGCTTCTGTATTTAGCTTGCAAGAATTAAATTGATTTTTTCCATCTTTGCTAGCCTTTAAAGACCAGATTTACTCCCACATCAACATTTCACTCCCACATTTACTCCAACATCAAGTTTTTCTGATTCAGATAGCTCCCAGATAACGCATGAACCTACAGAAAAGCACTGCCTTCTCCTTTACTTACAACAACTCTGCAGTGCTAACAGATCTAAAACTAAAGAGATGGTGAAATGACATAGCAACAGACGTTGCAAAAATGAAGGAGTGAATATAAAGCTGGCTTCAAGCAAGTAACCCCTCAAGATATATTAATTAAAATCTCACTTTTATATCTTTTCATACAGTAATGCCTTTTTCTGAATGAAATAATCTAATTTTCAGTCACTTGCCAAGTAATATGACATTTTAGTATTTTTGAAGAGCAATATTATACAACAGGGAAAAAAAAAAGGACAAATACTTAATTAGCAGCAATTTGGAACACTTTTTGCCTTAACTTTTCTTCTCAGGTTTCCTTATAACTCTCTCCAGCACTATTAGCCATTTTCTTCCACTAGCAGCTCCTATTTCTGCTTACTCATTCTGTGCCCAATAAGATCACAGTCACTTATGCCTCAGTAACACCAAGCTCAGATTAACAATTAAATCCACTCACTTAAGGTTCTATGCTCAAGCACAACTACACCAGTAATTTTAATTTTTGATAATGTAACAATGCACAAGACTCTGGTCAAGACTCAGTATTTAATTCTATATTTTGCAAATGCACAACAGCATATTTACAGTTGATGCTCAACTGTCCACCTGTCTTGGTCTCATCTTTATCTCAACCACTGAAGCCTGCAGTTATAATCACTCCTTTAGTTTTCTTTCTATTAACTTTACCAGGATTCATAGATGTTTTTCTGTGCTAAATATGCTACAAATCCTATTAATAGGAATTCTTGTAGCTTGCAGGCTATTATCACTCATTGCCCTGAGATGGGATGGTGAGGAGACTGATGGGTACTTGTGCAGAGCTGTCCCCTAGGAGAGTCTGGGAGGCTACCAGCAACTACGAGGCAATTTTAGACACAGAAAAGTAGAAAGCATTTAAAATTTAGCAATGGAAATGCAGAAATTAGGAGAAAACTAAGAGGGAAGGAGTTAACAGGGAGACCACCTTAGCCAGAGGAACACATCCCTTCCAGAGCTACCAACAGCTCATGCAGTCCAGAACAACCTGTAGAAACAGCCTAGGTTCAAGTCAGCAAAAAACTTAACCTACAAATATGTCAAGTGACACAATAATGCCATCCCCTCAAGTCTCCTTGACAACAGTGATTAGCATCCATTAGTCCCAGAAAGTTATAATTGGATAATTTTTTTATTTTGGTTACTAGCGAAAAACAAGGTCAGATTTCAACGTGGTGCTAATGCACACATACAACCTGCAAAAAACAGACCACAGTTTGGCTCCATAGATGGTTTAAAAAAAAAAAAAAAGGCAGAAAAAGAAAACAACAAAACAAGCCCACCAGAGAAACATTATTACATTATTTAAGACACTTTTCTCTAAAGTTAATATTATTCATGAATCAAAGTGTTTCATTTGACAGATATTCCATATGACCCTATTAAAATCATAAATCTACCAGTTAGATTTCAGGGAACTGTGAGGTTCCACTCATTTCTACAAAGTACACACTATCAATGAGAAAAACTTAGCAATACAAACAGCAGTGTCAGACTGGAGTGATTGTGTACTTTGGGGTGATTTGTTCAGGGAAAACAACAGATGCAGCTGGCTTTTTCCAGCCATAAGTCTTTCCATTTGCAAGTTAATAGTAGGTTGCCAAGTAAATGTATGCCTCCGTAGTTTATGTTACTTTTTTTCTTTTTTTTTTTTTTTTTTTTAAGTTACATCATTCTCAGAAAAGTTTAATTTTAGACGAATGAAGAACACAACAGTTAATTAAATTCTTAAAAGTAATCTTTCATTAATTAGGAAGGAGATACCCATTTCATTCACAGAACAGCAATTAGGGTAAAAGATAAATCAATACGTTTGCATTTATCAATTACTGTTATTCACAAAGCAGAATTCAGGAACTTTGATAAAGAATCTTCAATTCCTTCTGTACTTAATTACAACTCATTAACTTTTCATTAGCATCAAGTGCAGTAAAAAGCAACAACAAGTCTTTGATGGTATCACTGCTGGCAGTGCCTGATGTTAGATGCCAGATATATCCCTTGTTTTGTGAAAGTTGTGTGTGTTGAGCCAGTTACGCCACTGCTTAATCACAGAAACACATTAATCAATGATCAAGAAAGTACCATTCCTGTTCAATTGTTTATACCTACAGTCATCACCTCCTCCCCAGTGACAAATGGCTCCAGCCTGGCCCACCTCATGGTCCTACGTCGCACCCCCTCTTTCTGATAGGCATATTGAGCATAGAGGTGCAAAGATCTGGATGAAGTTGAGGGAGGGGATTACTTCCTTTGATCTCCTGGTGCAGCCCTTGTCATGAGACCTGGGACACTCCTGGCCTTGTTGCCACCAAGGCCTAGAACTCTGCATGCGGCTCTTTCCACCCAGGAACTGAGCTTGTTTTTTGTTCACCCAGGCTCAAGAGGTTCTGCTGGGCCCATCCCTCTGGCCTGGCCCCTCTGGATGGCACCCCAGCTGGGTGTCCTCTTCCAGTTCAGTGATTGCCAGTTCAGTGATTGTTCCACCCTCCAGGTCCCTGATGGACATGTTCAACATGACAGGTCCCACACAAGTCCTGTCACTGCCTTGCAGGCAGAGCGCTGCACAAACCACAACCCCACGAGCTTTGCCACCTAACTGTTCTGTTGCCCCTTCAGGCTATAGCCCAACTTGAACACAAAAGTACTTCTTTACAAAAAGCTTCTTTAATATCAAGACAGTGTTCACAGCTGTGCCCTCATCCCCAATTCCAGTCATTCAGCTGCAGAAGACAATCAGGCTGGTTGTACATAAAAATCTGTCTTTGTACAGGCTACAGCTCCTAGTGACGTGAGCAAAAAAACTGTCTTCCATGGTATTGATAGATAGATAAGAAAAATATGTGAAATGCAGCAGCCCATGCAAAGATATTTCTGAAAGGATATACGCACTTTTACTATTGATTTTGGTAGGAAAAAAGAATCCAGCTTAAGAAAAACTTCTGAATCAAGCAGGCAGAAGCATACAGACAAAATACTTTTTCATTTGGACGGTTAACTCAGCTATGATTATGAAATGTTTTCATTTAAACTAGCAGTGACACCAAGAAGGCAGTCTTTAAAAGAGCTATCACTGTAATAAACAAAAACAGTATGAGAGGGAGAGGGAGAGGATGAATGACTGAGCACCGCCCAGCACCAGTCTTTAGACAGGGTTATTTGTTTTCAGAGACGTTTCAAGGCTAAAGTGTAAACTTAATCAAACACTACAACAAAGAGAAAATTGATTCTGAGTTGGAAGGAAAAACATAAATTTTCTTATTATGAAAACAAACTATTTGGTATCCATTTTAGCTATGTAAATATGAGATTTATTTTTCATTCTTCAGTCCTTTACCTGTTGTAAACTACTATTTTTGTGTTAAATACATATTTTATGCATACTTCAGTTGAGTGAGTCACAGCTTAAAGACAACAAAAAAGCTTTTTAAACCATAAAGTGAATATGCACTTAAGCTAACTTTGCACAACCATATTTTTATTTTTATGAAATCTAATTTTCCATTATTTATGGACTTACAAAACCGTATTGCATATTAGAGTCGTTTCAATAAAATGTATGGTGAGACCTTTACAGTACGAGGAAAGGACCCTACGCTACTTCTCCTAGACTGGGATAAGACATCAACTGACAAAGTTGTGTGTCTGCAGCACTATCTGTGGTAGAGCTCAGTTTTTAAGACTATTATGTGATCTGGGTGATGTGTTCGGACTTCTTCATATCATGTATGACTATGAGAAAAAAAAAAACTTGTTATTTAAGAAGAACAGCTATGATCCAGAACCAGTGAAATGTGTATAGTTTTTTTAAAAGGTTAATATTTTGCTTAAAATGTAACTCAAACATATTAAATTGGCTACAGTTTCCATGCTATGTGGAATAGTATTTTTTTTTTACCCACAGAACCACAGGAATCCCTCTTTTTTTCCTCTCTTCAATAGTAGCTCTCTTAAGGATTTATTCAAGAGCTATTCTTATTTTGCCAGCAGCATGGAAGCTCAAGTGCTTTGAACCTTTGTAAGTTCAGTAGTTAGACTGTGCAAGTTTAACAAATGCCTTGTTGAACTATCTAGTATAAGAAGATTTCAAAGCATTCTTGCTCATCTAAGTATATATCTGATATTTTTAATAACGTGGTCAGATATTATTACTATTACAACTTTACTAAAGAGAAAAGAAGAAAGATTTTTCCTTTACTTCTTTAGCAAATTCACCTGCAAACCCTATATACGCTCACACACTGTTGAATTTCTGCCCTCAGAACTGACTGCAACCACCAAATGAGGCTGCACAACCCCGTGACAGACCCACAGTTCACTGGGACAGGAATGAGGGTTATAGATCCTGCACTCAGAGGGTAAAATTTGAATAACAAATCTGTATATAAGTGCACTGTTGCTTTTCTAAGCATGAAGCTTTGCATTATGCATACTTCACTGTATAAATGCCTACTGCTGAAAAGATCTCTTTTCCTGCCTCCTCCAAGCTCATTCACATCCAGACCCAGATCTTGCCTCTGACCTTCAAAAGCAAGCCACAAAACGTTAGACCCCCTCTCTGCAGCTTCTTCCCCAGCAGCCTGGCTTATGTAACCAATTTACCCTGAAGTCACATGAGCACCAGCTCTAACACAAGGAAAGCTGTAAGACTACTTAGCAGAGGGCAATAGTATCCTATTTACTCCATGACTGTAGTTACACCCAATTAGATATAACCACAGACTGTTCCCTAAGTCATCCCTATACAGTCATTAAATGTTGTGCACCATGATTTTAAACTTCTGAGTGCCACAGACCATACTGACTTTCCCTACAGACACCAGTCTCCTCCAGACAGTTAAACTCTGCATCACATTGAAGACCAGCCAAAACTTCAGGGAAGACACACAATAAATTTAGCACAAAAATGTTACAAGTGTTGTATTAATTCACTGTCTCATTTATTTCTATGCAACACACACATTTGCACAGTATACAGTGCCATGGAATGAGGATTTAGGTTGTTGCATTATATCTGGAACTTCTCACAAAGCCAGTGTTGCTGTGTGATTTTTATTCTGTTATTCAGGTGCTGGTAAATAAGAGACAGAAGTGAACTACTGGCTCCTTGCCTGAAATGCATACTTACCAGACTCTCCAATAAAATGTACAATGATGCACTTGTGAGTAAATCTATGTGCCAGATCAAGCATTTTTGGGTATGTTTTCCTCTCACGTGTAAGACATCTTCAAATTCTTCAGATTATTTCTTTTTTTTTTTTTTTTTTTTTTACATCCCCTGCAAAAAGAGCTCCTCAGAAGCCTACGACAGACAGAGGGGCAGGAAACTCCTGCCACAACTTTGCAGGTTGCTTTCTGCAGTGACATCTGGTGCGTCCAAATACTTCTTGCTTGCACCCTTTCCTTTTCACCAGGTCACTGGGAATAACACTGACAACAAAAACACCCTACAAGTCTTACATCATGACTTTCAATAAGAACATCACCATTCTGTAACAAACATGGCAGAGATCGTGCTGACAAACCAGAGCAAGCCTATGCTCCTAAGAAGCTGTCCCCAGGCTTATATTTCCCCACTAAGCAGCTGTGTTCAATCACAAAGACTGCACTCTTTTTCAGCATTATTAATCTTATGAAAAATTACCAGTTTCCTAGTGGTTTGACATCCTCCACGTGGCTGGCTCAGTAACATCTTATATAGATAGTCATTTAAACCCTTTTACACAATAAATGCCATATGGGAAGGTTGGAGAAACAGGTGACGTTCATTTTGAGCTAAACTGAAGCTACTTTAACTGCAGTGCTCTGATGAAAATCGGACCAAACACATGCTGTCAGCTCATCATTCCTGCTGACTGCAATGCTTGTGTGGGGGTCTCGCTATTTCTATGCTACTGCAATGGAGGATGGACAAATCACAAATACAGTGTCACCATTAAATATGTGTAGCCACATACACCCAGGTAAGGGCCTGCTAACTTCTGGAACTGGCAAATATTTTCAACCAAACAAACATTTCCTGAGATGTTGCAGTGAGAAAAAAAAGAGCTACATTTTCTGAGGTGTTCCCAAAGAAAGACATAAAGGCTGTGATTGAAGGGAAAGGAATGCCTCCCCAAGGATAGCACTTACTTCATTAACATGGCCCCAAAACCTGCAGCTTCAGCAAATGCACCGTTTATTTTCAGGCTGCTTTCTTGATATCTGTTATTTCTAGATGGTAACATATTTATCATATTTTAGAAATTCCAAGAGTCCAAATGCAATTCACGTATTATACAAACACAAGAAGAAAAGGATTTTTGATCCAAACACAATTCAGTGCTTTTTGTTTTCTAAAGAATTTAAAGAAAGATTCTGGGGACTAAAGCTTCCTAAAAGATTGTGCCAGATAAAATTGAAAGAGTTATTCCTACAGTAGAAAGGCAGAACATCAAGGAAGCAGAAGATATGTGAAACAATTCAAATCAAGAAGAAAACATGAACTGAAAGATCCTTGTCAGTGTTATTACTCCAGGATGCTGTCAAGGAGGACAAATTTATTTATTGTCATCATGAGTAAATAATGAAAATGAAAAACTTTCAGAGAGAGAAAAGTGACTGTTTTATCATATATGAAGAATGATACTGAGCATACAAATACCGAGTTTTCACTCAATGCAATCAGCTCAAACTGGTGGTCTGCCACAGCTTCTGAGCTCCCAGAAAGCTTCTTTTAGAAAATCAGGACTTCACCCACTATTTAGTTTTTCACCTGTCCCTGTGAAGCACGCAATATCTAAGAAAATGACAGAGAAGCTATAAATCAGTTAAGGCATCCACATGATTCATTATCTTCCCTAGAAATTTCAGAGATTGTTCTGTTATGAAGGTATTCACTATTAGAACACCCTTCTCAGCAAGTTTAGGCAAGCATTGTATTTACATTAACATGGGATATCTTTCCAAGTTTTTTTGTTTGTTTGTTTTAAAGGATAAGAATGACAAACCAATATAAGCCAAGACTGCGACTTCGCAAGGTATTACCATTTTCAAACTAACTGAACAGGAACAGCATTCAAGAAGACAAGTGGAGATGTTCTTCCCCTGCATAGTCCTTCACAATGGGTGGACTTAAGAAGGCACAAAAAAACCCACCAAAGTTCAAAAGCTGCAGTGCTCCCTGAGCTGTTGAGACAGTCCCAGCTCTTCTTTAGGAGGCTGCTAGCATGAACTGATGCTTCCTTGAAGATCCTGAACAACATCTGACCCAAAGCCTCTATCAGAATCTTCTGAATTATTTCATTGAATCATAGAATGGCCTGGGTTGAAAAGGACCACAACGATCATCTAGTTTCAACCCCTTGCTACATGCAGGGTTCCCAAACACCAGACCAGGCTGCCCAGAGCCACATCCAGCCTGGCCTTGAAGATCCCTCCCTGCCACCAGGGATGAGGCATCCACAACTTCCTTGGACAACCTGTTCCAGTGTCTAGAACAAGAATTCTCTTTGGGGTTGACTCAGGTCACTCTCACAGCAATGCATCAACCTAAAATCCAGCTTAAATCACAAGCCAAAAATACCACATTTTGCCTATTGAAAAATATTGGTACCTAATTTTCAGGACTCTCAAATCCAACTGTTGTAAAATGACATTAGGAATCAATCCAAAAAATGAAATTCTAAAAAATAATTTTAAGAACCTAGATGAAAACATTTATTAGCAAACCAAAAATATAACTTAGAGCTCCTCTTTTTTATTTTTCTCCTTACTCTTCTTGAAAACCAGCAGGTCTCACCAGCAATGTTGTTAACACGGAGTTATTGCCAGAAGTCACACACAGGGTAGGAAATCCCCCCCCCAGTGTTGCCACGCTCAGATATTACAACAGGACAGGCACGCTATAACGAGCTTTGGTCGTATCTGTATATTGTTTTGTAGACAACAGGGACTTTCTACATGTTGCTTTGTGATCAAACAGATGACAAAGAGCCTGCTTTGACAATGATCTGCAGCATCTGTGGCTTAAAGATAGATTAAAAAGTCAAACAAAAAGTGCAAAACAGTAGAAAGTCATAGCAGTGTTGAGTTCAGTCTCCTCTGAGCACGTGCAGATGATTGTACAGCATCCAAATCACAGAGATACCAAAGTAAAGGGATGAAATATAGCTCGATGGCCATCACATGCGTATGGCTGCTGATACTTAGCCCCTTCTTACCATAACAGGTAATGCCCATTTAAACTGAGATTGTTGTGGGCAGCCTGTCTCTGCTCATGGGGGCAAAGCAGCTTGGTTCATCGCAGCCTCATTGCCCAGCCTTGTCCTCTGTTTTGACAGACGCTGGACAGAGTCAGAGACACCCACAGACTCCACCCCATCAGGATAAATCTGCCAGAGCCCCTCCGTAGAGAATTAGCCAATTAACCCCTTTTTTCCTCACCAGCCGCCATGTCCATGCACACCATCACCAACACTCAGGGCAGATTTACAGGGCTGCTTAATACTCAGCTCCCGACGACCTCAAAGGAATCCACAAATACTTACTGTTTCTGACAGGCCATGCATTTAGATCGATAAATACAACCCTGCTAGATGAAAAAGGAGTTTCTATTTTCATTTCAGTCCAAAAGAATGAAAAGCATTCGGCATTTCTTGGTGCCAATTTAAGCACTTTAATTTTAAATTTTGTTTGAAATGCTCATTAAAGTGATCTATGTCGCCTTATCTTTTCCACCCAGAAAGCTCCTTCAGTATCTGTCTTCAGATCTTCACCTCTTTAAAAATTGTTTGTGTTTGAACTAATTTGGTATTCAGTATCTGCTCTCCATCGGGTGGCTTAGTGAATCTTGTTTTGTCCTACCTCTTTGAGACAATTTTTCAAATACAAACTTGGCTTTTATATAATATGCTGCTTAAGAAATGACTAAAGACGACCAAACAAAAAAAAATAATACAGATATATGCTTAAAATGAATAATTTAGAATATTTTGTTTCATAGAGAAATCTGAAATAGATTCCAAAAAAATCTGTCTTTAGAGAAAATATCTTTCTATTGCAATGCCTGGACAGATTTTTTTTACCTGTTTCTTTTTTTTAATAGAAGTGTGAAATAATTCCCTCTAAATGGTGCCTGCAGATATGCTTAGCCAAAGTAACTGCAAAATAAAAGAAGAGAGGCACTCATAGTGCAGATTCTCCAACAAATGCGTACAGTGGGATAAAGGCAGCTCTAAACTAATGCCTAGGAAGGTAAACAAAATTAATTCAAAATACAAAGATGGAGATTAAGAGCACATGAGTAGCAGTGCAGAACCTGCCCCACTCCCTGAACCTGCACACTGTTCTGCAGTCACAGCACGGTATCCCAAAGTCATCTCAGAGGTACAGCAAAATGGGAAGTTACACAGTAATGTCCTTTTCTCCATCAGAACATTAATGGAGTGTGAACTATATCAAATGAGCACAAGGAAGAACATTTGCTGCAAATTTTACTCAACAGCAGTTCGAGCTATCATACATCAGGAATTGAAAATAAGAGGTGAGGAGTACATATTTTATTATTTCAATGACCTGCAGTAGTAGCGGAATAAAAACCTTTTCTCATAAAAACACATCAGTCTGTGCTGACCATACACTTTTTTTTTCTCCCCAGGAACAAAGTGATACATATACAGCTGAGACTACTTCATTACCTACCTGAACTGACAGTCAAAAACAAATAATATTCTTCTACATTTCACAGACTTGCTTTACAGCTTCTGTTTTATGACTCACAGGTTAAAACCAAGTTACTACAGCATGTGAGAACTTTCTGTTCCATGACCTTGATCATTGAAGAAGTTACCAGACTTCTTCGGTCAAACTTATCTTAACATCTGCTGCTCCAGTACAAGGCCATCCTATCCCTCAGGAGCACAGCCTAGTGTTACTGAGCTACTAACCCTATCAGTTTTAAGGCGGCAAAATAAATACTTTTAAGAAAGGCAAAGATGGTAATAAGGACTGAGTGTTCAGATTTACCAATTCACAACATGCGTTACATGCATGGGGTTCAGGCTAGGATGATGGGATGTTCACTTACAATACCTTAGGCTCACTGTTCAAAAGGGTGTTGGAAACATTTCAAGATTACATACAGTTGCTGAATTTTTTTAAGTAAAGTAAAATTCTTACAGCTGTATAAATATTATTGAAGTATATGTGTTACTTCTGCACATTTATTTTTTCTCATTTGGGTTCTCAGGCCACCGGAGAACTCTGAGTTGCTGCAATCCTGTAGGCAGACCGGCAGCACTTCATAGAATCACAGAAATGATCTGGCTTGAAAGGGACCTTTAAGATCACCTAGTTCCAACCCTCCTGCTATAGGCAGGGACACCTCCCTCTAGACCAGGTTGCTCGCAGCCCCATCCAGCCTGGAAGGAGAATTCAAGGTTAGGGCTGTATTTCTGCAAAGCTTAGACAAAGAACAAGCACTGCAGGGGAGCTTCGCTGTTGGTTCCAAAGTCCCATCAGTGGGATACAAGGAGCAAGTCACAGTACTTAATGGACATTTTAAAAACACATCAAGTATTGCAAAACAGAAATGAGGAAACAATAAAAAGCTCCAATCTATAATGAAAAGATGCCAAGTATCAGAAGACAGTACATAAAAAAAATCCCAGGCTATTTAGATTAATAAAAAATCATTAACAAAAATAGTTTGCAGTCTATTTCACAAACAACACAGCAATATTAAGACTAAGAACTGGGAAAGATGCATTGAGAGAAGGACCAAACATTGAAAGCAAGCACTGAGTAAACTCCCCTAATCAGGCTTTAAGTAAGAGCTCTAAGACTTTGTGAAATGTTTGAAATATGCACTGACCTACTTATGATGTTCACAACGAATTAAAAAAAAAAAAAGCCTGAAGTCTGGGAGCTGTTCAATAAAACCAGTGACCCCCTCCATTTACTGCAGTGATAATTTTGAAAGTGCTGCTTTCCCTGCAAATACTGTCTCAATGCAACACTATTAATAACGCTTTAGGTTCCAAATTAATCTTAAATACCCTGTTTCTGCCAAAAATGTAATCTTCTTCAAGCCACAAAGTGCTACCCTGATAAAAGCTTACGGCAGCAGGAGGCAGGGGATCAGTCTGCCCACCTCCTTCCCCAGGGACACAAGCAGATCGGAACAGTCATATGCGCTGGGGACAGGTACCCCAAGGTTTGAAGGCAGCCCACGTTCCTCCATAAGTTAAGCCATCCTGACTTATGCTATCAGTTAGGCGAAGAGCAGACTGTTTAATTTAAGGCACAGTGTCACACTGTCCTTCTGGACCTCTCACAGTGACACTGCTTCATTCTGGCAGGTAGGGTAAGATGTACCTGTCGTTGGTAGGTAAGATCACCTGTCGTTGATGTATCTTCATCAACGACACTGACAGTGGAATCGAGGGCACTCTCAGCAAGCTTGCAGATGACACCAAGCTGCAAGATGCAGTCAACACGGCTGAGGGCAGCCCAGGTGAACCTCATGAGGCTCAATAAATCCTAGTGTACGGTTTTGAACTTGCGTCATGGCAATACCCACTATCAGTGCAAGATGGGGGATATAAGGATGAAGCACAGCCCTGCCAAAAAAGATTTGGGGATGCTGGTGAACAGCAAGCTGGACATCAGTCAGCAATGTGCCCTCACAGCCCATAAAGCCAACTGTATCCTGAGCTATATCAAAAGAAGTGTGGCCAGAAGGACAAGGGAGGTAATCCTGCCCCTCTACTCTGCACTGGTGATGCCTCACCTGGATTACTGCATCCAGAGGGAGGGCCACAAAAATGATCCCAGGGATGGAACACCTCCCCTAAAAGGACAGGCTGAGAGAGCTGGGGCTGTGCTGCCTGGAGAAGAGAAGGTTTTTAGGAAACCAGATAGAAGCTTTTCAGTATCTAGAGGTTTTAAGAAAGAAGGCGACAGACCCTTTAGCAGGACAAGGGGAAATGGCTTCAAATTAGAAGAGAGGAGATTTAGATTGGATATAAGTTGTTTTGTTTTACAATAAGGGTTTTACAGTGAGGCACTGGCACAGGTTGTGGTGGATGTGGTGGATGCCCCTTTACTGGAGATGTTCAAGACCAGGCTAGAGAGGTCTCTGAGCACCTGATCTAGCTGTAGGTGTCTCTGTTCACTGCAGTGGAGTTGGACTAGATGACCTTTAAAAGTCCCTTCCAACTCAAATGATTCTATGAGCCCTGGTGATCCAACCCCACATCCCATCCCATTCCCAGCAAAGCGACTGCATCCCATACAGATGAAAGAAGCACAGAAGAAGCAAAGGCAATTCTGAGTTCTACAGGTTTCTGTATTTAGCTTTCAGGTCAAGCCTCTAAAAATAAGTTTCTAACTTCTAGAAAATGAAGGCTTCTAAAAGAAGACACAAAAAGAACAAGGAATCAAACACATATTACCTGAACACCCAATGGAAACAAATTGGGTGCCCTTCCATTAATATTAGCAAGGCTGGAAGCCATGAGAAAATTTTGAAGGCAACCTGGGGAACAAGTAGCCTGATGTCTTGCAGCAGGGAAACTCACTGCAGACACCAGAAATACATAATGCAGGGTAGTAACCGCGCCTCACCCTTTTCAGCAGTCAAGAATGAGGACTAACACCTTCAAAACAAAGATGCTGCAAGAAGTGGTTAGCAGAGTACACACGCGGTCTTACAAAAATAAATAATATTTTGTGGCAGATGAAAATTACTACAGCTCTAACAAGGAAGCAAACAAGCCAGTAACGTTCCTGGGTACATGATGAAGCAGCAATGGATCAAAATGCTCAGAGATTAACTACTGCGAGGTTTTTCTGAGACAGCACAATCACAGGGATTCATCTGTGAGCTGCCTCAGAAGGGGACAGAGCTGCCCTGCAGAGGATGCATAACCAAATGCAGGAGCTCATTCCCCAAAGTACCACTGCAGTGTCAGAAGGGCTGATGGAGATCTGTTATGCTACCACCTTGTTATTATAGTAAGAATTCAACATTTTGACTATTATCTACACTGCAAAAAGCCCATGGTCTGGCTAATTTGAAGAACATCTCTCTCTCTCCTGACTGCACAGTGTGCATTTGTGCAGAACACTGACCGCTGCCTGCAGGACAGTGCTTGAAGCAACTAAAGGCAGAGCAGGAGCAGGGTCTGGCAGTCAAAGCATCTCATCAGAACCTTCATACACTGTGATTTATCCTCTTCCAACATATTTTAAAAGAAGTGTAAAGTTGTGGATTCCTTTACTACAATGCACTACAGTGTGAGGTATGTGTTTCTTTCGCACTTAATGTCCAGGTGCCACTGTACACAATAACACACGCACTGCTGCATCAGCAGTGCAATGTTTAATATCCTTCTGTTTGATTTTGCCTTACGCTGGGGAAGTTTTGGCACTAGACTGAATGCAGTGAAATCTGAAACACACATGGAGTATTTTCATATCACAGTGGGACTGGCACTCACTGCATGCCTGCACAGGGAGTGCTGAGTTCTATAGCTTAAAGCCATCAGTCACAATGCAGACACGTGCAGTAGGCACAGAGCGGACATGCTCAGTGCTAGAAGTTAGTTGGGGGGCAAGCACAGCAAGTAAAAAGGGAAATTTCTGATGCAACAGCCCCTGTTTTCCCAAGGTACAGCACTACCAACCTCGTTACCAGATCAGCTCCTGTGGCCCTTTAGGAGCCACAAATGGCCTCGCACCAATATCTGGAAGAGCACTGCATGTCTGCAAGAAGCTGCCAGCCTGGCAGGAACATATTAGTGAGGCAGCTCCACCGTGCCAACGGCACTTGTATTTCAATACCATTAAGAAACTTGCACTGTGGTAGGGACTTCTCCTGTATAGGGGCACAGAATGCAGTAAAGAGGAACATTAATTACATATTTTGAATGTGAGTGAATGTGCTGCCAGACACTGCAGGCTTTGGAGTTTCCCTACCACAACCCTGTAACTCCCGAGAGCAAGCTTTAATGTAGTTCTTTCCTCTTAGAAACCTGATATCAGCTTCAGGAACTACTGCAGGGCTAGCAATAGCGTGAGTTTTCTTACTGGAGTTCAGTTCAGTCAAGATTGGGATGATATTATACTGGATGTGCTCTAAACGCTATTCACCCCAGAGACTTACCCTTTGTATCAGACTGTACACTACAAGGGAAGGAATAGGAGCAATGGGTACTCAGTACCTTACAGAAGATCATAACTCATGGCCAAAGCTTGACCCATTAAAAACAATGACTATTTAAGTATGTGAACATTATGAGTACTTATAACTGCCAATAGTTTTGAACATACTCAAGGAGTTTTTGCTTAATGTGCCTTTTATCAGTTGAAAAGGTAACAGGTCATGTCATGCACAAGAATAACTCTATTTATATGTAATATTTCCCAGCCTCTATCAAAATCTTCTTCCCTGACTCCATCTAACATTTCTAAATTTTTTGTCTACTGAAACGACTAATCTTGTGAGACACCGAGCTCCCCAGCTTAAGATAAAACCCAATGGTAACGCTTAAGCTGATCATGGAAATCAAAGTACTGGAGGAAAAAGAAAAAAAAAGAAATATTTTTTGCTGGCAGCCAAATATTTACTATTATTATTAAAAAAAAAAAAACAACAACAAACCTTCACTAAGTAAACATGAGCAAAGTATTAATAAAATAAACTACCTTATGACTGAGGTACCTAAATTGATATCAACTCTTCAGTCCTTTGTTAAAGTATAATTAGTCCATTTGCATTTTAGCAAATGATTCTGAGTCTCAAAACAAAGCAGTAAGAAATGTCTATATGGAAATATCACGGCACGTGTCACTGCACTAAAAACTGTGTTTTCAGATATGCAGACAACACAGCTTATTCTGGCTGCCATGGCCTGCCTTGCATTGCATGGATGAAACTTCTAAATATCTTAAAGGAGCAAGGGAGAATCATCTGAAAAAGAAGGTAATAAACTGCTACTGCCAGGATAAACAAGCCAGCCTCCTGTGTAAGCTCAGGCACTCTGAGGTACAGGGTTCTTCCTCTGAAAAAGGTGCCCAGAGCCATTCCTCACATATTTACCAAAGAAAGGCCTGTGGCTTGTTTTGTAATTAGCAGCTCTTTGAAGACTTTCTAAGGTCTGCAACATGAAAAATAAGCCTTGTGGCCTCACTACTGATACAGAAGTCACCAAAACAAGTACGTACACCTTGTGCTATTTATCACATCTGCTGCCATGAACACGTGAATGTATTAAACAGACTTCATACACACATACACCCCGTGTCAACAGCAACTCCTCTTAAACTAACTTGTTCCCAACCACACAATAAACAGAGTTACCCAACTAACATGTTTAAAAAGCAAAACTACTGTTTTGTTTCAGTCACTCTGCTGTACATTTAACCAGCAAACATTTTTCTGCTTTGCATTTTGTAATGCCAATTTAAATATTTTTCTTGTTAACCTGGATTTTTTCAAAATAAAGCACTGATAAGGGCCAAGTGATATACAGTAACTGCTGAGATTTTACATCAGACAAGAAATAAAAGTAAAGATGGCATAACTGCTAGGTTGCAGTTGCCTATACTTCACACAGACTAACAGTTCAGAACAGAATAGCATTCTGTGGACACTCATTTCGTGGGGTTTGTAGCGATTCACAAAATCTCAGCATTTAGTAATGAGTATGAAACACCGCCTTCCAATGGAAACTTCAGGGTTTTTTTTAACAGAACCTATATTGCATTCCTGTATTTTTGTCAGAGCGCTCATTAACCATGATTACACTCCTAATGAACAGAAGCCAACTATTTTTAGATTTCAGAATTCCATTGCATTTGGAAAAGTTGGGCTTTCTCCCGTGACTCTCTTTGTCTAGTTTTATTTATTCTCTCTCGTCCAAACACCGTAAAATGCCATGTTCACCCTAAATGTTACATCCAATACTCATTTCTGTTTATTATGAATGACATCCCAGACTATTGTTTGCCTGCTTGCCGGGGTTTTTTGTTTTTTTTTTTTAAGTGGGTACTTCACAGACAAGTAAACATGGTATACTGATTCAGCAAGATTTCTAGTCATTTTCCTTTATTTTATTATTTTAAAGTTGTTTTGTTGTTGGCTTTTTGTTTTGTTTTTTTGAAGTGTGCTAAATTAGACATCTCATTTGCAAGTGGCCCATCAAATTTCACAGGTAACAATGAGTAGCTTATAAATTCTAGTGATATTTGTTTTGTCAGGAACTACCCCTCACCATGGGCAGGGCTGCTTCCCCACCAGAGCCAGTTGCCCAGGGCCCCATCCAACCTGACCTTGAACACCTTCGTGGATGGGGCACCCACAGCTTCTCTGGGCAGCGGTGCCACTGCCTCACTGTCCCCTTTAGGTGCTGGAAGCCACAAAGAGGTCTTCCTGGAGCCTTCCCTTTTCCAGACTGAACAAGCCTAGCTCCCTCAGCCTGTGTTCATAAGGAGATATGCTCCAGCCCTCCTTGCAGCCATCCTCTGGACTAGCTTCAATAGGTCCAGATCCTTTTGATTCTGATGGCTGCAGAGCTGAATGCAGCCATGCAGGTAGGATCTCACAGGAGCAGAGAAGAGGACAATCACCTCCCCAGCCCTGCTAGTCACATTTCTTTCAATGCCCAGAACACAGATGGCTTTTGAAGTATGGACCCTTCCAGTGTGTTGTTGTACTACATACACTGAACCTCATGATCAAGAAAAGCTCCATTCTATTGTGCTTGTACAGCAGAATTTATGTTTTGAAAGCAATAAATAGTGGTGCCCTACTGAAAAAAAACAAATTATTTATCTCTTCAATGGAAAAACTGAGATTGGAAACTCAGAATCCCTGTCAATGTATCTTTATAGAACATACACAATAAGTATGTCACCATCTCACTTATTTCCAGATCAATTATTCTGCAAATATGAATAACCACAGTTCCTGAAGACAAAGGTTAAAAATATCGACAAATATTAAAACTGCAACAACACAATAACATTCTTTAAATATTAACATCACCACTGAAATTTCTGCAGCAATACACAGTTGTACAGCACTTATGAATTCATATCTATCTTCCCCAGGTTAACATGCAAGTTTAACGTTAACAGCAGTTGTATTAAATTGATTTGATTTAACATTCATAAAACAAAACCAAAATAACTTAAAACTCAAAAGTAAAAATATCCTTTCACTTGTGTTTTTGTTATTAGTTCACAAGATTTGCAGGAAGAAAACTGACTACTTTTCACACTTCTTGCTTAGAGCCAACTATAACACTAGTATTTAAGTGAAGCACTAGGAAGAAAAGGAAGGAACCTATCAACAGTATCAGTGCTACCTTTTTTTTTTTTTCCTCCCAGTCTAAAAATATAAACAAAAATGCAAACACCAATGAAGAACTCAAATTCATCACTTGCACACAGTAATTAGCTGCACTGGAAGGAACCAGAAGGCCACTTCCCCAGCAAATAACATTTCACTCAGTCCCTCTCCTGTGACTGTGAAGAAATGGTTCATTTCATGCAAAAAGATGAAACGGGATACTACAAGATGTATGAAGTTGTTTTCTTCTTAAGCCTTTGTCCCATCCTATCTTTGCTACATTAATCCAGTTAGAAATAACCACTGGCATGCTTCTCAGAAATAATGGAGTAGGAATTGTATACTCTACAATTCAGTGTCCAAATGGCAGGAAGCTCATTAGAAAATTAAGATAATATACATTAATACATTATGTTTTTAAAAAAAAAAGCCAAGCTCAACTCTTGTACTAATGGGTCATAAGGGTATGATTGCTCATAGTATTGCCTGTTTGGAAAATTTCTCCATGGTAACATGCTCTCCTTCTCTCAGTCAATATGACACATCATGTTTTGATTCTGCAGATGTTCCCTCTTATTCTTTTCTTTAAGATTCATTATTTATTCTGTTAGTACATTCTGCACTGCATGCCATCTGTTAACCTAGACAGACAAAACATCAGAATCCTTCTATACTTGTCTGCAACATTCCTCAGAACTTGCTGCTTCTCCTAGCTGAGTTCATCTGTCTTTCAGGGATAAACCCTGGAAGCTGTGCCCAGACTGGGCCAGACCTGTCCATGCCAGCAACTGAACACACTTGGGGCAGCCCTGCGGACAACTCAGCAACACTAAAGGCTCCAAACCTGCCCACAAAGGTCAGTATCATTTTCATCCTTACCTCCAAGGTTTTTCAGCTAAAATGAAAGGAAGAAGCACAGCTGTGCAAAACACTTACATATGTCAAAACTGCCCATACAATAGGGATATGAAAAGCATTAATGTCTAGATGGATAGCATACATGAACATCTCCAGCTTATTTTAAAATCATCTCATATTGCCGCTTGTCTATATTCTAAGTTTCAGGAACCTGAATTGAGAAAGAGCCAAAATGGAGCAATGGACTGGCGCTATGATAATTATTTAACATGAATACAGAAGCAGTCCTGGCAGCAGAGAATGGCACTAACTCATCTGCTGATTTCCAAGTATCCTAATCACCTGAATCCTAAAGAACTTGATTTAGAAGATATGGGTTGACACTCTCTTAGGAAAAGAAAAACGTCTCACCAAAATCTCACTTCCACTGTAATCACTTTAATCCCTGTGTTCACTAAATGACATTTGAGACGACTCACTATCCTCTGCATTCCCTATACTAGACTGCAAAATAAGCCTATACATGCCAGCCAATTGTCTCACAATGAACTCACCTCATTTCTGGCTGCCCTGCAGGCTTTCCTTTACTACAACTGCTGCAATCCCTTCTGCACATCAGAATATCAGCTTTCAGTATCTCCTGTCACAATGACCCATCATTCTGGACTTTCAGGGAGGCGCAGGGAGCCACACTCACATTAGGATACCCCAACAATGCTTTCATTCTAAGCACCAGTTTACAAAACAACCCCACTGAAACACCCACCAGCTGAAAGGAAGCTTCTAGAAACCTGGCACTCACCTTCTGCCTTTTTAACTCTAATGAGCTTCCCATGCACCTCTTGAACTTACAAAGTCTAACTCTGAACCCAGGAGATCCACAGGGTTAAGCAGCAGGCTCCCATTAGGAAGGGCAGCTGTGTAATAATCATCAGCTGATTCTCATCAGGCACGTGGAGGATCTCGGATCCTTGTGCTACACTGAATATCAGCCTTGTGGCTTCATGGAGCCAAACGTAGCAAGTGTGAGGTTACCACCTCCTGCTATTACGCTTACAGACATTTGAGGCTCCTCTAGGGAGCATCTGGCACCATGGGGTAGTCAATGTGTTCATGATGAAGAGTAATGTGCTCTGTGGTGAAAGGCAGCACTTTTCCTGCCATCTTGGTAGTGCCACCAGAAATGTCAGCACAAGCTAAATGTCATCACCAAACAAACCTGGGAGATCTCAATCCTTACAGTTCCTCAGGAACAAAGCTACACATTTGGCATGGAACCATAACTGCATACCACCTGATAATAGGGTGAGGAAACTCCAGAGAGGTGTTTTGCCACAGAACTGTGCAATCCCAAGCAGTAGGTCAACAATCCTCATTGATCCTGGCAAAATGTTATGTTTAGAGCTGCTACATATTGGTGAGCAGAAAGAAAATTCTGTGCAGAACTGCAGAGGATAAAGACCAAGTAAATTCTGAGCTTCACTCTGCTACTTCTAAACAGACTCTGTTATGTAGGTAATTAAGCAGAGCCCCGACTCACAACACAAAGAGGGGGAAAGGAACTGGCACCAAATAGATCTCAGTATAGCAAGATATTAAAGGCCAGAACCAAAATAAGTGAAGAAATGTATCTATTCATGGGAGACATAAGGTTTATTTTTTATGCAATCAGGCATAAAAATCTGAACAAAGGCACGTAACAAAGGAATGACAATCTGCAGAACTGTCTATCATTAAACACAGCACTTTGTCTCCTTCCAAACAGAACCTGGAGAAAAGTCTTCCATCCATCAAGCTTCCAGAATAACCTATTAGCCAATAAGATGAGACCAAAACCTGTTTTTCTCTTCTTTTTGTTCACTGAATGCTGCACTTTAATTGAAGACATCCTTGATATAATAGAAATTTGAAGTTCGTCATTCAGATGAAACTACAGTTCATCCATAAGTTACAAAGAATAAATGATTAAATTAGTACTTAAATCCAGTCATGCTATAAACCTTGCCACAAATCAGAAAATGAGCATATCATAGAGAAGTTGTTTTTTACTAAGTAATATTGTTTGCAGTTTTATTAAAAAAAAAAAAAAAAAAAACAACACAAACTTTATACCTTGAGTTTTCTACTAAATTAAATTTTAAACTGCAATTTTACCTTGGTATCTGAATTTCCATCTGAAATTTTGCATTGTTTGGGTAAAAGTAATTGTCAAGTGAGATGCCACCCCACTGTCTCCAGCTGTTGGCCGTGCACCTCTATGCTGTCCTCCTCCCTTGCATGGCCATGTGGGGACACTGTTAGTGGCTGGGTTCAAAGCAGACTATCTAGCAAGAAGACAAAAGAAGCAGAGTAGTATTTCCTCTCGACATTCACATGCACAGCTTAGAGCTGTCTAAGCCATAACAGCACAACTGTTCATCAGAGGTGCTTAACCAATTTGAACACACTGACCCACTCAAGTTTTATCTCAGCAGACACCCTCCTGGCAAAGGTTCCTTTGAACCTCTCTCTTCCATTCTCACTAAGAGCAACCTCCCCCAGAACAGTTACTTGTAAAGATATACATGGCTGATGTCAGAGGTGCAACACCTGAGCAGAAAAAAAAACATGCCTATGTCTCAGAAGAGCATACAGCTACCAAAACCTTTGAAAGAATCAGAACCTTTTCCTATATGCAGTTCAAACTCAATTTATATAACTTAAGAGATGCATATCTTAGCATTACAGAGAATTTTGAGGGAAGCTTCACTTCTTAGAAGCTGAAAGTGCTTGCTGACCTAGAAAGTACAGAGGAAATTATTTGTGTGTCATCCGCATCCTGTACTACACATCAACTGAGCACAGAGGCTGTTTATTCCATTATCCACATTGCAGAAAGACAAATGAAGTTCTTCAAATGTCGTGAAGGAGGTGAAATGTCTCATTTAACTGGTCAAATGTTTTCAAAATAAGTGACAAATACACAGAAACATTTCAGGAAAAAAAAAACACAGTAGCTCTAAGGGCTCTAATGAAGGAGCAGCAGTAGGAAGGTGTACACAAGAGATGAATGGAGATCCAAGCACAAGTTATGGCACAGAAATCTACAAGGGGAAAAACTTACTCCTGATGTCACACAGGTGTTGAAAGCCATGAGTGACACTGGGCTGTCACACCAGTCACATGCTGAGGACTTTCACCATTAGCTGAATTTAGAGTGCAACCTCTCAAATCAGGTGGGCAGGTGACAGTGCTGCGGAACCATCAGTAACTGTGGAATAGCAACAGCTCTATGTCCAGAGATAACTACTCTAGTTAAAAAAATAAGTTTCTTCCTCCTGGAGAGAAGCAACTGCTTTTCTTTTCCTTTAAAAGAAGCAAGCTATTGGACAAGTTAAAACTATGCCAGTGTAGCAACCAAATCCTTACGGTTGAATCGCTATGCCAAGAACCATGAAAGAGCGTTCCTAAAGCAGAGTTCTCTCTGCTGTGCTTTTATAAACCCTTTTACACTCCTGCTTAGCCTTCTGCACGTAACCTGATCCATGGGAGCTGAGGTTAGCAGTTGTGTTATTGAACGCATACAGGGCCACAAAACCGGGCAGGCACACAGGGAAGCTGAACCAATTGTGCCATGGGACTCTTTACTTCCATATTCCTTGAGTTATTATGATTTTCAACTCCACAACCTCAAAATTCTATTAATGCAATCTTCTGCACTGAAATATGTAGTCATTTCACGCAACTTCATATGTCTGCTTGTAAACTTCATCATTTTATCATTCCTCAGGCAACCCAGCCCTTCCAACCTTCAAGCATCCACATCTAACAGTAAGTGCTGTTTTTGATGGGCTGCTTTGTTCCTTGTTCAGATTCATCATCACGCTAGCATTTAGCCCCAAGGCACCATCTTGGCCACATACCCATTTACTTATGATCTACGGGAACTTGCAAAGCCTTGCCTGGCATGCAAGAGAATGCAGCAATAGTTTCACATAAATTAAAGAGAGCAAAATAGAACTCTCTTCTTTATTTCTCCAGTCAGGCTCTACAACCCACCTCAAACATTTTTGGGGCTAAGACTAGAATTGCTATAATTAAAGTCATAATAAATTTAAAAGGGTCATATCATACGTATCATCATATATTACAATCTGGAATTATAATTGCACATGATAAAATTTATTTTCTAATAAATGTTTCTTAGCATGATAAATATTGCCAACAGTAACACCCAGGCATCACAGAGTTTCATTTTAACGTACTTAGAGGTTTTTCAGCAGATGAAGTTGAACAGAGGGGTAAATCAATAGAAATCTGCTTTCATCATCTCATTTGCTCACCTTTTTGGAAGGCTGTATTTCTCATCTTGAATAGAAGATACCGTTATACCCACTGAAATACACCTGAATGCAGACTTGGTAGAGAAGAAAGAATGACATAGCAGGGAATAACGTGGCTGTAACACACCTGGGATCCGGACAGTATTGTATAAAGATATGCTAAAGCTTTATCATCACATCTTTCAATGAAGGATATTATAATGTTCACATTCTCATAGGTCACGGAGAGAAGTTAGTAATTACATATGAGACGGGGTAGCAAGGACAGAGTTGTGAAGTTATGGACAAACAGGAGTTTCATACATTTGCTCCTCTTTTTGCCATCCATCAGCCCACGGAACACTGCCACGACCTACTAGGGAAAAGTACAGCAGCCCTAGAGGTACATCTAAAGTTCATCATACATATATTCTGTTTCAAAGGACATAATGTGGTACACTAAACTATTAACAGTAGCTCTCATACAGCTAGATTAAGTCCAGAAGTTATTCTAGAGTGTGTTCAAGTTTATACATATGCTTACAGTTTTTATATGTCAGTTTATATGATGCCTTTTCCACAACACATTTCACAGATCAGTAGAATCTATGTGTTGTAGGATAGATCCTTGGATTTGAATGCAGTGATATACAAAGAGGGCAGGAGAAGAGTATTTTTACATGAAAAAGGTTCTTTAGAAAACATCACCATTCAGATTTAAATCACATTTGTCAGAAGCAGCAGAGGGAAACTTTTTAGAAAAGCTCACTCATGCAATCAAATACACGTTCCCTGTGCATACTTCATTCTCAGCTTGCCCCACATCATCACAGCCTTGATCTCTCCAACCTTTCTCCTCACTCCCACTACAGAAACACCTGATTGAGAAAAATGCCACAGCTCATCTTTTCCCATCTCTGGGTTTATACCTTGGCCATCTTCAAATGCTTCAACTTGCCTCACTGACCTCATTACAAAGAGGCTGTGACCTCTCAGAGTTGGAGACAGGAGCAAGAAATCAGCAATGAGAGGACCTGTCCTATTTCCAAGCCCCACAAACTGTTTGCCTCTGGGCTTGGACCCTTGTGGCCAGCTCAGCAGCGAAATGCTCCCCTCTGCTGGGACTGACCACAGCTGGGACACATGAGCAGGCTCACTGCAGGTCTGTGAGGGATGCTGGAGGCATGCCAAATGATAGCTCCTTTTTGAAGCTGAGATGCCAGAGACCACCTCAAAGTGTCAGAGACAAACCTGGAACAAGACTGTCTAGTGTTTTTCCTCCACATTTTGTAACATGCAATCATTACTTATTTATTATATATAAAACTGTCAAATTTGGAGTCTTTGTGGATAAAACAGGGTTTTGTTCTGCTGGCTGACCTACATTCTTGTGAATGAAATTTCTCTTCCTTTCAAGTATCTCATAGTTGGAGGAAAAATCCATAAAGTGTGCTGTGTTCAGGAAAATAAATTTAACTGATCCTCTATTCCAATAGAGCTTGTAATTTTTTCCAAGGTTGTTTTTACATAAGTGTTTTATTAGTTTTAATTTAGTTTGAAAATGGAGGCCATTATTTGCAGAAGAACTCCCTTCATGCTTTGAATTCAAATAATCTAACAGATCTGAAGAATGAATGATGGTGAAAATGATATAGGGCACCTAAAAAAAAAATCTGCAAGAGGATCAGCATGAAGAACGTTAGGAAATGATCAAGGGAGCTGAATCTGAGCAGCCCTGGGAAGCCACCCGTGCTACAGCAGTGCTGTGCAGATGGGAACCATCTCACTGTCCGTGAGCACTGCCCTCCAGTTCTGCTTCAGCCTGACACAGGTAGCAGCGCCTGACCTGTGAATTAAGATCAGCCCTCTCCTGAAACAAATGCCTAAATCCTTGGGCCTACTGAAATGCAGTGGCTGGAGGTTTGTTCCTAATGAGCACTCTTCAATACCAAGAGAGTTTGTCCAACAGGTGACTCACTAGACGCTATTTTTAAAAGTATCAGGATGGAAATTCAGAATATTGACTTTATAACCTTGTTTGCTGAGCTCTGGTACAGGATTTGTGAAGTGGAAATTTATTCGCTGAATTTCTAGCTTTTTATATTTCTAAATACTAAAATATTTGTTAAACATAATCAATTTGTGCCTTGTTCTATCCACAATCAATCCTATCTCCATCACCTTTCAAAGATTTTTGCAGCACAAATAGCTGATCACTCCTCCAACAACATCCAAAGCGTGACAGAGTAACAGCTAAGAAATTATCACATCAGCATCACTGCATTCTCTGTACACTTACTCAAAAGACTGAGTAAGACAAAACTGGTTTCCTGTAATGCCCAATTATGTTTGCACCATCAGTTTCACCTGGAAGACCAATATGGGGAAACACATTTGCAATTTTTTTTTTTTTTACTGCAGATATTAGATAGGCTTTTAACAGGCAAATAATGCTACTGAGGGAATCTACAGATTCCTTTTCTGTAAGTAAGGTACAGAAAACCAGTGGCAATTTCACTTTTTCTTCCCATTCTCCCTCTGTAATCATTTCATTATTAGCGTGCTTCAAATGAAATATCTTTTCATATATCACCCTTAACTTGGTTTTCTAAATTACTTCTTTTTTCCTCTTCCCCACTTTCTTGCCTTTCCCATCTATTACAATTCCTATGCACTAGTTTCTCACTTAGACTGAAATTCAATTTTTCCTTAAAATTCTTCTACTAAAGCTTCTCGTTACAAACTACTATAAAAGGAAAACAATTGCAAATGAATCGATTAAAAAGGTATCGCTACAGACTGATGTCTGACCTGGCATGTCTGTGTCCAGAGGTGGAGAAAATACTGTAAAAGCAAATCTCTAGAAATTAAAACTCACTTTTTGTCAAAGTGATGTTCTGAAACTATGTGATGAACAGATTTGTTTATACACTATTATTTCCCAATAAAATATATCCGCATTTTATTTATTCATTTACTTTTTTTTTTTCTCTGAAAAAGAAGTTAATATCATTAGAGATGCAACCAATCAAACATAAAACTTAATTTGGAAATTGTTTCCATAATCGTGAGTTTATGATGATGGAACTTTACTGCTGTGACCAGAGGAGATTCACAAAAGCTTTAAATGATTGTGCTCAGTTCACCATTGGCTCTATGGAGGAGCAGCATTTGATTCATTTCTCTGATGTTGATTTTAGTGTCTGTGGGCACCAGTGCAGGAAAACAGGCAGCATCTGTAGAGCAGGAACTCCCATCCTCTCCTCTTGACTCCTTCCAATTTAGAAAAAGAAAGCGCCAGCTCCACTAACCCCTCCATTTGTCATCACCTGGGCAAAAAGGGCCCAATCAGACTGCTTTCAGAGGACAGTAGAGTAGTTAATAAAGGCAAAATGAAATTCATTTTCCCAGACACTCTCAGTGTACACTGATGAGAACAGAGGACAAGAGACAACACAGGTGATGTGCAATTCAAGTGGCATTCATTTGTCAGCACTGGTACTCACTCTACAGAAAATTCCTTTTCCCTGTACTATCATTTCCCTTCCTTCACACACATGCATCCAAATAACACCTTCAAGTCCGAGATAAAAGACGTAACCAATGTCTTCCTTGACAGACATCAGAGAAGCCAGGAATATCATCTCACAAACATCTCTAAGATGTATCTCACTTGACTATTTCCATAAAATAGAGGAAAGAGCCTGTTTAAGAAAAATTTAGACAGCAGCAGCTTAAACATACGTTGTTTCAGCTTTCATTAAGAAGGAGTGTGAGTGATGTACTGTAATTCGCTGATGAGTGAAGGAAGCCACAAAGTCACAAAGCCACATGCTAGGAGTACTCCCAGGAGCCCAGAGGTAGCAGAAAGACAAAGTGCAAAGGAAATAAAATGTCAAGGTGAAACTAAAAACTATTTAAGTTGTGGGACAGACATCATTCAGTCATTTTCCAGAACTACCTAACCACCTAGGCACTAAAGCTCAATAAGTGACTCCTTCCTTATGTTCCCAGGAAAGGTTCCCTGTGGATTAGCTTTAATTACCCCCACACATGCTTATGGTAGACAGGCATCTGCCGATCAGCTGTGCTCCAAGACAGGCAGACTCCAGTATGCAGCTTAAGTTATTTAAAAGCGCTGAAAAATGAGATGTTGCCAAGACTGCAGTAGCGGCAGCAGTGATGGAAGCATATGTAAGTATTTTACCCTGGTTAAGCATTTTAAAAGCAAAAGCTGTCTTGGAAACAGGAACCAGACAGGTGAACACCCCAGTCCCTGCCTTGGCTCCACCATCGTTTCCTCCATGCCTGCTGAGCTCTTGGCTGTAGAGGAACTCAAACTCAACTCAAAGAGCAGACGGTGCTTACAACTTCACAGCTGAAACACTCTCAGAAGACGTGGCAGGCAGGCCTTGCAGTCCATTAACCTGTCTGGATCAGTCTGTTGAGGTATCTGTGCTCCTTACGCAGTCGGTAGATAAAGGCAGACACCTATGGCAGATGGGCAGGAGTGCACATTGCACTTCTCCAGAGCTGCAGGTCACTAATATTGGCCCAGGGAATGAATGCAGGTGGTTAAGCTCTATAGCAATGGATCTCCTGTTGGAAAATGTGTCTAAAATTTTGGTGAGGCAGTTCCCACACACCTAAATAAGAGACTAAATTCCATCCTGCTGGATGCCCGTGTCTCAACAGCTATGCCTCACTCATATTTTTAACTTCAGCTATTTTAACATCTGGAACAGATGGTACTGTTATTTATCCCTGCTCACACAAAATTAAGGCGTGGCATATCATAACAGTCTTGCTGAAAAAGATCAGATATCTTCCCTTTCTTTCTTTTAGAATTACTTAATGTAGAATAAAGCCAAGAAACTTTGAACTACTGCAGCCACTGAAATTCACTCCTTATATACTTTTCTAGGTCACTAAGAATATCAAGAATCCCACTAACATGAAACATTGATTTTTGATGTAAATTTTAGACTGAGACTTCAGAGCAAATGTACAATTAATTGAATGAGTAAAGATTTCTTAATTTCTACTGGAAATGAAGTATGTAAATATAAAATTCTGTGCAAAGACGAAAACAAAATTAAAAATTCTTTAGATTGTCATTCCTAAGAAGAAAAACACCTTAGTTTTACTAATGGACACAGTCTGTAAAAGGACTAAATAATGCAATCACATCCAAATAATAGCTCTTCTCTTAAAATCTTTTGTGTTGGATGCATAGCTTATAGACAATACATTTAACAGGCAAAACACACCTCTAGATAACAAAAACAAAGATACCATGCTTTCCCCTTGTGTTCACATGCCTATACTTGTAATGAATGCAGTTTCTGTCTCTACCTGAGGTAGATCCTCACATACCTATCTGATTTGCACACGGTAGAGAAAATGGTGTATTCATGACCTGCCATTTTCCTCATGGCAGCCAGTGACAAACCTTCCAACATAAGCAACTCAGTGGCTGAATAGCTGTTTTTTTTTCAATAAGAAATGAATGTAAGAAGTGTCAAAACAGCCTACAAAAAGACAAAAAGGATTAGCTACTATAAAAAATAATCTTTTTTTTCTTTTCTAAATCTCACCATTCACCTCTATAATACGCCAGACTGTAGGCTGACAGCATGGCTGCCCCAGGGCAGCAGCAGAGAATGCAGGTTTCCTCCTACCCTTGGCATTCTATTGACCACATTGTGCATTCCTGCATGCAAGTCCAGATCTCCTCCTTCATTTGCTGGGAAATCCACAACTGAACAGTGCCTTTTAGGCCTATGTTTATCTTCAGGTGCTGAGTATTATTGCACCTTGCTTCTGCACACCTACTGCAGATTTCTAAGGTGGAGGAAACTCAACAAGTGAAGGCCAGAAACTGCTGATGCTGGGGGGAACTAATTACACTGTGCATCAAATAAGGGAATTGAGAGAGAGGAGTGATGCTGCAGACCTGGAGGCTTCTAATAAATATCAACTGAATTTGAGAGCAAGGCCTTTCTGTCTTAGAAGAAAGAGGCCTTGCCTTCAAATTCTGTTGATATTTATTTTATAAAACACCTTAGAAAACCCTCATTCCATAAATTTATAAGTGAATAGTCTTGTTACATTAGCATAAAGACAGAATTTTAAAAATGGCTGAAGGAAATGCTAGAAAACATTTCCCACACATACAGTGCTGTACAACAAGTTCTTTGCCACAATCTTATCTGCAGTTATTTACAGCAATTCACATAGAAAGAAAGTTGAAGCAAGTGCTGAAGAACAAACAGTTAAAATAAGCCTATTGGAAAAAAAGAAAAAAAGAAATAAAAAGCCTTACTCTGGTCTTAGACTTTATGTATACTCACTAAGACAAGTGAGGAATTGCTTCAGGTCCACTGAGCCTCAGGCATTGCACTGATGAGGCATAAGATCATTCACGATGTTAATATACTTTTCTCCTTTTTCATTTATTTTATCCTGCAATCTTTTGTATCTACTCACTTTTATTTACAAATGTTTTTCAAACCTAAAGCTTTTTCTATTAGAAATATTGGTATCCTTATATTAAATACATACTTAGACACTGGAATAAATATGTACCCTAGCACTGGAAAATGGAGGCACATCAGTTACAGTAATTTAACTACACCCTGTTAGGAACAATGGAAAATACAGTTTCTGCACTTCAGTAAGCCACAGCTCTATTTTCTGTGTGCACAGACAGAAAAATATACAAGGCCAATCCTAAAAAGTCACTGAAAGGCCTCGCTCCATTTATGTCAGAGTATGGCTGAGGCAATAGGACTCAGGAAATTAAAATGCATTATATATATTTCAACAAGCTGGATCATGGTCAGATTTTATCCTCCAAATAACATTCACCTTCAAAAGCATATTTTTTTTTTTTTACTACATTCCAAAGTTAAAGGGGTAAAACCCCAAACTCCTTTCCAGTGACTGCAAAGCGAGTTCACAAATAATACTGAGGTCCCTTCCAAGAAAGCCAGCCATGTTGCTGCAAGCCTGCTCTCCTGAGATGCTCAGCATCAGCAGCTCACAGACACAGAGTGTGCCACAAAGCCCTAAAATCACTGATTTAACTCTCATCAGCCTCAGAGATTCCTGATGAGAACAGCTCAATTTGGAGCTGCCTTAAGAGCCGAAATTCTAAGATGTTTCACCCTCTTGGTCCCCAATACACAAAATTATTTCATGCTTTTAACTCAAGCATGCTTTTCCTTCACATAAACGAGCAGTTCATTTGATCTCTCTACACCTCCACTCCTTGCACACAATTTTAGCCTGCTGACAGGCTAATATCAGATAACACACAATCATCAAGGTGTCTATTACCATTAGTTTTGCATTGGTCGAAATATTTTCTTACTAATTTCAGAGTAGTGGGAAGGCAAAAGAGTAATCACCAGTCCTTGTGATACATAGAAATAGACCACATTTGGAATAGGAGATTAGCACAAACAGATGGCTAACTTTGTAAGTAATATATCCCAGTTCAGCAAGTTATTTCACGTTGCTTTCTTTGCTTTAAAGAAAAGTGGTGTCAGAGACTAAAATTTACACTCTTAAACACCTACTAGAGTGAGTTTATGCAATAAAATTTGCTGTCTTTAGTATTAGAACTGTTACTGCCATCAGCAAAAGCACAACAGGAATCTAAAACCACCGCCTTCAGTCAATGGCACCCCACCAAAAAAACCAAACAGACAACTGGTGATTCATTCAGAATATTTCAGAAGTGCATTTCAGAGTGCTGTGCCATTGTTACGGAGCCTTTTTGCACAAAGATTTATGGCAATCATGAAACTTCATGCCATCTTTCTTTCATCCATTATCCAAAGCCATTTTTCACTTTCCTGGGGACAAGATAATCATCAGCCCGGAGGGGGGGCTGATGTCACAGCCTGCTAGAGGCTGCTATGGTTTATGCATATGATTGGACCAATGCTCCTATTTTTCTCTTTTTTTGTGTGTGCTTAACAGACATTTCTCAGAAACTCTGTTTGGCAACACCAAGTCAGCAGGATGTGAAGATGAATTGCTTGTATCTATGTTACAATTAAGTCATTAATAACATGAAACAGATATCAACACAGCCATGAAGTACTTTCTGAAACTTAAGAGCACTTCAAGAGTAGATGAAAGAGCATTAATCTTTGCAGGAATATGTCTCTATATACTATCTTAACATATCTATAACTGTTGCATTGGGAATTTTTACTGAACTCAGCTGTCATAGTGATATTAATCATATCAGTTATACACACAGGCACAGCCCCAGCCTTCCAGGCTGCCATCACATGATATCCTCAAATTTGGTCAAAAGCCTCCACAGAACTGCCAAGCATTTCAGTTTAACTTTAAATCTTGTACTAACTTGAAGGACTTATTCTGCGATTTGCTTCTTAAGAAAGTAAAATAGCTGCTGTTAACCTTCATCTGAACTTTTAAAAGTGCTTCTAGTACTTGCAGATGCAAGAAATAAAAATATTCTCTTCATATAAGTATAGGAAACCGAGTTATACGAAGTATAGGAAATACTGAGTTATGTTTATATGAAAGTATCCATTTTTGAGTTTCGTTAAAACCATGTTTAAATCCTTTGCATTAGAAATAAAAATGCATGTGAATTACAAACAATGTTAGTTCAATAGCAGTGGCCAGTTTCAGAGGAAAAAAATAACACCTAAAAAGTCCATATGCAAAAGACTGAAGAGGACTTGCTGAATAACTGAGGGCTTGCTGAGGGCTCAAGCACTAGTGACACCAAACAGCGCCAGTGGTATTTTATTGGGCCTCTAAATGTCTGAACAAAGAAATGCCATGCAAGGAAGGACGTGACAGATTGGATCGCTCTCTAGTTCTTCCAGACCCACATGCACACTCACTGACTGCTTCCTAATCTCCTCAAAACCAAAAGGGAAGCCTGGAGATGGGAAGGCGACTGCAGCTGGCTTGGGCCAAAGGGCTCAGAGATGGCTGAGCTTTCTTTTTCCAAGGTAATTCTCTTCCCACCTCCTTTTTATTGTCAGTAACCTCTTTCAAGTCCTTGTTTGTGTATTTCTCAATGTTTTCCTTATGCCCTCCTGTCTGGGATCAAAGTCCCAGAGAGTTCTGCATCTCCTTGTAGGCAGGAGTCATGGTCCCTGTCCTGATCCTAGTATGACATTCCTGTGCAATGCTTAGACAGCAGCAGGAAAGTTGAGGGGAGAGGAGAGGACCAACAATTATACATTTATATACATATATATCTTAAAATAATGCACATTTCAGATTCTGCTGCTATTTTCCCCTAGCCCTGCTTTACTTAGGAAAGCCAACAACGCACCATGTAACCTCTGAGAACAGCCTGTGTAGAAAGATCTAATAAATCCAAATAACCACAAAAATAATAATAATTTTGCTGTTTGTTCTGAAGCATCCTATCTGTGGGCACACTACAATAGCATATGTCTAAACACGGTCTTCATAAGATCTCTTCTGTTCCTGCTACTCTCCGCGCCTTTGCCTCCTGCCGTACCACAGCTTCCACATCTCCCCCAGAGCTGTGCTGCAGTGCGGGAGGAGCAGGTTTGGCAAGCAGTTGGCCGAGCTGTTGAAACTGGGGTAGTTCCCTGGCGAGAACAGAAAAGAACAAAGCCAGCCTGTAATGCTACAAGAGGACTACAAGGAAACACAGGAAGGAACTCATTCTTGCTTAGAAACAACAACAACAAAGATTTCCGATGAAAACACTGAATTAACATTATTAAGCAGTTTCTTTCTCACAGCAGAGCAGCCAGAGCACGCAGCACAAACACACCCCAGGAGACACACAATACGCCATCCTGAGCAAAAAATAAATACATAAAACTTACCAGCGCTGCTCTGTGCTTTTTTGGAAAGCAGAAAAACAACCAGCAGTATTCTGAATTTGACTTTCAAAAGATCATAAATAACTTATGTGTCCAAACTCCACTAAGTTTGGATGAAGTTAGCCGCCTTGCTTCTCTGGAGGCTTCTTTAGCCTACGCAGTTGTTAGTAAGCTTGCTGGAGGTTAGTCAAATTAAGATAAATGAGGTCCAGATTCAGAATACTCAGAAAAATATAAAATCGTTAGCATATTTAACTCTACTCAGGACAGATTATTGCTGGAATCCAGATAGGATGCGGAAGCTGTGCACATCACATACTCACATGTCAGTGCTCAGCACACAAGAGGTGAGCCAGGAAGCCACTGCTGCCCCATCGCCTATTAATCAGCACAAGAAACCATCCAGTGAGACGTGAAGTTCCTGAGACTGCAATTAGCCTTTTCCCTCAGCAAGAAAAAAAATGAGTAACTTTGTGAAAACCTGTAGTTCCCCCTACTGTTTCCACCACCCCCATGAGGACTTTGCAGATGGAGACTTGGTGCGAATAAATTTAATCCCCCAGGCACTGACTATTCTTACGAAGCAGAAGCAGTGAAAGTGACTGCTGACTCCTCTGTCTGGGCATTAGCACCCCGGCACCAGCACGGGGTCAACAGACACAAGCTATGCACCAACAAACTATTGTGCAACTTCCACTGCATCCGCTAATCCTGCGTTTTTGCATGCCTGACAGATAAAGCAGGCAAGGCTTCACCTAAATACCCCGTTTCCCTTTAGGCATAAAGGGGACTTTCCTGAGTTAGCCCCAGGGACTGGAGCCCGCTGTACAGCTCCATTTGACATCGACTGTTTTTCCTACTGAGAAAATCTGTGCTTGTAATGTGCAAAATACACTTCCCCATCCATAAGAACAGGGGAGATTAAAAAAACCTAAAGCAGTCAAAATATTCTCTCATCCCCAGTGAATAAGGGCTGCCACTGCTGCAAAGAAAGCACTGCTGGAGGAGGCGGCTTCCCCTGTGCTCCCTTCTCTGGACATTCCTGACAGTGAGAATATATTAAACATTTTAAAGTATTAAAACCTTCAGGCACCCCATGGACAACCCACACTGCCTCCATATCTTATAGGTCATACCCTTAAAATCTGTAACAAAGGCCAGTAACTTCTCAATGAAGATATTCCAAATATCCAATAAAAATGAAAGAGTGCAGAATGGCAGCCAAAATGCTCCTGGTCCTCAGGGAGGCAAGGTCAGCATAGGCCTTCCATGCAGAGCATGCTGTGCTTTCATAATTCTCATTTATGTGGTCCATGTGAAATCAGCCGCTTACAAGCTTTAAAACCCACATTTCTTCTTAACCAAAAACATAAGCAGAGAGAGGCAGAAAAAGGCCTTAATAGCAAATGATAAAGGCACTCACAGATTACAGTATCTGCAGATTTTATTACTATAACGCACAAAGACTAAAAATTGCAATAACCTGTTACTACTCAGTGTCAGTCAGGTATCCAAACTAAATTTCTAGGTGCTACATGGATGCACACTCAGCAGGAACACTGCCCAAGTTTCCCCAGGATGCCTGCATTCAAGGGCACTTACATAAAGCATCAGTGCAGTGGTACTATTTTCAAGCACAGTGCTTTGGATAATTTAGAATGAGATTACTCAGTCCTAACAGAACAAGGAATCTAAACAGAAGCCTTTAGTGCTGGCAAGCACTTCAGGCATGAGACTGCATACATGTGTCCATTTACACATACCCATGTATTGAACAATTTATACAAGATCCTACCCATGAAAATACATAAAACCCTTTGGGAGACACAACAATATCCCCTGGTTTATACAAGTGCTCCGTTGCTGAAGCTATAAAAGGTAAAAAATTATGAAATGGCTTGGGTTGGAAGTGACCTCAAAAGACCCCCAACCCCAACCCCCTGCCATGGGCAGGGCTGCCCCGAGCCCCAGCTAACCCAGATTAAGCACCATCAGAGACGGGGCACCCACAGCTCCCCGAGCAGCAGTGCCTCACCACCTTCTGAGTATAACATCTCTCCCTAATATCTAATCTAAATCTCCCCTCATTTAGTTTAACGCCATTCCCCCTTGTCCTATCACATCAGCTTTGTTTGCCTAAGGTTCTCTTTTCTCCTTTCTTACAAAAGAACGTAACTTGCACTTTGCCATGACAGAATTTTACAGAAGGCAATTTCAAAGAGGGGTGACAAGATGGAAGGAGGGAAGAGCTGCTGCTATCCAGGTAGTGTCCTCAGGTTGGCACAGAGTCATAGCAAGAGCTGAGTAGCTCATGTGAAATAGCAATAACGCAAGGTTTGGCACTGAGCAAAAATTAGTTGACAAGCTTATGGGGATGATGTGCATTATATGCACATTTACTGCTTGTACATTGTGTGGTTTTGCACAATAGTTTTACTTCAGAAACACTTTGGTCTGTGCTGAAACTTTTCCATAATCTAGGCTGTCCTTACATAAACTAAATTCGTACATGACTTTTTGCCTTCTTAACTATTATTTTCACTAGTTTCTTTAATAATAAATCTGTACTCACAAAAATGTATCATTTTACAAATTATTTATTAATGAGAGGCCATCAAGGTTGATGTACTAAAAAAATAATCCAGCAATCTAGCTTGGGTACATCAAGCACATGAACTGAATTCGCCTGAATAGAAGTAAAATTCTCTGGGGGGTTATAAATCCTGTGACAGAAAATTCAGAGAATTTTAAAAAATTGATTGATGTATGCTATGCACATTGAACCGCATTACTGTTTACTGTTACTTATGATTTGGCAGTGTTAATATGAAGATTGTCAACTTCCAAACATAAATAGACATGCTGACAAATAAAATGACACACGTACATTGACCAACAAAAAGCAGACAAAAGGAGGAAACAACCAGATGAGATGGGTAAGCCAGGATGAGGAGAAATCCTTACATCTCTATTTCATCATTGTTTGGCACTTTGATATTGCACGAGTGCTATTCAATACAATTGACTCCCATGAGCTGCACTTCAATTATGAAGGTGAGGCCCCTTTTTACCCCCACACTGAGACAACATCTGTTGGAAACATTGGGAGATAAACTTTTAGACTCACCAGAAGGTTAACGCTGGGGAAAGCGGGACCCCAAACTCCAGGAGGAGCTCAGCTTAAAACATCACTGTCCAACAATGCTAACATCACCTAGGTGCCTATAGTAATGCATTGTCATGACATGTGTGACATTGGTAAAACCAGTTTTCTCTTGAAAAAGATGTCTTTAAGCTATGGAAACATCACTTCTACATAGAAAAGCAGCCTGAGAAGCCAAAGAAAGGGATGTTTTTTCAGCCTACTTAAGGGTTTAAGAACCCAGAGGGCAGGACTCTGCCATAGACAGCCATTTGGTGCTTATCTTTTAGAAAATTCTGGGCAAAAAGCATGGGATGAAGGCACAAGAGACAAGACCATATAACAAAACCAGAGGCAGAAGATAGCATTGCAAATATCACTATTGCCCAAAATGACTGAAATAGTACTAAGATTTAGGGAGACTGGTGCTCATATTGTTTTGTGGCAAGGGGTAGTGGGAGTTTTGTACATACAACACGTTGTATAACTGCTAGCAGGATCTTGGACAAATGTGAACTTCAAAACAGCTATTTCCAACTGAAATATTACACATGAATGTGAAGATAGGGACTTGGAAAATCTGAAACCTACCTTCTTCAGGATGGACACACCCTAGGGGAGAACTTATTATCTATATATCACAGATGCTTATATTCCCCACGCTCCCTGACACAATTTTGAAAGTGTTTGCACAGCATGGCAGGAGAAAGTAGTAGGCTCCTCTCAGCCCCAGTGAAGACAAGAGAGCACAATGGCAGGCCAGGGGCATTTACTGTATGGAAATCTGCAGACTGGAAGGGAGAAGAAGGAGCTGAAAACCACAGGTATAAAGTAAGGGGGGAAAGCAGATGTGAACATCTTGTGATGAAGGAAAGAGGAGTAAGTAGTTTATTAATACTGAACTAATTACTGCTGTAGTGGTGTAACGGTCTCTGAACTGCTAGCCAAATCTCAGTTTCCTGAGCAGCTTTACAGTAGGAGTGAATATCTAAATGTATATATACATATAAATAATAATAAATAAAAATTAAAAACAAAAATAATTTTGTAGAAATTCATTTTAAAATATTCTTTTAAAATAATTCACTAAAATGCAGAAGCAACTCATTGAGAATAAGTGTTTTTTTTTAGCTAATTCCAATCTAGATTTCAGGTAGATGAGATGTCATCCTGCCCTTTGCTCATCTGATGGCTTGTTCTCAGTGGAGCACATCAGAACCAATTGCATTATTTACACTCCCTGGTATGAATCTAAGTCCAAAATGTCTCCTATAACAAAGATAAAAGAACAGAGCAAAGACATGATTCATAAGTGAAACACTAAAGCTTCAACCATAGGCAGGATCTGTCTGCTGCAAAACAGAGATTCCAAAGCCTCTCAAGTCTTTGAAGACTGATGTGGTAATTCAATTTGATGAAAAGAACCATATTTAATTTCTTGTACAGGGTACAATGTCAGCCTATATTTCAATTTTGGTTTCTAAATGTTTAATCACTAAACATCTGAATCAGCAGAACAAGGAGGACGGTTCTCTACACAACATACTTTCTTTTTTATTTCACATAATATTTGATAAGGAGCACATTTCTGAATCCCTTCTATGGCTTACAGTCTTTTTGTGGAATTCAGATCAGAAGCAATGTAGAAATTGACAAAAGTTTTAATGCAAAGAGATCCCACAGAAGCCATTTGATGGGCAGAACATCAGGCTGGGTTACATCTAGCAAGCCTCCCATGCCAGCTACAATGAGAGGCTGTCACAAAGGCACCTCTTGCAAAAGCTTCAAAGGTTGCAAAGGACAGAAGGTGCCTCAGGCACGTCGCATCTATGCATGTGCATGTGGACTCTAAGGAGAAGGGCAGGACAGCAGCACAGCTTTTCACTCCATACCCTTCTTTTACAGGCACAGTACAAAAAGGTGTTAGTTACTTTGGCCCTTGAGTTGTTTGTAGAGAAGCGAGTATACTTTAGATAGCTCCTCTTGTTGACAAATAGTCCCACCATTTAATGAAATGCCAGTTTTTATTGCCATAAACTCAAGCTTACACACAACAAAGATGGGCAAAATACTTCAAGCAATCTATTCCTGAGACTATTTTCTGTATCACAGGCAAACAAAGGCAAACCACAATACGAATTATTTGGAAAAAAAAAGAGATTTCTAACACAGTAATAATACCAGCCTCAGCCAGTGAAACATTACCTCTAACAACATCTCATAAAACTGCATAACTTCAAAACCTTCTTTATTAAATACCTAAGAGTGTTCACTGCAATCAATATATATTGATGGTGTGTTGCTATAGGGCAACATTTTTTGCTTGCCTGTTAGTACTATAACAGTGTGGTATGGGTATGGCCAGACTTCAACACATCTTTCTGGAACTCATTGTATTCCCTAGAAGGATAGAAGTAAGTCACACTGAAACCTGTTGAATTTTGAGGCAGTAATTAACACCACAGGGTCTGTATTATGGGAAGACTGAAATGTCAAAAGGGGTTGGAGATGACAATGAGCACGACATGTTGCCCCCAGTGAGTTCTAGCTCCTGCTCTGAGCCAGCATGCCTTCCAAACCCACTCAAGGGCTGTGCTAACCAGACAGACAGCCACGCACAGTGCAACAGCTTCTTTTGTCCGAGTATTTAATGTGGTGGCAGTGAGAGATTTTGGACTGCAGGTGTTGACTTCAGTAGTGCATGCCCTGAAGAGCTGCATCCCTCCAAGGTTAAGATATTGTTTTAAAATGATCTCTCTACTAACATGGGATGGCGTCCCCTACGCACAATACAGTGAAGGCAAAAATGCTCTCCCTGAACAATATGCATCCTAAAAATGCCTATAAGTTAAAAAACGTCCAATTGTGAGCAATGTTAAAACCAGGAATGATTTAGAATTGTGTAAATTCAGTTTTACAGTGTTGGTTTACACTCAGCATCAAACACAGCCTCTGCTTTACCAAGGAGCCTGAAGGGCAGCAAACGTTTCTAAGACTGCAGAAACTATAGCAAGTGTGTTCATCTCTACCGAGCACAAAGTGTGCTAAAATGTTCTGTTTGTCTCTCTCTGCTACCCTCTAGTGAGCAAGCAAACATGAAATGTGAGATTCAAGTGCCTTTGCATAAGGACATTGTTAGGCAATTCGGAATTTTCCACTTTCAGCGTAAAATATTCACTTTTGTCAGTACAACATTGGGCTATTATTTTCTTCTGATTTTGTCACTTGAAATGTTTAAGAAACATAGCTTGAAATGTTTGAAACTGCAAACTGTATTTAAATAAAAATTTTAATATGATTACTGGACTGTCCTGACCTTAGGTTTTTCTTTCTCTAAAGGCAGGACATTTTTCTTTTTCCTGTCAGTGATAATCATTGTTTAGTAGTTTAAAGATTTTATTACTACTGTTGTTGTAATAATTTGCTTTGAACAATTTTAAGTGTTTTTCTCACTGAGGGACTATAGGTCTTCCTTTTTCATGGAATGCTGAGGATGGGGACACAGGAGAACTAAGCAGTGGAAAACTTAGCAAGTTGTCTGTAGTTTGCTATCCCCTGCCAGACAAGAAACAGGTATTTAACTATTTGAGAAAGGCAACGTTCAGGACAGATTGTGAAGGTTACTGCTCTATTACTGTTTGTTGCTCCTCTACACCACTTCAAGCTTCTTTCCTATCTCTTCCTGAGAATTAAACAGATGGTAAACAGAAGTCAATGCCAGTGTAACTCACCATCTGGCTAATAGATGCATTTTTGCATAGGCTCATTAGCATGCTCATTCCATCTCAAATCCTCCATAACAGTTTCATCTCCGTCTGTATCTTCCCCATAATATGGTAAATAGATGCAAAACACATATACAAAGTTGCAGTTCATGTGGAACATAATCATGGCTTTTAACTAACCAAAACATCAGAAGTGGGACCAGACCCAACCAGTCCTCCTGAGCATCAGCTGCATTTGCTGTCTACTCCACTTTTATTAGTAGTATTATATTCTGATTTAATGTTTGCCTTTAATTTACCACTGGTACATTGTTTATCTGGTGCACATACTGTAAGAGGAAGCAATTGTTAACTTCAAAATCTTTTAATATATAGATATATATAATTGAGAGGAGAAAGCAAATCATCAGAAAAAAAAATAATTGCATTACAACTTCAGCTTCTTTGAGATATGGCTTAGCGGATTTTGCTGATTGTAATTACCCTGAGATTCCCAAAAGTAGGAACAAGAATGACAGGGCCAATTTTTGTCCATTCAATAGCGTTAGGGCAGCTCGTCAAGAACCTTTTTTCTTTTCTCCTTGACTAATCCTGTCACTCTTTAATAACACTGGTCAGAAAGTTCAAAACTTGAGTTATTTAAAGCTCAGCAAATTGCAGCTCAGAACTGACAGTGTCACAACAGGCTAACAGACAAAGAAACACAATGACAAATTAAAAAACACATGGGCCAGACTGAGAACAGGATTCATCAACTGCCAAGTGGATGTGAGAAACATCAGTATCATGCCCTGCACCAATTCAGGACATATTAGTGTCTCTCCTCAGTATTTGTGAATAATCAAATTTAAATGGAAATGGGAAACATTTGGGGAGTGAGAAAGTCTACTAATGCTCACTAATGCATTACCTACAAGCATTTTAACATAATTTGAGCAAATAATTAAAAGCATGATACCGTAAGGCCAAATCCTGGAGGAACAACAGCAAAACCAGTTGACTGAAGCCTGCACAGGATGTTCCAGCAGCAAAAGCACTGCCTGCTCTACAGCCCAGGCAGGGCTCTTCAGCCATCCCAGATTTAATGTTGGTGTACTTTGCTGCTCTTCTAGGGAAGAGAGGCAAGCTACAGGAGACAGACAAGGTTATCACTGAACTGGAATGAGAAGGCGCATTATCTTTATGATGACTTACGTAGCCACATGGCTATGAGCAAATGGAAAAGGTAGCAAAGAGTGGAAAGAAAATGAGTGTGAAAGCAGCAGTGACAGGAAAGAAAAAGCAGCAAGTAAGAAGAGAAAAGCAATTGGTAGAGATAGGGAAAATTTGTAGGTGCACAAAAGAAGCTGTTTGTACAAGGAAAAAGGAGAAAATACCAAAGTCTAGAAAAGTCCAATAATTTTTTGAAGAGTTTCAAGTACATTAAGGCTACATTAAGTGCAGATTTTCTAATCTGGATTCACCCAGAAGTAAATACAGCTTACAACTGGCTTTCAGAGAGCCAGACTTATTTAGAAAATTTTCTTTGGCAAAAATTCAGATATGAATAGAAACACCACTTAAGGACATATAACTCCTGCCCACCCACCAGCAAGATTACCACTTCAGTAGAGGTTTGGAGGCTTTTCCCTCAAGTTCATTTGAAAAGACCATCATTACCCTTTTATACTTGCACACTGACTTGAAAGCATAATGACTGGGCTTAAGACTATTGAGTTACTTGCATGAATTTAAGAACTGAAATGTTTGTTTTTAAAATATAAAACTAGAGAGAGTTATGCTGACTCTGAGAAGAGATGGCCAGGTTCAGACCTTTCCACAGGATTTTGAAAACCACCAACTGATGGTGTTTTTGTCATAGCTACTTCGCACTGCCTTAGTATTATCCTAAACACTTCAGAATTCCCATCTTATCCACTGGCAAAGCACTTCAGCTTTTAAAATGCTGTTCTCAACACAATGATGCATTGCTTAATCCCACATTGGACAAATTCCATGTTCAGGAACAAATTCAATTCTAAGCACAACTTGCAATTGTCAAACACTGAAAAAAAAAGTGTAATTCTACATTTCTGGCCTTTTTTCTAGTACCAGCAATTTATGTTTACACAGTCCTTTTCCAGTCCATTGTGTTCCTACATCTGATCTGTATGGCTGTCAGCCTCACAGTGTTCTTCAGCAGAAGATGACAGAAGGTAGCACGAGAGCAATGGCTATGAGTCCAATTTTTCTCATCTCTGGGTTGCAATTCTCTCTCAGCAAGTTCCTATCAGCAAGCCTCCTGTAACACAGTAGTATTAGGACATAAGGTCCAGAGTTGTACCAAGTCCTGAAGGCAGTACATCAAAAGTTCCTGAAGACTGAAAAAAAAAATCCACAAGAATTGCGTGCACAACAACTTGGAAGCTTTTGTGGAAAACATAATCCACCCTGTTGAGAATAAAGCCTGCCTGCATAGACACCCCCAGGGCAGTCTGAACATTGCTCTGTCCTCCTCCTAAGAAAGATACCTGAGAGAGTTTCCAAGAGTTAAGTCATCCCAAGTGCATCTCCTGGCATTATGAATCTGGACCCATTAAAAGTAGTCACCAAATAAAATACTGGGACAGAGGCAGTACCTACAAAATAAGACCAAAGAGTACAAATCCTTCTAAGAGTTGGTGGCGTGTGATTAATGTTGGGGTGATGTACAATTGCAAGACCTTCACTAAGGATCATGAATTTGTAAATCAACAAGTTTAATCAACTGGCATGTGTTCATAAGACAGAATTCCAGAAAGTGTTGCTTAATGAGTTCAAGTGGGAGATTATAGTCATATGGAATATTTTGACATGCCCCACCCAGGTGGGGACCAGAACAAATACAACAGGATAATTGCTATTCTATTAGCATATAATGTAATGCTATTGTAGTCTGCACCACTTAGATAGCCTGATAACACTAAAGACATGAAGCAACAATTTAATTAATCATTTCAACAGTTGAACAGTATAGATCTGATTAAAGATTTTCTGGAACTGAGATTCATCTCAGTGGAAAATTCCACTTGGCTTGTTTTGTTTGTTTTTGAGCAATATCATCCCAATCCAGGATTAACAGAAACGTTTTTCCTTGCGGGAAGTGTACAATTAAAAATGATTTCAGGTAAGTTAAAGCACTGTGCATGGTAAAAATGAAGTGCTTATTTCAGGTGATTTTTCTTCATTGTGCATATGAACAAAATTCAAAAGTAATACAAAAATAGAATCAACGTGAAACTGAAGCTTTCTCTGCAGCAAGATGCACTGCTATCTCCCTCTTTGCTGCTCTGCCATTCAACAAAAAAAAAATTGAAGTATCACTAAAATCTCATTTTTCTATCAGGGAAAACATAATTTTGACGAAATTGCATTTTCCAGAAGAAAAATATCAGCATGAATAAAAGTAACTACCACTTTTTCCAAAGCTATTCCTATGGCAATGCCAAGAAGTATGCAGCGCTTTTTTATCAGACAGCTCAATTACCATCTTTGGCATAGCGTCTCCTAATTCCACACAACCCCTGTCAGAGCAAACAGAAAGCATTTTACCTACCTTTGTCTGAGCTCATTCCTAGCTTCCTGATTCTGACTGGGGCAAAACTACCTAAGCCATCTGGAAACATTATGATTATCCATTTGCAGAGGGAAGTCTGGCAGTTCTTTCCATCTAATCCCTCAGAATAACATACGAACCATTACGCAGCTCAAGTAATCTGAATGGTTTTTTAGAATACAATAAACCAAACTCAGAACCACTCGAGACAGAAGACCTGACAAAAGTCACACCCAGAGACTCTCATACATTCGCTGCCCATCAGGGTGGGTGCAGAATCCATCTCAAGCTAGCTCTGGTAATTACCAAACCCGTGTGACCAGCCCAGCAGCCACTCAGCTCCTGTAGCTCAAAATGACGAGCTTCAGTAGCTCGAAACCTCAGCAGTTACCAACAGAAAGAAAAGTCCAAATGCTGCAGTTCCTTCTCACCATAAAACAATCATTCTTCAGGTACTTGTATTGTACTAGCAACATCACATGTGGCACACGTAAATCTCTAAGTCTCTACTGGCTTTTAAATGACAGACCGAGCTGATTTGTCTGTACAACTCCTCCTATATTTTAAGTAAGCCAGGATAAACTTTATGTTCTTATGCTGCTGGAGGATGGTGTAAAATTGCACCTTTCTCTGGCAACATAAGCTTTCTCTGCTGCCCGTTGCTATTACCAAAAGCCTTTATAGGAAAAATGAGGAGTCCTTTCATTGCCTAACAGCAGTTTAGAGCATACAGTAAACATCTCCACTCCACAGCATGCAATCCCAGAAAGACTGAGGTTGGCAGGGACCTCTGGCCCAACACTAGCAGGGCAGTCTACCCAGGCCCATGTCCAGGCAGTTTTTGGGACTCTCCAAGAAAGAGACTCCATAGTGTCTCCATCTTCTATTGAGAAGAGCACCTAATCCCCACAGATTGCTGCTGACCACCACTGACATTTCAGAAAATAAAAATAACCACAACCATGTTCAAGTATGTCATGCACTTACTGTAATTCTGAAAATGTTATTTCCAGGGTTATCCTAGGAGGAACTCCACAGCACTTATCAGCTAGAACTCAAGAAGGGAGGAACACCACTGGGATGAAATGTGCACAGGCACATTACGGGAGGACTCAGACACTCCTCCTTCTTGCACTGGCATGGAGCAACTTTCAGTTGCAAGCCAGTCCCTTCACAAACTGGTCTGTGCCTTTAAGGGTGTGCCAGGAAATTAAAGACGGGTCATTGGCTTTTGTTGCAGCAACATGCTTGTATGTACTTTTAAATACTACATACGATCATAAAGCATACACTGCATGGGTTTCTCTGTTACACAGATGTAAATAAAACATCATGAATACACAGCTCAGAAACCTTTCTCCTCGGGCATTCAGCTTCCTGTACTCTTAAACACGCCTGGTTAATGCATGGATGTTGTATTGCAACTTTTTCCTGAAATAACTGTAAGAAATACACATACACCATTAAAAAGAGAATATTTAAGCTTAAATTAGGAGTAGAAAAATTAAAAGACATCTTAGTAGGCAGTAACAAAATTCCTTACAAGGTATCCCGGCACACAACTCCTGTAAGAAAAAAATAAATCTCTTGACCTTCATGAGCTGTTTATAACCAGGTTTGTTCAAAAACAGACTTTAATTAGCATTAGACAATTAGTTAAAAACAATTGTGAAAACAGCTTTTAATTCAGCTATACTTTCCTTGGATCATTAATTCAGGTCCAGAAACTACTCAGGAGGTAAATTCAGTTCTTACCTTATCACACAGACTAAGATGTGGAAACCCTTCTCCTGGGTTCCACCAGGCCAGGAAGCCTCCTGACCTCCTACACTGACTGAAATCATCAGCCTCGCTCATCTTTTTCCACATAAAACACACTGGAAACATTGAGAAACTGAAAAAACAGCCTATCAGATAGGACACCTGCAGGGATTGCTGCAATACTGCATCCTGCAGAGCCCAGCTGGGATGGGGGATGACTAAAGTTTATTGTGGCAAGAGACAAATCACAGTGCTTCAGAGAACAGAGAGACTACCAGTATTCAGATAATACTGACAACTAATGCTGAGTGTACTGGGACCACCAGGCAGCCCTTCCAGCCCTCCTCACTTTCTGCTCTGTGACTTCTTACTCCTCACTTTCTGCTCTGTGACTTCTTACTCCTCACTTTCTGCTCTGTGACTTCTTACTCCTCACTTTCTGCTCTGTGACTTCTTACTCCTCACTTTCTGCTCTGTGACTTCTTACTCCTCACTTTCTGCTCTGTGACTTCTTACTCCTCACTTTCTGCTCTGTGACTTCTTACTCCTCACTTTCTGCTCTGTGACTTCTTACTCCATCTCTTTGCCATGTAATATAACACCTCACTTTTGAGATTCAAAGGGGATTTTTGGAGAGTAGCTGAGAAGGATCCAAGTGACAGAACCACATGCATAGATCTATGTTTCTACACCTATTTTTGTGCCCCTGAAACTCCATACAGCTCTACCCAGGAGCAACCTCTAGAGGCCAGCCCCACTCCTTACGTAATGTAAGTTTGTAGTATGCAATAAAATAAAACCAGCCCCAAACCATGACTGGGCAAAATTCATCATCTGTGCAATTCTGCTCAGTACAGGGTCCTGCAATCATCCACCACTCGCTCCTGACTATGCTGTGCATCTCCATTCTCTCCCTCCTTCTACATAGGAAAAAAATAAAACATTTGAAAAATAGCAAGCGATCTGCCTGAATTATTAATACCTCTGAATGTACTGTATTCAATTCGTTACTCTTTGTTGCTTCACTCCGATTTCAGAGGAGTATTTGCTCACTCACTGTGCAAAGTCAAATATTACAAAAGAAAATTCTGCACATTCCTTAATTAAAATTAATTACGCTTTTGTAAGCTTGTAGTCTGGTGTATCACAGGTGTTTTGGAATGAACTGTAGTATCAAAAATCAATAGAGGTAAAATTTTGCATACAGCACTAGCAAATTCTGTGTAGAACTTCCGTTAAAAATGATAAAGATTAGTCAAAAAGCTTCTAATTAAACAAAAAAGCTCAACATTCCCCCTCCCCCCACCACACCATTATTTCTCATAAACGTAGTCAGTTTTGTATACCATAATATACCATCATATAAAACTATGACATGTACACAGAATAGATTCTCATTTTTCTGTTGCATAATTAATTTACGTTTAGATAGAAGTACCCATCCATAAACAGAATAGTGTATCACATACAGGTTTCATATTCCTACTGTTATGAATTCAGTGAGGAACCAAAAATCACACACTGATGAAATTACTTTCCCAAGGTTATGCAGGAAGTGCCTGGTAGAAATGGGAATCAAATCTTAAATCAGAGGCCACACAAGCAGAAAAATTAAACTTCTACTCTCTTGAAGCTAGAAAGAAAAATTTAAATCAAATTCCTGTCTTGAACCACCAGAAATGTAAAATTATATACTGCATGTATTATGACTAATTTACTTGCAGCCATACATCTTTTCTGCTAATCCTGACAGTACATAGTATTTGGGTTCAGAATTGTCACATACTAGCTCCCTTCTCTAAAACTGGTCCAGCTGTTTTATAAAGTCCAACTCTATAAAGTCCAAGCCTAGTATCAACACCTGGGTAATATTAGCTCTTTGTGCCCCTTACAAATAGAAAGCTTCTAATGAGATTAAATGAAAAAAAAGTCAACTAAATATGGCAACTCACTTGAGTATCTTAAAATATCTCTTCACACCCAGATAAAAAGTTTGCCTGGGTCTCATAGCTTTAACACTGAGGAAATAGCTTACTGGCCACAAGAGTTTGTGGTTTACTTTGGCCATGCAATAATGGAAAAAGCAGAACAATAAATAAAAGCTTATTTGTCTCCACCTTTGCCAGTATTGTAGAGTATGTTAAAATAAAGTAAACCTGATCTGAGTAAACCTTCTTCTGTCAAATACTACAAACGTTTTCTCTGCACTGAAATGTTTCACCAATTCTTGCTAAGCAATTTGCAAGGAAAGCAGAAGCATCTTTCCTGTGTATCGTGTAAGGATCATCGCCTTTTCAAGTCACCTTAGGAGAGGGTCAGAATGGGAAGTGGTTCCTGCAAGACTTGCTTGATCCCAAGTGATCAGATCGTGCTTTCTCTTGGTATCACTGAAGATAATAAATGTGATGGCACTAGTCCATTCCTTGTTCATCAATGTCAAAAGATCACCGTATAAAAGCAAACAATTCACAGCTGTATTTCATGAGCTCCTGAACTGAGAGAGCCAACAGGCAAATAAGACTCATGCTGCATGAGTTTAGTTCTACTATAAGGAATATATATAATATATACATATGTATATATTTATATATACATCTCTCTCTTCTGACATGAAACAAAACATACTTGACCAACGTACCATATGTATCTGAAAGGAACTCAGCCAAACTTTGTTGTGAAGACGTTAGTCTCTTTTGTCTAAATGACAAAAGAAAAAAGACTACTAGAAATAAAGGATTTGAAGTAATTTTTAAGCACATCTGTATTTAAACTCCAAATCAGATAAGCCATAAGCATGTATAAAATAGTAGTAAGCTCTGCAATCAAATGCTACTTAATTCCTCAGACACAGACCTTCTTACAAAGTCTTTACTACTAACGCATCAAAATCCAAATAACAAGCTTCAAAACTGACACAAAGGAATATTAATTCCTGTTAACAGAGCATTTTAAGGCAAATTTAACCTACATATCAAACCATATACTCAAGACAAACACCTCTTTCTCGCACTGGGTGAACACCTTCCCAGACTTTGGCCAGCACAGTTGGGTGTTGCCATAGGAGTGACCTGTCCTAATGTTCCCCAGGGACATGCTGAACATTTCGGCTATGAGTCTTGAGGCAGACAATGAAAGTAAATAATTTGCTGTGTTTACCAGTATTAAAGTCAGACCAACTTGAACAGTTCACTTAGGTTGATGCTACTTAGACAAAAGATACTCAAAGACAAAAAGGAATGTGAGAATTTGTCACATTCACTCCATTCCACTCTCCCAGCTTCTGTGTGTCCAAATTACTCCCACTTACACCGCTCCCACATCAGTGGAAGTCAGAGATGACACTTGAATTAGGCTGCTTCCTGTTAACCTACTCCCACCTGCTCTCTGGCACAGCATCTGTGGCAGACTTCATTGGCTGTGAATTCTTGAATAGGTTTAGGAGAAGCTTTCTCTTACCATGCACTCATTCATAAGACAAACATTAGGTGAGAAGGTGTTGAAAGTTCTTAGTGTTATCAACTTAAAACAGGAGCATCTTTTTAATAACATATTCTAAGATCTAAAGATTAATTTCTGTTAGACAAGATCTTCATCTTCTGTAATGATTGAGCAGCTTCTTGCTGCAACTGATTGGAAGTTATCCATCAAATGAATTCAGTTTTGAATGTCACAGTACTTATTTTCTCACTGTTCCTGGACATCAGTCCATCATACTGAAAAAAAATTAGAAGACAATTTTTAACTAGGGAGCTGACCAAGACAACTTCCCCTACCTCCTGATTTGCATCATAAAGCCAGAACAGTTAGCAACTCATGCAATTTGTCCAAAATTCTGCCTGTCTGAATATCACAGCCTTTCTCTAAAGGCTCTGGCTCTCTGCAGCAGATGACCTACAAAACTATCTCAGACTCTCAGACAGCCCACGTCATCATTTAGGAAGTCAGCTAGGAGAGGGCTGCTCCTCTCCTAAACGGAGAACAGGGCAGGAAGCTGAATGAATGTAGGTCAGAAAGCTTCCATTTCCCAAGTCACCTTCCCTAGACCCAGCAGGTCACCCTGTCCTCAGGGTGTGAGTTCAGGCACAGTCAGGTCTGGAGCTCCAGCAGTTCATGATATGTGAGGGCTCCAAGTTAAGGCAGAACAGCACATCAGAGCCCCACTTTCATCTCCGCTCACATTCTGCTTTTACTGACTTTAAGCTAATGCCAAATTCAGAAACTATGATCCTTTCAAAAGTGCCAAAGAGTTAATTTATAGCCGGCCATAGTTTTATAAATTCCTTAAAGTTCTCAACTTGGAGCTAATTCCAACATTAATTGCCTAAAGATTCAGCCAAATTGCTTCTCTGTTCCCAAGTCAGAGAGTAGAAAACTAGGCTGATGTATCTCAAGGTTTGCAAATAATTGCTTTGGCATCCATAGCTCTGAAGTACTGACAGCTCTTCATAATATCCAATCTGCTTGAATATTCAGAAGTTAGACTTCAGAGATCACTGACATTGATGTAGTTTTCCTTCTTTTTCCTTTTTTTTCTTCTTTTCCTTGTAATTTGCTTAGCTCTTTTACTCTTCAAACTGCACTCTATGCGTGCTTTCTCACTAAATATCCTTAGCTCATTGTTATTTTTTTCTACTAAACGTTAGCTATTTTGATGCAGAAATATATATATATACATACATAACATACATATATATACAGAGAGAGAGAGAGAGAAAGCTCATCAATGAAACGTTATAAAGTCAGTATAGTTATATAACAAGAGGCAGACATAGAACGGGAGATAATTTTTACTTTTAACTGCTGTTCTCAAAGTAATTAGCTTTCAAGTTCCCTGGCATTCCTTAAATACTATTTCTCCATATTCCAAAGCTTCCAGAGATGTTTCCCCTCTCTTTATTTAGCAGTTGTCCATGAACTACAGACATCAGCATCCTCTGATTAGGACTCTAGCTGATACGTACAGCAAATATCCCTACATTACATTTATTAAACTCTTCTTCACCCATTTGTAAATAATTTCTGCTAATCAAAAACAGGACATATCCCTGTTTTTTAAATAGTAAAAGATTCAAGAATGGTTGACAAGCACCTAACAATGGACATTTGTATACACATTTGTGCCCAGATACAAACAGTGCAGCTATCTAACAATTTTGACCACTGTAATTTCCTAAGAATAGTAAAACGCAACAGGAACATCTTAAATGAAATCACAAAACTGTTGAAAATCTGCAGGAAACTTCACAAAAATTCTGAGGCTGCCAAGTTTCACATTTTCTACAGGAATATACATATATATAATATATATATATATGCGGGGTACACAAAAGTAATGCTTCCTATTTATTTACATTGACCCACAATGCCAGAGGTGAAAACGTTGGTGGAATGGCAATAGAAATGGAACCTTCCCAATATTTTTTTTTATATGCTGTTGCTGTGTGATAGATGGCAGCAGCGGGGCAGTCTGACAGAATGGTGTCTGACATGAAAGCACGTAGGAAACAAAAGGATGGAACTGAATTCTTCCATATAGAAAAAATGGCACCAAGTGACATTCACTGATACTTGCTGAACATTTCCAAAGACCAAACAGAGAACGTGAGCACAGTGAGACAGTGGAACATGCACTTCAGCAGCAGCTACAGCCACGTGATAGACAAGCCACGTTCCAGATGGTCATGCAGATTGTTAGGAATATGGCATGCTTGTTCATCACTCATGAAAATGCATAATAGCAGCGATTATGCTGAAAAACAGTTTTGTAGCTGAGAATTTGCTCTATCAAATGTTATCGTGCTCTTTATATCTGTTGTAACTTCTACAGAAATAAACAGGAGGCATTACTTTTGGAACAACCCACACATTTCAAGCTCAAGTCCTGGACAGTTAGCTCTTTCTCTTCCACCCGGCTGACGTACCACTTCTTTTCCTTAACCTACACTACCCACACTTAACAAAGCTGTGATTTGCTAAGTGTTCTCCCACTTGACAGGTTAAAATAGTTTCTAAGAGCTTAGTTTACAACAGAGTGCCTGTCACTTCCTAACATGACTGGAGGCAGTTTCCTAAACTGTGTCATTATCCCAACAAGTCTTCAGGGATAGGGATAAGCAAGATTCACAACGTTATCTGCAGTACTCCATTTCTGCGAGTTATTTGAGCAACTAGTATCAGTGGTGGAAAAATAAAATCTGCTTTTTATTTGGTGTTATCTTTTCCCCGCGTTTTCCATAGCTAACAAAGTCATTGCCTTTGTTCATCTGTAGAAAACCTGTCATGCATCTTTGGCATCATCTTCTCAAAATGTACTGTCATTAATTTTACGTTTCCGCTGAAGGCTTTTCACTTAGCAGTCTCTAAATATTGCTGTTAGAAGGTTCTTCTCCCTTATTATATGTTTAATCTTCTATCACTCTACTTCCACTAAGTTTTATAAGGTTATTGTAAAATATGTCAGAAATGAAAAAAAAGAAATTTTGTCAGATTAGTTATAAAATGATTGCAAGTTTCACAAGATTTTTTTTATTTTACTCTTACTCAGTATCACCTTATTAAAAATGACATCAATTACATGTCTTACTGTTTCAGTAAGTGGAGAAGTCTGCAGCCTTAGAAAAAATACACTTTTTTCCTCTTTGAAAATGAACTGCAGAATTACTCTGAACATCTGAGTGTAAAAGGGAACTGGATGTTTCTGTGCTGTACAAGTAGCTTAGCTATGGTTCTTTTGCATTCATTTTTATCACTTTTACAAACTGACAGAAAATGGAATTGCTTCTTTGCCACGTACTACAGGCATGCTAAAAACAGAAAATTGGCTTCTGCTTCAGCTCTTGACTGAACTAGTGTATTTGTTTCAAAATAGAAAGGTGAGCCAGTGCCTGGGAGAGAATTACCATCAGAGCTCTATGGTTATGATTAAGATCTGTAAAACTATCAAAAGTTACAATCGAGGGATAATTTGGGGCTAGCATTTGGGTAGAAATGAGCAAGTTGCTTTGGGACACATCCCAGGGTGCAGGTGCTTTAATCTGTTTGTTGGGTACATCAGTGGGATTGTGCAGCACCCACTGCCACCCAGGAACACACTTCTGGCTCTTCAAGGCAGTGTATCATTATCAAATACTAGAAGGTTCTCTATTGATACAAAGCCTGAGATGTGTTTAAGGTGACCGCATTCAGGCCTGGGCAGATGACTTGCTCTGGCTCTGGGCATGGCTGTATGCAGATCCTCTCTACAGCAAGCAGAGCATGGAGACCTCCTGGAGACACTGCTCAGAGTGCAGCAGAAGACCTTCGTTGTGTGGTTTCTAAATGGTGCTGCTGGGAAGTTCCACACACAGAAAACCCACGTGAGTAACCATGCCTGCTCAGCCCAAAGCTCAGCAATGATTCTCATTCAAAAAAAATCTCTTTCCTGTGTTTACATTCTAAATTTGAAGAAAAGGATGTTTCTACAGCTTCATACTATGCCCAGACAGAAGGCTGACACAGGTTCCAATCAGTCATCAACCAAATTAAAATCCCTAATCGTACCTACTTCCAAAGAACACCTGTGTAATTTTGACTCACAATATCCCAATTTATACTACAGTAACAAATATAATTCCACTGCTAAGTTTGATTTGCAAGGCTAAAACACATCCTTTGCCACATCTTTAAACTTACTGAGGCCCATAAAAACATAAAGTGTGAATTAATGGTATTTTTCAGGCTACAAAGTAGAATCACATTTAAAATCTTATTCTCTGGTTTTGGGAAACATAAAGAACAAAACATAGTAAATAAAATGGAAAATGAAGTATGGATTCAAGCCCTAGTCAGCTTCATTTTTTTTCCCCACGTAAGGTTATTTCTATCATATTTAAGTTAATAACATAGATGTAAACTGAATAAAATAAATACAGTTCTTATAAATTAAGTGATAATGTATCACACCAGCAGAAAGCAGCTTACATGTACAGAAATCTGATAATATGATACATTAGGTAAAGTAGGTAAAAGAGATTTTGATGCAATACAGAAGGATTTCTTGACCCAATTACTATCACCAGCAAGCTTTAACATTTTTCTCCCCAGTTATTTATTTGTTTCACAGCATGAGATCAATCAATTTCTCTCCTGTTGACAGGGACATAAATACTCTTAAATGTTAACAATTATCTAGCACTTGATTAAGTATACACACACACACACTACATATATTATATATATTATCTTGAGCAACAAAATGAATGGAGAAAAAGAAAACCAACAATGACTACTGACAAGGTTTCTGCAAACCATCCAAAGACAAAGCCACTGACATGGAGTTCAAGCACAAAAATAATTAACCGTGATCAGCAATAAAAGACACGGGCAAAAAGTTACAAGCGGAGAAATAAGTGATGTCCCCTTGCCATTTAGCTCACCCACCACAACAGCCTCCAGGCTGCTCAGAGCCCTCCTTCCCAAGAGGAAATGGAATTCCCAAATGGAGATTTGCTCCATAATCTTCCACGCTGAGTCCAACACCCAGGATGCATTGTCAAGTTCATCCATTGGAAACCTAGTCCCAAAACAAGCAAGAGACTGCAGCAGCATTCCTAATCCCTGTCCCGTCCACAACCTTTGTGGTTGGCTGCTCAGTGAATGCAGCAGCCTAGAGCTGCATAGGAAACTTCCCTTCCTGATCTGAAGGAATGGGAATCCCCAGCTCTCCTGTACGTCCCTAATCACCAGCACACACAGTCCTTCTCAGCACTCTTCTTGTTCATTAAGTGTTCAAAATAGTGAACAAAAATGCTTCTCATATAAAATGTTATGTTCCTCACCAAGTTCACCACAGGACATACCGCAGCTTTATGGTTAGGTTCATGCCAAAGAGGTGGCACACATGCTCTTACAGGCACCCAGAAGAGTTACATGAATGTAGCTAGATCTACAACTCAAATAAAATCTATATATGCTCTGACTCATGAAAGGCAGAGTTGATGTAAATGTATCGGAGTTAGGGTGACAAGAGCATACCAACAGCAAAACAGGCTTTACACAAAGGATTTTGTTTCAACTGTCCATGCAATATATTAACTCACTTAGAAATCCTTCCTTCTGTGCCTCTTCGGCAGAGAAACCACGTGAAAATAAAGCCAGAAGAAATGATCCTGCAAGGAAGACAAGCACAGCCCCCAGCTATTACAGGCACCAGAGTCAGCAGGCATGACCCAAGCTGCCACATGGAGAGAACAGACAGCATAAATCACCTTCGCTCCCTGCTTACAGTAAATCACTCTCACCTATCTTGACCTTCCACAAATTTGTTTTGCAGAGTTATTGAGCAAGTAATCTAATATGAGCAAGCCAAGGAACAGGCATACTTGCATATACAAATAGTTCTCTCTAGAAAAGCAATCTAATTTTACTTTTGCTATTTAGTGGTCTTGCTCAGACAGATCAGCCTCCAAACAAAACATTGAACCTGACATAAAAAAAACCCAGAAGATTAAAATAATGGCAAAGCTCCTTATGCCTATCATGGAGGTCAACAACATTTCCGTGTCACAAAGCTACCAGCTGATGCCAACACAACTTGCAGCTAACCATCCTTGAAACATTTACTGGGCTAAAGTTTCAGCATCATGATTCTATGTATGTATTAAATAAGATGTTACACCAGTTCATCACAACCTTCCTTCTGCTTCATAAAAGGATGTGAAACACAGGAAACGAGAAGCCAATTGCTTTTCTCTCTGTAGATGGATATGTGAGACACCAAGGTTGTATAACAAATGCGCAGTGTTCATCCTCTATAAATCAGTATCTACAGATCTGCAATTTGAGTACTCCCTGAAGTGGCAGAGATGTTCTGAGGTAACATATACTGAATTTGGAAATCAGTCTAGAACCGTAGCTATTAACAGGCACATCCAGATATTCACCTTCAGAAGGACTTCATGCTTCTGAACCTCTCCCATCTTTCATCATTACACATTGACTTTTTAATAGCAATTTGTTATGAAACAAAAACAGCTGTTGAGTAAAACAATTCTTCCACAAATATTCCTATTAAGTACAAATCTCACCAGCTGGGACTGCTCACAATGCAGGTCTCACAAAGCTCTGCCAATTTGGAGACAGACAGATTGAACATTCCAAAATGTCCAGGTTCAGCAGCAGCCACCGAGGCATTAGGAAACCACCAGACTGATATTTCAGATTCAATGAACAGACTTCATAGGCAGCAGAGTAGCAAGATACAACAGCCAGCCCTCTGCTCTAAATTAGCATCTCCACATGAAAGCCTCACTCTCAACTTCAAATTCAGATAGCAGTTTTAGAAAATAAGTAATTTTAAATCTATAGCCAGAGCTGCCCCAAAGAAGTCAAATAGTTAACTAAGCATGAATTTATTATTACACGTTCAGAAGGGACATATAAATGCTGAAGATTGTGACAGATTTAAACAGGAACTTTCTGACGAAAGATTAAAAAATTCAGGACGCGTCCAGCCTTGACTAAAGCATTACCTTGAGCCAGCAGAACGTGCTGGAGGCAGAAAGCTGGGAGTCTTTGGAGACTGAAATGCTCTGCGTTTTGACAGACCTTTCACATTACGCATATGCTCACAATAGACTTCAAGACATCGCAAGATGCAAAGCAGAGACAAACTTAGGCTTCCTTGTACAATGTCAGGTGGTTGCATAAAGCTGAAAAAGCCATGTTTTTATGAGTGCTACAAAATGTTTGTAAACGTGAAGATGTTTACACTTGGATTCATGACAGCGATTTCTAAGAGAGCAGAAGCAGCAAAATAAAAGCACCTGAAGAAAAGGCTTGCTGAGATTTTGATGCAAACCGGGAAAAGAGCTCAGTATAGCGATGTTATCAACCGCTTCAAAAAACAAACTGATCTTCATCTCTATTTCTCAATGGAAAGAATAGCTTGCAAGCAGCAAAACGTCTTATCTCACTCAAATATCAAATTGCAAGTCTATTGTCAAGAATATCAGAGAAAACATAAACCACATGTCAAAAATCCATGGACTAAAATCTCAATAACCCTCAGGAACTAAGCGGCGTTCCTAAGAAGAAGAAACTCAAAAGAAACTGCCTCCCCCATGTTCTCACCTCACTAAATCGCTCTGTCTCCAGAAGGTGATAGTTCTGTACCAGCATGCAGGTTTAGGTACGGAAATCAAAGTACAGGCAGCTCCATTTCCTCTAAGCTGTTCCATTTTGAAGCCTGTGGTTAGCACTTTTTTTTTTTTTAACACCAATTTCCTTCCAAAACTTCTGCACAGCAAACACATGCCAAACCAGGAAAGTCTCCTGAAAGCACAGATCTGATTTGAAAAAAAGAAAAGAAAGAGTGGGCTACAGATATGCTGCTTGGTGAATTTACATAGATAAAGAAATAGATGGATAAATGCAGATTTTTTTTTTTTTTCCAAGCTACCATTCTTGAAACCTATATTCAGTTTTTCTCTCTCCTTGTTAGAGGATTCAAACTCTTGTAATTTAGTGAAAAGATGGGGGAAGAGATGGAGAGTAAAATTATTATTCCAGTTCAGAAAACAAAATGGTGTCATAGCAAAAGGGCAAGTTCCCTTTCCCCTTGCTGTCCCCATATCCCTCATACATATCAGCTGTGTTTATATTGAAGCAACACGCAGATTTTCTGCTGCAGTCAGTCTGTGAGAGGCTCCTTCCTAATGTAAAACTCTTCCATTTCTCCAAGTTGTTCTCTCTACAGAAGTTCTGGGTTACAGCTGGGCTTGTGTTGTAACAGTGAGTTCTGCTACTGCTGAGGGAACAGATAGCACTTGGGGAACGATCAAGTTGCAATTCTCACTTTATTTTTAGTATTTCTCTCCATTTTCAAGCTGTTCAGAGCAGAAAGGTCTCCTCTTCAAAGGAAATTCCCACTTTGAGGATGGGCACAAAATACTGTAATATGCACGTCTGTAAGAGTCCATGCTGCTATTTTTCTATCACACCTTCCAAAAAATACTGGCAGACACCGACCTGCAGACATTCGATCCCCTCTCCGTCTGACATGCCCTTGGCTACTTATTAACACTGACCCTCTCAAACTCAGAGAGCGTAAAAACTCACTCAGTGAATTACATTTCACTGTTATTCATTCATAGGAGTAGTTAAATTAGAAGTGCTTTATTGTTGCACTAATGGTTTTCCTCTCTTGATTTTCCCTACATGGCTCACCTTTAAGTTAGTCATACAGGAACGTAGGCTTCCTAGTACAGAGCAATATAAAAACAGATTCATCTTCCTCTAAACTACATACACAAGGTACATATAGATCAAACTTAACAACGCCACGCTGCAGCATGCAGTCCAACATAATCATACACACATATCGGAAGAGACTGCTGGAACCACTCCACTGAGGCTGCTGTCCACCAAAGCAGCCCAGGTGCCCAACACAAGATGGCACAGAACATCTATTCCCACACCTAACTCAAACCACATACACAGCTCCAGGCACACTTTGTCAACCCCAGGGCTTAAAGTACAGAACCCTACAACTCTAACCTACAACCATCAGGAAGAACAACCAGAGGAGTCACTAGTAAAGAATTCTATCAAAACGTCAGGGGATCTATTAAGTTAAAATGTTGAGGTGATATTAAAAGATAGATTGTAATACACATTCCAAAGTGAGACGAATTAAATTTTAAAAAAGTCACAGCAGAAATTCCTACATGATAGCATACAGTCTTAAATCCAACCCGAGTTTCACTGCTCGTCCATTTTTCTTCACATAAAGCTTCCTAATGAGTACCATTACTTCCTCTGCAATTGTAGCTAATTCCCACTGTCTGAATCGGCTTAAAACATTCCATTGTAGTATCATCCAATTTGATGACAAAGTGATTGTGCAACAAAGAAATGATTCCCTTGTGACTGAATGTGAAAGACTACCATCAATGCTGGCCAGAGACTCCGCACTACAATCTCCGACCAGCCAAAAAGCTTTCTCTGTAGTTGTCCCCATGCTAACCAATGCCAAAACCAGATGGCAGCAGCCAGCAAAGCAAAAGCATCTCTGTCCCCCGTTGCACTGAATCCAGGCTGGATGCATCCTCTGGATCAATGAACCAAGGCCAAAAGTCCTGTCCTAAACACATAACACTCTCAGCACAAGCAAAGGTTTACCTGGTATAAGCACAAATACGAAGGTATAGCCTCACATTATCTTCTCCAGATTTACAAGGGGAAAATGTTATGGCTATACCACACACAAGAGCAAGATAGTGCCTTCATTTAGCTCTGTTAGCTCTTTTTGTATTTCTGGCATTTGTCAGAAGATGATGTTACTGATCTGTATCCTCTCCATTTGATCAAAATTCACTTACAGCCATCCAAAACATCCTTATTTGATGCTGTGTAATCAGTGAATATACAAATGTTATAATTATGAAATAAACAAGAGAGTTCAGCTAAGCAGGTTATTACAACAAAAAGAGAATAGATAGAATGCTTACCTGTGTCTTGGGCTCGCTGTAAAACTCCAAAGGAGAAATCTCCAGAAGAGATCCTTCCCCACTGGTAGTCAGCTCTTAAATGGGTCTATGAGAGGTGCAGCCAGGCTCCACCCCTTCCAGCAGCACAGGTGAATTGCCTTCACCTGTGCTGCCAGGGCTGACTCATTGCTCGCCTCAGGTGATCAATCAGAGGTTCAGGCTGTGATTCAGCAGTTCCCATACAGATGCTTGGGTAATAAAATGTACATGTACTGTTACTAAAAATCAAAAAGCTGTATATCAAAGCAACAACAGATGCAAAAACTACTTTCTAGGCCACTGACAATGTACAGTGTCACTCACTTTATTTATTTGCTTTAGGTGAAGAAGCCCCTGCACTGCACAGAGTGAGATGGGTCTAGATCTCAGACACTCCCTTCTTCCCACAGATTTGGTATATTATCTTCATCTCCATATACAGCCCATAGGAAAAGTGATTTTTTAAGAAAATAGTTTGAAATTCAACTGTATTTCCACTTTTATCACAGATTTCAGGGGGATACAGTGCACACAGGCCATACAGTAAGCAGGCTGTTTTCTAAGTTCTGAAAGCAACAGATGTGGAAATAAACACATCACCTTCACAGCTGAAAGGTGCATCCAAAAAGCAGCACAATGTTCAGAATGTTAATTCCTTTAGGGATTTAAAATGTTAAAAACATACATCACTACATATGAAAATGTTAATTCCTTTCTAATACATACCATTATAGCTATTTGTATAACAGGATACTCGATTAAATCTGACATAATTTGACAAACCTACATGTGTCAGCTCTCTGCACTGCCTATGGGGTAAATGATAACACGGCTAAGGTGAAATCCACTTTTAATTAAGAAAGCCTGCCTACTGAAAAGTATTTAGCTATTGCTTTGAGCCAGAAGCCCTACAATAGCTTCATAAAAGTCACCTGCTTTATTATTCTAATATCCATCCAAGTATTTCTGTGAGAAAACAAAACACTGTGTGCTGCTGGCTGCACTGAGCCGTCACACCAGAACTCTGCAGCACAGAAATGTCAGCTGCCTCTTGTGTAACACAAACTGCTCACGCTTTGTAAGAACTACCACTGCCTATCCGGAGATACAGTATGGCTCCTTCCACCTGGAATTCATGAAATTTTAAAGACTCCATATGAATTTTTTGCCTGATGTCCTTCCCAGCCCCTATATTTTCCCATTTACATTTGTCCATATGGAATTCAGTGCAGACTTCTTTAATAGTAACTGTAAATATCCATTGTTAGGCCCCCTCTTCCGTTCTTACAAGCCATCGTAAGAATTTTTCAATGATATGGAATAAAAATTCATCATTAATCTGTAAGGCATTTTTACATCATAGCTGAGTGAAAGCAGATCCATGCTCTTCAGCCTCCTGCATTGTGACATCCCTGGATTCCTGCAGATCCCTGACCTTCAAGTGCTGATGCACAATGTTTCCATTAGACAGGGCAGGATTATGTAGGACATGCAACTCTCCAAATTGTTAGTAAATATACATGCAGGAAATAGCTTTTCTCTGAGCTTCAGTTGCAAATCTCATCCCCTTCAATGAAGTGAATTAGTTGATAGGAAAACCAGAATGCCTACCTTATGGAGCGTTGATTCAACCCAGGATGCGTAAACACTGGTTCCCTGGGAGAATAAAAGCCATAACCCTGAAATCCCATTATCTAGCGAATCACCTTAACAATTAAACATGCCGTTTCATTACTTCAGTGGGCAAAAAAAAAAAAAACCTCACATGACATCTCAAGAAAAACTGCAAAATGTCTCTCCGCCAAGGAAGAGAAAACTAGGAAGTCAAAGATAATAGGGGGAAAAAAATGTCTCGAGTTTGCTCAGCCCATTTTCAGCCCACATGTGAAGTGCTACTCTGTTTTGAAGCAGTCACTACGAGAAGACAACCTCTTAATTGGGAAACCTCTACTGAGGACCTGATGTGACTGACATGGGTTTCTTCGGCCCTCAGCCCCATCAGAACAGCACAGCCACATCGCTCTTCCCAAGGCTGTGATGGCACAAGCTGGGGAAGTGAAGAGGAATTAATTATCACCACCGCTATGAAAATGTCAACACTTATTCTTCCATAAGAATTAATCTAGATGATCCACAGGGTTATCACTGAGGACTTGATAAGATTTGGGCACTATACAATTGTAATTAAGACATAATTTCTTCAGAAAAGTTTGCATTATTGAGTGAAAAGAAATGAACTCATTGAGATCACTGAATGAATTTGCAGCATGTGGAATAAATAATAATAATTAAAAAGAGAAAAATCTCAATCGTAACTTATTTTTAACGTAGGCACATACAACAATAGCAACCATTAAGATGCAATAACCATTAAATTCTACCAATATTTTCAGTCAGTTTTCAGTGTTGAATAGCATGTCACATCCATCTGCTACAAAAAAAAAAATTGAAGCATACATGATCTAAAGCAGAGGCAGATTAATTCCCCAATGACTAATGATCAGAAACAGTGAGAAATGGCACAAACTACATAATTCACTGCTGAGCATGCTCTGCAGCACAGAGAAACAAAAAAGTCACAGGGGACACTACCGAAACACAGAACCTATTTCAGCACAGACAGACATGGAACAGCTACTTTTCATTCTAAGGGAATTTGAAAATTTGCCCACAAAGTAAAACACAGTGAAGAGTTTTGAATGAGCAAGAGAAGATTTCACTTATTTCTATTTCTTTTTAACTTAAATTCACCTCTTACAGCCAACTTCTAAGTTAAAAGCAATTTTGAGAATAGTCCACTTGGTAAAGTGCTGCCACAAGAAGCTCCCATTCAATTAAACCCATTTTCCCTTTCAAATAGACAGAGTTGGTGCCATCAAATCTCCCTCATACTTGTTGATCGCCACCAAATGGTGCTCTTCCCAGTAAAGCATAAGACAGCAGAGATATTGATCAGATGTACTGATACTGAACTACTGATACTACTGATGATTTAATTTCTTCTATACTCTAGACGAAAAAAATTCACAGGGAAAAAAAGGAAGAAGTAGCCATCTGAGGATGAAAAGATATTCAGATGGTAGGATTGCTCAGAAGATAGCCAGCAACCACCAAGAACAGAAATCAAGAACTAAAGGAAAAGAGAAAGAACTGGACACAACGGGAATACATATTTAAAGCAAAAGCAAGAATAGGAGAAACACTACTGTGAGAAGAGCATGTGTCTCTTTCCAACTCATGACTTATTATGTGAGAAAAAATAAATAATAATTAATAAAAAATTAATAAAAATTAGGCTGATTTGATAGACTGCTACATAAAAAATGATAATGTATTATATTACCTCTGAACTGCAGCTGTGAGAAAACCACTTCTTACCCAAGAACATCAGTTTCTCCTTCTAAACTTGAAGGCACAGAGACAATATTCAGCATTAGCATGAAGTACATAATCATCTAATCTTTTTCCATGAGAAAATATCATTACCATGCATTCATGATGTTGATAAAACGGTGTTTCCAAACTTTTATGATCACAAGGAAATGCTTCCTTGTAATCGAACTCATTCACCCATTCTTTCTAAAGAACAGCGGTGAACAAACTATTCTCACAGAAAGAATGTTATTCCTACTGCTGTCCGTGTTCTCACTTTGCTTTTACCATTTTGGGGTTTCAGGTCTCCCTCTTCCCTTTCTTAATCTCTCAGCCTCCAACTCTTTCACTCAGCGTCTGCCGAGCATCTCCTGAACTCCGCTTTTCCTTCCGAAATTCACAGCAAAATGCCCAAACATAGCAAGCAGCTCCTGGGGATCTGATAATTGCTTTATATTGTATCAGCACCTTGGAGCTATGATTGAGGGTATTTCATTATTACTTTATAACTCAAGTCAGTTACAGAATCAAATGAAGAGGTCATTCAGCTTTGTTTCCAAAAGCCCTCAGATGAGACAGGGATACTTCTGGAGCCAGACTATCTGGCAGCAGATGCACAGAATTACTTTATCAGGAATCCTTATCAACAACTGTCTGGAGTTCACAATTTTATACATTTTTAGAATGAACTGTTGTAAGACAGGTAGCTGAGATGAAAACACAGGTTTAAACAGAAGCCCTCTGGGAAGGGCTAGGGCAGCACACTAATAAATCGTTTTGAGTAACTTTTGAAGGAGGAGGGAAAAAAAGGGGTGAGGCAGGCGAAATGCCACTCCGTGATGAACTGATTTTGCATTACTGAAAGCACCATCCTTATTTACCTAGAGAGGGGGCAGATGTTATACAGCCATCCCGGAGAGGCAGTGAAGGTACCAAAGTGACCACTCTCACTGTGTGGGACTGCACTGCGCTGCCAGAAGGCAACACCTGCGAGGGGCATCAGGAAGGGCCACCCACGTGTGGGTCACAGGCAGAACTGCACTGCTGTTATCAAGTGTTTTCACAGTGATTCAAGAACAGCAGCTACAATTTTTACCCTCTACACCACATATCAAGTACAGCTCATCCTTGCTTCTATTGCAGCCAATACTGAAGGGCTTCTCCTCTGTCCTTGACTCGTGGAATCATACACAAGGGCATCGATTACAGTAAAATTCTTACTGTTTGCAGGCTATCCTCTGCCTATGTGACCAGGGTTAAGTATGCTACACCAGAAAGGATTTAATTATCTCAAATATTCTTCTCTAGTATTTCCTCCTCCCTGTACTGCCAGACCACTCTGTGACTCATGCTCAGCCCAGGCTGCCCATAGGGACCAGTATCGCTTATCCCAGGGCATGCTGGCCCTCAACCAGCACTGCTGGTGTTCTCAGTCATGCCCTGCTCCTGCTCGTTAGCCCAGACGTAGCCTGCGGGACCAATTTCCAGGCTGAGCTCACACAAGGCAGTATTTGTGTGATGCTGTTTGCTATGCTGATGCCTGCACGAGCCTTGGTACCATGGCACCAGGAGGAGGACAATTGTGACAAGCAGGTAAAGAACTCACTAGGCAAGCACAATGCCTTCTTTCTCTCCTGCATCACATTCAGCTCCTTTTAATATACCTGTCAAATTCCACATCAAAAGTGCTTATAATTTTTGTCCTTGACTTTTTTATTAGATAGCTACCTCAAAATTTTAGGGATATTCTTTTTCATTTCTATTTTAAAATGTCAGTTAAATACAATGCTTTGTTCTCCACTACATCTCCCTTGGCTCCAGATATGCATTCCAAGTTTGTGCTATTTCTGATTTGGAGAGAAAAGAGCAAAATCAATCCCAACTTCTATATTCCAGCTTTTTCTATGTTCAAGCTGCTTAGCCCAACAGACTTAGATAAAGGAGTCAGGCTAATGAAGCCTGTCCCTTCCAAACCCAGAGGCCTGACTTACATGCATGTTTGTACTTATCTTTCCATTCATTTTTCTTGTGAGAACTCAATTCAAGGCTATTTGCTAGAGCCAGCTGTTTTAATGGTCTCATTACTTACCCAAGCCCACATCTCAATAAGCTTGTGGAAGCAGCCAAAGGATTTGGCTGAGCCTCTTACAAGGCCCCATGACAAATGGTAACTATCATTTTATTATCTGTCTCAGAGATATGAAGGTCTGGTTGGATTCTCCAGTCTGGATGATTAAAGAACAGCAGCAAATTTCTGCTTTCCACTCATCATTAACAAAATGATTGTGAATTCTTGGGCGTGCAGATATTACACAATATACATCCCTCCACCCTCAGGAACTCGTGTCAAACCAAGTCAAATCCCTGGAGTATATTCAAAAGCCAGGGCATTCACTGCCTATTACTTTCCTGAAACAAGAAATCCAACACGTGAGCTTTGAAATAACCTAGGACACTGGTAGTCTTTCTCCACAGCAGCTAAGCGGAGACACTTAGCTCCACTAGCTCACACCAGCACACCGTGGTACAAGCAATAAAGGTCAGAGAGTCCCAAAATGTACACCATCAGACTTTGAGCTCCTTTTCCAATCACCTGGATCCAACTGGTTTTCTTCCACAGAATCATAGAATAGAACCATAGAATCATTAAGGTTGGAAAAGACCTCCAAGATCATCTAGTCCAACTGTCCACCTACCACCAGTAGTGCCCACTAGCCACATCCCTCAGTGTCACGTCTACACCTCCAGGGATGGTTCCACCACTTCCCTAGGCAGTCTGCGCCAATGCCTCACCACTCATTCATAGAAGTTTTTCCTAATATCCAACCCTCAGAGAAAATTGCACAAAGTTGAGGCTTTTGAGCAGACAGATGGGAATGGCTGAAGTGCTACAGGAAATCCAAGGATGAGAGGTTTCCAGGGTAAAGTATCTTCTTTGATGCCTGCTTTCATGCTGCCTTTTGCTTTGCAGTGACTGTGGCTGCTTTTCAACAGAAAGTACACCCTGCTCTCACATCCAGCTGAGACAGGAAGATTGTTCTTTGTTTTTACTATCTATTCAGGGACTAAAATTAATATTTTAGGAGACAGAAGGAAAATTATATATTAGAGTAAGGAAGTTTGAGTTGTTTGACACCATCAATTTGCTCCAGTTCTTTTAGAAAATAGCAGTCTCCACTTAATCACACTACAAAAAAAGAGTCTACACTGTGAGAAGTTTGGCCTAAAAGCTTTATTGTGGGCTTTGTCTGAAAGACAGCCTGATCTGCTCTGCAAGCCTCCCTGCAGCCTCCTGTTTGCTGACCCCCTAATTGCAATCCCATCACTTGTCAAGTTCTGGTTAATAGATGCTCAGTAATAAGACAACACTATGCAAGTGAGGAGAGAAGAGTAATCAGAGCAAGGCTACACGAGAGGTAACTGAATGAAAAGGGAAGTAAGAAAGTGTGCTTTTGTGCAGAGCAGCTACTGTTACAGAGGTGCACTATGTTACAGAGGTAACTATGACAAAACCCACCCAAAACACACAGATCAATGATCCATGTAAGATGACTTCTACAGCTGAACTGTTCCTTTGCCTCTGAATAGTGACTGCAGCTGATTACAGGTGAAAGAGATCTCTACAGTTGTTCTTCAGAAAGGTGGAAAGTACTTGGATACCAGGATGCATCCAGACCCACCTGAGAGCAGGAGCTGCACTTCTGAAGTCCAAGCAATGGGATATACTGTGAATGCAAATACAGGTAAAACAGAGCTAGAGGAGGAGGAGGAGGAGAAAGAAGGACTAAGTTGCTGTGCAGAGACAACCATCTAAAGAGCTGCAGTTTTATGAATGATCACTGCTTTTTGTGGGAGTGTGTAACAGAGAGATTTGTGCCTCATGCCTTTGCTGTCGGAACATCTCTCCTCACCACAAAAAGAAAGGCTGCCTAGGATTTACTGCTCCAGTCTTTATCACAGATAAAACCAAATTCATCCTTTTCAACACAGATCAACACATCAGCTGAAGATGCTGCCCCAGTAATGCTTTCAAGTTCACAGCAGATTCCAGCTCAGTGCTTATGATCCACCGGCACCTCACCAACAATCCCACTGCTGTGTTGCATATATACCAACGATCCACATTCTAAGTAATATTAACTCTTTTTTTCTTCTAAAAAAAAAAAAAAAAGAGAGAGAAAGAGAGAAAGAGAAAGAGAGAAAGAGAAAAGAAGAAAGAAAGGAAGAAGAAAAAGAGAGAGAGAAAGAGAGAAAAAAAGAACGAAAGAGAGGAAAGAAAGTAGTGTTCACACTTTTCATTCTCAGCGTGCTTTCAGACATTTAGTCTAGATTAAAATGTAAAATTCACTGCTCTTACAGGGTGTTTTCCTATTGTGCTCCTGTATTAGACTGCTGACATGTACCAACTCATAAATTTGTCTCCTACCTTGTTAGGATTTTCCACTCACCTCGTCTTAGGAAAAGTTCAAAAGTTCATTAGTAAAACACTGCTTATTTCTGCTCTCTGAAAAGTTCTTATGACAGAAAATGTCAAGAAACTTAACACAATTGACAACTAAATTACAGAGCACCACATAGTTCTTGTAAGGCTGCAGAAAACATTTGTAAGTAATTTACCATTGTTAACAGAATTGACAATACATACATAGACCCAAACCTGAACTGCTAATAAGTACATCAGTAATTTCTCTAAGCAGTCAGACAAGTAACTCAGTGGTAATTTGCTTATTGTTTTCCTAATAGGGAAGAGAGGGTTACAGCCAACTCTCCACTCGTTTACACATCCTGGAGGGCTTTCTAGGGTTATTTTTCCACAGCACCAGAAGCCTTCTCTGTCCCACCAACATCCACCAGCAGCCACAGAACCAACACTTCCAAAATAGCTTACCAGGGTAGAGATACATGGTGTGGAAGGGAGCAGGCACAATATTAGAAGCTGCACATGGAGGAAGTTATTTTGCTATGAACTAAGGTGGACGGAGCTACCTGAAACAAGGGTACTTCTAGTATACATGGAAAAGTATACATTGGATGGGAAAATGGCATGGAAAGGTCAGCATTTAATGGTCAACAGTTTATCTATGTGGAAATTTAAATAAATCCTTAATTTACAAAAATTAGTGTAAGTTCCAATATGATCTATATCCTTATAACACTTGTATCTCGAACTCCATGAATGACACACCACACAGACTTATGCAGGTGACAGGGGAATGGTTTTCAATTTGCACTCCTGGAAGCACCACCAGTGTGTACCAATGACCTGCTGTTTCCTGGAGATATAACTTCATCAAGAGGAGACCACAGTCAGTACAGGCCAATTAACAAGTGCTAGCCAGAAGACTGAACCAATTGACTATCCGAGGGTTTAAAATATTATAAATAATAATAATAAAGCTATTTATTGGTTCGTATTAATCAAATTATCATAGTTCTTTTTTAAAGAATAAAGTCCAGGCTTAGCAGGAAAAGGCTATGGCAGGGTGTCTGTGTCAGCATTTTAAAGCTCTCCAGAAAGAGAAAGGGGACAAAAACCTCACAGAAACATTCCCAGTAATTTTAAGTTTATGATATACTTTCCTGGAATAACAACTGAAATGAAATTGTGGTTTAGACCTGTAGAAAGACAGGACAGTAACCAGTCATGTATTTCTTTTAAAGAACGACGTGGAAAAACAGTGCAGCATCTCTTTCCCCATTCACATAAAGAAATTGAAGGTAAATATTACATAAGAAGTCTTTGGAGCAGCATAAATACCAATAATATTTAGTGAGGTTTTCAGTGACACATCATAGGATTCTATAGCTAATAGGAAGGACAGCCATTTCAGCAAGTGCTGGACGTCAAGATGTGTTTGGACACCGCTCTCAAACATTGGGTTTGGATTTTGGGAGGTCCTGTGTGGAGCCAATGCAATAAAACAGGAGACATTACTTTCAGAGCAGCCCTCTTAACTGCCAAGGGGAATACAGCTGAGGAGGGGCAGCAAGAGGCACAGAGCGGAGTGGAGCACACACCCCAGGGCATCCTGCTGAAGCACAGCTCTGCAGCCCACCACAGCCAGGAGGAGAGCTGTAGCAAGAAGTCTTAGAACCATGACCCAGGAATGAGGAACATCACACTGAAGGACAGGATTAGAGCAAACGCAGGTGAGCTCTAACACCAAGTGTGCAAAACAGCCTATACACGTCTTCACATTAAGACTGAAGAGCAGCGGCATTCTTGGATTCAAGAGGACTGCAGGATGCTCCTCACCACCACCTTTACCTGCTGATGTTACGCTTTCCAAAGCCTCTTTAAGAGCAGGAAGAGCGTTCTTTTGCATGTTTTTAAATGCAGCTCTATTTCTCTCCATCTGACAGTTTTTCCACTTGCGGTCCTTTATCCTCCAACCAACCCACACCCCCACTGCTGCCACTCACACAGCACTGCTGTTTGGAAACAAGCACCTACTCACTTTCTTTCATCATTCACTCAGCCAGTTTGACACCCTGTCTACCACTTGCCTGAGGATTTCATTTTGCGTATTTTTCTGCTTTCTGCTGCGTGTTGCCAACTGTCTGCCACATCCCACATGGTTTCAGCCTCTGGTGATGAAGTAAATCCTCCATCAGTGAAGCCACTGCCTCCACTGTCCCACCAACTTAAATGCAGAGCCTATTGCCTTGACTCTAGAAGTCTAAGCTAAGGAGTCCACATGTTTCTGTAAGCTTCCTGTACTGCTCACAGATCCAAAATACCAACAGCATCCTCTTGTTTGCATTCATTCATGGAAACCTAACCTGAAACCAGAACGGGAAACTGCCACCCGTTTTGAGGAGCATAAACCCAGACACTGCTTTGGGAACAGCTTTGGCTCATGGGAAGTTTTGCTCTCACATGAGCTCCGAACATCATCTCTGATCTCTGCAGTTCTGGATACACAGCACGGGGACAGCTGCTGGGGGACAGTGAAGATGCAGACTGCTATGCAGCCCCACACAAGGTTTCACCTGGGAATTGGTGAAATAAGCAGCAGGATGCAGCGAGGTTTCTTTCCTCAGCCTGCTCTCCCTCTGTAGTCCTTTAAAGAGATGAGCAAGGCCCAAAACCACACGCAGCAAAGGCTACCTCAACCTCATTTTCAGCACAATTTCCTCAGAAGTGTTATGACAACTTCAGAGCAGCAGCCTTACCTAAATACAGACATACATTGGTACATGTACACAGCTTTTGGACACTGGACTAGTGGCAAGAATTTCCTCATTATGGCAGGAAAAGCTATACTGAGAAACACAGCTGAGATCTCATGAATGTGGATTTTGGCTCCTAAATCCTTGTGCAAAACCCCTCCATGCTCTGCACTTGGACATTTCAATAGCTTAAGAAAAAAATATAACACAGCACAGAAATAAAACTGTATCACTGAAAGGTATTGAATTAAGAAATTTCAGTCTGTTATAACGCCTTCAGCACTGTATTTCATACAGACTACATCATACGCATTAAAAATATATATTCCCTCTGTCCCACACACACTCTTTAATTCACAACTGAAATATAGTATAGAGAAAGAATTCTTTTACTTTCATGGTGCTAGGATCCAAAACACTGACTGCTGTTTCGCAAGACCTTTATGTTCCTCACTGTCAAGATCGTAATGAAAGACACTCTGTATGATGAACTAAAGATCAACAAAAACACATACAAATTTCTGTGGTTTTTTATTGTTCCTGATTCTCATTTTTAAACTAATTAGTAAGTGTAAATTTTACACTAAAAAAGCCCTTTTTTATCTTATGTTCCCTGGAGAGTAGGACTTCATTTATATGAACCTTCCACATAATTGGATGAAATGTCCTTTTTTTTCATCAGATAAATGTGTACTGAATGTGGAACCTTTCAAAAACAACACGCGCGCATATTTCAAGTCACAGCAGTTTTCTGTAACACAATCACAGGAAGACTCAAGCAAAATGAAAGAGATAGCTATCATTTCAATCACTTTTTACCCATGATCTTTTTGAATGTATCAAATTAAAAAAATATCAAAAATTACCAAAGAAAAACATTATTTCTATACAAAGACACACAGATAGGCTTAATGTGCTAAAAATGGGTTTTGTTCATTTGTTTCTAGAAGCAGCTAACTCCAGTGAAAATATTGTCTTCCTTTCACACTATAATCTCAGATGACATAGGATTACGTGTGTAATTCCAAATCTTATAAGGGAAAGGAGCCTATAGAACTACTCAGGCACAAGGAAGCTCCCCTTGCAAATAATGGCACATGAGATGCATGAGGTGTGAGATTGGACCTGGCGTGCACTGCGCAAACAAGAACTCCTGCTGCTACAAAACTAACTTTAAAAGCTGCAAACACAGTAAGCCTCAAAAATGTTACACGAGAATAGCTTCATTCAAAAAATTAATTCAAAGTTGGGGCACTTTCTGAAAAGAAATCTGAGACACAGCAGTAGCCAATAAAACCAAAAGGTTTTATGAGTCCCTCCAAGTTTCTGCATATATTTCTTTAACATTTTTTAGTGTAAAAGCCAGAAGGCACTATCAAATTTCTCCAGCAAAGTTTAGAAAGAAAAAAAGTAATGTGTGCATTAACTTGTTTGCTCTGTACACATAATGCTGTGTGTGTATGCAGAACATTCAGTTTCTTTTTGGATCTAGTTTATTTAGAAGTCAGTCCCAAAGGTGCCTAAAATAACTGTTTAAATCAAAACCATCTTTGGGAATCTATGTGAATGTGGCGAGTTTTGCAGATATATGAGACATGCAGAATTCCCACCAAAGAAGTTGCAGAAGTTGCAGAACTTAACACATTTAAACAAACAGAATATAGACAGTAATAAGAGTTACTCCATCTACATGCTAATTCTGGCCCTGATATTACAAACATGAAACGTATTTCCTTCTGTTTCCAGTTATCATGTGAAAGCTTGTGAAATAGAAAAGGAAAACTGAAACAGATCCTGAGATGCACAGCAGATCACAAATAACCATTTTGTTGTGGATACAAACATTTCTAAGGTAATGGACAATCTTTTGGACTAAACTTAAATTTCTCCTATAAAATAAAACTCACCTGTGCTTTTCAGATGGAATGTGATTATCAACATTTTCTAAAATTCCTTTTTCAGCATCACTTCTCTCTTGAACAAAAATTCTTAGGTGAAAACTGTTTTGCCTCACATTTAATAGACAGATGAAAGCAGCTTTAAAACCATGCAGAGTGAAACGTCTTGCCTTCAAAAGAATAAAAAGAAACCCATCAGATGCTCAGTGAAATGGAAAAAAAGAAAGGCAAGAAATTTAAGAATTCATGGTAAGTTGTTTAGTTTCCACGTACCATAAAATATTAGTAAGTTTACAATCATTCTCCTATTTCAAAATAGGTTGTTGTTGGATTCCTTTGGAAGACAGAACCACTAAGGACACCACCTGTTTCCATTCACAGCCCATCCTCCCGGCCCTGCACTCTCTTTCATGCATTGCTAGCAATAAAGTATTTCATGTGTGAGTGTACAACTTTAAAATGCGAGAAAAGTAATGATATTGGATGGAGTGTGTGTTTAAAAGTGTCACTGGACACTTCATTTGTGTGTGCAGGAACCATCTTTTAAAAATGCAGCAGATTGCTTGCTGGAAAATGAACTTTTCTACTAAAAGTAGTTTTCAATCCACAAAAATAAAAATAAACAGATAACAGATAAGCACCAGCAGGTTGTTTGTGCAGTGAATGAGAAGGATGAGAAAGGAAGGAAAACTGAGAAAGGAAGGAAAATTCATGAAGCAATGCTCCAAGTGGTGCAGTGTTTAAACTTGTTTGGATCAGCTGTTAGATTTCCACATTTGCAGAGGGAATGTTTCTCTTCACCTTCCACATATGTGCAGCAGCAGCTTCCGAACTTCTCAACACATGTAAGGGAGTAGCACCTGCACACCAGTTGCATCTGCACACCAGAATAGTGAATTATTTTCTACCAAAGACTTTCAACACACCAAATTTCACAAGAATTAATCTCACACCAGCGCTGTTCACTGACTATGCTCATATTAATGACCTCACTACTACTGCTGTTCACACTCTTGCTGTTACGTTATCAGTTAAATGTCAGGGGCGTAATTTCTCACCTTCAGGAAAAACAACAGAAGTAGAATCATTATAAATGTTTTTATTTTGAAATGGCTACAAATTTAAAAATTACTTTAAGATTCGAAGAAGTATTCTGGCAGAGAAAAAAAAAAAGGGTTAAGACGTCCTGTAAATCTTTCATTCTTTCAATTTAATTGTATCCTGAGGTCTTCAGTGTTGAAGAAGTGGAGTCCATCACAGAATACTTTCTCAGGTTTTTAAAGATTATTAGCTTTTAAAACAAGACTTCTTTTTTGTCATAAATATTCTTAAGAAGTTTACTACCAACCTTAACTGAGGCAGATAAGTAAAAGTGTCAGCTGTGGCACTGAGTAAGACTTGCATGTAGCTTAGGAACATTCTCACAGCTTCTCACGGTTCTCAGTTGTATCAGATTTACACTGGAGATCTTTGACTATATACACTTTCTGTAAAATAAGTCAAAACTAAAGCTGTGCTTATTTGTTGGTTTTTTTTAAACGCTAAGAACACATCTCATTACTCCATTACTTGTATGCTGCTAGCTACCAGTTTTCACATCTTTTGCTTATCATTACTTTTGCAAGAGCTTCTCCTAGCCCAACTGAGCATGTGCTCAGGCAATGAAAGGCATCTGACAAGCTGTTCAGGCCAAAGACTGCTAAACTTTGGCCAATTTGATGTAGGGACAACACTACCAAACAAGAATTCAGATTTCTGTAATGTTGTTCCCTCAGCTTCACACCTCTGCTTCTTCTAGTGCTCTCCTGTTTGTGACCAACCATTTTCTACATGTACCATATGAGAAGAACACAGACATTCTGAAAAGTGGTATCACAGAGAATGCAAATTTTCTGGAAAGCTTGCCTCCATCAGAAATTCAAATTTGATCCTGAAAACTTGAAACACTGAACAATTTCAGAGGATATCAGAAGATTTAAAAAAATATCTTGAGTAGAACCATTTATTCAAAGCATTTACAGTTAACAAAAAAAAGCAAAGAAACTACCAGGATCCTCTGAAATTTAAATAATGCACTTCCAAGTGGAGAAAAATCATAAATGGGAAGGACCAAAGCTCTTGTTTGCAGAAGGACGAGAGCAGAGAGGCTGTGATGGGGCTGGATCACCCTCCTGGGAGCTCTGTGGTCACCTCCGCAGCTATTTTATCTGCTGCATCTACAGAGAAAAGCAGCACTGCCAATAAGGCTCAATAAGGGTCCTATAAAACTGAACAGAGCCCACAACTCCTTTTGCAGAACTGTGACTAGTTTGTCAGATGCTAACGGTCTTCAGTCACTACAGTCAAGACTGAATTTAAACCAGCACCCTGAGAGAAAGTAATACCATTTCCTCACCACCTATCCCATCAGCCATCTAATGCTTCCCAAAGCACTAAGCATTTTCATGTGCAAATATTGCTATACCTTGGACTGTTGCTATGCAACGCTAGGTCTTATATTTCTTAGAAAGATGTGAAGGAAATTGGACTCTTGATCCTTATAGCTTAACTACTATTACACACCACTGTATCTGCTATACACAATTTGGATTAATACTTGTTGAGGAAACCAGGTTATAGTCTTCAACAATTTACTTTTAGAGTCTGGGCTCTGCTCCAATGTATTTCCCCCATTTAATATTTAATTCTTTTTTGAACATGACCTGCCCTGTAATTTTAAGAGAAACCATGTGAGTTCCTTATTCAGCTGTATTATAGTCATTTTGCTACAGAACTGTTCTTCAAATAGTATCTGGCATGTCTTAGGGATAATCATGTTTTATGGTTATAAAAGTTAGCATTGCTGGAATGCCAGAGGACTTAAAGACAGCACACACCAGCCCCTCTTGTACCCATGGGAGGAGGAATCCCACCCCATAAACATCCTCCCTCCCCTGGCTCCTCATCTCTGGGCCTTCTGGGACAACAAATCACCATATCAATCAGCACAGCTTTCAAAAGTGAATGTAGGATTTTTTTTTTCCTGGGGCCAATTATTTGCTCCTCTGTAGACATGCAGACATTTTTAGTAATATGTCTGGATAATCAGCCTTATGAGCCAGCTGGTACATTTTTTAGGAAGAAGAGATGTGGGCTGTTTGTTTCACAAACCAGGGCCATCTATTTTGATAAGAATTTAACTCACAGTTAATACAAATTGTTGGCATCTGTTTTTATATTAATTGATTGCACCAAGAACTCAGTTCAAGATCAGCTCTGGGTGAGGAGACCTACAGACCTAATGGTGAACTGTCGCTGTGTGTCAGCCTGGAACTTGGCCAACCAGAAGTTCTGTGCGCTCCAGCAAAACAGAGCACGCATTGCACGTGCGCTCCATCAATATAAGAAGAAGAGAAAGAAAGAGGGAAAGGAAGAGGGAAAGTGATTTTTTTTTTTTTTTTTTTTTTTTTTTAAAGCAAGGGAGTGAGAAACACTCTCCCATTTTACTTGAACACACAAGCTAATACCAGGGTACGTTATACCATGTCATATAGCCAAGGTTTTTAAACTATTTGCCTCATATTATTCCAGTAGAGAAGAAATTGGTCAACAAGAAGTAATTAAAAACTGATAGAGTTTCACTTAAGTTACACATTTCTTCTCTCAAAGAAAAACAGCTTTAGTACAGCAGATTACTTTTGTCCAAAGAAAACCTGCCTACACATGAACTGATCAAGATCACTGAAAGTTCCAAGAATTGAACATTTACACTGTATTTACAGCAATTTCCAAAACAATTTTCAGCAATTTAGTTTTCCCTATAACTTATCCATCCCAGAATCAGATTAGGCCTTTCTTTACCACGTTAGAAATTTTGTAAGTGAAACGATCTTTGGGAAAAAAAAGTCATTCTGGAATAGATACTTTAATAAAGTTCAGATTGCAGACATATTTTGAGAATATGAGCAAAAATATAACCACGTCTCACACTGTTTGTTTTGAGATTGGTTTGTCCAGGCCACAGAACTATAAAACCAATACACACCACAGAAGATTTTCTCCTTTGTGCAACAATACACTTCATAAAAGTTCTGTTCTCAATTTAGAACTAGATTATTTATAAGCAGGGTTACGAGTGGACATATTCCTGTACATCTCAACTGCTTTCTAGCAGACACTCTAGTAGAGCTGCAACTACAGAAAGAAATAAAGTTGTTCTTCACCACCACACACCAAGAGGAGAAAACTAACCATTCCCATTGTGCAGTTTCATCATATACAGCTCTTTATTCACTGAAAAATAAAGGAGTCAGGTTCCCAAGTAACAAAACAAGCATGCACAACAACATATGTATGCTGCTCATGGGTTTTAGACTGTGTTTCCAACCCTAAGCACTGAAAAAAAAAAAAAGAAAAAAAAATCACGACCCAAGGAAAGATAACTCATGGTTATTAAAGAAGGAAATATAAAATTATTATTTTACTTCTTTTTCCACTTGATTTTAGACGCTTTTGCCCTTTCCACATCTTCATGTTTTTCCGCAATAATGATAAGGGCAAAGGAATACTGGCATCTGAAGGACGAAGGCTGCACCTCCCACAATCACAGGGTGCAGAGATGCAGCTTGAGATAACAGAAGGCAGCCAGATAAAATCTCAATAGCTTCCAAAAATCGATCAGAATGTTCCAAGATCCTTCATCCAAGATCACAGTCATTCCCAGCAGCCACCTGCAGATGATACCACACTCCTTCACAACCACACTCTTTCACAAATTCTATTTCTGCCTTACACAGCCACCTCTCCCTCCATGGATTCCACATAGCTTTTGTTTCAGGCTTAGAGAAATTAGCAGAACAGCAATAAGATGCATGACTCTGGGAACAGCAGGGGAGATGACCATAAAAAATAGTAATTTATTATTAAAATAGGCCTGCAGCATTTCTCTTTGACTTCATTTGAACAGTGCAAAACACAATGTAAAACATTAGGAGAACAGAAACAACCTCCTGCAGACTGCAAGCCTGACTCTTGAGTTCCACCAAAAACACTGTCTTGTTGATGCAGCTATTCCATTTTGGCAGACTTCTGTTAGGATACGGCAAGCCTAGAACATTTGGTGCTTCTCTCTTGTGATTCTCACTGGGTTTTGTGGTGTTTTCTTGTTGTTGTTTGTTTTAAATGTGGAAGTAGGAGCTTCCATGTATTTGAGCCTCTAACTTACGCACTGAGGGCTCCATTCAGAATGTTCTTAAAAGAGAATATTAATACAATCTTTTGGGGGAAAAAAAAAATCAGCAAAAATAGGAGGTGGTATTGCAAAATTTTGTCTATTTAAGACCGCACTGAGATAAGAGTTTAAAACCATTCTTAATTACCAAAGTCAGATTCCATATGACAATAGGCTACAAAACCTAATCCCCAATTTTTTGTATCAGCCCTCTACAAGTGAGGAAGCAGCAATGGCATTTATGTGAGAACTTCTAGGACAGGAGCTGGGAGCTCCTATCAGTGCACAGGGCAAGAAAATGATGAGCTCCATCATTCAAAGCCTCACTTCACACCACCTATTTTTGGAAGCCACTTCCTCAGTACTGCACTCTGTAGAACACCACAATGAAAGTGCTAGTATGAAATTTACTGAGTTCATGGCATTTTAAGGCACATAAGACATACTATTTCCTGCATTTGTTTGCTCTACAGTAAAATATAAGCAAGCTGATATCAATGACTTTTTGCATCTGATCAAAGTGCAACAATTTGGAACCCTCAAAAGTCCTTTAAAAATATGTATTGTAACTACTGCAAATAATCTAATCCAAAATGAATGTATACATCTCTGACAAAGCAGATCTGCATGTTGCAAAACAAATAGTGGATGGGAGCTAAGTTTTGCTTCAGGAAGCCTTCTGGCAATCTTTTAGCAACTACACATGGACAAGGATCATTTTTTTCCATCTATTTTAACATTCTTTGAATACCACAAAAAGCCTCTAAATGATCTGCAGAACTGGTAATTATTGCATCCTTCTACTCAGCCTGGAATATCCAAACTGTGCCCTATCCTTCTGTGGGGCATGGCCCTAAATCATTCTTAAAGGCAAGCCCTCAGCAAGACACTGCATCAGTGATTTCATACCAGAAAGGACTGCTAAATCATCCAGTTGGATTACCACCATTTCTCAAAACATCTCATTTCACCTACAGTCCTACTTGCAGCCCCATGGCTCCTTAAAGGATGTCAGGAAACACTGACTCTGTAGGTCAAGTACCTGTATTATAAAGATGGCACTGGTGCTACAAAATGATGGAAGACTGACAAATTCTGACCAGAGTCCCAGCACACAGCTGAAGATATCAGCATGTCTACACACTTCAGAGGAAATTCCCTCTGAATCCCAGATCATATAAGAAATATCAATCCCCACAAAAACCAGAAGCTCTGTAAAACATCCAGACTTTGACTTCCCACAGAGTATCTCCCCTGCTGCTGAACATCATTTCTGCAGCTTCTGAAAATGGCAAAGAAAGATAAAATAACTTTTTTTGTTTGTTTAAAGACAGAAACCAATTCAAATATATTTTTCCAACAGCATCTTCACTATGCTAACTCCTGATTTCTGCAGCTGAATCCCATAGGAAAAAGCCTCTCATTGGGAAGGATGTGAGCACAGGCAGTTCTGTTCCCTCCATTAGCTCATAAGAGGGCAGGTGAGTGCTGAGAAGCACCGAAGCAACAGTCACTCACTGCCCATGAGAGAAGGGTCACAGCCGTGAAGCTCACAGCACCACACTTAGCAGCACTTACAGGAAAAGGCTTCAGATTGTTAATGCAAAATTAGGCAGCCAGAAATGCTGGGAAACAGGTTTATTTTAAGAGGGTTTGTGTGTTGTTTATATTGAACCTCAGTGGGAAATCAAAAGGGAAAATGAATTAGGAAAATGGATGTGTGTGTATATTTATTAGAGATATCTATAAAGATACATAAGAAGTATTTTTATGGACATCTAAGGAATGCTCATATTTTAAACAGGTAAAATATAAAACATGTAAGAAATCTAAGCCAAAGATGATGATTTTCCAAGGACTATCTAACAATTAATTTCTGACATTTGATGCACCCCCTTAAGAAGAGCTGAAAATCGGAAGGGAACAGTTAAAATAGTGCATGCAGCTCCACTGGAGGCACTGGAGGAAGCTAAATGACAATTCACCCAATCATTTTCTTACCCAAGATAAACATGCTTCTTTCCTTCAGACTGTTCTCTCACTCATTTCCCACTTGATGTGCTGTGGTGGTGACACCCATCGTTTCTACAGGACAAAAGACCAACCCAGCCTATTTCCACCAGGAGCATATGGAAGAAAAATAAAAGCCAAGAAACTTTCCAGCCTCTAAATATCTTTCTTCATTTCCTGCCTTTTGGTGCTTTTCAGTACACACAGACACCCCCCAGACACACTGCCTTCTCCCTTCCCTTCAATAGGAAGACAACATCATCTAGCCCAGCATGAATACCAGGCCACGCAGCATCTTCTTCCCATCCTTCAACTATTTTTTCCCTCACCTTGTTTGGGCAAAAGCTTGGACAGAACTCAAGCATGCCAACATACTTTTTTCTCTTCATACTTGTCTCACTGAGTGAGCATTGCCTTTTCCAGTTCCCACAGTGTGGTGGGCATGTGGTATTATGACTTTGCATCACTTTATTATTTATTATGTTATAGCAAAGAATGGTATCGTGAGGTTTTCTAGCCATCACATTCACAGCTCTCATCTCTGTGCAGCCCCTTCTTCCTTCCTTCTGAACTGCAGCTGACTAAGAGAACAGCTTTGTACTGGAAGGAGAAACATGCATAATAGCATGGTTCTAGGATGAGCGCCCTAAACTGGCTGGGAAAGGACAAGCAGATACCAGCACAAACTCATATTTTTCCCCTATGCCCTTCATCCACTGGTGCCTTCAGCTCTGCCCTTCTGACAGAGGGACCTCCCAAATTCCTTCATGTGCAACACACCCACGTGCCTCTCCATTTCTACATATGGTACCTTATACCCCCATCTGGTGGGCTGGAATGGCTCTAACAGCTATGGAAATGTTTTGATGCAGACAGTGGGAGGAATGATCAAACAATAAGCACTGTATGGCAAAAAGGAACAGAGAGTTTTTCCAACTCACCCTGAGGGGACACAAAGGGACGCTCCATTGGGAGCTGTCAGAGGCTAGCTGCTTTTTGGATAGGAGGTATTTCAGACTTTACAAGGTCTTTGAAAGAAAAATTAAATATTTGTTATAATTTTTTAATTTATTCCAAATATTTCTTCATATTGTAACTCAGAATCTTTTCTTGTGGCTTTCAATCAGTTTTAAATTAAATTACTTTGAACTGTGCTGGAGTTAGTCAAGAGCATTTTGGAGGCTAACAAAAATTTCCCTTTCTGTCAAAGTACCAAAAAAAAGACTATACACCAGCACTCAGAGCAAGAATAGTATAAACTAAGTATGTAGGAAATAGATCTTAAAAAATAAAAATAATTATATATATATATAACACCCTGTCATTCCCAACGAGCCTAGGCAATTTGTGGCCATTAGCACACTGAGCACAGCACAACTCACGCAACCATGCGCTGCCCTGCCATAGAAACTCCAGGCGCGTTCTGTGCTGGAGCTATCAGCAGCCCTGACAAGGGATGCTGGGGCATCATCAGACACCTCCTAACACACAGCAGTTTGACGGCCATGCTACCTGCCAGACATTTTTCAGTGAGCTGCTATCGAGAGAGAGGACTCTTAATCACAGTTCTCCAGCAGATAATATTAAAGGAGAGGGCTGGATGACTTCTGGTCCATTAAAATCAGCTGAAGGCCATCACTCTTTCCCTCCCTCCACATTCCACACTGCTCCCCAAGTACCCGAGTACCACTTTTTTTTGAGTGGCTTTTTTCTACTCATTAAATCTGCAGACCACCACTGTATTAGGACAAGCAAAAATTGGATGTCCTATCCTCAGGGTCAGTGGTGAAGAGGGATGACCAGTTTTGGGCAGCAACAGTCTCAGGTGTCTAATTTTAATCTATTGCTGCAAGACTACCACAGTTGTTTTCATCTATTTCAGTTACATTTTGCACACAAGGCTGGGGTTTAGCCAGAACTTAGCTTGCAGAGCATTGGCTTGCTAATTCAGGATCTAATTCTGCAATCTATAATTTAACTGACACTGAAGATTTACTACAAATTAATGTTTTTAAAGAAACACAATATACTTGAGATTTAAAGTGTCCAATAGGCATCAAATTCTGAAAATATTCACCGTATTGTTTATTTAATATCTTATAACTTACTCTTGGATGCACCAAAGAACCCATAACATAAAAAATTCTTAAATATACCACATGTTATGGAGACATTATCAAGTGATGCACTCCTCCAGGAGCTGTGGTCATCAGACACACTGATTTTACTGATGCCTTTTTGCTGATTTTGAAGAGGTTTCAATTTCCTTAGAGAAGAAAACAAAAGAAAAGAAAAAAGCCACGATGACCACCATGATATACAACTTATTTTCCTTCAAGTATTTCACAGACGTTTATTACAGCAAATTTGATTTATGAAAGGTGCCTGTGAATTCTACCTTTTTCTTTCCTTCCTATTCGTATACCACAGCCACAAACCTAATCTTCTCTTCAAACCCCATTTTCCCACTAATATTTTCAAGAAATTACTGCATCAACAGCAGCCTGAGAAAGACACCCCTGAGGGGTGTGAAAACACAGAGGAAGGGAGTGGGGTACAGCACTTTGATAAATGTGTCTGAGTAGAAATACTTCACAAGATGCACGAACTGCCTGATTCATTTTCTTCTTGAACCCATTAATAGATCTTGATAAGTTAGCTTTAATGAACACATTCTCATGACCACAAGAAACCACAACATTGAAATGCGCACTCTGAGAGCCATGTGGAAATGAAATAGCTTCTTACAGCGTGGCTTGGACTGGCACGCTGTGCGGACAGAACAACGGGGAGTTTGCAAATGGCAGTGCAAGCACGCACTGCTTTCACTGGTGTCACAATTCAGCAGGACGTGCGTGTCCGTGCTGGGTATGGGCCATGCCAGTGTCATCCCTCCTTTGTCAGTGGGGAGGCCAAAGGAGACGGAGGCAGCTCTTCTATACTGGCAGAAGCCAAACTTTCACCACTGCACTATCCTCAAAACAACCCAACACACGTTTGTCACAGTGCTGCAGCCAGCAATTCTTCCGATTCCGGTGAAGAGCCAACAAATTGCTTTGAGGAGAGCAGCACAGCAGCTCTGCACATACAAACATCCCAAGGAGGAGCAATTTTTAATAAAACTCAATGTTCAAGCAAACAGAATAAAGAAACAATAAAACAGACCAGAAGAAAAACAGAATACATCTTAAATTATGAATGTATAAACTCATGCTACCCTATGCTTTAACACTACACAGAGAGTACGTCCAGTTTTATTGGTTTTGTTCAGTGGTTGTGCCAGTAACAGGCACAAACTCAGGCGCTCTCCAAGACAGCTTTTCTCCACGAATAAATAAAAGATAATTAAGATTAGTCAGAGATTGAAGTTTTCTATGTATTGACACAAATGAGGGCACTCTGTCACAAGGTTCAGTTGCAAGACAAAGTCACTTGAAGTTTCAGGATAGGGAATCCCTGCATTCAGATGTGTATACCCACTGAAAGAGGTGTTGGTAGAGGGACAGGTCTTGTCCCTGGCATTGTCCCAGCAGTCACAACCCAGCTCTGGGAAGAGCATGATCAGTGATGCCAAACTGGCACTTTCAGTGCAGTCCCACAGACTTCCCTGAGGTGAGAAACTGCGGTGCATATTGTGCTGTGAACAGAGCCAAGAGTGGATTTGGAACTGGATTCCTCCCCTCTCACATCCTACTTCCCAGGCTTTCACTTTCTGGGTCATTGCAATGTGATGACATGAATTAAAAGTCATTATTTTTAGAGCATACCTGTACAATAACCATGGAACACTATTACCAGTCCTTCAGAAGAAAGCCCCACACCAACATTCACATCTTTCATTCATGTGTTTTAGTGAGAATTAAAGCTCACAAACTTTAAAATTCCCTTAAAAAACAATATTGAGCATGCACAAGGATGAAAACTGCAGGAATCCACACTGCTCTCAGGTTCCTGGATGAACCAGACTGATGGGCTCTGGAAGCAGCCCTCCCTGCACACATAACCACGTATGTCAAGATTCTTCATGTCTTCTGCTCTAGATCATTTTGCTAAAGAGTAGAAAAGGAAGGCTCCAGGTTGGACAGTTGCATTCCTTGCTTTGGGCACAGTTTTAAAGCTGTTTTTGTGACTATCAGAACATTTTTAACTCATGCTGCATACAGGCAGAAGGCAACAAACACACACTAAAAAAAGGACAAATGTAACAGTGGTAGAGAGGGAGACGACTCACTTAAACCAAATTACGTATTCACCAATCATGCAAAATATTTCTGGTTGGCTTTTTTCCTATGTGCTTGACAGGTGTTGCCTCTTTGGGCATAAAACTCATCCTGAGGGATGCAGACAGCATTTCTCACTATTTTCTGCCTCAGCCAGCAGCACAGGGCACCACTAAGATGCTGGTCCATGACACTCCACAAGACAGAAGATGTTCATGACCTGGCTTTTCACAATCATTTTCTCTCTAGCCATTTCTCTGCTTTTTTTTCAGCTATGAAAACGTTTGTCTTCTTTTTTCTAATCCATTTCAAACATCACATAGATTAAGACTGTACCTGCAGTACTTAATTTTCCTGCTATAAATAAGGATGCATTTGAGCTAACTATACTTTTCAACTGTATTTGAGGGAATTTCCCTCAAATGGGGAAGGAGAATGAAAAAACTCTGGGGAGCATTGCTTGTGACTGAGAGAAGGTTCAATGTGAGTTGAGCAAATGGTCAGCCACACGTACAGTGCTTTTAACAGGGTGCTGGGTGACTCAAGGTCAAGCCACCTGCAAGACTTACCCCACAAATTCCAACTACCAGACACAAACTGTGCTATCTGTGGCAAGTATACAACCAATGCTGAGTTTTACTTCTCCACTGCAGCAATGAATCTAATGAAGAGCACTCAGTGATATTTCTCTTTAGAAGTCCCAGTTAAAGCTGTGTGACTACAGCTTCATCTACATAAAATCACACGTAAGAGTAACAAGCAGAAAAACTTCTGGCAAGTATTTTGCTATCATCTAAGCAATATTAAATGATGGTGAGCTGGCATTATTTATTAATTGGGCTGTTAATTTAAGAACCTTCCTCAACTGAAGCAGTAAGAGCAAATACTCATGCATACGCATGATAAATTATAGAACTTTAGTCTAAAATAGATTTCTGTAATGCTAATCCGCAATTTCCACTGCAGGACCAAACCCATCCTATGCAGAGCCACTTGTTGGCAACACTCAGATTGCACATAAGATGCTCAGCAACACACACTAGGAGACAGCGCCCTTCAGAAAAAGCACATGAAACTGTGCTCTAGGAATAATAAAGAACTGTAGTTACCAATTTTTACCTCTGATGATCACTATCACGTGTGATAGCAACATCACCTCCCTCACCAGGACTGCCTCCTTCCCCAACCCAGGAGCAGCCAGAGCTCTCTGCTTGGACAGGCAGTTCCCAGCAGTGCTTCTCCTCAGCGCTCATTTCTCACCCTGTCTGCCAGAATCCAGATTTGTTTTAGCTACAGGACCATCTGCTTTTTGATAGGCTTTTTGTTGTTGTTGTTGACAGATGGATGAGGTTCGAATTCTTACTGTAGCCAGTGATGAATTTTTACAATTCATTGTCTCTGCTGCTTACTGCTTTACTTTAATTACTTGAAAGGAAGAACTCTCGTGGAGTAAGAAGGAGTTTTCCAAATACTTACAGGCGTTAAACCAAAATAAGCATATAAAATAAATATCTAACACATTAACTAAACAAATAGTTTAGCTCCAGGTTTGTAACCTAGTTCCATAATCCTGTGCTGGCTCAAGTTTCTCTTTCATGTCCCAGAATAAAGGGCTGTGGAAGCTGAGGGACTACTTGAAGGAGCTATCAGCAGTGTTATCAGCATCATAGCTTTCCCCCTCGAGTCTCACAATATCATCTGGCTCTTTCAAAGCTTTAGATCTTGAAGTCTGGTGTTTGCAGAAGCACACCACTTCTGAAAAGCTCACAGAAATAACAATGGGCTACTAGCCCTTTATATTTAAAAATAAAAACTTAAAAAGCTGGTAGACAGATTTATACTTCTGCTTGAATTCTTTTGCATTTAATTTTTTTTTCATATTTATTTCGTTTTTATTTCGTATTTATAGTCTTCTTGGAGTGGCAAGCTTGCAATAGCAAATAAACTTCCAAAATACCACAAATATGTAGTAAAAGCCCACAGTAGTGTTGTGCTGCCAAGCTGGCCAACCTTGGTTCGCAGGCCATAAATCATACACCCACGAGCCACAGGCATCCTTCGGTGTACCTCAGAAGGTAGGGCCGTGTGCATCACAAAGGGCTGTGGGATTTGGGGCCCATTGCCACCTACACAGCCATGTGGCCCTCAGCCTTATTTCGCTTCCAAGGGCATGGCTGGACCGCAAAGGAACAAGAACTACAGGCAAATCCAGCCCAGATCAACAACATTTGGAACTTCTGTCCTTTATTCTTCTTTCACTGTAGAGTCTTTGTAGGCTCCAGTCTAGTTTTCAATGAAGCAACTGTTTCAAGAAAAGAAGGAAAAAACGACCGAGAAAAGCAGAAAGCCCAAGGGGTGGGGAAAGCCTGAGAGCAGAAAGAGAAGTGCAATCCAAGAAAAATCTATCCTTTTTTTTCTTCTTCTTGATTTCCCAGAAAAACCAAAAACAGCCATTCTAATTTGCCGTTCCCATAGTACTGCTCAGTGTGTCTTGATCTATTTCCTGATGTTATTCCCATTTTTTCCTCTCATTTACTGATTTGTGATCTTTCATTCCTTTATTATATAGACAGGAAAGAGCAACAGATAATTGGAGCATTTTTCATCCTGTTGAAAATAATTTTCAAGACCAAGTCCCTACAAGTTTCCTCCAACCATAAATATAACCTGCTACACCTCAAAATCAGCGTGTTCTACTTGCTGACTAAGACTTCGAAAACTACCTGGATTTAGTGTTATTAAAAACTAAAGAAACAAACAAAAAAAACCAACCACAGGAAAAGCACATACTATTTCAGAAATATTTTCTAGCACAGTGATTATTGTTCAACATTCACATCCATTTCTTTGTGCTCTGCAGCTATGACTACGTTTTGTGCATTCTTTATAACTCTTGATTAATTCAACAGAGAAAGAGTGGACCAGAAGGAATTTTTGTACTGAGGATATTTCTCCTGTAGTCACACTGGATCTGCAACCTTGTCTGTTTTTACATTTTCCCAAGATTTTCAGTCTTACCATCAAAATCCCTGCACTGAATTTTTTCCTCTTGGAATTAAATAGTGGTTATTGGATATTGGTTGGATATTAGGAAAAAATTCTACTCAGAACAAGTGGTAATGCACTGGCACAGGCTGCCAAAGGAGTCACTGCTTCTGGAGGTGTTAAGAAACATGTCTGTGCGGGCACTGAGGGACATAGTGTGCGTGTGTGGTGGAGATGATTGGACTAGGTGAGCTTAGTGGCCTTTTCCAATCTCAGTGATTCTATGAATGCTGGTGTACACAAAGGTGTACTTTAAAAAGAAACACTCGCAAGCTACCTCTACCTGCTATGTTTTATAGCATGTTGTCTGGTCACTGCTCTGTTCCCACATATGCTCTCTTGTATGCGACCAGTACTTGACAGCCCTGCACACTTGTCCTTGTGCCTCACCAGACACTTAACAGAAAAAAGTTAATAAATAATGCTTCCTCCCAACTGTCAAATGCCAAATAATTTCTATGTTAATCAACAGTAGCACAGTTCATGGCAGAAATGAAAGGAAACTGCAACAAAAATCCCAATGATCTATGGATACTAACTGACACCACCTAGGCTAAGAACAGTAATGAGAAATGTATTAGCAACTTTCTAGCAAGTCCCTTGGCCCTCCTGATAGACATAAAGCAGCAGGAATATTTCAGTCTCAGAAGAAGTTGAAAGGCTTAGAGGTAAAAATACAATGAAACTGAAAATCTGCAGAGAAACAGGTGTTCAGACACAGAACTGGGAGGGAGCTTTCAGGAAGAACAAAACAAGGTTTTGCTAGGAACAAAACACTCTGCAGAGGACTGGCTGCGCACAGCTCAATGCATCTCATTCTCCTGAAAATACTGTTGGACAAAAGAGGAACGTACACCTCAATGGAAGAATACAGAAGTGAGGAGTTGGTCCCAGGATCAAATAACTGACTTTTGACAATACATAAACAAGATCAGCCTGAGGTGGACAGAGGCCACCTGAGATGATGATAGACTCTCACAGAATTCAATGCTATATATCCCCAGAAAATACCAACTGATTGTCACCTGGTGGACAGTGAACAGACAACACATCCCTACAGCAACAAGAAATCTCTCTGTCATGGTAGAGGGCTCCTTCCCCATGTTCTGAGATTAAGAAGATGGATTTAAGCTTCAGATAATGGAGAAGTCAGATATGTTTCCCCAGTCACATGTCCCATTGCTAAAAGTATGCAGCAGTTCTCAGTGGAAGAGTTAGTCCTTTTAAGTTTATGAAGGACCAAAATTCATCCTCTCCCATTCTAGACAAACATAAACATCCTGAAAGGAAAAATCTCTGATGTTGGGGGCCAACATCATAAAATAGGAGGCATTACTTTTGGAGCAGCTCTCATAGATGTTTTCATCCAAAACAAAAGATGCGACAGTAGTAGAACTAAGGCACCAGTAATTGGTAGAAAATGAAAGGAGGAACATGTGGCCTCTTCTTCAAGGTTGTATCCAGCATTTCAGGATCCAGGAACATCTGAGAGCTACAGTTTGGTGTTTATCACAAACATAGAATAAGGTAAAAAGGGTCTTTGTGTTCTCATTTTTAATAGACCATTTGACTCTCTTATGAACTTGCAGTTTTCAGAAGAATCATTTTTGCAAATTTAATTTACAAATATGAGGATGGCTGCAGAAATAGAGAATTGCTCTCAGTGCCAAGACCCTTGATTTGCCAGATCTGAGATGAAATCCAGACTGACTATGTTCACATATTTTTATGTGTTGCTTATGTAATAAACAGAGTACAGCTAAAAAGAGCAAACTAATCACTTGTTCAGGATGCAGTTCTTCCTGTACACCTCGTGTGAACACCCACAAAACAAGCATCCCACCACAGGCTGAGCCAAGTTTACAGTCATTCAGAAAGAAAGGAATGAAGGAAGGAATAAAACTTAATAAAAAAAAGAGATGACAGAAGTGCCACACTACTGAAACATTCTCTCTTGATTAAATTTAAAGAAAGGTGAAAGCAAAAATGAAATGCAGAAACCCTACACAGAATGCATGCAAAGAACAAGAAGAGCAAACAGACCGTAGAACAACATACTGGCAAAGACAAATATATTAAGCAAAAGAATTCTGACTTACTCATGTCAGGAAATGAAAATCATACACTAGGTACCTTTGCTTTGCTTATGCATACAAATTAAAAAAGAAAAAGAAATGCAAGTTGAAAATGCCTTCTGCAAGCAGTCAAGAAAAGCCCATTTCCAAGTTCGGCACTTGCAATAAGATACCAAAAGAAAACAGATGTGACAATAAAGACTCAGAGGGAGAATCAGAAGCAAGACATACCATGTGAGCCAGAAACACCTGCACTTTCTTTTCCTTCAGGAAAACAAACAAACAAATAACAAACAAACAAAAAACCTGGATTTGAAAATCAGGAGTAAATGTGAAAACACATTCTGAACATGCAGAATTTGCTAAGGCATACGTCTATTGCAACAAACCAAACATATGTACTGAATATCCGAAGCAGCAATGCTAATGAAAATAAATAGCAATAAACAACCACAAGACTGCCTTCAATCTCCTCATTTTCACAGGGTTCTCCAAATACAGCTCAGGGAACAGTGTAAGGGAGGGGGAGACTCAATAGTATCATGCTCATGGCAGCCTGAGTTGTTCAGCAGCCCTTACCCATACCGACAGCCATTGCTTCAGCTCATAAAATTCACTGGTCTGCACTGGAGATGAAGGAAAGCTCCAACTCAGCACTTGGAATCCAGGCATGTAGGGAAGAGGCTGGAACCTGCAGCTTCACTCCACCAAGATAAACATTTCCATTTTCAGATTAGGTTGCCCAAAACGATGTTTTAGTTTGGTATTACCAAGCCAGTTATAACCAGTTACTGGTATATGCGGGAGTCAGCCTCCAGTGAATGCCAATAATGGCTGGACAGAAATCAACTGAGACTAAAAAAACCTACTGCTGGAATGTGCTCACACATGAAAGCAGCATGAAAAGCAACTATGAGGCATATTTCTACTGAATTAAACCATCCTACTCTAAATAATAAGTCAACAATCAACTGTTGAGAGAGTTTTAAAAGTTCTCTGAAAAAGACACGCTTTAAATATATACTCAATGTTGGAGAGATGCGAATCATATTTGAAGGGAGAGAGTGAGATATCCTCTTTCCAGACACCACTTCACCACTTCAAAGCTTTGCTGGCTCCTAGCTTGAGTTAATAGCAAAACCTCAAACAGGAGACCACTTGCAAATGCTAAATCTACTAAAAAAAATAAAATTAAAAATTACAGTACTTCAGATTCAAAGGTGCCTGGCACAGGCTCAGATCCTGGCCCTCAGAACTGCAGCCGTAAGAGTGAGGTGAATTTAAACTCTATCTATAGGCAGCCAGTATAATGAATGCAAAGCACGATGAACAGAAACAGCTTCAAACACTTGGGCTACCAGCAGTGGTTTGGCCCCAAAATCCTGGTTACAAGGTAACTCGGCTAACCAGAACTCAAGGTGAGAAGAGCAGGAACTGTCACACTGCACCACTTAGAGGTGAGTGGAAGTGCAATCCCTCCAGGGAGGGAGAGTGACTCCCTGTCCTGAACACAATTCCCTGAGCAGAAGTTAAATGACTGTTGCTGATCAGTTGGGACAAGAAGGGACAACTGGTTAACAGCATGACTTTGGAAGGTCACTTCCTGAGAATGGGTAATTTCAATATCAGCAGCATCTTCTCCCATTAAGTCAGACACTGACAATGGCTGTCAGTCACTGCCTTGTTTAGCTAATGCTTACTAAAGCAAGTACATTAGTAGACCACAAATACTTGCCCTCAGGGAATTCAAAGTGTGAAAATGTGTTCTTGTCAGAGTCTAAATGAAATCCAAAGGGCAACAGTCCATCAGTAATCTGCAATTTTCCTAAACCAGAAATCTGAAGAACCATCCCAGCATCAGCCTGTGTTATCTATATAAATCAGTATAATTTCTTCTCAGCTCAGTCTGGCATATTCAGGCTCCAAGCTATCCAAGAGGATTCAGCTGGACTGTTCTCAGCTGTAGAAAAACAAAGATAGTATTTCTTTACTTCAGATATATATCTCTTTCCTGCCCATACATGCAATTAACAGAAGTCATGAGATGCCAGTCAGTGCTTTATCTGTCCTTCCCTCTGACATATAGTACAGATGAATTAGTTCCTAAAGATTCCCCACAGACCCAAGAAACTTCTTACCAGGGCTATTGGGAGAAGCATCTGGGTCCAAAAGTCCACAGTTACAAAAGCTGATAACCATCCATAAACCAACAACCACTGGCACACAAATGTTGAGGTTGATTCACAAAGACAGGAATTGTAAGCAGCGTTTGCTGTAGCTCAGCAAGACATCCTAACAGACATACTGATCTATACACTGATAAAACCACAAAGAATAACCCAATTCCTAATCAGGCACAGAAAACGGCCAAGTGTCGTTCTTACATGGCCAAACAGGAGGTTTTATCCACCCATTGCACCTTTAATTTGCAGAAAGGCAATAATTCAACAGGCATATCACACAGGAAGTAATTACTCCAAGACAGGTAGCATCACCTAAAATTATTTAGTACTACGTGGCAGATGTGATGAGACTCATGATGTGTGAAGGAAATAAACACTGACAATGGCAGAGAAGGCAGTGATTTTCCAGACCCTTGCCACTTTTAAGAGAGGAGAGCAAGAGCATGTACTAAATGCACCTCTTCTAAACTACCTTCCCTACCACACCACTTCTCTTTTGCACTTGGTAAAGGGTCAACTCACCATCCTAGTGACCATCTCCACCTCCTGCCAATTCAGTCATCCCCCACACAGTCACCTCTCTGGAGGAATCTCTTCTAAGGACACAAAAAATAAAAGAAAGTGCATGTGCATCTCCACCCAGCAGATCTTCTTCCAAAGCACGCTAAGCCAGGAGAGCACAGCAAGAAGGGGCTGACAAAGCAGTCCACATTACCAGGTCTGTCCCAGCTACCAGGAAGGCCCATCTGACCACATGAGATGTGTAAGACAATGCTGCCCACATTGCAGACAGGTGTCACACTTACCCAGCTCCCTACAGGGCAGTGCCACGCTCCAGCGAGGCGGCCGGGGATCTCTGCCATGAGGCATTCCGGGGCATTGCAGCACCGTGCCTTTGGGAAACCTACAGCAGGAAAAAAGGATTTTAGAGTCCATGTGACAAAGCCCCTTTCAAAAGCAGCAGTTACATCCTTCCTGGCAGCTGCAGCATTGCCGCAGCTTTAAACACTGCACAAAACATATCATCAAGGTTGACTAACCAAAAAAATTGTTTGTTAAAATGCAATTAAAGCTGGAAGTACGAGCAGTTTAGCAGCTATACACACCAAAAAACATTGCAATAGTCACAAAATCAAATATTTTTAACCCAATAGTGACACCCCACAACAGCTGTCAGCAAACAGACAATCAGACTTTTACAACAGGAGTTGCCCTTCAGTGTTTGGCCACAGTGCTGAGTTGACACACACCCAAAGAAACAGTGAACTCCGGGCATTCATATTAGCATCTTTTAGCTTTATTTTACCAAGTTTCATGATTTTAAATAAGACTTTTACATCAAAAAGAAAGAAGGACAAAAGGAACAATCCCAACAAATTGGAATGTATGAGTTTAACCATTAACTATGCAATTAATGCAATTTAAGTTCATAGGGATAATGCCTGGAAAAAATAAGCCTCATCAAGATTCCAAGTCTACCAACATTTGATTTATAAACATGCAATTATTCCTTTAACTCACATCTGACTGCGGTTAAAGTCACATTTCCTAAACTTAAGGCCAATAGTGCATATTCAAAGTTTGGCAGGTTGATAATTACAGCAGATTTTCTCCCAAAACTTTAAAACAAAAATATATATACTCTTAAGAACACTGCTTAATAGTAGGGAACAGCAAATGCTGAGTCGGCCGTATCTGAAAACCACTGACTGCATTAGTGAGAGTCCAGCTATCCAAAGAGAAAGCAAGAGGCAGAACACCAGAACCTCCTTGTTTCCATTTCCTTACAGTACGGTGCAGCAATGCATTGCCTGGCAGTCACACCAAAACACACAAGAGCCCAGAGAACCCACAGAACCATGCCTGGGATTCACATGGCTGATATGCATGAAGGTGCACAGGTCAGCAAACCAGGACGAATGGCAGCCAGAAAGGGTGGCTGGGATTATTGCTTCCAAACTGAGAACACTGCTTATTGAAACTTGAATACAGTCTACATAATCACACTTGACACAATCAAAATCTTTTGCATAGTTATTATTTTATGAAATTAGATTAGCTTTCTACCATAAGCGACAAACTGATTTTAAAAAATTCTTTATCTGACAACTGCTGTAGTTTGAAGAATGAAGTATGTTCTCCTCATACAAAACAGAAGAGATTAAATTGCTTGAAAGCAAAAGATAGCTCAGATTCAACTAGAGTTGTGCCCAGCAACTCTGCAATAATTGCATACAGAACATAAACATATTTTGTTGAGAACTCATAATATCTAATCAGCTATAATTGTAAATTTTATTCTCCATTTGTAAGTTACCAAGGGAGCCAACTAAAGAACATGAGATGCAAAATAATACTCTAGCTGGGATATTTTATTAACATGAAGCTTCTACCCACCCCTTTCCTAATGCCTACAAGGCTACTTTGCTTCTGAATGTATTTTAATTGTTAGTTTCTCTTTGAAGGTATTTCAACTACAATGAGAGAAAGGCTCTAATGAATTCTTATTGATGTGCTATTTTTCCAAACACTTCTTTCATATTGTCTACAAATGTGTATGTTGTGATACAGATTTTCTGTTCATTTGCATCTCTGTTTCAGAAGAACGTCAATATTCTCACCAAGTGACAAGCTATCTGGAACTTTCTGAACTAACTAAATCAGCATTTGCACCTCTCCTCTGCAAGGTTCCTAGCCTGGGCAAGCACATTTGCTAATACACATCATCCTCCAAACTCATCTCTGTTACTACTTATTTCTCAAATTCACACCCATTCTGAAGTCTCAAACCACAGCCAAGAACCACACTAATACCTGGGTCTGGTGGGTGCTGCAAAAGAGAGCAGATGGTGGGCACCTCACAGTTGGAGCAGCCAAAAACCACAGGCTTTAAGGGACACTTCCAACATCACCCCATGTCGTGTCTTCCCTGTGACGGTATTTTGTCAATGTTTAAGGTTCCACCATGACAAGGACACATCAGTAAGGCAATGTGCAGCACACAGCACAGCCCAGGCCTTTGTCTCCCATGGGCAGATATTTCAGTGAACTATCTGCAAAACCTGAGCTACCCAAAACTAAATATAAGTCAGAGGAGGAATAATACAAAAGGAGAAGCAAAATACAATGTCCTGGATATAGATAGATGTTGAGGTTTTGGATTTTTTAAAAAAGTTTAAATATGGTTGTTCAAAGCCAGGAGTCAAGTGAACAATAGCCCACTTACACAAGCTCTGTCACAGCAGCTACATGAATCTCAATAAATATATGAAGGCTAACAAGGAGAAAGAGCCAGAGGTTCACTCTGTTCCACATCTTGACTCTGTCGATAGCTGGGGGGAAGGGAAAAAATGTTTGCTAAGGAATCAAGCCATAATTAGCAGTTTTGTTGACACAAGTAGTCACCTTGTACGCTAAAAATGCTTTTTTACAACCCTAAAATAGTATGACAAAGTGAAAAACAAGGAAGCATCACTTTTCTGAAAACAGCAGCTGACAATTTTATACAGTGAGGAAATGCTATTTTATAGCAACGAGTGCCATATCAGCAATACAGTAAAGTTAACATATTGACACTGACAGAGATCATCTCTGCTCTCCATTAATCTGCATTCTTTACAGATGGTTATTCATGAAAATTAAGCGTGAAGCTGAAAGGTTATCTATGGCCATATTAGCAAACATCTGCTTGTGATTCTGGTTTCATGTTTGCATGCTATTCTTGGAAAATGCAACCATTTTCGAGAAGTACCAGATGTGACCAAGTGTTCTTAATCGTAAAATATTCATTTTAGCAGGATAAAAGTTCACTGAAAGAGCAGGGCCACAAGAGAGAGCACATTCTCTGAACACAAGCATAGTGACTGCTTTTTACTGCTACTGCCACTGAATACTCCAGGGGAAAAGCATTTCTGAAGAAGAAAAAAAGCAATTTATTTAGTGCGCCACTACAGATAATCACTCTTCATTTTTAAATATGAAGCACTGAAAGAAATAAATATGAACTTGGTTTCAACCTTAAAGCAGTGACATTGCACACTGCATGAGGTGAGCTATCTCTTTGTTGTCCTGCACTGGGATTTATAGTTATTTAGCCTCACGTGGCGGGAAGCAACCTTCTGCAAGGTGACTTTGGGGACCTTGACTTACTCCCAGGTGACCCCCACACGATCCCATGCCACCCACAGCGAGGAAGGAACAGATAACTTTGGGCTGGAAGGTGCTGCAGGCAGCAAGCCCTCGAGGGAGGCTATATGAGGAAATTGACGTAGGCTGAATAATTGGTTTAATTCTTTTAGAGCTTCACTATGGTTAACCTAGTTCCTAAAAAAGGTTTCTGCCCCCTCAAAATATTGTCCTTCGTTTGATAGCTATGGTCTCTAAAGGAGTAATGCTGCTAGTCCAAAAGAAATTTGTAGATAAAGGGTCAACATGATTGCATTTTGTAACACAAATCCATACGCATCCATCTAGCTCCATGCCTGTTTACAAACTTTCACAAACTCCCATCTTTGTCAAGACAGCACTTTGTGAAATTAAAGATAAGAAAGGAATATAACAATGAAATATTAGAGTGAGGGATTATGAGGTCAGTCAGCAGCATTTATTGTTCAAATGTGAAGATCTTACAGAGTGGCATTTTAAATAAGGGGTCCTGAGTAACAACAACAAAATCACCACCAAGAACATACATACACCACCATTACCACCACCAGCAACAACCAACCACTATGGCCGCAACACAGTCAACCACTTCCAGCAGCTCAGACTGCCTCTGCTTGGTTTGGAAGCTTGGGTGAAACACTTGTGCAAAAATGCGTCACAAACTTTCAAGGAACACAATGCCAAGTGAAGATTCAAGGGTATTTATCAAATGGGCTCAGCTTTCCCATGTGTTGTATCACAACAGAATGCTGTACTCCCAGCCTTATCTTCAGTCTGCAGTTCTTCCAAGATTTTTTTTTTTTATTATTAGTTCATAGATTTAATTTAATTTCAGACTGGCTAAGTGATAACTCTCATTAGGTTTAAAATAAAACTAAAAGTGATGATCACAGACGTGTGTTATTAGTTGATGCTGTTCACGCATCCTTTTATGTGAGGAACACTGATCATCACAAACACCAAGCATTAAAATGACATAAGCCATCCCTTTATGTACAGAAGAGGGAGTATGATTTGAAAGAATGCTGTTTCTTAAAATATCAACCTAGTTCCCTTCACATTCAGTATATTCTCCAAATACATGTTTTGCATTTTGAAGATTTCTCCATTAGAGGAAAATATTTCTTCAACAAGTAAAATTCTCATATTACAGGGCTCCTTGTGCTGGAGTTTAAAACTACAAAGATGGTAAGTCTCACAATAAGACTGAGTTAAATCATTATTCTGAATCTCCAGTGTCATTTTTTAAATTAAATTATTCATTTAGAAAACATACATTGCTGAGTTTTCAATCTGTAGTATATATTTTCTATTACTGCATGTGTGATTCCCCTCTAAGATACTCATCTTCTTCACGTGGCATTCAGAAGCTTTTTCCCTTTCAAACATTTGTTAAGTTACTCTGGATACACAAGAGTCCTTTGGTAGGGAACAGAGATTCTTTTAACCTTATAAACGCTCAGGCTGTACAGCTTCTTGAGGTGGTCAACAACAATGTGGACAGGGAATAGAAGTTTCATTTTAAGTATGAAAATTGAGAAACTAAAATATTCTTGTGCTGGTTTTTCAGTATATCAAGAAACTGCAACAGAACAGTAGAAATTGTTATTTTTGAATTCTAAGGATTAAAAGTCCCCCTCCCACTACCTCCCAAACTTCTCCCAGCATTGAGATGGGATTTCTTCCCAGAAGCACAAGAACTTGCACAAGGGCTAAATTATGCAGAAGTGTGCTGGTGCATACAAGAGGCAGGTCCAAGAACGGGATTCTTGGAGTTACAACACATTAAACTACATAAAATTTAAATAAGTTTCAGAATATGTAAAATAAATTTCAACAATTGGATAAGCTATGAATATATTGTAAATTCATGTGGTTTATGTGGTTTAACTGGACATAAGTCAGCAATGTGCCCTTGCAACCAAGGCCAACCGTATCCTGGAGTATTGCGTCCAGATTTGGAGTCCTTAGTACAGGAGAGGCATGGACCTGTTGGAGCATTTGCAGAGGGCTACAACAATGACCCCAGGGATGGAACACCTCTCCTATGAGGAGGGTGATAGGACAAGGGGAAATGGTTTCAAACTTAAAAGAGGAGAGATTAAGATTGGATATAAGAAAGAAACGTTTTGCAATAAGAGTGGTGAGGCACTGGCACAGGTCACCCAGAGGTGGTGGAAGACCCATCCTCAGAGACATTAAGGTCAGGTTGGATGGAGTTCTGAGCACCTGTTCTACTGTAGGTGTCCCTGTTCATTGCAGGGGTGCTGGACAAGATGACTTTTAAAGGTCCCTTCCAACTCAGTTCTATGATTGATTCTATTATTCTGTCTCTGCTGCTCTTTAGCATTCTTCAGGATATAGGAGTACCTTTACTGAGCTCCTCTTGCAGAAGAGAGCAAAACAAAACAAAACCCCACTTATCTGGGGTGTGGAGAACAGTGTGTGAAAACTTATTTCCATTCTGGATTGTCTGGCACAATCTGCTAAGGAAGGGAAAGGATCAATGAGGTCAGTGTTTGAAGTATTTACATCACTCTACTTCATATCTCTGCATCTTAATTTTCTGCTTCCTCAGTGCCCTTTACAGATGTTTGTTCAGAAATTTTGAAATGTCAACCACAAAAATAAAGCTGGGAAGAAAAAGTAACATTTCCTCATTCATTAAAAGTTGCCGGCAACCGCAGCGATGCGCCGCGTGAAAAGAGCCTCTTGTTCTGCCCGGCACACAATGCCTCGCGTAACCTTTCAGCCCGTCGGATGCATAGAACAGCATTGATCGCAGCGCCCCGAGAAACAAGGAGCTGCAGAGAAGGGCGCACAGCCGCAGCCGTTCTGCGGAGCGCAGATCCCGTCCTCTGAGCACAGCCGGAGCCCAGCGCGGAGCTCCCTCCCGTGGCTGCAGGCGGAGACCCCACGCATCCATCCCGGGCTCAGAGGGGGCAATGGGTGCTGCCCCCCAGTCTGGGCCGCACATCTCGTGCCCATGCTTCTTTTCCTTCTGCCTCTTCCTCCCGCAAACGGCAGCGCGATTTGCTCCCTCCTGGGCAAGGAAATTTAAAGCGATTCATCACTGCGCTGGATGCGAGTGAATGGTCTGATTCATTGTGAATGATATAAAGCATTCAGAGGTCTGGGCTTTATTGAGCAATCCAGAGACCCAGTGCTGTGCCAGAGACCATAAAGAGAATCCCATGAAAGAACTGGTTACGAGCGTTATGAAATTACAGAAGTACAGCAAGTTATAGGAACCCAGCATCTGCCCGAGCAACTGCTTGGCTGCAACTTTTCTTCTTCAGCATTTAGCATAAACCAGACAGCACCTTGAAATTAGTTTATAATAATAATAAAAAATTGACCTCACTGTAAATCTGTACCTACAAGTAACCAAGAAAGAGACAGGGATTTTTTTTTCCACATAACCACAGAGGAAATATTTCCTGTATTTAGAGAACACGCTTTTCAAATTAAAAGAAAATTAAAACAGAATTAACACATTCACTGCATCATTTGGAAACTTTCAGATGTCATACTGCAATTTCAATCATATCAGAAGCTAACAAACAGCCTTGGGTTCCTGAAACAGTACAGTTCCAGACAAACAATTCCATTGCACGTTGTGCTTGGTTAACATTAAAACAAGCATCAAAAGGAAGAATCTCACACCTTAACTCATGTAATGGAATCATAGAATCATTTGAGTTGGAAGGAACCCTCAAAGGTCATCTTGTCTGACTCCCCTTCATGAACAGGGACACCAGGGACAGTTCAACCAGGTGCTCAGAGGCCCAGCCAGCCTGACCACAAGTGTCTCCAGGGATGGGGCATCCACCACCTCTCTGGGCAACCTGTGCCAGTCTCACTGTAAAAGACTTTTTCCTTATATCCAATTTATATCTCCCCTCTTTTTGTTTGAAACTGTTTTCCCTTGTCCTGTCACAGCAGACCCTGCTAAAGAGTCTGTCTCCTTCTTTCTTTCTTACAGCCCCCTGTAGGTACTGAAAGGCCACTATCAGCTCTCCCCAGAGCCTTCTCTTCTCCAGGCTGCACAGCCCCAGGTCTCTCAGCCAGTCCTCACAGGGGAGGAGTTCCAACCCTGGGATCATTTTTGTGGCCCTCCTCTGGACAGACTTCAGCAGGTCTACATCTCTCCTGTATTGAGGACTCCACATCTGGATGCAGTCCCCCAGGTGAGGCCTCAGAGAGGGGCAGGATCACCTCCCTCACTCTGCTGGCCATTCTGCTTTTGATGCTGCCTAAGTTTTCACCCCAGCATTTTCCTTCACTGAGCTCCATCCCACAGAGCTGAATTAGGAGCAGTGTGCGACCTCTGGCTTTTCAGTAGCTATGTCATACCTGCTTGAGGATAGATAACGCTGCTTATTAGCATGCTGACTGCTGATGTTATTCATCATTAATGCACTACTGAAAATGGCAGCAGTGACAAACTTCACAGTAAGGCAGATGAACATGCAAACTGCACAGCCAGAGACCAAATGAAAACTCAGTGGCAGACACTCACCAGTCCATTGCTATCAAAACTAAGAAAAGCAATGGCTCTGTGCTTTCCTGCTCCTGCTCTCGTGATATAATAGCAGATAACTTCACCACGTACTGTGCTGCCCAAGAAGTCGGCGCTCGCTGGGAGCTGATGAGTAGTAATTCCCCAAACCACAGCTCCACAGCACCTACAACAGAAAAACTGCTGGTTTGAGTGCAGCAAGATACAAGTTGACTTCGTGACTGAAAGTGCTTCCAATAACCTGCTTGTCTTTGACCTAAGACGACCTGAACTGCCTGTAATCAGGTCCCACGCTCCAAAGGAGCAGAAGTGACTCAACAAATCAATGTTGGCTTTTCCAGGCACACAGCATGAAGCGAAACAAAGCCTCAGTGCCAGCTCCCAGCGTCTGCCTCACATAATGCTTTGCAAGTGACAGACTTTGGACTTCTCACACACCCATTACTTGGCAGTGCTGCAGATTCTAAATGCCACAGAGAGCATGTCAGGCACAGCCCCACACGCAGCATTTCCTCACCCTGTTCTCCTGTCCCAGGAATTGGCATTTTGGCTCAGCTGTTCCAAAGGGGACTTCCCCAGCACCTCAGTGGAATGCTCAGCTTAGGGCCTGGCTCTCTTCTCCTTGCAGCAAAATGTAAAACCTCCCATTAGCTGGCCAACAGCGAAGGCAAGATCTAACACTAATGTACACACCAACCATACGGATTGAAGAAACCAACAAATCTTTCCCACTCAATTGGACCTCCGTATTATTTCAGCTTCTAGAAAACAATATTATGAAGCTAAGCACAGATTAATGAAAACTGATTCCATGGATAACACTTTGTATTTTACTAATTTTGTTAGGGTTTTGTTTCCCATGTTCCAATTAAATCCAAAATATTCTTTATTATTGAGAGAAGGTAAAGTAAATAATTTTGAGAAGAGCATCTCCTGAATACTGTTGTTTTCCTCTATGGTTTCTGAAGAAAAATGCTTGAAAAGCAATTTATATATAGAATGCACTTTGTCTTCATCCAGCTTTTGCCTGGCCTGAAATAAAATAATGAATTGTTCCTACTGGAAGCCACCCAGACAACAAACCAAAACTCTTTTCTTATTAAGAACAGAAAAAGATTTTTGTTTGCAGAGAATCACAAAAATATAGGCTAGATTTTATGACTTTGTGATAAACATTAACTTTGCTAAATTAAAAAAAGGACCGCATTCATTTCAAGCCCCCATATTAGGGAAACAATGTTGCCTTTTTATGGCTATCTATTACATACTAGCTGAATTTCAATAATCAATTGTAATTCAGCACCATATCATCTATTTATATCCGCTGCTCTCAGCCAACTGCAGATTACTGCACTCTTGAGAAGTTTGGCCAGGATTTCAGCAGAGCTGGCAAAGGCAGGCTGGCAAGCTCATCGCCAATTAAAGCCTCTACAATGACTATATCAGCACGTATGAAACTGGAAATGTGACTGGACAAAGCACAGAAATCATACACTTGCACTTACAATGCGTGATTCCTTCACACTTCCCTCCAGTTTTGCTTTGCTGATACTGCAGTGGTGTACAACAGCTGTCCCATCAGTTTCCAAACTGAAGTCGTGTGAGCATTAGTTCTATGTTCCAATTAATGTTAAAAGAGGATTATCCATATTAAAGCACTGTTTATTAGAATAAAAATGACAGCAGAAAGCACTTCCTCACCAGATATATAATAAACATCCAGCCAGAGTGCTAATTGGGTACTCCATGTCTAAGTAACAAACACGTCTAATCCATCCTTGTGGATTTCAAAGTGAAGATGGGTGATCCTACAGGTTTTTCCAGCAAACATTTCCAAGAAAACTCCACATATACTCATAGCAATAAAGGACAGAAACTATTTCCTAGTATCAGAATCCAGGTTTTTGCCAGACAGCGTTCAGTCCAAGGTGGGATTTGTTGTTACCAAAGCAATATCCCCTCCCAACTCTCTTGCCAGCATGTGGTCTGTTTCACATGGCCCCAAGAGGACCCTGCAGTTTTGCCCATTGCCATCCCAATACCCAGCAGTGACCCAATGCTGACTCCAACATGCTTATAGAAGGTTCTACTTTCACAGGATTACTATTTGTATTATTTTAGGTACTACCACAAGAAAAAGTTCTTAAATCAGTGAATAGTATGTCAGTGCAGTGATGAGAAAAAAGATAATACTGATGCATTTCACTTAAAATAATCATCCAAGGACAAAAAGCTATACACAATTAGATTCTGAAACAATTAGTAGATGCCTAATTATATGCATTCTTGCCTATTATGCCACACATTATACTTGAGTTATGCAGCAATACTTCTCATTTATGCAATAAAGCTTTGGTAAATTTCAAAGTTAGTACACAATTGGGCAGCAATGTTGATTATGCAGTAATTAATTTTACAACCTGCAAAGTTTTTTGACCTTCTAAGAACATATCACATATTGCAAATGAACAAGTAAATGCATCTTATTTTTTTTTGTTCCCCTGAAGATTTTCTCCAAGACTTGAGACTTCAACTGTTCCAACTGCATATCAGACATGAGGACAGAGAGGGAGCACACACAGGCACAAGCTGGAACTGCCTTAATATCACATCTGCAGAGAAAAGGAATAGGAGGCATGTGTGATTTAGTGGGCATGGCGGTGATGGGTTGATGGTTGGACTAGATGATCCTACTGGTCTTTTCCAACCTTAATGATTCTGTATATGTTAGGATGTAAGTTATCCAAAACTCCTAAATCAGACAAGGCTACGTTGCATTCTTCCAGAGCTAAGGCATCCAATAGCCAGTAGTGAACACACAGTAAGAGAGAAGTACTTCATTTACTTGTGGCATCAAGTCCCTAACAGGAAAAAAAAAAAAAAAAAAAAAAAAAGATTGTACAAGCAAGCTCCTGGCCCCCAAACCTGCTTGCTTCAGCTCTTTTTTGCTGCTCTTTTTTACTCTTGCAGAGACGAGACCCTCAGGCACCTCACGCTCCTCACTATACAACCTGGCATTACTAATGTCTCTTCGCAGGGCTCCTGCTCAGCCCTTGCAAAAATAAATGATCATGAGCACAAGGAGCACTGAAAACCTCTTTGGGGATACAGATCACAAGAAAAACGGAATGAAACGTAAGCAACATGTAGGCCAGCTGAGGAGTGAAATGCCAACTTTGGGGAGTTTGAGTAGCACAGAGGTGCATTTGCTAAAGTTGTGTCTTTCATCAGTATCCATCCACTGTCACAAAGCTTGCAAGGACTGCTCCAGAAATCCACCAGAAAGAAACCCACATATTTTTTGAATCCTCACTGAGCACCAGCACAGGTTGCCCAAAGGCTATGGAGTCTCCTCCTTGGAAATCTGCAGAAGTTGCCTGGACAAGGCTGGAACACCCTGCTCTGGGTGTCCCTGCTGGAGCTGTGTCCCCGCTGGCCACAAGGACCCCAGGATCCCTGCCCACATCAACCACTCCCTCAGCCAAACTCACCACTTTTACAGGGAAACAATGTCTTGCCTCTCCCTGCTGAAAGAAGGGATACGAAAAAGTAACAGGCTAACCTGCATCTCCTCATTAATGTAAACATCTCCTAATTGATGCTGATGTAAGATTACCTCCTTAAAGTAAAAAATGCAAAATAAAGAAATAAATAAATGCACTGTAAGGATAGGGTACTTTGAGGCCTAAAGTAAAAAAGATTAAGAATACCACAGAAGGAGGAAAGAGATACAAAAGATCAGAACTATATAGTAACAAATCTATGAAAAAAATTACTCAGAGGTCAAAAGATTTTATAGACCTACCATTAAATTGCACAAAGTGTATCTGGCAATTCCTACATACTCCAATGCAATTCCTATATACTCCAATGGGCCAGTGAAGCATTTCCCTAGATGTACTCAATGGGAAGTAAAAGGAGGTAAAAGGCATAACACATCATTTTAATAACCCATTCAAAAAAGCAAGCCTTTACCAGCAAGCAAACCTTTACACTGCTCTGTCCCATTCCACTCTGTCCATTCCACAGAATCTGATTCTTCACCTGGCATTACACACAATTCTGGCACAAATGATATTATTACACAGATCTGGCAGTTTGCCTGAGTGACAGCAACGAAAAACTCTGTATTTTCCTTGAATCTTTATATAAATTTTGGAGTTAATTCATTTCATGCTGGCTTAGAAAACTACTGTTCCATTATTTAATGAATTCTAAGGCAAAACATTCAAGAATATAGCTAATTCCAGCTTACATTAGGTGAAAAAAAAAAAAAAAAAAAAACTAGTATTCAGCTGTTAAGAAAAAAAATGAGAGTCCTTTTGCTTATATAAACTATGTATGTAAGTTTCATACATCTTAATGGCAAGCATCTGTGCAAGTCTCCATCAGATGACTCATGAAGACATCCTTTTCAGTCTGTAGGGTTTAGACATCTGGTACAACACAAAAATGCTCCTTTGCACCACAGTATAACACATTCAAGAAAAAGCTATTTGTTTCTTTCACTCTGCAAGAAAAAAAAAAAAATAATCGGTGATGTTTGCTGGAAAATGATGTTTTGAAAGAGGCATAAAGGCCCACATGCCTATAATGGGCTGGAAAGGCCCTCACCACCAACTCAGCAATTTGAATGTTTGGGAAGGAAAGCAATTACCACCAACAGCTCTTTGAAAGCTCAAGTCAGCAATTTCAGTATAATTACCAGGGAGCAAATACGTAGAGGTACCATGGCAAAGCAGCCACATGGGCTTTTCTAGCAGAAGAGACCACGACTGAGCAGAGCATGAGATGTATCAAATGAAACTGAACTAAGATAATTAAACTGGGTCTTCTCTGCAGGCCTGTGCTTCTGCCCACCACTACCGTAATGTCAACCACATGACCAGCACAATTTGATGTGATGAGCCAAGCCAGACAGAAAGCCCTCATTAACCTCATTCTGGGTGGTGACGCACTGGAACAGGTTGCCCAAGGAGGTTGTGGATGCCCCATCCCCAGAGGCATTCAAGGCCAGACTGGATGTGGCTCTGGGCAGCCTGGTCTGCTGGCTGGTGACCCTGCACATAGCAGGGGGATTTAAACCAGATGATCATTGTGGTCCTTTTCAACTCAGGCCATTCTGATTCTATGATTCTTCCCTGCCAGCATTACTTCCATTCCATTTTCCCAGTTATTTCTTCTGTTTCCTCCCCCTTTACCTTGTTTTGTGTCCTCTGTTTTCTGCCTCCCTATGCTGTCCATTCCCAGTGCCATGTTTGCCACCCCTCGTCTGCTTTCTCTTCATTGTTTCCTTCACTGCTTATAATAACTTTTAACTGCTGCCTGCAAACACTGATTAATCACGACAGCAATTTAAAGATAAGACTTGCAGATTTCATTGACTACTGTATCTATAAAACAATCTGAAAACACTTAAGCTGTCAGTACGCATTTAAATTTTTCCATACATACATAAAAGTATCAATTGCCATAGGGAGGCAATAGACTATCCTACATATGTGTATGTATATGAAAATTCCACACTAGGAGTTAGAACAAGACTGAGAACCAAGCATCCTCATTTTCCACTGAGTGAAAGACAAGCTTCAAAATCATTAACTGTCTCCTTTGCCTTACAGCAAGAGGTCATGGCAAATGTCAAACACAAGAGAGCTGTTCAATTAAGGGCAACCTTACAAAATTCAAACCGTTACCAACAGCAGCCTGGACGTCATCCTTGCCCCAACAAAGCCACCGCCCCGACAGAAGCTATTACACAAGAGTCTGCACTTGAGAACTGCCAAGCTTTAATCTTCAATGAAGAGAAATGAATGTATTCTCTTGAGAAACAATTCTGCCATACCAGAGCAGTGGTTTCTTAGGAATCAAGGGGAAAAAAAAAAAGAAGAAGAAGAAAAAAGAGAGGGAGAAAGAAAAAAGACAAGCTAACTTTTTCCACCTCTTCCAATCGCTTTTACCAAAAGCTACACGTATGGCATAACAGCACTGTAATTTATCCCAAAGCAATAAACAGGAAATTGCTATTTCAAATAGCAAAAGTAAATAGATGTTCTGAATTGCTAACTTGCCATCTATCTGTTGTCAGGAAAAGAAAGAGATGACTGAATACAAAAGCAATGCTTTCTGGGGTGGGGAGGAGAAGATATTCTGGAAAAAAAGTAACTAAATCTGGTAGTTTTCTCCAATGGCAGTTTTATTGTTGTATGTTGAATGCTTCAGAAAACATAGCCCATCTAAGCTATAGTAAATTGTCAAAATAGTTTTAGAATAATTTATCTGCAGAACAAGAGGCAGAGGAAAAAAAAAGAAAAGAAAAAAGAAGAAAAAAAGAAAAAAAAGCTGATAGTTCCAGGCACAGCAGCACAAAAAAATGCTCAGTGCTGATCCACCTCCTGCAACTTTACAATGATCTGTGGATAAAGGCTTCATAAAACCCACAAACCTGAACTGTGACTTGATGTAAAAGTCTCTGGGCCTAAGCACATCAATCAGAGCCCTGGGTCCACGCAATACAGGGTCAGAGTTTCCGGCTGCAGGAACTGTGCATTGCGAGCACTGCACCCTGCACAGGGTGAGTACAGCAGGACCAGCTGTGTGCATAGGGCTCCCTGTGTGCATTAGTTCGGCTGCCACCAAAGCCTACTTTAGGAATGTGAGATTAGATTATATTTCTCAGTAAACCTAGAGCTGAGGGGAGGAAAAAAAAAAGTTGTTATATTTAGGCAGAGATTTTCTAGCTTGGTCAACATATAAAACTGTAATTCTTAGAGGCAGATGATACAGACTTCTGCGCACTGCATCCTCATGGTTCGCAAGGTCAGAAGAAAAATAAGTAAGTAAGTATTGCGTTGATTTATACCCCTTATTTGCAGATATCAGCTTATTAAAGCTTTCCATGTTTACACTTTAATGCTTACCATTACGCAATACTTCACCAAGAGTCCAACCAAGCTTTCCCAACAACAAGCAGCAGTTCCATCCACACAGACCCTCTGAGCACAAACCACGAGAGCCATCCGCTGCCGACTCCCCCAGGCAGCATACAGTGCTCATCCACAGAGCTCCGAGCAACTATTCTGAAACTATCAAGACACAGAAAGTCCCAGAAAATGAAAGCTAACAACAAACACCAATTCTTAAATAACAGCACGAAAATAAAGCATTAACCACAGCGCTTAAATATTCTGAGAGCCTTACGTCACTGTACCCACCCGTACTGCATGCAGCACTGAACTTTGCCAAGCAAAGATAAGTCAAATTGTGCTATTCTCAAAGTTCACGGTAGTTTTGCTCCAGGAGTAGCAGAGAGACAGCTCTCAGCTGTCAGCAGGTCCTATCCCATGGCACACACACATAGAGCACTCTGAGCATCCTCCAGCCTCGCTCACACAGTACCTGCAAGCTGGGCAGCACCTCGGGACAGAGAGCCCTTAACTCGAGGAGGGAATATTTCTGTCCGTAGGGCTCAAAGGGAACACTTCCAACTCACACCGCACAGTCCTAAATGATTTTCCCCCCACTCCTCCAAAAAGCACAGTAATTCCGTTATGAACATCTTCCAGCCGCAGTCGATGCATGCAACACAGCCTTCCTCATCATCAGCATTATTGGAGGAAAAGTCATTTTTGCCGTACTCCACGCTTACAAACAAGTAACTCGAAAGTTGAACATAGAGATAAGTTTACTCACAGGCAGAAGACACGCAGGGACGCGAGAGGCAGCCGGACCGGCCGAAGGACGCAGCGCTGCGGAACTGTCGGCACCGACCTCCGGAGCCCACCCGCGGCTCCTCTCCGGGGTGCCGCTCTGCGCTCACCGAGTTCGGCGGCCGCTCCCAGGAAGTGGCGGTGCCGCCGGGGGTTCGGTGCCGCCCGGGGGGTTCGGCCCCTCAGCGTCCGCCCCGCTGCGCACCACCTGCCCCAAGGTCACCCCTCCCCGGGGGGAGCAAACTTTGGGGCGCGCTCGGCGCCGCGCTGCAGCGGGGCGGAGGGAGCGGAGCGGCGGCCGCAGAGAGGCGGAGGCTGCGCGGAGCTGCGCGGAGCCCTCGGTCGCCAGCTGCAACGCGCAGGGCGGGCTGCGCGCCGCTTCCTCCTCTTCCTCCTCCTCCTCCCTCTCTTCCCCTTCCCCCCGACGACTTTCAGTTCACCTGCAGGCAGCCCGGCTCCGCAGCTCTCCCCGGGACTGCAGTCAATGCGTCAGCGCCCTCCCCGCCCCGCGGAGGGAGCCGGGCCGGAGCCGCTCGTCCCGCCGCAAAATTTAGGGCAGCCCCAGGGCTGCGCGCAGTCCCCAGTGTAGGGACCCCTCGGATACCAAACCCCCTCCCCAAGCTCCCGTCCCCGAGGCGGCTGCCTGCGGCTGCCGGTAGAGATTGCCCCCGTGCTGTCAATCAGCTCCCCGGTGAGGGGCTATAAATATTTATCAGGCATCCTTATAGCCGCATCAGCGGAGCGCTTGGTTCGCGTGACTCAGAGCTCCACGAACGGCCCTACGCGCGCGGGCTGCCCCCGCACCCAGGGGGGAACGCGGCTGCTGCAGAGCTGGGAGCTGCGTTAACCGGGAGCCAGCCGTGCCCCGGCACCACCAGCCTTCCTCCCCGCGCGGTGAGGCAGCCCGATGTTTGCTGGCCAGGAAGGAGCTGCTTTCTTCCGTGGGACTGTCACGTTTTCTCGGACAAACCAGGCTTCGTGCTCTAATAGAGGTGGGAAGACACCTTAAGCCAGAATCTGAATGCCCAGAGAGCCCTAAGATAAGCTCAGCTGGGATGCAGTGAACTGTGCAGCTCCTCTAGAAACTGAGGATAAGAGACGATAGTTACAAACTTTATACAGCTGCATCTGCATTAAAAATAACGGGGGGTCTCAGTACAGAAAAATAATACGTATGAATGGAATGCAGTAAACTCGTCTCACTTTTTTCCAGTTACAAACGTAACTCTCGATGCTGAGCAGTGCACAGCCACGCTGCCAGGAGCTCTCTGAGCACGTGGTGCTTCTTCCAACTGCTGCCATCTTCGTCAATTTTGCTTATCTGAGAAATTTTAGAGGTAACACTGAGAAAGGTCGAGACTTACAAACCCTGCCTGGAAAGCACTAACTTGCCTTGGTTTGAGTTTTATTTCACAGGTGATGTTTAACATGGAATTAGCTAGAGATGCAGTTTCTGCTTCTGCTTTCCTACACTTCATATTCCCAAGCAGCTGCCACTTCTGGCTGGAAAGTGGATGGGCTGAACTTGACCTTTCTATCCTGAAGCGCACAGCTTTGTCTGCGCAGATTTCCAGGGAAAAAGAAAAAGACAGAAGAAAAAGAAAAAAAAAAATCCTGCCATCACCAAAAAAATAAAGCACAAAAACTCACCAACCCAGCATCTATAGAGTTGCATAATCCCACTTAAATATGACCTAAATCTGCAATAGAACATCATTAATAAATATTCTTCCGAACTTCAGACTTGCTAATCTTAATAAATTACAAATTGGCAGTTTGCCCATCTCTGAGATTTTAGAGCAGATGCTTTAGAGGGAGATCCTATTACTGAGCCTTTGGTTCTGCTGCATCCATGCCTGTGCTAAGAGGGAGCATTATCATCTGTACTATAGCAATGCATGGGGGCTGCAGCTGAGATGGAATTCAGTGGGCTTTCACCCACCAGACGCATTGCGTGAGAAATTCTGTCCTGGAGATTTACTGACCTAAAAAGATAAGACAGGCAAGAGATGGCAGGGGAAATAACCTGCCCCAAACCATGCAGAAGGTCTGTAACAGCACGGGATGCAGGGCTGATTCAGCAGCCCAGGCTGTAATTGCAGTGATGCCAAGCGTTGCCTTAAATGACGAACTGAGCACAGTCCTGAAAATCCAATGTACAAACTGTGTTTTTGGTAGGAGTGTTTGTTGTTATGGTGCCTTAATTCAATTAGGTTTCATTCTTCTGCTAACCATTAGCAGCAAAAGTTGGTCAATACCATTTTGTGTCCTGAAGCCAAACTGTAGTGAGGTTATTCCAAAGGAGTTCTGCTCTTTCACGCTGAAGCTGCCCGCTCCTTGCTAAATTGCTGAATTAATGAACTCCGATTGGGTTTCCCAAGGATTAGTGCAAATTATTGCCCCTCCACTGAAGATATTTGTGGGAGGAATTTGTGAACGACATTTGACTTCATGCACCAGAAATAAAAGCATGTGGCTCGATGTCCTGCATGCCTTTGAGTAAAACATAGCAGCTACAATAATGGCAACTCAGTTCACAGTCATAACGTTAACTACAGTTTTCCAGCTTTTAATTTTTCACTTATGGTAGCGCCGAGGACTTGTTCATTGCCACTACTTATGTGGCTCTTGGGCCACGAGCTCCTCAGCAGTGTGCTTTCATACAGCTAATGACGATGATTACTCTGAAGCAGGGTTACCTTATAAGAAACTTTACAATGGTTATAAATACTATATTGACAGTATTATTATAATACTAAAAAAAAAATTAAAAACAATAAAAAAAAAACTCTTTTGTATTTGAGGATGTTTTAGATGCTGCTGCAGAGGTCCTCCTGTTTGGGATATCCTGCTACTTTGGTGTTATCAGGATGCTAAAAGCACCATCGTCCCTGTTCAGTGCGATTACCAAAATGAATCCCTTTCCAATATCATCTTTATGTAAAGCGGTGTATTTCAAAACTTTGTTAGCTGTTAGCTAAGACTTTTTAATGGTCACTAATATCAAGCTACTAGTGTAATAGAATCACAGAGTGGTTACAGTGGAAAGGACATTCAAGCCCACCCAGTTCCAACCCCACTGCTGTATGCAGGGCTGCCCCCACCAGACCCAGCTGCCCAGGACTCCAGCCAGCCCAGCCTCGAGAGCATCTACTCACAAGTAGAAGACAAATTGTCGAGCCAGCTGGAGGTGCTTCACTTTAAGTTGAAGATCTACGTTTTTTAAATATTAGTATTGTGATGGGATTCTTGTAAGGATGTGTCTTGCTTCGCTAAGTACATCTCATTTATAGGAAAGTTCTCATTCTCAATTGCACCATGAGAAATGAAGGAAATTGTTGTTGATGTGATACCCATAAAACTTCTGCATTCACTGATTTTATTGCTCTATTGTCTTTCTGAGACAAACATGAGGTCACTATGTCTAAGACTGTTGTTTGCCAGAATTGAAATAGAGATGAGGAATATCAAGAAAAAAAAAAAAAACAACATAAAAAAGGCGAAAAAAATGCTCCCCCAAATTTTTTCACCTTCCAAAATGGAAGAGCCTGATGCAAGACGTTCATTCTTTTCTCTTCTTTCTGCTCCCTGCCTTCTGTTGTCCTAAAGGAATGTCAGCTTTCTGAATGAGCACCGAGCACACGTTTGCTTGATCTCTGGGTCTGTGCAGCAACCTTCCTGCTGGGCACGGAAGTATTTTAAGATACCTGAATTGATTAAATATAGTATTGCACTGCTGCAGAGTTACTCAGCGGAGGAAGGCGTAGTTCCCAGAAGGAGTGGTTTGCTGCAACACTGAACCACTGCAACAGCCCCAGGCCCCAGGAGGCTGCGAGCTGGCAGTTCGGGTTCGGAGCCAAATCCATCCCTTTGCAGCACGACCTGGCATCCACAGCAATGAGGAATTATTTCAGTCTTTCGCATTTTCCATGGCTATAGCATGCCTTTGTTTTCATTTCTTTCTGGTGGGGATGATCTTTAGGCTTTATTTATTTATATTTCCTGGATTTAATTCTGATCTCCGAGCAGGAAGCTCTGCAGAAAAAAATGTCCTTCAGAAGTTTCTGCATTTAAGAGGAAAGGAATACTGCAAGAAACTTTCTCACTAGCACTACCTGCCTGCAGCACACAGTTCTCCTTGAAACTATAAGCAGCAGGGAAAGAAAAAGCTTTAAAGAAGAAAAATTTTAAAACGTACACCAAGCATTTATGTCTATCAAAGTGTATCACAGGATTTTGTAATAGCATGTGGCAGAGCACTTGTCTAATTTCAACGAGGTGTTGAAGCAAGGGAGAAGTCTCAAAAAAAAATGAATTTCAGTGAAAATCAACCGCTTGAGCATCTGCACCAGGGAGAGACAGGCAGGATCCAACCTGCCTTTAGTTCTTTGGTGGCTTCTCCTGAGCCATGGGGCTGCTCCAAATTCCCTGTGAGCTGGTGAGAAGCGCAGGGTCAAGCCTACTGTGGGAACTCAGAGCTGGGTATCTGAAGTGTGTCCCCTACATATCAGCTTGGGGACACAGCAGTGTCCATGCTGGTGATCAGGGGACTGTCTCCAGCTCAAGCACAATCACCATCAATACCCCTGGCTTGCTTGTCAGCAGTAAAGTCCTGTATCTCCTATCTAATCCCAAATTTGCATTTTTTTCTGGAAAAATATCTCAAATATTTCAACTCTAAACAGCTATTCTGGATCCCTCAAAAAAACTGAAAACTCCTTCTTGCCTTCCCCCATCTCAAATATCTCCTTGCTTTTGAGCTGAAAGAGACCTGATTTGGATGCCCAGCCCCTGGAGTTGTTCAAAGGCCATATTGGATGTGGCCCTGGGCAGCCTGAGCTGGTGCCTCCTTTAGTGAGTTGCAACCCTGCCAATGGAAGGGGTGTTCAAACGAGATGATCTCTGAGGTCCCTTCCAACCCACACCATTCTATGATTCTGTGATTTATTCTTCTACTCACTTTGGCACCAAAGTATAGCATGGCCATTTTCTGCCCTTCGTAGCAATTCAGTTTCACTTACTTATTTTACACTTTAATTTGGTTTCATGTTTTCTATGCACTGCTGAAGACTGGGTTTCTGATGCTACAATAATGACCTTGAAATCACAGTTTTGAATAACATGTATTGAAGAATATATTAGAAAATAAAAGCTCACATAATAGAGGAGGTTTTAGGTTTGAACTCTGTACTGAACTATGACCACTGAAATTACATTAAAATGCCAGAATTCACAGCATTTATATAAAGTGCAAATGAACGGCACCACACCAGCACCAAGAGGACTGCAAACAGAATGTCCTCAGTTCAGTTCCCAGCTATATCAGGCATTCTGCTGCTGAGCAGTAGAAGTCTGTAGTGTGCAATAGTGAGGAAAAGAATGATAAGAGGAATACGTTGGACAGTCAGCTGAACTTGTTTTTGTGGGGCACTGAAAGCTTCTGTTCATCACTTTTCAAGGGGAGAGAGAGGGGAGGGAGACAGTTGGTGCACCTTTCTCTTCACTGTTGGCACAGAGGCTCAGTAGATCTTGCTGAAGCATTGCCAGCCATTGGGTTTGCAGCAGTAGTGGACCGGGAACCATCCTGCAGTGAAGGCAAGATGCCAGAATGAAATGAGTGTGTGTGTGTGTGCATGCGTTTGTTGTCTATGTTTGTCATTTCTGTGCCTGTTACTAAGGACAAAAGGACAGCTAAATGCTTAAGGTCATGAAGAGCAGTGAGAAAAGGGAAGCTTATCCTCTCCTCACCTCTACATTAAAGATAAAGAAATGTTCCAAAATTATCTGACACATTTTAATGCATATTTATGCTGCCAAATTTCCTCTTGGAAAAAAAAGAGCCATATCCTTTATCTATGTTTTTTAACCAGTAACTTATATTGGGAAACCATAATCATTTAACTCTTATTTTCAATGGCTTAATTTTAGTGGTGCTGGCTAAAGCTGTGGATAGTCCTTTACACATTTTGAAGCCTTTTAGAACCCTGGCAATGATAGCAGTCCCACAGAGAAGATTCCATCAAAAGTTAAGCCTCTAGTAGGACAACTTTTGAATGCTGATAAAGTTTCCTTGCGAAGAGAAACTAAGAAGACCGGAACTCTCAATTCATGGAAAGAGGCATCTGTGAGAATATCTGGTACTAAAATCCTGAACACTGTGGAGGTGGCAAATCAGTAAATATTATTTATTTTCACTCACAATTTAAGATAACAGTTTAAACTAACCAAATTTTAAAAAATAAAATAGAAAAACTGAAGTGCTCAATGAGATGATGTCTGACTCAGCCTGAAACACAAATGTTTTCGAAGATCATTTAGAAGGATGCTTACAACCAAGATCCAGGAAGTGCTATTGAATAAAGTGCTGCAGATGCAATATTTGGCACAGAAGCCTCTAAATACATGACTGGCAGAAATAAGGTAAATAATCGCTTATACTTACTTTCTCCACTGTGATTTCCAGAGGTTTGAGACAGTATATAGAGTGAGGTGGGTCTCAGCTGGTATGGTTGCTCAGTTTTTGACAAAGTAGAAGATCCTGTGATAAAATGCTAAAACTGCTGCTGTACATTTTGACTAAAGAAACCTATGACAGACACATCAGGCATAGGATTACACATTTCTTAACAGATTTATAGAATACTGAAGTTTATATTTAGAGTAGCTGAGTTAATGTTCTGTGCAGTGAGTATCTTAAGATGCCGAGCCACTGTGAAATCAAAACTTGGAAGCTCTGAAACAAACTCCTGTAAAAACTGGCTAACAGTATGAACTTCGTTTTACATACTTAGTGATGAACTACTGTTAAGCTTTTCAAGATAGCTTATAAATACTGACAATATCACTTAACCACTTGGTTTATAGGATTGTTAGTTCCAAAAGACTAAGGAAAACTTGGTATTAAGACCACAGGTGTGATTACAGCGGGAAATGAAGTACATAGAAGCTATGTTTCTACATAATCCACGCACAAAGCCAAGTTGACATGCTGCTTTCTGAATGGTGACAGTGGTGACATAATTCAAGCTAAAAACTGTAGATCACATTCATAACAAACCGTAACCATAATCGATGTGGCTCAGAAGGTTCTGATCTGTTATGTCTCTTAAATAGCATTCACATGAGGAGCTAAAGGATCGGCACAGCATAGCAGTACTTGCCCTCTAATGGCTAAGTTGCGCTTTGTAGCAGTCTGCAATTTACATAGGCAGGCTTTTCTCATTCACAGAAATCAGTAAATGCAGCATTTAATCATGCCTGGAGAACTGCAGGGCTGTGTGTGGTTACAAGCCCTGCCCAGCAACACACCATGTGAAATCAGAAGGCAGACAACAAACTGGTCACAAATATGCAAGCAATGCCATGTTTTCCACTCTAAAACATACTGCGTGGCGAACATTTTACCTGATCTCAACTGAAGGCTGCAGAAGCACGCAGTGGCTGGAAGAAACATTTCCCACTACCACCATCACCTCCACCATCTGCACCATCAGGAGTCCAGCCACTTTGCCACAGCTCCCACATCACCAGTCAAACCAGATCATTTTGCCAAGAGGGGAAAATCTTCTGTCATCAGGGCTGGCCTGGAGTTCCCAAAGTTGGAAGTACTGCATACGTGCAATGCTCTTTAAAATGTTAGAGGTTACTAGATTTCTCAAGGCAAACTCTGCTGACACACAACCTGCTACCATCTTTTTCTGTGTTTTAAGCCTCATCTTATTTGTTTTGCCATACAGTGATATAAATAATAAGTGGCCTGGGCAGATATCCTGTAAGGATCTCAACCCCACTGAAATCACAATGACACACCCAGGCACTGAAATAGTGTGCAGACTTCCCAGAGGCAGCTAATGCAGAGCAGGGATTGGGCCACACCAAAGCATTGTGTTCATTTGTTTATTTCTGCAGGATAGCATGCTGAGATGGAAAATCTAAGAGGAAAATAAAAGCATTGAGGGGGGGGGGGGGGGGTGAAAGCAAACAACTTTAGTAAACAGGAAAGACTATCTTGTAATTTCACTGCTCCATTAGCAAGAATTTTTTTTAGGAGCATGTCTTCCCTCCTAGGCTTGTGGAGTTATTAGAATATACCAGAGCTGTAAGAAAGAATGCTACGCATAAGGAAATAAGAACAGCTAATGCAAAATATTGAATTAATATTTCATTATAGACAAAAGAGACTTTTTTTTAAATGATACCATCTATTCAAGCACTCTTCTCAGTCTAAGAACGTGGTGTTGTCTTCTCTATACTCATTGCAGAGGCTGATTTTATGTGCGCAGTCTTTGCTTCTAAATACTAACGTGGTGGCTGCCCAAATAAGAAAACAAAGTGATTGAGGACAAATTAAAAAACAAAAAAAAAAAAAACAAAACACCAAAGGAAGAATATGTGAAATGTTTTTCTAAATTATCCGCTCTAGTTTGGTATTACTGTTTTGATTATATTCAACAACTTGAAAAGCATGAAGTAAAGAGTAGGGCATGCTGTGTAAAATGAAGAGCAAAGGCGCAGCAATTGCTCATGTCCTCTGGGTGCAGGATGAAATGCACGCTATGTGCATCAGTCATCCTCTGCCGCAGGGCCTTCTAAGAGGTACTACATAGCTTAATACAAAGGGGAGAGAGACATCACTATTTGTCTACTTGTTTATGTTCTGTTGGCTTACAGAGTGGTTTGCAAAGGATAAAATTCACTTCAGTGCTCTACTGCTTTGATTGCACTCACCTTACTGTTGTCTGTAGCATCCCATAGCTTTTTAAAATCCTCTCTAGACACAGACTGATAGCTACTGTAATGCCATGCATTGCAAATTCAGTCAAACAGTCTTATGAGACTACTAAAAACTGTGCAGATGTCACATTTTTCAGAACTTTGGAACCTGCTAAGTAACTTGGATACTGCCACATATTCTTTTCCCATAAGAATATTGGTAGGAAGAAAAACCATAAAGACAACAGGAGGTGATGTTGTTAGCAAGTGAAACGATCTGCTTGAGCCCTGCTGCTCAGGTACTCAGCCTGAGGAGAACCACCATCAAGGTGTGCTTTCATTCCAGGTTTGGGTGCACAGGTCATCACTCACATCATGGCTAAGCAAGACTTTCTCAGAAGGAACTCTTATAAATACAGACAGTGGTTATTAAGGTAACTAGTGATAGGATGAGAGGGAACAGCCTCACAATGCATCAAGAGAGGTTCAGGTTGAACATTAGAAAAAATTCCTTCTCAGAAAAACTGGCGAGGCATTGGGACAGGCTGCCCAGGGAGGTGGTGGAGGTTGACAGTTGAATTAGATGGTCTTAGTGGTCTTTTCCAACAGTAATTACTCCGAAATGAGATTGATCTGTGTCTAATAGAAATCACAGGTGTAAAAGTTTTGATACTGAAGTGGTAACTTCAACAGAATACCTTCAGATTTCCAATGCCATCGTTACAGATTTTGGTGGAAACTGGAGCCCTAGCACAACCCTGGATCATCAGGAAGGCAATGGGGTCAGGAAGGCTATTTCTTACTCCAAGGGCTACATCACAGCATGGAATCCTGCCTGAATGTTCTCATCCCTGTTTCTGAGACAGACATAGCACAAGCAATAGAGAAAATGATCTCAGAGTTCACAAGTTCTCAGCTGGAAGAGGAGGTCTAACATCTGAAGTTTCCTACTGAGCAATCTGTTACAGCCAGACTTAACTGAGACTGGTGTGAGATTTCCTTGCAAGGATGCCAAAAGGCCTGCAGGAAGACCTAGAACTGAACGTTCAAAGGTTTTTCCTTCCTTGCCTGTGCAGCATGAAAAGAGAGCATTAAGAAACTGAGAAAAAAAGGAAGCACATCTTTACCAAAATTACCTCTGAAAATCTAAATCTATTTAAGTCACTTTTACTCCAATATTAAGCATGAAAAGCAAGTTCTTAATACTTGTAGAATATTTAGGAAATTTTATACACATGAAAGCTTTGCTTTCATTTTAACATCAAGATGCAACCTGTTATGTTTTGCCATTTTCTGTCTCTTTTATTCCCTTATTCTCTGTCCTTGGTAACTTTTCTCCATTTGGTTTCTATTAACATAGCATCGTGCAGATTAATATGTTGAACAGCCAGGAACAATACACATGGTTTTGCTCTAAACTTCATGTCTTCCCAGCTTTCCATATTAAGCCTCACCTACCTTCTCCATTTTGTTACACCAATAGAAACCTACATGTTTTAAATACAACATTTAAACTCTTACTATGTTTATGCAAACTTCATTTTAGGAGAATATTCAGCAGTCATTAGAGATGTTGGAAACAGAACTTGAGCCTATGGCATTAAAAATAAGGAATAGTTTTTCCAACCTAAAATTTTGTTATAGGTGTATGAATTTCTAGCTGACTTTTCTCCTTTTTTTGGTATAAAATAATAAAATACGGTTATTTTTGTCTGTAGAGGAGTCCGCATTCTTTTTGTTCATGTTAGGCATGAGGCCAATCATCATTTGGAACCAGATATTCAAGGTTCCTGTAAGTACCTGAAATCCCATTTGTTATTTATCACCTCTGGTTTAATTCCTGACAATTCCTCTACATTACCCAACATTATGTGTGTTGGTATTTTTCCTAAGGTGCTTGGTGTTCCTAACATGACAGATGAGCTGTTTATTTCACAGGTTTTGCAAAGCAACTATTAGGCAGTAAAACCTCTCTGCAACTACTGGCTTGGAATGTACTTGAGCCAATTAAATGAAAGCTGAATGCCATTGCCAACTCCATTCTCCATCCAGCTCTTTCTGTAATCTGATTACCCAATTTTACAGTTTCTGCACTGGCCAGTTTCAGATTTGTGTTCACAGAGAGAAATTAAGGAATATTCTTTTTATTACTATAATTATTTCATTCCCAAGCACACAAAATATTAATATATCTTGAGAACTTATATACAAAGACTTATATGAGGATAGCATGAAGATGAATACCACCCCTGAGATGTGCCAGAGTTTATTAATAATAGGCTAGTTTCAAGCATTGAATATATTTTTGGGTGACAGAAAGTGCCTTAGCTGAAGGCTGCTGCTGTGCAGAACAACCTACACCTGGCAGCCTGTTGTCAGAGGAGGTGAAAAAATGGATAAGGCTGGCTAGATAAGGCACCTCTCCACAACCGTCAGGAGAGGCACTAATTCAGCATTTCCAAATTATTTGCAGATTCTGTTAGCTTAATCCATTATTTCCAATGTAGATTATCAATTTGACTGAATTTATAGATAACAAAGCTTCATTTTTTGAAGTGTCAGGCACCCAAAGAATTATTTGAAATGGGTGTGTTATGGGAATGTGCTTAGTACCTCTGAAAATCGAGTCCAAAATGAACTGCAGATGTAAAATCAGCAGCAAATAATTAGTTTGATCCTGCTTCCAATGAAGCTCAAGTATGGTTTTATTAGTGTTATTGGACATAAATCAAGCTCTCTATCACAGCATATACAGCAATTTTTGAAAATGGGCTATTTCCAGAAGATTCTGAACCTCATTAAAAGATGCTTGTAATACATTCTTAGAGTACTTCCTCTATCAAGGAGACCTCATGAAATTTTCTGCATTAGGAACTGTGCTTATCAAGTTGTTCCTGCTTACTTTTTCAAATAGATAACTAAGTATAGTGCTATTTATTTTGGCTTTTTTTTTTTTTTTTAATGTAAACACTGAATATCAATAGCACCCAATGTTGTTACTTCAAGATCCACTCTTTGCCTTCTAAAAAACAGCAGGGAAATGCTAGAAAGGCACATTGCAAAGTTTTTGGAGACTATCACAAATTTTGGTCAGAGATGCATACAACACACACTGGCAATATCTGATACGAAACCTGTCAAAAGGCATGAGCACATTTGCGTTGCTGTCTTAGTCTTAGTCCTTATTCCCCTGCACACATCAGCCTTAGCAGGAAAAGAAGGTAAATGGTTCAAAGAGGCCAATAGACATATTTTCTCCTATTCCTGCCAAACCATGCTCTTTAGGAACAAGAAATGGAATTTGACCTTGCGTTTTGAAAGGACACAGACCTAGAAGTGGCAATTGGCCCCATTTTGATGGCAGAGCCAGATGGGGGCTGCAGCCATCCGTCCCTCCTAAGAACCAAGCCATGAAAAGCTCCTATGCACTTCTGCATTTTGTTACATCCTGAGCAAAAGCCTATTTGTCATGGACTTTGAAGTGCTCATTATATTACTCTGCAACAGTGTGTGAAGTAACTTATTTATGACTTGAGACTGAATTGAACAAGGAGAGAGACAGTAGCAGCGCTCTTTGTGCTATCAGCTCTGAGGCAATGTGTTAAGTGCTGAAGTGCTACACATCCACAGCCTGCCTACTGAGTGCACATATGGTGAGAGGTTGCGCAAGTACCATCTTGCTGCACACCCCAGCACATCACTCTTGCAGCCCACCACACTGCCATTCAGCCCATTCAGTTTGCTTTACAGTTTCCGGTTATCTTAGCTCACTTAAGAATCTAGAAGAAACCAAATCTTACAGTTCAGCTCTGTCTTTGCCTCAGTTTGAAGAATAACTTTCATTTCAGGAGAGGAACATCAGCAACATAGCACATGTGGCTGCCTTTTCATAGAGAAAGCAGTACATCTTCATATTATGAGACTATGAATTAAGACAGGATTGTTTGAAAAAGTCTTCCTAGACAGTAATAGCATCCTACAAGGTAATTCAAGCATCTTCATGTAACACAAGGATGTGGCTATCACTGGCACTCATCCAGCGATGATAACATATACTCTCCTGTATTTATTTACTTATGTAAGATATCAAGTCTGTAAATAACCTGACTCTTCTGACTGAGATAATTTTATTACTTGCATTTGAAGGATTTGGGTTTCCACTTGTCTTCACTTTGGGGGAAAAGATTAAAAAGAAAGTCATTCCCATTTTCAAGAGAGAAGAATCAGACCCTCTCCTGACACTTTCTCAGGTGACCACTAAAGAGTAGCACATGGATAGAAGGAAAGCACATACCATCTTCTTTCTTCCAGAAACTGAATACTTCACTTCTCAATAGGGAAAACTGAAATTCTGTAAAGAGAAAATTCGAGTTCACGATGTACAAGAGTTTCATGGGAGAGTGAGCAGCCCAGGAATCTGAGAAACAACTGGAGTGTAAGATACACTGTAGAAATATCTATTCTGACACTGCAGGAGTAAGAGGATCAGCAGCACTGTTCCCAGCACATTCCTTGCAATGATTCAATAAGAATAACTATGCGAGCCTATGTCTTTTTGTTCTGAATGCAGTGCATCTATTTACTGCAGATAGAATCCTGACTGAGAGGTATCATACCTTTCCACTTCATGCATTTTGTTACTGATAGCTCAGATCAATGCTCATTCTCATACAGGTTTGCTTCAACTCTGGCTTAAAATCCATAAATGCCAACAAACTTAAATAAAAACAATCCTCAGGCCCAGAACAATACAGTAAAATAGAGACAAGACACACAGAACTCCAGCTGTAAAAATCTCAGTTCCCATTCTTCATAGAAAAATAGAATGAAAAATAGAATCCTTAAGAGAGATCCCTGCCCATTCCTTTCTTCTGAATTCAAGTCCTCCTTGCCCAGGCTCTTCTGCATATCACTGAAGACTGGCCATGAAATAATTGCTAGTTACAATTTTTGTTGGATGACTTCATGCTACTCCACGGAAAACTGACCATCTCAGCTCTACGGCAGTGATTTACCTGAAATTGATACCAGAAGAGGACTGAGTACCCAGACTACCCAGCACTCTGCCAAGCAGACCCAGAAGTGCAGCTCTTCTCCCAGCAGCCATCCTTCGCAGACTCTTCACAGAGAAACTCAGTGGTTATGTAATCTGTCAATTAGATGTTTGCTTTTTTCCATAAATTTAATTAGGTTTTGATGGATTCATCAGTTTTCATCTAAATTATTTTTGGTGAATTCTAATTGGTTCCTGCTGTGGCTTGGCAGCCGCATAACTGATCATATGCCTATTTAATCCACTCATGGGATATTTAACAAATTGTTAGCTATTTCACTGTGCACTGAAGTGTAGCTCCACCAATTCTTTTTTGCTGTCATGCTACTGCGGCTATTATGACAGTCCATTATGTGATTTATTTTATGAAATAAATTTGAAGTGTTACAAAAACAACAATATATCATGATCTTCACCCAAAATATAATAAGGCCAGGAGTCATCTCTAAGCTTGTGCATGTAAAACACTAATACCTTTCCTTCCAATCTGTGGACAGTAGTTTGCCTTTTCTGACGTTAGTGTACTAAGTAAGACACATTGCAGAAATAGTTATGTGATAATTCATCTTATCCTTCTAAAATAAGTACTTAATTGGTTAAGAGAAAAAGTAATAGGCCTATTTATCAGATGTTTAGGCTTGTCTACCTGGGGAAATAGCCTAGAATAGTTATTGCATACTAACTCTTCATGAGGACACTCTTAATCCATAGCGAAATGTCTCTGCCTTAATTCACACCAGGCATGAAAGCAGACTGGACATTACTCTTCAAATTCACCCCCTAAACTTGTCCTGCAATAACTCCTCAAATTTCTAAAGAAAACAATTTGAAGAGTTCAACAAAACAGCTGCAAATTTGTACAATTCTTTCTTTATGCAGTAAAACGCTCACTCTCCTTGCCCTGATGCAGCCTGTTGGGTAGGACCAGAAGAGAAACCTAGGAACACAGAAAGACCTTTCAACCAGCAGTATCTGAAGTAGAGTTCCATGTGCTCTCTCTCTTTTCCTCATTGCTCAACTCCTTTATGTTACGTAGTATCAACTCTTCTCTTTTCTAACTTTTCCTCTTCCCTGTTGGGTGGTGCACTCCTTGGGTGCTTGGTTTGCAGGGTAGTCTTGCAACACTTCATGCCTCCACTGGGGCTGTGGCACAGAGTGTTCCTTCTCCTGGCACAGAGAGGCTGAAGCAGTGAGGAGGATGGTTCCCGGCCAGACCTGCCAGTGCGAAATGTTTTTTTCCCCTCTCTCTAAATTAAATATCAGGGTAATGATGCCTGTAAAGTGGTGTGAAGTTCTGAAAGAGAAAGTTGACAGATGTGCAAAATATGATCAATCACCCTCTCAGCAGAAATACTAAGTTTTCTCAGAACATGGTAATTTCAATGTGCCACAATTCACACAATATCAGACCTTAAAGAAAATCCATACCTGAGATATCAGAAAGTAAGACAGAGCAGAGATGCTGGTATGCTATTCCAGCAAGCTACCTGCAGCATTATCAATCTTTGTTATAATTCACATGTTGTAGGAGAAACACAGCAGCTTCCAAATAACTGCATTTCCCTAACAGTAGCTGAGCACTTGCTCTTGGCCATGTTAGCTGAATAAACAAGTGCAGTAAAGTACTTCCAAACCAAACCATCAGGAATGACAGACCCTGGCGGATTAAGTCATGATGGTGAGGTCAGTGGGATGTGAAACTTGACTAATGATGTCGTGCCCTTGTCAGCTTGCATTGGCAAAACACATTAAGGTTACCGGCAAGCCCTATGGCTTAGTGAACAATACGAAAGGGAATTTCAACCTGAAATAGGTCAACAGGAGCAGAATACAAATGCCTGCACCCCAAAGACCCTTAGTGAGGCCAGAATTTTGCCTTTCGGTTTTCACAGATACAACATACCATTAAATCCCTTCACCTATTTTCTCTATATTGGTTTTCACTGTATATCATAAGGCATTTCTAGATAGTAAATTGTATAGCCAAGAACTGCATCTCATTAAGGATTTGTATGGGCCCCCGCTTAACAGGGCCTTCACCCATCTAGGGCAATCCCACTCACACTGAGGACCAAGAAGTTATAAAAGATTGCTCAGCTACAATGCAAGAATAATCAGCTAGAAAGAATCATTTGAAAATTCCTCCATGCAACATTCTATGTAGTGAGATGGGTAAATCCATAGGGAGCCAGCAGCTGCTCCCTATAGAAAGTTCTACAAATGAACAGAGCTTTCCAGGTGGGGACAACTGTGGTCAAGACAGAGCTGCTCTGACTGTGCACTGGGAACCTTTGAAAAGGGAAGAGGATACTAAGACAGGGCTGGACAATACACCAGGATTATCACCAAGCTGTGTCTCTTTGCCAGGCAGAGATCAGTGGTACATCTGGTTCCTCAGACAAGAAATCAGCCTTGGAACTCTGGCTGCCTTGCAGAGAAGTTGATTGCATTTTATACCAGCTTGATGTGGTTTTGAATCAACACTCAGTGAATAGGCACTGAAGACAATTCCTCTGATCAGCTTTTGTGACTGCTAGGCAGACATAGGCTTACCGAGTGAGCAAATCAAAAACACTCAGTAGTCAGAGGCACAAAGGAACGAGTGTTTTCACCTCCAAGAGGTAATCATGAGAGACCCTCAGGTCAAGCAGAACTGTGAATATACAGTTGTTTAATTACATCATGGTTAGTTATTTAAATTTTACTTCAATATTTACATTAGATGTATTTGCCTAAGGAAAAGCTTGTTTTCTTCTTCCAGTGAAGTAAATAAAATTAGATGAGAGTAGATGAGATTGACTAATTAAAAAAAAATCAAATCGGAATCAAAGTCCTAGATATATTTATGCTACTAAAAGTGAAGAATCATTGTGAGATTCTTACAAGTGTCTAACAGGCCTGATGCCTTACTTTTGCTAATGTCAAAAAGGGTTTTACTGTCAAGCTGTCAAATGAATGGCAATCTGAAAGATAAGAAATAGAGTATTATTAGTGTCAGTACCAGAAAATGTTAATGTGGGTGATATTACAGTGAATGAAATCAGACAGGCAAGTCTGAAGAACAAGCAGGATTCAGAAAAGGAAAATCATACACTGAACAGAAATTTATGTCATTAAGGATCATAGAAGTACTACATTTCTCAAATAATAGTCATTCAAGAGACATTTCATGGAATGTAGTGACCTCAAAAGATAGATAGAATTGGATAGGAGTAATAATCCCCTAGTGAGAAGGGAAGTGTTGTCAGCTATACAATCAGAAGGAGAAAAGAAGAGTGTAACAAGTGAAAAGGATCATGTTTGTGTGCTATTGCCACAGCCTTTTGAGTGAGGGACACTGTGGAGTTCCTAGGACTAAACCGCTGAAATGTGAAGAGCTGTGTGTTGTCCCTGGCCTAACTCTTCTCCTGGTTTCTGTGAACATACAGATAAGCCTCCAGGGTCAGAAGTAATGGAGAAGACAACATGTTTCCACAGGAAGATCAACCTTGGCAAAACTCGTATGACCACGAATAACCAAGAGCAAATAAGAAAATTTATGGGAATTCAGTTATGTTATGAAAGCAAACAAGAAGCAGAACCAAAAGCATAAACAGGTGAAGTTTCTGGCAATATTTTCACTTCAAGTAAAATAGGAGGCAACATAAGAAGTCTCTACCACCATCTGCAAAGATGAAGCAGCGCAGCTACGCAGGATTATTGCCATCAGTAGGCAGAACAGAAGCCTGTGCAACCACAACTTGACCCTAAGACAGAAGCAAGAAACTCTTCTAGTTCAGTGTTCATTTTATCAAAAAGTTGAACGGACTAATAAAAGTTACAAGTACAGACCACAAGTTGTCATACTGAACAGGAACTGGGCATGTACAAAACCATAAGAACATAAGTTTGAACAGTAAACATCAGCCAAAAGGCAATCTAAGAATGTAAGGCAGGAAAAATATCTTTGGAAGAACAATGGAGCAATGAACTGGCATGAGCACAAAGTAAGCTGTGAATCAGTCGTAAGCAGATTAATGGAAAGGCATGGATATATTTTCTTTAAAAGGAAATAATAACATTAGCAACTACTACAGTAATAATAATAATTGTTTTTATTTGCCTCAAGAAGGAAAATGCTGGGTTTTTTTTTTTGCATTTTAAGTTGAAATCCACTTTCCATCCAGTAGCCAAACTCACAAGGGAAAATGTAGCTGATTTTTCAGTGTATAATAACGTGGTACAGAATGTGTAAAACACTGTTGCAGAGGAAAGCAGGTGATGCTGTATAGTTGCTGTAATACAGGTATATGCATGACCAAAAGAGTAATAAATTCAGTGCAAAACTATATTCAGTTGCAAGTCTGTAAGTGTGCATGATTGTGAAAACCAATAAGAATCCTTTTATTTCCTGAAATTTAAAAAAAAAAAAAAAAAAATGAAGGAGGAAGACGTCAAAATGAATGCCTTTAGCGAAGCTCTCTTGTTTCTGGGTTCAGGCCAGTAGAAAAGCATTTGAAGAACAGTTTTCAGAAGCTGTAACAACCTCATAATTAATCATTCCTTCAAACACATCAGGAGCAGGAAGCTATAGAGTTTGTAGTCCCATTAATTGATCAAAGTACAAAAGAATCTCTCAGAGAAGATGAAGCAGAGGAGGAAAATTAAATTATTTTTTGCAGCCTTGAAGGAGTTCAGGGAAAATTCTAGGCTAGAACCCTTCTTCATACATCAGAGGCAGTGTGTCAGAGGAGTTATCTCAGAGTGAGCTCATTAGAAAATTCTATAGCAGAAATTGTAAAAATTAAGGTAACAAATTGCCAGGCCTAGATGATTTGAAATCTGACCTATTAAAGGAAGCTGCTAAAGCATTTAGGGCTGCAATGGCACTACAGAGGTGGCAAATATGATGACAAGTTTTTAAAAGTTGAAAGGTGTTATCTGGATAGCTACCACCTAGGAGCTTTCACAGCTTTACTGGATAATTGGTAGAAACTAAATAAGTGAATGCTGGGGGAAAGCGAAATACCCTGGAGAACTAACATTCAAAAAAGGGAAGGCACACATTGAAAACCAGGCAGAGGTCTTTGAAGGAATCTGAGAAGAGACCCAGTAAAGAACCTGAGTGCAATGGAAAAAAAAAAAAAAAAGAGTCTGTGCTGGAGCTGCTAATGGCCTATAGCCTTATCTCCAGAAGGAAATGCCTGAGGAAGAGAAAAAGACCTGGCAAGATGTAAGCAGTAAGTCCAGTGAATATTCTTGGGGCCACAATCATTCTGACTTCCAGAAATCCCTCAGGCAAACTTAACTTTGATGCTTTTAATAATCCACAATGGATTTGTCATCTGTGAACTTACCCAGTCCGCCTCTTGAACCCACAAAATCTTACACTGTCCAAGTTTTGTGTGGCAATGAATCCTGAAACTTAAACACACGGTGTTTTTTGTTCTGCATTTTCCAGTAGTGTCCTTCAACATCCCCTATTTCACACACAGAAGAGACAATGAACAAGAAACTCCTACTCCATTGGGCACATACTAATTCAAATTTAAATTTAATCTCTTGGGATTTCTGAAAGGCATTTGACAATATATTTCACCAAAAGCTCTTCGAAATACTGTGCTGTGACAGAATAGAGGAGGAGCTCCTTCCATGAACCAAACAAAAAAAAGTTAAGACTTGGGAAATGAAGAATAGGCATAAACAGCCAATTTTCTCAGTGCACTGGGACACCAGTGGAACCTTACTGGATCTGTTCCATTCAGCTCAGTTCTGAATTACCCAGAAAAGGAGGTGAATGAGGAGATGACAATGTTTCCTGTTGATAAAAATTTAGATGCTGCAACAAAAAACAAATGAACAAAAACAACCTGAATGATAAAGTATGGTTAAGAGGCAAATTGCATTCAAAGCAGATAAATGTAAATCAGCAAGCGTGAGGAAAAACAATCCTAATTTTACACATGCAGCGACAGTCTCTGAATTATCATTATAATTCAGGAATAAGATCTTGAAACTACAATGGATGATCTATGTAAAAGTGTCAGCTCAATACTCAGGAATAATAAAAACAAGCAAATTGAACATTAGAAATTATTAGGAAGGAAAAAGAGAAGAAGGGAGAGGATGTCATCCACTGTAAAGATGTGAGGCACCCAAACCTTGAGTACTATGGACAGTTCTGGCACACTAATCTCTTCAGTGTATAGCAGGTCTGCAGAAAGGATTCAGAGATGGAGGATCAGGCTGAAAAAGGTATCAAATGGCTTCTGTATCAGAAATGATTAAATAGATTAGGCTTTTTCAGTCTGAAGAGAGATGACCAATACCACAAGAAAGGTCTATGAAACCAGGAGTGTACAGGGAACACAAATAGGGATGTTGCATTCATCATGTTTTCTAATAGAAGAACAAAAAGTATCAGACAAAGCTGATGGCAAATTCAGAGTGAACAGTAAAAATAATACATAGCCAGCCGTGAAATGTCCTTCCAGAGATTTTCACTAGTTTCCCAGGCTTCACAAAGCGATTAAGCAAATTAGAGTAAGAAAGATACATCCAGCTCTATTTAATAAGATGACAGATTCTGTAGGCCAGGAATGACAGGTCACCAGAAGCTGGGACATTATGCTGGGGAAGTGCTTTATGGCCGCTCCAGCTTCGTACTCCTCTTGTCAGCTGTTATCAAATAGAGATAATGGAGTAAATGACTGTTTAGCCTAACCCTGTACAGACTCTCTCATGAGTTTAATCAGGCCACTCCAGCTTCTGAGACTGACAGCTAATAAAATACTTTCTTATTTTAGCGAAGTAAACTTATCTGGTATGGAGCTCACTACAGATGGTGAGCTTGGAACCCCCCACTAGACTATGAAAACAATCAGCTATGAAAGAAATAAGTGAAGGCAAGCTATCAAAAACCTGACACAGGAGAAGTTCTTCAGCAAGAAGTCCAACTGCCAATGAGAGATTCGTGTGCCATCATAGCAGCTAGCGATAACCAGTTGTGTTGGGTTGCCCGTGGCAAATCATATTCGTGCCAGACACATCACTTCTTATTTTCAAGTGCAACAAACACCAAGGTGGTGGTTTAAACCATACAGAATCGCAGAATGACCAGGGTTGGAAGGGACCTCAAGGATCATGAACCTCCAACCCCCCTACCATAGGCAGGGCCACCAACCTCCCCATTTAATACTAGACCAGGCTGCCCAGGGCCCCATCCAGTCTGGCCTTGAACACTTCCAGGGGTGGGGCATCCACAACCTCTCTAGCAGCCTGTTCCAGCACCTCACCACTCTCAAAGCTTAGTTTGTCAGTTTGCTGTAACTACAGATTGACAGATACAGAGGTCAGAGTTTGAACTTCACTTTGCTTCCTCTGGGTTTGGGTAGCACTGTCTGATGATACTGGTGTAACTGAGTTCTGCTCCTTTTTTTGGAGCCCTAGCTGGGAGAAACAAGCAAGGTGCCTGTAAATGGGTACATCACATAGCAGAAGTATGCAAGTCCAAGGACAAACCTGGGATTTTGTAGTGCTGAAAGACATTCAGTCACCAGTCTCTATCATATGTAACTGACAAAGGAAGCTTTCAGAGCAATTTGAAAAACTGAAAAATCGTGAAAGTTTTTAGGTTCTTGCTGTTAAATAGACAAAGCTATACTGAAATTTGGCAAAAAGCTCCATACTTTTTGTTACAGATGCAGATAAAAATTGCATTTAAAAACAAAAATGAAGTAGTCTCCCGAAACATCGCTACCATTTACTTCCTAAAGTCTTACCCTCTCCCCCCCCAAAAAAAAATCACAGGCTGCAAGTCATCCCTAACTTCATTTTATATTTATTGCTTTCTCTACAGTGCTTAATGGAGCAGACTGCCTGCTCTCCCTCCACAAAAATAAGCACCAAACCACCATACCTCACTTCTCCAAGCAGCTCCATTGATCCAAGCACTAACCTCACCAAGAAGACAGTACTTTTCAAGTTTATAGGGATAGTACCCCCAACAACTACAACCACATTCAGGTGCAATTATTAGTATTAAGTGCTCTGAGAATCAGAGCCTTAAGGACTTGATTTTAGCTGATTTTGTCTGAGACCCAGCTGAAAATACTCAGCATGTTTATCCTATCAGTGGGAAATCACAGCCCACCTGCAGAGGTTTGAAAAGGAATGGAGACTTTCTTGGAGCTTCTTGGTAGACTTCAGTGAACATACCAAACAGGAATTGAAAAATTCAAACAACAAATTGTTTAGAACTGGCAATGCATGGAGTCATAGAAAAATGAAATCGTGTAAGAAATCTCCATGTGTCCTTCGTCAGATAATTGAAAAACATCCTGTAAATTGTTATGACTTGTTTTTGAGCTTGCTTTTTATGAATTGATGTTAAACTGTGACTCTTTGCTGGGCCATTTGCAAATAGGAAGACTGTCACATTAAATCATTATAAAATATTGTCACATTTATATTCCTGTCTTAGCCCACATTTCTCTAGTGAGGCCAACAAAACAAGTTCCCCTTAATTGAAGTGACTCCTCAGAATGCTAATTAACTTTTCATTGAGTTTGGACATTTTCATATTTCTGATGTCCTTAATTTGCTGACAAATTCAAGGAGACAGCTGAGCTCCTCTGATGTCCTCCTGTTCAATGGAAGGAGGCATACAGAGAAATGTATTATTTTTTTAAATTATGGAGAATGTTCCACTTCTCTGGATGTTGACAGAAGGTGAGAGGATAAAATAGGAGCAAGAAAAGTTATCGCATCTTTGTTGTTCACGTTTTTGCTTACTGGTAGAATATTTTTATGAGAGCAGAGGCTGTGCTAGAACTAGCAAAATGTGTAGTTTGTTCGTTCATGCTGTGGCATAAAGTTGGCCTTCCTTTCTTTACAAAACAGACCTCCCAATAAACAGATGCAGAAAATGTGAAGGTTTTCTCAGTGCAGCATTTTGTTTTTACCATTTGACAGATTCTGTTTTCAGCAGAAACACAGCCATTAGGCCAAATGCTCTCCCTTACCTTTTATCCAGCCATGCATGCTCCTGCTGCACAAGGCACATTACAGCAGCAGGACAGGGGCTGGGACCCTCACTTTGCACAGGTGCAAGCAATTACCCAAACTGGAAAGCAGATGAGAGCTCATTTGACAGACTTTGCCGTCCACGAGATCTGCCAAACAGTGTATTTTCTCCCATTTCAAATGTTGATTGGAAATAGGAATAGAATAAGAGTCACAGTTTTGAGGGCAGAATTAAACACATCTGATTGGAACAAGAGTGGACACAGAATCGTTAGTTAAATTTCTAACCAAAGAGCTACAAGTTCAGAAGGCTGATCTCTTTTTCTCATCTTGTATGTCCTTGCATTTTCCATTTTCAGTTGGAAATGGAAGTCATAAAATGCCAGACAGATGTTTTTTCACATCCCTGTAATTAAAATACAAGAGGATCATTGGGGAAAAGCCTCCAATTCCCAATTGAGAAGAGCTGCCCTGCCATTTAAGTACAAATCCAACAGAATTTTGCTACTTGCCCAAAGAAACCAAATGCCAAAACTTGTCGAAAGCCTTGAAACATAGACTGATATTACACATAGGTTTTCAGCTTGGCTATCATAAAGATCCTGAATTACGGGGGGGGGGAAATCGGCCTTATCTTCAGGCTTTGAGACATGGCAAGACTGTAAAGTGCTTTGCTCTCTTACTGAATAAACTCATCATTTGCCTTAAAACAAATAGATAACTTCACATTTTACCAAGAAATGAGTGTGTTGGAACAAGGAATCCCAGTGGCAGACTGCTCTCAGGACAGTGTACTCCTGGTGTTGGCAGGCTCAGCTGTTAGCTGGCACAAACCATAACAAATGTTTTCCATGTACTATAGTTAATTAAATGTAGAGGGGCTCATTTTGGAGAGCAGAACTTGCTAAATCTGTGCCTTGAAAATACACTCATAACAATGACAGGGCTTTTTTTAGTCCTAGCTTCACAGTATTGTGAAGAGCAAGGTTGTATCACACTTCAATTGATTAAGTGCAGTTTGCCCCGGTAGACAGATTTGATTATGCTGCAAGTATGAGCTTAGGGAGAGTAATTAGGAGTTTCATCCTCATTCTACATCTTCATTTCCACATTTAGATTACAAGAAGAGCCTTTCAGGTTTCTTAATTTATTTTTACAAGATATCACAGATCCACAGCTGTTGGCAGCGAGTGCAGAAGAAGGTGTATTTGTGAAGCATATTGAGCCCTTAATTATGAAGGCATTTCTTGCTTTGGTGACCTCCATCCTTGTCAACTTATCTATAGCCACAGTCAGCAATAGCTGTGGGAGAAATGGAGCAAAGACAGCTAAACTGTTTAGGCAGCAGCATTAGTGCTGACTTTGATTGGTTTCTTCACCTGTTCAGTCTTCTATTTAAAATTGTCAGGTAGCTGGCAAAGCATCCAGGAAAGTTTATGTTTGTCCAGTCATGATTTCCAGAAGAGAGTTTCTTTGCCCTTGACTTTTATCCTTTTGTTCTGGAACATAGGCACAAACTAGTGGCCAGCAGGGCAAGGGAGGTGATCCTGCCCTTCTACTCTGCCCTGTGAGACCTCACCTGCAGTACTGTGTCCAGATGTGGAGGCCTCAGTACAGGACAGATGTGGACCTGTTGGAGCACATCCAGAGGAAGGCTACAAAAATGATCCCAGGGATGGAACACCTCTTCTACATGGACAGGCTGGGAGAGCTGGGGCTGTGCAGCCTGGAGAAGAGAAGGCTGCAAGGTGGCTTGATAATGGCCTTTCAGTGCCTACAGGGGAGCTACAGGAAGGACAGACTCTTTAGCAGAGTCTGTGATAATAGAACAAGGGGAAATGGATTGAAGCTCAAAGAGGGCAGATTTATGTTAGATATAAGAAAAAAGTCTTTTACAGTGAGTGTGGTGAGGCACTGGAATAGGTTGTCCAGAGATGTGATTGATGCCCCAACCCTGGAGTCTTTCAAGGAGAGGTTGGATCAGGGCCTGGACAACCTGATCCAACTGTGTTGTCCCTGTTCATTGTAAGGGAGTTGAACAAAATGGCCTTCAGAGGTCCCTTCCAACTCTAAGGATTCTATGAGTTTATGAACCAGATTTAGAATTCTACATTAACCTGATGTTAAGGAGAGATAAGAAAATACACTAAGTAGCCTCCAAAGTGGATAAGAAAAAATGCAGTATGCATAATTTGTGCAGAACTTTGGGTCACTTTCGTACTTCCTGGTCTTCTGGATTTTTAACATATACAGTCATAGCACAACCTGCTATGACTGCTCAATGATTGCTCAAAATCAAGAGTTTTGTATTCGTTTCAGAAACGTCTTTCCTGACACTGATTTCTTTATGGAAGGCATTGGTTGGGAATCACAAAATACGTTGGAATATTACTGAAAGCATTCTTGTTTAAAAAAAGTCATGTCAGCAATGTGCCATAGTTCTAATTACTGCAGAGAAATTAGCAAATAATTATATGCAAATAAATGAAGCTAATCAAAGCTATTAGCACATTCTGCTAGTCAATCATTTAAATTGCTTTAGGCTACGGTACGGCATCGGTATGGAAGAATTAGCTTAAAAGGAAAAAAATACACAACCACTTTATTATGTGAGAGCCGAGCATTTGTATAAAAAAATTTCAAATGTGGTATTGAAAAAGCTAATCCATTCAGCATTAAATTGGATCAGCTCTGGTCACCCATGTTACCTATATTATGAGAGTACTTCTATATGGAATGGGTGCTGACAGTCCCATACATCCTGTTTTTCAGGTTCTTGTAGAATTGTGTCCATTCAGTTAAGAAAAATTTCTATGCTGGATTTTTGCTTCAGGCAGCATTTGTTACTGCTGCTGTCTGTTTTGAACATTGCTGCCCAAACATTTCTGGCATTTCAGCGAGCAAGACTTGGAGAAACAAGCCTTTGACAAAACATTCTGCTTCTGAGCTGCACTTTTTCTGCCCTGTAAAAATCTGCCCAGATTTTTCCAATTTCTAAACACCAGCAGGAAAGGGGAATGGTTTGCTCTTATTGGGTGGGGACTTCCATTTTCTCAGCATGGTTGCCAAGCATTCTCTTTCCTCTGGTCCCATTCCAGCTGCCCCGATGGCAGAGAGGGCACTGACCACTGTGTGACTCAGGACTGGGGCCACAATGCATAGGCAGAATGAATTGCTCTGCAGTGGGAGCTTCTCATGCACAGCAGAGAGGACTCAAGGGGCAAAGGAAAGAGAAGGAGAGGAACGAGGATGCCAAGAAGGCTGAAGCTCACTGATGCTGGAGGAAAGGATATTGGCTCAATTAGATTGGGGCTGAGGCCAGAGGGAAAACAGAGGCAGAGGAAGGAAGGATGTGATTCATGGCAAGGGAAAAGCAGCAGGGGGGAAGTTGGAGGCAGGAGGTGGGTGATGAGGACACAACCAGCTGCTGGATGGGCCCAGGGGTAGCAGCACAGGCAGGAGATGGGCTGGGCAGGCGGGGTGCAGGGAGTGGTAGGACTGGGGCCAGCTTCAAGGAGCTGAGCAGATCTTGCCGGTTTGCTGTTGGACTCTTACTCCAGGGATGCTAGACTGTAATACATGGCAGTATCCTGGTGTGGTGAACAGAGTTGTCAGTCCTGCCAGCATTCACTGCAACTATTTCCTTACTTGCTGTCCAGAACTTCACTCTTCCTGTTTTAGGTTCTTGTGATTGCAGTTAAAGGGAATGACTGCAAAAATCAAGAGCATGTACTTAGAAAGACAACAAAATGTTCGACTTGAAGGGTTTTTCGTTACTACATTTCGCACACACACACTGACATACTTAGATACACACTCCAAAGTTTCTCTTCTGTTTGTTTGTAGGAACTCTGAATTCCTTCTCTCAGGCCTCTCATCATGAGTTCAGTGCTCAGTGAAGCAGCTCCTCCATGTTTTCAATGGCCAGTTTCAGGTATTGAAACACCAAAATGTTGAATATTGCTTCTCTGAATGCAAACAGTCCTCACCTGGGAAAAAAGCAAGACTTCATTTAATGTTTACAGATTATAAATGACAAAGGAGTCACCATTTTCACATTCTGCAGAATCCCCTTGTATAAATATCAGTGTTTCTAATATTGCAGATATAGGGCCCCAAAATTCTTCCTGATATCAAAGCACTTTCACCCTGTGACATTTTTATCTATTTTACCACATCATTCTATTCATGAAACTTTCGCTGTTGTTGGATTACAAGATTGATTATGTATGTCCACTCTTCTCACCATTCAGTGATATTTTATCTTCTTATTCATCAGAATCTTTTGAAAAATCTTTTTCTCTATTTATCTTTACTTATGAGTTTGAAGACATCTGAACAATTGATTTTATGTACGTTTTCAGGAGAAATCACAAATTAAGAACACACTGCCAAACGGAAGGAGAGTCAGGATATTTTGCGGTTCATGTGGTAAAATGACAGAGAATCTAGAAAATACATATTTAAGTATTGCATAGGACACAACCACAAAGGTATGTTGGGTCCTGATTTTTTCTATAATTTCTTCTCTTAATCACAGATAATTATTCATATAGAACTAAACACATTTATATAGAAGAGTCACTAGTCACATTTACATGCTAAATAATTGCTGTGTGTAACTAGAAAAATACAGCAGTGATAGTAGAATAACTGCTCAGAGCATCTTCAAGTCCTTGAAAAGCAGAAATATTTATGGCAATTGTGAGATTAAGGTAATTACTGTAACAATACACCACTCCTATATATGTCAAAGGAATATGTGCCTTTTTATATCAAGCCAAATGTCTGCATAGGCCTTTAGGATTATTTTATGATGCTGCTATAGCTGAGCAACAACATCTCACAACAATTTCAATTTATGTGCCTAATAATGGCCTGCTTTATTTAATATATACTTTTGACATTATTGTGGGGCTTCTTTATTTTCTGATGCAGATTAGTGGCTGTGTGTTTTCTTTGGTAGAAGGGCTCTGTTCCATGCCATCGTTTGTGCAGATGGCAACGTTAGCCACTGAGCATTTACTATATTGGGCACTAAAACTGAGATTTATGCCACATCTTTAGAGGTGGTAGTCAGCTGCAGTTGCTATTACAACAATTCAATTTTTGTATAATACACAGTAAACCTCCACTGAGAATACTTTTATACTCTTTTAATGCACTCCATATGCTGAAAGAAATAGTTTGAGATTAAGGAAGGTTTATGGTAGATGTGTGCTAAACTTCTTGTTTTCACACAGAAACCCCAGAGGCCTGCGTTGCCACCACACCCCAGTCTGGGGCTGGTCTGCTCCAGTGCTTCTGCTCTTTCTCCTATACTGCCATCCTTTTTATGTTCTGCACACAAACATGGATCCACACCATCTTTCTTGTCCACAGATCCCCAGTTTCTGTCTTGTTTTTCTGTAACTTAATAACGTACTTGGCAACCAAAGAAAATCAAGATTCACTGTGAATTTTTGACTGGAGAGAAGCCAAACAAAATTATCGCTACAGAAGGAGTTAGAGTCTCAATGAAGGACCTTATAGGACTGAAAGGCAGTTGATGTGTCTTTATACAGAGGAGGAAAAATGCATTCCTATATTAGGCAAATACAGAGGGAAATGTGTATCAACCTTTTAAAGATAAGCAGTTTCCCATGCAGATGAGCACGTGCAATTTCCAGGCCCAGACAGCAACATGGAGGTTTGGAAGGCAGGTTTTGCTTCCAAGAGAAGGGAATTGCCTGCTGATGGAGCAGTATGGCTAGGTGCAGCTTCAGGCTGGGTGATCACAAGGAGCAGGGCAATGTAAAGACTTCTGAGCAAGGAGAGAACAGTATCACTTTGAGGGCACTGCAGCATCCTAGGAACCTTTGAGCTTAGACACCAAGGATTCAGCAGAATAATAAATGAAAACTACAATATTCCCAATGTGATTACATGATTAAGGATTTCAAAAGCTGGGTACAGCTACCAGCAGCCCATCAGGCAAAGCTGGGAGAAAGGCTAACTCAAGGTACCTTCTTGAAGAAATAAGCTTGTTGATGTAAGGGAAGTAAGCATCTCGTTGAGAAGGAAACAGCCAAAAAATTGACAAAGGCAGGAGGAAGATCCTTCAGAAAACTATTAAGCTCTTAGGGTAGGCTAGAAAGTGAAGCAGAGAGAGGGTTTAGTTGAAAAGACGCTGAGCAGCGTGCTTGGAGAGCACTCCAAGAAATGCTAGGTTTGAATGAAATCCCTTAGAGACAGTGAACCTCAGGGGAAAAGCCAGGATGTGCCTCCTGTGGAGAAACAGAGTGGAAATTGCAAAATGTTCCAAGAACAAACTATATTTCCACCAGAATTAACTTCTATGAAATTTGTCAAGTTAAATGCCATTTTCATCGTGTGTTAATAATTTTTTTCTTTCCAAGCAGCTGGCATTTTCCTAGGATGGTCGGGTCGTGCCCCTATTGTATAACCACAATGAGCAGCATTAAAACATTTCCCAACCAAATAGAGTCTGAACACTATTTCTTAACTAGCTGCACATTATTTTGTCTGTCTCTGTTGTTTGGATGCAATTCAGAAGGCCGTGGACTCCCTTTGTGAAATCAATCTCTCTTTAAATAATTGGGTTTTCTACTTTTCTTTACACTTACTTTTCTAGGAAAGGGATTGTGAATTAAAGCTTCACTATCAGTGATCTGCCGGAAATTTGAACTGCTTGAGAAGAAAGGGAAAAGAGTGGGTGCTACTATGGGACTACTGTTGGGAAGGCCAAGCAGGCTATGTACACATACATGGCCTTCTGGCTGCTGCAGTTCAAAACCAGTGATCTGACAGGCTGCCGTGGCTGCTCATCCACTTACAATATCACCAATAAATGGGAAGAAAACGTAGGGTTTACTCCTGCAACTGAGAGAAAATGATGAATGGTAAATATGGATAGATAAGTAATATAGACTGAATGATGTGGATCAATTTTCAGTGCAGGTGGTATTGGATAATACACAGCCTGAATATGACCAACACAAGATAATATGTTTAGGAATAATTAAAGTTGGGGAAAAAAAAGAAAGAAAGAAAGAAAAAAAAAAGAGGCCTGTACTATGCATTAATATTCCTTGGAAAAATAATTATCCCACAGGGGACATGGTGGGTAATGGACCGAACATGATCTCCCTGCTATATGCTGTCATCTGAAGTGTTATTGTGATTTTTGGATTGATAAAAGCATATCTATAAACAAGTGTGTGCAAGTCTTTGCTGGGAGATAAGCTTTACTCCCTGTCCGAACCTGCTCGAAGGGTGAGGGCAGCTCTTCCCACGGCCAGGCTGAAGGTTCATGGCAGCTACAGCACAGCAGTTTTCTGCATTTGAGAGGTTGGAGCATTTGTACAGAATGACAAATTTTATGAGCCCTCAAGCTTTCAATGACCTTTCTGTGTCCGGCAGAGCAGAATGGGTCTGAAGGATGCCCCAAACAGGGAAGCTGACAAATCTGAGGTAGTGCAAGGTCATCAGCACGAGTCCTGAAAGTGGGTGGTCATCTGGCACAGGAATAACACTTCTGACACAAATCAGTCCTGGTTGTAGGCATATACAGTTACACTATGTCCAAATCAATGTAGGTTGGTGAATAAAGCAGTCTGATGCTTTTATCTGACACAGGCAGACCAAGCCTGGCAATTCCTGTAAAAACGCCTGTACACAGAATCATAGAATCCTTAGTTAGAAGGGACCTTAAAATGTCATCTAGTCCAATTCTCTTGCAATGAACAGGGTCATGCACAGCTAAATCAGGTTGCCCAGGACTTGATCCAGCCTAGCCTTGAAAGTCTCCAGGGACGGGGCTATTGCTTCTTCCTAACTCTGTCTGTTCATTTTGGTGCCATCCAGCTGCCTAATGTGAGCCAAAGGCACATCCTGTGGAGAGGTACCTGCACCCAGGACACTGGGAGACCAGGTAGGAAGTGACTGGAGGAGGGTACAAAACCCCAAAGGTTTTGGTACAGCTCTCAGATAAGGCCTACTTTGGACTACTGCCAGACTTCCTCTGCTGAGCGGCTCAAGAGAAACATCAGGCAGTCCCCAGTGGAAGTCCTTGCTCAGGGTCTCCTATGTGCAGCTTCAAGGTGTGCGAACGGAGCGGGTGGCAAACTCCCAAACCCATCTTCTCCTACTGAATGGATAACTGTCTGCCCAAGTACACTGCATGCATCTTTAAACCAATGCTCCCATGTTCTCTGGTTAAGAAAAAGGCAGATTTTGCCTCAAAGTTGTGCCCTCTAGAATTGCCACAATAACTGGGACTGTACCGCTCCTACTCAGGAGAGAGTTACTCTAGGTATTCTGCCTGCCCTAGGCTCTGCCAAAGAATTTCCCTCTCTCCTCCAAGCAAACAAACCCTGGCAAGAAATAGTCAGGCTTTAAGGAGCTGCCACCTTGTCTTACAAGCAGAGAATATCAATGGGCTTGTTCTCCTAAATCCTTCTCTAGATGCAGCCAGCAATGATATGGGGTCTGCTGCTTCACACAGTTTGCCCATATTGGCTGGAAGCAGGGCTGCTCTCCACCACGCCTTCAGGAGAGTCCCACCTCCCCCTCTCCCCTTCCTGCCCTGCTCCATCCTGACAGCAGACAGCACAGCAAGTGCTCATCTTCCTTTCAGACCACACAGGCAGCAATGTGGAGATGATGCATCTTTTCCTGGATCCATCCTTCCAGCGGAAGAGAGAAAATCCCTCTCCTTGGCCAAGCTTATCCGAGCCTGGTGTTTGGCTTCCCTGCACTCTAACATGATAACAAACATCTGGGTAAAGCTCACTCCCAGACTGGGCTGTTCCTGTGGTCTCCCTGTCCCAGCTGACATTTCCTTCCTCTACCACTTTGCAGTGGAATCCTAAAATCCTCTCTACACGTTTTTTGGAATTAACAAGGATTAACAAACACCTGTCTTCATGCGCTGCCTGGAACTATCTCTCAGCCCATTGTTTCCAGTACCAAATTTAGGGGAAAAAAATGAAACGGAAACATGACATATTAGAAGGTTGAGGTAAAACACAAAAATCCTGAGCACTATGCAGAGTGGGGAATGTGTAACTGAAGGCAAGGCATGTTCTTGCTAAGGATCTAAAGATCATTTGAACATGCAGACTGTCAGGAAGCACTAAGGGCATGACATTCAGGAAGAACTACTGGCATAATATTCAAGATTTTTTCTTCTCTGTAGAGAGGAGCCTTGATTTTCTAGACTGTGCATGTTAAAACCAGAGGATTTCCCATTTTATTTATTTTCTTTAAGATTGATTTGGTAGCACAGCTGAGAATACAGCATGTAATACTTAGGATTTTTTATGTAATGCTACATAGCCCTAGCACCTGGAAGGTATATTTAGGGAACTGAGATATATTTGAATGTACAATACAATTTATATAGCATAAGTGGAAAGGGACAAAGACAAGGAAAACTTGAATTCTACACAGAAAAGAAAGATGACTGTGGGTTTCTAACCTGCACGATTAGCAATAAGGATTTAGTGGTCTGGATGCTCTTGAGACTGTTATATGAGAACATGAATAAAATGAAAGATACTTTGATCTACAGTTCCCATTTAGAAAACCCTAAAATTAACTGCAGTATATCTGAGGTGCTGAGTGTATCTCATAGACCACTGAGCAGGTCTGTAATTAACTTTGCTTCTTTGAGTGCAAAAGGACACGTGATGGATTATCATCCAGACAACAGGCCTGGAAAGGCAGCTCTGTCAGGGATATATGCATATATAATGCTCCCTGCTAATTCTAGCTCACTTACATTGTGCAATATTTGGATAAATTGCTCAATTTTGGAAAACAATTTTTAAGATCACTTAACCAACAGATAAAAATGCTACAGGAAATGGCAGCTTACAGCAAGCACTGATGACACACATGACAAAGCCCAGGATTAGTGCCAGGGTTTTCCATTCACACCGATTCCTTCTTGACTGCTATGCAAGGGTATTTGGGGGAACCTTCTCAAACCTTCTCTACCTGAGGCCAAGAAGCAACAGGGCCCAAGGCTGTCTGGCTTGGAGGGGAGCACAGGGCTGAGGTGATGGGCACAGGTGAACCTCTGCTGCCATGTCTACCAAGAGCTGTGCCAACACCTGGCAGGTTGGGCAGTCCCCAGGCAGGCTCCTAGACACAAAAGGTGCTTCTTGCAGCCTCTAGAAACCTGGAGTGGCCCAATGTCATGTCAGTATGGGGGAAATATTCAGCTCTATGTGATTTTATTGTATTTATAGCATGCATGCATACACACAAAAAAGAAGGGGGAAAAAAAGGATCAGAAAAAGAAAAAAAGTTGAAACCAATACTTTTGCACAAATAAATAACAAATCATCATTTTAAAAAAAGTTAATTATTAGCACAGGATCTACATACAGTGCAGAGACTTCAGCTCGTCTTGCTGAATTTATTCCCACTGAATTGCCGTTGTCAAGAAAGGCTCACAGCCCTTAGAAATCTCGTTTCTTCCACCACTAGGTGGCTCGCAAAGAGCAGAATGTACCACTGCTCCATCAAAGATCAGAATAAACACATACAGTCTGAAGATTATTACATGCTGTCTCCCAGTTGTCATACTTCAAAATGTTCTATAAATCACCAAGTTCCTGGGGTTAATGGTAAATAGCCCCCTGAGAGAGCAGAGCTGTCACAGCCACAGCACTATTACTGTTCTGAAAGACAGACATCACTTGTGAATGTGTAGGAGAAAAACATCCAAATGAATAATTTGTATTTTTTTTCTCTTCTTAAAATCAATTTCCGCTGTGTGAAGCATACATCACAGAGCAATGGAAGATGTTTAAATTCATCTAAAGAGCAGTCTTAGCACCACATTATATTTTAATTTAACAAATCACCCAAACAAGTGGCTTGTTTTGGTTTATAGTGAGTACCTTTATTTATAACTGTTAGCAGTTTATGACTCGGGGTCTAACTTTCTATTACATATTGATTTAGATTAAGGACAAAGCTTGCAAATCAAACCCATCCTTACTTGAAAAAACTCACTGATAGGCAAGACTCCTGGGGATAGATATATATCTGCAATCAATCAAACCTGCTGGCTTACAGCACTTTGCTCTTTCCAGGTCAAGTAAAATAAACAGAAAAGACAGCTTCAGGAGGACCTTAAGAGGCAGATTATGTTATCTGCTACCTTGCAGTCAGCCATTATCCTACCACCGATGCATGAATTGCCTCCTGTTGAGTACTGGGACTTGTTGAACAATGAATGTTAAGAAGAGCAAGAAAGGGTTTTAATTTTCTCATAATTCAAATGCTGTAAGTGTTGTATGTGAATCTCCCATTGCTTACACAAAGCAAGAGGCACCATTAACCACATTGAGTACCTCCTCAGAGCGTTCTTTGCATTTCACAAGCAGATAAAGGACTTTTTACACAGAGAATCAGTTACAATATACCTGAGCATTAAGCATGTTCTCATGTGGTGCCTCATGAATGAAGACTTTGGTAACCATGCATACACACCACAGCTATAAGTGAGTTACTGAAGGAGGGAAGCCCCAGAGAGTCCAATCCCCAGGCTGACGCCAGCCCCACACTTACACGGCCCTCCTTGGCATCTCTCAAAAAACACAGCAGGTGCTGGCTCTGCTCCTGCCCACAGCCCATGCTCAGAGCTGGGCATTGAGGTCTGGGAGCAAAGATGGAGCTGAGAGCCTTGGGCTTGTGTCAGCACGCATGGCCTCAGTTGGAAGTCTGCTCAGACAAGGGGAGCACTTGCTGTCACACAGAATCACAGAATCACACAATTGCCAGGGTTGGAAGGGACCTCAAGGATCATGAATTTCCAACCCCCCTGCCACATGCAGGGCCACCAACCTTCCTATCTAATGCTAGACCAGGCTGCCCAGGGCCCCATCTAATCTGGCCTTGTATACCTCCAGGGACGGGGCATCCACAACCTCTCTGGGCAGCCTGTTCCAGCACCTTTGGCCTCAGAGAGAGAAGGCTCCGATTCCAGCAAGGTGAGTGAACAGAACACCTCGAGAGAGCAGTGACAAAGACATGAAGGAACACCCTGAGTAACAGCCCTGCCTCTCAACAGAAGGCAGCTGCAAACCTGTTACAACAAGTAGGGAGCTACAAGATGTAGCAACTTGCTACAACAAGTAACAGTTTCCCTAGGTATTTGTTTTTCACTAATGTTTTTCTTTTTTTTTTTTTTTTCCCTTGTTTTCTAAATATCTCAACCCTTTAGTAGTATCTTGATAATGAATAATGTATGCTGTTCTTGTTTCATATGATATTACTGACTTAAACTTCCATTGTGTTACATGCATGCAAACATGCACACAGATTTGCTATACTGTTTGGATCCCCACAAGCTCACCAGTGCTGGAACTGCTGCTATGGACAGGTCCTTTTGTATCTGGCATCACTCTGGAAAATGTTGCCCAGAGAGCACACTGGTGTCTGAGCAGCTGTTTGCCACATCTGGTTGCAGCTGTAGGCTCTCCACTGGCTACTGAGCTCCACCTGCATACTGCTATGTGTACAAACGTGCATCTCTTCTGTGGCAAAGGACACCAAGTGCATGGATGCTCTCCTCAAAACCCTTCTGCTCTGAGGAGAGTGTACAATCAGCAATAGGTGAGAAGGGGCAAACACGTCATACAATCTTTCTCTTTTCAAACGGAACCAGCAATCACATACCAGCAAACACATCGCTATTTTTTGAGGATAATGTCTTTTCCTACAGTGCCACCTTCAGTTCTTTCTTGCTTATTGTCTCAGTTCTACCTGATCTTTTACAGAACTTCAACTCCTTTTACTGAAGGCCCAAACAAAAGCACTGCTGTGCATTTCTCTTTGATAGTAGCTTGCAGTCTCTTAAACAAAACGCTCTTCAGATTCAATAGGCAGTACTTGAAAATTTCTCAACAGTGCAATTTGTGTCTGTTGCTTATGAGCACATTCTCAGCTGACAAGGCAATCAGTTATTAGCTGAGAAGGAGCAGTAGGAGCAGGGAGAGGTACATGGAAGTAGCATACTATGAAGGAGTTCTTTCCCAAACATATCTGGTAGGTGTCAGTGTATTCTGTATATAAGATTTGGATCTGAATGGCTGTGGTGATAAGGTTGAACAAATACAACAAATACAGGGAAAGGGTCCGTCCTCACCCCCACACACATACAGCAGCTGGCAGTCCTCTACCCCTGTGCTTGGGCAGTCCATAGAGACAAAGGGGAGAGTGACCAAGGAGAAGTTGGTTGGGGAATTGGGTATTACAGATGTAAAGTTACTTAGAGTATAAAAATGGCTTTTGGCTCTTGCCAGAATCAAATGTGAGATTCAGTGTGAGACTGAAACATCTACATCTAACCCTTGCTTATGAGCTGGGCATTTCAGTTCCTATTGCAGTCAGTAGAGGTCCAATCCTTTATTCAGCTGCCAAAGAATTGACACCTAGTGCAGTGCCACTGAAATGCCCTGGAGTGCTCTGGCTAGCCTCCAGATGCTGCTGCAGAGGAACCAGGGTATCCTCTAGGCAAGCTGTACACAGATGCATCAGGTAGCCTCAGGCATCTCAGAATGCTGTTATCAGCACTAGGAAGGGGACAAATGAACAGGGCCTCTCAATGACTTCCTCATCATGGGCACATTCTATCTCCAGACCCTGCTGTCCGTGCTTGACATGTCTCCCCTGAGACTTGCAAACCAGAACTTCATCAGCTGTAATGGGAGCTTAGTAACCTCATCTACACATACATTAGATGACTAATGTCAGATGTCCCAGTCGGAATCCTGCCCAGAGTGTTTATCACTCCACAGTGTACATTCTCACTCATGACTCAGTTCCACGAGGAAGCTGTTGAAATCCAGTTGCAGCACCCAGACAGGAAAAGTCTCACTTCCCCATCTACTGAGAAGCCTAAACAGGCAGCAAGGGTGCTGGGGGCGTCTGCTGAGACTATGGTTCAGAGGGAGACTGAGCCTTAGGAAGCACAAGAGACAAGGTGCGGGATCCCTGCATGCCCTAACCAGAGGTCCCAGCAGAGGCTCACCTGGTAGAGCTTTACTCTTTGCCCACAGCTTGCTCAAACTCAGGAAAGCTCTCAGGAAGCACTGGGACTGGTTGGGACTCTGGAGATCTAGGCAAGGTCCAGGTAAGCAAAATAAAGACTTTTCCCTTCTTTTGCTTCTAGTAATTGCACACTGTCAATCATGAACAGGGTAAAGCAGGGCCACTTAGGTAGAGCTACATGGTAGATCATGCAGAAAACATTTTTCCCACAAAGGACGTTGTTAATAAAGCTGAAAGCACTGCAGGGTAGGAGATCCCAAGGACACTCAGTGCTACCTTGTGTGGTCACTCCAGGGCATTTGAGAAGCATGGAAAGGGCCTGATAAGTGCACGTGAACCACAGCTTGGGGTCAGCCTCTGGGAACCAGCTGGGTCAGCAATGCACATGTGGCCAGTGAGACCATGATTTCAAACCTCACATAGCTAGATTTTTCTAGCTAAGAAATAATTCCCTTGGTTGCTTTCTGCCTTGAAGTGAGTGCAGTTCTCTGTACCTACAAAGTGAGCGTGACACACAGCAATTACTATTTACTATTTTTATTCCTACCCTGCCCAGCATTAAGTAGTTGAAAAAGGTTTGTGGCACTGTGAGTTCAGATTTTAATGCATCTATATAAAAGCCAGCATCATTAATGGGCTGAAACATGAAGTATTTATTCTAATTTAGAACATTCAGATGCTGAACCTAGAAATGGAAGCACTTCCATCAGGCACAGTCCATACTACCAGGACAGCAGCTGAGGTAGTCACTCCTTACAGCAGTGAGAGCTGAAGTATCTGACACAAACACCACACCATATTCCTCTACCACCCTGCACTTAAGAATTCTGCTTTAGGGGAGGGCCATAAAAATGATTCCCATGATGGAACACCTCATCTACAAGGACAGGCTGAGAGAGCTGGGGCTATTCAACGTGGAGAAGAGAAGGTCTAGGGAGAGCTGATGACGGCCTGTCTGTATCTACAGGGGGGCTGTAAGAAAGAAGGGGACAGACTCTTCAGCAGAGTCTGTTGTGTTAGGACAAGGGGAAATAAAAAAGGGGAATTTTAGATTGGATACAAGGAAGAAGTTTTTAACAACAATGGTTGCGTGGCACTGGCACAGGTTGCCCAGAGAGGTGGTGGATGCCCCATCCCTGGAGTCACTCAAGGTCAGGCTGGATGGGGCTCTGAGCACCAGATCTAGTGTAGGTGTCCCTGTTCATTGCAGGGGAATTGGACCAGATGGCCTTTAAATGCCCCTTCCAACTCAAACAATTCTATGATTTTAACCCACATCACAGTTTCCTGAGCACACTGATTTATTGCACTGTGGTGAGAGGAAATGACCTCACATAGATGATGATTGCAGGCAAAAATTACAATTTTTTGCATGCCAATAAAAAGGGCTCTCCCACTGTGCACTGCTACTAAGCAATGTGTTCTGCATTCTGGGTGGGGCTCCAAAAATGCCTTGCTGTCATTAGCTTCCAGAGGAGTTGCCTTTCTCTTCACTTGTCTCACTAATTCATAAGTTAGAATCCACATATTTGCTATGAAAGTAAAGTTTTGTTCTAACACATTTATCCACAGCATGAGATTAACAAAGAGTCCTTCACAGATGGCACCTACTGTAAACTATTTTAAGATCATATGTAAATAAAGGACTGAAATGTTTATATGCAAAGCTTTAAGATTCTCTCACCGATAAAAGATGTCTTTGCATTTCTTCCACCAAGTACATTCTGAAATCTGCAGCACAGCCCCCTGCCTGCTCACCGACATGGCATTTGAGCTTCAGATTAATGTCCTCCCAACTGTTTTTCTGACAAGACGCTAATGAAGCAGCCCAAGCAGCTCTGCCTGGGAGGAAACTCATAAAACAAGAATTGGAGATCTAGTCCATAAAGAGAAATCGCTCAGACTTTATATCTAGTCCATCAAAGTATTAATGAAGATTTCATCCAGGACAAACGAGAACCCTCAGAGGAGCTGTGTTTCTTTCTCTCAATGGTACCTTATAGGTTTGCACATTTCTGGCCTCTAACTCTTCTCAGTAGAGTAATTGAGGGAGAGTTATTGTGACTCACCAGGAGTCACTTGACATGATTTGCTCACAGTCCATTTTCTGATGAACAGTCTCTGGCCCCACTACAATATGTGCTATCAAAACAAGTAGTATCTGATATTAGTTTCAAACAACCAAACTAATGAGATGAAGAAGGGCAATTGCATGGGATTTCCTTGTTTCAGTTAGGACATGGTGCAAGTGAAGCAGGCAAATGTTACATTTCTCAATTCCTAAAAAAAAAAAAAAAAAAAAAAAAAAAAAAAAAAAAAAAAGGAAAGAAAAGAGAAATGAGATGGATGAAGAGAAAATTCATCTCATCACAAACCAGTGAGGAATTCGTAGTAAAGAACCAGAGCTTATATAAGAGACATTACACACCTCATTAGGGAATTCAAAATATTTGACAAGGCAAAGCCTGTCGAGATCTGTAAATAAAGTATGAACGTGGGTGCTTCAGGGCAAAAAGCTGGAACAAGCAGATCCCAAACAACACAAAGGTGAGTTCAACTCTCCCACTTAAATCCTTTTAAAACACTCTGAAGGTTCCTGAGTTTCTTGGTGACATTCTGTTCATTCAGCATAGCAAAATGCTGAGCAAATGACAAGTGCAGGCAAACCTGATGGCACAGAATATAGCAAATATACCACAGTAATTACCTTTGAATGGTAAGTGTCAATGTGGAATATAAAGTTATCTCACTGATGCGTGAGTGAACGCGAATTTATTAGCATTTTTATGGAGAATAAATACAGTCTTGCTTATAAATTAGCAGCAAAATGTTGATAAACAAAAGCCTAATATATGGAAGTCTCTCCTTGAATCTCATGTTTGCAGTACTGCCAGGTCTGGCTGCATGATCCCTGCTCCCATGAGCAGCTCCGCTCACTTCAATGAACAGCTAAGGACTTTCTCCCTGCAGATCTACAGACTCAAAGCCTACAGAGTGCTCAGTGCACAGAGCCAGCAGGAAGCTGGAGAACAGCACACTCACACCCTCGTGCTGTCATTTCTAGACATCACAAACAGCTCCTGATTTCCCAAAATGTCATTGAAACTGAGTTTCAATAGAGATTAGCTGAGAGCTTCAAGAAGTGCCCTTGAGCCAAGATGAGGAGCTCAACAAAAAATCTCCAGTTTGCAAAATGTGAACCTGCTGCAACTTAATACAAGCAACAACTTTGAAGAACTACAAAGGGCAAACTAACCGATGAAACTGCCTGTTTTGTTACTGATAGAGAAAATGAACTGTCTTCACTTGTGATATAGTTTTTCTTTCTAACTTTTAAAATCCATATCTACCTACCTGAGCCTCCATCTCTGTACAAATGGCAGCAACACACAACGGACAACTGCAGCACAGTGTAAGACACACTGCAGCAATTTTAACATGCTGTACCAACTTTGTTATATTCACCTAGCTAATCCATTTAGGATATTAGCAAGCTAATACTTCTGTACTCACAACTCCCTTGCAGGAGGTTACCACTTAAACTAATACAAAAGTTAAGAACAATCACTCTGCCCTCTAGATAAAGGCGAATGATCTAGCCAAAACAAAAACTCTGACAACACACTGGACTTGCAGTACAGATATTTACTGCAATTTATCTGTATTCTGTGTAATAGCAATCAGAGAAATCAGGTTTACTTCAAAGGCCATTATATTTAGATAAAGAGAGACAGAGAGAGGGGTACACACCAAATAGCAGAATAAAATGAGCAGATTTGTGAGAGAAAAGCCTGAATGTCATTGCTAATTCAAACCTGATAGCCCAGCTCATCCCTCTTGACAGAGGTCGAACACCTCAGGATGGTAACCCTGATGCGGGAGGAAAGGAGCATACTCCAGAATGACTGCCTTATCCTCACTCTTTCTTCAAGGCAAGAAATACAGACAAAATAATTTTTTTCCCATAACGAGGTCGAAGATGGAATACTAAGAAAAAGAAATGACGGTACTATTCCATACAAAACCCCAAAGACACAGATGCAAAATTGAACCTACAAGTTGTTTCCTACAGGCAGCCAGCCACTCATCCATAGACTTTCTGGATCAGCATTACTCCTCTTCAGGCACTGCAGACCAGCACCAGCTCAGGCCCAGTGGTGAGGCATCCACATGTTGATGTGCAGACACATCACAGCTCTGCCCTGCAGCACAGCCGTGAGCCCCCGTTCATTCTGAGGTCCTTTCATGAATGTTTGATTCAATTTGCATTGACTCTTCACAACTATTGAACTGATGCTTTCAGAAAACTACCCACATTAACTCTTGCGTTTTTGCTGAGTAGTACTAGGGAATTAAATCAGAGAATCACAGATTGACTTCGGTTGGAATGGACATTAAAATCCACCCTGTTCCAACCCCCCACCACGGGCAGGGCTCCTACCCATCAGCTCTGGCTGCCCAGGGACCCTCCAATCCAGCCTTGAAAGCCTCCATGGATGAGGCACCCACAGCTTGCACATGCAGCAGTGCCAGTGCCTCACCACCCTCCAAGCAATGAACTGCCTCCCAACATCTAAACTTAATCTCCTCTTTTAGTTTAAAGCCATGCCCCTAGTCCAATCACTTCATGCCCTTATAAAGAGTCTCTTTCCAAATCCTTTACTGTGAATCTTTATACTTCGAGGTTTTCAGTTTGGGTTGGGTTTTTTTTTGTTTGCTTGGTTTTGCTCTGTAATTACTGACATTGAATTTTAGTTACCATTTTATTAATCAATTGACTCTGCAACTCCTCCTGGTTAACATAAGGCCATTCTGAGAACCTGTTTTTTATCTGCATTATCATCAATCATTTAGTTATTCACCTCTTCTTCACCTGTCCATTATGTTACAAGACCAAAACCAGATAATATCCCACAAATAACCTCCCTCTTTTTTGTCCAGCTACTTCTGTCTTTTAGTTAAATAAAAGATTTTTTCTCATTTCTTTCTCAAAGCCTGACTTCCTCAGAGCATATTTTTACAACAGCATTGTGCCTCCCGCCTGCCCTGCTCAATACTGCACCAATGTTATCTCCTTCATCGGTGAAGACTTGCCAACAAAACCTGGGTGCACACTGGAGATCAAGCTATGTCAGGATTTTGCTCTTACATACGCATTCATGAAACAGCACAACACAATGCTATCTCTGTCAAAGACCTCCAAAAGCCTTTCGGGTTTTCCCACATCATGTATTGTAACTGCAACAAAGCTTTTTTGTTGTCTTACAGACAACACCCTGGCTGTCCCTACATCTCTGTGTTTAGGAACATCCCTATTTTGCCATCTATGGCCAGTGATGGACACCAAGATGCATAGAAAGAGCCTTCTTTATGAGTGAAAACATTGCTCCTTCTACCTTCCACTGTCTTTATTGTAGCTTCTCCTGATCCTGACATTCTTAATATGAATGTCAGACTCACTAATCCATCAATTTCCAGTTTTTCAGATTGATCCTCAATTCTTTTTTAAGGACTGGTATCCCATTTGTAGCCTTTTGTTGTTGTTGTTGTCGTCATTAAGTGCTTTATGCAGTAACTCAAATGGGACTGTAGTTTTGCACCAAAATACACTTAAAGCTCCTGCATGAATTTCTTCTTGTCCTGGGAACTGCTTAGGTTCATTTTACTCACTTATTCCAAACCCTTCCTATGGACGCTTCAATCAGTTTCTCACATCCATCTCCTGCAAAGAATGACCCCAGTGTCCAAGTCCTAGTGACCAGCACTAATAGCAACACATCTTTTAGCTCTGCTGAAATGTCTTGTCTTCACAGAGTTCTTTTTCTACACCTTCATCACATATTAGCCCTGTTGACTTTTTGTCCATCTTCCTGCCTTGATGCTTTTGAGAAAGGTATTATAGCAGCCTTCACATATTTAGATTTCCCCTCTAATTCTTTGTTGTTTTATTTTATTACAGTTCAACACGCAACTTGCTAGAGGTTATGTTTTCCCTATTTTAGTACTGATACTACTTCCATTTTTTAAAAGATGCCTTTAATGTCATTTAGCAGTTTCCACTGCCTTGATTCTGACCACAACAGAGTTTTCTTTTCAGTCTTTAAAAAAAAACGGATCTGGTAGGTGGCATATCTCTACTGCACACTTTTAAAATAGCCTTCTGAAGCAGACTCAATGCTGCCAATAAATATTCTGCAGCTTTATTTCTGATTTCCTTTGTATTGAATTATTGTGGTTCCTACTTCCCAAGAATCCTGTATTGTCTCAGATTCCAGCTTTTCTATTCTTAAGCAACAACAGCAATTCAGATCTTCTCATGGGAATGATCCCACAGACATGGGCTCTCATGAGAGACTTATACCAAAGTTAATGGGCTGGCATGACGAAGGTCTTTGAGGACCTGAACCCTTGAAATATTCATCCTAATAAGAAGAAGATTTTTTCCATATAGCTTTTTTGTGCCAACACTGTCTGCCTTCCACCTGATTTGGGACATTTGCACACCACCACGATCATTTACATCTAAATCACATAAATTAGGCATAGCCTCATTATCCAGACTTACAGAATATTAATTCTTCAGGGAATTAAGATTCAAAAATTGTTATTAAAAAAGGACATTTGTAATTAAGAACAAAATTTAACCTTCTTCTAAACAATAAGTCTGTTTTCTACATACTTAATGATAGTTGCATCTCCCACATGCATCCTGAATCTCTTCCTTCAAAGAGCAACTTAAAGAGCTGCATTAATTGTCATATCCTCAGGACTCACAAACTTGCTGTGGACTGGAAGAGGAGAAAGGTGTAATCATGCAACTCATACACTTCAGTGTCTCTTCCCAACCTGTCTGAAGGCAGCTGCCATCACAGTCATTGTGCATAGGGAGGACAGCTACATCCCACAGACCAATACGAATCACGTAGGTGCTCAGCAGTACAGAGCAAGAGGAGCCCACTTCTCTGATCCACACCAGGCATGACATATATGCACCTGTGGGGACAGTGAAGGCCACACCAGCAGCTTGGAGACACCCAGGAAACCTCTGTGCTGAAAGTGGCCCTGAGAGAGGAGGCACAGCAGTTTCACAGCTCCTCCAGGCCAATAAGTCCTGCATACATGAATCCCTGTGCAAGAAGCAGCAGATCAGTAAGAAAAAAACTAGAAAGTGACTACAACCTTACAAGCCTTAGTTGACCTTTCCTCCACAGGATCTAATAGTTCCCATGGGCTTTGTAGTGTGATGCTGTTTATTTTTCTTGAGAGAGCTATGCTTCATGGTGGTCTTTGTCCTCTCCTGTGTTTTAGACACAAACAGGGTCAAATCCTGTATGTTGGCTCGCTGAAAAACAAAATATGAAATAGCAGATTATACCACACTGTCCAGATACAGCAGCCAACAAATCCACCTCTTACTTTAAAACTGAAATATCCAACCAAAACAACCACCGCAAATGCAAGGGTGTGGGTCTAGCAATCCAGAAGGGATCTGTTACTTTCTAAAGCTGATTTGCTCTGGGATGTCAGCAGTGTGTGTTCAGTGCTGTTTGGGTGTCTTTCCCAGCTATGCACCCAAGGATGCATAGCAGTGGCATATGCTAAGCAAGTGCATGGCACTTGCCAGTTGGAACACGGGTGACTTTCAGGTGTCTGGATCAGGTTTACAAGCATCCCCATGACTCTGGACTTTGATTTGCAAGGAGAGACAATGAGGAAGTTGTTTCAACTGCCCACACAAGGCAATGTCAGAAGCATGCCCAAGTGGGTTTCAGAAAACCTCACTGCAGTTTTGCACCTCTTGCAGGACCAGGTCTCCTCAAGAAGGCTTTGGTTGTTTCTTTCGAAATTTATCTCAGACATCAGCAGAGATAAGAATAGGAGCTGTGGATTTGCTCATCTTAACATTTAAATAGCAAGGAAAATTAAAATTCATGTTGTAAGCAGCCCAGTTCAGTCTTTAACAAAAAGCCCCTAATGCAGTGCCAAAATGACTCTACTGGGGAAGAAAATGCAGCGTCACAGGATTGGTGAAGAGATTTTCTCTCTTTCATTGACAAAGGGACAGGACATATTTCAAAGAACAATGAAGGGAACAAATTCATAGAATCATTAGAGTTGGAAAGGACCTTTAAAGGCCATCTAGTTCAACCCCACCTACAATGAACAGGGACACCTACAGCTCTATCAGATGCTCAGAGCCCCTTCCAGCCTGATTGTGAATGTCTTCGGTGACAAGACATTCACCACCACTCAGTGCAACCTGTGCCAGTACCTCAATGTCCTTATACTAAAAGCTTTTTCCTTATATCCAATCTAAATCTCCCCTCTTTTAGTATGAAACCATTTCCCCTTATCCTATCTCAGCAGACCCTGCTAAATAGTCTGTCTCCTCTTTTCTTACAACCCCACCTAATTGTCCAGCAAAGCACTTAAAGTGAGGCTGCTCAAGAATTCTAGAAATCACAGCAGAGGAATTATTTTCAGAAGTTTATTCTGAACATTCCCTCAGTAGTTTTATTCCCTTCTAATAGAGAATCCATTAGGGATGTCATTTTTTAGTTTTAAACATATTTTCATGGTCATGTTGCAGGTAGACTACCAGATGTTTTTAAGATTAAGCTGTTTTTGCACTTCAGTATGACTGCAGGAATGACAAACACCACAGGTTACAACACAACGACCTTACCTTTTTCAAAATCAAATCAATTGCACAACAGGTCATATGTTCACAGATCTGTAAATACAAAGTCTCTGTAAACAAATGACACAGTTCAAGACTCAACGTGAAAGAATTCCCTTAAAATCAAAACTTCAGTTCATATCCTAGAAGTTAAAACACCATATTTCTATTTATAAATTACAACCAAGTTTTCTTCTCCATGGGCAGCCTGTGGTTCATCAGCTCTACAGGAGTTCTGAATAAAAATATATATATAAGTAACAAAATACATGAGAAAAACCAACACAGAAAAAGGAAACAATAAACAGATACCCTAGCATCCCAATGAATGAATGAGGGAAGAAAGAAAAAAATATATATACACACCCTACCTCTTCACATATCTTACATATGTTTCTACAACTAGCTGAGCACAGCTTTTTCTATTGATAAAAGATCCTTTAATTGGCTTCATTTAAACAAAATCAGGTGGGTGATTAAAATATTTATTAGGGATCTGTCCCACTCCTGTCAAGGCTGACTGCAGCTGAATCAGGTTGATAGTAAACCTCTCCCTGCGGTGGAAATGATAATGCACTGCTTGATTGACTCTCTGGGTCAAACCAGGTGGTACAAGCCATGCTGCAGACTATCTCCCTAGCTGGCATATAGTATTAGCTACTCTTCAATGTAAAGTATATTTATTATTCACTGCCAGGTAGCTTTCCATAACCAGGGAAATAAATCAGATACTCAGAGAAATAAAGTATGGAAGAAAATCACAGTAAAGGTGGGAAAATGAGAAGGGAGGAAAGAAAACAAACACAAACATATGAGCTTAATCTCATTTGCTTACCCACTAAGAACTATTTTTTCTCCTGGAAAGACTTCTCTCTAAACACCTCACTGCAGTTGTATTCTGCTCTTGTCATGCAAGCATGGAGTACTTAACCAGCAGCTGTGGGCAGGGCCACACGCAGGGCCTTGGTCTTGCACACCCTGTGCTCATGTGAACCTTCCAGGGAATGAAATATTTAAAACCAATGTTGTTACTTTATTGTCTAGAATCCAAAACAGGATATTGCAACTATTGCAGTGAAAGTAGAAGGTTTATAGGATAAATTTAAACAAAATATTTCAAAGACGTTCTCTCTAGAGGAGGCTCTTGCCTATCTGAAACCAGCTTCCTGGGTTAACAGAGAGATTATGACACCTGTACCCAAATGAAAAACAAGCAAATGCTGGGAAAAGACCTCTATTAAGTCAAGGCAATCAAGAAATAGAATAAAAAAATACTTCTTATAAGGAGATATCTCTCAAGTGAGGTTCTAAATTCAGATGGTGAAAAAACACAAATGGCAGCAAAAAATCCCTTTCAACTCAAAAGATTCTATGATTCTATAATCATTCTTTCTGCAGTTGTGGACTATGGTCTGCCCTGGGATGTGGAAGACTGTCCACTCTCAAAATGTTGTTTGCATCATGTGAAAAAATCTGTCTTCTACTGGGACAGTTCCCTTGTGCCAAGAAGAACATGGTATCTTTGCCTATCTCACCAATACTTTTAGATGGCATCTGTATCAACAAGAAAACAAGAAAGAGCTTGGAGTTGGACTTGATGATCCTTTTGGGTCCATTCCAACTCGAGATATTCCATGATTGCTGCAAACTAATGGGTCTTTATGACTGCTGCTTTGAACTTTGGTATCAGTAGATGTCTGCATAGGAATTCCAAATTCCAACAAAACAAAGTTCCTGCGAGTTGAAAGAGTGGCTGAGCTGAGGGTGTTTGTTTGGAACAGAAGATATAAACAGCATCACAGCAAATTTGGAGTGGAGTGAATTGTAACCAAATCAAAGCTGAGGACAAAAAGTTAACTGGTAGAGAGAGGGTGGAGGAGACCTGGAGTGCAGCAGAGCTTACATCAGGGCAGACATGGGGATGCAGCAAATGGTGCTCAGGAGTAGCTGAAGAATAATAAGCATTAGAGACGAGTCAGTGACAAATCATAGAATAATGCCCTTTCATCTCCACATTCAGGCCTGGCTGACTGGTATGTAGAATGCCAGCTTTTCAGAAATCCCAGTTACAATCTGAGCCATTGCAATCCCCTGGGCAGGTGAACTGACCTCACTTGGGCTTGGATCACTGCTTGTTGGCAGCTCTGTTGAAAGAAATTCATTTCACGAAGGAATTTCTGAAATGCAGCCAGCCATCACTGACCTTTCTATTAAAAACAACATTAAACTCATTCTTGGGCTCAGGACTTCTTGAGAAAAAATGCAAACTGCACATTTCTCAGGGAAGTAGATACTAATAAAAACATGCATCGTAACATTTGGCTTTTGACTATCTATCTGTCTCCAGGACTGGAAAGTTGTTTGAACCACAAACTTGGTGCTTAAGTACTCAGTTAGTGGTAGTTGTTCAAGTTTTCTAGCACTGTTCCATCAGCAAACTATGAAATGCAGCAAAACTAACAAATACTCTGATAAGAAATGAGACAGGACATGTAGCTGGACATCACAAGTTGATCCCTCATTTAGTAGGCACTAGAAAGCAACTGCCATCAGTGGGAACAAAAGGACAAACAGCAAGCAGTACTCCTGGATCTTCACTCCAGTGCACATTCCATCTCATCAAATCCCATCCCATCTCATCATACCCAGCCCAAGCAGAACACAGCAGGGGAGCGTTCTTGAGGAATCACCAATGATGAGGCAGGCTGCCAAACTAAGGCCTCTAAAGAATGAACAGTGAATAACAGCAAGCAGAGATTTGTTTTCTATCATTCATCTACTGAACACTGTCTTCTACCATCTGCAATAAGTAAAGCCACTCCCTCAGCCTAGGAAGCCCCAGGAAATTCATCAAATGAGGAAATAAAAGGAAGCCATTTTTTTGCAAAGCAGATAACTCCTTGAGTTCGGTAGACATAGCTATAATTTTGTTTTTAATGCCAACATCTTTGTTTAGAGCAAGCTGGCATTGAATGTGGTACAAGTGGTTCACATATAATGAGAGCTGAAAGCGCTGAGAACATCAGCTTTAGAATGGTCCTCCTAGTGCAAATTGTCTTAATGCTCCATAACTCTTAAGATCCCAAAAGTCCAGGTAAAAGGCTTCTCCTTCAGCTTTGCTGTTTTCTCTCTGTTCCGATCGAAACATAGCGTTCAGTACATTTCTCTAGAGATTTTTTAAAGTGAGATATGAAAAGCAAAAACAATTAATGCCTAATGAATGACATTTCCCCCTTTCCTCCCGGTTACCAAAGTAAGTTTCCAAGCATTAGTTCAATTTAGCCTAATGGTAGCAAATCCTAAGACCATTAAGCAATATAGAGAGAACAGGAAGTCACAACATGTTGCAGCTTATTAAAGTGCCTCTAATGCTACCTTAAAAGCTCACGATTTCAGTAGGCCTGGAATGTTACATCAAAAAAAATTAACTCAAAAGGTAGATTTTTTTATTCAGTGGATCTTGTATGCAACACACAATGACTTATTCATCTTAAGAATGTTCAGAAATAAAGTCTCTACAGGAGCAGAGTGATTCCAGGAGCAAGGCTATTAAGCATGGTGGTAACAAGTACAGCTAACAAGACTGACAATATAAGGATTTACATCCCCTTGCAGACAGAGTTCTTTCTTTTGGAGAAATAAATATTCCTCCTCTTATGCGTTCCTAAATTTGAGTTCTCTGTTTAATAATTTACTTTGATTCTCATTGCTCTTGTTGCATGCTTTTCTTTTAAGGAGAAGCAACTGGTTGAATCTGAGAGACAGACATAGCATTCATAACACAGGTCTGCATCTGTCTTCTGTCTGGAAAGCTTAGTTTAGCAGATTTAATGTTATTATTAATTTATTTGCATGGGCTTGGTAGTATCTAAAATTACGTTACACCCCAAAAAATATATTTTATTTCCATTTCAATTTTATTTCTCTTTTATCCAACATTCCCTCCAGGCTGAGAGACCTTATAGCTAAAGGTTAAAGCTGACATTTATGGCTCCATATTTTTGTTTATATTTGTACATAACCACATAAAAATGAACAAATCTCATTTCCATATACACTTAGATGCAACAGCAATTTTCACCAGCACTTGGTAAGCAGAAGACAAATGTTTTGTACTCCAAAAATGGTGATGACAGTAAGTTGACCAACCTTTTGAGCACAATAAGACAGACTGCAGAACCCTCAGTGCACTATGCAAATTCTAAAAATGTAATTAGATTACCAAATTCCAAATTAAGTTGTAGAGCACATCATTTTCTTCTCACAGTATTGCTGATTATCAAAACGTTTAGCATGGATACACTCTTTTATGATGCAGTCATATAACTCATGGACTTTAAGTCTCAAATCAGAACTTTAGTTTTTAGCATTGTCACAAATGTTGAAATACATTTGGCCACAGTGAAGAAATCATTATCTAGCAAGCTATAATTTGATAAATATTTGCTATGTGCATTTTCCATTTCCTGTTCAAGATCCAGCAAATGCCACAACATGTTTCTTTGTTTTTAAAACGTATTTTATCTCAACACTTCTACTTTCTGCCATAAGACCTATGTTATAAATGTTGTGTACATATTAGAGTAAGAAGCGTTATTACCAGATTTCCTCTTCTTTCAATCTGCAAATATGTATAGGCTTCAATTCAAGCTGAACATATCTGCCATCAAGATTAGTCTCTCTTATGTATATGCAATGGAGAAAATAAAGAAATTATTTTTTGTGGTTAGTTGCTGGCCTAGCATGGTTTTCTTGTTGTTTTTTGTTTTGGTTTGTTTTTTTTGTGGCAAACATAATTCAAAGGATCGCTTCAGGCAACATCAAGAAAACACTTGCAAGAAGTAAGTTCAGTTCACAAAGAAGTCTTTATTACGTTTCCATTCCTCTGTGTCCAGCTGTTGAATGTCACTGATTTGCTTATCCCAGCAAATGGCTTCATTCATTTACAGGTTTCCCAGCAGAGACACAAATCACAGAATCGGAAGAGACCAGCAAAAAGACAAAGGAGGCTGTATCATTTTCCCTGGTTTTACTGCAGCTCTTTCACATCGCTCAGCTGCAGTACTTGGATTTGCTGCCCATCTGCAGCATTAAGGACCCAGCCAGGGAATATCATCCCCAGGTACATCTCCCAGCTACTCCATACTACTCTGAGTATTTCCTCTGTCATTAATTCTTCACACAATTCCACATAAAGTTCTGGTTGCATGAAGCAAGACCTTTACACAGGTTATTTTGTATAACAATACAAAAAGCATGCTTCACCTTTTCCCTCAAAGATGGATCCTGTCCCTTTGCTGTACATTTTGGTGGCAATGCTAAGTCATTCTATCTCGATAAGTAGTCATTGGCATTTTTCATTGGAAACAAAATTAATAATATTAGGCAACTACTATACTAGTAAATAGAAGAGGTCAAGGCTCATCCTCTGGCCTTGAGACTGAGGGACAAAGTCCAGCTTTCATCTCCTGCCATCTGGAATCAGTGCCCAGATGAAGCAGAGCTCTGGGTTGGATCCAAGCATTGCTGGGGAAACGTGCAAGTTGGCACATGCCAAAACTGTGCCAGGAACTGAACTAACAATCCGGTTATTAGCCCAGGCTTAGATCCTGGCATTAGTTAGATTACAAGTGTAGCCTTAAAGACCTACAAAATCTATGGAATGCAATAAGAGCAACTACATTTTTTGTAACTATTTTGTCATCCATCATCTTGATTAAGAGATTAAAATGGTTGCCTTGGAGACATTCTTCTAAGAAGTTTTAGCATGTATGCTTGCAAATTCTCAGCTTCCACGCCGAAAATAACTAGTCATGTACATGTGCTTTCTGGAGAAAGAAAGCCCTATTGACAGTATCTCAGAATAAGCTCAAAAGAAATGGAGAAAGCAAGGAAGACATGAATGTGTGGCAGCAAGCAGGCATGGAGCAGCTGCATGACAGCTACATGATGGTCTGCTGTCAGTCTGTGTTAGTAGAAGAGGATGATGGGCTGCAGGAATACCAGTATCAACAGGCCAGGTGGGATCACAAGCAATTTGCAGCCTACCCCATAAATGATTGCTTGCCACCTGTTAGTCACAGCTGTACTGCTCCAGTTTGCTTCTTCCAAACACAAAGAATCACAATCTTTGTCTTACAGAAGAATTTTGAAGATCCAAAGCAAAAAACAAAAATCTGGAATCAAATTTATCATCAGTATGAATTCCCACATGTCCTTGATGCCACTGCATTGCTTCTGTTCAACAAGTTGCCTAATTGTATGCTTGCAACCAAGTGCAGCTGGAGCCAGTTCCTTCTCTCAGAGATGCACATACACCCCACTCTCAAAGATGCACCTCACCCCACCCCCAGCCATCTTTAACTGCCTCTGCTCTGTCACTTGTGCTGCATTTCTCCAAGAGCCAAATAGTTTCCTGCCTTATTAGCAGCCATCTGACTTTCTTTTCCCAAGGAATTTTTATGTTCATTTCTTCCTGAGGTTTAATTTTCTAATAACTATACATACAATATTTAAATATCTTTCCCTTCACTGAAATACAGAAACCTCATCTACATATGTGCAAAGAATCAACTGAGGAAGAGAAACTTACAACATGTACAAAGTATTGACTGGTCTGGCACAGTCAGCAGGCTCAAGTTCTCCCAGAGAGGTGATGGATGCCCAGTCCCTGGAGACATCCAACGTCAGGCAGGATGGGGCTCTGAGCACCTGATCTACTGTGGTATCCATGTTCATGCAGGGGAGGTGGACCAGATAACCTTTAAGGGTCCCTTCCAACTCAAACAATTCTATGATTCTAAGTTTAACAGAAGATTAACACGATGTTACATCAGGGAAGAACTATATCTGCTAGCTGACATTCCTTTGTTCTGAATGCTTGGATGTAAATTTTACAGTAACTTTTGATATTAATAATTATATCATTACAAAATACTTATTAAAGGGTAAGATGATTACCTTACCTTCATTTTACCCAATTCTGGGCCAGCAGTTTTCAAATAAATGCCCTCTGGAAATGATTTACTACTATTCCATTTCTCTTTAGTACTGTATTACTAATCTGGGCTTTTTCTTCTTTCATCAGACTCAGATCTGTTAGTTTTTCTGTAGAGCTAAGCAAGATACCAAAAAAAAAATTATATAATGCTAAGAAGATCAAAACCCCATCTAGTTTTTCCTCAGTTTAGGATATTTCAAAACTTAAGTCATGTTACTTTGCAAGATGAAAGTACAACAAACAGAATGTGTCTGCTCCCACCACTATTACTTTTGCCCTGTCTGTTTTTCTCTTGTATTAAAGCAAAGCATCCCACTACTTAGCAATTACAAGTTACAGAGAGAGGAGTCATCCAAAGAGTAAACAAGACTCCCACTGTAGCAGTTTATTTCCATAGTGATAAGCAAAACCACCTGGTAGGAAACAGTTTGTCCAAGCAATACCATTGGTGCTTGGGTTTATTAACTACCTTACTTCCCTAGCAGTCTCAAATCATCTGGGAAACCTCACCTAGCCTGTATAATATGACTATTACTTCTTTTTTTTTTAAAAACACAAAGGGACAGCATTTAATATATATAATTTCATTACCCAACCATTCCTTGCCTTTCTATTTTAAAGGGAGAAGATATTTTTTTCTCTCAAAAAGATCTAAATGGAGACATTAGAGAATCTTTCAGCAGTCAAACCAAAGGCCACTATCTCAACTTTTGTAGCAAGGACAGCACAGAGAACACTGAATACCCATGAAATCTTATGCATGCACAATAAGATTTGTGCTGAAAACTTACTTTCCATGCAGGAAACCCAGCAGCCTGTTGCTGATCCTCAGAGGTAATGGTTAGCTGGAGAAAAACATATTGCAGAATATGAAAAACCCAAGTGAATCACACCTTAGTAATCATGCAGGATGCATTTTGATACATGACAAAGCAACAGATAATGAAGAATTCTTAAGATGAAACTTCAGAAAAATACCAGATCTGGATGAAAGATAGATAATTTAAATCTTGTTTTTTATTTGTTTATCATTCTATTAAGTTAAAGAACTGTAAAGTTATTTCTGAATCTGTAATTACTGTCAGCAAGGTATTTTGACCTATGATAAGAACTTGTTTGTGTGTGTATATACATATGTGAGTGCATGCATGGATGCATTTGCACTAGATAAATGTCTTTAAAAGCCTGAATAAGCATCTTAGGACACATATTACTTACAGACTTTGTTTTCAAAAGTGTAGGTGCCACAACATCAGCTACAAGGTGTGTCCCCAGGCAGTAAGTTGGCACTTCAGCTAAACTATTTCATTATTTTGATCTTTTCATAACATAAATATCATTTGGCTTATTTCACTCATCTGCTACAACTTGTTTTTCACTCGTGCAGGCTCTCTGAAGCACAGACTGGTTTTATTACCTGTTTACACAGTGCTTACCACAATCTTTGTCAGGACCCACATATAGGGTACTGTGCCTAGTATACACAGGCAGATAATCCCTGATTAATTTGAATTCATGTTTAGGCATACAACTAGACATCCCTGTAGGTCTTGAAGGACTCCAACTGCATCTAAACTGAAATCACAGAAAACTGTTCCCATGTAGATATCCACTATTCAGGCCTGCACCTTCTCTGGAAGATCTGAGATCCCTGCAGAATTTGTATTTTTCTTCTCAAATAGCAAGATACTCTTTCAAATTAGAAGATATTCAAGAAAAGTGGTTTTAGTAATATTTCTGGAGATACTACACCTCTGAGAACTGGATGATGCCCTTTTCCCCTCAGTTTTCCTCCAGGAAAGTGCCTGTGTTTTCTTGCTTCTCTTTCCCAGGACTTCAAGGATTTCTCTTGCTAGTAAAGCCTAATGAGATCATAAGTAGGAAGGCAGTCTCACTTAAAGAACAGCAGATACTGTACTGCTCCATTCATAAAACATTCAGCTTAACAGTTGACATGCGCTGACCATCTACAGAGTGAAATATTTTTATACAATACAGAACAGAAGGAATAATGTCTTCTAAACCAACAGAATTAAGAACATAATAGAAGAAATTGAACTTTCCCAAGCCATAACTATCACATATGGCTGAAGCATGAGATATTTAAACTCCATGTGGCCATTGTGTGACTGCTGCTTCAGCAAGAGAAATCTCTATGTTCATCCTCCCAGGCAAACCTCAAGCTTAACACGTGGATCTGTCACTGAAGCAGATTGTTTTGTTTCAAAAAGAAAATCTGTGTGCTTCTCATAAGCTTAAGGTATTTTTGCCTGAGTAGTCCCTCTGAGACACATTTGGAAGTGTCCACAGCAGATTTGCAGAGCAGAGCCTGGAAGCAGTCCCCATGGAGACACAGAACAGAAATATACATCTCTTCTCCTGTATCACCTGGGCACAGCAGGACATATTGAGGTTCAAACCGCAGTCATACTCTGTCCTGTGGTCCTATCCTCCCCACTGCAAGTGAACTTCTGTTCGAGTTTTCTTTTTAATAATAAACTGTTTGGGAAGACATCATTTATGTAATAACAGTCACTGATCTCTATTTTCTTTATCTTTCAAGAAAATGTAAGAGTATAATCCTTGCCCAGTGACTTCTACCAGCATAGATAAACTCAAAACCTGGCATATTTCATATTTCGACCAGGCTGCAAGACCAATGAATTAAGCTGTAGGTTTTTCAGATAGGGATCTTTGGGACAAGGATATAGGCATTAATTCTCACCTTAACTTCTAGTATCCTGTTGACAAAAGAATAACACATGAGCAAAAGCAGAAGAACAGAATGCACAACTGTGATCTGTTCTTTGAAGATATTTTCCATCTGTGCAACTTCATGACAAAGCTATGTAGCTCTTTATGTAGTCTTCATTTCTCTTTCAACCCAAGTGTCCATGATTCTTTGCACCTACATGCTTTATTAGGCAACAGGGCCAGTTCTGGAAGAACATCTTTGCACTTTGAGTCTGGAGAATTATGTATTATTTGACTTGCCTCCTATTTGGACAGTCTGCTTCATATATGCTGGTCTAAGCCCAAAGTCCTCCAGACTTCAGTGCTAAAAGGAGTGAAAAAAAATGAAAAGCCCAGATGCAGTGATCATAACCCACAAATAATAGAAGAGAGATTGAAATAAAAGTTGAGTTCTGTAGTTCAGCAATAGAAAATGTGAAAACAGGCTGTGTTCAAATACTGATGACAGACGCACCAGACTGTTAAGCCCATACCTCCCTTCTGTAATAACAGCTACAGGCCCTCTTTTGCTTTGGATGCGTTGCTGCTTAAGCCTTTCTTATCCTTCCATTTGCATCAACTTCTGTTTTGGATTCAGTAATGTCTATCTACTGTATCACTCAGTGTGAAACATTCCACTTTACAAACACTAGTTACATTGCCCTTCTCACATCAAATGAGACAGACATCCCCCCCATCATTGTCATTTAATTTTCACTTTTTATGACTGCAAGAGTGTTTAGCAATTTTCTGCTGCTTCTAGTAAATAATTCTAAGAAAATGTTCACTGGCAAAATGTAGAACAAAGAACTCAAGGAGGATAACTTTAGCCATTTATCACTGCTACTAATTTTACTAACCTTCTTATCATAATTACTTATTGGCCTACTTACCCAGTTATCCTAACCTCACAGCCTTGACTTCCGCTGCACTTGGGATTCAGTGTTAGTAAAGCTTAAGTCTGTTACTGACACTAAGTACAACCTAAAAATGAAACAGAGGAAGAGCAATCGTTCAAATGATGTCATCCCAAACAATGTCATTTCTCTGATAATAGTTCTTCCATAATAGTTCACCATAAATGTTCGAGGACACAAGGAAGGGAGGAGGAACATCTTCCACAGACCAATCGCTACAGAAGGGAAAACTCTCAGGCCTTTCTTCAGCTTCTAAATAGGGCAGTGATGTTCAAAGCTAAATGCAGCTGAAGAAATTCTTCTGAGTTCAGTGAGGTATGATGATCAGTTTGAACTGATCTTCAGGGTAGGGTAGGGTAATGGCTTTAAATTACAAGATGATGGGTTCAGATGAGATGATAGGGATAAATTCTTCACTGTGAGAGTTGTGAGACAGTGGCACAGAGAAGCTGCCCCATCCCTGCAAATGTTCAAGGCCAGGTTGGATGGGGCTTTAGGCAATCTGATCTACTGGGCTGGGGGAGTGGAACCAGATGTCACAGCTGTGGAGGTGGGTATGGTGAGTCTGGATTCATTCTGTGCAGGTATTTCTTTTTTTTCTAAAATGAGTGCAGTGATACAGGGTGTTCAGAGCTGAAGGGGCAACTCCTGGAAAGACAAGGAAAATATTTGGTAATGACTGATGGAGACTAGAACCCTTAAGGTATTCTCTGAACTGGCTCCAGACTACCAAGAGTGTAAAACAACCAGGAGTAGAGTTTTCTGCCAAAACTATAGCTCTGATAAATGAACCACTTTAGAGGAGCACTGCAATGGGATGGAAACTTTTTTTAGATTGTGGAACTGAATATTTAAAACGTTGAATGCAGATACCACCCATTCCTGTCAAAGGGCACAGCTGTATATTGCAAATGTGTTAGGTTTGCCCCAAGTGTTTGCTGTTCTAGAGGACTGCAGTAATTACTTTACATGCACTGTCACAATGATAGCCATTATCCATCAAATTATACATCATTAGAGGAGTGCAGATGTTTGGTCTTAATTATATGTATGAAAAGTTTAAAAAACATTACAAGTAGAAGCACATTCTAGTATACCTTTCAACAAACTCACAACTTTTAAGAGTCACAACATACACATGGCATTAATGCTATTTTTAAAGTCTATTGCACTAATTACAACTCAATTGAAAATAACTTCAAAAATGCTTTCTGCATATAATCTATATTTTGTTCTTGTTGAACTAAACATTGCACTTATATACAGTTCACCACATCAGTTTTTTTTCTAGTGTGTTGTAAAGCTTTGATTCTCCTCCTCTCTAACAGCACTGATATGTGCTCACAGTGTTTATAATTGATGCTCTGGGTATGTTTAGGAATTTTGGCACCTGTTCTGTCCCTCCCCATCAGCCTAAACCACATCTATTCATAAGGTTAGAAAGTGCACACCCACATAGATCTTTGCAAATCAAGCAGCGTAGCAGCTAAGATTTTCAGTGCTTTTAATCTCAGTCATTAGAAGAGGCTTCTAATCTTCTAGTAATGCTCCCTTCAAACTGTATTGTAATCTGTTTATCTCTTTAAGGAGCTACTGAATTCCTCCATCACAAGCATCCATTTGTGAGTGACATGACAAATTAAAGTGGTGTTTCTTTTCAAGATTGGTACCCTTTTCTGACACACTAACTCAAGACAGTGAACGAGGAAGGTTGAAGTTCAGCCAAAAGCACATTTAGCTCATACTGGCTTGTAAGCCTGAGCTGGGCTTCTGTTTGGCTAAAACCTGCGAGGAATGGCAAAGAGGAATGAAACAGAAGAAACATCACAAACAACATAACTGTTATTCTCATTCCTATTATTCAGGTGTCTGACTCTTCATTTATTCACAGGTTCAGCACTGTAAGTATTAAAAGTTCTGAACACTGGAGAAGTAGTCATGAGTTATCATCACAGCAAGATGTAGACACGTGTGACACTCATTTAAAGGGAACCAGTTTTTCTGCGGGTTTGAAACAGTACAGGGTACCACATTATCTCAGTGTACATCTCCAGTGCTAGAACTGGAAGTCAAAGCCATATAGCAGAACTCACTTCTCATTTTTTGTTATTAAAGGTATCTCTGCTGAGGATTACTTATGCACATACTGCTGCAGAGAATAACATATGATGATAATGCTATTTTCCTACAGAACTGTTTATCCAGTTATATAAGGGGAAAAAATAGTCTCTCTCATCTGTCAGTATAATGTACTGCAGTTTTTAATCTCCTCATTTTTTTCTAAAGGCAGTGAAAAGCTGCTGCAATACATAACTCATGGTTAGGGACAAAAGTCTTGGAGAACATTTTTCCATCCCTAATCTTGTTTGGGATAGAGATGAAAGCAAATGAATGATATATAATAGCCTGAGAAGAAGGAACTTATTTTGCAAATTATTATTATCAAAGAGCTGGCATTGCATTCTGCCTTGGCCAAAGTACACACAAGTAAAAGCGCAGCAAGTCTCTCTTTCCGGCCACGGTGAACTTCACTGAAAGAAGTGTGTTTTTAATGATAAACTATAAGTAAGACATTTTTACAGATGCTACTTGTGCCATAGAGATCATTCTGTTCAAATGAGAGACAAGCATTACAATGTTATGCTAATTGAGGGATTTTAATTATTAGATATTTGAACACAAGGTATTTCTTTTGGCTTTTATAAGGACTCTTCATAGCACAACAGTTACTAACTGGATCTATTGTGCAAGTTTAACCTGCAAAAGTAAATGCTACCTTTTTTTCTTATTAAGATCTTTAGAATAAACATTATACTTTAGTATAATGTTATACTTTAGTATACAAATAGTCACATGCACAAGTACCTACCCACAATCAAGTTCAAAGCAAGTTTGCCAGAAAAGGGTTACAACAAAGAAAAACAGCAAAAGGAGCCCAGCAGAACAGAAAACCAGAAATGTCAAATGTTTCAACTACATCTATCATGAATTAGCATCTCCAAGCACAGAAAAGTAGGAAAAATAAACTGTGTGTATCGAATCTACCATGACTCATAGGAGCTCTATTGTACTTTCTCATGTTTATAAAGTACATTCATTGTAGTTCATGGCACGCTAATGCTGTGAGAAGATTGTTGCTCCCATCTCAGATACACAGAAGTTGAGTAAAAGAGTAGTTGAACGGCTCCGCCACTTCAGAAATCTAACTTACATTTCCCAGGAAGGGGTACAGGCTTAAAGGGTGTATAGAATACAAGGAGACACAAAGGCAGAGGAACTTGATGTCAAATGTGACTTTGTAAAAGTAAAATAATGCAGATGTGACAAAACACTGTGTTTTCCAAGGATTAAAAGGTAATAGGTACCATAGCCTGGTGGACTTCTATGCCGCAAAAAAAAATGCCAACATGTAAGCAGGTTAATCAACTACTCTGCTTATTTGGGTGCTTTACTCCCCTGCTTGCAGCCAATCTGCAGCCTCTGGTCCTTGGGGATGCTGGTGACCCCCTCAGTGCTGCCTTGTTCCTACTGCCCACTGTTCTGATCCCTGGTGATGCAGGAGAAGCAGAACACCATAGTACAGCAGCCTCAGGTACAGCTCTGAGCAGCTTCTAGTGAGCTGAAATTGCCTGGAACTAATGCATTTTAGAAAAAGAGAGAGGGGAAGAAAGCAACAGGAGCAGAGCATGGCTGTAGGTTGACAGAAGAATGGGAAGAACAGAGCTGAAGATAATGCAGGAGACAGTGATAGGAGCACACACTGGTGGGACAGTGACAGCATTGCATGGGATAATGGATGGCGTAAGCCCTATTTCTCCAGTAGTCAGAGCTAAGAAACTCTTTGATGTGCACTAGGAGTCACATTTTGACCTTTAAAGCCTGTACATATTTAGGAGCTGGCAACTTCCTCCTAAGCCTTCATAAGAAGAACAGAAAGAAAGAAGTCTAAACATTTTACCTCACTGTTACTGCAGACCACCTCATTATTCTGTGTCAGTGTTCAGGGCCATGTGGCTCTGGCCTAGCATTCTGTTAGCAGGGGCAGTGTGGAACTCAGACGCCCAAGGGTTGGCAATGCAGCTGACTTGTTTCAGCCAGGGACCTGAACTGAGTTGTTGTCAAATAATTCCCTCTTTTTCTTCCACAGCAATTGCTGAGAAGTGAACTATTTATAACTATTATACCATTTTCTTGTTTATAGTCACCATGGCTTCCTATTAAATAGCAATTTAGTCATACACGGGAGTTTTATAGGTCTGTAACACAGTATCTTCAATGCTCTCCTGGGGCTACAAACTCCTCATACAAACACGTTAGCATTGTAAGAACATGCACAGAAGCGCATGGGCACCTTGAAATCTAGTTCCTAGGACCAAAGCCCTCTGCTGAAAGCCAACCTGTGCTCCTGGGGCTGGAGCTGGACCTCACTGAAGGAACACAGGCCCTGCACTGCACAGAGTCTGCAGCCATGCTACACACCACATGCATCTGCACCAAGCCAAGACCAGGGCTGCTCTTCCAGGAAAAGAACTGGGTGAGAGATTTTGCTGGGGTGAGCTCTCTATCAGCACAGCAGTAAAGAGCCCAAATAAGTTCCATGTTACATTCTCCTCTTCCCCAAAGAAATTCAAGCTAGAAATTTACAGCCAAGCACACAAGAAGCATAGGACTTTTCTAACATCCTATTAATGTAATATTTCCTGCTGAGAATTCCCTTGCTACTTACCAACGTTAACACAGCTGTAAACACTTACAAAGTCTATAATGGTGGAATTAATACCTCAGAAGCTTACTGTTCACAGAGGCCCAGCTGTGTGCTCAAATTATGTCATAAATTTTGTGGAACTGGAAACAACACAAATCAAATCTTATCAGGTGTAATATTTCTAAAATATACTTTGGGTTTGACTCCCATTAGACAAGATCTCTATTCCTATGTTACCTTTTCCCTCCCAGAAATTACACTTTGCAAATAACCCATTCTTAATCCTTCTTGTGTGTATAGAAAGTGTAATTTCTTCTTATTGAGTTTTACCTTCCTCATCCACAATCACTACAGACATCTGCATGGAAAAGGGAATTATACTTAAGACCTGACTTCATCACAGCTTCAGTTAAGGAAAAAAAAAGAAAAAAAGAAGATGACTGGTAGTTGAAGCGTCCATGTTGCTAACTGTTTGTTTCTTTGCTTGCCTGCTTTTTCTTGTCTTTAACCACCAAAGTATCTTTCCCCACCGTAAGGTACTTCTCTCTCCTTTTTCCTTCCAGTTTTGATAGCATTCCCTGTCACTGAGAACTACCCAACAATTTCAGCCCTGTGTGACAGGAATAAGCACATTAACGTTTATGAGTGAATTAAATGCATAATGGTGGCAGTAAATAGACTGAAACAGATATCCAAACAGCAGATAAATCTGGATCCAGACTTGCATTAGGTTTAAAAAAAAATTACATTCCACTGGAGATCTCAAGGTGATCAAATGTCAGTGGCATTTTCAGAGCTTTAAAGTGCCTCCACAGCTATAAAAGTATTGGTGATAAATTTAGAGTCTGTAGAAGAAGTGTAAGCGTAGCTGGCTCAGGGCAGGTTTGAAGATCTTTGTATGAGATACGTTAGAGTTGTGAGAAAGACTGATTCCATGCAACTGTGGCATACAGACCCTTTTCCCTCACACCTCTTCCTAGATAGGAGTGGTACAAGACACCAATGGAACACCAGTGAAACACACCATGGCACATGTTCCCCTGCACAGTGACAGTATCCGGCACATGTCTATCTCCTCTATCAACATCAGCCTGCAAGGGACTTGCTATAGCTGCTGCCTGGCAGAAGCCCAACCCAGAGAGCACTGAGATAAAGTGCAAGGCCTTGAGGAAGCACCCAAGGCCTTAGCAGAGATTAACCCAATCCCTTGGCTGAAGTAGAGCATCTACTGTCGCACTGTTCACTTGCTCTCAGAGTGAAAATCTAGTTGGCAGAATGACTGCAAACACTAACATTCCTGCTCTCTGGGATGACATGGATCCTTACAAATACAACCCACCTGAAGCATGCTATCTTTTGTCACCTGATGATGAACTTAATGCAATACATCATGTAAGCTTCCAGGCAATAAGGTCAGAAGACCTCTTACAAGCAATTATTCACCCACTAAATAATGTTACGGAAATCAGAGTTTCCAAAGGGAACGTGTGGAGTAGTTTTGACATGCTGAGCTCCTCAATCCTAAGCAGTACCGAGATGCCTGACAGAACCCAGAGGCCGAGGCTCAGCTTAGGAGAGCTCTGGTCAGATCAGCACAGTGAGGCCATGGGGGACTCACATGGGCTGTTGATGGATCTTACATGCAATCAAAGCCTATTTCAGGTACTTACTGTAACTTCAGGTTTGAGTATACAAATAATATTTGATGCAGCGTATAACCTGCATTGGTGCTGGTCATGCATATCTGCTAAGCTTCTTAACTAAAATTAAAGTGACTTCTGTGACCCACACACAAAACCTACACATCAGTGTACTTCTGACCACTGGTTGATGCAGAATGTGCTATTATAAGCTGATATATGGATAAACCAGCACATCTCACTTCAGGAACCACCTTGCCCCCGCACTGCTAACCCCATCTAATCCCACACCAGGACTGCCAGAAGTGAAGGAAAACATTATGCTATAGTACAATTGACAAGTATACAGATGTATAATTAATAAGCATACAGAGAAGTTAGGCTGGAAAGATTAACGCATAAGAGAGGAATAATTAGAAATGAAGGGAAAGCTTGCCTGTGTCCTGGGCTCACAGAAAAGATCCAAGAGGAGCGACTTCCAGAGAGAGATCCCTCCTCAGTGGTAGTCAGCCCTTAAATGGGGTCTAGGATAGGTGCAGCCAGGCTCCACCCCTTCTGGTCACACAGGTGAATTGTCTTCACCTGTGACCCAGGGCTGACTCAATGCTTGCCTCAGGTGATCAATCAGAGGTTCAGGCCATGATTCAACAGTTCCCATACAGCTATGCATTACAGATGACAATCGTGAGGACTCCTGAAAGAAAATACAACAGGAAAATATTTGGAATGTTGCCATACAGGATAAAACTGATAATTACTGTAAGCCTGTCCAGTCATTTTAGACACCGTTTTGTTGTAAAATATGACATTCTTTCATTTTTTTGCTGAAACAATTTCAATGTGGCAACAAAGTACCTCAAAGAACACGTATCCTAGGCTACCCCAGCTGTCTGCTTTGTGATATCAAAGTTCATAATGCTTTTCAGAATAACTATCTTAAGAAAATATATTCTTCAGTTTACCTAGCAGGGCCTAGGTTTGTCTGTCTGTCCATTTTAAAATATGTTTGTTTCTCTGGCCAGAACTATATCAAGCTCCTCTACAAGGAGAGAAAACCTGCTATGAAACACCAGCTGAAAAGTGGAAATCTACCAGGAATCATAGGCACAAATGTTTTATACAAGTTGCTGTGAGTTTATACAAAAGGACAGCTATCTAATTGAGAAAGCATCCATAAATATTTACTTCCTGATAATGAAGATAAGCTGCGTGCCAAAAATATAAAAAGTATTCCATTCATTGCGAAGAGTGTATGCACTGCTTCTCAAGCAAGTTCCAGCTGGGATTACACCTTTCTCATAGTGTTCTGCAGTATAAAACATAATCTGTTAGCCAAGGAAACTTCACTTCTGGGCATATTAATCAGAAGTAAAAGGTCTTATCCTACATTTATTCAACCTATCAGTTCAAATAGGATGCAGATCAAATAGAATGGGCACAAACATTCATTATGTAAAGCTAAAGATTTCTTTTCCGTGATGATGGAAAATAAAGGAAAGGAAAAAACAATTTCTTTCTGGCTCCTAAAAGCAGAATATTGTTTTCATTTTTAATCTACCAGTATTAGTCTCTTGAGTTTTCAATCTCAGTTTAGTAAAAACATAACTTATTGTGAGATAACATTTTTATTCTAACTAACAAACAGAAGTGCACTAAAGGCTTCAGATCAGCAGTCACAATGCTATGCAAGCTGACATAACCATCTTGCAGAGCAAAACAAGTCCTTTCACAATAGCTTCATTTCAGGCACCACCTTTCTCTCCAATTACATACAAGCAGCAAAACAGCTGTCAACTCATAAACTCATTCAGATGTCTTATTTAATTAGGTTTTATTGTACAGCATAACTAGTTTCTGGGGTTAAACTTGGAAGGGTAAATGATCAGTGATCAAAAACAACAAAATTAAAGAGACTGTAGGTAAGGTTTGCAGGAGTCATATCAAATTATGAGGATAATTAATGAAACAATCAATTTTCTCATCACTCCTATCTTAAGCTACAGAAGGTAAGGTCAGCCCTGTGAGTAACTTGCTCCAGTAGAGCTGAAATTTGCTAAGGAAAAAAGTCACATAAACACGTTCCTTAATTGCTTAGTCAAAGCTCAATCTCTAAGTCTAATAACAGATAGATGGAAAATGCATCGTATTGTTTATTTACAAAAGGAGTACATTTTGCTCACAGACTCTCTCTGAAAAAATAGCAAAAGAAGCTCTGTTGGAGTTCGAAAGATCCTGTTATTTCTTAACTTGAGCAGAGCTTCAGCGATGGGAAGAAGCATTGCTCTTAGCCATATTAGGTTAAAGGGACGGAGGTCACCAAGTCCAGACCTTACCCAGAGATCTGAAACCTTGTGTTTTCTTGCCCAGAAATGTTGGTTTGCTGAATAGCCAAAATATGAAAATAAAGAAAATATGTGCAGGAATAATGCTGGGCCCTTGTACGTGTGAAAAGAGTATGGTACAGATAATGAAATTAGTCCTATCCACTAATTCCAGCAAAACCAGCCAGAAGAAACATTCAGATGCAGAAAAATTTGTACGCTCACAGGGACTACTGAAATACACCTTTATGTACAAGTTACATTAATGTAACAGATGTATTTTTTACACATTTGGTGTGCTGGCAAAGAACAACAGGACCCTCACACCCAGCACCTGGTGTTAGGCAACCTTTGCACATCCCAGGAAGTTACTAAGCACAGGCCGGGATCCATTCAGCTTTCCAAGAAGAAACACATTGACTGAGATGAAGGACAGCAACATTTGAAAGGGCTTCCCTTTTCAACTTGCACTTTTCCATTTTGTAATGTTCCTTTTACATGCAAAGCAATTCCATTCTTACAAACCTTGCTTTGTGTTACAGCACCTGTTCAAGACACAAGAAAATTACAACATGGCTAACCTTTCATGACAAAATGGCATCCTGTAACCCAAGGAATTCCTGACATGAAGCACTCAGCCTGCCATTTAACTCCCACTTCTACTACAGAACACAAGTGAGGATGGCATCACCAAGTCGGTGTGCAGCCTACAGAAGCACACTCCAGTTCACATCTGCTCAGTTTAGAATTAAACCATTTTCTATCTCACTTAACCACACAACTGAAACTGAAAACCAAGATCTCCTTCTCACTTATTGCCAACAATACGAGCCTGTTTCCCACAGTCCCCAGACAGGTCTGAGGATTAGCTGGGTTATACAAGTGATTACCCAAGGTTAAAATAATCGGGTGCTGAAATAACGAGCAAGGGCAACATTTGTCCTTCTGTAGCTACTGGATTTGGTAATGGAGACTGTAAGGGAAAACCTGCCTCTACTTGTGCTTTTGCTGGGAAAGTTTATTTCAAATGGGGGATGGCAAACAACTTTGCCCACACTGGGACCACTGTCACTAATAAAACACTCCTGCTCAGGCAAGATGCTTGCAGCTGAACTCTGTCTCTCAGCTGAACTATAAACAGCAGTGTTACAAAAACAATTCAGTTTCCACATGCCTTAAGCACCTAACATACCATTTATCCATTTTCTTCTGAAATTTACACAGTCTGTAATGCAAGCCACTAAAGTAACTTGTTATATACTTCAACAATACATCCTTAATGGCTTTTAAAATCAGTTCTACAATTTTAATTCCTTAAAGTCAAATGTGTCCCACTAACATCTGCAATGGCATCAAAACTCCTAGGAATCCTTTGGGAACTCATCCCAGAGTTCAGTGCTGTTCATTTTACTGCTACATTTTTGTTGATATTTTAACAGGATTTTTTTTCTCACACGGTGAACACTTGGCAATGCCAATCTTTCCCCGCTCAGCTTACTCCATCAGTGCTCCTGAGCTTTGTGCACAATTCACAGTACAGCTGAAACTAGTAATTTTAAAAGACCTAAAGTAAAATCAGTGTTTTCAAAGAAGTATGAGATACTGGCAACTTTGAACAAATTCATAGTATCCAACTCAAAGCTATCAGACTGGATGCAGTGTTTTTAACATCAAACACACCCCTGATATTCAGCAACGCTGTATCAGTACTTCCGTGCTCAGTCAGCTGAGCAGCTGTTTTCCTCATCAGCTATCTCTCTTCCCCATGAACACATCTGTGTCTGCATCTTTGCCACATTCCCCCCTCAGAGCTCAGCCTTCCAGAGATTTAGTTACGGTAAAGCACCAGTGGACCAACCAGCAAGACTGCTTCTTTCACCACTGTTTGACTTTTAAAGATAAAGCATGATTGTGTGTGAAAAAAAATGGGAAAAATATACTCTGAATTTAAACCAAGAAAGTTTTGGAAATGACATAAGTTTCTGATTTCCTCTTTGCATCACATAAGGCAAACATACACACGATCAGTCCTGCAGCTTGTTATCAGAACACACGTGCTCAATTAACACTGCAGCATCTCAGCTACTTATCTTTAATCCTAATTTTAAGCCAGCGCTCTCCTGTTTGTTTAAAGATGACCTGCTATTTTTAGAGACAGGCAAAGATTGGTATGTAAATACACACCATGCTATTTAACAGCTTGTAAGGCATTTCACTTTTAAAAGGAAAGGAAAAAAGCTGTATTTCCTTATGATATGACCTCTATCCAAGTAACTGAGAGAAGTGCAGAGGTAAGGCTAACCTAAAACAAGCCTGGGAATGGCTGCAGAATAAAGGTTCCCAGACACAAAAGTTCATAAAGTGGCTTGGCTGGGAAAGGATCTTACTACCCATCCAGTCACACCCCTCTGCCATAGGCAGGGCTGCCACCCACCAGCTCGAGCTGCCCAGGACCCCATCCAATCTGACCTTGAATGCCTCCAGGGATGGGGCATCCACAGCTTCTTTGTGCAACGTGAGACCAAGTGAACGCTTGCACTGCCCAGCAGAGCTTTGTTTCACCACAACCCATGGTACCACTCCCTGGTACAGACAGGAATCCTTCAGAGCTTTCTCAAGGGCAAGTATTTATGCTAAGACTACTTGTAATTATAAAAGAATTCAAATACTTGTCATTAAGTGTTTGCTTTTCTTTCACACTTCCAGACCACCCATAATATCACTTGTTTCATCAAATATTATGCCCCTGCTTTCCCCCCACTCACCGGGGAAAGTAAGGCAAAGAAGGTAAGTAAAGGTTCTTGGGAATGAAATTCCAGTTCCTCATACCAGGAGCACAAAGGATGGGAAAAAGAGCACAAGTAAAATTATATTCTTTATTCATTCCATTTTAGCTGAGAATATTCCTATTATACAAATACTGTATAAATTCCAAAATCACAATATATTACAAAATAAAAAAGTACAAACTGCAGTACTTAATAAATATATCTAACAAGTTAATCAGAAAGTAGAAGAAACAGAATTCAGGTTGGAAACATTTAAATGTTTGACCCAGCAAACCATACAAATCTCAGTTTAAATACTTTTTAACGCAGAATACCATTCCTGATTTCTTATTTAGAAAATAACATCCAATGAATAAAATGTTGTGATCAGATAATGATTTGTTGGTGCAATACAAGTGCCAAAACAGAAGCAGGGCTCATACAAAAGACACCATAACCCCAGAAACAGGAACACAAACACCGAGGTGCAGCCAAGGCAATTACTGCCAAAGCGGTAGGCTATTATCTAGTCACAACATTCTATTGCAAGTTAATGTTCTGTTATTACAGATAAATAACATAAATGGAGCAGAGGGTGAGCCAACCAGGCAACGAGAGGCCAGTTTACTCAAAACAGTAATTAAATACAGAAGAGTCAATTGCTCCCCACGCGGTGCACGTGGAGCTGCATTCCAGCCGGCTCAGAGGACCTGTTCTGCACTCGAGGCAGAGAAAGCAACTGTTCTGAAAGCAGTCTTCTCCTACTTTGCCACACTTGAACAAAAACTATTGTTTTGCAAAGAATACCCACGTTGCTTTCGCCAGTTTGGGAGGGTTATTTGACATTGGCTTCATTTGGTAGAAATATAAGGTTTATGGGTAAAAAACACAGCAAAAAATAGCTGTTACATCATCATAAGCCTTATTTACAAAAATTGTTACAAATGTTTTTGGCTATGCAGCTCAAAGCCAGATACTAACATGAGATGTAAAAGACGGACGTAGCAGTTTAAAAATGTGCAAAAAAATACATTCTCATAGAAAATAGAGAAACCGTGAGGAGGGGAGACACAAACATACACAGAGAACCTGCTGGCAAATAATCCGAGGCTAAGTTTCTACAACAGAATACTACAAACACGCTTGGATTTATCCCCCACGATCTACCGCTCGTCTCAGTCCGGGGGGCTGCTGCTTCATTAAGGATTAAGGCATCACCATCACGGCCAGCGCACTTCCGTCCATCTGTCCCCGCAGCCCTGCTCCCGGGCAGCCTCACGAGCAGGCGTTCTGCTCGATGTACATCTTGGAGAGGGACACAGCCATGGACTTGGCCAGCTCCTCGTCCCGCCGGCGCTGCACCTGAGTCTGCCTGCACCAGGCCTCGTACTCGGGGTTGGGGCAGACGCGGTCCAGCACGGCGTCGTAGTGCCCGTTGCTCAGCCAGCTCAGCCAGATGCTGGGCCGCGTCGGGTCCTCGGGCCCCAGGTAGTGAACCATGGTGGAAACGGTGGGGCTCTCGGGCCGCCCGCCCGTCGTCAGGTGGATGTTGACGTTCAGCATCTGCCCCATGGCCAGCAGCTCGGGGTAGCCGGCCCAGGCGCCGTCCTGCGCGGCGGCGATGAGGAACTCCCCGACGTCGCCCTCGATGATGGGGCCGAAGTGGTCCAGGTGGTCGGCGATGTAATGCACCGTCTGCTCGCGGAGCTCGCCGTGCAGCCGCTGGTCCCCGTACACCGCCTTGCAGACGGCGCGGTACAGGCAGTTCCCGTCGGGGATGATGTGGAAGCGGAAGCGGCCCTTCTGCCGCAGGTACCGGTCCTGCTTCTCCACCTCGGCCAGGTACAGCGCCAGCTTCTCGCTGCGCTCCGCCCGCCGCGCCCCGGCCGCGCCGCCGCCGCCGCCCTCCTCGTCCTCCCCGCCGCGCTCGGGCTGCGGGCCGGGCTGGCCGGCGGCGGCGGCCTGCAGCGCCTGGCAGTGCTCGCTGAGTCGCAGGCTGCGGTTGCTGGGCTCCTCGGCGCCGCTCTGCACGACGCCCTCCAGCCAGGCGCGGCCGTGCGGAGCGGGCTCGGGCCGGGGCAGCAGGCGGATGGGCACCACGCGCTCCAGCGGGCGGCGGCGGCTGACGGTGAGCTGCGCGCAGGAGCTGTACTGCGGGCCGGCGGCGGCGGCGGGGCCGCTCGGCATCACCTCCAGGCAGGAGGAGAAGGCGGGCATGGCGGCGGCGGCGGCGGCGGCGGGGCCCCCTGGGCTCGGGCCGTCCTTGGCGGGGCTCTCGGCGGTCGGGCTCGGGCTCGGCCCCGCGACGTCGCTCGCTGCGTCGGCGGAGGGGGGTCCCGGCGGTATGGAGACCTTGAAAACGGCCGCGGCGCTCGGAGGGGCCGTCCCGCCCGCGGGGTAGTGGGTGATCACGGAGCTGTAGAGCTGCATCCTCGGCTCCCCGCGGGCGGCGCTTTATAGGCGGCGCCGCCGGAGCCGGGGCGGGGAGCGGCGGCGGGGGCCGCGCCGGGGCTGCCGGAGAGGATGAGCCGCCCGGGTAAAAATAACCCGGGGCATCGCCCCCTCCCCGCCGCCCCTCCCCTGCCCCGCGCTGCCCGCTGGGCCCGGCGGCGCCCGCCGCAATTCCGACTGCGCCACAAGCGGCGCGGCCCCGCCGCCAGGCCCCGCCCCTCCGCGGGAGCGCGCGGCGAAGCGCTGAGGCGCTTCTGGAAGCTGCTGGGGGCGGGGCGGCGCCGTGTTTACCTCGGGGCCCGCGCACGTTGGAATGCGGGGGGCAGGGCTTCGATAGGCCGCGCCCATCGGCTGGGGACGCGAGGCGTTTTGCTTAGGGAAGCGTGGTACATGTGTACGTAAAACTACGATATAAGTCATCAGTTAAAATGCGGTACATATAGATGTATACATAAAACTACGATATAAGTCATCAGTTAATAATTGGTGAGGACAGACTGAAAATACAGCTCCGAAAAGATCGTGGGCAATTGGTTTATTGATGTCGATGGCACCTTACAATCAGCGCATGTCTTTTTGCCTTAGCTGTGATATAAATAAAGTCGCGTCTCAGCCGTCAGACATGAGCAGTGACACTATCTGCTCACACTGGATGTGATTACGTTACGGCAGGCACGTTGAGTAAGAAGCCCCACTTCATGCCGGGTTAACGCAGGCATTCAGTCTTACCAGAATGGAAAAGCGGATATTGTGTTTAACTTCAAAGTTATATAGGGAAAAAAAATAGATTTCAGAATAAATTTAAGGATGAAAGGTTTTAGCTTTAGTTCTGCAATCATAGAATCATAAGGTTGGAAACGACCTATAAGATCATCTGGTCCAACCATCTTCACACTACCACTGCTACCACAAGCTACTAAACCATATCTCGCAGCTCCTCATCCAGACACCTCTTGAACACTGCCAGGGACGGCGACTCTATCACCTCCCTGGGCAGGCCATTCCAGTGCCTGACCACTCTGAGAGAAAAAGTTTTTCCTCATGTCTAAACCAGATAACCATAATCCAACCAGATGAAGAAAGGAGAAAAAAAGCGGACGGGGTGGTAAATACAACCAACTCCTTTTTTATCTCACCATTTACTTTCCCTTGTTCTTGTATTTCGCTAAATAAAAAGACATAGCTGGACCTATTGCAGCAGACTACGATGTCAAAAAGAACTGTTTCTTCAGATCCGTGTTCAGGGAACTGAGCCCTATCCCCAGTCTCTGCAGCTGGTTCCTAGGCTACCAGCAATACAACACAGCGTGTCATTCTCTTCCATGTTTTGATCTCTTTGACACCTTGGCTAACTCACACGTGGAATGAAAAACACTGAAATTCTCAATACTAAAAACTGCGGATACCTAAGGGAACAGTTTTTGCATTTGCTTTCCTTCTTTGTTTTGAATAAAATACAGCATCTAATTCCATGCATTAATGGGAATATTTCAATTGAAATGCAAAGAGTCAATACGTATCCAAAATTATTGCCTCCAAAATTGAAGTGTAAGAGGTATATCAGATATGAATCAGGCTCTAAGGTCCTGATTATCCACCACAGCCAGAAAGCTGATACCTTTAGAACAAATGGTGATGTGCGTTAGCCAGGAGCATTTCTGGCAGCCTGTTAACAGGAGGATAAAGTATTACAACTGCTCTGAAATTACAGAGTGACTCTCATATGTCAGAATGTTCAGAACTTTGTTTTAAATATAGCTTATGAGATCAGTCAGTGAATCTTTATTTCTGGACAAATTATTTCCTAGAGAGTAAAATATACCAATCAAATGGTGCAAAATTGAAACACTTTTCAAGCAAAGGCTTGGGGCAAAAGAAAAATTCCTGCTTGGTTTTACTTGTTAATTAAAACCGTACAAGATACATTTCCAAGATAAAATGCATTCTAGTATATTCACAGGTGATCTAATGTAAAATCACTGGAAGCTGTCCCTTCCCAGAGGGTTTAAAATGTGCCAATAGCTGTTGTGACCTTTGTCATTATAATAAAGACGTACGTTACTTTATTCTCACCAGCTCTTCTGCATACTTTTTTTTTTTTTTTTAGTTTAAAAAAGGACAAAGATATCTGTATATTTTTGCTTAGTGAATTGTTCTGCAAGTAAATGTCAGAGGTTAATACTGGGTGGTGGGTTTGAAGTCTGAAATAGTCTGGTAACAGAGGGAGTAGAGGGGAAAGATAGGCAGCTCTTTCTGTTAGAGAATAGTTGATGGATCCAGCAGAATAAGAGCATTTCTGTTAAAAATGAGTGCTGCTCTTTGAATACTTAGTACCACAGTTTTCTTTCTACTAGGATGTTACGGGAACTCCCAGTGAGGAGTTCTGCCCCTCCAAAACCACTGGTTATTTGGAACAGCAGTACAGTAACGGATGGGCAGCTGTGTTATTCTGATTATTAGTTACAATGAGGTATGACGTTTGTGGTTATTCATTTGAGGAAAGAGATTCACTACATATTCCCAGATTTCCATTGTGTTAGTAATTCAGTGCTGTGCTTCAACACATTTTGGAGGGAGAAAAAGGTTGTTTATAGCTGAACAAAAATCCAAGGAGCATCCTGAAATGCACGCTAAGTACACCTGCAGCTTTTGGTACAGTTACCAGATCATTCTACAAACAGATATCAGTAACATCATTCCCATGTTTTTACTTAAAATATATGTAGTAACCTTCTTAGTACTGTTAAAATACAATCAAAATCTGTTACTAGGTAACTGAGCAACATAACAAACAGTTCTACCATTGTATGAGAGTTAATTGCATATTGCTTTTAACATACTAATTACCTCCCATGTGAAGTAAATAGAAAGAAAGGTTCACCTCAGCATGTTTTACCTGTGTTATTAAATACTGACAATGTAACATGGCTAACATTTTCTGTGACTGAGCATCTAGAGTTAGTCACACACATTTGGCCTGGGTGGAATCCAATCTTTCTAGAAATCAACGACAAAAATCCCATTGAACCTCTGCAGCACAAGCATTTCACAGCTAGTTTTCAGCTTTCATTGTAGGAGTTACCAACAGTCAGCATTTACCTGCAAGGTCATTCAGTAAATGTCTGACATCTGTTTGCAATAACAGTAATGTCTTAATCCATGCTTTGATCCAAGGTCACTAGGTGAAGAAAAGGATGGAAATAGAGAGGGAATGATCAAGTGCTATGAATAAATTCTTGTGAATATCAAATTCTTCCCTGAAATTTAAATTTCCTTAATACAAGACTATCTGTAAAAGGAAGGAGCACATTGTTGTGCCTTTGGTGCCTTTTGCTGCCAGGAGGTGCTTATTTGCTCTTTCTCTGAGCTGCGTGTAGAGCAGCCACTGGGGAAAAACTGAACTTTGCTTTACAGCATATAAAAACTGGCTAAAACACAATGCACAGATGGATTGCTTTCATAATATTCCTGTTTTTCCACTTCTGTCACTTCTGCCTGCATTCTGTGCCACACGGGCACTGGAAGGCTTCACAAAGCAAGTAGAACATACTATGGAGATGCCTTTCACTGTCTTCTGTAATGTTCCCAGGCTTCTGGTGCATTCAATATAGGCAAATGTAAATGCTTTGCTAATGCAGAATAGATCTTAAAGCAATCCCTGTGGTAACAAAGCATAAGCATCTCTTGAGGTTAAAATTTCTCCTGACATAATCATTACCACTGGTTACACTGCACATTCCAGGAATGGTTTAGATTGTTTACAAGGCAAACCACAAGCATAGAAACAGCTGTGGAAAAACAGTGGCATTCAGTGACGTAAAACTGGATGCCTAAGAGTGGAACTACTAACTTTAACAAATTAATTACATCACCAGGATCATTTATTACTGAAGAAGGTGAGAGAAGTTAACTGAAGTGACATATTGAATGATGCTGAATAAGCATTTCCACAGCTTTTTATTTATACTAATGTATCTGTGCTTCAGCCAAAGATATTTTCTGGCTGAAGTATTTCATGAATTGATAGCTCTTTGTACATAACTGGATGATGGAATGATTTTATTTTTTTTTTTTTAATAATTTGAAGTAGTATATCAGGAAAAAAATAGAAAAATCAAAAAACATGTGTGTGTATAATGGATATATACCAAGGATCTTCCAATACAGGGAAGAAATATCATAGAACAGCTTGGGCTGGAAGGGCCTGAAGGATCATCAAGTTCCTACCCGCTTGCCACAGGCAGGGCCACCAACCTCCAGATCTGGTACTAGAGCAGGCTGCCCAGGGCCCTATCCAGCCTGTCCTTGAACATCTCCAGGGATGGAGCATCTGCAGCCTCTCTGGGCAGCCTGTTCCAGCACTCACCACTTCACCCTGGCAAGAACTTCATGCTGGTATCCAAAGAAATATGAGCTGGAACTAAAAAAACTAAAATAAAATTAAAAAACAAAAAACAAAACAAACAAACAAAAAAACAACAAAAAAACAAACCACCTACACACAACACACCAGACAACTTCCCGAATCGTGTGTTTTCTCTTTTGTTGCCTGCATGCGATCATATCATTCCTTTCATAAAGTTACCAAGTTATAGCCTGAATAATTCCACTCCCAGTCTTTTTTCCTACTGCATATGCCAGTTTGGTTTGTTGTTGTTGTTTTTCCTTCAGTAATGATTTTATATTTTACTGAACCCTTACTGTATCACTAATGTAAAATGGAAAGTAAACGTATCAGCAGCTACTTTTGAGGTAAACATACGCTTAAAACAAGAGATGTGCCTCAGACAGTTTTGCCTCACAGTTTGTTGTTTTGTTTCTGCAATACTCTCAGGTTAAAATCATATCACTGTATGGGTGCACTGGGCATTAGAGATGAAACATACAGTATGACATCACATGGCAAGACTAGAAAAAGGGTTGCTGATGATAAATATAGACATTCACTCACACCTCAGGGTCTTGGATTCACATCCCATTTGATAAGTGAGCCTCTAAATGTGAGCTGTGACGCAGGTCAAATCTCTCATTTCTACTCAGTGTGTAGATGGTATTTGTGGTGGTCATTGTGAATAGGGCCCAAAGATGATATCAGAATATAAAAAAGAATCATAAATGCTTTTTCCTCAGAGAAAAAAAACGATGGTAATAATGCAATAAGCAAGCTCTGTAACGCATACAACATTTAAGAAGAGCTATTTTACATATTTTAATAAACCTTAAAGGATATAGAAGTATTTGCAATGCCTGTATTTTGTTATCAGTTATAGGAAGTGAAATAGTTGCCTTCCCTCCCTTTCGTGTTGGTTAATGATGATTTTAGTGTTGAGGAAAGTAGTTATTCTGGCTCCTACCAGGAGCAGAACAGGGTTCTGACAAGAACAGTCTGTGAAGGAAGCAGAGGAAGTGGGTAATACAGAAATAACAGAAGCCGGATATCATTAATAGGTTACTCTTGATTAAAAAAAGCAAAACAAAACAAACACAAAAAAAACCCACAAACCTTTAGGTATGAAATAACATTAAAAGGAAGAAGTGCAGTACTACAGGACTAGTTACTCCTGAAGTAGAAACATAACTTCAGTGAGGTACCCAAGCAGCCAGCATTTCCACAGCTGGCCTTACAGCAGAAAGGCTTTGGAGCTTGAGACTAGTTCTAAGAACAGTCTCATTGCCCTGTCCTCCAAAACCTTGCAATAGTCAGCTTTCCCTACCATTCTACCATTGGTAAGCAGCAAAAGGAGGTACATAAGCTTCGCACATGCGTAAGCTTAGCAGAAAACCACATTGCATAGTTCATGTTTTCAGAGTCAAGGAATAGCATCTAATTAAATAAAGTACCTTTGTTATTCCTTTGCTTGATCCATCCTGTGGGAAAGGACTGTGGTTACATGCAGCGTAACCAGCTCAACAAGTACTGTTCTAGCTCCAATGGAATTTAGGGGAAGAACCTACCTCATCACAATACCAACCTGTTCTGTTTCCACCTACACAGCACAGAGCTAACTGTTAAGGCAAGGTCAGATTGCAGCTATTTAACTCCACTATCTAATGAGAAAAAATAACACAGGTGGAACCATTACAGAGGAGGGGTGACATCAATTCATCCTTATTAATGTCCTACTCTGTAAATAATTAAACCTTTCCTAATCTAGTTTGTTATGGCTAAATGTACAAACACTACTATTTTTCTGATTCAGTGTTGCTTCAATATTATGAGATAATTTTAAAAGTGAATTATAATGAATATTAGTGAATTTGTACTAGTAATTCCCAACAAAATGGTATCTAAACTCAATTTAGTCGTACTGAAAAGCAAAGTCGTGTTTCTGCTGCTTTGAGTGAATATCTGTAGAAATTTTAAAGTGTTTTAGCAATATGATTTTCAGTACTTATTCAAATTTTTTGAAACATTAAAAATTGTTACAAAGAAGCACTCTTAAGAGTTACATCATCTGTATGTGAAAATATAAGCAATCTTCTCGTGATTTCTATGCAAGCACAACTTTATAAAAATTAAACGTTAATTACCTAGTAATTCAGAGTGAGAATCCCAACTAAGATTAATTTACTATAACAGATCTAGGCCTTTCTGCTGAACAGAAGGGATTGTGCATGTCCCTCTGAATTTGATACAAAATTACTAGAGGAAATTTAGTACATCTAATCTTGTTGGGTCTAAATAAAATTTCTAATACTGCACAGTGTGAGACATTACTAAACCAATGAAAATGGGGATTAGAACAAGAATTGAAAGGTGGCTATGGGACTCATTAAAGGAGAGAAAACTGCAGATAATTTAAAGGAATCATTATGCTGAAAGACATTTGGTAGTGAAGTTCTTTAAAGATCAGTCTTGGGACTGACTTTAATATTTTCATTAATTACCCTGCCATATGGTGTGCAGTTGACTTTCACTAGTGGCTATAGAGCTGAGCAGCGTTTTTACAATAAAAATTTTTGAAATACCGTATAGGAAACAATCAGAGACTAGAAATTGAGCTTCTTACAAGGGTAGATGAAAATCAGAGTTGCAAATGGAGAACATCCACTCAGTGACAGGTGAGTATTTCTGCTATTAGCAGAATATCAGCTGTGGGAAATCACCAGGAGCAGAGACCCAGATTGTGGAATCATTGTAGCTTCACCACTATCACCTCGTCTGGATATCTTATCTATTTCTGATCAATACTGCTGAAGGATGTTACATTTTTACTGGACCATGAGCAAAGGGGAATTAAAACGATCGGCGCACCAGTGACAACAAGAGACTAACTGTTCTTGGCTTGCTTTATCTGGCATAGGTTGAAAAGGGCCCTCCATAAATACCTGACAGATGAAATACTAGGGAGTGAGAAGAGCTGACGAAGTTAAAGGACAGCACTAGCCAAAATGAAATGGATACAGCCTGGCAATGAATAAATTTAGTCTTGACTCACAGCCTTAGCTTTCAGATATGACATAATTGCAAATACTTTTATGAAAGGATCCTGGTAACAAAATATTTGCAGCAGTGTAGAGAAATCAGGAGGACCTGTGAATGCAAGGACCATTTTGACTTAATAACAGTGTAGCAATAGTAAAGACTTTGATCTTAATGTGCAGCAAAATATCAGCCTGCTTCTTTGTTCCATTTGTGTTTTGTTGTTTTGTTTTTTTTTTTTCCAAGGGATTTACGATCTGTCATCCTCTCCACCTGCAAATACATCTCTTTCTGAAAGTGCTACTATTACTTTATTTTCCCCTCCCCCCAATTTTCTGAGGGATTAGCATCATTAGTTTGAACAAAGAGCAACTGTCTTTTATATTTTGTTTGAAGTTCACTGGCCTTTGAAAGGAGCTATATGCCTGAAGATCTGTTCACTTTTTCCAACACAGACAGAATAAAATAAAATACTTACTGTATTTCTCTCAGGTCAAAAATGCCTGTTTTATTCAGGAAAAAGTAGGAAAAGCACATATTGTTGGAATTGTCATACTTGTATTGCAGCCATCTCTACCTGTTTTTATGTAATAGGAGACTAAGATAAATCTTGGGTTGTAAGAGAAAATGTCAAGAACTGTTAGCACATAAACCTGGTTACCTTGGAGACTCCATTAGAAATTATCTATTGATAACTGTCAGTCAAATGAGGCAGAATATGTAAAATGATTACAATTAGAATCTGAAGAAAAATCTGAGGTAGATCGAAGGGGCGAGATTTATTGTCTATTGCCAATTCCATTGTGTCATTGAATCTGGACACTTCCAAGCTACACAACCAGGCATACCATGTACAGACACAAAAGCTTTGCTGTTCCATTCTGACATAACAGACTCTTACCCTGTTTTAGTTAAGTAATAAGCAAGTACCTTGTTTTAAAAAGATGCTGTAAAGATCAGCTCCTTAGAGGTCACGTTCATCTAAGCTTGGTGAGGTGCAGTTGCAGATGTAAAAGCCCCATCTCTCATTTGTGGATCCACAGAAGGCCTTGGCCCACTAGAAAGAGCAGCTATCCTGAAGAGAGTACCAACTGTGTTTTGCTAGGTTAAAGCCAATATTTTATTATGACATGAATGCTAGTATTTAAGATTTGTCAACAGCACCATTTCAAATGCATTTTCAGCAGCTTGTAACTAGATTAAAATATCATAACATCTTTCAGGGAATTGGATTAACAAAGCAAAAGAAAAAAAAACCAAATAACTTGATTATTATCTTAAAAGATTCAATAGCTACCCTTGTCCAGACTATACAGCAAAGACATTTCTAAATAAACAAGGTTATCATGACTGCAGTAATTACAGTGTGAAGCATCAAGCTACTTAACATAAACATAGTAGTTAGGACAGTATGACCAGGTTGCAATCATTAATAAGAAAATAACCAAGTCAGGATGAAATATATCACAAAAAAAATGTTGGATTTTCTATGTTCACAAATAAACGTGATCATCTGATCAGTTCCCTGACACTCCTCTTGCATGCATCCAAGCAATATATGGGATTATGGAAACAGCTTTCTTGACCTTTAATCTGATTCCTATAGATCAGAAAAACACAGATGTAATTTTTTGGCAGTTTTTGTACATAACATGCTACAGCCTATATCAATAAACTTTTTGCCTGATTCCAATGGCAAATTATATTTCTTCCTCAAAGAAAATGCGCTCTTCTATACATTATTAATATTGGAAGGTTTCTCAAAAGTAAGTCAAGTTTCACAAATGGGCTTTGAAAGTCAAGTAACAATTTCTGCTTTTCACTCAATTACCTTCACCATTTTCGCTAAACTGAAAGAAAAAGCCTGAGAATACGAGTCAGAAGCATTAGTTTAAACTATTACTCTGCACGGGGCGTAATAATGATATCTCCCTTTTTATATTAACTCAAGTAACATTTGTGAAAGTAGTAAGTGATGACTTATTTTTGGTAGTATAGCTAACTTAAATTTCTTACCAATTACATTTCTTTGATATAGAGATGGCTTTGATTTCATCTTCACCTTGAATTTGAGAAAGAGAACGATTCTGACAATTTAAATTTAACTTGTTAGTTTGTATCTCTTTCCATATTCGTTCTGTTGATAAAATGAAATGCTGCCCAGAGCTTTAAATAAATAAATGAATGAATGAATGAATAAATAAATAAATAAATAAAGCATAAAAAATTTATTTTTTAGTTTTTGTAGTTAAAGGCAATTTTTTTCTATAAGCCAATGAATCCCATATGCTGAGGTTAGGAAGGTTTCATCAATGACTCTAAATACTAGAAATGATTTATTATTTATACTATGTCTACAGTAAGTTCTGGTCCATAAAGTTTATATATCACACTGAACTTACATAGGGTGTTAATCCTAGCAAAAACTAAAAGGGCTCATCCTGTTTAAAAATCCTTGAGGTTTGTTACGTAGGAGATTATTTTGCTCCAACATTTAGAGAGAGGAGTGGTATTAATGTTTGCTCTTCAACTCTTGCTTTCTATGTGCAGCTTGAGTTTGAGCAAAGTGGAAGTGATTTTTAGTGTAAATGCTCAAATTATTGAGACCAGAACACTACAGATTATATAGTGCATTCAAACATTAATAACTGAATTGTTTTTGCAGATGGCCCATACTCTGATGGACTTCTGTTAAGGGAGAATTATGAGAAAATCATAGTCTCCGTTGATCGTCTCACTGTTGTCTCAACCATTTCAACACTAAAATGTCAAAGCCTACATTTGTTACTACAATGAAAGTAGACAGACCACTAATAGCGTATATGCTCACATTTGACATGATCTTCTATCCTGCAGTCAGAAACTGCATGAAATTGCATTTTCTTCTTCTGCCTCTGTCACATAGGCCACTATTCCTTATTTCCTCCACCTTTGGTTCACAGTCTCACGTAGCCCCGTTTGGGCTCCTCACCTCCACCCCTGCTGGAGCAGGGAGGGCTGGGCCAAGCCAAAGGCCAAGATGCTGAGAGAATCGCTGCATCTGGGTGCGGCGATACATCGCCAAATCTCCGAAACATGCTCTGATGTCCCTGAGGCAGATGCGTTCCCTGGCCCGGCAATAACTTAAGCGTTCAGGTTGAATAGTAGGAAAAGGTTTTTCACCAGAGGGCGGCGGGCACGGCCCCACGGCGGCACAGCTCAAGGAGCGTTTGGACACCGCATTCAGACAAAGGGCTTCGATGTTGGGCGGTCACGTGCGGAGTCGGGATTTGCAGTCGATGATCGCTGTGGGCCAGGATGACCTATTAATTCCGTACGGGTGACAGAAAGGCAGCGCTCCGCGCCTGAACCTGCGGAGCAGCCGGCTACATGACGCAACGCACACACCGCCACCACGGCTGCGCCACCACCGCCAATACCGCCCCCACCGCCCTGTGAAGCGGCGCCGACCGGAAGCGCCGACCGGAAGCGCCGTCCGCCCGTCCCGCCCCGTTCCTTGCGGCGCGGCGGGCAGGCGGGGCGGGGCGCTGGTTGCCATGGCTTCGGTGAGGCGGTGCGGCCCGCCGCCCTGGGCCCGCCTGCTGGCCCCGGCGACGCTGGAGCTGCTGGCGCTGCCCTGCGGCCTGCAGGAGCCCGAACACCGGTGAGGCCCGCACCAGGCTGTGGCGGTTTCTCTTTGGGCCTCTCGGCTGGCTGCCCGTCCGGCCCGCTCAGTGCTGTTCCGTGCCTCCTGCCGCTGCTCCCTGGCCCGGCAGGGATACGTTGCATCTGACAGCATCACCGCACAGCTGGGGCTCTCTGCAGGTTTCCTGCACAGAAGCTGGGGAGATGAAAACAGCCCTTCGTGGCCAGTAGTATTCAACAGTACTTGGGATATTTTTGAACGTTCCCGAAGCGGAACACCTCCGAGTGCAGTTAAGATGTTAAGTGGTTTGGATCGCCTACCCCTGGGCAGGAGCTGTCTGACACCATCTGCTGTGACAGAGGGGAATCCTGACAGCGCCAGCATTGCTCTGTTTTTAACTATCCAGTGTTGTAGGTTTTTATTAAAAATTAATGGTAGGTGTTTTTAGAGTAAATTAATAATATCAAATAATCAAATTTATCAGTGAAATAGAAAAACAAGCTCCTAACTGAATATACTGTCCAGGATTCTTGGACGGATTTCTCTACAGAACACTGAAAACAGTCTATTTGCTGTGAGAATGCATTCTGTTCTTTGGCATTCTCTTTTGCATTCTTTAGTACAATGATTGCATTGCTTTCAATTGTTATTCAGTATTTTATTGAAATCATTTGCCTTCATGAAACAAACGCAAGGAAGCTGCTGGTGTGTTTGTTACACTCTTACGTTCCTGTCTTTAAAAAATGCTGTGCAAGTGAAATGATTAAAAAATACTTACTTTATTCCTGAATATCCATTACTAATAAAGACTGATTAATCTGGTTACTGCAACTGCTGTTCTATTCAAGATGTTTATTCAAATGGATTTTTTACAGGACTCACATTTCAGATGATTTAAAAATAGGATATCACGGCAGAGATCATGCAACACAAACAGATATCAAAGAAATACCAGAATTAAATGAATTAGCAATTGCTACACAAGCTTTAATCAAGGTAAACTAGGAAGATATCCGAGTCTTTCTCATGCTGTAGAACAGATACTTTTGTCACTGTCACCTGTTCTATATAATATTTAGGCAATCTGTTTTGTCATTTATGCTGTTTTCATATACTCTATATATGAATTTTTATTTTCAAAATATACCAACACACAAATATTGGTAGGTGAATTAGAGACTGGGTTACTCAGCTAACTGAATCAGAGAAGATTTTTAATTTTGAAAATGGTAAATCCTAAAGTCTCAAACCCATCTGATCATAGCTAATAGTGTGGCAATAAATGTGGCCTACCGGTTCCATTTATACTTGCCTCATGTCAGTTATGAACACAGCTTACGTGCCCTGCTGCTTCTGCTTAAATGAAATAGTGTAGTGCTTCTGCTTTGTACAAATCATGTACAAAGTTAGAAAGAAGATCCAGATGGCATTGTCTGCACTTGCTTAGATAGACGTGTAATGTAAGCAGGGTCTTACTGAAATTAAATGCTAAGATTTTGGAGCGAAGATGCAGTCCATAATGAGGAAAAATAAAGCTTTCTCAATGTAAATGTCTTAAGAGTTTGTGAAGATAGATGCCTCTAGGGACCTGTAGAGGGAGATCTGTTACATCAAAATGATATGTTGCTATCCATCCCTTCACTGTGTTAAGAAATTACAAAAGAAAATGCTTCAGGATATGAAGTAATTATGTGTGCAGAAAGTTTAATTTCCTTGGAAAAACAAACAAACAAAAACTTGTCTTTCCAGATCATGAATAGTGTGTAAACATAGAAAAGAGCTTTGGTACTGCTTTTAGAAGCTATATATATTTCTACCTTGTACATCATAAAGATTTCGAGTGTTTTGCTCATGAAAGTCAGTGGAAAGCCAAATGTATTTCCTTTAACACTTCATCTGTTACTTTTTGCTAAAATACAGTTATTTTTACTCTTTTGCAGTAAAATACTTTGCAGGTCACTGGCTTAAGTTTTATGAACATTTTCTTACCACTTTCTAGGATTGCATTGTGATATCTGTATTGATAGACCTGTCTGGATCTCTTCTGCAATATCTAACTAGTTACCATCTGGCAGAGACTTGAGTATTCAAAAAATAATTATTTCCCGAGGAAGTTAAATATCTTTACTGCATGAATATTGTGTTCAGAATTGAAAGTTTCTGAGGGGCATTTTTAATTTGGCAGCAAACACTCTATGTGTGGATACAAACTATCTTTTATATCGAGGGTCAGTTCTTGTTATGCTTTTTTGCTTGATGCTAATAAAATATGTATTTAATAATGTATTCTCAAATTTTCTATTTCATGAATTATAGTTTTCTAAATTTCAATTTTCACTGTTTATCTTCCAGAGAAGTGATACAGTAGAGTGGTGCCTATAACAAATGTTACATCTTTGATGCCTTTGCTACTTCTGAGACTGCAAAATGTATATACTTTGGCACACTTTGTAACTTATGTGCATTTTTTTTCTGCAGAAGTAATTAACATTTTTTCCACAGTTACATTTTAAAATGAATTTATGAAAATTTATTTATGAAATAAATAAATAAATAATAATAAAATAATAAATAATATTTATGAAAATTAATTTATGAAATTAAATTCTTAATTTTTTTTTAATTTTCATTTTAATTTTTTGGGGTTTTGTTTTTTGTTATAGAAGGCTTCTCAGTACTTTGTTTAACAATCGGAAATTTCATTTGAGCTGAGAGTCAGTGGACACACTAGGAAATCTACTTTTAGGCATCTCATAGAAGTAACTTTTAACTGAGCAAGGCAACTAAACTTCTCATGCAGTGAGTGCAGATCTATCTTTGTAGTCAGTGGAGATGTCTTGGGATATGATATTTTGTCTCTCCTTTCAGAAGGAAACAGGTTTCTGTCAGGTCTGCCAGCCCTGCATAAGATGTCTTTTATACCCTGTTTCTTATGACACTGAGCCACATGTGCATGAGGAACTGGGTCAAGTACCCCTGAGTTCGTTGTAACAGAAAGTTCTTCACCTGTTTCCTATGTAAATAGATATCAAATTAGAAGTTTTACTCTGCATACTGAAACCCGTGCTGATACTCTAAGATATCCGAAGCATGGACACAAAGCAGGGAACTCCTGCCAGTGTAGAGACGTGCTCTTCTGAACTGACTGTTGTAGACCAAAGGAGATACCACAAGGCATAGAACTGCGTTAGATGCTTGTATTTAGGTGAATAATCAGCATCAACAGCATCTTGAACAGAGTAGTTGTACCTTTTTTGCATGTGTGTGTGTGTCTAGTTTACTTTGTATATAAGAAGTAATAACAGGATTTTTATTTTTAGTTCACTCATTCCCTCCAGAAAGATTTGTTCATCTACAAAAGCACTATTCAAGCACAGTATGAAGAAAAAATTGAAGAGCAAGCTTCAAATCTCTATAAATATGTAAATGATAGACTGACAGACATTGAGACTTTTCATAAACAGGTAAAGAGAAAAGTTCTTGTTCAATTAACTGTCAATCTTCACTAGATGCCAGTTCTCATTTGTACATCATTGTTCTGTAGATTGATGTTTTATTTAATGAAAAAACGATTCACAGAAGTATTGAAAATAAGGAGATAAAACAAAATATTAATTTTTTTAAATGACTAAGTTGTCTTTTGTAAATGTGCAATTAATAAAACACAGATTATATTGTACTCTGCATATTAACAGCCATAGCTATGAAGATGTCTTATATTCTAGTGCAGTTATTTCTAAAATGCATATATATACACACATTACTTACAGTTCTTTTCCATATATTTCTTTGAAAATATATATTCACTGATCTTTAGATAGTAAACCACAGCTCACACCAGCATTAATACTCTTAGGCAACTAGTGAGCACTCACCACAAGGGAGAAACAAGATTCAGCTTTCAGCCTTCAAGATGTTCAAGCTTCTGATGTGGGGATATGAAAAGTAGAAGTTTAAAAAAAAAAATCAATGCGTTAATTCCCATCTTAAACATCTGAGACAACTCTTCAGTAAGTGCTTGTCTTTAAAGCTGTTTGGAACCTTCAGTTTATTGAAGAAGAGATAGTTTCATTAATTAGCCAAAAGCTAAAAAGAGACTGAAGAATGGAAAAAAAAAAGATAAAAAAAGGAACACAAGTGCAGTGTTTTCTTTTTCACAGGAGCTTCAGTGGTATTTAATTTTCTTAAATTGAAAGGAAGGCACGGTGCAAGTTTTCTGTGTCTGTTTTTGTTTATTTGTTTGCTTGCTTATTTTAGTGATTGCCTGCTTCCTTTTTTTGTACATTAAATTCCAGAAAGAAGTCCAAATTCGACAAAGTTACCAACAACAGTTATGTGATGCACTGGCTGTTCTCAGAGGAAATATTGAGGTAGGTTTTAACCATTCACAAGGTTAAGGACCGTTGATTGAAGTAGTGATAGATCATAAGCCAGTTCTGACAGTATCTGGAGAAGATGTGTTTGTATAATTCGTGAAGACTAAGCATATAAATCACATTAAGTTGAATGAAAATAGCACAAAAATACTTCTTTTTTTCCCAAGTCCTGTTTTTCCCCTCCTCTCATGTTGAACTGTACAGTTTTGCGTACTTGAAAGTTGTTTTATAAGACAGAGGCTATGACTGGCTCTCTTCAGAAGCAGAGACATAGTAATCACATATAATGCTGCTTGGTTCAATCAGAAATGAGTATGTCTCAATAGATTTGGAAATTGAATGGTCAGGCTACAAGAGAAGGATGACCAATCATGTACTCTCCTCATGACTTTATACTATGCTCTAGGAACTGTACCTTAAACTTTCAGTTTCAGAGCTTAATACAAATACTAAGAATGATCCGATTTAGAAAGTTCCAAACTTTTGTCTTTCTTTCACAATAAAAATGAGGTTACTAGCTGAATTGCAGATTTGTACATATGATCAGATCACTGCCACACAAATCACATAGAAAAATGCAAATTTCATTTTGTGTTTGAAAAGTTCTTTTTCCCACCTCCTGTTCATGGAATCATTCTGTAGTAAAAATAAAATGTATATATATTCCATGGAGTTCGCAGAAAAGTGCTCTCAGTAGGGAACTGCAGGTTTAGGCTCCCTTTGCTTGACTTTCCCCTTGTAAAATCTTTTTACTTTTGGATTCTTTCAGTCCAGCTTCAGTAAACAGGTAGAGAGATTCATCCCATACTAGATGAGTATAATTCAGTAGGTGGGATGCTCTGAGAAGAGACTCTTTAGTGAGTGTTACAAATATGAACGTACTACACTAGAGACAAATATTGCTGCTATTAATATTTTAAAGAAGCTAAGCAATATTTAATCACATAACCTTGGAAAATGACTAATCGAGGTACTCAAGAAGGAAGAGCTCACACTACTTTTGAGCGTAGTGTTTCCTAGTGGTTACTGCTGGCTGTGCATCACAATGGGCAGGCATTTCAGTATAACAAGGGGCTGCACATTCTGTTTTTCTCTGAAAGGCTTTTTTTTTTTTACTGCATTGAAACAAATCATTGTAGATGCTTTTAGAAATCCTTCACTGCAATTTAAACACCTTACTGATGCAATCAAGAAGATGCAAAAATACCAATAATCCAGAAGTTAAAATTTCAATAGTTTATCTTGCTACACTATACTTATACTGCACTCTTACTTTGATTCTTGTATGAGTTTTAGACATGTTCTTTAAAAGTTTTTGAACATATAGAATACACTTTTTCTTTTTTCTTATTCTTTGCCATGTTTGAATTCTCTATTACTATGGATTATGTATTAGATATAACACATTTCTTGATTAAATATCTGAAATACCAGATACAATAGCATCTTATTTTTGGTACCAGGAACTCTGGAGTGTGTACTATGATGTGCTCAAATTTAAAAAAAATAAGTTGTAGCATTAGAAAAAGATGGGCTATGTGATTTATGCAAGAATGTCATTAAGTAATCTCTTCTCCTAATAGAAGTATTACAACATAGACAGAGAAGATATAGAATGTTCACCAGGAAAACTTCTGAGGTTTTTACGTGACAAACTGCATGAGAAAGAGTCCATAATTGAAGATCTGAAAAGAAAAATGCAGGAATATCAAGAAAATGAAAGGACTAAAGTGGTATGTTCTTCAAGAAAAGATTATAAACTTGTTACCAAACCTAGAAATCTTTAAACACTGAAAAACGTGGATGGAAAGTTGGGCAGAGAGGAACTCCAAAGGACAAATGCAGAGTCCTACACCTGGGGAGGAATAACTGCAAGCATCAGAACAGATTAGAGGTTGACCTGCTGGAAAGGAGCTCTGCAGAAAAGGATCTGGGTGTCCTGGTGGGCAACAGGTTGGCTGTGAGCAGCAATGTGCTCCTGTGGCCAAGCAGGTCAGTGGTATCCTGGGATGCATTAAAAATAGAGTGGCCAGCAGGTCAAGGGAGGTGATCCTCCCCCTCTACTCTGCCCTGGTAAGGTCATATCTGGAGTGCTGTGTCCAGTTCTGGGCTCCTCAGTTCAAGAAAGGAAGGAACTTCTAGAGAGTACAGCAGAGGTCCACAAAGATGAGTGAACTGGAGCATCTCCCATATGAGAAAAAGCTGTTCAATCTGGAGGAGAAAACTGAAACAGGATCTTATCAATGCTTATAAATAAAGGGCAGAAGTCAAGTGAGTGGGGGCAGGGTTTCTCAGCAGTGCCCTGTGACCAAACAAGGGGTAATGTGCACAAACTGGAACACAGGAAATTTCTCATGTCCATATGAACATGAGAAATAACATCTTTATTGTTAAGGTTACAGAGCAGTGGAACAAGCTACCCCAAAATGTTGTGGAGTCTCCTCTGGAGATACTGAAAACCTTCCAGGATGATTTCCTGTGCGACCTGCTGCACAGAGTGTTGCTTTAGCAGAGGCACGGGCCTGCTTTAGCAGAGTGTTGGACTTGGACCTCCAGAGATCCTTCCAAACCCCTACAATGCTGTGATTCTGTGATTTCTGGTTTCATTATTTTCCCAAGATAAAGATAGGAAAATATTAGAACACTTCTTGGGATATCTCTTGCTAAAGATAGGTATTTTGACTGAAGGGGCCTGTAGTACTCTATTAATTTCACTCAATTCAATCTGATAGTGTAATCAGTGATAGCTTGATTATAGATATAGCGTTTCTTTTGATCTGTTTTTAACAAAATATTTTAAGATATTTTTGTAAATCCTGAAGAAAAAAGCTTGTTTAAAAATGTAATACTTGAATAAAATATTGCTCTCAGCACTATTTTATTCTATTTCAGTTACAGAAAAGTCCATCTCTGTACTTACATTACTTCTTCTCTTGTTTCTCTTCGTTCTTCCCATCTCCATATAACTTCTGAAATAAATCATTTTCTTGCTCAGAATTGTGTTGTTGGTCATTTAAGTTGGCATTTCAGGTATCTAAGTGAAGATTGAAATCCTTCTTGCTTGATTTTTCTTAACTCCTGCAATAGTTCTCAGAGTTCAACAACCACTCAGGTTGTTAACCTGAGTTAACCACCTGTTAGCCATTAGTAGACATGAGAAGTCCCTTTGAATAATTTTCCCCACACAAATGCAGACAGAAGTAGTTAGTTTTAAGGGCTGAGAGCTGTCTTAATTATTCATCCTGTAGCCTTCAAATGGGACACTTAATTCAGTCACATATTTCTGTACATCATCTCCTTTTCCTTTCAGTAATATAAACGTGTCCTTTTCAAGTTAACAACTCTTGTCAGCAGTTTGCTGAGATGTGAGAAATCTGTAATGCCTTTTTAAACTTCTCATATACTTTAGACTGATAAAAAGCAGTCTCAGGTTCTAAAGAGTTTTCAGCTAAGTCTGATGGTAGATTGCTTTTTGATCTCAACTCCCCGTGCATCATTAAGACATACAGTAGCAAGGAAAACTGAAAATGCTATCTTCTTCTGCTGCAGTCACCTAAGTTAGACCGTACTACCTGTAAAGGAGAAAGATGGAGTCTCAGGTGTACCCTCTGAGGAACCTAGGTATCTCTCTCCATTTGGAATTGATAGCTATGCAGTCCATTCTAGAACAGGATATTTAAGCTGTGTCAGTAGTTCTTGTTAATGAAAGGAAGTGATAGTAATTCATTCCTGTAACAGTCTGTTAGCTACAACAGTCACCAGGAGTATATTTTATTTCTTCATTGCTTCATTTGGGTATCTTCTATTACTTATTGGGTACCTTCTATTATTAGAAATTTTGCAAGGCTTTAAAATAGACAATGAAGTAAAGAAAGGACTATAAATGTGAATAATTAATGAACATACAGATGTTATAATTACAAAATAAACAAGAGAGTTTGGCAAAGCAGGCTATTATACTAAAAAGAGAATAAATAGAGTGCTTACACATGTCCAGGACTTGCTGCAAAACTCCAGAGGAGGAATCTCCAGCTCCTTCCCCCCAGTAGTCCGCTCTTAAATGGGTCTAGGAGAGGTGCAGCCAAGCTCCACCTTTCTGGCAGCACAGATGAATTGCCTTCACCTGTGCTGCCAGGGCTGATTCATTGCTTGCCTCAGGTGATCAATCAGAGTTTCAGGCCGTGATTTAGCATACAAAACATCAATATCATGAACAAAAAAATTCTTAACACATTGGGAGGAAAAAAAGCAGCTGTAATTGTATGAGCATCCAAGTAGGTAAAAGTTGTAGAGTGGTTAATAATGTGAAAATCCTGGGAGCAATTTAAAAAAAGATATGCTCTGTTTAGGAGGAGCCAGAATCATATTCTCTTATCACAAAGTAACAGTTACTTTCTGATTTATCAACCACTAGAAAGGATTCTAAACATCTGCAGAGAACACACATTTGTAGACTTGGAAACCAAGAGAGCTTAGATATAGAAGCCCCCCAGAAACAGCTGACCAGTTTGTGGTAGGTGATTTACATAATAGAAAACTTAGAGTGACTTTTCTTAATCAGCATCACAGATGACATAAAACATATTTTCAACAAAGCTGATTTTGCTATTTTGGAAGAATATACATTTAGTTGAGTGGTACCTGTGAACACAAGATCTTTGCAAGTTGTTTGATTTAGTAGCACTGCTTAAAAGATAGTGTGCTACAGTAAGATATGTCCTGCCTTAAAATTCAGTGATGTGACATTCCACTAAGGAGTGGAAAACAACTGTAAGTGTCTAGTTTCAGACCTCATGAAGAGGAAGGTAGACACAGATGAGGCCCTTTGCCTATCAGGAAAACTAGGAGGCATGTCGGTGAAGTTTTCTCGTATAAGACGTTCAGTCTATGTTAGTAACACAGGCTGTGGAGCTTGTAAAGTAAATATCTACAGTTCTATTTGTCACTCTGATAAGATGGGATGCTGTGCAGGTCCTGACCTTTGTGTAATCTGTGAAAGAGGTAAAATATTCTTCAGGCAAAGCCCTCATTACCCAGTGAAAGATCTCAAAAAATACATGGAAATGAGGAATTAACTCTATCTGTTCTCTGAGAATTCTGCCTTTATGCAAAAGGGAACATTCTCTGTTTTCCCCTGTCAAGAAATTTGCGATGAAATGCCTATTCTCATTCCGAAGTTATGCTATCTAAGCTTCTTTTCCATCTCTGACATGCCTTAAAAAATGAAAGGAGTTATCTGGGCCAGTAGTAATTTGTTAGTCCTATCCTTTCTGATGCCTCCATTTTGTTACATTTAAAAGACCTGCATAGATGACATAATAAAATTCAGTGTCCAGAAGATGAAAATACACAGGAAAATGATTGTCAGTTGAAGTATGTTATCAGAGGAGTGGTAGAATCTTGATCCCCTGAAAGATCCTGGAGGACTGGAAGCCCTTTTAGAATATACCCACTAGCTGAATTGAACATAAGAGTGTAATAGCAGAGTGACTGCCTGAAAAGTAATGGCTTGTGTGCAACCAGTGGTCGTACTGGAACCTTCCAATTTCAACCTTGACATTTTAAACATGAAAATGAAACAATTATTATTATAAATGTACTCTGTAACTTGCTATGGATATATGATTTTTCAACAATAAATGTAAATAAACACTGGAATGATCATTTCCCCTGCAGCTCACAACTGGTGTATTGTGGATGTTTTTCACGACGGCTTGTACCACTGCACCCTCTTGTGGTGTAAATAATAGACTTTAAATGCCTAAAATATAGCTGTGGAAGGAAAAGGGAGATGATAACTTAAATGATAGATTTTCAATAGTGATTTTGTTACCAAGCCAAGTTCATAATAAACTAACAACAATAACAACTGCAGTTTATAATTTTATCTGAAATATGCTCAAGTGTTGTCTTTTTCGGTATCATATTATAGCATCAGTAATTTTCGTTGTATATTTTTGCAGTAAAAGTGCAAAAATCCTACCTGTTTTTCAAGCATCCCTTTAGTTATCTTGTGTGCATATTAAATACTACGAGATGCCAAAGGGAAATTTGAATTTCACAACTGCATAATAAATAACTGTATTCTCTCACCTTTACCCTTTGCCTTTAATATTGTCATTATAGGTGGATAAATCTAGTGTAAGTTTTTTTACTGTCCAAAATTATGAATGCATATTTATTTAATGTAATTAGAAATGCCTAATGCATGCAGGTAACCACCTACCTTATGTCACTTTAATAAAAGTGTAGTTGGATTTATTTAGGCTTAGCATATACTTTTTTGTTGTTGTTGTTGTTGTTATCTTAAAGTATTAAAACTGTTAGAATGGAGATAATGAAATAGATAAGGTGAGAAATGCTGAAGTCTCTTGGCTAAGCCGTGCCATAATTGCCTTCCTGCCTCCAGCCCTTTTTTCTTACATCTTGAAAGTTCCCCAGTTTAAGCAAGCCAAACGCTACCGCTGTGGGCAGATGGTAGAGAGAACATTGCTACAAAACCTGCCACTCAAAGTGTAACAGATGACTGTAGCTACAGAAAATTGTCCCTTTGTTCGTTTTGCTAATGAGTGTCCTCATTGCAGCAGGAGCCTGAATAGTTAATGACGTGCAGTTCTGGTCCCTGGCAGGCGGTGGGGCTACAGCTAAAGGCTGCCTCGGTAATGTGCAAAGTCCAAGTGGAGAAAGTGTTGTGTGAGGTGTTTGTATCCTTTCATTGCAGCACTACAGGACTACGGATACACTTGTAGATGTGGCACCGTTTAAAAATTCCTCACGGGATTCATTCAATTGTTTGGGCTTACTTTACGATAAACGCAAGGTTCTTCTCCGAGCATCGGCTGTTGCTCAAATACTGCCTGAGGAAAGGAACAAATGGACCTCAGCCTGTGAAGAGCTTCTTAGAAGCTTGCCAGAGATCCGGAGCTGGTTTTGCAGTGGGCTGAGCTGAGTACAGCCTGAGCGGAGTTAGTTAACACTCCAATATTGCACGTGCCGTTCTCCTAACACTGCTGATCCTGAGCTTGATACAGCTTCTCATACAAACATGCCATCTAGTAATTACCATGTAAGAATAATTTTAAGTTTCTTGCTGCACAAAGATTGTTTAAGGTGAAATACTGTTGAAACATTTTTCATGAATTTATGAAGACACCTTGCATTCTTAGAAGTAACGTTTTTGCTAAGAACACTTGCTCTTCAAGTAAAATTTCTTTAGTAAAGGATGGAGAAGCACAAGTTTGTATAAATTACTTTTTAGAATGTTTTGCATTTTATTTACATGATTTCTTCTAAAAACAATGGAAACATTGTGGCCAAAACTTTATATAATACAGTGATAATTTGTTCTGGTTAGTTTGAGATCAAGAATATTTTTCTGAGGCAAAACAGAAAGTTCTGGGCTGAATGTTACCCCTAAGTACCTTACAGTTCAAGTTTCTATGTCACTTGAAAACCTCAGAGTTTTATTTTCAATTAATTTTTTTAAACAGATTTCATATTTCTACCAAGCAGAGCAAACAACATCCTAAATTTTCCTTGGTAAGCAAAGTAGCTGCTGTCTGAGTCTTCTCTTTTGTGTTAATATTTTAAAGAGATCCAGGAGTTAGTTAATATTCCGGTATTACTATAAAGATCCGTGCCAGCTCTGAAAGCTTTTCTATAATTTTAAAAGAAATATGTGGCAGTAAAATCTAGACAGCCATAAGACAGTATATTCAAATGTTTTCAATAGCTTTGAGACCAACAAGAAAAAAAGAGTAGCTGTCCCAATAAGCTTCAGTTGCATAAGAAGTCTTTTCCATAATGGACGTGGCAAGATTTAAACAAAGGACACGCATAATAAAAATGTAAATGAGTTTGCTTTACTAAAACTATAACTTTAAAGTCTTTTGTTGTATGTTATCCTGGAACCTTCTTACAAGGTAATCACTGTTTGCATAGAGATTTAAACCGTAGTCTTCAATAGCATTAAACCCCTGCACGGTCTATGTGTGACAGGCATGCAAAGCCATGTTAATGTTCAGAATATGAATTGCCTCTGGGTGGCTCCGACACCAAGTAGCAAACCAACTGTGTTGATATCAGAAGGCCTGATGGACTCCATGCGGCTCCCAGCCTGAAAACTTCACCGCTTTGACATGTGATGTGCTCCTCATGACACTGGCAGCACTGTCACTGAGAAATGGCACAAAGGCAACAAGCCCCCCTCCTTAGCCATGCACTTTGCAACCCCCTGGTGTTGCCTGTCCGCAGCCTCTCCTGCCTGCCTAGTTACGGACAGCACTTCAGAAACACGGGGGGAAGTGTGGGTGGATAGGCCCCAGCTGCCTTCCTGGACTCAGCCTCCATAATAAATTGACCTGAATGATGAGGGCACACAAACAGTATGATATGCATTATTCCTGTCAATAAAATGTCCCCATGTGTTATAGTCTTTGTATATAATGTACTGCAGCCTTTCTTCTTGCAGGAACCTATTTAGAGCCTCAACTTTTTTCTATTCATATTATGACTCTGTAATAGAATTCAGAAATTATATGATACTGTGTTGTATAATATTATAGCAGTGCAGCATACTGAAATCCCCGATTCCTTACTTATAAATTCAAGGCACTGCAACCTTTTAGGTTGTCTTTGAAGACGATGACCGTGGAAACAAAAAGCTTGAAAAAGAGAATGAAGAATTCAAAGAAGAGGTTTTCAAACTACGCAACGAGATTGCTCGTCTTGAAAATTCTCTGCAACACTCTGAAAAAGAAAAGCGTGCATTAGGTAAAACTTGAAGCTGATGTGGTTCAAGATGTTCAGCTGAAACGTTGCTGAAGTAGGAATTAATTGTTTGTGCACTTCAGAAGGATAGTAACTTCTTTCTGGGCTGTTGTCTTTTTTTGGTATTGAATGCTAATTTTGTGTGTATTTGTACAGAAAATCATACATATTTATTCTAATTGTAATGCATATATTTACATATTTTTATTTTATGACAAAGGAATATTTGCTGTGGCTTTTGAGACTTGTAATGTTGCCTAGCAATGCAGTTGAGTTTATATTTTGTGGCGGATAAGTGCCGCAAAGTTACTGAAGTAGAACAGCATTAGATGTCAGTACTTTTGCTTTTAAATGACAATCTGCTGTTTTATCTTCATTATATGAAATTCTCTCTGGGGTAAATTTTGAGCTTCTGCAAAATATCCAAATGTACATTTTGTCATCTGATTATGTACTTTAGTGCTTCTGGGGAAGTTTTCTAACAGAAATGGTTTCTCTGAAATAATCTATACTTCCGATATTTTTGCTTTATTACAGTTCTTAAAAAGAGATTTTTAATTTTTTTTTTCAAAAAAAAAAACCTACAATGTGCAATCTTTACCAACAGGTTGCTTCTTGTATATTTCCTTTATGAAATATTTAATGGAGAACTGGAAACTATGGCAATAGATTAGAATTTGGCTGTTTAGTTTTGTTATATCCACGTGGTTCAGTTCCAGTATTGTCTTTAATAGTAGCAAGATGAATTTGACGTAGAAAATATTCCTGATTCCTGCTTATCATCTGATTCAATGGTGCTTCTTATCTTTTGGAAGTTTTGCATGAACAATAAAGAACCACCTGCTAAAACACTTTGTACTGGCTGTGACTAACAGCAAGGATGTCCAGAATTAGTATTAATGAAAAGCTATGGGCTCTCAGTCACACTTGGCTCTTGAACTTACTTCTCAATCTCAATCCAGCCAGCCGGCCAAACAGCAGGAAGAAGGCTGTGAATGTCAAGGGCAGTGATGAAGGTCACCGTTCTGCCAGGACTCCTCCACTGTGCATTCCACCAGCTTTATAGACTGACCTGAAGCAAACATTTTGCATACATTAATGGAGGCATATAATTCCATGCTTTTTCTCTTTCTCCTCTTGTTTTCAGATAGGCAAGTTCAAAGAATGCAATTAAAAATGGAAAGTGATGAGCAAACTATTCAACAGGTATGGTAATTCTTACATTTGTTAGCTACAGTCCTGGAGGAACATTAACAGGCTTGGACTATTAGCAGTGTATGGACCAAGTAATGCTAGGAAGCTGAAGAATAGTCTTAGGCTTGAATAATGTTACATTATGTTTTATGGTAGTATAACTCATTGTAGAGTAATAATGAACTGATGTTCCTTTAATGAATATAGTTGCTTCTTGGCTCATCATATTGTATAATTTTGTTGAAATACAGTGAAAGTTCTGAACCTCAATATACTACACTAAAATGATTGACTACGTTAGTGTAGAAAGAAATGCATTCAATAAGATTTTGAAGGCAGGATAAGAGCAAATAACTAGTTACATCCAACGAAAGCCTTTTTAGTAACCTACAATTTGTAAAATATTCCATTACCCATGGATAGACCTATAATTATTTCTGAGTTATTATTTATGCGTTATCTTAGCAACACAGCTGGGCAAGGCATAAAATACAACTTTCTAAAAAACTTTTCCAACGCTAATATCTGTTTGGTAACAAATGATAAAACATGGACAGGTCTTAGAGTTTCCTTGTTATAACTTCTAAATATCCTTCCAGTGGCCTTTCTGTCTTGTGACAGTTCTCAAATGACTTTTTTTCTGCAAAGCATGTATTTCATTCCTGAGATCTATTCATTTTTAATAGAAAACTTTAAAATAGTCACAAATCTTCTTCCTATAGAGAACATTCCTTCTGTGAAAAATTCCCAAAAGATTTTGTAGAAAATTCACTTATTTGTGGTAAATCTTAAGGGAAATAATGACATTTCCTTGTGCTTATGAAGGATTACAAAATTTTCACAAAACTTAATTTTAAAAAAAACCGAATTGATGGTGAACTAAGGCACTGGAATTCTAAAGTCATCCCTTTCTTTGGCTTTCCCTGTGACCATAGATGAATCTGCTTTCTATGACTAAGTTTCCCACTCTAAAATACAGAAACCTACTTATCTCTAAAGGACTGTTGAAAGGTGATGTTCATTAAAGTTTAAAAAAAAATGATACTATACATGAAATCTAAAATTGGAAATAGAAAACTAGTTTGTCAGCCTACTACACTGCACCGTCAAGGAAGGGATGCTTCTGTTAGCGTTTTGGCTGTTAAGGTCTCACAGGTTCAGGAATCCCCCTCAGATTTGAAATCTCACTATGCTGAAAGTGCCAGTCATCAGAACAGGATTTTTTCTCCTGAAGCTTACTTTTTATTTTTCTTTTCTCCACTTCATCTCAGTGCAATGGAGGCTTTTGTCTCACATGCCGTATCTTCCTGCAGATTCTCCCTCAGCCAGGAGATTTGAGCAGCAGCATAGGAACTCTTCTACCTATCCCTTGTGTGATTTCAAAGCACTATGTTTGTGTAAATATGGATCACATGCTTTCATCCCAAACTTCCTCCAATACCACTATCCACACAGGTAGCCCTTCATGACTGCTGCACTTTCTGTCAAGTAGGTAAGACTGGAGTGCTGTCAGAAGCCTTTGGAGCAGCCCTTCTCATTATAATTCTGATAACTGTATTTCTGTTCCCAAAAGAAAAAAAAAATACAGTTCTAAAACATAAACTACATTACTGAAGTTTCTGTTATTTTTTTCCCTCTTCTGCATATCCCACTGAAAGCTATTCTCTTGGTAGCCAGAATATAGTTAAATTCTTCTTACATTATTTCATGTCTTCATTTTTAAAAAGAGAAGTTGGGCCAGAAGGCACGCACTGCTGTAGTGCTCAGCATTCAGGACTTTTCACTCCAGAAGTGGAGTTCACAAAACTGATAGAGATGCCATTTTCTTATACAACTATACAAGGAAAGGTCAAGGCTTAAAGATGAAATTCAAAGCACACTCTGTGTTGAAACAGTAAGTAATGGTGAAACAGGCTCAGAGCATTGTCTTTTACTTGGACTAATTAGAAAATACTGTTCTATGTCTTGTAGTTAGGAATCGGAGTCTGACAGGTTTCCCTGTGCCTCGACAGCCCAGCTGTGCCCAGCTGTGCTGCAGCTCTCCAGTTTCCTCTCAAAGCATCGTGAGAGATGGCAAGCACTGAGTTTCTCCCAAGGACTAGAGCTCCTGCCCAGCATTCTGCTCACTGGTGAACTCAAGATGTTTGAATAGATAGCTCTATATAGCAGTGATTTAACTGCTCATTTACACTGTGTTCTGATTGGAAAATATCCTCTTAAAAGCAGAGCCATAATCTCTAGAGCACTGGCAAGGATACTGCATATGGAGGAAGGAATTTTTCCCTAAGTTTGTTCTTTGAATTATTACTGAGTATCTGTGTTTGGTTTTTATGTGTCGTGTGCATTGTGTGAGTTTGTTGTTTTATTTATCTAGTGTTTTTTTCTTGTAGTCTAATGTAAAATTCATAAATGATCCAGCAAGTCAGAACACAGCATTCCCCTTTCTCATGCAGTCACAGCTCTGCTATGTGGTGAAGCTCATGCGTGAGCATTCTGTATCTAGTCTCATGAATTTCATATTCTTTGAGTCCAATGGCACAGCTTGAACAGAACTGGTGGCTTATTCTCATAACAGAGTGGTAGTTAAGGCACTTTTCCATGACTTGGGATATTGTAATCAAGCCTCATAAAACTCCCAGAGGCACACAATGTGAGCTGCCCTGATTTGCGGCTGAGCATTCCAGCTTCTGGGTTATTGTGCTGAAGGGGAGCGTTTCTCCATTTTTATGAAAGAAAATGAATGACAGTGTTGTGTTCAACATTGTCTGGTTTTAATAATGTTCTAAATGCAAATTCAGTAAGCAACAAACTCTGTTCCTCGTCACACTGGGAAATATAGATGTTTAACTTGCCGGTCCCGACTGACAGCAGCTGTGACAGCTCCAACCCAGCAGAACTCAAGGACACTTTGCTTTACAGTGTAATGTTTAAGCATGTTTTGCTTCTGAAACTGCTGAAGAATCCCTGAGAAATCCTTCTTTCACTTTTCTGTAGTCACACCTCTTTGTCATTGGTGAGACCAGATGTATCATTTGCCGACAAATCTTATCTCGCACAGAGCTTTTAGAACTCTGCAGATTATTCACAATTCTGCCATTTTTCTACAAGTGTGTACATGTCTACAAGCCACATTTCTGAGAGTTCAAACCAGTGAACTCTCTGTTTCTGATGTTTTTGTCATCTTCCTGCCTCCTGTGACATCACACTCTGCTTTACTTACGTTGGAAGGTTTTTATGTATGTGACTTGTGGCACTATTAAATCCCACAGGAAAGTGGCTAGCTGTAAGTCAAGATCCCTATCTAATACCAGTACTAATAAAGAAATGTTTGTCCATGTTTTTGTCTATTGATCAGGGGACTGTCTCTAGAAATAATTTATAGAGAATTATGCCTGTCTGGAATACAAAATCCAACATTATTCCTCATGTGCTTGTATTTTAGTTGGTTGAATTTCAAGAAGAGATGAAGGCAGAACTTGAAAACAGGAGATCATTAGATAAAAATCTGGTAAGATATTTGCATAAACGTTAGTTTTTGTGTACCACCATTTATTGCAAATATAATAAAATGCACAAAACTTTTGCAATATCCCATAGATTGAATGTGTTTGTTTTTTAGGTCAGGAAGTCGCTTTACGGGTGAAAAAGCTATTGCAAAACTATGTTAGGGTTTTGTTTTATGTGTGTGGTATTTTGAGAGGAATAGATACAAACAATGCTACTAGAAATGTTTAGAAGAAAAAAAAACTAATATTTTGTTTTAGATGGACTTGGAAAATGTTTAATAAATGCGACATTATTTGTAAAGGTTTACGGCTGCTGTTAACAAATGTCATAGGCAACGACACAGAGTTTTGTCTTTAAATATTTTTGTATTCTGCATTAGTCTCATAAGAACACAGCCTTTTATTTTCTTTTTACATGATCCAGGAACTTTCCAGACGGCTGGTCCTTTATTTTGCCATTTGACTTTTTTTTCCTAGCCTGATTTCGTACTGGCTTTCACACTGATCACCACTAGTATGTCTTTGTTACAGTAAACTGACTGGGTTTATTATAATAAAAAATAAAACACAGCTTGACTTGCGATCTAAATGTGCTGGAAAAGAATATGATACTGTTTAGAAGAGAAAAGGTTGTGAATAGAAAATCAGTACCACTTCAGTTATTTAAACATTTGCTTTTCTGCAGCTTGTCAAACTTTGTGCCAAGTCATAGCTGCTGTACTTTGTCTTGTTAATCTCAGCACCATGTGTTGTGGGCTTTATAGCAAGGGGCCAATCCTGCACTCCTTCCTCAGTTTTCAGTTTCAGTGAGCCTGAGTGAGTACTGTAGGACTGCATTTTTTTAAACTAGAGGAAAACAAAATGTAATGTTATAGAACGGGGTTTTCAAATCAGTTTACAAAGGTGAGTAGCCACCAAATAAATTCTCTGTTAAATTAACCCAAATAAAAATCTTCATAATGAAAATAATTTTCATTATGAAAAAAAGATGCATGCACAATTCTCTTGAAATTAGGAAGTGATGAATGAAATCATTTAAAATCTGCCTTTCTAAATTTAGCCTACTAAGTCAGGGCATGCAAGCTGCTCTTTAAAAAAAATATATCTTTTGGGATAGAAAAGCACAGTAGAGAATCCTGGCTGATGCTAGGAACTGCAGTCTGATTTGTGGATTCGTTAAATTGTATTTTTATCAAAAATGTTTAAACACCTTGTTGTTACACAATAAAGCTGAGGATTGATTTGGATTCCTAGTGTGTTTCTGAACTGATTTATAACACGAGAAGAGCTCAGACAGACTTCTGGATCTGAAATCATAACTGAGATACCTGGAGAAATCATTTTGAGTTACAAATTGAATTGTGGTAGTCCTAGAAATCCCTGAGGAACCTCTAACACTAAAATTTAGGCAGTCAGGATTGATCTATTCTTTGTATATATTAAAAACAAAACAAAACAAAGCAGAGATTGAAGCTTTTAATAATTGAATAAATTAATAATGAATGAATAAAATAAAATAGTTTTTTGAATGAATAAATATTGATTCTTAGACATTCAATTCTATTTTCACCCCAGAGTTGGTTCCGATTTTTACCTAGAAAATACTTCATCTTACTGAAAGAACTGTGAAAACCTTCCCAACTCAGAAATGGCCCGAGTTCCAAACAAAGGAGTGCATGGTAGCCCAACCTTTGCAAAGGATGTTGAGCAAGACTTGGCCTCATTCTTCCCTCTCCTCCCAGTTCTCTTTGAAGTCAAGCACACAGTTACCAAATATCCAAGACACACATTGTGAGGATGGCTCTAAGGTCCCATGGTACCCCAAGATAAACATGGAATGTATGCATTGTGATGACTTATGAAATGTACTGAAGATACCTTGACTACCCTGCAATACCTACTGTAATTTAGGGTATACTTTTTTGTGGCCTTATCTTTTCACTGTATGTCATCAAACAAATCATCATGGAACATGAAAGAAATACAGCAGTAATACAGTAAGACAAACAGGTTGGAGCAGAAAAGTGAATGGTTAAGTGGGAAACAGCAAGGAAGAAGTAGGCCTAGTGCGAACCTGCACACTTTGCTCACTGAGACTTCTTGTTTGTACTCTGAGTGCATACAAATGTGGGAATGAAAGATGGACAAGCAAGAGAATAAAAACTGGCTCAGAACACATCGATCTCATGAGGAAGAGAAATGAGCACTGAATGTCAAAAGTGCATTGTATGTAAGGTTGAAATGTAATGATCCTGAAAATATAAATCCTATGACATATGGTGGAATAAAGCATTGGTACTCCAAAAGGTCTCTATGTACTAACAAGTTTTTAAAGGATTGTCATGAAGATTATTAAATGAATTAATTAATTTCTGTATTACCATGCATTTCTGCATATTTTGACTTTATAACAATAAATGTTGGAAAGTGATACAGAATGACCTATTCTAATAGTATAAATCTTGGAAAATGTGATAATGTTAGATTAAATTACATAACAGTGTCAGTAAAGTACACAAATTTGAAACAATAGTAGAATTCTAGAACAAATCTTAGGGGAAAAATGTTCATATAAATGTTTTTCCCTTTTTGTCTACTTCAGTGATTCTTTCAATATTCGGAGAGGGATCATCATTTATAAACAATATTTTTGCTTTCCTGCCATATGAGTAATACAGACTCATAATCAGCATTGAGCAGTAACACAGAAAGGATTGGCTTTGTCACAGCTCAGTGCCAGCCAAGGAATTGCTGTTACTTTCTGATGCTGTTAACAGTTCCAATTCATATCCAGTGGAGATTTGAAAGGAAAAGTGTTTTTCTAATTATTGTATCCTCTGTGAACTGAAAAATAATTTTCCCTTGTCATAGATCAAAATTAAAATATACACATTTATACAACTTTATGTCAATAAAAAGCCATTTGCCTCTTGCGTATACTATTTATAAAATACCTCGTTTTCTCATTTTAATAAAAATTGTCAATAAATTATAACAGGGACTTTTTCCAAAAGTCTGTGCCTACAATTTTATCCGTATTTCTCAGTAGTTCATTGTAGCAATAGAAGGAGAAGAGACACTGAAAGAAAAATGCCAGTCGACCTGGGTGGTGCACAAAAAGAAGTATACAAGTTTTTTTTTAAGTAAAATATAAGTTGATTTTATTAGTCCATATGTCAATGTTCTGCTTGTGTCATGCCTCTTTTTTAATCGTCTTAATTTAGTTTTTTCTTTTTCCACTGGTTTCCCCACAAACCTGTATTTGTGCTTTAGCTGAGTAAATGAATACTTTCCTTATCCTGCACTAGTAACACTCTACTCTCATTACAACTTTTTCAGTCTTTTTTTCCATTGCTTCTAGATGGAGTCGTGTAACATCACTCCTAGACTTTATCCTTATCTCACTAGCCCTTTGAATCTAGATGTTCCTCACTGTTCCTTGCTCTTTAATTTAAGCGAAGCAACAATGGCAGACCATAGGGCATGATGTTTGACAACTATGGTTAGCTGGTAAGCATAGTCTAAGGTCTGTCCATGAGAATGAAAATCTGTTCTATTTACAACAGAAGTATCTTATGGAACAAGTCCATTTGTTATCATTTTCCCTCTTAAATAGCTGAACATACTGAACCTATAGCACCAGGCCGCTAATACAACTTTTGTGCAGAAGTAGTAGTTTTTTTTACCTAAAAACACAATGCTATGAAGCAGAGACAGGAAAGTAGGGTGTTGTTTGACATAACATCTTCATATTTCAAGACCAAAGCAGTACAAAGCGAGCTTTAAGTTCATGCCATAGTGCTGCAATAGGCCAATAGCTTACTGTGCTGTACAGCACTGCAACTTTTTAAAAGATAGTCTAGGTATTGAATAACCTTTTATTTCTGAATTTGTTAAGCTGTGAATCAATTTTATCCACATGAGAGAAACATTTCCTCTTCTTCATCAAGATTAACAGTATAATAAGATCCTGAAGGAATTGTGAAAATAAAAAAGCAAAGATTACTGCGAAACAAGAAACATCATTTAGGTTTTGGACAGCCTGCAAATACAGAATTCAAGGCTACCAAACTACACTTAAAAAAGGGTTTTGATACTTAGTGTAATTTTCAAAAGCCTGTAGTCACCTATCTCCTGAACACTGCATGGTCAAACAAGTGTACTAATTCCACAACGTGGTTCATTCACTCTTTCATGAGAATCTTGTTTCATGTGAGAGTGCATGGGAGGGGAGACCTGTGGCGCAGGCCTAAATGATTTTGTAAGAAGATTACATGTCTTTGTATTCCAGTCAATATTGAGGGAGTTATCCTCCATTTATTATCCCCTTCTTTTCATGCTTAATGATCAAAAACACTTATCTGATTTACAGAGAGAGAGAAAGGGTCGTCTGTTTTACTTAAGCTGTTCTCCCTTCCCAAAGACAGTGAAGTCCTTATAAGATTTGTAAGTTCTTATAAGTCCTTCTCCTTACTTGCCAAATTTGGAATTCTTTAGATAGACAAATTTGTGTGAACAAGGAATAATCTTGAAATATTTCAATAGAATATGAATGTTTTCCTTTAAAATTTACACTTTCATCCTTGTAAGTGAGATTAGCCCTTGTGAATCTATAACCTAAGTCAGGTTATTTGAACTATTAAAGCCATCATTCTACTGTGAGCTTTATGATTGTGATCATAATCAAATAAGAATTTCATTTATCACTTGAACCTACTGCTAAATCCTATCATTCACCAAAGGTGAGAATAGTTAAAGTGTTTGTATTTCTCCTTTGCTTTGAATTATATTGTGAATGTTTTAGAAAAATAATTGTCTGAAAAGTACATATGTATTTGAGGATGTTCTGTAACTTTTGTAAGATCTATTCATAGTATCAAAACAAACGCAGAGAATCACTGTAAGAACAAAGGACTTTTTTATTATTTATTATCCCTAAAGTTAGATTGAATTTAACTTTAATAATGAACTAATTTCAGTAGAGGACTGCTGATATCTCTCATCTTTCTAAAAGTATCAATAATATTAAAAAAAAAAAAAAAAAAAAAAGCATTTCTAATCAGCCTGACATTTGAAATTGAATTTCCTTCGACAGTTTGACATATCCTATTAATCAGAGTTAGACTTGGAAATCTATGGCATGTGGTGAGAACAAGCCATATGCTGAGATAAACTGAACATCTTGGATGGTTGGAATACATGTAATATTTGAAAGCAACATGTGATTGTCTTAAAATAAACAAACAAACACGCAAACACAAAAATATGGTATACTAGTAGTAATTATCTATCTGTTCGACTTCTTATAGCTCAAAACACTGTCGCAGGAGGAGATTTTTGTCTAAAGTCAAACAAAGATGCTTAGATACTATGAGAACTTTCTCGCTACAGAATTTTCCCTGGTCTTGCATAGGTACACATCCTAAAAATGTAGGGGTTGAAAATTAGGTCTTCACCAGGAACTTGGCTGACATAACTGTGATGTTGAAAGATGAGGGCATAAAGAGCACTAGGCAATACTTACGATGTCTCCATACTCAAAAAGCCCTTGGGTAACTTGTTTCTGCCAGTTTAGACTCGGACCAGAGGGCTGTTAAGAGTAGCCAGAGGGCTGTTAAGTGTAGCCAGCAAGCTTTGCCCACGGACTTGTCTGTTTGGAGAGTAGAGCTTTAAGCTAAAGGTAACATAGCCAGCTGCAGGGAAGGAAAGGTGTGAAACTTAAAAGTTAAAAGAAAATTCTAGATTATGTAAAGAAATAGCACTTAACACATATGCATGAGTCATTCTTCAGATCTCATCTCTTATCCCACAACAACTTTATTAAATAATAAGGTTGGTTTATTCAGTATTTTATTAGGCGTAATTTTTGTTGTTACAAATGCTTTTTTCCTCTTGCTTCTTTTAGTAGTTTGTGAATTTTCCTGTTAGAACTGTGTCAAAAACTGCTGAGGAACTAAGGAGCTCTGGGTTAGTTTCACCTTTACAATTTATCTCTGCAGCCTGACCATTCTTCAGTGGCCATCCCAAAAGCCACTGTGTGAACGTCCAGGCCTAACCAGACATACTGCCCATGTAGGACAGTGTTTCTTAGAAAATGCAGAGATTTCTACATGGCCTCAGGTGTTTTCAAGATACAGTCTGTTGGTAATGAATGAAACACTAAATGATTCAGATGTTTCTGATGCATAGGGTTACTAAATTTTTGAGTGTGGGTTTGAAGGAGCACGATAGTACATTCAATAAAGTAAAATTACTATTTAATTACTATTAAGTACACATATGGTGTTAGCTGATATTTTGTTCAGCGTTTGTACTGTAGCAGATTTGGTTGTACAATTTTGTTTTGTAGACAGAGCAAGCAGACACCTGCATTCACCTTAGAAATCTTTATGTATCCAGATAGGGATTTTATTTGCATAAGAAAATCCATTTTGTTTCAGATTAAGATATTGAAAATAATAGGATATCTGTTTATACTGCTTCTGTGGTAGCTGATGTCTGCATAATGCACTACTGAGCAAAGAGGAGATGGATATAAGTTTATTAGGAAAACAGTAGGTTGCAGATGGAAAAGTACATTGTTCTACCTACTTTCATCAAACAGATTTAAAATATTTTTTCAATATTTTCTCTATTCAGAGCAAATAATTCATGTTCAAGAAACTTAATAGTGAGAAGGGTGTAGGAGTACAACAGAAAGTGTGTTGAAGTCTTGCCATAGTTCTCCTGAAATCTGTTTCATAGCTTCATTACTTTCAGTTCTATTTCTTGGTTCCATTTTGTTCTCTAGCTTCCCTAGATTTGCCCCTTAACTTGAAGTATTTAATACAGACTAAATGGTTCTCTTTCTCTGTATTTTGATTATTTTATACATACTCGTTATTACTCATTATAACATTACATATAATTGTAATCAATCTAGTTATTGGAGAAAAAAAAAATGATTTACTGGGGTTAAAATCTGTGTTTCAGATTTAAATAGTATGAGGTTCATTCAAGTTTTCTGAATTTTTTTTTGAGCTTAAGTAGACCAGAAGGAGGCTGTGAGTATATCCTATAATCAGTAATTTCAGCCAAGATTGTTCATAATTTCTCAAGTAGTTGTCATTTCAGAACTTATGAAAAAAAAGAAATTGTACTTCTGAAGCTCCTCAGTATAGAAGATCCCCAGTCAGGTCACTGTGTCTGATATAACAGTTATCTGCATTAGGTAGAAACTGACGTCTATACACCCACTGCATTTTCATCCATCTCTGGGCCTTCATGGCTGTTCAGCCCACAGTGATCACATTTAGAAACATTCAGGCAATTAGCAGTCTTCCCAAGGTAATTTCTCTCTGTAATATAAATATTTTTTGTTCTAAGTAGTACATTGAATTTCACCTTTCACCTTTTATGATGAAAATGAGATTTGGAGGAAGGGGATATTCTATCAAAATAATAGTTGCCAAGTACTCTTTCCCAGCTGTCTTTCTTCCTACTTGGCAAGTTGCAATTCCAGTGTCTAAAAGCCAAGTCGATTTGAACAGTGGATGGAAAGCATAGTAAGCATGTAAAACTTAAGTTATTAGATTCTGGCTATGCTTCATTTTCTGGAAAATATAATTATATATTTTATTATAGGCAGAAATATATGAAATGTCTTCCCCAAAATATGATTCTTATAATCAACAAGTTAATATGCTACAGAAGATTAACACTTCCCTACCAAAGTTACATTTTTGAATCCTTTGATGGGATTCGTATTTTGTTTTTCAGAAGACTACAGACTTTTTTAGCAAGGTTTAGATCAAGGTTCAGTTCTTTTATATTGCCTGAGGTTCTGAGGTGTTATAGCTATGCTGAAACCATAGCTAATTAACCACTTCCACTGCTAAATATGTAGTTGGTTTTCATCTCTACTAAGCTGTAACAGGTAAACATTATATATATAACAAAGTTTGGTATTTTTGAAGACTATTTTGTTCCGTTGCAAATAACATGCCCTCACAATTGCTGTTACCTAAAAGCTTACAGTAGTAGGCAAATATATAGTTATGTGCTGCAAATACTTCATTAATGACACAGAGAAAGGATTTCCTGTAGAACAGATGGCCCTTGTAGTGTTAACCAAACTGCTCATCTAAACCAGCATTGTCTCGAACCTAATGCCCTCAGGCAAGGGTCCGACCCAGTTGTGAAGAGGCACCATGCAATGATGACAGATGGTCATGTGTTGAGGCAGTCCAAAGACCATGCATATGTACCATGGGTGGCTGTTGAGAGCTCAGGTTCTCAGTGGAGATTATTCAGGAGGCTTATGGATGGGGTGTCCTAATCTGAACAACATTAATCTAACATGGGAACTTAAATCAGATGGAAAGAAGTAAGCAATAGTTTCTCAGCCCTTCAGCAGTGTTTCATTGGATAGATCAATAGGGGGCAGAAATTTGTTTCATTACCTTCAATCAGCTTAAAGAGGATATAACATTTAGTCAATCACTCTGCACTAGATTGAGCGACTGACAAAAATAAGTACCTAAAATGATACAATCCTAATTTTGAAAAGCAAAAATGAAAATGAACTAATATTTCAAATGATGGGAAGAGGCAAATAACATTCACTGTTTATATCAATTTCATATTTAATTCTGAATAAAATCTTAATTTGCCTGTCTGAGGTTTTAAAACTGAAGGACAAGAAACATACCATAAATAGCAAAGATTTTTTGTGATTAAAAGTTTGAGATTCTTAGTTAAGATTAGTTGAGATTAAAAGTTAAGATTTCTTCTGTATTAAGAATAAGCTTCTATGATCTGGAGATGCTCTTGAAATGGTACAGGAGTTTCACTTATCTCCAAAAGCTGATCTTTTATCCAGTTTGTGGTTGCTTTTGCAAAGATATTTGTTCTTCTTTTCAGACAAGAAGTGCATCATTTTGGGAGATGTACATGATGACAGAGATTTAACAAGATACATTTATTTATTTATTTGTTTGTTTTAAGTAGGAACATTACAAACTTTAATCCCTACTGGAAATCCCTACAGGGATTTAAGTTATCTATTTTTTAATCCTTTTTTTCATATAAGCTCTTAAATGAAGAACAGGTACAACTCTCATTTTCTTTTTGACTGCCATCCTGAGCTAGAGTTTAGAACAGCTACTGCTTCCTCAGGGGACCATTCCAAGAGCTACAGATCTTCAAAATATGGAAAGTCTTTAAATGTGGTCTTTTCTACCCTAACCTGTCACGGCAGTCAGTAAGGGGATCAGTCAAGGCTACACACTATTAGCCTTATATTTCAAGCATCTGTAATTCTTAAAAAGAATCAGCTGGAAATTAAATCCTAGGACTTTGGAGCTGCTTTGCACCATTACGTACATGGTTTGATATTTTGTGTGTAGCTACATTGGGCCTAATTCTGTTTTTACAGCTCTGCATTTACCTAGCTGTATTGCTACTGAAATCTGGAGTGTCATCAGTGAAAATCAGTGTTGGAATATGAATTTGGTCATGCGATTTTTTTTTCAGTCTTTTAATAATAATTGATATTTGCAATTAATTTAATTTGATTTTTAATAGTATGTCAATAAAATGGCTTTTCTTTGTTTAAAAGGCTTGGTACTGCCATGTATCTGCAATACTATCTATTCTTTAACTCTGATTTTTGCACCTCTGAACTAGCCACACAGCCACCAGCATGTGTATTTGAGAGAAAATGGAATGCATCTGCAGCTGAAAAAACAAAATGATGACTTGATGTGGAAAGGGCAAGGGTTTAATACAAAACACTACTGACAGCTTGAAATTTCTGTTCAAACAGACGAGTGTATAACGTACCACATTCATGTCCAGTGTGGCTGTGTGGAGAACTGTGGAAATATAACAGGGATTGAATGTTTCTCTTGGAGGAAGGAATACATATTTGGATGAGGTGTGTAAAAGTAGGAAATGACTGAGGAGAGGACTGAGGCTTCTTATCTTTGTTGTTTTTTTCATTTGATTTTTTATTTTCTTTGTGTACTGCAGGCTATAATTTACAGTTGGAGAAAGTAATATGTATGACATCTTGCTGAGAGAGAATGGTGTATTTGGGGTGGGTTAGCGTGTTGCAGATTCCTGACATGTCATGCCCAATTAATGGCACTCCAATTTCATGAGGGATAAAAATATTATAGGATACTAAACCAGTTTTTCATGGCCATGGTTAGATTTCAGCACTGCAAGCAGAAGAAAAAGAAATTGCAATGACTAATCTGCCAGTGTAAGGTGAAACTGAAACAATGCTGCCTGAGGAGAACACATAATTTCAAAGGGAACTTCTTATGAAAGAGAAGTTGTAGAACTGTTCAGGTTGGAAAAAACCTTCAAGATCATCAAGTCCAACCATAGCATGTCCTCCTGAGTCCCATGCCCTACAGTGGCATGTGCCCATGTCTATTAAATACCTCCAGGGATAGGGACTTCACCATTCTAATGTTTGATCACTCTTTCCTTGAAAAAATTCTTCCTAATATCCAATCTAAGCCTCCCGTAACACAACTTGAGACTTATGCTTTGTGTCCTATTAGCTGTCACACAAGAGAAGAAGCCAACACTCTCCTTGCTGCAAACTCCTTTCAGGTACTTGCAGAGAGCAATGAGGTCTCCCCTGTGCGTGCTCCATTGCATCTGCATATGTCCTTCCATCCCGTGATCCATGCTGGAAATGGCCCACAGCTTCCTTCTAAGTCTGTGCACCTGGCATTTCCTACCCTTACACTTGGTGTGGGACTGATTAGTGGCAGGTCATCCACACAGAACCAAAGATCAGGAAGTATTCCTGGACACAAAGTATAGACACACTGTACAGATCAGGTCTAGATCTGAGAGTCGACTTTTTTTTCTAATTTCTTTACTGTATACTTTCCACATATTGCTGGTTTTGTTCTGGGGAATTTACAGTGATCCGTCTCGTGTCCTCCTACATTTAAGGCAGTGGTAATTTTCCCACTGATAGCACTAAGATGAGGTTCAGACAAATATACAGCACTAAGGTGAGGTTCAGACACATAAACCTAGGATAAATTCAACTAATTGCCCACCATGCTGCTTTTGTTACAATTGACAGAACATTGCCTAACTGCCACCATTCTTAGAAACAATGGAAAAAATGAGCCGACTTTGAACTGCTGGCTTAGGCTGCAAAATCTTTCAATTATTAGCAGAGTACTGGAAATATTTAATAGACCAAAATAGGAGAACTTGTCACAGGAATACCACTGTGTATGAGCAAAACCTGTATTTGTTTTTGCAAGATGATTAAGAAAATAAATAATGTTTTACTTACGTTTAGATAACAAATGTAGCACCTGAGCAGCAGTCTGCTGAAAGGTCCCTGACTACTGAAAACGGGAAAATGAAGAAATGTGAAGGTCAAGAGAGGCAAACTATAGGAAGGTAGTGGTCAATATTTCTAAGATTGCTTTGAAGACACTTGAGAAGCCCCTACACAATTTTAACCACTTCTTTTTCTATTTTTTTCCTCTGTAGAAAGAAAGCTGAGCAAAGTAATGCAATAAGGAAAAAGAAATTCCAGATTGTACGAAACAGGTGTGGTATTATAACAACACTGGTTGCATTGATAAAATACTAAAATAGACTTTGCAAATTATATATATATATAATATATATATATCTGATATGATGAAATATGTGTATATATAAATGACGAAAATTGAGGTTGCTATATACACTGTTCAGTTGCATAGTTATTAGTATCTGAGGATATAATAGCTAGATTTTAAAAATTGGAATTAAATAACACCAAGTTGAATAATACACTTTTCACCTGCTTGTAGCAGATCATAAACATTTCTAACAGGTAATATTGTACAATTGAGTAAATAATGAATGATCTTAGAAACAAAACTTGTGTGCATAGACTGATTTTTCGTTGAGGACTTTCTGTACCATGTTTGAATGAGATTTTAATCTGCTAAAACCCATGTTCTTTGACCAGTTTGTTTCTCTGTGACTTCCTTCCTAATGCTCCTCTTTCTCAAAGATCTTTTTCATCTCTTATTTCATGCTTTAACATTTTCTGTAACAACTCTTTCTTTATCCCAGAATTATAGGACTTTCTTCCGCTTTTTTCATGTAGTCACAGTCATCTTTTATGTGAGCTCTTCTACTCAAATGGTTTTCTCCTTCTTCTTCATCTTCCTTTTCTGCATTCTGAAACATTTTGGCTGGAACATGCTGGTTTATTGAAACCCACAAATTTCCTCCAGTTGCCAAATATAATGAATTTCTTGCAAATTAACACTAAGGATCTCATGGATCACTGCTCGGCCATAGATACCTGTTGAGAATTGTGTTCTCCATCACATCCCTTCAGCATAGTTTCCTTGGTTGCCTTTTAGTCTGTGACTAATACTGAAAACTCTGGAAAAGATAGGAGATCCCTTGGTATTAAGCTGGTCTTTTTGCAAATCCTGCCAATTGAAAAACACTTATGGTGTTTCTAGGGCAAGAAACACTTGGGTAGCCAGATGTGCTATGACTGTATTTATACTGGCAAGTAATTTTTAATTATGAAGACAACTACGTCACTCATATACTCTCATTTGGAATAAAGCAATCAGTTCTTCAAGATAAAACCTAGGGCTGTTCTGGTTCTTGTGTGTGCTCTATAGGCAGCACAGATCAGATGGCGTTAGGTTTGGTTCCCTCTGCACTATGCAGTCCTCTGCTGCTATCTCTAGAAACCTTGAATTTTCAAACACTCACATAACTTTAGTCTGCATCTTAGAATGAGCAACATACATGCATACAACATGGTGTCATGTTGTAAAGTCACCGTTCTCGTAGGCCATGATAGCTCCATGATAGCTTTTAGGAAGAAAAATCAAAATCAAATTAAGAATATCTAAAATCCATGTACTGTAGAATCATAGAACCATAGAATCACAGAATCATTAAGATTGGAAAAGATTGTCTAGTCCAACCCACCCGCACCATGCCCACTAACCATGTCCCTCAGCTCCACATTTACATGATTCTTCAACACCTCCAGGGACCAACTGTTTTCTGAGAATTTCTAGAGAGTTTCAAATCTAACTGAGCTGGAATCATATTTTAGAAAGACAAACTCCCCTCTAACTGCACACTCTACTGTATTTCAGATGGTTGTCTTCCTTTATTTTTTATCTCCCCAACACCTCTCAGTGGTGTGAGAACGCTGTAATTCTCATCCTACAAATGGTGAACTGTAATTTAAGTACATCTGTTGCACAGCAAACACTTTGTCCTTTGTGCTCATACAGTTTGATACAATATCGATAAGGTCAATGGAGAGCTTCTTGTTAAGTTTGTCATTCATTGAAATTGGCCTCAAGTTATCCTCTCATCTGAAAATTGTGAGAATACATCATGTTGATACAGTGATAACATAATGACAGTCTTATCAGTGTTCTTAGCAATCGTGCAAGACTCAGTAGAAAAATAAAATTCTATTATTGTTATCTATTCAGCTCTATCTTAATGAGTATTTACTGTGTTACTGAATGGGCAGGGACTGGAGCATTTTTTAATGGAGAACATTAGAATTAGTTGCTTAAGAAAGAGATTAATTCCTAATTTTATATGCGGCAAAGAACTCTCACATCATGGAAACAGATTAACTTTGATAAAAAGGCAATTAATGATAAGATACAAATAGTCTATAGGAAGGAAAATCGTTATTCTTTGCTTCTGTTTTCTTCCTGACAGTATATTAAAGGACTGTGCAGTTTATTTTTACATGACGGTACGATTACCTGGTCAGCATATTTACTTTGAATTTTATGCTGTACATTGGTATAAATTTTTATTCTATTATGTTCATAGTTTAAAATTTTAACTATAAAATATGTAAGCCCCCTTGTGATCAGAAAAACTTCAGTGTGTTTATGAATATCATCAAAGACTGTGGCCTGGTGGATGAAATGCCTGACAAATATCTAGAGAGCACTGAATGTTGCTTGCTCCAAAAGTAATGCCTCCTGTTTATTTCCAGTGAAATGACAACTGATACAAAGAGCCCAATAATAGCATTTGATAGAGCAAATTCACACCTACAAAACACTCTTTTTCAACACAGACACCACCATTAGCTACGTATTTCCTCCAGCAAAGAACAAGATCCTGCATTCCATGCTTGTAAAAATCTGCATGAGTAGAGACGACCCTCTGTCACTGTCTCCACTATTAAATCACACCACCCACCACCTCACTGCTCACATTCACTGTTTGGTCTCCAGAAACATTCAACAGGCATCAATGAATGTCAGTGGGTGCCATTTTACCCATATGGAGCAATTCAGTTACACTCCTTTACTTCCTATGCTCTCCCATGTCATATGCCAGTCGGACTGCCCCTCTGCTGCCATCTCTCACACAGCAGCAAAATGTACCAGAATATTGGCAGGAAGGTTCAGTCCCTACTGCCCTACCACCAACTTCCACCTCTGACAGTGTGGCCAACACAATAAAACAGGAAGCATTGTTTTTGGAGGAGCTTCCACGTGTCTGACTGCTCCTTCTAATAAGAGTTCCCTTTCATTTTTCATAAAAATTAAATCCATTTAAGTGTTCCTTTACTTCTTTCTTAATTTACTATTTGTAGCTGAAAGATCTGTGAATTTCTTGTCTTGTAACCACACACGAACAGGGCACAGAAATCAAACTTTGTCATTTCTGCCCACTCGAGTATAACAGCTGCGACAGGTGCTAGTTAATGTAAAATGGTTTGTGTAATGTTTTGTTTGTTTGTTTGTTTGTTTGTTTTAATTATACAAACTTTTTTTTACTTTAAAATCTTTGTAAATGTCAACAACTTGAGTCATATCAAGTCATGTTGTCTTCTAGTATTACTTAACTGCAACTGAACTCTGGTTATTTTGTGGCACAAGAGCCTGTTTAAATGCCAGTTATCAAACTTTCATGACAAATACAGGGAAAATCATCCAAACTATCCAAACTATTACCCTTACTTAAGAAAAAAACCTACCACCTGGTACAATTTTTATCTTATTTTTTTTCCTTTGCTTACCTTATTTTAAAAGTTCTGTTTCAGTATTGTAATACCTTTCTTTGTACAGAAAGAGGAAAAAAACATACAGCTGTTCAAATTACCTCGTGAACTGGACCTTGAGAAATTAGGTAGCAATTTTCGTTGATTAGATAAAGTATCAGCACTCAGTGGTTAAAGATACAGTAAATTTACAGACAGAAAAATGACAGTATTTAGAATTCCAGTTCTCTTTCTATTCCTCACAGATTTTTCCACTGCATAGGATCTGTTACTTTACTCATGTATTTAATATACTATATTTAATATAATATATTAATGGCATTTTAATGGATATGGATTACTGAATTCTTACTGGTTATTTGTTCTGTTTCTGCTGATCAATAGTGTTTACCTAACTATTTCCCCTGTAAAAGATATGAAAAGTAAATTTTCTCTAACTGGCAATTTTAAACTTCAGTGTTATGTATGGTACTCTGCAGAATGGCAGCATAATATAAGTTCATTTAATATGAGATTTTTTTCAGTCTGCATGCAGTTAAGGATGAGATGTTTCTTAGACAAACACTGCAACGCCAGTTACTAGCACTTAGATATACATCTCATGGTGAAACAGTAAGTAGAGACACAGTAACTGGATTGGTTTTTTAACTGTTATGTTTTTATTGAAAGTCATGCTGAGCTTTCTAATGTAACAAGTCATAGAAGCTAGCCTATAGCATAAAGTCAAATAACTTTGATAGCAAAAATTGTGAAATGGTAAATCCAACAAAGGCAGATTTTCAAAGCTGGATATGCTCAGTTGCACACAGCACAATCTCGTGTACGTAGTATGTGTACAAATATCGCATACGTTTTGCTGGAATAAATCACTGGGGTGACATAACATCTATCTAGAGCATATGAAAGAGCTTTAATGATAACTTTTTCAGACTGCGAATTTGAACTAAAACTACAGACTTCCCCTTGCTTCACCTGACAGAAAGTAGAGGGATTAGGAGCTATAAGATTTAGTGTATTTCTTGCTCTGTGGGCTACTCGCGTTGTATGTCTCAACACAGCAGGGAGTACAGCCCCTAAAAAGCTATCCATCCTACTCCTATGCAAGTGTATACAAATGTCAAGATTGGCATTTTGATCCTTTTTTCTGGAGAAGTTTAATAGGATGATGTATGTCCTAGATTAAGGTACAGGACTTGCACAGACTTGTTACTTCAGTTACCTCCACTGATTTTTTTCCTGATAAAGGAAATACATCTGATATATTCATACATATATAGGATATTAATATATCAACTTTAGTTTCAAATATATTCAACTCTTCTTGTAAAAAAATGGACAATTCAGGAGAAGGCAAGTTAAAACATATCCTTCTGATTTATAAAAGATTATGCATTGCAATTCCATATTCAATAAGCGTCAAAAAAATGTTGCAACCTTTTCAAAATCTTTTATTAATGTTGATTTCTTGCTTATCAGCTCATATGCTTAAACTACACTGTCTTAAAATGTGTTTAATATACGTCTGGTCTGTCATTTACAGATGGTTTGCCCTGTTTGTATTGAAAATGACATAAAAGGCACAAACAGATTCAAAGATGGCTCACATTTACCTTCAACTTTGGTAAGCATTTTTCTTTTTCAGAACGTAAAAGCTTAGATATGCTCTACAGTAAACAGGGATAGCATTTTTGATAATTTTGTGAAACATAAGACTTCGACATATCCAGGAATCAACATTCATCATTTTCATAATGGACAATTGTTTCAGTGAAAGAATTTCTCAATGTGAGGCAATTACTTGTTGCTGAAACAGAGATATTTTTCTTTACAACACGAATTGCGATGATTTAAATGCATTTCACATGATTGAAATATTTAACATATTCGTATCTTCCAAATGTTGGTTGTCATGTGCATGCAGTAACAAACATTTATGTAAAGCAATCCACATTCAGTTTTAAAGCTAATGTAGCTTGAAATAATAAATAGATGTTTGTGGCTGCAACTGTAACTACCTGACTATGAGCCAAAATAGCATTTCTCCGTGAGTAACAAGACTGATATAAGCTTGATTCATTTGGTACTAAAATAAATGGGAAGACCAGAGTGAGAAATGAAATGGCATTCTAAAGTCTTTAATAGCACAGTTGCCCAAAACAATAACATTTCATTTTGTCTTTTAAGTCTAATGCTTCAAGCTCAGTGAATGATTTATCAGATTATTTCAGGGGAGGAATCCAAGTTACAATAAACTAACAGCTTCTAATGATCTTCAACAAGAAAATATTTCTCATCTAGCCACCATTATATTCCCAGTCTACTGGAAAGCAGAAAGAAGACACAGGTGAATTTCCTAGGCTTCTAAACACAACAAAAATGGCCAGTGTTTGAAGACGGTGAGTTTGAAATCTTTAATGCAACATACCCTATTCTGCAATTTAAGTATTTGTTTCTAGCTCTTTAGAATATACTTGAACATAATCGTATTTCTCCAGACACCTTTTCCTGCAAACCTTCGATGTATACAGAACTCTGGGGGTCTCTTTCTTTGGAGATATTCAAAACCTGCCTGGGTGCTTTCCTGTGCAACCTACTCTAGGAAATCTGTGTTAGCAGGGGTGTTGATCTCTAGCAGGTAGATGATCTCCAGAGGTCCCTTCCAGCATAGTTCTGTGTGATTGTGAATAGTCCTCTCTTCCCATGAGAAAATAGATGAACATGATGCCATTTCAATGCTGAATTCTAATATCACTACTAAACTGTATGTAAATAACATTATGAGATTTTATTTACCTTTTCTTTTAGCATCTATCAAAAATACACCACAACAACAAAGATGCACAATTATAATACTAAACCCTCTTCTTTTCAATATCTCTACTATTAAATAATTTTTAAAATGTAATTGCAATTAAGCACAATATTGTTCACTCCATCTATTAGGAATGTTAGTTAATGGTTTATTTAAAAAGCAGGATTGTTCTGAGGGCATTTTGTTATTTGATATGTGGTATAACAATTTATTTACCGATACCTTATGGCTCCTTCTCTGGCAAGATGCTTAGTATCAATATCAATATGCGGATAGCACTGTTTAATTCAAGTGGCTGTGCTTATGTCTAGAACAAACTACACATATCTAAATGATTTGTTGTAATATTCATATGCATTTCTGACTATGTAAATATAGAGAATTGCTACCTTTTCTACATTTTTATCTGTAAATGCATGAACATCATTTAAACATTTCCCTTTGCTTTTGTTATACAAAAGCATACAAGTTTTTACTTTGAACATTGCTGTACTCCTTGTATTCTGTTTATGTAGCTCTTCTTCAGCTATTCTCAGTCTGCATGTACAAACTACTTTTATTTTGGGATGAGTTAGAGGTATCAAAAGTGCGGTGATCGTTCTGATAGGATTGATTCCTTGGACAGTCCTAATTCTGGAAACATTTAGTTGCCTCTACTGTTTTGCAATTAGCATTGGCTGTGTTGTGATCAGTAAATAACAGTGATAAGGGCAACCATGAAGAATGTATTGTATGTCACAGTATTTTGTGAACAATCAGATTTTTCCTTCTTCCAGCCAGCTGTTTGTTGAAACAATGAAAAGAGAGCTAAGTTAGTCCTGTATGCTTTTAGAGCATTAATTCAGTGTCAGTTCCTCCCCATGTGGAAGGCTACAATCAAAATGACTCAGATCTATTATATCTTGCTGGAGTTGACTGCCCAGTATACAAGTGGAGGATTCTTTGAGATTTGAATCAAAAATTCTTTAATAGCAAATTTACACATCTCAAAAACACAACTATCTTATTCAAGACACAGGAACAGAGGACGTGCAGGAATCCTCTAATATATATATTTTTAAGCAAGTAGGGATGTTTCAGATACATGTGTGTTTATGGCTCTTCTAGTTCCACATAGAGAGTGTGCATTCTTGATAAGCAGATGAAAGTCCAATAACTTTAGAGTCTGGATGCTTCACACAATAAAATTAACTCTAGTTTCCTTTGCTCTTCAAAATCTGTGTAACAAATGCATAACCCTTTTAAATACCTACCAACCAGGAACGTGTCCAGACAGGCGCTGTTACTAGCAGCTCTTGGTAATCGCCAGTGTTTTATGAGTTTGAACCAAATGCTTTATCATTCAAAACAAGAGCACCCTTATTATGCAAGTCTCTTCATGAATCAAAGATAAAACACATTGCATAGAACTATCTGAAGTATATGAAGCCGTATTTTTATATTCAATAGATGATACTAAGTACAATTAAACAGTTATAAGGTTAAATAATATACAAATAAATAGACTTGAAATTCAGGTTATAAACTATTGTGCTTTTTTCTATTTTGTTTTTATTATTGTTGTTTTGTTTTGTTTTTAACAGGACCAAGATTAAAAACATTGCTGTGCGGTATTACTTTTTCATACTGTTTGTTGATTGTTAATAGAAGCAGCCACACAGTAACTCAAATTGATTCTTTCAGTGCAAGAAGAGTGCAATCTTCTTGCAGTTTTGCCTACGTGAAGTCTGTCTTTTACTAGAACTCCCAAACAGATCTGTGCAAATATAGGCAGTCCGGATGTTTCTTTTGTCTGTCATTTTGCCTGAAAAGAATTGCTACATTTTAACAAGTGTTGATCTTCTCGAAAAAGAGAGACGCGAGAAATTGAACCCACGTTCCAGACCGTTGCCAGCGCCCCAGCCCCACAACCACCTGAGGCCATTTCCTCCCCCCACGCCGCGCTTCAGCACCACTGACAGCTCCACGCCCGCACACGGCCGCGCACCGACGGCCCCGCCGTAGAACCGATCGCTGGGCGAACCACCAGCTCCGGGGGTGGCTTCCAGCTCAGCCGTGGAAGCAGTGGCCTTGCTGTCCTTCCTTTCCAGCAGTCAGCCAGCCTCTCAACCCTGATTAGTGCCTGTTACCAGAGATCCGTCTGCGCACAGCCAGGGGATGGAATCTCTGATATGTGCTGATGTTGTTTTGTCGGAAGGTGGAATGGCATTCCGCAAAGATTGCATGAGTTCCAGTCAGTGGGAAGTTATTTAATGATTTTAGCTACCTTTTGTTGTTGTTGTTGTTTTCAAAGTACGTGATAAACAGATGATTTTAAGTGTGTGACAGGATTGCTTAAATGTCCTTTTTAAGCCTGTACCTCACTTATTTCTTGGCTATTCCTCTAAAAGGCATGTGCTCAAACAACTCCCTGGGCATTAGCAACTGGGCCTTTCACAGACAGCAGTGGCATCTGTGCAGAATTCAGACTACTCTTGATTAGCTTTCCACTACAGACCTCCTAGTATGCACATGAATGTTTTGGAAATGGTTATGCTTTTTTTTTTTTTTTCACTCCCAAAACTTAAAGATGATACAACTTAATTCTTGCAGAGGTTTAAAACAGTATTATTCAGATTAATAAACGACTTTTTAAAGTTTGGTACCATTCATCCAGCTGTGCATTTCAGCCTACTCATGCATAAGTGCCCCCTACTGTGGATTGGGTTGGAGCTGAGGTTTTGTCTAGTTTTAGTTTTAATCTCTATTTAATGTACAAGCACAGGCAAAAGAATACTGGCAATGTAGATATTTAAGTATTAACAAGATGTGCATGTAACTCCACTGCTTTAGGGCATAAAACATTAGAAGTCCACACCTAAAGGCACTTCTTAACTACTTAAACCTGCTCAAGGCCCAGGATCCCTCGGAGTGTTTCAAAGAAATGAATGAGCCCCAGTGAGGTCAGTCATCCCTTTAGAGGATGACCACAAACATAGCCATGGAGTCATCCCATCCAGGTCCTCTGCATTGCAGCTGGACTGATAATTAGCATTGGTGTGTTGTGTAAGAAACTCAAAATACCTGTAAACCATTGTTCAATTAAACTGTTTACTAAATTTGCCACTAAGAAAGGATGATAACTAAAGATCAGCCTTCGGGAATGACAAAAGGAAGTGCACAACACTGGAAGGCGAAGTTTTGCCACAGTGTTTACTCCCATTACTCTTGTTTGAAGATGATAAAACTGAACACCTACAAACATCTATGCTTTCCATTGTACAGCGTCCACTGCTGTTGGTTTTTATGTACTCAGGGAGATTTTTCTCACAGTCTGGTGTTTGCATCTATTGACTTTGTAATCTGTAGACAGACTCTTAATGAGCAGAAAAGACAAGAACCACGGAGATAAACCCTTAGAATAACAGTGAGCCTTTACAGCTTGTCAGCAAGAGAAAGCTCAAACATAAATATCTGATTTACAGAAGTAACACAACTTATTTTGATAGATTACATTGTTTCTGTTTCAAATTACTCTGTCAAAAGGGGAAGAAAAGGTTAAGAGGTCATATTTTTTAAAATGCTTGAAAGGGCTCTTTCAAGGGTTTGGTTGGTTTTTGGTGGTTTTTCCACAAATATCAACCCTACGTTTAATCAATTATTCGTGGTGGTGCATAAGCTCTACTTTGCCTGCTTGTCAAAGGTGCTGATTTTGTTAAATTCACTTCTAGAAGACCCCTCAAATGAGCAGGAACAGGATCTAAAGACCCCAGAGGCGGGCTGCAGACCGGAAGAATTATTCGATGGTTTTTCTGTTGAGTGAGGTTTTCTTTGCTGCTTTCAGTCCCTTTTCGAGAGTAGGGGACCTGTAAGCAGAAGGGAGTTCAAAGTTTGTATTTTTTTTTTTTAAACTTTCAAACAACGAGTATCCATCCCGACAAGAGGTAATCGAAGAGATCATATTCACACAGTTTAACGCGCGTCAAAAGAACAGAGGAGAGTCTCCTGCCCGCGTGGGGCTGAATCAGCTATCTTGGCCATCAGCGCAGCATCCCCCGCGTGCCCGCACACCGCAGACAAACCCGTCTGCTACTCCCACACCTGGAGCCGGTGCACGGCAGACAGCGGGGCCGGCTGCGGCCGGGGCCAGACGGGGACGGGGTGAAGGCAGTGCGCGGGTCCCGGCGCCGCCGATGCGCGGTGCGCGGTGCGGGCGGAGCGCGGGCACGGCCCTGCCCCGGGCGCTCGGTTCACCGGCAGCCGGGAGCCGGAATAAATCACAAAGGCACGTTTAACGTTAGTGACTCTTTAAATGGAATTTTTCATTCAAACTTTGTCATTAAAATAGAAAGGCCTTTTGGCCGTGACCATACGAGCATAATAAATCGTATATGTTTGCGATACTGAATGAATCTCGCCCATATGCTGCGCTGCAAGGCTACATGAATGAAGCATTTACCAAATCAGGCCCACCACATTAAACAGAAAAACAATCTTTATTCATGGTAACTTATCAGTTACAATTAATCAACCTCGACAATAGAAATTCTGATGTGTTCAAGCAACTTGAAAGCAATAGGTCATCTCCAGGGCAGCCATGTTGTGTCTTTGTGCCTATGGCTTCGAACAAAGCAACATCTCCGATAAATGTACATCCCCACACACATGTGTGCGCCTCCGTGGATAAATATCTCGGCACGCCGAGGGCCGCGGCGTACGCGCACGGCTGCGCGGAGAGTGTTTATCTTTTTGTCATACAAAAAGTAATTGTTTTCTAGTATTTTTTGAGCTCCGCAAGTTTAAACAAAAGCAAAGAAATTTCCATCCTTTCAGTTTCTCTGCTGCTATGTGAATAGCATTGTGCAAACCATTCCAACGGTATTGAAAAGGGGTAACCATTGGTTTGATTTGGTTACACGGTTTCGTAAAGAGCTCCCTCCCACTGCCTTAGGGTCTGTGAAAGGTCCGTGACCTGTTTAGAACTGCCGAGGGAAATGTCATGTCGCCCCTCCCAAATGGGAGTATCTGCATTCATTTGATCAGTATAAAAAATGATTGGGGATGGCGAGATCAGGGCTTTTGAATCGCAATTTATAGCAGTTTACAAAAATGCACATTGTTGGAAAAGAAAACATGGAAGTGTTGCTTTCTAAATTGCATTACCTGTGAAATGTCATTAGTCTTTTTAGGATATCGCGTCCTATTTTTTATGATCTCGGAGAGAGATTAAACGCAGAAGTTCGGTGTTCGCCCGGGATAGGAGCGCACACGGTGTTACCGGCTCTGCGCGGCGACTTTCGCCGTCACGAAACGTCCCCCAGTTCTGCCCCGAGTTCCGCCCGCGGGTCCGCTCCCACCGCGTCGCGGGACCGAATCCCTTCCCGGGACCCCTCCGCCCCCGGGGGCGTCCGCCGAGCGGAGCGCTCCGACCGCCGCCTTCCCGCCCGGCCTCGGAGTCCCTGAGCGCTGAATTTGCTATCCTTCCGATTGCCCTCGCAGCCCCACACCTTGCAAAAACCAAACGCGGGGGAACTCTGACGCTTCGTTTAAACCATCCGCCCTTGAACGCGTCAGCTCTCGCACGCGGAGGTGGCCGTCGGGGCGTCCCTGCTGTCCCGTTCCCTGCCTCTGCCGGGCGGTACCGAGGGGGTCCGGCGTGGAAACGGGAGCGGGGGTGAGCGGCGGGACGGGGCAGGCGGGGCCCTGGCGGCACCCTCCCTCCTCCATTCAACGCGGGGTACTCAGGAGCGGCGGGACCCCCCCCTTCTGCTCTCGGGGTGCCTGGCCTCTGCTGGTCTTCCTGGGGCCCCCTCCCCGGCCTTCGCTCTTCGGGAGCCAAACGTTGCTCGCCGAAAGAGGAGCCTCACCGAGAGCGGCCCCCGCCCCTCCTGAGTCTCCAGACCCGGACGTGTCATCCCTGACACCGGGCAAAATTTTGGCGATGCCTCCTCTCCGGTAGTTTTTGGGTCCCGTAGCTGTCGCCACGGCCGAAGCGCTGCAACGGGGCGGATAAATTATCGGAAGAGTCAAAGCCTTGAAGGGCTTAATTGGGAAACGCGGCCCCGGTTCCAACCAACGTCCGTACAATTGCACACTGCGGTCCACCATTATTCGAGCTTCATCTACTATGCACTATATACCACCGCCTCCAAAGGATTGTTGCCCTAGAAACTTGTTTTAAATCTCCAGCTATATATCAACACCTCGTTTTAGCAGTCCTTGGCTGAATTACAGTTACACAGTTTGGCGCTTCTTTCAAATTTCCTCCCATCACTTTGGCCAAAGAAAGGAATTTTTCTCCTTTAGAAATGAATTGGCTTAATTAGTAAGTAGATTAATGGCAATTGCTGGTGAGTTGGTTTCCAGCAGAGTTTCACCAGAGAGGGTTAATCGGAGTCAGGTCTGGAATCTTTCCCAGAACTGGCTGCCAGCCATTTCCGTCAACCAATCAGCCCCTAAACAAACGCCATCCGCCGAAATGGGGCTTCTTTCTGACTGTCACCCGCCAGAGCCGCTGCCCCGAGCGGACCTCGCGGAGGTTCCGAGCGGAGCGCCCCGCGCGGGGACGGCCGACCGCGGCCGCTTCCCCAAACGCTCGGGAGGGAGCGAGGGAAGGCGCGCTGTGCGCACGGGCATCCACCGAGCGCATAACCCGCACTCGGCACCCTCCTTGCTTTTCTATCCTGAGATTTTCGCCTCTGAGGAGCTGCGAATTCGAGGCAGAACCCATTAGTAACAGCACAGGGCGGTTCGCAGCGCTTTCCCAAAGCCCAGCGGACTCGGACAGGGGCGGGCGAGAAAGCCGCCGCGGACTTCGGCATCTTTTTCAGCCTTTCCGCCGATCTTTTTCTATACTGATAAAATGCATTCATACTTCGGCTCGCAGCTGCATTAGTCTTGCAAAAAAAAAAAAAAAAAAAAAATCCCCGCTGAGAAATGCATATAATAGGAAAAACAGATCGGTTGGACAGCGGCGTAATTAATGCCAGAAGGGCCGAGGCCGGTTTCATAGCTTGTCTTTTGAGGATATCGAGACGAGACCTGGTGAAAAATGACGCATGCTTTAACATTTCAGAGAGCTGGCAACGGGCAGCTCCCCCCGCGCCCCCTCCTCCTTTTTTAACTTTATGCCTCGGAACAAAGGGGTCGGCAGAACTAGCTAGGTTGTAATGAGTCCTGTGTCCCTCGCACATTGAGTGCATCATGGAAACATATTGTATCGAAATAGTTCGGAGGAGAATACTGGGGATGAAAGAGAAAGGGTGCTTTGATCAGCTCCCTGGGGTCCTGAGTGCGCGCAGACCGACTGCAAGGCCGCATTCAGCTCCAGCGAGACACACTTACAACGCCATTCAAAGAAATTTGCATATCTGTAATTTATCACATTGGTCCCGAACATTTTTGCAAGGTAAATAAAAGTTGGCTGAATAAAAAATATCAATCATCACGGAGCGGTGCGAGCGGGCGAGAGAGGAGGGCCGAGGGTTTATTCAGCCCCGCTCCGATTGGAAAACTGGCGGAACGCGGAGCAAAGCGGCCGCGGAGCGCTGTGCGCGGGACGATGCGTAACTCTGCACGGCCCTCCCTGCCCAGAGCCGCCCCTCTCCCCTCCCCCCCCGGCGGCCCCGCGCCCGCACTCCGCGCCCTTCGAGCCGTGCCACCGAGCCCCTCGCGGAGCCATTCGGCACAGACGGGGGGAAGAACGGGAAAAGGGAGGCGAGGGTGTAAAAACCAACTCCGGGGAGCCCCCCCCGAGGGCCCCGCGCCGGCCATTGTTCGGCAGCGAAACCGCCACCGGGATCTTCAACTTGACCTTGGAGAGGGCTCCGCGCCTTCGCCTCATCAGTCACCCGGCGCGCTGACAGCGACGCATTTGCGGCATTGTCGCAGCGGGGCACGGGCAGAGCCGTCGGGGCCGGGCCGGGACGCGGAGCCGCGGCTGCCGAGCGGCCGTCCCTCCTCAGTGCTCTGTGCCGGGCGGTGGCGAGCAGCAAAAGATGTGGCGAGCCGCCTTCGTGGTTAATTGCGGAGCGGGCGCGTCTCCGTGCCCCCGGGGACGGCTCGGGGCTGCCCGCCGAGGTGCTACAGGCACCGCGGAGACTCCCGGCCCAGCCGTCCGCCCCGTCGGGGCGCGCCTGTTGCTACCCCGCCCGCTGTCACCCGGCTTTGCCCCGTGTCTCCGTGCTCCCCCACTCCACCACGTCCTTTTTCAACCAAACTCTGCCGGACTCAGCCAGGCATCTGCGGGGCTGCCCGAGAAACGCTGAGCACCGACGGACGGCCTCACTGCCCTCCTCCGGGACGTGAGGCATCCCCTGGGGCTGGGGTCGGCGCCGTCGGGGGAACACCGCCTTACGCCGGGAAGCCCGGAGGCCAAGCGGCGGATTTCCCTCGTCCGCGGCTCCGACCGGGGCTGGAGAGCGGCAACTGCAGCGCTGAGAGGCCGTTCTCGGTCCCTGCGGGTTCAGGAGACGAGGAGGGAGGGGGGGGACTCCCCCGACACGTCCGAAGAAGACATTTCCCAACACCGCCTCCGTCCGCCGGGCGCGGAGTTCCTCTGCCCGGAGCTCGCGTCCGCCCAGCGCGCACCGCGGAGGCGCGGGGCTCGGGATCCCCGTCGGGGCGCGAGGTGGCGGCGGCGTGAGCCCGCCCGTGCAATCTCGGGGGCTGCCTGGCCCCGGGGGCGGGCAGGCTCCGCCCGGCGGGGCCGCAGGTTCGAGTCGCGCCACTCCGCCTGGGGTTGGAGGTGCGGCGAGGGCCGGGGGGCCCGGTCGGGGGTACCCGGAGGGTCAGAGTGTAGCCTGGCTGAGAGTCCGGAGGTGCTCCGAGCTCCGGGACTGCCGCGAGGGAGGCCTCTCCCGAGCCGTGAGCGACGTGGCCGGGCCTCCCCGGGCCTCTCCAAGCCGCTCGGCGTAACGAGCTGCGCCGAGCAGGTGCACGGGAAAGTCTCGGGACCGAGGTCGCCGGGGCGGCGGGCGACGGCGGGGGCCGCGGGGGCCGCTGTGGAACGGGTGCTCCCGCGGGGCCCCCCGGGGCGCGGCTCCGCGCCGCTCCGATAGCCGCCGCGCCGGCCGCCGCCGAGCCGAGCGCTGCCTCCGGAGCCCGCGCCGCCACCCCAGGGGCCGCCCGGGGGGAGCCCCGCTCCGCTCGGCGGGGCCGCCGCCAGACGGGGCCACGCGGCGCGGCTCCGCGGCCCCTCGCCGGGAACCGTTCGGGGCCGCCCTCGGCGGAGCCGCCGCTCCCGGGCGCCGCCGCCCTCGCCCCCGAGGCCGCCCCGCAACCGGGCCCCCTCTTGGAGACCTCCATGCGCAACGCGGAGCGGCGGGCAGGAAAGCCCCGCCGCCGCCGCCCGCAGCCGCCCGCGGGGGCCCCGACGGCGGTGGGGCGGCGGCGTGGGCCGCGGCCGGGAGCCGCCCCCGGCGCGGGGCCGCCCCGCCGGGCTCCTCCCGGGCGCGGGGGCGGCGCGGGGAACGGCGGGGAGCGGAGGGGCGCACGCGCGCCCGCGCGGGGTCCGGTCCCGTGGCGGGGCGCGAGACGGCGCGGGCGCGGGGCGGCTCGGGGCGCGGGCGGGCGCGGGGCGGCGCGGAGCGGCGCGGGGGCGGCTCGGGGCTCTCGGTGCCCTCCGGGGCGGCCCCCGCGAGAGGCGGGAGCGGCGCGCTCGGCCCCGCCGGGCGGTCTCCGGCGAGGCTCGCGGCGGCCGGGAGCGCTTCATTTACAGCCGGAGCCATTCATCCCCCCGCCCCTTTGTTCGGCCTGAAAGTAATGCCGTGAATTAAAAGAAATGACAATATTTCGTATCTGCTTGAAAGTCCACGAGAAGGGCCCTTGAGCTTGGCAAAAATCAGGCGAATCATTCATCGTGCCACCCCGCACCTGTGGGCTTGGCATTGAAAACCCCGCGGACCTATTCCTATTAAACTTAATTATTCCCCAAAGGCGCACAATGGTTGAAATGGAGCAGGTTGGAGTCTGTTTATTGGTCGTAAATGTTTTTCTGAAGATCTTCTGAATCTCATTGTTAGCTCGTTGTTTGAGGCTGCCCTCTTTCTTTCAGACTAGAGTAGCCTTGGACTTTTCAATTTTCAATCGTAACATCTGCTTAATCGTACGGATCAAAATATGGAGACACAAAACATATGTAATGGTTGATTTGTTAAATCCTGGTAATGAGTTATTAACAAGGGAAAACAATGGGGCAGGATGGTGAGAGCCTTATGGTAACAGAGTCACTTTATGTAACGCCTGACGTTTCCCTTCTTGATAAATGGAACTAAGGTCTGAGCGCCAGGTGATAGCAAGAAAATCAATGTCTTTAGGGGCCAGCCCCGAGACTTTTTTTCTATGTGAAAAATTAGGAGACGTAAAATTTAATTGGCCGATCGGGGGAGAGCAGTGGTCTTAAGTTTAATTGCCAGTGGGCTCAGCGAGGGAGACAAAACAAGGTTTGGGCCTGTTTGTTTGCTCGCGTCCCAGCCCCGAGTCCAAGTGTATCATTGAAAATGTGTTTTATTATAACACATGTCATGCTTTACAGTTCCCATATTGTGTAAAGACAATGGTTAATGGTACATTAAAGACAAGCAAACCATGCCAACACGTCTTGGACACATTGTAAGGGCCTCTCTCTTTGCTCGCTTTAGGCAGCTGCAGTCCAGGACCCAGAAGCACAAAAAGAACAAGTTTGAAATACCAGGTGCATCCGAGAGAACCACGACAGGGATTGATATGTTATAGCCCAGGACATGAACCTAGCAATAAAGATATCATTGCGATTGTTTGCGGCTTCCACGCCATGTAAAGCCGGAGGCGCCGGCGCAGGCTGCTTGCTGGCAGCGAGGCTCGGCCTCCCCGGAGTCCCCCGGCGCCCTCCGCCAGAGCCGAGCACCTGTTGGCAGCCCCCGGCCCCTCCGTGGGAATCGCCTCCCGCCCGCGCTTCCAGGTCCCGGCGGCGCGGAGCGCTCTCGGGGCGTTCCCACCGGCTGCGGCACGCCTTTGGAAAGAGGGAGATTTACCCGGGGACACTCAACTGGTGTTTGTCAGACCTCGCAGCTGGCACTCGGTGCCCGCGAGGGGTGCGTGAATGCGAGCGCCGCCGCGGCCGGGCCGGGCGGCTCCGTGCGGGGCGCGGGCGGGCAGCTGCGGGCCTGGGAACCGCGCCGGGGGCCGCGTTCACGGTGCCCCGACGGCCCCGCGCCGCGCACTGCGGGAGGAGCCGCGCCGCCCCGCCCCGCCTCGGGGTGCCGGGTCGGGCCCGTCGGTGCCCCGCATTCCGCTGCCGCCCGCGGCCTTTGTGTTTCCTGGCGGACCCCTCGGGGCGGGCCGTGCACCGGGGCTTCGGAAGCTCGGACGCCGGGCTCGCGGGGCAGCGCAGGTCCGCACGCCGGCCTCCCACCTGGGAAGCGGGGCTCTCGCAAGCGTCTCCCCCCATCCCGTCCGACCGGGCTCGGGATTCTGCCCCCCGTTCCCCTCTCCACAGCCCCGAAGCTGCCCCCTCTCCCCCCGGAACGGACCCCCTCGGGGCGCCGTCGAGGCAGCGCGGCTGAGGACGGGCGGGCGGGCGCCGTCGGCGCGCTGCGGGGCTCCCGGTGCGGGTACAACGGGCATTTATCGGCCGGGGGGGGGGACGATGGCCGGCGCTGCCCCCCGTCGCGGCCGCTGGAAGAAAAGGGGCAGGCGGGCGGTGGGAGCTGAATGGCCGTCACTCGCGGTTGCCCCACGCTGCCCCGCGCCACGTCGCGCTGCCCACCCGCAAAAGCCCAGCGCTGCCCCGAGGTCGTGTGCGGGAGCGACCCGGGTCCGCCTGCTCCCTCCGGGCCGGAGACCCGCACGGGCCCTTCGGCCGCCCCTTCTGCTGCGGGATTCTGTCGCAGAAGCGCGGCGCTCGGGTGAATGGATGCTGAGGAAGTCAAAAGAAGCTGTCAGTCTCTTTGAAGGTCGCGTTTAAAGGGACTTGGCAAGTCGGGACGGGAGAGTGACAAGATAGAGACCCTGGTGTTCTCCCCGCGAGGGCCGGCTCTTCCGCTTCATCTGCACCATACTAAAGGATGTGTTGAAGCATTGAATCACAAAAAAGTGGCACGCCAAAGAAAAGGTGCCCCATAACAATGATTGTAGTGTTTTAATGGTGGGGTACCGCATCGCCACAGCCAATTGAGATGGACGGGGCCATGCACAGAAGGAAGCGGTACGACACTTCCATAACTTATAATTAAGGCGAAGTCCGACTACCATTTGACTTTCTAATGAGTGTAATGAGATTACATGCCTGATGGAAGCATTTGTGCCAAAGCGACTTTCTGTGTTTAATGAGGTCCTAATACAGGACAAGATCGAGTTATAGGTCGGCGCTTTTCTCGCTCAAAGAGCCCCGTTTAAGTTCAACGCCGCCGGTGCCGCCTCCCTCCCTCCCTCCCTCCCTCCCTCCCTCCGCCGCAGGACGGTGCGAGGCTCGCGGCATCGCGGGATCCGGGGAAGACGAGCAAGGAAATAAGCAAGAGCCTTCCCCGGCCGCGTTAGTGTGGGTAAGTAGCTCCTCTAATTGCTATTGGAATAGATCCATGCCATCCGCGCTAGGAAACTAAATGTGTCTAACTAGGTTAATGCAATTAGCATGCATGCAACATATTGCTCCCACTTTGCGGCTGCTTTGAAAAAAAAAAAAAAAGACAGCGAGAGATGCTCTCTCTATGATGATGAGTAATAATTACACCTCGGCTCACCAGGTCCATTCCCATCCGCCTGTCCCTCCCTGGGACAGCGCTGCTCCGGCCTGGGCCGGGCATCTGGGGCTCCCGGGGGCCGTCGGGGCCGCGCCTTCGGGGCAGATCCGCGGGTGCCACGGGAAAAACAGCACCTGCGGCCCTGGGCCGAGCCCCCTCCCCACCCCCGGGCCACGCTGGGCCGCCCCCCTCCTCCCCCTCGGCCCTCGTCGGTGGCATTCTCTGCCCCCACCCCCTCTTCCCCCCCCCCCCCCCCCCCCCCGTCCCCGGGCAGGTGCAGGGCCCGGGCCCCCGACCGCCCCCCGGCACGCTGCACTGCAGCTACCAGAGCTTCTCTGCCACCGGTTGCCCGCCAACTTCTCCCTCCCGCCACCCCCCCACCCTCCCCCGCCCCGTTTCTGCGGTGTTCCCGAGGCGAGGGGAGCGAGGGCCGTTCCGCAGGTGCGGCAGTGCTCTGTCCCCTTCCCCGGCACTTTTGGGAAGAGCTTTGTCTGCCTGGAGGCGGGAGGGGGAACGAGAGTCTATCCCCGTGGCCGGGAATGAGACCGCGGGGGGGCAAACCTCGCTGGGGGGGTATTGCGGGACCAGGGGACGTTCTGCTGGAAACCACGAGCAGAACGAAGTCTTTGAAAGGACGGGACCTCCTGGAGACAGACAAAGACATCACTTGGAAACTCTTCAGGAGAGGACGTCAGGAGGGGTGGAGAGAAAACAGAAAGTGCCCCCCCTGCCGCCCTCCGGCACTATAAGGGCGGCCCCGGGCGACAGCAGAGCCGGAGCGCTCCCCACAGCCACGCTGCTCAGAAGGTGTGCTCCGGGTTTATTATTCACAGACACAGGAAGAGTCCGCATGCGGCAATAAATTATTTTCACAGGTTCCGGCATTTTTTTCCCAAACAAACAAACAAAAAAAGGTGCTGGTGGGATAAACCTATTGCATATCTTTAAAAAATCACGATAAATTATATAAATTATACATTCAGAACGGACGATTCTACCTCATTACGTCTACTCCGTAATAAATAGATAAATAAAGTTGATTGCCCTTAAAGTCTGAATCTTAAGTTACACTTGGGGTGGAGGTCTGTCCGTGCAGCACGGGGGTGGAGGGGCGCAGCCTCACGGCACGAAGCCGAGGGGGGGTTCGTTCTCGATGTCGCTGAGCGAGGGTTTGGCGTTCGCCTTCCGCGGGTCCTCGGGGGTCCACACCTTGGCCGTCCGGATGACGTTTTGCTCCTTGAGCTGCTTCTCGTCGGTCCACGACAGCGAGTGGCCGGCCAGCGGGGGGAGGCCGTAGTCGGGGTCGCTCGGGGAGGGAGATCCTGGCCGAGGGGGAGAGAGACAGGAGGTTACGGCGGGGCCGCCCCGGCGGGGCCGCGACGGGGCGGGCGGCGGCGGGGGCCACTTACTTGTGCCGCGGTGGCAGATGATGATTTTCTTGGGCTGGCTGGGGCCGTCTCCGCCGGCGCTGCGCAGCGGCAGGTCGGAGCGCACCAGCTCGCTGAGGAAGTTGATATAGCCGATGGCGAGGCGCAGCGTGTCCACCTTGGAGAGCCGCTTTTCGTAGGGTAGCGTGGGGATGTGCGAGCGCAGCCCCTCGAAAGCGTCGTTGATGGACTGCATCCGTCGGCGCTCCCGCACGTTGGCCGCCTGCCGCAGCTGCTGCAGCTCCGCCTCGGAGCGCTCCCGCCGCCGCCGCTTGGCCGAGCCCAGCGCCCGGAGCCGCCCCCCCGGCGACAGCAGCCCCGCGCCCGCCGCCCCGCAGCACTCGTAGGCGAAGCCGGGAGAGGAGGGCGACGGTGGGAACGCGGCGGCCGCCGCCTCGCAGCAATAGCCGCCGTCGGGGTCCCCGCCGTCGCGGTAGTACTCGTGCAACTGCCGGCCGAGGAAGTCCACGTCGGGCTCCGGCAGCCCGTCGGCGCCCAGCGCCTCCCGCGGGGGCGGCTCGGGGAAGAAGTCCTCCTCGTCGAAGTAGGGCGGCGAGGAGAAGGAGTCCAGCCCCGCGGGGAAGTGCTCCAGCAGCACCGCGTCCATGTCGCCGGCGCGAGGCGGGGGGGGCGGCCCTGCCGGGACGCGCCTCCGCCCGCTCCCACCGGCCCCGCTCGCGGCCGCCCCGGCCCCCGCCCCTCCCCGCCCCTGGCGGAACGGCGGCGCGCTGGGAGGCCGGGCCCGGTGCCGCCGCTCTCCGGGGAGGAGGCCGGAGCCGGCTGGCGCGGCGGGCCGGCACGCGAGGAGTCTTATAACGACATCCCCGGGCGCGTGCCAGTGACCGCCGCCGCCAGCCAATCAGCGCCCGCCGGGGGAGCCGCCCCCCCCCCAACTCCCGCCCCGCCGGGGGGGTGCGAGTGGGACGGGGGGGGCAGTGGGGGAGCATCTCGGGGATGCCGTCGAGCGAGGGGCTGGCCGGAGAGGGTGCCCCCGACCCCCGGCCCCGGCCAGCGCACGGTCCAATGGGGGCGGAATGCGCGCCGTCGAAGGCTCCGAGCCAACCGCGGTTCACGCACGTCGGGCGCGCGGCGCCGGTGCCTCTCCCGAGCGTGCGGAGACCGGAGGCTGCCCCGGGCTGCGGCACCGCGGGGCTCAGACGCTGTCGGCAGAGCCGTGGGCAGAGCGGCGCTTTCCGAGCGGAGTTGGCCGCGTAACGTCCAGTCGTGCCGCGGCGGCCGCCCCGGCCCCGTCGGTGGGTCGCACACGGGGCCGCGCCGCGTTTTTCCTTTCCCCGCAGCCGTCCCGTTTGGCTGAGGCCCGGTTAATAATTCCCCAGCGGACTCTCACTGATGAAAGCGCTCACAATTCTCACTGCGGGGAAATGGATTACACATCAGATTAGGGAAGGATTATCTCCGTCATTAGCCCTGCGATATTTTGCCGGCAAAGGCTGTCGAGGTTTTATCGAGAGTGGCTTCGCACAGGCAGAAATCAAATCGGAGGGGGAAGCGAACCCCTCTATCAGCGGAGCGAGCCGGGGCCGCTCCGAAAAGTAACAAATGACCGCGACTTCAAAGCGGCTGACAGCACCGTGATAACGGCGGGGACGTGTGAGTCCCGGGGGGAACAAAGAGCCTCGCACAGCCCTTCTCCGAACGCCTTCGGACTGCGTTGAGGACGGAGCGGGAGGGAGGGAACCTCCGCGCGAGGCCATGGACGTGCCCACTCGTGGCCGCAAACACCTGCACGGCGAGGGGGGAACACTTGGAAAAAGCCCCGCTCCCCGTCCGCCGCCCCGCCCGGCGTCGGAGCGAGCGCTCCCTGACAACCGGAGCCGCTCTTTCCTCCCGATGGGAAAAGTTTTCCCGTGTGCCTCACGTACATCGCGTCCTCGCTGCGTGTGAAGGAGTCGCGCCTGGAAACACGGGTGCACATCTCCTACACACCGCGCACGGAACGCTCAGACAGTGCCACTCTTACCCGGAGACAAACCACCGCTCAAGAGACTTCAAGGGACTTTCCCGGCGCTGCTGCTTCTCCCCCGTGCCGAGGGGGCAGCACCCACGGGTGACAATTCCCTGCTCTGCCACGCTCCCCCAGGAGGCGATGGAGAGTTTCGGAACCGCCCGTGATCAGCGCGACTGCCGTGTGCCGCCCGCACGTCCTTGCGGAGCAGCTCCATCGGCGTTGGGGACCTTTTGCGGGTCTCTCGCAGCGTCACGCTGCTGAGAGGACAGAGGGGTATTTCGGGAACCCGCAGAGCTATCGGGAACGAGATTTCTCGAGTTCAGGACTCCAGGGCTGCCAGCGGGAAGATTTTCAGGGACCGACTGCTGGAAAGCAAGGACAAACTGCTGGTGGCTTCCTGATGGGGAGGGACGACAGCTCTGTGCCCCGCGTCCCGGGCACCCCGCTCAGGGACATCGCCTGAACGCAGCCGTGCCCGTGGGGCAGAGCTTTGTAACGCTACTGTTCCGCTCTGCGCATTTGCGCATGGGAAAGAAACGCGCATCGCCCTTAGGGATGCCTGACGCAAGCGTTGCCCAAGACTTCATGAAAAAGAAACTTGTGACAAGAGGGAGGCGGTCGCAGCACCGCGGCCAAGCACCTGGGCAAGCACCGCCCGTGTCGCAAACGCCCTTGGTTCGGTATTTGCCTGCCCGTCGGGGATCGCCTTGACATCCGCCGGCGTGCGGGACTGACACTCCCGGCAGCACCTCCAGCGGGGAAGTGCCTGAGTAGCACCCAGTGAGCATCATTCCGATTCCCTGAGGGCAGGAACTGGATCGGGGCACCAGGGGCCACACTTCCTCCCCTTCGAAGTCTAGGACGATGAGACAAATCCAGCCCCAGCAGAGTGGAGGGAAGAAGCTCTACATCCCCTCGTTGCCAATTCTAGTCTAAACCTAACCCAACCCTAACCCAACCTTAACTAATCCCTAAGCCAACCCTAATCCAATCCTAACCCAACCTGAACTAGCTCTAGCCCAACATTAAGCGAGCCCTAACTCAACCCTAACCCTAATCATGCTCGAGGATGCTGCACGCTCCCGAGACTCCCCACTGTGTGTACCCACGTGTGCTATCTTGTGCATTCTTGTCCCAAACTGCTCAAAGACGGAAGTAGGGACACGTGTTAGTACTGATGGGGAATTAAGGGAGCAGTGGCAAAGTCTTGTCAAGAAGAACCAAGGTCCATGTCCCATATGCCGTTCTTCACTCCAAAGTCTTCTGAAACATTTCCAAATCCATGTGATGTTCCAGAATAATGAAACCTCTTATTTAGAGATGAGATGCTTCAGGTGCCCTAAGAGGTGTCTGTGGGACTATCCACCCAGGCCTAAACTCCAGCTCTTACTACTAGCTTACCTGCATGTTTTGTCTAATTCGTGGTGCTAAGCCAGTGCCATGAAACCACATACACAAGGAGACAAGCTGGGGGAGTTCCCCCTTCCCTTGTGTCAAACTTTCTTCTGCATATCTCCATCTCCACCCTGCCAGTCTCTGTTTAACCAGAGGTCCGGAGGCCACAGAGACACAATGGGGCAAATAGGGACTGTGACGTTTTTTTTCTTTTCCATCAGATTACAAAACTCACCGGCTCCTGCTGCAATTCCTTCGTGTGTTGGGTTCTTTCAGAGATACAGTGTTTGATGCAGAAAGGAAGAGGGAGTCTTTTAAAAATTGGCCTAAATTTGGCCCAGCATCCGCACGAATGATATTTTAGCAGGAAAAGATTAAAAGCAAATGGACAATATGACAGCCCTATTGCAAATCCTAATTTCAAACGGCACTTCAACTGATGGAAAATAGCGTCTCCTCAGTTTTGTTTACAATCAACAAGCGGTGACTGAAGCCAAGTGCAGCGCAGCAGTGAGGAGCTGTCCGCTCCCTGTCCGCATGCTCCTGCGCCGTTCCCCGTCCCGAAGCGAGGGACACCCGGGCCTGAAGCACTCCGGAGGACCCCCGGCCCCGCTCGGGGCTGTCCCAGGGCGTCCCATGCGGCCACCTGCGCGGGGAGCTCGGCCCGGCCCCGCCACCACGTGGGACCATAAATAAGCCGGGAAGAGCTTCTCCCCCCGCCCTCGGCATCGCTCGTGGGGCGAGCGTGGCGCCGTGGGGAGGGGGGGAGGCACCTGCAGCCGGGGTCGGGCTCCCCTCGGCGCCGGTACCTGGGCGCCTGGCTGGTAATGCAGCGTAAAGAGCCTCCTTTCAGGCTCTTTCAAGGCGAGATCGCGGAGGTCACCGTGTCTACAAACCCCCCTCTGTCGGCCGCGCGGCCCGGGGTGCCAGCACGGCAAGCTGGAGAGCAGCGCAGCCCATGGGAATCCCAACACTTGTGCCGGCGGCGGGCGGCGGGCGGGGGGCGGAGGGAGGGCTCCCCCGGCCCGCCTTTCTCCCCCGCTCTCCCGCCCCGAGGAGCCGCTGAATGTAACAAATGAGCTGCAATCGATCTGCGGGCACGGGGGAAAATCAAATTATATGGTGCGGCTGGGCGGCCGAGGCCGGCGAGGTGCGGGCGGGCGGACGGGCGAGGCTCGCTCCCCGCCGGCTGTCGGCTTCGCCCCGACCGGAGCGGGACCGGCGCCAGCCCCGGGCTCGGCGGAGTGGAGGCCGTGCTCGGAGCGCGCTCCCTTGCCGGGCTGCGCGCGGCCCGGTCCGACGCTGATCCCCCGCCTCGCAGCGCCCCGTCGAGCGGCCGCCGGCCGAAGGGCACCGCGACCGCAGCCGCGTCTCCGCCGCCGGCCGGGCAGCACCTGCCCGCATCCTGAATGGAGGGACTTCCAGCGGCGAGCTCGTACCTGCGCCCCATTCTCAGCTCCCAGACGTGCGCGTCGGCACCGCGCCGGCCGTTCCGCTTGGGAAAAGCCTCGCGCGAGGCCAGCGTTTGTCTGCGGCAAAGCTGCCGTCCATGGGAATCTCGCCACTTGTGCCGGCCGCAGCCGGGAGGGGGCTGTGCTTCCTTTACAAAAAGAGACACAATTAAGCAAAATGCTCAATGAACATTATAAATGATGTGCAATCGCCTCGCAGATTGCTTAGCAAATCAAATTATATGGTTGCTCACGGGTGATTTCCATGCACTTTAAAACGCAAACAGGTACTTTCTGATTTTTTTTCTCTTTTTTTTTAGACCAAAAAAAAAAAAAAAAAAAAAAAAAGCTTTAAACATTGCGGAGAAATGCCACACGCTGAAAGGCGGCTGTGTGAATATTCACGTTCTCCTTTGTTCCCTCCTGAATTTCACAATAGCCCGGGGAGGGCACGTCCACTGCGCTCTTGTAAATTTACCAATCCTTGACTAAAACCGCCAGGCACCTGCTTGGCAGAGCACAAAGCTGCCTACGTTTCAACCACCAACAATTTACTGTTTCATCGCCTCCTAAATTGCCCTGACAATAGCGGGGTGCAACGCTAATACCATTTAAATCAGGGGAGCCGGCCGAGCCCCGGGCCGACGAGCAGCCTGCGGCCGTGTGCGGGAGCGGCTCAGGTGTGAGCGCTGCCACAGCACCCCCCGGCAGCCCCCGGAAGCCAAGGCGGCCCCGAGCCGCAGGTAGCGGAGGCAGGGAGCCCGCTCCCCCCGAGGGCTCGTGTTCAAGGCCACCGGAGGAAAGCAGAACTTAACAAGCACAGTTTGATAAGGAGTCCCGATTGCCAGTACACACAAGCACTCGCGGGGTGAGGGAATGGTCCGGAATGAAGTTTTGCCTCTTGTCGCTCCTTTGTGGGTCAGAGAATCCCTTTGTTTCCTAATTCTCTCCCTTTATTTCTTCCTTTCTGGGTTATGATTGTTTGTTCTTGTGCAAGAGTGGGTGCCCATTAAAGATCTCTCTCTTCATGGGATTTTCCCTTAGGTTTATATACAGTTTCCACATTCCTTCCTGGCCCTCATTTTGTCAGCATATGCAAATGAAACTCAATGTTTGACAGATCCAAATCACCTTTCCCTGATCTTTTCTTCACAAGAAGTCATCTTCTGGGACAATCAGAACTGTGACTGCACACTTTCATCCAGGAGAGTCCTCATGGCTCCTTGGAGAGCATCGTCAGCCCTCACCTTTCCACCAAAAGCCCTCAAGTCATACTGTTACGGTAATATTTACTCTTTCCATGGCCATGTTCCTCCAGTGGCTTGTAACCACTTGGTCATTAACTAGTGACCAACATCCTTCTTCTTCTCTATCTGGTAAGGACTACTGAGATCACAGCACAGTACGTGTTCTTACCATACTTCCTGATTGCATCGCCTCTTCACACTGGACTTAATTCCTTCTTTCTCGTTCTACTACTTCCAATTGTAGGCTTCCCACTGATGATTTTTCAAGCCTCCCCAGTGCCAAGATGCCTTTCTTGCTCTGTGACTTTGTCAGATGTTGTTAGAAGATTCCTTCTTTTGTTATAAAACTCTTCACAAACATTTCCCATTGGCTCTGTATGAAGAAGGAGGCAGCTGTGCCTGTCCTGGGCCATGGCACAGGTCCATCCAGTTCCTTCACCCACCTGTGACAGTGGAAGGAGCCCAGCGACTTCTTTTGCCAGACACTGTTCCTGTGAGTCTAAGAGCCAACATGTTTCTCCATCTTTTCTATGAACTTGTCTAATAGCTTTTAGAACTCAAGCAGTGAGTCATTTTATTAAAATTTATAGATACTCTTCATTAGAGCTGAGTTTTGAGTGAATGATTCCTGTTTTGAAGGCACAAGACTTAGAGGAGCGGGTCGAACCACACAGCTCAAAGCACCTGTGGGCCCACGCTCCCATGAATCTCTCTTCAGCTACTGTCTAAACCCACCAGTGTCTCTCCTGAGAAAGCATGCTACATGGCTGCTGTGTTGCTGCAATAAGACATGAAAGCTATTTCAATGCCTTTTAGCTCTGAAGACCTGAGCTGCCTTGCTTGTTCAGTTCCAAGAAAGGATACCCAGAGGAAATCCTTCAGTCTCCATTTGCAGGTGCAGGCAGGGTGTTCTCCAGCCCAGACATGTCTTATAGCACCTGTTGGCTCCTTGCTGAGCTCACTGGCTTGCTCCTGTACTCTTTGTTGATCATCTGCTTCTCGCCATATCCAGAGCCTTGGGGCTGTGTGCCCAGCACCTAAATTCAGGCATTGCAAAACCACATCTCTGCATCTTTTAGCCCTGAGGCGTTTATCTTTGTGGCCAATTATTAACTAAGTCAGGGACATGAAAAAACATCTGCACAAGGAGATGCTGCACTTTCTCTGGAAATGGTCCATACATGCATTGCATTGTTCTGTTTTACCTACCCTGATACCTCTTCTCCTACTCTCACCTTCTGATAGGCATGGGAGAACACTGTTCATTCCACTCTCTAAGCACCTTTCTCAGAATAAGAATTTTTACCGTGCCATCTACCAAAGATCACTTCTCGAGGCTACACAAACCCCTTTAGCTTCAGTGTGTACTTTTAAAACACCTTTATATTGCTGTTCTCTACTATTTCCCTGCAGCTTTTCTTCAGATGTAATGTCTAAAACTGGACACTGTACTCAAGCTAAGCCTCAATAGTGCCAAGTAGAGCAGAATAATTACCTCAGTGTTTTACCCAAGACACTGCTGCTAATATATCGCCAAACAACATTTGCTTTTCTGTATCAGCTTTAACCTAGCTTTAACTTGCAAGTGGTTCACAATAGCCAGTCGATCCATTCCTGTAGCACTGCTGCCTTATCAGCTATTTCCCATTTCACACACCGCGCATTTGAACTGTCTTTTGTCCTAAAAGTGCATTTCATACTTGTCTTTATCACAGTGAGGCTTATTGATTTCAGACAAGCTCTCCAATCTGTGAAGATCAATTTGAGTCCTGATCCTGTTCTCCGAATCAGCCTCTCCTGGCCTGTCCCAGCCAGTGCTTGCAGGAACTGTGTTATGTTCCCCCTTTCCCAGCAGACAATTTCCTGTTGAAAACATTGAGACTGCAGCAGATGCATGCAGGACCCAATTGGCATGTCTAGCTTTGGCATCGGTGCTTCCACATGATTCAGACATTATGTTCTCATTCTAATCCCTATTTCATTTTGATCTCATTACACAGTTTTGTTTATAAGAGCAAGTAATTTGACCCTAACAAAGTCAATATACATCACATCTATCTCTTTGTACACTTGGCTAGTCAGTCCTTCAAATAAGGACCCTGAATTAATTTGAAGTGATATGTTCCTGATTAATCCATTTCGATATGTGCTACTGCCTTCTTATCACTTATGTGCTTACACATTGATTAATAATTGACTCTCATTATCATGGTTACACTGATAGTTTTATACTTCCCAGGATCCTCTCCTTTGGTCTTTTTTTTGTGCATGTAAACACATGGTTCTGGCATCAATGTCCTGTGATCTCAAGAAAGTGACTTAGAGAGTGAGTCATTATTGCCAATAACTTCAGCCACTCAAAAGCTGGATATGAGCTTTAAGATTGATTCAGTTCTTTGCACACAGGAACACGACGTCATATTAAGTACTATACAGCAGCCAAGACATTTCCTGGAGTTTGCTGATATGACACAAGACCCGGGTTTCAGCAAGTTCAGTTGGAGATTGAACTCAGTGTAGATACCTGAGATCACTGATGATGGGACAGGACATCTGTGTTGAAGTGACTGAATCCCTGAATATAAGTTTTTCATAAATAGTCGAGACAAAAATAATGGTTGCAACAAACCACCTTCAGGAGGGAACTTCCTTAAGATGAAGTCAATTGGCCTTTGGAGACTCCATTTCCTTTTCACAGGCAATAGAAGGAACAAAAAAAAATTAGCTTCAGGTTAGAGATCTCATATTTAGGAAGCTACATGTTTTAAAGGGCACTGTGACAGTTAAAGGTTCAAATGCCTCCTCAAAGTATCTAAGTGCAGTATCTAAGTGCCTAGCACCTGGAGTGGTCCACGTTTATTTTCTCTGATTTTCAATACTACTCAAGATATCTAAGGTAGGAAGATAATTACTCCAAAGCATCCTGAAATCTGGAATACCCTCTTTATATGCTTATAGCCCTTTAACAATTACCAAGAGAATGTGCACTGATTAAACCTTAGTTTTGGGGTTTCTGTTCATTGAGAGGAATTCAAGGTTTTATAACTCAGCCCTATCTATTAAGTGCAGAAAACAGACTTTTGACCACATGAAAGTTTGCAAGATACTCTAACCTGTAGCAGCAGAGCCACATACACCCAAAATACAACGTTTTGATATATTCATTAGTATAGAATGCAGAGCTGAAAGCCCAAGATGTAGTATGACCTTTCCCCAGATCTACAGTGTAAGTATCTACACCAATGTCAAGACACAGCTAATGCCAACAGCAAATGCAGTAAATTAAAAAAAACATCAAAGATCAAATTGAATGACAAATGCCTCGTTTTTGTTATTGAAATGTTCAAGGTCTCTTCTGGATATCATCAATCCCAAAGGTTCATGAGAACTGTCACTCATGGGTTTTAGCTCTGTCCATGCACTCATCTCACATGCAAGATTTCTATCATCAGTTATGGCTAAACAAACAAGTGTTTCTGCCTTTATTTGCAAGCTGTCAAAAATCTGCAGGAATAATTCCATTGCCAGTTACACACAGCCTGTTTGATATAATCCTTCATCAGCTTCCACATCAATACAGCCCACAAGGAGTTATCAGATCCAAATGAGCTGCTACAGTTTCCCACCCTAGCATGAGGATGGAACCCGAATTACCCTACGCCACCTGTCCCTGCTCACCACTGCAATGTACAGTAGAGGGATTTAGCCCTTATTTGTAATCTTTTGTCTGTAGCGTTGTTGTTTGGGTGGGGCTGCACCTGTTCCTGGGCAGTGGGAATCCCTTAATTAACGCAGTGGGGCTGGGCAGCGAGAGCTGGCCCTGTGGGCTGGCACACAAAGGCTTAGAAGAACGCGTGTGAATTCACTGCCCTCTGTATGCCATGCCAACATTCATTTCAAATCCTCTGCAGGTCTTTACGGCTCAGCTCCTGCATTCCCAGGACTTCAGCCTGGGAACCCACACACTGGATTTTCTGTTCCTTAGAATGTAGAGATGCTGCCTCCCTATATTTTAGATTCTGACAGATTTCAATTCTTTAGGAATAGCTTTTGAGGGACAAGAATACATTTTAGGATGTATTATTGGCTATGGCACCACCAGTTCCTTCCTGCCACCAAAACCAAATTGAGTTTATATGGTGAACGCGCCTTCACTGCTTTGAAGTTTCATGTTAATAAATATAGCCTAAGCCATAAAAATCACCCAGGTTATATACGTTTTGAATGCTCACAGTGGGTGCAACCCAAATTTCTTTCCTCATCTATCCCAGTTACCAAATTTCATATCCATGTCACTTCATTTTGGTGAGTGCCTAATTCCCTTGCCTGTCACAGAATCATAGAATTGTTTGAGTGGGAAGGGACCTTTTAAAGGCCATCTAGTCCAACTCCCTGCAACGAACAGGGACACCTACAGCTCGATCAGAGTGCTCAGAGCCCCGTCCAGCCTGACAGTGAAATGTCCCCAGGGATGGGGCATCCAGCACCTCTCTGGGCTGCCTGTTCCAGTGCCCAGAGTTGCCATCTCCTTTTGCAAGCTATGCTGCTCCCTCAAGTTCTGCCTTTCTGCATTTCAAGTCGAATGTTTTTGTCTATCACCAAAATACCAGCAGAGAGCTGGCAGCTTTCCACCATTCCTGCCCGGAGGCCAATGCCACAGAGACTTCTGGAGACAGGAAAATGAACTGCAAATAAATCTGCCAGACCTTTCAATTCTGGCTGGAGCGTGTTCTGTAGGAGCGCTTGTTGGCAGCGTCTAAGGGAACACACCAGTTACCAGGTGGTCAGCAAAATACCACAGCACAACTGAGAGAGGTTTAAAACAGCTTTCGGCTTCACATCAGTTCGTCCGGAGATGGCAGCCAAACCCCCAGGCAGGTTTTGCAGCGGAACTCCACGAAGCCCCGAGGATCCCCCCTCACGCTACAGGCGCTGTGCGCGCAGCAGCCTCGCACTCCATCGCCAGTTTGCCCGCAAATCCTACCGCCGCACTGCAGGCCCGGCCGCGCCTCGGCTCGCTGCCGCCATCTTGTGACGCCGCGCGGAACGGCAGCGGTCCGGCATGGCGCTGCGCCTCAGCCTAGGGCCTGCCTCTGCCTTTCCAGGTTCCCAATGTCATCAAAAGCTCCCTGCAAATGGCTGACACCTGCACTCTCGCCCTTGCAAATGGAAAAAGGGAAGCAGCCCCTCTCCTCCCTTCCTCCAAACGGCACCATCCACCCAGGGCAGCGTGCAGACTTCCAACCCTTCTTCAAACCTGTCCTAAGCCACAGGGCTGAGAGCCAGCTGTAGGGAGCTCATGTGGCAAACGAGAGGTTCAGATGTAAGGCTGACGGCAATTACATTGCCACCTGCTATTGCTTTAATCTGTATCCTGGATTTCTAATTGTAAGGGGGCTGCTGGCACATGAATGCACGAGGACTATCTTAAAAGGCACAAGCATTAGGATGCATCTCTGCCATCATGAGTGGGGCTGCCCCAGATTGTAGTTTTAGCCTCTACTCTGAATCTTGGCCTCATTTTTCATCACTTTGCCCTCAACTTTCTCGGATGTCTATGCTCCATACATAGTTTCATACATGAATTCCATACGTGATTTCATTTAGTTCTTTTTTTTTGAAAATGTAGGTGATTTTATTTTAGGTTTGGACAGCTCTTTCCTGTTTGGCTTCCTGACAGCCTTCTGCTGTCAAGTGGCCTGCATTCATCTGCGCTGTGTCTGATTTTCAGCAGGTCCCTCTCTGAGGCCTGTTTCTCCTGGCTGTTACCCAGGTGAGCAGTCCTACTGCAGTCAGCCTGATAATAGCTCCCAGTAATTGGTACTTCCACAGGTTTGTGGGGTCAATGCTTGCTTCTTCCCCTGCTTTGGTTGGTTCCAATTTGCTTTCGAGTCATGCTTCATCAGAAAAAGAGAATGCCAAGAATTTTGAAAGGTTTGCTATCCAGTTCCACAAAGGGATATGTTTGGGAGAAACATGTTGATTCTATTGGAGAGATACACAAAATAGACTATGATTTGCATAAGGAGCTACTGAGAGAGGGGAACTGAATGAGGGGCTGAGGGAAGGCTTTGCATTGACTTCAAAGAGCATTGGATCAGATCCATGCCGAGCATCTGCAACTTCCTTTGATGCGACAGCAAACTGTAGATAACAAGCCTCCTCTCTCAAAACATGATCTACCTAAAGCACTGTGTGGAGAAAGACTTGGAGAGAGAAAGTAGGTCTGTATAATCTATTTGTGGGAAGCTGCTTTTTCTAGATGATCTAGGGTTGTAGCAGGTCTGAAAGCAAACACGCCTTAGATGTCACTGCAGAGCAGCCATCTGAGCTGCTCCGTGTTCTAAAATAAAACTACCAGATTATTCTGGAATATAAAAGTAAAGTTTTTAAAACAGTATTTGCAGGTAATCCTGAGAAGTCACTGTCCACCCCTCTCCAAAACCATCCATCCATCCACCCATGTACCTCCACAAAGCAGCATCCCCAAACCATACCATGTTGTCTTTCTTAAGAAGAATTCCACTTCCTTTGCACTACATCCTCCATTTCCATTCCCACTTACTCCCTATACCACACCTCATTCCACGAGGTCTTCCTGCTGTGGTACATGTCAACCCCATAATCATGTCTGCATCACCCCAACACCCACAAGCTGCTGCCCCTCCATAATCCCAATAAATGGTCTCATTTGTCTTTCTCCAGCCAGTAGGACCGGCTGATAGCAGACAGGCCCTTGCAGCCACCACTGTGGTTGCTGCAGGCTGGGAAGTCATCACAAGCAGAGCTGAACCTCTCTGCTCAGCTGTGGTTATCTGTGCGGAGGTGCTCAATGACTTGTTAAATACCACTGCATGGGCAGAGTGGGGAAATTTTGTTATGCCTTTTTGGTGTGATTTGTTCACTGTCTGTTCTAGGCAATGTTTTCTTATTAGCACCTTCTGCCTGTTCTTGAGGCAGGTGAAGTGTGAGAAGGTGAAATCTTGCAGAAAAGAAAATAAGTTGAAACAAGGGTGATAGGGTTATAGAGCAGGGCCAAAATAATGAGCCATCATAGGAATTTCTACAGCCCTTTTCAACAGTGGATGTCAAACAAACAACTTGCAGGAGCTAAAAAAGTTAAGCCTCTTAGCAGCGCTAGAAGTCAGAAGTACATGCAGTTTCTTTCACCCACTGCCCAACTGCTGTCCCCCCTGAATTAAGATACAGAAGCTGCTCACTGCTCAAGGCAACAACGCCTAGCAATTCAGGGTGTGAGAGGCTAACTCAAACTGTAAGACAAGGCAGCATTTAGAGTCTAGAGTTGGCCAGGCCACTGCCTTACAAAAAGAGCCATGGATCTTTAACACGAAGTGGTCAGGCCTCAGTTTGATGTCTTAGCTGATAAAACAGGAAAGGTGAAAGCAGGGGCAGAACCAATCTTTTAACAGCTGGCTATAGGAGAAGACAAATTTGTAAACTGAAAGAGGGACAAAGAAAAAACATTTACCCCCTGCTTTTAATAGAGATTCATTCATAAAAGTAAAGCGAAGGCTACAAGGTCACTGAAAGTTACATGCGATCAGTTTTGGAAAATGCCCTTCTTAAAGCCCAAGCCCAGAGGCAAGCGGCTATTTGGACTATTGCCAAGGAGAAGTGTCATGGAGCCCCTTTTTTCCTTCTCTGGGGGCCTAAGGAAACTCCAGCTAGACATTGTACATGACAAGGTTTAATGACCTTTATTCATAATGGACCCAAGCATGAATACCCAAGTGCATTCAGGAGAGGCCCAGGACTAAGAGGTAATGTAAAGCCTAAAATAGGGAGTGAAGATTTTCTGGATTGGGATTAGGGTCATTCCTGGGGCAGTGGATGTGTGAGGGTTCATTTTGCACCTGGTATTCTGATTAACAGTGTGGTCAATCTCCTAAACTTCCCAAGCAGGAACATCTGCTTCTAGCTCTGCTCAAATCCTAGCCCTTCACAAGGCTTTCTCCTTCAGCAGTCCAAGAAAATGTGAAGGTATCTCATAGCTCAGTCAAAACTCTCCCTGAGAGACTGTCACATCAGGAAGGATTGATCTCAGCACCCTATTCCTGAGAGCTCACTCTCTAGCTGCCAACAATCACTCTTACTGGACATCTCGTCATCCCCGAGTTCTGACTCCTTGAAATGAAACCACTGATTTTCATGATCTCTTTTGGACTCTAGTGCCTTCCTTTGTGCTGTTTGACCCTTTCCTAACAATTACTGGTCATGAGCCAGTAATGTGCCCTAACAGCTCAGACACCCAGCTGTGTCCTGGGCTGCATCAAACGAAGCATGGTCAGCAGGTCAACGAGGTGATCCTGCTCCTCTACTCTGCACTGTGAGACCTCACCTGCAGTACTGTGTACAGATATGGAGTCCTCAGTACAGGAGAGACACGGACCTGTTGGAGCACATCCAGAGGAGGGCCACAAAAATGATCCCAGAGATGGAACACCTTCCTACAAGGTCAGGCTGAGAGAGCTGGGGCTGTGCAGCCTGGAGAAGAGAAGGCTCTGGGGAGAGCTGATGGTGGCCTGTCACTATCTACAGGGGGCTGCAAGAAAGAAGGGGACCTACTCTTTAGCAGGATCTGTGAGGGTAGGACAAGGGGAAAAGATTTCAAACTAAACCAAGGGAGATTTAGATTGGATATAAGGAAGAAGTTTTTAACAATAAGGGTGGTGTGGCACTGGCACAGGTTGCCCAGAGTGGTAGTGGGTGCCTCGTTCCTGGAGATACTCAAGGTCATGCTGGATGGGGCTCTGGGCACCTGATCTAGTGTAGGTGTCCCTGTTCATTGCAGGGGAATTGGGTCAGATGACACTTAAAGGTTTCTACCAATTCAAACAATTCTATGATTCTCAGATTCTATGAATTGTGCAGAATATCTTCTCCTGTTCCTCCTTCCCATTATAAATGTCCTGATCTGCCTTTTGGTCTTTCAGAAATGACATCTGAGCCCAGCTCCGATCCACATTTCTATATTTCAGTGATGCATCAGGACAGCAGAGCCTTGGTCTCCAGAACTGAGCAGGATATTCAAGCATCATTGGTGAATTGTATCTTTTCCCCCAATTTCTGTAGCAGCTTCTCTGTAAATGACATTTTTTCAGGAAATTGCTTTGTAAACGCTGACAAACTGTCTGTGCAGAGAAGAGGATCTGAAGCAGCACATCTGATACCTGCTCTACCAACCCCTCTGCAGCCTGCAGACCAGGTCCTCACAGCCACCCCCAGTGCATGCAAGTAGCTGCTGACTCAGATGTGAGCACTTGGCTGTGTGTTTGGTCATCTCTGGCACCAGGGGAAGTGGACTGAGGGATGGAGGCTAAGACGGTTCCGACACAGGATGAGGGTGAGTTCAGTCAAGAAAGACAGATTTGGGGGGATATCACAAAGAGATTTCTAGAGAGGAGAGAGGAAGGATACCATGGGGCTAAAGGGACGTGGGGGGAGAGAAAGAGAGAAGACAGCAAAATGAACGATAATAATGAGCATGAATTTCTCTTTCTTCTGCCCTGTGGCAAACTGCCAATCCCTTCCACACACATTCCTCAGCGCTACTAAAACCAGTCCCCATGGACACACCTGCCTTGAGACAAATTCTTTCAGTCTTGAAAAAATCTGGCCACTTCTTCAATACAGGCTTTGCTTTTAAGCTACTTTGCCTTTGTGAATTTTGGCAGCAGCTCACACTTGGAGAGCTTTTGAGAATCCTTTCTGTAATTAGATCTCCCTGCCCTGCCCCAGGGAACTGTGGGCGAGTCACTTCCCACAGCTGTCCCTCAGCTTCCTATTCTGTGACATGTGGCTTACCACTGCCTCAAAGGCTGCGGCTAGGCGTTATTTATGCATAAAGAGCTGTGAAATCTGTGAGGTGATGGGGTACTGAGCAGTACACGGCATGCTGTGGGTGTCATGTTTCCACAGCTCATGGCAGGAAGTGGGAAAGGCACAGGAGTGTGGCTGTAAAACACTTGGCTTCCCAGTGTAAAAAGTCATTAAGTAGTGGAGAAAGAGGCAGTTCAGCTGTGTGCTGGCAGGACTTGTTTCTTCTACCTATGTTGAAGACCAGGAAATACCAACATGAGGACTAGCTAAGCCCTCACTATCTTGCTCAAAAGCAAGAAGTCTTCCTTCTCCAGTTCTAATCGCAATCAGGCTAGGTTGTCAACAAGCTTGAAGGAAAATCCAAATGGTTTGCAGCTTGGTGCTACAGGACAGAGCATCACTGCAGTTCTGTGGAAACATGGATAACATAATGGACATTTCTGGTGAAAGGAGGATGAAGCTGCTAGTAATAAAGGAGTAATCTGCTCCTTCTCTCCTTGTCTCTCTTTGAGCTCAGAAAGAAAGCCACGCTGCCTCCCTAACAGTATCTTCCTTGTTTTCAATCTGCTTCACACCATTTCTATCTAAAGTTGGCTTAGAACATAAAATACATCATTATAAAGTACATCTTCTTGGTACATAAAATACATAAAGTAAATAAAATACATTTTGGGCTGCATGGAAATACGCAGTACAGCTAGAAGTTACAGCTGCCGATTTCCCAACCAAGCCTGTATCACCTCTGCTCTGAAAAAGATATCAAGTGTTGCTCTTTATATGCCAACATTGCCCTATTTGGCTTAGCTGTGTAGTTTTGATACCACAGTTAGAAAAATATGAGCTAAATTATACCTCCTCTCTTTCAATAATTCACCCTCTCCAAACAATTAAGTGCCAAAAAAGTTTTAGAAAAATAATGTCTGAAAATCTGGACACCATTAGGAGTTGCACAGTCTAATTCTGGCTTGGCTGCAGTCTTCAGCAAGTCAGTGAAGTTATTCTCATTGAGTCTCCCTCAGCAAAACTGAGAATAATTACTTACTTGTAGAGATGCTGCAAGGACTAAGGAAAGTCTGCAATAGTTTATTTAAGGAGTCAAAGTCTCTTGAGAATCATATAGAAAAATAAATTAGAGTTTGTTAAAAGGTTATTTAAAAACACAATGGGAGAAAAAGTATCATCATTGAAACTAATTAATGAAATAGCAATGTTGAAAGACTTCTTGCATGTAAAGGATGGAACATTGATTTACAGTTGCCTGGCAGATTATATTCAGCTCAGAGAAGCAACTGTTCTTTATTTGCTATCATGGAACAAATTCAGTGAAGATGCACAAGGGAATTCTTGTAGCCTATGACGGTCTTTTATAGTATATCGTAACACCTTGGGCCTTGAGCTGGGCCTGTCATGCTGGGGTTGGTACTGTAAATAATCCCATTTCCAACCCAAAGATCTCAGGATCAGAGGTCTTGAAAGTCCAGCAGTTCACATCACATGGGGATTGAGACCATTAATGTCAACAGCTCTGTTTATAGACATAAAATTAGTTTGTATAAATGCATCTTTGTAGGAGACATGCTCAAATACAAGATGATTTTATAAAGGAGTACTAAATAGTACCGCATTTGATCCAGATAATTTTTTGCAAGTGATAATTTAGCAAAAAGAGAGATGAAGAAAGCCATGTCTTATACCCGCAATGCTACACGAGGTCACTGTGCCACCATTTCCAATCAGTGATGCAGCACAGAATGAGAGGCGGATTGCCAAAACAAACAAACAGTCAATCAAAAAAACCCACCAAAACACCCAACCCAAACAAACAAAACATCAGGAGAGCTAATTGAAGAAATCTGTACTCTTACCTCCCTTACCTACTATCTCAATTTTTCACATTTATTCGTGTGGTTGCATTTTAGTAGAAAGGATGACCATGCTTACAAAGAAAAATCATTTTCCCTATTTATCTACTGACAAATACACATGGGTATGTTCAGACATCTAAACACGTTTAGAGGTACAGTGAAGTGTTCAAGGTGGGATATAGAATGTCTCTCAGTATAGCTCCTTCAAACCACAGGGCAGAGCCACTCTGCAAGGTGGTGTGCCATCACTCTAATTTTACAAATATAGTGGGAGCCAAACCTTCTTCTACTACTTTAATTTGAATAAATAGAATAAAGTTGCTTAGCTCACTGATTTCTCTGGGCCAAAGAATATTGCTGCTTGGTGATATACCAATATACTGTAGGCCAGGTGCTCTCTATGAAGGTATGGGACTGTGCATATGTTTACATACCTGTAATTAACACTGAACAAACCAAACCTGAGCCTGACAGGACTTTCTCAGGTTATTCTGTTGTATGAGTAAAGAGGCTCCAGCAACTGCTTACCTCCAGCACCCAGTTGTGCACTATGATGTTTACAGGTGTAAATGCTCTCTCACTCAGGCAAGCTTCCCAGGCAATACTAACGTGACAGTTCACTGCAGGTGGTCTCTGCTGGCTGCTTACATTCAAGGTGCTAAACTGAGTGCAATTTGTACTCAAGTGTTTGTGGTATGTAGTTTCCTTGCTCCATTGTCTATTTTGTTGGCATGGCGTTCACTCTTTCACCTTCAGAAGGTGTCAGCGAGATCTGGTGTCCCTGAGCACGGGTAGGAAGTGTTTATTTTGCCAGTTCTCATCCCACCTATGTTGATCTATGCTGATCTTCACAAAGACTGTGCATGCCTTAAGGAAAACTTAAGAGAAGTATAAAACCCCTGTCATTACCCTGCAGTAATCCCACCCAGATAAGTGATACTCTGTGTTAACACATGACAGGATGCATGTGCAGCTAGGAGGAGAGCTTCAGCTTGATATCCCAGCCAAAATCTCAGTACTCAGGCAGTGTTGCCTGATTTGCCAGCACCTGGCTGCACGCAGAAGCCCAGCCACCTCTGATGGCAATGCAGCCACTGCCAGCTGTGACACTGTGCCACAGCAGTAGATGCAGCTATTCTTGCTGCTTCACACCTTCCAGAGCTCTGGTGCAGCTCTGTTTTAGGCTGGCTATGATAATCTTTGTGCCTGTTTGATGTTTGTAAAAAAGTTACGAAATTGCTTAGAAAGCACAGGGAGAATGAGAAAAAATGCAGAGCTCCAAAGACACAAGAATTAAGAAGAAAGGTAAATTCGGTGCACTAGAGCTTTCTAAATACATTAAACACTTTTAAGACTACACCAGGACGCAGAAATTTAAGTAAGTGAACACACCCTTTTTATTACTGAGGCAACAGAGCTAGGGAGAATGGAAACAGCCTGTTATAGGTGAAGCCAAATGAGATGTTGCCTAGTAACTCTCAGCAGGGAGGCATTTAAGCCCAGCCAGTTTCATGAAGCTGATGTTCTGACTTAGAGATTATTTTTGCTGAAAAAAATCTGAAAGCAGGAAAGCTCAATTTAACAAACATGATTTATTTTCCTGTTACAGCAAACCACAGTGACAATGCTTGGAGGAATACAAAGTATTTACAAACTTGTGCAAGGAAGAACAGGCTGGGCATGTTTTCAACAAAAGGATCACATTACTGAATATGTATTTTAATGTTGTTGTTTTGTTTTTATTTTTGTTTTTCTTTTCCCTAAACACAGAAAACTTCACATTCATTTTTATTTTCAGATTCTGAAGCACACAAGTGATAACAGCAGTCTGATGATACTACACAGATCATTACATTATTATAGTATTATTTTTATAAGAGGAAGTTCCTGGAGCAAATCCTACTTCAGCTCTGCTACTGGACACAGAACGCAAGTCACTGATTTAAAAGAAGAAAGACTCCATGTTTCCACAGGTTCCATTTCCTAAAAGAGTTTTAGTTAGGCTCTTCTTCAGGGCTCTGCCTTTATGGTTCACAGAAAGGACTGCTTTGGCTAAAGGTCTCCTGCATCATGGGAAAATAAACCACAAACCTGTTATTACTGCAAACATGAACTACATTGTGGTAACTGACTATGAAGAGTGCCTCTGATTTTCACAGATGATACCTAATGCTTCTAGAAGGGGCTGCAAGACCACTGGAGGAGAGTAACAGAATAAAAAGCAACCTTAATTAACAGTTGGTTAGGCAAGTAGATCAATCCCCTGAAGATGCAATTCCTTAAACTGAATTGCATACTTTACACCTTAACAAGTAATAAACAGCAGAGATTTAGGGTTGGGAAGAAATGGCTGTGGTGGCAAGTTCTTTATGAAAGCCCCTGGGTGTTACAGCAGGTCACAATGTGTGTGTGGGTCATGAACTGTGGAGAGGTGAAGGTGTGTAGGCAGGAGCACCCACACAGTCTCCAATTGCTGAGGCAGGTTGGGCCCAGCTGCTGCATCATGTCCAGCTTTGTACTGTGCTTCAAGAAAAAGGATCGATTGAGAGGAAAGAAAACAGGGCAGCAGAAGGATCAGCCTCTGCAAAACACCACATAAAGTAGAAGGATTGAAGGGGTTGGCCCTTTCTAGTCTAGGAGGGAGATGACTGAGGGAATAAAGACACTGTCCTAGAAGGGCAGCTTCTATGAAATGAGAGAACAATGTTTGCAGGGCAAACAGCAATCAGCTTGCACTGCTGCAAAGAGAACCCAGCCTTTTCCCCAGGGCCTAACCAACGGTTGGAAGACATAAGCAATCCACCTCATCACATCATGAGGATGTGGATTTTAAGAACGTTTTAAGCAAATATTTGGTTGGACTGCATTAGGAAGCACTGACTCTGTAATGGGATGAATGGTTGGACTAAATCCTCTCCAGCAGCTCACCTAAGGTTCTCTGAATAAATGTTCTAAGTTCCAGCCTTCAGCTCTGATTGAACAGCTACATTCTCACCAGTCTCATCATTTTCTCCATTCAAAACCAACCGTATGCTCTTGACACTTAGAACTCTATTCATGTACATATTTTATATCAGGAAGGGGGACAGAATTTTTCCAAAACTGCCACCATTCTCTGCGTTCAGGTGGATTCATTCATTGTCACAAAGAAGACAACTTGTGTTCCTGTAGATCTCAGCACATTGTCTGGTCATATCCCAATATTGGTATTGCTTTCACGTCTGCCACAAGTACCATATGCCTCAGAAAACAATAGCCATCCAGTCCCATAACTGTACTTATTTTCTGAACTATAGTGGAAAACAGACTTTCTTGTTGATTAAGAACAGAGATGCCACAAAACCATCTGCTTTCAATAAGAGCTCTAGCTTCTTTCTTCATCATGTACTAATATTAACAATATTTGGCACTGTCAAAGTTTTCTCACTGGCGCTGAACTGTGTTGGAATCTCTTTTCCGAAGGGAATTCTCGACCAACCCACAGCAGGAGCTTTTGCCATTTCTGTTTCACTGACAGTTTGGTATGTTACAAAGCTTGAAAGAAGTTATTTTTTTCTTCCAGTGACTAAATGCATTGGTAGCTGAACTACACCTGTGAAGTTGCAGCTCAAAGCGTGGCACAATGGAGCACAACCTCTGAGAGCAGAGTTTATGATGAGAAACAAAATGTGACACAAAACCAAAGTGGGTATGGAGAGCGGCTGTGCTGGCCCACCAAGCCAGCTCCTTGGGGGCTTCTGCGTACAGCCAGCAGTGTGCCACTGCCCAGCTGGTAAATAAAACAGAGCCTTGCTCAAAGCTTAACCCACCGACAGGAAAATCCTGTCAGCACAAGATTTGCTTTGCCAAGAGATATCCATTGCCATAAGAAAAAGCACTACAGATTGTCCCCTTGTGGATGCCTCCTGTTAATGTGCAGGATTACCAACCCTCCTCAGCTGCATATTAAAACCTAAAGCATATCGTAAATAGGATCAGAAAATATTTTGGGGGTTTAGGAGACAGAGATGTGAAAATCCCATCAATTTAAAGATACTGATAGCGGTAAGTGAATTGCAAGCAAAGAGTTATTCTTCCCTTCTCCCTGCTGTAAGATGACGTAGAGACAGAAATGAAGAGACTCACACACCATTACAAGAAATGCGTGGAGAGCCCCAGCCGGCCCCTCCAGATCGCCCATCGCAGCCTCCCGCCTCCCAAAAGCAATGCTCCTACTGGCACCTAGTGGTGGACGGAGACGCCAGCGGGAGCTTTGATGTGAGAGGAGATAATTACATCACTCATGCACGATTTAAAGCAATGGTGAAAAGAAACACGCGTATTTTGGTGGATCCTAATACAGTGAAGACAAGTCTTAGAATCTTCTCTAAAAGAGCCTTTTAGAGAGACACGATAAACAAGCTGGGCAACAAGCTTAACAAATGCAACCCAGAGAACAGCATTACAGCTTCAGCGTGCATTTTGTAATTACCGGATGTGGCTTTCTTGGAGCAGTGTAACTATGGAGATAAAAGAGGATTTGCAAACAGAGGTGACCAAGGGCTGATTTCTGTGGGGGCTCCTGTGCAGGCTGTTACACTGATCTGTGAAGATACATGAGAAATGTCCTGCTTCCTCTCCCTCTCCATGAAACCAGGGAGAAATAGAACATGAAGCAGGCTGCACTGAGCAAATGTGCTCTGCAGATTCTTGTCCTTGTGTCCAACCTATTTCTTTCAGCCAAAGCAGTCTCTCTGCTCTTCAGAATCCCTCAGACCCCGTGCCTGCTTGGCGCAGGTTTCCAAATGGTAACCTGGGAGAACTAAAACACCCACACGCCCTGAATTTCCCTGGTGCATACTCATGTAATTCTCCTTTTACCTTCAAAAAGAATTCTTCATGTGCTGACACAAGGACTCTTTGCTGATTCAGACACAGGGAAGACATACCAGGCTCTGACTGAAACCCTGCAAAGCCCAGGAAGCTCTCTCTGCTGTAACTCTGCGGGTTTTGAGTCCAACCCTGTCTGATTCTATCCCTTACTTGCCATTCACACTACCTGGCTCCATTGTAGGTGTTTTCCTCTGCTAACGGATCGATCTTCAGAGCTGTTAAACCAGTCTGCATGGAAACGGTCTCTGTGTGGTTTTACGAATGGTAACATCCCTTAGATTCCTTAATAGAAACATTTTAGTATCCCAAAATATTGCTGTTCAAGATCATATTTGTCCTTTGAAGTATTTCACCGCTTAATTTATGGATAAATGGACTTTCCCTAAACATATGCATTAGATTAGCCTTCAACACACCATTCCTCCAGCACATGTCATTTACTTTGATCCCTATTTCAGTCATCGTGGATGGAATCCGGATAATTCTAAAAAGTGCTTTTTGCTGTATGAATCTCAGCTGTAGGTTTATGGCTCAGAGAGGGTTTGAGATTTCATTAAAGCACTGCAATTTGCTATCTCTACAGGCTAGAGGTTTGTTGCATGTATTTCTAACTCTTTCAAATGAAAATTTGGTAGCAGAAGGTGATAAATTAAGGTATAAATACATACACACCCGTATATACTTGGGAGAAGAGTAGGAAACGCTTCGTGTTTACCTGTAGCTAATGACCTAATGCATTTCAAAAAGAAAGGACATTTTTAATGCACTGGGAAATAAGCACGATGAATGAATCTCTTATCAAATACCATTTTTCCCTGATTGTTGGTGTCCTTTGCAACATAATGCATTCATGGAAAAAAAAATATTTTCAGGCCACTTTGCACACTTAACCATTTTCAGTTTCCTTAAAAGGCCCTTTCTTTCTTTTTTCTTTTAATCTCCTATATCAGCCTGCAAGGTTTTGCATTATTTCATGCTTTAAACAAAGTAGCTGTATCCTCTGAGAGCAGGATGCTGCAAAAAGCAGCATGGCTGTTGGCATTATATTGGCGGATAGTTATTAATTTAGTGGCAGAAGCAATTCCCCTCAGTGGGAGTTTGTTTGTTTGTATAGCAACAACAAACTACTTACAGTTATCAGCCTCTAATTTTAACATTATTTTTCTCTTATATATATATATTTATTTATATATTTATTTATTTTTTAAAATACAGCCATTGCATGTTCCAGCCCTTACTACCCAGATATCTTACCCCTCAGCTTTCCATCTGATATTCTGATGTATGCCTTCTTTAAAGTAGTCACAAAAGAATCACCAAAAAAAGGGCATATCTACCATATTTCATTGACATCTTAGTTGGAAAGGTACAAAGGTTGTTTTCTGGATCAAAAATGAGAAACTGTCCTTTCTGGTTCAGTTACAGAGAACAGAACACCATCTGCATGTCCTACACTGAGGCACTCTATTTCCTTTTACTCAGACTTTAATGAAGTTACAAAGTATACAGTACTGTGAAGAGCACGGAGGTTAATGGCACAGTCATTCACAGGCAGGTTTTTAAAAGTAAATGCAACTAAAAAGGCAAAAATAGTGGGAATTAATTTAGGGAGCAATTAGGAGGAGTGGCTGCAAGGTCTCAAGCTCTGGTACAAGGAGGGCAGCAATGAGAACAGTGAGAGCTGTGCTGAGGCAGAGGAAAAGCCAGTGTCCTGAGCACCAGGAGATGGCTATAGGAAACACAAAACCAGAGTGAGCACGCAGTGATACCCAGCACAGACACATGGGTTTTGTGGTGGTCTGTAACTCAGGGACCTCTTAAATGGAGAACTATTGTAAGCCAGAGAGAGCAGCGAGTGCAACAGGAGAAAAATGCAGATCCTGGTGCAATAACTGCCAGCTGCTGGAGACTCAGCAGTGGGGAAAAGGCACAGCATGCATCTGTGGCACCCCAGAAATCTCACTGGTAGCACTTCAGCACCAAGGAACTGCTCCTCTCTGCTAACTCAGCTTTCCATTCCTCCCATGAATAGACACAGCTCCTCCTGGCACAGTCAGGATGTGGCCAGGATGCTGAAAGATCAAGGGGATGTTACCTGGGCAGGGCGCACTGCACACATGGCAGTGTGTTCCTGGTTCCTGGTTCTTCAGATAGATCCCAGGAGAAAAAAGATAAGTCAATAGTGTAGGTCTTCAAAGACTAATCACCATTCTGATCAAGCATGTAGGAATCAGACTGAAAACATGCAAAAGTTCATAAAACAAGGGCTTCCCAGTGGGGCTCTGAAGAATAATTATTAGCAACCTTAAAGAAATGAAGGAGGGATGCCTTTAGATTAATAGGGAAGACTTTCCCCTGCCCCAGAAACTTGGAGATCAGTCAGACATAACCCACCCAGACTACAGTGCTGTAGTCACTGCCTCCGAGGAACTTACAAAACACTCAGGATTCCAAGCACCAAACCCCTGGTACAGGGCTCCACAAAGTGGCTCTGCAGAAGGACCTTCCTTCTCCATCTGCAGTTTGGAATGAGTGCCCTGGCTGTGCAGACAAGGGCCTGGGCACAGCTCGCACAGTCCATCCCATGAAGCATGCTTAGTGCCTGTGCTCCCTGCAGCCTCCTGGGGCATACCACCTGGCTGCCTTTGATTCCAGTTCATATTGAAGTTCTAGTACGTCCAACATGGCAGCACTCAGTGGTGGCATGACTTCATTCAGGCCATGATAACCCCGTTAGCCTCCACTCTCCTTTGGACTGTTGCACTGGCCTTGTGGGACTGCTAAAATGTGAGTGAGTTTTGCTGATTACTCCTTGGCCCTTTGGATGATGAAAAGTGCAGCAAGCTATAACTCTTTGGCATTGCCAGGATCAGGGAATATCTTTCTGAAACATTCTGTTTGCTTTTTAGGATTCTGCACTTGTTCAGGGATGCATTCCAGAGCCACTGGAGGTGACAGCCATGATATAGATACCTGTCCATATCTTCCCACACACTTTGTTATAGGTTAGTTTTACAGAGACCCACAGCCATAGATCTCTGAATGGTATTTTTGAATAGTGTCTTTATATTAAAATTTTTCAACAATAATTTTAGCTAGCCTGGAGTAGGGTAGGATGAGGTTCCTGAAGACTGAGAATGATGGCACTACTGAGTACAAGAATCAAATTAAATCCATGACAAGTGTAACATGAACACATGCAACATACAAACAGACAGAACCATAAAGAATCCTAGGCCAGTCCTCAGAGGGGATAAAAAACATGGACAGATTTAAGAAAACCTTTGAAAGTAAATAAAATCACACCGTGAACAAAAAGATCAGCATTGTGACCAGCAGCTATTGAGCTACTATAGTGCTCAAAACAGTTCTGTTTGAACACACTCCGGTCCAAGCAGGGCATCCAAAGCAGTGAGCTGGGCAGGCGTCAGTCACCTCTCACTGCTGTCAGATTACAACCGAATTTGTGGTGCAGCCAGAAGATGTAGTATGCACACTAATTGGTGCCAGGGAAAAAAATCCTGTCGAGACATTTGTTTGTGGCTGTTATAGATTGGTTTTACAGAGAGCTAGGCCAGGGTCTGCATGCAGAAACGCTCATGCTTTTACTCTCTTAAATGCACATTACAAGCATTGCTCTTTGCTATATTGATCAAGTAATTTTGAAGGTGGTGTGCTATCTGTATCTCTCTTCCACTGGCCCTGTCCCCAGCCCCCAACAGGCAGGTCAGTACGGCTCTGCCTTAGGTACCAGGAAATGAAAAAGAGTAAGAGAAAGTGATTAGTCTTGAAATGTGTGTGTTTTAATGTAATTGACATTGATTTAACCACTGGTTGAATTTTTGAAGACAAGATTCAATAAAAAAAATGGACTGTCAATATCTTCCTTACTGCTGTCTGTTGCTGATTCTACTGCAAAATGCAACAGTTTGGAGGCAGTGAGAAAAGAAAAAAGGCAGATCTGTTGCTGCGCCCTCTTCCTCATGCTCTGCATGGCATTGCAGCACATGGGCTGTGCAAGCAGGGCAGCAGCAGGAGCAGAAGGTACTGTGCTCGTCAACCCTGGCATCACCATCCTCTTTACTGCCCAGAACGTTGCAAGCAGCTTGTTGATCACTGTGAGCACAAAGGTAGGACATGCAGATCCAGCTAATGCCAACATCCTCATTTCACATTTGAGATCTTGCAGTCACCAGCTGTGTCACCCTCTGCAGCACACATCACTGCAGGGCCCATCGTTGCGGGACCCATCGCTGCACCCCATTGGCCCTGCACTGCACTGGCTGCCAGCCCTGCTCGCTGGGCAGAACGTAGGTGAGAGAAGGCAGCAGAACAGCAGCTCCTCGGCTGCCGCCAGCCCCTTCTCCCCCCAGTGCCCAACCTGCCAGCCTCCAACCACTTCACAAGTCCTTCCCAGGCAGAAAGCAGCCCCCAAATTGAGACGTTTTGTTTTTCTGTTTTTTTTTTTCTTTTTTAAATAAAAAAATCATTGTCCCGTCATGCCAGTAATATGGCCTCCCCTGGTTACAGCACACACCGTGCTTTGTAGCTAGGCAGAGAACAGGCCTGCACTTCCCCTGCAGACTGCTATAAAAGCCAATTAAGTTGTTACTTAATTTTCCTCTTTTTTTTTTTCCCCATTACGCACAAGGGGAAGCAGCTGAAAGTCTCCCCTAGCAACAGTATGTAAAATTTAAAGTAAATTATCCCCAAACTGTGATTCAGCTGGCTTATTGCTACAAATGCCTTCTGACTGTGGTGCATGGACACAATGAGCTGAGGAATGGGTCCGCCCCCCCAGAAAGCTCAGTGTCTACTTAAGGGGGTGCACAGATTGCTTATGTTCATCATAGCTCTGATCACATCCCAGCCTTGCTCTGCCCCAGCTACCAGCTCTGGAGATGAGTGTCACCATCCATCCAGGCAGGGAGCTCTGAGGTGCAGAAATCACACAAATATCCTTCTGCAAACCCAAATCCACGCTTAGGCAGTTTTTGTTCATAGAATCATACAAGCATGAAGATCATCTCGTCCAACTGTCTACCTACCACTGCCCACTAGACCATGTCCCTTAGTACTACATCTACCCTTTTTTTTTTTTAACACCTCCAGGGATGGTAACTCCACCACCTCTGTGGGCAGCCCATTCCAGTGCTTCACCACTCTTTCAGAGAAGATTTTCCAAATACCCAACCTGAACCACCACTGGTGCAACTTGAGTCCATTCCCACTCATCCTTCTTGAGCCACATGGCCAGGAATAACACATTCCCCACAGCTGTGCGTGTGTTTTCTCATCCTTTGTAACTCGGGCAGTAAAAAACCATGCTGCTTCTCCTTCCACGCAGTGCCGAAAGCCTGAACAAAACATCAAGTAATTATTTGGCAACTGCTGCAGCAGCAGCTTCCTGTAGGTTATCTTAATGGATTTATCACCCTGAACTAAACCCTGACCATCTGCTCTACTCTCTAATTACAAATGCAGAAAGAACTAATTCACGACTGTATCATAAAAAAGTGAAATAGAAATGATTGAGGAGCAGGGTAAGCTCTGCTCCTCCCTCCAGTGGGCTGTGTTCCCCAGCAACAGCTCTCCTCCTCCCTGGTGAGTGGCAGCTCCTGAAGAACAGGGCTCACCAGAACAGGCTTCGTTTCCTCTCATTCATTTGGTTGTATCGTTAAATCTGGGATTCACATAAACGCTGTTACAAACCTTTCCTTCTCTCTCAGATGATCCCCAAAAGACATACTTGTAATTTTCTAATCAGGAGAAGCACAAAGCGAAGCTGATGAAAAATACCCTAAGACTCTTCCTCCCTAAAATTTCCTCCAATTCACAGTGAAACCCCTTCACTCACTTGAAGACACGTGGAGCCATTCCCTGGCTTTGTGCTGCTCACTCATCTCCACCTTAGTGCTGCTGGTTTGCGAGAGCAGGGGCTGAGCACCCATTGCCACTGCCCAAGAACCAATCTACCAAAAAGTACCAATTCACAACACATGGGTCAGGTCAGGAAGATGGGAGTATCTCAAAAAGAGTTGTTTGGCCCTGGGCTTTGGAAAACTTTCTTTTTTTTCCAGCTTTTCCTACCATCCAACCTGAACCTCGCTTGGTGCAACTTAATGCCATTCCCTCTCATCCTATTGCTGTTACCTGAGAGAAGAGGCTATATGACAGCAGCAATCTACTGCAGGTAAATTGTGTCTGAAGAGAGCCTATTTATCAGAAAACATGCTAGTTTTTCAACTTTAGATGTTAGATGTCATTAACAAAATCTCTTGTATCTTGGGACAAAGAGCAGAACTCCACCTATATCCTTTCTAATTTGTTCCCTAACGCCAATTAAAATTAATGACATTTTGAAAATCCTTTTGATTCTAGAATATACTTTTGACACTTGGCCTTTAAGGACTCCTCTTTCAAGCTCTGTCACTAAAAGCTTCCTGTGCAGAGAAAAATTAAAAAGGAATTTAAAACACTCCATTGCTATTACACTTTTTGGTGATTTTTTTTTTTTTTTTTTTTTTAAATTTTCCCCACCAAATCCTTATATCTTTTTATAACTAGAAAGAGCTGCTCATTTGTTGAAGGACATAGGTTAACACAATAAACTAATATCAGAAACAATGAGATAGTTTAGGGACATCTCATGGAGACAGCATGAGAGAGAACAAAGCAGCAAGGAGCAAGGCCTGCAGGCTGGGAGCTCCCTGGTTCCCAAGTGCTCAGCCCATTGCAGCAGGGTGTGGGCTTCCTGGAGCAGCTCCTCCTCCACAGGAAGGCAGCACTGTGCTCTGGAGAAAGCCTGCGTGATGCTAGCACCTCAAAGGGGAACGTGTTGCATGCTATAGAATCCATATAGGAGTTTGCTGTATTCGGCAGTTTTCTGCAGCAGTCACAAGGGAGCAACAGGAAGCAGTAGGCAGATTTTGGAAGACTAGAAAATACTGCACAACCAAACAGCACTGCACTTTTTAGGAGAGCCTTTTACTAAAGAGTTGTGAGCTTTTTGTCTCATAGCCTAAAACAGGTCTTTGGCTGTGGCTGCCCAGCCTGGGGAGGTCAGACCTTCCAGCCTGCCATTTGCCTTAAATAAATGTCCCTCAGCATTTATTCAGCTTCAAGCAGGAGCTATCTGTGGTTCTGCTTTGCGCACAGTTTCCATAGATGGCATCTCAGCATGTCAGTGAAACATCAATGAGCTGGAAGAGCAGGCTGGTTAATTAGCATGCAAATAGGCTCCCTCCTTAATGAGAAAGAAGCTTTTACTAGCTCACTGAGCCTCCAACACGAGTTCCTGCTATGTCCTACAAATAACATTTTTATAGGTCAAAGACACACATGAGTGCATTTTTGCCCCCACATGGCTGGCATTGCTGCACATACACCACCTGTATGTGAAGTATGAATTCTGCCCAGTGATAATGGACAAGGAAGGCCAGGTAAAGTCATCCCACTACACCCGATATCTTTCAGTGTCAGAGGTAGCATTTTTATAATAGAAAAATAATTAGCTCATTAAGAGGTCTAAAGAGCTTTTCATTTATCAGCAAAGTTCTGCTCTAGTGGCCATACTGGTAAAGAGCAGGAAACAATCACACCCCACAGCAGTCTCGCAAAGCCCACGGAAAGGTGCTGGAGCAGAGCCCTGTGATCCTCCCCTCGGTGACATCTGTGTTAGGTGCAGCCCCTGAACTGCAAACTGCTGGAGAAGTGTATTTGTGCTGTGTTCTTAACCTTTGCTTTATCGATCATTACTGGAGATAGGCTACTTGGGCAGACAGACTCTTGCCATCCTTTATTCTTCTGCTTTGCTGTGATGGCATATACAAGGGTTTCTATGCATGCTGTTTTGGGGCTTTGCATTGCCTGGGGAATTTTTTGCTTATTTTCAAGTTTTCTGAAGAAAATAGGTACCGCAATGAGTTGTGGGGGGACATGGCTCTTGTAAAAACCACCACGAGAGCTATGAATATAATGAGTGTATTAATGCACTTTTCTATTTTAACCAAGTTGGCACACTAGCCAGTAAAAGCCTGCTGCCTCTGCACAGCCTCCATTTTGACACTGTGTTGATAACAAGTTGATTTTTGGAGAAGGGAGAGGTTCAGATTCATGCAGAGGAGCTATTGGTGAATTAATACATCATCCCAAATCCATATTCACTAACAAAAGACTTGTTTGTTTTTGCCTGAAGTCAAGTTTTATATATATAAATATATAATATAATATATATATAAATATATAATATATAATATATATAAATATTATATATATGCATATATAAAATATATAATATATATAAATACATAATATATATAAATATATATTATATATATAAATATTATATATATATATATATATATGCATATATACACACACACAGATGCACACACACACACATATATATATATATATAAGATTTTAAAAGTTCCTGTTGAATCTGAGAAGAAACATCTGTTTTGCTCCATAAGCTCTGGATCCTTCTCAGGTCCAGAGAAGGTCCAGTTACTGATGTTTACTGGGGAAAGCGTTCCATTTCCACAATGCAAGGGAGTATAGAGTTTGAGGGAGTGACATAGAATCACAGAATGGCCCAGGTTGGAAGGGACCTCAAGGATCATGAATCTCCAACCCCCCTGCCACATGCAGGGCCAACAACCTCCACATTTAATGCTAGACCAGGCTGCCCAGGGCCCCATCCAGTCTGGCCTTGAACACCTCCAGGGATGGGGCATCCACAACCTCTCTGGGCAGCCTGTTCCAGCACCTCACCACTCTCTCTGTAAAGAATTTCCCCCTGATGTTCAACCTAAATCTCCCCTCCCTCAACTTAAAACCATTTCCCCTCGTCCTGCTGTTATCTACCCTTTCAAAGAGTTGATTCCCCTCCCCTCTGTAGGCTCCCTTTAGGTACTGAAAGGCTGCAATGAGATCACCTTGCAGCCTTCTTTTCTCCAGGCTGAACAAGCCCAGCTCCCTCAGCCTGTCCTCATAGGGGAGGTGCTCCAGTCCCCTCATCATCTTCATGGCCCTCCTCTGGACCCTCTCCAACAGCTCCCTGTCTTTTTTGTACTGGGGGCTTCACCCTTGGATGCAGTATTCCAGATGGGGCCTCACAAGAGCAGAGTAGAGGGGAACAATCACCTCCCTGTCCCTGCTGGCCACCCCTCTTTTGATGGAGCCCAGGATACCATTTGCCTTCCGAGCCACAAGGGCACACCTCTGGCTCATGTTAAGGTTTTCATCCATCAAGACCCCCAGGTCCTTCTCCACAGGGCTGCTCTCAAGGACCGCTCCTTCCAGTCTGTATGGATGCCCGGGATTCCTCCGGCCCAAGTGCAAAACTCTGCACTTTGCCGTGTTGAACCTCATCAGGTTCACCTGGGCCCACCTTTCTAGCCTCTCGAGGTCCCTCTGAGTGGCATCCCTTCCTTCAACTGTGTCGACCGCACCACTCAGCTTGGTGTCGTCAGCAAACTTGCTGAGGGTGCACTCAATTCCGTCATCGATGTCATTGATAAAGATGTTAAAGAGCACCGGTCCCAAGACAGACCCCTGGGGGACACTGCTCGTTACCGGCCTCCACCTGGACATGGAGCCATTGATGACCACCCTCTGTCTGCGGCCTTTCAACCAGTTTCTTATCCACTGAATGGTCCACCCATCAAATCCACATCCCTCCAATTTGGAGATAAGGATGTGGTGGGGGACCACATCAAAGGCCTTGCTCAAGTCCAGGTAAATGACATCGGTTGTTTTTCCCTTGTCCACCGATGCCATCACTCCATCATAAAAGATTGGTCAAGTATGACCTTCCTCTGGTGAAGCTGTGCAGGCTGTCACGTCCATTCCTCATGTGATCAAGCATGTCATCCAGTATGATCTGTTCTATGATTTTCCCAGGCACAGAGGTGAGACTCACCGGCCTGTAGTTCCTGGGGTCCTCCTTGCTCCCATGCTGGAAGTCTTCTACTGTTGCTGTTGTTTAGTAAAATCAGAAACTATCTTAAATGCATTAATTCCATGAATTAGATAGCAGTTGTCCCTTGCTAACAAAAAGATAAAACAAGTGGAAATTAACCTGGATGCTTAACTACTGATCAGAGACCAAGGGCGACAAAGGGGAAGTGTGGAAACACTGGTACTGCTGCTGCCAGCAATCTGTGCTGCCTCTGCGTATACTCTGGGGAAAATGGAAGAATCCTTTTCTGTAGCTAGATGTAGCTACAGAAGCACCCCTCAGAAATGTCTCTGAGCCAGCAAACTGATCTAAAAAGACTGGAATTATTCACTTAGAATCCTATTTGCCGTAACAGGCTCTATACATGCAGAACAAGCAAACACAGAGAAGTGTGCAGGATCAAGGCATTAGGTCCTCCCATATCAAAACCCACTGACAGCACCACCACCTTCAGTCTGCTGCTTTGTTGGTTCACATTCATTAGAAAGGCAGAAATCACCGAATCATAGAATCCTTAGAGTTAGAAATTAAAGGGAGATTGCAAGCACTAATTTATCAATCATCTCTCTTCTCTGTGCCAGGACAAACAGTATTTACTTTTACATAGAGTATATTATCCATAATTATAGCAAGTCCCAAGAAATATAAATGGAATGTTTTCCCCAGAGGCAGAAAGTACACTGTCGAAGAACCATAAGAAAAAAAATGTAGTTTGGAAATAATTTAAATCTATTTAATTAGCACAACATATCAAATATTCTTGATCTACTAAATTTTAGTTTCAGTCTTAATATAGTACCAACATTAATAGCCTCCACTTCCTCCCTAATTTCTAAGAACTGAGGTCGGCTATGTAAAATATATTTAATTCTATGTTTACAACAACATACCAAATGCAGATATCTGAAGTGAATTCTCAGAAAATGAAGAGCATCTTTCAGCAAATGACTGTAGAAATATATGCTTTTTCTTTGGACTGCAATCCCCTTTTGTTTCATAAATAATAGCATGTAATCATCTTAAAATGCTTATTTTTGAGAAATTTAGGTGTGATTAAATATATTTGTACTGATCAGCCTCTACACTTTCTTGTTTCATCAGAAAGCCTGGCACAAACATTAGATCTACAATATACTCTTGAGGAGGAAGCAGAAGCCCAGTTACTCCTTGAGGAGAGTCATCAACCAATTTAACTTCATTCCAACCTCTGTTATACTCGCCACGAACTAAACTACAGCCAATTCCAAGTCTGTCTGCTATCACCTAAAAGAGAAAGAAAAGGTGTTAATCATTTAATACAATTAGCTTGTGTGATAGCGAGTGATGCTTAAAAAGAAAAAGAAATACCATAAAGAGCTTTCTTGATACGGATTGTGTAAATATCTATGGTGTTTCCAAACTGCAAATATTTACTGTTGGTTGTGCTTAGACAGACTGCTTATAGATGCTGTTTCTACCACATTCTATGCACTGCATAAAAACTATTCATTTTTACTCTGCTCAGACACCAACATATTCACGCATCAGCCTGTCTTTCAGATCTCAAATGAAGACCAATATCCACACTGCGCTGAAAGCTGTTCTTCTTCCTAGAAGACTCTGTTCTGTACAATATTCTGAAGAACCATTACCACAAGTAATGATAGGTGTACCTTGCATACTTTGTATGCACTATTAAGTGTAGAAAGGTAACATTTTATCAGTGTTAAATTTAGGGTTGCTGCTTCACTCCAAAGCATGCTCTTTGCTCTTCAGCACCTTCAGAAGCAATGAAACGTGAGGTGAATTACATAGAACACCTCCATGGCCTCAGCTTTATGTTGTCCCCAGCAGTTCTGCAAGGGCTTCCAGATACAAAAAAACACTTTCTTAGAATGCATCTGCTGTGAAGAAGTAAAATCCTGAAAGATTTTTACTTTTTACAAACAAAGATATTCCATGCTGAGATTGCGGTGGCTTTAAAAGAGAGGATTTGTCCCTGCAAATGTTTCTTTGGAAACATAATGGTGAAAGGACAGTGGAGGGTAAGAGAATGCCAGTACTGCTTCAGCACAATTAATTCCTTCTTTCATATCTCCACAGTGTATGTCAGGAACTTTCTCTCCCCATGAATGTCATGTATTTTGCATTGTACTCTTTCTCCTCTATACTATTTCCTAGGTCCTCCCCACTTACTGTCTAAGCCCTTCTTCTCTTTTTCTTTTCACCCAAGGAGAAGAGGCCCAACAGCCAAGAAAAAAGGAGGGCACAGATAAACAGGCTGACATGAAGACAGAGGAAGAAACAAAGCTTTCTAGTCTATGCAACTGGAACATAAAAGCTGTTATGCACTGTCACAGAATACTGGACAGATAATTAATAGAAATTGTCCCAACATACTTATATTTGCATCATCCAAAAATCCCCCAGGAAACTGTACAATTCAATATTTTACAGTTTACAGAAAATATAAAATGTTTTGACTACCAAACAAATATTTTGACTTCTTGCCATTTATCAAGTGTTCTGCTGATATCACTTAAGACAATTTAATGAGAAAAAGAATGTTTACAAAAAGAAGCAATGCTGGCTTTCATTCACTGGGAAATCAATTTTGCCAGTAAAATATGTATACACTTCTGTAGACTTAGACATATACACTGATATTACATTAATATAAATATTAGATTACACTGATGCAAGTATACTCTAGTTTTAATATCCATTTAGCAAAAATAACATCATGTTGTAAAGTAAATGTTAACATACCTTGAAAAGTAAAGCCCTGTGGTAAAATGTTCCTTTTTTAACTTTCCCAATAGGCACAATGTTGGATTTCAGTTCAAATTCTATCTCACTTATGTGTAGCTCCCAGCTGAAATCGTGTAGTTTGTCTCTTTCAATTGCACCACCCATTTTGTCTGCAACAAACCTGTTTCAATGCATACCAGGATCAATTAAATCTACAGTGCCTCTTGAACTTATCACAAAATGGAAGGTACAGAAGCAATAAGAGAATGATATATACAACTCTAATACTGTTGCTCTGAATGCTGTAATTGTTTTATTTGGTAGCTTTTTTTTTTTTTTTTTTTTTAATATTATCTACAGTTAAACATAACTGTAAATATAAATATCACAGACCAAAGTCAAAGCCGCCAGCAGTGATTCTGGAGAGATCTAGTGTGGGCACCAAATACTCAGAGAACATCCTCATCAAAACTGAAATCACTGAGAAAATAGTTCAGAAACTAATGTTCATCTCTGCAGCTAACAGATTACTCAAGTAATGTAGTACAATCCCCAGCCCTAGCATTTGTTTGAAATTTTAATTAAAGCATGAGAATATGTGACAAAAATAAAGTCACAGACAACATTCCCAACATGGAAAGTAACTACATCCAGAAAGGGTACCTCAGTCTCTACATGTGTTTTCTTATGTGCTTTCTTATACCAAAGCCAACATTTGGGCAGGAGATTGTCTTTATCCTTAAAAAATAGTTTAAATAAAGAAAGAGAAAATTAGAACTCAGAAGCTATGCAAACACTGCCAAGAGAATGCCTTCTGAGTGACTGTGCACAAATAGGATCCAACTCTGATTTGTATGTCCCTACCTCCTCTCACACACACCTTCACCTCCCCTCTGCCACAGCTCCTCTATGCACAGACCTTTGTTCCTCTCAGTGTCCTCAGTTGAAAGCGTGGGTATTATTGAGGGCTGTAACTCTGGACAAGGTGCTGCAGAGCTGACACAACAGCCACTATCTCAGACCGGGAGCAAACTTTTGCATCACTGCCTCCATAGTAAACATATGCAAACAGGTTTTAGTCTCACATGCATGCAAAACAATTCAAGGGGTCTTATTTCTCAAAATCCAGGACCTAGCGAGGTGCTGGTAGCAGAAGCACAGGGAGTTATTGTTGAGCAGACTGGATGCGGTATTGCAAAGCTGGGAATTACAGCGTGAGCCTGAAGAAGCAAAGAGGTCCAAAATAATCTCTTGTGCTGGCTCTTGCCTACAGCCAGCTCTCAATAAAGGGAGCAAAGGCCCCTGAGCCTACATGCATACCACTCCTGCATGTGCACAAAGATGTGCTGCACTTGTTTAAAAGGAGGCAGACAGTACCATGCTGCATTCCTGAACCCATGCCGGTTTCCTCCAGCAAACACAGCATGGATGTGCCTGGGCTCCTGCAGCTGCCTCCTCCTTCCCTGACAATTCAGCACATGCTACCCAGGCACACACAGAAAATGCAGCATACGAATACAAATCCTGCAGAAAACATTCTACTTCAGTTCCTGATAATCGTTTCACCATGCAAATATTTCATCTGTATGTCTGAAGAGCGGATTTGAAGGAGTATTTTATGAGTTCCACCTTGAGAAAGACAGCGTAGTTTATACACAGCTGGATAGTTAAGGATGAATATCTGTCTTGTCTTATTTTGCAATCAACAGAGATGATGTTCCTCATATCATAGCGGACTGCTTCATTAAAAATGAGGTTAGTAAAAAGAAAAAACCAAATTTTGAGAGACTCGGTGGAATCTGACTCCAAACTCTCCAGGAAACTGCTAAGATAGTAAAGGTTAAACTAAGGAGAAGATGAAAGAAACCACACTGCTTGGAGATGACAGTGATTGGTGCCTATGCTGAGTGGCCAGCGCTACTAATGAATTACATATTGATAACAACTGTCTGTACACACATCATTGCAATGTTCTGGCACTATTAAATCATCAGGATGTTAATTATAGCAGCACCCGAAAACTCCTTTTAAAAATGTTTTGTGCTTTTGGTATAGAAAACAAAATACAAGAGAGTTCTTACCCCAAGGAATTTCTAAACTTACAGAGCAAGAAAGATCCTAAGGCAAGGAACAGACATAAGTTGCAACAGTCTCAACTATTGTGCATTTTTTTCTTCACTGATAATGTTTGGTTAATTAGACTTTTTTTCTGCAGTGGTTACATCCCACTAACTGGGTGCATGCATAGACAGCGGCAATTGCACAAAGTTCTACACACAGGGAATTAAAAGGGCATCTCCTGAGAATCTGGACCTTCTCTTGCAGAACACAGAATTATTGCATTTGGGTCAGTTTTTTAACCCTCATCCAAAACCATCTGGAGTCAACAGAATGTTCACAGCAATTTTTGGGCTGAGCCATATCCCAGTGGCAGTAAGAAAATAATGGCAAGTAATGCTTCTTTCTAGCTGTTTGCTTTAAAATCCAGGGGGAAAAAAAACATGTTACTCTCCTAATGTTTGATTGGTGTTCAACAACCTTCAGGGCATTATCACAGCCAAGATGACAATTAAGAATAAGGGTCATCTCTATTATCACAAAATATGCACAGTGTGAAGAGGAATGAGAGGGGATATATTTCATGAAACAAGCTCTCTAATAAAAGGAAATTCTCAGAATTAAAATATTTTAAATACTTTAAAGACAGTTTTCATTGTGCATTCATTTGGAGATTGAACAGGAAAGTTTACAATAAAACGCTGGAAATCCTGATTTATCAGAAATGCGCAATGGAAAGGCTCAGTACAGATGCATAAATGTCGAAAACCTGAATCTGCCAACATGAGTATTTTCAGAATAAGAAAATTATACCCCTTTGTTGCAAATGATGCTTTAAGTACTTTAAACGAACTATAATAAAATAATAAGAAAGAAACTTAAAATCAAAAATCATATTAAAATATCAGGCCAAAGCTGTTTTTGATTCCAATTATGGGTGGGAAAAAGAACAAATTTGAAGAAGTTGTCCTGTGAAAAGAAAACTGTTATTTTACTAAATCAACTTATTTGCATTATTTATGGAAATACAATTAGGTACTCACTGTGCAAGAGCCACAACCTGTTCCCGAGTAGTAGTAAGTGGTAGAATTGTTTTAGAAGCATCATTAATATAATTCATTAGCATGAAGTCAGGCGTTGGTTGCCACTGTGCATCTTCTAGATTTATTTCATCCTGGACTTCAGATATAATTTCAACTTCTTTCATTTTTTCCTCTTCTTTCTTCCCTTTCCCTTTTCTTATACAAAAAGGATAATACATTAATTTAGAGTACTGTTACTTCTGAGGTCCTGAACAGGTCCCATAACCAACTAGGAGAAGACTAAATGAAATGCTTGCTTTGCTCAGATAGAACACTGTGCATTTCACAAGTTTCGTAGGAACTATAAAAATCAGCATCTCACTGGGGCTATTATTAAGGTCCACAGAATCAGACATGTTAGGATTTTTTATTTGTGGGAATGCATAGAACTTGTATTCTATAAGCATTATGTCTCTTTTCAGCGTGCATCTTGAATAATTCTACTGGGAAATATGACAAAATTCCTTTCATTTCTTTTCTTTTTTTTTTTAATCCATAATACTGTCATCATTCTTGGAAGAAAAAGAAAAGAAACAAAGGGCCACAAGAGAGCGTGCTTCAGGGTACAATATAATTACTGTATGCTCTTCAAATTATTCTTAAAATTTTTACAATGAATGGCACTCTTAAGACTTAAGAAGGCATTGTACAAAGCAGAAAGGCATTTACCATTATCAGTAGTCTAATGCAAGCAATTTGCCTTCAGAATATTTTTCAACTTTTACCTATTAAGATTTATCATATTCACAAAAGTCCTTTTCATAGGTTTCAAAAAAGCACATTTTTTAGAAGGACAACCAATTAAGATTTAATCTTCAAAATACAGAAAATTCTGTATTTTGAAGATTTTTTAAGACCACTGTCTTAAATAAACTGTCCCACTTATTAATTACACTTACACTCTAAAAAAGCAGGCAAACTGTTTTTGTTATCTATTTCGACCCTATAGCCAGGGGTCCTTATAACAGTAGAACAAACAACCACTACTCAATTTATGCACTTGGGTATTATGCTTGAGAACAACTTGTTAAAGAGAACAACATCAAAATGAATTACTCTCACCTGTCCGGTATCTGATTTAGCAGGTTTTCAAAATAATAGACATCTATCGATGGTATATTTCTTGCTCTTTGATTGTGTTTTTTTTTCCCTGCTCCTCCTCTTTATCCTCCTAGAACTTTCTCTTCCAATGAGAAGTGTGCTAAGTGATTGTGCTACAACAAGAGCACAATCCTTTTTACTCAAATAACGGTTGGATCCCTTATTCTCCTTCATCCCAATTTTTCAGGAAGAAAAAAACTGAGAAAAGGGTGCCCACCCTTCTCTTACTGGTTTGGTTTTTTTTGCTGCTTATTTCCTGGAGGTATGACTCTATTCCGTTCCTTGATGAAGTGGCTGTTTTAATGTCTTCTACATCTGTCTCTGTCCTGTTCCTAAACAGTCCATTATATCTGTCTAAAAATTTGTCTCGTAAGGAACTGTATCGTACAGCTGAAAGCTGTAAAATGGACAGTGACCGCTGCAGTAGGCTTCTACTAACCTTTTCAGATCCTTTTCTTTTAATCCCCATTTTATTATGAGAATTATGACATCAGGGGAAAAAAACCCACTCCTATTTCTGAAAATTGCCTTACTGCTCATGATGAAGTTCTTCGCAGAGAGAGTGGTGAGGTGCTGGCACAGGCTGCCCAGGGATGTGGATGCCCCATCCCTGGAGGTGTTCAAGACCAGGTTGGATGAGGCCTTGGGCAGCCTGCTCTAATGCCAGATCTGGAGGTTGGTAGCCCTGCCTGTGGCAGGGGGGCTGGAACCTGATGATCCTCGGCGTCCCTCCCTGCCCAAGCCATTCTATGATTCTACGACATGCTACAAATGCAAAGCAGTACTGCAGAGAAGAATTAACCATGGTAAATAGTTTTCAAGCTGCTGGGATTCCTGTTGCAAGTTCAGTACGAATGTCCTGTAGAACACCAGAGAGCCAGCACGAGGAAGATGGCAGCCAATGCACTATACTGCCACCAAAGAACAGCAATTACTCTATTTTTTTTTTTCCTTTTGTGCACAATAAAATCTCTTGCCTGTTTTTCAAAAAGGAGTAAATATGAGCATTGAAAAGTATTTTCTTGAATGCTCTGTAAGTATATAGCATGCAAGAGATGCAAGTTTATCAGTCTACATTAAAGTTAACATTTTAGTTCAGTCAGTGTATATATCAGATATGTAACTGTTTGATCAAAAATGTTGCTATCTGTCTATGCAAATACATGTCAAACTATCAGCTAGGCACTTTCTCTACATCTAATTCAAACACTTCCAGCAGACAACTATAATTCTCCTTTCTCTTAGCTTTCAACTACAGTTTATACAAACCAGTATCACTTTTCAAAAACAATGGTTTTAAACTGTGTCCAGTGGTACTTTGCAAAATAATGTTGAACAGAAACATATGATCAAAGGAAAAAAATATGTAGAAAAAAAGTATAAGCATGTTTAAGACTTGGAGTCAGTCACTGACCTTCAAGTAACTTCCATATATCTCACAAATTAATAGTAATAATGATGTATGAATTATGGATTCAAAATGAATGACAATGGGGTTATAAATCATGCAACTTGATTATGACATTCAAAAGCAATTATTTTATACTTGAAGAAAGAAGTCTTTGAATCCATGCAAGTTTACTATTGGGAAATTGAGCCAGGCATTTGTTTTTTCCTAAATGAAAATTTCTGCTTTCCACAAGAGTTAAGATTGCTAACAATGCAGTTGTTTACCGTGTAATTGACACAAATTACATTGGTCACTCCAAAAGTAATGCCTCCTGTATATTTCCATGGAAACCACAACAGATATGAAGAGCACAGTAACACTATTTGATAGAGAAAATTCTCAGCTATAAAACACTATTTTTCAGTATAGTCACCACCATTAGCTACGCATTTTCATCAGCAATGAACAAAAGCCTGCATGCTGTGCTCACAAAAGTCTGCATCACTGCCCAGAACATGGTTTGTCTCTCATGTCACTGTCACCACTGCTGAAACGCATCACCCACTGACTCACTGGGCTCACATTCATGTTTTGGTCTCCAGAAACATTCAGCAAGCATCAGTGAACATCGATGGGTGCAATTTTTTCCACTTGGAGGAATTCAATTCCACACCTTTGCTTCACATATCCTTTCAAGTCAGACACCATTTTGTTGAACTGCTCCTCTGCTGTCAACTGGAATAGGATATTGGCGAGAAGCTTCAACCTCTACTGCCATACCACCAACATTACAAAAGTAGGAGGCATTACGTTTGGAGCAGCCCTTGTACATTAAAAAGCAACTGCCTAAGGGTGCCCTCACACAGAAATAAACACATGCATTATCTTGTCAGTACAGGTCTCTAAACTCTGCACTTTAAGACTGTGCAAAATCGTCTCAGTCTCTAGAGCATCTTCTGAAATGACAGGAACTCCCACAGGTACAGAGCAAATATTATTGGCTTCGTACTCCCCCATCACTTCTGCTCCCTTTAAGTAAACTGCCATAGACATGGGATGGACATCAGGAGGACCATCCAAATCAGCAGATGTTAGAGTAGGCCTGCTAAGAGACTAAAGATACTTCCTTTGCATCCTGAAACAAGAACCTTGCACAACATCCAGGTGGCAAGTAGTTCATTACTGCTTTTTTTTTTTTCTCTTTTCTTCTTTTTCCTTTTCTCTGTCTTAGCAAACAGTTTTTATCTCAACCCACGAATTCTTTTTTGTTTCCAATCTCTCCCTTATCCTCTTGACTTTGGGGAAGTGAGCAAACAGCTGTGTGGTGCTGAGCTGCTACAACAAACTCATTTCAGGTATTTAATATGAAAAGATTTAAACTGAATTCCAGAAGTACTTACAGAATTACTAGCCAAATTGTAACTCAGTAACTTTTGGCTAGATTAATCCTGCAATTTGGTTTGAAGTCAGAACTGCAACATTTGACCATCAGCAGCTATTATCTATCAAAAATTTGCATTTCATTTCTAAATGAATATAATTCAGAGTGTAAAACTTTATAACTTTTTCTCCACTGCGGGTTATGCAGACCAGAAAACCTTCTTTCATATAGCTCCCATTTTTCCTCCACTGGAGATACCAGTAAGCTATTGAGATCACAAAGCAAGTTCCAATTTTCCCTTGTCTTTCTTTACAGCACATTTAATCTCCCAGGCACATACAACTCATACAAGCACAGAAATACACAGCAGTGCAAGAAATCAGCAATTACCTCTATCAATAAAAGGTCTGTATAAATAGTAGCATATCGTAGTTCACAGATGAACTCCAAGCTGAAAATTGCAACCACGGTGCCCTTGTTTCTATGACAGACACTTGCCTTTCTGCAATCCTGAAACTATTAGTATTCTGTAATACTATCAGTGACAAGAATTCACAGCCCTTAGAAATGGCCAAGGACCTCTGTACCACAAAACTAGGTAAATTTGGAAGTCAGGACCAAGACCCACAGAAACCAACACAATAAATGGTTGTAACCCTAAGTTAGCTAACAGAAAATATGAGTACAGTTGCAGGCTGTGTCACGTTCCTATCAAGAATTAGACACCATCCTGCAGATTGCAAGGAGGTCTATTTGGACTGGCTTTGCAGTCCTGAGCATTCCCCTGGAACTAGGCACATACTCCTGCCTTCTCTAAAAGGCACCCCTGCAGTGGTGACTGTGCAGCTGTTCAGTTCAGGTGAACTGAAGGTGAGTCAGTTCAGCTGGAAGACTGTGGTTCACTTTTCCTTTCCACAGTAACAAAATATAAATTAAGTATTTTAATTAAAAGTCATTGAGACAAGGACAAGAACTTCGATCTCAACTCTCTCAGAAGAAATGCCTTAACAGACAGAACTTTCTATTTTATCTGTTATGCCTTGTTAGGGAAGCTAGTGAAGCTGCAACAAACCAGAATAAGACTGCTAAACCCCAAGCATCAAGCAGGGCCAGGCTCAAATACTTTTTCTATAGAAGAAAATGAATTTTCCACAATGAGATTAGAGATTTGTACCTATTTGGTAGAAGAAGACCTGCTCACTAGATCAGACCCACAAAAAGGACTAGTAAGACTGTACCTAATGTACTATATGGATCCAAAGGAGCTCTCCAGAGTGAGGCATTTTTAGGCTTATTGCTGTCAAAATTGAGATAGTAGTGAACACACTCTTCACTGCTTTCAGTCAGTTGTGGAATTTCACTGGAAGAAGTTTACTCTATGAAAAAGGATGGATGTAGGCAGTAGAGGGACTTCTCAATTCATAGGTGTAGCTTTTATATTGAGAAAGAACTACCCTAATTTCCCTGTGGCTTAATTGTCAAGCTGGAAAATTATTGCACTTCACTGCCTCCTAGGGATACTGAAAGGAAAAACAGCCAAATAAATGGGAGATGTTCAAATACAGTATGGGGAGGACAAATAACTACTTAAATAGACAAATGAAGATTACTGCAATTAGTATGTGAAAGAAAGACCCTGAAAACCTATCTAAGATTGTATTTGAGCTATTGTACTCTGTTAGGAAACCATCTATTTTCAATCAGAATTATATGTTTAACTTCAGCACAATAACTGAAGACTGATAACTAGTAAATTTTAAGATCATACCTTACTTTTTCTCTACTGCTTTTTCTTGAAGTAAAAGGTGACAAAGTAGTCTGTTCATAAGATAAATGCTGTGGCTTTTCCTCTACTGCAAGGACACTGCAAAGTAGTAAGATAGTATTTGCATGTTAAATTATGAAAATAGAGCTTTGAATATAAAGGACAGCAAATATATTAATAAGAAATATATAAGAGGAAGAAATAATAGAAATAAACATAATATTGATTCAGAGATCAGAAATAAAGCACAGGATACCAATGATGGACAAGTAACTGGGTAGTAGGATTGAAACCAAGGTGCAAAGGCAATAAGCTGTATGAAAGTCAAAGAAAGAAAACCCAATCGTTAAAAGGGAAGCTTAGGGATCAACAAAGAGCACAAAAGGTTAATTTGTCATAGATATTCTCAAACATCTTTATGGTGTCGTATACAAGCTTTAAAGGGAAGCTTATGATACTGTAAACCAAATATGTGATGTGTTGACAGAGAAGATGACTTTGGATTTGCAAAATACTGGTAGAGGATTCTTTGATCTGTGAAACTATTTATACAAAATGACTCCCAGTTAAACAAGGCCAATACCAACTTCCTGCATTCAAATATAAGATTTGTTAGGTTGGCTTCAGCTTAAACAGAGAAGGAATTGACATAGATTCTCTTATCAAGTCCAAAAGCCTTGTTCTGCTTCCTGGGATGTTGTGCTTAAAATTTCATGCATTTGTCTGCACACAAAGATCATCAAACCATAGGTTTCATTGTTGCATGTTGATGTTCAGTTTTGATGGCATAATTATTACAGCAGATGACAAGCTCTGTTATAGCTATTACTAAAATAGATGTCCCACCATGAGAAACCAAAGGGTGCTGAGTGAATGAGTCTTCTTCACTAAGTTTTCTAGCAAAAACAGATCAAATCAAGTGAATAAATATTTTCTGTCTAAAGGGAAAAAAATAGTGATTTTACAATTTTTTTTTTAATTAAATACCAATCTCTTGCCTTCTAGGATATGTAGCACTCTGTTGAAATTAAAATAGATCTCTCTCAGTACAAACTATGTAGTACTTTCATATTGAAAACAGTGGAAAGGATGGAAAAAATGAGTTATTGAAATAAATCTTGCTAGATTACTCACTCTTCTTGTGACTTAGCATTAACGAAGATAACGGCCCGACGGTCAGTAAGCTCTTGCATACTCAGTTCCTCCAAAGACAGAAGTTTTACACCAGGTTTTATCTACAAGAAAATTACAGCAAAAGATTCTGTGGTGTTCTCAGTTAGAAGTGAAGACAAAAAATAGTTTAAGAGTCATGTACCATTTCTTATCTTTAACAGAAGACTTGCATGAGAATTTATAAAACTCATTCTAAATATACAAAAACAGTATTCTCCCTATTTGCATTTTCCTTCTTCAATTTTCTTAGAAAAAATAATTTGTAAATAATCTAGCTTGTCATTCTAAAATCTAGGATAGGGTAATATTCCTGACTTTGAAGACACTGCAATTTAGGATGGAATTTTCAAAAGTAAACGCTTTAAAGGCATGCATTTCACTGATCTCTCAGTAAGAATAATATTTTTAATTTATTTGGGCATTTTGTAAAGTACTTCCCTAATTTAAACTGAACATACTAACTGGTGATACGTAGTGGAGCTGGTCTTTATATATCAGCAGTGCTGTTTGAGAGCAAGGGTCATGACCAAGGTGAAAATACGAACCCTTCTTTATGTAAAAATAAACAAAAAGTCCATAGGTCATTCAGGGTCAGATTACTATCAAATATACTGCAGTGAAAGATACCAGAAGAACTAACTTCTGAGAAAGTCTCTGGTAAGGAACTAGGAGCTCAGCCGATTACACAGGATTGTAAGGAGATTGGGAAGACGACTGTAACTAGGGGATAGTATAAAGATAATAAGATTTCACCATAAAGAAAGATAAACAAAAGAAATTATTATAAAACCCAGGAGGCAACATAAAAAGAAAACAAGCAAAGTTATTTTAGGTAGCCAGATGCTGGCTTTTGTTACAGTTGTCTTACTTTTTTCAAAACGAAGTAGAAAATTTTACTGTTTCTAAGCAAAGTAATTTAAAGTAACTTACCTTACCGTAATCATAGAATCCATCAGTAATGACATTACTTGATGATAAATACCCCGTTCGGCTGTACTTTTGGGAAAGATTGTTATCAAGTAGCCTTTCCAGAGCAGCTTCACTAAAGTTATTTCTGCGCCCTTTTGACAGATTAATTTCTTCTAGGATGTCCAGCGCACTGTTAAACAAAACATAATGGCTAACTCATCATTAAGCACCAATTCATTGTTAGTACACAGTTTTCAGAATTACCAAGACCAAGACACAGACTTAATTCTAAGAGCTAGCCTAATGCTGTTTAGACCAGCAAAAAGCTTACTGTGCTACAATGAAGTCTTTCTCTAGAGGAGAAAAAATGCCTTGCAGTGTTCAAAAGCAAAACCAATTCTTTTCAGCAGTTAAACAGTTACATTAAAAAAATGCGAACAGGGTGCCACAACCTTTTATGAGAAAGATGCTGGGTACCACAGAGAACTGGAGAAAAGAAGAATGTCAAAGCCAAATAAAAGGAGTTATGTTCAGAGCTGACTACACTATATAGTTCAGGGAATCCCCCTCCAGCTTTTAACAATTGTAGCAATTGGCAGACTCCAGCTCCCTGTCACTCAAGGTGTGAATCCTGGTTTAGGGCTGCTCCTGTGCTTGGGAAAGAAACTGGCAGAGATATGCTGAGCTCAGCTTAGCATGGAAGCAGAAGCAGTTGTGGCAGCACAACCAGGCTGGCGGTACTTCTGCCTCATGGAAGCAGAAACAAATAATCATGGGTATACTGGAGGGCAGGGATTTATTCCTTGGCACTAAAATCCACATACCTATAGCTTCTAGCCTGTGAAACTTAGGAATAACTTACTAGGAATAGAAAGGAAGTTGAATCAGGAGAAACACAGTTCAGTTTTGAAACTGTTTAGGAATAAAATTTAAAAAAACACATCAGGAAAAAAAAGAAGGAGATGTATCCATGTGTGTGCACTTCTTCAAATTTGTATGTGTATGTCAATACACACGTGCAGAAATTCTTCATATTCGAAGGAATAAATTTTATATTTTTTTATATATTTGCATATATAAAATGGACTCCATAGTTGGCCTGTCCATTTCTCTCTCTGAACTACATAAGGTGCCTCAACTCTGGACATGTACAAGACAGACTTCTGAAAGTATGTCAGATGAAATCCAGATAAAAAGTTTTGCAGATAAGGCAAGTGACTTGTCTCTTCTAAAAGAGAGCACTGGAGAAAACAGAACAACCATACAGACTATTTGTCATAAAGCAAATCTCAACAAGATCAGAATCAAACAAGATATCAGAATGTAAGATAACAAAGGGATTTTCAAAGGGAAAATTGAGTCTAGTGAGTATAGCAACGTCTAAAACATGGCATTAGAGGCACATTGGCCTCATGTGAAGGAAAGACAAGCCAAAAAGGGACAAAATGCAGAAGCACTAACAATACTGTGACTACCTGAAAACCCAGAAATGGAAATATGAAAACAAGGAAGAAAAAGTAAGGGACAAAATCTAAAAGCCTACAGGCAAATCGAGATAAAACCATTCAGGGACCCAAAACAAAAATAAACGTTTCATATACTACAAATCAAGGAGAAAAATGTAAGTCTATGACTCAGTGTGGGAAGAAAACTCTTAAGAGATGGCATAGAAAAGACTGAAGTGTCTTCTGCCTTTCTTGCTTCAGTTTTGATAAAATGGTTGCAAACAGATGCCTAACAGCAATATTAATAAGAAGGTAGAAGCAGTAGGCATAACACGTAAGCTTCAGAAGACAAAAGTAATGCCTGAGACTTACCTCATACTGTGTTTTGAAATGGCAAAAGCAACTTCTAAAGTATTTATAACAATCTTTGAAAAGTTGGGGAGAACAGGTGAGCTGCCGGAAGAGTGGAGAAGGGCATAGATACTACCTAGATTTAAAAAGAATGTGCAAGGAAATAGTGGAGATCATTCAGCCGAATTTCAGTGTCCAAAGAATATTATATCAGAATACTAAACAATCAATTTGGAAGCATACAAGAGATAAGGTGGCTAGTAATGGCTATTATGTATGGTTATAAACAAATCATGTAAAGCCAATTTAATCCTTTCTGTGATAGGGAAACTGACTTAATGTATAGGCACAAGGAGTTAGATGTGAGATGTCTTCACTTTGAGATATGTTGTGACTTTAATAAGTCTTTTCAAATATTCCTATTTCAATAGTCATGAGCAAGTCAGAGAAATACGATCTATATGAAAATAACATGAAGTAGGGCCTGACTGGTTGAAAAACTATTCTTAATGTATTATTATCAATAACATGCTGTCAAACTAGAAGGACATATAAATTAGAGTCCTACTCTGATGCTGCCAGAAAGAAGGGATTAAATAAGAACAGTGCTATATGCATGATATGGAAAATAATTACTGAGACTTAGTTGATGGTGATATGGCCTCAGCTGCAATACCTCATCCAGGGAGATAACACTTCAAAACGGCGTAAATAACTGAGAGAAATTTAGAGATGTGTGACAGAATGATACCAGACTTCAAAACAAAAAGCAGCTCAATGTTTTTGCTTTGTCATGAAAAGGAAATTGAGAAATTTACACGGAACATGAGAAACTGCATACAGTCATTCAATTATTAAGGTTGGAAGAGACCACTAAGATCAGCTTGTCCAATTGTCCGCCTACCACCAATGTTGTTCATTATGTTCCTTAGTACCACATCTACACAGTTCTTGAACACCTTCAGGGATGATGACTTCACCTCCACAGGCAGCCCATTCCAGTGTCTGACCGCTTTTTATGAGAAGTTTTCCCTAGTATGCAACCTGGACGTCCCCTGGCACAACTTGAGGCCATTCCCTCTTGTCCTTGTCTATTACTGGGGACAAGTGGCAGATCCCCAGCTCACCACTACCTCCTTTCAGGCAGTTATAGAGAGTGATACGGTCTCCCCTGAGCCTTCTCTTCTCCGGACTGAGCAATCCCATTTCCCTCAGCCACCCCTCATGAGACTTATGCTCCAGACCCCTCAACCCTTCTCTGGACACACTCCAGGGCTTCTATGTCTTTCTTGCAATGAGGGGCACAAAACTGAACACAGTACTCAAGATGCAGCCTCATTAGAGCTGAGTATAGGGGGACAATCATCTCCCTGCTCCTGCTGCCAATGCTACTTCTGATAGAAAATTCAGTTAAGTTAAAAAATAAAAGGTGGTTATTAAATTCCACTGAAATTAGGACAAGATATAATTGGACAGAATTGCTGTAAGGGACATTTAAAAATAAAAATCCCTCTAATTACAAGGATACCTCAGCACCAGAAGAGGTTACCTCAGAAGCTGTAAAAACCCTCCATAAAGAGTACTTACAATCACACTGGACAAGCTGAAATATATCAGTGTACTTGATTCAGTCACAGTAGGTAGACAGACAGCACTACATTTGAGGTCTCCTCCAGATCTGTTTTTGAGGTCTGACTGCAGAATTCCCTCACATATGGGCTGCAAGCATCTGTGCAGCAGCCAGAGAAGTATCCAGCAGAGGGAGCAGGGCAATTACATATATTTCACTTTAACAAAAAGAGTCACCTCATCTATGAGTCTTGTGACTTATAGCTAAAACAGCTTTTCTAATTCAAATATTAATATATGGAACTTGGAGTTTTCAAGAAGGAATACGACAGATTCTCTTTAAAATGACAGTTCAGCACATCTGCAGTTAAGCAGAGCTCTTTAACAAAAATTAGCCCTTGTGTAGTAAGTACAGTTCACTGTATATTGAACCTAGCCTGAAATCTGAATTTCAGTTTCAAATGTATGGGACATTTGTAGTTCCTATTTTTGACTAATCTAAGTACATCTTCAATAGAAAGCCTAATATGATTACAGAAACAATAAACATATTTATAATTCCTGACAGTTCTCTCTTCAGGCTTGCAGTTTTTCTTCTCTGTAAGATCAGGACCATTTCAGCTGTACCACTGGCAATACAAAAATAGTTTCTGCTTACTAAAAAGCACAGCTTAATTTTGTCCTTCTGTTATTAATACAGAAAGTTCAAGTTTAATAGTTATCTTATTAAAATCCTCCCTCCGCTCCTTGATATTATTTCTACTCACCCTAGCCTGCACAGTTCAACAGCAGTTAGTTCATCGCTCGCACAGACCGTGACAGCCCAACAGGCATTTCTTCTGACTTCTTTGTCCTTTGAATGTAGCAGCTCAACAAGTGGTCCCAATCCACCTGCATTTCTTAACTATAAGAACATGAAGACATGGATGCTGATATACTTCACCTTCTTCATTCCAGTAAGAACAACATATTAAATTCTCCATCTAAAGCTTGATTCAAGACTTGTAGACAAGCAATTCTGGCCATTTATAGTAGTTCTCTGCTCTGAGCTGAAGTGAGGTTCAAGAGTGGCACACATCCTTTCTGACTCTCCTTTTCAATTATAAGATTACAAAGTAGAAACTGAAGGGACTATGCAGCCCAAGACTGCCATGAAGAGTTATACACCCTTTTCTGCTTTCTGTTGCTTCCTAGCAACTAATTTACATCACAATCTATTTGAATCTGTATAGTACTATATGTATGGCAATCTTATAAACATTCACTTATTAACATTCTCTTGCATGCTACAGTATCTTTCCTATAAATGCTGGAAGAAATATTACTCATTTGGATCTCTGACGATAAAGACATTTTAAGGACACTGAAAGAGGTAGATGGATTACCCACTCCCCTTATTCATGACTTAAGTAACAGCTTTGACCCTTGAGAAATCTCCAGCTTATGATCTATGAATGCACAGAGCACAGTCATTATTTATGAAAATAATATGACCACTGATAAACAGTGAAAAGTTCAACTAGCTGGATGCTACCGATGGAGGAACTAATTACATTTTGAGTTTTGTTTGAATTACATTTATTCTGTGCACATTCAGTATCTCATAAATCAAAATTAGGCATTGCCATTTCAGCCTTGAAGTGGCCAGCAATAAAACATTGAGGGGAACTATGAGAACTTATCATTTTCAAAATACAGCCATCAGTTCAGCTGAAAGAAACTTTAATGTTTAATACTCATAAACATAGGGATTAAGATACAGTCCTGGCTGAAACTCATTAAAGCTACAGGAAAGCTGTGTAGCATGAATTTGTGCAGGCAAATACAACAGTAAAAATAAAAATTAAGGAAAACCTTTTCCAAGTCTTCATAACAAATGGAGGTGAACTCAGCTGAACGAGCCTATCATAACCATACAAAATTAGTTACTATCTAGAAACCAACTTTTAGAGCAGACAAACAAAATACAGGGATCCTCAGTAAGTGTAACAAAAAGGACTAGAATTCTTACAAATAATCCCAACCTTGGAGAAGACTTTTACCTCACTTCTCGCATTGGCATCACAACCAAAGGCAGCCACAGTGAGTGCTGCCTTGCTTTGCACCTGGCTGCTGGCAGAACGTAGTGGCTCTGTGAGCACACTCATCACGCCATGGCTCTGAATACATGAGCGCAAAGGCTCTTGCATGGCCATATTTGTTAGCACTGCAGCAGCATGAGCAATGGCTCCGTGTCTCTCAGCACTTAAGGTCTTTACTAAAGGCTCAATTCCTTCAGCTTCTGCGACAGCACTAAGAAAATGAAGAAGAAAAAAATCTTAGTTATTTTTAGGACATTTGTTTCCACTTACTGTGTTATATTCACCAACGAAATTAGTCTTACGTTTCAAGAATGTAAAATGTTGCTTACCTGCAATAGTTTGAAAGGCCAATGTTTATGCTCTAAATCACAGTGTGAAACAGAAACTAAAAGTTGACTTGTGAAAGCCCTCCTTCCGATGCCTTACCTAGATCTGACTCACAGAGGCAATCAACGCTCAAAAGTCACAACCTAAGCAAGCAAACCAAGCCACAGATTCCTGGATTCTTTAACTTATTAGGACACTGATTTTTTCAGAAGTTTCTGGTTTTATTATGTTGGTCCACAATGTCAGAGGTGGATGTTGGTGGTACGGCAGCAGAAGTGGAACCTTCCCACCAATATTCTGTTACATTTTGTTGCCATGAGACAGGTGGAGCAGAGGGGCAGCCTGACAGAATGATGTCTGACACAGAAGTGCAAATGAAGCAAAGGTGTGGAATTTCTCCATGAAGAAAAAACGGCATGCACTGACATATATTGATGCTTGCTGAATGTTTATGGAGACCAACCAGTGGTTATAAGCACAGTGAGGCACTGGGCGGTGCATTTCAGCAGTGGCAAAAATGAGTCACCTCCACTGGTGCAGATTTGAAAAGCGTGGCATGCAGACTCTTGTTCATGGCTGGTGAAAATGCATAGCTAATAGTGGTGACTATATTGAAAAATAAAGTTTTGTAGCTGAGAATTGGCCCTATCAAATAGTGTTATTGTGCTCTTTGTATCTGCCGTAGTTTCCATGGAAATAAATAGGAGGTGTTACTTTCAGAGCAACTTATATGCACCCCGAGACAATTCCTCTTCACTCAGTGTGGCCCACGCAAACCAAAAGGTTGGACACTCATGCATTAGTACCAAGTTTCATGGTTCCACATTACCAGCCAATCAGTAGCAAACATTTTCCTTGCTCCCACACGTGCAGCCTGTGCCTGAAGGCTGCTGCTGTGGCCAAGTTCTAAATTAGACCAGCAAAATAGCTTGTTTGCAAAAAAACAAACAAGCAAACGAACTGGGGGGAAAATGCTGGGACACTTTTGAGGATCCCTTCACAGAGCTAGGCGAGAGAACAGCCAAGCTTACTGGTGAAAAAGCAGTAAATTAAGGCAGAAGACAGCAGAAGATGTGGGCAGCTGTACTACTGGAGGCCACATCTGGAGGATCTCAATCTGATTTACTGCAAAACTAATAGCTACTTGACAATACAACTCAGTCACAGCAGAAGGAACTGGCCTATAAGTATTTCACCTTAACACTGCTATTCTGTTGCTGGCATTCACCTGAACAGTGCTTCCCTTTTTTTTTCTCCCCAGATCAACTTCATACCTAATACATAGCATACAGAATATATTTGAAAGCAGCTGGTGATGTGTCTCTTAAATGACAGTAAGCTCTAGACTACAATTGATACACACCCTAGAAGAGAGAGCTTGGTTTTAGCTTAGAGGAAACCACTATGCTCTAACAAATCTGGATCTCAAATGCTGGATAGGCACATATTTTGGAGTTACCACCTCATTATGTATTCCTTGTTTTCTTTGCCAGAGGCAAACGAGACTACTGATACTAATATAGTTTACGTTCTTCAAACACCATAAGATATTCCATAATTTAAGATTCTTGTTAACCTTCTTGCCAAGGCTTTTCTTTCTACTAAAGAACAGGCTCATTTCTTTGTATGCATCATCCTACATCTGTATTATTTTAGTTCATTTCAGTGGTAATTTTTCCAATGTCACTATATAATAGCACACTATAAAAAAATGAACTGTCTTCCCACTGGGTTTGTACATAAAATTTGAGCAAATGATTTCAGGGATATGCCCAATGTACTGTCTGCCTTAGTAATTTTATATTAGGCTCATCTGTTTGTTAAACAAAAGTTGGTAATATTGTTAGCAAAGGAAATGCACAGGTGGCAATTTGAATTTTCCACGCAACTGCTTTTTTATATTATCTCTTTAGTACACTTTCTACCAAAAACATAATGAAGCCTCCCTGTACAGGCATATCCAAGCACTTTCACAACAAAAAAATCACAGACTTTATAAGTTTTGCTAACTTGCTGGCAGCACATTAATAGGAGAAAGTTGGATGTGAAAATTTTACATTCACTGGAATGGCTTCTTACCAAAAATCTAATTCACCTTTTGGTAAATTTTACAAAGTAAACACAAGCTTAAAATTACTGCATAAACAAGAGAGAGTTACACTATCAAAGACTGTCAAACTGTTGATAGAACACAAAAATCTCAGGAATGCTGATGGTCACACATTTCTGCAAAATATACAAAGCAAATACATAGCAAACCCTGCCATATAATCGCATTACACGGTGACACATGCATCAATGATTTAATGTACCTACCAGCAAAGTGTGGGAGAAACTCACCACACACGTGCACAGCCATGCACAGTAAGGCATGCCCATGAGCTATCAGATTTATAGCATTGCACAGAATATACACACGTACTTTATCCAGAAACTAAACAAATGGTTTTCCTGTACAGTGGATGCATGCAAATTCCAGTGCTTCCAGGATGCATGAGACAGAGCTACTGCTAATGGATTGCATCCCCGCATCTCACAGGTGTAATACATCCAGCATTTCACCAAAGGGCAGACTTACTACTCCTGTGCTACACCCCAAGAGCATGTGGATTCTCTAGTAGGAAACCCTAATAAAAACACAGTCCCTACTGACTGACAGAACAGAGCCAGGTAGTCAACTGCATTATAAGCAGATTTGCTACAATTTGCATAAGGCACAGAAGTACACAGGTACTTAACAAAAGAACAAGGTGCAGCTCCTGGTGCTTTAGAACTGACCTCAGAGCTACACAGCACAGCCAATTTTCTCAAGTGCCACTCAACTTCAAAAAGGTTGAGAATCACCGATTTAGACAATCATACATATTTATTTCAATCCTGCATTCTACTTCCAGACAGATTCATTCTGAATCACCATTTTATGACAGTAGTTTAATCAAGGAGCACAACAGATCGCACAGCAACAAGAATTCATCTGAGAACTGACAACAGCAGGTAATGAGATTTGACAGTAACCTTTGGGGATAAGATTTTAAGAGGGCTGGAACACCTTGGGGAAGCACTGTGACCTGCTAAAGAATGTCTACAGCAGAGGTATGAGGGAAGAACAGAAAACCCACAGTTCTACTCACACCTATCCCACAGCCCTCTAGAAAATACAAAAGGGCCACAAAATTCCAGGTGCTAAAGAGACAGCAGTGTCTGACCTCAACAGGGAACTGAAAGAATGAATATAAATAAGTTCTTAAGACTGCAAAATACTACAACATCAAGACTTAAGTATGGAAGAAATTCTCTTCTGTCTTGGGCAAAGATATGTACTGTGTAGTTTTTTATTATAAGGAAACAAAAGTGAAAGCAAGAAGCTTTTACCAGCACTGTCTTAGCCTAATGTACATCAGTGCTAGCCTCTCCCTGCCTCCAGAACTCACAATTTCTGTTTCAGACATACCTCTGGGATGATGCACTTCCATCTGTGCACCCAGTACAAGACTTCCTCAAGGGAATATGTAAATCTTGGTTTAGCTTGGGAGGAAAAAAAAAGGGGGGGGGGGGGGGAGGGTAAACTTTTTAATGTGAAAAAAATTATATGGATCCTCAGGAGAAGTGAGAGAAGTAAAAATAAGATAGAGACAAGGGGAAAAAAAATGTTGCATTTAACATCACGACGTTTCTTTGAAAAGTAAAAGCTGTCTATGTGAATCTCAAACACAAAGAGCTCAAATTAGAGTTAAAATAATTAAAATGTTATGATACAGAATTATGTGACTGTGATCATTAGGGTGTCTAAATTAACAGGGTTAGGCAACTACCTTAACTGGAGAGTACAGCACAATAGGATTACATTTGAATTGTTTCAAATGCCTACAGTCAAGAATAGCTGAAATATTTTTCATACACATCAATGGAAAAACAAACATTAAATGTTCAGATATTAAATGTTCAACCTAAAGGATTAATTTTAAATATACATCGTAACAAGATATTTATTTGAAAATTCTCTGAAAGATCACTGAGAACTCAAAGAATAAATGCTAAGAGCTTAGGGAAAACAAAAGTTTTGTTCACTGTCTTTTACTGCACAAATTAAATTCAAAGTAGACAATAAAATTGTTACCAAAACTGTCACAATACAAGCTATTTTTAAACAGTTAAGATGGGGATGCATATGATTTTCATTTAACTAAATATGTCACTGTTTTAATTGTCAGGGTTGCCGCAGGAAAGCTCAGAAACTGGTAGAGACTGTTGTGTAAACAATCATCAGTAAAAATCTGACTAAACATCCAGATTATTGTTTTTCCAGGAGTGCAGATTCTCTGGGGCAAGAGCCATGGCTTTGTTGGCATCACATCAAGCATAATAGCTCTGCTCCCCGCCCAAGCCTCCCAGCCACGGCAAGAAAGAGAACGGATTATTGACTCTCAGTGCATACGGATGGATCCAGCTAGCTTTTCCCTCTGAAGAGAAGGTTCAGCATAATGGAGAGAGCAACTGCCCGTGTTCGAATTGCTGACAGAAACCACGGAGTCCGCCCCCCCAAGCTGCTAAACTGAGCCACCTCACATGGAGCGGAGACGGAGCGGAAGAGCTGTGGTGCAGCTTCACACCACTGTTTGCTCTGGATTTGCTCTGGTTTAATTAACACTTGTGAGATTGACAGTTCATAAAAACGATGATGATTGTTTTTGCTCCTTCTACTACTACTGAAAACAAATAGGTTTGTATTAAATTTTACTTCTGATTCTCTTCTATGCTGTTTGATTCTCCCTTTTTTGACTGAAGAAAAATCTAACTAATTTTTTTCCTTAGTAAAAAAAAAAAATAAATTTCCTTCTCACAAAGGCCACTGGACTCCTCATGGACTTCGTTTTCCAAAATGAATTTGCAACTGCATGTTTAATTTCTGTGCAAAATTACTGTGATTGTGTGTGAGGTGCTTAGCTAGCCATTTATGCATGTGCATATCTCATTTTCATACATAATTGCATGCAAATTATGCATAAGAATTATGCATCTAATTACACACACTTTTTAAAATCAACTCTATCTGTGTTAAATCGCATGACTACTTCTTCACACAAGATGTTTTTGATCCAGCTTTATTACATAATTTCTGAGTGGAAAGCAACTTTAGAGTCTGAAAAAGAACATCATAACCAGAAGTTGAAAAACCTCAAGAAATAAATTCCTTCTTGTCCCTTAAGTCTATTAGTTTGTTAATTCTTTATTTACCTTGTTATGTAATCATATTTGGTAAACATCTTCTGCATTTAGCAAAATGTTCACTTTGCAGTTTAATTATTTTCAAGACCAACTGACTGTTCTATATAGTCACTCTTATTTTATTTAACAACTACCATTACTTATGTTTTCTTCACTACACAAAGTAAACTAAGATCAGTAAGTTTATTACAGGTAAGAATCTAGCACATAGGAAGCTGACCTATGGTTTGGGAGCTCTTTGTAGTGCAATAAAAATATTGATTACATCAACAATATTCATTTCTCATTTCAGGAACAGAATCTTTCATTCCTATTTTTTTAATGACAAGTACCCTGTTAAAACATCAACCAACCAAAAACTCAATAAACTTCATGGTCTGGAAGCAATCAAACCTTACACTGTCTGGGTTAGAAGTCTGTGATATCTGACTCTCACTGAGGAATATACTCATGTTTTCTGATGTCTACCACTGAATTTTTCTGACAAAGATCTCACTACTGGAACCCTGATATACGAAATTTGAATTTGAAATATTGCAGGAGCATTGATAATGAAATACCTGTTCCTGATCACTGAGCCTTTCAATTATAGTCTTATTTGCAATCTCTATAAAGAAGTTCTGACTCTTCCACTGTTAGAAGAAAGGATGAAATTCAGCAATATCCCTTAAAAAGCTCACATAGCTTCAGCTCAGATAAGCTCATGAAACAGACGCTATCCCCTCTCTCTTTTTTCTAATACAGAAAACAGCACATGAAAAAATCAATAACAGCACAAGTGTTGAGAGTCTGGAATCCACATTGTCACAAAAGCAAAACAACACAGAACATTCAGGAATTGCCAGAGCAGCTTCACGGAGGTGTAACGAAAGCAAAGAAAGAGGCAGAGCAGAATTCCCCACACCAACTGCTTGGAACACAGTGTCCAAGCTGCCAGCAGCTTCTCACCATCTTCAAAAGCACCAGATGAGGAGAATGACAAAACTCTGCCAAGTCAGTCTCTCTACAAATAGTACTCAGATTGTGAAACTTGAGCTCTCTGTCCCTTCTGGTTAAATCTCTTCTGGACAACCGCTAACTTATCTCAAATGGCAGCAATCTGTTTTGCCCTGCTAATGGTTCAAGCACTCAGGATGATTCAAAGCAGAGAAACTTACATCATTTTCCTCTTTCTTAAAATTTAAATCTCTAAGTACACATACAGTACTATATTAACGTAAATTACCTAGACTGCAAGTCTAAAGGTTTTAAGTTACTTGTGAAAGCTTAGTTTTACTCTCTTGTGCATACAACAGCCTCTAATCAGATAATAAACCACAGTTGGTGCACAGCTTAAATTCACAGCAGCACTGAAGTTTGCGTAATCAGCTCTTTTCTTATATACACTGAAAATAATTTCAAACTAGACTAAAATAAGTTAAATCATATAATTAAATATCTTATGTTTAATTAGATTCATAATAAGTAAATAGCTACACAGAAAATATATATGTAAAAGCATCAACGGATTTTTCAGAAGTTTACTCCAATTCTCTACCTCCTTTAATTCATAGAAAGTACAATTCATCTCAGTGAGTACCACTGAATGTCACTGCAGGGACACTTCAGAGGACACTTACGTCCTCATGAGAATTAGGATATGGTACATGAAATTTGTGTCAGACATGAATACTTTACACTGGACTCTGTTTTCAATTTAACTCCTGATAGCAACACAGTTAAAATAAAATGACACAACTAGTAAAATACTTTTCTTCCATGGGGGGGGGGGGAAGAGTTGTACAAAATGCAGCTACAGTGTATGGGTCTGTAGATTCCATATTCACACATTCACAAGTCTAAAAAAGAACAGCAGGTGGTTGTATGAAACATTTTCCACCTATCAGTGGAAGATGATTTAGGGTACAGTCCACGAGTTGTGTACCAGTCAAATGATGTGATGTTAAAGTGATACTGCAAACCCATTTCTGCATGACATCACAGCATTAGGCTTTGATTCAGCTTTTTTGACAGGGAAGAAATCTACCATAAAACACTCTGCAGTTTTCAATCAAAGCAATATGTAACTTGTACAGAAAAGCTTGAACAGGTAATAACCATTCTGTCTTTTCTGTTTTGAAAGTCCCCATCACACTACAGATATACAGCAAGAGAAAGTCAAAGCAGGAATTTATTCATGGCCCAAGTTAACTGGTTGTATTTGTACAGAGTTCAGCAGAACAGGCACTAATGTGAAAAATAAAAACAAATCACAAAACTCCTCTTTTCTCGGCGGAGCTGTAGCTCAAAAATATAATTTTGTCACTAGGGGTCAGTGTTAAAACATACTACCTTTATTCAATACAGCTAGTGGAATTCCATTGTTGATCTCCTCCTTCCAGATTACAAACTTATGTTAAACAATGAAAAAGACAAAAGCTGTATTATGGATTATTACCTGCATCTGTTTTTAAATTTAGCATTCACATACTACGATTTTTTTCATATTGATTCTCATAAATTAACACATGTGTTCATGTAAATATATTATCTCAGGGAATCGTGGCTCTTCAATTTTCATCTGTTTATGTAAATTAGGTTCCACTGACAGTCTTGAAAGAGAAAACTTATGACTACATTTTCCATGTGCTAATAGGAAAGATTGCTATCTAATGATATTAATACCTAATGACAATAATCATTACTTCTTAATGATAATAAGATCTGAAACATAAGAAAATCAGGCAGTCTTTTAATCTATTCCTCGACAGCCAAACTCTTCTAAAAAAATACAACCTCCTGTGGACATTGAAAAATCTCTCCTTAAGAAGGTGAGAGACTCACTACAGGTGAGCACTATCCACATAGAGGACTAAGGATATATTTTGAATCATTAGATCAGAATGAGTTTCAGTTTGGAATAGATGCAACATTGATTTAAGTCAAAGGAGAAATACATTTTCTCCTCACTGGGCACTGCCTATAAGCAATGATTTCCCAGCCTAGCTTCCTGTTCTCAATCTACTCACAAATCCTGGAAATCTTCATGCATATCACAAAGCACATATCCAGATTCTGTAATAATACCTATAGCTGCCTACATGAGATTCCTCTGAAGAATTCAAGAATTAGAAAATCATGTAGCATCAAGCTTTGCTGATTTACTATCTTGAGTGCGGATAGGATTCTAAGAAATGTGTAGCATGATACGAATTATAAACCCCAGGAGAAATATTTTGCTAGACTGTCAGTCCAGTGGGTACCACAATTTCCTGCAGTTTTTAGTACAGACAAAGAAAATCCATGCTTTCCCTTCTTCCCCCAGACCAAACTAGCTGAATGGTATAGTATAAATTTTGCACTTAAAATAAACAATTTAAGACAAATATTATGGAGGCTGTTAATTAGTTAGTTAGTACAAAGCAGTAAATTTCAGAGTATATGCTTTCCTTTAGTGGTAATTCTAGTAGATGACCAGCATTCTGACAGTGCCAGATTTATGAAGCTAGGTGTTAGAAATGGCATTTGTGCTAAAACAATACTGAAGGAAATGGCTGGTCAAGTTAACTAATACCTAACTGGTACATTAGATATCATATTTCTATTTATTACTTCTAACCGACATCATATTTATATTTAACATATTAGCTTACCATAAATACGTGAAGAGTAAAAATAATCGGTTACACTTTAAACAGGAAAATGTCGGCAGAAGAGAAAGTAAAACGTTTGTTCTGGAGGCACTTGTGTAACACAGAATGACTTATTTTTCTGTCCAATAGATGGCACTGCTGTTTCTTCATTTGTACGCGATTCTTCGGTCTGAGCATAATGAACATGATTGAAGTGACTGTACCTACATTTCCCGATGTCTGGACATATCAAAAAAGGACAGATTTCGTAGATTCTATAAAATGGCATTCAGCCGTCCATATAACTGCATATGGCTCTCAACAATGCAAGGTAGCGTTCCGGATTAAAAAATTTTAAACGGATGCAAATAGTTGAACATAATTTTTTTTCTTCCCAGAAGCAGAGAAACAGAAAGCAATTCTGGCATATATCACAAGCATGGTCTTGGAGCAATGCACACAGTAACAACCCCAAGACATTTTTTTTTTTTTTTTAACCATATTTTAGAATAAGCACATGAGATTCTAAACTGCAGTATACTTCAAAATTTTGAAATTTTATTTCAAATGTTTTCTGTTTTACAAAGACCTTATAATCAATATACAGAACTACTAAAATTCCATCCTACTTGATGATAAAATTCTAATAAAATTATAATCTGAGGATGTCAGTTTTTGAATTAATGAGGCATTCAACTATTTTTTTTTTAACATGCTACTGAAGCATGACACAACATCAGCTATGCAGCAAAAGGTTGAACAATGGAATACACTAAAAGTTACTTACAGTAAATTTTATGTATTCTGGTGGAGATCATATTGAAAATCTATGTTTTCCCGTAAAATTGTTAGTATTGGACTCTTCTGCTCTAGACCTTTTGTTAAAATACTATGTGGGCTGGAGTCATTGATTAATTTATTTTTGCCAAATAACAGTTGCTTGGGACTGATGTAAAATGACAACCTAGTCTCTGTCCCATACATTGTGAACAGGTGTGCTAATTACAAAAGCTCTACCATATTTGACACCTTTATTAGCTGTCTCAGTTGAGAAACAAAGGATTGATTAGGCAGGAGTGCCTTTCATTGCTGTGGGGAAGCACCTAGAGGTCAAGGTTAATATATATTAGTGGGGGGCAGCATTGCCCATTGCCTATGCTGCTCTTATGTTATTAATCAATGGAAGACTATCCTAATAAGACAGCTATTGTTGGAACCTTAAGTACACATTTTGTTTTAACTTGTATTTTCTTCCATATTATAAGAAAAGCAAGTAACTTTTCTTCATCAAATATTCCTAAGAACAACAATGATTCTCCAGAAAAAAAAAAAGCGGTGTTTTGTCTGCTATTTACATTCTGTTATATATATTGTACATGACGAATGGGTGAGGTACAGATCCTTCAATCAACGTAACACATGCCACAACAGTCATAAAAATAAATACAGCAGAATACAAGTATGTATGTTCAACAAGAACAAATTTTGTGACCTGACTGGATGGTAAATAGTGAAAACACATTTATAGTAAATGGTTTTCCCTTCTGCTGCAGCCATTTTCTTGTGCTTTCCCTGCAAGGTCTTCCTGATACTACTAGCTTTAACTACTAGCTTTATGATTTAATGTTCTTTGAGGGTTTTTAACAAGAATCTAATACATAGCCAATAAAAGGGCACTAGTCTCATTAGTCCAATTTGGGACCTGAATATTGTCAACATAATTATACACCAAGGTCACATCATTAAAAAGTATATCAGCATCTTCATTATATATACACACTTATTTTCAGTGATTTACAAGATAGACACACAAAATATTCTGGAATGAATAATATGATTATGGTAACCCAATCTGCAATGCATTTTTTCCAAACTACTTTCTTTTCTCAGTTATGTGAATGTAGAATAAGTATGGGCCAGGCAGTCGGTCAGTGAGCTGGAACTATACCAATTTGTGTCAGCTGAGGGTTCAATTCTATATATTCATTTGTAGATCCCAGTCACACTTGGAGCCATCTATGACTTATTAATGGTTTTGATTTAGAAAAGAAGCTTTGAAGTAATTATATAGTCACATGGCATTCATCCAATATACATATTTAATGTAAATTATTGCTTCCTGATTTTCACAGAAGACCTGTGATTAGATTATCTGGTGCTTCCATATTGTAGTTGGAGCTGGATTGCAAGGAGAGAGAAGTATATGCAAGCCACCTTTACAATTTCCTGACTGCCCAGCAGGAAAAAACACAGCCTCAATTATAATTCAGAGGAACAGAGACAGCTATTTTCCTGCCTGAAGTCTCAGAGAATTGTTCTAGCAGTTGACTTAAACAACGTCATGACTATCTCCTTGGCAAAAGACATTGAGCAAGTTGGCAAAAGCTTCTATACCAACTCAAAACTCTCCAGATTCCTTTTTCACAATGTGGAACCTCAAAGGGTTGCACTACGAAAAACAGCTGTAGCAGAGCTGAGAGCTTGACCCCTGGACTCCAGTACTGTGCTCTTTTTATGTGTGTATGACTCCTACTGACACCAAGTGGAGTCATGCACATGAGGAGAGCAGAAAATCAGACCAAAAAAATCTACTATGTGAATCTGAAAACAGAATATTATTCTCTTGTGTCAAATTATGATTCCATCTGGCAACATTAAGTGAATACTGGTGACTATTAGAGCTGAATCAATAAATTGAAACAAATAATTTATTTGGTGTGTTATTTTACTTTTTCACTTCAAAGAATGCTTGTGAATGGATTACAACTTCCTTGAGTATATTCCAGGAAACTTTTAAGGAATTTTATTTTATGGTTTGTTGGTTACATGTGATTGCTCATATATGTCAGACTGCTCTGTTTCTTTTCCTTGAACAGAACTTTTAATAGAGTTGGGATAACAGAACTCCGCAACTGACAGTAGAATTTAGTTGATACAATTACGTTGGAACTTACAGTCAACCAACCAACATTGTTAATTACTTTAGATACTGACAATACACTTCCTCTAGAGAATGCACTATGAACATTCTTTATTACGTGGGAAGCAATAAAAAAAGAGAATGACAGTGCCAATATCAGAATATTGGAGTGTCAACTGTCACAAATCAGTAAAAAAAACTGCATGAGCAATCAAATTTTAAAAGACAACTTGCTGACAGTGAATTTTGAAAAAAATACCCCACATTAAATTTCTTAGGTTATGAGGCATATTTTTGTCATATGTTCTTTCCAAAACATGACCTATACCTCTGCTTTCATTACATCTGCTTCATAGCTCTGTGATAGAGCAAACATTAGCAAGGATAGCGTAACATTTGTAAACCTGATGAGAACCAACCAATTCCAGATAACTCATGAGCACCATAGAAGGCCTTACAGACTAATTCAAGAGTTCTGCTTTGTAGGATAAGGACAAGATGAGACATTCATTAAAAATCCAAACATTATCATTTGCATTCAGATTAGTGTTTTAAATAATGATTTGACTGTTGCAGACTCACCTTGCATTACTAGGACTGGCTGTTGTCAAATTGGCTAATGCTATGACAGCAGCTTCTTTTACCTCTTCATCATCACTGCTTAGCAACTGCACTAGCTGGGGAATCCCTTTAAAACAAACAGTTGTATATATGAACATTTAAATAAACCATGACAATCCACAAAATCATCTACAAAATCACATTCCTTACAAAAGGAAAAGCACAGATTCTCATTTCCCACCTGACTTACCCTGGAGTCCAAATGCACGTTTGCTAGCTAAATTCTCACACATGGCAGAAATAGCTTGGGAAGCAGCAACTTTAACTCCATCATCATCAATTTCCAAAAGATTTATAAGACAGTTCTCAACATCTTCCTCATTTAAGATTTTTCTGTTTTCAGCTTTAAACAAAAAAAGAACAATAGTATTAACCTGCATTCATTTTACCAATCAGCGAGAGGACCAGAATTTGATTTCATACACATATTTCCTATAAAACATTTGCTTTTGATACCATGGAAATGAGAACATTTTGCTAACAGACACACTAGCAATTAAGAAATGCGTGCAAAGGACATGATCCAAAACCCATTAGACTTCAGTGAACTCTGAATCAAGTCCAAGAGACGTCTATTAAATACAGCTTTAAACACACACAGCCTACATAACAGAAAGCAAACTTTGATTGCTATAAGTTCCACGCAATGCCTACAGGTTTGATTAATAGAGATTTTTCTATTCAGTAGATTATACTTTAGTTAATGCTGACAAAGATCAAACGTATCCACAGGAGTCTGACAAGCATGCTAAAAACCTCATTCATTCCAGAATGGATTAGATCAGAAGTCTGGAGGAAAGGTTCAAACATTCTCTTCTCCCAGTGTACAGGTATTTGTTAGAAAATGCCCTGAATTAAACTTTCTTACAAAAGCACTGGACAGCATATAAATCCTACACTTACAAGGGTCAATCAACATTTAACCATACACATAATCTAAAGTAGATTAATTACATTCCTGAAGTTATAGTTAATTGGCAAAATTTTAAAACGTATCAAAGAAATTCAGGAGCCATGAAGTCCATCCATATGCACATTTGGAAATTGCACTCATACCTGCTAATTTTTTAAGGTATTGATGTCTCTGTATGGTCTGTTGTCTAATGAAAATTTAGAAGGAAAAACAATCAATCAAAAAAACCAAAGAAAAATAGTGGAAGTATTCTTTTAAATAAAACTAAGTCTGTGGTGAATGGATGTTAACAAATCTAAGTCCACAAGCCCCAAAGAAAAACAATGTGATTAAAAACTTGCTTGTGGAAAAATTGGCTCAATGCATATACTTCAGAAGGCTGTTTTCTTCTCTCTAGCTCAATTTTAACTGTTTTTAGAATCAGAGATATGTAATTGAAGTCACGAAGTAAAAGATACAACAGATAAAACAGAGAATTTTAAGCATCTGCAGAACCTTAGCCACAAACCTGATGTGTATCAGCAAGCTCTCAAGAGAGGGCCTTAATTGGGATTACAGACCATTCTGACAAGCAATCAAGTATGCTGCTGGCCTGTTGCTTGCCAAAGTAGTCCATAATCCCTAATAATGATCTCTAGAGGTTCTTCATGCCTCAGTAATTTGGTTCTTGTACACTGACTTACTTAGTACTATACAGACTTTTTACAGTTATTCTTGTTTTTAAAAAATACTATATTAATGGGAAACACTGTAACATTTTAAAGATAATTTGTCTATATGATACAAAAATAATTCATTTGAATGGGTGAAAATAATGACTAAAAATATTTTAAGCAGAATAAAGAACTTTTCAAGGATGTAGAAAAACAGATTTTGAAATTACTGTAAGCATTATGCACCTATATTTAGCTAGCTAAATAGATAAAAATTATTAAGATTTTAAGATTCAGGTGCCAATTCTACTTAAGAATATTTTATACTGACCTTCTCTTTGTTTGGACACTTTGTTCCCTTTGGTTTTTACAACAGAAAGAATATAGAGCTAAATAGCACCCTGTCTTTAAGCATTTCTCACGTTCAATGCAAACATTTACAGTGATGAATCTCTTGATCCCTAAGTCATTTGAATGCATTTACTTAATGCTAAGTAAAATAGCTAGGCACACCAACCAAAAGAGCCTGGAGCACTAACACTTCTGTCCAGCATTTCATGAATTGACTCCATCACAAGCTAACTTGTTTTTCAATGTATTTTCCTGTTTCCTGTTTCTTACTATAAAGTTGTAACCAAAGAGTTCTGACTATCCATTCATCTCCCCGTTGTCAATTTATAGAATTAGTTATATCAATTTCAAATGGAAAAAGTTAACATTAACTATTATGACAAACTTCCATTGACCTTGAGTTGAGATAACCCAGACTGATAAAAACTTGTATTATAAAACATTGGGCTATATAAAAAATTGGGCCACAGAACACATTTAATAAGCTCCCTTCTGAAAGAATTGCATTTAGATATACGTCAAGAACTTAAGAGAGCTTCAAACCAGAAGTTTGTCAGAGTGAAGCTAAATTTGAATGAGCACAATCACCAGTTTCTCCATATACACTCCATAGCATTTTGCAATTGTGGTGTGTCAAAGGAAAGTCAGGCATTCCTTAATCAGCAATCCACACAACCAGCTCACAGACATTCAGTAATTGACAGCATTAAACTATATTTTGCAAGGTGACTGCATTATTTGCTGGGCAAGGAAGGAATCACAATAAAATTTACCACTATAAATCTCAGTATACAAAATAGAACTGTTGGTAGGTTAACACATTAAATTCAAAATAACATTGCAGAACAAAACTAATTTTCAGTGTCAAAGGGATAGTCATGTATAGAAATGTGATCAATTTAGACTCCAAGTAGCATCCTGAAGATGCTACTTAGAATTGAATATAGTTTTTGTACCATGTAGGATATTCTGATAGAGAAAATAACTCTGAAGTGATTAAGCCTGTCTTATAACATCAAGAACAGCAATCAAAAGTTACAAGAATCCTTTCTAAATGGCTGATAGGGGCATAAAACAAAACTGTTTGCTATGATCACATCAGGAAAAAACTAATCATTTCAAGAACAGACACTACTGTATGCACAGCTAATAAGATTAAAAATATATCATGCTCTATGATAGAAGTACAGTTTTTCATTTAATGAAAAATCAGTCTTATTTTCCCTCAAGCAGGAAATATTCATAAAATGTAATCAATTATCAAACTTGAAAAATGTGGGCTTCTCTATAGCTACTGTTAGTATAATGAAAAAGCCATATAAGAACTTAAGAGTTACATTTTACCATATTGGATTTACAATGAGTCACGTATTAGCATAGTAAAAATTAGAGCTGCTGTTTAGACAGGCCTTTTGGTATATTTACAACCATAATCCAAACAGAAAAAAAACAACCCACCATCTGCATATTGGGATAAATATTTGTTTTCTTTTTGCTTTTGCAGTATTCTTTTAGATGGCCTCAATGCATTGCTTTTCTTTCCACTGGAAGGTTGACTTTAGACCAGTAGCTCAAGGTATTTGAAATAAACTCAATATTTCTGGGGGTCATGCTGAACAGCAACTGGATTGTGCTTCTACTGCACTGCTACATGTTGCCCTTTGTCTAACTAGTTGTCACCAAAATTCTGCAGCTTGGAAGAAAATATTTTAAATCTTCTGATCTATTTCCCCAGCTTGCTCCATCTATACCAACTGTCAAAGGCTGAAGAAGAGAGGAAGCCTTTATAATGAAACCACGTTGACTCTATTTGTAAAGATATATGACAAGAAGATGCATCTTTGCTGATGGTAACATTCAGTGATATAAGATCATATGCCACACTGCAATATATTATGTGCATCTTCTTGCCACTGCACTTTAAAAATGCTGTGTTCAGACATGCTTCTACTAACAGCTGCTAAAATATTAAGCCACAAAAACTGAAAAAGGAGTGAAAGAGGGAGAGAAGGCTATGCTTACTTGAAAATAAATATGAAAAAGGATGAAGATGCGATAGAAAGTAGTAGGAGTAAATATAAATCTGCTTAGCATACTACTTACAAGACTGTCACAGGACTATAAAAATGATACTGACAGTCCTAAGTAGCATAATAAAATAACAATGCTGGAAAAACACACAAAGAAAACACTGGCATAAGAAGATTCCTTCCTATCTTTGATATCTAAACATTAAAGAAAATAATTTTCTGTGATTTGCAAAGCTTCCAGCAGATAAAGATAAAAGCATACCGAAACACAGAATACTAGGAAAGGTAGATTCTACTCTTTTAATATATAATTTAGAATCCACATAATTACAGATATTCAGGAAGTCAAACTAAGGAAGGTGAGAAAATTGGAAAGACAATGAAGAAGAAAGGAGATCTGAACTGTAGAAAGGAGAGATTATTTTAGCTGTATATTAAATCAGATATTTGTAAAATACACATAAATTAAAACCATAACTTAAGGAGATGATCGAAATACGAACAAAATACTCAACTTCTGCAGTCATTGTTACTGTTATAAAAATCCCTTGATAAAAATCAAAATTTACAGAAGTATATTATGTCTTGTACTGCATTTTCTCATATAGCAGTACTAGGCATAAATTGCAACGCAGAAACCAATGTATGGAAGGAATTTCAAAAAATTGATGAAGTGTGTACTACCTAACTCAGGATTCCTTGGTGAATTATAGAAAAGTATCAAAAAAGTCATAGGATGAATAATTAGAGAAAGATGACAATGAAACCATTTAACTCTGCTGAAAATATTAATCTGCAAGCCATTCAAAACATTTTTTTCATGACCTCATTAAAGGAATTTGTACTTGAAATTGAATTACGGAATCATGGAAAAGATCTCTAAGATCACAAAGACCCATCAACATCATGCCCACTAAACCGTGTCCCTAACATCCAGAGACAGTGACTCCATCATTTTCCTGGACAGCCTCTTCCAATGCTTTACCACTCTTCCTGAGATTTTTTCCTAATATCCAGTATCTTGATATCCTAAAATTCAGTTGCCTGACATTCAGATGAGCAGTTGCATACAAGGGGAACTAAGCTTACAACTAAGTCTTAGTTGATATCAATGAGAAATTATGTCAGTAGAGGTCCTTTAAGATGTAAGTTACCTGGTATCACTGAACAAAAGACGAAGGCCGTATTTTCAGATCTATGTATTTTTTTGTATTTTCCTGTTTGAAGACAGCATTTTGCAAGAATACATTACATTTAAAAATAAATTAATCTTAAGATAAGTTAATCTTTAATTTTTTTTTTTTTTTAATATATATATGAACATTATCCAATGTTCTTGCAGAAGTACTGTCCTCAACCAGGTAAGATCACCTCACTCTGGATAAAAGTTTACTTCATAAACAAGTTCACACACACAGATTTTTTTAAAAGTCACATACAATCACAAGCTGCTTTGGCAATTGCCTTTGCTGCATTCTTCTGAATATCAGGAACAGTAGAGACTCCAACAAATGAAAGCAGCTTTTTAAGGCCTCCTGTCTGCTGAATCAATTGCATAGTATTCACATCTTCAAGACAATTTCCCAGCACAGCAAGAGCTTCCACATGTAGATCGTTGAATTCCTAGTGAGGAAAAAAGCCCAGACAAATAGCCTTCAAACCACAATTAAAATATCTTTGGCTTTTAACTTTGGAGAATAATTATCATAACTTTCTCTTAGACAGTTTGCTTGTACAAAATACATCTTTTCATTTTTGTACCTTTTGTATACATACTTTCTTTGATGTGCTTTAGGACTCAAATTATTAAAAACTATGAAAAAACATTCCTCATTTATATCTAAATGGGTTAGGCAAGTATTCAGAAAGGACCTGACATCTTAGAATTTCAAGAACTTTACAAATTTCTCTATGCATTACATTTCCCTTGGTGACTGACATGTGAAGTCAAGAAGCAATACTGAGTGTCATAATAACATAAACAATGGCATTTCCAAGGAAGGAAGTTATATTTAAAGGCATGGATATCAAAGGAAACTCAGAAAACAAAGTCAGTATTCAAACTGCAAACCAGGACCAGAGTTCAGCATCTAATAAAGATTTTAGAGAAAACATCATATGAAAAAGTATATGGCAAATTTGTCTAATATTTACAACCATATGAGAAAGGACAGCAAATGGAAAAGAGTATCATAAATAAGGCAGTAAAACAAACATTTTTTTGAATCCCTTTGCTTTTTATAGCAAGTTGGGTATCCTTGCTTATTTTGTTTCCATCATAGCGAGCTTCAAATAAGGAGCTATTTCTTCTGTTATCTTTCTTCCATAACATGAATGAATATTTCTCATTAGTCACACAAACATTAGCAGCAAAGGAACAAAAAAAACTTGTATGGCAAGTAAACTATACATTAGTTTCCAGTATCTTCAGAAGACAATCTAATCCTTGATTTTCTCCCAATATTATCCTCGTTTCTCTGTCTTTGCTAATTACTTCCAAGGTTTTAAGGGCTAGCAACTGAATAACAGGATATTCAGATTTCAGAAGATCCAGCAAGGGCGGAATTACGTTCAGTTCACAAACAGCAGCACGGCTCTGAAAATCCTGTAGTAAAATATTCAACAAGGAATGTTAGCAACAGAATAAAGCAGTACAGTAATTCCTGAGTTTACAGAAAGAAAACCAAAAATCTAATTTCAAAAATACAAAAAGGAGTCAATACTTAAGAACCTGCAGTTCTAAAGATTTCTTTCTTTTTGTCCAAGAACCAAATATAGTACAATCTCCCCCGCATCACATTAAAATCCACATTTTTTGTGCTATTGAGGTATACACTACAATATCTAGCTCTAGCTAAAGAAGCCATTTTACTCTTGGTTTTGCCATGTTTATCTCAACATATTTATTTTTTAAGAATTTTTTTAAATTTAGTTTCATAATTTTTATTTATCTCAATGGGAGGAAAAATAGTTTTCCCACTACACTGTGGTTGCCTGGTTACATCTTTTCCTCCAATAATTTTAAAACAACGATTAAAATGTTTGAATTTAAACAATATATATGCTGCTTAATAAAAAGACAGTAGTAGATTATATTAAAATAGAAAAAATATAAATAAATTACAATTTGCTTTTAAATAGCTCATTGCACATGTGCAGCATGCAATTATCCTTATCAATATAAGCAAGCACCAGGTGCAGTTATCCAGATATACCCTGCAACAAAGACAGCGAGATAGTAAAAAAGGAGAAAGAGTAAAATGTGATTCTGAATAGACATGCTCCGATGCCCCAAAAGAGATAGAGTTATAAACGGAATCCATTATTGAATTGATTCGCTTAAGCTTTGGAAGAGAACTGACATACAAATGCACCATTCTTTTGCTAAGCAGCATATGGATGACATTAGTACCGAGTGTGAAAGTAGCCAATAACAAATCTATTCCTCTAGTATGGAAAGTAGCTGTTGACAGCATCCACCTATCATTAGAAAGATGTTCACAATCATAACTATGGACTTACTAGCCAAAACAAGGCATAATGAAATCACTAATATAGTTCTAGAATTATTCCAGCCTTTTAGATAGACTGGTTATAACTCTCATTACCAAGACTACTATTTTCCAAATAAGAAAACAAATACATATTTAATTGAAAACACATCTGAATCTCATTCTGATCTCACGTTGCTGTACAGCATGGATAATTGCATTAAGCTGGACATAAGTATAGTCAAATTAGCTATATTCACAGTTAATGTGACAACTAACGTTTTCATACACACTGATGAGTGCTGAAGAGTAAAGGAACCAAATATTTTAAGATTATTGACCCCACAGGGAAATGCTTATCTGCCTCTAATTTTTTTTTTTTTTTTTTTTCCCCCCTAAATCAATAAACTTTACCTGTACCAGGAGATAAATACATTCAACTGAATTCTTCATAACATCAGGGTCAGGACTACTTAGTAGACTTATAAGTGGTTCTAATCCACCTTGCTCAAATATTTGTACTTTAGTAGTATATTCAACAGCCATATGTGCCAGACACAGGGTAGCAAATTCATGAATAACCACATCTTCTATAAGGAAAAAAAAAATTTTGTTCAAGTTCATTCATCACAGTATATGCTCACAAATCTGGCGGTTTAAGATATGGTAAAAAATAAATAAATGTTAGCTGTTAATTGCATCTCAATTCTCCACAAACATGTAGCTCTATCTGTACAGCATAAAACATTACTCAATGAATAACTGATCTCTGCCTATAAAAGTGATCATCTATTTAATATGTATTATGGCAAATCGTAAGAGAAGAATTTTATTAAACTGCTTGGTCAAATAGCAATTGCAAATGCTTTTTGAGAGTATTTTTGCACAAGGAATACCGTAAGTTACCTTCTGGTACCAGGTGTGACAGAAGTGAACTTGTGACATCCAGTTCTCTCAGTAACTTCTTGACATCATCTACAATGAAATAAATTTGTGAGTCTTTCATCTGGTAAGCAAGTAAAGAAACAGATTCTGCTCCAAGGGAAATGTACTTAAGGTTACTCCACGAATGACAAAAAGACCTGATTGAAACTGACACGCAACCAAAGCTAAACAAAGGAAACGGGCCCAGAAAATGTACAGGAGATTTTGAAGTACCAGATAACATTCTTTGTTATTTTATATATGAAAAGTTCCTCAATACTTCACATTGAAAATAGCTGCATCTAGCAGGTTCTTGCTATACATTACATAGCTTTAGTTGTCAAATTATACGTGAATAGATAAATTGTTTTTAGTTCGATTACTGTAAGCAAAAATATTTTATTTAGTTTTCAAGCCATCACTACCTGTTTTTCTGCATAAGGTCCAATGCAACATTATATTCTGGTTAATACATCTAATAATGGTACTGCTATACTAGAGACACAAGTTTGCCATAACTGAAATATTTCTGAGAGATGTTTGAGATAGTTCCATTTCAGTAGCTCAGATACAGATAACGAATGCCTACAGCAGCACTGACCTGCCAAAGAAGTTGGGTAAATATGCATATCAGTGCTTCAAAGTTCAGGACTTTTTTTTGCTGATACCTGAGTTAGATGCTATAAATCTAAAGCATTTTCTCTCCTACTGTTGTAGCTATACAATGCCTTCAGTAAACACAGCATTTTCTGTACGTGATAAATAGTATTTTATCCCACATTTCCAACTTTTGTTAAAGTTCAGAATGTGTCATATCCACATTAGCTGGGCTGACCATAAGTAGTCAGGCATTTTCAGATAGACAGAATTCTAATAGTAACCTCTTCCAGTTTCATCCTGTCAAAGCAAAAATAATGACTGGAATACACTTATCTTCCAATTTTTTTTTTTCCAAAATCTCTAGCAAACAGCTTCTTTGAGTTACTGACATAGGACTTTTTAAATTTTTTTTTTTTTTTTATATGACCCACCTATTGCTGTAACAGCTACAACCACATACATGGAAAAATACTGAGAAACAGAGACTCTTACGATTAGAAGCCATGATGCCAAGTACCATCATGGCATTTCTGCGTACAATTGGATCTTCATGTGAGATGAGTTTATACAAACGTTCCACTGCTCCAAGACCAACAAGTGTCACTTTGTTTTCATCACCTGAAGGGTAAATAGGTTATGTAAAAAAAAAATGAAACAAGCTCATAGACCTAATGTAACAAAGTATAGCAGTATTTCAGTGACATAAAATATAGTAGGTAGAACATAAGTTTGTCAGTATACATCAATAATACCATCAAAAAGTTACTTAAGATCTTAGAGTATCAAAAAAATCTATCAAACACACACTTTAAAAATGTAGTTCATGGATCTGATGTCACATTGATCTCCTTCCTGGATCATAACATTAAAACAGAATCTCAGTCTCCAACAGAAAAAAAAGTAACTTTTGGGTCTCAATATTACTGTAAAAAGTTTGAAAACATGTATCAGGACTCACTCCCTTTTGGAAAAAGCCTTACACAGGGACTCTCCACTTCTATCAGGAACTGCATTGAAGTTGACCCCCTGCTCTTCATTTCACCTGGCCATGTATCCACTGATCCAGACCCTGACCACAGATGTGACTTCTTGGCTTGACCTCAAACCTGCCTCATCACTACAGACTGCTCGGTGACCACTGACTGACTGGTTACCACTGTGGGACGTGTTCTCACTCTACTCATGGGACTGCACCCATTTCGGAGGCCATGAACCCTTGTGTGCTCTACTGTCACTGACTCCTGCTTTCCCTTGTCTTGCAGAGCAGCCTGCCCTTGCTGCTACATAGCAGCTGAGACTATTTTTACTAGTTTTGGTGACACTTGCTGTTAAGTGAATTTACAGATAATCCAAAATGACTGCCTTGAAAGTTAGGTGCTTCACTGGCACGTAACTGGACGGATAACATATTACTACACAACAGATCACCAGGGGAAATGGTGATCCCACACATCTCTGGATGAGCCTGTTCCTACTGTGCCAAGTGGTGGGGAAGGATATAGGTTGGCTTTTCATCATCACATTATCAAGGATCATTAATCTGTTTAATCTCTTTTTGGATGCCTTTCAAAAGCTACACCAGTTAGAACAGAATTCATCTCAATCTGGATATTTAATATAAAAGTGATAAAAACAATTACTTTAAGAAACATTAAAGAAAGAAAAAGCATTCAGAAGCCAGAAGTTCCAGTACTAAAATTGACTATTCAAATTAAACTGTATCTTCTTAATGTGTGTAATAGTCAATCTAATATCATCACACACTTTGGATTTCTAATTCAGTGCATAGGAACAGTTCTCTAGGATTAATTCCTATTTTTAAAGCAAAGGATGCTTCTGTCTGTTGGCCACCCACACATTTACTATGACTACCATGGTAGTACAACAGATAACTTTCCTATTTGGTGAAGTACAGGTGAATTATGTTGTTCTGAACCTCATTTTAGTTTCCTATTTTTTTGCCTTCCAAATTTACTTTCCTGTAACTACCATGATTTGAATCACTAACTTCCACCTGAGATTTCTACCAACAGAAGTGTTTCATATGATTACAGCCTTCTGTTCCCTGCTCAAAGAAAAAGGATTTAAAAAAAAAAACACACGCGCGCAAAAGTGAATTAAAAAAAAACAAGAAACAAAATCCAAAATCAACTTGTATTCTCAGTTCCCACGCTACCTTTTATAATTCATTTTATAATAAACTGAGGGGAAAGCTGCCAATCTTTTCTGTGTTACTGTAGACAGTAGGGAGAAAGCCAGCAAGAGTTCAGGGTACGCAGTTAATAGCTATTTCCCTCCATTTCAGAATACATATCTCATCGAGATACAAGAACTTTGAAACAACTATCTCTCCAAGAATATAAATTTCTACAATAAAATGTTAAAAATCTCCATACAAACCACAGGACTTCTTTTTAATTGCAGATACAGGAGTGACAGATATTTCTGATGGAAAAACAAAACAAAACTTTCAACAGAGGTTGAAAATTTTAGTGTGAGGAAACCAAAAAGCTCTGAACCACTGGCAAAACAAAAGTAAGGCAGAAGAAAGCTTACCACAGTGAATACTGACCTTTTGATGCGAATTTATATATAGCATCACATGCTTTGGCCAAAACTTCCTCTTCTGGAGAATCAAGCATTAGTACAACTGTTGCTGTTGCTTTGCTTTCAATCAGTAAAGGCTCGAACTAGGAAAAAAAAAACAACAAAAAAGGAAGAATAGTATGAATTTATATTGAGCCTCGCTGTGAGCTGCAGTAGACTTCCACACTTCATTAAAAAATGGAGGACTTTAACGTTCAGTAACAATTTGAAATGTTTTTGAAAAATAACAAAGAATAATTGACTTAACATAATCATCTTGTTTCATCTTGTATGAAGATTTGGGGAAAACCCTGACAGTTCCCTGTACACCTTTTTGAAGGAAAAAGGCTACACAATTCTGTTACACCTAGAAGAGCATCCTACAGCCTCCAAATCAAATATGGGGAGACATAAGATTTGGTAACTCTGTGGCACTACTACTTAGTGGGAGTAATTAGAAATAAATAAATTAAAGTGACCCTTCTTGAGTCTTCATCAACTCATTTCACTTGCTGAACACTAGCTTACCACTTATCACTGAAGTATTTCCATGATAATCTCTGGTGAGCTTTGCATCAGAAATGATACAAAGCGTTCATTTCCAGTTCTGATTTCTCTCATACAGGAAAAAAAAAAATCTTCCAAGCTGTGGGGTAAGGTCAACATGCCTGAGGAACAGCATGCCATCCAGAAGGACTTAAACAGCTGAGCAGTGAGCCCAGGAGAACCTCATGAAGTTCAACAAATTCAAGTGCAAGGTCTTGCATCCAGGTCAAGGCAATTCCTGCTACCAATACAAGCTAGGTGATGAAAGGATTGAGCACAGCCCAGCCAAAAAGGACTTGGGGGTACTGGTGAATGGCAAGCTGAACATGAGCCAGCAGTGTGCTCTCACAGCCCAGAAAGCCAACTGTATGCTGGAGTGCAGCAAAAGAAGCATGGCCAGCAGAGCGAGGGAGGTGATCAACCTTTCTACTCTGCACTGGTGAGACTTCACCTGCAGTAATGTATCCAGATGTGGAATCCTCAGTACAGGAGAGGTGTGGAACTGCTGGTGTGTGTTCACAGAAGGGCCACAGAAATAATCCATGGAATGGAACACCTTCCCTACAAGGACAGGCTGAAAGTACTGGCGCTGTTCAACCTGATGAAGAAAAGGCTGTGAAGTGAGCTGATAGTGACCTTTCAGTATCTACAGGGGAGCTACAGAAAAGAAGGGGACAGGCTCTTTAGCAGAGTGCTAACAGGACAAGAGGAAATGATTTCAAGCTTGAAGAGGATAGATTTAGGTCAGTTCTAAGGTAAAAGTCTTTTACAATCAGGGTGGTGAGGCACTGGAACAGGTTGCCCAGGACAGTGGTGGAAGCCCCATTTCTGGACACTAAAGACCAGGCTGAACCAGGCTCTGAGCACTTGATCCAACTCTGGATGTTCCTGTTCACTGCAGGGGAGTTAGATTAGACGAGACCCTTAAAGCTCCCTTCCAACTCTAAGGATTTTACGATTCTATGAAGATCCATGTTTTACTAATAGTAAAAAGCTTACCTGGCTAATGTATTTAATTGCTCTCCCTAACCCCAAGCAGGTCTTGAAAATATGCAGATCTATCCCTCTTCACGCTTGTTGTGACAAGGTGGAGGCACGGGACAAGTTGTAAAAGTTATTAACTAAATCTAGATGAACACATGCTACCTCTCCAGTACAAGAAGAGGAAAATTGAGTGCACATATGTCTAGACTGAATTTTCGCTTCTAGGTTTTTCATTAGCAGAGAACATTGGGACTATGTATAAATTCTTACTGCTTTATCAGGGTGGGTAAGCTCTACCAGCAAATTACTACTGACATGGATATAGTTAAACATATAGAGCAGAACCTTTTTCAATTAAAAAAAAAAAAAAAAACAGCTAAGAGGCCAAATAGGTCATACCTCTTTGATGCTAAATTCATGTCTGTTCAGCTTGGCTGAATACATATTACTTCTCTACAACCAACAAAGATATATTGTCAATATTTCTTACATATGGACAGAATATAAGCTTCTTGGGGTAGTTTTTTATTCTAGCAAGAGAATATTTTCCCAACTACAATTTTCTATTCCCTTGCAGCTGCTCCACAAGCGTACATGTCTGGTACAGCACTTCAAGGGCTGAAGCTATGAGAAGGGTATTTACAAAACAGTCTGCCACAGAGCAGAATCCTTGCTACACCTTGTGTGCCCTTTTTCCACACACTGATGAAGATGTTCTCTCTCTCTATTGGTTGTAGGGCTTGGTTATTCTTCTATAAAGTAAAAATATAAATAATAAAATAATAAGTTACAATACATATTTTCTACATTACAGTTCAATATGGATTCCTAATAGCTCTCCCAGGCAATTACAGACAATTTAATTACATTAAGCTCTGAATGAAAAGTGATATATAAAGAGGCAAAGTTAAATCCAACCCTGCAGAAACTTTATTGGCAATAGCAGAGCTGTGTCTGGCCAAACACTTGGTAGTAGTATGAAACTTTAATTTTTATTAAAGGATGTTATTCTTTCAAGGAAACATAAATTAAACTCAAAGATTGAGCTCAGATAAAGGTTACTATGAAATATGAAGAGTTTTAGATCTCAGTTATTTATTTACATTGATCTAATAATAAAAATACTACTATGTTGCTCCATTTTCTTTGCCTCTCATGTTCACAGGTAATTGTATAAACTAAAATTCATTGATAAGTCCTAGGCTTTAATTGCAGGTTGGCATACAGGCAGAGTCAAACCGGTCTTACATCTGTACATTTGTACAGGTATTAGATTCATTCCTACTCTCTGAAAAATGTAACAGGCACCTTTCTATAAGACTCATTGGACCGATCTCACCTTTTGAAAGATGTGTCTATCTCCTTTTACTCTATTGTTTAATCATGCTATTTTTCTAAAATATCCTGTAAAAGCTCTTTTTAAGCTAAATGAACAGGTGTTCCATCATAAAAGAGATGGTTTTTTTCTGTATGAGAGAAATAATTATAAAATAGGTGTTTTTTTTCTTATCTTTAAACAGAATCTCGAGTTTCAGTTTGTACCTATTGCCTTTCATCCTTTTAGAAGACACCACTGAGAAGAGTGTGGCTCTGAGTTCTTCACTCCCTTCCATCAGCTGTTTATACACATTGACAAGACTCCTCAGAGCCTTTTCTCGAGACTGAACAGTTGTAGCTCTCAGTCTCTCCTCAGAATACAAATGCTTCAAGCTCTTCAGCATCTTTGTGGCCCTTTGACAGATTTGTTCCAGTGAGTCCATGTGACTGTTGTACCAGATGAACCCAGAACTGGACATGGCACTCCAGATTTGATCTCACCAAACTTGAGCTGAAAGATAGCAGTCATGTCCCACAAGTTGCCATGCCAGTGTTGTCTACTGCACCCTACAATGTCACTGGCCTTCTCTGCCACAAGTGCACATTACTAATGCGTGGTCAACTCACTGCCCACCAAGTGCTTTCCTGCAAAGCTGCTTTGCAGCTGGTCATCACCTACTCTGTACAGGTTACTACCTTGCACCTCCCTTTAATGAACTTACTGAAATTCTTGTTTTCTCTATTCCTCTAATCTCTTGAGGTCCCTTTAAATGGCAGCACAACCAATTGGTGCATCAGTCATTCCCAGCAATTTCATATTGTCTGTAAACTTGCTGCAAATGCACTCTGTCCTGTCACTCAAGTCACTAATGAAGAGGTTAACCTCTGGGTCACAATAGTAGTGACTGGCCTCCATCTGGGCTTCAAGTTGCTGCACAACCTTCTGAGTTCAGCAACTCGGCTAATTTTCAATTCACATCACTGTCTTTATCTTGTCCATGCTTCATCAGTTTGTCTATGGGGATGTTACGAAAGACAGTGTTGAAAGCCTTACTAAAGTCAAATTAATATTTAGGTATTGATTCCTCAAAAGGTGTTCCCATCCAGAGTTGACAATATCACTTCTATTCCTCCATACTTTGATTTTTAACATCAGTGTCAAAAGTGAAGCTATTTTCAAAAATCCCCAGATAGCTACATCTTTCTTTTAAGGATAACGACTCAGTATTTTCTCTAGTGGCAACCTTAGGCTTTCTGTTAACGCAAGTGCCCTAACTGGTGAACAAATAGCAGTACTGTCTAGAACAAACTTAAGATACTATCCACATAGGTTGCTCTGATTTATTTTCATGGAAACTACATCAGATATAAAAAGCACAATAACACTACTTGATAAAGAAAATTTTCAGCTACAAAACATTATTTTTCAACACAGACACACCAACATTAGTTATGTTTATTGCTGGTGATCATACAAGAGTCTACATGCTGTGCTTGTAAAAAACTTCATGGTCATCCAGAACACGGCATTGCCACCACTGCTGAAATGCAGCACCCTCCTACTCACTGTGCTAACATTCACTCTTTGATCTCCACAAATCTTCAGCAAGCATCAATGAATGTCAATGGGTGCAATTTTCTCCACATAGAGGAATTCAATTCCACACCTTTGCTTCATCCACACTACCACATCAGACATCATTTTGTCAGACTGTCCCTTTGCAGCCATCTGTCACATGGTGTATAATTAATGAATATACCGATGTTATGGTATAGCAGTTGTACAATTAATGAATATACTGATGGTACAGACTAACAGAGAGCTTGGTTATGATGTTATTACACCAGAAACGATAATCACACTCACCCATATCCTGGGCTCGCAGTGAGTAGACCTCCAGAACAGATCCTTCCCTACTGACAGTCAGCTCTTAAATGGGTCTAGGAGAGATAGAGCCAGGCTCCACCCCTTCCAGCAGCACAGATGAATTGCCTTCACCTGTGCTCCCATGGCTGACTCAGTGCTCACCTCAGGTGACCAATCAGAGGTTCAGGCCGTGATTCAGCAGTTCCCATACATTGTGTAAGATCAGACAACTGCTAAACCTCAGTGACATCATGGTTTTGAACATTTGAATTCAACCATAATGGCTACTTTTACTGTCTTGATCAAAATTATTTATGCTTAACTAACATTGACACCGTGATGTAGTTTTTGCTGATCAACTTTGCTATGATGTTTGAAAAAGATTTTCCAGTTCCATTACTCTCAGAAAGCCCTTTTTAAACAAAAAACAAACGAAACAAAACCACATGTACTGAGCTTTGCCTTTAATTTTGTGCTCTTTCTGGGAATATCTGACGAAACAATTCTTCATTAACTAATTCAGTATCTGGTGCTGAATTTGTGTTTCGTTTGTTCAGTGTTTCAGTCTTACTTCTTTCTGAAAAAAACAGTAAGACTTATAAAACTTCTATATTTAAATTTCTACCTCTTTCTGGGTCTCCCTGTACCTTGCAACTTCAGAGAAACCCTCAGAAAGCATTCATCAGCTAGTGTCAGATCTTTAATGTCCAGTTTTTTGGGGAAAAAAGTATTCATATACCATCATTATTCCATATTTTCTTCAACTCTAAGTACTTCTTACTGTGCCACTTTTCAATGATACAAAAAAAAAAAAAACACCTTGAACTACTCCTAGAGACCATATACCTTTGCAAGAGATCCAGAATATATACTATATATATTCAAAATATCTGTAAAAACTCTTGTATTAAGTTTAAAAGAAAAAAAAAAAACCCTGCAGATTTACCTAGGCTTTTAACTCTTTCATCCCTGGGAATGATTCCACAATTCAAAAGAGAGGCAGATTTCAGGTCTCTCCCACCTTCTCCTTTTGATTTTTACAAATGGAAAACTAATACTGCTCCCCAAATAAAAAGAAGCCTGGATTGTTTCATACATTACTACTTGCAAAGCCTGCCAAAGACAACAATCTCCTCAAAGAACTACACATGCCCAGTCAGTTTGGTTTGTATGCTGTCCAAAAAAAGCAGAAACAGAATTATCTTTAAAAGACATATTTAGAATAATGTGGGCAAGCTAGGAGAGTAAGGAACTACGTAAGGATGGTAGAACTGGGCCTATAATTGTGCAATGTTTATTTTATAGCACGCTGTAGTTTATATACTTACCACATCCTTGGGTGGAGGCTCTACTTCCTTCCTCACTTTTTTACCCATTCTAAAAACAAAAACACAAAAATGAAAAATAAAAACAGACAAACAAACTCTCCCCTGCTTCACAAATCAGTCTACCAGTGCTTTAGGAAAACTTGTAAGACTGACCTTTGCATTCATTTGACCCATCTAATCAATTGGAAAAATTCACTGACGCTGTAATTTCTGTACTGAAAGCCATCCCTTCAAACAGTAAGGTTTCATTTGTGCAACACAACAAACTTTATAACACTTGAACACATTTGCTAAAATGTATCTATCAAAAAACCACCTACCTAAAAGGAAAGATGCAAGGCTCAAGCTGTCACATGGTACAGATAACAAGACATGCACTTTTATAAGTCAGTTTTGACTGCATCTATAAATCATACAAGAACAGGCTATTTCCCTATGTTTGCCTATACATTTTATGTTGGCCAACATTCTGTACAGCTGTAGAATGAACAAATGAGTTCTACTTGAAAAAGTATCTCAAATTCAATTCAAATTCTCTGTCCATATTTAACAGAGGACAAAAATCAGGTCTGTGGGCACAAAGGAACAGTTTTGTGTAGTATAATTTTCACTGATTTTAAAACAATTTTTTTTTTAAATATTACACTAGGTTCTGTCTTCTTTTTTCATACTAGCACACGTGCAGGTGAACCTGGAAGACCTTCTCAGCTGTATCTAATAGCAGCTTCTGAAGCATATGGATGTAATAACCCCATGTGGACCTAATTTCACGTGGCTTGCAAAACTTCATCTGAGAGTTAAGCTACAGGCAAAAAGTAAAGCAAAGCACAACATGACCCTCTAGCACTAACATTGCAGACAACATAGCCCAAGTTACGCCAAACTTAGGTTTGTTTTAACACTGTGTAAAAACAAAATGTGCACTCTTAATATCCCTTAAAAACTCCTCGGTAGTTCTCCAGGGGAAAGCACACTATCACCTGTAGGCAGTCCTAGCCTGACAGCTTCTTGCAGTGCAACAAGAGATAATTATCTAGCGCAATAAGATCCGTAGCTTGGCTGATTACAAAAGTCAGGGCTATGGTTTATTGTGGTTCCTGAAACTTCGGAGCTCTTCCTGAATCCTCTGAACTTTTTCAGGTGCTGGTCCTCTACTGGCCTCCCAAATAAACTACAGCACAGCAGCAGTGAATCCAGCTGATAAGCACATTCTAAACACGGATCTGAAGTTTAAAGCTTTGTAGGCAGGTCACTAATTGTAGCCTTGAGAGGAAGACTCATAAAACCAGAGATTTTTCAGTTCCAATCTACTTTACCCTTGTGCACACAAACATGCACAAGTATGAACACACAAACACAGAAGAATTCAGTGTTTCAAAATTGCAGTTTTGGCTAGGGATCAATTAACCTGTAAAAGAAAGTGTTGTACAACTAACGTTCACAGATTCAAATACTGTACATATTCTAACACTGTGAATGACCAAAGCTTTTAGCTGCATTTCTTCATGCTTTATAAGTGCATCCAACTTCCAAGGATATTTTCAAGGAATTTGTGTGTTGCTCCCCAAGTTCAGAAGCATTTGGTTCCTCAGTAATACTCAAAAGGGAGTATCATATGCAGCAACAAGCACAGGGAACTGGATACCATGGATTTTGCCTTTCAGTCTATTTCTCTACTGCAGTTACTGCGCTGGATTTCAATGCACGCTGCCAACAACTGTTGTTGTGCTTGATCCCCATAAAGCTCTTTGTATTCTGCCTTTAGTGAGACAACGACTGCTATGACGCATGCAGTATTCTAGAATATATTAAACACTAGAAATGCATCTTCTGTATTGAATACACATACTTACTGGTCCATAAGTCAACTTCTCTCTATAACTGCGTATAGAATGCATATCGTTGACTCATTTTATTATTCTAAAGATTTTTAATTCAGACAAAATTTTTAGTGGGATTTGTATTTTTAATGTGATTAAATGTTGGGTTTATGTTACCTGAAAATGCTTTAAAACCTCAAACTCTATTCACAGCTGATTAAACGTAGTTAATTAAATCTTTATGACAAATAATATTCTTATTTGAGTAGTGTTCTGTACTTCACGTTCTTTAAGTTACTAGGAATGTAGTTTTCACATGTATTGAGATGAAAGGGTTGACTGTTTAAATCATATAGAGCTAGAGGTAATAAAGGACTTTGACTAAACAGCTGTAGCCAGGGCATAGCTGAGCAGTCTATGGAGCTATCATTCAGTGCTACTTCCTGTCTTTCACCTGGAATGTACTGATTTCAGTGCCAAACAGTGCCCTGTTTTACTCTGCTCCCAGCCCTCCTCAGTGCAGTGATACGATCAGATGCTGTCTCCCAGCCGTGAAGGCAGACATGAGGTCTAACTACATCTTCCTTCCAAAATGACAGTCCCCAAAACTCTCCCACTGCCCTGTTTCAGTCCAAATTTCAGAAGGGCCTCCAGCTTTTCTGCAGGACCAGAACTAAATCAGGCATCGTTACTTAAGCTAGTCACTCTCCTTAATAATGGATGGAGAGCTAGCCAGTACATCCAACAGCCGTTAAGGCAGATCATCCTAAAGTAGGAGTCTAAAATTGGTCAGGTGAATCACACCTTCAAAAATGACCATTTTTTCCTCTGACCAAAAATGAAACCTCGAGTTGCTAGCTCATATATTGAATTTACGCTGCTGACAATTAAAATGAGTGAGATAAATATTTCACCCTGTTTCTCCACATGAATCCACATGCCAAGCTAGGTCTGGTTGATGCTATCACAGTAGACTGCACATGAGCAGAACTAGGCACATGACACAACACAGCTGCCTTGTGTTATTAAACGTGGCTGAAGGAACAGTTTCTGGTAACATCTCTGTTACTAGAAGATTTTACCCATAAGTGGAAAATGATTCAAAGGAAGATCATGAAAGTGGACTTTTTAGTTCAAAAGTTGAACTCTCAACCCTTCTGGCTGTTGCATGATCACCCGGCATCTCTGCCACTTCAAACAAAATAAGGAAAAGTTACTTCATTTTTCGTAAGATTTCCTGCAGAAGCCCGCCCAGTGGAGCAGATTTTAAGTATCAAATCTTCAGATAATGATGACCATTATTCCTGTGCTTACTTCCTTTCATTGGTTTACTCTAGGAACTTCCCTGCTAGTGTGAATTGCTTTCTACACGAATCTAAGGTAGCCACCTATTTCTAGTCACTGTACCACGACAAATAAATTAGGCTTCCAAGACATTAAGCACTGCTGCTTTTAACTACAGATGACTGCTTCACTAGATTACAGAATCACAGAAACACCAAGGTTGGAAAAGACCTACAAGATCATCCAGTCTAACCATCCACCAATCACCAATAGTACTCACTAACCATGTCCCTCAACACAAAATCCAAATGTTGCTTGAACACCTCCAGGGTTGGTGACTCCACCACCTCCCTAGGCTGCCCATTCCAGTGCCTGACCACCCTTTCAGAGAAGTAGTATTTCCTAACATGATTAACCAAGTTCTTTGACAGTTGATTTTTCTAAATTTTTTTAAAAAAAAACCCAAACAATACAACAAAAGTATCACTGGACTCTCAACTTGTTTTCCATCAATACACTTACTCACCAGTGAGCATGCACAGAAGGTGTTGGGTTACTTTAATCACCAGATTATGGATAGTTGATCAGTATCAATAAAGAAGGTAACGTAATTAACAAAAGATTTATTTTATAACATAGATCACACTTTGAAATATGAGAAAAGTCTTACGGTGGTGTACTGGTCAAAATATTAAAATTCTATAAACACTTCCTTTATTGCATGGGGTACATACTGACACTGTCAGAATCCTGCTGCATACAAGTAGAGGTCATATTATTTTGTGGTTTTTAAGTCAAACAAAGCATTTACAAAACATTACATGATCCATTTGCATCTTCTGCCTTCTAAAATCTTAAATAACCGACACAACAACCTAAGACCTGACACACATCAAATGCTAGGAAGATATGAGATGTACAAGACTAAGTTCAAGACACAGACAGCTATGGAACCAATCTCTTTTGTCAAGGAAGCAAATGTCCAATCTGAAAGCAACTACTCCCATGGAAAAGCAGAGCAAAGAAGGATTTAAGAATAGTTCCCAATTAGTTACTTATTATGCGACCCACTTTGGGATTTGACAGACTCATGTTCTAAGAAAGTAGCAACGCAACTTCAGACTATCTGAGCGCAGCCATAGGATCACAACATGGCCAAGGTCAGCAGGGCCCCCTGGGTCCATGTGGCCCAAAACCCTGCTGGAGCAGGGCCACTCAGAGCGGAATGCTCAGGCTTGTGCCCAGCCAGCTCCTGAGGAGGAGAACCCACAGCCTCTGTGGGCAGCCCATGCCAGTGCTCTGCCACTCACACAGCACAGAAGTACTTCCTGATGTTCAAACAGAACACCTTTTATTCCAGTTTGTGAACACTGCCTCTTGTTCTGGCATTGGGTACTATTAACAAGAGCCTGAATACGACGTGTTTGCACTCTCCCTTTGGGTATTTATAGACATTGATGAGATCTTCCCTGGCTTTTTCCCTAGTTTTTGTTTTCAACACTTGCTTTTTCTCCAAATCATAGAAGCCTTAACATCTCCCTTTAGGAAGTGGAACAGGATGTCTAGTTTTGCACTCCTGCAAGTACTGTCACATCTCCTTCTTCCTATCTATCCTATTCCTCTCAGCCAGAGGAAAGAAAAAGAATTGAAGAGAGATACGAGGCCCATCAGCCTCTGACAAATAGTACTGCCTGTTTTTGTGTTGTCCAAGAACAACACTTGCTGTTTTCTGAAGCTTAACGGCTTGGTGTCTGGTAAGAGGTGCACTAAGGAGTATTTCCCTCCTGTTGTGATTCTAAGCTTAAGAGACACAATGTATTATCAATTTGTACAGTGTAAGAGACAGTGCATGAATGTGCATAAAGTGAAGTAACAGGAATTAACAAACATGATAGCAAATCACACAGCAACTGACAGGACTCAGAACAAAATACACTGGTAAGAAGTTTTCCATGGTAGATCAGTCTGCTGCCTCCAGATACATATCTGATAAATGCATGAAATCAATCCCAGAAGTCATTTTTCTTTCATCTGTTATGGGTTCTTATTTCCCCAAAGTCAAATGTTTAGACAACAAGTTGGCATGCTCTTTCTAACAACAGTACCTATTTTTAGTGACCACATAAATGTTTAAACCCTCTGCTCTTCATTCTATGGCACACTGTGGCATGGGTCCAATTGTCAATGTACTTCATAAGCAACTACTCCTTAGACTTAAAAAATATGCAAACAGGTTAAATGCGTTACTCAATTCAATACAACATTCCCACATTCTTGTAGTACAAATTTAGTTAAAAGATGCCCTGCCTTGATCCTCTCTACTTTCTTTTATGGTTCCCTGTACATTCTGATTTATCACCTTTCTAAGCTGTCTTAATTATTTTTTCCATATAGCTTTTCCAGACGTATTTGTTTCTTGTCCCAGAGCCCCTCTGTGACTGTTAAATCTTTCTTTCTCAGATATGATTAACCTAATCTGGAATACCACAATCAATTCTAGAACACTACTGATTTATTACAGTGACATTATGCCTTTTTTGAGGATTAATTATTACTCAATTTCTTCAGTGAAGATTTTCACTAAGCTATCCACATATGGTAAACAGGTCATTCCCTCAACAGATTATAGTTAATTCAGGTTTACTGCTGAAAAGTGCATTGTTCCAAATACTGCTGCCCGTGTAAATTACATTCCACGTATCAACAACTAATTTCATCTGTTGCAGTGTTATCAGCTCACCTAACTGCAGAATAGCTCTCAGACATTTCTAGCAATCATCTTAATTAACAGAAACTATCTTATCTCAGTAGAAAATTTTGATTTCTCCATGTTATTGCTCATTTCCAAGTTATAATGAACATATTAAGTAATATCAAACCTGGGGTCTATCCTTGGAGAATCCAAGCTGTGACAACTCCCATGAAGGAGATTTTTAGAAATTATGTGTGTGATTTTAAATGTCTCGCTGAGACTCAGCGAAATCCCTCATCCCCTGAGAAACTGTCTAAGAAAAATTGACTTAATCTAAAAAAAAAAAAAAGAAAAAAGAGATACAGAGGAGAGAGAGGTTACCATTTTCTGAACAATGATAGCAGGATATTCCTTATATAGAAGCCAAAGAAGTCTGCCTTAGGAAGAAATACATCTTAAAAATAAGTAAAAATTAAATACACTCAAGATTTTAAGCAGCTGTCTTAAAATGAATGTTTCCCTCTACCAGTTTCATAGGGACATAATAGAGCTGAAAGCGGCAATTTAAATGACTGGATTCAATCCTGCCTGCCACATGTACCACATCACATTAATCCCACCAGAAAACTCCAATGCTATAACTTAAAAAAAAACAGTGGGTATTTTGTTCCCACTCCTCTCACTGAAAAGCTGCTGCTCGGACAACTACAGATATTTTTGGTTTTTTTTGTTTGTTTAGTATAGTTTATTGTGTATCTGTGTTGTATCCAAGCTTTTGTCAATTTCTCACTTTCCTAGCACATGACAAAATATTTCAGTAGATTATTTATATTTATACTAGACAGTATATTTATATTTATAAATATATTTATATTTATATATTTATATATTATGTATTTATATTATATATATTTATATTAACATATTTATATTTGTAAATATATTTATATTTATACTACATGGTATATATTTACTATATTCTATACATCCTATATAGTCCTAAGTAATTTTACTACATATCATATATTAACTATACGGTACTCATACTATATACTATATCATTTATACGCAGTACAAACAAAATATATTTAAAGATAACAAACATAACTCTATTCTACCTTCATTTGGTCAGGGTAAAGAGCTCTTCTAATATCCTCCAAAACACCCAATTCTTTATTACCCACATCATCCTTGCATAGAATCATTTGAGTTAGAAGAGCCAACTTGAAGGTCACCTGGCCCAACTCCCCTGCAATGAACAGGGACACCTACACTAGATCAGGTGCTCAGAGCCCCATCCAGCCTGACCTTGGGTGTCTCCAGGGATGGGGCATCCATCACCTCTCTGGGCAACCTGTGCCAGTGCCACACCACTCTTATCGTAAAAAAACTTCTTCCTTATATCCAGTCCAAATCTCCCCTCTTTTAATTATTAAATCCTTCCCAGATTTATTTTAGCCGAACCTGTTGAAAGCACAGCTGACCTCAGCTGAACACAGCACCCGAGATGAAACCTCTCCTGTCTTGTACAAAATTGTACTTACACTTCCCTGCATGCATTGGAAGCATCTCAACTGTGTCACTACCACACTTGTGATCTTTAAGTTTAGAAGGATAGAGTATTATTTAATTTTAAATCCTCACTAATTAGCCTGTAATATTTTAATAGTGGGGTAAAAGAAAAGGTCTATTACAGTGTAAGATAGAAGTACACGCAGTAGGTTTGCAGACAGCAGTAGGAGCTGTAAGGATTCAGAAGCCCATCTTGGCATTCACCATAGCAGCAGAACATAAGATAATCAGAAAATGGCAGAGGCGATAAAAATGCTGGTATTTCCATCAGCAAAGGTGAGAAAAGGAGCCTACAGAGGGGAGGGGAATCAACTCTTTGAAAGGGTAGATAACTGCAGGATGAGGGGAAATGGTTTGAAGTTGAGGGAGGGGAGATTTAGGTTGGACGTCAGGGGGAAATTCTTTACAGAGAGAGTGGTGAGGTACTGGAACAGGCTGCCCAGAGAGGTTGTGGATGCCCCGTCGCTGGAGGTGTTCAAGGCCAGACTGGATGGGGCCCTGGGCAGCCTGGTCTAGCATTAAATGTGGAGGTTGTTGGCCCTGCATGTGGCAGGGGGGTTGGAGATTCATGATCCTTGAGGTCCCTTCCAACCCTGGCCATTCTGTGATTCTGTGAAAGATAGCTTGCTCACAGCCAACAAATAAAAGAAAGCAGCTGTGCTTACCTTCCACCGGTTAAGATAATACAGCATTGAAAGTGTTATATAGATGATAATTCCAATCAGCAGTAAGGTTACAAGAGTTCTCTCACACCAGTGATGCTCCCCTGTGAGCAAACCCACGCTGGGTCTTGGAGGTCCTGCCTGCAGATACATCCCATACCTCTGAAGCATTATTAAACAGGCTGAGATTTTCTCCCTAACTACCTGTTAGCGTTCTTTTGGGTAAATCTTCTGTATGTGAAGTTTTATTCTACTTCTTTTCCCCTCTCGTTTACTGTCCATGCTATTTCGGGCCCCATACCTGTCACGTTGCTGTTTCAGAGGAATTCTGCATAAGTCCTATAGCTATGTAAGCCCTACAGCTTCATTGTAAATCTTGTAACAGCGCCCGCTTTCCTTCCAAGAGAGGTGCTGCCCAAGCGGGCGCTGAGCTGCCGGTTTCGGCTGTGGCTGAAGGAAACTTTAACCTAGGCTCTCAAGCTAAAAAGTAACCCAGGCTTTGGCGTCTTTAAAGCTCTGTCCCGTAGCTTCTGAAGGCTCCCGGCTGCGCGGGACGGGACGAACCAGGCTGCCGCCCGGAGCTCCGCGCTCCGCCGCCCCCAACGGCGGCCTCAGCGCGTAACGGGGCCGGGCCGAAACCTTCCCTGTTACGGTTCCGACTTTAAGACTCTCACCGCTACTTCCACAAACGCGTTATTTCTGCTTACTTGGACCAGAAGGCGCCCGAGCCTCAGCGGGCCGTTTTCCGCCGCTCCGCCCTTCTGCCCTCGGGCGCCCCGGCCCCTCGCACCGCCCGGGGGCGATCGCGCCGCAGCGGCCCGCGCCGTGTTTCCCCGTTGCTAGGAGATGGCTGCGGCGCGTGCGCTGCGGCGGGCGGGAAGGCGGGACGGCCGCTGAGGAGCGCGATGGCGCCTCCCGCTTCGTGGGTGCCGCTCCGCGTTGTCGATGGGGAGCGAGTGGAAATGGGCGAATATAATTCTTTTTAGAACTAAAAATTAGGTAATCATATGTACAGCCGTTATTAACTCCCTCCTGTGATTTATTTTTGTTACAAATATCATTGCTTTCTCCCCAATTTTTTTTTTTATAATGTTGCTCTGAAGGGTAAATTCAGTTTTATTATTACGAGCTGTATCAGTCTGTAGAGATCTTAGCACAGGTAGGTGCAGGCCTACTTGTTTATTGGTTTATACTGTAATAAAAGTGACTCTGGTCATAACAGAAGAGTAAGTGGATCTTTTCAGACGTAAAGAAGCACTTTGCATGATGACACCGCATCCACTTCGAGCATCACCACTCCCACTGAAAATGTGCTGAGACCCATCAGCACCGCCGCTGGAAAGCAAGTGAGAGCCTTTCGTACTGACCTGGATCTAACAGACAGGAGCAGTCACACTGAGCTGCGTGATTTCTGCCTGAAATTGGCTGGAAACCGGCTGGTCTCCTTGTGAGAGGTACTGAATGATTGTTTTTGCGTTGATTTTTGACTTTTCTTCTTTCACTTACTGAGCTATCTGTATCTGCTCCCACAACTTCTTTCTTGCTCTTGCTTTTCCATGCAATGCATTCTCCCATCCCACTGGCAGTGGGTAATCAGCAAGGAGCGTGTGGATGCTTAGTTGCCATCTGGGATGAGCTAGGCAGAAACAAAATGGTCTCCATGAAAATGGCTTCTCTTCTTATCTTCAGTGGGGGTAATTTTTATGATCAGAACTATATTTGAAACAGCCAGTCTCCCTACTTAGTTGCATCTTTATTTCCATATGAACAGTCAAATAAACAATATTTGTTAACAAAGAATGTGAAAGAAGAGGGTTGTGGTAATGAGGTCCATGATCACTATTTCAAGGCAGTCCTGGAACAACATATTCAGTTACTTGAAGGTTAAAGATTCTCATGCTCATCACCAGCACCATCACACAAAATTTATGAATGTGCATCTGTATTGTGAAGTAGACTAGCATGCAGGCAGTAAGGAGCAAGGACAACAGCAGATGACCTGGAGAGAGATGAGCATGCTTCTCTCTTGCCCAGATGTTACTCATGCCATGATTACATGCCTAGCCTTCAGCAGTCAGAAGCACCTCCAGGAGTGTGTGCTTGTGTGGCATTTTGACTCTGTGCTGGGTGAGATTTGAGCACATCCCTTCCGTGTTCCTCAGTCCAGTATTATTTTCTATTTGGTTGTGCGGGTGGAAGGTAAGAACTATGAGCACACTGTGGGCACTTACCTGCTCCATAGTATGGGGTATTACTATACTGTGGAAATTAATTTTGCAGAGATTATCTTTTGTCTTTGTTTTTATTTGTTTGCCTTGGGTAGAGGCAGTCAAGCACTGTGACAGCCATATAAATGCAGGATTTTTTTTTATTGTGCTTTGTCATAATCACAGATAGATTAAAAAAAAAAAAAGATTTTGAATTTATTTTTGTGAAAATAGTCCAATGCTGTCATTAAGTAATGACATACTAATGAGGAAGCAAAGGAAGGGGACTAATGAGAATCGTTACAAAATGCCGTGAGAATTTATAACTCTGAAAAATATTCACGAATGACAGAAATATTGTATTGAAATATAATTTATATATATAAAATATATACAAATATATATATATAAAATATATACAAAACAGAATAATAGAAATTGCATTAAAGTTAGGAGATTAAAGAGCTTTCTAGAGACTAAATATCTAATTGACTGAATAAGGACTTTGTTAACTACACATTTTAATGAAATTTCTTCTGATGATTTAGCTTATGACAAAGCCACTATAGAATTTGTACACTTTCCTATGAAGGAACGGGTCCAAATGTCCTATCAATTTGATGAAATTAAGGCTTTTGCAAAAATAAATCAAGTGTGGATTAAAAACATATTTGAAAAAATATTATGAAACAAAATTTTTAATTTTTAATTTCATACGGGCTACTGCACATAAGCTACTGCAAAATCCAAGTATTTGTTGAGTGTGTTAGAAATTTGCATGTCGAGGTGTTTCAAATGATCTTCCTAGTGTTACTGAAAGCACCACTGGGGGAGTCATTTCTCATTCCCTGAAACATCAGAAGTGGAATTATTGTTAGCTGGATTGCTTGTCTGGAATAATTCTTCTCTTCCATTAAAAAAAAAAAAATTAGTCATAATTTATGCTTTAAGAAATATCTGATAACATATGGTACAAAAAGCCTTATCATATAACTTGTTTTATATCAGTCTCAGAAGACAGTTAAAAGGAACTTTCCTTTTCTGACGAGAAGCAGCTGGCTTTTGGAGTGATGATTTACAGTGTATCTACTTTGCATTTCAGTTTGGTATATTACTTCAACATTAAAATACCCAATATCAGTGTCAACTGACCTCTTTTGGGGTCAATCCACATCCTTATCTCCAAATTGGAGAGATGTGGATTTGATGGGTGGACCACTCGATGGATAAGAAGCTGGTTGAAAGGCCGCAGACAGAGGGTGGTCATCAATGGCTCCATGTCCAGTGGAGGCAGGTAACGAGTGGCGTCCCCCAGGGGTCTGTCTTGGGACGGGTGCTCTTTAACATCCTTATCAATGACATCAATGATGGAATCGAGTGCACCCTCAGCAAGGGAGCCTACAGAGGGGAGGGGAATCAATTCTTTGAAAGGGTAGATAACTGCAGGATGAGGGGAAATGGTTTGAAGTTGAGGGAGGGGAGATTTAGGTTGGACGTCAGGGGGAAATTCTTTACAGAGAGAGTGGTGAGGTGCTGGAACAGGCTGCCCAGAGAAGTTGTGGATGCCCCGTCGCTGGAGGTGTTCAAGGCCAGATTAGATGGGGCCCTGGGCAGCCTGGTCTAGCATTAAATGTGGAGGTTGGTGGCCCTGCATGTGGCAGGGGGTTGGAGATTCGTGATCCTTGAGGTCCCTTCCAACCCTGGCCATTCTGTGATTCTATGATTTAGGAAAAAAAAAAAAAAAAAGGGAAATCATCACAGTGAACTTTCATTCTTTTGGCTTGCAAGCAGGCTTTTCTGCTGGCACCCTTCCTTCACCAGGTATGGACTGGGAATACTGAAAAATGCCCTGCCTTTGTAGTAGTACTCTCTAGTAGGCTTGCCTTCTACACCACATTAAGGCTGAATTAATAAGTGGTTATTTCTTGTGAATGTATTAGTCCTAGTTTTGAAATAACAAAGTGCTTAGAACTTTCATTTAGAAACTGCGCCTAGATCTGGGAACTGCCTGGATCTGATTGCTTGATAATGGTGTGTCACACTGTTGTACTTGTGCATCTGTATTTAATGTCTTCAGAGACTCATGGAAAGGAACAGGTGGTGCAGCAGTGCAAGTTTTAAGCCTGGAACAGAGATCTCAGCTCTGCCATAGGCTTCCTGCTGAGCTGAGCTGTCTTCCTGAACAAGATGATAAAATGAAACTGGTTTTGTTGTTTAACTGACATGACTAAATAACTTAGAAAATACCTCAATATTTCTATATTATATATGAATTTCTGCCTGTGAGACATGACACTTCAGAAGCCCCTATCATAAAAAGTGTTTTGTGCTGAAGTTCATTTATGTCCTCAGGTACTGCTGCTGAAACATAAGCAATGCACAATTAGGGCATATATATCTTAAGAAAATGAGACTGTGTTTTAAATTACCTTGCTATTGTACTTCTGCTTTTTAAAAACAAGTGTGTTAGCTAACGTAGATGGAAATAAAGACCTATGTTTGTTGCTGAAGGTGGTATTTGAAAACTCTGCGTTTTGTCAGAGATGTTAAGGGGTGAGTGTAGGGAATGACTGAAGGAAGGGATGGCTGAAGGAATCACCTTTTTCACCATTTATCTAACACAACAGATACTTCTGGCTAGATATTTTCACAGCATGTCAGCAAATGTATTTAAAGCATTTCTTGCTTTCTCAAGACATACATCCTTTTTAAGGCTAAACTGGATTGCTTTTTGGGGGGATATTATTAAATGTCATCCTGGACATATTAAGTTTGAAATCAGATGTTCTCAGAGCCTTGTGCTGACGAAATTGTGCTTTAATAAAGAGATTGTTTGGCCTACATTTCAGTTCACAACTTCAAAAATCGAACACTTTGTAGTGTCCTCAGGACAAATTATGCTGTTTCGTTTCCATTCTTATAGCAGCACTGTTCCTGGTAAGCCTTGCCAAAGGAATGACAGCTCTGTCCTTATTTTGGCTTTGAGGACTACTAAACTTGCAAAATATTGAAGATAGTTTAATGAATATTTTTAAGTTGTTTCACTGCTATAGTATTCAAAACATAAATTTCTCTTGGTCAAAGTCTGCTCTTTTAATTATAGATTTAGAATTCTCATTTCTTGTTCATCATTTGGATGTTTTACTTCTTTTGTATTCCTCCCTTTGTTTCTTGTTTGGAGGGGAAATGAGCAATTTTTTCCTTTTTCTTTCGTTTCTCTTCATTGATCTACTCTGTAATTTACATCACTTTCTCAACTCTGAAAACAGTACAGGGTACAAAATTACATTTTTATTTTCCTTTTGCTTAAGAAGTTGAGGCAAAATAGGTCTGCAACTGAGAAAGAGACAAGAAGGTTTCCCTCTGTAGAGATTTTTCTTCTGAATTTGGAAATCCAGAAAGCAACAACAAACATTTCTAAGATTGTAGTTATGCAAACAAAAGTCATACAGATAATATTTGCTGAAAAAGATACTAGTTTCAATGAAAGCTGTTATTTTTTATCAACTGAAAATAACCTATTGGTTTAGAAAATTGGTTCAGAGATGAAAAATATATTTAAAAGTTATTTAAATTAACAGTAAATATATTGCTATTAAATGTTATCACATTCCTTAATTTTAACTGGGATATCTCTATTGTGCTTTCTAATGTTTAGCTGTGAGAGTGTGTAAGCATCCTTTATTTCTGAACTATTTTAAAATCAGACAAACATATTTAGAGATAATGAAGTATCTTCAAACTGTTTTTCTTTCTTGCCTCTGCATAGGCAGGGGAATTTTTGTAAGAAATCAGAGCATCTGTTTATTCACACAGCCTCCCTTCTAATCTTAAAGGAAATACTTGTTGTGGAGGGGTTTTGCCAGACTCGGACTAGAGATGAGAATCCAGCATCTTCCTGGCCAGCAGCTTAATGAACCCATGGGTAGCTTGAAGCATGCCAGCACTGCTGTCTCCAAAGGCTGTGGTGCCAGGCCTTATTGTCAGAATAATGTAATTCACAGCTTGCATATAGATCTAAACCAGCCAAACTCTTGCCTTTTTGCTCCTCTAAAAGCTAGGCAAAGTGAAATTTGAGCACAAGAAGTGAGTCTAGCTGTGCTTTAGGACAGTGACCCTGAAACTGCGTGGCACTGAGGCTCATGTTTTAGCTGGAACTTATTTTTAATTTCCTCCCTCTTTCCTGGCTTTATTACTATCCAATTATTGTTTTGGCATCACTTGTTTTGGAAATTATCTTGGCTTGCTGTCAGCCTACCAAAACATTTCCTATTTCTGGATATTAAGAAATTGGTCCTCAGCCCAACCATTTTGGTTTTTTGGCAAAGTGTATTCAGGAGTGTTTGTAGGGCATCTGCACTGGATGTGACAGAGCTGTGTGCAGAGTGCTGCATAACATACTGTGCAACACAGCTGTCCTTTGTCTTCTGCTTTTTCTGTTAGAGGTTCTTGGATCTCGCGCTCCCTCTGGCTTTAGTAAAAGTACACATTTGGTACTTGCCTAGTTCTGAGTAGAAACGTACTGATGAATGTTTCACTAAATCCCAGAATGGCTGAGGTTGGAAGGGGCCTCTGGGTCCATCTGGTCCAACCCCTGCTGAAACAGGGCCACCCAGAGCAGAGTGCCCAGGACCATCCTTTGCTGCGCTTAGATCAGAACAGGGCTAAGTGCTGTGTGGTTTTGCAGAATCACTGTTGTTCAGAATAGTAATAACACATGTTCTGTTGCATTACATGGTTCATTGATGGCTGATACGAACACAGTAAAAACTTTCCAGACATGGACAGACCCTTGGACAACAGCTTGAGGGTGTGGTCTCCAATGCAGAGGGTAAAGATATTGAACACAGTTTTTAGACTTTTGGACAGTTGGGCTTTTTCTGTTGCCTTCCTTATAATTAGGCAGACACACAGATTGCTATACCCAGACTGAATGAAGCTGTATCCAGTGTACCCAGACTGCTTTTGTGAAGCACTTGGGGATCTTGTTTTCTTCACCAACCAGAGCCAGGGACCTTCCTGTACAAACCAAAATGGGGCTGAGGAGGGGGAAGATGCAAACTGGAGAGTCTCTGGGTTTTGGTCTCTGATGCAGGACGCATGCAGCTCAGCACACACAAAGCACAGAGCCTGCTGTTTTCAGCTAGTGAAGATTTGGTTCCTGTTCATTACCAAGGCTTTTCTTTTGGGGAATGTAGTGTTGAGCAACTTCCTTTCCCAGTAATATAGATTACACTCTGAAAGGTTGCTTACTGACTTCATGCCACTGTGCTTTGGTGATCATTTAAAATAGTGTCTCCATATGCCATGTACTCTTAATAGATTGGCTTTTACAGATATGTTACCGCACACAGCACAATTCATGGTGTCGCATCTCAACCTGTATGCTTTTGCAGTTATCTGAGAAAAACTAAAGAGATAAATGTAGTAATGGTATTTCCATAATCCACACCTCATGCCTTCACTAATGGTGCAGGAAGCCACCAGCAAGTGAACAGTTCTGTATCTGAAAGTTTTTTTAAGGCCAGACATTACTGATTCATTTTCTATTGTTCTTACCATGAAGTAAGAGATGCTATCACAGCCAACACAGAATTACCAGCCAGTGTTCAAATGCTGCTGTTTTTGCATGTGGTTTGTATTTTTTTCTGTATTTTCTTCACTGTAATACACACAATTAGCTAATACCAATGGAATCGAGAGAGACACACAGTTACAATATAAACAACAATAGTTGTTTATTTAGAGGCAGTGTAAGTCATTTCCTCTTTCCACATCAGCTGAAGTTTCTTTGTTGGTAGTTCCCAACTTCTCTTTCCAGACAGCCATCTCAGAACTGTTCATCCCATGGCTACATTATTACTACACATTGTAATTTGCCCTGCTTTCTGTATGTGCTTTGGAGCCTCAATCCATTTCTCCATTCTGCCCCCAGTATTGGCACCAGTTCTGGATGGCAGTGCCTGGTACCACCTGGCTCTGCCCTGTACGTAGGGCAATGGCTCCCACTGCGTCTCTGTTTTAGAAGGCTTCTCACTGCAAAGAAAGGGCTTGGACTCTTTATGTTCATGCTGAATATATGGCTGCTCTCATGGCACTGCATTTAGACAAGTGAGTTTTTGCAAGTTCTTTTCATAATGTGTTTGTTTCTTTGGTAGTTTATAGATTTTTTTATTATTATTTTTGAATAATGTAAGTGCAATGTAATAAGTGCTAAATGTAATGGGGGGGTCAGCATAGCTGAAGCAAAAGTAATAATAATAATAATACAAGCATTATAAGTAGATAGTGCTGGGTTTACCACCAGGGCCAAGCGTTACTCAGCCCTCTGCTCAGCAGCACACGCAGTGTGACATCCTGTGTGTGTTGTACCTCCAAAGCCACACTGACCTTCCTCTGCTCAGACTGCAGCTGGGTCAGCCTTGAGAGCATGCACTCCTTTAGACATTTACCTCACAGTCTGCACAGCAGCTCAGCGTCACACTGGTGTTCTGATGCTGCTGGGAGCTGCTGCAAGCACTAATAAATCAGGTGTGTGGGAATTGCAGGTAGCTAGACAGGACAGGGTGGGCTTTGGAGCCTTTTGTAGGCTCTCCTGACTAAGCTGAGTGAAGGAACCAGCACCGATTCTGAAATAAAAAGTATTTATGTTTACAATCACAATTATTTTTAGTCTCTCCCTAAATAACATTATTTCATTTTTAACACGAACTACTACTCCAGAAAGCATTGCTTGTATATAATTTTGCTGTTGACAGTCAAGCTGGTGTGATGCACTTAATAGATATATTTTAAAGCTCTATCTAATTTACTATTACAGGAAGTTATTTTAATGATTGTTTGCCCTTTGTGTTTTTTTTCCCCCCATTCACTGTGCCAGGATTTAAAATGTATCTGATAGATCCACGCCCTAATTCAAGCTCTTTTTATAAAGATGCCTGCTTTGAAGATGTGCTGAATTTTTGAGTATTTACTTTTCTAAACATTTAAATCTATACACTAATGCTGTGGTTTGATTGGAGTTGTGTGTTAAATTTAGGTGGGGAGAAGAGGAGCTTTGATTCTTGCAAAGAAAAATCAGTTTGTAAAAGCATTTAGAAAATGATGGCTAGCTTCTTGCTGTCCTAACCTTTTAATTTTTATCATCTTAAAGTCCTATGGACATATTCTAGACTACTGATATCAAAGTGTACTTATTAGCTTCTCAGATAAATTTAGACAAAAGAAAAATCTTTTTTTTTCTTTATCAGGCCAAGTTCTGAGATACACTTCAGTTCCAGCACCTGGTCACACAGCTCATAAGGTTAAGCACCGGGTTAACTGTTCCCCTCCTTGTGTCAGTTCCTCACTTGGTATGGATTAGCAGAGCTGACTTCAGCAGAACCAGATCTATTTCCATCAGCTCAGAATATGGTCTCTTGGGCTGTATTACTATTAAACAAACTTGTTCAATTAGCAACAATTACTGTTGACACTGAAAGGATAATAGAGGATCCTGCTCGCAGGTGCCCATCTTTGATCTTAGTCCACTGAACCACTTGACGATTCTGTTTGGCGTGGTGCTGCAAGCTACCGACCAGACAAAACGATTTTAAAAAATGAGTTCTGTAGTTTTCAAAGGTCTTTGTCATTAGATGTTCATGCCAAAATCTCTTTGTGCATTACTAGGGAGGGAGCAGCAGCAGCAAGAACTGCCTTGAGAAACAGCAGAATGAAAGAGATGCAAGGTGCCCAGATGAGGCTGAAATGGATTGCTCGATGACAAAGCTGAAGTGCGAGCAGTCAGAGAAATAAATCAAAGGATGGTATTGCTTATTCTGTTGGATTTTCCTGTATTCATGCAGGAGGCAGGGACATATGCTTGGGATTAAAGCTAATGTGCCTTTCAAACAAAAAATCATTCTCTGGGGCTTATGCTTCCTGTTCTCAGGCCTCTTGAATTTACCACTGAAGTCATTAGCAATTATACAGGAGAATATTCCACTAAATTTCCCTTCAGGTCTCTCTGACTGGACCTAGCAAATCTGGATGCAGCATTTCCCCAAATGACAGCTTGGTACCACTTCATATCTGCAGCTGGCTGAGCTCCGCGGCACAATGTTACAATAGAGCTGCTTTATTCTCCTGTGTGAAGTGTTTGTAAATCTAGAGGGGAAAAAAAGAAAGGCTCCGCATGACATAGGTACTGAATATCAGCACAAGTACTGACATGCTCTACAACAAGCATTAATTCATATTTGGCAGGCCTATGGATAAGTAAAAATATTTTTAATTTTCACAACTGCTCCTTGCCAATTTCTCTTTGCTTGCTTCACTACCGAGAGCAGTAAATCAGCACACAGTAAGTCATAATGAATCATGCTTATTAGCAATTAATACCTGATAATATTTCAGGCCTGTTAGTAAACTGAAACAGCTGGTAGGGATTTATACTTCCGTATAAATTACATTTAGAGTCTTATTCATAATATTCACTTCTGTCTTTCTCAGGATAATGTGGAAACCCTATCACAATTATTAACTATACATATTTCTGTTATTATTCTGTCAGTTTATCAGAAGAGCATATTTCAGATTTCTGTAAGCTATAACAAGATATGACAGGCAGGCTAGATAAGAAAAGGTGTGCATCTTCACGAGTAAAATTTGGAATAATTATATGCTGTACTTGGTAAGACAGGAATCTTGTTGGCAAAAAAGACAAGGAAAGAAACTGTAACAATTTCAAGGCTGTAAAAAATTTTAGCTTATTCTTCCACTTGGCAGCTATTGTATTAGCTGCAGCATAGAGAGATGAGATGCAAAGGGAAAACAGTAAGCTTTTTCACACTGCAGGCCTCTGGGCACTGCAAACAAGATCTCTACCGATTTTTATTGGTCCCTTTCATTGTGCTAATGAGGCGCTCTCGCTTATAAAGGGTTTCACTTGGCTATTGAACTTTCTGCCACTCCAGAAATTGGCTAGCACTATATAGTTGTATTGTATGTTTTAGCACCTGTTGTTATGGTCATTACTCAGGGATAGTGACAATCGCCCTTTGGTCTTTTGTACACGCTGTTCTTTCCAGCTTCTCTGTGGCTTATTGTTTTTCATGCTCGGAACCTGTCATCTTCCCAGTCTGAATAATTTTCTCACTATAGGACAGTTAGTGTCTCATCAGTCAAACACTCTACTGTAGGAGTGATTTATTCAGAGCTGTGGGGTTTTACGAATCGAGAGCCCTTTCCCGAATGACACAAATGATACCATTACTAAATATAATACTGGGGGATTTATTGCGCTGTCTGCTTTATTCTAAACAAGTACTGTGCATCGCACGCTCTCAGGTAGCAGTGCTCCCGAATCCAGTTTATTTCGGTAGCTGTAAGAATGCTGCCCTAGGACAGGGGACAGGCAGCACGGCGTGGTGGGCTGGCACGGAGCTGGGGAATTGGGCTGCAGCCAGACGGCACGCATCCCTCAGCAGGACCCCTGCGAGCGAGGCTCCGCTACGGCAGCACGGCCGTGCAACAGCTTCATTCCTGCTCCGTGATCTCATGCGTCAAATCAAAGGAGCTGTGTAAATGCTGAATCAATGTGTGTGTTGGAGCCCCAGCTGCAAGAGAATGCCAGGCGGGTGCTTGCTGCCCGAGCTCTGCAAGCGGTGTGAAATGCTTGGCAGGTCTGAAGGCTGAGCTCAGCGGTGGACCTGATTGCCACGAACTCACGTCTTGCACAGTCACTCACGTCTTTCAGATGAAAAAGATGGGCAGCTTTACTCACATCGTGCAGCAAACAAGAAAACAAGTCACATATTTGCTAAGTCTCTACTGAAAGAGGACAGAGCACTGGAACAGGCTGCCCAGGGAGGTTGTGGAGTCTCCTTCTCTGGAGATATTCAAGACTCGCCTGGACACCTACCTGTGTGACCTGGTGTAGGGAGCCTGCTTTGGCAGGGGGGTTGGACTCGATGATCTCTGGAGGTCCCTTCCAACCCCTACAATTCTGTGATTCTGTGATTCTGTGAATATTGTAATAATGTTAAAAAAGAAAAAGAAAAAAAGAGAGAGACTGTTACAACAAGTATCCAGAACCAGAAAATAATCCCTTACTATAAGTACCGTTGGGGGTTGTACTTTGTGTGGGACTGCTTTTATAAACTGGTCATAGCTGTCAAGTTCAATCTGCAAGTAATATATTGTGCTAAATAAAGATGATGTGGATGCATCAAGGGGTATTCTGGTGCATTGGACACACAAATGTTTTGACTGATAGAAACAGTACTGTTTAAGATTTTGCAGTGTTTGTATTTGTTTTCAAAAATTATGCATTCGTAATCTAGCACTCCTTAGTCTTCTGGCAGGCAAAGTTTTCTATAATTTTGATGTACACTGCCTTGATTCTTTTCAATGAGATTTTAACACCAACTTGGCATATATATTATTCTTCCTCTACCTTATATTGAATTTTCTCATAAAGATTTTCAAATCAAAAATGAACAAAGAAGTAGGAAGTGACCAGTGCTTACTTCCTTTGACTTAGAACCAGTTCCAGTTAGTGAGGTCAAGTTCTGCTGACTGTACAGTTTGGGGTCCAGCCACAAACATTTCTGACATCCCATTACACAGACAATCCAGTACAAAACTAATTCATTATTTATGTTAATAATCCTTCCTTAAAGTAGCTTAATTTGTCAGAGCACTTTGGAAAAAAAGGGTTTTGTCTAGAATTTCTTCTTTTTTCATTTGGCATAAGATAGACCAAATTATCATGATCTAGACAACTGATTCTTGGTCCAAAATGGACAGGGGCAGTGCCAAAGATGATGTAATTGTTTGCAGTTTTTTTCTGAATACATGAAAAATGCAGAGTTGTTATCCAGTAAGTGCTTCCACTTTCTCTAACAGAGTTGTAAACAGAGAGTTGAGGGCAGATATCCCATAATTTGCAGCTTGATATCCAGCTTGTCTCATATCACGGTCTAAACCCTTATAGAGGAAAGGAAAGAGCATAAGAAACAACAAAAATATAATTCTTTCCAGTGAAAAGTACTGAACATGTCTAACTATTACATATAGCTCTGAGCTATACCTGATTAACGTATTTGGCAGTTAGAGTAGTAGGAGCTATCTGCTCAAGGACAGGAGTTATGTTTTTGGAGAGGGCTTTAAGATGTCGTGCCAAGGGTGGCATGGACTGGACTCACCAGTACCGGCTGCCCTTTCCACTCTAGTGTGCCAAGAACTGATTCACATAACATTTGATACTGAATAACTGATGATGATTTTTTATTGTTCCTCTGGATTTCTTATCATTTTCTTTTAATCATTTCAGTGTATCTTATAGGAATAGTTCATTTTTCATTGTAACTTTGGTTGCCTGCATATGGAGGTACCACATGACATTTCAGATACCCTCGGGTAGCAGCCAAACGTGGCCTAGGACTGGCTGTTTTTGCAGTGACCTGCTAAAGACCATGGGACATCTCAAGTGACATCACCAGATGACTGTGTACAATCAAACCTTTGGGGGGGGGGGTTGTTTGCAGGTTGATGTATCTACAAAGAGCAATCTGCATGTGTTACTGCACTTGAAGGAATTGTTATTCTCAGGGTCAACTCTAGTTAGTACATCCAGCGTAGGCTAGAACAAAATTCAGCTCATCCTAACACCACCACCACAAGCCAATTCATTTAGCACAGGGACCTAGCACCATATGAGATCCCATCAGGTATTCAGGCAGTTCTGGAAGCACATGTGTGGGAGAACAGCGTTCTTCTGGAACAGCAGCCAGAGGCCAGGACAACACCCTCACTGCCAGGAGAATCTGTGCAGAAGCACAACGTGGGTATAAACGATGGCACGAGTCCATTTACTCAGCTGCATGGTTTTAGAGACTCCACTGGCTGTAGTGAATATATGAGCAATACAGAATGGGAGTTTAGGCACCTAACTCACATGTTACATTTATAAGCATGTACCTAAATTTATGCATACTAATATGCAGGATGATTTTCACCCTTTTGTTCACAGTCTGGTTTTAGGCATTTCAGTATCTAAAGAGGTTTTATAAGACAGAGTGTGACTTTTTACCAGGTCCTAAAGGGATAGGGCAAGGTTTGAGCTGAGTGATATTTAAGATTCCTTCCAACCCAAACCACTCTAGGATTCTATGACTCCTGGGGGTCCTGCTCTGAACTGCCCAGTGGAGGAACCCATCTATAGCTGGAGCTTTGGAAGCTGTGTGCTTCATTTCTTTTTTTTTACTTTTTTTAAAAAAACTATCCCTGAAATGCAGCTTCTTTGAGTGATACATAATTCCCATACTTATTAAACCTTAGCAGGTCTGATGGATTTAACCTCCATTCCACTCAGGACATAGAGCTATACAATGGCTCCATTTCTAGTATAAAGCTGTGGCAGGGCAATCTGGTGAAAATAAGCATACAGTCCTGTGATGAGTGCAGCTGCTTGGCTATGTTTGCATACATTTTATATGTGCAATTGACTTGTATTTTCAAGGTATATTTTGTTGGTTTTTTTTCAAGGCTAGCTTTGTTAGGAATTAATTCATCCTCATTACTCACAACTACTCCTGGTTACTTTCCAGGTTACCACTGTCCTTCTCCACTGTGTGCACTGCCACTTCAACTGCAGATTTCCACTACCACTGAACAGACATCAAAGAAACAGAAGCATTATAAAAAACACTATATCTGTTTCAGAAATTTCTTTTCCATTCTCACTTTAAATTTCATATCCAGCAAAAACTCATAAGTAATACTGGACTGTAAAACAGCTTGAAGATCTACCGTGGTCATTTGTGATATTTTTATTTTTGCTATTGTATTTGCATCATATTAAGAACCAAATTTTCAAGACTTGCCTTGAGAAATGTGTAGATTTCTGTGGACTCGGGAAAATACCTTAGCAAGTAAATATGGCAAGTAAATGTGCTGAAAGAGGGCACACCTGCCTTTCACTGGTATTTCTGGAAAAGAAGCATTTACCCTGAATATGCATTTAGGAAGAAGCACGTCCCTTAGTGTGTTTGGGAATCTATGCACTTTGAAAAAACTGCTCTAATTATTTTACTGAATGCAAATAATTTCCAATGTTTGCTTAGAAATTTAAGATGTACCACAGTAGAAGTATTGGGGAACATGCAGAGTATGTAATCATTTTTAAAAAAAAAGATTGACAGACACTGTGACCTTTCTCGGTCAACATCATCTGACAGCTTCTTGAAAAAACATCACAGTAAGTGGAATGTGTGTGAGAGAAATGGAGGGCTGAAAGGTGTTCCAGCACCAGTTTGGGAGGGCAGGTCACAGTGCATGGTTTGCTGCATGGATCTGCCAGCACAGGCAGATCCCAGTGGCAGAATCTGACAAATTGGCAAACAAACCCACTGCGCTGTGTGGGGAAATAAGCAGCAGTGTGATGAGACATAAGAAGTCAGTAATGTCAAAATTGTGGTCAGGGAATAGCGTGGCTGCTATATTTCGTATATACTCAATTGAGGGGGGAGATATGCGTAACAGATGGCCTGAAAACAGAAGTTTTGAATTAATCAGGATGCAAGATTGTGAGGATGTAGATGACAGATTTAGTATATAGATGGTGAAAAACAGATATGAGAGGCATTACAGTGGAAGGAGTAGCAAGCTTTGCTTGTAGGCTTAGAATTGAGTTGGAAAGGACTTCTGGAGGTCATCAAATCCAGCCCCTTGCTCAGAGCTTTGTCAGTGTTCAAGTCACAGTGGGCCTTCTCCAGATAAATTCTGTCTTCAAGAGTAAATCATGGAATTACAGAATCATCAAGGTTAGAAAAGGCCTCTGAGATCATCTAGTCCAACTGTCCACCTACCACCAACAGTTCCCCACTAAATCATGTCCCTTAACACAACATCTAAACATCTCCTGAACATCTCCAGGTATGGTGACTCAACCATCTCCGTGGGCAGCCTGTTCCAGTGCCTGATCAAATGGACAGATTCCTACACCCTCAAGACAACCTATTTCCGTGCTTAAGCACTCCCACAGATGACCTTTTTTTCTCTGTCCACTCCAGATGTCCTATATTGCAACCGGATTCTTGTTTCTTGTCCTTTCTCTGTGCAGCTCAGAGAAGAGCCCAGCTTCATCCTTTCCATAGGTGCCAGTTGGGCAATTCAAGCAGCAGCTGGATTCCATTCAGCCATTTCTTCGCCAGGCTGGACAGTAAGTCCATGTCTTTCTTGTGCTGGGACTACCAAAACTGGATGTGAGAGATGAACAGAAGGGAGAAATCTTTTGCCAGCCAGCTGGCTACATGGCTGCCAGTGCACCTGACATGCCATTAGTGCTGCTGCTCCTGTGTCCAGAGTCAGGAAACAGGAGTCTGTGTAATGTAGTCTGTGTAACTCTGGATTCTAAGCATCACTAAAAAATCTCAAATCCCTCCAAAGCCCTGTGTGGCATAGTGTGGGCTATCATGAATCCAGCTGTGAAGTTGGATTCATGATAGTTCTGAGAGTTCTCCTGGCACGGATAAGTGGCTGAAACTGTATAGAGGAATGGGTAACTGCAGGGCTCAAGGATAGTATGTGGTTATTCATCAAGTTCTTTGTTTGCTGAGGACACTGAGAAATCAAAACAATAAGAAGAAAATTATAAAACAACAACTGAAATACTGTGCAAGAATTTCATATACAATGCATAAATAAGAAGTTATATGTATTTTAAATCCACTTTATCTGAAGTCTAGTACAGGAAAATTAAGTAGATCCAGGCATGGCTAGAAAGAAGCAAATACATTCTTTTTATAAAATTCTCCATAAATATAGATGCATAACAGAAATTTGTCAGTGAGTATTATGATTTAAGTTTATTCTTTGTAACTTACAGGATATGTCTGTAAAATATGTGAGTAGCACAATATAAGTAATGTTGATGATTTTTACAGGATGCTGGCGAAAATAATGTATATTACGGATGGTTTTTATTTACAATACTATCATAAAACTGTTGACTGTCCATTGAAAGATGCTAAGGAATGTCAGTTTCCCATGTAGGACTTTGTCTTTAATTTCAGTATATTCTTTAAAGGACTATGTAAGCTCTTAAGATTCTTACTATACTGTAATAAATATTCCTTAAGTATTATTCTTTTTCAATACAAAACAGGTGGTGCTGAACCATGATATATACCTAAAACTTAATCTAAAGCAGCCTTGATCTCTGTCTGTAGTTCTGCCATGATTTATATTTTTTTTGCAGGTTAATTCTATAGCAGACTGAAACCACAAGGCAGAAGGTAGAGATGTGTCAAAACCTTCATTTACACCTTTGAGTTCTGACATTTGGTCAAATCTTGCACGTTCCCTTTTCATAGGGACCATGAAGGACGTGTCTTGGCCTTGCATCAGATTAATTTTAGGCTCTATCATGAAATCCTCTTTGGTGTTTACATTCTCCAAGAGCAGAAGCTGCAATGCAGTTGGGGGACTTCCTTTTGATACTACCTATCAAGAGCACTTTAATATTTTCAATGATTTCAGTTCTGATTAATGCTACCATGAAATCAGACCCAGCAGAATTATGGTGGATTTGAGTTCACTTACGTATTTATTTATATTCCAGTGAGTCTACTTTTAATGCTAGGTGATATGGAGAGAGAAAAAAAAATACACAAAATTTAATCGGATGTAGAGCACATTAATAAAATAAAACTGCATTTGCAGGATTTAAATAAACCATCAGAAAAAGCTGTATGATGGAATTTAAATCTTAACTGAGCAAAGCTATGAAAACCAGCATTCCTTCTCAGCCCATTGCAGGGTCTTTGTGGTAGCACATATCCCACCTTTGCCTGCTTGCAGTCTCAGCTTCAGGAATGCAATGGAGTTATAGCATCAGAGATGTGTGCATAAATGTTCAGTTGTCAGAAACAGTATATTTTTGAAGGGGCTAGGATATCTGTTTGCTGGTTGGCATGGCTAAGCATCAGAAGCCACTGTCTAACAGCAAAGAGCTCTACATCCACACTGGCAGTAATTTGGTGCAATAAAGTAACAGTCAATGAATTAATCAGTACTGAGGCCTGTACATCTACGTTATGAGAAGTTCAGGGCCTTTACTTCAGACTAGTTTCAATTTGGCCCCCCAAACCATCACCACTATCATCACATGTGGTTTGGAGCTATCTGAGGCTTTGTTTAGGTTAGCAAGCATCAAGCTGTGAGAAAAACAGATCTGCGGAGTGAAGCAGCTGCTGCTGAGAACCTAACATCCACAATATGCACTTTGGAGGGTTTACTGCAGATTAGATCTTGGCCCAGGCATTGAATGCTCATTAGTAAATGCAGCACGTTAGGAGAAACTCTTGGAATACATCTTCCAGGTCAGTTCTGCTGTCAAAGAATCCAGTTTAGGTTTCTCTGGGACTTCTCTGCACTGTGAACAGAAGAGCAGGTCAAACAGCCCCAAGGTCTTCTCCCTGTGCACGCCTCTGATCTGGACTGACCAGCGGCAACACAAACATACCCTGAAGTGGTAAGCACTGTCACAGGCTCACGTGCTCCCACAAGGGACTGAAATGCAATTGGTGGCTATATGGAGAACAGACATCAGCTTGGGCTCTTCTGAAACGAACCCCACTGCCTGCAAGCACTGTTCTGCAGGCTGCACCAACCTGCAGTAAATGGGGGCTCTCAGGATTTGTATTGCCTCAAAACAAAATGCTAAACAGGCACAGCTGTAGTCTGGATTTTGTGGCAGAACATTCCGTTCCTCTTGGCACCCAAAATGGAGCTGAAGCAGATGAAGCCTCTGCACAGCATTTCAGGAGGCAACAATGAGTATTAGAGGAATTGCTGGGGATAGGTTTGAAAATTAATCCGGGTGCAGACATGACAGTCCATGAGCCACTGACAATCCCTGTCCCTCACACAGTCCCAGGCATTTGGGAGCATCATGAACTGAGCACATTTGCCTCTGTGGAGTGCCTCTGGTCAAAAATGGGGGCAGTGCTTCATTCCAGAGTTTTTTAGGGCTTTTTCTTCCTTATCCTTCTTTCCTTTTTTTTTTTTAATGTTCAACTGCCTTAGGTCACAGGAATTTAATGCCTTATAGCTGTAGTTTAAATATGTGATTTGAGGTTTAAAAAAGGCTATTACACTTATCATCAACAAACAGGAGACTTTTATTATAAAATCTGTTTCTTAGATACTCTTAAATAAAAGTCATAAACTGAACTTGTTTTGTTGCTATGTGGAAAGAATATTGGGAAGGATCTCTGACAGTTTTTCAAATATTCATCTATCACTCTTTACACAATAGTTTTGTTCGTCAAATATATACAGTCCTAAGAGCAATCACAAGTAAATAAAAGAAGTGTTCCACCCGCAAGCCAAATAAATATTCTGTCTACAACTAATATTAGTATTTAACTCATCATAAATTTAGCTGAGGAGAGTCAGAGGTACATTACAATGCATTCACATTCTGGGCCTTGTAAGAGTGATCGGGACTATCAGGTAGAAAATCATATGCAATTATAGAAAGTAATGAGTAGCAGTAATAGTGTCAATAATGATTAGTAGGTCTTTTTAATTGTATTTAATTGCATTTTCTTGAATTCCCGGTTGTTTGTTGAAGCTCTAGATTTCATGTGCCTCTAATAAAATCCTTCAGATCCTATTCCCAGGGGTTCCACTGAAATCAGCACAGGCAAATATATTGCTTATTTTACTTTTAAAAAATCTAAAGGCTAATTCTATTCTGAATTTGCAGAGGTCTGAATTAAGACTTGTTTAAAAATAGATTGATTTTGATCCATGATACTATTTAGAAACTCTTTATTTTACAAACTTGCTCAAGAGAACTTAAGAAAGGCTGTTATTGGTGAAGACGTTGTAGCTAAAACAAGATTTTTGCAACAATTAATGGCAAGATTTGAAGCATTTTGTTTTGCATTAATCTGCATTTCTGCCCTACTGTTTGCTCTGTAACAACTCCATTTTCTTCTTTAGAGATATATCTGCCCCATCAAACTAACATGAGACCACCTTCGCTGTTAGAAATGGACCAAATAACTTATGTACAGGTATTCAATGGAGAAGGGAGAATGGAGAGAAGTGCTAAAGCCAGAAACTAAAGAAACTGGAATCTTATAGAGACCTGATTTTCTCCCATATAATATTATGGTTTTCATAGAGATCCTGGCGTTTTTTCCTATGGAAAGTAATGGAAAAATATCTGTTGAATTAAAGAAATCCAGGATTAGATGTAATTACTAAGGCAGTTATAACAAAGACGCTTAAGTTCAAATCAAAACAAAGAAAATTCTAATCTGTTGACTAAGTACACTGTGGCAAGTGTTTAATTAGCTCACGTATTCACGACTGATAACTAATAAACTGATAGCTAATAAACACCAATTCAGGTGGCTTAATCAAATACCTTATTCAGAGTGGTGATAGATGAAATTGTTCTGAAATGTTCTGTAAGAGATAAGTGTGCTAGAGCTTTCCTAAACAACCAGACATTGAGTGTGGTAAGGTCAAACAAAGCTCAGAAGTAAGAGGTGTTTGCTTTATTGTTAATCCCCTCATGCATTTAGAGAGTTAGAACATGCACAGAGTATTCATGAACTTGCCCAGCAGTTTCTTAAAAGAAAAAACATGTTATGTCTCTGTCATACAGGGACTGGTCTCTTTGCGGAGATGGCCCCATACTTCACAGCATTAGTTTTTGTGTGTATTCCAATGGAAATGGTGATTACATGCATACAAAACTGTACAGCATGTAGGCAGGGCAGATATTTGCAGGAGGGCTACGTGACTGCATCAAGTGATCTGATGTGCTGCACATACTGGTGGTGTAGGGAGGAAGGAAGCAGGGATAATCTGCTCTTTAAACTATGCGACAGAGACAGAAGAGAATAATGTTTGGGATCACCAGCATAGGATGAATTTCTGAAGCTTTTATCTTCAATGAAATTTTGTTTTAATTGCTTCTATTTGAATTGTGTCTCATTTCTAATGTCTGTTTGTGTGGAGAAGGAATGATGTTCAACACTTAATGCACTGGATTGGGAGATTTGGGATTTATCTGTCTCTGATTCCCAGTGTGACCTCTAGCTAATCGTTTCCTCTCCCCGTCTCAGTTTCCTTATCTGTAAAGTGGAGCTAATAATCCTTTCTATCTCACAGAGTGTAGTGAAGTTAGACAATTCAATTAATAGTTGTAAAACTAATTTAGCTTCCGGGGTAGAAAGTGATAAAAAACTATGAGGAATTATTCATAAATGCAGTAAGCTATCATTGTCCAAAGCTGAAGAACAAACGTTTTGCTTCATATTTTTCCTGACTTCTGCTACCCAAGAAAGGTTGTTCATCTATGAAAGATAGAAATAGAAAGCTGAACTTACTTGCATCACCATTTCTTTCTTTTTACCCAGCACATTTGTATTAATGTAAATTATATCCTTTCGTATTATATTATTATTAGCTAAGTACTAATATCAAATAAAATGAAAGGAGTGGGTAATATTCTCCCTGGGTAGAATGCCATTGATTCTAAGTCTGAAGCTGAGACCCATTGAGATACTGGGTGAACCTGGCTAAGTCTTTAGAGCTGTTTTATTTATGTTTTACGCCAAATAAAATATTTTCAGAGCATGGACTGCAAACAAGGCGTCATATTGTCAGTAATTTAATTTATTGTGATTTTCAATTGTGATAAACATGCATTCTAAGGACTGCAAGAGTGATGCATTTAAACAAATCATATGTAGATTTACATTTACTTCCCATTTACTACCTAGCTGGGCAGGCTTCTGTACAAGAAGACGAAAATTCACTGTGTCTTTATATGACTGCTTCTTCATATGCAATTTTGTGTGTGGGAGGAGGGCTAAAATCAAGTACAGTTTTCTATTAGCTCTATGGTTCTGATATGCAGGTTGCAAGAAACAGTAATACCTAGCACACTCAGAAACAGACTTGCCTTGAAAATACAAAACTTTACAAAAAGACTAACTGAGCTAATGCAGAGATGTGAGAGACAAAAACGAGTTAGAAAATAACTCCACGAAACTAGGAGAATAGAGCTACAGAATTTGTGATGCCCGTACCAAACACCAGATGTCTGATAGCATTACTGTTTCTAGGTCTTCTCATCAGAAACAAATTTTCCCATGTATTTGTTAAGCAAGCTGATCTTTCCTCATGTCTCTAGCTGACAGTTTTCAGTGACATTACCATGGCTTATATGCAGATAGGGACCTTGGGTGGGATTCACCTCCCCCAGCACTGAATGGCCACAGCAGGAGCTGGCTCACTGTCAGACCAAGTCATCCCCAGCTGCTCCTATTTTCAGCTGAGAGGGAGCGGACACTTTCAGGTGATGATTCACCTATCCTGACACAGGATGTGATGACTGGATCTTCCGTGCTTAGAAGGGACTCCAGATGAATAGTTTAGATAAAAAAGGCAAATCCTTTGAGTTGAAAAAAAGCTTTTCTGAGACGAAAATCTCCCCATTCCTTGCTGTTGTACAGATTTTAAAAACAATTTTCTTCTAAGCACAAAAGTGACATTTTTAGTGAGTTACAATCTTACAAATTAAAAAAAGAAGAAAGAGAGCCAGAGGCAAGTACTAAAGAGGTATCAAGTTTCTTTGAATTGTCAAAAGTGATTGCATTTCTTTAAAAGATTAGAAGAGTACGCGATATATTTAGCTTTCAACACTTCTAAAGGGAAAAAAAAAAACAGGTATTATCTGAAAAAAGGTACTTAAGAGTACAGATGTAACAACTTGTAATACCAATGTTAGCAGTGCCATAACAAGAGAAAGAATGAATGACAGCTACTCCTTGCAGTGATGTGTTTTAATTTTGCATGTCAGGACAGCCTGAAAGTGATACTAGCAGAGTAAATTCTATTTGAAATCATAACATTAATTGAAAATACCAGTGAAATAATGTATTTAGAGGTATGAAATATGAAGTAGGATAAGCTTCACAGAGCATTTACTTTCCATATCCAACAAAAGGTGCAAATGCAGAATAATTGGCATCAATTTCTGAGTATCTTGGGAAAGTGCACTAAAAAATACTGAAATGAGAGACTAAATAATTGGTTTGAGAATTCAAAGCAAAAAAAGTTAAATTTCCTTTATTATTTTTCTTCGTTAATATTTCATAGTATGTATCTGTCAAAATCTTTTCCATTTCAACCAATCTCTTGAAAATGGCAATTCATTCAGTCTTGGGAAATGTATATGAGAGCAGTGGAACGAGAGAACTTTATTATAAACTATTCAAAATGCTGGTGGGGCGAAGAATGAGGTATCTCCATTTTGTAAGAAATGAACGATGAGCCCATGTATACCAATTTTGCAGTGATTTGATCTGAATTTTCTTTTGTAATTTTTGCTTTTGTGACATTCAGTTTTCAGTCAAGATTTAAACAGGCCAAAAAAACAACTCAGTCTTCAAACTTTCATAGCAATCCGTAACATAAATGTAAGTTGGAGATGTCCTGCAAATGTTTGGGTTTGATCTCAGCTATTATCATTTGATTATTCATTAGTTAGTCAAATTACAGAAATGTGACTGAAAGCACCTTGTGAGTGCCTCTGTTCTGTCAAGCTGAAGGTCAAGCTGATACCTGAAATCATGACATTACTAAAATGCTTTATATGAGGGTATTTTGGTTGTAATAACAATTGCTTCTGTTCACTGAGATGGCTGCTTCTCAACGGTGCATCATTTTAGTACAGAACAGGAAGAACGACGTTTTCTTTAGAGTTGCAGAGGAAATGGTTTTATGAATCTCAGTATGAAGATCTTATGTAGAGCCTCTTCAGCATTTCAAGCTGCACACTTAAGAATACTTATTGCATACGTAGTTTAATATATGTTCCTCACTTTTGATGAAATGGGATCAATATATATACTCCAAACTCAGCGTTTCTTTTTATACTTCAGTACAATGCAGTACAATAATTTGGGGGCAAGGGGGTTAATTTTGCCCTAATTACCTAATTGTTCACTTGTGCTGAAATGAACAAAGCAGCAGTGCTGTTCTTGACTGTAAAATGGTGGAGTTTTTGACTCAGCTGGCACATAGGAAGGCTTTTGGACCCTTGTGCAAATTACAGTATAATAGCAATGCTCTAGAAGAAGTAATTATACCCAGCCTCTCTAAGTCAGGAACTGCACACAAAAAACTTGGGCCTTTTAATTTGGTCACATATAATGTATAAAATGCAGTTCTTCTGAAGCTAATGGAACCAGAGGGAGTATTATGATTATGACTCTCTTAATATATTTTTCCATTTAAAAAGCATGGTTAGCCTTGAACAGAGCAAAAGAATGAAGTATGACTTAAGTGCTTCAGACTGGTGCACAGGATAAAACGAACTAAAAAACACAGTTGGCCTATGAGTAACTCTTCAATGCCATTGCTTGTCCAAGTATCTACTCCGTAAGCTGCCAGGTCAGCAGCAGTAAATACACACACTGTGGTATGGCAGTTAATACCCAATCATTCACTGTTGTTGTTGGTTTGGTTTTTTTTCAAAACCTTCAGAAGAGGTAAAACATTTAATATTAATATTATTAGGTGGAGTGGAGAAAGGAATATTTGTACCATTTGAAATAACACATGGAAAAGCTACTTTGTTTTGATGTGGTTAAAGGGATTCTGGCTAGGTCTGTAGCAGTATGGTTCTCAGGTCTTCTCAGTACCTTTTGACATCTTTGTAGCCAGCACCATTGCAAGTTTCTCTGATCAAAGAGTCAGGGACTAGCTTCTCACTCATTTATTAATATCGAGTAGTATCTTACTTAGGTGTTTTGAATTTAATAGCGATATTTGAAGAGCAAAGTTTCACAGGTTGGCCCTCTCTATGTTCAAGGTACACAGAAAACCTCTAAGTGAGATACAGGTATCCTTCAAGGGAACGCACTCCTAAAGGCAGTAATTAAGAGGCAAATGCTGCTGAGTTATCTCCTGACTACTGCAGCCAAAAGGTACTTCAAAGCATCCCTAAGGATGTAATTCCCAGATAGGTTAAAACTAATCTTGCTCTGAGTCAGGCCTGCCTCTCTCATGTTGGTGCTGCTACTCATTTGAGCACAGCATATCAGTCTGCAGACTTAAACAAGCAGAAAAATTGCTATTTTTCTGAATTGGATCACTCTGGGTTGAGTAACTGCACACGGGAGGGAACAGGAAACAGGCAGGCCTGAAGGGTGAAGAGTAAATAATGGGACGGAACTGCAGAAGCGTAGTTAAGGTAAAGTTAAGGCAAAGGATTGGTAGTGGTATATTTTATATTTGCAATTGCCTTTATTTTGTAATTATAAACAAATAATAAATAAACAGTTGTTTTCATTTTAAGCTCCCTTGTGGTAAAATCATGTGAAGCAACAGATACATGGCAAGTTAATTCCTTGACAAGAATGAGGCTGGGCCAAGTGATTATAAGAGAAATGCTTTGAATACCTGCAGAAAGTACAGATCTGGGACTTGCAGAAGCTAGGAGATGGAAAAGATACGTGGAGCACTTACAACTGTTTCCAAGGACCTAGATTTTAATCCAGACATGAATGCTCAGGAACCCTAAATGAAGTCCTCTATCACCAGCAGTTGCCTCTGTAGGTGCATTTATGCCCTGTTGCTGGCTGAGCTCAACGGGCTGACCCGGCAAAACAACAGCCCTCCTGGCAGATAGGATGGCTCTTTGTTGGCAGCCACAGGCATGGATGAAGGGAGCCTCTTCTACAGAGTAAGGGAGTGCATCAGAAAGGGGTTTTTAAACCTTTTTTAAAAGTTGTGCATCATTCACAGAGACATGCAAAATGAATCATCTCATTCTGGGCTGAAAGAGGAAGATTTGACAGCATTTAACAAATGGATGGCAGACTAAGTCATAGATTATAAACTAATTAAGAAGTTTGTATTGAACAATTGTCCATCATACCTGAAATGTCTTGGCTGAAATTCAAAGACTGCAAAAAAGTAAATAATTTGAATCATGTATAATCTCATAAACTGGATGACTTTTTAGAAAGCATCCAAATTCGTTGAGGATTAAAATGTATTAGTAAACCTAATTGCTGTGGATCACGTCTGCAAGGCTTTTGATAATGATGTGAAGAAAGATGCTTGAATGCAAGCTGTGAAAAGTTGACTGTTAAAGATTTTCTGTCCATGAAAAATAGAGTTCTTCACTGAGCCACGAGGGCTGGGGCAGGACAGTGGCTGTGGCTGGGCCATGCCACATGCCAGGCTGAGGGATGTTCTGGCATGTGTCCTTACACAGTGCCTCTGGCAAGGGACACACGTGGGGAGAGAAAGCACATGATAGCAGATAAACCCATATTGTCACAGTGGCACAGTTGGCAAAGACTTGTGCCCTGTTTGCCAGGAGATACTGATTCATGTTCCTGACTGCCATTAACTTGCACGGCCAATTTATTCTAACCTCTCGATGTCTGTTTTTCCCATCTGCTGAAATTCAGTTAATTAACAAGTGAACTGTGATTTGTCCTGTACTTTAAAAACCTGATCTGATATAGAAATGTTGAATAATATTGGGAACTTCCTTTCAGATACCCCATAAAACTTCTCCTAGAATAGCAGGTTCTGCCCAGGAAAGGAAGTATGTGTCCTCTTAGCTAAAACTTCAGATTACTCTTAGTATAACATGGCCACGGAGCCAAAATATCTGCTTTGAAAAGGCCAAGCTGTTGGAAATTTCTTCCTATCAGGGAGCTAATGTCCAAAATACTAGTTTCTAGGCTTAGCAGTAGATGTGTGTGTATTCACTTCGTTTCAGACATAAAGGCTGCCTGAGCCTTGCTCCCTTCTCCTCTTCCCCCTCCAGTGGTTTCCAATGATGTGACCTTCTGCTGTGTCCCTAGCTCTGCCTCTGCCTGGTCCCATACTGGTTCCTGGTCTCCATTCCTCTCAGGCTTTTTCTTTAGGCCATTCATTTTCATTTCCAAGGCAAAAATGTTTTTACCAAGGCAGATGCCAAGTCACCCAAGTGGTCTCATACTTTTTTAAGCAGAATGCTCCTGAGTGAAATCCCAAAGAATGCTTAGATCTCATTGTTCCCATTTTCTTCACTCAAGATAGAAGCCTGAAACAGTTTTACCACAGGACAGCTATTTTTCAGGTAGTTCTTTTTATCTGAATGTTTTTTGAGAGCACTTCTAATCTGGTGATAAAGATATTATAAGTGCTGCTTTCCTACTTCTCAGTTCCCTGTTTTGTGCATATATGTTTGGCACAGGGCCTCTTGATAAGGTCCAACCCTGTCAGCTGACCAAGTGAAATTAATGAGGCTATCATCTATGCTGCTGAACTTTCAGCATCAGAAAGGATAGGTGAAAAATAAAAATAAAGAGGCTGTGGGGTGCAGTCAACACACCAGAAGCACAGGATGCCATCCAGAGGGACCTAGACAGGCTTAAGCACTGGGCCCAAGTGATCCTCATGAGGTTCAACAAATCCAAGTGCAAGGTCTTACACCTGGGTCAAGGCAAACCCCATTATCAATACAAACTGGGGGATGAAAGGATTGAAAGGATTGCCAAAAAAGACATGAGGGTACTGGTGGTGGATGGGAAGCTGGATGTGAGCCAGCAATGTGCCCTCACTGCCCAGAAAGCCAACTGTATCCTAGGCTGCAGCAAAAGAAGTGTGGCCAGCAGGGTGAGGGAAGTGATTCTGCCCCTCTACTCTGAGCTAGTGAGACCTCACCTGAAGTACTGCATCCAGATGTGAAGTCCTCAGTATAGGAGAGACAGGGACCTGTTGGAGTATGTCCAGAGAAGGACCACAGAATTGATCCATGAAATGGAACATCTCCCCTGCAAGGACAGCTCTCTCTCCTGAGTGAGTTGGTGCTGTTCAGCTGGAGAAGAAAAAGCTGTAAGGTGACCTGATAGTGGCCTTTCAATATCTAAAGGGGAACAAAAGGAAAGAAGAGGACAGACTCTTTAGCAGGGTCTATGGTGATGGAATAAAGTGAAATGGTTTCAAATGCAAAGAGGGCAGATTTAGGTTAGATGTAAAGAAATAATCTTCTACAGTGAGGGTGGTGATGCCCTGGAGCAGGTTGCCCGGAGAGGCGGTTGATGCCCCATTCCTGGAGGCATTCAGGGCGAGGCTGGATAAGGTCCTGGGCAACCTGACGTAGTTGTGGTGTCCCTGTTCATTGCAGGGGAGTTGGATTAGATGGCCCTCAGAGGTCCCTTCTAACTCTAAGGATTCTATGATTCTATGAAAAACTCTCAAATTCAAGACTGACTTTTAGACTGATCATGCAAACTTGACAGATTTCATCTAGAAAGCGTGGAAAAAATGATGACAAATTTATGGACAATTTTCAGGGTGGGATTTTAAAACCCCAAATATAGGCACTGTGCAGCTGTAAAAATCAGTTCTGAAACACTCTGGGTCAGTGGCGGAGATTTTAGAAAACTGAGATTTTAATTGGTTCAGCCATCAACCCTAATCCTCATTATCTTCGTGTGTTAAGACATAGTACATGGTTGAAAATTGTCACCCACATCCTATATTCATCTTATACTTAATTTATCTATCCATTTTGTTAGCCTAAATTGTTAAGGCATAGTTCTTAAAACAATTACATGTAAGAATAATTTGAGTTGCAGTACAGAAAAAATACTTACTTTCTCCCATAAATTGCTAACTGCTTTGGTAATTTTTAAATTACTAAATGTTCTGAATTTTTATCTTACTATTTTAGTAATTATTATTGAAGTATTACTACTAGTATCAATTAACAAGTGGTATGCCAGTTGGAAGAATGCTGTGAATTTAAAGGAAGCTCATTTCCTTGTGTACCAGCTGGGATAGTCTATAGACAGCAGGTACTGACAGGGAATGGCGCCCTGGGGACAAAGCCTGTATTTTAAAATGTAATGAAGAAATTATCCGTGTAGTTTTCCATGAATGGAAGAGGGAGGATTGCACTTCCTTGCCCAGCTTGTTATTGCTGACCACAGCATGGACTTTACTATTTTCTGTGCTGACATTCAAATATTATTTTTGTCCTAAAAACCAGATTAATACACAAAAGATTACATGCATTTTTAAATAGTTCCTCATGCAAAAGTTGAGTAGAGTTGGCTTTTTTCCTACTTTTCCTTAGGGATCGTTAGAAGCAACAATACTTCAGACTTACCGGGATGCCTAGAGAAATACATCTTTCTCCTTGAGAGATTTGTTCCTAGCTAATAGCACTTTCTGCCAGTGAACATGACTGAAGACAGAGCCAAGAGAAATCTGGTAACTGACAGAAAATATCCCAGCAATGGATGAAGAAGCAAATGAATAAAATAATGAAGTGATAAGTCATACAAATTGTTTCTTTGCTCTGAGTGAAAGGAGAAACATGACAGTATCTGACAGAGTAGGTCACTTTGATGGCAGTCTTCCTGAGACCTGCTGTCCCAGTAAAAGCTATTTGATTTCATCTATAAGGCACTGTTTGTTTCAAAAGATCAGTCTCATTCGAGCTTTCTCTGCTATTCCTTTTTAAACATCCATCTAATGCCTGCACCTCTGAGTAATTTTCTTGTCACAAAGAGTGTGCAGAAGACGAAAGCAAACCCCCGCTGCTTCCTCCCTCCCTTTTCATTCTATTATTTCCTTGTTTCTTACACTCTCCTCCATTTCCCTTTTTGTCAGCTCTTTTCTGTGCCAGTCCTTCTTTCTGGCTGGTGCATGTGTGTGTGTGTGTCTGCATATTGTCACAATCAAGAAGTGACAAGGAATAATGCTTTCTCATATATTTTTAAATGATGTCTGCAAGCTACTGGTAGGTAGTCAGATAGCAACCCTGAAAAATAGGTTCTGCCTGCCAGTTAGTGGGAAGAACTCACCCGTTTACCATATATGAGAAGACCTAAAACCCCTCCATTGCAATATTCAGCAGCCAAAATAATGGGAAACAAACACACAAATACCAGGTATCTTGGTTACGTCTCCTGAGTTTCCTCAGCCTTGGAAACAGGGGAACCACTGTTTCTCTTTCCTCCCCCCTGCTTCCCGCAGGAGCCCGAACTGAAACCATGTGGTGAGCACAGTGGGAGCAGCATGGAGACGGACTCCTTCCCCACTACAGACCTGTCAGCATGCCTGGGTTTTATCTTTCTTTGTTGACACTATTCTGTGAGTAAATACTGATTCTAAACAGAAAAGGGGGGGTCTGTATCAGTCAGTTTGGCACTGATTCAGCATCACCAATACTTTGACTTTATATTCAACATAGCATCAAGGTCTAGAAGGCCTGGCTTGCTGTGTGGTAGTAGTTGAAAACATTTCTGAAGATCAAGCTCAACCCGGATGTTCAAGAAACTGAAAAATACACTGGAACACATGAATATTTCATTCCTAAGCAATCTTTATACCTCTTCACCTCAAAGCTAAGCCACTCGGCTTCCTTGTTGTACTCTTCCATGTAGGATGGAAACTGCATTTCTGCAAGGACTGTGCCATGCCTAACATTACAGAACTGATATGTATCTAAATAGGAAAACTCTTGCTGTGCTGCACTTACTCTGCAGTTTGCAAGCTTCTAAGCTGCCCTTTCTGCCTACCTTGAGAGGAAATGTGGTAGTGACCTCATTTGCAAATGCAGGAACAGTGACAGCAGAAGAAAGCTGCGGGTTTGTAGTATGTCTTCTGCTTCCGTTTTCTGCCACTCTTATCCTCACACATACGTAACTGTATAGTTTAGAGAGAGCTTTGGGCATAAACATCAGTTTCTTGACTGTCATTTCCATCTTTTTTTCCTTCCCATTAATTAATTAATCTCCAAGCCTGGTTCATGTGCAACGGACCTGAGAGGTGTGTTTCTGAACACTGCTAAGAAGTTTTCAGTGACAGTGGTCTAACAACCGAAGCCCTGTCTGCACACAGGTTGCTCTCTTGACAACTCTGATAATCCTCAGTAGCTCCCCTCATGCCAGGACTCTGGTTACAACATCAAACCACACGTGAAGAAGTAGCAGTGCCTTATCACCTCCAGATCATCAGGAAATGCCACCCCCACTGCTACACGCATCAGAGAGAAAGGCTGGGGCAGAGGCTCCTTTTCAGGCCTGGAATAGATAGGGCTGTTCTTTTAACCTATTTTTTAACACCAGAACAGGCAGTGCACTACAGTCTCGTACAGCTGGAGGATGTCATACGTGTGCAAAGGTGCTCTCATGGCATAGTTTCTGCTAAGAGCAGGAAACAGGCTACCCCCACTAGTACAGCTGTTGAGCATAAACAACTGCAGTAATGCCTGTACTTGAGTAACTGTTCATGTTAAAATGACACTGCTCATGTACTTACAGTAAAGACCTGCGTAGATCAGGCCTCTTACACATGTATTTTCAAACAAACCCGTACAAGAGAGAAGAGCTTCCCTAAACAGAACCCAGCCCAACCCCCACTGCACACAAAATGGCGGTGCTGCTGCAGCCTGCAGCTCCTGAACCCACAGCGGTGGTACAGTCATGGGCACGCAGCACAGTGCCACACACCGAGAAGCCTTTCTCTTGATTCTCGTCTACTGTATTTTATGCAGTTTCTTGGAGATTTGTTGCAATTTCATGTCTAACCAACTCCTAAAGCATTCTCACTTCTGCTCTTATGAGCAGCAGGGAAGAGATTTAGTGAAAAAAACAGCTTTAAGGAAGTGACTTTTCTGATTTCCATTTTCTTACAGAATATTTCTTAGAAAATGTATATTTGATATGTAAATTGGAAGAACTTGAGGCAAAATTGGTTTTACATATGGTAAAAATTTATTTAGCAGAAGCATATCGTATTTTACTGAACCCTAAATATTGCTTTTTTTTACACTGTAGATATAAAATATCCTTTAAAGGAGGAATGTGATAGACTCTATTAAGGTCCCATTGCCAATTTTGTACTGATCAAAATAAAAACACATTACGATTGAGCCATAGGGAAGAAAGAATGCAAACTCATATCCATCCTGAAGAAGGCAAGAAGAAGAATCTGGAGAAATAAGGTCAAGAAGCTCAACTGCACTTTCTGCAAGAGTTATGGGCAGAATTCTCCTACAAGCCATTTCTAAAAATGGGAGAAATAATAAGGTGATTGGGAACAGCCAGCACAGAATGATCAAGGGCAAATTATGCCTGAGCAACCTGATTGCCTTCTGTGATGAGATGACTTGTTCAGTGGTGGAGGGAGGAGCGCTGTATGCTTTGATTCTAGTAGGGCTGTATTCTTTGATACAGTCTCCCATTATCTCCTTAAAGCCAAATTAGTGAGATATGGATTGTGTAAGTGGATGATAACATGGGTTGAAAATCAGCTGAGCCACTGAGCTCGAAGGGTGGTAATCAACCATGTGAAGCAGAACTGGTGACTGGTCATACAAGTGGCATCCCTCAAGGATACATAGTGAAGATAAAACTGCATAATATCTTTATTCATGACCTGAATGATGGGATGGAGTGCACTCTCAGCCAGTTTGTAGATGCCATTGGAGGCAGCAGCTGCTATGCTAGGAGGACAGGGCTGCTGTTCATAGGGATTTGTTCCAGAAATGGGACAAGCAGCCACAAACAAGATGGAGCATGGGGAATTCCTATCAGAGATATAGAAAAAACACAGGGGTGGCCAAATACTGGTAAAGTTGCAAGATTTCCTTCCTTGGAGATTTCAAAATACAAATTGACAAGAAAGAGAGCAAGCTGATGTGTGGTGATTGTTTTATTTAGATGCCATGGGAGATCTGTTTTCCACAAATACTGTGCCACTACAGGTTCAGGATTCGCTTGGGTTTATCATCAATCAGGGTCTTCATATCTGGTGCTTTCCACCCAAAACAGAGGCATCCAATATTGAAGGATGTTCTTGTAACTTAAACTCTGAAAACACTGTACCTTATTTTCTGCACTTTCACAATACTTCTCTAGGAACTATGTCTCACTATTGGCATTAGTGGTACTTTTTAATATCTTCAGCAGAAAAATATCAGAAAGCTATTTAGCAACACTGAAACAGGGCATAAAGATACCCTTCTTTTAAAACAAAACCCTTAGTAATAGTGGCAGCTGTCTAAATTAGAACATGTGGGAACCACCGCAGTTCTTCAACAGTTCATCACCTATGGTAGTTCCTGTGAGTAACCACAGCAAGCAAGAAACTCTAAAATGGCACATACTAAGGAAGCTGTGTTTCTCAGCTGGAAATTGATAACGCTGCTGAAGTGCTGTAGCAGGAAGGAAAATGACCCTGAAATTTTACAAACATCAAAAATACAGCTGTTGCAAAATGGAACTTAATCGTGTTATCAAATAAGATGAGCTCTGCACCAAGCAGGATCTACTAAAAGATATGCAGTCAAAGAAAGTAAATATTACATTTTGTTTCTTAAATATGTTTAAAATATGACTTTATGTTTAAAGGTTATTAAAACTAGATACAGGAAGCACAAAATCTTTTCAGTAAGAAAAAAAGTATTTTGAAAAACATCAGCTTTTAGACAGACACAGACATGATTAATGGATTTATCAGAACATTATACTTAATGTTGATCAAAATATGGTTCAGGCTGAAGAAAAACAAGAAGATGTATATATAGACTGTCGTTATTATACATTTTCAATATTGTTCATAAGATACCACAGTTTGGTAATGGAATCTATCAATCTTTATCTTTTTGCTGGTCCAGATTCTCTATCCCTAAGCTGGAGCAACAGCACACAGGAGCAGTTCTGAAACTCTGCAGCTGACTACACCCAATAAAACAGAAGCTTGGATCAACTCAGAGACTTCAGAAAATCCCATCTTCTTCAGGAAACTGCACATAAACAACTCAAGTAGTCACTATGAACTAGAAAGGGTTAAAAGCCTTTGCTAAATAAGAAGGAAGAGGTTAGCCCTTAAAGACTATATAAGCTGCAAAACCTGGCAGTTGTGGCTTGTTAAACTGCTGGGAGGTGGAACTGACGGCTGTGCAGCCTAAGTGGGGGAGTCATAAAAGAGAAGCAGAGGGCCCCAGAGGGAGTGGGATAGCTGAGTTTTAGTGTTTCTCTCACTAGAGGGAATTTACTTTGTTTGAACTAAAATGGGCATGGCAACTGCTAGATGCTGATCACAGTAAGGCTTTTAGTTTGCTTGTTTATGGAGAGTCAAACAAGGTGAGAAGAAGCTGTCCTGGCCTCCACTGCATTTAGGGTGGTGACTAAAGAAGCTACCTCTGGCTGTAATAATTCCCTAAGCCTATACTGGAGTGAGCTGTCTACTTTTTTTCAGCCCATCCAGTTCCCTTTCCCCCCCGAAAAAAAAAGCCCCAGAGCATCACTAAGGACAGATGCCTGGTCCCATTAGGGCTGATGGCCACCTCTTTGTAGGCCTCTGGTTATGTGTTATGCTTCCTGTTGAGAAACAAAAGAAAATTGGTAATGCTTAAAATGAAATGTCAGAATCTTTTCTGCTTAAGGAATTATTGCACTGATCTCTGTAAATTAATTTTAGTTTTGCATTTTTAGTTATGTTCCAGAGATTGTTTGAAATCCTCTGCAATGATGTGACATTCTGTGAACACTCTAACTCTTGATGGCATGTCTGAAGGCTGGCAGACTTTTCTTTCTGCCTGTTAGTGCATAGAGCCAGTAATCATTTCCACATATAGAATGCATGTCTTCTTCTAAAATCAGAGCAATTAAGGAGTCTGCATGTTAAATAGTTGACAGTTACTGCTTTTCTATTTCTCCTTTTCTGTTTTGAAAAGAAGTGAAATGTTTTGTCTTCAAAATGTGTGGACTGCTCTTATTATTTCCATCATGTCTTTAAGATGCATTCTTTAAAAAAGCAGCAGTATTTCAGAACTAGGGGCTAGATTTAAAGTAGCCCAGCTCGGCTTGAAGTGACATGTGCTCAGACCAATTTATAGAGTAATGGAACAATTTATGAGTCTGCTTTAGCTGAAATTAGTTTCTGTGGCAGTTGGCCCAGGGAAACTCTGTGGGCCTTCTGTTCTTTGCAGCTGCAGAAAATAATTGTAAAGGGGAATATTACCTTCCAGTAGCTAGGCAAAGCCTCAATTACAAACTGTGATATCCCTTCTCCTAAAAGCAGAGAGCCTAACTCACCACTGGAATTGCTCTTAATGACCAGTGAAACAAAAACCAAGTCATTCCTATACATGCTGAAATAAAGTGTCAAATTAGAAAACGTTATGTTTAGACAATAAGGCTAAACAAAACTTTGCTGGAGATACCAGTAAGAGTAAATAGTCTTTAACAGCGAGCTTGCTCATCCCAGGCTTTTCTTAAATGCTAATGAGAAAGCTAGCACCCATATTTCAATATATTCTGTTGATGAAGTCAGTTAAAGACAAGCCTTCATTAGCATGGGCCTGGTAGCTCATTTTCTCCTTTGCTTTCCCTTGTCCACCAGCTCCAGCTGAGCATCTTGTAGCAGATGTAGGAAGAAGGAATTTTACCAGTGGCAGAAAACAATTTTTACAGACATGACAAAACAAAATAGTTTCATCTCCACTGGAGCTTCTAAAAACTGTTCAGTGCTGCTGGCGATAGTAAACTGCTTCACCAGAAGCTGAGTACATTCAGTTTAGTCCACCGGCATACATTTAACAAAGTTCCCAAACACTGTGAATTGACCCTGACCATGCCCTCCTATTCAGTCCTTATGCAGTTCAAAAGCTTTATATTCAGCCATCAAAAAGTTCTGGACACACTGAAGGAGGCTCAAACGCTATAAATCTGTGGGGGGTGGATTTCTTTAAAGTCAAGTGGGAAGTGCTGCTCAGGACTTGACATATGCAGTAACTCAGAGAATGAATCTCCTGTTCTCAGAAACTGTTCTTACCAGATTGGAACCTACAGATCCTGACTTACAATAGAACAGGAATGCAGTTGTGGAGCTGCATTGACCAAGAGAGACCTCTCCAGAGGCATCACACGCAGCATGCACTAGGTTTGGTTTTAGCTCTGAAGCTTTTCAGTACCATCCCAGAATATCTTTCATTTTCCACTACTGTATATACACCATGAACTCTAATCAGCAACATATACTGACAGTGTCATATTACAATGAAAAACACCAACTTTGTCAATGGACTGAAATAAAACTATTCTGCTTGGCGGTCCTGGTCTTGGCATGAAGCTGATGTGAGTGTTAGGGTCAGTGCTGGGAAAAAGAGGGAGCCCAGAGCTCCAGCTGGAAGGGAGCTTGAAAGCTTTCACTGGAGGAAAAGCTGAGACACAAAGATAAATGGACTGCAAGAACGCATAGGTGTTTGCACAGGCTGAGGGGCTCAGTTTAAGGCTCAGCACACTGTTAGGGGTAGGGTGAGGTCTGAGTCTGTGGTTAAGAGAAGGAGAAAGCCGAGAGCTGCAGGTGGCTTGGGGATAGAAAGTGGCTGTCTCAGGGAAGCGTAGGCTGCAAGGAGGACTTGGCCACAAGCACATCCTGGTGCAGGCAGGGGAGCATGACCAAGGGTGAGGGTTTGTGTGAGAGTTAAGGTTAGGGCTGAAAGAGGGAGCCTGGAGTTGCAGCTGGGCTGGAGCTAGAAAGAAAACTTGAAGAGAAAAGGCACAGTGTAGAGAAAACACGGCAAAAGGAACATGTTACTGTGAGTGCTGGCTGGGAGTCCTGGTCCTTAGATCTGTATTGAGCCTACTATTCAGGCAGAGACAGCCTAGAACTGCAGCTGAGTGCAGGGAGTGTGCCAAAGGAAAAGGTGGACTTTGAAAAGAATGTGGCTTTGAGAAGGTTTTGATGCAGGCACTGGCTGGAGAACCTGGGTGGTTTAGCTAAGACTTATTATTCTCAGGATTACTGTTAGGGGTGGAGGAAAGGGAGAGCCCAAAGTTCCAACTCAAAGGGTTTTAAAATGGAAGTCGATAACGTAACAAATCTGCAGGAGAAACTTTTACTACTTTTATCCTCTGATAAAACACAGTCTTCCTTGGAAAGGCTTCAAATTTGCAGGAAAGAGCTCTTCAGACTGTAGGCCAAGAAGACAGCAAAGTCTCCTGGAAGAAAGAAAAGAACAACTTGTTGCCCAAGACTCCCCTTCCCTATAACAAACCTACCAAAATATTTGTTGTATGTGTTGCATGTTACACACTTAAAAAGCAAAATGCTTCACTATACGGATTTATTCTGGAAAGAAGATGAAAGACAAATATGTGACAGATGTCACGCCGATGTGTGCAGCGTTGCACAGTGATCAGATGTCACGTTCTAAGCATAATGTAAAGAATAAATGGGTTCTGATCTCTTCTAAAAATCTGACTTCAAATCTATATTTAGACATCTAAGTGACCTGCTTTTAGTCAGAGGTGCTGACTATTCAGCTGCTTCCACTGACTGCAGAACAGGCAGGAATTTTTGTTGCAAGATCTTTTTTTTTTTTTCCAAGAACAAAAGCTATCATTTAGAACCCTTCTGTAACTCCTAAATAAATTTATACTCTAAAAATAAAAATAACTAAAAATGAAATATAGCTTCTCTGTTCTCTCCTGTTCTCAGTAAGCCAAAGAAAAAAAAATTCATAACAAATGCAAGAAGAAATATAAAGCACTACCAGTTTAGATGACTTTGCTACTGCAATCACAACAGCCAAAGAACAGAGGAGATGAAACAACCACTGAGCTTGGTGCAACAAGACTCTCAATCCATGAGCACCTGTGTAGGCCTGGGCTGGGGGAGCCTGAGTGCACCTGCAGACCCTAATGAGCTGCCTCACCTGGAAGGACCAGCCCCAGCCTCTGGCCAGGACCTCTATTTAAGTTCAGAGATGGAGTTGGTTAGTTGTGCTGTAGTGTGTTTGTAAACTTGTCTTTTAGGTCACCTTGGCCCTTCTCCAAAGGTAGTTTGCTTCCCAGATGGACCTTGTGCTTATGTTTTCTGGGTGGATCTGGTTCAATGCCTCTGTGGGACTGCTGATGTATGCTGGCCCCTGCACCCAACCTTTATGGCATCAGGTCCCTCTGGTGAGGGCACTGCTTAGACTGGGACAACCATCAGCTCTTGTTTGTCTCTCCTCATAGAGCAGCCCTGCTGCTGTTCCGTGAAGGTCATCTTGCTTCAGGATCAGCCTGTGCGTGCAGCCAGGACTACAGCAGGCAGGTACAGCTGAGTAGTTAAGAAGTCAGTGGGGGACCTACTGTAAATGCTGTGTGTGCCCAAGGAAGGGTTAACTGGCCTGGTGAAGGATCTAGAGCACAAGTTTAATGGTGAGTGGCTGAGGGAACTGGATTGTTTAGTCTGGAGGAGGCTTGGGGAGACTTTATAGCTTTCTACAACCTCCTGAAAGGAGACTGTGGTGAGGTGGGGGTTGGTCTCTTCTCCCAGGTAACAGCAATAGGATGAGAGGGAATGCCCTCAAGTTGTGCTAGGGGAGGTTCAGGTTGGATGGTAGGAAAAGTACCTTCTCACGTAGAGTGGTGGTGCATTGGCACAGGCTGCCCTGGGAGGTGGTGGAGTCACTGTCCTTGGAGGTGTCGAGGAACCGTGCAGATGTGACACTGAGGGATGTGATTAGGGGGCATAGTGGGGATGGATAGGGGTTGGACTAGATGATCTCAGTGGTCTTTTCCAACTATAATGATTCTGTGATTCTCTGAGTGGGCTCTAGTGCAGCTGGAGCTACTCATAAAGCCCTGTGTGCCAGGAGAAGTGTATTTTGTGCACAATGCTTCTAAGCTGGGAACGCCTCTGCAGGGTGTCCTGTGGCACTGACCACATCCTGTGTGGTCACCGAGCCGGATCAGAAACACTTCAGAATTTTTGCTTTGGGTACAGCTGGGCAAATGCAGCCTGTGGGGTGTATGGACTTCACTAAACAGTTAAACTGCTGCACAGAGTCTGCCAGAGAGTGCTATTTTCAGGGAGAACTTGCTTTCTGTCAGCTAGGACAGCTCAGTCTGCAGGCTGGGGCTACGTCAGGAGACGGTGTGCGGCGTCCTGTCTTAGGTCGTTTCCTGAGGCGTCCATTTATGGGGGAGATGTGAGCGATTAGCGCGGTGGGGACGCTTTGGGATCCATTTCCAACCAGAGAACCGCACTAAGCTCGAGCAGACGCGTTCCGCAGACACTCCTCTCACAGCGCTGAAGACACCGCGCAGGCCCGAGCCCGCGGCGCGTGCGCAACGGGGCGCCGAGAACCGAAACTCGGCGCTCGTTCCCGCGCCGGCCCGGAGGGGCGGGGCGCCGCCGTGCGTGGCGGGGGCGGCTCCCCCGCGGCGGGCGGGGCCGCGGCGCGCGAGCGGGGCCATTTCGGCGCGGCAGAGGCCGGGATGCGCGCGGCGCCCCGCGGCAGTCAGTCCGTCCGCCGCGCCGAGCCGCCCTCGGGGCTGCCGTGCTGAACCCGCGCCCGCCGCGCCTCCCGTCCCGCCTCCCGCGCCATGGCGGCCCCCGGCACCGTCGCCTCCGTCATGGCGAGTAAGACCAAGACCAAGAAGAAACACTTCGTGGCGCAAAAAGTGAAGTTGTTCCGGGCCAGCGACCCGCTGCTCAGCGTCCTCATGTGGGGGGTGAACCACTCGGTAAGCGGCGGGGCCGGGCGGGACCGGGGGGCGGCGGTGCCGCGGTGCCCGCGGGCGGCGGGAGCTGCCCCGGCCCCTCCCGGACGGCGGTGCGGAAATGCACTGCGGTTCCCTCCCCCCCACTCACCCCTCCGCCAGAAATTGTAAGGCGATGATGATGATGATGATGATGATGGAAGAAGTACATAGCGCGGCGAAGTTCCCCTTCCTCCCGCCGCGAGCTCCGGCGGGGCGGTGCGCGGCTCCCCGCTCCCTGCCCGCCCGCGCCCGGCGGAGCGTCACATGGCCGCGGGCGGCGGTACGGGCGCGCGGCGCTGCGGCGGTGCGGATCGGCGCGGCGGGGTCCGGCGGTTCCCGCAGCCCTCCTGCTGCCGGCAGCCGCTGAGCCCCTCGTGCGCAGCGCCCGCCCCGCTGCGGAGCCGCCGTCTCCAGATGTGTCCTCGCATCGTTCCGTGCCGGAGCTCTACGCGTAGTTGTCAGCGTGCGCTTTAAATGAGGCCGGTTTTGTAGAGGCGATGCGTCGCCTCGGTGTTGCCTTTGTTTCCTACCCATCCAAACCCGCCGCCTCTCTTTGTGCGCGGTTCGGCGGTGCGGGCGCGGGTGTCGCTGCGGTCGGGTGACCCCACGGAGGCGGTGGCGCAGCGCTGCCAGTGGGTCGGTGTGAGCGGCGGCATCCTGCGGCACGGGCCGGGAAGGAGCGAGCTGATTAAAGCCTCTGGTTGTGAAAGTGCATGGGGTGCTGCTTGCCGGAATTAGGCCTACAGGATCCTCTTGTCCCTTTTGAATGTGCGTGATTATTTTATAGGGGCGCTTCCTAGGCAGAGCTCCTGGAGGGCAGCAGGCTAGTGACGCCGAGCTGAGGTGCTGCTGGATGGGGCAGAGCTGCTCTTGGAGCAGAGCCCGCAGTGCTGTGTGCGTCAGCCCCAGCTGTTGCTGTGTGTCTGCTCTGGGCACAGCAGTGCTCACCGAGGGAAGTCCTGTGCCCTCCCAAGGGTTGTACCAAACAACAAAGCAAATAGGGACCAGCACAGTGCTGTGTGATTGCTACCATCCTGTGCTGCTATGGAGCACATGGCTGTTCCAGTTAGAAGATGTCATAAAGGCACGCTGCTTTGTGTGTGTAATGCTAAAAATGGCAAATAGAAGGCCTGGAGTTATTGAGGGGGATTGGAAGGGTAGGGCAAGCTGGGGAGTATGGCAAGCTTGGAGAGATGCAAGTTTGCCTTTGTATGAAGGAAGGTGGTAGAACTGAGCATGTACTGTGTGTGCTGTGGATGTTCTCTGATGTCCTCACCTTGCAGCAAGGTGTAACCATGAGTAATGCTTTGAGCCCTGTGGAAGCTGTCCTTCCCCAAGTCAGGGAGCATGCAAAAGTAACTTGATATATCCAAATCCAGGTATCTCTTTGGCTAGGAACACTGCATTGAAGTGCTGCTGGATCCCAGGTTAGGTGCTCACCTTGGTGGTATGTAACACTGGGTGCAGCAGTGGCTGACAGATGGAAATGAGTGCTTGGTGTGATGGGAGCAGCTCCAGTCAGAACTTTGTGCAGGAAAAGCACAGAGCACCTATGTGCATTCATTGAGGTCAGGGATTAGGCATGCTTATTTCTTAACAAAATAAACAGAAACCCAGAAGAAAAGGTTAGACTAGGAAATGAGCATAAATTATGGTTAATGATGATAGTAATTAAATAAGCTTAGAACATAGTACTCATCTGAAAAACTTTAAGACTGCTGCCAGAGCTGCGTGCAGCAACTAATGAGATACTCTCTGAGCCTTAAAGGCTTGAGAATAAGGATGTGCAGATGGGGTGGGTCTGAAACGTGGCTCCTACATCTCAGCAGAATGTGGCATACACTGGAGTAAAGCACTTGGTGACGATAAAATGGGAAAAGCAGTTTTTTCTGTAGGCTTTTTGAGTGTAGGGCCGGAATGCTGATGCACTTGATGGCCAAGTTTTCAATTTAAAATCCAAAGATCATCCAAGTGTGAAGAAGAGCCATACAAAAAAACTGTGACAAGAACTGTTAACCTATCCCTCCTAGAAGGAAGTACAACTAGAAAGGGAAGTGTTGCGCGTCAGCATCACAAAGTGATAAGGCATACAGCAAGCGTGTGAATTCCTAATGAGAAAAAGGTCTGCAGGGAGGTGTGCTACCCAGGGCTCCTAACACAGCACCTCCTCCCCAGCAGGCTGTGAGGAAGTTGTTTTGGTCGCCTTTGAGTAGGTGGGAGATAGAGGTGGCAGAATCCTTCTTGGGATTGCAGTGAGGTTCAGGAATAATTTCAGAGGGCACCTGAGGGAAAGCAACATGTAAACATTACTCCGATCTTAAGGAGCATGAAAATGTGCTCACACAGAGAGCAAGGCATTCACTTTTTTGGTATGCTGAAAGATGCTGTTACGAAACTTTCACAAAGTGAAATGCCAGAAATGAAAGACAGGCTCTGCTTTCTGCAGCCTGTTGTGGTTGTCCTGTTCCCAGCATTGGTGGGTCTGCTCTCTCATGTTGTCTGTCTGCTTCTGTTAGGAGCTGGTTAGAAAGGCTGGGAATCTGTAGAAAGCTATGCTTAGCTCCTTCAAAACATACTGCCCACAAATACGGGAAAAATAAAATAATAGAAATGGATTTTGACTAACTAGTTTTGAGGTAAAAAATGAGACATTGGAGGCCTCACCTTCAGACTGTATTTAGTGATTCACACAGAAGAGAACGAGCACCTAATGAAGTTCTTAAGAATAATGAATGTACAAGTCAAAAAAAAAAAAAAAGGCACTAAAACTCAGCCCCTAGAATCTGTAATCGCCATCTGTTTCGGGATGATTACAAGCTGATCTAAAAATTTGCCAGTGCTTGACTTTGCAGTGGCACTTGCTGCCTAATGAGCAAGTGAAACAAGAATGCAGGGATCAAATGCTTTTTTTCTCCCCCTGCATATTTGAAGAGTACATCAGAAAGCGTATACTTTCTATGGGCGAAGAATTCAACAGATAATCAGCTCCAAAATTGCCTTCAACTGCTTACATGAGACACCCTAAAGCCTGATGCTACTGTTGCACTCTCAGCTGTAATCTGGCTTGATCTTTTTAAGAAAAGTGGAACAACATGAGGACAGCATAATAAAAGGAGCGAAAGCTATGGAGCTCTGCTGTCTGCCAGTGTGACATCTCTACCGTTAGAGCTGGACAAGGGGAGAGTAAAACCAGCCTGACATGGAAGTGTGGCTCTCCAGCTCCTGTGTCCTAGTATCTGTGCCATCGCATCAGGAAACCTGTAGTTCTGCAGAGATACAAAATAATTACAGGATAGGCTATGCCCTCTGGAGTAAAAACTATTGGCTTATGCTTATCATAGCTAAGAAACCACACAGCGTTTACTACTGGTTATACATCTGCAGAACTTACTGCAACTTCTGGCTCCAGATTTTTTGTATGCTTTTACATGATAGAGAAGTTAAACCCCGAGGATATGGAACTGTGGGGCTGATTCATGGCATCGGCTGTGAGCGCAGCAAACTGGCTGGGAGCTGCAGAAGGGCAGGGCTGCCCGTGGGTAATGTTGTCAGCTCTGTGGCTAGTTTTTGCATTAACGCAGAGCATCACTGCTGCAGATGTGCTCTGATAGCGGGTTTTCAAAGTGAGTGAGGCAAAGTAATAAAACTCAAGTTATTGATCTTAGAGTCAACTCTAGATTTTTTAACAGCGAGCTGGAAAAAGCCCTCTTTATTAATAGTTTAATGGAGGTGGTGGTAGATTATGTGGGAGAAGGCGCTTTCTAAGAAGCAATGAGAAACTACTTATTAAAAAGCATTGATTACAGCCGAGCAGATAATAAAGCAATTCAAACTATTTTTGAAAAGTCATCTGGGCACTCAGCCCAGATGTTTGTATATAGAAGGAAGTAGAACAGGAAAAGCTATTTACTGAGAACTTGTTCTTTTTTGGGTGTTAAGCTCTGTGTTGTTGTAGAAGTTCACTTAATTTTTTTTCATCTGTGTGGACAGACTACTAAAATACAAATTGCAAGTATTTATTGTGATTGGATTAAAGGTCTTACATGAAATAGAGGTAGGAGTGATACTTCATGTGGGTGTCCTCTGAACTGCTGAAAGGGAAACGTGCAGTAGCTGCTGTTAGGGGGTGAGACAGGAAGAAAGATAGAGATTTTGTAGCAGTTTCAAAACTGTGCTCTGTAGTTTCTTTCCATCTACATAATAAGGCTCTGCAGAGGTGAGGAGGTTCTTCTGCTTACATGGTTTTGAAACTGAGTTTCATTAACCACAACAAGGAGGGCTGGACAATGTTCAGTAAAGCAAACGGGCAATGCAAATTGGTTTTGCTGACTCAGCTGAGTCATCTTATTTGAGTATCGTAATGGCTTGAAAGAAATTCTGTGGTGGATTGTTTTAGAACTCCTTGTTATTTAAAGCAGTGTGTTACGCCTGTTGGCTACAGGCTAGTAAACACTTACTTACCTCCTATACTTCAGGGTGATGAGCTTTGTTTACTCTAACTCTCGCCTGTTGTGCGCACCTGCTGCCCATTCTGTGCTCTTTGTGATGCAGAGCTCCATAGGCTGTCTGTGCAGTATGGAGCTACCTCAGACCTTGGGAATAAGATGGAACTACTTGTTATTTCCTGACCCTGTGTTTAATTTTGCCTAGACTCTCAGACTTGTAGTCATGTTGGCTTAAAGATATCTTGATTTGTTGGAAGGTCGGTGTTGTCGTTGAACAATGCCATTTTAAAAACTTGAGAGAAGTGTGCATTCGTCTTCACTTTCTTCTGTTTTTTTAAGTGCTTGAGTTCTTTTGGGGATAACTGAATTCCAGTAAGAGTTCATTAATGTATACTTACCGCTATGTCTTGTTTCCGTGTTGTTCTGTTTTTTATACTTGATTCTTGCTATTTAGATCTCTAACAAAAGCCCTGCTTTTTCTTCCTTTTCACTGCTGGTGAGGTGCATCTTCTTTTGCAAAAAGAGCTGCAACAGAGCTTAAAAAAATGTTGCTGCTATGGGATGGTAATGAGAAATCTTGTTAGCTTTCAAGGTTTGCATCCCGGAACCATGGTGAAATGGACTAGTTTTGAATTGTTGGGATGGTAACTTCTTGAATGTGGTTTGCTATGTGAACGTCTGTCTTACTGTAGAATCCAGGCTCTGTAGGAAGATCATAAGTTAATTAGTTTTGTGCTGAGAGAGAGTGCTTAATAATGGTGTTGTGAAAATTGTTGGAAGCAGCTGAATGCTGTAGTGATGGATGTCACAAACTGAAAAGGAAACATTGGATCTACCATCAAAGAGCAGAGTTGAATTGTTTGCAGTGGAAATACTTCTGGCCATGCACCTTTTGGAATACTTATTTTTCATCTCACTTGGTGAAGTATCACCTTGTGTACTGAGACAAGGTAATTAGTCTAATCCAGCTCTTTGGGGAGCATTTTAAGTTCCCAAGGCAACCTTAATAACGTGGCTGTGAGTATATACATAATACTTTTAGATTCTAAGAGAAAACTTAAACAAAAAATTCCATTTGTTGCCTTACTGGAAAGCCAGTGGAGCTTCCCGGTGGGGCTAGGATTTGCAGAGCAACCCTATTACTATCTGAACTAACTCACTGAATCCTATTTTTCCCAGGCTCCCCTCTTGGTGTCCCTGCTATGTGCTAGCTCACCTCTCACAATCCTGCTGTTTCTGTTTGTGCATCTTATCAATCATGTCTTTGCCATTCCAGCCTTCCTGGTTGACAGGTTCAGCCATATCTGCTTTTCCTGATCAATAATTATTCAGCTACAAACTAATAGCCCAGCAAAAATATACATTCAATTTCTAGATGTACTGTCATGCTCAGAATTCATCATGTAGCCATTCAAACAGCGGTGCCATCACAGACTGTGGTGAAGCAGAAAAGGTGGAACAAAGCTGTTGCTTTGTAAGGAAGTGCTAATTTACACTAGAATAAGGTTAGTCAAACCAAAACCTCTGTAATTGCTGCTGGACTTGTTTCCTCTCTTTGGCACTGAGCTGATCCTGTAGTGAGTTCATCTGGGACAATGTACTAGGGGGGAAACTACGTTATTCACTCTTCTATGTTAGGGTGTCTTTTTTTTTTTTATCTGAATAAGCCATATCCCTAAGTGTCCCAGCTTAAAAGAGCACCTGCAAATGCTGTGTAATAGTGGAGATTGAAGACTGTTTTGGTTGCTTAGGATAATTAGAGGGGCTCTTAGCACTGGTTTGTGCTCTTCAGTTTCCCTATCAGCAGTTCGGTTTCACATTTGGAGGTGAACCGTTGCACCTTGGCAAAATACTTGAGAATTCTCACTGTGAAAGCCTTTCCAATTTTTTTAACCTTTTTAAGCATGCATGTGAGCATGTGTTTTGTAAGAGACACAGCAATTTGTTATACCTGTCAGCCTCCTTGGTCTTATGGAAGACACTGAGGCATCTAAGCTTTCTATTTCTATCTGGGTAGATGACAGTGTCTTTAGAAAAGCTGCAGTGTCTTCCTAGTGGCTGCAGTTTTTGAAGTTGCTCTTAGATGTAAATGATAACGGCCAGAAGACTTTCTCAGCCAATAATTCATGAGAGTCCTATCTTCAAGATTCTCTTGAGCAGTATCAAGCCTGTGGTTATAGCAGTCCCTCTTTTTGGAAGGAGGAGAGAGCAATCTTGGTTAGCCTGAGACTAGCCTGAAGAAGGCAGCTTAATAAGGGCTTTATGATACTGAGCTGAAACCAATATCTGATTAGCTTGGTGCCAAGCCTCCGTAACTCTGTTACCAAAACTAATAGCACTGCTACAGCGCCCTTCATCTAGGGGAGGAGCATCATGGTGCAAGGTAGACTTGCAGCTATTTTGCAGTGGTTGGTTCTGCTTTGATCGCATTGCCCAATGTATTGTAGACCCCTTCCAAGATCATTTGGGTACCAGAAATGTTGTGGTAGTTACAGGCTGAGTTTGTTCTGTGTAATGGTTTTCTTTCTCAGTCTACTTTTAGAGAGGGTTTTGTGGTATTCTGCTGCAGTGTGGCCCTAAGCATGGGCTGGGTTCTGGATGAAATCTTCCTAAAGGAGCTTGTAGATGTGTTCATTAAGAATGCAGTTGCCATGTTGTGTGAATCAGACATTATGGTTGGCTGTGTCTGAAAAGCCAGTAAATCTGTGTAACAAAAGCAAGGTTGCTAGTCATGTATTTTTCAATTTCTGTATTTTGATTTAAATCTAGAGCCAGACCTAGGTGATCAAACTGCAAATTACCAAAAATTGAGAGGGTGTTTGAACGAAGAGTGGGATTTTTTTTAAAGGACTTTGACGTTGCAATCCTAAGAATTCTTTTTTGTAAACAGCTGGTGGTGGATGAGGTTACTTTTTTGCTTCTGTGTAATTTTGAGAGCAGCAGAATGAACACTTAGATTCAGATGATCAGTCCTAAAACTTATGTCTCTTTAATAGATCGTCTGTATTTCAGAAAGCATTATTTTCTTCAGCAGATCATAAAAGCCATCACTCAGATCCTGTTCGTAATTTCTTCTCTGTTGTTTGTACTTGTCACGTGCTATTCTGTTTCCAGGGGTTTCCTGTGCCTTTTCCAATTGTGAAAAAAATCACGTGGTCTGTTCCAGACTTTGCTTATAAAGCCTACGGATACACAACTTCAGTTTTTAAGACGGTATGCAAATCAGTTCTCCATTTGTAAAATACATATTAGAGGCTGCCTGTTAGAAGTAGTGGTAGCATTTAAAAGCTCACGCTTGAAGTAAGGGTTTTTACTGTAAGGCCTCCAAGAGGAAGTACTTACTAAACCTATTCTCTATTGGCTATTCGAAATATGCGGTCGTGTTTCTGGGAAAGATAGCGGCCTAAAACACACTGACTTCACTGGGAAAACCCATGTCCAGCCCTGCAGCCCAGCTATGGGAGCCCAGGGAGTGACTCAGGGCTGAGGTGCAGATGAACCCTGCTAGGCCCAGCTGGTGCCTCACATGGGCCAGGGGCTGGCTGCTTCTCACAGCCAGTGCTTTTTCCCCTGTTGCAAAGATCAGGTTGGTGGAGGAGGGCAGAAGAGATTTTCTGGCACAGTTGATCTTGCTGGGCCTGAGCGGAATCATCGGCGCAGTGAGATTTCAGTCTGACTCATGCTGCACTTGTGGCCTGCGGTGAGCCAGGCAGCCTTCTGCTCGTGCACAGCAAGCACAACCAAACACACACAACTCTTTCTGGAGTTTACCACTTGTCTTTTACAGGCTGGGGGAAAAATAATTTCCAGAAACAGAATCTTGGTGCTTGTTAATGCCTAGCAGCTCACAGACAAAATCTTGTAACCCCTGTTCTCAGCAGCCTTTGCCCATTCCTATAGATGCTGCAAGCTCCTGATGCAGCAGTTTCCCCAGCTGTTATTTTGGTCTTCAGCTGATTCAACAATGCTGCTTTCTCTTTCCTACCTATATGGCGGCAGGTGGTTGTGGCAGATTCTTTCACTAGGGCATGCTGTGCCCCAGGGCTGTGCTGGTGCAGGGATGTAATAAGGTTCAGATGTCTCTTGGCTCATGCTCCTGCCCTCTTCCCACTGAAGCTAGCTTTCCTGCCTGTGGCAAGGCAAAACAGCATTCAAACCCGGAGCATCTTGAATTGTGTCTGTGTTCTGCACCATCTTCGTGGTGGGATTTCCTTTACTACATCTCCCAGTACCACCCATCAGGGATTTTTTCCCCAAAACTGTATTACCTGTGGTTAGCAGTGGTCATCTTCTTTTGAAAAGCAAACCAATTACTTCTCAGGATATTCTTTGTATTTGCTCATTCTTTCAGAGAAGGTATATTGCATGTTTCTCCTTGGAAGCTGTTGGGATGTTTTTAATATAAAAAGGAACATGGATCTTCTGTGTTTACTTAATATACGTTGAACTTGCAGGTCATGGTCTATGGGAAGAGTTAACTTGGGAGACTGAGCTAATTCATGTCTCATTAATATTTACATGGCAAGCACTGTCAAATAATTAAAAAAAAAAAGCCTGGGCTCTTTAAAGGAAGAATATAGATTTGATTGCATACTTCTCAAGATGGAAATTATGTAGGCACATGTCTAGACAGGATTTTAAAGTGCAAAGATCTCCCTGCTTTTATTTTACTTGATTCAAGTACTGATGCTAGCTGGCATGTGTCACTTGGAAGAGGTTTAATACCTGCATCTTCAGGTAGGTGGAAGAAATAAGAGAGAAGTGAGATAGAGCATGTAGCTTCATGCTTTACATTATTTACCATTACCTTTCTAGCTGAGAAGTTTGTCTGAGAATTGGTTTGTTGTGTTCCTGCCAGTTATGTTCCCCCTGCATTTGATAGACTATGGAAGTGAACCCTGAAATAAGCTTTTCATTTAAGTTGCATATTACCTTCCATTTTCACTTCCATTTCTCTGAAAGTATGTTTTAATCTTGGCAGCTCAAGAACTTCGCTGTTCAAATAAGCATTTTGCATGTACTGTTGTAAAGATTCCTCAAGAACCTTAGCATCCTGAGAACAGCGCTGTTAATCTGGCAGACTGTATAAGAAGAATTAATACTGAGACTCTTATTCTTACACGGTGATGAGGAGGTAAGCGTTTAGAAGTGGAAGTGTTCAGCTCTGGAAGTCGAAGCCTGCCGTAGTGCTGCTGTTGATGCAGTTGTGTCATACAGCATATAGCAACAACTTGTGCCAACCACCTTCATCTTTTAAAAACATGCATGTCTCTTAGAGATCTGCCAGTAATGGCAAAGCTTTCAGATGTATCAGCCTGGAGCTCGAGGTGGGGCAGACAGAAGCGTGCAGCCACATTGGCTGTGACTTGGAGGGTTTTGCCATTGCAATTGCTTTTCCACTGAGGCTTTGGAGATTATTTTTTTTCCAACAAGTCTGACAAACCAGGAATGAAAATGCTCAGCTATTAGGCTCTTTGACTGTAAAATACATAGTGTGCTGTGAGTCACAGCGCTGCTGCTGCATAACTGAGGGCAGCTTGCAATTTTCTATTTTCTTTTTTAGAAACAGACTAGTCAAAAGACTGGCGTTGTTGAATTTTACTGTACCTTCCAGGACAGAGTAGCTCATTTTCTGTCTGATTAATCTACTGCTTTGTCAAGTGCTTCCTGAAGCCTTAGTCCTGTGCATTTGCATATATTTGCTGGAGTAATCCTAGTGGGGAAGTGAGATTTGCCATGTAGCCAGCTGCCTCTGGGCACATTACATAGCCAGCAGTTGATACATGGTCAGACAGTCCAAGGTAGGTGTCTGTGCCTGGGCTGGTCATGCTGGCTCAAGGTATGTGTAGTGAAATCCACTCTTAAATGTTTACAAGGTGACTACTCAGATAGTGATGCTTATCATGTGGATATCTCAAATTTTGGAGTTTTGGGTAATTCCCATCAGAAGTTTGGGAGCAACAGAAAAACAGTACAAGACTTGCTTCAATTCTGAGTTAAGCTAACAACTAATGACAATTCACTTTAATCTCTTTAATCATTTATAACTATCCAGGCAGTGGCTGCAGAATATCATAGAGTCATTGAATGGCCTGGGTTGAAAAGGACCTCAGAGATCATCTAGTTCCAACCCACAACAGGGTCACCAACACTAGATCAGGCTGCCCAGAGCCACATCCAGCCTGGCTTGAATGCCTCCAGGGAGTAATTGCACTGCTTTATTGGAAATATAAAATATTTTGTGTTAATATAAACAAGTGGCATTTTCTTTGTCATTTAATTCCTGTGCTGTTAAACAGAAGGCATTTAATTAATGTTAATATAACTTTGCATGGTGATTCAGAATTGTAAAATAAAATCATTTACTAATGAACTATTTCAGTTGTCTATTATCTTGTTGTTTTTTTCTCCCTCCAAGGAGTGCTCAAGTTCAGGAAGCACAGTAGTGAATGTGAAGCCAGTGAAGCTGCAGTGCTATGTGCTTTGGGGAGGAGTTGTGCTTTGTGATGTCTGCCTACGATGGGGACTAAGAGGCATGGCTCCAGTCCCTGGAAATTAACATTGTGTGGAGCAGGAAAGGAGCAGAGATGTGAGACGTGGTGCATGTTGGTTTAGTTTAAAATAACTTCCAAAATGACTTAATTCTCCTCGTGGCCTTTTTAAGCACTGGTGGTAGCAATTAGTGGGCAGGAGAACATGCTGTGAGTCGGGCTGTGTTACTCCTTTCTGCTCAGGGTTTTTCCTAGCTTCAAATGTTAACCAAACAGAAATGGAGAGGAAATGGAGGTGTGCAGTCTGTGTTATTTTTAAACCGGAATGCAGATGGTCCAAATCCATACTAACTGTTCTGCATCTTGGAAATGCTTCTGTTTGTACCAGTGATAGAGACTGACACCAGGGTTGTTGCTGAACTTAACAATCAATGTGTTAAACTTAATCCATCTTAGATTGCGGCATTTAGTGCTGTGGCTTTTGCAGGAGTAGTACAGAAACCTCAGTCTGCTTTCCTGAGTCTTTGTCCACAAGTTAGAAGATGCCACTTCTTTCATTTATTCCTCTGGTATGAGCCTCCTTGGCATTATATTGGGCTGTGGAAGGTCTTCCTTACAGAAACGATACGGTATCCTTCTTTCCATGCTTATTGCAGCTCTTGCTTCTAGTTCTGAATTTGCATTGTTTTCTACTTCTGTGACTGCTGGAGGAAATCTTTCCTGCAAGTGATGAGTGATGTTTATGCTAAGTAACAATTTGCCAGATGCACTGGTAGCTTTCTTGCATCTTCATGTGCTCTGGGAATCTGAGTGTGAATAGGAGTTCTGAAGAAAATAACTTTAATACAGCTGTGATGTGTTGTTTCACTTCTGTCCCCTTCCAGCAGCAGTAGCTCAGGTTTTTTTCTTTCATTTTTTTCATTGTCCTCAGTATCATACCCTTGATCAAGCTGTTTAACTTACCAGTTCAGCAGGGAAAGCTCGCTGGGGAGAAGGAGATACTTCTAGGAAAGCAAGTAGTTGTTTTCTGATGGAATCTGGTGATGCAGAAGGCATGGCAGGGCAAGCCTGTGGGATGTGATAAGCAGCTGGAAGTGAGTCTGGTCCCCTCACCAGGTTAGCAGATGCTTGATTCAGATGGTATCCCTTCAGCCTCATTCTTCCCAATTTTAACCTTACTCATACTCGATATGCTTGCAAACTCTCATAGCAGTATTATTATTCTATAGTTGTCTCAAGCAAGCAGGTGTAATATTTACCTCAGCAAAAATCTCTTCTTGAAATGATGTACGTTTTTCTGTACAGTGACCACATGTTGCCATGTGCTTTGTGGTACGTTTAATGGTTTATCAGCTTACTGAAAAACTTGCTTCTGCACCTACTGCTCTCCAGTGCACTAAGTTATGTTTGAGGCTGGTCTAAGACCAGCCACTCCAACAGAAGATGTACTTCAAATTCAAGTGACTGCTCTGCTAGTGAGCTGCTTGTGCAGCTGGTCTTTTCTTAGGTGGGCTTTCCACCAAGCCATGTCCAGTCAGTACCAGTCACAGCACTACCTGTGATGGGAGGTAAAGGGATAAATGCCTCCAGTTGAGCCTTTCCCAGCTGCATCTGTTTCTAATAACAGGAGGCCCGGTGCCTCCTGCTTAGTTCATGCTGGCTCTAGTGTTTGTCTGATCATCCAGTAAATCCATTCAGCTTGCCAAAAGACCAGAAACTAATCTGGTAAAACTGCTGGTTTGACCTTTAGTTTTTCGTTCTTGCCTTTCCTGGGATTATAGATGGGACCAGTTTGTTTTCTGGTAAAGCAGAGGTTGTGGAGAAAGGCGGGGGATGGAGGCTGCCCCACTTGCTATGTGATAAGCTGTGTAGTTCAGCTCAGCCACAAAGCAGAGGGCTGCAAAACGCAGCTGGGGCTATGCAGGCTGCTGCTCAGCTTGGTTCCACCAAGCGGACTCCAAAAGGGCCTATGAATGCTGTGCTAGGAGTGCGGGATGGTGCTTGCACAGACTTGGACAGCCTTGGAGCTGCAGCCAGAGTGGAGCATGAGCAGAGTGAATGCTGTAGTACTGTGTTGTATGGCGAAGTCTGAGTTTAGAATTCTTTTGACAATGAATTGGTCTGACAGTGAGCGTTTTCACTTCTTACTCTGTTAGGCTTCCATACATCAAGCCTGATACTTGGCAGTACTTAGGTGCTAGCATGCTTTCACCAGCAGATTTCAGGCTGTGCATGAGTTGTGGTGCATCTGCTCTGTGCAAATGTTCTAGCTCTTCCTGTTTTAGTGACAGCAAACCCTCATTTGGGCCTGAGGAATCTTTAGAGCTGAAAACACTCTGCGTAGGACTTGTGCATCAAATATTCAGAGTATACAGAGTATAATACAGAGCATTCAGGACAAGAGTGCTGGTCTTTCAGTTGTTTTGTCTGTTTTTTTTTTTTGCTTGTTTTGTTGCTAACCTTTTTACCGTAGTTCTTGCAAGAGTTGTTTGAGCTTACCTGTAGGCTTTTCTTTATATTTTGGTTATTCTCTGATATCTTTAATCAATAATATATTTTTATACGAAGGTCTCCAGAGAGAATTGCAACTGCATACATGTATAGGTGTTCCTGGCAGGTGTAACACTCCTGACGTTCTCAGAATACAGAAAAGATATGTTATCTCATTTTGATGCATCATAAAACAGTTGTTGTGGTTGCTTTCCAGGCTTCCTCCTCCTTTCAGCATTTTCCATGCAGTGCTACCCTGAGAGCTGTCTCTTGTCGCATGTAATGGCTCTGCTAAGCAGTGAACTTGAATGAAGTTGTTAAACAAGAGTTTTTTATGTTTGGCTATAGTATTCTTGTAGAAAGGACTTGAGTTTTATCTTCTTAGATCATACTGAATACATGAATTCAGATCTTGGTTCTAGTTATGGTTGATTCATGTTAGGTGTCACTGGTGCCTTGCTTTCCTATGGCTGAAGAAGCTTGGAAGTATGATGGATAGCTGCTGCTTTGCAAAATGTTCTCAACATTTGAAATCTAGGTGACACAAAGTATGTCTGGCTGTGTCTGTGAAGTGCAAATGTAAGAGCAGTGCTGAGGTAGCTACTTGTACGTGCAACAAAACTGTAAATTCCCTACTGAAACTGGAGAGCGGCATATTCACATGCAGCCTGGTAATTTCAGCAGGCTTGAAACACAGTCAGCTGTCTTGGCAGATGGCCAAGGATGCAGGAGGCTGCTGGAAAACTTCCAGGTGCTAATAGAGTGCATTTTGATTAAATTTAACTATGGCCACTGACTCTTAGTCTGCATATTTCTGTGTGTTAAAATGTGTTTGTTCTAAAAAGTAAGATTTTATTTAAAAAGCTGTTCTAATACTCAAAGGGTGAGGTGTGCAGTATCCTTATGATGTGAATCTTCTCTCTGTTAAGAACAGTAAGGGCTGAAACATCAGTGCTGTTTGAGTGGATGTAGCCCATTGCATTACGTTTCTTTGGGTGCCACACGCACTCAAAACAACCTGGTTATTTCAAAAGTTTTAAAATATCTGTCAGCGGCCTGAAATCCTCCCAGCAAACACTGCTGCATTAGTTACGAAGTCTGTTTTATTGCTGGTGTAATGAACTGTTTAAGCAAACAAAAATTCCAGTGTTGCAGGATTGTGGTGTATCCTTGGCCTCTGGCAGGCTGTTGGTCGTGCAGGTTGGCTGTGAGCCTGCTGGATCTGTTATTGTCCCAGCTGTTCTACTGCTGATGCAGTGGCAGTGACAAAATGGAATGGTGGGGTCAGCCCTCGTTTCAGGATGTGTCCATAAACGGAAGGACATATTAAAGCAAAGCAGCAGAATGATGTTATTCTTCATTTCATTTGCAAGAAATGGAGAACTTCAGACCCAAAACTTTAAAATTTCAGACTCCAAAGGATAAACACAGAATTTGTCAGGCTGCTGCCAAAGATGAAGGTAGTTATGTACAAGTGCCTTCCTGTTAAAATACTTGCAAATGGTTCTTATTCTGATACCGTAACTAGTTTGGGAGAGGGGGGAGTAGATTACTGTAGTACCTGCAGGAGTGCTCACATGATTGCTGAATGGATGTGTGATTAGTTCAGCTCTCTGTAGAAGTGTATTAGAAGTTCCTTGCATGAAGGGATTGTCAGGTCAAGGAGTCAATCTAATTGAATGCAGGAGTGATGAAAGGTGAGGTAATGCTGTCTCTGGAAAACATTTCAGACAGCTGATGCAGAAATGTTGTTGGTGTCTATGAAGTGAATAGGCACGCATCAGCCGTGTGTAAGGACATTTGTGTAAGGACAATTGTCTGAGGAGCCTTCAGATAAAGCTCTCTTTAAAAGAAATAAAATTTGCGTGTCTGAATGATGTGAAAACTTGTTTAGGTTTATGGCTCTTGCTCAGTTTTTGTTTCCAATTACCTGTATGTAGTTGCATCATCACCTCGCTTCTGTCACTGTACTGTATAAAGAAGTTTCCAGCATCATTGAACTAGTCTTGTCATTCCCCCAGACTTGTTATAATCTGCAATAAAATTGCCATGTTTTAGTGCATAGTTACATAGGCTGCACTATCTCATTGTGGAGGTCTGATCTTTAAATAACTGGTTTTTGTTCATGAAAAAGAACATTACTGCATTACTTTCTGGTCTTTCTTCTGATTCTTGCGCTGATTAGTAAAATTAATTTCTGAGTTGCCTTGCAAATTAGCATTGGAAGTGAGTAGATAGGCTTTTATTTGTGTTCAGGCTGCTCAGCTCTGCTCAACTCCACTGCACCTCTGCTGAGACTACAGCAATACATAGCACATCCCTGAACGAGACTCTTTGCTCAGCATTTTTTATTTTGATGAGGTGAGTCAAGGTTGTACAGTGAAGGGAGGTGATGGTGCGCAATGCAGTATCCTGTGTGGTAGGGACATGGGAACGCGTGTTGTGCTGAGGGGTTAGAAGAATTATGTTTTACTGAGACTAAGGCAATTAAAACTGAGGCTAAGGGAGGTGAAAACAAGGGAGCTTCATTCTGTCGATCACTGAAAAAACATGCAGCTAAGTGACTTTGCTGTTGCGATGTGAACACAGTGTAGACGCTTATTTCAGGGTGGCTTAAAATCAATGTCCTACTGCTTGTCTGAAGAAATACTTAACACTTGGAAGCCAAGCATGAATGTTACTTGTATGCTAAATGTGCCAAATGTTGTGAATCTTATTTCAAACACTGGGTTGCTTTTGGATTTTTTTGGAGGAGAGGGGTGGCTTTAATAAAAACTGTTTGGTTTTAGTGTTTGTGAGTCTCCTCTGTGCCTAGTGGGTGAAGCAGTGCCCTTCTAGCTCTGGATATGTAAAAAACTGTTCTGAAATATATTAACCATTTTGTGAGCACCTTTATTCCAGAAACTGATGGAACTAGTTCTATAGCTATTACAAATGTAATGTAATGGAGTAAGTTATACACACTGATACCTCTCTTCTGTGTAAGAAGTGGTTCATGGTGGAGGCCTGTCTAGCTCTTAACTGCTGTTCAGTGCTGGTTTTTGAGTTGAAGTAGCTGTGTTCCCAAAAGACTTAGCAAAAAGGAATTTTTTTTCTTGCAGTGCGTACAACACATGTCATTAAAAATGTTTGCTTTTTAAGGCATCTTCAGTGAGACTTCTATAAGATTTTTTTTTTGCAGTGATTACATGGAAAATATTGAGCTATGCTTTTCTGTCCTATATAGCTGTATATGAATTGTTCCAGATGTTGTGCATTGGTGTGACCTGCATCCCCTACCTCTTGTTTCTGCTTCTCACATCCAGTTATTCAGAGTATCTGATCAAAATAAAAATGTTAAGTAACTTGCATCTCATCGGCTTTAGTTGTAAAACAGCCTCATCTTGTTTACTTAAATTACTGATTTATGTAACTTTCAAATCTGTTAAGTAATCCATTTTAAGTGTTCTTAGAAAAAAAAAAACAAAAACACAAAAAAAACTCAGGTGCAGGAGAGCCTCAACTGCAAAACTGTGCATATGGAGCAGTACATATTAAAGGATCAGGTTAAAGATAAGCAGCTGCTAATTCTTTTAGGAAATGCTTCAGTTCAAAATCTGTATAAATCTAATCTTCAGAGTTAAATATGGCAAATGTCTGCTGAAAATGTTAATATTCTGCTCCCTCCTGGACTTCTCATATGTTTAAGCCAGGATCTTGACTTGCTTGTTTATTTTTTAAAGGCCAGTTGCCTGCTGTTGTACAATGCTGAATCCTCTCTGCTTGAGGCTTGGCTAATGGATGTATGGCTGCAAGATGAAGGACGGCCCTGCTCTTCTTGGATGCATGGTGCTGATCAATGAGAGGAATGCCATGAAAAGGTGGACTTACCATGGAAGAAAAATGAGTTTCTTGCACTGGCAGGGAGATGGTCTGCTCTCAGGAATGGCAGTACACTGGACACAAATGGTTTCACAGCTCCACTTGACTATCAGCCAGTAATTAATGTGGGCTGTTCACCTGATCTTGAGCCATTGTGTGCTGCCAGCTCCTAGTGCAAGCTGCTGGTTGGGCACTAGCTCTAGTGTGTGTGTGCTGGATTGCTGTCTGTGGGACTGCTTTTTGTTTCTGGTGGTGGTGGTGATGTTTTTTTTTTTTTTAAACTAGTGCTCAGATGTAGCAGTTAACAAAAGATGATACTTCTCATGTCTCCATTTCAGAAGGGTGAAGAGAAGGGCTCTGTTTGCTTTTTGCTGGTTTCTCTGCTGCAGACTGCTGTCCTGCAGTTGTTTCCTGGTAACAGGTTGGGTTTGTAAACAAAGTCGTGGGTTTGTGCAGTTGGTCAAAAAAATCCACATGGGCCCTGTCTACATGGAGATGTCAATCTGTGTGAATGTATTAACTTTAGTGAAATACTCCACTGTCTGGAACCTACACTATGGAGTTTGGGGTTGGTGTTCTGTTCTAATTCAAATATAAATGGCTGATGTAGGAACTAGATCTATTGTAGGGAGTTGGCTGACAAATAAAGTTCAGCTACCACTTAAATCACTGTCCAAATTGTTTTTGAGAGCCATAAAAGTAACTTTATCAAATTCATGTTTCTGTCTTTGGATTTTCAGCCCTGTTTTATTAAGGGGCAGAGGCACAGATTTTAAGAATAAATAGAAGTGTCTTTGTAACACCAGTGCTGTGCACCTGTTGCACTTATTATACAGTTGTCATCACATAGAATGACTCATGATGAAAGCAGACTAGGTGTTCTTTTTTTTTTAAGATAGGTGTAAGCATCTCTGATGCATACATCATCACACTCTGTCAAGGTCTCTCATTCAAAAAGATGCTATTTAAAAGTACAGGTGGAGGAAAAAAGCAACTAAACACACCAAAAACCTAATGAAGAAAATAACCACACAGCTCTTTAAGGCTTGCATCTCTCAAGGTGACATGGAGATGGATGAATGTGACACGAAAATGTATTGAAATTGACCATAACTGTTCAGGAGTGAGAAATTAGTGGTACACCAATATGCAGTGGAGTCCAACAAGCAATTGTTGTGGAGTACTAACAGGAATAAAGGTAAACCAGACAAGGTTGCCACAGCACTGTGCAAGTCCGGCCTGCATCCACATCTTGAAGGCTACAGTCCTTATCTCCTGTCAAGAAATGTAGTAAAGCTCACTCTGCTTTGAGATGAGGGCAACAGGGGTGAGCAAAAACATGAAACAGCTTTGATGCAAAGAGTTTTCTAATAAGTCAAAACTCTTTGTGCTGAAAGAGATGCAGTAAGTCAAAGGCAAAAGTGAGGACTCGATAAGCAACTTCTACCTTTTTCCATGCAAGATACAGGAGTCGGGTTCAAACTGAACAAGCAGTGGTTCTTGCAGGGAGGAGTCAAGCTCATTGGTAAAGGGTTTTGTGGATGCTAAGAACTTATATAAATTCAAGATTAGTTATAGTGGCTGAGTGTTCATAAGCCTGACCAAGTGAGTGTTACTAAACGCATAGCAACTACACTCTGTGCTGTATTGGAGGGTGGGGAGAAATGTGGTGTGTTCACTCCTTGTAGTATTCCCTGAGATACTTATTTACAATCACTGCTGTACAGAGGGCTGGGTTGGGGGGGTTCAGCTGAGCCACAGCACTTGCTTTTATGTTGTGCTCTTGTTGGTGTGTGACAGTATCTCAGCCAGGACTTCTGGGAAGGCCTGGGGACACATCTTTGCAGTAGCTTAAGAGTATTTTTGATGTTTCTGCTTCGCTTCAAAAGGTGAGTGCAGAAGAATTATGGGATTCTGTGTCTTTGCACTATATAATTCAAATTTGTCTAAAATGTATCAGATATGATGCTGTTACTGTAATCTTGGAGTCTCAAATTTGAATTCTTAGATAATAAAAGCATCTTTAATATTTGATCACAAATTGTTGATATACTGGACTTTGCCTAAGTTGTAAGAAGAGCACTGATTTGTAAGTTGTCAATGTGATGACCATCTGCTTTATCAGTGTCGAGTTATTGCTGCGTCAGTTCAGAATGTGTATTTTCTGTATTTCTAACTTATTACAGCACAATGGAAACCTGATTGAATTCTAATGATCTTGCTGCAGTGAATTGGAAAGCAGTCTGAATATAGTGCTAGCTCTGTTTTTACTTGCTGTAAAGGTTTTTCTGGCCAGTTCTTTGCAGCTTGGTTAAGTATTCCATATTTGTTTCTAAAATAGTCTGAACACGAATGCCTTTGATTAACACACATTCCAATGTGTATGTACTCATATGAGCTCAGAGGATGCTGTTCTGATATAACTTAATGTTCCCTTCCTCAGTTTAACCTGTGAGACTGCAGTTGGTTTTGTTAGATACTGTACAAAGGGTTCGTAATGGGGCAAGGGAGGCTACTGATAATCAAGAGCTGCGTTGAGTTCTTGCTTTACCATCTAATCTTTGTGCTTTCAGTTGTCCACACAGATAATCGAAATGCTGAACCTTGCTTTTCCTTGTAATAGGATGAGCGGAGGGGAAGCTTTGCTGAAGAGTTTATTGTAAGAAGTAAATCTTGCCTTTGTCCTTGGCTCGCCACCTCAGCTGAAATTAAAGATTGCTTCCTTGATTTGAGCAATACCAGCAGTAGCTAGGTTAATAGCTTTTTCATACATGGGATTTTTACAGTCAAGCTTCAAGCCTTTGCGTAAAGCACAAGCGTGGCGTCACCCAGCAGTGACCGGCTGCTTGTCTTTATGGACTGCCGTCTTCCTTTGGTGTGTTGGTATTTCTCTTGTTACGTTAGTGCTGTTTTAGTTTTCTTTCTGAAATAGTAACTAAAATCTGATCTTGCATGAATATCACCCTATTTGCTTTGTGTTAAGAGGTGGCTAAGAATGAGCTGCAATTTTATTTTCTTACCCCAAAGCTTTTAGGTGAGGAGATGAATAAAATACCAAGTTATGAGAAGACCAAAGCTGCCATTTGTTCCATTTGGGACTTAATTGAAAAAAAAGGCCAGAGTAAAATAAAAATTGAGTGCTTGAGATGGACACTGTATCTAACAAACATTAAAACTGCTTTGAAGCTTTGCATGGGCTTTAATAGGATCTGAGCAGAGTTACTAATCTGACATGGGTGGCATTAAATATCAGCGTATTACAGGAAAATGGTTACTTCTATATAATGTGTGGTGTGTACAACCAAAGGCTTCCTGGTTAAGTGTACTCTTGATATTTAGATGGAAGTTTTTTATTGTTGACATTTTATTTCAATAACAAAATATAATTTCTTTTGACAGTATAAACTCTTATGAAGTCTTCTGGAGCACCTAAGATTTATCATTAATGCTTTATCATTAAAGGTGCTCAATTAAATTGAACTTATGGGAAAAGATAGCTTGAAAGATGTTAATGATGTACTTCTCAATGTAAGACCTCTTGGCCCTCACTAATATTTCTATATGTGCTGTCACTCATAAATAGCTTTCCATGTATTCTCTCGTGTCTGTCTGTTGCAGTAGCTATGTTGGGAGAAGACGAAAATGTTTCTTTTTCTTCCTAAGTTAACTTCTGCTGAAACCAATGTGTACTGGTACCCAATCCTTCTTTCCAATTGTATTTGCAAGTCTTTGGGTCAGGTATCCTTCCATAGCAGTGAGCTTGTTTGTTCCTTGTCTGTATGCCCACTCCTCTGGTGATGCCAGAACTATGAATGTATGAAGCTTTGTTCTGTACTGAATCTAGTACATTCTAGTACAGTACTTTCACAAGTACTTCATAGTACATTCTAACAAATTTTAAAAGGATCATGCAGAATGGAATTGTAGTAGAATGTCTTAAGCTTTTCTTAAGCTTCTCTTAAGAACCAGCATGAGTCTGATGGAACTTCCCATGTTCAGAAGTATATTCTGACTTCAGGTGCAATGTGTGATACAAGTACTCTGCCAGCTGTTGGGCTGAATTCCTCAGTGCTGCAACATGTGCTGCATGGGAGTGCACAAATGACTTCAGGCTGGATTGTGCTGGAAAACAGACCTGTGTACTCATTTGTCTCATTAGGATAGAAGAAACCTTCGTGCTCTTCCTCCCCTTTTGTGAGCTGAAGCCTCTCACAGGGAGGAGGATGGAGCATGTGGCTGGAAGCAGGCAGGAGGGATCAGCATTGGCCCCTCGGGGCACTCTGAGCTGTTATATTGGCTCCATAAAGTGCCCTGAGCCATGCTCTGCAAATCCACCTGGATTGTAAGGAATTCAGGACCTTCTGAAGACTGAACTCAAACTGCTGCTAAAACTCAAAACCAAACATGTTATGTAGCCCAAACGCAGCAGGAATAGCTGTAAATGCCTCCCGAAATGAAAAATACTTGTTTTGCAAGGAGAGAAAATAATGAAGTGTGGTAGTACTTTGGAAATTAAATAAACTTTTACAATTAAATTTTTGGTAAATTATCTATTTAAAACTTTTGCCTTCAGCCTGCTAGGACTCTTAAGTGTTGGGGCAGAGATGGGGAATTACTTGTAAGGGGAGCTTAAGTATCAAAGCAGTGCACTGGGCAGTTGAGTTGAGCGATGGAGTGATGAAATGGCAGCAGTTGGTTATTCTACAGCCCATGTGCTTGAATGCAAGCTACCACAAGCTTGCAAGAGCACTGTGCTCATTCTAATAAATGGCAAACGCTGTCTAATTTCAGCACAGATCCATAAGCTAATGCAAGAAGGCTGTTGGGAGGTGCAGAAGGGAATGGTTGCCATATCCCATTCTCTTGGTGCTGTAGGAAGCACAGGTTTCAGTTTGTGTCTGGGGCAGACAAAACTCTGTTACTGTCGTTGTCTGCAATTTGTGGTTGTCTGTAATTATTCACTGAAATACCTGTAACAAATGGCAGTTACTAAATATGCCACTAAAATGCTTCTCCTTTCTTTATTGCAGTATTTGTATCTTACAAATTCTAATGCAGTTAGCAAACTGAAGTGTGAAGAGAATGTCAGCAACGTGTAATGTCTGTAATTTGTTAGTGGTGGAACAGCCTACCTGTCTGAAACAGATTGCTTAGCACAGTTTTAATGACAAATTGCACTGCCAGTAGAAATAATGGGGATTTTATTCTTTAATTAAGTTCATCAATTGCACTTGGTCAGTTGGTAGGTACATGGGTAACTGGATTAAATCGAGCAGTTTAGATTATATTTACAGATTTAGAATATGCAATGCTTTCACAATAAAGCTGTGGTTCAGCTCCCTTTGCCCTCTTTTTTTGCCCCTTTTGCTGTTATCTGCTGTATGTGTTCTCTGAGGCTTTTTCATTTCTGTCATGCAAAGCTGGCTGATGCTATTTCTGCATCTGAGAGACAGATGTAAGAACCAGGTGGCTGCTGCTACACATGCCTTGAAGGAGGCTGAGGAGGTTGTTCTGAGGCAACCTTTGCTGGTTTTGTACTCACTGAGCAGAGTGTGCCAGTGCAATTTTCTGGATGGATTGGGCATTCCAAGGATTTGTTTCAGTTTTGGAGGCTGTATGACTTTAAAGGTCAGATGCACTACATTTAGGAAACATTTCTGTAGTCACACTGCCCATAGCATAGAGCTACTAACAACATGGAATGAGAAAATACATTAAAGGTCTTATCTGCTCGGTACTGCTTATGGCCCTACTAGTAGCTGCCCAGCAGAGCTGTTGGTTTAAAGCTGCTGTTGTAAAAGCTAACACACAGCAAACCAGCTACCTTCCTTTCCTCCTGCCTTTTGCTTCCTCCTCCCCCACCTCCTGAAGAAAACAGATCTGTATTTCTGAAGGTTGATATGAAGAAAGCAGAACGATTTCACATGAAGCTGCATGAGGATGGGGTTCCTTTTGCAGGCATCTCTTTCCCTGAAACAAACAAACAAAAGTAGATCATACCTACTTGTAGTTTGTTGTTTGTTTTAAGGCTCCAAATTAATCCTGTTATATCCAGAAAATTGTTGAATGCACGAGGCAAATGTGGCCTAAAATTTAGGATACAGGCAAGGGTTAGATTGCAAAGATAAAAAGCTGTTTAAAAAATTACACAGACCTTTTAAACAAGTGCTTTTTTAAAAAAAAGAAGGGAAAAATCATCATCACATTCACTTCAGGTTCTTATTACTTGTGAAGCAACTTCAGCTGACAGTTTCTGCCTGAAAAATCTGAGAGCTAAACATCAATATGGTGGTCAGTTGTTCTCAGGTGTATGGAAACAAGGCTTGGGAAAATATTAAAGCCCCATTCAAAGATTTTTTTTTTTAAGTTTCAGGGCTCTGTGGATTGTGTGTTGATTTGTCTGCAAATGTGTGGGCTGGGTGTTTTGACTTTATTTTTACATAAAAACAGATGCTAACATCAATTCTGGAAAATGGGGTGTTCCTATACAGTAAGATTTTCCACAAAATGGCAGGAGTTAGTAACTTTCAACTGGTGCCGCTGCTTTAAATTTCAGTAATAACAGGGTTTTACATATATGTTCAATTGTGTGATCTTTCTGTAGATTTCTCTAACAGTGGAAACAGTTTATTTTGTTGTCTTGGAGAGGGAGGGGGGGAAAATCTTACTTTGGAAGATGGAAATCTTTTAAACTTTTGCAACTATAGCATTTTAGAGACCTGTGTATTGAGAGACAATTACACAAATTAGAAGGTGGGGAAAGTTCTTGCTGTAAAGCACTGCAGAAATGAAATGCAACAAGCCATGCCTGTCTGCCTTCAGTATGTTCTAAAGCTGGCTAGAAGCACGTGTTCATTAGCCCAGTTGCTGGTGCTGTTTTTCTAGGAAGTTACAGTTGGCTTCAAAATGCAGCACAAGAACCCAAGCCTGTAGCAGTAAAGGTGTGATAGCACAGTTGAAATGTTCCTGACTGTGTAAATGGTCATGTAACATCATTTTGGAACAGGAATATGAAGAGAATGCTGGGAGCATAAGTATGTCCTGTTTCTTTTTCCTATTTAACACGTGTTGACTGTTACTGAATAAAAACATAGGGAGAACCGAATTGGCAGAAAAACAGCGATGCCTACAAAGATGCATATGAGAGCTGCATGAAACAAGCCATGACTGAACTGAAATTGTAGGAAGCACTGTTGTAGAAATGGATGCTGAAGGCTTGGTCCAGCGTCCAGTTAATCAATAGGGCAGATGTCCTAATGGAACTTTGATCTTCACTGCCTGTTTGCTGATGGGTATGGAGACAAAGGCCTTGGTTTCCTCCCATCTCAGTGCGCATGTGACTTCTGGCCCTGCCTTCTTGTCCCAGATCTGACTACACTACCAAAACCACATCAGCTTTGAAGGGACCTGCACTTTGAATTGCACAATCATAGAGCAGCAGATGTGGCAGGGCCTTCTGGATCCACCTGGGCCAACATGTGCCCTGTGTAGCAGGGCGTTCAGGTGGCTTCAGAAGGTCTTCAAGGAGGAAGGCTCAGAGCGAAGCATCTGGATGTACAGCTGCTGTGTGCATTGCAGAGATGTGAAGGCATATTCCTAATGTGCATCTTCTGTGGTGCTACCTGCACCCGTTCTCCCCCCAGCCCCTGCAGATCTGATGTTTGCCAGGTTATCCTACTCAGGCATGGGGATTTCTTGTGGTACAGCAGGTGTATGGCTGAAGAAGAAAATGCCAGATTTTGCTTCAAAAATGCTAATTTTTGTAGACACTGCCTTAGAAGGACAGACCATTATAGACATCACCAAATGCCTTCAGCCAGCCCTGCTGGTCACTCAAGCAAGCCATCATCCCCTGCACAACATAGTTACAAAAAAAAAAAAACCACATTTAAAACAGTGTTTTTAATTGACTTTTTTATTGTCTTAATGGGCAACATTTAGCGCTGCCTTTTTTTTTAGAATTGAAAGCACTAGTGCTGGTAACTACAGCAGCTGTAGTTTGGACATACTACATGTTTGTTAGAAAATGATAGCCCTCAAATGGAAGAAGAGTTCATATGCAATAAGTCTTCTGATCCAAACTTTAGGTTGTTAAATGAGCTTTGCCTGGCTGAAGCCCATTTTGTACATGTCAAGAGGACTTCAGCTTTTAATTTAAGCTGATTCAGCTAAAGTCAGGTTTTCCTTTCTTGCTCTGTATGTGAATAAAACTGAGGTATGGTACCTCAAAAATCTTGAGGAACGGTGATTAAAATTAATTTTGTTGGACAGCAAAATACAGATAACGTGAAGAAAGTTCATTTTTGTCATTAATGGATAGTGAAGTTTGTTTTCTTTAATTGGTGCCTACTGTTGGACTGTTTTCTGCTTCAGTACAGCATACAAGTTCTAAATAATTTTAAAAAACCAACAAGAAACAACAACCCTGCTTCTTTGTAAGCAATAATCATCTGGAATACTAGAGAACAAAAAAGCAAAGAAAGTCTTTAACTTCCCAGTGTTTTACTAACTTGTGCATATGCCTTCGTGCATGCTGGTATACAGAAAAAAATAGCATAGTAGTATCTTTAGCTGCTGGTAAATGAAAACAATAGTTCACACTCAAACATCAACGAAGATGAACTTGTATTATATAAACTGGGATTTTTCACTGATTTGTCCCCTCATGTTACACCCCTGGCCATTTCGTTTTGTTCAAAAGTCTCTGTTCTGAAACAGTCTCTTGTACTGATACATTGCTCTTTCGTCAGTATTGATCTTTGAGACTTCAGTTTGCTCACTGCATCCCCAGTAAGTTTTTCAGATTGAAGCAATGTATATGTTCTATGGGGGATTTAGAGGCAGAGGCAAGAGGATAAAACCAAGGTGTTCTATGCTTTGTATCTCCTTTCTGTAGCAAAACAAGGCTAGAGAAAAGCTTGAAAATATCTTAGAATCTTAAGCCTTTAAGCTCATCTAGGTGTGACCTCTGTAATCACTTGAAAAAGCTGTGGAGTTGTGGAGATTTGTAACAAGTTCTGTGATTGATACAGATTTAGTTTGAATAGAACTGTAGATGGTAAGGACCATAGAAAACAGCAGAATAAAGGGTTAAAAGCTGGGCTGTGTTGTTAACCAAGGGCACCATTCCTAGCTGTAAAAGTTGAGGAATGTGTTGTTTATGTCAGACCAAAAGGCCAAAAGGAAGGCTCTGGTGGGTAGTTGCCAGAACTGCATCCCGAGGAATTGTGATGAAGTTACTGCATATCCCGTATGCTGTTCCATTTCCTGTTGACTGTGGAGGAAAACAAATGAATATTGCAAATGAGGAAAAAGATGATGGGCGCACAACCTGACCTAGCAGCTACAGAAACTGTAATCAAAGGGATTTTGAGACAAAAGACTACCCAGAATCAATTAGTGACTCCTGAAGGATATACAGAATCTGTTGAAAATGAAGTCTTTACCACCAATCAAAAAAACAGAAATTTCAGGAGCCCAAGACAAGCACATTTCTCCCTGTGGCAAAATTGTGTGGTGTTCACAGCACCTGGGTGCCAGGGAGCATGGGGGAGGGAGAGAGGGAAATCAGAGTGGGAAGGCATAAAGTCAACTTGCTTTTATGTGACACTAATTTTCCTACAGAAGCTTTCTTGAAGACAGTGAACACGTAACTTGCTTCCATTTTATTATTGTTTACAGCTAACATAGTGAAATTGGTTTGTTAAAAATGGGTTGAAGCTCCCACCCAATGGTATCGGGTATCTTTACTTGTGAAACTAACTTTGTGCCAGCAGCAAGATGGTTTTACTGCAGGGTTTGTAAGAAGTGTGGGCTTTATCATACAGAAAAGGAAATTATCTTACATTTTTTGGGTTCTCTGTCATGCTGATGGTACTTACTGCAGGGAAGTGTGTGTCCTGTAGGAGGCATTTCCTCTGAGACTTGTAAAGATGTTCCTACTGATAACACACTGCAGTCATTCATGACCCTCATCCTTCATGTCACATCCCTACTTTCCTCATCCTGGGATAGGCCACTCTCATGCTCCTGGAGAATCTTGCTGAGCTTTCCAGGTTTGTCCTAGCAACACTTGCGATGATAAGCTGAAGTTAAGAGCATCTAGGTTGTTGCCTTAACTTTCAGTTCTGGAGAACAATTTGCAGTAAAGCATTTCAGGTTTGTTGCATCTTCTCTAAGTGGGACTTTGTCCTTTTTGGCAGCAGCGTCACAGGAGCCCACTAAAAGCAATAGGCAGCACCAGGTGGTGTGACCAGCATATGTACTGGGTGTATTGTGGTGTGACACTGACACATTAAGCTGTCAGATAGTTAAAGGCAACACAGAACTTTTAAAACCTTCAGCCTACAAAGTAAGATAAACTGATTTGTGGGAGGAGTGGAGATTTTGTTGGGCCAGCAAACCAGCACTAGCTGTGGGCCTGCATTTCCACTGTAAGGACATTGGAATATACCTAAAGGCAGACAGAAAGGAAAGGTGTGTTTCTTCCTAGGTAATAACCTTCTCTCCTTGCTAAAGAAGGAAATTGACATGAAGTCAAGTTTACAAAAATATTCTCGTGGAACCAAAAATATTCACTTTACTGGAGCAGGATAAGGAAGCATCTTAAGCTGATTTCTGAACTCTAAGGATCAATTTGTGTCAAAGCGTTTGTGTACATTTTCATCTTCTCCAAGCGCTGCATTCTTGCAGTAACTCAGAAATATTGAGGGACATTGCTAATTCTTTATATGTTCATCATCTCTATGACTGAGAAAGAATGGGAAAGATTCAAAATTTTTTAACAGACAATTGAGCTTTGTTCTGTAAAATCCTGAGGTGGTAGATGAGAAAAGCTTTGCCTTCCATTTCTTCGTATTAATAGAGCATCATTATAACAAATCTGAGAGATCAGAGAGCAGGTTTATCAAAAGGCCTGCAGTGGGCTTAAGGCTTGCTGCCTCTATTGGAAGAGAACTTGCTCTCACGTGGCAGAGCGTGCGATCTGAAGGTGCAGCTGGGCTCAGCCCTTTGTACTGAGCAAGGGACCTCTCCTTTGGTGTATTGGTGATGGACTTAGGGAGAGTTACGATCCCAAAGCTGTACATTTTAATACATGCGCGTTAGAACCTAAAAAGGTGTAAGTTGTTTTGGCAGTGCTCATTGACAGGCGTATCTGAGTAGAAACTGGGTATTATAACACCATCATCGTGCTCAGTTCTGTTTTCTCAGCCAAGTCCTACTGCAGAATTAACTGTCCGGGCAGGGCAGTTCCTATGACAGCATCTGACTCAAAGTTTGCGTTGGCTTTTTTTCTTGAAAGCAGAAAAGGGTCAGGCTGTACCGCAGTTCTGTTTACAATTATCATCACTTTGCATTGGAATTTGCCATTGGAGAATTGCAGTTCTCTGTGTGTACCCTTAAAGTGTTCCGATCTAATTTTGTTACCGATTGCTTATAGTGCATATTTTTGAGTTGTTTTTCTTACAGTGGACAATTTGTATTAAAATAATATTGTAAGAGTTTTTAAGCAGAGTGTAAATAACAGCTGTATCGGATTTCTTGCAGCTCATTTTTTAATTGCTTTCTGCAAATGATGAATATTTTGAAAGATACCCTTTTGTAATAGGAGAATCTGGCTTACAGAGCAGCACTTAAATATTTTAGCATGTAAATTTGCCCAGATCCCAGCTTTGCTTCTGTAATGATGGAAAAAAGAATAGGCACTGGACAAGTCTGGCTGTGTTTCTGCAGCCACGAAGGGTTGTGTGTGACAGCTGATGGCGCCGTGTTCCTCCCGAGACAGCAATGGCTAGTACAGATCCAGTTACAATGAGAAAACATCCCTGTGTAAGGAGGCAATTGGAGCTTTTCATGAAAGAACTCAAACCGACAATAATTTCCTTTGAAATCTCATTTTAAACCCTAAATATTGAAGCCACAGAGGGAACAATAGGAGGCCAGCTGTAGCGTAGTCTTTACTCAGTGAGTTAATTGTTTGCTCAAATATAATGATTTGTTCACAAGTTTCTTTGAAATTTTAAACCCAAAGACAGAGGGAGTAATAACTTTACAGTTAAATAGCTGGCAGAAATGTGGAACCTGGTGGAAATGGAGCAGAACACTGGTTACTGCCCGGTTAGAGCCTACATTTTCATGCTGCACTCTATTCTAGATGTCTATTCTAATAGGAAAAGAGATGCGATAACTGGTTGTAGCTGTCCTTTAACTTTTGATTGCCTGCATGATGAGTTTTTTCACATACTTTTTTGAGCATCTCTACCTTGGAGTTGGGGATCACTTAGCAGCAAATACCTAAGAAGAAAGTACTGCATAATCTCTGTTTGAAACAACAATCATTCACATTTTTACTGTTTTGTTAGGGCTTAAATGTGCTGATGAACCAAACTGTATATAACAATAATAGTGCTATTGGTGCTGCTTTTTTCCTTCTTATTTAGCTTTATCAATGAGGAGTTTAAAAGTTCCTTTTTGAGTGATGTCAGAAAAAATGTTCAGTCCATTAACCTGTTTGACTCAGCATGGCTGCTATGATAACATAATAGCTTGTACCAGAAGAGACGTAACTGATGGGTCTTGTTCCTTCTGTAAATATTTTTTCTTCATTTCCTCCTTACTCACCATCTCTTACCTGCTAGGCAGCCAAACACGGGATGCAGTGAATCGTAGAAAATTTTGCTGATCACACTTCCTTTTTTTTTTTTTCCCTTCCCTGCATTACTTATGTACTTCTATAGTCTTAGGGCCCCTTTCATTTTCTTAACACAATCCTTTAGCTTTTTATGCATCCAGTTTTCTGTATCAGACAGAGATGGTATGGCAGTTTCGTAAGCTATGTTGATTTATTTAATGGATACTTGATAGGACAGAACAGAAAAGGTCTGTGATAGTTTGTTATTTTGTCTTCTCTGAGTTTCATAAACTGCACTTCACTGTGGACATATTAAAATCTGTAAGATACAGGTTTTCTAGATTATCTGTTTCCTATTTCTCAGGCACTGGTTTGAAAGAGTATAGTGAGTGAGATGCAGTCAGCATCCCTATTCTCCTCATGTCTCCATCTATGGGCAAGGACACAGGAACAGTATTTTCTGGCGAGATTTTACAGTTCATATTTTTAGATTTATCTTAGTTACTTTGAAACCTTCAGAATAATAATCAAAGCTCAACATCTGTTCTTTTTTGAGAAAAAGTCTTGAAGCCTTTAATTCGGTGTTTGCAGATGCTTTGCTGTAGCCCCTGTGTTTTGTAAGTCCACGGCAGGGATGGTGGAAGTCAGAATGTGGCGCAGTGCCCTGTAGTTTTGCCCAACAGCAAAGGAGATTGTTATCTTCCCATACAGTTCTGCACAAGTGTTGCTCTTGAATTCAGGCTAGTTTTTCCAAAAATATTTATAGTCTTTGTATACAGGGGAAGCTCCTATCAAAAGACAGAATTCAAGATTGATTTGAGAATAAAATGAGTGTGTTAGAAAAGTCCACTGCGCGAGGCTCTCAGCGGGCAGCATTTCCCTGCTCGTGTGCCTGGCTGAGCTCCTGTTGGATGTGTCTAGACGCAGGTACGGCGTCGGGGCTGATAGTGCCAAAATTGCTGTGTCTGTTCCTGGCTGTGTGACTTGCTTCCCAAGTACCAGAGGAAACCTGAAAAACTTGCCATGTGTTCTTATGCTTTGGTTGCTTTATGGCATCTGACCCAACTGTTGTTTTTTTGTGTGTTTTTTTGTTGTTTGCTTTTTTTTGACATATTCTATGTTTCCAGGTTTTGGAGGGTGTTCTTTGTAAGTGCATTTGTAAGTTTTCAGGCCGATTAGCACTGTAATTGAATGGATCATTATGTATACTCCCTGAGTTAATTGTATGTTCCAGGGAACTAGGGACAGCTTGTACCTAAAGGCTTTGTGGTGCCTCTTTGCTTGGTGTTTTGCTGTCATAAAACACAGGACCAAGAAACCTAACAAAAGGTGGTTTTCTGTTACTAATCACGTCTGATAGCTGCCTTGCAGGCAGCATAGTGGCAGTCAGCACACACACACTTAGTGTCAGCCAGCAAAGGAGGTAGTTCATAAGGATTTATTTTGTTTTTTCAAATAAACAAGGCTTACACAAAAAGTAAAACAAGAAGTCAAATGCATCCCACAAAACACTAAATACCCCTCTTTAAGCAGGCTTTAGAATGATTTGGTGCTACCTTTTTTTGTTTTTTAATGTATGTATTCATTTAGAGGGAAAGCATCCCTTTGTTTCCTGGTTAAGCAAAGATTCCCAGAATAAATCAGACTCCTGAACCTATTGCTAGTATTCTTTTCCAGCTGAGATTGCCAGAGTTGTATGAGAAGAATTACCTTTATGAATTCTGTATTTGAAACCTAGCAGCAGATCAGAGCAAACTTCTGGAGTTTCCAAAAATGATGTGAAGTATGCTTTGCTATTTCTTTTATTTCTAATTGTGGTCCTGCAAATCAGATCATTTCAGTTCTGTCCCATTGGCCTCCTGAGGAAGTCCTACATTTGAGGCAAGACGCTGCTTGTTTAGATGCAGTTGATGCCTTTGTGCCATTAGCTGATGACATCAGAAATAAATAAATAAAAATTCTTGATGTGGGAAGAAGGATTACCACATAGCTATGGCATGGGTTGCTCAGGATGAAAGACTGTGCAGTATTCTCCCTAAGTCACTGCTCACTGTCCTGCCCTACATCCCTTGTTCTGCTGCCTCCGGCCAGCTCTGGCACCGTGCTGGCTTGAGGCTGAGCCATTTCTGTGCTACCTCACTGCAAGGAGAGCTGCAGACTGCAGTGCTGTTTCCTGTGGCTCAACAAGAGCAAGCGTGTGCTGGGCACTGACTGTAGGGGTAAAGGCAGGGCAAAGAGAGAGGACAGGGTGTGGATGCAGAGTCTGCTCAGGCTGTCTGGGACACCCACTGCAGCCAACACAGGGCCCAAGTGTCGCAGCAGTACTGAGTATAGAAAGCCACTTACACGTAGAGTGGTTTTCAGGAAAATAGGAAAGGCCCCTGCTAAGGCCCTTTGCCATTTCTTCATACCCAGGCTCTAGGATTTTTGTTGTTCAGCTTATAGAAAAGCAGTTAAATTTAATTCAGAAAGCAGCTTACTTAGCTGTTCCTTGCAATAACAAGATTTAGGTCAGAAAAGATTGGAACAAGAATAACGCTCTTTTCTGTTGAATTTGCACTGCTTTATTTACAATCCAGAATTGTCATTTTGCCCGTATTGTCGGTCAGTCTCCTCTTGTTTCCTTTCCAAACGCTGTGTGTGAAAGGCCAGGTAAGCTTTTTCTATTGATTTATTTAGAAACATGCACAACTGCAAAGATACTTGGGCAGATGTGCCCAGAACAACTTGTAACTCCAAGAATAGATGTTTCAAATCAAGTGTCATGTTGATACCTTGGTGGGTTGTTTTTTTTTTTTTTTTTGCCTGGATTGTGTTTTGGCTAGCTTCCTTCTTGAGTTCCTCTTCTGTTCCTTTAGCTTCTTTCTGCAGTTCTTGGCTTTTCTTTTGTTTAACCTGTCAGTGGGAATTTCCAGTAAGTTACAGTAGTTAGAATGCTGCAGCCCCAGCCCTACTTCTGTTGGACACAGGGAAGATGAACATTGCTGGTCTGACTCACCTTTTTTATTTCAGTGGTTTTGTAAAGGAGCTCCACAGATATCAGTGCAGATATTTTTGATTCACAGCCTTTCAAGTGAGAGGACAGCCAGGTTCTGCTTGTAGCATAGTGACTGTGCATCGTGCATGCTATCAGGAGACACAGGAAACCTTCCCATGTCCTTCACTTCTTGTAGTCCACCTTCTTATCTCATGTAGCCTTTTTCTCTGTGGGTATAGGATGTTGGCTGCATACCAAGTAGATCAGACAACTGCTGTGTTTCTGCCTGCTCCAAAACCGTTCATATCATATTCCCTTTTGTTACAAGAGGTTGTCTTTTAAAAGAATTTAAAGTCATTTTCTGAGTACATTTTGTTTTTCACATTTCCATGACAAACATTAGGTAAAACAGAGTAAAGGTTTTGCCAATCACTTGAGGATCAACTTTGAGATTGGTTTACAAAACTGTATTATCGTGGTAGCATAGCTGATTTTTAAAATACTTGACTTCCTATTACGTTCAGAGGGCATAACAGTCTGCTACATTTTGATTGAAACTCCCTGGCTGTACTTACTTCACATTCAGAAACACCACAGGAGTCTTCATCACTGTTTTATGCCGCAGTACTGCAAGTCAGATTCCATCCAAAGGCACCTTCACTCAAAAAGTCATGTTATTATACCACCTACACCTTGTATGGTACTGGTTTATCTTGTAACTGGATGTTGAAGTCAGCATCAATTCTGTAGTGCAAAAAAGTAGTCATGTTTTCAGATGGATAAAGTAAATTATGTTATTCTTTCTGTTTTAAAGCATTTGGCTTCTTTTTTTATCTTAAATCCAATGTCTTAACGTGGCATTTAAGAGAGAGGGAAAGGTTGCCCACAAAAGAAAAACCCAAACTGTTGTGATGCCTTTTTAATCTGTTCAGCTTTTCTTGACTGTTGGTAGTTCAGCAGAAAACCAGGAGGTGATTTCAGAAGAGACACTGATACATGTTTGAAAAAGACACCATTAGGATTGGTCCCCACTTTTTAGTACCAGAAGGTATTTATGAGGAATCACAGAGCCACAGGGGCTGGAGGACCTTTGGAGGCCATCCATATCAACTCCTGGCTAAAGCAGGTTCCCTGCAGCATGGTCACTCAGGAAAGTGTCCAGGTGGGTTTTGAATACCTTCCAAGAAGAAGACTCCACAGCTTCTTTGGGCAGCCTGTTCCAGAGCTCTGTCACCTCCAAATTAAGAAAATTCTTTTTCATGTTCATATGGAACTTCCTGTATTCCAGTTTGTGCCCATTGCCCTTTGTTCTATCACTGAAAAAGGTGCATCATCTTACAGCCTGTTTTAAACTGTAATAGGATTGATACGGACTCCTCCATGAAGACGAGCCTTATGCCCCAGCATTTCCGTAGTCAGCTGAGTCCTGCTCTGCATTTTGCCACTCTGATGCTTTGCTGGTAGTTGCAGAAACTGTTTACAACTTTAATTGCATTAAATCTTAGGGCAGCCTAAAGCTGAATTTTTTAATCCATTTAATTTCTGTTCACTAACAGGAGACCAAATTTACTCAAGGAAGGAGGAAAGTGGAGTGAGCAAGCATGTATTTGGGTTTTTGCCTGTATCTTGTAAAGTGGCTTGTGCTGAAGGCTGATTTTGGTAGAAGTGGTCTAAGAAGAGTCAAGGTTGAGAGGTTGGTTATGAGCTCAGTATGAAAACTTCACGTTATTCTTGGTCAACTGAGCTGGTAACAGCCTGCAGCAGTTTGGGATCTGGCATATTATTTACCAGTCTGCTTGTGACTGGGAGCTTGTTGCTAGCATTAAGTTGCTGTCAACTAAGTTGAAAGGTAGGTAGGTGTCAGCTATGTGTCTCCTGGGTGTTTTGGAGTGTGGAGCTTGTTTGTTTGCTTATTAGTAGACACACACAGATAAACTGTTTGGAAATCCCTCGCTCTCCACCCCTAATCACAGCTAGTGAGTGTCATGTTTGCTTTGGGTTCTGTGCTTGCCAGGAGAGAATCATGTAAGTTGGATGCTTATGCACTTAGTTGCCAAATTCAGACTGCTAAATGAGCACAAGGAAAGAAGGCAAGCTGTAATTAGTAGTAATGTAAAAACGTTACAAGTTACATCCATTTGTTTGATGAAACAATTTACTTAATGTTTCAGATATTTTTTTCTTATTGTACCAAATCCTTTTTTAAGGTGTTAACAATGAAGTGGATGTTTTAAGAATAAATTACCCTTATAATTGTCCCTATCTTCTATAAAACAATCAGTGCTGTAATTTATGAACTCTGAAGCATTTTTTTCTTTAAGTACTCTCCTTTTAAAGAACATATTAAAAATAAAAAGTAATGACCATTTTATATAAAGACAGCATAGATGTTGTGAAAAAGCCACATAAGTATTTCAATAGTTTCACTGAAATTACATTTCTGCTCTTTTTCTGAGTGAAACCTTTTCATGGTTTGGACTTTTCCTTCAGAGTACTCATTAAGCCAGAGTTCAAATGTCTGGTTTGTTGAGATGCTCTCTTGAACTGAAAGAAAGATTACTGCAGTGATGTGACATTTTTTTTTCCTTTTTTGGGGAGGAGGAAGAGGGGGGGAAATTGGGGGGGAAAAAAGAATAAAAGAGAAGTTTACATCTTGTGACAGATTCTGGATTAGGTGTTCTGAAAGAAAAATTAGGCAACAGTATTTTTAATGTAATTATTGTGCTGTCATTATTTCTATCAGAAATTTTTCTATCATTTTTTCTATCAGAAGTTTCCTTAAGTGTCAACAGTCGTGCTTTCTAAAGTTGAAGCCTTTCCAGTTACCTGTCACTGCCTTATTTATTACAGCGTATGAATAGTCAACAATAAATTAATCACTTAATGCTAACTTATTTTCATAAATATTTGGCTAATACGTCGTTCGTGGGTTTTTATTGATACTGTAATTGGCAGAGCTTGCATAGGAAACATCTCAGCAGCAATTAATGCCACTTCAGTTTTCAGACTTTGACCTAAGTAAATCTCCAGTGCTGGGCCTCGTGAGGTTCACCTTCACATTCCAGCCCCAGTCGGTCCTTGGTGTACAGACTTTCCCAAACTGATTTAAAGTAAATGGGAGTTGTTTCTGTTGGGCATTTACAAAAATCAGACCAGAGATGCTCTGAAGTGAGCACCCCAAAATCAGTGGAAGGCTGAGTACTGAAGTTGCAGGTGTGAAGCTGTGCTTCTAAAGGAAACAGATTCCTGACAAGCAGATTTGTTAGGTGTTTTTGTGTGTTGTCTGTTTGCTTACAAAATCGCACTCCTTCCAAAATGGCTTGTGCCAGTGGGAGACAAACTGAGCTACAAAAGCAAAAGTGCACATTTTTGCTGGCATACAGTAGTCCTACATTGTGGTTTAGTGGTGATTTTTCAGATGTAAAGCTAGCTCTAACTTCTTTATGACCTAGATAAAACTAATAATCTCCAGACAGAGAGGCAAAATGAAATGCAGAAATACAGCGTTTTGTGTACAGAATGTTCATGAAGACTAAAACCTTAAAAGAAATCTCTCACACGTCTTTCTTGGGTGATACATGTCTTATTTTCAGTGTTGGGGATTCTTGTCTATTTTCCATATGGGATTCATGCAAGCTACTCATATTCAGTTCTCTTGGACATATTTTGCTTCCTTAATTAGTCACTGAGAAACAAAACCTTCTGCTTCTGCAGAGAGGGATTAATTCTCTCAGTTCTTTGTGTACCTACAAATTGGTCTATCTTTAGCTTATGTCTTGACTGCCTATTTGTCTGGCAGGCGATGCTCAGGGGTCCTTGTCTTGAAAGCAGAGGAGGACCTTTCCTCTCCTTGGTAGTGTACAAACACAGAACAAAATATTAGTTCTTGCTTCTAGGTCTTTGTGTCCTGGGTGTGGGTGGACATGTTCACTGCTGACGTTACAGTGATCAGAGTACAACAGCATCTGTTTATCCATCATTCAGTACTTTATCGGAGATTAATACAGGGCCATTTTTAGAACTGGCAGATAGATGGTATGTGATTCTGGAATGTGTATTTATTTAGTTTAGTATTAGTGTGAGTATTTAAGGTCACTTGAACCAGACGGGGCTATATGAGTCATCGTTATCCCATTGAGTTTACATTGTGGTCTAAAGCATTTCTTTTTACTTTTTTTTTCTGGAATGTGACCCTAGAAAAACAACATATTCCTCATGTTGTGCCAAGTGCAGCTCTCCTGAAAATTGGCCTGCCTTGCCTTCCAGGGTTATCTACTCTTATGCAATAGTAGTGGGAGGGAGACAATACAGAAGGCCTGGAGACAAGAAGAAATTATTGTACTGCTGGCAGGCTTCCTGTGTTTGAAATCTTCAAGGAAGTCTTCAGTTGAAGGAAGAAAAACAGAGATGAGCATTGGAAAGATAATCCTCCTACCAAAACTTCAGCAGAGCTTTTAGTTTCACTGCTACTTGAATTCAGGTTCGGGAGTTTGCAGTATGAGGGGCTGGCCGATAAGGAGCTAACTGATGTTCTGAAGGTCAGACTTCACTGAGAATGTAAGCACAAGCAGAGACAAGAGAGTACTTGAAAATTTATTAATTGCTCAGGACTTTGTAATTCTACAAACTTAGTATTAAGTGGTTTGGTTCTTCATATATTCAGAGATTTGGGGATTTTTTAATTTAATTTTATTTTATCTTTTTCTTCTTTTCTCTGTGTGTCCAAAACAGGATACTAACGTTGCATTTGATATAGGAAATTACCCAGAGAAGCTGTGGATATCCCATCCCTGGAGACGTTCAAGTCCAGGTTGGATGGGGCCGTGGGCAGCCTGACCTGGGTTGTGTCCCCACTTGTGGCAGTGGGATTAGACAGACCTAGATGATCTTTAAGGTCCTTTCCAACCCAAACCCTTTTATGTTAACTAATGCAAAGTGCATTCTTTCCTGTTGAGACAGTAAGAAGAGTACCTGAGAAGAATATGTAAATATTGAAAAGCTTGCGGTTCAGATTTGAATTAGAGAATGGCAGTGTTCTAGGCCATAAAAAGAAATCTAATTGCTCTTCTTTTATAGAATGTATACTTTTTCAATCTCGCTTAATCTGAGGCTTAGTCATAGAATCATAGAATTGCTTAGGTTGGAAAAGATCTTTATGGCAGTTTGTAGAAAAGTATTCGGGATTATTTAGGCGGTTTTTTTTTTTGTATCGCTTAGCAGTTGTATGTATTCTTGCTATGAATGAGTAAAATTCTCCACTTGAATTTGATTCTCCACTTGAGAATCAAAGAAACCTCATCCTTTAAGACATCCATAAGACATTATAAGACAAAAATGCATCAAACAAGGCTCTCTTTAATTGAACCTTCAGAGATGAGGCCTAAGTTTCTAGTAAATTTTAAGGCAGACCTTTGGGCTAGAGGTTTTTGTTCTTTTAAAATAAAAGCATTCCTAACCTGAAGTACTTTAGTACGTGATGTGTTCATGAGCAATGGGTTGCTGTGGGCTTTTTCTTTTTGATGGTTGGTTGGTTACCTGATTTATTTTTTCTACTAGTTGATTGAACTTGAATCTCAATTTTTGGTAGTCTCCAAAAGCAGAAGATGAATCTACTTACGTTCTCTTCCAAATTCTGCTTCTGCAATTCAAATGTATAATTTTGGATGTTATAAATAAAAATATTATTTAAATGGATAGTCAAGGTACTGATTTTGTTGACAGGACTGCTTTTAAATCTGTTCTGCATTTGTAATTAACATAGTGATTACTGACTGTAGAAAAGACAATGTATTCTCATCACTCTGAAGAGTCTTGACAGAGGTTAGCAGGTAACAGTTTTTTAACAGAAGACTCCTCTTTTAAATCACTCTTGTGAAGCTGTGTCCAGTAAATTGAGAAGCAGTGCACTAAACAGGCTTTCTTTTCCCTAGGTTAAATAAAACAATCTTAATTATCTTGGATAAACAAAGTCAAAATTAGATCTCACCTTTCATATCATTTTTTATTAGTGAGCCAGAAAAGGAAAGGAGGTTATTTTGCCTTTTTGGCTCCCAGCTGATTCCTCAACTCCAAATGACCTTTTCATTCATCTCTGGTAGTTGAATGAATAGAAGTGAAGAAAATATTCTGCCTGCACCTGAAAAAGAGCTTAGTTACCCAAAACTGGTTTTACAGCTCAGCAAACTCTGATTTAAGTACCTAAATGCTGGCAGCAAAAGCAAACGTCAAAGGTGTTTTGTGAGCAGTAAGCCCAGTAATTAGTGCAGGTTAATGTTATTTCTGATTTTATGATACATTTACAAGATACTAAAGTTAAAACTTAATTTAAATTTCAAAAACACCTTTCCTGATGAATCTTTATTCACCTTGTAATAATTAAATTTAAGACTGCACACAGCACTTTTAACTTGAGTTTTTTTTAGCTTGTATCTGAACATTTTAAGCCAACAAATTGCAGAAAGGCGCTTTTTTTTTTTTTTTTTTGCCTGCCTGTACTTTTTGTGTGAACTGAGAGTAGTGGACCGGACAAACTGACCCAAATGAACAAAAATTCTTGCTAGCAGGTTCATTTAAAGCCATGTTGGTTTTTGACTTTGGTTCAGCATGACAACCACGCACCCTCATCTGTCAGATGAGGAAAAGAATGGGAGGAAATAGGGAAGGTTGGAAGTGCTGCTTCGGGTGCTGCTGGTTGAAGCATGGAGCTTCCTATGTTTTTCTTAAAGCACCTTTGGCTCACTGAACCTACTTTCCTCTTGAGTTCTTTCCTGCTAGTAGGCAGAGGCCTCTCCTAGCCTTTCTGTAAAATGCTCTGGTGCATTTTCAGTCATAATTTTATGGTCTACTAATGCTTACGTAAGTATTTGGGAAGATACATTTACAAGAAAAAAGACCTGAGCTTACAAACTTGAAGTAAATATGCTCAATTCATCCTAATTCTCAAAGTTTCCTGATGGTAGAACAACAAACATGTTCCTTCTCTTGCTGTGTGCATACATCCATCAGGTTCCTGTGGCTTGGGGGGCCACCACTTCAAACACTTTTCTTGTACTTGGAATGGTAGAGATTAATGCTTGTCTTAAACAAGGGCATCTTTTGGTCTCAGGCTCCCTGAAATAAAGTGTATGATGGCAATGTCTTTTTCTTTGGAAAGAAAAAGCAGTTCTTTTGGTTTATGTTCAAATTAAATCTAAGACTATTGTTTCCTTTTTAACAGATTTAAAAAAAAACAACAACAACAACAAAAAAACCTTTTTATCTAAGTCTAAAAATGGAAAAATGCGTATGTGTGCAGCGAGGAATGCGGAGGGCACAGGAGTGCACATTCCAGAGCGCTGCTGCTGGCGCAGGGATGCAGAGCAGCTGGGAGCTGTGCTCCCCGCCAGGCTCCTCTGGCTGCGAGGGGGCCTCCATGCCTGAACACCGCTCAGGTTGGTGCTGCCTGCCTTTGAACCTTCAGAAGAGCAGTGCCCACTTTTTGGTGCAGTGTTCAGAACTTGAAGTGTATGTGTTTCTTTCATTTATTTTTTAAGTTGCGTTGGAGAATTCTATGTTAACACTTAGTTTGCATTTACGGTTGAAAATATGTGTTTTTCTTAAGGGATAATTTAAATCTTTTAAACATTTTAGTTTGAATTTTCAAGTATGGAAATAATCAAAAAGCCAATTTCCTTTCTCAAGCGGTTCTTCAGCAATACATAGCCTGAGATGAGTATCAGTGATACGAGAGCCATCCAGGTCTTGGAAATATGATCTTAGAGTTCAGAAGAGGAAACAAGTGGAGGTTGATCGAGTTGTGGCACCAACCACATACTCAGGGGGAAGTGTTTTTGACTGAGTTTGACGCATCCATCACAAACACAGCACAGTAGAAAACACTGTCACTAGAGCTGTTCTCCCTGGGCCGCGGCTGGGCCTTGTGTATGCCCATGGGTCAGAGCTTTGAGCACGCTATGGGGTTCAGCTGCATCCCCCAGCCTGCCCCAGCAGCAGTGTACGTCCTGCCTCAGCCACTATCAGAACAAGGATATGCACTTTTGCATATGAAGTGCTATTCATAAAATGTATTACCTTACAGTGTATTTTTGTCTTGATCATTATGGCTAATGTTTTGTGGTTGCCGTGCTTGCTGAGTGGTAAAATTTGGTTATTTCTGTTTGATCTCCTTTCAAAGAAGTTCCACAACACCACTGTGTGTTAAGATTAACAACACTAAAACAACTGGAGTTGCTTTTTATTTATGGACCATAACAAATATAAATAGAAAGAGGATTTGTGTCTGCTTGCCTACTGAACGTGTCCTGTTGTCCTCGTAAGCTTATGAAATCCTATGATAACAAAAGTCTGACCTGTAAACTGAGGAAGAAGGTCATACAGTTATATTACTTTTAACAAATTGTGCCTTGTTTCATATCAAGGGGTAGAAATATATTTGTCTTGAATTGTTTAAGCATTTCAACTTCCAACTCAATCAGAATTGAACATGATGGGACTTGCGATTGGTAAATCCCACACTGCACTTCAGTGCCCTCCCTGTGGCCCCTCAACTCCTCCAGACTGCCCTGAAGGTCCTTTGCCCTGAGGCTGAGCAGGCTGCGGAGTTATCAAGCACTGTACCAGGATCTACATATTCAGCCTGCTGCAAATGAATGCTGCAGTGGTTACAACTGGGCAGTTAAATTTCCAATAAGCAATGATAATAATTCCTTGAAATTTTGTATATAGCAGCATTGCCAAATTAAACTGGAATTCAGCATGGAAAAACTATATCCAGGGCAGAAGCAAAACCCAGTTCACTGTGTTCAAGTAAACACAGCAAGAGACTGCTCTTTTCCAAATCCTTAGCAACTGGCAGATAAAATCAAGGCTTCAGTAGCAAGAAGCTGCAGAGTATGTATGTGAATGCCTGTATATCTTTGTGTCCCTGCTAGCCTGACCTCAGCTGCCGGCAAGGCATTACAGTATTTGGAAGTAAGAGCAGTGTAAATTCAAAAAGAATAGGTGCAACCAAGATACCTCAGGAAGATAAACTAAGGGATTTCTCTTAGCAGGGGGAATGCAGTTCTTCTCATCCATTTGGATTTCTAGGGTGGTATTTTGTCTGGTGCTGCACAGAAAATTGTTGCTTCAACTGGAGGATGTAGGTCAGTAGTTAAGAAAAAATTATAGCCGTAGGCTGGCGTTTTGTATGGAGCCTGATGATTCTGTAAGGTCTGTGTTACAACTAACAGCATCTGGTAAAGCTTTGCAGAACATTTAAATACCTGTAGAGCAAGCTTTATTTTGCCTCAGTTGCCTCTGGTGTAACTCCTTTCACGTCATAAGTTACATTTCTGTAATGCAAATGGTTAATTGCTTCTGGCTTTCTGTAAATGTGCTTTAGCCTTTGCCTGATAAATAGTCAGAAATGTACAAAAAGAATTATGTTTTAATGTCACCTTTTTGCAAATCAACAATTTCCTTAGTAGCAGCATATTTGTGAGAGTGGAATGTGTGACCAAAAAGCCTATTCACAAGCCAGTCATCCTTCCTCCTCCTTAAAAGAAGAAAAACATAATAATGTGCAGTGCATTAGCTGTATTATGCCACCGTAAGAATTACCAAAATGTTTCTTTTTTCTCTGTTTATTATTGCTTCTGGACAATAACAGTGCCTGTCTAATGCATCAGATTGTTGCTTTATGGTCCAGCCAGCCCAGTCTGTCATTTTGAGAAAGGATGCTCTTGAAGCCTTCCTCTTGACTAAGCAGCTGAGTTGCAGGTGTTATATGTGAAATGGTTCCTTGGGTTTTATACTTAGCCGTTCTTTGTTGAAAAGATGTTATAGCATTTAGGTGAGAATACTTCATCTACGTATTTGTTCACCTGTCTACTAGAGAATTGTGTTGAATTGCGTGAGCACATTTTTCCTGTTCAGAAAAGTTATCCTTGGCAAATAGAGTCTTAAAGGCTGTTATGATAAGTGATCATTATTTAATAGACTCCTTTAATTGTTTGTTTGTTTTCTGAGTGAGTTATGTGATTCATAGATTATTATAAGTGTAGTTTTGTTTCATTTTCTTCCTTCTTGTTGAGCTCTTCTACTAAAATCCACTAATTCTGGAAGTCACCGGAACGTTTAGCTGACTTTTGTATTACTTCATTAGAGAATTCAACATATTTTTATTAAATCTTTTCCTGTATCGTAAGTAAATGCTTTCTGTCTCTTAGCATCCTCCTATTTTTAGATAGTCTCTTGTGAAGCTTTGAGAACACAGCCAAATGAACTAAATTTTATCCCTTGCCAAAGGAGTTTTGTTCTTTAATTAGAAAAATAGCGACCAGATTGCTATCAGTCCTTCTGACAAGTATGTCTATTTTAAATGAGGATTTCAAACAATATCTGCAGATGCAAGTTGCAATCAAAGATCATATTGAAGTACAACTTCACAAACCTCCACAAGTTGAGGTTTGAAAAAGATTACTTGAGATGTTTCTGGCCAAAAATATATACGTATGTATATTACTGGGTTGTTGTAGTTTTTTTTTTTTTTTTTGCAAGCCCACTGTCAGGTAGCATGCAGATGGTTGTCTGAGCTGTGTGCCTTGTCTTATTTTCTTTTTAACCATGTTATTAGCAAACAGGGATGAGCTCATCTGTATTGTGTGCATCACAACTCATCCAGATCTGGAGGACTTTCATTGCATTATGATTTCCTTTTGGACCAAGATTACATTTTATTTCTGTATGCCATTCGCTACTCAAAACAATTCTTCTTTACGAAAATATTCACTCTAATTCACATTCCTATTACTCTACCTTCACTTTCATCAAGGCACACTAGCATCCTTGCACACAATTACATTTTTCCCAGCTTTTTAGTGGGGAGTTATCATGACAGTCATTATGTCTGAACTGCTTAATTCATTTTAGTTCTGTGATTATTTGGCACATTATAAGGTGTTAATTTTTGCACCCATTGGAAGGTGTAAGCAGATGCACAGGAAGTTTAACCAGATCTGTAGAAACATGGCTTTATGCTAGTTGAACAGTGTACAGCAGATGTTGTGGATTATGTATGCTGTGGAGATGTCCAAGAGACTTGGAAGACTTAAAAATCTTGCATCAAGTATTTGTAAAAGGAGTGTGATTTGGGTGCTTTTGTCATATGTTCTTTAAACACTCTCTGACGTGGGTGATAACCAAGCTATGTAGTCCTCTTTGAATTTTGAGCCTTGCTACTCCAAATTTAAAGTTAAATGCCAACAAATGAATGCTTTTCAAAACTAGTTTTTTCCCTCTGCTTTGGGACTTTCTTTGGTATGCCACCATATCTCATTGGGTCTTTCTTAGATGTGTCACGATATCTTGCTTTCCAGGGGATGCATGAACTATGTACATCCCTGCCCAAAAAGAGCATCATACCATTGAGAACTGTGAACAAAAAGTCCCATTGAAACATCAGTTTTTTGTTGTGAAACTTTGTTTTCTGTTTGTTTTAATTCAAAGACAGATCATAAAACTTCAGAAAAGTCTTTCTTTTTAATATATAAAAAATATTTAATTGATGCATTCATTTCTCAGAATTTTTTAATCCATAAAATGTAATAAATATTTTTGCCAAGAAATTCAAATATTCTGTTTTTTAGTACTTAGCAAAAAGTATGCATTAAGGCAATATAGAAATATTTGGTTCAACTAAGGCTGCTTTTCCAGCACTATATTATTCTGTTTCATTGAAAGCCAACAGTCTACTGACAAGTATCACCTCAACTGTAAAAACATGAAGCTGCTCTATGGTAATTACTGATAGATGTTTTGAGATGTGTAACATGTCAACACATATTTCTCTGGCAGCTGGGTGGGCTTTTGTATTGATTTGGATTTTTTCCTTCATATACCTTAAATAAAAATGATTGTAAAGATTCAGAAAAAATAAAATACTTTATCCTGTTTTTTCTCTCAGTCTCATATAATTGGTTTAATTTCAGGAGTTGTTTCTGAATCAGTAACTAGAAATTACTTATATTGGAGAAGTCTCCTATGGCATTTAAACTCCTTGCACATTGTATAGTTAATAAAAAAATGTCTGAGTAGATTTTTTTTACCTTGTACTTTTAGGGGAAAAAAAAGAGAGAGATGAATTTGTGTGATTGAAATGATGAAAACCTCATTTAAAACAAATTAAGGAGTATTTTGCTGGACTGATTTATTTCTCTCCAGCAGAACTTAGCTTAACCTTTTATTTCTCTTGCAAGAATGGCTTTGAGTGTAATTTAAACTGTCAAATGACATTTATCAAATGATGGTTTTGCCCCGTAACAGGCAAATGTCTTCCACAAAATTGATTAGCTGCTGACCTCCTCCACCCTTTCCAGACCCTGCAAGGTAGATTTCAAAGTGCTGTAAAATAATCACTTCATTTTCAGTTTATACTTCAGCAGGAGGCGGTTAGTGCCCCGGTAGCGGTGCTGCAGCAGCTCCCATATGGCAGCAGGGTGCTGGGAGCCTTCCAGGCCCTGCCCTACCACGCAACTACAGGGGCCTCATGCTGAGCTCCCCACAGCGTCAGGAATGGCTTTTTGCTGGATACTGGAATGAGTTACGGTACAAAACTTTTATCTTCTGGATGAATGCGCTCCAGTAAGCAGGAAAGTGCCATTTTCTACGGCCCGTGGGTTGTTCAGTTATCAGGGAGGTGCCAGAAGAAAGAAGGATACGTCCCCTAAATACAACATTTTAGGCCCTCAGTAGCTCCCTCCGATGCATTCTTACTTGTCAGCTCTGTGGCTTTGCTCGGTCAGGGCAAATCCAGAGGGCTTGCTCTTGTAGGCTTTGACCTATAGGTGGGTGAACTGACTCGAGCACTGTGCCTGGATTGCTGCATCAAAATGGCGGCTCTGTAGCTTAACAAAAAGCGCTGCCTAATGTTTTTTTGCTTCAGAGCAATTTGTGAATTTCCTTGCCAAGGAAGAAACTGAGACGCAGAAAACAAACGATGAACATAAAAATACCAGAGCTGTTGCTGGTGTTAAAAGTTCAGTTCTTTTTTTAGAACTCAATAATTTCTTTCTTCCAAACTCTTCCACTCCTACTTCTTCCAAAGTCTGTGTTTAAAAGTACAGAAATTAGAGAAAAATGCTCTTGACTTTCTCTCAGACTGAGAAACCAAATGTAGCTCGTTTGTGTCAGCAGATCTGACTGCAGTGATTGGTTTTCAGTTCAGGCAGGGCGTGGGGAATGAACAGAGCTGAAAAGAAAGGAGCGCTTCTCCAACTTCATCCACACACATCATCAGAAGGAGCAGGGGTTTTCCTGTATGCGCAACTGCCGAGGGCCAGAACCGTGATTAAAGTCTTTTGTCAGGCTGTTGGCTGTGAAAATACTGATCCCTCCGTACATTCAGCTAGAGTCTGATTGGCCGATAAACTGAATTAAAAGAAAGTGGTATCTGTGCTGCATGTTAAATCTAAGATATTAAACACAAGAAACTACATATGGAATAAAGGCTTTATGTAGAGTTTCAAAAGCATCCAGTAAATAGTGCTAACTGGTCTGCATGAGATTCATGGTATGTTTGGAATTAAATTTTGCTCATTGGTCTACCTGGCTTCTTCCAGTATTTTTTTTATCAATAATACCAGCTGTAGTGCATTCTGCAGGTTTCTCACTGCAGCATCATACTGATAGGCATCAGATTGTATCTGTTGGAGAATGGGATCATTGTTCTGGCTCTTCCAGCTAAACATGCAATATATGCTGTAAATTGCCTTTATTATATGCTGCTTAAATATCTCATTGTCTGCTTTGCATACAAGCAATTTATTGCTGCTTATGTTCTGACAGAATGAAAACTAATGTTTAATTATGCATTGCCCTAGTAATGTGGTGTTTAGGGTGAATGTATCTGAATTAAATAAAGGCCATTAATAACGCCTAACAATTTATGATATATTCATTGCTTGATTTCAAATCATATAAATTAGAGAAGCTTATTTGAAATGTCACCAGTATAAGATGGCTTTGTGGGAACACCTCTCTGTGTGCTAATTTCAGAATCATTACCAGCTGAGTCTTACTATTCATTCAATGTCCAGTAGGCTTTTATTATTCCCTTATTTGCAGTTTAATTACAGCCTCTGTTTTCCTGACAGTGTGAATTCAATCCTGAACCTGCAGGAGCAAAATGAATTGCAATCAGTAGGTTTTTGCCTGAAAGCCTCCTTCCCCTTCTCCCCCTCCCACCTTCCATCCCTGAACCGTAGGTCTGAGCAGATCCCTACAGACAGATTTTTTTCTACCGTATATTTAAAGGAGCAATGCCATCTAAGGCTTTCAAAGCATCATCTTTAAAGCTATTAATTCACAGAGGATATCTCTATCTCACATAAGCAGTTGGTTTTGTGCCAATATCACGAAGTTATTTGAATAAATTTCTTAAGGAGAGGTTTTCAGGTGATTTTTTAATATTTTGTGTATATGAATTTGAAAATACTATTAAAAGACGTGAGGTATTTCCATATAATGTGCATGCGTAACTAAAATTCTAATCAATTGTCTTTAAAAATAATCCATTCCCCAAGGCTATTGGGTGGATGTAAGTTCTTTAAAGATGTGGTAAGTGTTGTCTGCTGGGAAAAAAAAAAAAAAGAAAAAGAAAAAAAAAAGTAAAACAGCAAAATTTTGTACTGGTAAAAAATAAATGAATCACAGAGCAATTAAAGGTTGTTGGTGGTGGAACTAGAACTGTTTTATTTTGTCTGAGACAATTTGAAAGGCTGAAAGTACTCTCTCACTGTTTCATATTTGGTCACTTTCAGGCATGGCTGTTCCTTCACATAGTGACAGCAGAGTGGAGAATTGATCCCGGTGACCTTCACCTTTCAGCTTTCTAGTGCCCGTGTGTGGGGGAGTTCAGGATATTGTTTCTTTTCCCAATATGGTTCCAGTTTGCACCACGGTGCAATGTCACAACTATTCCCTTCTGTGTTGTGTGCTCTTTCAAATTTAGCCTCGTCAAATCCATCCTAAAAATGCATTACTGCACAAAGAAACAGACCTTATTATACTTGAAGGGTTTAAATTAATTAATGGCCTGTGCCGCTGGGACATGCCATTACTCAGCTGGTGAGCTATACCAAAGGTCACTTCTACTATATGTTCATCACTTGCTTTTTCTTCTCTCCTGCTAGAGGGGAATTCCTTAAAATATTAGAAAAATTATATTTCCAGCCCTCAGAGGTAGTGAATCTCCATTAAAAAAAAAAAAAAAAAATTGTTCTGCAATTGTTTTCTGTTAAAGTGCTTTTTTTGCTTTTGAGGGTAAGTCTGTATGTGCATTCACATCTTGTAGAGAGCTTCCTGGGATAAGTGTTTTGAAATTTCTATTTACAATATAACAAGCTTTGAGGTATTCAAATAGGAGTACATGTGGCTATGTTACTCTTCTGTATAGGTAATATCTGTACAGCCTACAGGTACAATTAAAACTGTGCCACTATAGCACAAAGGCAAATCTTTGCAGTGTAAAAGCAAACCTACAAATGCATTCAGAGATGCTTTACATTAGTAAATTAAGAAAGTGAATGCATGCAAAAAATTTGATTGATGCAAATTTGATAGTCTAAACCTCCTAATTTGGCAGTGAACTTGCTTTTATTATCAGTAGGTCATTTGGAGATGTGTGAATTCAGCATAATTAATTGTATTCGACTGAAAATTGTCTTGGTATCACTTTTGACTGGGATGAAAGGTGTGGGTCTCCATTATCCCTTTTTCAAGCATGGAATTCTTTGCAAAATCTGGCGATCAAAGAGAGTAGCTAATTCTTTATAAGCAAACAAAGTTCTGTATCTCTGCGTAATCTATCTGCTTCTCCTTAGTTTAAGAGCTCTTAGTACAAGAGCTAGGCTAGTTCTGCATGCTCGTGGAACTGCTCTGCGGTTCCAGGGTGAGATTGATGTGCAGTGATATCAAATGCAGTAAGGAGCATGTATGTTAGATGTTGTGATGGTCGATCTATGTGCTGCTATTTCATGTCATAGTTAATGAGGTGTCAGCATGATTTATTAGGTTTGTACAGCTGTGTTTTCAAAAATTTTCTAGAGTTCCTTCTTTGTCCTGCTTTGGAAGGAGGAAGGAGCGCTTTCCCTGGCACTTCAGGGAGCAGCGCGCGCTCAGCCCATCCAGCCATCTCTCTAGTTTGTTGCTCTGCTGTACAGCTGTGATGCCTCAATCTGTAACTTCTCAGGGCTTTCCAAAGAAGCATTCTGTAAAGGAAATTCAACTGATATTTATCAGTTTTCATGTGGGCCGCAGAGGTCTGAATAATAAAAATGAGAGATGGCAAGACGCATTACTGAGACTTAAAAAGACTGAAGAGTGATGAGGCTTTCTGACCTGCCTGCTTGCATCGGTTTCTTCTCTCTTTTTAAGACGAAAAAGGTTCCTCACTGCTTTCAGGTTTTGTTTAACTTCAGTTCTGCAGAAGGTCGTGCATTTTTTCCTCTAATATTTATAACCTACAACTGTTTCAGTGAAGGCGTCTCAGAGAGCCTCTCTTAAGCAGGATAGCATCTAAGGACAGGAACAGATTCCCAACTGGGAGACGCTTTTGGATAAGAACAACCAGTGCTACAGGTCACACTTATTTTGTTACATCCGCCGCTGTTGCATGCTGGTCGTCTCATGTCGAGTTCTCCCCCTGCAGCCCACAGAAAGCTGCTGAAGCAAAGTGTGCTGTGTGGGTCTGCAGCTCCGTAAGAGCATAGGCAGAATGTATGCGAGGGGTCTTTGATGACTGTGCTTTTTATCTCCTTAATGATTTGAAAGAACTGCTACAAGCTAGCAATATTCTGATAAGTTTTTCATGCTTTACTCGAAATTTCCTAAAATAAGTGTGTGGTTAATGCACACAACTACCAAAATCATGCATACAAACTAAGTAACTGTGAAGGTGTTTACATTCTGTCATAAAGATGTGGCCAAAAGTGGATAGTTCCAAAATTCCAAGTATGTATAAAAATTTTAATACTGAGGATGCAGACAATATTTATTTCAAAACTAGAAAGAGCAAATGGTACCTATAAATATAACAAATATTATATATTATATAATAAATATAACAAAATAAGGAAAACCTTTGGACTTCCGCATTTATTTCTACAAATACAATTCTACAAATTTGGATATTTAAGTAGTTTGGTGAGCCTGAGTAATCAAAAAAATGCCTGAATGCTGTAACTTGGAAAAGCTTGGCTGAGGTCTGTGCTATTGTACAAAACAAGTCTCTTCTTCCTGATTCCAAAGCTTGTGCCCTCGTAGGGAAGCAACATCTTATTTTCTGTGTGTAGTTTAAGACACAAACAGGTAAGACTAGTTTGTAAGCTGCAAAGGGAAATAGTCATTTTAAATACAGGATTTAAATTGTCTTTGGAAAATGTAGCTCAGTTGGCTAAACAAGAACAGTAAGAATAGCGTGTTAGGATTTAAGAACATATTGCTGGTGTCCTCACTGACTTTTCGTAAAGCACATGCTCCAGGTGTGCTTTGAAACACTTTTTTCCAGAAACTAGCTAGTATAAATACAGAGTGCTCTTTCTTCTTTCTGAAGAGTCTACCTTGTTAGTGCATTTAATCTGGAAAGAATAAATCTCTTTTTGCATTTTTCTTTCAATTACATTCACTCCCAGGACACATACACAAGCAACTGCAGGCCAAATAACTTTTTTTTTTTTTTTTCTTTAATTAGAACACATGCAGAATCTTTGCAAAATTATTATCGATTTAATATATTCTTTTTTCTTTAGATCAATGAACTGAGCCATGTTCAAATCCCTGTTATGTTGATGCCAGATGATTTCAAAGCATACTCAAAGATAAAGGTGGACAATCACCTTTTCAACAAGTAAGTACAAGTAACAATTCTTTGTGGACGGGGATAGTGGCAGTGATATTTTTATGAAGTACGATGAACTCTGTTATTTTTCAGCTGATGGGACTGAAGTTTTGATGATTAAGTTAATCCTGTGATAAACATAACCATCTGTGCTGTTCTGAAAAGCAACAGCAGGGGCTGCTGGGCAGTATTCTTCTTCCATATGGTTTATTATTGCCTTGTGAATATCTTATATATTGAAGGTGATCCTCTCTTGGTGTGTTTATCTGTGGCTGTTCCAAACACTTATTTGGGTATTTTTTAAAACATAACTTCAGGTGCATGTACTTGTTAATATTTTAAATGAAATATTTGAACAAGAATGAAAATTTAAACTGTATATCAAAACTGAATGATGTGCAAATTTTACTAATCCTTAATATGAAATTATAGCAGTCATATAAGAGTTCCAGAAGTACTAAGATAGTTAAATATAATATCCGCATCTCTTAAAATTATCTCCCATGATCAGTATGTGCACACATGTAAAACTATTAGTGCCACTATGTGTATAACCTGTTTAATAATACATAAGGAAAATGAAGAATTCTGTTACTTGGAGTCTTCTTCTCTGTGTAAAAGTTCAAAGTTACTTTTCTCAAATCTGAAATTAACAGCAGGATATTAAAGCTAGTCCTGCGCTCAGTAAGGCCAATTTTCTTGAAGCTTTGGCACTGTCCGTGCTTTCTGGTGTCACAGATGGTATGGTAATTCTTGTATAATGCAATCTGAGATTTCACCTTTGAAATAATTTAAGGGCAATGGCAAAACACTCTTTCCTGCTTTTCAGTGCAGGTTCAGCTTGTTAGAGACAAACATGTATAAACTTATTGAACATAATAAAGAGTAGAACATGGCGAGCCCAGATCTCTTTCAAAAATGTAGGGCTTTAGAGGAGAGATTGTAAATCTCATTATCTGCTTTGTATGAACAGAATTAAAACAGTACCCTAGAGTTTTTAATTGCATGTGCAGTAAATGGAGTTGCTTTGGTTTTATATTCTTTCAGAGAAAACATGCCGAGTCATTTCAAATTTAAGGAATATTGTCCAATGGTTTTCCGTAATCTAAGAGAGAGGTTTGGAATTGATGATCAGGACTTCCAGGTAAGTTCACTTTCAAAACATCTAGACCGGTATATATACAGCTTATGCTACAGTCGTGAACAGGCCAACCTGTTGAAACAGTATTTCTTTATTTAGGTATCAGTTGGAAAAAAACTAAGAGGAAAAATTAGCCATTCTCCCTACTCTTTCCCCCACCTGAGCCATCAGATTTCTGGTTTGCCTGTCTTACCTGTCTTATGGTAAGACATCCTTTCCTGATCTTTGGTCCTCCTTGTTTTCCACCGCAGTACCTCCAGGTCATAAGCTGAGATATTAAAACTGAGAGGTTATATTAAAACTTGCAGGAAGGAAGAACCATCTCTGTGCACTGCTGACAAGAGATGCTGTATTCAGCTGAGTCACTCTGATAAAGGTTGCTTTAGGGACGTGTCCATGTTAGATGTGGTTTCTGAAACCATTGCAGCCATATGTTTCCTTCATGTATTTTTTTGTTCAGAAAAGGGTAGTCTGTGGTAACCGATTCCATACTCCATTGTTACCCTTTCTTTTCCCTTTTTTAAAAGGATCTGGAAATAAATAGCTTGCAAAGAACAGATACAGCAAAACAAGAAATTGCTCTATATTTGGCAGTATTGTTTCTTGCAGTCAAAGCCTCTTTCAGTCTTTAGAAAAGAAAGTTCTTGAACTCTGCTTCAGTCTGATTTGCCAGTACTCACTGACATTCCCTTTTCCATTAACTGTTCCTAATGCACATCATCTCCATCACAGGGATAATTCCTTCTGCAGTCACCATGTTAAACAGCCTGTCCTACATAGCACTTGCTCTGTAATGAGTGTCTGCTTCCTGGCATGTTCTTTTACTTTTTTAAGCTGTTTCAGTATGGGTTGCAATTCCTGTTGTAGCCTGTCACTAAGATCAGGAGATATTTAATAAATAATAATGCAGTTTTTATTAAAGATTTCAAGTAGCTAAAAAACTATACAGAACACATCTGTGATGCAATACAGACCAACCTGAATGCTGTAGCCCAAATGTAAATTCTTTCAGCTGTCCCCTTTACTAATTTTCCCTTTTCTCAATATCGGAAGCAGCATCTTAAAAATGCATACATTGGTTAAAATGTGCTTGCATGACTAAGATTAAGTTATTGCCACTGTAACTTTAGGAAGGTATTTTGCTAGGAAATGGAGAAGGGGATTTTCTCCCTTCCCCTCCTTTCCCCTCCCTTCCCTTCCCCTCTCCACAGTTATAACATCTGGGGCTAAAATATCAAGTTACATTCCTGGTTCAATTTTCTTGATGGGCCAATGAGAAATGTTAGGAAAGATACCTAATCCCCAACATACTTAATCCCTTTATAAGAAGGTTTCCTTTTTCAGTGTGTAAGAGAGAAAGATGTGATTACTCCTGAGTTTAAAATTATAGTGTCAGCTCATGCTTGGTCTCTGTAGGAAAATAGGGTGATAACAAAGTTACTTTTCAGTAAAAATGTATTAGAAGACTTAAGATGCTGTCATTAGTTAAAGCTGGGAAAATTGGCATAATCTAAAATGCTGCATTCCACAGCATCATGGGCTGTTTTCATCTCCAGTACTGTTCGAACCAAATCAGGAATCCCTTTGTTGTAATTAATACTTGTTGGATTTATTGACTGTCACTAAATAAAGTTTCCAGATTTCCGGATTAAAAAGAAAAAAAAAATACTGACTTGTAGCTATCTGTTTTAACAGCTTTTGATAGTGTAACCAAACAACAATTCAAAAGAGGAAAATGCAACCACATCCTTGTTTTTGCTTCAACACTTACATATTATTTACAAAAAAAATCTTCAGTGCTACTTAATATTTCAAGTATATCTAGCATAAAAAGAAGATTGATTAATATAATTTTGACCAAGGGAAGGCAGTATTTCTGTGTTTCCTGTTCTTTTTTTCTCAATCCAAGCAGTTTATCAACCTGAATTCTTAGTCTACAGGACTCTTGTAATAAAAGAAAGTAAAAATACTCTGAGTTGTAATATATTTGAACACATTTTTAAACTCAAATTATTTTTACAGAAGTATACATAAATGAAAACTCCAGTCATAGTATCACAGAAAGTCTCCAGGGACGGCATCAGCCACATCACCAGAATTGGTTGTGATCTTATATATAAAATAGGAATTACTCCCTTTAAAAGTAGAAGTTGTTTTCATTTTGATTCAATGTTCCCTTTGATTTAAAAGGGAATTTGACAGAGGCACTGTTAAAAAAAAAAAAAGACAAAGATTCCAGATAATCTTTGTTCAAGGAGTTATTTCAGTGAACATTGATTAAAGTGGTTGTCTTATACTCAGAACTAACCATGATTTGGAAAAAACATGTACAGTATTAAATGGAGGGGAAGCTGATGGAACAGACAGCAGTGTTTCTTACAAAATGATTTTTGGGAAAGGAGTCCCAATCAATTGTGAACAACGTCATTTGCATTAGTGAGCAAGACAGGACTGATGTAGATAAATAAACCAAGTTACCCTCTTCATTAGTCAGATATATCAGTATAAATTGTGCTATAAAAGTATAAACTTTTTTAAAATGCTTTTGTTTTCAGAGTGTTCAGCAGATATTCTTGATGAGTTTTTCCAGAAGGCAGATAGTGCTTACTCATAAGGAAAGATTAACAAACAAAAACCTGCATCATGAAAATATTTTGTTAGTGTATGCTCTAGTTTCTGAGCTATACTCATTTTAATTCTTGACATTATGTTATTTACTTTGTACAATCATAGAATCATAGAACAGCTCAGGTTGGAAGAGACCTTCAAGATCATCAAGTCCAACCTCAACCTAACCATACTACCCTAACTCTAACCCTCTGCTAAATCATCCAGGGATGGTGACTCAGTCATCTCCCTGGGGAACCTATTGCAGTGCTTAACAACCTTTTGTAAAGAAGTTTTTCCTGATGTCCAACCTAAACCTCACCTGGTGCAGCCTGAGGCCATAAAGTTTTTTGGGCTTCTAAAACAGAAATATTCAGTTCGTCTTTAGAATTATTAACATAGAGATCTCCTCACAGAGACCTTCTCTTAACTATGAAGAAAGATTCAGTCTTAAAAAAAATACTTTTTTCCCTACATTCAGTGCAGCTTCAGAACCAGGAGAACTCAAATTATGTCACTGCTGCCCTGCAAGAAGCTATTTCTAGCAATGGCTGCTACAGTTCATGTAATGGGCTCCCACCTTTCACATGAGGAAAATCAAAATGTCTTTGTTAACCTACCATGCATCTGTCTGCCTTTCATAGCTAGCTGGGCATCTCTGAAAGATGTCTGGATTAGTACTGATCTAAGATTATCTTCCTAGAAGTGCATGCATTGCTAGGACCGATTGGCTTTTTTTGGTGATTCATCCTTTCTTATGGATGGCAGTGTGGAGAATATAGTATGGATTTAGCTAAACCTTGAGTTTTATCCTTAGTTTGCTTATATAAACTTGTCATGATAAATTACATATTCAACCTATGCTAAGAAAGTTTGTTTCTGTGTCAAAAATTCATAATTATTAGACCTTGAGCTTCCCTTTTCTTGATCACCTATTACTAAGGTATTTATGACATCAGATAAAAATAGCATGCAAATTTTCTTGCAAAAGGAAACTCAGGTGATGTTCAGTTAACATGAATCAAAATTGCATTTGAATGCTGCAAAACCTTGAAAACCATTTTAACCACTTACACAGACTATGAATTATAAAAACAAAGGAGATTTTTGTTTTATTCTATGCTGTCATATGTTACAAGTAGGTACATATGGATCTCATATTGAAGGTAATTTCTAAAAGTGTCAAAGAAATTCTACAATTTCTAAAAGCACTAAATAATGCCAAATTTTGCCTTGATAGGGTATGTTATCTTGAACTAGTGTTTTTGTTAGAGTCTTGTTTTTCATTGAGAAACTGTTTGCAGCTCTAAAGATTGTCTTAACATTGATAGGAAAATACTTGAGAGCATTATTGGTTCCTAGCAGGAAAAAAAAGAAAAAGAAAAAAAAAAGAGAGAAAATAGATGCAGTAAAGGAAATCTCTACAATTCTAACTCACTACAATCCTAAATTAATTTTTAATTTCTGCACCCCCTCACCTTCAGACACTGATTTTGCAGAAGTTACTTTACAGAAATGCCTCTTATTTCCCAAAATATATTTACTCAGTGGAGTAACTTCAGAGGTATTTTTTAATTTGGTTGACACCATTTCTTACCTAATAAAATATGTGAGTATAATTTTGGCAGAAGAATTATAGGAGTGGCTTCTGGCAAATGTAAAATTAGGAGAGGTTGGCAAGATAGCAGCTAACTGATGCCCCCCCAACCAACTCCAGAAAAATAGGATCTACTGCTGTTACAAATGCTTTTGCTCCTGTTGCTCTCGAAAATAAACTTAATTTACTGTCCTCCCACACATCTGTTCTTGCTTAAAGTTCTTGCTGAATCCTTCATCTGGATTCTACTAGGCAAAAGAGGGAGACCGAGTTCTTGCCCTATAAATAGAATTGCTCATTCCAGAGGGCACTGATGTCCCACTGTACCTCATGATCCTTCTGCAGGAAATTGGGGAGAGAGCAATGGATTTTCCTTAAAGTTTTAGTATATGGTGTAATAGGAGACATGCTCGCTTCTGACTTTGCCTGTCTGGAGGAGCAATTTGTAGCAGTTGTTTGTGTAACATAAACAATTCTTAAAGTGCTTGTAGCAGATAGTCTATAAGTTCGTTTTAATTTAGAGCTCCCTGTTATTTTTGTGTGCATTTTTTTCCATATAAAAGCTTGACATCTTGAAGTGAAAATTGAGATTTTCTGTTTTCAATCAATTTCCTTTGTACCAAACCATACGAACTCAGTATCTTTCACTTCTCCTGATGTGTGACTCTCTTTAAGTTTCAGTATCTCTTGCAGATTTCTGTATAGAAGAATTTCTTAAAGTAGTTTGTAGTCCAGATTCTAGTGTAGCTGCAGATAAATACTGCAAATTTTGGATTAATTCTTCAGAAGTTAGCATTTAGTATAATTGTCTTCCTAAGTATCTAAATATCCTACCACCAGCTTTCTTGTAATGAGTATTTTTTGTGTGACTTTTTCAATTCCAAGAAATCATATTTGGAGTTTGCAAACGATTTTACAACCTAAGATGCTTGTTTAAACACAAAATATCAATTGATAGTGATGCACCTTTTGGAAATGGGCTTGTGACTTGTACTGAAACTGGCCGGGATGAAGTTAACTTGTTTCATAGCAGCCTGTATGGTACTGTGTTTTGGATTTGTTTGGGACAGTGCTGATAAACTAATATTTCAACTAGCACTGAGCAGTACTCACAGAGTGTCAGGACCTTCTGTTTTTGCTGTTTGTTCTGTGAGTAAGCTGGAAGTGGGCACCCAGTGAGAGGTGAACCTGAGAGGGAAGCTGAGAGGGAACCCAGCTGGGACAACTAACCTAAATTGGCAAAAGGGACATTCCATACCAGTATCTAATAAAATGCATAAATACTCTCGGAAGCAGGAACTACCTGAAAGAAAAATTCAGTGCTGGTCATTTTAGCATGGCAAATCTGTCAAATGAGAGAGACCTGTAGTGTATAGTCTCTGGATCCCAAATGAATGTTGGCACTAGCATCCTCAGAACTGCTGACATCTCGTTTGACATGGGCATATATGGTCGTTGTAGTAAGGTGTGGAACCAGCTATACTAACAATGGTGGCATTTGTGCTCTTTCCAGTACATTAAAAACAAGGTATACAATCTGAATATTATGTTCTAGGATTTGATGCCATAAGTGTGAGCCGAAATAGGAATTTGGGGACTGTGGGACTGAACCTTAGTAGGTATGGCAACACTACAGCAACTCCAGTTTCTCATAGTCTTCACTAGAGAGAACAAATATTTTACCTTGCTTTCAGCAGTGTTTTGTCTAAACTAAATATCATTCACAACTGGGTAGTCAAACTAGGAAAGAGTGATTTAGCATGTGTTGGCAATATCAAAAAACAAGCTGATAGAAGTTCCCTGAACTACTACTATGGGGCCATCCTTGAAAATGAGGCAGCAAGTCAAGCTTTGCAGGGCTGAGAGGGAAAGGTTCCCAGTTAAAGATCCTTAGTGTTTTCCAATGCAAGTGCATGCCTTAAACTGACAACTCCAAATCCAAACTGTCTGAATAGGGTGACTTGATTTAGGGAAGAATCTTGTGTTTTATTGACTGTACTGTCATTAGACCAAGTCAAGGAACCCATAGTCTTGATCACAAAGCAGAGCTCATAAATGTTCAGAATTTGTACATCTACATCTGAACAAGACGATAGAAAGCAGTTGATATTTCTGACATCGTATCATAGTATCATAGAACCAGAGTGGTTTGTTTTTCTCTCCTGGAGCCCTGTGACGTTCAACATGGCTCTTTTGAGACCTGCTTTTGAGCTGACTGAAAACAGAGCACAGTGTTGACCATACAGCTGCCAAAGGCAAAGAGAGGTCATGCCACTGAGTGTGTTTGTAGGATGTGTTGGTGGTCAGTTATACATTGCTACATGCTAGATTTCTTAAATAGAAGTTGGTATTTTCAGTCAGAGTTTCTTGATAGACTGATTCTGCTTGCAGACGTAACAGAGTGTACTTTCCAGAAAATTTTTCAGTGCAAGCTTTAGCAAAAGTAGTTTTCCCACTGAAGTTTCCCACCCCTTAACATGACAACTTGTATGTTTATGGGAGAAATGTCTTCCTGTAAGTCTGTTCTTCTAAAGAAAAATATTAAGACTATATAATATGAAGTATTTTCCATTGTACCATCCTGCTCAACAACAGTGGTAGAATGCACATGGCCAGTGTTCAAATCAAACCCAAAAGTTTTCCCTACCCATTGTTGTATGACAAAACCAGATACTTCTGGGTTTGCTGCTTTTGCTGTTTGTAATATAACACTGGTGCTTTGCCTTTCTTCTGTAGAACAGCAGGTAAAGCATCATCCTGAACACATTCGCACTGCTTGTTTAAAAAGCAGTAGAAAGCCTTGGAGGCTCCATGTCCAGTAGTATGACACCATTTCTATCTGATATGTTTCTTTATCAGTAATCAATTAATCCATATCTGTAATTCCCAAGGTCTTTAAAAAATAAAATTAAAATTGTGAAAGCTGCAAGCTTGTCTTCATACTAGAACCTGTGCATGGGCCAGGCAGTGTCACAGAAGAATAGCCAGATTCTGTGTACGTAATTTCCCTAACAGCAATGAACTACTGCCAGGCTCTCCCTCTGACCTATTATTTCAGTCATCACAGAGCATCATCTGTGCACTTGTTTTTGCCTGTTCGTTCATGCAAAGCTTGCCCAGAGGCGCTCATAAATAGCTTGGGATTTGATCTGATTAGTCTATGGGGTATGTGGTTCAAACAGTAGGGGAATGTCTTGTGACACTCATTTTAGCATCCCACGACTTTTGAATGAGATCACAGTACCAGAAACTGTTGTTTTCTTTTTGTCCAGGCGTTGCAGAATGGAAAAGATTTAAATCAATGAGAAGCTGTTAAGCCAGTCAATTTGAAAGATTACTGGTCTGGTACATCTCTCTGTGCTTTATCACCAGAATTTTCCTGCTGCCCTTTTTTTCTTAAGAAGCACTGTGTCTCAATGATGATTTTTATTGGGCTCCTTTTTAAGATTAGTTACATGAAGAATTTGTATTACATCCAACATAGTTCACACATTCAAGGTTTCTAAAATATAATCTCATCTGTTAAAGCAGCAGTTAGAAAACAATGACATTTACATTAGTTGTGTAGAAGATTAGAATGAGCTAATTAAATTGACCTTTAAATCTCTCCACCCTCTTGGAGGCTGTGGCTAATCCTTGGACTCCCACTGTGGAGATAAATATCCTTGCTGTGAGCATTTCAGGCAAAGTGGGCAGAGGAAGAAGAGGCTTGCCTGCAGTTTGTCTTTGAAGATGAGGGCACTACTTTGCCAGTTATAAATGCAGCTTGCAATTGAGGAAGTGGGGAAACCTTTCCTGTACTTCAGGCAGGGCTGAAGGTTCTGCTCCATGTGTCTTCTCACAAAAAAAAAAGTGTTTCATTCAGAAGATGTAGCTCCAAATAGCTTAACTTGTTGCTCTTAGAAACAGCCAGCATCTCTCTGGAAATTGATCTCAAAATTGGTCTCTCTTTTTTTGCTGTCCTGTGTTGGTAGAACTAGAGTTATCAATTATACAATAATTTCTTTGTTATGGAAGGCTGCTATTTTTATTGACCAATGCACAAGGTAAAGTATGCTTCAAAAAGATAATGTGCTAAGTGATGCTTTAGCTGGTACCTGGTGACTCCTCTGACAGTGTTTGACTTGGTATTTTGTGACTTTGTCATTTTCTAAAACACTAAGTTTTAGGGGGCTTTATAATAAAAAATTAAAACCATGTGAATAAGAGAGTATTAAATGACAAGAATCAAAATTTAATTGTCAATGAGTAATTGACATTTAATGTAGTGGAAACCTGCAGAAGAGGCAAAATCTGTCCAAATAGCAAAGCGTGATAAAGCAAGAATTTTATGCAGTACCACTCGGACCACCACCTGGCATTCTGAGCCTATCCAAACAGGATGCCTTTTCATGTCATCGGATAAATAATTATATGGAAAAAAAGGAGAGCATACTTAGGGAGCAAAAGTCTGCCCTTGAGGAGATAGCATCTCTGAAAAGGAGCAAAAGGCCGAAGAAGACAAGAATGTAGCAGTAGTAGGAGCTTTCAATGGGAATAACTGCTCTTTTGGGTGGATAAATTGGACGGTGTGAAATAATGCCAGGAAGAACTGTAACTTTTTTGAACGTCTTTATTTTATACTTAAGGCTAATACTGTATTTAGTATTGCTTCTGGTCATCTTAAAAAAATGGATGGCAATTTGGATACAGAAGAGATATGGGAAACTGGCATCAAAGCAATTTAAGAACATAGAGAATGCTTTGTGATGGGACTTTCAGCAGTACAAGTGATTAACTGCCAGAATAACTGCAGTGATGAGTCTTTGGCTTGTGAAGGTGGAAAATCCAGACTGTCTTACTGGAAGCTGTTCCTAGACCAAAAGCAAAGATTGGAATTCAGTTTTGGAGAAGCTGGATGAAATGGAATGGCGTGTGATATGTGGTGGTTGTGTTGGCTTCTAGTTTATGACATTCTCTTGAAGGCTCCAGGAAAGCTCATGTGATTTGGTGGGAGCTGTTTAGCTTCTAGGATCTTCACAGAATTCTGGATGAGGACCTCTGGTAAGAAAATTCTCCTTACCTACTGTATTTTTACCACAGGAATTTTGATAAAACTCTGCACAGAAAAACATGCTGATGAAAGAGAGGGGGTATACAGTAAAACTGAATGAGCTTTTAATTAACCTGCTAAAGAATATGCTGTTCCTAGGTGAAATTATGATCTAATTTAGGTGGGCTGATTAACATTTTGTATCAAGAACTCTTCAGGAAATGAAGTTCTAGCAAGTGGTGTAGCTTTTACTCATTTATATGTAAAGCTGTATCTAGATTATTTCATCAGAAATTAATTCTTTGATGTGGGACAAGTTCTTTGTGATTTGTACAGAGGACCAGATGAGTATTTCTGGTTGCCCGCAGATTTTCCTGCAGTGCAGTGTAGGTGATACTTTTAGTATTGATTTATGTTAGGGCTGTGAGACTTTCAGCCAGTGATTTCTCGTAGGGAAACCATTTGGGAGAGAGAGGGAGGTGCGCAAAAGGGAAATTTATCTATTAGTGGTATCTCCGAACTTGGCACGCTAAGCGTGTCTTCAAGTTGTATAAGTAATTACACAAGTAATTTAGCATAGTCTTTAAATGACCTCATAAAAGTATTCACATTTCAAAAGTACAAAACCTTCGTTCTCCTGAGACCAAAACCAGCAGGCACAAGATTAAAACTTCACAAATTAGAGGTGAACAGGGAATTGGCAGAACACAGACGCTTAGAGCAGGAGGCTTCAGGAGAGCTGCTAAGTGAAGCTGTTAAGTGGAACAGAGTGCGTGTGGCTGGCACATGTGTTTGTTTGTTGTAAGGGCGAAGACTGAGGAAAGGCTGGAACAGCTGAGAAAATGTGAACGAGGTACTGTGACCCTGTTTTCTTAGAGTTTTGTGCTCACTAAAGATAGTGCTCTGACATGGTATGCCTAGATAAATCCCCCACCGTCTGTTTGCACAGAGCGCAAGTGAGCAGCAGTGAGTGATGGTAAAAAGGTAGTTAGGATGGTGAACCTGTATCTTTCAAAGGGTATTTTCCTATATCTGAGGGATATACTCCCTGTTCTGTCTTTGTGGCTCATAGTTCCGTTCTCAGTGAGGAGTGGCTCCTTGCCATCTGCTCATATTCCACTTGATTTTCCCCTAATTAAGAAAGAGAGCTCAAGGGAACCCAATCAGGTGTTAGCCATCATCTATCTCTTCCTGCATCTCTTTCCCCCTCCCTCAGCCCTTCTTGTATTTTCCTTTTGGAAAAGGGAGATACTTGATTTTCATTCTTTGTTTCCTTCCTGATCCCACATAGAAGTCTCACCTAAGAAGGTGGTTTTCCAGCTGGGCAGCATGCTGGTCCTGCCTAATGAATTCACTGCTGAACAGGAAAGCAGAGGAAGTGCCCTGTGCTGCTTTTTTTTTTTTAGGCACATTGAGTCAGCTTTTCTTCTGACCTGTTTGTCCATGGATGTCAACAGTGCAATTTATTATCCTGTTCTGCTCACTTCTTGCATCACATAGCATCACTGAAGTTTATTAGTGGTGTTGTATCCAATGTTGCCTCCCAAGACTGTACTGCATTTGACAGGAGAAGTCTATGCAGTGCATCTTGTAATAGTCTCAACTACAGAGCAGCACAGTTCAAATAAATGCGTATTTTCGGTCTAATCACCACTACAACATGACTTTCTTATTATTGTCTGCATTAAGATAAAGGTGATTCTCTTAAAAACTGAGCTTAGACAAACCCAAAATAAGTTTAACTCTTGTCCTTATCTAGATATATATTACAGGGCTAATATATAATTCCAAAAGAGAAAATTCCACACTTTGTCCACGCTCTGTGATAGACAGTGCATACCAGAGGTCACATGTGGTTCTACTGAGAGTTCTGTCTGAGATTTCTTACCAGTTATGAGTTTAACTAGTGGCTGTGCATCAGAGAGGCTTACGCGGGATATTGTTGGCCAGCTAACTTACAAGAGATGCAATTTCCAGCAGAGAGTTTCTTCCGCTTCTAATAGATGTGCTATTCATTTGTTAGCATTTGGCAGGGTTGAATGGGATTCAAAATGGTTTGATATATACGGAACAGTCAGTCAGGTAAGTTAGATTCACCTACATAAAATGGGAGGATGATAATGTTTTAAAAGTATTTTTAAGTAGCCATATCATTTCCGCTTTGAATCCCATGAACTCTTCTCTTTTTATCTTTTGCTCATTAATTTACTTACTAATAATTTATCAGGTGCAGACCAGTTGCTGTCATCTTTTTAAAGATTCATTGTTGTGATGATCATGCAACGGTATTGTGTATTTTACTGAAGACTGATTTCTCATTGTAAAAGAGTAGAATTAGTATAGTTGGAAGGTAGGATATTTTGCATGATACATGGAAGCTTTGCTTTTGAAGGAATTTGAACTTTCCTCTATTCACAGAAGTGAGTGTGAAACATGACAAATCAAGTTGTCCACGGACAAAACTGAGCCATATATTATCAGCGCAAGAAAGTAATAATACAATTACTGTTATTCAGCCCAATATAATGGCATTGGTTTTAATTTTTCAGCTTTTAAATGTATACTTATTAATTAAATTTATGCATGTATCAAAAGAATGCACAGCAATTATCATTAATCTTAAACATTGTTCATGTACCACCTTCTTTCAGCGTTCAGATGAACTATATTCTGTATCTGAAGAGAGCATTGTATTGAGAGTTTCTACAGGAGTGGAGTTAGTAAAAACGAAGTGTCAATGATTTTAATTAAATGGGTTTTCTTATCTTAAACGTGTTTAATGTTTAAACATCTGATGCTTAATTCATTAATAGACTTGGAGTATTGTAGGGAAGGCATCTGAGTTACCTGGGCATGTATAGAACTGTGCTGCTTAGTACCGTGTTGTTTGGTTTGTTCTAACAAATTAATTATGTACATGGTAAAATGATAGTTACATGCATTCTTAATTAAACTTGATATAGATAACTAGAAACAAAATAGCCATCTACTCAAAAATGTATGCATTTAGTATTGAGAAGCTGTAGATTGTGTACTGCATAATTATCTACATAGACATTCTGTTTTCTTGTTAGCAACATATTCGATATGATAGCTGTATTTGCAAATTAACTTGTCATTATAATTGGCAATCAAGTGGATTTCATTTCCATTAGAAAAACAACTATTGCGGGAAAAGGCAAGGATCAGTTAAAACTAAGTGACTTAGTGAGGTTTCATCCAGTTGATTTAAAATATGACTAAATTTATTAATTTCTGTTTGAATTGGACTAGCTTCTGTTTTTCTCTGTGTAGGTGGATTGTAATAAAAGAAGCATGATAAGGAATAAGAATTCTCTTATTCTTTCAGCTGTCATTTCTTTTAAGACAAAATTTCTTACTGCTTATGTTGTCTGTGTTTTTAAATGCATCAAGTACCACATTCCAACAGGAAATATTTAAAAAAATAAAAAGAAGAATCAGAATAAGTACGTCGGTTTTGAGGGTTGCTCCGTGAATATATTCTACAAATTCCTGATTAAGAATGGGATGAATGGAGGTTATGTTTTCAGGAATACTGTACCTGAAAAGCAGGAAGATCTTAATTTTATGCCCTAAAACTTGAATTAGTGCAAATAGTGCTTGTGAAGACCAAAGAGAACACATTCTAAATGAGAGGATTGTAAGAATGGCAGTGATGATGTCTGAAGTAAAAATGTGTTATTGGACACAGAATTGTTGACTGAGCTTCAGCATATGGAAGTCCAGAGCAGCATCATTTCCTGTGTGCTGCATCTCTGTCGTGACGTTGCCATCAGTACTGAGTTTCAGAGACACTTTGGGAAGTCAGCTGCTTCTACTTGTATCAAAACCACTCCAATTTTTCATTCTAAGTGAGCACTTGCAGGTAGGAATTTCACTCAAATCTGATACATCTTTTGGTGAAGTGTTAAAATATGCCTCAGAAGCCCTTGACATTTTGGACAGTAATGCTGGTCCAGGTCCTCCTTATTATCTTCCCTCTTTCCATCCTCCATCTGAGGTTCCTTGGCAGACTGACAAGTATACTTTTGAGCAATTCTTTATAGCACAACAACTTAAGGTTCCCCTCAGGTTAATTGCTTTCAAGATTTATACCACATGGCTTACAGTTTAAAGGCTAGGGTTCTCTGGGAGCAATACGTTCAGAAATGTGTGGTTACTGATGAACAGTTTAGCTTTATTGGAACAGTTAACCTCAGAATAATGCACCTTTTTCTGCTGGGAACAATAACAAATAATTACCCAGTAGCCTTTATTATTGCTAACTGAATTATAGCCTAATAATTTAGCAGTAGTTCAATTCACTGGATACACTGATGATTACCCATGCTTCAGCTTTTCTCAAAGCTATGAATAATTACTATGTTTCATGATATTTTCTAGAGTTTGTGGTGATGGTAACTGAATTTGCATTGCATTTGAAAACTTTCTGTGATCAGTTTGTCATTTAAAACCATTAAATAGAAGCCCTGGAAATAAAGTCAAGTTCTAACTCTAGAACGTAGAAGCTTTCAATGGAGGATGATTTCTAAGACTAACTCAATATACGATTCAGTTTTAAAATTAATGGAGTTCTGATATGAAGTGTAGTATTAAGAAAATTCAGTCCATTTATAGTACGTGTTCTCTTGGGTAGACATTGTCAGTCAGTACATAAAAAATACTTCAGTGATGGAGTGGTGGGAAATGAATTAGAATAGGGAACATCTGGAAACAGGTATGGAAAACTTAAATTCCCATAGTAGTTCAGTGTATGCAGTACTTGCATCTGTTAAAGTTGGCTGACAAAAGCCAGTGCAGATCAGGAACTGAATGGTTGTCCCACAATCTCTGTTCTGATCAGTCTAGGAAAACTATTCATTTATAAGCATTAGGGAGTCATCCACATCCTTTGTTTCTTTAGTGAACAGAGAGAATAGCAGAGAATCACATTTTGTCACAGACATTGGTAATGACTGTAATTCACTGAGTGAGTCTAGAAGTGTACAGGGAGAAGTCTGCAAAGATTTATTTCTTCTATATGACATGACAAAGCTTTTCATTGTAATAAGACCTTATAGGGCTGTGTGCTTTTAGGTAATTTACTGTTATTCCTGCTACTTCTGAGTACTTCAGTTGAACAGAGTAAGCTTGTGGGGAAACGTTCTTACCTCATGCTAAATTGATTTAAGAAAGCATCCCACATTTGGGTCAGGATTTAAACATTCTGAATGCTTGTTGAGGAATCAGTGTGATTCCTTTATGCAATTAGAAACACGAAGGGGTGTGTGTGTGTGTGTTCAAGTGCCTTCTTAAACGGAGGCTACAGTTGCCCTCATCTCTAGGTTGCAGTTATTACTTAATAATAATTAACAACTGCACTGACTTCTTGGCACTGTATTTGAACACTTGCCTCAAATTAGCGTGTGCAGTTCCTGCTGGAATTCCTAGAGCTTCTGATCCCAGATCCCTTCGCGGCTAGAGTGAAAGCATAAGCACACCTTCAAATGAGGTAAGCAGTATTCTGATCTGAATACTGCTTAACCTTCTGGGGAAAAAAAAGTTTCCTTTGCTAACGTAGGAACACAAGTAGTATCAAGCCCCAGTCTAGAAATGGTCACTCATCTCTAGCAGCTTTTTCTTCTGACCATTATACAGTTAATAACTGTTCTTCCGCTCCTGAGCTCGTAGAAAGATGTGTCTGTTTTGCAAAAGAAGGAACTGTACAATAATATCACTTGCTTAACACTAGATACGAAATCACTGGAATAGCTCTGGTACCACAGCTTGGAAACATAACTCTTGGTTATGTTATTCAGCCAGTCCCTCTGGCTTAAGAACAACTCTTACTGCATTGTGAAATGATACTTGTTAATAGGGTTGAATCTTTTGGTTATTATGGTGTATAACAGTGGTTCTTTTGGGTTTTAATGACTGTGTATTTTTTACCCCAAAGCTGATAACATATATGTAACAAAGCACAGTAAATCTTCACTGACTTTTAAATCGTTGATGGTCAGTACATTCACCCAAACGCTCTTTGGTTCTCAAAATATTTAAAGTGATTACATGCTTGGCAGAGTTCCACTCAGTGACTATTCAAAAATACTTCAAAATAAATGCAAATGTTTTATATATGTTTTAGTTAGAAAATGTGTATTTTTGTCTGACAACACTTTTTTTTTTTTTAATCAATTGACAGAACTCATTGACAAGAAGTGCACCTCTTGCCAATGATTCCCAAGCACGCAGTGGTGCCCGGTTTCATACATCTTATGACAAAAGATATATCATCAAAACGATAACAAGTGAAGATGTAGCAGAAATGCACAACATACTGAAGAAATACCATCAGGTAATATGCTATTTCTTACCAGAATGTGGAGTATCTTCTCATATATTGCAGTTCCAATCTTTTTTAAAGTGTTAAAAATTCAAAGGAATAAGCATGGGAAAAGAATCACTTTGATTTTTTTTTCCTTTTGCATGTCTACTTTATGGTATATTTAAAATAATATGGCTACACTCTTGTGAATATCCAAGCTAACTTTTAAGTAAAATGGTATGTCTGCATGGTACAGATTATACTTGGAGTCCATAGGATCCTATTCCTTACTACGAAGATCCTCATTCTTTCAGCTTCAGGCTTGAAGCTGCTTTATTCTAGGCTAATTTGGGGATCACTGTGTACAAGTGTATGAATGCTATAGATGACCTTTTTCTTCTCAGTCTAAGCATGGAATGTGTTTCACTACTTACAGGTTTAAAATAATAAATGTTGAATTGTATGAAATCTTAAAGATTTGGTATAATTGACATAAAATTCCAGCTATTGGAAAAAAAAAGATTTTGCCAACATACTTTTATATAAATTGCTTTGAAGTCAGTGGGGAACAGGAGAAATCCCTGAAATCAACCTTAACAGTTTCCATGCTGTGTCTGTGTATGATTTGTATGAATGGTACAGAGGGAAGCAGAATTTGGGAAATACAAGAAACCTTAATAAAAATCAGTGCTATCTTTCTTAGCTCCAGATCTGTTTGAATAAGCTCTAAAGCTGCATAAACCAGGGAAGCTTTTAAAAATGATCTAAAATATGATGCCCAAAGAGAGGGGTTCTTTTTTCCTTCTTTGCATCTTCCTGCTCACCTCTGTGGGTTGGAATTGGAGGTAAAGACTTCAAAATGTTCAGATGTTTGGGGTTTTTTGTTGCTGTTGTTTTGCCTTGTGATGTTTCATAATGTTCTGATACTATATGCCACTTCAGTAGAAATCACAAATTATTTAAGTTGCTCCAAAAGTAATGCCTCTTCTTTGTTTCCATGGAAACTACAACAGATAGAAAGAGCACAGCAACACTGTTCAATAGAGCAAATTCTCAGCTACAAAGCACTATTTTTCAACACAGTCACCACCATTAGCTGTGCATTTTTGCGAGTAATGAACAAGAGCCTGCATATTGTGCTCATTAGAATTTACACTAGTGTAGGTGACCCACTGTTTCACAATTGTTATGATGGCATTGCTCCGAGGAAAATGTTGCCCACACAGTTCATCTTTTATCAGCCCTAATGGTTGGAATTCAGAAGGCCCCAAATCAAGACTGTACAGTGTGGTAGAACAGTGCAGCCGAGATTGGCAGTGTGCTCCACGGTCTTCAGACTGGCATGGGATCTTGCATTATTGTGTTGCAAGAGAAAGGTTGTCTTTTTCTCTTTTCTGAACTGAAAGTTCGAGCCTTAGCTTAGTCAGTGGCCTGATGTGTCTGTCAGACTTGATGGTTTGGTTGGGTTCGAGGAAATCCAGTAGGATCACCCCTTTCTTATCCCAAAAGAAAGTGCACATCACTTTACCTGCTGAAGGCTGTCTTGAGCTTTTTCTTCTTCACGTGCTCCCACTATGTGGTGTGCTATTCTGACTCTGACTTGTAGCGTTGACACCACCTCTCATCACTGGTGGAGATGCAATTCAGGAAGCTGCCACCTTCAGCCTCGTATTGGTTCAGAAGGTCCTGACAAACTTGCACATGATATTCTTTCTGTTCCTGTGTTAGCATTTGTGGGACCCACCTGGCACAAACTTTGTGATATTCCAGCATTGCCCTCATTGATTTCAATGCATTAAAGCCAGTATTTGGCTCTGCACAGAGTTTCTAGGTCATAAACCACCGATTCTCACAGATAAGCTTCACACTTACTCCTACATCAGATGCCATTTTATGAGACTGCCCCTCTGCTGCCACCTGTCATGCAACAACGAAATGTAATGGAATATTGGTGGGACTACTGCCATAGCCACCAACGTCTGCCTCTGACATTGAGGGCCAATAATAAAATAGGAGGCATTACTTTCAGAGCAGCCCTTGCACATTTTGAAAGCAACACCGCATGAATATAAAGTACCAAGGCCTGATTATATTTTTTATAATTCTGGAACTTTTAAAAGTTAAGAGAGAGAGAGGCATGATTTTGGGATGTTAGGAATTGTACATACTGCCAGCCCTCCTCACAGCGCTTCTTCCAGCTCCATTTCTCTCTCCTGCTGTATATTTGAGATCTGTGAGTTCCGTTCAAGCCCCAAGTGGTTGTGAAGCCTTCAGTGAGGTAGATGTTTTAGTTAGAAAATGTGTATATTTTTGAGATAGAACTCAAAAGGTGAGATAGAACTCCTTCCTCTCTGCAAGTTGTACATCTATTTAAATAAAATGTGAGACAAGCATTTGCTTATTTTAATAGCAAAATATTGTCACTATCAGAAATCTTCGTAAGATCATCTTTTAATTGCAATTTTGTTAATGAGAAAATTTAAACTATTATCTAATTGTAATTTGGGGGTATTAGAATTTTCAAAGTTACAGTGTTAGCTTTGATCTAAAACATTTGATCTAAAAATTTGCGAAGCAGTGCAGGAAAATTAATGCTCTGTTCCATTTCTTATTTGGCATTAGAAATTAATGATCCAGATTTCTTTGAGGCTGTTAATCCAGCTGACAAGTCATACTGCTTTCCAAAACAGTCATCTCATTTCAAGAGTGTCCATGAAGACAGTGCTAGCGTGAATGAACTTAACCGTTACTGTAATCTCTTATTGTTCATGCCTTCAAAACATCAGAGTCCATGTTAGGTAGCTTACTAGTAACAGTGATTTGCACAGTATCTGTGGCAGTGATTTTATTTGCCTTTGTGCTGGTATCTGTGTAAGAATAGAAGCATGTGCTTAGGTAGTGTTAGAAACATCTTACACATTATTATGTTAATAACTTAAATAGATTTGTGTCTGATATCTTTCAGTAGTGTCTCCAAAAGATTCATAAAGATGGTATTTCTCTTCATCTCTGAACTTGAGAGCACTTTACAAATGCCAAGAACTCAAGTACAGAGGCAGTTTAATAATTGGACTTTTAATGAAATAAATTAATTCCAGTGTCTTCAGTAACATGCTGTTAAAAGAATAAAATTGTTAAAGAAAATCTGAATTAAATCCTACTAACTGTGGTGACACGGCTGATAACATGCCCTGTGTTTTGCTGCTGGTAATTGAATGCTTGGTATGTTAGGTACAGCAGTTGGTCCTCTCATTTCTCTAGATATTTTTTGGACAAGGAAAGCATAAAGCATATCTTATTAGGCTAGACAAAGTCTAGAGAACCCACTGTCCTGGTGAGCAGATCTTTAAATAATTCTCTTTACCAAGTCATCACACTAAGTTGCCCTTAGGCTACACTTGTACTAACAAACCATTCAATGCTAGGTATTGTCCATTGGTACTTACTTGATCTTAACAGTTTAATATTTCCTACTGTGGTTTTGCTTTGAGCCTACTAGCAGCCTCCCAAATAATTCTGGGCAATTAACTTAGACATTAACCTAGGCCAGTTTCTATCCCTACTTTGCAGCTGGAACATGGGCATCCTGACTTAGAGAAGGGTTTAGTAATTTGGATGTGTGTTCTTCTGTTCCAGTTAGAACTTTTTCCAGAGCACAGTCCAACTCGCAGGTATGGATGTACCTCCATGGTTCCATCATATGGCAAGACTTTTCAGATACTGCACTGGATACTTTTGTGGAAATCTTTGTCAAAACGAGTTCTCTTGGTTTTAGTTTTATTTTGGCATATTCTCTCTGAGTAATAAAGGTGCATAAATTCTGATTTACATACGTAGCTTATTGCCCACTGTCTTCCTGAATTGTAATTGTTGCTGCAGCTGATGAGGCTGTTTGCAATCACATACAAAAGTGCCACATTTTTAGGGAAAGGTCTGCTCATTAATTTTCCCCCAGTTTCAGTGCACTGATTGCCAACAGCATTCTTCACATGAGAAAATTTGTGACCCAATTAAATTAGCTCCACAGCCAAAATGTGAGTGCATCTGTCTAGTTTGGGACTTCAGTGGCATGCCCTTTATGTCCTGTGTCAGACTGCTCTTAGGGTAAACCCATGTTTGGAAGGCTCAGCTTTCCAAGGACAGGAGCATACAGACATGTTCAGATCCAGTTATTTAGTGCAGGGATCCTGAGTGGAATAACCTTTCTCAGGCACATGAAGACCAGGGAGGTGATTCATGTGAATTTTTGAAGAATGCTTCTCCTATTTCCAAGACTCCCTTGACAGAGATCTGGTATCCCCAAAGGACCTCACTTTGGGTCCTCTATCCATTCTGAACAGTAACTTTTGAACAATTAGACTTTTGCACCCTTTTTCATCTGTCCAGGAAAGCAGTAATTATTTTCCAGTTACTTCTGACATGATGATGAGCAGAATTTGTACTATTTATGACAGATCACCTCTTTTCTCTTTCTCAGGCTTTTTTTTTTTACTTCCTGCTCTACAGACTCATCTCACGTTTACTCCACAGGATGAAGCTCTGAATGAGTTTCATTTAAACCATATTAACTCACCAGTGTTCTAACTCATGCTTACAGCTCCAAACTGATGGAATCATTCTAGACCTTGAAAGTATCTCTCTTCTCCTCCTTGCTTAGGACCAAACAAGCCTTATCAAATGTTTTCCCAGTCTGCCTGAGTTTCTCAGCAATACATCCAAGAGGGGCAGCTATCTTTAAGCAAAGAAGACCAGGTGTCTGCGTGCTAGTGGGTTCGGCAGAGAAATGTGGCAGAACAGTTTTCCCATGAACATTTTTGAAATCCAGCTCCAAGTAATGATGATTTTTTGTGAGTCACTGAAAGATTAGACATTTAGATTGCCACTAGAAAATAGAAATAAAGGTTTGGGTTTGTTTGTTTGTTTTTTTTTCCATCAGAAACTGGATATTTATCATCCACAAACCTATCTTTTTTTGTCCTTTCTCTCTTTCTTTGTCTGAAGTTGTAATACGCTGTTCTTTGGAGCTGTGAAGAAGTAAGGTTATAGTTATGCAAGCTGTATACTTAGGTACTTCTAAAAGGAGCAGGGATTGTGTATAGCATGTTAACACTTGTAAGACTAAAAATATCAAGTGCAGAATGCCTTGTTTTTAATTAACCAAAATTACATAGGTTGCTTTGAAAGTAGTCTCCTATTTTTTTCTACAGAAACTACAATAATACTATTCGATAAAGCAAATTCTCTACTACAAAATGCTGTTTTTCAGCATAGTCACCACCATTAGCTATGCATTTTCTCCAGCAGTGAGCAAGAGCCTGCATGCCACGCTCATGAAAATCTGCACCAGTGGAGGTGACCCACTGTCACCACTGCTGAAAGCGGCACCTGTTGCCTCACTGTGCTCACATCCACTGTTTGGTTTCAGCAGGCATTGATTAATGTCAATAGGTTCAGTTTTTCCCGCATGGAGGAATTCAATTCCACACCTTCGCTTCATCTGCACTTCCATGTCAGACACCATTCTGTCAGACTGCCCCTCTGCTGCCATCTGTCACATGGCAACAAAATGTAGTGGGATATTGGTGGGAAGGTTCCACCTCTACTGCCAATGCAACCAACATCTGCCTTTGATGTTGTGGGTCAGCATCATAAAATAGGAGGCATTACTTTCAGAGCAACCCTCATACAATGGTTATGACTGCAAAGCTTAGGGAAACTGGGCTTTTTTCAGGAAGCAGATGGCTGGTAACTTAAGAGGGAAAATAAAATAAGTCAGTTTGACTGAGCTTTCTGTTTTCCAGGTAGAGTTGCTCTGGTAATGTTAGGTTGGATGTTTCAAAATCAGTCAAGTTACATGCCTCCTAGGTTACTGTGTTGTTATTACTTTATTTTTATTTTTTTTTTAAATGATCAACAGTAAAAATGAAATTATCAAATTCCAAGCCTATGGCTACATACTGGAGATGTATAAATAACTAAAACTGAATCAAGTTTGAATGAATACCAGGAGAAGTTACTATAGAAACAGTGTACAAGTATATATAGCAATTCAAGCTTCAAACTGTTGAACTGTAAGTAGCAGTTCTGACAGTTGTAAATTGTAGTTACTATCTGAAACTGTGAGTTAGGCTCCGTTTATCCCATCCAATGTGATGCTTGGTTTTTTGTTAGTGGCATTCAGGCCTACAGACTCAGACAGATGGTGAACACTCAAGTCTCAACATTGACGCTTTCTGTCAACTCATCACATGGGTCTGACGTTTGCAGTACTGAGTAAGAATACTAGAGCTTGTTATTTTTTTCTTGCAAATATGAAAAAAAAAAAATCCGGGGGAAAAGTAAACAACTGAGCATACCACTTCTGGCCTGAACAAATAGGAGGAATAAAGCCTTTCTCCACACTTAAAGTTGCAAAATTTATTGTTATTTATGAAGACTATAAAGTCCAGGTCCAGCTTTTTATCTACATTTAAAAACTAATTAGCCTAGACAAGAACCACCTACATTTCTATGTGCTGTGGTAAATGCAGGCATGTGTGACACATGGAGTTCTGCTATAAGTTTCTATGCTAGGCAGTTTCTACTACTATGGTATTTTTAGTACATAGTATGAAATACTGCTTTCAGTCACATTTTGTTTGAGATGCTTATGGTAGTGATATATGGTAGCAGTTATTAGCAAGACTCTTGTAGCTGTTCTTCAGGAACCATTCAGCTGAACATCATTTACTTCTCAAATATGCTAGAAGCATTGAAATATGCTCAAAAGGACAACACTGAAATACTGGAAAAATTGTTGTATTGTCCCTACCTACTTTCAAAAGTAGTACAACAGCTTAAAATTGTGCGAGTTAATCAAGCATATTAATGTTAAACACTTAAATAGTACTTGGGAGCAGAAAGGAATGCTCACTTGAAACGCCTTCAGACCTACTGCTGTTTTGGTTAAAATATGTACTCAGACCCCAGAAGCTCAGAAAACTAGATCAGAAAACTGGAGTTAAGACCCTTGACGCTGTTAAAGGGGAGCTTAGTGAAGTCTTTTGAGATAAGTGCCAGGATTTCACTCTATTTATGAGCAGGTACACCCTGTACCTCCCTTAAATATTTTAATTTCAGTATACATTCAAGCTGTATTTATATGTTTCGTTTGGATACGTTACCCCATGCAAAAGTTCTGTGGAGTAATTTGCATAAAATACAGAATATGCTAACGTAAATATTTTATAAATTACAAATATTTCCAAGGACAGGAATTGGTGCCAGTTGAACAGAATTCTGTAAGATGTTCTAGTTTCTGAACTGAACGAGATATGTTGTCCTTCTCAGTGAGCTAAACTTGCTTCAAAGATGAAATTGGTGTAAGTCAATGTAACAGTGCAATCCTGTGCCCTCTGAGAATAGATGAAAGACAGGATGGGTATTTTTAAAAATGAAATGAAAGTAACTTGAGTTTCTTGTTTAAAAAAAAAAAAAAAACACCAAAAAAAGCCAGCACCTTATGCACAGCTATCTTCATTAAAATGGACTTCAAAAGGAGTATTTTTTTCCTTGGTGCTGACATCCAGGTGATTTAAGTGCTTTTGTAAAGAAAAAGAAATTGGGAAGGTATCCCAAGGCAAGTGAACAAGAGGGAGTTGTAAGTATACAAGCTTTCAAGTATAAATCTTATCACAAGTGTAGGTATACTGCAGGTTTCTATAGGGGGCTGCCAACTGCACATCCTCTTCCTTACACAGGTAATAAATGCAGAACTGATACCCGTTGCACTGCCTGCCTGTCTCTATGGCAACTGACAGAAGTGGTGAATAGCAGATGCAGCATGCCGGTTAAGGGGAGAAACTGCCCATTCTCCGCAGGCAGGAAACAGAGGAGTGATCTGAACTAGATGAGAAGAAAGGATGAAACAAGCTAAAAAGGAAAAAGGGAATCATAAAGGAGAAAACAAAAGCAGCACAAATATGACCTTAGGTTTTGCAGAGGAAAAAAATGTGAAAGAAACAGGAAGAAAAGCGAAAGGAAAAATCACAGACAATTAAGTGTAAGAAGTGGAAATAGTACCAAGAGAGCATGGTTCAAGCTGAAACTGGAGAATAGCACAAGGTTATTTAGTGGGAGGTAGAAGAAAATGTGATAATCGTAAATAGATGGAAAATCATTACTTCAGGCTAAATGCAGTTTTGTCCTAAATATAATGACAGTCACATAGGCTGAAGTCTGTCCCAGAAAAGCAGGTGGGGACTAAGTGTCCAGGAATTTGCACTGAACTAAGCTAATATTAAGCCAGTGCCATCCTAAAGCAGAGCTTTAAGGTTGTGTCGTCCTCCATCCATGTCTTTGTTTGGGTTATCTGTGGCTAGGCTTTTCATTTTCCTCCATGTTTCTTCCTGAGTCACTCTGTGTGTACCACAAAAAGAAGAGGAAGGATAGGTGAAAAGGCAGAGCAAGGCAATATCATATTCTGTTATTTAAATGAAAACACTCAAGAAAGAATACATTGCATGTACTGTGACCCTGACTCTCTAGATGTCCCAGTGCGGTAAGAGAGAAGATTTATGGGAGATCTGCTAAGAAGCAGAGCTGGGGGACGCCCTTCAGCTGGCTCCTTGTGTGAATCAAGATTGGTTAACATGGGCATTAGATGGAATTCCACCTGTGCAAGTGGGACAGACCACCATGGACTGGAATTATTATTGGAAAGCGTTGAAAAAGTTCATTGAATGAGAAGTTTCATTAGGTAGATATTTAGCTACACAAAATGGCAGACTGAATACAGGGAATTCACCAGCAGCTGTTTCTTACATATTTAATAGATTTAAAATTCCGTCACTGATGATGTTCAGGGCACTTCCAGAAGGCACAACAAGCCCAGTGACTCATCTTATCATAGCATTATCAAGAATAATGTTCCTGGTAGCAGATAAGCAGCCTAGATAATCACATCCAGTGGTCATGTTCAGATTGCATTGCACTTGGAGGAACTAGTCTTCATTCACGTCAGACTCATTCCACAGATCATCTTCCAGAAGAGAAAAATGCAAAAACAAGAATTTTACCCTGTATTTTTTTAAAACTAGCCAGAAATGGCAGAGAGTATTTACCAATACAATTGTCTGCACTTTGTTATCTTTTAGTCATCCTGATGGCTTACTAACATTACCAAGAAGAGGAAGCTAAGAGTCATATTGTTCATGTAAAATGAGATAGTGTAAGTTCTGTTCTTATTAAGGAATTTTGAGGCCATATTTATACAAAGAATAATGAGAATGTAAGGTCATAAAGATTTTCTTATTTTCAGCTTTAAGCATGGGATTCAGGAGAGCTCAGGAAATTACATATTTGAAAACTATGCTGCACAGCTGATAGAATGTGTCAACATGCTGACGATACTTTATTTTGTTAATGGTAATATTGTCCTCATGCTGTGCAGAAAAATGAAAATTGTCTGAATTAATAAGAAAATATGATAGGATGTTTATTTTAGCACTCTTTATAAATGGATTTTGTTACTGCATATAAGGACTTGTAAATGTACCAGCTAAGTGTTACAGATCTATTTAGCAAGGCTGCTTGATAGAAATATTTTAATGCTCTTTTTAGAAAGAATTAACATAAAGGTCTGGAAATCTTTTCTTCCACTGAAATTCAGCAGTTCTGTTAAGCATATACCGGCTTATTTTCTAGGCTCACTTTTATTCCAGCTGTGAGCAGGAAACTTCAGGAAATCATTCCTAAAAAACACCTTGAGGTGACTAAATTGCTACTTCATTTATATCAAGATGGGCAAATTGAAAATCTGCCAACCACAGTCACTAGCCCACAGTCACTAGCCCACTCCTGCTGGGCTCCCACCCAAACAGATGACATGTTTTGCCCCCTCTGTGATGCAGATACAGGGGATTGATAGTTTGAAATGTAGGAAGCTCTAGACCAACCTTGTGGATTCTGAAAGCAAACAGCATTCCTCCCTCTTTCTTTTTGCCACTCCACCAGAATAGGAAATGCTGTCACGGAAAACACTAACATCATTTTAGGGGGTTTTCTTTAACTTGCAGTTGTCAGTGAGTTGGGAGTAAATGGCTGCAGTATGTGATCCTCTTTGGGAAGGTCTCTTAGCAATCTGCAGTAAGTCCTTTTTTGCCAGATAAGTGCAAATACTAGCAGAGTTTTTCATGTCCTGTGGTCCATTCTAGTCACATGGACTTTTCAGAAGACTTGTTAGCAAAATATTAAAATGAAACAACAGTGTTGGCAGGAGGCTAATGACAATTTAGAAATAGGATTTAAGCTACTCATATTAGTTGCCTTTCCCCGTGGCTCATATTAAAGAAAAATTTGGGAGGTGGCTGCATACTGCTAACTAAAGGGTTTGTTTTATGCTGTTACAGGAGTGTATTGCCCATATTCTTTGTTAAGGGCCTTGCTGTTTTACAGGTGGGGATACTCAGCACCAGCAAGGTTAGTATCAGAAGAGTTAGAAATATCTAGCATTGAAGAGAGAATTTAAGTGTCAAGAGTGTGCCCTAGCAGCTGGTGGAAAGGCGACTGGACAGGCAGGGATTAGCCTGGTCCTTGAGATGCCCAGGTCTGATTCTTCATGTGGCACACACTCCATAGCTCTTCATCTCAGTTTCCTATCTGGAAAACTTGAATAGCAGTTTCCCTTGTACTGCACAGGAATTCAAATTCCATAGGCAAGAGCTGTAATATTAGAAATGGATGGGATTTTTTAAATAATTGAGTGGCCTGAAATTCTGTGGCAGTAACTCTTCTTGGAAGGTAGGTTTGTTTTATCATCATTGTAGAAACTAATCATTGTATAGAGGAAATCATTTAAGGAGTGCTGTTATGAAAACAACCCTTAACACCTTCTAAAGCATTAGGAAGACATCAGCCTTTAGGATATGTGCCAAATGGTTGATATTTATAACCATGTAAGCAGTGCACCCTGAATAACAGGGATTACTGTTTTAAATACGTTTTCTGTAACCTTCACATTCAGGGTTGTAATTTCTCTTTATGATCAGATCTTTAGGAAAAATTACTGGTGGTCAAAATGAGCTGTGTATCTGGTACACAGTCCTGTGGCCAGAAATCCTGTAATGCAACAACTCTACTTCAGTATCTGTTAAGAACAGAAGTGTTTCTCAGATGCAGGATGATAATCTTTGTGCACTCTTAGTACTGAAATTGCCTTTGTGGCCATCAGGCTGCTTTGCATTTGGGGATTTGAGCTTACAGCGCTAGACTGCAGCATCCGTGGCTTGTATATGGGTTGTAACCTCTAATAAAGCTGTAGGGCAGACAGAAAGTGTTGTTATAACCTAAACTGTTAAAGCCTGAAGGGCTGGTGTGTCCGAGTTGTTAGTCTAAATTTTGTTCTATTCACAGCCAGTAGTTCTAAGCTTTGTTGATTGCTCACTTTGGTTCTTGCCACAGAGTGTTGTTTTCAGGGTGCTTAAATCCTCCTTAAAATCTGTTCTAGATTTTTGCTGTTTAAAAAAGGGAAGTCTGTATTGGTCTGTGCAGGGTCCAGTGTAAAATTATTGAAAGAAATTCCTTAAAGCTAACAAAGCCAAAAATTGCAAAATCGTCAGAGTTCTAAGAACTTTGGTTATTTGTCATCAAACACTAATTACCTTTGTCAAACAGTTCTAATGGCTTATTCTTTCACCTTGTTCTAAAGTCTCCTGTATTTTGGTGTGATGTATTTTAATAACAGGTCACTTTGGCACAAAAGAAACAGAGGTTTCAGTATTCAAAATAATTTAAAAGTTGTTCTCTATTAAGGCTTGAACTTCTAAATTTTCTCCAAGTTTGTCTGTTTGGTAGTTGGTAATCACAGAAAAAGGAGAGCTGTTGATGGCTTTTCTATTTCACTGTGGCTGAACTTTTCCTTGATTCCACAAAATTGCTGTGAATATGTTCAAGCTGGTTTTAGTATTTATACAGTATGGACATTTCTATTGTAAGAATAAATATTCAATACTTCTCATTTTCAATGTAGTCTGTACTTAGATTGCTGTTTCCTCTGATGGTCACTCAGTAGTACTTTGAACTGTTGTCTAAAAGGCAGATGATTTAAATTTAAAAAATAAATAAAGTCAGGCTTCAGGTGCACATGGTGAAACTTTCCAAGCTTGATAGCATGTTTGTAATGTAACATGGCATCCTTAAGGAAATGAAATTGTTCTTAAATTAAAAAAAGGTCCTTGTACATCACTGCTCAGCTCTGAGCAGCAAAGTGCCGGGGGACAGTTGGTGGTAGTAAATAATGCCTTGCTGGTGACAGCACTATAAATGGTCTTCACGCTGAGAATGGAGGAACTGATTAAATAAGGGATAACTAAAATACAGTATTGTGACGTTTGAAAAACTATTTCTGTTTTTTTTTGACACCAGTACCAAATACACATGAGGTACACTTTTGGGCCACAAAAGGGGACTGATCTGTCACACAGAGCCTGCTCTTCCAGTGACATCGTCTGTAGAAGTTACAAGTTAAGCAGTTCACAGTTTTATTTTTTTTTATTTTTTAAACACTGAACCTAAATGCAAGGCTTTGCTTTGGTATGATTTTTCAAAGGTTTGTCTCCACCCAAATATATGTTTGGTAAGTAGATGTGTTGTTTCTGGTTGTTTCGCCTTTTAAAATGTGTAAATACAAATTTATATCCTGTATATCCATCCTCATTCTTGTTTTTTCTTTTGCTTCTGCAGTTTATTGTGGAGTGTCATGGGAACACGCTTCTTCCCCAGTTTTTGGGCATGTACCGGCTCACTGTCGATGGAGTTGAAATATATATGATTGTTACAAGGAATGTGTTCAGCCATCGTTTATCTGTTTATAGAAAATATGATTTAAAGGTGAGAAATAACTGCAGATAAAATAACTGACAAAGTAGCTGAAAATCTTTAATGTAAATGCTAGATTCTGCTGTTGATTGAAAATTGCTCAAAATTTTAATGAATTTAAACCTGTGTTATATAATAATCATGATGAGCTGGTGTACTTCTGCATCTAAGCTTAGAAAAGCTGAAAAATGAATTTATAGAAACTGCAAATTTTTGTGTTGTGCATATTTTAAAATGGAGTGATTTTACCAGAAATATTTGTTATATATAACTAATGGCTAAGGGCAAAACACTTCACACAAGAAAAATAAAAATTCTGCTTACTGTAGGCTTTTCTCAACATTATGGAAGGCCACAGCTGACTGTGTAGAGGACTTATATAAAATAACTACATGATGTCATTATTTAAACCAACAAAATGCTACTACAAAGTACATCACTTCTACAGAAGCTTCATATTTCCTTCTGCATTTTAAAAATAGTTCTGAGAAAAAGAAAATTGCTCTTAAAATACAGAATTTCTTCTGTTCTTATCATAAGGTGTGTTTTGGTTTTGTTCTAAAATGTAATTTCGCTGATATTTAATATACAGCACTTAGAATAAAGGCCTGAAATACATTCATGGTCTTTCTACATAAGGGATTGTTTTTATTTCCTCCATAAAGTCTCCCTTAGAAACCTACTTCTTTCTAATGCATTTAATTTCTGTGTTGAATCACTACGTGCATCTGCATACTTATTTTAAGATATTTATTCAGCTCTATATTAAAAGGTTTGTAATGCTACATATTGCAGCAACCATTCCTAGGAATTTACCTAGAAACTGGTTATATAGTTGACTGAACCTCATCTGTGAGAACTGATTTTCTGACTGTTGATTTAATGATTTTTAGTATTTGTCAGAGCTTACAGGAGAAAGATGTTTTTAATTTTGTTTTTGCTCTTCTTTGAATTTACCCTCTCAGATTTTAGCTGTTTTTCATTTGAATATCCTAGTTGATGCATGATGTGACTAGTGCAGAAAGCACCTATTCAATCGTAAGCTGCCTTTTTTTGGAGGATTTTCTCCAAAAGTGCCACTAAGAATGAGTGACCAATCTCATACCTGAATGGGTAAGGAGTAACTTCCAAAAATTTGAGACAACTACATGTATTTTAGAGCATCATAATGACCATATGCATTAAAAAATGAAATGAAAGCACAGTACCAAAAACCAAGTAGCATATAATACATTCTTACCATTGGTCTAAGCAGCACTGCACTTGCTGCTGCTTACCTCTGTGAATGCTTCTGTATACTGTTCAGTTTGTCCAGCTAGGCAAAATTGCCTTAAAGATAAACTTTCCTTGCAATTTAAATTCAGCATCAATGTCATATTATTCTTGAAAATTACTGCCCCCCAGCATATGCATAATGATGCTGCCAAGGTTATAAAGAGTTTTTTTCTTAATTTCATTGATACAGCATCTGCAGTTACAGGTTCAGACTCCATTTTTTGTAGGTATTTCTGACACCAGCTTAGACAAAAGTCTGCACTACAGATCAGCATAGGATTTCAAAGGTATTTTCCTGTCCACTGAGACTTTTTCTTAAGATTATCTCAGTGTTAAACTTCACAACCTCCAAAATTTTTACTATTGCAAATCTTTTTTTCCTTATTTGGTTTTCTGCTGACCGTTGTCCAGACCCAATAGTTCTGGAGGTAGGTAGAGCACAGAATACGCTGTAAGTAAATCAGTAAACTAAAATACCATAGACTTTTGTTGGAGTTCTTTATCAGCTAAAGATATAATGAAATGAAATCTCTGCTTTCTAGACTACACATAATACTGAAGGTCTGCTGTTCATTTATCTTTTCTCTCTGTTCTAAGTTTTCTCTGCAGACAACAAAATATGATATAAAAATGTGTAGTTGTGAATTTTCACATTCTTTAAAGTAATGTAAACCCACTTGAGCACTTCTTTATCCTTCCAACAAGACAGAGTTGATGTACCAATCTTTCAGTATCCAATGCTTACCATGTTACTGCAATGAAGGCATAATTATGGCTACTATTTATTGCAGTGCTGTTACCTGATAAACTCTGGGTACCTAAAGGTGTGGTCCTGCTTCAAGAAATTTGTAAAGAAATATAGGCAGCCATTTTTTGGTCACCTCCAGCTTATTCAGAAAGCACCACATTACATACAAGTCTCTGTCATTAAAAAAAAAAAGTATCTTAAAATACCCATTATGCCATTGGTAAACACTGTAAATCTTTTGAATCCAGTGTTGATCTCATCTCTTCTTTTGACTTCATGTTGCTGTGAGGTACACTGTTCTTGTTTGTACTTTGTGATCTTTTTTTTAAATATTTGTATGTACCTATATTGTGTGACATCCTTTTTAAATGTGTATTATGTGTGCCCATGATATATAGAGTAGGCTATCCCACAGCTATACATCTAAATTGGCACAAAAATGTCAGAAGTCTGCCAAGCTATATGAACTTACAAGGTTGTCGCAGAATTAGGATGAGACGTGAGGAACAAACCCCCATCAGTCACAGAGACAGTAGATACAGAGCATTTGAGGATTTAATCCATCTTTCTTCTCACATGGTAGATCTTCTTCAAGAGATGGCAGAAGTTTAAGACATTCTACCTCCTGTATCACCTTCTTAATTTCAAAGGATGCAGTTCATCCACTTTTTGACCTGTTATCGTGAAGTTTTCAAATTAGTTTCTGACATATGCACATTTTTAGATCCATTTTTTCTGTTTCAGGGCTCTACTGTGGCTCGAGAAGCCAGTGACAAAGAAAAGGTATGGTGCATTTCTGTTTACTTTTCAGTTATCTAAACTGCTAGTTAGTGTCAGGACAAGCATAATCAGTGCTGTTCTGCCCCTTTTCTTTGTTTTCTGTCATATTCTCCCTCTTGAGTTCTACCTTATTCCGTCCTTTATCTTTCCTGTATTTACTGCAGACCTTTGACTGTTGGTTTGCAGTGGTGTTGAAATTCCAGAGGTAAGTGAGCCACTCGTCTGCCTCCTCCTTTTCCTTTTTTCTCTTCTCTTCTTAGTTTCTTCAGGGCCTGCCCTGTGGTAGGAAAACATCAGGAACTTCATTCTCTTCCTGCTTCTTCATCTTCTTTTTCTTGCTCTTTAATGTAAAGATTTATGGACACAGATTTATGGAACTACGTGATGGGGCACTACTCCTACTGTAAATGTAAAAATGAACCAAACCTCGAATTGTGATAACCATTGGTTATGTAAAGTTTGTTCAAACAAGCCAACAGCTGACAGGCATGAACATACATAGGTGTAATGAGAGAGAGTAGTCTCCGTCAAATTCTACAGCTGGAACTTTGATCTAAAGGGAAGTTGGTCACTTTGTTTTTCTCCATCTGCAACTTGAGTTCATTTGGAAAATTGAACATTCTCAAAATTCTTTGAGGTTCCAGTGGAATACAGTGGCACTTGAGGTTTGTCTGAAGATTCTGCAGGTAATTGAAAGTGAAACATAGTCTCCATTCTGTAAGACTTCTTAGATTTCCAAACTTTTGAGCAGTCTAGGAACTTGTGACACTAGTTTTCCTAAGTTTTCCATAATTCTTCTGAATTATGCTGTTGCATAAGATCATTCAGCAATTTGCTTTAAAGATTTCATTTTGTTTTGTCCCAGAATTCCATTCCAATCACTTGTTTTTATCCTAAGCGTTAGTCATACCATACCAGCCTCTTTAACTCTTTTGAGAATCGCACAACTGCAGTAAGCAGTAAGGGCATACAGTAGCTGTCAGTGATGCATTTCTAGCTGCAAGAAACACTCTGTGTGCTAAGTTTTTCCACTTCCTCTTAAGGCGTGGCTGAACACTTAAAATTCTTCCAGCGGTATGCAACTAAGATGTCACAAATGTCAGTTGCCATTGCAGTAATCTGCATTAGCTCTCCTTTTCTGTTTTGGGTCCTGAAGATCATTTCTTGAGTGGTCTTCATTCTTTTCTTGTGGTCTGTTGTTGGTCTTGTTTAGTAGCACAACTCTAGTGTTTTTAGAATTAACTCGTCAGGTTTCTTACAGGTGATACCCAGTGTCATTGAAAGCCTCTGCTGGTAATGCTGAAATTATCTGATAGGAATGAGGGCAAATTACTTGGATGTGACTGCATCAGATTACAATATTAATGCTTGGAATAATAATGTAAATATTATTAATATTACACATTTAGCTCTACAAGAGATTATACTATGCAGATAGTTGGTGCTTATGTTTTTGAGGAGTTTTAGGAATATGTCTCAGAATCATAATTAGATAAATCATGATACACTGATGATATATAGTTAGTTACTATATATCTAATTACTGTATAACAAGCGAAAACCTGAAAGAATCACTAAATTCTGTTCTCATGCAAGTCCATGGCAAAATTGTTATTGAAACTGATTATAGCTCATCTGTAACAAAGCCGTTTATAAAAAATTATTCTCTATGTATAAAACATGAAATTTTAACTTCAGCAAGACCAATGACAAAATTCCTATGAAAGCTATATGAAAGCTATATAAAAATTGCTCCCCCAGATTCTCCTTCTGATCTTCTAAGTTTCACACATCATATTCTTTTCAAATGCATTTGATTTCTTGGAGACAGAACTACATGAAGCCTATTGAGCTGTATGCAGACAGTCTCTGGCTGTTAGAATAGACTCTTACTACTTATAGTTCAGCAAAGAGGTGATAAGCTACTGCTCAGAACAAACATTTCTAAGCAGGAGAGTGAATTGGGTAGAATGCTAGCTTCATAGAGGGAACAACATTGTACAAGCTCTTTGAGAATCTGGCAAGGAAAAAATAATATTTTGCTTATTACATGCTTTCTGTATACATTTTGAAATCTGTCTTTTGGTCTGGAAAGGGTCAGAAGAATACACAAGCATCTTCATTGTAGGTATTTGGAACTGTAGGTTCAGATCATTGTGATCTTAATCTGTCCTGCAATTGGAATTAATTTCCTTACACAAACTACTCCACATATTTTTAAAGAACTGTTTTTAAGCTTGAATGTTTGTGTATGAATAGACAAAGAAGGTTTGGTTTTTGAAGCGATATAAGCAGTGCGAAATACCTGCTATCGTGAGATGTATTTCTGCATGTGTGTCACTGGACTGGGGACCTTGAGAATTGTGTGAAATCTAATAAGTTCGAAAAAATAGTTCTGAGTAACTGAACAAAAGAAAAAAAATCTCATACCTGTCTGGTGTTGTAACTTATTAGCTAACGTTTAGCCAGGGGCAAATTAAAACATCAATTTATTAATATCGCCCTGCAATGACACTATTAATAATAGAATCCCAATTAACAGCAACGTTAATTAATTACTTATTGTAGGGATACCCACTGCTGTTCATATATGAAAATCAGAAAAGTAATAAAAGTCAATAATCTTTTGGTGCTAAAATATAAGGTTAAAAATGTCTGGCCATGCTGTAGGTTTTAATAAGCTTTTAAGTAATTCATGTTTAATTTCAAACGCCAGTATTCAAAGTAATCAAATGGTTTTCAGAATGTCAAGCATAGTATGTTGGCTTCCTTTACAGCTGTGGAATCCAGAAAACAGTAAAGTGGATCTTTCAGTCACTTCCTAATGAAGGTTGCAAATTTTAAATAAATTACTCTGAAATGATATACCTGGATAAAATAGTAATTTTCTTGACACATTTTCCTATCAAAATACTCTTCATTACTTAGTTAATAAAGAAGAACCAATCAATTATGCAGAAAAGATTTATTGGACTATAAGAAATCAGGGGGAAAAAAAAGTAATTTTCTATTTTAGTTTGGTAGTATAGAAGAGAGATGAAGAATTCAAGTTTAAGGTTTTAGGAAGAAAAGCTGGCTGGATGACTCTTAAAATGTCTGAATGTTACTTTCTGTCTTATTCTCAGTTTATCTTCCATTTGACTGTTTTCAACTGTTTAATATCCTAACATATTGATGATAAGCTCTGAAACTGTCATTTCAGTATTTTATGGTAATCAGTGTGGAGACAAGCTCCATCCCTTAGATTTCACCTTAGCACACAATTCTTCTCATTTGCATTATAAGTGATATTTTTAATAATAAAGTCATCACTTTCTTGGCAACAAATATCATAACATGCACTTACAGATGTCTTGAATTTAAGAAGAACAGTATGTTTCAACAGTTGTCAAGTTCTGACAGCTGCTCCTTTATTTTTTTTAGTCTTTAGTTCTGCCTTTAAAAAAAGAAACATTAATAGTGGGCATTTTCTATTCATTCTTTGGACAATTTTGCCCTCTTAAGTGAAACAAGGATAATGCAGAACTCCCCTGGTGGTCTGTCTGCTCATAATTATGCTGTACTTTCAGTATGACATCAAATTAGCAGTTCCAGCTGGGAGTACTTGTAGTTATAAAGAACCTTAGGATGTTGCTAGAGAGTGAACAACTCAGAAATTTCAAGAAGCAAATAAAACCTAGGTGATGTGAAACCTATCATATTTCATCTTTCTTGTAGAATTTCATAGAATGATAATTATGTCTTTCAGTTAATGTCAAATGGGTTCCGTTACTGTCTCTGTGACATGTGATTTTTCACAAATAAACATAAATACATAAAAAGACAGTAAATACAAGACCTTTGCAACAAGTTTACGCAGTCTTGAAGTAGGTAAAATTTGATTCAAGGCAGCTCATCCCCAAAGCTTAGAATTTTTTCCTGCTATTTTAAAAATGCATTTTTTACTTTTAATGATTTCAACGTGCTTGTTTGCCAGTTGCACGCAACAGATATGAAGCATGACTTCTGTTTCTCTGCGAAATAAATCTCAAGTTGACATATGCAGAGATCATAACTTTCAGTAACTTTCAAATCATCACAGTGCATTATGCAATGCACTGCATAACAATAAATATTCAGAGTTCAGATTCCTGTTTCAACGCTTAGCCTTCATATGGCACTAACCCATGACTGTTTTTTAAGCAAATCACTATTCTCCTGTTGATTGGTGGGTTTTTGGTTTGGTTTTGTTTAAAGGTCTGTATTCTCTGTGTTAAAGCAATTACTTTATTTTTTTCTTTAAGAGAATCTTGGTCTTGCATTTTATGTTTCATGTTCATTTTGTAGCTGGAGAATATTCACTATAGGGATAATTCTGGATGCATTTTCCTGATCACAAGTTTTTAGCTACTACTTTTGTACATGCTTGAATTCTTAATCCGTCTACACTTTCTTGCACAATCTTTTGTCCTACAAAAATCCCTCTTGTATCTTCTAAAACCTTTTCAGCATTCTCTCTCAAACCCCAGTTTTGAGGTTGCACCTTTATTTTCATTGCCATTTACAATCCCCTTATGCCAAACACTGCAGTAGGACCTTGTTTGATCAGAAATGCCTGCCCAGGACAGGGCAGATTGTACAGGAGAGGCTTGGACTTTTTTAATTAAAAAAAAAAAAAAAAGGAAAAAGTGAATGCAAGACAGTCACTAAGAAAAGAAGCCTAGGATGCAGAACTTAATTCTTGGCAGATATTGTACAGATATTGTGCACCATTTTCAAAATGTATAAACTGTCAGCCCGGCTCTGCCAGTGATTAGTTGTGGGAATAAGGTGGCAGGTGACTAGTTCCAAACAAATAACATTTCCCTGCAACGTTTCTCCCACAGCCTACTCTTTGCCTTTGCTAGGTGAGAAATTGCTGTCAGGTTGTGAAGTTAGTGTTTTGGTTTTGTTTTTTCCCTTCTTCAGTACAAGAATTATTCTCAAACTTAACTGTCCTACAACTGTTTTATCAAGCTTTTTCCAAAATGTCAGCATTAATACCAGCCCATGATTGTTATACTAGGTCATAATGCAAAAAATCGCTTTGGAAAAAAAATATATACTAGTTTTTCATTTTAACAAATTAGGATAGCATGCTGAATTGAGATACATAAGACATCTGCAAAAACTATATCCATGTCCATATGGAAATGAAATTTCACCTCTGATTCTTCGCAGTAATTTTAGTTTTTGAATCTGGCTTTGTGTATCCTGTCATCGTAGTCAAAAAACAAACAAACAAACAACTTCATTGCTCTTCAGCCCTCTCAAAGACAGTGAAATCTTCTTATCATTAAAGTTGTCTATAACCATGACAAACTTCAGAATGTGAACCTGAAGTGTGTAAATAGATAAATAGATCCTCCATATTTGTAAAACTACTGTGCCTTTCTTGCATCTTTAAGTAGGGGATTAAAAATTATGGAAGTGGTTCAGAAAGAAAATCTATTATTAATTTAGTGGAAGTAGTTAGATGTTCATCTCCTGTGCAGCTCTTAAAATATTTAGTTCTTTAATGATAGTAATATGTTCATTATAATGAATTACATTCTGGGAGAATCTTTTTCCAACAAGGATTTTGCTTCATTGGAAATATTTGAGACTTCATTAAAAATTAATCATATCAATTATTTCATTAAAGCGAAGTCTCAATTTTTTCATTCAGATAGTGTTTCAGACTGCCACAACGTGGTTTGCTTTCTATTTATTTCAGTGCATCAGTATAAAATGTCCATATTTGAATTTTTCAATATGAACACATACATTATGAATGTTAAGTAACTACTAGAGCCACTCCTGGTTGTATACGTCATAGGTTTTAATTCCTAAATCCTCAAATAAATTCTAAGCCATTTAATTTCAGTAAAATTGCCACTAGAATTGCAACTAATGCTGGCTGTCATTAATAATATTTGGGATTACAACAGTATCCTAGGGCTGTTCAGCTTCAAGTAAATATGGGGTGTGATACAGTCTAGCACATAAGAAAAAAGGAAAGACACAGAAAGCTTTGTCTGGAAAGAGGTAGAAGAGGGAATTTAGGCTGGGGGCATCATTCATGTAACGTGGTGAGAGCAACCACCAGCATGCAGCTTTTTAGCTCCAGTTTGTTATATTGCAACTGCTACTTTTATTTCTTGCTCTTTTTGTTTCCATGCATGAGTGCTGACTTTTAGTTCATGCTTGTGTTTGCCAAGCCTTCACTGCTGTGGGATCTGGGTGAGGAAATGTGCCCTCAGACAAAACCTGCAGGGTGTTAAAGCCTGGGGGTGCTCAGCATTGCTAGCTCAGTTTTACTGAAAGTAGCTCCTGCCTGGCCCAGCAGGGCCTGCTCATGGACCCACATGTCGTGTCTGAGCCACAGGCACATCCTTCTGCCTTGCCTCCTCCAATCTGAGACAGCATTGATAGGGGTTTTTTCAGTGTTGATGGGCTTATTTCGCTTTAACCACTGCCTAGTGTCATCTACAACTGGGACAGCGGGGCGCAAACATAACTCAAGATGAGGACTTTTTAGTGACTTTGGTGCTAGCCATGAAGGAGCATGGTTTCTGCATTCTTTTCATTAGTGTTTCAGCCTCACTGAATTCATCCAAATCCTTCCATTCTTGAACCTCCCACACATCAGATTCCATCGCTGGCCTTGGCAGCGTCCCCACATCCCCAGCCCGCCCCTGCAGAACCAGCCCTCCTCTGTGGGGCTGTCTGTGTGTGACAGGAATGCTTATCTGAAATTCCCCCTGCTCCTTCTCGTCCTAAACCTCTTGTTCAGTAGGTCAGAAAGAAAATCGATGCTGTCATACAGCAGTAACCAAATCACTGCTGGCTTTAGGAAACATCTGTGGCACCTGTAAGGAAGGACAGCTCACCCAAGGAAGCAGTGCCCAGAGGCAGGGCTTTCCTTTCATGTGAACTTATAGATAGAAAGCCTCTGGAGCAACACTAGAGGGTATCTTAATACATCACAGTGTTCTAGGTGCAACGTGGTAGTGGTTCAGAGCAAAAGGGCTTGGACTTCAGCTTTTTTTCAAGGTTCATAAGTATTGGGATGCAATGAATTTAACATGGATTCATAACGAAATGTTGGGGACAATAACTAGGTGATAACAGTTACTTCTCTAAACAAATGGAGCATTGTGGGATCTAGAGCAATTCCTAATTTCCAAGTCCAAGAAAATAAATTTTAAGAATTGGGGAGCTGAGCATTTTGGCTGTGCACAGCCCAACAGCAGGGACCTGTTGGGAAGATGCATGAAGGCACTGCAGGATCTACTGTGACACTTGTATTTGAATGTTGTACCTTCCAGTATGTGTGTTTCAGAGAAGAAACAGAAGATGCAGTGATCTCCTTACTGTGTTGTAGAAAGAAAATAAACTTATAAACAGTGCTGTCTCTGGTAAAGTTACGTACTTACTGCTTATGCTGGTGGAGGACATTCCAGTGGGCTGATGTTAGCTGCTTTTCATTCCTAGTGGGAGGACTTGCAAATGAGGATTAACACTCAGGTGTTCTGCGACATTTCTTTGTAAACAAAGCCTTTTCTTCCCTAATGTTTATTAGAGATGAGGGTAGGGAGAAAGACTGAATGGGCAGAATTTTTCAAGACTCTGATTGTAGAAGCTATGATTACTTCTGGGTCACTTGACCAAATACCCTGGAGGAACTATTTTGTCATCTGTTTTCTTGGTTGGGTGTTTCTTTAAAGCAAGTTTTCAGTCATTGCCCTCTGAAAACAACCTCTTTGAGGGTCTCAGTACTAAAACTAGTGGTTACTGCAGTGGTCATGTGAGAGTTTCTGGCTTTCCGTAATGCTGTTGCAAATCACTTCATGGGAGAGTTAAAGGTGAAGATAATCAACTAATGCTCCAATATCAAGAATATTTAATTATGTATTTAAAAGGCAGCAGTCTTCCCTGGCATTCACCACTTCTAAGCAGCATTGCATAATTCATGTTCACTTGATATTTTATAAACAATTATTTGGTATTAGGCACTTACAAACATTTACAGTTGCTATGTAAAGTGTAATCCAGTCTGGCTTAATCTATAAGCTCTGATGCAATAGCACTTCATTATGAGGTATAGATTGTGTCTCAGCTTCACTTACTGTCACTTTGACAAATGATATCTTGGAAGAAGTATGGACTTGAAGGTTAGATGCAAATGAAGTATTGAATTTGATATTTTGTCTTAGTTAAATTTACTGCATTCCCAGAGAATATATACCTTCTAGGCTCTCACAGCATGGGTAAGCAAGGGAAGAGAATTTCTGCTTGCAGTTGTGAGCAGCTGCATGCAGCAGAAGTGTAGATGCTCGCACTGCAGAAGTGGTGGGGCTTTCAGCTGTGACAGCTCACTAATGCCCTCTTTTGGGCCTTTGAGAGCCTTCCACATTTCGGGAGGTTTGAGGGTTCAACTCCTGGTGGGGCTGGAGAAGCTTTTGCTCTGGACCCATTCCGAACCATCAACTGCACTGCACTTCTATTTGTGTTCTGACTCTCACAGTACTTTTTGTTTATTTTAGGCCAAAGAGCTGCCAACGTTCAAAGACAACGATTTTATTAATGATGGCCAAAAGATTCATATTGATGAAAATAACAAAAAGATGTTCCTTGAGAAACTCAAAAAGGACGTTGAGGTAAGAGTGCACTTGTTCAGTTCTTTGTTGTTAAAATGTGTGGCAAATTGGAAATAGCTCAGGAAAGCATACCTGCAATTCATAAATGAAAAGTCTTGATCTGTAAGCACTGACTGTTTTAAATGAAACATAATTTAAACTTTCAGGAGTTGATCACTGCTTTTGCTGATGTGATAAATGGCTTGATGCCATAGCTGGTTGCCATGCTTTATCCCTGCCTTGCTGATGTGATGTAAAAATGATGGTACTACTTAGTGCATAAGCGCTTTACAAGCATAGTCCTTCCAAATGCCCCCAAGAGAGAGGTGAGTATTGCTGGTTGTTTTACAGATGGAGGTACACCAGGACTGCCTGATGTTAGCTGGAGCCATGTGTGGACTGTAGTCTGTAACAGATAATGTAGCTTCCCTTACTCACAACTGTGCATGCTCTATTTGTTTCATCTTACTAATCCAGTTTTAGATTATGCTTAGTATCACAATAGTGATACATACAGAAATCTGTATGTACCAGGTGGACTCATTAGCATTGGTCTTACAAATTTGTAATTGACTGAGTATAGCCTATACCTACTAGAAAAACGTTAATATGCAAATTTAATGTCATACTTACTATGTTTGATTTAGCCACTCAGCAAATAAAGAAAACTAAATTTGGGGCTAATTCATATAACTTGACTTCAGTTTCTATAATTCAGAATATTATCAATAAACACAATATTTTGCAATCCCTGTACTTAAAACCTAAAATCTGTTTCTGCTTGTTGGAAGAGACCTGATAGCAGATTGCCCCTGGGACTTAATGAGACTTTCAGCTACTTCTATCAGGAAGGCTATGTGAACTGACTTGTCCAGTTTTTCAGATCTGTATCTGAGTGTTGTTCAGAAGCTCAGTAGTTGTACAAAATACTGAAGACTTAGAATTTGCAATGATTTGCTTTTGAAGAAATGTAATTTCCCATTGACATAATGATGAAATTTATGATGATGGTAATTATGGAAACAAAAGTACTTTGTGAAATATCAGCATATGCTTCTTTTGTATGTGGAACATTGTGCTAAAAAATTGCTCTGTCAATGTCGCAGCACTAGAGATAGGTTTATTTGAACTAAATTTTTGTACTTTTTAATGTAGTGCAGTTGCTGACTAAAGCTTTTACTTTAAGTAGGTTGCAGACAAAATCTTAAACATGTGCAATGAATATAGAAGATACTTTATTGCTGCAGAAGGTGGATTGTGTGCTTTTACATCATTTACTGGATTGTAAAAACAAGGGCAGAATCCAGATAATATCTTGAGAGGCTGTTTTATGATTTTGAAATTTATACAGAGTATTGTTAAATATACAAAGACCACTAGCGTGAAGTGGTCTGACAACTGATTTTAATAAAGTCAAGCTGTTCTTCAACCTGTTTTGCTTTTACTGGTTCTTCTGCCCTTGCTAGCTAACTAACAGTATACATTTTTTACCTGGTCTTGGATGCAGATTTTACTACAATGAGGAGAAATGCATGGCACTTTGCATAAAATTATCTCATGAAGAGTATTTATAGTCAAACTGTGAAATAGAATTCTGAAGAATATGACTTTGTATCCATTCTTTTTTGCCATTAAATGTTTTTTTTTGTTGTTGCATTGTGTTTCTCTTATAATTGTCTCGCATCCCTTTCCTTTATTCAAACAAGCACGTTACAATATCTACTGCTATTGTAGTAATATGTTGCTGTTGTTCTGATGGCCTCTTGTCCATGACTTTTCTCAGTTCATTCCTGCCTCATTTTCCTGCCACCTCATTCCACTGAAACTGTCCTGAGAACAATCACATAAGATATTTTTTTCCACTTTAAATCAGATAATCTTTACTCTGTGCTTTCACAAAACCCTTGTTCTTCTAATTAGCAGTTCACTCTTCTTCCCAAGGGTCTGTTCTCTTTCTTGTAATTTTCTACCATTATTGGTAGATTTTTCTCCTCTCTCTTGATATTTATCAAATACCTTAATGGCTTCCACTTCTCCACTTTCCACTCCATTTCCTTTGGCCAATTTCATCTGTTCTTCTTGTATATTACTGTATATCTTCTCTTCCAACCTTGTGAACGATCTTTTGCTTTATTATACTGAAATGGTTAGAAACCAACTTCTTCTTTCTTCTTAAGCCTCTTCTCAATCTCATTTTTCATAATATATTTGTAGCACTTCAGTTCAGAGTCATGTTAGCTATGATTGCTCTCTCTTCTCATAATCAGGATTTTGACAAACTCGTTTTTTTATTTCTTGATGTTTTCATACTCATCTCATTGTTCCCTGCCATTATTCCAAAGTCTGACCAAAATCCCTTCTCTGGTCTGCTCTAATTTGCATTTTATAGCCCGTTAGTTTTTCTAAAAGCTTAAATGATTTGTATTTTCAGGTTCTCACTCTGTGTATCATAAGTAGAGGTTCCAGAGGTTCCTCCTATGGCAGTTCACTCCTTGAACTGTTTATCCCTTCTTCTTGCTTTTGTAACATTTCTTATTTTCATCTTCCTCTTTTCTTCCTTCCTTACACTGTTCCCATCAATTGAAATAACGGTTTGCCTAAGCAGCAAGTACATTCATTTCCCAGCTTTCTTCAAACTCCCATCTTTAGCCTTGACTCATAGATGTCCTTTCATTCACGTTTTGCTTATGTGACTTGAATTCTGAAGAGAGTATGGCATCATCTCATTTCTTCATGATGTAAAACTTCACAGCATTTCCATTGCAAGGATATTTAAGCCCTTTTGCATGATTGTGTAATAAGGCTGAGAAGGAAGTGAAGGGGCAGACGTGGCTGCCGACCATGGCTTCCTATGTGCTGGTGTGGTTGTCAGAACAACTCTAACTGGAACACTGCTACAGTATCCTAGGGCTTTTTAGCATAAGTTGCAAGTGACCTGCAGCTATCACTACATCTTAATAATTAAAAGTCTCTCTTTGCTAGCTTTATCACTTAGTCCTCCGCTTTGCTCTTTCTTAGAAGTGCCCATTTTTCTCAACCGATGGCATCTTTGTAACTTTTCTTATTTGAAAGTGGAGCTTACATTTTTCTGTGATACTGATAAATTGCTTATTATCAATTTCTAGTTCCTTGCTCAGCTAAAACTCATGGACTACAGCTTGCTAGTTGGAATTCATGATGTTGAAAGAGCTGAACAGGAAGAAGTAGAGTGTGAAGAGAATGATGGAGAAGATGAAGGTGAAAGTGATGGGACGCACCCCATTGGAACTCCTCCAGACAGTCCAGGAAATACACTGAACAGCTCGCTGCCTTTGGCTCCTGGGGAATTTGATCCAGCTATTGATGTTTATGGAATAAAATCTCATGAAAGTAAGTAGTAATAAACATCTGCATGCTAAGATGTTTTGATTCTTACACTGGAACCCAGACATCTTCACAACAATATTAAGGGAAAGTTACATTGCACAATATAAATTTGCTTTGTAGAAGAGGAAATCAGTTGTTCTTTGGTGAAGCAAAAGGCATCTGTGATGCACAGCTTTGTTACTGAACATATTTCTCAGGTGTAGTGATGTGTGGGGATGGGTGCAGTCAGCTAGCATACCTACTGCACAGTCAGCTCAGGTTCTGTTCAGACATCACAGTTCTCAGTGGCTGTTCAAGACAGGAATGTTTGTTGTGTTTTTTTTTTTTCATCAGCATTTACATTAATAAATATATAGTTTCATTCATAAATAAAATATGCTTTTGCTGACTTGGAAGCCCTGCCTCTCATATAAAATTTAGTTTTTCCTTGTTTGTTTGTATAACTATAAAGGAACTTGAAATCCACATTAAGTGAGCAATAATTCCTATTTCTGTATGCTGGTGGTTTATTTTACACTTGTTCAAAGGTTTCACATTACATAAAAGTGCATTTAACCTTTCACTTAGGAATATCTTGAGCCTGTGGTCTCTACAGAACTGTAATTCTGACTGACATTACCCTCCCTGAGCTGCTGAGTGATCCTACAGAAGTCTCCTTTGCTGGAAGGAGAAGGCATGATTGAAATGTCATTCTCACTTTCATGTACTTGTCCTTTGCAGGTGCACCTAGGAAGGAAGTATATTTTATGGCCATTATTGACATTCTTACTCATTATGATGCAAAAAAGAAAGCTGCCCATGCTGCAAAAACAGTAAAGCATGGGGTAAGTGTCTGTTTTCTTCCTCTGATACAATTTATACTTTATAATCATTTCTGAAGCTGGGGTACCTTCTCTAAGAATCAGGGCATTGTGGATGGTTTTAATCGAAGAGTTTGGGTTTTTTGAGTTTCCAATAGAAGGTGACTTAGAATGCCTAGCAGTGAGAGCCCTGGACAGGCTTGCAGTACAACATGATCATTACTTTCTCCATTCTAAAAGCACTTGAAAGTCAATGCAAACCATATGCATCCATTAGCTGGCAATTATTAATGAACTTTAAAAACAAAAAAACATGCTTCTGGCTTAAATAATGGACAAATCTATGTTGTGAATAACAACTATGATTATTAAACCTTACTACAGAACATGACGTTCGTGCAACCATTTTGTTTGCTTTCGCTGCTTGCATCCTCAGCCACCTGACACTGAAGGTGGTTCTGTAATTGCATGCATGCATTCTTTTCCTTTCATGAAATGAGGAAGATGTAACTGTGGTTAAGGCTCTGAAAATGTCCAGTAACAGTCTGAATGAAACTGTGACCTCACTGAAATAGCAGTTGTGCAGCTAGTTTAGGGAGTCCAGGTTTAAATGTTGGAAAAAACGTGTCTCACTGTTCTCATGTATTCCAAAGCAGATGAGTTAGCATTCAGATAGCCGTGTGCATCAGCCACATAGGGACACATCGGGTCCAACTGCAGTAGTTCAGTCTTCTCAACAGGAAGATGCTGCTGTTCAAGAGATAGGAATCTGTGAGTAGTGTGCTTAGATGTGAGCAGTGGAAATTGTATAGGAGAATGAAACACAATGAAAGTAAAGAGGAATAAGGAAAGTAAAGAATGGCATTCAGAACTGGGAGGCGGATGCTGCGGGTGCCCAGCATACCTGTACTGGTGTGGAGCCTAAAAAGGTGCCCTTCATGTTCTGCTGGAGGGTTGATGACAGCGTGTGTGTCTGGTTCTGAGACCACAAGTTAATCCATCACAGTGCTGCTGCTGAGAAAGCATCCACTAAACACTGCTTCTTCCTTCTTTCCTCTTCCCTCTCCATCCTCTATTTAGGCCGGTGCAGAAATTTCAACTGTTAATCCTGAACAGTATTCAAAGCGCTTCTTGGACTTTATTGCCAACATCTTGACGTAACCCCTCGTGTCACAGCGGACAGACACGAGGCCTGGGGACAGCAGCAGAGACTACGAGGGTAGGGAAAAAGGAACTCAGAGAAGCGCTCATCTTGCAGAAAGCAACCCCTTTGTTTACATCTGCTGGCAAAGATGACTGAAGTGGGGTGGAATACTCGCTTTAACAGCTGCCTGATATTCCCAGCATAGTTCTAGCTATTTCTGACTCTTTTGTGTGTGCAAAAAAAACAAACAAACATTAAATTAAATAAATAGAACAGCTTACTCAGAGTGCACTGTGACAGTCCCACTCTGACGCTACCAGCTGAAACGGAGCAACTGAGCAAAGAGGCGTGGGGTGGGGGTGGGGAAAGTAAATGCATGTTAAATCTACAATATTGATAGCAAATTGTAAACTGTGGATCAGTTTATTTTTTGAACTAAAAGATACGTGACAGTATTCATGACGGCGATGATAATAATAAAAACCTTACTGCGAATGTTACACTCACACCGTGCACACTGGCACTCCTTACAAACAGCACTGCAGCAGTGGGCCCGTGGTGCCGGAGCTCTTCCCATCAGGTTCTTGCAGTTGGGGGTTTTTTGTTGGTTTTTTTTTCCCTTTTCTCCCATTTCTTCCTTTTCCTCCACACATCACATAGGGCAGTCCATGCTCTCAGGCACCAGGAGCTGATGTCTCCTACCTTACAGAGAGCTAACATGTAATTCATGCTATGTGTACATTTTTGCTACCGTGAACTTAGATTAAGGGAAAACCTTGCTTATTTCACTTTGTTACCCGAAGTTGTCATTTGTTTTATATTCTTGCCATATAGGAACTAATAATGTTGAAGTGGAAAGAAGCTTATCTGAAGAAGTGCATAGTTCTGGGCAATAGTAGCTGTGTCTCTCACCCACAAGACGTGCGCACGGGTAGAAACTCCATTCTTTTGTAATTTAATGGGAATTTGAAGTTGGGATGCTTACATTGTACTGCTTAAACGGCGGTATTTTATTATAGATTATCCCTCTAAAAATTAACCCCGGATTTTACTGTTTACATTATTAGGAAAGCAGGGATATTTCTGAATTTTAGAGCTGTGTACAATATATGACTTTTAAGTTTACATGTAAAGTTATTTTGCAGTACAGATGAAGTATGTTCGTCACCCTCCAAGCGTAATGTGCAGCCATGTACTACGGTGAATGTCTCACTCGCGTCCCCGGCAGACTCTTACAATAAAATGAGGAAGGATATTGCAGAGGGATTTTTCCCAAGGACGTCTTTTATCACCAAAACGACCTGTCCTGCCGTGTACTCAAATCTGATTGTACAGTGCATTGCCTAAAACTGTGCTGATCATGTTAACTTGTTTAGAATTTTTAAACAACGACATTGTATTTCTGCTCTTCTTGTATTTTTTCCCTGGAAGATTCCATGCTTGAAAGACAAATTTACATATGCTTAAAGTTTATCTACTTATACACTGTGCTAAAGCTGTGCCTTTGAAATTTCTTTATTGAAATTGTTAGATTTTGTAGGCGATCTAAAGGAAGTCAAGCCCTCCCCATCATCATTTCTAACAGAGATCAGGAGTGCCAGCATGCCTTCTCCATTACTAACATCAGTGCTACTCAGCCTGCACCTGTGCATAACATACGTTTTACTTCCGAGGAGCCTATAGATAGCAGCCCATCACACTCTTTGGTGGCCAAAGGCAATGCTATCCCTGTTGCTGTGTACTAATTCTTTTCTCCTTTCCTCTACCTTCCCTACAGGATTTTTTGTTACGTTTGACTTAGTGATGTCTGCAGCACTGTAATGTATGTGTATACTTTTGTATTGTATGTATTTAAATAAGTTGGTACTGTGGCTTGATATTTTGTTGTCCTTTCCCATATTCCCCCATTGTCTGCATTTATCACCAGAGTTTCATTTCCTGTGGCTTCCTGAAGCATGAGGCCGCAGCAAGACCCTGAAGTCAAAATGAGGTACCATTGCAGCCAATCAGTGTACATTTTTAGACCATTTTAGAAATGTACCACTTTTTGTCTGTGTAGCAGTTTTGTCACTCATTACTGTTGATAAACTGTTTATTTGGACAGGGCAAGGAAGTCTCATTATTGTATATGTTAGTGCTTAGATTACACTCCAACCATGAGCAAGGCTTTATAAAATAAAGCACTTTGATGACTCACTAGGTAATTCCTTTGGTCTCGTGTTTCAGCTGCTTCTGCTCGCTTACAGACTAATTTTGGATGTTAAAATGAATGTGTAGCCAATATCATAAAGCACAATCAGAAACTTGGAACCTTTTCATTACATTTACCCTGCTTCTTCCACATGCGTGTAAGTGGCTTGAAATGTTTCACCCTTGCGTTCTGTGTTTGGGCTGTGCTCCAGAACAGAGGTTTGGGAGCGATGGCTCAATGGGTGAAGCCCTGGTCTTACTACAAAAAAAGGAATATGTCCTACAGCTATCAAAGGATGGAAAGACTGGCAGAATTTGCCAACACATGTAAGGGCTTGAGCTAAGAGTCACATAAAAATACTTGGGAATAAGACCAGATAATTCCTAGGAGGAGAGGGGGCTTTTTGGCCTGGAACTCCTAGGCTTTGCTCATCAGGCCTCCCAGCACATGAAGCAGCCTGCACAGCCCAAGTGGCAGAAAAGGAAGTTTTGTTCTTTATTCCGACTTAATTCTCTTAATGCATTTGTCACTTTTCACTTCCTTTTGTTTTACTGCACAGACATAGCAAGGCGATGTTTTCAGAAATATTTTTACCTCTAAAATACACCCGACAGACTTAATGGTAACGTAGACATTCCCCACAGGGAAGGCTGTTGAGAAGCTGTTCTATTAAGAGCAGGTGAAGTGATGGGAAGGGAGAGAATCCGCTTCTTAATTACTCATTTAATGATATCTCCAGCATTACCCAAGCCTGCATATCATATGGCTGCTCCAGCTGCTCATGCTGTAGCATGGCCATGCTGTTCCAGGACTGCTGCTTGCAGGGCAGCGGGCTGCCTCTTCAGTTCACCATTTGCGCTGCTTCTACAGTCCTGTGTGGCAGCAGTCCCCAGCTGGCATCCACTGCCCCCATCCCAGCCTCTCTCTGCCCATCCTGCTGCTGTCCCCTGCCTGTCCACACAGGTGGGGGTGATGGATGCTGAATCTCTCCCTGTGGTTGTTGCTGGGCACGCAGTGCGACGCATCACTGGCTCCAGCAGGCAGTTGAAGCGCCTTGGCTTGAGGAGGTGCATGTGTATTCTCTTCCTAAGCTGGAGCATATCTTTTCTGTTTTTGATGATATGTTTTCTCCCCCTCCAACCCGAAGAAAGCAGTGATGGTTGTCAGAGTATACAAGCCAATGGGCTCATTAATGCAGAAAATGAAAACTTCTTGAGAACCGTATTTTTCTACATAAACTGTGTACTGTAAATGTCCAATCTGAGCTTCCAGCTTACCCCCTTGTGCTCACCCCTCCTTTCCCACTGTGGTAGCAGTCAGGAAGTCCCCACATTACAGGCTCATTACGTTCTGATGTTCTCACCCCAGTGTTGTGCAGTGTCTGTCCTCTCTCTGCTATCCCTGCTTCTTGGTGTCTCTCAAACTTTCGTATTTCTCATGTAATGGGAAAAGAAATAAAGTGGCTAACAGAGGAGAATTCAGCCTCACCTCTTCCTTCCCATCTTGATTCCTCTGTGGCAGCTGCGGGTGCTGGAACTCAGCGTGCTCCATCCCCTCACCATGCAGAGCAGGGAGCAGCAGCTGTGCAGTGCCAGCAGTGCTGTCTTCACCCCACAGCAACATGAGCTGCTGCACAGCTACATGCACAAGCGAGCGGCTGAGCTGGGGAGCAGCATCTTCAAGTGGCAAAGACAATGTGTGGGAGATTAAACTCACACCTTATTAAACTCAGTCTTATTAAAAGCATTAGAAAATGGGAGCGTGACTTACTGTCCCAGAGCAGTTCTGCTGCAGGTGAACCCTGCCAAGAAGTGGGTTAATGCTTACCAGCGAGAGCAGTTCCGAGGGATCCCTCTGCTACCCCTCCCATGCCTCACTTCTCTATCACTGACAGATTTTTTTTCCTGGTATCTTTCCTGACTGCATTAGAACAATTTAAATCCATTAATATTTGTTCTGTCTACAGTGGACTCTGAGAAGAGTTTGTTCTCTTCCACTCTCAGTTTCACTCAGTGTAATTCTGCCATTATGTGCTATACAAGGTAAATATTAGCTTTGGCACATATTATAATGTGAACATCCCCTTTCTTTATCTAACACAATAATCAAAACAGTTGAGCTAGGCAGAATGACCTATATTCTATTTTTAATGCCAAAATCTAAAAAAAATATTAAAATCACCCATTAAAGTGGTGCTTCTCAATTGTCAGCTATATTTTGTAAAGGGATTACGCATTTTTATTTTGAGAATTTCCCAGTAATCCATTTAGCACCTAATCCCAGAAGTGCACAATGATCGTTGTTTGAACAGAGCGCAGTGTGGGAGCGGGCACTCAGCTGCTGGCTGCAGTTGTTGCTGTAACTGCAGTACAATGCCAACTTCTGACTTTTTTCCCAAAGCAAATATCATCATCTTTGCTTTTCTAATGATATTCTCATTCCCCAGGCTTCTAATCTCATCCCCCCCCCAGTGATACGACACAACATAATCATCTGCTCCTCGATAATTAAGATACAAAATGTACTTATTTGCGAGTTGGCATAAATTCACACCTATCAGTGCTGTGACGATTTTCAGGCATTTCAGTTATTGCCCAATGTGCTTATGTTCATAAAGATCTGCTCTGCTCCCTGTCCGCCTGATGAGTTCATACCAACTCACTTAGCTGTGTGCATCTCATTGGAGTCAACAGAGCTGTGAGAGCTGGGTGTTTCGCAGCAGTTTCACACTTCCACACAAGACTAGAATGTGATTTAACTTGTTGCCATTCTCCATTTCCAATATTTCCACTATTTCTTCTTGACTCTGCATCAGAAGCCCAAGACCGGAGCGCTTCACTTCCTTTCTATGTACTTTTCCTTTGCCCCATAAAAAGCTTTTCACTGTAAGAAAATCTCAGCCACGCTTCTGCCTCCATCCTGCCTGGCATACAGAACTCCACACAGGTACTGGCTGACAGCGCCAAAGCCCACATGCCCTCCTCCGGTACACGGCTCCCATTCGGCTGCGACACAATGCACCCTCTTGGCCCATCCATAAGGAACGAGGTTTTGCGATTGGAAGACGGATGTGAAAGCACTGTCATTCCCCTGATGCCCACAGCGATGTGGCCCGAGCTCCCCCAGGCGATGGACTCACGGCCCTCATGGGGAAGGGGCTGCAGATACACTTATCCACCCCTCCACAAGACACAATGGCTGTACCGTGGCAGAGCAGGGGGAGGCTGATGGCCGAGTCACCCATCTGCCAAGCACATACTCAGCTGCAGGGTAAGGCCTTGGGCATGCGGAGACGCAGGAAGGTCAGATACAAACATGTTAAACACAAACTGCTCTCCTAAATGGGAGTTTCTGTACTTAAAGACTTTCAGAGAGGAGCTGCTCTTCCTTATGTTCCTGTGCAGCAAGCAGGGCTCATTGCCCAAAGCCCCTCCAAATGCACAGCACTCCATCACTGAGCGGCTGTAAATTTATTAACAAGAATACTGACAGCATTTGGTCCGCTCCTGTCAGACAGCTTGAAAAAATGAGAGAAAAAAGCTATCAAGCTGTTAGTAATCAAATCCCATCACGCACTAAAAATAACAAGAAGCTGTTTCAGCAGGGTGAGGGACAAAGCAAGCTGCGCCCTGGGAAAGGTGCATATCTCCAAATTTAGAGCAGGCCAGCAAGAAACAGTAAGCAATGAACCAACCATGGATGCCCAGAAAGTGAAGGTTGAAGATCTTCAAATATAGCCGAGCTTTATTGCTATTAAGTGCTTTAAAAATCAGAACTACTGGTTTAAATTAATTCATGCTATGTAGGCAGCCAATGTAAGGAATGCAGATGGAACAGGACAGCAGAAAACCAAGGCATGTGCAGCTCTTGCAGGGCCACAGTGCAAATAAAAACAGGGGCTGTGCTCTGGAAGAAAGCACCTGAGCTGAGCTGTCTGGGGAAGGGAGAGGCCACAGGGGAAGCCAATGGACGTAACCCAACATCATGTTTCTGGAATTGCTTCTAGAATTCTCTCAATACATGGAGCAACCGAAGAAGAGTGTTACACCATTATAGGGCTTCCCAGCTATTAGGAAATGTAGTTCCGCAGCCAGGCGTAACCAGAGGCACATGTCACAGCCCACCCTGACAACAGGAAAAGTTCAGTGAGCTCATAGACCCCAGCCAGAGATCCCATACAGAGACACTTCTGCTACTTTCTAGATACTCTGCAGATGTTTGACCAAAGTTTGGCTCTAATTCTTTCACAATGCAGATGCCAACATGAAGTCAGAGCCAGGAAATTAATCCTAGATGTTAACAGACAAACTGCTTTTAATCCTAATTGTTGCTTTTCTGCTAAACAAAGTGGTTTTAAACAGACCTCCCATGCAGCTTGATGTGCCTGAGCCAGCTGCTCACGCGGAGCGCTTCGGCCCCTCCTTGCTCCTAGCACAATGCGTGCCCTTACCTTCCCAAACCAATCCCCCGCCCGGAACGCCCTGCTCCGGGGTTTCAATCTCTGCAGCAGTTCCCACCTCGCATTGGCCACAGACAGGTCTTCCCTTAACTGTGACTTTCTATAGCTATGATTACAGTGCTAAGACATAAGTGATACTGTTTCTAAAGCAGGAAGCCCATTCTGCCAAACATGAGCCCTTCCTTCCCACCATTACTTATTTTAAAACACACTCCACATATCAAAGAAGTCCAAAGGCACTTGAACTGGCTTCTAGCTACAGCTACCTTCAGTTAGAAATTAAAGTTTGACGCAATGCACAGGAAAGGCTCTCTCTGAACACAATAGGTATTGAACCCAACTCTTCAAGCATAACATTTGCATCAGCAGTAACGCACACCGGCTTGTGCTGCTGAAACTACAAGGTGCTGCTGTTCTAACAGTGCCAGAACTCATATTTCCAGTTTCTCTGACTATGGATCTGTACATACTGTGGTGGAAGCCCTAATATAAATACGCATATACTCACATACATAATACGTGCATTTATATAAGCACATTATATATTTCAGCATTTAGGATGCTTCCAGAAGTATATCTTGATTTGCACCATATGTACATCTGTACTAAAAGCTCTACAGCACAACAGCAGCCGCAAGAGGTGAGTCAGACCTCTCACCAAAGGTTCACTTGATGAGAAGTAATATATTCTGACTATATTAAGTACCACGAGTGACAAGATAGCCCTTCAGACAGCCCTTCTCCCGAGCAGTATCTCCAGCCCATTTGTCTGATGCTCCCACAGCTCAAACATCCCTTTGACTGTCACATACATTCCCACAGACCAGATGAGGGTAGGACAAATGGGGCTCCGGCACACACATACAATACGTGCCAGTGTTCCAAGAGCATAATTAGTACCATTCTGCTCCTCCACGCAGTGGGGAAACTCTATCCTAATCGAGGGCAAGGAAAGGGGGCTCAGCTCGTGCTGACCTTCTCAATCCTAGAAGAGCTTTAAATACATGACTTAAAACACAAGCATGAACATTTCAACTCTGAATTGGCTGAAGCAGTGCAGTACAGTGATGCACTTCGGTGTGGATTGTTCCAGCCCCTTCAGTGAAAGGTAAGATATGGCAGGAGCTTGGTTTAGAGCCAGGCACAAAAGCCTTAATTAAATCAAAATACGGGAAGTCTAGTTCTTTCACACACATATAACATAAAACCAATTATGTTCAATGCCTTTGCAGTATCACTCATTTTTTATTGAAAAAGAAATCCACAAAATCAGCTTGAATGAATCCACCCCCATGGCAATGGCGGTTTGCACCTGTTCTGCATGTTACACACACTGCCTGCACCGATCCCTCTGACGAGTATCTGAGCTGCAATGCAGACCCACATCCACACGTTCCTCCTGCAGATTACAGCACAGCAATGCACGTAAGGACCTGCCCCAGTGCTCTGCCTGCTCTGTCTTGGACAATTGCACGGATGGACCGAAAATCCCAGCAATGCTGAGCACCAAACTGCGAGACGCACCAAGCTGCATCATGCAAACAAACCAGGTATTGGGAGGCGACAGAAGAGGAGCAAAGGGTAACAGCTGTTAGTTTACCTGGACAACACAGAGCAAAGCTGTTAAGGGCAGAATGGCATCAGTTCACATTTGTGCAGCTATGGCACACCCCTTTATTCACGCAACACACGGTACACAATTACGCTACGGAGGTCACAGGAGTCAGTTTTCCCTTTCATTTCATCCACAACAATTAGGAAAATATGCCAAAGTTCACATAGGCTGCAGTGCTGCTTTTTATGGTGGTGAAGGGTCAGATCCTCAGCTGCAGAAGCTGACAGCCTTTGAGCGTGGCTTCAAGGGGCAGGGGCTGCAAACAGACAAACACAACTCATCTTGAAACAAAAACAAACAAACAAACAATCAGAGGTACCTTTGGTGCATGTACCAAAGAAACATTCCTAGAGGTGCCCCTGGAAGTCACACTCATTCTACAGGGAAACACTAACGGGAAAAGAGTGGGATGGCAGCAGACAGACGTGGCTGTAGGGCAGCGGTCCCACTGCTCACCTGGCAGCGCCCATCCCTGGTGCTGCTGCAGCTACTGGCCATGGAGCAGGCTGATTCTGAACACTGGGACATTCCTTCTGCCCTCCTGCTATGGTTTGTGCTTCAGCTCTGTAATTCATGCCAACCTTCTTCAGCACTTCGCTAGGAATCCACCCCGAGACCCCCGCTGTCATCTGCCAGGCAGCTGTTCCTAGAGTTTTCTCTGAGATGTCCTTCAGGCAAGATGTGTATTTCTCCACATATAATAAGATTCTGAAACCCCATATAATCCGTTGAGAAATTGCTCTGGTGTGGAGGACAGTGTGAGATGAAAGTATTTCTTCTGCATACAATTTGTAGGGCAGTGTTCAAAACTGCAAAAAAAAAAAAAAAACACACAAAAAACACACAAAAAACCACCTGCAGAGAACACGCCTTCAACTCCATACAGGGAACTTCTTTTCAAGCTTCCTTTCTCCATCAGTATATTTGACTGTAGAGCAGAGACCAAATGGAAACACACTGCACCCAATCCTCCTGTGTGCTGCATTGGCTGCACATTTACAGTAACACCAGCACTTCCCAGCAGCCTCAGGCCCGTCACACACACCCTGTACAGCACTGCTGTAGAGGTTGGTGCCTGGGAAACCCCCCGCACACAAAAGGCGCAGTGGTAGCCTGAGGTCAGCAGCTGAAATGAAACACGTGATGGCAGCTGCCTTGCTGACAGTATGGAGCTGGGAGATACAGGGAGGATCGCTCCTATTCTGAAGCGTAACATGAAGCAAAGCAAGGAGTCGTACATGCTTCCCTGCATCCCTTCTGTGGTTGTTGTGCAGAAAGGGACGTTAATGCAAATCACTTCTCAATGGTACTTGCAGCTTGATATCAAGAATGACCCTTGGGTTGGCGTCTACAAGCTGTCTCCCTAGAGGAAAGGATTGGCATCGACTGGCATAAAACTACTGACAGCAAATACAGCTCTTTAACAGCCACTTGGCTATCAAAAGTGATAGTCAAATATAAACCTTCATCTAAAGACTTTTATAATGTTAATGTACTCATTTGGACTGTTAGTATAAGTGTACTGCATCATTAATCACAGTAATGGTACATCAGCAGACAAGTGAGGTTTTGCTCAGATCTATGATTGTCCACATCAGTTACTGGCTGCCTTTAATTAACAAGGACTGACCTCTCCGCTTCTCTTTCTATTTCTGCAGTTATGAAAAATCTATTTCTGAAGGTGGGCTCCTATGATAAATGGAGCACATCAGTGAAGCAGCTTCTGATTTCAGTTTAAAAGACACATATATAATTAAAGCAGAAAGTTTTTCTGTACAACAGAGACCGAAATTTCTCCCATCTGGAAAATGTAAATACTTCCAATCACTAAGCTACAAAGTCTCAGCATTTGCTAAAAATGATATAGATACTCAATACTGTGCCACATTTCTGAAGCTTCAGAGCAGTAATCTATGAAACGTGCTCTTCCCCCACTCCGTACATAAGGCACATCAGTGCAGGTAGTATATTCACTGATTGCACCTCAATTACTCTCAAAAGGGTACGTTCCAGCCCAGCTTAGCATGTGCAATAGGAAGTAGATTCTCAAACCATCTGGCAATTAAATTTCTTAAGTCTTAGTTTTGTGAAAATAGATCAAAACTGGCTTAAAAGCTGAACTCTGATCTGGGATTATACCGTTGGTCCTGTAAGGAAATAATTTCCAATCTACATCATCTAAAGAAATGCCTTAAGGACTACCACGGTGTTTCATTTTTTCCCTCAAAATTTCTATTATGGGGGAAAAATAGAACACAGAGACAAAAATATTTTCATCGACTCCCACAGGTCTTTTATTAGACTCCAGAGGCAAAGAAAATACGTAACACCTGGCTTTCGGATGGGAAGAGGAAACTAGAATTATTTTTATCTGTTTCCCCTCTACACCTCCACGCCATTTCTCCAGCCCCTCATTAAGCCACACGTCAACTCGGGACAATCCTCTTTTTCTCCAAACTCCCTCTGACAATGCATTAATTCTCCAGTTCATTTCTGCAGCACAGCCCCTTTCTCTCACGTTTAACCTGCTCTGAGGAGGAGTTCACCCTTCTGCCCAAAGCGATATGCTCACACACACACAGCCCTTTTTTAATTCATCATTAAAATGGTATTCTGTGCTCCAACCAGGTTAATCTGGTGTGCACCACAGACATTACCTCATCTGTGCAGCACATGCAGCTTAGTGCACGCAGTCTCCTTTATGTGACAATCTCTTCAAGACTGCAAATTATCATTTCCCTATCAGAAACATGAAAGCATTTTTCACATTGTGAAGAGAATGATGGCACAAAGGCACCATCAAAACTTGCAGCGTCTTTAAAAGACAATGAATATGAGTTAAAATTAAAAAAACACATGTTCACATAGAGTCAGTGGTGTCACTGGGTTTTATAAGGAATAAAATCTTCGCGTATGGGTGCAGTTTCTTCATTCATTTGTAAAATGTTAAAGGCTGATCAGACTCGTGTCTGTAGCTGGCAGATATTCTAGCAGACCTCAGGAGATGGTATAATTAATTGTTACAGGTTACAAATAAATAAGTTATGAGTTTTTAATACACATATTGTATATATGTACATTCGTACATATATATTCTATACATGTATACTGTATATGTATATATACATATATACATAATCTGTGCACTCAGCAGTTGTTCAAACTTAGCAGCCTGGTCCAATAATGGAAAAGTCAAACCTGTATTGAAGAAATACTTTTAGTTCTTCATGTTTTGGCACAAATTATTTATGACCGAGGATGGCAGGAAAATGATTTCCATAAGCAGATTGCTTTTCTTCTTTCTTTTCATCATCTTTCCTCTAAACACTGGAGCTCACATAACCCATATGTACACTCCTTCACTTGTTCTGTCAGCAATACTAAGTTCAGTGGCGTTACTGTACAGAAGTTGTGCCCATCTAAATTTCATGCATTGTGCATTAGAGGCTTGGTCTACTCATCACTATAGAACTGTACTGGACTTCCAGAAAGAACAGAAGCAGTGACTCATGAAGAGCATTGTCTAGAAGGCCTAAACACGAAGCTCTCGTACTCCACTACATATTATTCAGACAAAGCTTCATATAGGGCAGGAACAGCTGGGCACACTTTCCTTTCTGTCTTTTGAGAAAGGAGAACAACTGATACATTTGCAGTATTTATATATGACTTGTATTTAGAAACCAGCCGTACACTAAATAAAAGCATCTTCAAACACAAATACGCAACACTTCAAAATCTCCTGCTTCCACCAAGCAGTCTGCATTTAGAGCCCACATCTCTGCTAACACAATTGCATCTGGACCATTATGTTTAATGGCCCTCAGTGGACCTACCCCTCCCTCAACCTCCAATACCTTTGGCCTCCGCAAGTGTTGCATGCATTCTAATACCTTCCTCTCCCTGCACTCCTGGAAGCCTGAATGAGCTGTATTGGCTGAAACCTCCAGGAGGTTTGAACAGCATGTTGTGAGGATTAGAACGGTCAATACCCCAGAGCAGAATAAAATGTCCTTCTAACTGGAGAAAAAAAAGAGGAAATTGCTACATCCCAAAAATAAAAAATAATTAAAAGAAAAAAGGGGGGAGGAGGGATGACTTCTGTCCTCACAGTTTACATTCCTGAAGCATTTTATCATTTTGAATATATATTGGAAAAAAAAGTTTGAAGAAAACAATCCATGTCCCTTCCCATCTCTCCAGTTCTACCCTTTCCATGGAACTATTCATGCCAAGCTCCAAAGACAACAAAGAACTGACCTTCAGGCTGATCCCATCAAATGTCTTTTAGGCTGCTTTTAAGTTTGCCTAGATCTAGACAGCATGCAATATACAGCACCAAGGCTCAAGGAAGGGCGGGCGTTTCTACATTAAACACAGATAACGCCTATATTACTTATTAGGAGACATAACTACGTCCCTGACAGCAAAAGACAACTCACTTTGTATTTCCAGGACACACTGATAAATCAATGGAAGGCTGCAAAGTAAAAATCTGTTTCTTTAAATAATAAAACAGAGATCCAAAGAGAGACTTGGCACAAACGATAGCTGCAGAGCTCACTGAATCTGTTTCACCAAGGACACCGAGATGCTGAGGGCAGCGCACACAGCAGTACTGGGGTGCGGAGCAAACGCACCACAGGAAATAGCAAGAGGAGCTGAATAAAGGCAGGAATGCTCTGGCAGGTCTGTTCAGATGTGCAGATACAGCAAACATGCACGAGCTAAACAGAAACACGCAGGTTACTGTAACCAAGAGCTTTGTTAAGACAAATTCACTTCTGCAGAGCGTAAAATATTTATTATCACCACAGGTGGTGTAACAGTTTGTTTTACAGACACTCACAAACCTTTCCATTAAATCTATAAAAGCAGCAGATTTACCACCTTTACCCGAGCTCAGAAAAGTGATTGAACCACAAAACTCTTGGGGAGGCAGGAGTCCCCAGCCTCCCTCCCTCTGTGTGACAGCCCTTTGCTAAATTTGGGTAAACGCACACAGCTGATCTGGGCACCAACATTGCCAAAAGGTTGGGAAGAACTGAAAGGGTTGTAAAACTCATGGCTGTGGCTGCTGCAATTGGAGTTGGTGTCAAAGAAATCCAGCTGTCCTTTCCCCAAACCCTCAAAAAAGCCCTCTGCACTGTGCCCAGAGCAGAGCACACTCAGCTATGCTGGGGAATACTTGGGGCACCTACTCAAAAGCACAGAGCCCAGACCTGATTGCGAAGGCCCAGCAGCACTAAATCAACCACGAACAGAGCTCCAGCCCAGACTCAAGGCTCCAGATGCTCTTCCTCTTTTCATTTCCTCTCTGAATTGTTCAGTAACATCTGTGTTTCCTTTTAAATACCATGCTACAATCCAAAAGCACTTGCACAGTATGTTACTTTGTACCAGAATAGGCTGCTATTAGATAAAGGTGGCAGAACGTAAGGACTGCATGGAAGTATATGCAGAAAGAATGGCAAAGCAAGCCTTCCGCAGGTAACATCTCCTCTTCGTGTTCCTCTGCACAGCATCTCCCAGCTCACACACATGCTTACCTCTGATGAAAGTTTGCCTCAGTTGTTGCTGCTCTATTTTCCTTCCTTCAGCTATAAGACAAGCTGGAGAGCAACACAACTGCTTGAAGAAACAAGACCTCTAAAAGCTTGCTGTTCTCTTACATATTTTTTCAGATCAAGCCTCCCCACCTTTAAGTTCATTTTTGGAGCCAGTGAGCTTCCAATTGCATGTTTACACAGCACTGAGCCCTTGGAAGGCAGAATCAACCAGGCAGACAACCAAGGGCTGTCTCAGCAACGTGGCAGCTTTAAAAACCAAGCGGATACAGAGAAAGTCACAGAGGGCACAAAAGCCTGCTGTTCCTGCCCACAGCAGTATCTGCTCCTACTCCCAGCTCATTAATTGCTAGTTTTCCTGATTATAGAAACAGCTTTTTCTGCAGCTGAAATGTATGGCATCATGTCATTTGCATATGCAAACTGACATACGAACAATGAACCAGTTGCACAGTTCCTTAGAGAGCAACAATGCAGAGGATTTACGATATGGATGTGGCAACAGGCAGGGAGGGGAGTGTGTGGAAATGGACACACAACAGCACGTGATGCTCTTTATAATGTTTTCCTGATAAATAATCCTTCATGCAATTTTCTGAAACAAAATATTTCACATTAGTGGATTAACAACATTTAATTTGGGAAAAGAATAGAACTAAGTATCTGTGCAACTTTTATTTGCCTCTAGAAGCATAAATATTCATTAGATTTCCATATATGATCTCTCATTACACAGTCACACACCGTTCTTCCATAAGATCTCTACATTATTCAGTGCAGAGAAAACAGTGCTAATTTAATGAGTAGCTTAGCATTTTGTTTTCTTCCTGTTCTCAAGGTATAAACCAAGACATTCTTTTTATGTGCTGTTTAAATTCTGCTATCAAAAAAGGAATCCCTCTTTTCTTTACGAGCATTCATTGCTATATCAGAATACTTCACTAATTTGTCACTGTTGTTCTTCTAGGCTGGAAGATGGAAGATGGTATTATTACTCCCATTTTACAGACCACAGACTGAACACAGACAGATTAGGGAAAAAGTAAGTAACACTTAGAGATGCCAGCAGCTTGCTCTCCAAAGGATTCTGTGGGATACAGGACTTCACAGATTCAAAGCACAGTTCCCATTAGGTCACCATCACATCTGAGCACCTAGCATTTTCACAAGACTTATTTTACAAATATGAAAACAGTGATAACCTACAGAAGATCTTTTTTATTAAATAATCTGACCAGGAAAATGCAGAGACCTCTAGCAATGCGCAGGATAGAGTCCAGTTTTACAGAAAATCATTCAACTACTGTAAACATTACACAATGCTTTAAAGGCCTGTAATGCTATGGAAAGCACAGCAGCAATAGTGGAATAGCACAAAGCGAGGCTACAGCAAATGAGAACAAACCCAAATTCAGTAGCCATAGACACAGGAACAAAGGAAGAAAAACTGCTTACCTTTAGAAGGCCTTTAGGCAGGGATCTTCAGCAAGGTAGCCTTGCCTCCACTGCCAACCCTTAAATGAGGTTGCATGCACCTGAGCTCCCTTGGGTTGGCCCTGCCTTCCCACCAGGTGCTCAGCCACTGGTTCAAGCCATGACTCAGCATTTCCACTACACTACCTCTACAACAAATGATGAAATCAGACTGCAGCCCTTTCCCTCTTTCACCACATGTCATTGTTTATTCCCTAGAATAGTCACCTTACTCAACGATACTCGTGGAAAACATGTATGGGCATGGAATCAAATCCATGACCTACAGGTGCTCAGTTAAAGTCCTGCAACAGTTATGCTCATTTCTGAGGTACCAAGTTTTTCCATTGCTTGACCTTGCACTTCTAGTAATATTTTTATTTTCATACATTCTTTATGCTTGAAGTTTCTTACATTAGAAAAAAAAAAAAAATTCTATCACAGTTAACAAGGCATATATTAAACAGATCAAACCTACCTTACTGAAAAACACTGAAATGTAAGATGTAGCAGTATGAGCAATGATCTGAAAGAGACTCTCCTGGGTGAAACTTCTGGGACTATTTCTCATTTAACACACTTGGCAATGATCTGCACAAGGATTTTGATCAGCACAGCTTGCACATGGTACAAAGAGCTGCAGAAAGTGATAAAGGTGCAGTTATTCCTACAAGCTGTGCTACGTGGTCACAGTCCTACGGGATGTTTTGGAATGCTCACACAGCAATCAGAAATACAGATAATGCTGGAAGGACAGAAGATCACTTTGAAAATCAGTTTTTCAGGAAATCATTCTTTCAGAACAGAAGGGTCAGTTCAAATGAGCTCCAGAAAGCAAGCTTGTGGCACAGGGCGTGAATGGAAATGTTGAGTGAAAGGAATTCATTTTGCTGCAGTACAATGCATTCCTGAGAACACTACTATGTTCAGTCTTGATGTCCACTTCTCAAAAACCTCTCATCTTCCTTACAGACAGCTCCACAAAAGTGATAAAGATTTGAGAAACAAGTTGTAAAAATCTGAGCCAAGGAACCATCGCACAGTCAGGCTGGGCTGCAGAGCCTCTGCCCTGGCTGACATGGAACGTGCTCCCAACACTGCTCCTCCGTGCTTACTGGCCAGGCTCATCAGTTTTGCAGCCTTCCATTAATACAGCAATTGTTTTTCCAAGTTTTGTTTTTAAGCTTTCTCCCACTAAGTACAGGAGTCATAAAGGAAGGATTTCCCCCCACACACAGATGTAATAATTTGCCTTCTAATCTTAGGAGAAGATATGGATGTCATTTGCAACTTCGCTTCTTAAGGAAGCAGAGATACACAGTCGCCGTGTCCCCATAGACGTTTCCAGCCCAGTGACCTTCCTGCCAGCTTTAACCAAACTTGACTGAGGAGCACTGATTACTTTCAGCTACAGAGTTCCTACACGTTTTCCTTGAAACAGCTGTTCAGGTAAAAAAGGGAACTTTGTAAGCAACCCAGTAAAGAAGGTTGTACCATCCTTTGAGGTAACAGGCACTGACCAAGACACAATGAGAATACAGTAATCACAGAAGAGCTTCATGTTGAGCTCACAATTGATGACAAAAAACAAATCTGTAGAAAGTGTTGGAGCTGGAGAAGCCAGATTAACAGAATTATTTGCTTTGTTTTTTTCTCAGAAATACCAGAGATTGGCCACAGCTGCAGAAAGGTGCTGACAGCGCAGAGTGGAGGTGGAACAAAGAATCCCCTCAGGTCTCTGCCTGGCGCAGCTGCTCCAACGCTTAGGGCTACGCTGCTGCCGGAGCAGGTAAGGCACTTCTTCACATCACAGGGCACAGACCTTGGCGAGGGCTGACCTCCCACCGAGCCCTAAGCCACAACTCACCTGCACGAGTCAGCGTTGTGTATTTTCTCTAACCACTCCCCTGTCACACGGGAGCCTTTTGAGCTTAAAACCAGACTCAATTAACTCCACCTCTGGAAAGCATTTGGTGGGTTCTTCTCCATTGGAAGGGCTAAGATAAATGGAAGAATCTCATTTATTGTACTAGGGGGATATGTGATCAAAATGACTGTACTGATACAACTGGTATCTTCCAGGTATCATTTAATAAATTTCCTTCATGAACCAGCTTTGTAGGAAGGTGTCTGAATAAAGCATGGCATACTGGGACATTCGTTTGATTGATAAGCTGCAAACACCAGTACCAAGGCAAAACATTAACCCCACACAACAAGTAAGTGATTCTTGTAGTGTCACTAACAATTAGGAGTGACCCTTCTCTCATTAACTTCCCTTTTCATATACATCATTTTTATCAAAAAATCTGCACCTTCAGTCCTTCGGACAATTATTAGTTAAAGGTTTACATACGCCAACACTACCACAGGTGCACAGCAAAGCAAGCTCTCCAGCAGTGTCAAACTTGTTATTCCACCAGCTGCACTTCACAGAGATGCCAAGAAACCAGCATTTCTAGAGTTAATTCATCAGTTTGAAGACAAAACATTCCCTTAACCCCTATGTATTGAATATCAGATGATGCCTTATATAAATAAAACAAATATTTTTGCTCAGACAATTCTAACATTTTCAATTGATGGTGTTCTTTATCGACAAGCAAAACATTTTCAGTTTTAACTGTGGGAAAATCATTGTTGAAGCTATGAACTTCATAATTAGTATGATCTTCAAGTATTTCTGAAATACACCCATGTCACAGCAAGGACATATTCCTTTAAATATTGTAAGCAGAAAAATCCTCCAGGGGAATAAGTAGGACAAACATGTTTACGATTATTCAGCACTGTAAGATTGCTGAGCTAGTGATGTCAGCTGTATGAGGCATTTCTACAGGGAAAAAAAAATAACAAACAACAGGATACCATTGGAATGACTGTACCTATACTCACACGCTGAAAGCGTGCTCGAATTCTTCATACTGCTGCACCAAAACAGGTGAGAAGGAAATGCGTCTCACAGATGCACCTAAGAATAGACACCCAAAATAACATGGAATATATTCAGTTTCCAAAATAACATATTTCAAAATATTATTTATTAGCAGAATGTATTCCAATAAACATTTTTTTTTGAATTTGTAGTCAATGCGAAGTGCATTTTGAAAAGGTGAAGTGAACCTCTCCCCTCAAAATCCTTCATGCTGGAATTCAGCAAATCCCCCTGCACAGCATTTTCCTTTTGATGAACACAGAACAAATGCTGTGTTACAGGGTGACAGCAGCCCTTTCCGTGATGTGACATGGGGCTTCTTGACAGGCCTCACTGTCAGCTCACACTGTTGCCCGTGGAGCTGCCTCTTGGCTTAGCACCAGGTTCAGCAGCTGAAGGAAATGCACAGTGCTGATTTAGTAACACTGTTGATCTGCACCGGCCACCCACGCTTCATGGTCCGCTACGATGCTGTGGCCGCTCATACAGCTGCAGCCGCGCTGCCCTGTGCTGCACAAGCTGAGGCCAAAGGAATGCCTGGGTAGCACAGCTCCTTCAGTGACCAACTGCCCCCAAAAGTGGAAAAAGGTACTCCAGCAGGTATCGCTTTTTCAACTGCCAGTGGGCAAAAGCACCAAGCCAGCCTCAGACCCCAGCACTGGTGTGAGTTATCAAACCCAGGACTTCATTTTCCAACATTCAGCACCCCAAGTCGGTTTCTCATTAGGGAAACTAAGTTAGCAGCATCTCATTATCCAGGCCCTGAGTACCTCCAGCAATGACACTGTGCCCCCTGCAGTTTCCAGAATACCTTCCCTCTCGCCTTCCTGTTCAGAGCTTTTTTTCCAGCCCAAAGAAAGTGTGGGTTGAGACATGACAATGCTCATCAGCACAACTAGCAAGGGCTCGACTCTGGCAACGAGCAGAACACGAGTGCTTGGGCAAAAAGCATCTCAGCATCATCTCATTAACTGTTTTTCATCTCTTGTGGAGGTACTTGGGGGAAAGCTATTATCAACACAAAAATATATTTTCGGGGAAAGGGCCCTCATTTTGCTCAAAACGCACCCTCGGTCCCTCCTCCATTATCAGGCAGGCCAGAGACACCCGCATGCCATTTACATGTCATTAGAGCAGCTCCAGGCACCGCAGACCAGCCGTGCACCTCGGGATGCCTCCTGCTGCACTGCTGCTGGGCCGGTGCCCCAGGCAAGAGGGCATAGCAGCAGGACCTGCCTGGCCAGGCTCCCTCACCACACTCTGCACGCTGGCAAATGGGCTGCACTGTGAAAGATCATTCAGAGGTAGAATGCTACTGGCTGTGTGAGGACCATTCCACATATTTTCCCACACACAGTTAAGCCCATGTTTACAGCAATCCTAAATTATTAATATCGCAAACAATGCTATTAACACTACTGTGAATAACATACTAGGCAAGTAAAATACAAAGCAACTGGTATCACTGCAGAAGGACCAAGAGCCAGTAACTGTGAATATACTTGCTGCTCATAGGCTGAGATTTAATCTACTGCAGCAATTTACAGAACAGCCAACAGTCACAGTGGCTTTTAAAGGACCTCTTTTTGAACAGTTTATCTGGCCACAGCAACAGCAATGAAACATGCAGTTCTTCATTCCCATGTGGCTGCCCTGAAATGAGTTCTGTTGGGGCCCTCCATTGCCAGCTGTACAGTTGCTGCTCTGAGGGCCTCCCCACCTCACCAGCTCATTTTGTTAGAAATGCTGAACTATTTGCACTGCACCACATCAAGGAAAGATGGCATCATTCTCATAGTTGTACGCGTCATAGAATCATAGAATGGCCTGGGTTGAAAAGGACCACAATGATCACCCAGTTTCAACTTCCCTGCTATGTGCGGAGTCACCAACCAGCAGACCAGGCTGCCCAGAGCCACATCCAGCCTGGCCTTGAATGCCTCCAGGGATGGGGCATCCACAACCTCCTTGTTCCAATGTGTCACCACCCTTTGCGTGAAAAACTTCTTCCTAAAATCCAACCCAAGCCTCCCGTCTCATTTTCAAACCACTTCCCCTTGTCCTATCACTATCCACCTTTGTAAACAGCCATTCCCCCTCCTGTTTATATGCTCCCTTCAAGTACTGGCAGGCCACAATGAGGTGTCCCCAGAGCCTTCTCTTCTCTAAGCTAAACAAGCCCAGTTCCCTCAACCTTTCCCCATAGTAGATCTCAAAACACCATTTGCAGCTGAGCTTTTAGACTGTGGCCAGTTGTGCCAGGAGGGCAGCTGGGGCTGAAGTCCCACCGGCAGAACACCACAACACAGCAGACGCCTGAGGGAGCTGGAGGGGCTGCCCAGGTCCATGCAAAGTTTCTGTCTGCAGCCACAGAGCTACGAGAGCAGCACAGCAGGCAGCGCCATGGCAGCAATGCACAGGTGGGAGATACGGGGCCCTGCACAGCGGGCTGCACAGCGAGCAGCACCGCCCTCGCAGGACTCCGACACTGGGCACTGCGGCACCGTTCCTCTGCTGGCAGCCCGAGTTCAGACCTCGCAGGCAGCGGCCACAGCAAGCACGGGGACGGCTGGGCAGGCTCTGGCACCCGGCACGGAGACGGCTAGCGGGTTCGCGCGAGAACCGTTCGCCGCAATTCAGCACCTAAGGCGCGAGCTGGAGCCTCTCCCAGCCGTCCCGCCTTGCCCACCCCCCGCGCTGAAGCAGGAGGGCGTTTTCACACCTCACCCCTCATCCCCGCGGCGGCCCCCGGGCTCCGCACAACCCGCCCCGCCCCGCGCTGCCAGCGGCCGCCCCTGCGGCGCCCCGCCGCGCCAGACAAAGGGCGCGGGGCGGGATGCGGCCCCACCGCCCCGCTCACGCCGCCGGGGCTCCGGCCGCACGCGGTGCTGCCCGACCGCCCCCGAGGGGCTGCGCGCTTCCGCCCGCCGCTGGGCGCGGCCTCCCGCGGAGCTCCGAGAGGAGCGGGCGGAGCTTCGCCTCGCCGCCGCTTCCCGGGCGCCCGGTGCCCGCCATGTCGCGGTGCGGGGAGCGGATCGCCGCGGGCGGCGCTGGGGTTCGGCGGCAGCGCGGTTCCGTGCTGCGTCGCTGGGTGCGGAGGGATTCGCCCGTCATTAAAAACAGAAAAACGTAATGACGGGAACGCAGAGGTGCCCGCGTGGCACGGCACTCGGCAGCGGGCTCCATTTCTGGTTGCGCTGGCAATTCAGGGAGGACAACGCTGCCCAGGTGCACGGCGCGGCCATGCCGCACTGCACAGCGCTGCGCGGGGCGGAACGCCGCGGCCGCTGACGAGAAACACAGCCCGGGAGCGGGGCAGGATTCATACGGATCCTTCCTGTACGCTTACATCGTCCGAAATGCGGATACTTCCTCTGTAAACCTTTTACCATTCAGCAGGCACCTCCTTCACCTACTTCGTTTTCACCCGCGACTATCGATCCCCGGAGGTTTCCCCGCCTCATTAACAGATCGGTGGCTAAATGAGGAGAATTAATTTTTAAATCCCTTTAATTCGCTTTATTACTGACACCGGCGCGCCCCGTACCCGGCTCCCGGGGTGGATGCGTCCCCTCGGGGTGGGCCGGGGCCGGGCAGGGGACGGAGCGGGTGGGGCAGCGCCTGCCCGCCGCTCCCGGGGCCGCCGTGCTCGCACTGAGCGGCGCCTTCGCCGCCGCCGGGCCGCACGAAACAAAGGCGAGACCCGCGGCGCGGCGGCACTGCTCGGACCGCGGGCGCTGCCGTTACTGAGGGAAAAACCTCGTCCGCACCCCGCGGACGCCACTGCTCCGCGTGGGGCGGCAGCAGAGCTCCTCCCGGGCCGTCCCGTCTCCCCTGCCGCCCTTCAGCACCCGCTTCGTAGCGCTGCGCTTTGTAGCACGGCGGCCGCGAGCGGGGCGCGCTGCAGGTGCGGCTCCGCTCTGTTTGCGCGCACCGCCACCGCGCTGCTCCCGTCTCTCTCAGGCAGCCGCCGCCAACTGCAGCAGAATATCGGCAGTCAGCACCGCGATTTGTTCGCTGTCCGCTGTCTCAGACTCCCGTTTACCCGCGGTACTGGCTTCAAACAGAGACGGATTAATTCTCACCCCGGGATTCACGTGCCATTAAATTAAAAGAAAGAAAAAAAAACGTTTATCCTTTAAAGAATTCTCTTAAAACCTTGGTTGGTGTTTTAAATCGTGTTGGAGCCCTACCTGTGTTTTATTTGCATGAACTAGAAATGAGGAAGTGCAGGGAGAAGGCGGCAGCGAGCGCTCGCAGCTCCGCACAGCGAGGCAGGGGTAGCGCTCAGCAGCCAGCAGCGGCTCTGTGCAGCGCGCAGCCCTGCGCACGCCGGGTAAGCTGTTCCTTTCAGTGAAGGGAAAAAAAAAAAAGAAAAAAAAAAAGGTATGCGGATCGGTCGGTTTGGTGTTTGGAAGATGATTCTGTGTATTTGTATAGATTTTGCCCACCCGTTCTCGCACGCATAACCGTGAAAATATATAGAAGAGCTGGCTGTGCCGTTCCAGTAGTTTATGCCTGTAGAATGATTTATTAATGGAGTTTGCGTGACATTTCCCTGCGCTGCCTGCAGAAAGGCGTCGAGACTTGATTGTAAACTCATCAGCACCGCGTGGAGAAGCCAAGAGGATCCGGAACGCACAGCTCGGAGCAGGAGAGGAACGCAGGACACGTCCCTGCGTGTGCCACAGGACAGATCCTGCCCCCCGGATCTGCAGCTGGTGAAACACTGCGGTGCTGAGGACTAACAGGAGACTTCTGCAGCTTTTAAGCCTAATACTGAGAATCTGTGGGATTTAAATGATTCACTGACTTTGTACCTGTCTTTCCGCACTGAATTTAGGCTGAATTTTATCCATGGCTAATCCCATTGACTTCAAAGGGAATCCCGTATGAGTAAAGCGGTTGATGTTTATTTAAGTGAGATCTTAAATATGTTTTGGTTTTTTGTTTTTTTTTTTTCAATGGAACAGCTTGGCTATTTAGGTTCTGAGGTTAATGCTGCTTTGATTCTGTTCCTCAGAAAGTTCATTTTTAATTTCTCTGTAATCTGAGCAATTATCTCTCTACAAGTCCTCTGTTTTTGGACAACAGTTAAGCAGAAAACCATACTGCACAGAATCCATTTGAAAGTGAAATGAGGTACCATCTAGTCTGGATTCAGCCAGATAGATCCATGGACAAAACGTGTGTTGGTTGGCTGTTTTTTAAATACATCTTAAATGTGGAGAAAAAAGCACGGTGGGATTTTAATCAGTGCAGTGGAGTTTGAAATTGCATAAAGAGATGTACAGAGCTGTTCTTTTCTGGTTTTCCTCTTCACTGTTATTTTCAAGAAAATCTCTAATTGTAACTTCATCTTTTACTTCTCCAGCTGCTTCTGGTGGCACTTTCCTGTGCAGGAATGGAGATCCCCATTCCTGGTAGATGGGTGAAGTCTTTGATGTCTCTTCTCTTCTGATAAGTTCAATGCTTCCTGGTTTTCGAGGTCATCACCTGTTAGTTGGTTCATTTATTATTGCTGTTTGATTGCAGGGTCATTCTCACCATCTCCATCGAGCACCTTATTTTCCAAAATAACAATGTGTTCCAAACAACTGAGTACTGACAAGCTCTGTGATTGAGAGGGATGGTCACTGGTAAAACAGTCTGCATGTTTTGCCCATAGATAAATAGACTAGGTGAAGATAAATTTTCAAGTGATACCCTGGAAACATTCGCCATTCCTAAGTACAAGAGATGCAAACATGTGCCGTGACTTTAAAATGCAGGTGAAGTGCACGGAACGACTGGTTAAAAATCCCTAGCCATTCAGAGAGAAACATCTTGCAGTATCTGTGGATTAGCATTTTTTAAGACAAGTGGGCAAGAAGATAAATCAGGCTGCAGAGTTTATCTGATGAATGCTGTCTTCATATGAGGTCCTGTTTGGTCTTTATCTCTTAAGCAGAGAGTGACTTCAATTGCAGTTAATATAAAGATTTATTAACCTGAGAAGTAAATATTGACCAAGGTGAAGCCAAGGTCAATGTTTACCTAGAGAACTAATAAATCTTTGCATTTAACCTAAATATGGAAGCTAGTGGGCTATATTTTGCTCTCAGATCACTACCTACTCTGGTTTTGTCCCAGTAAGAGCGAGGTGTTTGCACAAAACATGTCCAGTATACAGATGGCTGTAAAATATCTTCTGTATGAATTCATCAGAAATAGAAGAATTAGGCTTTTTTAAAATATAGCTGATTATTTCATCATATATAAAATTGTAAAGAATAAATGAGAGCAGACGGTTAGAATTGTTTTTGCTTTAGGATGAACAGCAATTGAAGTGAATATAGGTATAGGCAGGGGTTTTGCTTTATTTTACAATCTGATTGGTAAATATTATAAATTGTTGCAGAGGCAAAAGGGTACTGATGTGAGCTGACTGATCTGAAGAGATCTCAGATTTTTACCCTCTTATTTACAGCTCTGCCAGCCTGGCCCCTTTGTTGCAGTTTGAGAGCCGGCTGTTCTAGGTGAAATAGATCAAATGTTCATCAGATCTGCTGCCCTGTCTATCTACAGTGCCTCTTGAAAAAAGTCAGTGTTTCTGGAGGTGGAATGCTTTTGTCTTTGTAACAGACAATTTCAGACCCACGCAGCTGTGCTATTTGAGTGGTTCTCGTAGATTTAGTTGTTTGGCTCATTTCAGAGGCTTTACTGGGCCTTGAACTTTTAAAAATGCTGAGAAATCTCCAGTCCTTTGGACCTACCTGAAATACTCTGCTATGGTGTAGTCTGTATGTGTCTGAGACAAACACTGCCTTTATAAACCCCTCAGGATGCTTTATGAATTTTGACAGAATTAGCCTAAGTGTTTTTCTCTTTTGTCATCTCTTTAATAGATTTTTTTTCCTGGCTTCCCTGTCTCGGCTGTCTGGTTGAAATGCTGCTTTCTCTCTCCTCGGGAACAAAGAAATGGCTCCTGTTTAACTTAATCAAATACTCTGGTCTCTTTCTGATAGAAAGAATAGTGGCCAATTTACCTCTAGCACTATTAAGTCCCCAACAGTTTTCCTGTGTTTGATTTCTGCATGTGCTTTCAGCACAGCCTTTTTTCCCCTGCCCTGTTTTCTTTGTCTCGCTCTCTGTAAGATGACAGACACCAAAGAATATCTTATGCATAACATATTTTTGTTGCAGAATTTAGTACCATTCCATTAATTTATTTCTTGACTTTTATTTGCAATTAAATTAATTCCACCTTCTGTACACACGAGGTGCCAGTAAATGAAAGTAATGCTGCTGCGATTAGCAGATCTGTCTGTCTTTGCTTTACTCAGCCTTTGTGCAGCAGGAGTCCTGTTGGCTGCAGTGGAAAAGCAAAGTATTACTGACTTTAACAGTCTTGCCTGTGTGAGAAATGATTCTCAAGTTTTGTCTGTTAGGAAATGCGCTCTGGATCATATTTCACAGGCAGACTTTCGTAGGCTCTCCGCTAACATTAGGTTTCTAGGTTCCATTTTTTAGTTGCACTTCCCATTCATCACGCAGAATAACTGATCCTAGAAAATGAATCTGTGTTGGATGAAACAATAAAACTAGCATCCAGTCTCTGTGCTCACTGTTCTCATGCGAGGAGACCCCTCGAAATCAATAGAATCATTCAGGGGAGGCAGACGAGCCAGAGCTAACTCAAAACAGGTACTCTGCACTGCACAGAAACAAAATGCTTCTGTCCTCTCTGTCGCTATGAAATATGGGTGGCTCCAGTCGTATCCAAATTACAAAAGGAAACACATTTTTAAAAGGTTTCTGTCAAAAAGCACAGCTCTGAACATTGGTCCTATGCTGCCAAGTATTGCTCATGGATTACTTTTGCATAGGCAGAGTGTAGTTTGGCAGATGAGAAACAATACCCCTGGTCAGCGAATGCTGAGGGGCAGTTTGTTAAGGAACTGTATGTATGTAACTTGTTTGGAATAGCAGATGTGTCATCTAAATTGCTCTTTTTTGAAATGGTAGGTATTGAAGCAGAGCACTGGGAATATGGAGGGCTGCTACGTTAGAGTGATGAGACAGATTGTTTCTGCTGTTTAATTAAGTTGTTTTCACTCTGTTTATTTCCTTTTGTAGCCACTGTTTTCAAATGTACTTCAGAGAGACAAAATATTGTCCAGTCTCTGTGAGACTGTTACTAATATGGTCATTTTTAACCAAAAATATATGTATTTTAAAAAAAAAGAATCTGGGTTTTACTGCCATGGATGGTGGAAACTCTGGTTCCAGGCTGTGTCTGGGGGAAAGAAGCATTCCTTGGGATCTTGCCCTGATGGCTAAATGCTTATGTGGAATTTCTTGTGTAGAAACTGTAAACTAAGATGTACTTGTTCTGTACTATTCATACAATTTTAAATAACAGATATATTCTAATCTCAATGTGTATTCGCAGTTGACATTCAAATTGGAAAAGAGATTGTTCACATAATTGGTGGAATATAAACTGTTGTTATGGAGTTGGAGGAGCATTGGCTATGCTGTATACCACATTTCTGTGGCAATGAAAACATGGTCAAACAAATGCTGCTTTACCTTTTGTGACCTGAACCTGCAATTATTTGTAGGTAGTTCCCTTCGCTGCAGGCTGCTCCCATCTGTAGAGCTACATACATGTTTGGGCTGCTGTGGTTTTACTGTATTTATCACACTGATCTAAAGATTTACAAATTGCTTTCTAATTTCTACTGCATCGTGATAATTAGATTTTTTACAAATGCTATTGTGTAGTCAAAAGCCTAGTTAAGCATCCTTTTAAACCTTAAGTTATGTTACTGCCAATAAGTGGTCATTAAGGGCATGTGAGGGCATCCAGAGCTTGTGTACAATCACGTTCTGAGGGGTTGATCTCTAAAGATGATGTTTCATTTTTATGCCATTTTTAAGTGATTGCTGGAATACTGAGGCAACTGTAAGAATAGTGAAGATTTTTTATCTCAACAGTGCATTGTGAATGCAGAGCTAAGCTTTTAAACATTACATTCTATTATTGATGGTGGGGGAACAATCCTTGGTCTGCACAAGGAGAAGCATTCTAAACAATATTGATGGCTTAGGATAATGTTCACTATATTTTAATCAGGAAAAGAGGAATCAATAGTTCTGCAGTGTGACAATTTCCCTGCAACACGAGGAAAGAATTTCCTCAAATGTAATAAAGAAGCAGCATACAATTTCTTCACAAATTCCCATTCTTCCTATTAATCAGGAGATTTCTACTGCTTTTCAATACGTGCCATGAAAAGACGTTGCTGTCTGTTCAACACGATTTTTTTTTCAGTATGTCACCTATAGTCAGAACAGAAGTAACTCTTCCTGCTGAGCTTTTGGGTTTTGTGTATGACCTGCAAAGTCTAATATTTGCTCAAAAAGAAGTATGACTGCTAAAAGACAGTCCCAGAAGAACACTTTCAAATGGAAATAGTTAATTAAACAAACCTCAGAGTAGGTGAAAACTGTTAATTTCACTCACCTCCTTATTCCCATCTCACATTGCCACCCTAATTAATTTAATCTTCACTGAAAATGAAGTATAAACTCTTGTTTGGGAAGTAATAATCACAGCATGTAACAGTCTGAAACACTGTTCTTAGTCAACACCAGCTGTTTGGCTTGAGGTAGTTTGCGGTGCTGAAAAAGCATTTAAATTACACAGCAGCAGTGGACTTTTAATGGAATATCTGTTTCCACTCAGTGGAAACTTCTCTGTCCAATCTCAGTGTGACAGAGAAGACAGACTTATCTTTTTTTTTATTTTTTGTTATTATTTTGTTCTTTTTTTGTGTGGGTGCCAAATTTCAGCATGGAACAGATGAAAGTACAGGGGTGCAGTTATAAAGCCCAGTATAAAGTAATAAAGCCCAGTATAAAGCCCAGTAATCTAAGGAAAGAATAGCATCCTTCCTGGACACACCATAAACTGCATCCTGAATACAATTCTTGTTTTAAGGTAAGCTACAGAATGAATAGAACTTAGTGGCAGGTTTATACCCATCAACATGGCTAGGCAATTTAGCATGTCTCACTGCATCATCACCATGTAGCACAGAATAGCTCATTCTGTTTCCTTTCTCCAAAACTGTTTTCATCTAAACTCAAGAACTGCAGGGTTAATGGAATGGAAAATTCAGACATCCTCGTGCTCGTGATTTATGAATGACAAGAGAAACAGTTCCTGTAGATTTCTATGATGAAATGCTTTCCTTTTATTGCAATCAAGTTCTTTGTGTTTGTTTGCTTTTTGTGGGGGTGGATGTCACCCGTCACACTTTAGACAGCACACGGTGCTTATGAGCTACTACAGAGTTCTGCTGGCATGGGTATGTAGGTCACAATGGCTAATCCCCTCAAACAGATGCTGTTTTACTCACCTAATTTTCCTTTCTTACCAGGATAGTTTCTGGAAAGCAGTTCCATGGCTGTGCTGCACACATTCATAACCACAGCACTTGTCTCAGTACATTAGACCACCTCCCTATTTTGGTAGCATCTTCCTTGTGCAGGCACAACAAAAATATCCAGCACAGCACTGCCAGCGAAAGTGCAAACAGCTTAAGCAGGTATAAGTCAGGCATCACGCGAAGCTATTTGTACATGCAAACCCTGACCCGCAGTGTGTTATTTGCAGCCCTGCACCAGATATCTACATTTGACCCTTCAATGTCAACAGAACTGTCTGACTGGCAGAACCTGGTTGTCATCTCCTTTCATTATCACAGGATTTTCTTGGGCCCTTTTCTATTCTTCATATTCACAGTGCTAAGCTTCTGTATTAATTAAATGTCAACATTCACTAGTCTGAGACTATATTATCCAATAAATACCTGCCCTGAGCGAACTACACGAAGGGTGGAACTTGCATGATTTTTAATACAAATTATTTGTTCACAATGTTTGATCAAATTAATCAGTGACAGAATAAATGGGAGCTGTAACTATGGCTGAAAAGGATTTGGAAAATATTAACACTGCTGTTGTAAATCATCTCCCCACTTTTCCTCTGACAGTCTTCATTTGGGGATCTTAACCTTCATCTGGGCCTGTACGCCTAACGACACATTTAAGATAGCAGCGAGCTTTACATAAATAACGCCCAATTGAGATCCCATGGGACCTTTCTCTTCCAGGTGCCTCACGCTCAGCTCATTTCACTGCTCACGGGTACGAAGTAGGAAAAAAAGAACTGATGGGAAGCCAAGCCATACACGGCCCTGTTCCATGGCTCCACGTGGCAGCTCCAGCCTGTGCTGCAGCACGTCAGGGTCCCGTGGGCAGGGTGATTGCCCAGCTTACAAGGCAGGAGATGGGCAGCCCCGGGCACGCCGAGGCCTGGGCACCGCAGGGGTTGTGCCTCTCGGTCAGGCCACAGCCACCCCGCAGCACGGCAGGCCCTGCTTCCGCCCCGCAGCGCAGCCGGACGCCGCCGACACCGAACCGTCTCCAGCAGAAGAGTTTGCAGCGTGCGTCAAATGTTATTTTCCCCAGCAGTGCTGCAGATGGAGCTCCAAGCAACTGTCGAAGAGCGGGGACTTCCACCTCCTCTGAACTGGAGGCAGGTTTAAGCCAGTGACCTACAAGCAGAGGGCTCTGTATGGTTGCACTGAACTCCCCTGCGATCCGGCCGCTCTGCCAGAACGCTTTAATCTCAGCAGCCATCTCGGCCGTCATGGGGATCGAGCGTGGCAGGCCTGCTGCTGCACTGGTGGTGCCTCTCGTCGCCAGGCCTGGTGGGATTTCCACCACCGCGTGCCTCTGTGTCTGTACACTCCCTCCCACTTTCCCTGGGGACTGCAGGGCTGCAGCCTTCCCCAGCAGCCGCCCAGCACCAGGAGCTGCTGTTCACCTGCAGCTCACAGCCCCCACGTGTTCCCCATCCCAGCACTGTGGCTGACGGCAGTGGCCTGTTCTCCACAGGCACCAGGAGAGATGAGGCACCCCGAGGCAGAGGGCTGTGCATGAGCTCAGCACCCTGTGTGGCCCTGGCGGACACCTTCCAGGGCACCGTCGCCATTTTGCAATACAGAGGACTACTCGAGTCTTCTCAATCTGATAAACACCACAGAGCTACGGTGGTTCAAAGGCTCTTGGAAAGGACCTGGGATTTCAACACAGAATGATGATGCTGGTGCTGCAGCATTTTAATTACAATTCCGGCATATCTGTGTCACAGAACCTGGCAATTTTAATGACAAAGTATGGTGATTCCACAAAGTATTTTTAGAACTAATAAAACCTCCACAGAATATTTCCATGGAATGTATATTAAGATCCAATTCCTGCATTCATTAGTAACATCAAATCACACAGGGTGAATGGTTATTTGAGAAAAATGTATTCAATGTAAATTGATTTTATATTATCGAGACTAATGTAGAGGGAGACTTTCCAGCATCTTCAAGCTTCAGCCATCCCACTGCCTGCTGCAGTTTATGCCCTAATCTTGTGAGATTTACATAGCATTTTAATTTTCAGTCTCGTCCATGTTTGCCAGCTGAGGGACTCTTGTTATACTTTACATTAAATCCAAATTCATGCCACCACAACAGCAAAAAATAGAGTGCTGACAAAAGTGAGAAGCCAAACATGACTCAATTAAAATAACGCATCGCACCATTAATCACCTCGGCTTGCCCATCCACATGCCCATGCCTGTGTCTCCCTCCATGGCAGCATCCACAGGCAAGGCCAGCTCTGATCCCACCTCTCCCACTCCCTCCACATTGGGCACGACATGGCATCCATGGGCAATGGTGAGGAGCTGGGAAGCCCCGTGGGGCAGTGATGTAAGATGCCTGGGCCCACAAGGAGCTGGCACCTGCCTGCCCTCTGTGCTGCTCCTGCACTGGGGACTCAGCTTGCTGGGGCTGCCTGGCCGTGGCTGCATTTTCCTTGGATTTGCAGTTCTCAGCTGGTTGCCAAAGCTTAACACATCTTTTTATTATTTAAGTTAATTAGTTATATACCTTATTTTTATGTACATTAATTAGTTAATGCACATAAAAATAAGACACAACAATGACAAAGAACAAATGCAAAGCCATAATGATTTCTGTCCACAAAGTAATCCCCCCAGGTAAATAAATTGAACAGAGCAGGGCTCCCACACTGTTTTTTCTACCATGCAGAGTTAATGGAAGACTGCTCAGAGTCAGCACTGGGGCAGATGCTGGCTATGGGACAAGTGATGGTGAGCGTGGGGACAGCGAGCCCTTAAGAGCGGTTAGCAGAGGGACAAGCCCCAGATCTGCTCCTCGTAAAGCCTTGTCTGGCATTGCCTGTCAAAAAGCCCAAACTGAACATGGACAGCTTAGATCTTTCCTTTCTCTTCTGTGTGCTTTGTGCCATCACTTGGAACAATACGCTGCCCAGTCCAGCCACCAGCAGCCTGACATCTACATGGGCAGCAAGAGCCGTGCTGCAAGACAAAGCCCCACATGCTTTCAGCTTGTTCACATGGGTTTGAAGATCATAACATGAAGCTGCAGCTGAAATACCTGCCCATGGCTTTGTGAAGCTTTTGCAGAATGAACCTACTGCTTTCCTCATCTTGCTAACCACAGGCAGCTTCTCTTGCCCCTGAAGTCACTCAAATACAACCCAGAGAGTTTCTCTGGGAAGGAGCTTTGACAGTTTGCTGCCGTTTGACAGAAAAAGACAAGTCTGCTTACAGGAAGTGATTTTTGTCTTCTGCTCCTCTCCCTTTTTCCAGATAAGTCCTCTATGTGTCAGCACTACCCATTGCCTGTAGCACAGAGACAGCTGTCATCAGAAGCCACAGGCCCGCCTGGTTCAAAGGAAAGCAAGGAAAATCACGCAGCCTTTACAGTAAGTGCTCATATTTGATCCATTCACACTAACTACTGGCAGAGTGCTCCAGCCCGGTGCGTATGTGCTCCTTCTCATTTGAATAAAAACACTTTTGGTAGCCATGGAGGAAAAGAAACAACATGCAAGAAGCACTTGTGAGTTTCACAGGAGCAATCAGTCATCTGAAACTGGTAGCTAAAACATTTGCCCTGTAGCAAAGCACATGGAACTTCAGCTTGACTAATTTGTGACTAGTTATCTTCTTGTGAACAGCACATTGAATCAAACCTGGGGAAAAGTGGGTAATTAATGAATCAGTCAGTATCATCAGCACAGAGGCAAAGCTCAGCATCTTTTTTGGCTTGGGACTGTCACTTGTTGCAAATGATCAAACGCCTAAAGGAAGAACGTTTTGTGCAAAAAATGTACCAAGCCAAGCAGACCTAGAAACGTTTCTAGCAGAGCTGGGCTTGGCCACTTCCCCTTGTCTGCACCAAAGCTTTCTGTATCGAAACAGTAACCAGAGATGAAAAATCAGGCAGGTTGATAGTAAAAGAAATGATTTTTCACTCTATTCCTGCTGCTGAAAATGCTGGGAAAGGCATTTCCGATTTCTTTCTTCAGTAGCAACTCCGGCCATCGTGTAGTTTATCTGACCTTTGGCTATGCTGCACCATGAAATCAGACACCGGGAGGAGGGGGGCCAGAACAAAGCAAGGAGAGATTAATACGAGCATTATTTGCGATGTGGCTCAGGGCCATGAGTCACCGTTCAGACAGGCTGCTGTACCTTCTGGCAGCGGGAACAGCCCAAGTTCTGCATCAGGATTTTTGATTTAAAACAAAGAATTACGATCTTCGCTTCTCTTCTTCTTTTATATACAGTCATGGTCAAACCAGCAAATGGGTGAGGGAGGGGAAAAAAGCTCACTCAGCTGGAGTTGGAGCAAAATATAAACATCAAGTTAATATGTGACTCTCATTCCAAAGAGTCTGTTCTGTGCGTGATTGTTCGGGGCTTTGGGGGATTAACCAATAAAGAACAAAATTCTGCCTGATCATCCTGGTATTAACGTTGGTGTAACGTTGGTTGGTACTTTCATTAGTGCAAAGTTTTGCTCTCATCTCCCTCTAATACCTCCCACCTTTACAGCCACTGTGTGCGGGGGTGCAAGTGCAGCTGTCTGTGGACAGTATGGCTGTCTTCAAATGTCATCATGCACGAGGGTCTTGACTTGGAGAGTGCTAAATTCTGTGCATTTCAGGTTCAAAGAGCTAGACAACAAAGAAATATATGTTATTGTCACAGTTAGTTCTATATGAAGGCCAGAGGGGAATTAGATTTCTGAGATTCAACTGCATTTGACTATAAGGTTAGAGATTGGTAACATTTTGATTAGGAAAAGAAGAATGACATGAATCAAAAGATCCAGAATGAGTCAAGACTAGTGAGTCACGGTGAATCAAACGTGAGCAATGAATTGTGCTTGCTTGTTTAGGAGTTCCCCAATGGCACAAAGCTCCAGCAAGAAAGCTGAGAGTAGGTGATCTCTGAGTGTAGAGCAGAGAGGAAAATCCCAATGGAGATGCGGCAGCCTCTTACAGAGCACCCACCCAGGAAGTTCCCATGCACAGGGCTTTCTAGAGACAATTGGCAGAAGTCTCCTTCTTATAAGCCCTGATGCTACTGAAGGGTTTCAACCATCCAGGCACATGTTGAAAGGACAACACAACGCTAAGCAGGCAATCCAGCAGCTTCTTACACTGCACTGGTGATCATTTCTTGCTGTGAATGCAGGGGAGGCCTGCCAGCGGTTGTGCTCACTGCTTGCTGGTGGTGAATATAGTCACAGTATCAGCCTGGGCTTCTTTTACAAAACCACAGCTGAATTCAGGATCTAGAAGAAGGATGGGGAAATAAGCAACAGAATCATAAGCTCTGGACTCCATGGAAAATAAAGCCCAGTTTACTCAGGGAGTTGCTAAATACAATCCTCTGGGATGCAACTAGGAATTGGAAACGTGCCCAGAAGATCTGAACAATTCTTAAAAAGCGCTAACTGAGAGCTCAGCAAAAACCAACCAACAAGGTATGTAGGAAGATGGAATTTTGGCAGAAGACCTGATCAGCTACATGAGCCTCTTCCTGGTGAAACAAAATGCAGAAAGAAAACATACCAGAGTTGGACGCGAGGGAGGACACCCACTTCCTGAAAGAGCTGGTCAGGGTCATTGTGTGACCGCTGTCTACTGTCTGTGACAACTTTGGTGACTGGGAAAGTCCCTGATAGCTGAAAAGATCTAACACTTCACTTATCTTTAAAAACATGGGAAAGGGAACTGGGGAACTATCTGCTGATGAGCATCATCTCAGTCACTAGAAGATCATGGAGTGTTTCCCTCTTGGGATCGCTTTCTAAGGCTATGAAGGACAAGAGGTACTTGGGAACAGTCCGTATGGATTTACAGATGGCAAAGGGACCCAGCCAACCCACCTGCTTTCTAAGAGGAAATGACTGAATGTGTGAAGATGAAAGTTTTGCATGTAATCTACCCTCAACATTAGTAGATTTTTGACACTATATTGCACAACATTGTCACTTGAAAGTTCAGAGTGTGGGCTGCAAGGACAGACTGGAACATTATCTGAAACGTGGAAAAAACACTGGGTTCAAAGGGCCCAATATAAGGCAGGGTACCACTAACCAGGTCACCCAAGGAGGGTCAGTACTGAGATCCACATCATTCAATACTTACATCAACAACTTCGATGGTGACACAGTCATATATGTTGAGGACACTAAACTATTTGGACTGACATGACAAAGGGCAAAGATTCAGCGCGGAGGATCCTTGAAAAATTCAAGGTTCAGCAAGGAAACATGCAGCTCCTGTGAGGAGCTGCAACCGCCATGAGGCCTCCCCTCGGCTCCTCTGCTCTGGGATGAGCAAACCCAGGCAGCTCAGCTACTCCTCACACATCATGCACTCCAGATCCACCATCATCTTCATAGCCCTCCTTTGGCTCTCTAATAGCTTTATATCCTTCTTATATTGTGGCACCCAAACTGCACCCAGTGCTGGAGATGATGCCACATAGAGCAGAGCAGACACCCCTCCCTCTCTTGGTGGCAGTGCTGGGCCTGGTGCACCCCAGGGCACACTGCTGGCTCACATTCATCTTGCTGTCAGCCTGAACCCCCAGATCCCTCTCTATGGGTCTGTATTCCATTCTCTCGTCCTCCAGTCTGTACGGGTACCCAGAGTTGCCTCATGTACAAAATTCAACACTTGCTTTTGTTAAACCTCACACGGTTGGTGACTGTCTAGCCTTCCAGTTTGTCAGCATCTCTGCAATGCTTCTCTAATCTCGAAAGAGTCAACAGCTCCTGTCAGTTTAACATCATCTGCAAACCAACTTGGTGTACCTTCAAGTCCTGCATCCAAGTCACTGCTGAAAACATAAAAGAGAACTGTCCCTAACACAGAGCCCTACAGAACCCCACTAATGACCAGCTGCCAGTTGGCTTCCACAGGCACTTTGGTGTCTTCCTGCAGCAGCGCATGGTGATAGGACAGGGGGAAATGACCACAAACTGAACCATAGGGTGTTCCACACAAATGTTCATAAGAACTTCTTCACAGTAAGGGTGATAGAGCACTGGAATGGGCTGCCCAGAAAGGTCGTGGAACCTCCTTCTCTGGAGGCGTTCAAGACTCACCTGGACACCTACCTGGGCAACCTGGTCTAGGGAGCCTGCTTTGGCAGAGGGGTGGACTTGATGATCTTTAGAGGTCCCTTCCAGCCCCTACAATTCTGTGATTCTGTGATTCCTCCATGTCCTGCATGCAGACAACATCAAAGAGCCCTTTGAACCCATGCTGAGCCCTGTGAGCCTGCGCTGAACCCTGCCAGCCCCTGCTTCTGGCTCTGCCACGGTGCTGAAGGAGCTCTCAAAGGAGAGCTGCAGGCATCGGTCCCAGGGTCACGGTTTTCTCTTCATGGGTCTGTTTTGCTGTCTGGGGCATCTTCCTACATACTTGGTCTCTCCATAGGTGGGTGAGGAGCAGAGATCCAACACCTCTTAAAGCTTTCACAGAGACTGGGAGCTGAAGCTAGATCAGTTTAAACAGGAAACAAGACACAGTTACGTACATAATGATGGTTAACTAGTGAAATAAATTACTGGGGAGCGAGTGCCGTTAGGTGCAGTTTATGTTGGTCCCAGGCACTGGCAGTTCTGCAGCTCCAAGGCCCGAAGCACGGGTAACTCTGGCCACGAAGCAGGAGGTCACTCTGGGGATGGTGCGGGTGCTGCCAGCCCACCGTTCTGCTGCTCTCTGGAAATTGTGTGTCAGAGGGTTTTTCTCTCCGCAGCCAGACTGGGAGCTTGAAGTGCACATGGTTACTGACAACTCCCAACTGTCAGTAAAGCTGTTCCGCAGAAAGTGTTACATGACTGATGTCTCTACAACTGCACTTTTCCAAACAGATGGGGGGAAAAAAGGCACCGGTCTCGAATCAAATTAGTCTTGACAGATTACGCAAAAGAAATTTAACACATGCTCCACATTTTGAGCAACTTCTAAATATAATGTCTCCATTGAAAACAAAGTACACGGCGACGCTAAAAATGTGTAAATATAGAGCTATAAAACTTTCCTCACATTATAGACTGAGGACCACTGTGAGGGGCTGCAAAAGCAGCATCTGCGTGGGGCAGGAGGCCCCGAGAGCGGCCACACCTTGTCTAACCGCAGAGATAAGCTCGTTTTTGAAAGCTCGCTGTTTGCCTTACAGAGGTTTGTCTATTCAGAACACGGGGCAAAGATAAAAATGTTCCCATTGCAACTGATGTCATGATTGCATTTAGAAATAATAAATCCTTGACATTATGGAAAAAAATTAAAATAACCCACACGGGAAAAGGTGATATTTATACTCTGTTGCAGCTGGAAACACACTGTAATAAAGAATTAACCACTGTGTCTTGGTCTACTGCCTGTTTTTATTTCATTATAATTAGGCAGGGCTATAATTTTATTTTACCAAGCTAGCTATACTGGTAAAACATTTACCGCATATGCAGTTCTACTCATATAAATGTTTGATGTGTTAGCATATGTGATGCCATCTCCATTTTAAGCAAGAGATACGTGTAAGAACAGCACACAGCACATGTAGCAATTGTACTGCCTTCAGTGCAGCTGGGTAGTTAGAGGAACGTGGTGTGTATGTGCAGATAGGTTCTCGGAAAGTTAGAGTGGCGTTTTGAAGATAAAACCTTTTTCCAATTATTTCTAGGAATTAATAATAGTAGAAAAAGCCATCTTGGAGACAGATTTAGCAGAATAAAAGAGCAAAGCAGATTTGCATAACCAAAAATGTAAGGGGTTTTTTTTGGAATATTTTCAAATCACGCAGGTAGAACAGGCTCTGAGGGGAGCAGCAGAAGGAGCCTCAGTAACAAAAGAACCCTTTTCTCAAGAAACATTTGAACTCACTCATGGCTGTTCTGAGTGCTAAAAGGCAAATCACATCTACAGTGTCTTTGGGAAAAAAAAAGAGTGAAACAGCTTCCTAATCATTACTTTAACATAACTTTTAAAATCCAAAAAAGAATCTCCTATGCAATTGTAAAAAAAAAAAAAAGAAAGAATTAAACAATTGCTTTGAGGAACAGCAGCAGGTCGGGCTGCAGCCTCCTGCCTGGCACAGCACCTTTCCTGTCAGCCCACAGCAGGCAGAGGGGCTGCAAGGACCCTCAGAACAGCATGCTGACTTCAGAACATTAATGTAGGAAGCGATTTCCTTTCATTTGCCAGCAAACACATACCAATACCTGAACATCCTACTTAGACCAGCAAAGATCCGAGAAGAATACAAATTTCTTCAGGAGAGACCCTGAGCATCAGTGCAGTGCATGTTAGGTTTGTGACTGATAAAATACTGCCTAGTGCCCCAGCACTTCTTGTATCCTCAGCATACCTCCCAGTGCTGACCTGGAGCCAGTAGAGGCGGGCATGGCGGGCTGCCCACGGCACCCAGCGCCTGTGAGGAGCACTGCTGGGGAAGGCTCCTGCTTGACACTGGCAGCTCATCCTGGCTGCACACTGCAGGGCCCTGAGTTATTTATGGCTGCCCTCCCGCAGCAGGATTCTTGAGGGAGGATGTTGGGGCAGCCGCTGCTATTCTGTGCACATGTACACACGCATCCACACACGACAGCTGCGTCTTTATTTAATGAATGGATAACGCTCTTCTGACATAACTTCTGAGTTGTTTTTTTTTTCCCAACGAGGTCACAGGCACTGGGGGAAAAAGAGCACAGCTCTGACCACAGTTAATCCACATCTCCTCTGAAAGCCTGGAGGCCTCCCCGCAAATTGTCATAACATCCTCATGAATTCATCGGGGCTGACAGCACGGGTAAGCCTCTGACCATGCAAACAAGCTCTAATGCTAATGTGGCTCCACACACTTAGACTGTACAAATACCTCCTCCCGGCCTCAAGCCACTGCACTGCTCGGAAACTCGTGGTCCTTGGAGGAGCCCCAGACCTGGCCCCAGGGACGCCAGGTGGCATCACAGTGAGGTACAGAGCCTCACCACTGCTCAGTTTAACCAGGCACCCACCATGAACAAAGAACGACCTCCGTGGGGACTGTCTTATACCTTAGAATAGGAATGAGTTGAGCAGGAAAACGAAACAACCTGAAAATGAATTGACAACAGGGATAAGAACAGGTATTGTCATTGGGCATGGAAGAACGTGTCTGCTAGTTTATTTTCTGTGCTTTGCAGTTTCAAATGAGAGAGCACGGGCTGCCTGTTTGCTGCAGGAAGACTTTGCAGCAGGAGACGCCGCTTCCCCGACAGATTCTGTACGTCTTCCTTCCCTTTCATTTTCCTGTGCAGAGGGAAAATGTGCATTTTGCTCCCTGTGTACAGAAAATATAAAGAAACTGGCAAACAGGATGGGAGTGTTTACTAACCCACTCTGCAAGCCAACATAACAGGGAGAGAACAAATGCAAAATCTCCATGAGAGAGAAAACAAAGCCTGCCTCTCCCATCTTGAATTCTCATGGTCCTGCCAGGCAGACATGGTGCTCCACACATTTAAAGGTGCAAAGCACATTATAGCAGCTATACCATAGGGAAAGGAGGTATGGCTGCACACATTTCATAGAAGGGAGTGCTGGAAGCAAGGAAAGCACAAGCACAACCCTTTCCCCACCTTTTTTTTCCCATATGTGATGTGTTTTACGAACAACCATGACTGTGGAAGGTGGCACTGCAAAAAGACAGACAACCAATTCCAAATTTTCAGTTTGAGACCTCCCACACACGGCACAGCAGTTCAGCTAGAGGAGCCTTCTTCTGCAGCAATGGAGCTGAATAAAGAAGCTGGCATTTCTGGTCATTATGTATTTATTTCAGCCAAAAACCTTGGGTGGCTTCAGGGATTTGCAGCCTGCCCAGCCACCCTTCAGACCAGGCGCTCCAGCCCCCGTGGCTTTATCACAAGCCCCTTCAGGCGTGGCCCGGCCTGTCAGAGGGTTGTGTATTTTAGAAATACTTCATACCTTCTTAACAACAAAATCTCTCACCTGGCCAGTCTTTATCTTATTGTCCCACAATCTTCCATCATGCACTCTTCCCACAAAGATCTTTGGCGACCATAACAGGTGAGGTCACACCCAGGCACCAGCCACCACATGGCCCAGTGCTGCACCGTGGAGAGCGTGTCGTGCAGGGAGCAGGTGCAGGCAGCTTGGCCAGCAGAGGACTTCTGCCACTGTTTTAAGGTGCTGCACATCACAAAATGCCCTGACACCCAGCTCCAGTCTGGTTCTAATTCTACCAAATTCCTGCATACAGATCTCAACCTGAGCATTCCTCTCCAGGCGCAGGCTCCAGCAAGACAAAAGGACACCCAGTTATGTAACAGGGATGGCTGCTTTGTATCCAGCTGTTATCTGGAAAATAAATAGCAGAGTACCTTTCCTGAATGGCTTACCAAGACTTGAGACATCTTTTCTCCGACAACTCTGGAGAGGAACCAGCCCCTAGATAATCTTCCCCAAACTGCAGTTTTGTGGAACCTGCTATCTTCAAGCTCCTACAGGAGCAGCTGAACTGGCTCCCTGGTTGTGGATGCACCAGTGCTGCAGCTGTTAAACAAACCTGGGCTCAGCACTCAAGGAATGGGTGCAGAGAGGGAAACAGAGGAGAGAAGGGTCTGTAAGAAACGTCCTGCTGAGAAACAGCCCCTGCCCCCCCACGGCCTGGCAGAGCACGGGATCCGTGTTGTGCAGTCGGGTGAGCTGAAAATCAGGACAGGAGGAAGGCAGGAAGGCACCGTCAAGCTTTGGGAAGCAGTCAGCTTCCCCATGAGCAGTGAATGTTGATGGCAGCAGGGAACAGAGAGAGGACAGCAACAGCCTGAGGAAGGTAAGAAGCACAGTAAGAAAATGAGAAAGGAAAAGGGGCAGATTAGCTGAATAAATTTTGTGGTGAAAACAGCTGGATGAGCATCCCAGGAGACTGAGAAAAACCAGAAACAGAATGGAGAGATCATCATCATCTGTCCATGCTCATAACGATGACAGATATGACAGACGGCCCCAGCCAAGCATTCTCATCATGCTGTGGGACCTTCCCTTCCTGGAACAAAGCTGCCTCTGCAGCCATCCCCAGCCCAGTCTCTCACTGCTGTCTCCTGCATTTTTATTTACTGTTCACTGTTAGCTTTTTATTTTCTGTTTTTATTTTCTGACCATTTTGGTGATAAGTAAAGAACATTACCTGCAGAACCGTGCTGCTTGTGTGCAGGCATCAAGGGAGGCTCAGCTGCCTCCTGGCCCCTCTTGGCCCTCCTCACATGTCTTCAGCGGCATCTGTCACCCATTGGATGTCACATAAGAAACATTTTGTTTAATGGCCAAAACCTTTATGTTTAATCCAGCGGGCCTGTGATTAGCTCTGTTCTTCGTTTTTGTGTTCATTTCTTCTTCTAAATCCCAATCCATAGGATTCCAGTGTAGAGTTTCACTCTCTCCCGCTTACTCCATTATGCTGTCAGTGCAGACATTCCCCCACACTGCAGGAAATATTCTCATCAAATACCAGTAGCATACAAATAGAGAAATACAACATATGAAAACTATGACAGAAATGACGTTATCACCATACCTCTATGCATATTCTCTGCACTCTGCAGACTGCAGTATGAGAAACCATGCAGAATGCCTTGGAGATTCCCTATGGAGAGAAGTGCAAGAGAACAACTGGTGTCTCAGTATCCCTTTTAGAAACTAAGCAAATGTCTTTTGAAGCAAAATAACAAGTTGCCAGCATTTCTCCTGATGGTGATTTCCAGTCCTGAGTACAGCCCCGCTCTGTCCCCAGCTGCTGTTCATTCTTGCCCCTCAGCCCCAGGGCTGCAGGATGAGCAATGCATCCCAGCATCACTGCAAAGAAGACAAACTGCTGGGGGCTGGCAAGCTGCCCTCACACCTCTATCTCTACAGAAAGGACAGTGGAAATGACCAGTGGGAGCAACAGACCACGAATTTTGCCAGCCACCCTTGCTAAAGGCAGTGGAATCTATAGAAATAAAGTCAGTAAAGACAGAGATATACATGGTCTGTTGGAGAAGACAGCACAGCTTCTGCAAAGAGCTTCTGCAAAGATCATGCCTTGCTGACCTGTTGGAGCTCTGGGTGCACGTTGATAAGGGCATGGAGAGAGGATCCAGCAGGCCTGGCACAGTCCAGTTTTGAAAATGGTTCTGACAAGATTCCACACCAAAAATTATCCAGGAATAGAACTTGCCACAGGACGGGAGAAAAAACTCTTAGAAAACTGGAGGCAGGAAGAACAGAGTCAGTTCCAAAGCCCAAAGGTTGTCCTCCAAAGAGGGTGACTTCTTCCATGACAGGGATATCTCAATCCATGCAGAAGGTCACTGTCAGAAAGCTCATTAAGGAAAGGAAGTCAAGGCCATGCAGGCAGCAGGGCAGACCCTCGGAAGCAAGGGCAGTGGGGGAGTTGGAATCAAGAGAGCAAAGAGGTTTAACAGCTTGCACGGTCTGCTGCAGCTCCTCAGCCCCATGTGCTGTGTCGTTTCCACAGCAATGGGTAAAAAGTAAATTCTCTGCCTCTCCTAGCTGCTCCTCTTCCCTTTCTATTTGGGTTGCATCTCAAAGTCATTCTGGCTTTATGCTCCCTCTGCCAGTGCCCAGGGCTCAAGAGCTCGGAGGCTCCCAGGCTCCTGTTACAGATGAGGGCTGCTGAGGCCAGTCCAAAGAGAGACCTCTGCTACCACTTAGAGCTGCATCCCAGCCCCCCTCAGCACCACCCACACAGCCATCCATCAGCATCACCCGCGGAGCATCTGGGGGCAATGTGTAATTAGGAGTGATGCTGTCTGCCATTTATAGACACGCTGCTACAAAGCAAAGCTGGTGAAAGTAATACCCACCGACAGACATACCTTACAGCACGCCTCAGAAGGTAATGGGGAAAAGGAATGGAAAGGTGGAAGAAAGATGCAGGGAGGAGAGAGAGAAAGATGAAGGCAGTAGCTGGCTCCACACAGCTTTAAAATGAAGCAGTCATTAAAATACACAGAGAGGGGTCCTGATGAAGTTGTCCGATGAAACAGTTTATCTGAAGCAAAGAATGAATTCCTGCCTTGCTGGAGGAGCTACATTTGCTCCACGAACCCTGTCCTGGGATACAAACCAGCAGAAGTCGTGCAGGGACCCTCATGCAACATTTCCTGTCCACAGGACAACGTGGGCCTGTGACATTTTCCTCTGCTCCTGAAATCTTTCACTGAAGAGATTTGCTTTGAGATTTTACAGGGAGCTAATTAAATCACACTGTGTGGCTCATCTCAAGCATGCCTGCTTCTCGGTTTGGGTGTGCTGCTTTTCAATTTTTTTATTTTTTATTTTTTTAACTCCACATTTGGGTTTGTTTTTTTTTAAAGCACTTTTAAAAATGAGTTGTCCTTGTCACTACACTGTTAGCATTTAACATGCAGTTATGTGCATTCACTTCAAGGCATACATCAGCCGACTGTCACAGCAACAACTGGCTGCCAGGACTGAGTAACTAGCCTTAGAAAAGCAACATCAATCCAAAGGATCACGAACTCTGACAAGAAAGATATGTAATTTAGGAGGGCTAAAGAAAATCTGAAGTGCAATTAGCAAAATGAATAAAAACAAGACAAATTATAAAAATGCATCACAACCTGGAAGCATGTGAGGACATTTTCCAAAGCAAGTAACTGAGAGCGCTTGAGGTCTAGAAAAGCATTGAGAAGGAGCTAAAGGAGAGCTCTGCATCCTTTGCAAGGATAAAATCATGTCGGACATACACACATCAATGAATTTAAGTAAATGAACTAATCAAAGTAATTAGAAGAATTTAAAGAAAAAAAAAAAGAGAGAAGATGAAGGAAATCCAGAAGAAAGTAACTGAGCCACTATTTCATCAGTGGGAGAAAGGGAACGAAGCAAATGGTCCAGCTCAGGGCTCAATGATATGGCTACGGAAGACAGCTAAGGCCTTAAAGCCATGTGTCTGGGGGCTATGGAAAATGCTTCTCTAATGAGGAGTTTTTCAATTATACCATGAAACAATGGTTTGCTAATCTGCAGCAGTAAAACCAATGGCAGTTAAACGGGATGGAATTTATATCAGGCTCCAAAATTTTACTTGCTGTCTACAGTTTCCCTGCAGAATGGCTTCAGATTACATTGCACTCGTGTGAAGTTGCCGAGTTTTGTCATCTGACAATTCCACCAGCTCACAGCACATCGCAGGAGCTGCCGCCCTCATCTGACTGCCATATGCCCGGGAACCATCCCTGCAGCACACAGGCACCCTCACATCAACAAAAGCTCTTCCTGGCTGGGGGTTTGCAGGATCGGCTGCCATACAAACAGAACGGCCTGTCTGCGGCACCAGTTAGCTGACATCCTTCTTGTGTGGATTCTTCATGTGCCTCTCACCCCAGGATCCAACCACACCAGCACCACATTTCATTTATCTGCAACAGATTGGATTGAAAATTCAACTGAAGTTTAATTAGCATTTGTTTGGGTTTTTTTTTTTTTTAATGTGATCCTACTATTGAATTTTCCTCATTTACTTCTTTTGTTTTGTGGATTTTTAAATTAGTTCAGTAACTATTTGCTAGGGTTTTTCACACTGACCCCATCAGGTGACTGCTGCATAGAAAAGGATCTCCAGCTTTGGTCCTTCTCAGGCTGGGGGAAGGAAGAGGTATATCACTCCTTCAAAATTCAAATAATTTTCATGAAGACTACAGAAAATTACTTGTAGTCTCTGAGGAGCTGGCAAAATCCAGATTTCAGATTGCTTCTGTGGTTCTGTGTCCTTCCTTTAGGTGTGTGTGCAGTGATGTAGCTCTACTTGCACACAGAAGGAATCCAGCTGAGAACACATTTTATTATAGCTCCAGATGATGTTCAAGAGGATAAAAAACTCCCTTTTCTCAGGTGGTCAGAGAACAAGTCCCAGCTAACTGGCGTTCTCTCCCATCTAAATTATGCAGAGGAACTCAAACCATTTATAAAGCAGTTTCAAAGATGTCTTTAAAAATAAACACATGAAATGCAAAGAGAGAGAGAGAGAGAGAGAGAGAAGACAGTCCTGGACTTTTTCACCTTTCCAATCAGTTTTTAATCTCTTAAGAACAGTCATTTAAGTCAGAGCAGTTCAACTGTTATAAAACAGCTGCTAAAGCATTCTTCCATTGTAAATTAAGCTGTGAGTTTACCAAATGTTCCCATTGCACGACTACACCAGCATAAACACAACATCAGGATTTAAAAAACACTTAGGGGGAAGGTAAGACCTAAAGGATCCATGACCTCATGATAATTCAACTCAGTGACAAAGTTACAACAGATTTTGTTGCTAGTAGATCATGTGTGATAATAGAGATGCATAAATATAGGGAGAAGGTCCAAAAGGAGCTCACATTTCAGGGTGAAGGCCAGGTTTCATGCCCTTGCTGTGGAGCATAGCTATAACTTGTACAAACGTCTCCACTTTAAACAAGAATACTACCACACAAAAATGACTTTAGGTCAGCTACACACTGATCACGTTGCAAACAGTAATAACACAGCATTCACACCAGCTTTCAGCTTCAGAGCTCTTCTGAACCTTCACACAACGTTCTGGGCCACACCAAGGAGGAGGAGGAAGCCCTCCATGTGCCAGACCCAAACAGATGAGGGTGGTGCTGTCCTGGACACAGAATAGCGAAGCAGAGCAGAATCTGTGCCTCCCTTATCCCTGTAGGTGCAAGCTGCATAGATGGACAGCCTTATCTATCTTTCAGCTCCACCTCTCTGCTTGTGATGGTAGGCAAGGAGCCTGGTCTCTCTGAACCCTGCCCATTGCAGTGGGCAGGCATATGCAAAAGGCATATACACAAAGGCCTGTGCCTTTGTGGGGATCAGTCCCACAGAACCCACACTAGTGAGCAGAGGGTCTGCCAGCAACCTGCTCCCCTCAGCCACTAAAGATGCTTTACAGGGGCAAGTCTCTTGAGAGCAAAGACAGAAATCCTAACAATTACAACTCAATTAATTATGATTATCATTAATTATGCTTGTAAATGAGGATGCATGTGTATACACAAACATCAGAACAGACCTTAAATGGGTGATGTTCTTTCCAAAATTTATACATTGCTTGAGTCATAAAAAAAAACCAACATAGCTTCTTTCAACTCTGTAAACTCCCTTCCCTCTTTGTTCATATTCACTCTAGTATATCCATCATTTTTGACCCTCTACCGATTTCCATTGCTGGGGCTCATTTTCTGTGACTTGAGAACCTGAAATTATACTATATATCTTTGTAGCTCATTGAACTTACCAGCATTTATTTTAATTTAGTAAGGAAACATTTGGCTGGGTGTGACCAAATAAATACTGTGTCTAAAGCAACACAAATATACTTTGCACAAGGCTATAAACCTGTCTCAGAGCTCTAATGATATTGCAAGTCAATGAAGCTTCAGTGTTCTCATTAACATGATTCCATCAGACCTCTATGCTGCATATTATTAATTTTTAACAATAGACGGTAATATAATTATAGCACTGTGGGGCAACAAAAGCTGAATCCTGGTAATAGTCCAACATTTTAGATTGATAATGGCTTTAACACTGACCTAATATTTAAAGGTGAACATGCACAGCGGACATCAGACCTAATTATAAACAAGACAACAGGGAAAAAACACATCACTAGCCTGTAGCTACGGAGACAAAACTTTCCACAGGGAACAAAAGGCACAGATCTTGTCGTGAGGTCAGGAGGAGTTTTATCACCTATTTTGACACAAAAATAATCAAGAGCTTTGATTTAGAGAAAGATATTAGCACAATTTTTCCCTACCTTTAGTTGGCTTTGTGATAAAAGGAGCAAAGTACCTATCCTTTAACTCAATTTGGGGGAAGGAATTAGCATTAGAAACGAGCATATTTTTATGGAGAAAAAGTAAGCCATCAAAATCTCTTTTGAAATCCATTAGGATGATGCCATTAGTACACTCACACTGTTCCTCTCCACAGCCTGCTGATGCATCACAGGGAACACAACCAGTTTCTACAACAGACAGCAGATGTGATGGTTCTCAGCACTGTGCTGAGCACTCAGCTCACCTCGTGGCCGGACTTCTGAGCAGGAGGGAACGTGAACACCTAAGAAATGTTCAACTTCTGTAAGAGCAACTTCTTGTGAAAGCCAACACAGCACAATTTTTTGGTTCAAAAGGCATTCTACTCACCAAAATATGCTTTGGAATTGCTTGCATTTTCTAAATCAGTCTTTTGTGCAGTATCTAGAAATACAGTACAGCAGTAATAACGTAATTAGTATTTTCACTAGCTAAATTATAGAGCTGACTGCAGAATGTAGCATAGTAATATCAATATTAACAGTTCAGCATTATACAAAATGACATCAATAGTTTTAGTACAGTCATGAGAGAGATTGTAATTTCCTCCTTCTCTGAGATTCCTTCAGTTTGTGTCAGGTGAGGAAACTCACAGAATCCACTGATTTTTAGTTCAACTCAAACTCTACAGTTAGCATCTCAAAAGTATCTTAGGTAAATTTTTGAAGGTTCCTGAACAATATAATTAATATCGTGTTCAGAAAGAAATGTGGCATTTAAGTCGTGCTGCACCAACCTCTTACGAGAATGCAGTATTTCCAGCACTTATGCAAATTAACACGGTTATACTCCACAGCTGAAGACGATGTACAGGGAGATGTAATACTTAACCAGGACCATAAAAGCAGTCTTACGTCAGTTCAAGAAGTGGAAGTGCAAGCTTTGCAGTCTAGTGCTACTCTGTATTTCCTTTCTACCCTGGTCACATACTGAGATCTAAAATTCTAGCAACCAAAATACTGGACTCTGAGCAGTTAATAAGGAAGACACTGAGGCAAGCATACTTTCAGACTTCTCACAGTAAGGGACTGCAGTCAGCCACCTCCGCATGCCCAGAAATCAGGGAACTCCAGTTTACACCAGAAGCTGTGGACAACCCCACAGCATCCTCCATGCCTAAAGCTCCCTTCTGGCCAAGCTCGCTCACAACCCACAACACCAAATCAAGAATACTGAGAATATTCACACACACCATCAGCTTCTTTAATTACAGTAACTTTATGTTTTACTTCGTAAAAGGAGATTCACTTGTTCTTTCACCAGTTCCATTCAGCTCCTTCAGCATTTTGTTCATTTGTTTGTTAAGATGCAGCTCTGCAGCAGATTGATCACTTCAGATGAGACAAAGCAATGGCTTAGTAAATCCCTCTGGAAATGCAGAACATATTACGTGCATAACAGTTGAACTCCTTGAATTTCCCCTTTGCAGATCCTCTTGGTTTCCAGTCATTCAGATGAAGAATGGAGCTTTTGTAGGCCAGTTAATCCACCCACTGAATGAAGTATAGTCAAGTTTTACACATCCACATGTTCTTTTGAGGGCCTAGTTTACATCTGTAGATGTAATAATAGATGTAGTAATGTAGACAAAAATCATAGCTTGGGCCCCCAGAGAAGACTTTTAAAGACAGAGGTTCAAAAGTCCCCATGCTGCAGTCAAAGCAACTGGCAAAATGATTTAAGGGCTGTCTCTGCTTACATTTACTTCTGCCAAAGCACTAGCTTAATTTTCTTTGTGTGTCTTAATAAGCTACCTCTGCCAGAGAGACTCTTACTTAAAATCTTTGTGTGTCTCTAAGCTCAGAAGGAGAAATTTAGGCACTGCTGAGCGGTATGCTGAGACAAACGCCCAGAGGTGGTGTCAGGCTCAGCTGCAAAATGAGTCTGTTCTTCATTTTCTTTAACATCACAGTCACAGACTAGCATGAAAACAGCATTTACACAACAAATTAAAATGCAAATCTACATTTTATTCTATGAAATTGAGACGAATGGTACACACTTGAAGCTTGCCAGAGTAGCAATTACACACATTAATATAGTTTTAGATGATGACTTAAGACAAACAAGAGGATAGAACAGAAACATTGTACATCAGAGCCTGTGAAACACTCCAAGAAAAAAAAGCAACTCTTGCTCTAGTAAAGAAAGCCTAAACCACAAATTAGTGATAATTCTGTAGGAAAGGCCTCAATCTGCCTTATGCAGATGTATACTGCCTGGGAAGCCTCCAGCCCCAGTGTACTACCATGCAGGGAAGCAGCCTGCCAGCAAAGGAGAGCTGAGGGCTTCTCCAAAGAGGGATCTTGGCTCGACCAGGGCCTAATGGGATGTGGCATCACCAAGAAGGGAGACCTGTGACAAGAGGCCTTACAGCTCCTCTGGCCTAGGACAGAACTGCACAACTGGCGTAAAGAGGGATTTATGCTAGCTCTGATTGAGACTGTGCACTGCAAAATCTGATTGCTTTGAAGGTTTGCCTTTTGCAATCATTTCCATTGTCAGGAATCAGAAAAAAATGTGAGAAGACAAAGGTTTAGGCACTGAAATTTAACCCAGTGGAATCATTATGGTGTAACATATTTGTCAGGAAACTGAAGCCTCTATGCTCTTTCCACACAAAACACACCCATTAGCATCGTGTGCTGTGCACGTGCACCCAAACATCTGATGCAGCTATGGGCACACATCTGAACGCCTACCCGACCTCCCAGCTGCACTGCTTTCAGTCTTCTGCAGTATTTCTCCCCTGCTAGGGAAAACAAAGCCTTCAGATCCTTCAGGACTCTCTGGAAGTCCTTGCATGACATTTTCTTTCAAAGAACGTTTAAGATTTGATTTTTAAATATCCATAATGCATTTAAGAAAATTCATTGAGTATTAAAACAATCTTCTTAATATACCTAATGATTTTTTTCCCACCAGTGTTGTAACATTATTAATGTCAAAATATAAATACCAAAAAGGAAAAGGTAAATCAGTTCCAAAGCAGTTCATTCTGGTGCAGGCTAAGGCAAGAACCCAGCTGGTGTGGTTTATATATCAGCAGTCATGACACCAACAGTTTCCATCTCAGTTATGCTCCATACAGCTAGCTATTGAGCAGCCACTGCTTCTCCTCAAACTAGTCTGAGAGCACCAAGTGCCTCACATCAGGAGCACAGCCCTCTGTAGAAGTAAACCTTAGCAGAAGATAGCCCACCAATGTTTTTGTGAACCAATGAAAAATATGCTGACAAGAACACAGTAATTTGGAATTTGGCAAGGAAAACTCACTCTAAATCATTTCCAACTGCATTAAGACTTTGCTCCTGTTTTACAAGTAACAGAAGATGCTATCCCTGTTTTATAAACTCATTCAGCTAATATGTTTAAGAAAGTAGACAAGTTTCTCCTGCAGGGGTTTTCAAGTATTGTATTCCCTTGCAGCTGCCAGGATTTTGACATCCCATCCCAGAAACACTGCATATTACTCTCTGGGAAAGAAAAAGAAAAGAAGAAAAGCAAACAAATAAACAAAAAAAAACCTGCTACGTACTTGGAAGAGGAAAATGTCTAGAAGAACAAAAAATGATGAATGACAATTACCTATTACTTAGTGAATACTGTAGGGTTGTATGCTGTTCCCTGTTGCTACAGTACACCAGCAGAGTAAGTAGAATGTAGAAAGTCTTTTTACTCTATCTAAGAGGGCAAAAGTATTTTCAGGATGTTTTATACAAAAAAGCTCATACCTCCAATAATCTCCATGCTAACAAGATTTGCAAGTTCCAGACTAAGTTCCAAATGTGTTTCAACCCAATTCTGCAGCAGCTTCATCTCTTGAAGAGACTGAGCAGTCTTAGTCCCACCATCAATTCAGTGGGACCCAAGTATCCTCAGCTTTCCTCTGGATGTGCTCAAAACTTTGCTAACAGCATTCCTGAAGCCAAACAATTTCCCTCTCTTCCTGAGAGACCCAGGTACTGCCAACCCAAATGGGGCAGAACCTCACAGAGTCCTTTCTCTCCTTTTGTACCTGTGGGAAGTCTGAGTTCACTCTATCCTTTCCGATAGGAACAATGACACACACACACACCAAATAATGTATTGCTGCTTCCCTCCATGGCAAATCTTGCCTTAATTAGGAGGAATTTTGCAGATGTACTGTTTAGCATGCCAGGATCATGACACTATTGTAGCATGCAGAATACAGCCCTTTTATCATCATCAGATCTGATTACTTCTCTATTTAGCAGCTACTAATGTGTTTGGGGATGCAAAAATCACATCACTTTCCGCAAGGTAGTGGTGGAAAAAAAAATCTCAGCATAGAATGAATTCTATAATTAGAAAAGGCAGAGGGGACATCTTTTTCCTCCCCCTCATCAAGCTTGGGAAGCTCTAAACAATATGCAAAGACAAAAGGGGGAAAATTGATAAAGTGCTGAGAGGGATAAAATTTGAATGAGATAATAACAAACCTTTCTTGTGGAAGGAAAAGGAAATGACTGATTCTAAAAAAGCTTCTGTGATAAATCAACACCCTTGCATGAAATTCCACTGATATATGCTGCAGCGTCTGGTCATAAAGTTAGAGAAAAACAAATAGGAACAAAAACTTAGCAACATTTTTATAAAGAACAAAACACAGCTTGCTGGAAATACTGAGGTCTTGCTGTAGTTCAAACAGTAGAAGTAGATTTCAGAACCTAACAAGAGTTTCAGCAGCTGTATTTGTATTACAGTCATAAAAGCGTAAACGTGAAATACAGCTCTAATAAAAATTGAAGTTTATAAAACTGGTTGGTAATTTTCCACCCGTTCCAGAAGCATCTCAGAATATCCAGGGGAATAATACCTGAAAGAGAAACATATTGTTTGTGCATTAGACTACAAAGCATGTTCTGTGCTAGGTAATGAAACTATTCATACTTGTATCAATCAGGAAAAAGTTCTGGCATTAAATAGTGGTCAAGGAATTTTACAGTTATTCTCTGACAATGCTGTAAGAGCTTTCTTTTCAACTTACAGTATCATTTATACTTGGAAGTCAGGTTTTCAAAAAACGTTTGGCTTCTTTTAGGGCGTATAGGTAAGTGACTAGTTTTTGGACAGGTTCAGCAGCCTTAAGTACTGCCGTTTCTGGGAAATGTAGATGTTAACTTTTGTTGAAATGATGGCCTTGAATAAAACGGCATGAATTTACACAGAACCATAGGCTAACAGAGAACAATAGGAACAATAGTCTACTGCTGTTTGTGAAACATAGCCACACACACCAAAGCTAATGTGAAGTCTACATCATTTCAAGAGTCATTATGGAATAACAACAACAAAAAAAATCACAATGACTTTCTGTCTGTTACAGAAATTATCCAGTAAGTTCTCGTGAAAGTAGAATGCTGCGGTGCCATTACTGTCCTGCTGTCACTCAGTTCTCCACAATGTGCCAACTACATGTCTCCAGCATGCAAGCATCATCAAAGCTGCATTTAGTTCTTGTTTTCCAGGTTAAGAGTATGTGAAAATTATTACTGTGTTACTCTACAAACATAAATCACAGTACATTTCTTGTTTTGCAGACATGTTAAATTGCCACCTCTGAACCCTGGAAGCTTTAACTATAACGACAAAGGAACATTTCCATGCACTATATGCCTAAAATGTACTCAAGTAAAAAAACTACAGCACATTCACATTAAACAACGATCCATTTAACTTGCTGACTTCCTGGATGATTCTGTACAATGAAACTTTGTAAAATTTTAAAAGAACTCAAATTAGTTCTCCAACTGTACAGATAACTGTCAGTGTGCTGCTATCATATATGGGTTGCAAACAGTTTGAAATAATAGGGCTCCAAAACAACCCCAGAGCTGATGTCTATTGTAGCAGCTGTGGCTTCGGCAGCAGAAACCACCATCCGTTAGCTATAAGATGCACGCAAGAGATGTTGGAAAGGCCCTTTTCTTTGTTATGTCCCAGTCTACACGAGTAATTTTGTTTCATTTACACAAAAATAAAATAGTTGGACAAGGAAACATTGATTATATCCAGAGACGTATAAACATCCTCTTTCCCTCTGAAGTATCAGTAGCCTTTATGATTTCACTTTTACCCATTTGATAGCTACTGGCTTTTCCTTGTGGAGACAAACAGGGCTCCGTTTTGCATGACTGTAGCTACTATTAGCTAAAGATCTCCTTTGCTATAATTAAAATTGATGATGCAGATTTTCAGAGCCTGTAGAGGGAGTGCATGAGTACGACATCCTTTTGATGTGTTGATGGAGTGAAGGACTGGTGAATGGGTATCTAGAATCTAGGAGAGCATTTACCTCCTTATTACAATTTAGGATAGTGACATTTTGACTGTAAGCTATTTAATAGTGTTTCTGTATTCATTAAGGGCAAAGTTCAACTTGGTGCAGACAGCTGGTGTATGGTCCTTTTATATTTCACTTAAGCCTCATGATGAGGCTGGGGGAGGAAGGGCAGCTGCGGACAGAGCAACTGTAGGAGAGCCTCTGGACCCTCTGTACATCAGACAAAGTTTCAAAGAGCATCTGAATATTCTAGTATTCAGCCAGGCTCTTAGGGAAGTTAAGGGTATAAGCAAAAATTCACCGATATCTGAGAAACCAAACATAAGTTACTAAGATAAACTAAACTTGCTGTAGGTATTTGTATCTCTGAGTGACTGTGCTGAAGCCTCAGAGTTTGGCTGGGTAGTGCAGGACTAACTCTTCTTCCCCATTTCCTGCAACGGCCTCATTATTTGGGCTTTGTTTACAGACAAAGAAACCTAATTCCAAAACCAATCAGAAAATAGAAAGTCTTCAGAAGTATATCTCGAACATTTGTGTGTACCACTGGGGCATTTAACCAAATGTTACACTGTTCTATTGAAAACTAAAATCATGTGGGAGTTCAATTAACATTTTAAATCCTCATTTTGTGCTGCTTCTATTAAGAACATTTCATGTTATATATGTGCATTTTTTTTTTTAATTTTCCCTACCTTACTATTTCCTCTGGATAGCAGTTGTTAATAGTGTTGATATACTCCTGAAGAAGTGATCCAGGTTCTGCTTTTATTTCTTGAACCTTTTTAAGCCCACCAGTTGTTACAAAGAGACGCCGCGCTTTACTGTCATGTGGTAACACCTACACAGAGAAGTATATTAAAAATATGTACTCTATTAAAGCAACCTCTGTGCTACTAGCCTCAAATATTGCTAACTTGTTTTAATTCAGAGGACAGATAAAATGGAACACATTAGAGATATAACATCTGTAACGACTTCTGTATTTTAACACGCTTATACAGCAAGTATCATAAACCAGCCCTTTATTGTTAAAGCATAATTTAACGTGCACTTTAATACATAACACAGATAAAAAATAGGGAATTGAACATTTATCGTTACATAAATAATATTTCTTGAATTATCCCTACAGAGACAAGATGATTGTGGAGATTAAACAGATAATAAAAACAGAACACTAACATGGAATAACAACAGCATTTGTTCCACTTAAACCAAGTTATTTGGGTCTTTTATGTCAATTCCCACAGTTTAATTGTAGAGCAGAATTTTATATCATTATAATGATCTAGTATAGATTATTGCTTGAAAACAATACTGAGAATTGTTGCAAGTGAACAATGCAGCCTCGAAGCATTACATGCTACTATTAAATTCCTGGATATTAAAATCCTACAACACACTATGTAGCCATGGAAGCCTTTTTACACACATATACACACACAAAGCAAAAATGTGAAGTTTCTGCAGCCAAAGGGGATGAGAAGCAGAAACGATCAGACAATACATTCTGCACTCCCTGAGTAATGCCAATATGCAGCTCTGTCCAGAGGACGAAAGAGAGGGAGGTGGGGGCTGGGCCAGGCGATGGAGAGCGACAGCATGCAGTCTGCAGGCCCACAGGGCTGCAGGAATAATAATTATTATTATTTTAAAAATATATATATATTTTTAAAAAGGATAATCCAACATGTAAATGTCAGCAAAAACAGATAGGTTTAAAGCTACCTCCGAGAGCTACATACTGTGGGGGCAAAAGCTTTTTGTAAGCCTTCACACTGATGGGACAAATCAAGCCATAAATTTGATTGTGTGTCAGTGTAAAACATGAGCCTGGAAGGAGGAAGGGATTGCCTAAAAGACTGAAAGAAAATAAGGATGAGATTTCTGGCAGGCATACAGGAAAACAGCCTTCACTCATCTGGTCCCTCTAAGCTGCAATAATCTGCAAAAGACTGGTAAGGAAAACACAAAGCTGCATAGACACTTCTCCCTACTGTGTTCCATACAAGTGCTGGGAACAACTGGGAACTCCAAAGTGGCTGTTTCCACATTCCTCCTACAAGAGCTGCCAAGGAAGAACTAGCAAGGAGACATGATCTGGCCCTTTCCCTGCCTTCTGCCTCCACGCTGTGGTTCCCAGGCTGGATAAGACAGCAGAAAAGTCTCTTGGAAGAGGCTCTAAAGATAGACTACACCTCAGAGACCTAGCTTCACCCTCTTCCCAGTCCAAACTGAGACAGCACAAAATTGCAAAGATCATAGAAAGGGCCATACTAAAATGACACAGTCCAGCACCAAAAACACATAGCATCCCACCGTGAAGCACAGCTTGGAAATAAAGCTTTTACTGTGCTATAAATAAGCCAACAGAGCCAATGCATCTCAGGTTTAAAAATAGGAAATTCCTAAGTTATGGTATAGGAGAGAAAAAAGCTTTTAGTGCAAAGGACTTAATTTTAAATGTATACTTTAGAAGAACAAATGCTAGACAAGTACAGTTTGTTTAATACAATGTAGAAGAAAAATTAAACAAAACATCAGCTGATCTGAAGGGTACAAAACTGCTTCAACAGCAAACAACATTCAAATGTATGCACTGGGTAACCAATTGCTACGCACTCAACTCTTCAACAGTTCCAGCCAGCACACAGAAGCAAAGGTACTGGATTCTGACTAAATCTCCTGTACACACTACAAACAGTGGCACTTCCAGATCTTTGATAAAAAGAACTGATTGCAAATCAGAAGTGTTTTGCTTGGTCATTTCCAAAAAGAACACCTCACCAAGAGAATCTGGTACCCCCTGCTAATAGATTACATTGCACGGTATTGCACAAAAGAAAGGCCTACAGTTAAACAAGGCTTCCAATTGCTGGTGATCAAAACAGACACTGGAATTTTGATTATATTGCATTATATTGCAAATGTAGTATTTTGATATTGCAATGAAATATTTTGATTGCCTTTTGATTAAACTGCATTTCTCTTTACACATTGTGCTTAAATCAATAATGTAATTAACAATAAGCAACTGAAAATTTTAATGGAGGTAAGAACGGTGAGGCCTTCGTACTCTAATGTAAAACACCTAACTTAAGCCACTCCTGGACAGACAGGTTGCAGTTTGTCTAAAACAGATGTAACTGAGATTTACGTGATACTTTGACTCAGTGAAAATATTTGCATGTGAATTAGTATTTTGCTTCATCTCAAGAGGCAAAGAAGAAAAAAACACCTTGCTTATAATTAACTGTTTTACCACTGTCTTAGGATGAACTATAGAAGGTTCCAGATAAAACTGTATCCATCTTTAACAGGCAAAAAAAGCACAATGCTCCAAACTGCTTCTACAGGGAAGCTTGAGGGTCCTGAAATAACAACTAAGACCTTTATAGATGCTTCATATTTAGAATGATAACTTTTTTGATAAATGGAAAATGATTACTCATCAAGCAGAACCTTTTCTTACCTTGCTAAACTGCCCAACAATGTATTTCATAATGTTGGGAGGGGCATCGTGCAGCAATGGTTCAAGTGCTGGAAGATAAGTGCATTTCTGAAGGATGTTCTTTAAGGCTCTTTTAGTCTATTGAAATGCAAAATAAAATTTCTACAATGAGACATCAATGAAAACAACAAGAATTCATGAAACATACCTCTGAAGACTAAGCAAAAAAAGCAAATTGATCAGAATTCTCAAAGTGCATCTTTTAAATAAAAAATATTATATCCATCAAGTCACTTAATGAAGAATCAATTTTCTACTTAGATTTATTAAGCTTCAAAACCTATGGTGCATCATATTATTATTAAGTTATCTACGGTCAAAGTAATGGCAATTTTACTTTGGCTACAATGGAAGCAAGAGTAGACCCTTTAAGTAAATTGAAGTACTTCAACATAATAAGAAAGCTAAATCAAAATACAGTTTAAAAGATTGTATTTTACAAGTGGTTTATTGGGAGAGCCTGCTGGTGTGGGGTAGCAAAGTGCATTACCATCCAGGCAGAAAGGAACAGGGACAGTGAGGCAGACTCAGTGCTGACTACAAGAAGCAGTAATGACCTCACTGGGTCAGATTCTATGTACAGCTAATTTGGTCTTGATATTTTTGTGAGCACTGAAAACAGCAATACAGAAGTTGTCATCTTTCTTACAGATCTGAAATTTGTTGTGCTTTGGTGGACTGTAAAGATGCACAGTACAACCTGGAAGAACATATCCTGTCACATTATACTATTCAGTTCATTTACTGTCACCCAAAACTACCCTTTATCAAAGTCCAGTTTTACTAGCTCCAGTGGAATTAAGGCCCTAAACAGGAATAGTCACATGTTTTCAAGAGAAGAGTACTTTGAGTACTTGTTACAGTTTTATCACAATAATAAAAATGTAAACAAATCTACCATGAGCTCTAAACACTTCATACAAGAGCCCATACTTGAGAAAAAAAGGTAGACAATTAGTCACTTGTAGAAATAACAGTATTTATGAGTACACACAACTCTGATCTAAAGAAGGAAGAAAATGAAAGATTACATTGCTGTAGCTATATCATATGATTGGGTATGCACCATACACATACCCATTAGGCCCAATCAGTCCTAATAAATGATACACAGCCTTCAGACACAGGAAATCCATAACTTATTGACTATCAGTAAAAACACATAGCATGTATAGTTTTTAAGCACTTAGATATGTCGGTTACATTGAATATGTCATACTGCATATACTTTGAATATACTTGCTTTCAGCTGAAGATCTTCTGAACTGCGTGTGTCCATATACATAGAAAGCAGTGTGGCTAGCACATTTGTTACTGCTACAGCACGTGCATGCTCAGGAGTATGTCTTCCAATCTGTCCCAAGGCCCATGCAGCTGCTGCCTTAATATGATCTTCATGTTCTTCTAACAAACAGGTACACAGTGGTGGTATTCCCTGTAGCAGTAACCAAAAGCACTGCCTTTAAACTGATACAGACTGTTAGAAAATGTTTCTCTATTAACTCTCTTCCTATAATATAAGCTATAAGAGAATGATTGCTATTTGTTGTCATATCTTTACATCATCATGACTAGCAAGAATTTTGAATAAATCTTTACAAATCTAGTTGAACAATGAGAGAAACAGATTCAATATTGTGTCCATTTAAGCTAACAGACCTTAAGGAATAAAAAGGAATGCATCACACAATTCAGGCTGTACTAAGACTAAAGTCTGCTTGAGTTGAGCAGTTCATGTGTGAGGCATCCAATATCTTCCAAAAAAGGTTTCAGTGCTTGATGTGAAGACATCAAGAGATGAAGAATACCTCACTCATTTCTAGGAGTTACTGAAGTTTTTGTGGATAAGGGGTCACAATCTTTATCCTTTCTCCATAGGATTATGGAGCTGTTCAATAGCCAGTATTTTATGACCAGGATGCTTCAACAGATATCAGCACTTCACATTGCTTTAGGTGGAGCAAGGCTACTAAATCTCTATCTAGAAGTCCTTTTTCTTCCATGCTCTGGATCATCTATGGCCTCTTCTGCACCCCGTCTGTTTTTTTTTCAAGATTCTTCTCAGATACATACAATGGAAAAATGTGCACTTGCAATACAGATAGAGTCACAACTTCTGTTCCAGCAGCGTTCCACCTTCTACTTCTACTTCTTAATATTGCAAAGGACTCGAGTGTCTCTTTCCTCACAGCACTGCAGCAGAAGACCACACTGAAGTGTTTGTCCAGTATGACCCACAAAGTCACTTTTTGATATTCATCTTTTCTAGCACTTAGTACAGCCATAGGGAGCTATAACATCTTAGGTGTATAACTTTCAAATGGTCCCAGTTTACCAAGCGTTACCCTTTGCATTATGCATCTCTCCAAAAAGCTTAGTTTCCCCTGAAGGAATATTTTTAAATGGGATTCAGTTTTATTCAGGCTTCTTCTGTGGATCATTTGTCTGTTGGATCAGATGTTTGCACAGATTCCTACAAAACTTTACTGCACTCTCATTCAGTTACAGTTGCAATCATTACTTTTCAAAAATTTAACACGTAGGTGCTTCCTCTTGAACATAAGCCTGGATTCATCATGATTAAGAATTTAAAAGCAGAAGCATACTAGGCATCCCTTACAGGGGTGAGACATGGGCACACCCACAGAAGGTGGATCTCCACAAAGAGCAAGCCAAAAGACCATTTCTTCAGTCTTCAAATGCAGAAGAGAATTTTTTATCACACCCACCCTCTCTGTGCACATACGGATGTTATTTGTACAATTTTCATTTTTTAACTTGCATTTCTACCAGAAAACACTTCCGTTCCTCAGTTTTTATTGCTTGGTTGCCTCTATTCATATGGTAAATTTTAAACCATAGAATGATTTGTGTTGGAAGGAATATTAAAGATTATCTAGCTCCAGTTCCCTATCGTGGGCAGCTACACTTGCTCAAAGCCCCACCCAAGCCGCCTTGAACACCTCCAGGGATGGGGCATCCACAGCTGTGCCAGCACCTCACCACTCTCTGAGAAAATAATTTCTTCCAAATATCAAATCTAAATCTACTCTCTTTTAATTTAAAATCATTTCCACTTGTTTTATCACTGCACTCCTTGATAAAGATTCCCTCTCCAGCTTTCCTGTAGAACCCCTTTAGGTACTGGAAGGCTGCAATGAGATCTGCCCGAGCAATTCTAGCTCCCTCAGCCTGCCTTCACAGGAGAGGTGCTCCAGCCCTCTCAGCCTCCTCTGAAGCTGCTCTAACAGGTCTGTATCTTCCTCATGCTGAAGGCTCCACAGCTGAACACATTACTGCCACTGGGATCTCATGAGATTGGGAGAATCACCTCCCTCAACCTGACTGCATGAAAACGGACCAACAGCGCTTAGTGAAATTACTTCCTCCTGTCATTAGCATCATTCATATTAGAATACTACCTCAGGCACTAATTTCACCTATTGCAGATATTGCAAATATCCCTACTACATCATCCTTCTATCCCAATGCCTAGCAGAATTTATTTAAACCTGAAAACATATAGCTTGTCTCATTTGAAATATGACTTGCACAATTGAATCAAACTATGCTACATTTCAGAAACTGAAGTCTTTGCAAGTCTGAAGATTTTGGTTGCCAGACTATTCTAACAGTTATGCTAGTGCAATAGGGAATTTGCCATTAAACACTCTTGTTTCAGAAGGAGTTTTGATGTAGCCACAAATATTCATTTTAAGAGGAAACAGACCATAGAAATTCTATGACTTACTTTTGTGTTCATTCAATTGCAAGACAGAAAAAAGTAACGTAGTGGAATACAAATAGATGTTCAGAAATGAATCCCGGTCATTTTATAAAAGGTTCAGCTTCATAAGGACCAACTCCGATCAGGCTACCACATAATCTCAGACATTGCAGCAGCAATATTACAAGAAAGTGCATTAATCAACAGCAAGTATATAATTCTGTCACAAAACACATGCTCTGCCTTTGTTAATTTGTATCTCTTTCTCAGAACACCACTGAAGAATTATAGGAAGAAGGCAAAGTGATAGCTAACCTTGGAGACAATAACTGCCATTGACAGGTTCTCTGAATGAGCTGCTACATAACCAAGCATCATGATGCCAGGCAGTCTGACAGTCCCTTTGCAGCTGCCAATACAATCAATCACAGCAGCAACTCCACCTGCATTTACTATAAACTGTGAAAGCTGTAAAGATAAACAGAACAGATTAGATACTGTGAAGTATCAACAAGCATAAAGCATCACATTATAAAAGTCCTTACGTGTATTGCTCCTGACTTAGAAAATAAAACTGGGATAAGACTGACGTATCGCACTGACTGTTAAGCACTGAGTGAAGCATAAAGTCCTCAGGAACTAAACTGTTTCGCTACCCTGATTTTGATTCACTTTACTGCAAGGAAATCAGGATTCTGAATTTCTGATGTTGAAAATGTCGTTCCATGCTATACAACTGCATTATTATACAAAACAACTTATACAGTTATACCAAACAACCATGCAGATGACAGCCAAATACACAAATGACCTTGAAGACACAACTACTGAGCCAGACGCTCTTTCATACTGTTGCACATTTGTTCTCCAAGCCAGCAACATGTGTTCTGTGCAAGGAAAGAAGGAAAAGCCCACACCTCCTCTCACCTGTGTTCTATAGATAACCTGAGCAGCATTAAAGCCTTTGTGATCCTCCTCCCCCACACCGAGGCATGAATCCAAAGACAGCTGTCATGGTTGCCCAAAACCAACTTGGGCTACATCACTCTGTCAGCACTAAGGACTAAAGGACACATCCAGGGAGCACACTTGATGAGCAATGGACTTTTCTCCAGAATGTCCAATTATATAACCTTGCTTATAAATGATAATCACGTCCATAGTCTGTGGTGTTTGCTGTGTACATTAAGCTATGTGACATGTTTCATTCCAAATGGTATTGCTTCTCATATCACTTAAGGGGCAGCAGTAGAGAATATATGGTATCAACAATGCATGTAAATTAACACAATTCCACGCTATGATTATTTCCTTCTACGTTGTTGGGTATACACCACATGTTTGCAAAGATTTCAAAGTAAAAGTAACACCTGCTCAAGAGTTGCAATAACATAAACAAAAGTTGAAGACACATGGATTTCCATCCAGCTGATTTCTAATAGCATGAAATCCACTCTTACCTTTGAGCCTTTTATAAGGAGATTGCTTTATTCATGACACAGCTACATGAAATGTAAAGTTATTGCTTAAGAAAAAGCATTCACGTGGCAGCTAAGTGATGGCCAAGCTCTACATCTGGGCTCACGCATGTGCAGAGATGTACAGTACTACTGCACAGACACAGGCAGGCTGCAAATCTCATGTTTAAACAATTCTCAGCTGTTAAGCTAGTATTACGATGGTTGCGTTCAGCACTACTGCATTTCACAAATACATTGCTTGCATTTCTTTCCATACTCATATTTAGAATCTGTTAAATGACTCTGTGATTTGACAGATTAATGTAGATCTAATTATTTATTTTTTCTATGCATTTTGCATTTGCTTTGCTGATCCTCACAATCCTTCTGTACCTGTTATTGGCAAAAAGACTGCAAATGCTGAGAATCAGATCAAAAACTCAAGCTTATTAGGAAAAAACTATCATCAATTTAACAATAAATGAGGGAATTTTTGAGTTTCATTGTTTTTGGAAAAATAAATGAAATGTGATACCAGCACTCCCAAAAAGATTTTTTCAGAAAGACACACACCGTCTGTTATTGTCGCAACACGTTCGTGTCAGTTATAAGCTGCTACCACGACTTCTGTGAGGCTTTACTTGTGGTATTTTTAATATCTGACACTGACAGTACTGTCAGGCTAAAACTCCCTCTCTGCACTGATATCTTATGGAATGAAATAGCCAGGTGCATTTTATGCGATTCCCAATTTTCCTAAGCCAATTCATATTCAATACACATCTCATAATATCAGCAAGCATTTCCATATTTTTCCAATGAATATGCCAAACAGCCATTTGCCCTCCCTTTCAAAAAGCAAATGACAGAATAATCCTGTATTTTATTTAAAGTGTAAAATCTAATGATATGACCTTGTATTTGCATTTTCAAGGTTTTACCTCAGGCGAATGCTTTGCTATCTCTCTAATTAAAGTTGCACCATTTTTCTTGACATATTCATCCGAGTCCTTCAGGCATGTGAGCACAACTGGGAAAATTTCTGCTTCAACCACCAACTCTGCAAGATCCACTGAATGCTTTGCTATTTGGCTTAGCACTGACAGCACCTGACACTAGTAAATAAAAATTGTTATAAAATCAATAGTAGACAAACAGCCTGCAACATGCACTCCTCCTGCACACAAAAATCTATTGCATCAAGGAAAACAAAGAGGATAGAGAAAACAATTACAGCTACTTTACAATTCACTGAATCAATTCATGCACGAATATAATGGCTCAGAACGTTTGCTGGTTCCTGAATAAAAGTTTCTCCTTTGTTTCATGCCATTCAAACTTACTATGTCATAAAGAAGAAATATATAAATATATATATATATATATAAAATTTAAAACTGAACTTAAAATTTAGTGACATCTACAGAAAGTATCTTTATTTGTCTGCGTTTGGTGTGCCAGATCAATTATTTAAATCGTTGTGTCTATTTGTTTGAAGTGGCGTTTTTATGTTGTCTTTTGTTACTGTTAAACAGGAAAATTACATAAAGAAAAAATTTTGACTTTTAGTCTGTTAAACTTGTGAGAAATTCTTCCAGAAGAACAATTCATAGCGGATAGCACATTCTAGAATACAATAATACATTTAATATTAACTTATAGTACAATCTTAAGCGTACAAAACCTGTTTGGTAACTGAATTGTGCAGATTTTTTCTATTAAAAATATTTGTTAGAGAAATTCAAAGGATGGGGTTTCATACATCAGATTGCATTGTTCGTATGATACTTTAAATTAAAATAAATAAAACGCTGTTCATTGAAAGATTGATTTAAGTGCTCCTCACTGGGCGGCAGTTTTTATGCAGTAGCTAAATCTGTGAAGGTGTTCGGAGCTCTGCCACTGCGTAGTTACGTTTTGCGAACGTTCAAAACAAGAGCTTTCTAAATAAATACACACATCTGTGTCAATGATTCAATATCAAGTAACGACTGGTAAAATGGAGATTAAAAATAATTTTTAAATGTACCTTCAGTTTAGCATCAGGGTTCAGGATCATCTGAGCTAAGTAAGCGATAGCTCCTGCATCCACTACTGTCTGTGCTAACTCTGGAGAATGCTTTGAAATATCACTAAGAGTTGAAGCAGCAATCCTTTTCAAAGCAATTTCTGGCTCCTGGATACAGAGCACTAAAAGAGGAACGGCTCCTGCATCCACCACAGCTTGTGACAGTTCTGTAGGTCCAAGGAAAGTAATTAAGTGAGTATGGGTGACTGACCCTTGTGCAAGCCATTTTTCACCCTGACAGATACAGCAAAGGAAAAAGGGGAGGGTGTAGTTCACTGTCTCGACATCTGCATTTCAAATCAGCCCTCCTGGTTTCATAAACCATGTGGACCAATCCAAAACTGAAAAGAATGCAGGTCAATAGATGGACCCCCATTTACATGCACACATTTGAGGTAGATTAGGCTGAAATGGTTTGTTATTCTGTTTTCTTTTTCTTTTTTTTAAAGTAAGCAGATGTCAGCTGTTTAAACCCTGGCTATTCTACACTGATCAATAGGAAAGCATTTTATGCATGGCTAACAACAACACAGAAAGCCAAAGTACCAAAATTTTACCAACCACCTAATTAGAGAGCATTTTACCCTCTTTAAATGATAAGCAGATATTAGCATAGATCAAATGCCAAAAACAGAAATACAAAAAACACACATAAAAGATTTATCTTACATAAAAGACTGAAAAAACAGAACCGATCAAAATGAGGTTTTGCAAGCGTACATGGGAAAATACAGAATTTATTCCTTAGTGACATCAAAATGTTATTGCACACAATTAGATAAATGAGAAATATCATCACTGGGATATTGTGTGTCTGAGATTAGTACAATATCCTTAACTAACTGCACCTTAAATAAAAAAAGCAAAACAGAATCTGAGCACATGATTAGCTTACAGGGACAAAAATTACACCATTGGAAATTCATTAGCTCTTTCTATCTATATGCAGCATTAAGCACAGTCCTAAAATAAGAATTACTGGATACCACAAGCAAAATGTATTCTGTAACAAAGCTGTGCTGTTTCCACATAGTGTGGAAAAGCAGTAAAAATCACAATGAATTCAATAGTCTATTAGGTCTTAGCTCAGTTTTGCTACATCTTATTATGCATATCCATTATTATCTTTAACATTTATCTTGACTTGCAGTACCATGGCAACATATAGCTGTTGTATTTCAAGACTCTAACTTAGCTTTTGATTTATAGTCCATCCATAAAGACATTTTCATACTAAGAAAAATATAGCATACTTCATTAAATATACATAGACTAATACAGTTTTTCATGAAATCTGTAAGTCATGTCATCATTAGGTTGTTAGCATCCAAATAATATTCCTGACCAGATTTGTTTTCAATTAGTGAATTATAGTCACACACTCCAAGGCATGTGATAACTCAAATATTTACACTATACATTATTTCACGTGATATAATATTTTAAGCAAAGTATAAACATCACCTCAGAAACTGTAAATAATGCAGCAATTTCTTAAATAAACTAGTACAATATTAAACCTCCAAGTAACTTTTTGGCTGAAAGCATATAGTGTGCACCCTGCAAATAAACACATCATGTGATTGGAGCAAAATCCTGCCTGATGGTCTGGCTGCAAGTTTACAGATTTGAGACAAAATGTACCTGCAGCATGTATGAAAACAGACTTGAGACCTAGGTAAACAATACAAGCAGTAAAAGCGACATTCAACTTTTATGGAAAAAATACACCTGTCTTTTTTTTCAAATTGTATTTTGATACTGTATGCTGACAGAGAGAAATACATCAGGAACTACTGACCAAAGGTCTGGATTAATCCATTGGGCCGTGCCCAGTTACAGACGATGTCTCAGAAGCAACTTCAGAGCAACCATCTCAGCTGCCTGCAGTCTGCTGACGAGATGCTAATATCACAGAAATTATGTCAAGAGGTACAGGACAGTTCTGGAAGAAGATGTTTCTTTGTTACCTTATTAGCTGAGATCAGGTAAGGAGGGAAAGAGCAATACCTTAAAGTCACAGCAATGCCCAGGTATGTAAAAGTAACCATAAAAGTATTTTTAAAAGAGCAAACTCAATCTGATTCAATTAAGATCAGCTCTTGCTGTTAGAAGCTTGCTATCATTTAAATACTGATGTTGGTCATGGTTAATTAAGTGGTCGTTCTTCCAGTGGTGTTTGTAAAGTTCAAGGCTAATAACTTACCACATGTAGGGCTGCACCAGGTGTCAAGACAGTTGAATAGTAAAAAGACTGTCAGAAAACTGGGGAAGTCGAAGCAGGACAAAAGAAAATACGTATTCTCCCATCACTTCCCTCTGCCAACTCAGCCCAAAACTATGATACTAAGTACTAATGATGCTATGATAATTGCAATTCTTTTTCTCAAAAAGATTATTAATCTCCCAAGTTAGTGGAAAATCTTTAATTCAAACTGTGCAATAAGGATTTTAAAAACTTTGCTATCCAATTGCAGAATACAGATATGGAGAAAAAAATAAAATATGCTGAGAAAGAGTTAAAGGAGAAAATACAGTTTTCAGGAAGAAATTTTTAAAAACAAATATTCAGACAAAGAAATTAAAAGAGAAGGAACAGAATAAATTACAGAAAGACTTAACACTCTTCCAAGAATGTGTTATGTGGGTAAAGACCAAACCAGCAGAAGGAGAAAGACAACAGAAAAAAAAAAAGGAAAAAGAAGAAAAAAACTAATTTATGAATATCATTTAATTTAACAGAAGTTTAGGAAAAAGGCAGGGTCGAAATTGTAGCCTGGGACACAGACCAAAGAACTCACCCAGCTGCATGGTGATTAAGCAGGACTTCTCCTTGCATGAGAGTAAGCAGTGAGTGTGATTCTACACGTTACAAGAGACAGCAGAGCTTGGACTCAACACTCACTACAAGTAAGTTGCTTTTGTCCAGAAATATGGAGAGGATTTTAGCAAAGGGATATAGTACAGATATGAAGACAGACTGACACAGAGCTACGAGGAAGACTGATGAAGAAAGCCATTGGAGTTTAAGATGTCACCATTTTAGCTAGAAGCTGTACAAGAGTTGTACTGATTTGTCTCAGCACAGAAGTGTTCACCAGGGACTGAGAAATTAATTCAAAGTAAGTTGAGGCCTAGTCATGAGTTTACGTGATCAGGAAGAGTTGGAAGTGAACAAAGAGGAGTCAATAAACTCCTGACTACACACCCTCTGAAATCAATGGAGAGTCTTATAGGATTGATCTAAAACAAAAAATCCATACTAGCATTAACAAATTAGCAGTAAGAGGATGGATTTAAAAAAAAAAAAGAGAGAGAGAGAGAGATGAGGCAGAAAAATGAATAGAAGGAAGTGAATGTGATGGTAGCCCCCAGGGAAGGAAAACCACTATAGGAATACAGCATTTGCTCCCAGCAAGAAAGCAGCAGCAAAACCTTCTTTGCTTGGAAACAAATATATGTTCCAATTGAGAGCATGGTTCTCAAACAGACCCTGCTGTTCTGGCAGGTGTATCCACAGGAAACAACAGGTTTTGACTAACACAACCACCAATACTGAGTAACACGTGATTATGTGATGACCACATAGAAAGACTCTAATTCCCACAAGTAGTCCAAAAGGCTGCACTTCAAGATCACTAATTTATGCAGACCACTTCAACCACAGTGGTGAATATTTCACTGGAAATGGTGGAAAATGCTCAGATCAGTGGGATGGTGGTTGTTAATTACAGGGCAAACTTAGATCTTGGAATAGGACAAAGATCCTACTAGACTGAAATCACTGAAAATGTGAGCAGTGTTGTAGTTGACCCTGCTCTAAGCAGGGATCTTGACCTCCTGAGGGCCCTTCCAACCCGAACTACCCTATGATCCTAAGGCACCACAGCATGATAGAAAATGAATTTAAATCCTCTCTCAGCAATATGCTTGAGTATAAATGGCATTGATTATTTTCATTTTACTATCAGTTCACTGTATGCTAAAGCAGGTACAAGCACTATTAAATTACATCTTTCATGCTCTTGTGAAGGCAAAGAAAATGGGAAGCTAAGTTATATGCATTTCTTTCTAACAAGAATTTTGCATTCAAATTAATTGTACAAGTAAAATTTTATAAAATACTTTTCATGGGCTTGATAGCATTTTGATGTTATTTGAAACTCTGCACTTCTTTTCAAACACAAATGTACAGTAGCAATAATGACTGGCAAAGTTCAAGCATACACTGATCCACAAACTTTGGAGTAAAATCAGCATCTGAACACAGCTCAAGGGGATCTTCCAGAATGAGCAGAACTGCACGAGCTCAGGCTAAGCTTTGGAAATGGACCTAGCTGAATTTCTAGTGTCTTGGAATCTCTGTCTTGACCTAAAATCTTGCAGGTGTTCTGGAAACACTTGTTCACAGATGAACTGTATTTTCAGTGATTGCTGTATGAAGATAGAAAGGACCTTGCTAATCTGTTTGGTTGTTTGTTGTTGTTTTCTTGGGTTTTTTTCAGAGAAGAAAAAAAAAGTCCCAATTTCTCAAAGTTAAAAGTTTTTTCAAGGGAACACGCACTGTAGTTCCTAGAGAGCAGCTTTATCATGTCATGGATGGAATTTCTGATAAAAACTGAGAAACTCTCCCACTGCAGAGCAGATACCACCTAATGCTAGGAACCTGTGCTTGCACCCAGAGACTGAGTTTCACATCTCATCTAAAATAGATCAGGGTGTTAATCTGTCTCCCGTATCCCAGGCATATGCCCCAATTGTGAAACTATTATTGCTGAGGACAAGTAAACTTCCGCCACACCATCTTTTCAGGAGGTTTAAAAAAAAAAAAAAAAGATATCTTGCCTTAACGTTGTCCCTATTTAGAACAGAAACAATTTTTGAAACTGAAAAATTTCTTGTGGGTGGGGAAAACCATTTATCACCCCACTCTATGTTTAGAGTTTAAACTGCAATATGTGCCCACAGCCAGTGAGAGAAAATCATAACTGCCAAATTTAGTCAGTGCAAAAGTATGAGTCCAATCCAGAGTTTCTTTAACAGTAAATATCAGATGTTGATAAGAAGAGATCCAACTTTGGATCCACCTCCAACAATACTGTTGCAAATACTTGTAGCAGTACAAGAGACATACTACGCACAGAGATCTTCCTTCAGTGTAACTGCTCTACTTTCAGTAGTCACTATTTTAGAGGCTTCCTGTGATTGTGTCAGAGAGAAAGGTAAATACCAAGTTGGCTGTAGGTGGGCAGCTCCACAGCAGGGAAACAACTGATTTTTTGGTTGTTGGGGTTGTTTTGGGGATTTGTGTTTGGGGTTTTTTGTTTTTGGTTGGTTTTTTTTTTTTTTTTTTTTTTTTGTTACTTTCTTTGTTTGTTTTGTTTTTAACTTATGATATTGAGTGATCTGTCCTTGTCCTCACAATTTCAACCCAATTCCTAAAAATGCTATGCTTATTGCCGGCATAAACTGTTGAAACATCCATCCATCCACTGTCAGTGAATAAATAATTTATAACCATGAAATAAACATTTGTATAAGGAGTTTGCTGTATTCAATACCTCTGCATCTCCATCTTTGCAGACAGTGCCATCACAGGGTGAACTGGATCACCCTAAAAATCAGCCAGCATCCACACAATGAATAGCATGAAGGGCAATTGAGGTGAGTCAATATTGATTTACTGATACAACAAAACTACAGACATGTTTATGTTAAGAGTAACACAGACACTCTTAGACTACATACATTTATACAAAAGAACACTTTCAAATGACACTTAGCAAATATATTTCAGATGAAAGCAACATTTGGTTTTAGGGATTCTGATCCAATAGTCAAAAAATAAAAAGATTCTTAGCAGAGAGGTGTACCAAGAATAAATTTGTAAAGCAGCCCATACAAAAGACACTGACAACTCTAGAGTTGGTCCCAGTAAGTAGTGAAAATACCCCATACTTTTTGCAGCCAAATACTTAACAGCAATTAAAAAAAGAATAGCTTCCAAACTGGTGTGATCCTGGAATAATTTTTTGGTCTTTAACCAATACGAACACAGGCTATTTACTCCATCCTTGCTATTCAGCAGTTTTGTCTCTCGGTTCTTCTCTTTCTAGCTCCAAACTTTTACTTGAACTATATAAATAGCTGGTAAAAGAATTATTGACCATGTGGATTGGCTTTTAAATAGGAACATGACACTGCCAGTGAGTTATATAACTGCCTGCAAGACAGCAGCGAGCTGCTTGACATAAGATTCCTCAAACCTACTCCTGACTCCCAGGGAAAGAGTGTGGTCTGCTGCCTAATGATAATATAGTCACTGCAATGAATTTAGCACATTTATACTGCAGGCTGTGCTGTCAGCTGAATGAAACTTGGTTCTGCCTAGACTTCTCCCTTTTACTATGTACATTAAAAAAGCACTTACAGTAAGCAAAAGAAATTTTGTTCCACGGTAACAGTTACATAACATACATGTACATAACAGTACAGCTTCTGAAATTTCCTCACAAAGGAGAATAAAGCAGAATGTCATTTCCCAGCCACTCATTCAATGCTTCTCTTCTTAGAGCAACTCTCACACAGCAGGTCATTGTGGATGTCAGATACACCAGCTTCTCACATAAGGGACAGCATTGCCAGATTTGTAAAATTAGAGCAGGTTTTTACTCCAAGTTAAAATTTTATTACAGAAAAAAGTCTTTTGTTCTGATTTATAATAAATTATATTTCTGTGATGTCCATAACTCTCACACTGTATCAGGTTGAAAGATAGCAAACTGAACCTGTTACCTGAATTGTGTTGGGCAATATAACCGAGTGCCCAAGCTGCACCTTCTTTCACTCCAGGGTCAAAATCTTCCAAGCAAATCACAAGTGCTTCCAGTGCTCCACACTCAACTATCGCCTGAGCTAGCTGTGGAGAATGTTTAGCAACTGCTCTTAACACAAATGCAGCTGCTTTCTTGTAGAAACGCTATACAAATGAGAAAAAAATGCTTTTTACTAACGTTTAGTACTTTATGGCATAAGAGAGCACAGACATGCATAAATTAGACTTTTTAATAGCAACAGTATCTCATTCAGATCCAAATCAGGACCACCAGGCATCACGCAGACAATGAACATACAGTCCTTCCTTGAGACAGCTCATGATCTAAAATCTGCAGCAAGTGCACAAACAAATGGAAAAAAAATAGAGGGCTAAAAGGATATGGGGAAAAGATAATAGTCTAGATAAGTCTGTTTGTTTAAATGAATCATGAGTGATAAGGGCTACAAAAACAATAGTTCTTCACATATTTAACCAGATTACATAGGTTATGCAGAGCAAGCTCCTAAAACTAATTCTACCCATCTACAACATCCACAAGACTTCACAGTTTCTAATGTGCATACCCTGGTAACATCACTATGTGAAAACACTGTTTACAAACAGGAAACAGAGATCCAGAGAATACGATGCAACAAAAGTCTTTAGGAACTGAATCCCCAAATGCCTAAATACTGCCTAATGCTCCAGCTAAGATCCTGAAAACCGAGACTAGCAGACACCCAGTGTGATAGTCCTCAACTTTGACCAGGCAACTTGAAAATCTATTCCTGCATGTGTCCAGAAACAGCTCACTTCCAAACAGTCTAAGCTTGGCACCACAAGTTCAAGAAAATCCAAGCACTTGTCTCTGGTTTTCTACTTTTCTGCCTCAGTGCTGGTGCATCCTTGTAATGTACGATACTGCACACATCATGGGGTTCCACGTAAACTGCAGTGGTGGCTGTGGCTTCTTTTAAAAGCATATTTTATAAATCACATTTCATAGTCTTCTGCAATTTCAAAGCTATCCTTAATATGTGGAAGCTGAAGGTTACATTTCTTCCTTATTCTACAGTTTCAAAATTCAGAATCCAATTCAAGCACTCCTACCACAACTGTGCTGGCAGAAAGACCACTCAACCCTCTTGTGAAGTCTCTGTGTGGCAATGAGGGCAAGATTCAGCGGGACGCAACCAACCTACTGCCACTACCCTGTGCTCTTGGCAGCTGGCCTATCAGCACTGTGGACCAGCTTGGGTGGGCTCCCTCTCTATGCACCAGCTGGTTTTAATCTTATTCCAAGATGCTTCATTCTCCCCTGCTCTGTACAAGGAGCCTAGGCAGTTAGCTATGCTGGATTCCTACTGTCAAGGTACCCAGAACTTATACAAAGAAAACCCCTCATCCCCTTGGGATCAAGTCCATAGAGATGTGAAGCCAGGTTAATGCTTTTGTGCCTCTTGCCAGGTGCCCAAACACCTTTGAAAAACTTCCCCAAAGCACTAAGGTGTGGCAGTAGAGGACTATCTGCAACAACTCCATAGGTTAAGTGAAGTGGACTCTGACCAAGCAACAGTGCACACCACATCTCTCCTGCCTCAAAGCACATTAGCCTCATCTAGCCAATGGAGATCTGCTTCTGCCATCCCCTCAATCACATCCAGGCACTGCCAAGCACTCTGATTGCTAGCAATGGCCCAAACACCATTATTTCAGCATGTAAAGAGCCGTCATCCTCTAGTGCTACAGTGCATGCCCTGTCTCTGCTCAGTTTAGATATAACTCCCTACTGCCAAAAACCCAGACTTCTAAGTTAAAGCCTACAAGTAGATACAATGAATGTAATTTACAAGAAAGACATCTTAGGGGAAGAGAGGTTAGGGGAAACAGCACAGATACAAGTGGACGAACCCCTAGCTAGTTTAAATTACATTCAGTTTTGCTGAAATAAATGAAGCTAGAAAAATTTATACCAGTCTACATCTGTGCAAATATGGGTACATTATTTCTGTTAAGTAATTACACCTCTGGCAAAGAAAAACACTTCTTTGTTTTTATTATTATTCAAAACACATTTGTTTACAAACAAACTGTATCTGCAGGCACAGTTAGTACATACTGTAAAACTCTGTTTTGCTCAGTTTAATTGACAAAACACTGAGCTGGGATGTGACCCTTAACTATTCTCCTTAAACCAGCAGAATTAGTATTTGTTGTGTGCTCTGAGAATCAGCTCCTTAAATATAGATGTTGATACTTTAGGAGTGAATGGAATAGAAATGTTTTGGTGGGTTTTTTTGTTTGTTTTTTGTTTTGGTTTGTTGTTGTTGGTTTTTTGTTTTGGTTTGGTTTTTTGCCTATGGGAAGTAACAAACTGCATGCATTGCTAAACTCTGCATGAACTGGATAATGAGTTTCCTTCACTTGCCCTCAGTCACCAAGACATAGTAGGATTTCCATGACCTCACACTAATCTTGCTGCTGCCCCAACTGATTCTGAATTACAGCCATCTCACAGATGTAGCAACAGAACTGGCAGTAACATGGAAGAGATAAATCAGGATAGTTGAGCTAATTTAGTGAGTGCTTTGAATTGTAGCAGGGGGGTGGCTTCCAAATTAAAAAAAAAAAAAAAAGTTCTGTTTTCCTCCTTCTCTTAAAAACATAAATTAACCAAAATGGTCATAAATTTGTCTAAGACCTTTTCAGACTTTTTGCTGTTGTTTTGATTAACTGTGTAGAGAATGGCCAGACATGTGAGAAAAAAAGAAAGCAAAGAGTACTTGCATTTGTCTTCTTCAGAAGACTGAAAATGAAAATACACTTTTCCAAACTATATTGCCATTGAAATCTTAGTATCCCAGAAATCTGATTAGCCAAAACTGCAACTCAAGTATGGCAATGGTATCAATGACTTAACTGTCAGCTGTCTCCTCCATTTGCCAGTCACTAGAAACTGTACTGAAAGGTGGGGTTTTTTGGGTTTTTGGGTTTTTTTTGTTTTGTTTTGTTTTTTTTACTTTGTTTAGGTTAGGAACCAAAAATGAGAATATATGGAAAAGCTGAGGGAAAAATGGCAAGAGGGGAGAAAGAGACACCATGAGATTTTTTTGCAGTGCAATTGCATAGTAACTTTTTTAATACAAAGATCAAAATCTTTAGGGTATTTTCCTGTATCAGTGGTTTGGTATTTCTTATGCTACAGATTTCCACATGGCTATGTGTGGAGATATAAACTGAACATCCATAATGGAATATTTATTACGTATTTTACAAATGTTTGGTATTATTGACAAATCCTGATCAATTTTCACTACAGCTTTCCAATTGTCTCATTTTTTAAGAGGGATTTTTTATAATGTATCACTCAATATTTTAAAACCATAACAATGCCACGAGTGTATTTCTTATAATGCAATGGGGGGTAAGATGAGATTTCAGAGTCAAACTTGTTTAAGCTCAAAGTTATACACACACTGATCTCCCAGGAAGCACGCACACTCTCTGACTTCCACACATTTCTTGCTATGCTAGGAATATCAGCAGATAGCCAATACAGAAAGATTTCCCTTTACCCGTGCAACAGTTTAAACAAAAATGATTACTTAAGAAAACAGTGATGCCTTACATTCTGCTCAGACAATGAACACACGAGCTGTGGAAGAATGTCTTCCTTCACCACTGCCTCTGCCAGGTCATCGTTAAAATAGGCAAGCCTCCCGAGAGCCAAAGCAGCAGTCTGTTGGATAGTTGGGACCACATCCAGCAAAAGAGGTCTCAGCAAAGATATTACACCTGTGTTACACCAGGAAGAGAAAAGCCCACGTGGTAAGCGGAAATTTTTCAAATCATTTATTCTAAACTTTACATCAACTTTACTCATAAAAATCTTTTTAATTATTCTTCCAGGTAATGAGAGCTTGTAGGAAATGCAGGTGTTCCACTGGAATGAAGTTGGCACTTGGACAGAATTGCTGAAGCATAGCAGTTTTTCATAGGTAGAAAACAACTGTAAAATATTAAAAAAATAAACAAAAAACAAAATCACACAGAAATCTGGTATATGCAAACATATTTAAAATACACGTGTTAATGAAGCACGTACAGGAAACGTCATCAGGAGCTTCTGGTGATCTCCCACTGCTACGTCACTCCTCCAGCCTGCCAGAAGAACCTCCGCCTTGAATTATGCTAAGCTACATTCCATCTATTACAAGCTATCATTGATTCAAGGGTCAATAGCCACGATGTCTTACACTCCGGATACGAGAATTTAAAAGTTTGTTGGTGGTGCCGTCTTTCTTTTTTTTTTTTTTTTTTTTTTAATTACATCATAAATGTTAATGTGTTTTACTGCAATCCAGAGTTCGTCAGCTAAACATGAGAGAATCCTGAGGATGAAATCCTCGTGTATCCTGAGGATATTGCAGTATACCCACATTGTTGAAATTATAGGTGAGGTAATCAACCATGACATGAACCATTAGCAGTTATAAGAGCGCTTATAAAAATAAACGTTTGGCTAAAAATGGGAAACAGCAGGTGTAAACTTTCCATTCTGGCCATAGGAGGGAGGAGGTCACAGTGCAGGTCTTCATGAATCGTGCATGGACATGTGCCTTGCAGCACTCACCTGTGATCTGGAAGGGGCACGAGCCACAAGGTGAGACCATGTACTGGTAACCAAGGGTCATTCCAGGGAGTGCCAATGGAGAAAACTAAGAAACTAGGGACTGACTGTTTAGATAATAAAACAGCAAGTGAAATCAAACACATACAGGAAAGTGGATCCCAATGTCCCACAATGACGAACTTTGAGCACATAGCTACCACTCAGGAGAAAGGTCCCACTGCTAGTCAGGCAGCTCCACGGAGACACCAGCTCACTGCTCAGCCATGGGAAAATAATTATGCACACAGAAGTATGCAGGGATATGGAAATGAATAGATGCCAAATTGGAGACCATCACTATGTTGCTGTATAAATCTGTTCTGCATTTCATACCCTTAACTAGAGTAGAACTGGAAAAGGCTCAGAAAAAGGCAACGAGAGTGACCAAGGCTGACCACTCTGTACATAGAGTTAAACTAAGACTTTTCAATACGGATATAAGAAAGATATATGCAGTTACATAAAGTATATGATTTGTAAGGTCTGAAGAGAGAAAATTATTTGTATTGCAGTTCTTTGAAAGCAGTGCCTCTCTAAGAGCCAGCCATATGAATTAATACTGCTGAGCTTTATAACTCAGCCAGAAAGCAATGCTCCATGGAGCTGCAAAAGTGCTACACCAGAACTCCAAATGACTCAGAGCTGCAGTTAAAAAACTCCATATCAGCTGCCTCAGTTCTTTGCTCTTTCCACTACATTTGTTTGCATCAGATAAAGATTTAGCTGGCTGACCAGTGAAGAAAGCAGGACTTTCCTTCTCAAGGTCTCATAAGCTTCTAAGTACCAAAGGCCTTTTGGTGCAACAGTCCCACAGCAGAGAGATCATTGCCTAATGGCAGATGACACCTGGATGTTGAGGAGACACACAATGAAACAAGGACAAGCTGAGGGCATTAGAGCAAGGATTAGGCCAAAGGGATGGAAATTACAGTAAATTATACCTATAGCATACTTCCACATATATAGAAGGGTACCCTGAAAAGAAAATAAAAGGAATAAGTACTCAAGTAGCAGGGTGATTCTCACCGAGAGCATTTATGTTAAAACCACATTACTCCCAGTGAGAAGAAAATAACTTAGTAGGAGGCCCTAAAAAAGAAAGATGAAGAGTGAGAGTGAGAAACTAACCACGGAGGCCATGCTGACACCGCTGAGTTTGCTCTAGCAAGGTCAGCGCTGCAAGCTAACTATGCGTGGTGGTTTCAACCTCCCAGGATGTTCACAAGTCAAAACACCACAGGTCTTGCAGCAATACACGATAAAAGGGAAAGTGAAATGAAATCATCATGTCTGAATAGGACTAGAGAAGTACCAAAAATGGCCACGGCCATAGCATGCATGAGTTGAACATGTAGAGACTATGAACGTAGAGACTATGGAAAGAGGACTGTGGTATAGCTGGGGCCTACACTCCAAATGTGTCAAAGCCATGGAGCTGAAAAAGGCCTCCTGTGCAGCAGCAGACAGAAGCTGGTCCTCCAGTACTGTAGGGCCAGTGTGAACTCATTGAGCACTTTGCAGGAACCTCTGTTTAAGAATCTGGCCATTGTACTGGTACCCTCTCACAGAACCTTCCAAACAGCAGGTGTGGTCTCAATAGTTACACTTCATATCAGGATGGACTAAGGACTTTAAAGGACAAATTATAAGTGAAATCAAAACCAGAAAGACACACAAGTTGGTGCCAATGCCATATATCATCTACAGCGAGCTAATCTTCTAGTAAGTCATCTGCATTCCCTACAGGAAAGCATCTCCTTGTCCTTCTCCCTAATGCAGGCACACCCAGCCCACAGCACAGCTGGCAGCACAGCCCAGACCCATCTGCCCTCCCATTTCAATACACTGGCTAAACACAGTCCTGTGAACAAAAAAAATTTGCAGCCATGCTTTCTGTTCTGATAGAGAGATTTGAGAATAAGTTTCAAGACTGAAAAAAAAAAAAAAAAAAAAAAAAAAAAAGGCTTGTTTGTTTTAATATTTGCAACTGAGAATTTTCAAATGGAATGTATGGAGTTACAATCAGAGATTCAACTCAAAAATCTGACCGTGTCTCTTTACTTTTATAAGACCTCTCTTAACAGAGAAAAACATTCCTCACTTCACAATCATGCCTTATTGATCAGAAATCTCTGACAAACAGCTTGAGACCTCACTAGGAATTGCAGCCACTGCCATCAAACCAGGGAGTGATGAGTTAGTTTCACAAAAGCAAGGTCACATATACCACTAGTTCTTGGTTTTTTGCTTTTTTGTTTTAAAAAAATAATAATAAAGATTAAAACAAGTTAAGCTACTTACATACATGAACTATATTGTATATTTTATGAAGGCTGCTCTGAAAGTAATGCCTCATATTTTATTATGTTGGCCCACAATATCAGAGGTGGATGATGGTGGTATGGCAGCAGTGTTGGAACTTTCCCACCAGTATTCCATTACATACTGCTGCTGTGTGACAGATGGCAGCAGAGGAGCAGTCTGACAGAATGGTGTCTGACATGGAAGTGCATAGGAAGAAAAAGGGTGGAACTGAATTCCTCCATGTGCACCCACTGACATTCATCAATGCTTACTGAATGTTTATGCAGACCTAACAGTGGATGTGAGCACACTGAGATGGTTGGTGGTGCATTTTAGCAGCAGCAGCAGTTGGTTATCTCCACTGGTACAGATTGTTAGGAGTACAGCATGCAGGCTCTTGTTTGTGGCTGGTGAAAATGCATATCTAATGGCGATGACTATATTGAAATATAGCATTTTGTAGCTGAGAATTTGCTCTATTGAGCTGTGTTATTGTGCTCTTGATAGCAGATGTGGTTTCCGTGGAAATAAATAGGAGGCATTACTTTTGGAGCAACAGTTGTGTACCCAGCCCAAGACAATTCCTGTTCACTTGATGCAGACAGGCAAGCCAACAGGTTGGACACTCATGTCCTAATGAATTGCATGACCAAACACTGCCTGAAATTCTTACAGGAACCTCATGCTGTTCCAGCTCTTCACACTGCTCCTGCTTTACTGAAATACTGCCAGACAGAACAGTTGTAAAGACATTACATTTGAACCCTTAAGGTAAAATATAAAAACTAGATTCACTTTCTTTTTACGTAGGTTTTACTGATAAAAAAGAGATTGTTGGAGTGGTTGGGAATAAAGGCAACATTACAACATGCAATGTTCTGTCCCTAGAAAAGCCAAGGTTTCACATTCAAGGCAGTCTCAAACTTCAGTGACATTTAAACAGAGCAGAGTCAGTTTATAGCAGAAGAATCCATGAGCTAGAGCCAGACTTCACAACATGTTTTTAGCCTGCATAACATACCTAGTCACTGCAGAAGGTAAAACCACATGCTGGTCAGCTTAAATGGCCATACACCCTGAGTTGTCCTAAGTATAAGATTTACATGATTTGCATTTTCAAGCCTAGCTGATACAGATTTCACTTTTCAGGATCAAGGCTTTTTAGCACGTTTTAAAATGCTGCCAAGCAGCATGTCTCACCATGACTACAGCCAGACATTTCTCTATAGAATAAAGCACATAAAGCTTGCTGATGACATCTGAGTGTCAGCACAAACATCCTACTGCAGATTATTTTAGGTGTTGCAACTGAAAGCGAAGAGAGAGACAAAAAGTGGGATGGGAGTTACTGTTTGAAGAAAACACTAAAGGAGAGTTGATAGAAGAGTTAATGGATTAAAAAGATCTAGGAAGGAATAGAAACTGTACTGGTTCTCAAGGAGAATGTATTTTCCCAGAGTGATGTCTGAATATGAGAAAAAGCAGTGACCAAATAATTATCATGACAGGAGTTTTAGTGTAACAAGAAAAAGAAAAATCAATTCTTATTGCTGTACAAGCCTTACATTGACATCAAATTGAGAATTGAGGGATGTATATAAACCTAGATTATGACTGTGCATTGATCTTAATTAAAAGCTTTACCTCAAATTTCCACATTTTCTAAAACTAGTTTCTTCTCCTGCATCAAGTTGCTATTCATCAGCTCTGAATCAGATACCACTGCAAGACCAGCTGCATGAGAAGTTTTCATTAAATTCATTATTTTCATTTGCTTCATTTTCTTATTTACATCTTCAGTAAACTAAATATTTTTCTCTGTAGCACTTAGAAGAACAGTTAACTTTGCAAACGTGAAAACTGCTGCTTAGTGATGGTCTCCACTAAAACACCTGCAGGGAAGCAGAGATGAGTGCTGAAGACAGCACTGGAAAGGACCACAGTGCTCACCATCAGGGCCCGCGCAGCTGCTTTCACCTGAGGTACTGCTGCCTCTGCTGAGCTCCTCCACTTCATGTCCTTCCTCAATGTCCTGTCCAGAGCAAAGCCCACCCCTTCTGTTCAAACAAGTCCATGTCAGGATTCCTATCAGCTTTCTGAGTTGAATTCAAATATCTGTAAGACTATCATTCAGCAGGAAAATTGGTGAGAACCTTCCAGCAATGTCTTCCTGCTCTACCACTGACCCACACGAATAGGGCCATAGAGCAGGCACAGCACTTCGGTGCCTGAAATTTTAGGAGAACTCTTTGGTCACCTTCTGAAGGAGCCTTTTGTGACAGAAGTAGGTAATTCGTTAAGTCTGATTCAAAGGCAGGAGCAACACAGAGTTAACTAGAAAATAAGGTGTTTAGACTGTTAGACTGGATTTGTGTTGGAAGAGTTCCCACCAGCAACTCAGAAACAAGGTGGCAGAGAATTACTGCCAAATATTCTCTCTTGCACCACGTAACCTTGCCCGACCCCGAGCGAGGACTGATTCCCCTTCCCATCCTCGGTTTCCACTCAGAATTGTTTCAAAGAATGTCACACTTAGGAGCTGAATCACCCTTAACGTGCTCAAGTGGAGCTGTCGTGCCCAGGCCTGATGCACTTCCTTTCAGCAAGCAAGAGCTGGCTGCTGCCTATCTGGAAAGGAGGTAGGAAAAAAAGAAAAAAGCACACTTAGGGCAGCAGCAGATTCCAAGTGTTTTCGTTCCAAGTTTCCAGACAAACAGTTACTACTCCAGAGATAGCAGACCTCATTAGGGTTGCTTTCTTGTTTTTGTTTGATTGGTTTTGGGGTTTTGTTTTGCTTCATTTTTGGCATTTTGGTTTTTCTGGGGGAGGAGGCGGGGGAGGAGGGGGGAAAGATGGGGGGAGGATGATACATCAATCAGAATCCTCATACTCTCTTTCCGAAAGCCCCCTGAAAGCCCTCATGAAACTTGAATAATCACAGGTTAGAGAAAAGCAAAAAGACTCCACGTAGTTGGATAGGGGAAATAAATCAGAACAGCCTTTTTTTTTTTTTTTTTTTTTTTTACCAATGAGGATGCCTGTAACAACCCAAAGCTTTGGGAATGCAGCTTTTAAAACCCACAGTCAGTGGAATAGCTCTGGGACTGGGAGAGAAAACCTCCCACAGCACCACCCCTCAGTCAAAAAAAGAACAAGGCCATGGAGGAAGACAAACCCTGCCACAGCCCAAGGGTTTGCCACAGTGCCCTCCTTTACACTGACATTTTGGAAGTTGGTTCCCACAGCCCTGAAGGCTGGCCAGCAAGTAGACATGGATGAGGAACAGAAAATTGGAAGAGATCTGCCCAAGGCATAAAAAATACAACCCTGGCAGAAATGAGAGGGAAAGCTGGGCGTGCAGGATGCCAGAACCCAACGTCCCAGGCTCCTCAGCCACACGAGTACAGGTTTCTTTTTCCACACCTCAGACTCAGCCTTCTCTATGACCCCCACAGCCCCTAGAAAGGCAAAGAGCTGACCTTGTAAAGTATCTTTAAAGTCAAAAACTGAATTGCTGAACTAAAACTGTTTCTTAATTACAATAATATTCTTAAATAACTTCAAAAAGCAAAGCATCGAAAGCAAAGATCCCATCATCATAAGCTCCAATGCAAAAATAAATACTTAATTCAGACTATGGGAGAATACAAAAATGAACATACATAAATAATACAAGTCTTAATCTGATGCATTTATTAATGGCGAAATGTAAACGTTCCCATTAAAATGATATTAATGGAACACTTTACAGTGTTGCGCCTCCCAAGGCAGATGAAGAAAACAGAATTAGGCCCTCGGGGACCTCCAGCCTACAAAACATACTGGAACCAGTTCAGGTGTTCTGACATTTCTAAAAGACCAAAAGCCGCCTGAATCTCAGCACAAGAAAGAGGGCTCAAGTTCATCTGCCAGTGATGAACAATTGATCTACAATTGAGTATGGTCAGCTTCTTGCAGAGGAGATGGAGCTCAGCATGGCATTCCAGTACCAAACTTGATGAGCTGCAACTGTCAGAGGAATAGGTTTATTCCTAAAGAATTTGTTTAAATCTGTTCCTGCCAGAGTAGCTTCTCCCAACACGATCCCTCCAGAAATGAGATCTGATTGCCTGTTACTGTTCCAAACTTACATTTACCAAACAGAAAATGTTTAGGAGGTTTAGAAAATAATTCTTTTCCCAGCAACCGATCAATCAAACATTCAATGGACAAATCTTACAGTTAATATTCATAGCAGTCTTTAACCATAAGAAACAAACTGAACAAAATCAAAACAGTAAAAATTGAGAGTTGCTGAAAATGAGCAGGACTAAGTCCTCCAAAAGGAACTGTGCTCCTTGCACAGAGAGGTCAAGAACAGCACTAACATGTTTCTGTCTTGTGCGGTGCTAGCTTGATACCCAGAGATACCTCCACAAAGAACGAAACGGTCTCAAGCTTTTATTTCTTTTTCATGAGATACTAAGTATTTATCAAAGAGACTGTAAAAAATTAAACCAGATGTTTATTCCTTGAGCACAGATCTTTCACAGTTGCCAGCATGAGTTTTGGCTGTTCCAGAAACGTAAGCCAACAATACAAACAGAGTACAGTATATTTTAAGGGCTCAATTTTTTTCCAGTTCAAGCCACTGTGAGCTGCTTTCTGCTTCTGCTGGGAAAAGCCTCAGCCCTGACAACTCCTGAGATCCAACAGGAGAATCCCTCCAAGTGCCCCAGGCTCCCACAGCCAATGGAAAATGACAGCAGGCAAAAACTTCCTGCATCCTCTTGAAACAGTGAGCTTCCCAAAGAATAATGAACTTCCTTTACTAGAATATTACATTAGCCTCCCAGCTCGTTTATATATGGATTTCAACAGAGATACTTGTGTAGGCAGACACCTCTCTTTATCAAGTTCCTGCCATGGAGCGATCTGCAGCACCTCATTGCTTGTGTTGGTTCTTTCTGACAGCACACAACCACTTGCCACCTTGAGCAAGGTTTTGAAGCCTGTTTCTAGCATATTCAGAAAAGGATAACAGTTATCACTTTAATTGTAACTTCAACTTTAAGTTTTAAAAGCATAGGTTGGGGGGAGAGAGTAAAATGCTTGTGGGCCTCAGTCACTCAAATAAGTAGTAATAGGAAAGACTGCATTTGCAGACATTTCCCTCTTTTCTAGCAACTAAAAATCGATTCCAACCCTATAGGAAAGCAACTCAGTAGTGGAGAATTGCTTTCCATCCTCCTTGGCTCACAAAAGCACATTTGCACACCGTGACCCCAGAGCGGATCCTCGTGCAGCCAGCTCTCAGACCAAGGCACGGCACAGTCTGAGGCCTCTCAGTGATCATTTCCTCCTCACAACAACGAGGCAGTGCTAAGGAAAGCTGCCCACCGGACTACAAGTGACTATTTTAAGTTCACACAATACAATAGAAGTAAAATTAGCTTGGCACTTCAACTGCTTTCTTAAAATAGAAATTTTCTGCTTTTTTTAAACACTGTAAGAGCTGCATCCGAATGGGAGCTCTGCAAGCAGACAGAAACCAGAGCTATAAACGGGCACGGAGAGGCTTCTTGTGAGTAAGTCCTAAACTGCCCGCATGGCTGAGTTGTCCCTTCGATAGATGTGGGTAATTTGTGTAAGTTTTGTAAAGCAGTGGCACAAGAATACGAAAAAAGATTAAAAAAGAGGAAAGAAAAACAGATGAAACAAATGAAAAAGCAAAGAAAGGAGCGGCGAGGCGGTGCAGCAGGCCCACATAAATGGCTCCTTACCCAAGAGATCCTCAGCAAAACCATTTTCACAGAAAGCTGGATTCCCGGCAGCCAGAAGCTGGAAGTATTCACGGCATCGGTTTCCTTCGTGCGTCTGTTCCGCCCGCGCCTCGGACGAGGCCGACAGCCGTACGGGATGCGGGACGCAAGCCTTACAGACCGAGCCGGGACAAACCGAAGCGCTGCCGGTCTCCCAGCCCCACTCGGTAAGCCAAGCGCAGCCCTTCCCGACCCGTGCTCGGCTCACTCATCGCCGCCCGTTTCTTTCGCCCCGCTCGCTCAGGAAGCCGCGGGCGGCCCCGGCCGCTCGGCGCAAAGCCGCCCTTCGGGCTCGAACAGCACGGCGCCCAGCGGAGCCGCCCGCAGCGCCCGCACCGGGACGGCCGCGCCGCACCGCCGTGCCGGCATCCCTGACGCGGGGCCGCGGCCGAGCAGAAGAAGCGGATCGAGCGGAGAAAGTTTCCTTAGAGCAAAAGGCGCGGCGAGACCGCGGCCGGACGGCGGAGCCCGAAATAAAACGCGGGTACAGCCGCGGCCCCGGGAGAAGCACCCGGAGCCGCTCCGGGGCCCCGCGGCCGCCCCCAGCGCCCCGCGCCGTACCTGCGTCCCGCAGCGTCCCGATGTTCTGCGGCCTCGCCGACAGCTCGGCCACCGCCTGCACGAAGTGCGTCCGGGCGCGCCGGTACTGCTCCAACACTGCGGGCGGCAGCGCCGGGGCGGCGGGTGAGCGGCTGAACGCCCGCCCGGCCCCCGTCCCGGCCCCGCCGCCCCGGCCCCGTCCTACCTTGCAGGACCCGCCGCTCGCTCATGGCGGAGACCGCGCGCCCGCGCTGTGTACCCGTCGCCCCGGCAACCGGCCGGGCGGAAGCGGCGCGGGGGGCGGAGCCTAACCGCTGCGTGTGACGTCATCGCCCCGCCCGCCCCGCCCCCGCCCCGTCCCGTCCCGGCGCGGTGCGCGGAGCTGCGGGCGGAGCGCGGAGTCTGTCGGGGCCGGGCCGGGGTCAGCCGCCCTCGCTGCTGAGGGTGCCGTCACCCCGGGGCGGGGGAAAGAGGGGAAAAGCGGGGCGGCCGCAGCACCCCGTGCTTCTCGCGGGGTCCTTTCAGTTTTCTATCTTTCTTTTATTCCTTTTCTTTTCCTCTTTCTCTCCGCTAGTTCTCGCCGCCCCGGCCGAGCTGCGGATAGCGCCGCGCGGAGCGGCTCCCGCCGACGCCGGCCCGAGCTCCCGAGGGCGGCCGCAGGGACACCGCGGGCCTCGCGCCGCTCCGCGGGGCTCGGAGTGGGCCGACCCCGAGGGGCCTCCCCGTGCGGTGGGCGGTGGGGAAAAGTTGTGCCGCGCGGCTCGAAGTTGGGAGGGAAAATTCACTGGAAAAGTTCGGAGAAGTGGAAGAAAGTGGCCGAAGTTTTAACCCCCCGATCCCCGGGTGTGCTCAGCGGTGCGCGCACGGGATCCGTGCCGGGGCCGCCGAGGGCCCCGCGCTGCCCGCCGCCTTTAACGCCAACGTCGCTCCCCGGGAGCAAACAAACGGAGCGGGCGCGGGGAGGTGAGGCGGGTGGGATGGGATCGCCGGGGCCGTTTGTCACAAAAATATTTGGGGAAATTATCGCCATGTGGACTCGGGAAGGGAACAGCTGCTAAGCACGTTGCCGTGCGCTTATTTCTGTTCTTAAGTAAGTCGAATTAAAAAATAAATAAATAAACAAACGGTGATGAATGGCTCGCGGGGTTATTTTCCAAAAGCAGCTGCGCCGGTCGCCGATCGATTCATTTCTCTGTTTCTCCGTGAACCCGACGCTCGGAGCAGCGCAGCCCCGCACCGCGCGGGGCCGTTGCGTGGCCGCAGCAGCGCACGGAGCGGACGGCACCGCGGGGGCAAACGCCGCGCGAACGCGGCTGCGGAAACGTCACCGGAGTTCTCGCAAAAGTACCGAGAACGGAAAATCACTGACGGCTGTGACGTCGCCGTGAGCGGGCGCGTCGGCTTCAGAAATAAACAGGGACTGGGAGAACGGCCACCAAATGTCCCGATCGGTACCGCGTGCTCGCTTTCTGGCGGCTGTGCCTTACCCTCGCCTTTGATTCCTTGGGAGAAGCGGCGGGAGGGCGCCGGGACGCAGCTTTTTTTCCCGGCCCGGTGGACAGTAAAGGTATTCGTGGGGCTCTGGAGGGCCGGGGCGCAGGGCAGTGGTACGGCCGGGGGTGTTCCGCGGCCGCCGCCTCTCAGCTGACGCCCCTGACAGCCCGTGCCCGGCGGTACCGCGTTGCGGCCGCTTCTATTACGGCTCCGGCAGAAAGAAGGCGACGTGTCCCGCCGCACCGCACGGCGGCTGTGGGATGTCCCCGCGGGATGTCCCCACGGGGTGTTCCCATGGAGTGTCCCCGTCGGCAGATCGTTCCATCTCTGAGCGCAGATAGGTTTGCAAAAAAGAGATTTTAACGCGTGCCGGTGGGAGGACGACGCGCACAGCCCGAGATTTTCCCCCGCGGTTCGGGGCTCGGGTGCTTGTCTTGCTGAACTGGGGGTCACGAGTGGTCGGACTGTAGGGGAATGAGACGCTCCATCGCTGAGCGAAGGGTGTGCAACCCGGGATAGGGCTTACACTGCAAGAGAAATATTTGAACCGTTGCAAGAAATGGTTTAATTTTCCAGCCCAGGTCGGCTTTGTCATGACCAACCCGTCTCCAGGCGGGACTCCATCGGGGCTGTCCCGCAGTCCACTCCACTACCGCGATTCCGCACGGCTCCCAGCGGCTCTCGGTGTCCCGCGGTGTCACCCCGCGCTCCCGGCAGCGGGTTTCATTTGTGGGACCCTTCTATGGAACGAAGTAGTTCTGTGGGGCGAAGGCATCGAAGTCGGGGCACTGGGAAGAGGACTTCTCTTTTTTTTCCACCGAAGAGGACATTAGCATTTGTCGCCGCGGTTCCACCATCGCACGGCTCCTGCCGGTGGGGAGCGGCGCGTCGCCATCGCGGTGGGCAAAGGCAGAACAAAAACGATGAGAGAGAAATAGATGGGAAATGGGCAGAGTGTTTCGGGTTGCCTGCGAGATAGGGCCAGGAAATGCCAGCTGCTGGGGCTCAGCCCTTATGCCACCTGCGGATGGTTACACCTCTGGTTTCCTGAGGAACCGACGGCTCCTGTGCAGTACCATCAAAATAATAACAGTAATAATGCAATATAAATATTTTTAGACGGTCCAAAACCGAAAGCCGGAGCCGCGTTTGTTCGGGCAGCGGAAAGGAACGAGCTCTCCCTTCGTGTCCTCCGCTGGGGCTATGGGTGCGGACGGCGCGCTGCCTGCACCTCCCTACGGGGTCCCACGATCGCTTCGCCCACCCCAGCCCCGGGCTGCGGCCGCGGGCAGCTCGCAAACGAACGGGGGAAACGCAAAATCCGCGTGATGCCTAGCGCCCGCCCCGTCCGCCAGTCCCACCGTTGTCCTCGCGGCTGGAAGGTGGGGACCCTCCGGCGACGTGCCGGTGTGCGGGAGAAGGTGGAACGAGAGGCACCGGCAGCAGAACGAGCTGCAAATCGCTGTCGTGTGGTTGCCACTAGCAACAAACCAGCTGCACAGCCTGCGAGCCCCGAGCACCTAGCGCGGAGGTGGCGGGGGAAAGGCCGGCGCGGAGCCGTCGGGCTCTGCGGACGCCTCGGGAGGGGAAACGGGTGCCCCGCTGTCGGGTGCGCGGTGCTGCGCGGGTCCTGCGCGGGTCCCGTTCGAATCCGGCGGAGCGCGGGGGAAGTTCCGCAGGCGCGAGGCGGGAGAGCTGCGCAGGCGCAAAATGGCCTCTGCCCGGGCGGAGGCCGCGCTCCGCTCCGCTCCGCGGCGGCGGAGATGCGGCCGCCCCAGTACGGCCGGTTGCGGCCCCGCCGGCGAGAAGAGGAGCGGTGCGCCGCCGCCTCCCGCCCCGTCTGCGCGGCCCCAAGGGCGGCCTCCTTCTTTTTGCGGCCCCGAGGCTGTGCCCGCTCCGTGCCGCCCCGCCGCTCCGGTTCGCCCTTCATTCTTCTTCTTGTTATTGTTGTTTATTATCTCCGCGGTTGTAAAACAAACGCGGCTCTGGAGAGATCGTGAAAAAGAAAGTTTGTAGTAAAATGAAGGAAATCCGTTTCAAGTACCCAGAGTAGAAGCGAGGACGTTAAAAATTAACAGCGGAAACAGGAAACACTTGGCTGGGTAAACATTGTCTCCGAATTTCACCCTCTGAACATCGGGAGGGCGCGAGGTGCCGCCGCCGCACAGGGCTGAGAGCGGTGCGGTTCATGGATGAGATGTGCGGGAGTTCCGCGGGCCTCGCCGGCGGCCGAAGGAGGCGGGCAGAGCTCCGAGACCGCGGGACAGAGCGAGGCGGGGGCGAAGGATGCGCGGGGTGAGGGGTGGGGAGTGCGTCCCCGAGCCTGGCCGGTCGCGCCTCGACCTGGAGCATCCGCAGCGAAACGAGCGGAGCATGACCGGGCTGCGGCACGTCCTCGACGGCCGCGGGGAAAAAGGAAAAACAACGGGATTCCGCCCGGCAGGACGTCTGTCGTCCTCGCCTGAGCGTTTCAAAGCCCTCTCCATCACCAAAAAGCCGGGAAGGGCCTCTCGGAGGGAGCGGGGCCCCCCGCATCTTCCCGCGTCTGCCACAGACGCGGCTCCGAGCCGGGTGGGACGCGGCGCTCCGACCGCAATGCGCGCCCCGGGGGGAACCCGGCTCCTCACAGCTTTTCTCTGCCTTTCGGCAGCCTCCTGCCCGTTGTCCCGGAGCTTCTCCTGCTAGTGCCCCGCACCGAATCCGGCAGCAGCGCCATCCCCAGAGCCCGGTTGGGAGACGCGAGCAGCCAGAATGGGCGGAAAGTTCGGACTGCCGAATACAGAAAGCCCAGCCCGCACCGCACCCGCCCCTGCTTTTATCCGGCCGGGTTGCTGAACGCGCTCCTACAATCCCGCGAACTTCGGCTTTTCTTCACCGATCCCAACAATTGCAACGTCGGGGGATGAGCCTCCTGTCACGCACGGTTGGTTGGGAGCTCTTTTCCAGCAGCGGAAACCCGCAAGCGCTGCCGCAGACCCCCGCCCTCTGTCTTCGCTCAGAGGAATGCCGCGCAGCGCCCGGCTGAGCCCCGCGCCCCGCTCCCGGACCGAGCCCTGCGCGGGAGCCCGAGCGGCGGCGGCTGCGGGAGCGCGGCGGGAGGGACTGCGGCGGCCGCTCCGCTTCTGGCGGAGGAGCGGAGAGAAAGCAGAGAGCTGAACGGCCCTCGGAGGGAGGCATCTATCCCGTGTCACCGCCTCGTTCTGCAGAGAGACTTTACGACGAGAAGTTTGTTTTAAACTCCGACAGCTGTTATTTTCAGCTCCTCCCGGTACAAACAGAACACCGTTCGGCGACCGTGCGTAACGCGCAGCGCTTTGCTTTAGGCTCGGGGCTGGGCTTGATGCGTATCGCTTCCGACAGGACGGAGCGGGTAACCGACAGCCGAGGGAACCGCGCCGAGACACGGCCGCGCGGAGCACCTTGCACAGAACGGCGGCTCCGCGGCTTCTCGCCGCGCTCCCCCAGCCCGGCCCTGCCCCGCTCTCCACCCTCGTAGCAATGCCGCTCGACGCGTGGCTCCCGGCGGGGCCCGGCACACCGCCCGGCGCACCGCGGCCGTGCGCTGCGAGCGCCGCAACCGGCGCGGCACTGCCGGAGCCTTGCGGGGCTGCCACGGCACTGTCGCGCCGCTCCGCTCGTCGCCCGGCTTCCGTCCGCCCCGACAGACTGCAACGAGAGCACTACGTCTCTCCTTCGACGCCGCGTTACCGACAAAGTTCATCTGCTCTTTTTTCAATGAATTATCCCTTTTATTTGTTTATTTCTTTGATCAACTATAAATGAAAGTTATTCGTGTATATAAAACTGAAGTTTTTTACCGTTGAAATCGAACTGTACATGTTTACTACAGGAAAAAATATCAACTCTTGTTTAACAAGACATTATACATCAATAAGCAAGAACCTTGTGGAGGGTTTGCAATCACCTGGTCTATAAAAACAAGCGGGACAAATAACAGCAATTTATATGCAAAAGTAATGATTTAATGACTATAAGCAAGACAAAGCAATAGAATTGTGCTTCTTTTGCAGACTGGAGACAATGAAATGTTTAACTACAATTTTCCCGTACAAACATGAAACAATATCCATATAGAATAAACACCCTCACAAATGTATAACTGGTGGGTGAACACACACGAAGTTCGACCAAAGCAAAGCACAAACTGAAAAGGGTTCCGGGCCGTTCTGTTTGGTGTCAGAAAAGTTCCTTCTGCTGAACAAACCAAACCCTCAGGAGCCCCCAGGAAACGCCCCCGCTGGCGGCCCTCCCCAAGGAGGCATTCACCGCAATTTATCGAAGGATTCAAGTACCTGTTAAGCTCTAATGAAGTTAGTACTGTACCACATACATATATATTAAAAGAAATTTAGATAAAATGCCTTCACCCAGCAAACTGCTGGCTCCTTAAAATTTATACCAAATAGTTTATGGCTTCTATAATGATTCCGTGTGCTTTTAAAAACACAGTCCCCACCGCACCAAGTAATAAAAAGGCAATCAAGCACGTCAATTATTTTCATCTCCCTTAACTTTTTTGTTGTTTTTTTTGCTTTTTTTTTTTTTTTTTGCTTTTTTTTTTTTTCCTTCACTTCATCACTTCAACAACATTTGGTAAAGTAAAATAGACCACTTGGGGGAACAACAACAACCACCAAAAAAAAAAAGACAAAGGCAGTCAAATGCTTTCGGGATTGGCAATTGCCTCCAGGTTATCAGAGTGGCTGTGCTTCCTCAGCGCTGCAGCTCTATGGCAGTGCGAGCAGAGCTCAACCAGGCGGCATCTGCAAAGGTCGAACCGGTTCTGAAATTTAACAACCATATCATGAGTGCATGAAACACAATATTTTCTTTATAGTATTTATAAATATATCATACAATACTGTTTCCTGTTATGTCATATACCAATATGGCATTGTACAATAAGCATAATGCCATCTGATTCTTACAAAAGCGAATCATTTAAACAAGTCAGTAAATAAAACGGTAATACCCGCTTTTAGGCATACAGATTGTAAAACTGAAGTTTACTTTTCGTTTGATCGGTTCTGTGCAGCAACAGAGAATTAAGGATGCAACATAAGAATCAAAATGGCTAATACGCAAAAATTGTTATTCACAGTGACATGGCTACATATATGCATTATTCTATGCATATCCTTTCTGTTTCGTCGAATTTCAAGATGAAAAAGCACTTGCTTTCTACAGGTTCACAAAACGGCATAATAACAATAACAATCGAAGAGAACGCGGTGGAGGAGTTAGTCTGGGTTAACCAGCTACGTCCCAGGGCTTCTACCAGCTCTGTCGGGCTGAGGGCCCCGCAGCACTCAGCACACCCAGGTGTCACTTCTGTTTGCTTCCCGGTCCTTTGGAAACCATTTACATTTCAATCTCGCGTCGCAATTAACGTCCACAGCGAATGTCACCTAGTTCGCCTTTTATAGCCAAGTTCAGTGTCACTACAAAAGAAAGCAGTTTGGACGAGAGTCACGTGTATTAGCATCTATAAAGCTGTAATGGCATGAGAGATCTATAGAGAGGAGGGTCGGGCGGAGCCGTCAGCCAGACGAAGTGGCCGAGGAGCCATTTATGGAGGATTTCCGTGCTCTGTTGGTGAAGGAGGACTGGTGGTTGCTGCCGGGGCTGCTGCTGGTGCCGTTCATGGTGCTGGAGATGTGTGGGAACTGCGGGTGGGGGGACTGGACCGGCGTGCTGGGGCTGGGCAGGCAGGAGGAGGTGGAGGGCAGCCCCCCGGCCGGGCTGCTGGCCTTGTCGCTGCCAGAGTCGCTCTCCAGCTCGCCGCTGTTGCTGAGGCCTTCCCGCTGGTGGCCAATCTTCATCCGCTTGCAGGTGGGCCGCACGCGGTACTTGAGGGGCAGCGGGCCGTTCTGCAAGGCAAGAGACCCGTCAGAACCCCAGGTACCGCCCCGCCACGCCGCTGTGTGCCACCGAGCCATTACCCGTCTCCAGGTGTAGATGTAGGCTATGTCCATCAGTGTGTAGTAGTCCTTCAGGGGCTCCTCCTCGTACATCACGTCGATCTGCCGGGAGATGCAGCCCGGTGTCAGTGTGCGGCTCTGTGCTGAAGGCAGCCTCAGAGTGCTCCAAAGCACCGGGCCCAGCACAGAGGGAACTGAGAATTTTCACATATACTAAACAGATTAATTAATTCCCTCCCACCTCGATATTTGCAGCGTGGCCAAACCCTCCATGAGGTATTTTAAATAACACCCTCGCTCCCACCGGCATGCTGCCAACTCTGCACGTACACGGACAGAAAACCAAAGCATGTAGGATGCCAACAGCATTAGCAGGGATGGAGCAGCGAGGTACCTGGAAAGTGTTGGGGATGTCCATCTTGCTCCGCAGGAACTTTCGTAGATGCATCACTGTCATCGCTGCTGGGCAGCGCAAGTATCTCTTGTCATTCACCTGTCGGCACAACAAGGGACACGGGTCACCAAAGCTGCACTCTTAACATCATAGGTGACATTTTAAAAATGCACATTGTTAAATTAAGAACGGCAATACGGCAATTTCTGCTCTTCTAAGGGACAACGAAATGACGTGCTAAATCACAGCTCCAGAAAAAAATAATTAAAAAGCAACTGATTTTACAAAAGACGACTTACATCTCACACTACACCCCTTTCAATAATGCATATGCATTACAGGCTGACTAAAATAAAGAAATAAATAATTTATTTATTACAAAACCACACACGCACAAAAAATCAGATTCAACTTTAAGAATGACACTGCCAGCATTTGCTACTTGCTGTTTCTAGGAGCTGGCAGCACGTGGGGCTGCAGGAAGCCCACAGCGCTAGGAGGTGCGCTCCTTTTGTCCTGGACACAAACCAGCTATTTTTCCCAGCTACAAACCCATGAGGAACTGCTCACGGTTGTGTCACATTTCCTCTGGGTTAAAGGAAAGTTATTTACCTCCTCCTTTGATTTTTCTTTCTCTTTATTTCCTTTTCGTTCCAGTCTGCGAGGAGAAATGAAACAATTACAACAAATAACAAAGAGCTGCTATCGGTCAGGTGAGCATAAAATACTGCCATTCTGGAACTTGCCTGTTCTGGTCAAAGAACTCAATGGATAAGCTTATTATCTCGTCGTCTGTTATAATTCTTTTGTCTTCGTCAGCCACTTCTCCCCTGTCTTCATTAGAGCCATTGGCAGCTGCGCAGAAATTTCCACAATAATTTACATTTTGAAATTCAAATCAGGAAGAAGGGCAATTCTCGGTGAGGAGGAAAAGAAAAAATCCCCACGGTGAGATTACGAATTAAATCTACCGAACCGCCAAAGCAGCAAACTTTTATCATGCTGAATTTACTTCTTAAAATTCCACCCCGACAACACAGCGCTTGTGAGTTAAAAAGGAAAGAGCAGAGCACCGGGGGCAACGCGCCATCGATTAGGGTCGGGAGCGAGAAGCTTTTACCATCAGCCGACGGATGAGCAGCATAGAAATCCCTTCTTCTTTTCATTTCATCTGGGGAAAAACACACGTGGGGCATCAGAACTTCCCTGCAGCTCCCGGCAGGGACGCGGGAGAGCAGTTCCGGGCTCGGGGTATTTCTTCTGCTTTTCGGTACTTACTTTTGAAAAGGCCCGGCACGAGCTTGTACACAATATCCTGGAGAGTTTTATCTGACCTGGAAAGAAGCATTGAGCACAACGCTGAGCGCACGAAGCGGCGTTTCGATGCGAGCGGCAGCTCCTGCCGCGTAACCTCTGCCAACAGCAGGCGGGACCCCCGGCCTCGCGGGAGGCCGCCCATAAAACGCAGCTTACAGGAGCTTAAAATCAAACTAACGCCGCTCTGAGCACCGCTGTAAAACCAAAGCCGGGTCTACAGCGGCACTGCCGCCGAAAAATCATTCTGCCTAAACCTACAATTCCTCCCCAGAAAACGAGGAGCGGCAAAAAGGAACGGCGCGGAGAAAACGCTTCTGGCAGGAGAAGCGTGCCGAAAGGGTTCGGCTTTCGGCTGCCGGAGTTCCGGTAAGTTTGGGGCGCCGAGGTTTGGCTGTGGGAAACGGCAAGCGGCTACGGCACCGTGCCCGCCGCAGCCTTCCTCCGCAACGCCCGACGCGACTCCGCTCGCACCCGGCGGAACCTTCAGCTTCCATCAATGACAAAACTCCAAAGAGAGCGCCCGGCCGCGAGGCAGCCCGTAAATTCACGGCTCTTTCAGATTGAAATCGCGACGCGGAGATAAGATCGCCCAACGGCGCGGCCCCGCGCGGCGCGCCCGCCCCTACCTGATGTTGAGCAGCGGCCGGGTTTTGTGCACTTGGACGTCGCAGATCGGGCAGTACTTGCTCGTCTCCAAGTACCGCACGATGCACGTCTTGCAGACTGCAAGGCAAACACGGGAGCCTTTAGCGATGGTCGGAGGTGACACCGAGCATGCATAGACAGAGAGGTGCGATCTCCTAAACTATGCGGCCGGGAATCGGCCATTGTCAGCAGCGCGCCGCTTAAGCTAAACAAATACTCAAATCGGCCGCGATTAACATGAAAAGGCGACGCTTAGAGCACATATATTGCGCCTTTAACAAAGACCGTAGGGCCGTCGCCAGGACGAGCCGCGGTGCCGCGGTACTCACAGGAGTGCAGGCACTCGATGATGGTCGTCGCGTCGATGAAGTACCCGCCGCACAGCACGCACATGAGGTGCGGGTTCAGCTCGGTGATTTTGATCCTGGTCGTCCGGTGCATTTTGGCGCGGGGCGAGGCGGCTCTGCAACACACACGGCCGGGGCGGGCCGCTCAGCGCGGCCGCGTCCCAGGTGCGGGGCCCGGCGGAGGGCGGCGGCGGCGCGGGGCCGAGCCGGGCCGTGCGGGGCGCAGCGCGGGGGGCGCGGGGCCGGCCGGGCGCAGCGCGTGGAGGCGCGGCCGCTCTCCGCCGGGCGCCGGGCTCGGGGCCGGGGCTGCCGGCGCGGCGCGGCGCGGAGCTCGGCGGGGCCGGCCGGGCACCGGGCTGCCGGCGAGCAGCACAAAGGGGAACCAGCGCCTCCCGGTGCGGCTGCCCTGGCATTTCCGGAGAGCGGGGAGGGGAGGCGGGGGGAGGGCGGGGGGGCGACACGCACCTCGCGGCGGGGCCGGGCACCGGGCGGCGGGGCCGGGCCGCGAGGGGGTCCGGGCGGCCGCGGCTGCCGCTCGGTGCCGATCCGGATCCGCTCCGCTCTCCGAGGGGGTTGCTATAGCAACTTACACTTACACTTGGCATCCTGCCACCGCTGGGAACACGCGAGAGCCGGGCGGGGGGGCGGCCGGGGGGGCGGGCCGGGCCGAGCCGAGCCGGGCCGGGGGGTGGGACGCGGGGCCCGGGGGCTGGCGGAGGGGGTGGAGGAGAAGAGCGGCCCGCGGGGGTCTGGGAGCCCGGCGGCGAGGGGAGGGGACGAGAGGGAGGGGAGGAGAGGGGAGGGGAAGGGAAGGGCGGGCAGGGGGAGGGCGGCAGGAGGGGGGCGGGAGCCGCCGGGGAAGGGGGGCGTGGGGGGGGTTCGGCCTCGAGGGGCGCGGGGCGCGGTGCGGGGCCGAGCCGGGCCGAGGCGAGCGCGGGAGGCTCCTCCCGAGCCTCGGCCATTTCGGATCCTCGCGGGGGCCTCTCTCTCTCCACGTCGACTCGGGGCGAGGAGCTGCGCTGAGCCGCCGCTCGCCCCCGCCCGTTCCCGCGCCGGGCACCGCGCCCGCGGCCCCTCCGCTCCCTGCCTGCCTCCGCCGCTCCTCTCCTCTGCCCGCCGCAGCGCTCTGTCTTTCACTCCCCCCTCTTTTGAGGCTCGTCTGAACGCCTCCCGCGGCCGAAGTGGAGCGGGGCGAAGTTCCGCGGGAGCGGGTCAGAGGCTCGAAGCGCTGGGCGAAGGGATGAGGCAGAACACGCGTCCCGGTCCTTACAATCCTCCTTCTTTTGGGTTATGAAGAGGCGCACCGGGGGGGGGGAGGGCGAAATACAAAGCCCGAACCGACCTTAAACGGTACCTCCGTAACAACACGCGAGGGACCATGTGACCAGACCATTCCTAAAGCTAAATCAACACCTTGTCAACACGACGCGGCGACGGGAGCGAAAAACAAATGTCATCTTCACAGCCTGAAACCCATAAAGCCTATCGGGTGCAGCGGCACCGACGTTCCATGCACACTTACTATTGAAAACGAGAGGGAACGCGAACCGGAGGGGAAAACGCTCCTCGGGAAAACGCCCCACCGGCAGCGGCACGGCAGATCGCCTTCTGCCCGCCGGACCCGAGTAATGCCGCCCGGCACCGGGTCCCTCCCGCCCCCGGCGCCGCCCCCCACTCGCAGTTCGCGCCCGACGCCGCTCCCCGGGCCCCGCGCGGAGCCGTCGCCCCTCGGGGCGCTGCTCCGACACCGCACAGCGCAAGGAGGGCACGCGCGGCGCTCCCGTGGGTTCCGCGGTTCGGCCACGCTGCCCCGGACCGGGCACGGTGCTGCCCGAGAACAGCGCACAGCGCCAACGAGCGACCTCGGCACGGAAACTTCTGCTGCTGCTGCTGCTGCTGCTCCAAGAGGAGCTCCAAACGAGCTCCCCAATACCAAACCGGAGCACAGAAAAAAGCGAAGCGTGCAAACACCCCGGCTCCTTAGAGCTGCCCCTACATCGGGCAGCAAAACGGGAGCCCGCCCCGCTGTGTTCCACGTGAATGGCTCTTCCAGGGTCCCTGACCCTCCGCTCTGCACTCCCAAAGCGGCACCCAGAGCTGCTATGCCGGAGGCACACAGCGCCCTGCCGCGCTGCCCACCCGGTTCTGGCTCTGCCCGCTCAGTGCTCACCGTTCCCAACCGCCCGGAGTAACCTCAGCAGGAAGCTGAGCAAGGATTTCTGCCCATCCCTGGCGCTCTCGGACCAACTTTTCAATACACCGACGTGTTTATTTCACTCCTTCATAAATGGAGAAGGATTGAATTAACCCTGAAATGTATTTTGTCGACCACCCCCCAACGCGAGGGATTCACCGCCCGCAGACCGCCCGTGTCAGCACTGTGTCACCCTGCGATCCCTGCCCGACAAAACAACCACCGGCATCGGTCCCTGCCCCGCGCACCGGCCCCACGCACACGCGTGCACGCAGCCTCAGCCCTGCATTTGGGCAGCAGCGAAATCCCTTTGGATTTTTCCAGCCCATGCTGGTAGCGCTTGACGAGGTCACCCGGCAGCTCCGGGCCGGGACAACACGTGTGTATTTAACCCCGACACATAGAGCGGCCCGACCCAAACACAGGGAGATAACACCCACCGGCAGCACACACTGCCCGCAACCGATTATTGAGAGGCCTTACACGGGTGATGTCAAAATGAAGAAAGCCAGAAGAGTACTCCCCTGTTCAGGATCAGCGGCATTATCACAAATCCATAAACGCAACCGACTCCCGAACTCTGCCCTACGGTCCCCGACAGAGCCCACGGACAGCCCCTGGCCGGGCCGCCCCGCTCTGCCCCCGCGGTGCTTCGGGGAGGGACGGGACAGGGCTTCCCGCGGGGGCTCCGAGTCCTCGCCCTGCAGCCAGGGAACAACCGGGATAGAGAGGAAAAGGACCCGTCCTTTAAGCAGCCGCCGTGGCCCCGCGTTAACTCCGCAGCGTGTCCCCTGGAACCGCCCCGAGGTGCTCGCTGTGCGCCAGGGACGGCCGGGGCAGCGCTCGGCACGGCGCGGGGCTGCAGCCCCCATCCCGGGGACGGCCCCCCGGGGCTGCTCGGAACGCACGGGGCTCGCAGCGATGCTCCCAGCATTTCCCGGCCGGGAACGGGCACACAGCCGGCCGGGTCCCCGAGCCTCGTGGGGAGCGGAGCAGCGAGCAAAGTTTCTAAAAGCTGAAAAGCGCCTCTCCGACTTCCACAGAAACGCGCTTTTTTTTTCCCCTTTATTTTTACCTGATTTTTCGCAAATATTGACAACGCCCCACGGCCCCTGCCCGCACGTATTTTCCGCCAGGCCACGCACCCGCACACATCTCCACAGCCGTCCGCCCGCGGCCGTCGGGGGCCCCACGCGCGGCGCCGCACCCGGCGGGGCTGCACGCGTGGTCCCCTCCGGGGCCCGAGAGAAGGAAACCTCGATCGAGCGCGGCCCCGTCCGCGGCTCCGTCCCTCCGCTCCGGGGCTCCGCACCCCGCACACCGCTCCGAAGCCCACACTCAAAGCCGCGAGCTCAACCCAAAACTACGAAAAAAAAAAAGAAAAAAAGAAAAAAAAAAAAGTTCGGTCCCGGCGCTGCCCCCCCCCCGCCGCCCCTCGCAGCGGGGTTACCCCAAACTTCGCCGTTTTCAGCACGGCCGGGAGAGAGGCGCCGGGAGCAGCCGGGGACCGCCATCTTACCGCCGCCCGCTCTGCCCCGCCGCTCGCCCAACTTAAGTTAATAACACTCGGTGCGGGGCGGCCCGCAGCCTAACAGCCCCCGCGCGGGGACCGCCGCCCCCCAACGGCCCCGTCCCTATAAAACGGCCGCGCTCGGGGGCCCCTTCGCCCCCCCCGGCCGCGTTGATCGCCGAGAGCCCCGCGCTCGCTCGACCCGGGCGGCTCCGCGCTTCGCGATCGTCCCCGTTCCGTCAAAATCTGCCTTTAAACAAAGGGCGCCGGGGCCGGGCCGGCAGCGGGGGCCGCAAATACAAATATTCTCCTCGGGGGCCGTGCGCGCCCGAAGCCGCTCGGGGGCTCGGGGGGGAAGAAAGGAACTAAAATCGGGCGCCGTGGGCGCGTAACGAAAGCGGCCGCCCGGGCCGCCGCCGCCGCCGCCGCCGTGTGTGTGTGTGCGCGCGTGCGGCGGGCGCGGGGCTGTCAGCGCCGCTCCGTACCGCGCCGAGCGGGGACGCCCCGCGCCCGCCGCCCCCCGGCGCCCCCCGCCCGCCCGGGGCCACCCCGCCGCATACGTACCCGGAAAAGGGAGCCGGCGGGCGACGATCGGGGCGGCCGAAAAAGACAATGAAAGTTAAAAGTCGTTCAGCAGAAAATGAATGTGAGCCAAGCGGCCATCTTGAAATGAACTGCAGACGCTGTCAATCGCGAGGAGCGCACCAACGCCGCCGCCGCGGCGCTCCGCTCATGCCGCCCGCGGGACCGCCGTGTCCGCGCCGCTCCGCCGACCCTCGGCGCTCCCTCGGCGCCGCGCGGGGCCGCGCCGGGCTCAGCCGGCCGGGGGCCGCCCGCTTCGGCCCATTGTCTCGCCCGCTCCCCCCCGCTCCGCCGCCCGCTCGCCGTTTTTTTTTTTTTTTTTTATTATGATTATTTCATAGTTGGTGGCGGGGGGACGGGGGAGGGAGGGCGGAGGAGGGAAAAACGCGAGGCTGAAGGCACACACTGGAAACTGACACCGTCCCCAAAATGGCTCGGAGTTCGCCCGCCCCGCCAGCGTCACGTGGGGCTCCTCATTCCTTAAGGGTGGCCTGGGAATTAGCGGCGGTGCGGCCGGGGCCGGCCGCCTCCCCGTGACCCAATCCCGCACCCGGCCGCCTCCCCCCCGCCCCCAGCCCCCCTTCTCCTCCCCCGCTTCCCCCCGCCCCCCCCCCACCGCCCCCTCCCCTCCCCCCGGCCCTGCACGCGCCCGCCCGCGCGCCGCCGATGCCTCCTTTTCGCCGCCGCCTCCCCGCCCCGGCCCGACCCCCGCCCGGCCCCGGCCCCGGCCCCGCTCCCCGCCCGCTCCCGCTCCGCGCCCGCCGCCCCCTCTGCCTCCTCCCCCCGCCCCTTCCTCACGGCCCCCCCGCCCCCCTCCCCCGCGGCCACGCGCGCCCCCCCCCCGCCCTCCTCGGGGCCCCCCACGCCGCACTTGTTGCGTGGCCCTCCCGCGCCCACGCGTGGGGCAGCGCCGCGCGGGGCCCCTCGGGGGTGGAGGGAGGCGGCAGAGCCCCTCAGCGGAGCGGGGCTGCGCCGGGGCCGGCCCGCTGCCCTCCGTCGGGGCCCCCTCCGCGCCTCCCCGCGGGGGCGGCCCGACCCGACCCGTCCCGCGGCGCCCGCGCTCCCCCCGGCGGCAGGTGCGGGTGGGGGGCACCGCCGGACGGGAAGGAGGGGGAGAGCCGCCGTCGGGCTCCGGGATCGGCCCAAGAGGAACGCGGAGCGGCCGTCGGCATGCGGTGTCCCGGGAGGAGGCAAGGCTCAGCCGCGGCCCGCGCCGACACCGCGCCCCCGAGTGTGCGGAGCTGAGCCCAGGCGGTACGGGAAGGGAAAATCGGCTTTAATGGAACCCGAAGGAAAATGCTCGGCGTAAAAGAGGAGGGATGCTCTGCAGACACAACGGTTGAGGCAGTATTTAACTGAAGAGTTAATTTTCAAGAAAATATAACAGGAGCGAGGAATACCGACTGCATATTCCATGCCAACAGTTTGCTTAATTCACATTTAGAAATCATTACAAAAATGGTTTGGATCAAGAGACATGCATAGAGATGTGCACAGAAGGGCATTTGCCATTGGGAATGTTCTCACGCAGTGCCCGGCTGCCCTCGGTCACAGCTGTGTTGCTCTCTCCAGGCTCTTGGCAGCGTCCTTCAGCTTCCCAACCAAGTCCTGGGAGAGGGAACACCTCAGAATGAATTTCGGAAAGGTCAGCACGTGGTGCCACAGTGCCCTCTGCGCATAGCAGGATGGGATATCCCAGAGCTCACCCTCGTCCATCGAACAATACAAGCAAATAATTACATTTCTTACACTTTTTCTGCTGAAAAATAGGGTGGTACGCTGGAACTGGAGGACAATGCCTTGTAACATATATGACCTACTAACATACATTGCTGTCCTTAGCACATCAGTACAGCTGCAATGGCTGCCGCACACTGCTGCTCTGAGCGCCATAAGCACTTCTTCCACCCTCAAAATACCCTGAGTACCATTCTGCACAGGGACTACCCCAAGTGCCAGCCCTGCCCGGGGCAGCCATCAATCCAAACACAGGCACTGGCAAAGATGCCTCCCAGAGCCTCCATTTCACTCCCTTTTGCACAGATGCAACCACAGAGCAGAGCTCAGTGTTTGCTTCATCACACTGCTGGTGTGTCGCCTACACACTGACATTGGCTTCAGTTCATTCCCTACTTGGAAACATGACATGTCATTGAGCTGCTTCCTTCAGCAGCTTTCCTGAACCACTGGGATGAGAGTTTTGGGGAAGTGATGCATTCCCTCCCAAACACGTGTGTGACAGCACACCCGTTATCTATGTGTGTACAGAAAGCAGCACATGCCACTGAAATCAGTCAGTTTACAACTTCAATGAAGACCATGACCAGAAGTGTTGCATAGCAAATTCTCCCCTTCCCTCCTGCCTGTTGTTTTTGGTGTGGTTGATTGGTTGTTTTTTTTTTTTTTTTTTTTTAAATAATTATTTGTACCATTTAATTGTGACTGAAAAAGTGTTAAGAGACATTGCCATCCAGAGTGGGAGCCAAGCAGAGAAACGGGGGGGGGGAGGTACCTGCAGCTGCTCCATGGTGCAGCTGAAGCTGAGGTCTGGCTGTGATCCCGCGTCACTGTTCTGTAAGGAACAAAACCGAAGCAGGCTGCTTTACTGCAAAATGACATAAATGGCAATTCTTCCTTGGGAGGGGTGTGAGGAGCGGATACCTCAGTGCTGAGGGTCAGCAGGTAGGTGGGCTGGTAGGCTCGGTGCAGCTCGTGGGTCTATGGTAGAACAGTGCTCAGCACAGCAGGGCCAGGGCAGCGGGGGGGTCCCAAAACCCTGTGCCCCCCCCTTTACCTGGATGCGGTACGCCAGGCGCCAGGACACGTCCGTCACATGCGGGGGGGCCCGGCCTATGCTGGGAGAGAGACAGCGGTGGGCGATGCGGGAAGGGCTGAACCCACACTGCCTGCCTGCGGCACGCAATGCTGCTCCAATGGGTCACAGCTACTTAAAGGGCAATATGGAAAGGAGGGGGACAAGTTTCTACAGCTGTTTTCTAAAGTTTGTTAGAAATGCAACAAAAAATGGTAATTTAAAAAAAAATTAAGCATTACTGTTGATGTGGATGAGGGGAAGTGTGCCTGGTGCTCCCCATGCAGTGCTGGAGCAGCCCCTCCTGTGGCCCTGTGCCCACCTACCTTCCCAGCAGCTCCTCCAGTGCCTCCCGGTTTTTCTGGAGAAAAGGAAAAAAAAGAAAGGCGAGAGCAAAATACATTTGCAAAATGTGAACCGACTGCTCCAGAAGAAAGAAAACACCAACACGTCACAGCAGGGCGCCAGACCTGGTACTCTGTGCAGAACTGCTCAATCCGCTCCCTGTCCAGCTTGCACTCCTCCAGGCACGCGCTGCGGGAGGACACACGGCCATGGGCAGCCCCCAACACACACACACAGCCCCGCCAGCCCCGGCGCCGTGCGGCGGCGTTACCGGGACCGTGGCGGGCGGTATCAGTACCTGAGGGCCGCTCGGTCGGCTCTCTGCCTGCCCGCCTCCAGGATGCAGGCGGCGGCGGCAGCGTGGCACTGCTTCAGCACCGCGGGGTCAACGTCGCTCAGCTCGGGGTCGGCTGCGGAAGACGCGGGGCTGCCGACACCGCCGCTCGCCCGAGGGACGGCGCTTCTGCCCCGCGCCGCAAGCTCCATTCCGCGACCCGGAGCCGCGTCCCGCCCGGCTCCGCTCCTCTGATCGGGGTCGCGGACGGCAGCGGCTCCCCCCAGCCCCGAGCCCGACCCGGGGAGAAACGCGGAAGGGCGCGGCACGGACGCGGCGAAAGCTTCTGCGGGCGGAGGAGCGGGGCGGCCGCGGGAGGGGTCCGGCCGATGGGGACGGCCCGGGACCGCCGGTGGTGCGGTACGCGCGTGCCCACGTGCACGCACGAGCACCTATGTGCGCGCACAACCCCGTGTGCGCACCTACGTGCATGCACGAGCACCTACGTGCACGCGTACCCCTACGTGCATGCCCAGACCCATGTGCAAGCACACCTTCATGTGTGTGCACATACACCTGTATGCCTGCACGTTCCTCTGTGTGCACGCACAAACATCTCTAAGCATGCACACCCCGATGTGGACGCACACGCGCATGCACGTGGTTCTGTATACACGCACACCCCCACGTGCATGCAGACAGCCCCAGGTGCACATACGCCCACTCGCATGCACGGACAGCCCCACGCACGCACAGACGCCGGTACGCACGGATACCCCGACTGCACGCGACCCACAGGCACGCACGCACCCCTAACCCCGGCCCCGCCGCCCCACGCAGAGCCCCGCCGCCCGCTCCCGCTCACCCACGCCGCCGTGGGGCTGCAGCACGCCTCGGAAGGCGGCGCGGAGCAGCGCGGCGTAGGCGCGGCGGGACAGGCGCCGGGGGTCGCCCAGCAGCCGGCAGCCGCCCTGCGCGTACGCCGACAGCTCCATTGCGGCGCCGTGACCTTCGACACGCGCCCACGTGACCGCCGCCGCTGAGGCGGAGCCGTCGCGGCTGCGCCACCGGCGGGAGGAGGCGCCGCCGGGCGGGGAGCGGAGCCCGAGCGCCGAGCGCCGAGCCTTCTGCTGGCGGCGCCTCCTCCCGCCCGGGGCGGCGGCGGGCGCGCGCGGTCGGGCGGCGGGGCGGGCGGCGTGTCGCGGAGATCGGACGCGGCGAAGGGAGACGCCGGCCGGCTGCGGGCAAACGTGGCCAAATACGTGCAGCGTAAATACGGCGCTCCCTTTGTGGTGTTGGAGCGCTCCCGTTCTGCACCTCGGCTTCCCCGCTCGGTGCGTGCGTGTTTGTTACAGCTCGGCGCCGAGGCGGGGGGCGGTCCCGTTTCGGACGCGGGGTCCTCTGTCAGTGGGCGAAAACGTGAATTTCCGAGCTCGGCTCTCAGCCGTGCTCGGGCGGAGGAGAAGAGGAAATCCCAGCGCCCGCAGGATCGGGCCCGCGGTTCCGAGGCGCGCCCCACGTGTGTCCGCGTTAGGCCTCGCGGCACCGCCAGGCGAACGGCTCCGTTCGGTGCGCGCTGCGCTGCCGCCGCGCCGCTCCGACGCTTCGGCGAGCGATGAGTGCCTCTGCGTCCGCGGACGGAGCGCCGAGCCCGGCGGACGGCATTCCGGGGATTTGCGTTTTGCCAGGAACCGGGAAGGCGTGACGGCGGCAAGGTGGGCTCGGGAGCGGCCGTCCTCCGTCCCGTGGCACCGCTGTCACATAGAGACACGACACGTAAGAAAAGACATAAAATGGAGGAGAAGAAAAACCATAAAATGGAGGAGAGGACAAAGCTCAGAGCCGTGGATTTACGAAGGTGCAGAGACCGCGGCTGTGAAACAGGATCGTAATAAAAAAACGTCAGAAATGTGCACGCGTGGCATGGCTGCACGCCACGGAAATCTCCTCCCTCATCATCGGCAGCGTGTGGAAATCTGTAAATTAAAATCTAGCTTCTAAGACAAATTAATCTGTTAAGGATTCCTCACAGCACTGCACAGTCCACATCGGTCCTTTCAATAATTTTCATCAGCAGATCTGTGCTTTCACTTCCCCTGCCCCACCTCCCAGCAAGATCTCTTCTCCTCTTTCCCCCCTCCAAAAGGAACACGATGCATTCACACTGTCAGGCTGAGCAGATTTCACCACTCGTGTGCAGTGTTTGCACCTTCTAAACTCTGCTCATTATAATTTCTAAGAGGAAGGGAGTGTATGTCAAATAAAGAAACTACAAAGGAAATTCATTAATACTTGAATATTAATTAATCAGTGAAACAAACCACCCCGCTCCATGCAGGCTGCTGTTTCTCCAGCTTGTTCTTCATTGCTCAGAAAAAAATAAAGCAGCTGTCCAAAGGGAAAGGAAATCATTTTGTGTGTCAGGAAATTTTAATTCCTAAAATTTCAGAGTTGCCGTAAGTGTTTCTGAAAACTCCCAGAGCTGCACTTTTTTTCCTGTATATTGGTTTTTGCAGAGTTAGAAGATGGTAACGTAAGATGGTGTTTCTAGCACTTATTTTATACAAAATCGTTACTGACTTGAAGGATTTTCAGCTCCAGAGCAGTGGGCTGTCCCCAGAACCTTTGGTTTAGGTCAGCAGTGAGCCTACTTTATTGTAACGTATGGATTCTACAAAGAAAAAAAAATGTTTGAGTCAGAGAAACACATTAAGTAACTATTTACTACAGGTTGTATTTCTTGCTGGATTGATTTCTGAAGGAAAAACTCTATACACATTTCAGACCTTGATAGTATCATAGCATCAAAGAAAAGGACCATACAGACCCAAAAGGCCCAGGAGAATTCCTTACATGTCTCTGGTACCAACGTGCAAGGCAGCAAAGAAACTCCTGCTCTGAGCCAAGCCCTAGTGAGGTCCATTTCTTTGATGCAGTCCTCGTAGGCAGCCCTCCTGCCCAGGCAAAGTGCAGTGCTTAGCATAGCCTTCCAGGAAGATGTTATGCTCCCAGGTTTGTCTTGCATGTCTGAATTGCAGGCAGTGCCTTGCTTGGCTGCAGACAGGGACTGCTCAATAAAGCATTCCGTGTTTGCTCACAAATAGTTCTGTTTTAAGTGAGGAGTTCAGGAAATTAACTTTTTAATTAAATATGTGAAGGAGCTTAATTTATTTCGGTGAGGCAAAGCCCATAGAAACTGAATATGGTTTTGATCAGGAATTTAATATCTCTGATTTTAAATTCAACTTGAAAAACATTTTTGCTGCTAGGTGGCATTTTTGGAATTTATGTGACATTAATTTAGGGGAAATAAATCAAGACGGGTTTCTCCATTTATCTTTTGATTTCCTTCTCTCTGACTTGGTGCTGTCTTCTCTTTGTCCAAACTTCAAATCTCTTATAAAAAAGAGATATATGTTTTTAAAAGAACTGGCAGCTTTCACATTTAAATTATAGGCTCACTTAAATTCTACACTTTTAAGCTGTTAATGTTTCATTCCTTCTTTAAGTGCTCAGGAGCAGAGAGAAGCAGAGAAGAGCTGCTTCTTTCTCACATCGTAGCTCTCCTGATTTCTAACAGTATGGAGAAATCTCACCTGTTAGAAAAGTCCCTTTATTTATAGAATGTGTATCAGATTGAACTCTCAAAGATATATTTGAATTTATATTTTATATATCAAGTCGAAATGAATCACAAGGAGAATTTCTACATTATCTAAGATCACATCAAAAGTAAGTAATAAAATGGTGCAATGGTTTGGATGTGTAAGCAAGCATCACTGCCATGTGCTGGGCAACACATCCTCGGGGAGAGCAGCTTTGTCCTTTTGTGCATTTTAACACATCCTAGCGTCCTACTAATTAAGGGAAATTACTGCATTTACTGAATTGTCAGTCGTTCTCTTTCTCTCACAGAGAAACGGAGCTCCACAGTTATAACACATTTGCTCCTTCTCAAGACAGAGCTCCCTGTCCCTGGCCAAATTCAAAGGTTTACAGTCGAGGCCTACATGAAAGGTGCTCACCTTTGGTGCCGAATGCAGAACCAAAAAGATTCCGGCTGCTTCTGCCAACCGCGGCGCGGTTCCCTGTCTGCTCCCGTGTCACAGACACGTGTAGTTTGTCATACTCACAAAAATGCTGGGAACGCTGCTGAATGTTGATATGGGTAGCCTGTCTTTGTAAGCAACATTTCTTGGCGGTGGATTTCACCCTGACGCTTTTGCTGCCTTTCAAAGGCTCTGACATAATTTACAGACACTTCAAAGTTGTGCTCCTGCTCCTGCTGCTCAGGCACACTCGGGTACGGGCGTCACGCGCTGCGCTCAAACCCTTTACATTTCATCTTATTTTTTTGGAATTTATTGAGAAATGTGTAGTCTGCTTGGTCCTCCAAACAGGAAACCAAATCCGTTTGGAATTTGTCAGTGTTTCAAGTCAGGCTTTTTTGCATGTTGATGCAGTCAGCGGTGGGATCGCAGCCTTGCTGTTGGAAGCCTGTGAGGAGGATATTATGCTCTATTGTCAGGAAGCATTCACAGTCTGTCACATTAGTGCTGGAGATGTGTATAGAAGAGTAATTATTATAAGCTGACATCCAGCAAAGGAAGTAAAAACAGATAAACCTCAAAGGAAAATTAGGCTGGATGGTTCAGGTTCTGTTTGTCTCCAGATGCTTAATGTCAGGGCACGGAAACATAATTTAGCACAGCACCTAGTTGGGAAAATAATTTTGTGCTTATGTAACAAATAGAAATGTGTTTTTTCTTGTAGTTCTGCATTTTGTTAGCTTCTCACCAAGGCAGCTCAATACAGAAATACAATCAGTGAGCTATCAGAAATCCGGTATTTAAAGAGCTGCATGCTGTAACACCTTTAATTCTATTTATATGGTTCAGCAGTACCAAGCCGTAAAAGTATTTAAATGTAGGAACGTGATGGGCTGTTTTCATAGAAAGAAGTAGATGGAACAGATAACACGGTGACAGCGAGCAGTGCATGGCATTCTTTCTCTAGAATTAATCCTGCTGTTTCATGGAAATGTTTGATTCTGATCGTAGAGCAAGGCTTGTGTGCCAAAATGATAGATGCCTCGAAAGAAGCTCTGCTAAATAAAATCCTGCAGAGCTTGGCATTCACAGTTCCCTTTTGGCAATAGCGAGGAATGGCTGAGTAATATTTAGGAAATTGAGTTATTTAAGATGGAGTTATTGCATCCAAAGGCATTAGGGCTAGATCTGCAGCTAGTGTAAATCAGCATATCTCCCTCCATGTTCCGTGTATTGCTTTGTGTCAGCAGAGAATCTGGCCCATATCCATTATCTAGAGGGAATATCAACTACTACAAAGCATACTTATCTAACCAAAAGCAAACGTAGTCTGCGTAGCTCATTGATGTTTCTTGTAACACTTGTGTTAACCTTTATAATGTGATAAAAATCTGGCACAGCTATGTACGGTTACAAATCATTTGGGTTTGATAATATCAACAATTATAAATTAGCATGTATCACTTTTAATACTGCTTCAAATTACATTGATAAAAGCTTAGCTCGATATTGACGAGAAGACAAATAATTGGGGATCTCTCTGTTGCTCTAATTAATGTTACTGAGGGCAGAATTGGGCCTCTCTGAAACAGATCTGTCTATCAAAGCAGTATGCAGTTGTTTTTTGTTGTTTTTTTTCTTAATGCACTGTATTTTTTATGTTCTCTTTTGGTGAACATAATCCCTATCTAGCAATGAACACATTTTACAGAGCCACAGGGTTTAGTTGCCTGGAATTTACATTCAAACAAGTAAAATCAACCCAGTATGATCTGTACGTTCAGCTCAATGCACGTGCCTGCAGAGCCTAAGATGCAAGTTTTAGCGTAAAAGCCTGCCCTGCAAGAATCAGAGCAACACGACTAACTGTGCCTCCTGCTTCGTTTGCTTGGCTCAGCTGATGAAAGGGGGCAGTTTACTAATTATTTACATTCTGAGCAGTAAACGCCAGGGCCAAGCTGCACCTCAATTAGCAGCAGTGATGCTGCACCTCGGATCCGTCCAGCAGCCGTCACTGCCCCGTCACTGATTGGGGCACTGAACGAGTGGCATCGTAACGTGCTGAACAGCCTGCACTGCTTACGTGGCACCAGGTTTGTTTCAGGCTGCAGGGACAGTTTTGAAAGAACATACATTTGTAGTTTCTGCCCATTTTTAAATGGCAAACGACTTCACAGTCAGTATGGGAAAATAAAGAGGAGTGCTTTGGTGAACTTAAATGTACTGTATTGTTAATGCTGCTGAAAACTACTAGTGTCCATGTACTGTCTGTTTCATGCAAGATTTATTTGTTGTGAGAGAAAGCCCTGATGGTTGGTTAGTGAATTAGGTCAATAAGCAGTAGGATAGTGATAGGGGAGATTCTATTGCTCTTGGGGATTTAGGCTTCCTAGCACGACATTTAAATCAATAGGAATCATCAGCTACCCTAATCTGCCCATACCAAACAGTGCGGGGCTCAAGGTGGTGGAAAATATCAGAGGGGACCCTGAGAAACAGCAGGTTTTTCCCTGGGATAATTAATGAAATGTGCCACGTGGATGCTTACAAACGTTTTAAATCTACCTTCATTGTATGTACGATTTTATTAAAAACACAATGCATTCCTAAAAGTGGCACTAATTATGATCAACATCACGTATTATTCATTCATTCCTGGAATTATTCAACCATTTTTGCAAATGCATCAGTAATCTGTCATTGTGTGCACCAGAAAGAGGCACCAGGCAAGACATTCCCATCACAGTTCAAACAGAAGTGTTGAGATCCTGCCTCAGAACTGCTGGCAATACAATGTTCATACAGCCAAAATGATAACAGAAAGACAAAGTTAAATTTACAAAGCTCCGTATGGCCAGTGTGAAGAAATGTGAGAAGTCTGTATTTTGAAGGTAAAAATTTATCCTCAAAAATAATTTGCATTTTTACAATATGAACCTAGAATTAAATAAGTGCATTAATGAGGCGCAGAGACACGTTGTTTTCATCTCTCAGTCTTTCACCTATTATGCTGAATCTTGCAGTGAATGCCCGCTGCCATAGCAGCACTCAGAGAGCTGAGGAACGGTGTTCTTCCAAATAAATAAAAAAAACCTTTGCCTTCTTAGTACCAGACAAATAACATTTCATTTCTGCCAAATTGCTTTTGCCAAGTTACTATGATAAATCATAAATAATTGTTACATTTGGTAACGGTTTTAAGCAACTTGTTACAAACATCGTGGGTACTTCCATGCCTCCTCTTGCCTTGTGCTCATTATAAAACATAAGCAAACCCATTCTTTGCTCGAAAGGCTGGATGTATTAAAGGATCTTCTTAAAAAAAGACCTTCTCTTGGGCCACCGTTTGCAGCAAATATTAGATGCTCCCCTTGGCTGCACAGGAGCTGCAGCCAGCATTCACTGCAGCATCGCTGTGCTGCCGGCCGAGCAGCCTGCCTGCAGCACCTGCACGTGAGGTGTATTTCTCCGGACAGATGTTGTTGCCATCGCACCACTTCTACAGAGTTCCGCAGAGGCCAATTCAGAATTACGACAGTAAAGAGTGAGCAACAAATTTCAAAATTCGATCCATCATTTCTTGGCTGCAGAAGCCCGTGCCCATCTGTTCACATGGCAGACGGCCCACTTGCAAGATAGCTGGACCTTTCCCCTAAGAAATTAGTGGCAGGCAAGAGCAGCTTGCTGAATCTGTACAGCAATGCAAATACTTTTTATTTCTGCAGGAAGTGTGGTCAGATATATAGTGGAACCGAGCAGCATCTGCCTCCTTTCGCTTCCTTGTATTTCTTGATATATATATTGTTAGCTGACTGGAGGAGGAAAGAAAATGAGGAACTTACTGGCATTGCTTGCTGCCAAAAAGACAGGTTGTATTGGAACAGGTGCTTTGAAAATCTGTGAAAGCCAGCTGAAAGGTGTCAAAATGTGCATATCATGAACCAGCAGTTCACGGATATTTTGTGTGAATTTAGTCTTGTAGAAAGAGAGTTCAGAGGGACACTCTGCAGAAAAAATCTGCCTTAGGAACAGACAAGCAGATTAACAGGCATACCCTCGCCTGCTCACTCACAACGTGCGTGATGCTCATATGCGGGATGAAAGACAAAGGGAAAAAAGGTTTCCTGTTGTTACACTTCTATCCTTCATTATTTTAGAATTGTCAGATGAGGAAAGAAAGATATGATAAGCTGTTCTTCAAATATGTTAAGCTGATCACCCAGCCTAAAAATAAAAGTGGATCTATTGAAACTCCACAAGCTGTGTTTTGGTGAGAGATTAACTGCAGAGAACAGGCAGGTAAAAGAAAGAAGAGTACCAGATCCTTTTTATAGTACCAGTCAGACTAATGCCTGTGAGCCACACTTGTCCCTTGACCTTGTTAAATGTGGCCCACGTGTTGGAGGGAGAACAGGCAACTTTTCCGACACATTCCCTTCCCACATGTTTTTCCTGCAGTGAGCTACTGTAGATAGTTCTAAAACACATGGGAGTACAAGTGGCTTCCCCATGTGTATTTTAAACCTAACAGAGCTACAGCAGTCAAAACCACGCGGGGGGAGAAAGGATCATCAAGAAAGAAAAAGAGAGAAAGCTTTTCCACTATTTGCGCTCCTGTCCTTCATGTGTTGAGGGAATGCACAGGAGAGCAGCAGTAAGGAAAAGGAGAGGACGAGTAGAAAGGAAGAGAAAGAAAGAAGCAGACAGAAGCAAAGGGAAAGGAACAAAGCAGTATGGCACTGGGGGGAAAAAAAGAAACAAAGCAAAACAAAACAGTGGAGAAAAGGCGAGGGAGAAAGGAGAAGGCATTGCAAGGGAAGGACAGGAAGTGACAGAGAAAAATCATAAAGAAATTCATTCCACTGTCTGAAAGGGTAAAATCAAACGTGCCTGACTGTGCTTTTCACTTCAGCTTGTGAGCCTGTGTGCTTAGCTTTAACAGTGTAGGAAGAAGCATGTTTTGCACATTCCTCGGTGTCATCCCTCCTTTCGTTTTGTCTCCCGATGCTGCATCTTTGTTCAGCTTCTGCTTTCTGTCTCCTTCTGTCTCCTGCTTCCCCCTCCCCTTTTTCTCTTCTCTGTCTCTCACAGGCAGTGAATGAGATGTAGCATATCATTGTATTATCAGGGCCATTTTTTTTCCCTCAAACTTGCCTTAAAAACAGAATGCCAGTGAGTGAGCGAGCCTTTCTTTTCAGAGGAGAATTAGCTGAGACAGCCTGAAGTCATCAACATAAACCTAAGCGAGCATTTGTGTGAGATGTGACTTTTACTTCATGCTACTCACGGGAGATGGTCACAGCCTTGATTTCAAGGAGCTTTACAAGAAATCAGTGCTGAGAAACTTTTCCCTGTAGCTGGTGAGCTCCCAGAGGAACAATAAAGGACCCCCACCTCGTTCTGCCCCGCTTGCAGCCACCCGTGTGCCTCCACAGCCGCTCCTGCCTCCGCACACCGGGCACTGCCAGCAGCCGCTGGGACAGAGCTGTGGGCTGGGACTGCACGGCACTGCACTGCCAGCGACAGGTATTGCAGTGCTGAAAGTGATACACGGTGTGTAATTTGGGTTGGAACAAAAATTGAATTGCTTTGAATTCCATGGTTGTTCTGTTATAATTTGATTGGCTTTTGTTCATCTCCGATTCTTTTTCCTTGATTTGGAGCTGAATAAATAATGCTGAATTACGGCTTTACATCTAGATTTGTGGGTTTTATGTTTAAAAGCAAAAGATGACAAGTGAAGCACACTTGTGCTTTTACCCCCTGCTTTCTACTGGTTCTAAGTCCTATGCTCTATTTTTTTCTTGTTTTTGACCCATTTTAGTTGTATGCCAGGGTCTCAAGGTTTCCAAACTAAAGCCAGGAGCTCAGGAGGATGAACAGCTTTCAGGAAATGGTCAACAGCTCTCAGGGTGCAATTCTAAAGGTCATTTGTTATCACATCTGTTCCTGTCAAGGCGTCCTCTCTTAGCAAAGCCTATCTGAGAGGGGAAACCCTGGGAGGTTCAGTGGTGGGATTTTTCTCTCTCATGCTGTATGATGAGACTAAAAGGAATGCATTCATCTGTGGAGCTCTCCCAGTGACAGGGAAAAGTGTAACAACCCTTTTTCTTCTGCCTGTTTTGCTGGGATTTTTATTTTCCAGCCACTGTCTTGATTCAAAAATCCCTCAAAAATAGTTAATAGTAGGATGGGTCTGGTTTCTCCTGTGTCTCTTGGGGCAGAGTAAAACCAAAGACCAGCATTTGGCAGAAAATCCAAGCTTTCGTGAATGTGGCTATGATGAACAGAAGTCAGAGGAGAAAGAAACAGTGCTGAGGTTGAACAACCCATTCATTTTGCTAGAGATGGGGCTTCCCAGCACTGTCAGTTGTTCATGCCACAGAAGTTATGGGGCTGATTAGGCTGGGCTAGTCATGGTGGGCAGGCTTGGAGATACAGTCCCTGTTTGTGCTTCCTGCCATCTGCTCACATCACTAGAATCACAGTGATAGATTCCACCAGAGAAAATGCCACGAGGAGTTTGCTTATAGAAACAAAGTCAAATATGCATTTTATGGCAGTAATCTAATTTAACTATATAGTCATTGTAGTATAAATTATCATTGCACTATAGTCTTCTGGAGGAAACCAAACCAAACCGAACCAAACACAACAGACAGAATTTATAACACCCTATGCTGGACCCAGAAAAGTGTACCGTAGTATAGTTTTTAAGTAGTTTGTGAGCACAGTAAAATGCCTGATTAATTTAAAATGAGTTGTCATATCAGGTAGATAATATGTCTTTTAAAATGTAAGTACCAGAGTGCTTGTTTGTCTAATCTATTATTTACAAGACAATCTATTAGAGTGATATTACGGACCAAAATACCTTCTCTTACAAGCTGGTAAAGCCCTGTTGGATCTGTGCAGCTGTGTCAGTTACACCAGTGAAGAGCTTAGCTTTGCATTTCCGTGTATTTAATGGATAGACTATTTTAATTAACCAAGCTCTAATATGCCACTGTCATGACTTGGAAAATAAACTATTTCTGTAATTTAAATAAAGTGAAGATAGAGTAGCTGAAAACATAAAGCACTTTAAAGCATAAATAAATTCAGACAAATTCTTAACACATGTTAAGATTTCTGTTCATTGTTAATGTCTGTATTGCTCTACAGAGACAAAAGAAATAGGTAAAAGCTGTATTTTGCAGAAAGTCCTTGTAAAGGGGAGGTGTTCCAGAACTGCTCTGTGTTGTGTTTTACATGGCAGACAGAGGATGAAAAAATGGTGAATTCTGCATCTGTCACACTTCTGAGTCTGTCACTCAAAGAAAATTCCCCCTTCCCTTTTTAGGAAAGTTGATGAAGAATGATGGGATGTGGCTGATAACAGTGACCCATATTTAGGCAACATGAAGATTGTGACAACATTAGCTACAGTTAGGGAATGCAGATGTAAAATCAAAACATCTGTTACGGTAACTTCAACTTACCCTATCATCCCTGGATGTTGCAGTGTCATAACTCACATTCCTGCATCGTCTTGCCGTGAGAAGACACATCTAGCCTTGAAATACTGCACGAGCTTTAAATTAATTTGCTTTCAACTTTGTATCGTAAAATGATTATTACTGAAGCATGGTGGTTCATTTTTAGATACTAATAGTACAAGTAAGTGATCTTCTACTTGACAGATTGCAAAATGTATTGTATTTTATCCTTGATTATGAGAATAATTTGATTTGCCTTAGCATAGCTATTAAATCGCCACCGAGAGATTGACTGCAGTGGTATGAAGGATTTCACCATTAATAGTTTTATGGGAGAGATTCGGAATATAAACAGATTTCATGGCTCTTCTCAACTGGAATTTCTGAATACCCTTCCTTCTCTACAGCTTGCCACGGAAACTTCTGTCAAAATGGAGCTTTCCTTGATTTTCCAGTGCTTTGTATCACAATGCGTTGCTGTATCACCAGCATTACACCAATGAGGGCTTTGGTCGTGGCTGAGTAAATCACAGGGGAGCACCGCCCACAGTAGTGTACCGTACTGACTGAGGAGTGCAGTAAGCAATGAGCCTGGTCCTGCCACGTGAGGAATTTCGGAATGGAATCAGCAGATTTCATTCTATTAATTTCAGAGAGGATCAGTCCCATTGCGCGTGCTAGGAACTGCCAGGATTAATTACAATTCCTTCTAGCAGTCACTCTTTTAATGATGAGCAAGACACAGCTCTGATAACTTATAGCTGCCGCATAGCTTGAGTTTAGGTGTGTGTGTGCAGTATCTGTGCTTGGACTGCCAGATCACACTGCATGTCCTCTGTTCTCTCTGGCTGCTAGAATAACTTATTATGATACTGGACTTCCAAAGAATATATTAACTTCCTGACTCTCTGTAGTAATACCATACAGCTGGTTCAAATAAACATTCCAAGCCAGTGCATTTTTCATCTTGGGGGAAAAAAAAAAAAACAAAAAAAAAAAACCTAACCATGGCAATCCCAAAGAACTTTTGTATTTATTCAGTGCTTACTGTCATTGCCTTTGACACAGAGCACAAAATTAATAGTTTAAAAAATGGGAATTGCTCTCACGGCCTTTGCATTGATTCTCGCTTCTTGTTCTTCATTTATTTTGTTGATCATTGCAATCAGGAGGAGAGGAAAAACTGCTCATGGAATTAATTTTCTTGAGTTATTGCACTATTCTGTCTCACTAAAACTTTAGTGCTCTTTTTTATACTCTGAAGAAAATGTGTCCTTTAATCTAAGGCAGAATCCATACAAGGAATTGGAGTTTCTCTAGACTTAACCTTACTAATATAAAAATGCATCCACACTGATACCAAAACATGACCAGGTAGCTGTCACATGTATTACATTTCTGCATATGATTAAAAATACACTACTTTGTTTGTCTGGCTCTTCTGTGTCAGCTCATTTATTAATATCTCACATACAAGGAAGGCTGCTGACACATTAAGAATGACATCCTTATGCAAAATCATCGTGTAGATTGTGAATGTTTTGGCTGTGTACAAGGGGGAATGGTTTTAAACTGAGACAGGGGAGGTTTAGGTTAGATATTAGGAGGAAGTTTTTCACACAGAGGGTGGTGATGCACTGGAACAGGTTGCCCAAGGAGGTTGTGGATGCCCCATCCCTGCAGGCATTCAAGGCCAGGCTGGATGTGGCTCTGGGCAGCCTGGTCTGGTGGTTGGTGACCCTGCACATAGCAGGGAGGTTGAAACTGGGTGATCATTGTGGTCCTTTTCAACCCAGGCCATTCTATGATTCTACGATTCTATGATTTTATTTGACCACACTTATTGCTGCTGTATTACTGTAAGCATGCTGAGTTTTGGCTTAAGAGAACATACGCATGATTAAACAAAGATTTTGCTCCAAATATTGCTCACCATTAATAGGCTAATTCCCACCAGAGAAAAATATCACACCATAAGGATCTTCTATTTAACAGTGCAATTTATTAAGTAATTCCTTAATGAAATTTGTAAAATGCCCCAGGTTGGATTTTACATCTATACCATATTTGTGGAAAACCTTAATGGACAGACTCACAGAAAACATGGAAGTTGCTGCACGTGTTCATATTCTCTGAGAGAACCCTCTGAGCCAATCATGAAGAAAAATGGTATTTGAAGTAAGTTGTGGAGCACTTGGAGTTTGTCAGTACAATCATACAACTCCTTACAAATGGGAGTTCTCTAGAGCTGGACTCTAGTTGTGATCTCTTCTCTGGCTGTGAGTGATATAAATGAGAACATGTCCCTGATTTCAATGGGAGCAGGAGCAGATGACAGTTTTCCATGATTATACAATGCGTGAAGAAGGCAGATGTGTATGCAGGAGTTGTAATACAGCATTTGGGTGTTTGATATGTTTGTTACAGCCAGTGAATAGTGGAAAACAAAGAAGTTTTTGATTTAGACAGATTATTCTGGTGTCCTACTATAAGATTATTTCTCATCGCTAATTATCAGTGAGGAGAATGGGATCATTCTGATATAAAGCACTTTCTGAACAATACCCAGCAGTGAAAAATACTGACATATCACTGGAAATACAAGTTAGATGAAAGGTTGCTTTTAAATTCTGACTTTGCATTAAGGAAAACTATTTTGCATGTTTCTGGTTCAGTCACAGAAATGTGCTTTTATCAGGGATCTGTTCCTTACAGTTTTCAGGTAAGGTAAATCCATCTGCAGTTTTATGGCTGGAAGCGGGGGAGCATTGTAAAATTGCAGTATTAGGCAAAGTACATTGGAACGTCCTGAACCCCCAAATGCTGTATTGAGGTCACACACGGTTTAAATTAGGAGTCTGTGTTCCCACTCGTAAATGTCTCAAACTTTCACTTCTGATCTGAAACTTTTGATGCTTGAATATTGTAACAGTAGCCACTGGAATTAGTAGATACTGACCCTTGTGACACAGGACAGGGTGTATATAACTGTATCCCTGACCAGCTTCCTGCAGCAAAGAAATTAAAGCTAGTCCCTGGGCTGGAACTCCCACGTGCTAAAACTTTTCTGCAAACACGACTGTTTTTTAATTAGTCCATCAGCATAAAATGCATGTATAAAAATAACATTAGATTTAAATGCTTTTCTCCCCACTCACATGATGTCTGTCACACTGTATTAATCAGCAGCAGGAAAGCAAAGCATAACTCTGTCTCACTGCCTTCACATGGCTGGTTATTACCTATGAATGCCTGAACATCTAACCTGTATGTTTTCATCCGAGGCTGTAAGAAATATTTGTGGTGTTCTTTCTTTGTTGTTCTTCTTTTGTTCATATTAACTGCAAGACAAGGAACATGACAAGTGCTGAGCACCTATTTATGTGGAGCATTCAAGCAAATGGAGAACTATAAATATGTATGTTTGATGATAATACGTAGCTACAGCTAAGAAATTCCTGCCTGCATTTGTTTTGGAAATGACCGCACAAAATGATGTTTTATAGAAATAGCGGTAATTGTATAATTAAAAAAAAATCTACTATTTACATAAATGCAAAATAATATAAAAGTATATTTTTAGTCTCAGGTAGAAAAGCTCCTCTTGAAATATTTCTAGGCAGATGTCTCTGCGTCTCCCTATTCCCCAAAAGCCATTTTCTGCAAAGCCCTTTTAAATGTGAGAGAGGATAGAGTTTCGCGACAGTTTATTGCTAGATTTACAATGCTGGCAAGAAAGTAATTCTCAAAAAATGGGATAGTCTTCTCCCAGGAATTGATCTCTGATTGGGTTAATGGATTATACGGGCCAGACTGTGACAAGCGCACGCACAGCAGCGCTGCTGCAGAGGCGCATGAGTAGCTGTCCCTTAGGAGGCTGCTTCTGGCAGCCCAGCACTCCTACCCGCAGGGTAGCATCTCCAACAGAGCAGAAGTCACACAGGGTTGTGCTCAGTGCTCCCGCTTATACAGAGCTGGGAAGAGCAGGCAGTGCCGTCCCAAAGGCGGTGCAAGCCCCCTGTGTGGGCTTGGTTAGGGAAATTTCTAATTACTCCCAACTGAAGTGTTTGAAACTACCACCAGCAAGAGGTATCAGTCAGCACACAGAAGGTTAATTGTCTCGCTGTGTATTTTAATATTAGTGATTGGACTTGAAGATGTTAGCTCCTTATACAGAACTGAAATTCACAGTGTGCACAGTCGGCATTTTGCACTTCAGATGTACATGTTATTTTCAGTTATTTCTAGATGACCCGTATGACAGCAGCTGAAATGCTTTGGTGCATCCAGCTGTTTTCTGTGGGGGTGTTTTTTCCCCCTGCCGCATGTCGTCAGATCAGTGCATCCCACAGCTTATATCATACCATCCTGAGGTCTTCGAGCCCTCGCTGCCGTGGGCAGCTGGATCCTGCTGCCAGTGACAGCAGGGTGAGAGTCTTTAGCCTTTGGCAGGAGGAGGAGCAGCCGTCCCTCATCTGCAGCCCGGAGGTTCGGCAGCTCCTCCACGTGGGCTCTGGTGTAGGACTGCCCCTTTGCCTCCGAAGGGCTGCTGTGCAGTACTAAAACTGAACTGTGAGGCACTGGTGATGGCTGGGGCAGCAGCTCAGGGGGAGGAGATATTTTGAAGGAAGAAGTGGGAGAAACCCACTGGGCAGGGAGAAGAAGAGCTGGTGCTGAGGAGGCAGGGCAGATGTGAGGCAGGGAACGCTGGTGGTGGGGCGGCAAGAGAAGCTGGTGCTGAGGGAGGAGAGAGGCCCTGTTGGCATGGTGCTGCTTTCACTTCAGGGAGGCTCTCACAGAATCACAGAATCCTTAAGGCTGGAAAAGACCACTGAGATCATCTAGTCCAACCCAAACCATCCCCCCATGCCCACTAATCACGTCCCTCAGTGCCACATCTGCGGTTCCTCAACACCTCCAGAGACGGTGATTCCATCACCTCCCTGGGCATCCTGTGTCAGCGCCTGGCTTTTCTGAGGAGGAATTTTTCCTAATATTCAGTCTCCCACATGCGGCTCCAAAAGACATGGCTTTCATCCATGGCATTTTATCAGTGGAGCTAAAGCCTGTGAAACTCAAAGCTTTTGCCATTCCTCCCGCTTAGGCAGTCCTGAGGGTAATTATTTTAGGAACTATTGGATAAGATGTTACGTCGGGTAAAATAATTTAAAAACAAGAGTACGGTGCTTATTTGTCAGATTTCAAATTAGAAGAAAGTTTTAAAATCAGCAGCCTTCTTGAATTCCTGTGATTCTATATTTATTCAGTGGAGAATGTAAGAAAATCCCATACAGAAATGTGTAATCAAATCCTGTTTACTAAAAAGAAGCTGTGCCCTAACAGCCCAGAAAGCCAACCATAACCTGGGCTGCATCCAAAGCAGCATGGTCAACAGGTCAGCGAGGTGATCCTGCCCCTCTGCAGGTGAGATCTCACCTGGGGGACTGCCTCCAGATGTGGAGTCCTCTATACAGGAGTGACACAGACCTGTGGGAGTGCATCCAGAGCATGGCCACAGAAATGATCCCAGGGATGGAACACTCCTCCAATGAGGACAGGCTGAGAGAGCTGGGGCTGTGCAGCCTGGAGAAGAGAAGGCTCTGGGGAGAGCTGATGGTGGCCTGTCAGTATTTACAGGGGGCTGCAAGAAAGAAGGGGAAAGACTCTTTAGCAAGGTCTGCTGTGGTAGGACGAGGAGAAATGGTTTCAAGCAAAAAGAGGGCAGATTTAGATTGGATGTAAGGAAGACCTTTTTTACACTAAGGGTGGTGAGGCACTGGTGCAGGTTGCCCAGAGAGGAGGTGGATGCCCCATCCCTGGAGACATCCAAGGTCAGGCTGGATGGGGCTCTGAGCACCTGATCTAGTGTAGGTGTCCCTGTTCATTGCAGGGGATTTGGACCACATGACCTTTAAGAGTCCCTTCCAATTCAAATGATTCTATGATTCTATGATTTACTTACATCTTTTTAACCTCCATTTAAAATGTCATGTATATCTCAGCTAGATTAATGTATTAAAACAAAAAGTCCCAATAGGAAATGTTTCAACTAAGCAATTTATTTTGCTTGTAAATAATACATTTTTACCTAAAGTACAAGTTATAAATAAAACTAAACAAATAGCAGGTAGTTCTTTGAGTTGTTTGCTGCTGTCACTCTGGAAACGGACAGTTGGGTAATTACAGACCATCAAAGAACTGCTGCACCACTGATTATTATCTTTTCAGAATTTGCCAGCCTTTCATCATTCAAAAGAAACTTGTATCAAAGACTTTAAATGTATACTACTAATAAAATCAACCTATTCAATGGTATGATGGCTGGTACTTGCAGCTCACGCAGGAGAAGTCATCTTTTCATTGTTGCTCTGTCTAATACAGAACACCATAATGGGAAATTGGTAACCAGATCTCATTTTACTACGTGTATGTTTCATAGCTGCAATTCTCCTCTTATTTAATATCAAAATGAACAAATCATGTTTTATAAATCCAATAGTCTAAGCTGTACATTACCATGATAATTTTACTTTAAAAGCAGACTTCAGATAGATAAGATGTATATGTGTACAGCCCCCATAGAGTTAAACTCAGATTTAATACGTTCTTGCCTGTGATTTTTGCATTGAGTAGAATTAACATTTGCAGCGCAACATTGCAAAATGTTTTTATGCATTTAGTGGTGCTGTGATGGTGAACACTTTTGTCTTTGGGGAGGGATTGGTCCATGCAGTGTGATGCTGGTTGTACCACGCTTCCATCAGAAGTACTGCAGAGCTCTTGGATCCTGCCAAGACTTTGAATTTAGCATTATGGTACTCATCTGCTAATCAAGCCTTCGCAGATAGCAGACAGACTGTCTCCAGCAAGCATCCATCCACTACCTAAACTGATCCATATAGTTTGTGTACCCATTTATCTTGTGTTTAGATGAGAATTAAAGAACCAGTCCTGTGGCTCTCATTCAGAATACTTACATAAGATTGAATTGCTCATCCGAGTAGGATTTCCAGGCTGGGGACTGTGAACCTCTGTAAATAGAATGCAGAAATTGTAAATAATATAAACCAAAAGCTAAATATTGTGCTCTGCTGCTGTTTTCATTGAGACAAATGCTAATCATCATTAAGGCATGTCAGAAATATGGGGATATATTGGCTCATACGAAAGGTCAGTTGCAGTCCGTGCTTATTTTTAATTCATTGGATTGTTTTCAGCAGGCGTATCTGTACGTAGGATAATCTCTTGCCCATTTTCTGCCAAACATCTCTAAATCCATCATGGATGAAAACAGAGCTGGAGGAAGAGGAAATGAACAATTTTCCAATTTGTGCAATTTAAGAGAAATATTGGAGGGTGGGTGTCTTTAATGGCTTCTGGTAGGATGAAATAGAAATGGTCTCCTCCTTCCAAGCTGCAAAAGCCAAGAGACAGACGACAGAAGAGTACAGAGATGCTGCTTTTAGAAGGTTCTATGGTCTTATGAGACAGGTTTTATTGTAAATCTGCATGTGTGTTATCAGATTGGATTCCGTGACCTGTAAAATGCCTGTAGGCATAATTTTTGTTGTTAACTTCATCATAGGTTTTAACATCCTTTAGCTCAATATTTTTGGCATAATACTTTCATATGTTAGGAACATAAGAGAATTTCAGAAAATGAACAATTCCAAGGTTGCTTGACAGCTTAATTGAGAATTCACAGATTTTAACATCCAAGTTGATTATTCTAATTTTGTAAAGGACTGAAATTTTCCAGGTGCATGGCAGACTCACACACACCTGTTTGTTTTCTGATTTTCTATGGATACGTTGCAAAGAAGAAAAAGGTTACATTTCTGAGAATCTGGAAATATCAATTGTGTGAATACATAAGGAATGCAATTGTTACAGTGCTCCAAGTGTTAGCAGAGTATTTAAGAGCTAGTTAATGTTGTATCAGCACAAGCAGGAAGGTTTATAAGGGTTGAAAATATGCTACAGATATCATGTTTTTTACTTTTTTTTTTTTTTTTTTTTTTTGGTGTGTTTAAGCAGTTACTTGTGCAAATAGAGCAAGCATACAGCATATTATCGTGTAGTGTGGGGCAAAAAAAGAGAAAGTGAATGATGCTGCAATTACTGCCGGGCTGTGATAAACCAAAAATGCCAGATTGTCTTCTTTTGAAAACACATAGTTGTAACAGGTTGTCATGCAGGATGATCATGAGTCTCTTCAGTAGCAACTGAGATATATTGCTGCTTTATTAATATCTCTTTTTTTCCTTAAAATATGTATTTTATCTGTATAATTGTGACACAAACCACAGGAAATCTGGAGAAACTTTTATATGATGAAGGAAAAGTAAGAAAAGAGAAAGGAGGAAGGAATAATTGTAGCCCTTTCAGGCTTAGAAGGTTCCCAGGCGGGTGGGCCGATGAGTTTTCCCAGGCTGTCTGACAGCTTAGAGTCAGGGCCCTACATAACAGGCTGGATGTGGCTCTGGGCAGCCTGGCCTGGTTGTTGGCAACCCTGCATATAGCAGGGGAATTGCAACTAGATGATCACTGTTGTGCTTTTCAACCCAGGCCATTCTATGATCAGGATAGATCATAGATCCATCCAGGAGGAGGAGGAGGAGGACTTGGCCATTGTCAATATGCTGCTATGCACAGACTGTTTTTCTTTTTTCTTTTGCCCTGTGTAGAGAAGAGAAGGCTGAATGGAAGAGCCTAGGAGTGACATTTCTCAGGAAGCTCTGTTTGCTTGAGCCTGATTCCGAGATCTGGGCAGTGAACAAACTGCACTCAGTTGCAGAGGTGTGACCTCTTCTGTTCCCACTTGTTAAGTGCTGCACATGAGTCTTTATTTAGGGACAAGCTGTTGTGTTTTGTTTTGTTTTGTTTTGTTTTGTTTTCCCAAAGGAATATCTCTCATGAAGTTTGTGAATTGCATGTTTGTGGAGAGAGAGAGCTTGTGTATATCCCCGAAATATTTTATGATGTATTCTAATAATAATGAAATCCCTCTTTTGTCCTGTGAAGACCCTTATGGGAAGGACAACTGGAAAACAACATCATGGTTTCTCATAACACCCTTGGCCTGTCCTACTTTATAAGGACCAGTTAGGACACATAATAAAGCTAACCAACTGCCTTTGTACACTGTATGTGTACTTTTAGATGCATATTACATTTTACCTTCAATTTCCTATGCATATGATGCTATAAGGATTTAAGATAAAGTGCAGTCATCTGTCCTGTTTCCATCTTATAGCCTTATCATATATTAAACTCTCAGACCCCACAGTGTTCTGTAGGAGATTATCCAAGAAATGATAAATCCTCCGTAGGAGCCATCAAAGCATCATTGCCAGTTTGCAGCCACTAAGAAGACCTCACATCTCTTTCACTGTCACTGCATTATTGATTAGCCTGCAAAATAGTGAAGCTGTATTGATTGTAAATATTTAGGGATGAAGAAGGAAACGTTGTCCTCAAGGTATTAGCAGCCCTCTCTTTACTGAGATCTTCTGTTGTGTTTCTCTGGCTGCCTTCTGCCTATTGTATGCTGCACAGTGATGTGTTCACCCTTTGGACTGGCAAAGCAGGCAGGTGGCTTCAGCTTGGTGGAGCCAGTGGTTGCTGAGAAAGAAGCTGGAAGAGGAAGGAGAATGCTTAGATAAAGATTGATTGGTTTCGCACGCACACTGGACAGAAATTATAGGAAGAAAAACTAATGACCTATTTGTATTTGTTTTAATTAATTTGTCTTTTAAAATCATCACAATGGCCCTGCCATCTAGGCCACAAGGTCTGAAGCAGTCCTACAGGGCTGTGACTACCTTGCTGATAGCCAACATAGCAGCTAAAAGCTCAGCACATTTCGTCTCAGCATTCATGGATTGTCCAAACCCAGCTAAAGGAATACTGTGTGCAGGACTAAAAGAGAAGACCTGGACTAATCTCAGCTTGTGGACCCACGTGAAAGAAATCTGAAAAGGGACTTTGCAGTGAATAGCAGTGAAGTACACAAGAAAATAACTTCCTGAAAATTCAGCAAGTTGCTTCTTACTATCCCTTCTCCAAGAAGTCCCTGCTGAGCTACATTGGCACATGCAGGTGGTTTCTGCCTGGTTAATGTACAGTTAGTCCTCTGCTGGTACTTAAGCTAAAATCATTAACACGTGTCTTGTGTGTTACCTGAATGAAAGGAGAGTTCACGAGTTATTATTGCCCATTTTTTCTTCTTGCTCCTGCACTTCCCTGATTCGATTACAAATCCTCCTCCAGGCATAAAGCAAGCTGGACACCTACAGTGCAGCTAAAGAGTTATTTGTTCCCTAGGTGGACACTAATGAATGACTGCAGTGCTGCCCTGAGTGAGGGGGTCCCCACTATTAAAAGTTTAATAGAAAGATCTGAGAAGCTGGGGGCCAAGAGGAGGAGGAGGGGACAGGGAGCTGTGAGTAACTCAGTAAGTGCCTTCTCTGTTCCTTTGCTGCAGTGGAGATTATACCATCCATTAGGACAGGAGCAACTGGAGAGAGGTCAGTTCCCTCTTCATTCTCCTTTTGCCTTCAATCTCACCACAAGCTGTTGAAACTGCAAAAATAAGTTGGTTCCATTACACTGTAAAATCTTGGAAAGCAGCAGGAATATGGCCCATTTGAAAAATGAGCTAATTTGGATTTTCTTTCACTTTTCTGATTCCTTATCCTTTTGTTTCCCTCCCACTCCACTTTGTTGGCTTTTTTTCCCCTAATCTCTCTCTCTTTTCTTAATGTCTTTTACTTTCTATGCCATTATCTTTCTCTACCTTGTACTTGTCAAGACAGAGCATAAAGGATCTTTTTTTTTAATGGTTCTCTCTTTAAATATCCCAGTGCCCACACAAATTCCTGCCTATGCTAAGTGATCATAAAGTTTCATAGAGCAGTGGAGATACTCTTGGCCCCTTGTTTTAACAGAGGTAACTATAAACATCTTCATTTTTTCTCACTCCCACTGGCAGGGGATTGAGATCTAATTTCATTTTACTTTTTAGTTTTTGTCTAAACCCAGTTTCTGTACTACTTGTCCATGTCTGGGACCATATGAAGAAAAAAGGTTGATTATAATAACAGAGAAAAAGAATTCCTTTCTTGTATTTTATCAAGTTGTTACTCGTATCATTTACATAACCTCTGTAAGAAACAAAAAAGTCTCTTGAACGCCATTCTTGTTATAATTTCAAGAAAGATATTTTTATTGCATGCTCAGGCCACCAAAATGTGTTGTGCCCTGGGGTACAGAATGGTGCTGCTTGCATTGCAAGGGGCAAATAGGGAACAGTGCCAGAACAGTGCCTTGCTTGCACTGAAAGTGTCTGAGAGTCAGAATGGTGCCAACCATAACCATAGTAATTGAGGTTTTTTTCATGATGGGAGTGATGAGGTCATAACCTCCCAGTTCCTCTATTTTGGCCATGGAGTTCTAGGATTGGAAAGCTTTGCTAATCTTTTGATAGCTGCTAAAGCGTGTAATGGGAGGAACTGAAACAGAATGGGTTTGTCAGGGTTCTTCTGACCCCAACTGTCATCTTTCATACAGATCTCTCCTAGCAAGCAATGCGGGAGCAGTTTTAGCCTTTAAAATCATCCAGAAACGAGCTCTGATACCTAAAATTTACGTTGGATATCTCTGAAACCATCTAATTAAGCAAAGGCCTTAATGGTGTTTCCTATTCAACCTGTCAGAACAGGTTTCTTCAGATTACTGTTTGGCAGAACGTGTTGGATTCCTGTGTGGAAATGTCTGGAGTGGGTCCACAAAACTTAGTTGGGCTTTCCTTTCTTGCTGCCTTTCCTGCCCTCCTCATGAACATTTGCTTCCGGCTGAAAAGTGCCACTGGGACAGATGTAAAGCTGGTTAGTGGGAGCGCTCAGTAACCTCTGGGGCTCAGGGAGATGTGTTTTCCTGACCATGGCAAGGATGCAGTATTTGTGCTCTGATTTTTTTTTTAAGACTGCTCTAAAATGTTTTTGTAATTCCATAGTAAACAGGTTGTGCTTGCAGACAACGTATGCTTTAGTGTTGCTCTGAATATAGCTTCTTTCCTGAGCTGAGGCCTATGTTCAGCACCAAAATCCAATCCTTGACTTCAGAAAATATGAAAATAGGTTGCTGCTCCCAAGAGCTCAGACTGCCACTCTCTGTGCTTTCCTCTGTTCCATATTTTCTTGATACTCAGTATTATTTTAAGAACACTTCAGCATTCTCAGCAGGTGCAGATCTAAAAACCTGCAAGGAAATTTCTCTCTTTCTCACCACAATAAAAAGAAGTGCTTGAGGGAAATACATGCCACGTGAGAACCATCATTATTACACTCCTTGGTGTTGTGCTCTCTTCTTATGCTAGAAATATGTTCGTCTTTTCTTTCTTTCTTTTTTTTTTTTTTAAAGCTCTGTCTGAAAATTAAGGGTTTTTTTTTGTCATCGTTGCTGTTGTATTTTGTGGAAGTTGCTTAAAGTGACTACCATAATGATCAAACTCTTTCCAATTATCAGGCAGAGCAAATAGATTGCAGGAAACTGCAATTCAAAATCCCCTTATACAATGTCAGGTAAGATCTGAAGATCACTTTTGAGTCTACTTCTCTCTATTTGATTTTGGTCTTTTTTTTTTTTTTTGGTTCACAGATGCAGTCTATACTCCAAATTAGCATAATAGCAATGGCTGATCTGTAGTTTTGTCACAAGTCACAGTGAAACAACATGCTGTCTCTCCTGACATGAGTGCAGCTCTACTTCTCATGCTCCAGACCCAGGCAGTCCCATTGCCCTTTGGTAAGCATGGCCATGGAGGCAGGGAGGGTGCTTGACTTGCAGGTTACCCATCCCACATTTTCTGGATTTGCTCATCTAGATACAGCCTTCTTTTTTTTTGTAGCTTGTAATATAAGAGAAGCCAAAGCTAAGGATCTGGAGAGGTCAGGAAAATACTATTGTTCAACCTTGTTCTTTGCCTTAAAATTAAGACAATCCTATTTGTGGAGATGTTCTTTCAGTGGTAGCACCTTGGATTTAACTATCAGACTGAAGGATGTACTTGTGTAGGAATAGCAAATGCATAAAAATGTGATGAGAGTGCATCTAAAAAATGGTGAATCTATAAACAAGCAATTGAATAAAAATACCTCTAGGTTCATTTTATTTGAAGAACGAATAGAACAGAAGTTTTCAAGCTGCTGGAGGAAGGCTGCCTGTACCTGTTTCTTCCAACATTTTGAATCCTTCAGAAATAATACTTTTTATGGCTTGATATTTGCAACTGCAGAAAATAAAGATTTTGTAATGCAAATTTTATTCTCTACTTTTAATAATTTTAACAGCAATATTGGATTATGTTGGTTACTCTTCTATTTTAGTGTCCTGGTTCTGCTAAGGACTGAAATGATACTTTTCTGAAGAAGACACATGGAATCTTTTGGTGGCAAGCAGTATCTGAAGTAGAACACCATAAGCAGTACTTGGCATCTTCCTATTCTGGAGGTGTAGTCAAACAGCCTCTTCAGAGGGCAGGCTTTTCCATTTACAGAGGTAAGCCCCGCTGCTCTGTGCTATGATGGCTCACCGCTTAGTGCTTTAGCACTGTTGGAAGTCATCCGTGCCCAGATCTGTGGGTTTCAAACAGAGATAACATGAGATGTTGTACATTTATTTTCTCAAAAAATAAAAGTCAGATGAAAAACTCCAAGACTGAATGGAGAAGAGCACTGACGAGGTGCCAGTGACAATGCAGCCTGACCTGACCTGCTGCACCCACCTGGTCCCCATGGGCCGGATGAGCCTTGGACATCCATTGGCAGTTCCCGTGTTCCTCTCAGGCACCTGAGAGTCAGAGCTGTGCTCAGGGTCAGCACATCTAAATGCCTTACTTAGTTCTGGCCTGTAGTCAGGTTTTGCTACATTCAAGTGATGGGAAAATGTTTCAGGGCCCCAAATCTGTGCCCAAACATAGGCCTTTCTTCAGTGTAGTTCTTGCCGTTTCCACCCCTTTGTGCACACCCATTTGCTCATACAGGAAAGCAGATGGGTGTACATCACAGTGCTGTGCATTTGTCCTCCCGCATGCAGAAACCAGAAGTGGTGCAGCCTGGGAGCTGTTCTGACGCTGCAAATAGCAGTGCTCTGGCCACGATGTCCCACCAAAACTTTAAAGTGTTCTTCAAATGATGGGCTCTGGGCTTTCTGCGGGCAGCAACCATCAGGCAGAGCTCCACAGAGGTGGGAGGGAGTGCCAAGCAAGGGATGTTTGTAGGGCTTCATGGAGATCCAGGAGGGCTGTGAAAGAGAAGGGGAAAACATCTGCTCACGTTTGAATGTGAGAGCTTGGTACTGGACAAAGCCACGGGCACCTATTTAGTATAACGGAAGGTGGAAAGTAAATTTTGATAAAATAATAATGGGAATGCTAGCTTTCCTTCTGCTACGTTCAGTCACCCAGGGAGGTAAATGTAGCTGACCCATGTGAACACAGGAAGGTGCTTTTTGAAGGTGACTTTTTGAAGTAGCAGTTCCCTGCAGCCACTTCACATCAACCTTGAATAGTTTGACTTGCACGTGTAATGGATGAGTTAGTACCAGCCACAAGCAGACTTAACACCAGTTTGTGAATGTATTTCATAGAATCAGAGAATGGCTTGGATTGAAAGGAATCTTAAAGCCCACCCCGTTAAAGCCCCCTATGAGGGATCAGCCTTTCGGATTGCCTAAGATAAGGTAACCCGCTGTTGTCACTGTTCACTCGGCTCTCTTTTAAGGGCCGCTCAGGACGTAGCGCTGAGGAGCCGGGTTTTGTTTCATTTCGCTCAGCCGGGCAGAGGAAAGCGGCGCGGCTGCAGTGCTGGGCAGCGCGGGCATCACCCACGCCGCAAAAGCGCAGAGCAGGGGCAGTCTCTGTGGCGCAATCGGTTAGCGCGTTCGGCTGTTAACCGAAAGGTTGGTGGTTCGAGCCCACCCAGGGACGGGAGCCGCACTTTTGGCTCTAATGCCCCCCCCGCCGCCAGCCGTCGTTTTTGACTGCGTGCGCGCGTCGGGAGGATGTGAGATTAGCGCTGGCGGCTGTACAGGCGCCGCGTGTTTCTGAGCAGGGGGGCCCCCGGCGGGGAGCGGCGCTGGGCGCAGCCGCAGCGGCAGCCGAGCCCGGAGCCGAGCGGTGCCGCGGGCTGAGATGGCCGCGCCGGCACCTCCCGCCTCGTGTCCGCGTCCCACCGCGGGAGGGGGGGCCCGGCCGACCCCCGGTCCTCGCAGCCGTTGTTCGGGCCAACCGCGGTGCAGCTGTGCCGGCCGCGGCTCTGTGCCGGCTCGTTTTATTGGTTCTTTCCTTCCGTAGCGGAAAGTGCGAAGGAAGATCTCCCATCCGAGGTGCAGAACGGCGATGAGCGGTGACGCGGTGCGGGGGGACGTGCTGCGGGAGGCACTGCGCCTACGGAGCTCCGAGCTGCTAACGTGGGTCGGAGCCGAGGTGCGGGAGGTAGAGACGTGCGATGCTGAGTGCTGCTGTACCCGGCCCTCGTTGCTGTCGGCAGCGTTCATTGGAATAAAAGTCAAAATGCACAAACGACTTTTATTTTTTCTCTTCCTGGCGGACGAAGCTTTGCAGCCTTCACAAGCGGTGCTAAATTCATCGGGGAGGAACGGCGCCTGGGGAGCCTCGCAGCACACCGCCGGCAGCCCCGCAGCCCCGCGCCCCTCCTAACCCGGTGCCACAGCAGCTCCCGCTGCTCGCTGTGCCGGCACGGAGCCGTTCTGCGTAAATGAATGTGAAAAGCAATTACGTCCGGAGCTTCGCCCAAACGTATCAGTTGCGAGCTGGCATCTCCGCCGTATCTGAGCCCGTGACCGGATCGAAATGAGCGCTTCGGTCGTGTGAGGCGCGGCCGCCGCCCGAAGGGGCTCGTGCGAAGTCCGCTGGGACGTACTTGCAGCTCACAAAGAACAGAATTCACGTTACAAAAACTTCCTCGCCCCGTGAAGTCGCGTCTCACCGCCGCTGTGAGCGCAGCCTCGCCCGAGAGTGCCCGCAGGGACCGAGGCGACGCAGCAAAGCTGCGGAGAAAGGACGGTTCTTTGGGGGTGCCGAAGGGTATTTTTAAAGTGATCGCCGGACCCGCAGCAGTCCGTCACCTGCAGCGCTGCCAGCGGCTCTCGTTCCCGTACAACAGCCCCGACAGCGGCGGCTCCCGCCCCTCGTCCGTGACCATTGCCTGTCGGCCGGGAGGGGCGATCGATTCCCTCCGTGGATGATGACGTGGTGGGCGCGATCTCCGCAGCAGCCGCGCAGTGCCTGGAGCTGCGCACCCCGCGTGGGGCAGCGCCCGAGACTGGGGAGCGGCGCTCGGTGCGGGGGGTCGGGACCGTGCGGGGACGTTCCCATGGGCAGGTAGGCAGCGCCCGTCCCGTCTGCTCTCTGACGTACAGGGCTGTGGGGGACGGGAAACGTGGTACATTTCGGGAGAAGACGGGGAACGGAGCTTGTGCGAAGGTGGAAAAAAAAAAAAAAAAAGTAAAAATAGAAGTGAGCGAAGCTTTGAGTTATCGGCCGTGAAGAAAGCTTCCAACTGCCGTGCACATCGCCCACCAGGCTCTGCCTTTAATCCACGGACTTGCATTCAATGCAGGATACACGCAGTTCCAAGACCAACAGCAGCCTCACCGTTCGATACTTTTAGGAAAAAGACGTCGCACCGTCCGAACTCCTTCCTTACAAGTCCCGAGGCGGATTCCAGCGTTAGCATTTTTCTGCCCCAACCCAGCCGTTCCCAGCGCACGTTTCTAAGCGATGAAAGGCTCGAGAGGTACCGGAGCAGTGCGGCTTAGAGCAGGACACGGGCCCCACCGGCACCGGCACCCCGCGGCAGGACCCGCACGGTTCTGCGGGCGGCGTTTCCGCGGGGCGCGGCAACCGAGGGGGCACGGACGCGAAGGGCCGCTTCGCCCCCGCCGGAAAACCCGGCGGGGAGAGAGCCCGGAGCCGGGAGAGCCCCTCCCGGGGCTTCCCCGCAGCCTCCAGCGAACGGGCCCCGCCGGGCCGCCCCCGCCTCGAGGCGCTGCCATTGGCCGCCCGCCCCGCAGCTGCTCAGTAGCAGCCCCGGCGGGGAACGCGGCTGCCTGCGCCGGAGCACCGCTGGCCCCGCGGGGCCGCAGCTCCCCCGGGACGAGCGTTGTGCGGGGCGGCGGGGCAGCCGTGCCGTGCGGTGTCGAGCCGAGCCGAGCCTTGCTGTTCCGTGCCTTGTCGATATGAGCCGTGCCGTGCTCAGCCGTGTTGCTCCGTGCCGAGCCGAGCCGAGCCGTGCCGAGCCGGCGGCTGCGGCGCATCCCCGCCTTGGCAGCCGCGCTGCGTGCGAGACATCCAACTGAAAGCAGCGTCCGAGGATTGCGTCGAGGTCCAAACTGAAAATACGGAGGTTTTTAAGGAAAGCCCTTTGAGCCGATACCGATATTTAATGACTCGTAGGGGCCGTTAAGATGTGGAAGAAAATACTCCTCGTGTTAATAAAGACGGGGCGCTAGAATATCTAAACGAGAAAACTGTAGAGCTCCCAGAAAGGGTGCAGAAAACAGCCATCTTGAATATTTTAATCTCTGGCAAGTGTTTCTTTGGAACAAAATGGATGTTGGAGGGAAGCAGCGTAGTTAACATTGCCGGAGCCTCCCGTGAACAACGGCAGCCGAACTCCGGGCACGGAGCGGGCGGGCTGAGCGGACGCCGCAGCCTTCCACCCGCCTACAGTGGCAATAAATAATCATCGGGGAACGCCGTGCTCTGGAAATCCCGCACTCCTCTGAGCGACGGTGCTTTTGTAACGCGCGGTTTGTATCGATCTGTTCGCATCGATAGAAGTCACACGTGATGCCGTAGGATCACCGTCGGGGCTCCCGCAGCACCGACGGGCGCTCGGCTCCGACCCGCCCAGGGGCGGCTGAGGCTCCGTGCCGAACCGCCCCGAGCGCCGCGAGAGGCGCCGAAGGCGAAGGGAGGTTTGGTGCCGGGTGCCCGGGGGTCGGGTCAGACCGGGGTGGACGGTTTGTTGTGTATTCGTGATACGAACCAATTATCCTAAGGATCCATTGTTTGCCCATAAAAATCACTCTAGGCTGAAATTAGCCTTACAAATCCCCAGGATTTTTTCCGCTTTTACTAAAATGGATTAAGAGCTGTCTTTTCTCTCTTTCTTTTTTTTTTCCTCCCCAGACTGATGGTGAAAACAAATACAACGTGTTTTCAGATGCTTTTTGTTTTCACAAAACTCCCAAATTGCATTCCTTTTCTTTCTTTCTTTCTTTCTTTCTTTCTTTCTTTCTTTCTTTCTTTCTTTCTTTCTTTCTTTCTTTCTTTCTTTCTTTCTTTCTTTCTTTCTTTCTTTCTTTCTTTCTTTCTTTTTTTCTTTTTCTTTTAACTCCCAATTTTGGGGCCCTTTCGTGCTGGTTAGGCCTCTCTAAATTTAAAAAACCATTGTCTGAAGGCACGAGTGTGAGCAGCGAGTGCCGGAGGGCGGCAAGGCAGCGGTCAGACACAGGGCTCGGGGAGGCGTCTTCGAGGCGTTATTTATTTAGTTAGGTCCTTTTTGCTGTTTGCTTACTTTGGACCTGCTCCTCCTGCAGATAAGCTCAGCAGAAACAGCTCGGTGAGAAAAAGCCAAAGAGAGCTAATAAAAATAAGGCAGAGATGGCTGGGAAGCATTGTCTGAAGATTAAAGAACAGGACTGCAGGGCAGAGCTGCCTGATTTTATTGACTCACAGGTTTCCTTAATGTCAATTTAAGCAAAATCTCTTTTCCTGGGTGCTAAGAGTAAGTTTCCTGTTAAGATCTGTATTGTTCTTCTTGAAATTTCTGAGTTTTCAAGGCAATTTTGAATGGCTGCGTACACAGTTCCTCGTAATTTCAGTCCCTGAATACAGATTTACTTTCTGTATCTGAACACTTTTGCTTTTGTTTTTTCATGCCATATTTTCTCTTGTGGATTGATGCCTTAAAATATATTTAGCATCTGTTCTATACGCATCCTGATGTTTGAGCAGTGTTCCTTGAGACTGCTGGATCAAAAAGCACTGTGAAGCCACGCAGCTTACAGCTCTTTTCTACAACTGAGCACGTGAAAGGAACAGTGGTATGAAAAGCAGTGAGCAGAACTGCTGCAGTCTGAGTGATAACCTGCATCGGGGCAGAACTGCAATCTTCTGTTTCTGTAAGAAAAAAGGAAGAGTCCAGAAACAACAGATGGTAACGGAGCTGCTGAGTTCTGGAAGGACATCTCATCCTAAAGATGAAATCAGCATTCTGTTAGCTCAACTTGTTACTGCTATCCATGGAACAGGAAGCTCTCGGCTGCACTGAATAATATTGGGAACGTGGGGAACGAAACAGAGGGAGGGCATCAAAAGAGTGGAAAGGTTAAAGAGCTGCATGAACCTGTCATGAAAGCCCGATGTGGGAAAGGCACGTGGGATGCCAGGGAGGGAGCAGGGTGCCAAGAAGGGGCTGAGGAGATACATACACCTCTCCATTTTGTTATCGGATGCGAAGGGCAAAGAAATATGATTAGAGCACATACGTTAAAAATGACTTTTTAATGAGGACCGAAGAAAACAAAAAATATAATATTATCTTCTGTAAATAATAAGGCTTTTATTCGTATGGTCCATTTGCCCTCATATGCTTAAAGCACTGCTACATGAGACAAAGTCAGGCACTTACCTCTGCTCACTGCGACATTCATTTATCAGCATCAAGAGCTTTGCTAAATCCTGAGAGCTCAACTGCACACTGACGTGCATAGGCAGATGGACAGAGAAGGCTGTGGGGCTGTGCCCATCCACACCTTCCAGCAGGGCATAGGAAATCTGGCAGTTTCCACATCAGTGAGGCCAAAGGGATCTGTGAGTCTGTGCTCACTGGGAATGAACAGGGTGCTTCTATCACTTTCTTTTCTGCTAACAACTATTAGGTGTGTGTGGGAGCAGTAAACAAGCTGAGCGCTGTTAGTAAAAATACCTAATTAGGAATCAGTGTGCTTAGATCAGTTGTACTGCTTAGAAGGTGACTGTGAGGTGATGCAGTAACATGGCAGAGACGAGTTTTGGACTCCTTTCTATGGATTTCTTGCAAACATTTTGGTTCTCTCCAAAGTGTGTGCTCAGATCACTTCTCCAGCTACCTCTTGTTCTCCCACTTGGATGAGAATGGGCACTTACAGAGGCAGCTGGTCAAAATTCAGATCTTTGCTGTTATTTGGGGACATCATCTATCCAATGTTGTTTTTTTCCTGGATGAATGAAACATCCTGAAACTCACAGCTTGTCTTTGCTGATTGGCCCCTCTTTGCTTCCTGGTGCTGGGGTGGAGGCAGTCCAATGCTCATGTGCTGCTGGACCTCATGGGACCACAGCCTTAGGTGCTCTGAGTGGCAAGGAAATGTGACACACTGAGCTGAGCACACAGGGGAGGAGGATCGCACAGCCCCTGGCAGTGGGAGTGCAGCAGTGGTCGGCCTCTGCTTCTCCCTCTGAGCAGCTCCCTCACTTGGAATTTGCTCCACTACCTGCCTGTGTTCATTGCTTAAAAAATGAGGATCTTCTGCATGCCCAGCCTCACTATTTCCTTTTTATAGTCATAAGATCCAGCACTTGCTTTTTACTGCTGTAACATGCTTTAAAATCACAGATACACCGGTTGGAAAGGTAATAATTAGGAGCTACTTGTGGAAAGAAGATAAGATTAGCTGCAGGAGAGATTTATTATTAGCAAATGGTTAGCCCCATTTTCAGGATGTAAGAGACTCATACAGATTGCCCGCTGGACAGTTTTTTAGTTTCCAGTTTGCATTAGCACTGAAGGATCCTTTTGGGGCCTATTACCCAGCTTTGGAAAGTTTTCTTGTAGTGGAAAAAATTGTAAGGGATCTGGAAATGAAGCCTCATCTGGCCAGTGGGTGTTCATAAAGTCTTTAATGACTTCAGCAGCCTCGGGTGGGACGGAAACCACTGGGCTGCCTTTGTGGAGGACGCAGTGTGCGGTGCTGGGCGGTGCGGAGTGCAGCCCAGGGGTGGGGGCATTGGGCTCTGCCTGTGCCTGGGTCAGCACTTCTCTTCTGTAAATGATTCTGTGCTACACTTTGTGAGGGAAACAAGTAAAAGATTATTTCTAATTATTTCTAATTGTTCCCTACAGAATTGTTTTCCTACAGAGGCACTTTGTAATTCTACACGTGTGACTTTCATGCTGTCCTTTACAGTTTTACGGAAAGGATGCATTCCTTTTTATTGAAAGTGCTTTCAATTTAGTTTGTGTTGCTTTGGAGAGCACGTGCAGCTAAAATCACAGTGCATCTGACTTAGAACTGTGCCATCGCTGTATATGTTAAAGTGGCTTCACAGCATTTCTGGAGCCTTATACATACCTGGGTAGTTTGAGTGTTAGTCAGACATCTGTGTGCTGTAACTCAGGGCCAGCTCTGTGCCTCTCAGGGGCAGCCCAGCTGCGGTGGTAATGCATGAGGGACACAGCTAATTTATGGTTGGTTTGACAGCGGCTACAAAAGTGGAATGATACGAAAATAATACTCATTCATTTTTAAAAAGCCCTTTGGTGATCAGTTCCAGCCTTGCCTGTGTGGCACACAGAGCAGATGATGTTGCACTCAGGCTGCTGGGTGTCACTGGCCACCGCGGATTGCATTGCCCCGTGAGACCCGTGCTGATTTTCACTGACCGTATTTCAACCGGTTTCCTTGTAAGGACGTTTAGGGGATGGTTGTCTTAGCCTCGGGGGCTGAGCGGACTGCTGCTGGAGGTGAGGAGTGCTGTGATACTTCTTCTAGGAAGAAAAGGCTTCAGGAAAACTCTGCACGTTGTCATTGGCTGGAGGAGGAGTGTCTTTGTCACTCAGCCATCAGGCTCTGCCAGCCATGTGCCTCTGCAAGATGTGCGGTTTTCTGCTCAGCGCTGGGAGGAGAGCTGAAAGCACGAGGCCAACCGTAACCCTGCGTGTGCTGGCAAATTGTGCGAGCTGAGCTGCAGGAATGGGGTGTCGTTGGTTATATGCTGAATCCTGTCACCTTTCTGTCCCTGACTTTGCTAGAATTCCCTTTGAAAGAGGAGCAGGTTTTGGCTGCGCTGTGACTAAGCATGGAGGAACAACAGCTTGCCGAAGTGATGCCCGGCTGTCTGGATGCTCCAAATGGATGAGGGCATTGGTGTTTGGGGCACGCTGCTGATTTAGCCAGCAAATCCAATGGCTCTCCTCAGTCTTTTGGCAAGGTGGACCCAGATGCCGTGCCAGGTGTATTTATTTGTGCAAGTATACACCGCGTTGCTGTGCCAGTGATGTGAGCACACAGCAGCTGGGGAAGAGGATGGTGAGGCTCTCTGGGAAGGCAGAGCTATTGCTAAAGACAACACCTGCAGGGACATACTCACAGCTCTCAGAGGCAAAGCCTACCAAGCCTGAGCCCTCTGTATCACAGGCTGATGGGTCTGAAGAGAAATGAAACCTGTTTGCTTTTGTGGCAATGGCTTGGTGCCACATGCTCACTGCCCACCACATGCCAGAGCCCAACAGGGTATGGAAATGAAAGCACTCCACTCCGTGACCCCCATCCCCTCTCTGCGCTGCTCTCAGGGTGATCAGAGCAGCCCAGGGCCGGGCCAGGCAGTGCAGTCCAGCCATCCCTGCTGCTCCTGCCTGTGCTGAGCTCTCTGGAGCAGCGTTTCCTGCCAGGGAGCGACACGAGCGCTGTCTCTGGCAAGATGAATTCTCTCCTCGCTTCCTCTCTCCCGCTCTTCATTTCTCCCCTCTCTCTTTGCAGGCTTTGGCTTCCGAGCTGCCCAGCTCCCTTTGTGTGCCCCTCTTTTTCTCTTCCTTTCTTCCTTCCGTTTTCCCTGTTTCTTGTATTCTCTCCTCACTTATTTTTCTCTCTATTATCTTTCCTGTCCTCCTCTGCATTCTTTCGATCCCAGCAGGGCTCACGCATACAAATTGACCCCCTCCCAGCCAGTAATGTGATCGAAGCTCTTTGTGGCTCCTGCTATCTCTATGGTAACTATCAGGGGGGTCTCGGAGCAGTGGCAGACCCAAGCACCGGCCCACATACTGCTGTTCCTGCTGGTGTTACACGCTGACTGCGTGGGCCTGACTGTTCATTTAAATTTGCTTATTAGTTAAAAAAAAATGCTGGTGTCTTCAGTGTCTTCTGAATGGGGGCACTGACCGTGTGCTTGGAGGATGGCAGGAGCCATCCTGCGTTTTCAGGGTTTTGAAAAATGGTTTTCTGCATTTGGAGCTGCTTTACTTGGCAGGATCAGTGTTGTTTTCTGACCGTTGCAGAGTGCTGTGCTGGCCATTCAGTGGGATGTGGAAACATGGGTCGTGCTGTAAAAACAGGTGTTGGCATGGCAGAGGTACCACTGACCGTGCAGCTGCCATAGCTGCCACCAGCACCAGCTGTGAGCTCAGCCAGCTATGGACACAGTGCTGGGTGCTCCTGGTGCCCTGAGCGCAGGATTCCTCTGGGCCTGGCACATCTTGCAGGTGGCTGCTGCCATGAGGGCATTAAAAATGAAGCCATAGGTGAGCACTGCCTTAGTAACACATCTGCTTGTCCATAGCCCTTCAGTGGGTGCATGACAGCAGGCCGCATGCTGCAGGGGTGAGGCATTCACCTAGAACTTCTGGAGAGCTGAAATGCAGAACACAATGTTAATTTCATTTGGGAAGTTGCTTTTTATGCAGTACAAATGATATTAAAACTGTGTTTCATGTCAGGACTGTACTCTTTAAAATAGCTGCGGAGTTTTTCTTTGCCCCCAAACAAATGCTTCTATAATATGTCCAAAAAAGTGATCCTCTGTCTAACTCCACCACTGAACTCCATTAATTACATCTGCACGTTAGCAGAAATAACTGAAATCTGTGGTTTTATATATATATATATGTAATTTTTGTTTTGCAAGATTTACCTGATATCTTAAAATAATTTCTGTTTCATTTATCACATAGCTTGGCAGCAATTTCAGAGCATGGGAAAACTCCAACCAGCCACGTGATACCCATGTGTAGGACTGCAGCACTCAGGATGTGCAATGCCACCGTATTATTGACTCCAAAAGCATCAGTTTGCTCAGATCCTTGAAAAGAATAAACATCGGGAGACTATTATTAGCTTTATCACAGCCTTATTCATTGTTTAGCTCATTTAGATGTATTTTGACTCTGAATTTTACATCTGCCGACCTTCCAATGAAACGACACCAATGAACTGCACTTTTGGTGAAGTCCATCCAGCAGTGAAATGGTTAACACTGTGGGCATTTAAGTGCTCATAATTAACAGTCCATTAAGATGAATGGAGAAAGTTCTCACTTAGCCATCCATTGTTTAATTCGGTCTGTTTACAGACTCAAGGAGGCAACAGTATGTGCGCGCACATGCCTGCCCTTCTGCACCGAGGGAGTCGGGAATCACGTCTTAAAATAAAGGATAGCTTCAGGTAATTAATATATAAATAAATGAGAGCTTTTAGAAACACGGGGAGATCCTCAGCAGCACAGAGCTGCCGGAGCTGCTCGGAGAAGGGTGTCTCGTTCTGGAGTAATACACCGTTCCCTTTTAGAGGTCTGTATTTTATAGGTACCGTTTTTTCCTTGTAAATGGTTATGAGTGTAATTAATTATAGGCAATAAATCATAAGCGCGTCCCACAGCTGTCGGGCGCCCGCTGCACGGCCCGGCTCACAGGCGGGTGTGCCGGCACTCCGGAGGGGACAGCAGCAGCACTCACTTTCGCTGGCTTTACTCTTTGATCTGGCATCACACTGCCTGCAAATAACGTGGCAAATGTCACGTGTTTTAATTAATAATTTGAACATAATAATGATATATATATATATATATATATTGGGGATGCTGTTTTGGTCTGAAGAACAGGGATGTTTGCTCAAAGATAACCTCAGACTGCAGCCACAGGACTGCGTATCCCCCCGGCACTGCCCTCCCCTGCTCACGAAGAGCACAGCTCTGCACGCCTTCCAGAGTTTGCCTTGCTTGTGCTTTTACATCTAAATTCGAAATTTAAACATAGTTTCATGATTATTATTACTTTTTAATTAACATCGATGCTCTTAATAGGAAGCTTTGGTGTTAATTTTGGCAGCATGTGCTTGGTTACATCTCAGTTAGGCTGTAATACCTTACACATACTAACATGAAGAATGCACCCAAAAGGGCCTAGTGCTGCTGAGATGCTTTGCAGAAGATCTCTTTTTGGCTGGCTTTCTTGGCTAAGCAGACACAAAGGAAGAGAAGCAGCATTGTTTTAAAATAGAGTATTCAAAAGCATTGCAGTGGCTGGGCTCCTACACATATCTCTGTGTAACACAAATTGCCCACGTACTGAAAACAGCATGGCTGAAAACAGCCTGTGTACATCCAGAAAAACTGTTTTTAAGGAATGAAATAATGTACTGATCAAAAACAGAAACCAGGATAACATAGGAGACACACTTGGAGACTGCATTAGAACAGTGGAATTGTTACTCATTACAAATGAATTAAGAGTCCATACGAATGCTGGCATCCTTCCTTATCTCTTGATGCACTCTTTTTAGCAGAGCAAGCACGGGAGTGCCAGCAAACAGACTGAAGATGGACAGGGCTGCTCACACCCAGCCCCATGGGTCCGAACCGTGGCTCACAGCCTGTCGCTGTGTGGTGCGGGGTTGCCTACATGAGACAGTGTGTTTTGTGCAGAAGAGGCTGTTATGATGTGCTGTTGTGGAAATGCAGCTACTACTATAACATGATGTATAATGAGCAGGGCTGTGCAGACGTGTGCTGTCTCCTATGGGCAGTGAAAGATGATGCTAAATGATGCTGATATCATCGTTTCAAGAAATTACAGTAGTTTTCTAAGAATTATAATTGTCTCTAATGACAATTTGAAGGGCAAGCAGAACAGCATATTTTATGTGTGTCCAACACTTGGTTTCCAACTGCTCGCTTTATTACATGCTAAGAAAGCTTCTCTGACAGTATATGGCACTGAAATAATTCTAAGCACAATTTGCCAGTATTTGTAGTATAATAAATGGATCATTGCTTGTTTTTAAGACAATGCAGACAATTAACTGTGTTCACGTGATGTTCTCTCGTGTTACTGGACACTCAGGTGGACACACTGGGCTTTTAAACTCTCATTTTAGGTCAAGTGGTCATTGCTTACTGCAAAGTGAAACGTGGTAGGGCACCCGAGTGGGTGTGCACGCTGCCAAGGGCCTCTGTCAGTTCCTCTTCAAGGCACACTGAAGCTCCTGTAAATTTATCTGAGCAATGCAGGCCACTTATTTCCCAACAAAATGACAGTAGACACCAGGAATGGAGGCCAGGCATGGCTATCTTGTTGGTTGGTTTTTTTTTAAAACCTTTTTTTTTTTTTCCCCCCAAATGTTTTTTGAAATCCCATCTGTTTTATTCATAGCGTAAAGGAAGGAAAAAAATCAATAATTGGTCCCCAGTGAACAGGAGCTTAATTTTAACTGAGATCTCGGTGTTTGCATGCCCGGGGGAAGGGCCGCAGCAGATGCTGCTTGGGAGCCTGCAGAATGGATGTCATTGGGAAGACTGTGCTCTGAGGTGAGCAGAAGCCTGTCTTGAAACTCAAGTTAAAGAGCTCCTGCCAGAAATTGTGATTTTTGAAGAAATGAAGGGAAAATAATTTTTTTGTCTTGATAAAAAAATGAATGATGATTTTGTGTCATAAAATTTTTCTACACTTGTTCTGAACAGAACTTTAGCTTCAGACCCTGTGGTGTATCTAGTTTATGTAACATTTGGATTTGTAATGTGTGACCACATGTGAGTGAAGAGCAATTTGAAATATATGGTGATGGTAAATGTATCATCTATTCCACCAGACTGACTGATGGGCTATTTGAATCTTTTCCTAAAACACTTGATACGGAAATTTCTGAGCAATTGTTGCCGTACTATGAACTAGCTGTATGGTTTGGCATACAGGGCTTCTCTGCTGGCAGCACCAAGTGTCTGGTCTCATTGGGAACTGTAGTGATCCACGCTGAGTCCTGGGCTTTGCGAATTGCTTGTCTGTATGGTCAGACACTGAGAAAGATCAGAGCTGCAATTAACCTATTAACAGCAAAAGCTTGCGTGCAGCTCATTCAGAAAAAAACCCTAAACTTCAAAACAAAAAAAAAAAAGGAAAAGTTCACAGAACAAGAGACTGAATAGAGAAAATCTGGTTTTAATTAACTATAAAATTGGTTGCAAATGTTTTCAAATACTCCTAGCATTAATGTGTTGGTGAGTATAATGGAAGCTCTCTGCAAGTGGTGTGGCTCTCCAGGGAGTACAGCAGTGGTGGAGGTGCTGCATCTGGGATCATGCAGCCCAGTCTCTGTCAGGAAGGACACTCCATCAGAAAGGATGCTCTACCAGGAAGGATGCTCCACTAGGAAGGATGCTGCATTGGGAAACATATTCCACTTGGAAGGACGTTCTACCAGAAAGGATGCTCCACCTGGAAGGATGTTCCACCAGGAAGCAGCAGAGTCTGTGACAGTACCTGGTGGTTGCCTAAACAGAAGCATCTATCTTGGTGCAATTGAATATGTTTTAACTCCCAATTGCTGCTTCTGCCACTGCAGAAAATCAAGTCATTTGGTGCGTCCTCACTTTGAGACACTTCCTCCCTTTGAGTCACCTTGGGGCCTAAAATAGCATTGTGGACCTCTCTGTGGACTTCCCCCCCTGCACATCACTTAGTGACGTGCACTGGACCACTCACCTACGGGTCCATCTCATACAAATGAGTCAGCTGCCTTTCTAGAGGAATGCATCGTGCATGGAGACTGGGGTGTCTGGAGTAAGGTATTGGAGGGAAGCACATGCTATTGAATGTTGCCATTGCAAACATTTGACAAAGCTTTTCCATGGGGCAGGAATGACTGCTTAATTTTAATAATTGATCTCCAGTTATTAGCTGCAGCTGAAAGTGGTGACATGGTAAAAGAAAATGTGTTGGCATTTCCACAGCAGCCAGTGTTTGAGACTACAGTTTATTACAGATAAACATTCAAAACTCTCTGGCAATACTAAATGCTTAAATAAGTGACACTGGTAGACATATAGTGCATATTTGCCAATTTAGGCTGCAAATTTAATTTCAGATCATTTCCAACATAAATGGGCAATTGATTCTCGTGTGAAGACAGGAGTTGCTCTTGATCCTTGGGATCCCTTCCAGCTTGGGATATTATATTCTGTTCTATTCTGTACCAAAATCACTGTGGCAGAATCCTGCCCAAGCTGAGGTGTTTCTTTGGGAGTAATAGGAGGTGAACTGTTTTAAAAAAATAATGTTTCCTATCTGCAGAGCACTGTTAAGCAGTAATTCTTTTTTGTGAAAAGCTCCAACCTTTACGTAAAAATCAAAACTGTGAAAAAACAGTAAGGCTTTGAAAAATGATTTAATAATGAAGCTGAGCAAATCATTTTAAAAATAATTTACTCAGGGAATGTAAATAGTATAATAACTCTGATCTCAGCTCACAAGAGTCATAAATTTTTTAATTTCTTTAATTAATATCTATATTTGAATTATTATTTGATTAGAATGTTTGATGCTTGCCTGGAGTAGATCTCAGTCTGAGTTGAAGAGCAGCAATCAACTCTGCTCTGTTTCTTTGGCAGACGGGCATGCAGGAATATCACCAGAGATTTCTACATGTCTGATTTAAAACCTTTCCCACATATGTTCAGCACCACTCAGCTGAAAACACAAGAAATCCCACAGCCAGGATACCTCCTAGCAGGTACCATTTTTGGTTACTGAGATGCCCACGTGGCTTTTAAAAACTATCAGTTTACACTGAACCCGTGAGGCCCACGTGCAAACTTTTTGTTAGCGGGGTGAAATCCTTCATGCACATGTTGAGGTACGTGTGTGTGAGACCCCAATAAGCACAGTGTGTGGGCAGTCATCGTGGGTTCTTTCTGCACAGCCATCTGGCCAGGTAGCACGTGCTGGTATTTCAGCTTCATGGATGACAACAATGGTACAGAGTCACTGCAATCCAAATCTTCAAAGATACTGAAATAGTTCATTTCCATTTCAAGGATGTGTATTTAACTGCAAATGATATATTTAAATATGTTACCATCTGGGAACTGTATCTAAGGCCATATTGGAAAGATGAGTCAAAACCGGACCTTGAGTGCTGGTCTCCTAAATCCCACAGAGGCTGCCAAAAGCTCATCCAACCCTGGTACGGATTCTTGTTACTTTACCTGCTGTGAAGGATCACATGGCCAAACGCACGTGGTTTTGATGGGATACTCTGCCAATACACCTGGTTAACCTGGAGGAAACCTGCCCACAAGGTCCCTGCAGCAGGGAAGGAGCGCGGGGACAGCTGCTGTACTGATGACAGCCCCAGCTGGATGCCTACCCTGCATCTGCTGTGGGCCGTGCAGCAACTCTCCATCAGCGTGAGCCTCATCTTTTTCTTTGTAAAAGAAGGAAAACAACTGTATCAGGCTGTAACACTTAGTCTCAAAGACTACCTGGGACCCGTTAGGATCTGGTTAATTTTACTCTTATGGAATAAGTTGCCGATGGGGGAAATGTCTTTGTAGTGCCTTGCAGTTTGATGTTTGACTTATGTCTTGAGCATGAGGACATAACTTCTTTGATAATTCCTCTTGTAGGAGGATCGCACAAGAGAAAAAGTGCTAAACTGGATCTCTTGTTTCTGCCTTAATTCCTGTCGCTTCTCAGACCAGCCTACAGTCACGCTATGTGTGTGTGCAGTGCTGCTGGTAGGTGCTTTGGTTCAGAAAGCTTCTACTGGCCTAACAAAGTAGAAACATTTACAGGACTCATCATGGCTAAGTAATAATTTTAATGGGGCAGTTAATTAGCTCCGCTCTTTTCAGGCAGGAACATTAAAATTTAATGAGAATTAATAATTTCATAAAGCATGGAAATATGTTGCCCCGAGCAAAATATGGTAAAGCACATTATCACAAACAGTCATTTTAAATGAATGTAGTGACATTTTCTCACATTGTTGGACGATATATAATATTTGTATGTCATTACTCTAGGTAAAGTAGATATGCTGTACACATTAAACGGTATGTTGGTTTAAGAAACAATTTTCAAAGTCCCTATTGTAGTTGTGATTCTGTGTCACTGCTGAATTTTTCTCCATCATTTTAAAAACAAAACTACCGATCACCTTGAAGAACCATGTAATAGCAGCAGGATTCTGTTGGCATTGGCTGTGTAAGTGTGAGTCAGATCTCTCATGCTACTTATCTGAACAGAATAAGTATGCTACCGATTTGTGGACAAGATGCCACAAATGAAAGACAGAAAATGTTTGTCAAACAAATACATTTGGGGCTATTTTAGTTTGACATAATTTGACAACATATGTAAGGTAACAAGCAACATTTCATTTAAGGGGACTTTTTTCTTTGGCATTTTAAGTAAATGCTTAGCTACAGATTTGTGTCTAAGCTATTGTTTGCTGTATGAAGGGAAACCATTTCTTGTTTCCAGATTCAGGGCTGCTTTAAACTGACCTGACTTCCACTGCCCATCACCAGGTTGTACCCATATTTGCGAGAGGAGGGTGGAATCCCACAGCTTTAATGAGGGTTTTAGAAGCCCCAGAAGAGAGAGGAGAGAAAATTCTTCCTTGTTCAAGTCTACAATGTTATTATATATATACACTATAACTGGTGATGCCTATTCTTCACAGTTTTTTCTTCTGTGCTTGAATATATATAATATAATACACGTATGACATTTCTTATTGTATTATTTGCAGGTTAAAATAGTAAACCAATAAATCTGAGAAGATGATGGGTAGTATGAGCTAGTGTTCTGAATGTGGCCAAGGCTTGCACGCTGAACAAATACAACACAAAACAGAGGCAGCTAAAAATCAACTTGTCCCAATTAGCCATTCTTGTGGTGTGGTGCAGTTTATGTAGTCCAACACCATTAGATGGGCATAAAACTGGGGCAATAGGGCAGAGATTCAGACTGTCATGACTTCTGATTTCATTCCTGAAAGAATTACAGCCTAGGTTAAACATGCCAACCCAAAGATTTCCAGCCACAGGGGCTGGGCTGTAGCACCCAGCGTTAGATCGCAGTTTGTGCAGAGATCTGAATTCCACTTGCTGCAGCAGGATCTCAACAAAGCATAGAAGGACCAAACTATTCAGCTTTGCATAATAGGGCAGCCTATTTCATTCCTTAAAAATGCAGAGGAGCAAGATGAATCGTTCTTTCTTGCTGTCTCTTCTGAGAAAAAAAATAGTGAGATAAAACCTGGATCAAACTTCAAACGCACAGTGTGTCTCTCAGCACAGATGTGAAAGAAAACTGGCCAGGGTATTCTTTTTCTGTAAAAATTAGTATATGGGAACTGTTGAGTCATGGCCTGAACCACTGATTGATCACCTGAGGCAAGCACTGAGTCAGCCGTGGGAGCACAGGTGAAGACAGTTCAGCTGTGTGACCGAAAGGAGTGGAGCCTGGCTGCACCTCTCCGAGACCCCATTTAAGGGCTGACTGCCAGTAGGGGAGGTTTTCTTTCTAGAGATCCTTCCTCTATGGAGTCTTTCCTGTAAACCCAGGTCTTTGGATATAGGTGAGTATTTCTTCCTTGTTTGTTTCTTTTCCTATTTTCACCATGATAACCTTTCCAGCTGTAACACCAACTGTAGCAATTGGTGCTAACTATTAAAAAAAAGAAGTTACAGATTTTTTGACAGTCATAATAATATATCTAACATATGAATTAGTAATCAGCAGTATTTACAGATATGGGCACAAAATCCATGGGAGTAATTGGTGTAAACATTCCAAGTGTTGGCCATCCAAACATACAAGAAAACATTATCTACTTTCATAGTTTTCTATTAAATTTTATGACTATTAGCACTAAAGGGGATGTTTTTTTCAGCTGCTTTTTCATCTTGCAAGCTGATGGTGATTTATGTCACAGCATACGGGGACTGCATGTGCAGGTAGCAGACAGCTGGCTCCTCCTGTCCATCCCGTAGGGCTCTCTGCCATGGGAACTGTCGGGTTTTCTATTTAAGGGTTGGCTTCCACTAGCACCCATCCTCACAGGGGTCAGCGCTGTGAGGAACTGTTCTTTTCCATTTATGTATTATCCCAGGCTGGATGTGGCTCTGGGCAGCCTGCTCTAGTAGTTGGCTACCTTGCCTATGGCAGGGGGGTTGAAACCAGATGATCTTTGGGTCCTTTCCAATCTGATTCTATGCCACGGGTCTTCCTTCACAGTGATTATTAAAAGAAGGAATGGAGATGATGGCTTTTCTTTTTGGTTTAACCCAGATCTTTTTTGTTATTTTAATGTTAGCTTAGAATTTAGTTAGAGCGTAGCTGGCATCAGCAGTTACGCACTTCATCATCATATTGTGAGATCTAAAATCTGCTATTTCATCCCTCAAGATATTAGTTCTTATTTCTGTATTTTATTAAAAATGGATGCCAAAGTTTTCTTTTCTGCATTTGGAAATCCTTTCAGTCAATTAACAGCAAAACGTAAAGCTTTACATTTGGTGAGAGCTACTGTAATTATATTTACTTTGCAGTTTATTGCCATATGCTTAAAGTGATTGTATGTTTGTATTACACCTAAAAACTTCATTAAAAGCACATTAAAACTGCAAAGTCTGGCATTCTGAAACTAAGGAAATGATGGAAGTCTGTTTTTCTTTGCAGCTTTAACACTCTGTAGGGAAATCAGAATGGCTTGCTAGCTGCTTAGGCTCAGAATGCAGCACAGAGGAGAGGCGAGTGCCCCGGAATAGGATATCAGCCGCCATGGTCAGGGAGCCTCTGCTCATAAGTCAGGGTGCCAGCAACGGGGGCGAGGGACCTCTGGGCTCTGTGCAGAAGTGAAGCACCTGACTATGTTCCTTGGTTCAAGTGGATCTGCAGCCTGCAATTAGCAGCTGTGCTGGATTCAGCTCCTTTTCCCGAGGGACAGCAGGAGAATCTCTGAGACAAAGGTATATTAATGGGGAAAACTCCACTGTTCTGTGCTGCAGTGACATTTCTGTTTCTCTGTGACATGCTGGCTGCTACAAAGCTGCTAGTGCCTTTTGCCTCAGTTACAAATGCAGCGGATAAACGTAGCAGTTGTGCTAGGAATAAGAGCTGGGTGCTTCTCTAGCAGAATGCTAAGGACTGTTTTCTATTTAACAAAAGTCGAGATTTTTTTTTACATTTCAAGAGGCTTGGGAGGCAGAAAGTGCATGAAGCCTGCTCTGAGCTGAGCGTCACTCTTTTCTCTTTCATGTTCAGGTGTAGCTTCAGATTTGAATATCATGGGGCTCTTCTGTTCAGGATCCTGGCTTCAGTTCCGAGGCTGAGGTTGGTGTTGGCGTATAAAGGATCTGCAGTGAGCACACAGCTGCACAGATAACCTCTCCTTTTGCAGTGGGCTGCTTGGAAAACTGTAACCCAGTGTCCTGGTTGGAAACAACTGGATCCAACTGAAGTTTGTAGGATTTAGACTTATTTAAATCACTGAGAGTTTGTGCGCTGCTTTTAAATGCTATTTCTGTGAGCACATAAATCCCACTCAGCAATATTGCCAAACTGCTATTTTATGCCATGTGCCCTATGTAATGGTATCTGATGCAAGCCTACAGCTTCTCCTTCAGCGTTTCAAACAAACTTCTAGATGAGTTCTTCAGATGATGTTTTGTGTTGCTCCTTTTGCTTTAGGGGAGATGTGATGTTTTACACTGTTTAAGGAGAGGTCTCCCTTCCTAATGTTATTTCCTCGAGTCTCTTTCACATGGTGTTTCTCTGTTGTCTCATTTACATTCTTTTACTGAGAACCTTAAATGCTTTCCTGTAAACATTAAAAAATCCACTCGTATCTTTAGCATCAAATATAACAATAGAACTTGTTCTTACATCTCTCCGTGGTACAATATAGAGGCATTGCCAAAAGCTATCCGCTATCATTACAAACATGGGAATGGAGGACATATATAAACAGAGAAGTGTAACCTCTTTCTCCAATAAGATTTTATAACAGCAACAGTGAACTTGACCCAGCGCATTTCCTGTAGGGATAAGGTGACCCGCAGGGGTTAATGGCCCGTGGCTTTGCCTTGGGCTATCATCTCACCCAGCCAGTGATTAATCCTGAAGAAATGCCCTTTGCTCCCATCATTATCCCTTAAATGGAGCCTTTAGAATTCCAAATGATTTTGGAATGGAATCTACTGCTGCCCTGCACTCCTTTCATTGCAGGGAACTTTACTGTAACTGCTTGTCACACTTGCATAAATAACCTTCAGAGAGGAAAGAAAAAAAGATTAAAGGACTGGCCCAGAGACAGGGAATAAAACTCCAGTGCACGCTGCCACTGCCAATAATGCTCCAATGGCAGAGTGGTGCAATAACAGGGAGGTACAACTGCTGCAGCAACCGGAGGAATATTTGCAGCACATAAGAATTTTTGTGAGCAAGCACTGACTGTGGTGTATTTTCAGGCAGAAATGTGTTACATTTTTGATTGTTTACTTAGCTGCTTTCCAGACGTATTCTGGAGAAATGAAGTTATTTTCATAAACTGATGATGGGAAGGTCCCTGCAATGGGAGCTCACGGTTCGAAAAGCTGTATAAGGAATTGGGTTATTCCCTTAGACAGACAGAATGCAGAAAAGGCTGAGAATATAGAGACTGCATTATGATTCAAAACAAAGTTTCATCTCATCTGCTGCATTCTCCTGCACATCCATCATCTGCAAATCGTATCTCCTGGCATAGCGTCTCAGGCATTTTTGGGGCCTATTGCTCATATTTTATTCCTTAGAATGCAGTAAAGTCTGTGTTAGTAGAGCAATCTGATCTTAGTCGCTTTCTTACTCCCTTCTTACACCAGCTGATGGAGGTTTCATACCTGCCCACACTGAGATAGATGTGGCTGTAGAAGCAGTTAATTCTACTGTGGACTTCTATGTTTTAATAGACACAAGTTTTCTAACACACAGTTTCAATCAATTAATGTTCCAAATTGGTAGTTATTGAAGATTAGTGCCAGACAGCTAGTTGAAAGTAACAGCCCTGGAAGCCAGAGTGGCTGCTGTGCCTTTGTGGTGTGTTTGCCAGAAGCTGCAGCATGAAGGTACATAGTTGGATGCTGGGGCTAGTAGAGCAGACCGACAGTTGGACTTGATGATCCTGAAGACTTTTCAGGATGAAAAAACTACATGATGGAATCTAGACTTGTATGTACTTAGTGTTGTGTTTGTTTTTTCTTGTTTGTTTAAATTTAATCTAGCCTTTCACCTTCTGCAGGAGCCAGGGAAACTCATATTGCTTTGTGCTGCTGCTGGGCCAGGGCTGCCATAGGGACAGATAATGAGAATGCAGTTTTTTGGCTTGCTATTCCTCTTTCTTAGCAGCAGTCTCAGTGATCTCACTTGTACTTCACCCTCCATTGATGGTGTGTCAGTTAAGCCCTGAGCTTGCCGGGGATGTGTCAGACTGTGAAGATGCAGGACCCCTCAGGATGCCCTGGGAGAGCTACACCTGCCAGAAGGTGCAAGGCAGGACAGGGAGCTCTCTCTGTCTGACCTGCTCCCTCATGTTGTGAAATATTTTCCCCATGCTTTTCCTCACATTTTCTTCATATTTCAACACTGAGATAACACTGAGTATAGTTTTTTAACAATATGGGGAGATTCAGAGTAGGTATTAGGAAGAACTTCTTCTCAGAAAGAGCCATGAGGTATCAGAACAGGCTGCCCAGGGAAGTGGTGGAGTCACCAAGTACCATCCCTGGAGATGTTAAAGGAAAGGATATAGGTGTGGCACTGAGGGATATGGTTAGTGGGCAGTATTGGTGGTCAGTGGGTGGCTGCACCAGATGATCTTAGTGGTCTTTTCCAACCTGAATGATTCTATGATTCTTCTATGAGTCTATTAACTCAGTGCTGTTTGTAGCTAAAGATATACCCCCTAAACGAAAAAGAATCATTTAAAATAATCTGGAAAAGAAAAAAAAAAAGTGAGTACTCTCTTTTTTCCCCTGATGCTCAAAGAAGGAATTAATTGTGCTTGCTTTATTTGCTTTTTTTAAAGATTTATCCTCCTGCTTATATTTCATGAAGAATCTAAGCATTATAAGCTTGTAATTATAAGCATAATTATCAACAGTTGTATCTTTGGCTCTGAGATTCTCTTTAAGAAAAGAGTTGGTACACATATGAAACCTAAGCGTGCAGAGGCCTGCCACAGTAGGTTGACTGTCCATCCTGCACTGCTTTCTTGGAGGAAGGTATGTGAGGCAGCCTGAGGTGTTTACTCAAAGACAGTGATGCTCCTGGTTCGTTTCATGTCTTTCTCCTGTTAAATACATGCCTGAAAATAATTTGTTATAAATTCTGTTAAATTCTCCCAAATGTTTTCATTCTGTGTATAGACAAAACCTGGCACTGTGGAAACAGAAACCTGATCAAGACCTCTAAATTTTATGACAGTATAAATAATGGTAATAATTTGATGAAGCTCTTTGAGTAACAGAACAACAGAGCGGGGTTTGGTTTACAGCCCTTGTCCACTCCTTGTCTATATGCCTAGTGCTGCAGATTGCTTTTTCACATATTGTCTCCTGCTAGTAAGAATGTCATAAATGCCCACTTAAATCATAGAGTCATTTGAGTTGGAGGGGACTCTTAAGGGTCATCTTGTCCAGTTGCCCTGCAATGAACAGGAATACTGGCTAGGCCTAAGAAACTGACAGTTTAATCCCTAGATACGGTGACAACTTTGAGAACCTGAAGGAGTGGAAACTATGTTCCTGCTGAGGCTTAGTTAAGGCTTTAACTTGGTAGTACCGAGGCTGGACAGAGATCTGGACTCAAGCACATTAGTCTGTAAAGAGAGCAAAGCCAGTTGGTTCCACAATGCTCCTCTGCTGAGACACTGGAGAGCCTAAGACTCACCTGAAATCCCACCTATTCAAAACCCAGGCAGAAGGGAATAAAGCAGATTTTCAGAATTTGAAATCAGAACTTGTGACATTTTTTTTAAACAAGATTGTTCCTGTTCAGCTCTGCGGAACTCATGACACATACAGATGGTGTGGCACATAGGTGGCTTTGGCACTTAATTCCTCCTTCTCTTTGCACAAAGAGTTAAAACACCAAGTATTACTCAGAGTAATTTAAAATGAAGACCTTTGTTGTTTTGAGTAATATTCTGCCCTTTTGCTTCCAGCACTTCAGCTGATCATTGTGACCTTTCCTTTTCTTAAAGAGAGGCACGGGCAGTTGTACTGCCTTTGCTGGCAGAAGCAAACTGACTGCTTCTTAAATCACTCACTAGAAATGTTTTCTTGTGGCAAAGTGATATCCGTACCATTCTGAGGTACAGAGGCTCTTATGCACAATGGAAGGGGATGGAATGCACAGAGAGGCAGTGCACAAGAGATCCCTCCAGTGCAGCAGTGTGGCTGGTGGCTATGTGTATTCCCCAGATGATATTTTTCAACAGAAGGGGAGCAGAAAGCCTTCTGGAGTAATTCCTGTTTGCAGAGGTTTTAGTGCAGCTGCCAAGTAAGGGCGGTGGAGCCAGGATTGTTCCACAGAGACCTGTGGCATTGTAGCTGTGATGTGGCCATATATCATCAGCCTCTGTCATCCCTGATCTGTGGCCTCTCACATGATAACACAGAGCACTGCTGCTCCTTTACTGACTTGGTCCCTGGTTAATCAGTTTGTTCAGGTTTTGAATGCTGTATTCAAGCATATTTTTAACAATGAAAAGCTTTCTGTGTTAAGAGAAAGGTCCTATGTATTTGAGTCACGTTCTTTTCTTTGCAATCGTTTCAGTTTTTGAGTTACTTGATTTGTAGTAGCTGTGGCTCATTATGAGAAGTATTTGTCAGTGAGGACGCTGAGGCACGCACAGCTCTACATGTGAAATTTAATTATGGGCATGGGAATTTCCTGTCCGTTCCCTTGAAATATTGCTGCTTAAAACTTGATAGACTGAAGGTTTTGCAAATTGAAAGAGAGAACCATGAAGGAAGATAGACAGAGGGGTCCGGAGATGTCTGGTGTCTGGGGAGCAAAGAAAAAAGCCAGGTTCCCTTATGAGCAGTGAATGACCTTGGAGCTATTGGAACAGAGGAAAAAAAGAGGACACTCTAAAGGCGCAGGGGGATGCATGATGAAACCTGGCAAACAGCGAGGGATGGGTCCTTGGTGACGGCTGGGAGAGAAGAAAGCAGCTGGAGTGGAGTGAGAAAGGTTAGGGCTGGAGGGAGGTCTCTGGCCAAGGAGGCTTTAAGTCAGGCTGTGGATATTCAGTGCAAGGTATGCTGAAAAACTACAGGGTAAGGTGGGTGAAATTTTTATTTCCTAGATTTGCTTTGTGTGTCTGTCCTAAAGTCAAGACTATTCAGGACAGAGACAGTGGCCAGGTTTTGCTGCTTTTGCTCCAGCTGGAGATCTAGCATAACTCAGGGAGAGAGCTGCCTTCCCTCTGGCTCCTGCATCACACAAAATGGATGGCCAGGTCCCAGCAGGAGTACATGGCAGTGTTCCTGGCAGTGCAGTTTGTGACCCATCCAGCATGAGCAACGCGTTTCTCCTTGTGAGCAGAGCTCTGACCCCTGATTCCACTCTGACCACAGCGTGCTTCCCCCACTGGCTGCTTTTCACATCTAAGCATTCAACAGATTTCAGCTGAATGCTGTTAGCTTGGTGATGGAGCTGCTGTCACTTGTGCAGCTCCAGGGAGCTGGATGCTGTCTCCACACGCTTGGGATCAAAACTGTCAAAGTACAGGCAGGTAGTAGGGAGCTGCTACACTGTCTTCCTCAGCCTGCAGATGGTGTGTAAATGGTGATCTTTCATCTTAGCAGAATGCTAAAACTTGAAACTCAATTATGACAGTTGCATTTGCGTTCTTAACAATTTCGGGACCTGATCATTTTAGCAAAACACTTGAACAATGAGTCTCTGTTAGACGTAGCTGCCTAGCAGTTCAAAAGATAATTTTCAACTTCTATCTTGTTAACTTCAGGTGCCTTTTTCAGTTGTCAGCATTCATTGGCGTGCAGGAAACTTAAAATGAAGGTAAATACAAATCACTTTATATTGGGGGGAGAAAAGAAAATAGCTTTCCTGTGTTGATTATATTGCTTGTTTTCTTGCTTAGGATGGTAGACATTCTTGCTCTTGATTTAGACTATGGAGAAGGTATGCTGGGTAATCAAGGGCTCTTCCTGATAGCATGCCCAGATACTCAATTGCATGGCTAGAGCTTCAGCTTAGGGCTACACAGTTCTGCATAGCTAACACATAGAAACTCAAGAGCTATACTGTTTAGAATCAGAGATAACTCTTCAAAGTTAAAATGTGTTTTTCCATTTGGACAACTTTCTTGATTTATAACTTTATCTATGATCAGATTTAAGACTGTAAGCCCAAGCATTGTTTCTGGAGGAAGCAGAATGTGGACTGTTTACAATAGGAGCTGTTAGTAGATCCAGCTGAAGGGTGGAAATAAATTCATGCAATAGTGCTCCATTGTGGTTTTTTCTTTCTTTTTTTTTCTTCAGTGCTATCAGCCATTGGTCAACAGGATAAAAATATACAACCGGTCTTATTTGCAACTTATTTCAACATAACACTTCTACCATAGCCTGCATTGTTCGGTGCTGGAGTTGCAGTCTACTGATGTGCAGATAATGTCACAGTTTCAAAGTAATAGCTCTCTGTTTGTTGCATACTCAGTTGTTAGGAAGTGAAAACTTCAGAAAACTCCAAGCTCTGAGGAAAAAATAATGCAAACATCTCAATTATGCTTAGCTCACTAGAATCTGAAACAAGCAAAAGTTAATTTCATACTGGTATTGAATTAAGAAAGCATCTCTATCAACTTAGTTGCATTCTAAGAACTCTCACACCTCTAAGGAGAGTGAGAAAAGGACTTTACAAGAGAGAAAGTGAGAGAAGACTTGATGTCAGGCCTTAGTAGTGAAGAGGAAGAAAAAGCAGCTCACTGTAGATTGCAATAGCTACCTGAGTGGGGATGGGGTCAGAGGAGAGAGGAAGAGAGACTGGGAAGAGTAAAACATTTAACTGTTACTTGTTCAAGGAGTAATGCTGGGATAAAATATATTATTGTTAGTGTGATTCTAACATGTTTCCAAGCATCAAACCAAGCTGACTCACTTGCTGTCAACCGTGATTCTACTAAACTCCTACTAAATTGGCAAATGAAAATAAAAAATGAATGGTTAGCACATAAAGAGCTAATTTTTATGCTGGTTGACCATATGTTCTTTGCCATCTCAGAGAAATAAAGAGCTGAAGAGTGTAAACATTAAAAAAAAAAAAAAAAAAATTGGCCAGGTTCTGCATTTTTAGTATTTTCTGGTTGTTTTGCAGGCATGCAGCATCCTGACAGCAGATCGGATTGAGATCTCAGTTGCATGGTGTAGAAGTAGATTCCACTGCTGATTTGCATCAGGGTAACATGGAGCAGAATACAGATCACTTATGTGTTACACTTTCTTCTTTTGGGAACGTGATTTACACAGAGAAAGGCAGGTCAGCTTATTGAATACTTGTTCAGCTGCAGTCCTGTTCCAGGGAATATGCTTAGCTTATAGACTTGTGGGGTTATTCTGTGTTAATGCCAGGTAGCTTTGGTCTTTGAGCAGAAGTTCTAGCTGCACTAATATTCAACAATCTTAAAAGATTACAGTAATTCTTGGACTGGAGGTGGCAGAGGTGCAAAAAGTATTTATAAAAATCAAACCTAGGCTGGCCCAACCTTCTTGCTCCTGCTTTTTGGTCAGCTTTGGTACACCTGTGTAAGCCCATCTCTGGACCTCCATCAGAGCAGTGTTCTTCTCTGACACAGGTGGTCTGACAGCTTATGGGGTATTTGGAAGTGCTTGGGAAGGTACTATGCCAGGTGATGCAGCCCTGGCAGCCCAATCTGACTCATGAGCTGCTGCTTTGATCTGGCCCTTGCACTGCACTCGTGTGCTGCTCCGTATTTTTAAAACATTGATAATTTTCTCATTTTCCTCTGTTTGTGTAACTTGTGTAATCAGTATGAAGTGACTTGAGGTCTCTGTAAGTATTCCATAATCCGTGCTTGGGAGTTGTGTCACACTGATTAGGTGTGATGGTTTAGGATCATGCGATTAAGGTTTTGTTTATGTTCCTTGGCTGAATGAGAATTCATACACTAAAGGCAGAAGCAGAGAACATTAAGCACTGTCTTCCTGCCTACTCTATTAGGGCAAACGCTATATTTTCATGTGGAATCTTCTAGAATGGTTTCTTATTTGCAAAAGGGTTGTGGCTTGTTTTTATTTCCCAGATTATAGTGCAACTTTGAATTAGCCATTATTAGTGGCTGCGCTGTTGGCCGCTTCTGTTAGCCACACTTTTCCAGTCTTACTTCAATCTCATGTGAAGAAATGCAAGCAAGGCTGTTTATCACAAAAATAAGGACAGAAATAAGCTTACCTATGGTGAAAGGGAGCAATGGGATAACACATCATGAGATCTAATAAGACAAGAGCTTAAAAAAAAAAAGAGATTCATGTACCTGACTTGAATAGAAGCCAAAAATCAGCCTCATAAGAATATTTTTTTATAACAAGAAACCACTAGTGGAATCAGGTAGTCTTTTGATGCTGTTACAATTCTTTTCAAAGAGTGCACAGACAGGCCTGGTCCTTGAGCACAGGCGCAGAACTTTTTCCCACTGTTCCAGAACTCTGGACCTTCCTATTCCCTTTAAAAAGAGAATCCCTTTAGCGTAAAAGTCACTCTTACACAGCCACTAAGCCCGCCATACAGTTCCTTTTCCTACTACATGTGTTTGACATCTGTAAGAAATACTGTTGTACATGGTTTGAATATACAGCCCACCACTCAAGCCATGCAAAAAATCTGGAGGATATGGCAGGCGCTCAAGGCCTCTGAACAGAACTTTTACTGTTTGAGAGGTACATGGAGCTTTAAACAGAGTGATCTCGATTAGCTAGAAAAAAAAAAATTAAAAAGGTAAAGTATTTCTGTTTTAAACATTGGTGGGCTCAGTCAGTGCATTGTAGAGTGAAAGCAGTGAGACCGAACAGCAAATGTTTCAGCAATGGAATTTCAGCCTGTCAAAGGTTTAAATCTGGAAAAAATCCTTTGATTTCTTCCTGCGCTCCATAGGAAATGATAAGAACCATAGCAAACCATTAATTCCAATTTTCAATTCATCAAAAAATTTCCTGCCTTTCTGTTTAAAGCAAATGGATAATTCCCCTTATGTGAATCAGAAACTTAATCTGTTGATTTCTACTCATCTCTTATTAAGATCAATATGTTTTTCTTTATTAAAAAAAAATGCTTCCCTATTGTCTTTTTATATTTATTTACTGATAAGAGAAAGACAATACAAAATAACCCCAAAAATTATAAAGGCAACATAAAGGCAGAGAGAAGTACACGCAGCTCTGCAGACATCAAATCCCTGGGTAAGATTCTCCAACCTGGCTGCAGAGCAGATTACAGCTGCACTATTAAAGGTGAGTTCCCAAGAGGCTTTCTTCCCACATAAATTAATTGGAAAGCAGAGCGGTGGGGGAGGACGATGAGGAAAGAAGTGGGCAGCGTTAGGAGATCTGACCTGCTTCTGTCTAGATGGAGTAGCTGTAGAACCACCTCATGGTTTACGGCAACAGTCCTGTAGGATCCTGGATCCTCTTATCACCTAAGTATTTCAGTATTTTCTGAAGGAACTTGGGATTTAGAAGAATGGTGTCTGAAATATGGGGGATTGTATGGGCAGGTAACTGGGAGCTGACCTGGTGCCTGGATGCTGACTAGTGCTCTGGCCCAAGGGTATAGACCTCAGTGGACTGTGGCCAAGATACTCTGGCATGGGCTGAATGCTTCCAGACCAGAGCTCAGCCTTTATAGAGAGCCCTCTGATTGCTGGGGCCTGGTACTCTCCTGCCCTCAGAAGCACCATGAATGCTCCTACCTCCCAGAGCTGCCCTTGGCATCTCACCACCACATTTACTGGTGGTGGGCTCTTTGGTGGCTTCCTTTATCTCTTCTGGAGATTCCGTCTAGGAATTGTGTTAATTCTCCAGAAGGTGCAAATATGGGGTGTGGAGGAGAGGAAAGACTGTCACGAGCTGGAAGGGTCTTTGCAGGATGAGTTTTCAAGGTTGTCATTTCATTGTTAGCATGCACAGTTTTAACAGGATGTCTAGATAGTGTAAATCAGGTTTTTAAATTATTTGCCTAGGACCCAAAATAGACCAATTGGAGCATGTGGGATGTACTCTATGCTGTGAGGATTTTCAGGAGATCAGCTGTTAAGATATTCCATCTGTGCATTTACCTTTTAAGGAGACACCTGGAGGAGTCGTGCCTCTTGTAGCCACCCCAGAGCAGTACTGGCAATACTTTTCAGAATGCTGTGAGCATTGAAGGGCATGCTGACTGTATAGCCCACATTTGTTCCTGCCTGGGTACAGCAAAGTAAGCACTCTGAAGTGACAGTCTGCAGGTGTCTGATCTTTACTGTTTGCCTCAGCCAGGATGCAGCTGTGGTTACTAAACTCTGTGGCTGTATCCAGGACTGCATCCAGTGACAGGTGGGTGGAGTCTCCAGATCAGCCCTGTTGGTGGCTTGTTGTCACTCTTCTGCTCTAATGTTGCCTGTGCCAGTTCCCTCTTTTGAGATGAGGAAGATGAGGTGAAAAAGCTGTTAGCAAAACAGCGCAGATACTTCATATTTTTGAATTTCCATGCCAGACTGAATATTTTTCAGATGAGATGCCTGTTCTTACAGGTGAATTGCATTGATTCCTCTGCTTTGGGAAAGGTCTCTGAGGCAGCTATTGGAAAAGGCTCTTAATTTTGCAAAGAGGGAGTTCTGTGATTGAAATTGTCAGTTTTTGTGAGGTATGTTTAAGTAAGAGAAGTAAAAGATATCCAAGTACTTTCTCAGGCAGTTTTTGTTATGCTAGAAAATAAGTGGAAAGTGCCAGCAACTTTATTTAAGGAGAAAAGGTTGGCCAGTGCCAATGTCCTAGGTGATGTCCTGTCTCACAGTAAGATGTGTGCTCTAGACATAAAGATGATGGCAACACTGCTGCATTTGTTCCTTTGAGAAGTGCATTATAATCAGAATGAAAGAAGGGAGGGCATCAAGTGTTGAAGTCAGGAACCCAACATTCACAGCTATCCCTGCCGTGAAAATCTTCCACCTGCTCTGTACAGGTGAGGATGTTCCTCAACAGCCTGGGCTCTATTGGTGAGGTCTGTGTGGCCAGTGTCCTGGAGACTGATGATGCCCTGAAGCCCTGTGGCTGGGATGAATGTGACATGAGATGTGATGGTACGGATTTCCTCCTGGTGGCTCCCTATGTGGTTTTCGGCAGTGGTGCTGAGGATTCAGTCTCTCACAGGAAGTGTAATTTGAGGCCTTTCCACACAGCTTGTTTTTATGGCCAGGTGTACTTTGCAGTGTGTAGGTGAGGACTGTTTTTTGGCAATCAATTTCTAGTGAAGTACGAACATCTAATGTGACAGCATCTTGTGGAGCAGAAGTCTGATCCAGAGCTGCCCCAGCCCACAGATCACCATATTCAGACAGGTCTGATGCCAGGTGAAATCCAGAGCAACTCCCATCTCCCATCAGTGTGAAGCACTTAGAAAGTTTAAAGAGGTCCCAGGTCTTATTCAAGCTCCACTTGAGGTGTGGAGGTTTTATTCTGTACCTTGTGCCTCGCTGCTCTGGGCACTGAAGCTGTTTTACAAGTTACCTAAGGGTTCCCTCAACGAGCATCTCTCACCAAACACTCTTCCACTTCTCTGTGAAATGCAAAACATTTTTTGGAACAAAGTGGCCTTTTGCCTCAGCATGATTTGGAGCAGCATAGGCCTGTAGGATGTTAGTGTGCTCTGACCTGCACTGCAAGTTGCTCTGGCCTTCACCTGAACCAGGACAGAAGGGGGGAAAAAGGAAACTTGGAACTAAGACTGGGATTCAGTATATCTATGATTTATTAGTCTAGCAAAAGAAATGTGGGGACAACTGAAGTTATTTGCAAGCACAGGTTGAATGTGACAAATAATTTTGCATTTATAAAAAATGAAGAAAAAACCTACCAAAAAAAAAAAGGGGAATAATTTAGTTTGGCATTTCCTAAACCAAATGCTTTGTTTTATCAAACCAGATTCATTAACACACCTAGATGCAACTTGCATAACTGGGAAGAGTGGGTCAGGGCAATATATCTATGAGCTGAAGTCTACATCCAGGGCAGTTCTCTGAACCAGGAGATCGGGTCAAATTCATCTGGTCAAGGGAGACTAAAGATTTGAGGCCCGTTCTTCTCCCTGGAGATACAAGAGAGCTGGAAGGAAAACAAAATGTTTTGTTAGACCTGTTTATAAATGATTAAAAGTCAGCTTCGGATGAACATTTTATCCAAAAGCCAGACAAGAGTGACTTGCCTGCCTCTGTCTGGAGTGGAATTTCTGTGCAACTCTTCTTAGCTGAGCCAGGCACAAGCACAGCTGACTGAAGAGAGGGCACGTCCTGAGGTTTGGATGCATGAGTGCGGGTGGAGGAGTTAATATATATTCTTGTTTTTGATTTGGAATTATGGTAAACATTTATCTACAAATGCAAATCAGATTCAGTTTATGAAGATTGATTTCCACATAATTTGACCTTGTCTAGTAAGTCTTTTTGACCAGGTGAATTATGGGGACTTTACACTGATTTATTTCTGCTTATGCACAAAGCATGGTGTATTTGTTCATTTATTATGCATAGCACATCAGACTCAGGAAGATTATATCATTTGAAAATTAAATTTCATGCATTTGTGTTTTAACACAGACCTCACTTCAGCTGTTTGACTTTCTATAGCCCTGTCCTACAACCTGAAGAAAATCCCTAAAAAACAAATGACTATTTTGTGCATTCTGAATTTCAGAGAATAATCCCAGGTCTGTCTCCGCTCTGTGTATACTCATGCTGGGGCAGAAGAAAAAGACAAAACAGTGTAATGTTACTTTAAGGATTTTACCCTAATCTGTGTCCCCAAAAACCAACATGACCTCATTAGTGTTGTATAGCTATTTTATCACTATACAGAGAATGTGCCAGTATTTGGTTGCTTTATCCTTATTCAGTATTCCTTGGTGGATTTCTATTACTGTCTTTAAACCATAACTGTATCTTAACCAATCTGTGTGAGGAGAAGAAAATTATGATTTTAGTTACTCTTCTTATTACTTTATATTTCAGTTGAAGTAACTTTCTTTTGACTACCATTATTTTTCTTTTTTGCTTACATTTGAACTTTTAGACAATATCATGTACTCCTTTAATCAATTGTTCCTTCTAGAACATTTCTTATTGTAGTGAAATTGTTTCAACAATGACATCTTTGGCATCTCCCTAGATACCTCTTTGCATCTATTTCAACAAATTGCAGGCTATCTGTCATTATTAATTGTTTACAGTCTTTCAAGCTGTCCATGATTTATCTCAAATTATTTAATACAGCTCCCTCATTTTTAAAAAAATATGAAGCTGAATTATGTCATTGAGGCAATTAACTCCATAAAGAGGGAGTGGGGATATTCTGTTCATTGAAAAACAGTTGTGCTTTGGCAGCTGTGTAGTAGGACAGTAGATGGTCATGTATATCCTTCCAAGCAAGTAACAATAAAAACATATGTATGTAGATGCGTACAGACACACAAATATATATAGATAGGTAGATTCACACTTTTATTTTGTAATAGAATTGTGGCTGTATTAGGGCCAACATGTTTTGGGATTCTTCACCTATATGGCCATATTTAGAGGGTCTTAATTCTGCAAAATATTTGTGTGTGTGACAGCATGGAATTACACTGCCAAAAGAATTAAGGTGCCTAAGGAGATGCTTGTAAGATCCTTTTTAGTAAGTTTGAGCTTCGGACTTGAAGTTAAATCAATTCTAAAATAATATTAGATTTTTCTCATAATAAAATTGTGAATATTTAAACAGTAGATACCTGTTATCAACTTGCCAGTGACAGAAGCAAGCAATGAATCCTATAAGGAACCTTATTTTTTTTTTTAATGATGATAGAGATCTAATTTCTAGCCCTCCAACTACTCATATTTTGAGGCTGAATAGCATACCTCAGATGTGTACATTTTCAGTAGAAAAACATCCATATTTGAGGGGAAAAATGTATTTCCCTGGAAGAGGATGATAAAAATTAAATAGCAGGTGTTTGAAACTGCTTAGCTGCTTAGAAAGTTAGAATTTGATGAAAGGAAAAGAATTTGTACCCAAAGAATAGACAGCATATTAAAAATGCATGAAAAACTGAAAGAAAAACAAACAAAAAAAACCAACAACGATGTATTGTGGAAATGTGTGATAAAATCAACTTTACAGTGAATGGTGTATCTTCACAGCTGAATGTTGATAACTCATGGCTCTGCTGAGAGTCTCAGAATATTTAGTATTTTCTTTAAAGCTCCAACTCTTAAAATCATATGATTACAGCGGGAATTCCAACTTTAATTAAATTGCAGTAAGTCCCTGCCTTCACAACAGAGCTACAAGACATGTTCATGAATACTCTAAAGACTTAGAAATCAAAAGACAGGTAAAAGCAACCTGTAAATTTGTTTGTGTAGGCTTTTATTACTTTTAGATTGTAAATAAATTTTATTTGTTTAAAATTTTGGAGACTGCTTTATTCAAAATGAGTAACAATCTACAATACTGAGCTGAAGACAGGAACACAACGAAATGAGAGCTTACGCAGCAGTCTTTAATTTAATACAGGATTGCAAAGTGACAGACTCTATCTTGGTAAACTAAAACTCTTGCAAGAAAGGTTAATGAGCAAAAATGTAATCTACCTTACTGGCAGAGAGAAGATCCACCAAGCTGCAGTGTGTACCCAAGATACAGCTGACATTCATTACCAGCTGTGTGTAAAGAACCCAAGGAATGGTGACTAGGCAGACAAACTGATTTTCCCCACTGTTATTTTTGGGTAATAAACTTGCTGACATAACCAAAGAACAAGACTGTTCCAAGAATTATGGCAAACTTATCCCTTTGAAACTCTGGCATGTCCTTTCAGTGTTCACTGTGGTCAGTTCCTGGGACCAGAGTAGCTGATAACACATAAGCAATGTTACTGAATTTGCAGGATCAGGTACTGCAAAATTGGGAAGGGCCATAATCAAGGTTTTGCGTAACTCCAGTGTTTTATGAGCTTGAATCTACATTTTAACTAATGTGGCTGATAAACCTTAGCACTTGTACTTGATGGTGGAAGCTGGTCTTTCTATTTATGACCTAAGGAATCCATTTCTCTTCATGCTGGTAAAAGTTGATTTTGTAGAAGATGCTACATGTGACTCATGTGACTGCAAATCTTGCTTCAGAAGCACCACTGATGCAGCTTTTGATAAGTGACATGCTATCCCTTTAAGAGAACAACCACAAGCAGTATTCAGTCTCTTCTCTTCAGACACCCTCCAGCAGGTATCACTGTGTTCCCTACAGGTGAAAGGAATTTGTCTGAAGCTCCAGTCACTTGGTTACAGAAAGCTCTGCAGGAGTTTAAAAAAAAGTCAGCCAGTGGTGACTGATGTTGTGAAAACCACAAAGATACTTGCATCTTCTGTGAGTACTTACAAAAAATAACCTGGAAACTTGGCACAAAAAGAGGTGATTATTTTTCTTAAATGTCTTTATAACTTTTCAGCCACACTTACAGTCTTATATAGGAGGGGAATAAAGGACTCAGTAGTAAAAAAGGGAAGAGTCAGAAATGTTATAGGAAAAGCAGCAGAAGAAAGGGCTTTTCGGGGTAAGCAGAGCATCTTGTCTGAACAGCCAGAGGAAGCAGGCACTTTCATCTGCACTGAAGAATGGCTTTCCAACTTGAAGTGGTTATGTAGATACTGGCAAAAAAAAAAAAAAAAAGTGAAAGGATGTGAGAAGTGTCAAAAAGACATTTTTGAGCTTCTAATTTGGGGGGCTGATGTCTGCATTTTTGAATTCTCAAGAGAAGTTAATTTATATTTTCTGACCCCTTGCAATTGATAGCATCCTTTACAAAGAGGGACTTTTCAATGTTTGCTTTCCAAGCCAGGGGATGGGTTTGTGTCAGAATCCTTGTTGCAGAGCTCTGTGAGCGCTGTATCCACTCAAACTGAAAATCACAGGAATGTCTTAATGCAGAACAATGTTTTCTCCTGTTCTAACTGAAAACAAAGCCTTTCTGATATTTGATCAAATATACTAAACCAACTGAGGTGGATATGTCAGCCTGGACATGTAAAGAACTGCAAAGCCCCCAGCACTTGAAAATGCAGCTTTATGATGGGAAATTACAGCAACCATAGTCATCAAGAACAGGGATCAAAACTGAGTAGATGTTATTTCCTTGAGCGTTTCATTTCTCCCTTAGATATTTCAGTTGTTTTGTCATTTGAGTTTTGGAGATCTGACCAGTTCCCAGATACAGAGTTTCATGAAATGCAAACACACATGAAATACTATAACATGGCACATGAAGTAGGTCCTTCCTGGACTGCTCCCCCTGCTTCTTCATCCCCAGACATCTTGTCCCTGGAGGGAATTCACTGCATATTGCCTTGGGCTGCAATTACCTGCTTCAAGCTCACACTGAGTGCGTTCACAGTCCTTTACAACAAAGCTAACTCAGGTTTCTATGCTGAAATTGTTTCTCTTGGATAATGCTAATTGTGGTGAGGATGTCTGCAATGTAAAATTGCATTTGGAGAGCTGTGCCTACGCCAGTACTAAGGGAACTGCTGATGGTAACACTGTTTCTTGGCCTACGTCCTTTGATCCTTACCATTACAGTGCACAAAGCTACTGAAACACATCTAAGGAATCTTTCTGTTCAGATGGACAAGGAGCGAGGTACTGGAGCAGGTACTGTAATGACCTTGCAATGACCTACAGGATATTTATACTAGCAGTGAATCGTACTAGCGAATTGTATTGGTTTAAGTTAATAACTCTTGCTGGTCTTGGGTCAACCAGTATTAACTGGATATAACTTTATATTTGATTTTAAAATGTTTTGTATGTAGTTAATATTTAAGTCAGGGCAAAGTTCTAAAATGCCTATTTATTTCTGCCTGTTGTGATTTTCTTACACCCCCCAACATTTTTTGCTTCCAGTCTTCCTGTCTCTTTTTAGCTGGCTGTCCCTGTTGCTTGGCTCCATCCCTGGGCAGCAGCAGCAGTAACCGTGGGAGGCAGCGTGTGGTGGGACAGAACTGGGGAACCTTTCAGTAGCCTCCAGTTTCCTCCAGAATTAGTTCCCTTCTCAAGGTGCTCTTGTTCCAGATCTGTCATGAAGGGTACTTGTGAGTTATCCCTGCGTGATTGACTATGCAAGGAAGAATGCAAGAAAAGTAAATTTAGGCTAATTTTTTAATGGGAAGAAGTGTTAAATCACCATGAAGTTTTATGGAGCTGCTTCGATTGGCACAAGGAATGAGCCTGGACAAAATTTGATGTTAGTTTTGAAATTCTGTACTTTCAAGGGTGTTTCCCTTGAACATAATGTGATCCTATTAACATAACGTGATCTTTCTGTGCACTTCATGACACTGTATCTTTGCTGTCCAACTGGGCTCTCGTCAATGGGATTGTTGTGCTCTCCCCAGTGAAATTGTAAGCACTCATGCTTGCAGCAGAAGTTTTACCAAGCATCTATTCATATCGTAATGGGTTATTGACATAACACAGCAGACTGTTATGAAGTATTCCACTATGTGTAATTAGAGAGTATTTAATCCACATAATAAAAATCCATATGAAAAGTTGTTGTAATTCATGCCCCAAAGCTGCTTATCTAAATGAAGTAACTATTTTGCCCTATAGATTTAGAGATGGAAAACAGCATTTTGAAAAAAATCTAATGTAAATTCAAGATGACTAAAAAGGTGCTTTTACACAGCAATCCAGATGTGGGCAATTTGATTTTTTTTTTTTTAAGAAAATAAAATGGCATATGGATTTGAGCATTAGCTTCCAACTTTCACCTTGGATCATGTTTTTTACAGCCATTTCATAAATCTTTACTTTCCCACTCCTCGTGCCTTTGGGAGGATGCCAAGGCAGGATACAGGAGCCTGCTCAGGGTCTTCCTGCCAGGGCTGGGGGAAGAGTGAGGGAGGTGCTCTGCACTGTGGCACAGTGTGATGTTTTGAACAATTCATCACCCCGTGCTCCCGCAGAATGGGCAAAAGGTCGAGCTAGCATCTGTATGTCATTTAAGATCCAGTCAGGTATGTAAAGTACAGCATAACTGGGAATATGAGTGATTCATAGACCATTGCTGGGTGCTCTGTTTTAGGAGAATTTTAGGGTTAAAAAACATGAGGGCACAGAAGCTGTGACTGATAAAGCAGTCTGGAGCTGAGCGAGAAACCAGGAAGTAGGAGGAATATTTCATTCCTACAACCTGTTCAGGCTACCTTCATGCATGCTTTTACCAGATCAAAACTTGTAAAGAAATCAGTGCTAGCAGGAAAACAGAGCTCAAAATGTTTATAACGATGTTTATTCTTCTAAATTTTTCTTATCTTTTACACGTCTTAATAAATAATGTCATAATTTTTATTTTGCTAAGGAATCTCCTTGAGTTCAGAATTAGGCAAAGCTGAAGGATGTTAACTTGCATTGCACAGAGAGGTTTAGTTCAGCCACTGCTGCTGCTTGTTATGTCATGGTGAAAATCTGTCCCTAAGTAGCCTGAAAACAGACAAATGAAATAAAGAAAAAAAAAAACAGAGGTAAAACCTCAGCTATAATTTTCACATCAGCCTTTAACAGTCAGAATACAATACAGCCATTTTGTGGTATCATAAAGGGTTGTTAGTTGCTCTTCTGGTGATTTAAAGCCCTAAAATTGTCAGCATAGTCTAGAATATTATCGGGCACAAAAGAAAACTACACTGCATAAATTCCATAGTACCTTTTTAATTTGGCATCAAAATAATAAACTCAATTACTTGAAGAAAGGCACGCGTAGGGAGTACGGTAGGCTTGTCATAGCTTTTGTGAACTGGTATGTGTGTGCTGAATTATGCAGAAGTGTAGTTCACAAAGAGCAGAAAATTTGTGCTGACACATGAAGGTATGGCAATATTCAGGTGAGCAAGTCCTACTGAGCAACATTTAAGCACCCACTGCAGAACTCTTACTTTTCTACCTGGAAATTAATGTCAAAATAAGAACAGAAGAACGGGTAGTAAGTTAGTGACCTTAATTCTGGTGTTTAACTTTTGAGTATTTGCCTTTATAGCCTTAACAGTGTTCTTTTTGCATAATTCACGGCAATTGGAGTCATAAATTCCAGGTTCTTCCACACACAGACCACAAAAGTGCATGCTTTCATGTTTCTCAGCTGAACAGCGAAGATTTTGGGTTGTATTGAAATTTAAACCAAAGAATGTTAATTTTAGTGTATGCATGAAGCACTTGGGGCTATTGTAGAAGAGACCCAAAATGTGCTATCAACCCAGATATCAGACAGAGCTTTCAAGAAACAGGACTTTGAATGTCTGAGTTTAAAAAAAAGAGGCAAATGCGATAAGGAATGTTGAAAGACTTTATAAATCCCTTCATCAGAGAGAAAGAGATAAAAATAATAACTCTGTAGCTAAAAAATATAATCTGTAGAAATCTTAATGAAGCCTAATGACTCATGTAAGCTGTACTGTTACTATCCTCAGTTTACAGATAAGAAAGAAATATGAAAATGAAGACCAATATTTTTGGTGCATAAAATTTTGCAACTTAATCCATATTTATTCATCTGAGTGTCGTGTCCTTACATGTTAGTGAAAGAGGACTCAGAATTGAGTCCTTATTGCAAAGTGAAAATTAAACTGTCATGTAAAGGAGGGAGAAATTTGTGATGGAGAAAGAAATACCCCCAGTCTGTCAGGCAGCTAATGATTAGTGACCCTAACAGGAGCTAGTTGAAAGCAGGATGCTGAAAGCTTTTTAAAAGGCCAGTCACCCATATGTCTTTCCCCTCTGGAAGAAGAATGTGTATTTCAGCAGTTCCCAGTCAGTGTCAGTTTGGTCTTCCCTGTCTTCTGGAGCCGGCACTGGAATTCGCGTAGAGCAAGCAGGCATCCATCGGGTTTTAGTTCCTGCGTGCTTTAGTTCTCTGGGCTTTAGCAGAGATGGTTGCATTACCTGGTATCCCTATTGATTTCTATTTAATATTTCATCAGATGACAATCTCAGTTTCAGGAATTCTGCTCTGTAATTTAGCTGAGTTAAGTAGAAGTTGCAACTCCAAGGATTTGTTTTAAACAACCTCTTAACAATTTTGTTATAATTTTCCCAATTCACACTGTGAAGATGCTATGATCAGCATTTTGGTCTCCCACATCAGGTTCTTACATTTCCTTTTCTTTTTCTTCGGCATGCTCTACCTGTGTTTTATGTCATTATTGTGTTGATGTTTTTTGGTAATTTGCTCTGAATTTGGCTTTCTCTCAAGTATCTATCTACCTAAGTCTTCACACTGTCACGTACAAGTGAGCAATTATCCATGTGGGAGATGCACAGACTCAGCTCTGTCCTCATTGTGGGCATTCAGCATTGAGGAATTTTATGGTCCCATCTTCATAGTCTATCCGATTTGGAGCAAGTCTCCATGTCCTTGTTTAAAGTTTTATAGATATATAACAATTTATAACTATAGCATCTCGATGGAATGTATATATATGCATAGGCAAATAATATAAAGTATGAACTTTTAAATTCCATAGCAATATAAACAAACAAACAAGTATAAAAGCAGTGATCTTTTCTCAAATTTTAAGCTTGTTTTTGGCAGAAACTTCTCTAGCTGTCTTTGGAGTTACTTGCTTCTCTCACTTGGCATAAGATGCTAGACTTTCCCTGGGGAACCTGCTCTTCCACTTCTGATGGCTGCAGCAGTTGTCTTCACTGCCTGAGGGAAGTGTACATCCTTGGGAAGATGTTCAAGGTTGGATTCAAATCCTGGGTATGTGGGGATCTTTGGTGCTATCTCTGAGAACACCTAATGAGGAGATCAGTGGGTTCTTCAAAGTCAAAGAGCCTGGGGAAAAATCTGTCCAGCCACTGGATCTGTTCATGTTTCTACACCCAGAAAGAAGAAATAAGATTTTGACTAAGAGACTGTTGGCTGACATTGGTCAGAGGTAGGTCTACAAAGGTTGATTGTTCACCTTTATTTCCAAACATTTCCTCCAAGATCTCCTGTTTTGAAATCATGACCCTTGAGACTCTCCAATACAGCTGTGTCTGACTTTGTTGAGATACACAACATTTAATGATACTCACTTTGTTCCTGCCCAGGCTGATTCATAGAGAGGTGACATTGATTTACTCTTCAAATTGTTTCTCTTTATGTCCTAGGATTTACCAGCTTCCTTTGTGCCATTATGTGATTTTGCCATGGAGTGAAAGGCATATACCTTTTTAACTTGAACATTCCTTTACACCAAATGTCTATCAGAAGGGGAAGCACAAGACTCATGAGCTTCTCTTCATTTTTTCTTGAGAGTTGGACAAGCTTTCCTCTCTTGTTAAACGTCCCTACACGAACTCTTAACACCATAAGCAGAATCAGAAAGTGATGTCAATAGGGGCTCCTGGAACACTGCCCTTCTCCTTTGAAACAGGGTAGAGTAGAACCATCTTTGAGCAAGTTGTGCTTCTGGAGCATTCTTCAAGACACAAGAGCAGACTAAAATCTCTCATTCTTTTTTACAATTATGCAACTGTGTTATCACATTGCTCCTGCACATTAATATAGACAGAGAATTTTTTTGTGGACTTAGATTTACTTGTTTCTTGTATAAACCAAGACTCTTCAATCATGATTCATTTTATTTATAGGGATATTTTGTGTCACTTCATATAATTCCACTGAATCAACTTGGTGGATATCCTCTACTACCAGCCAGAGATTGTCCCCTATCTCTTCAGTATCTGCAGAAAAAAATGCTTATCTTTCCAATTTTTGCCCCTGTGCTCTTGGTATGGTGACCTAAAGTGCTGTTTTTCAGTGCCAAATCCTCCCTGTGCTGAGCTTGACTCCATTTGGCAGTAGGCAATGGCTCCCTGGATTACAATTTACCCACTTATCCTGGTTGGTGACATCCTGATAAACAACAGAAAAAATGCCAGTGACATGTACAAGGTATGTTGAAATATGATGATGATTTATAGGATTAGATAGGACTTTTGATCAGCTTGTTTGAAGTGCCCTTGGCAATCACATCCATGTTCTATCATCATGTGAAGGGTTTTCTACTGATGTCTGTGGAATGTTTTTGAGGATCCCAGAGTTTCTTCCCATCATGGGCTTGTTCCTCTTTATGTTGTAAGCTTGTCCTTTTAGCTTTGCTAAGATACTTTCCAAATCAATGACTTCTTGTTCCATCCTTCTTCTCTTAGTCGAATCAGCCTTGCAGTTACCTCAGTCAGGAAAGTAAAAGGAGATGGTAGCTCTTATGGACAGAATCTTGCTTACTGTATCTTTCAGAGTTTACCCTTCATTCTAAATACCTTCCTAAGTAGCGTCAGAATTGTTTCAGCTGGAAGAACAATTTCTATCAGCTATTTCTATGCTACATTATTTCAGGGGTGAGCTGTCTGGCATACCTATGATATCATGTCTCTTGCACTAAGACAAAAATTACTTGGATAAATGTGCTTGGATGTAGTTACTCTGACAGTATGAGTGACACTTGACCACATATCTCAAAGAAAAAGTTATAGATAAGCTACCTCTCCTATGCTACTTTTCTATTAAATTATCCATTTCATTATGGTCTATTTTCTATTTAATTTTTTTTTATTATATATATATATATATTTTAAAACTTATCTTCAATACCTGCTTTTTTGTCTAATATCTGACATTTCCAATCCTAGAATAGAAACAACACAATTTCTGAAACAACTGTAAGAGTTAGCCTTTCCCAATTCTGTCTTGCCTTTGCTTGCAGGTCACACTTGCCACAGCACACCATTCTATGAGCTGAATTTTCATTTCAATTGATTTTAATTTCAAAATTCTCACTGTAACTGCAAACAGAATAATACTTGGGTGCTGTGTCCAACAAAACAGCTGCAGTCTTTTCAAACTCAAAGTGATTATCTAGTCTTTGCATCTTCATTTCTCTAACAATTTTTGCTGTGATTTATTCTTTTTAGCTCTTCTTTGTTTATCTTCTGCTCTGGTGTGCAAACTTTTGCAGAATGATTTTGTTTCTTACAAGCATAATGGATTTGCCCAAAGGCTGCTTTGATTTACATTTTACTTCAAATCTTTGTGCAATCTTTTATGTGATTTCCTGCAAATCCACTCTGATTGTATTTTGTAGACTTCTCTGTAGAGTCTTCTGTTTTGTCTCGCAATTGCATCTTTTTATGGATATACAGCTTAATAGATATAAAGCAGCACACATCTCCTTTTTGAATTCTTATATGAAACTGATATGTCTCCAACTTTGCTTTTCTGTAACTGAAGAATATTGTTTATTTATTTAGGGATATAAGAAATATTCTTAGGAATATAAGAAAAACTTGACTTGTTTTGCCTCCATTTTTTAGTGTGCTTCCTTGAAGTGAGAGACATGCTGTAGCTGCTAATGGTTCCTCTAAAATTTCCTTTACTTGCTATCTTGTCTGCTACTTCTGTATCTATTCTATTGCCAGCACTACATGTTTTTCTGTGGTGGCAGTGAAAATGAACTGAAAATTGGGATTTATGAGTACAAGAAATCACTATTATACCTAAAGATAAGCTGATGTTGGGAAAGATCTGTGTGTCCTCCTTCATCAGGTGGGTAGCACTGACTGAATGAAGCAAAAGCTGCTTTTGAATGCTTAGAGTGCTTTTTACCAGATGTGTTATTTAGTGTTCATAGGTGTTATGTACTTAAAATGATCTCTGAAATTAAATGAGGAAGGAAATAAATGGAATATTTATATACCAAATTTAAAAGACAGAGTTAAAAATTGGCTTATAATGCCTTGCTGTTTGGGAGTCCTTACATTCTTTTGAATTATTCAATGTGGTTTTTATGGAGGTATTTCAGAAAACTGCTTTCAGTCCTGAAATGACCGATCTCGTTCTAATGGAGAGAAACTTGGCAAGCCTCAGATGTAATACAGCACAGAATACAGGTACAATACTTTCATACAAAGAAGATTTAATTAAATACTCTATTTCTAAAATCAACATAGCTGACAAATCCCCATTTTGTTTCGCTTATTGTTCAGCAAGAGAGAAAATGGAAACAGAAAGCAACAAGATCCAATTTGTTCATTTATCAACTGCAAAATCTTTTCTGCAAAATCTTTATGCTGCTTTGCTGTCCTTCCAGCAAATGCTTTGGTAAATTGCTGGAGAAAATGAAGACAAGAAAGTAAGATAACAGTTCTAGATGGATCTTTCCACATGGGAAATAATACATTATAGTAACTCTAGTATAATCTGCAATAACTCCAAATATAACAGTAGTACAAAAAGAAAGCAACAACAATAAGTGCCTCACAGGGTACTTCAGAGAAATTATAGCGCTCTGGCTGAGAGAGCTGATAGCTGAAGGCAATTTAGATGTTCAAAGTGACCAGTTTAATTTTAGATCTAGATTGCTCCATTAACAGGCATGTTTATTGATTGTGCAAGCAAAATTTTTTGGAGTGAGGCACACTTTAGAGTTTACCTTGAGTGACTTTGCTATTCTGTACAGTACTTGCTATGGGGGAGACAGTGTATCTAGTTGTCTTAGAAATATTTTTGCAAAATATTTTCTGAGTATTCTTTTCCATGAGGAATAGAATACTAGGCAAATAGGAATTTTCATGTAAATTATTAGATGATTATCTTCAGCAGCAAGCCATGGAGTGAAATTATGGTCTTAAAAAGCAAACTACAGCAGTATTTAACATTTTCTGTAAAGACAAGTAGAACTTGCAGCTCAGGAGGGACTCATTCCTGCACCCATGCTTCTTTCCAAATCAATTTTGTTTTCAGGATTTCTGTACTCTAAAAACTCTGCACAGGTGATAGGATTTTGGCACAAACTGAAGGAGCAATCATTTTGATGAGTCTTAGTCATGCCTGGAGGCTGACTGCTAAGTAAGAGCCTCATCCAATTCCCTTCTATTCAGAAGCATGAAGAGCCAAGGAAAAAGAATGTTGGATTTAGATACGGCAGTGCAGACGCCCAAAGCAACTTTCCCCTCCCTACAAGTAGAACTGGGGGCAACATCTCCTGCAGGAGTTGCCCCACTACTCTGAGCCTCCAAGAAACGCCTGAAGCTATGCAGATGGGGGGGGGTTGGGTGGAGGTGTGAGCGGAGAAGAGGAGAGATGAAAGCTGCCAGCTCTTGGTGTTGTCATGCAAAAATGACAAAGGTAGAGCTGGTGGTGGGGAAGTAAAACTGCTGCAACCAGCAGGAACAGGAGAAGTTGCGTGGAATGTGAGGCAGAGTCTGTTACTGGGCCAGAACATGGGGAGCAGGTATGTAACTTGGCTCTCTTTCAATTGCAGAAAAGCATAGGTTACATTTTTTTAATATTGCTGGGAAACCAGGCAACACTAACAGTCACATGTGTACCCAAGGGATAACTAAAAATCATTCAGAATCAAAACAGAGACCAAAAAAACATAGTTAATCTTTTCAGCAGCAAACCTCATTATTTTTTACCCCGTGTTTGAGCGTACCGCATTCTTCAATATAAATCTTTGTCACAGTATTAGAACAGATCATTTCTGTGCCTGCTGGAACTTCCCTGTCCTGAGGGTTCCTCCTTTTCTCTGTCAGTTCCTCAGGGGCTGGCTAGAGTGCTCGGCCCACTGCCCATGGTGGCAGAATGGGGTGACTTTGCCCCTGCGTGGGTAGGCCAATCTCACTTCACTCAGGGCAGGGAGAGCAGGCATCATGCCTCTCCTTGACTGGAATTGCCATTCCTGTAACACAGCATAGAATCATTGAATCACAGAATGGCTTTGTTTGGAAGGGACCTCAAAGATCATCTAGTTCTAACCCCCCTACATCCAGCACAGAAATTGTGCATCTTGTGTGACTTGTGCAGGACACAAGCTTGCCTGTACTTGGTGGCAATTAGCTGCACAGCTGTAGCTCATTTGGACACACTGATTTGCCCGCTTCACCTCCAGGTGTGTGATTTGCCACGCGTGCAGTCATTAAGCAGGGCCCGCCTGGTTTGTAGGCATGATCTCTGGGCTGTGGTTGGTACGAGTGCTGTCGCTGATGGCTGGTGGCACATAAACTATCTGTCACTGACATGGGAGTTGTGGGAGGGCAGCCTGCACGCAGCTGGAGGTGCCGCAGAGAGAATTCCTTCCACCCTTCCCTCCAACGTGCTGCAAGAGTAGATCACCTACCGGCTTTAATGGAGCTTAAGTGATAGAATGGAGTCCCTCGCTGGCCTGCAGACGGAGATAGTGCCACTTTGATCCAGCCCTATTAAAACTGCTGGTCTGATGTTTGTTTACTGGTACAAAATTAATTTGTTACTACAAAAATAAAGTTGAAACCTAGAATTTGGCTTTGCAATCACACGTGAGATAAATGGAATAAGGACTATAGGGCTGTTCTTTGGCATTTGTATTCAAAGATATCCTAAAGGCATGCAAGGGACTTTGACATCAAATTCTGTAATATTTTCAGGATATTACTGCATTTTGGGCCAAAAACAGAGTACTTGTCCTCTGAAACATGTCAAACATCTGGGGATCTGTAATTTAGCTGTTGTGTCCGTTTGCACTACTATTACAAGGTGATTGCTTTCTCCAGTTTTCGCATACGGTCTTCACTGGAACAGGCTGCCCAGGGAGGTTGTGAAGTCTCCTTCTCTGGAGATATTCAAGACTCGCCTGGACACCTACCTGTGCGACCTGGTGTAGGGAGCCTGCTTTGGCAGGGGGGTTGGACTCGATGATCTCTGGAGGTCCCTTCCAACCCCTACAATTCTGTGATTCTGTGATTCATTTTGGGAGGGTTGCTATGCTATTAAATATAGTAATTCTTGTGTTGTAACTTTTTCTTACTTTCTGCTGAAAGTGTGATTCATTAGTATGATGGAAAGAAAAGTGGGTCCACAGATAATGCCACTGGGCAAGTTCCTTCTGTGTGCCCTGTTAGCTGCTTCTCTGCACGCCAGTGCCTGAGAACACATCAGGAGCATCCATAAACTAAGTGATCGCTTTCTGTACATGCCACATGGAGAAGTCAATATTTATATATCACACTTGATAGAATTCATTAAATATATTTTGCTAAATAACACTCTATATTATATATTCTTTGACTAATATTTGCCCACAGAAGAAGTATTTGTTGTATGAATGGAATACCTGGTTAAGAAGAATCAAATGAGTACAACATATTTAATATTTATTTGGTAGCACAACACAGTAGGCACAGAGGAGGTGAGAGAGAACGCAAAAACAAGAGGAAGGAAAAGTGATTACAAGGAATGGACAGAGCACAAAATATTTCTCTATGACAACAGTGATTCTGAGAAAAATAAACAGCAAGACAGGTTCAGGAATTAGGATTTTAGGTTTTTAAAATTAAGTATTTTAGGTAACAGATAATACTTAAGGAGGACTGTAAATGATCTGGTCCTGTAAGACCAGGACCATTCAGGCTCTTCATGGCTGGGACACTTTTTGTCTTCACTGACACGTTCTTAGTCTGAGAAATCTTTATTTTTTTCGTTGCTTTTGTGTGATGTAGCTGTAATGAGCAAAATTCATACTGCAACAAAGCCTAATAACAACAACAAAATGCTGACAATCTCGAAAGCTGTTAAAGCTCTCAGGAATACTTACTGGAGAATTTGATTATGGAGAAATTGTACTGGGCAGCAGGATTTTGTGAGAAATTATGTTGCAGAATTTTGGCAATGTTATTTGTACAGTATTTTTTTTCCTGAAAATAATGGTTTGTACTTGTAATTAAAGTAATACTTTGCTCTATTTTCTGATACAGATTTCTTGAAAGCAAATGGAAGTCACAGCTGTACAGACAGAGGAAAGAGTTGGGCCATTTTTGTTACAATCTGAAATAAAGTCAAATATAAGATCAACAAGATGCTGTGATATGTTTTACAACATATCACCCCAACACCAAGTGCTGTCCATGACTAACTCATAGAAACATTTGCTGTAACAAGCCCTCCCCTTCTGTTTTTGGCATGTTGTTCTCATGGTTGGACAGTCTGTCTGTGCGTGGTCAGAGTTCAATGTTGAAAGTTATTTTAAAGTGATGGATTTTTGTCTTGTGCTTTACTTCTCTAACACTTTTTGGTGCTATCTCTTCCTTTCTTGGGAAGGATATATCAGGAAATGCCATAAGAATATGTTCCAACCATTTTAATAAATGGGAGATCAGTGTTACATACTGACAAACAGAACTGTATCATCTAGGATTCAGTATCTCTTTGTGGCAATAAGCTGATTCTCTGATAATACAGAAAGTTAAACTCATCCTTTTTCATTTGCCAAAGAAAATTCCTTTTTGTGTTGTCCCTAATAGCAGGTTCTCTGTGATAAAACAAAGGAGAATACAAGGAGAGGCCAGTGCAGGGAATTAAAATCAACCGTTAAGATTGCAGGAATGACTGAATTATAATAGGGAAGGTATTGTTACCACCCTTAGTGCCTAGATAGGTCTTCTTGTAAAGAAGATAAGGCTTTAAACAACAAAATATTTAGGAGCCCTGGCAGAAGGGTGCTAAAACCACATGTACAGGAGGACAGAAGCTGCTCTCACATAGCAGCCATCTTGTTCCACCTCTTCATGGTCACCCAATTTGCTTTCTCAGCTTTTGTCTTAAAGTTAAGGCAGTCAGAGTTGGAAAAAAAAAAATCAGAGATGTTCCTCTGACATATTTCTAGGGCTGCACACCTAAAAAAATATCTGTTTATCACTTCTGCAATTACTGAGAAATAGGAAAGGACCTTGGAAGGGTCATGCATCTATAAAACCGACAAAAATGTTCTCTCTGGAGAAATAGTTATTTGCCCCCTGGTGGTGAATTAATTTTTAAAAATATTAAAAGGCACTTTTAGGAAGTTTATTTGACATTAAAAAGAGATCTTAGTTGCTTTGGCAAATACAAGTAAAAGTAATTTGCTAAACGATAATAAATGTATAAAGCATAATTAAGAAAAATCCTGTTATGAACAAGCTTTGTTGATCTTTGATAGCTACGGCAGAATAGTACAAAAGGAATCAATCTTGCTATCCAAGAATGGCATGAGATCTTCTGTATTTCAAAATATGTTTCTTATTTTTTTTTTTTTAGTTTCTGGGTTTAACACAAGTGCCTTGAAAATTTACTGAGATGAGAATACTGAGAATACCTGATCTCCAGCACTCTTAATTATGGGCTGAGATTATTGTATTAATGTACAGTATCTTTAGATATACCACATGCTGGAGATTAGAAGTATCATCTGTACAGTCAGAGCTCTCATTCTGGGAGACCAGTAATAACATTCCCACAAGGGAAATATTAAAAGACCTGTATCATCCTCTAAAAATTGTCTTGGGGTTTTCAGCTTGAGTATCTCCATACATGAGTAGAGCACCAGGATATTGTTCTTGGAAGAGTAATAACAAAATTGACATGGAAGTCATCCACCTTCAGTTTAAGCCACAAATCATTTTGAAAGATGCTGAGAATATCTTATTTTAAAAGATGGTATAAGCCTTCTAGTCACTGATTTTGTTTGGTCTTCTAATTCTTGTGCCTCCTGAACTTCTTCCCAATATAGTGTTTCCCCAGGTTGAAGTTCTTCTGGAAAATATGTATTAAAATACAATGATGTACTACTGCTAAGTCATACAGCAAAACATTATGCAGTTGTGGTGGAAAAAGGCCATTTATAATGATCCAACTTTTCATATGTTGGCTTACACTACTAGGATATGCTGGCATTCGGAAGATGAAACTTTTTTTCTGTCTCACAGTCTGTGATTACCTTGTATGATGTTAATGTGCCTTCAGGTAGCTTTTTGATTTGGAAAACATCATGACACAGAATTGCACACTCAGACAGGGACTGTTTTGGTACAGGCACTAATGATGTAATATAAGGGAGGGGAAAGAAAAAAAAAAGAGTAATATAGTTAAAAGAGAGGGCTGAGCTGCCCAGACCAGGCATTAAATAGCTATTTCCTAAATAATACTCTTTCATGTCTGATGGACCGTAATAGAGTCAGCTTTCAGTTTTTAGCTGTGTTGCTTTTGTTTCTCTTTCCATTCCCACATTTCTTTCTCATTACTTTGACTTATGTCTGGCCTAAGGTAACAGCTGGTCCACACAAATGGCATATTCCTTACAAAAATTTCAGTGGGCAGTATTGCTATAAAGTGATTCTACTCCCCCCCTTTTTCCCACTTCCATGCTGGAAGTTACCTTTCCTCATTCTCCACCCTATTCTGACTCGTGTCTCCATGGTTGCACTCCAGACTGGATCTGAGAAATGATCTGGCTTTAAAAAATACATTCTGTAAGAAGCCCACCGGCAGATTGCTGGTCTGGAAGGGCAGAGCACTCAGAAACACCTCAGAACAAGGTTACTGCCTCCTCTCTTCTCTTTGCAGAGCAATTACTTTGCTCCTGCAGAACCCTATTTTCCAGTGCAAGTCCTCCAGCTCTCCTGCCAGCTGCGAAGGAACATTCCTGCCCCCGCTCCGCTTAGCCCACTGCTTGGGGAACAGCTTGCCTTGAGCTCTCAGAGTAGAGTTATACAAAGGTTTTATTTCCAGTGGGAAAGCCAGTTTAAGCCAGGCAGTTTCCTGCCTGCTATGCCCTCTTGTTCTGGCTCCTTCATCACAGCTCACTGTGCCCTTGATTGTGCCGATGCAGCTGTTTCTGGGCTGTGCTGTAAATTGGATCACTGAAATAAATCTGAGTTTTTCTGTGCGTGTGTGTATATACATGTGTGTGAACAGCTTTTTATTTTTTTTTGAACCTGGATCATTTCAGCCATTTGATTTATAATGTGGCCCACAAAGAGGTGAATTAGCACAGCACAGAGGTGGGAACCAGCAGCAGGGCTGGGAGAGTGTGCAGGAAACCCTTCAGCCAGCTTTGTTAGCATAGAAACTACTGGCACTGTGCAGGACCTACAGAGCACCTAAAGTAAACAGCCAGGAGAGAAAACTGGAATAGACCACAGAACAGCCAAATTTTTGAACTGCTGGAGATAAGGTGTATCTTTAGGAAAGAAAAAAAAAAAAAAAAAGGATGAAGAGCTCTTTCCATGAGTTGTCTTCTGCTCATTGGAGACACCAAAACAGCAGCTGTTTGGCCATGCAGAATATGATTGTGTGAATCTTGCTGGGCTTTAAAGTATGTTGGTCTTTCAGTGGTGTTAAAAACAGTCATAATAACGGCTTCATGCCTCAGGCCTTGTGTCCTGCTGTCAATTAGCATCGGAACATAGATTTATTTAAACAAATGATATTCCTGTATGTTTCTTGCTCTTATGGCTTGCTAAGGAGAGCCGATATGGTGATACCTACCTGTGTGCAGGCAGAGAAACCTCATGGCAGAGAACACAAACACTGCGCTCACCTTCACAGCTCTCAGCATTGTTAAAATAAAGAAGCTGCCCAGCTGGGGAGACTGCATGCAGAATATGGTGTGCAATAACAAACCTTTCTCTGGTGCTCCAGCCATTTAAATGTCAGATACGTTTTGGGAAAAAAATGTAATAATACCTCCCAGCATGAATAGCTTGGGACCACAATGAAAAAGTTGTATGTAATTTTCTACATTCTTCGCTACATGTGTCAGTTCACATACCAAGATTTAGCATGGTCATTGCACTTGGAAGTCTTGGCCCATGTCACTGGCAATTTCTGACATATGCTGTTTCAGGCTCGCAGGGAAGGCAACCATTGCTGAATTGGTGTATGTTTGCTTGGCATTTCAAGGCTCTCTTTGAAACCAGGAGAGAGAACTGATTCTAATTTAACCACATACTTTGTGTTGTGGAAGTCTGGTGTGACTTGGATTAATTGAAGTTCTGGAGAAGGGGGAAGGTCTCAGTGACAAAACTGACCACTTATTACTGAAACAAGAAAATAGAAAAATGAGAAGAGACTGACATTAATATGGTGGTACTTCAAGTATCGTACTAGATCCACTTCACTGGGGAGGCTTAGAAGCTTATCAGGCAAAATGAAGCACCTAATGGCAGGTAGAGAATGAAGCAGAAAGGAAGGAGAGTTTAGAAAGAAAATACTAAGGGTATGGAGTATTGTTCATCTCACATTAAAAAAAAATCTTTAACCTCATTTAAAAAACATACCACCTTGTGCTCTCCATTTGTCGGTTTTGGAGGTACTTTGCATCTTTAAGCTTTGTGCTACATCCTCAGGGTAACTTTTTAAACAAAAGCTGATATTTTCATGTAAATAAAGCTTGAGGCTTGAAAGCAAGAAGAACATAGGGAAACTATGCAGCAAAGGGAATTTAAGCTATGAGTGTGTGCAAAAAAAGAGCAGATGAAGAAAATAATTAAGAGGAAAGAAATCAATCAACAACAGATTCAGTTACTCCTGCAAAGCAAAACAACCAATAAATTAACTTGCCCATGACTTTCTCATGACTCTGTGATTCTCTGCAAAAGGATTGTTTTTTTGGCTCTATGATCAATTGAAAGAAGCATTTTTTTTAAGATGGTCAGAATTAACAGTTAAGTGCTCCTTTTTGAGAAGAGTGAATTAAAAAAAGAGCCTCCATTGGATGTTGGTTAAATTATTGTTTCCTGGCAAGCGGGCTTAGGTGTCTCTTCAGAAAACAGAGCCAGAGGCAGAATCATGAAGCTAACAGCCCAGAGGGCGTGCATATGGGATATGGAAACACTAGTTTAAATATCAATCTAATTAATATTTAAGTAGTTTATTCAAAGGGGAACGGTTTCAATAGAAGACAATGTTTGAGACTGTATGGGTTGGAAAATGATAGTCATAGAATATGCTAAGGGTTGTGATACATACGACAGGACGTGAGCACGTATATTTTCTATGGTTCCACAGATTCACACCCTTATTCTGAGTTAGGCAGGGTATATTTCTAAAGCTGCCTCTTACTGTTCCAGCAGAGTGCTCAGAGCAGTGCTGTGTCATATAGAGGTTTAAGTGGTGCCTGTCTCCTCTTGTGTGAGGTTAGACACTGGTCAGATTTGCAGTTAGGATTTCTGTAAACCGGAGGAGTATTTCCTGAACTTGATTCAGAAAACCAAGGATGTTTCCAGGATGGCTGAAACTGGTGCCTTTTCTCAACTAGTCATGAAAGAGGCCTGGATCCGAGGGGCTGTGCGTGTTCTGGGGGGCCCGTCTGCGCGTGCGACAACGGAGCAAGAGACTCAACGCGGCCGACGGCTATCGCGGAGCCACGAAACCTCGTCCGCGATCAGTTTAAGCAGGGAAATCACGAGAAGCCCGGAGGGGGGAAGGGCAGCCGCTAGGAGCATGCACCGCAGCGATTTCGGGCTGCGGAAAACGCGCACCGAGGGCTCGGACTTGGACTTGGACTCGGACTCGGACCCGGCCCGCGGACGCGCAGCGCAGCGCAGCGCCCCGAGGGGCGGCGGGCCGGGCCGCACCGCGTTCTCCCGGCTCTCTCCTCCCGCAGCGGCCGCGCGCCCCGCCGCTCGCGGGCCCGCTGGAAAAGGAGAAACGGGAGCGGGAGGAGGAGAAAGGCCGAGGCAGGAAGGGGAGGGGGAAGGGCCGCGACACCCAGCCCCCACGCCCGGCCTGCGCCAGCACCGCCGTTGCCGGGGCAGCCGACGTCAGGCGCAGCCGAGGCGGCGATTGGCCCGGGCGAGGCGCTCCCGACGGGGCCGAGCCCGCCCGCTTCCCTCAGCGCTCAGCGGCTGCCGGCGCCGCGCCGCCTCAGCTGCGCCCGCCCGGCCACGTCCGCGCCGGGGCCATGGGCTGCCCGCTGCTGCGGCTGGCGCTGCTGGCGCTGCTGGCGCCCCGCGGCCGCGCCTGGGACAGCGGCGACCTGGAGCTGTTCGACCTGGTGGAGGAGGTGCCGCGCAACTTCTACGACTTCCTGGGGGTGCAGCAGGTGAGCGCGGCCCCGCGGCCCGCAGCGCTCCTGGAGAGCGACCCGGGCGCTCCGCGCGGCCCGAACGCGGCCGGCTCCCCTCCCCCACCGCCCGCTCCGGACTCCCGCGCGGCCGCCGGCTGTCACGTCGCGCCGCTGCCCGGCCCGGCCCCGCCGCCCCCGGCCGTGCCCGCGCCGCCTGTTGCTCCGCCGCCTCTCGTGCCTGCGGGCCGGCCGGCTCGCGGACTCCCGGCCCCGCGCACCCCGCGCACCGCCGTCCCTCGCCTCTCGCCGCTCTGCACGGCTGCCGCTTCTCTGCGTGACGCTGCGCATCGCCGCGGGCGGCGGCTCCCGCTTTCCTTCGCGCGTGCCGTGCGGAGGGCTGCGGCCCTTGCCCGTGGCGGCGGCTCGTTCCTCCGGTTGGTTTCCGTGCTCAGGTGGTCTCGATAGGAACGCCCGTTCCAGCATTCCTATCCCAGGTTTCCCAGTTCCGCTGCCCCTCGACGTCCCCGAGTCGTGTCCTTTGTCTTGGACCTCACTTGATGCCCTCCCTCGTCTTCTGGGCGCTCCGCTCTGTGTGCATCTCTCTGCATCTCACCGCAGTGACCTGTCCTCCTGTTAGCGTGCATCTCCTCAAGAGTTAAATATGGATTCTTTAGAACATTTACTTCGCCGGTCCCCAAGGGGCATTTCATGCCTGGTATCTCTCCTATATCTCTGTATCTTGTGAGTGATGGTGCTGGTCAAACAGCTTCCTTGGCAGCTTACGGCCCGGTCTGATGCAGTCCTTATAGTTATTGAGGAAAAATCACAGTGTCTTCAGGTGTGTTTCTTTAGGGCTGTGCCTGCAAGGAGAAGGTGGTGTTTGCATCATGTAGGGGTCATGTTCTGGGAACTGCCAGCTGTGGTTGTCGGGAGATGCAGTCACTCCCATCTCTTTCTTAAGCGTCTGGTATTAAATACTGTGGAATATTATCATCTGTATGGCACAGCAAACATTGTTGCACAAGGCTTACTTTCATGAGCCTAAAGATGTGGGGTTTATTTTCTCACTGGTGACAGGTGACAGGATGAGGGGAAATGGGCTTAAGTTGTGCCAGGGTAGGTTTAGGTTGGATATCAGGAAAAACTTCTTTACAGAAAGGGTTGTGAAGCACTGGAATAGGCTCCCCAGGGAGGTGGTTGAGTCATCATCCCTGAATGTGTTTAAAAATCATTTGGATGTGGTGCTCAGGGACATGATTTAGTGGAGGGGTTGTTAGAGTAGTATGGTGAGGTTGTGGTTGGATTCAATGATCTTTAAGGTCTTTTCCAACCTGAGTGATTCTATGATTCTATGAAAGGCATTTTTACTGTTTAGATAACATAGGAATACAGAATTTTGTCTGAGACTGAAAAGGTACGGGGCACAGTAAGATTGACAAATATAGCGTTACTTTTAGTGAGAGGATTCTCTGCTGCTTTGCACTTCTGCTCGGGCTTTATAGGATGGTAGAAGATCTTAATGAAGAGCTTGAATCTCCTGCAGTGTGTAAGCAGGAAAAAAGTTGTGAATGTGCAAGCCGAACTGAAGGGAGGTTTTGTTAGTCACAAGAATGGGCTATTTGGCCATGTGTCATGGCATCCTGAGCTCATGACACACTGTGTTTTGTGGGTGTGTTGTTGAATACCCCTGTGGTTACTGTAATAGAGTATGCAGTGTCAAAGCTGAGCTTTAATAGAAATTGGTGAGTGCTGAAAGGAGGAGCTGTGTAGGTTTACAGGTCCTTGCGTGTTTTATCTTTTGCTCCTGTTGCTTGCTTCTCCAGTGCTGCCGGGTCCCAGTGCTTTAGACAAGGACTTGAAGCAGGGTTGTGTCTGCTCTGGTTTGCACTGACGTGTTGGAACACTGCAGTGGTTAGAGTTATGGTATGGGGAAAGTGGCTGGTCCTGTAGTGGGGTCCGGGAGTGCACAAATCTTGGGTATCCTGCCCTGGATGCCTTAAAACAGAGCATCCTTTACCATAATGTCTCTGTGTGCATGTTTCTTGAGGTTCTCTCCTGTTTTAAAATCTGATTTAGTGGACCTTACTGGTTATTTCATATGTCACTGTTAGGAGTTGGTATGCCACTGGGTACAGTACTCAGAATATTTTGTAGTTCTGGTGTTGGTGGCTGTGTTCCCATATGTTCAGGTGTTCATCTCGGGACTCAGCAAAGCGGGGACAGAGACTATGAATATAGCCGTTGTGACTGGGCCTTTGGATTGTTTCGTGATCTCTCATTCATCAATTATTATTATTTCTTCCTCTTTACCTTGTACTGTCTTGGTAATCCTTTCTACCTCCGTGTATTCATGGGAGAGGGAGGCTCCAAGCAACATATAAGTTCTGTGTCTAAGTTGCAGATATTGACCATACTTACTCACAGCAGTGTATCAGGGTGCTGCATTTCTTTAGATGTGTCACCTTCTGGCTTGGAAGAAAATATAAGGAATAACTAATACATCTTTAAGGCATTAAAGCAGCTTAGCCCTTGATAGGGGAATTGTGGTGCTGGCATTTGTTGTACTTCATGTCTTACACATCGCATGCAGTGTCTGAAGCTGACGTTGACCTCATCTGACAAGGTAAGGAAAGCACTGCAGCTCTCTTGCCTCTGGCTGCTGGATTTTCCCCTGGAATTGAAGAGAAGTAGTGACTTCTGTTGCAAGTCTCTGCTCACTGAACTAAGAGTTCTGCATGTTGCCAAATTATCTGGAAGCCTCACGGCATTGACGGGTAACTGCTATCCAGCACTGACAGCGTTAGGTCCAAATGCTGCTGGTGTGTTTTCCAACATCGGTGGCTGAGATAGAAGATCATCTGATGAAAATGATTTTTATTCTGAAAGTGGAGTGACAGAGGATGAGTAAGGCTTTAACTGTCTCAGTTATTCCAGTAACTTCTGTTAGCGCTTGACCTCAAGCTGAGTTTGGCTGAGAAAGCTACAGGTACTCAAAGGATGGTGAAATTGGAAGGGACCTCTGGAGAAGGTACTGGCCAGGCCCCAGGCTGAGTGCCTGGATTATGAAGTTTCTGATTATTATGCAAGGACTCAATCTATTTGTTAAGCCACTGTATCTAATAATAATGTAACATAAATAGCAGAGAGTTAAATTATTACGCTTTTATTACCTCTGTTTTGAACAATTCTTGAATTGTTTCACCTTCATATTTCTTCGGTTGTTCTAAAATCGATGATGTGATTTACTTGAGTGGCACATTTAAAATGTTACCGTTGTAAAGAAGCTTGACCTAGTAAAATGTGGAGATTAAGTTAACCTTTGATGTAGAGAGAAATTTACATTTCCATGTCCCCCAGTTGGTTACTGAATTTGCGTCCAAATGGGGAAAAGAGAATCAAACTCTTGACAGATCGGATGTAATAAACACTTCAGTAATCACTTCAGCATGGCCAATTTCACACTGACAAAAGGATGAGGACCAGAGAAGTTTTCATACTAAAACTCAGAGGAAGTTGCTGACTTAACCAGAGGCTGTGCAGACTTGGTAACAAAATCACCTTGTTACCTGAGAATGAGAACGTACAAAAATGATGTCAACTTTCTGGGAGGAATTCCAGGAAATCTGGGGAACTATGAGCTTATATGGAGCTATAAGCACAGATCAAGTTAATTCTGTCATCTCTTGCAGCTTTTGCTGGCCGGTGCTTGCATAAATATGGTATGCTGTTGGTGAATCAGTTTGGTGTCAGCTGAACCTCTCAACTTTGTGCTGAAGTATGCTGTTGATTAGAACTGTTTATATGGCTTCAAGGTAATTATCTGCTCCTTTACTGGTTTTGGCTTGCAGGAAGGAAAGCGCTCCAGGCCTCTGATGCCTTGTGAAAGTTTGTGATATAGTTCCACAGTACAAGAGTTTTGATCAAAAAGTTTTTGGGAAATGTTGCTTGTTTGTGTTAACAATACTGCAGCATGCTGATTCAGTGAAGATGTGTTAAAGAACGCATGAGCTGTGTTGCTAGGATTGGCCAGTGCAGAGCAGTGTGTTCTGTCTCAGCCAGGACCAAGGAATTTCTGAATAAGGCTATGGCGGCTGCTGGGAGTCAGGTAGGGGAGCAGGTTTGTATTGGAAGTGTGCAGGGCCAGTGTGAAAGCAAACACAACGCTCCTCCAAGCGTCCTTTGATGCAGAAGGGAAGTCCCTGGCACCTCAGATTCCCGAGGAAGAGCTAGCATGTGACTTGCCAGCCAACAGATAAATGTATAATCCCTTAAAATGTTGAGAGGTCTTTTCTTTAATGTTCTTATCTTTCTTGTATGATTTGTTTTGAATTTATTTTGACAAATCTAAATTATTCTTGTGGCTTTACTGGGAAAGCTGAGAGCGTTGTATCCACGTTGCTACCAGGCCGTGGATCTGCTAGATGACAGCGTGGCACAGGCACAGCTTCATGTACAGAACCCAACTGTGGTCCTCTCGCTTGTGAGCCACAAGTATGCAACCGGCTCCAGAAACTGCTAGATGTGGGGAGTGAGGCCTCGGGTTTCTTTGGCTGTGGGAAGCCACAGTGTCTCCAGACGAGTTGGTGGCGCTGGGCTTGTAGGCCCTGCAAAGACCTGGAACAGAAGAGCTGTGTTACCTCAGCAAGCAGCACAGTCTGGCAGAGCTGTGTCTGCAGAATGCCCGCCTGCTGCCGAGGAGCTGATGCCCGTTCTGTTTGCATTGCAGGGAGTTCTGTTGTTGAACTCGTTCCAGACTGGCCATGTGGACTTGGTGCCTGTTTGCGTTGAAGTGTGCTGGTTGTGCTCCTAGCGTGCATCTCACAGTTCAGTTCTAGCTGAAAGGAAATCGCGTCTCCAGGACTGCTTCCTGATGCACAGTCAGTGGGAACAATAAAAAAGTTAGCTTTACACGCTAAGAAATTGAGGTAGATGCACCTTTGAAACTATCATCCATGGCTTGTGCTGAATTTTCTCTCTTGGCGTTGCTTTCTAAGAACCTTACCAGAAATGAGCCCCATGACAAATTACATGATTTTTATCATATTACCAGGCACATGATAGAGTGCTGTATCTATTCAAGGAATGCTTTCAATCCCTCAGCAAAACCAGCCTATCTGCACAGCCTTTTGTCTCCCCAGGCTCGCAAGGTGCACACCAGCAGGACAGGGGAGGGGAATGAGGAGAGACAGTCCAGAAACTGAGCAGTGTGCTTCTTCCTAGTGAGAAGATGCATCGCACTCCTGAGATTTATTTTGTTTTTTTTTTTTCTATCACTCAAAGCTATTCCCTTTCCTGATGCTTTTTAAGGGTGACAAACATGGAGGTGGTGTTAATAAAGTCATCTGTTAATAAAGTCATGTTTCAGAGCAAAGCTAGATTTGTAGTACTGATTCAGTCTTCTAAGTAGTGGAAGTATTTGATCTACTAAGAACTTTACACTCCTACAGTTATGGTGTGACTTTCTGAGATAGTTGTGTCAAAACTATGAGCTTTAGGGTTTTCTTTCTTTGTTTTGTAAGATTATTTTGTCTTTGCATGACAGCACTGTGACTTCTGCAAGTCTCATGCCGTGATGTGCCATGGGGCAGCTTGATGTCTCACTACTGTACTTGAGGAATGAAAATTGTTTGGCAGATGAAACATGTCTAATGGGCTAGATTCTTGATTCAGAAACCTGTTAAAATAATCTTATTTTCTATTCTGTGTTCAAAATATATATTAGGGAGGCCTAATGGCTTTGGAAGGCTTAGACTTTAATGCACTTTTCATCATGGAATTGGAGTTCTGTATCCAAAAGAGGAAAAGAAAGATATATTTCATCATCCCTATTGCTCTGTCAGAAATAACTTCTGCTTGGAAGAATTGCTCTAGAGAACCAGTTGTGACAACTGTGCTAAGATTTGTAACTGAGGATGATGCAAGATATGGGGTTTTGTATTTATTTATGTTTAAACAGCACTAAACTCCCAGGTAAGCTGCTGCTGCTTGATGCCATGAGTGCATTCACATGGTTTTGTGAGTAACACTCACTGATGTTTGTTGTTCACAATCGAAATACTTAAAAATGATTCAGATGTCTAGGCATGGGAACTTGTTGTTTCCAGTAAATGCATTTACTGTATTGTCTTCTAACTTTCTGCTTGAATATTGTTGAAGGAAATCTGTTCTGTTGTATTATTATTTTGGCTTTGATTGCTGCTTGTTGGCTGCTTTCTTAAAGAGACCAAAGTGTTTCAGAATTTACCATTGGAGATAGTTTTAAACATTTACTCTTGACTTTCCCTGGCAACTCATTTTCTTTTTGGCTCTGTAGAGAAACGGATGCATTGCAGCAGCAAACGGCTGTGCTTGGGAACTGAGGGAGCTAAGAGAATGCAGAGTGCTGTGAGAGGGGTGAAGTAAGGAGAGCTTATTTGCTTATTAATTTTGTCTGCAATAGCAGTAATGTTGGAGCTGCTTTCTCTCTTACTCTCTATACTTTCCGCTTTTCTAGTCCTTTAATGTGTAGCCATAATAGCTTGGTTTTCAAATTGCAGGAATAAAAAACGGGCTAGTTTAGCTCCTCAAAGTTCTGCATTTTATTAGCAATTCATTGAAGGGAACAACCAATTTCTTGTTGAGGGTAACCTGTGGAGGCCTCTGCTGCTTGTGGAATGGTTTCTGCTTGTTCTGAATTCTGCTCCTTTGCTGGAGTTCTCCTGTATGTGCCTATGTTGGCATCTAAACCAGAGCCATTTTGCAGTGAAAACAGTGAACGCGTTTTTCTGATTGGCTCTAGAGAAAAGTACAGTTTTAAGGGAGAGTTTAGAGGTATATGTGATTCCACTTCAACTTCAGTACCTGGCCAAATTTTAAACGATCATTCAGCATTTAAAAATGTCCTTTGAATGAATCCGTGCTCCTGATGCTGTCGGCAGAGCTGCTAACAAAGAGCACTGATGCTGCTGCACAGCTGAGCCAGGGGGAATGGGAGCGTGAGCAATGACAAAGGGGTTTTCTTCTGTGGGAACAGGTCTGATGTGAAAAGAAATAAACGGAGGAAATTAACGTATACCTGAAATTAATGTATACCTGAAATGTTGCTTGTTTTCCATGGTCTTGTAGTGGACTATGAAATTCATGCAGCATTTGAAAACCTTCAGTTTTGCTTTTGATTTGTGTTCTTGCTTTTACGTAGCAATATGCTGTGCCAGTTAAAAGCTTGTTTTTTTTTTTTTCTTTCAGTGTTGGATTCCTGAACAGTTACGTGTGTGTATGTTTGTGTGTATGTGCGTGTGTATATATGTGTATTCTCTGAAGCTTGAAATTATTTTTTTCATAAATTAGGGAGGTTGCTTTTTTGTGTGTTTTTTTTCCCCTCAGTTCTGTTTGCTTGACTGTCAGCCTTCTTTGGATGTCACAGCTCTGTATAAAAGTGATTTGTAAACAATCCTAATGCATGTAGCAATACAGTTCTGCAATCAGCAGTCAGAACGTAGCACTTTAAAGGAGGGTTTGTAGCAGGATGTTGGAAGTTACTGGGCTCTCATCCAACAGATTGCTTAGGTGTAAATTTCTTGAATGACTTGGCTCCCAAGCCTTAGAAGCTGCTTGTCTTAGTGTCAAGCAGACAAGTGGTGAAATGAGTGTAGAAGAGAATTAATGTAGTCTCTCATCTCTGCTAAATCTGAAGTTCTTTCTTCTCAGTATTAATCTGGTGCTGCTGGAAAAAAATCAGAAGACACGTAGAAGTTGCTGAAATAATGTCTCTCTTCAGTCTTTCTCTGACTAAAGAGTGAAGGAAGAACTACTGGAGTCTGGCTTTATCCATGGGCTATAATTCTGGAATGCTGCTGTCTCAACATGAATGCTTTTGCTTGTTGAAGAAGCATTCAGTGCTGATAAGCAGATGAGAAAGCTGTGGGGTAGCCTTACTGCACTGAGATGAGTAGTTCTTCTTTAAGGGGCAGTAATTGTTATTTTAGAATCATTTAGATTGAAAGGGACTCCTAAGATCAAGTCCAGCTGTCATTTAACACTACCTGTCCACTACGAAAGCATGTCCCTTAGTGCCACATCCATGTCTCGCTTAGCCCTGGCACGTTTTATGAATGAGTTTGCAGCCTAAAGAGTGTTTTAGTACATTTCAAACTGATTTAGACTAATAATCACCACTTCATAGTCAGTGATTAATTCATATAGCATTATCATATGGAACATAAATGCTCTGACAGCAGAGCAAAGAGCTGTATGCCATTTAAAGCTTTGTGACAGTTTATTAGTAATTGTTTTATTGTGCCTTGTGTCTAATTGTAATGTTACAGCAAAAAGAACAAAAAATTCAGTCTGTGTAAGAGCTTCTTCTCATTTCTACGAATTATTCAAAATCTTCTTCAGTGGGAATATAAAATCCTTAGCTCTTTGTAAGATGTTTAAAAATTCTGAATAAAATAGTTTTCCAGTACAAACCTATCTGTTTGTTGAGTACAAAATATTTCTGTGAGTTTGTAATGTGTTTTGTTTGTAGTTTGTTCCTTTTGTTCTTTTTTGTACTCCAGTACTTTTTCAACACTACAAACAAACAGAGCAACATTCAAAACAAAACAAAAAAACTCAAATGCTGGACTGTATCAGTTGAAATGCAGCTGGAAGGTGTCAGACAGTCAGCTGTGTTTTGCTGTTTACAGTGGTGAGGAAAGAACAAACCTCTTCCATACGTAAGTTATACTTCACTTTTAAGTACAGGATATAACTGGCTTGTGTTCAGGTTCAGATACACAAAACAGAGTTCCATGCTGTAATCCGTTTAGTAAATCTTACTGGCTGCTGTGTTAATACTCAGTGCTTAACCAGAAAGCTGTGTTAATTCTGCACACAAAACCCGCTTTCCTTCTGGACAGGTAGAGCTGCCAGCTCCAAGTTCTGCTCTGTAAGCATGGCTTAGTTGTACTTCCAGTGGAACCAGCGCACTCAGTCTGGCATTCCCTCACTAGTGTCTGCCCAAAATGCATGTGTCACCTATGGACTCTGAGATTCAACTGTGTGCTCCCCTCTTCATGTCATCACTTAACGTATTGAGCACAGCCCATCCCAGCACCCATCCCCAGCAGAACATCTTTCAGCTGTCTTTGTATCTACCCTGAAGGCCATTGAGCCTTGCTTTTTGTATTCTGTTTATTAATCTTCTATTTCTAAGACGCTTTCCTCTCATCCTGAAACAAGTAAGTTTCTTGGATGATCTGTAATGTGCAACATTGTCAGAACCATTCTCAAAATTGGTCCGTCCCATGCCTGCTGGACCCTATCCCCATCCTTTTACTGTTGTATGCGCACGGTTCTGATGGGTAGAGCTCTACAATTTTTTTGGCTGTGTATTCAACTGATTCTATGGGAACGGGCACATAAGCCACCAAATTGCTGGTTCACTCATCATTCACTTGAAGAATGTGTGGTTTTCTTGTTCTGCTGATGCTCATGTGTGGTGAAGTGTTTTCTCTCAGAGGCACAGGCCTTTAACTGGGGTATTCTGAAGGATACTAACACTGCCTCTCTAACATTAGTCTTGGACAGTAGCTCTCTTTTTAGAAGGTAAAAGGGAGGTCTTGGCTTTGTAATGTTTAGTTTCAGGATTATGCAGAGTTGTTCTCCTCCCCACTCCCTTTTGAGTGATGATACCTTTATACTTTGCTAATTCTATGGTTTTATCAACTTAGTCCTCAGCAAGCTCCTTATTGCAATATGCTGAACTTTATCTGTTTGGATGCAATGAGATTACTCAGTTTCTACTAACTGTGATACTGCCACTTACTAGCAGTGTTGTTGCTTGTTATTGCTGGCTTAAGTAAGAACTTGGTTTTGTTCTTATTTTTTTGATGTTGTAAATCACTGTGAAAATGTCAATTTTTGTGTTTTTTATCAAATGCTACCATTGAACTGCTTAAGAAAAAGGCACAAGACAATTTTATGGTGTAATATCGTTTCTGCAAGTTTCTAATACTTACCAAGATAAGCCTTGCACCAGGCAATTGGTTGAAGTGCATGAACTTTAAGTTAGCGTATTGAAGCTAACAGATGTATTGGGTAAAGTATTTCAGGGGTTTGGTACAGTTCTGCAATAAACAATCAGTTTTCTCTATCTGCCAAATAGGGTTAAACGATGTATTGTTCGGGGAGTTGATGATAACGTAGGATAAATTCATGCTTGCTGGTATTACCTAAAATAATTAAGCCCTGGATGTAGTCCTGCCCTTTGCCTCCGTTCTGTTCGCGCACCTTGACTAATTTCAAGAGATGCAAATCTGAGGGAGACTTGGCTCTTTGTTATCATCTGCATTGGTGCACTGAGAGGTTGTTTGAGAACCAGAAAGAGCAATAATTAGTATTGGGTAATGAAAGACTAAATTGTGCTACGTTTTCTGGGAAGTCCAGTTTTGCAGATACTACGTATTCGGTGCAGAGTTCAGATGGCCTTAAGGTCAGACGAATTCAGAGAGGAGGAGTTGATGGTGAATGTTCTCTAGTTTGAGCTACGATAATAGTTGGACCTAGGATTGTCCTTAGTAGGCTCCAATTTGTCACAATGTGACAGCAAATTGAAATATGTAAGTGCAATTAAACATTATTTAGTATTGCAGCTGATCTTTATCACACATGCATTAGCTTTATCTCAATTTTGTGGTAAGACTACGATGTTGAATTCCATCAGGTTTTGAAATTGTAAGCTGGAGTTGACTGTATTTAAATACAAAATGTTTGAGTAATACTGCATTCTCCCTATAAAAGGGATAGATTTAGAGAGAAATACACTTGAAATGAAAATCCTACCTTAATAATAAGGAGGCTTTGATCCTGAACCATGATGTTTTAAAGATTGCAGTGCGAAATATTTCTTTGTGTTTGTTTGAATTTGTTCCTGAAAATAAGAAATGGAATAGAAATAAGCAATAGAACATAAGTTGGGACACTTTTTGTTTTAAAGTGCTCTCTCACTGATCACCATTTTGCACTGCAGCTTCTCATTTGTGAATATAAACACTGTTTAACATTGAATACAGATGTCTTGTTTTCTTTCTAAGACAGAATTTCATTCATCTTCTTCGTGTTTGCTATCCTTAAAGTACAGCTCTTTAACAAAGAAAAGAAATAAAGTACTTTTTAAAACAGAAAATCTGATATTTAGTTGGGAGCATGATATCGTCTCAAATTTCTGTCCTAAGGAAAATAGAAGGCTGTAAAACTTGAGTTTCTTCACTTCTGAAATATGTAAGATGCGTTCGCGTAGCTTCTGAAGTTTCAGTGAATTTATGGTATCCCATTGTTACCAGGTGCTGGTTATCCTATCCGCTGTCAGGAGCGATGGATGAGGGCCCTACGTGCCATTTGGCTGCACCTCAACAGATTGATAGCATGGCCAGAAAACACAGTTCCTTCCTTCCTCTATAGACTTCTTAGCAGATCTGCTTAGACCTGCCCACCACGCCTGCATTTTCTAGAGTGATCCAGTACTTGCCAAAAGCTTTAGTCTTCGCTGGGTGTCACAGAATTTTGATTTAATTTTTTTTTTCCTCATCCTCCAAATTAAATTCCTCTCTTCAAATTCTCAATCCCAGAATAGTGATAGAAAATGAGACAGTGATCTGAATGTTTTCTCTTTTGCTGTGCCTGACCTTTACTGTCCACCAAGACAGACTGTTGCTGGGGCTGCGGGTGCCGCTTTTCAGTGTGGACAGTGAATGTGGTCCTGATGGCCACAGCTGAGCGCTGCCACGCCGGCTGATGCTGTGTTGTCAAGGCTTTGGAAATACCTCAGGAGCCTCCTGCGTTGCGTTTCATGGTGGCTGTCCATGCAACCCCTGGAGCTTCTCATCTTTGAAGACAAGTTCTGTAGCTTTTGCGCTAGGTTTTTCTTTTTCCTTCTGTTGTGTTTTTCAGAGGTAGAAACAGTCTACCTCTGAGCACTCTCAGTCCTGCTTGAGTGTATACTGTGCCTTGTCTTCTCATTCCTATTTTTTTTCTCCCATCCCATCATTGAGAACTACAGCTGTCAATCAGAGATACTGTAACTGGTAGAGCATGCTGTCTCTGGGTACTTTTTCAGTTGTACTCAGAACTACATCCTTTTGAGAGATCTGCAATTGCGTGAGCACTGTGTCGTTCAGAAAGAAAAACTTAAGGATTTTTATTTTCATTGGTATTTTTTAAGTCTCCAGTGCCTTCTGTTTGTCACTCTTGATCTTGGAGGTCATCTTTCCTCTTTACTGTGTGGTTGGTTTGTTGGTTTTTAAATGTATTCCTGCAGCCATCATGTTTTACTGTGGCTTTCACTGCCCATCATAAATTCAGTCCTTTCTTCCAGCTCAGGAGCTAAAGTGGTTGTATGCACCCTGGTTAACTTACATTTTAATTACTTCAAACAGACCCTTTGTCTAATCTTTGTACTTTCTGTAACTAAAGTTTCTGTTTGAAATTTGTGTTGGCTTTTCAGTTGGGCCTTGAGACCGAATTGCCAAGTAGCAGGTGGTTTGCATTGCCTCAAGCTTCTCGCTGCCTGTGGCTTTAGGCTGTGTGCTACAGTCTTTCTCCTCTACGTTCCCATTTTTATACTGTTTTTTTTTTTTAAATCTCATATATTTTTCATTTTTTTGTCTCAACTTGTGTTATTTATTGAAGATCCTTTTTCACTTCTCCATGTCAGTGACAATCCTATTCTTCCTTCTCATCATTGCAGAAGAAATAATTACCCCAAGTTTTGTAATGTATGCTTTTTATTTTTTGTGGCTTTTTACACTCATTCTTGAACAAATATTTGATGTGGTCCTGGCTTTGATATATAGGTGTTGTACCAAAGGTTATTTGGAAAGAGAATTTTTCACAGCTGGGTCTGAGGATTGCAGTAACATCAGCATCGCTGTGCAGCTGGGCTCCTGGGCCAAGCCAGCATGCAAGCCGGGTATTTAGCTCATCCTTTGGGGTCCCTGGGGGCTGCTTTCCCCATGGCATAGCTGTGGCAGACCGCTCTGTGCGAGTGGCCCTTGGCAGAGCTGGCCTGGTTCCTGCACAGCGAGGTATGTCTGAGCCCTGCAAGGCACAGTGTCTGGGAGGAGTGCGTCACTAGTTCTCTCTGCTCTAAGAAAATTCAGATAAGGATAAAATACCTCCAGTACAGAGAATGTTTTTTCAGTGTATTTTAGTCAAGTAAATATTGCTTTATCCGTTTTTAAATTTCTGTAGCAGAGGTTGAATTGTTAAGCTCTGTTGTATAAGCCACGGTCCTCTCTAATAGGACAACGCGAAGCAGTCTTTGTCCATCAGCTTTTGTCATGTACAGCATAGCCAGTTGGCTAACTGCTGGAGGGAAAGTCCAGTGAAATAAGGCTGTGTGTGTGGGACTGCAGATAGGGAGAGGCAACAAATGCAGTTCATAGGCTAGGAAGTTTCTTTCAGAGATATTTCTAGTGGTCAGAAGCCCTTGTGGGACTGCCATAATTTGAAACACTGTGATGGGTGACCGTGGGAGTAGCTGTGCCCTAAGTCACCCACGGGCTGATGTGGAAGTCATCAAGCTCTTGAAGTATGGCTACATTCTGCTGTTGCTTTATTAGCTCTGTTTCCTATTTATTTCATCTGGACAAACCCTCCCAGTTTTTGGTGCGGTCCGTTTTCATTTCTCTGCAGATCACTGTCGATTGTGGAGCGCTGAGACTTCTGACGCAGCGACTGTCAGCAGTTGATCTCAGCTGTGGAGCACAAAGAGGCTCCATAGCTGCATACTTGCTGCAGGAGACACTGCCGGAGCGGTGTGCTGCTGCCGTTTTGCCCTTTCTTTTGAGATGCTGCCAGTAGACAGCGCTGAGGCTGGGGAGATGGTTGTGCTATTCCCTCTAATTATATATTGTGGTCTTCCTTCTCGTAGCCAGATTTGGTATTTTTCCAATGTAAAGTATGACATATGTTATTGCTTAAAATTTCTTTTTACAGTGAGACCTTTTTGTTCTAAATATAATGATGAGGAACATGGACATAGATCTTTATGTGCAATTCAAGACAAAAATGGAATCCACAGAAGATATTTGGAAATAATTACTGAAATTGCTGTGTGAGGCTTCTGAATGCTGTAGAGCAGAGGTACCAGAACTTCAGTGATGCGCACCATAAAGCTTTTCAGTATTCTGTATTTATGGTTGTCTCTGTGCTGTAGTGATCGTGTAATCTGATTATTGAGATTTTACATGTTTAAGCTCAGTTTTGGCTTCTTACCACTTGATGGCAGTGAAGGAGCTAGTGTTGCCAGGCAAAGGTTCAGGGCAAGACCCAATATGAATAACAAAAGAGGAGGTACAAAGGAAGCCTCTGACATTTAATATTGTTCACGTTTCTAGGTGATATTACATATACCACAAATGACAGTGGAGGAAGAAAAACCTCTAGATGGAGCTTCAGTTCTTCCAGTGGGGAAGAGATTTTTATACTTGAGATTTGCTCCTATTTATAATAATTATTTCAAACAGCAACTTTCCCCTTTAGGAATGGAATGATACCAGACATGATCAATAAGTAATATCAGTGCTTCTGTTATTATAAACATACTGTCCTTCTGGAAGAGCATGAAATTCTGATATTTCTCTCACTCTTCAAATCCTACTGTCTCTCAATCTTCTTTGGAATATTTGAATATTGGTAGAAATATGCTCTACAGATCAAGTATTGGAGTAATTATTCAAGACTTTTTTTTTTTTTTTTTGTAAGGTTAGTTTGATTATTTATTTATGTATTTATTTATTTTACTCTTGGGCCAGAAAGTGAAACGCAAAAAGTGATGTTCAAATTACAAAGTGCCCTGCAGTATTTCCTGTGTGCACGGTGCAGTCTCAGTGAAGAAGTGTTTGCTGTAACATCAGATACTGCAATGTGTGTATGTGTGTTTGAGGCGCTTTATTAGCAAAGGCTCTTTCGCACTTCCTACACCCATGTACACCTCTTGCCAAGCTGGTATGGGGAAATGAACCATATAATGGCCCCGCTATAGTAATTGGCTCCACATGGGTGGACTCCAGTACACAGACAAAACCTTATTTGAAGTAATTGGTGCTTTGTGTAGGTACAAGGGTCTGTACATGCAGATTTATTTTGGATCCTGGGTCAAACCTTGGCATTAGTTAAGGTTTCAATTTCATGCAGTGTCTTTGACATGTAAGTGATTTTGAATGAGTATCAAAAACATCCACACAGATAATAGCAAGCGAATTGATGGAAGTCATTCATTTAACATTCATGTTGCTGATATTTTGCAGTTATGGTTTTTGCTTGAATACTGGAGGAAGAAGTTGGCTGGTTGAGTTTTGTGGAAGTGCAGCCTGTTACTAATCATAGAAAAGAGTGGAAAACCAAATGATGACTGCACAATTACTAAATATCTTAATCATTAGTGGGATTGTTCTTGTTCTGTGAAAGGCAATACTATGTAAACTCGTGCTTGAAAATAGAAAAGAAATTCACAGGAGTTATCAAACATTTACTTTCAGTTGCCATTCTTATTTTTAAAAAGCATTCTTATTTTTAAAAAAGCACTTGAGTGAACAAGCTGGTGTCTGTAAGCCTGGCTGAAAGCCTTGTGAAATTGAGGCAGTTCTTCATCAATGGTAGTAAAATGGATTTCTTATCAGTGTGTTCTGAGTAAAATTTGCTGGAAAATAACAAAGTTTTTCTCACCACATGGTATAAGTTGGCTGTATTTATTTTCATGTTTGTGGAAGCATTTGACTGCTGTAGTTCAATATGATTTTAAAAGGAGCCAGTGCATGCTTTTCCAGCTGCTGCTATTTGATTTAGGGGAATTTGAAGTTTGAAATGTACTACCAACAAGATCAGAGCATTTGGAACATGAATTGAATTTGTTTTAGGAAGTTGGTGTTAATCTTGCTCTGTCTGCTTGCCAGGTTGAATGACATAATTGCCAACAATCAGATACGGAAAGAATACACGTGTATGTGCAGATTAAGCTTTGTTTTTCTAGGCGATTGTCAAGAACTTAAGCAGGTGTAACTCTACAAATAGTGCTGAGGTGCAGTGCCCCAGTAGCAGTGTGTTGCTGTTGTGTCTCCTTGCCTGGTGGAGAGCTGCAGGTAACGGTGAAAGTTCCATCTCTGTTAAAGACAGCACATCCATTTTCATCTTCTAAAAATCCTTTAGCTTCTTCCTTTGCTTGTACAGCTTCTCACTTTGAAATTTTCTCTTGGATATATTCCTGTACTAACATGACCATCAAAACTGTGAGGCTGCTCCATGGCTTTAAGAGCCACAAGCTTTTGGTGGCATTTTTGTTTTTCTTTGTGTGCTGAGCAGAGCTCAAACTGTTACTTCCTGTTTCGGTTGAAGGAACAAAGTGAGTTCTTGGAAAAGGCGTAAAATGGCAAAAAGCAGCAACTGGTGCATGGGCTAAATTGTCCTGAACGTTACTGGGTTTTGAACAAAGAATCAATTCCGCATCTGTGGGCAATACTGAGCTCCGGAGCTGATAAGGGAAATGCCGTGCTGCAGCTAAAGGCTGGGCACTAACATGGAGTTCGTTTTGACTCTCTCATAGTGCTGGAAAAGATACACTAATTAATACTGATTGTGAATGGGTGGAAATAATCTGAAGTTCCCCTTTTGTGGAAAAATCATCAAGATGATTTTATTTTACTTCATGAAAATCTGATGATATAAAGCTGTGCAGTAGCATCTCTTGCTGTGGTGTTTAATGAGGGCAGAATAAATAAGCTTGAAGAAAGAACTTAGAATTGCTGGTAGAATTAACTCTTCAGGTTTTTGTTTTGGTTTACCGTGAGAGCACTTCAGAATTTTAATTTCATTGTGCTGCAGCACATTAATGCAGCCAGCAGCCACGTTCTGTTTGTGTGCCTTTATTTGTTGTTTGCCTAAATTTCAGACCAATTAAAGAATTCCAGAGACCTTTTCAGTGAAGAAAGCAAGGAAGAAATTTCCTTGTTTTTTTGTCTTACCACTAAAGCTTTTTTTTTTTTTTTTGTATCAGGTTTTACTGGAAGATTAAACTGAACATTTGTCTTCAAAAAATGTTTTCATTTTCACTCAGTTGGTACAAACACTGATAGAGAAATAAGAAACGTTCCAGTTGTCACGCATCCTGATGGGCCATATCCCTTTGGTCATTCCCCCATTTCTGAGCGTTGCCCCCCTCCTCCTGCTTGGTGTCATCGAGGGTTATTAGTTGAAAAGAGATGAGTGGCAATGCAGACTTGTTTGAAAAAAGGGTACTCGTGTAAAGTCTCCCAGGTAGAAAACATAGGATATATGTGTACATGTTTGTAAAGTCCATCTGGAATGATTATGGAAATTGCCCTCATTGCAGTTTTTCGGGGAATACTAGCTATGTTAAGAATCCATTATAAATGGGGCTCTTTTTTGCAGCTTGAGATCAAATATTAACAGAAAGATTTTTCTTGGGTAAAATAAACTGTTGTAAAATTGTCTTGCTAGTAAAGATGCCTTGAATTTTCCATCTTACGGGTATTCCAGACTGAACCAAGGTCTGTAAATAGTGCTGGATCAAAGCTCCGTGCCTGCCATCAATCTGGGGCTATGATTGTCCACATGCTTCTGCAGCAGCCATACCTGACTGCATGTAAGTATGGGTGTGATTCTTGGGATTCCTAGAAACATGCAGAATTGCCATGTTCATATGTAAAATACTGCTTTAATTTCATGCAAATTTTGATTGATCCATTAGGAATAGCGTCAGTCTTTATTTTAAGTTATTCTTCTGTATAGTACAGGAGAACTCTGTCCAATATAAACAACATGAAATCATGTTTCAGAAGCACAGCTACAAATATGTACATTCTTAACCTTTTCTTTCTTCCTTTTTTTTTTTTTTTTAAATCAAAGACTTAAATTTTTCATCTTTATTTGGCTTGTCAGAGTTTGTCTTCCACAGTACGTGAGACTTTTTAATTCTTACACAAATGCTTTACTTCAAATGTGCCGATAAAGCGAGGTGCGGGTGATACAAAGGTACAGCGGTACACCTTGTGCTGCTTCGTGCTGCCCAGCCCTTCCCAGCAGTGCAGCACTGCGGGGTTACGTGTGATGCAGCATGCCTCCATTTCTATTTTGACAAGATGCCTGGTACTTCTGATAAAAAATAGTGGTCTGAAAGTAGATGTCTTCATTTATACTTCTGGAGTGCGCTCACGTGTGGAGCAGTAATACTGAATTATTAACAAAGAGCTCCGTTGCACCTTAACGAAATTGGTAATTAAAAAGCTGAGCCTGTTTCTCATGTGGCTGCCATTATTTTTAGAATCTCATTACTTTCATTATACTTGAGAGATTTTGCAAGGTGCTGGGTCTTGTCCTTCTTTGTCTGAGACGATAAAAATACATATGCCTCGCAGAACGTGCCCGGGAAATGCTTCTGGGGCTTTGGAAGCAGAGCGCAGTCAGCCCTGCAGGAAGGCTGGCAGCTGCCTGGGCACCGTGCGTCGTGGGATCACCCACCCACACCCGGCCTCACCTGATGCTGGTCTGCTGTGTGCGCTGCCCTAGAGACCGGCTGGTGGCTCGCTGCCCCTGAGATGCGCTGTGCTGGTGCTGCCTGAGTGCATTTCTGTTGTGCTCGGGAGTAAGCCCGTCTCCGTTAGGTTTTTCTGAAGATGTGCAGTTTGGAATGGCATGCTGATGGCTAGCCAGGCTGTCCTGCAGTTGAGTGGAGCCTTTTAGACTCAAAGTGATTCTTCAGAGAGCATGGGCTTATTGCAGGGGAGAAAAACCACTGTTGCACTTAAGTTGGCATTATGCACAGGCTGGACTTTTTTTTTTTTTGCTTTTAAAATCTACTTATTTTTCTACTATTTCCTGCTACAGCCTTACAAAAAATCCTGTACTGTAGTGCCACTTCTAAAGGCTTTGACAAATTTCTGGGAATACAGAATGTCAGTTTTCAGAATGTCTCAAGTCATAATTTGGTTTCTTTGTGCTTGCTCATTGTGATGATTTTAAATTCACTACACTATATACTACACAGTCTTTATTTATTCAGGCTCGGGGAGAGATCTGGCCCCAGTGCAGCTTCAGGCTGTGCTGAAAGAGGTCGTTGTCTGCAAAAACTGTAACCTGTAGGTGCTGAGGGTGTGGATAGGGTGGGGGAGAAGATTGCAGGAAGAAGTGGTTCCACAGATAAAGCAGTCAGTCGGAAAGTGCCCCTGAGGACGGGATTCTGTTCCTCTCTCTGCCACAGAATTCCTATGTGATGCCAGACAAGTCGTTTAAACGGAACTTTTCCCAAGTGGTGACTAATTGATTTGAGTGCTCTGCAATTCTGATTGCATAATTTGAGATACTGGGGGCTTTTGTGCAGAAATAGTGAGCGCTTGCAGCTGAAGTCGATTAAAGCCTGCCCTGAAAATATGGAATGCTGTTTGATAGTAAGCGCTCGGAAGGATCCTATCTGTGATAAAATTAGCACCCGAGATAGCTGTGCCTCATCTTGCAATCCAAAAAAAAAAAAGGAAGTAATGCATGCTTATCTTAAAGATACCACAGAGGTGAATGATGCTATTGATGAACTCTGGTGCCATTGTGATGGGCTTCAAAACAAATAACCACATCTTCAGAACATGTTTGAATAGTGTGTGGTGACAGGCAGATGAGGCCACACATGGGCAAATGTGTGCAGAACAGCACTGAATAGTTCTCCCTGGGCAGGTGCTCATCTTCTGTGCAGTGAGCAAGAGGAGAGGCTGCAGGGAGCTGCCAGGGACCTCCGAAGTCTTCACCTGCTCAGAATACTTATTTCTGTCTGTGTCGTGTATGAGCTCTATCAGATTTCAGGGTTTGTTTGGCACTGGTGGGTAGAGGCGAGCTGAGTAAGGAAATAGACTCATATTAGTCCCCTCCTTCCTTTCTTCCTGTTTCCGCAGTTTCATTGCTCTACAGCAAATGTTTCTTTTATTTTGGTCAGCGGTACTTAACTATGACTTTCAGAAATAATTTTGCAGTATTTCTGCCACCGCTATTTTAAAAATTATTGATATTTTTGTTGACATCTGAAAAAGTCTTCCCCCACCCCAGTGAGTTACAAAGGAAGAAAATGCATCTGGCTGATGCAATTTCTTGGATTCAACTCCATGGCTGAGGTTATGTGATAGAGGGGAACGTGGCTTTGGCTTATATTCATAAGTTTATCAGGAACACACTTTTTTTTTTTCTTTTTCCATGCAGCAGCTTGCAGACCTGCAGTTTCATTTTTCTTCCCCACCCGTGACAGAAGTTGCTCACTAAATGTTCTTGCTTGTCTGTTGATCCTTCTTTAAGTCTTGACTTTCTGTTTATAACTTGAAAATGTAGAGGACATTGTACTGTATCTTTATGGCCACTGGACTTAAATGAAGCAGAACTTTTCCTACGGCTTTTGATTTCAAAATGCTCCACATTTATCAGTGTTTCTACCAGAGACTGTGGGATCAGAGTTTTATCTCCCAACTTTCACTGTTATCTTTAATGCTGTTAATCCTGTAATCCTATGTTGAGAGGCAAGTAAATGAATTAGTAATAGTCACTATCTTCTGCAGTCAGTTGGCTGAAAGAGATTTCTGGTAGCATAGTTAATGAGATGCAACCTGTGCCAAGTTTTTATTGCTACTCACTCAACTGCTAATTCCTCTTTTCCATAGGCATGGAAGAATGCATGCTTTTCCCCTCTGTTTTGATCTTTCCTCCTTTGCAGTCTGTCTTGCTGCTGGCTTGGTTCAGCCCCCTCTGTGGTTCCTGCATTGGCTGTGGCTGTTACAGGGTGAGGAGCCAGCGTGAGCCTACCAGCACCAAAGGAAAATTTTTCCTGTCTGCTTCTTGCTTCTGATGGTGAGATGAAACTGGAGATGAAGCGCACGAATGTGTTCCTTTCAGCTGTCTGACTCTGTATCTCCCATCATGACCCAAGGATGGGGCTCTGTGGGTGAGCACTCCCTTTCCCTGTCAGTGGCTGGAAGACAGCCCTGTTTACTCCATTGCTTGTGACTTCAGAGAGTGAGAACTACTGTTTTGTCTCTCATCCCTGTGACAGTGCTTCCCAGCAGAAGGCTTGCTGTGGTGGTATTATTTTTTAAGACTGAATGAGGAGAGGAGCTGGTGTGCGTGTGCTCATATTGCAGCATATTGCAGCATTGAGGCTGTGTGTTGCACTGAAAAACACTTTCAGATAGACAGGGAAGTGTTTCCTCTGCACTGATCCTCTCAGCTTCTGCCCCCTGTACGTCCCTGCCCACTGCTTCCTCCAGACCTTTCTGGGATGTCAGAGCACGTGGTTCGGCTGCAGCCTCGCAGTGCTGCTGTCACAGTAGCACTGGCCTGTTGCAAGGGGCTCTCCGTGTGAGCAGAACCTTTGGTTCTGTTTTGTTCTCCTCCTGGCTCTTGCAGACTGAAGGGGAGATGCTTATGGATTGGTGATCCTTTCCTGCAGCAAACGGGGTGCCTCCAAGATAGTGCAGGAGAAGAGCAGTAACTGCTTGCAAGGAGTGGTTTTATGGAAAGCAGAGAGGTGATCATTCTGCTTCACATTTAGGCACATGCAACTTCCTGCTTCTCATTTGGGTTCACTGCGAACACTTCAACCAAAAAAGCAGGGAAGTTCAGGGAACAGTATGCTGCTGTGTAGCAGTTTCTGCTCACAGCAGCCATGAAGTCTAGGAGACAACCATCTTCCTTCGGGGTGATTTGGCTCCTTCTCGCTACAAATAATGTCACTAGGCTTTCTAGTGACCATAGTCCCTGTTTTCCATATTAAGTTGCTAGTGAACAGGAAGGGCCGTCTTCAAGTCAGTTCCATCACAAGTCATGGTGTATGTATCGCTTTTTTTTTTTTTTTTTTTTTTAAATAAGGGTGAGATTTTTTTTTTCAGTTCCATTTTACTGTACCTTTCAGTTGTACATAACTTCATTGTGTGTGAATTTTAATTGATTATTCCTAATGGTAAACTTGATTTCTTTATTCAGATCCTTTGAACATCTGTTGGTTAATTTACGGCTCATAAAGACTGTCAGGTTTTGTGAATAGTCATTTGGGATGTCCGTGTCCTCTGCCTTGTGCCTTTATCAGGTGTGCTTCTTTTGTGCCAGCAGACTGAGGTGCTGCTGTGGGGCAGCGCTTCCACTTTCAGCTCGCTGTTGGGAGGGTGATTACTTCCAATAAAGTGGTGGGCCGTAGTAATGGGTAATCTGTTAAGCTTATTGGAGTTTAACTGAGACGTTTTTCATTAGGTTTTAGTCTGGGTTGTGCCTTACATACAGGAATTTTGCTGACAATGGCATCTGTACTACAGCAAGTGATGGAGGGCATTCCTGTATTCTTTCAAGGAGGCTATGTACTAACTCAGCAGTGAATTACTATATGGGTAGTGGCATGTTACAACCTCCCTGAGGTCTTCTGAGTCCCGAGGTAGTAATAGCTCATTAAAATGGTAGTTAATGAGTATAAAGGGATCATTATGTGACTCCTTTACATGGTGGGTAGGGCTAAATCCTAACTAGTTTGGTAGTAAGTAGTCTAAATAAAGATGGAAGGAGATTGATAAATGCTGCTGGTAGTTATTTATAAACCTGGCTATTTAAAGCAATGTGTATGGGAGGGGGAAGGGGGGAAGAAGGAAAAAATCCACCCAAATACATCTTGAGTAAATTAATACCTGTTTCTGAATGTCTTTTAGGGCTATCAGAGGTGTTCATATTCTATGTAATGTCAAAGTTACTTTAACATAGTCTGTGACGAGACACCGTTTGAAAATACGCAGCGTTTTGCCTCTTCTGATCAGTTGGTTTCATGAGGAAAAAAATAGAGAAAAAACCTTCTGTTATTCTATTTACTTATTTATGATCTTGAAATCAGTAGACATTTTCTGTTCTGTGTGCCAAAAATAAATGGTGAAACAATTATTTTTCTGAGAGAGAGGAGAGAAACATTGTAGTAATATGATATTACCCAAGGAAAATGTAACCACACATGAGACCTTTGTGGTCTGGTCGCTTTCTTATGCCTTTCATTTAGCTAAGGTTGTTTTCTGGAGAAAGTTATTAAGGATTTACCCAAACCAAATATGTATTTTTTAGCAGATAATGAGGTCAAGAAGGTTTTAAAATTCTTCCTGTCTTCTTCCAGGCTCTGGAAGGACAAACAAGCCAGTAGAAGACTGCAGACAGAGCTACACTGAGATCTCAAAACTCAAATTCACCATTTTAGCTGTTTCTAAACTAGGAAAAATGGCTATGAAATTTCTGTGAAATAGCTGCTTCAGCAGTATGATAGTATGGTACAGAAACTGGCTAAGCAATAGGAAATAGTTTAATTAGGGTTTTTAAATATTAGTTCAAACATAAAGCATTTTGAGAGAGGTGCCCCTCAAAGTCCACTTTGCTTGGATATGGCTTACTACAGTATCTCAACCATATCCTTATTTAGATGTTTTTACTGCAGAAATTAAACATGTATTTGAAATACACCAAATACAGAACAATTTTAAATGAATAGTTTCATTTGGCTTAAAATATTTATGCTGTTTGTTAAATTGCCGGTCTGCTTTTTAAACTTCACCTGGTTTAGAACTACCTTCCTTTTGGCCTTCCCAAGGAAACTGTGCTGATGGTGGCTGTTTATGGTGCTTTGCTAGTCTTAACAGTTGATAACTAATGGAAAAAGTCTTCTAAACTATAAGGATGTAAGGATGGTGTATTAGTGAACACCTACTACGGGATGACTCAGAGTAACTGGTTTGTAACAGGAAAAATAAGAGTATCGCCTAGTGGTCCCAGTCATGGAGCAGGGCCCACTGGAGTTCATGCTCATCGGACAGGAGTGCTTCCTGGCACCTCCTGGTACTGCTGCTCCTTTCAGTGACCTCTGAAGTGGCTGTGAAAATCTCAGCACCTTCTGGCAGGAGCTGTCACCTTCAGTGTGGAAGAGTGCTGTCTACCAGCTCGGTCTCTTTAAACAGATACCATAAATCTAGTTGGAATATTGTCAGTGTAATGATTAAATTGATCATCAAAGGGGTATTTGAATCCTAAAGTACAGGAATGTTAGTGATCTACTGTACCCTGCTGTGACAGAACCAATTAAAGCTGAGTCATGCCTGATGAATGTGTGCGAGATCAGCCCACCATGGAGGCTTTGTCGGCCCATGCTGCAGTGAGCTATCAGCTGCTGGGAGAGATTTGCAGTGTGTCTAACCTGAGCTGCTTGTGTCATTATTCAGCTGCTGCTGCTTAGACACGATATGGGGCAGCTGCTGGGCATCATGCAGTTGGTGTCACGGCTCTGCTGGGCTGCTTGGGCAGGCAGCGGTGTGTCACAGCTGTGTGGGGCTGGTCATTCTGCCCAGCCACTTTGTGCCGTCCTGCCCTAGTGTGGTTGGTGATTTCTGTCCACATGTGGTCCCTTGGGAAACTTCTAGAGCAATTCTGCAATTTGTCAAGATCTTTAAAAAATATAATTCTGTTCAGCGGCATCTTTTCAGGTTTCAAAGGCTGGTGTTAGCTGGTTTAATAGTGATTCTGCAACTCAACTTGATAGTTGAAATACTGAGTATCAGTGGATCTGGGACAGAGCTCCCAGCATTTTATCTGATACATCTTTTTGTTTTTGATAGGATAGTTAACTATGCAAGGTATAGTTTTTTTTCTTTCCAACTTGCTTTGCACCCTGGTTTCACATTAGCTGTGTTTTTTGTCAGTTGGTTAAAGAGTGTCATGTATTAAAACCATTACTAAATTAAGAAAATGATCACTGTTTCTTTATTCCCAGTTTGGGTAGCAGCTTTTATTTACCTGCTCTTAAAATGAATTGTGAAGCTGAGCAACAGCGGAAAATATAAATTGGAGCACTGTTTAAACACTGAGGACAGCTGGGGAGGTATAGTTGTTTATGTGAGTTTTTAAATTGGCATCTGTGCGTGGATGTGACAATACATGTATGATGGATGTATGGGCATATGAATTGGAGTCCTTCCCAGCTGATGGAGCTGAGGAAGTTACTAACAAATAGGTGACGTTTATTTTGAAAGTAGATGTCTGCGGGGATTACTCACCGTGTCAGTGCGTGCTGACGTGTAAGGCAGAGGGCAGATTTTAACAGCTTCTGTGTTAGAAATAAACATTCTCTAATGGCTTCTTGTATGGCGTTATAATTTTTTTGGCCATATATCCTATATCCTGTTTCTCATATGCACTTTCTCTCCTCATTTTTTTAGTCATCAGAATCAGAAGTTGTTTATAAACACTTTTCAAAACTATAAAAAGCTTTTACATTGTTATCGAGCATACAAGTCAATTAAAGATACAGTCACAAAAGTGACAGCAGCAACTCAGCTGGCATGAGAGTTCAATAATGAGAAAGTAGCCAGAGCTGTGTGTGTATGTGCTGTTTTTTTATTTGATCTTCTTTTTTTTTCCTGTAAGACTTTCATCATTTAAGTCTGTGTTGTTAGTAATATCCCTTCAAAATTTATGCTTAAATTGAGGTCTGGGAAGCTGTCATGTGAAGGGGTAGAGATGTGTAGGAGAGTACGAGTCAATTGTGCCAGTTCTGCTGGCAGGTGGTGATGGGAATGGGATAAGAGAGTGGAGGAGAACAGAGGAGAGAAAGGCCTTGTATGGGTGTATTTGCTGATTCTGATTTCCTTTAATTCCTTACATACTTAAAAACATACTAAAGCTGAAATGTAGCATAAAAACTGTATGAACAATCAAGCAACAGCATATTTTGGGGATTACATAGAAGGAGGGGTTGGAACTTGTCAGATCCAATACCCAAAAATCTTCAGTGCTGTACAGCGGAGCTCCACAGCTGTGTGAACACAGCACAGTGTCTTTGCTGTAGCGAAAGGCATTGAGCAAGAAATGCTCTGCAGGAGACATTATGCTTTGCTTTCCCTGCCCACTTGGGCTATAAAAGCAGTGGTCTTACTGTGTAAACATACAGACAACGTTGCATAAATATATAAACAATAAATATATAAAACAATAAATATGTTAACAGCATTCCCAGGGGGGGAAAAAAAAAAAGTGAAATAAGTGAAAGATACCTACTTATTCCTTGCTTTTGAGCTCCCAGAAAGAAAACCGAAAAGAAAATAACTCCTAACAACATCAGGATTTCAGATTAGTTTGTTTTGGCTTGAATTATGTCCTCAGTTATTGTTTGGGAGCTTTTTCTCCATTCTAAATTTGGAGGAGTAATTCTAAAAACGGACAGTAATTCTGACAGAATTAGTGTGTGTTCTCTGCATCTCAGATGCAAAGCTCGTGTTAAATCACACCTTACAGCTATACAGGGCAGTGTTCTCTTGCTTTTTCATATCTAAATAATCAATTGCTGAAAACCTAAATAAAAAAGTTAGAAAGCTAAAAGAATTTCAGCAGAAGGAAAAAAAAATGACATATAAACAGTGTTGTTCAAAACGATCAAGAAAAGCTAAGCATGTGTAATTGTGCACATGTGCTGAAGAGAACATTCTTTTTTCTGTTTCTCAAGCATGAGGCAGCAGAATTTTCATTCATTTGGCATGCTAGGCTGAAAACAGAGTCTTCTTTCATCTGACACACTCCCCTGGAAACAAGCATGCCAGTTAAGGGATTGTGCCAGTTATCAGAAGCCTACAGGAATACATTGTGCTGGTTTGTATTCATTTTCATTTCATGAATTGCTTTAAAACTTAGCAAAATAAAAAAGCATTAAAACGCCATTTTAGCATTATTTTTGGTTCTTACGTATTTCCCTGCTGTGCTGTTATTCTGTTTAAATCAATGGAATGTTGAGAGATGCATGGCCCCTTCTGCAGCAGAGCAAATACCTCCTCCTCCCTGGGTGTGCTTGGAGCAGCCATCTGCAGCGGAGCAGCAAACATGGGTTGAACTCAATTTACATCCTTGAAAAAGAGGAGTGTCTTCGCCCTTTATTTTTATTGAGCTTCTTTCTAATTGAACGAAGGTTGTGCAGCTTTCTGCAGGCCTCGCATGGAAACAACTGGGTGGAAGGCAGCAGTGGTGATCTCATGTTCAGCGGTCAGCTGTAGCTTCTGTATGGTCATCTGCTCTGGTTTGTGCTGTGGGTTTTGGTGGGACTGTCTCCGTTGGTGTGTCCTGCAGGTTCACTAAAGAAAAATACTAAATGTTGTACTTACTAAGCTTACTTTTTGTTTCTTTTTCTGTGCCATTCAACTTGGATACTTAATGGTTACCCAAATGGGACTTACGCCTTTTCTTCTACATGCAGAGTCTGAATGGAAAATGGTATTGAAGGAACTGTATGCATTTGAATTTCTCTTTAATTTAAAATAAAACCAAACCAAGGAATTCTAAGCAATAGATTTATAATTCACAGAGACTAAAAAAGATACGTTTTGTCTCATTCCTGCCTCCCCTGAGGGCATTTATAGGTACAACATTTCACGTTACAGATACATTTATGTGGTGCTCTGTACAGTCATCATTTTGGACTGCCTTATAGCTCCAGTAGTTCATCTTGCTGAAAATTCTGCTGTTATTCAGCAGCACAGCGATGAAGTAATGCCCTGGTGCCATTCTCTAGTAGCTCATTGTCATGGTTTTATGATTTTTGGTTACTGGTATTCCACATCATAATATCATGTAGTGCACTGAAAGTTACAGTGTTAATGCTCCAGTAACGGGTACCTGTCCCAGAAGAGAACTATGATCCCCAGAAGACTGTTGGCTGTATTATCATTTCTGCTCATGGGGAACAGATATAAGGCCTTGGTAGGTCATCTGACTGCTCTTCTTCATCAGGCTCTCCTCCCTGCTGCTCAACCAGACTGTGCATCTCACCTCAGTGCTATGGTGAGGCCTATCCACCTTTCGGACACTCTCTCTCATTATGTTTGATTTATTAGCTTCGATTCTAATTATATTGTATTATAGTGTGTTATCTTGCATTCTGATACCATATTTAGTAAATTAGTTAGTTTCTCCTCAGATCGCTGCTGCTGTTTTTAATTATTTTGGGGTCCCCTGTTTCCCTTTTCCAGAGGTGCAGATTTTTGTGAAATCCCTCTGCCCCACTAGTCACGGAACCGGGCTGAAGCAGCCTGTAAACCATTGACACTCATTAAGCAATTGGGCAAACAGCAGGTCAGTAGCAAAGTGACTTCTGTCAGCGTGCTTGTCCTCTGGACCACTGCCTCCCCATCGCTAGCAAAAGTAATGCCAACTGTTTGAAGACATCAGCGGGCATATTTAAAACCTAGGATGAAATGAGCACGTTTGCTGTGTTAGAGGCAGTTGCTAAATTGTAAGTAACTAAGTCTTGTTCAGTAACTGCATTGCACTCAAGGGAACAATTTAGGTTTTGAATTGTATATGTTAGTAAGTGAAAACTATGTAGACATTGATTATTTTTTTCCCCTTGACCCAATCATTGTTTGCCTATGGCAATATCTGATACGTTATGTGTTCAAGAATTGTCTTGGGACCACAATGAGGCTTTTTTTTCTTTGAAGCTTCATTAGTAATCATAGTTACATTAGGCATGGAAGGCAATGGAGTAATATAGAGCTGTAGAGCTCTACACCAATTTTTCTACTCATGAAGGTGGAAGTGAATTCTTCAGGTGAGGCTCCGAATTAAGTTAGTATAGGCAGTTGAGATCAGATTTATATCTTCTAACTTTTTATGCATTTTACGTAATACATAATACAAAATTCATAATACAAAATACAGAAAGCAAATTTACATTATTTTTGCTCTGTTATCAGTTATGATTAAAAAGAAATCCATTCTTAATTTCCTCATATCTTATTTGTAGTCTAATTATGTACTTTTTCCGATAATACTGGGTAATCTGGAAATGATGCAGAGTGAAAAAAATTTTAGTAATATGTGTCTGAACAGAAGAAGCTGCTAAAAGTAAATGGCATAAGTAGGGGAGAAGAATATTTTCTCTCCTCCCCTACCCTGGGAATCTGATGTATATCACCTTTTAGAAAGGTGACGTGAATTCCAGCAGAATTCCTTCAATATATCTTCAACTTTTTTGGCATACTGTTGATCCCTTCAAATGCTTAGCTTGTTTCTGGGTTGGTTGTAGTGAAAGGCTTACGCTAAACTGTTTGAAAGATGAGCTTTTAAATTTGACCTAGAAGTCTTGTAGCTAAACACCTGATAACTCTACTTGTTCAGTATAGCATTAGCAACTAAAACCTTCCCTCAAGAATACTTGCATGTATTTCCACACATACGAGGCCAGTCCGGTAACCTAACAAAGTATAGATTTGTTTTGTATTTCTGATAACTAATTCTAGCATAAAACACCTTTTCTGTTTTTATTTGTCTGTGTGCTTTCCAGCTGCTCAGCTGGCAACTAGCGTGGCTTTTGGTTCAGGTTGGAGCATCCATTTTGCATTATCTTTTCTTTCTTTTTTTTTCTCCCCCAAAGTATGTATGCATGATGGAGTATTGCTTTTTTCCTCCTAAAGTGGAATTATGTGTTGTGGAAAAGTTAGGGTGTTGTAAGATCCAGTAAGCAGAAACAGGATCATAAAGAGATGGTCAGCCTTGGGAGTCTTATGGGGCAGTGTTGCTGTCACAAGATAGTTATTGAGGAATAGGGCTGTGCTTCTGATGTTTGTTTCCACATGAGAGAGGCAGTGTGGCAGACTCATCTGGCTGTATCAGTGGCATGACATGCCAACCTGAAGCACAGAGTCGGAGAAACTGCTTAATGCTGTCTCTATCCATCTGTAATAATACCAGCTCCTACTGCTATTAAATGATACGCCTATACAGATCTTATTTTTCCCTCCTTAGGTGTAACTGAGATTAAGATACCAGAAATATACACGAGGCCATCCTGCTTCTTTTCTCAGCTTCATCTTTAAAACAAACAAAACCAGTGTGGTCCTGGCTTTCTCTCCATAGTCTTTGGATTTTTGCCTAGTATATGAAATAATACCTTACTCTTAGAAAGCGCTGACTCTTTAATTTGCTGTTTTGCTGCACAGCCATTACGGAAAGTGGCCAACAGAGTCAGCTATAAGTGAAAGTCTGTTAGAACAGCTGACTTCAATATGGTAGATGTTTCTTTATTAGCTTGAAAATAATTGTTCTTTGTATTCTATTTAGGGCCATGCACGGCTAGGAAGCTCTGTGGAGATGAGAGGCTTTTCATTAAATTACTCCATTTTGCACCTCTAAGGCTGTTCAGGACAGCTTCTCTGGGTCTGGAACCTCTCCTGAAGATGCTTAACCTTACCCATAGGTAGCACTCGTTAACAACACATTTGGAACTTGATTTTCAAAACACAACATTTTCCTTCTTTATGTTGTAAAGAGTCAGTTAACTGGCAATCTTACTGCCACTTCTGAAATTTATGTGGACCAATAGTGATTAAATCATTTATAGCAACAATTTAGTCATTTATTGCTATTATTGTCCCCTTTTTGACTTTTTGAGGGCTTAATTACAATTAGCTGATATGTTAATAAAGACCACTTTCATAGCTTAGCTAAGACTATACCAGTCAACTATTTCCTGATTTTTTTATTTGCTGTAGTAGTATTGAAATACTGTATTTTGTATTAATATTTGTATTAAGGATGAGCCCATGTGGTTTATGAGGTAGCTGACTGAGTTGGTAGGATAGGGCAAACAAAACAATCTTTCAGTTATTTCTGGTAAATAAGACGAATAATCTATTTCTGTAAATCTAGAAATATTTGTTCTCAGGAGGAAGCAACATACATGTTTAAGCAACTTTACTTTTTCAAAGTTGATTTGGGATCTCTTGCTTTGTTTAAGCATAAAAACATGAAAATTTGTGCTGCTCCTATATGGAATTCAAGTTTAAATTGTCCAGATAAAACTGAAAACATCATAACTTTTTTGCTTGTCTGTTGTTTGAAGTAGTTGGAAGAACACTGCCAGACAGCTCTTAAAAATATGCTTCAATCAGGTTTTACACAGTTTATCAAGCATGTTCCAAAAATAATACCAAGCGCATCAAAGAATGTAGTAGAGAAGGAATAAGCTGTGGTCTGTCCCTAACACACAGTCTGCAGGGACTCATTTTTTGAGGTTTCATGGTCTCAATCTCTAATTTTTAAACGATTTGTTTCTGTTATGTTTTTGTCTTTATTTCATGTCATTCTGTTTAGCCTGCGTTTTGTGAGTTTGTATTTAGAATATCTGTTTATCACTGTGTCTTCCTTTAACAGTTAAAAATAAACCTATTGTATAGCATCAGTTGGAAACAACTCATTTGCAGTAATCAAGAAGGAAGCAAGCTGGTACTTACCCAGTCAAATTCAGCTTTTGTGTGCCATAGGAATAGCTGCTGGAAAATATGAAAATGAAAAAATGCAGATGCAGTCATTTCAGGAGAAATCTTCCCTATGAGTAATGAAAGCACCTTCTTTGGACAGAGAAGGGAATATGAAAATATTGGTCTCACATGAGGGGATAATACCAATTTTCTCAAAGCATCCTTTCATAGCTGATTTTTCTCAAATACAGCACTTTTCCCCACTTTCTCCTTTTCCCCTTCTCCTCTCCCAAATCTTTCTCTAATGTTCACTCCTGGCCCAAAGTGGTGTATGGCATTATTATACCTTTGTGTTACAAAACTGAAATTTTTAAAATGAAAATAATGATTTATAATAAAAAGCCTGACAGGCTAATTACAGTATTGCATTAATTATTATCTTATTTCAGCTCTGTTCCTCTCTCAGCCAATTCAGACCTGTCTTTTTGGTGTTTTTTTAATCCCAGTTGACACTGTAATTTTGAGAGAGAGACTATATTGGGAACAATATACGTATAAAGTCAAGAAATTAAAATTGTCAGAAGAGTACTTTATTTCTAAAATGTTGCCTTTGACATGTTTGTTATAGAATGCAAGTAGTTCTGTTTCTATTTGGAGCTTTGTGGATCTTCTGATGAGTGTAACACTTCTATACCACATATCACAACCCTCAAAATCTTCCTTTTCTGGATATCCTCATAGCATGTACTGCATGGCAGTCATTAATTTAGAAATTTGTGCATTGTGCAGCTAATTTGATGCATTTTATATTCTGAATTTTATTTTTTCTCCCAAAACATGTGCCGGTTTATCATTGAGATACAGAATGATGTCGGTGCCACCAAACAGCCTCAGGATTGCAATTTGAAGCTCCTCTAGCAAAATACACATGTTTACAGGTGGTGAAGCTAAAGTTGAATGCAAATCCCATTGGTGAATTTCATGTAACTGTCAGTAAGGAAAGAGCTCATAGCAACACCCAAGTTTGGGAAATTGAGCACAGTAGTTTGCAGAAATGGGGACTTGAAGGTATATTGGTTGCAATAGTTTTCAGTATTTATTTGAACTTCCAGGTGGCACAGCAGGTGCACTGGATGCCCCATCCCTGGAGGCATTCAAGGCCAGGCTGGATGTGGCTCTGTGCAGCCTGGTCTGCTGGTTGGTGACCCTGCACGTAGCGGGGGGGTTGAAACTGGGTGATCATTGTGGTCCTTTTCAACCTAGGCCATTCTATGATTCCGTGATACTAAGCAAGAAAGCATTTGAAAATTTTGACAAATATTGTTGTAATGAATGTCCAGTAGCAAAGGAAGTAGAGATGAACGATGACATGGACTCGGTGATCGTTCCACCGGTTGTGTGGTGTGGTGGTTAGATTCATCCAGTCTTCCTGCCTCATGTCCTACACTGCCTTGACTGTCTTTGTTTCCTAACAAAGTTCTGGGAATCGTTTCTGACAGTTTGCTCTCTTTACATTTTGCAGGATGCTTCATCAGCAGATATTCGGAAAGCATATAGGAAGCTTTCACTGATTTTACACCCAGACAAGAACAAAGATGAAAATGCAGAAATACAGTTTAGGCAAGTAAGTGCAATGTGTGGTTATACAAGCTTTGTGAAAATAGGATCAGATTTTTATAGAATGATGGCATCTTAGTAAAAACAATGAATCTATTTTTTTTTCTTTTTTTAAATCTTTACAGACCAAAACCATGAGACTGCTGTCATTAGTTCAGCCTTTAAAATGTGCTGATGACTAAATACTGGCTACTTAATTTAAAGAAGAACTTTTGGATGAAACAAATGATACATAGCTTGTTGTTGTTTGTTTCTTTGTAACTGAGACACAAGTCTCAGTTGCTTGTTTGTGTCTCTGACGGCAGCTTTTATAAGATTATGTCACTGTTTCATTTGCACATGGAATCTCATTCATAATGCTGTAAGGAGAAAAGTGGAAGCTACTAAAGAGCTTTTTTTTTTTTTGCAAATGTAACGTGATACTATTATTAATATTTTACAAACTCTATTCTAAAGTAATATTAAGTATTTCTTTTTGTGTTTTTGTTGTAGTTGGTGGCTATCTATGAGATTTTAAAGGATGAAGAAAGAAGAAAGAGGTGAGTTAATCTGCAGTTTCCTAAATATTCATTTATGCCAGTGATAAACTGAAGTCCTGTTTGTCTTAAATGTAACTATTTGGATGATTTTTGCATAATTTCAGTTTGTAATTCTTCTGATTGTGGGCTGAAAGGGGAAACTGATAGGCATTTTTGTGTGATATGTTCATTATCCTCCTTTAAAAGCTTTAAAAACCACCCAGTATTTGGAGCAAATCATTGTTTTAACATTTCTCAACTGTATCACTTTTCTGGATTGTGTTAAATGTTGTTGTCTGTTTTATTAAAGCTGTGGTTGAACTTACAGTTCTTGATTCAACTGTCAGTCATAACTCAGTGTTCCAAGAAGAGTTTCTTTGCGTGATATTTGGGGTTATCTTCAATTTATACCTTCTTTAACATTTTTTCTGCTCTTTATTTTATTGCTTTTCTTTTAGATGTGTTGTCTATGGTATTTTAAACTTTGATGTGAATACAATATTTTATTGATAATTGTCCCCGCAACTTTGGAAGCAGGTCCAGAAAGATGTGAAGGGGTTAGGACTGAAAACTGAAAAGCTATGCTTTTCTGGAAGATTTTGTTGTTGTTGTTTTGTTTTTCTTCTTAAGAGTCTGTCCAAATGAGCTAATGATTGTATGGGAAGTAGAGCCATTGTAGAAATACATTTACGTTGCAGTTCTAGTGAAGCATCTTTTGGTTTACAAGTCTAAGCCTGGGGATTGTGAGGCATTTCTTGAAGGGTTTTTGGTTTCTTGTCATGGCTCCTGGTTTGATAGTACACAGAGTACAGTCTTTGATACTTTCATCAACTGTCATGAAAATGTACTTCAGAGAAGTACTTTTGAAAGCTGGTAGTTTTTTTCATTTCTTCTCTCACCAGAGATTGTTCTTGTGAAGTCCTAATCGAAGAAACGTTAAAATAAACAAGTTTTTACCTAATTGGTTTCAGACTAGTTGAAAAGTTGGTTGTCTCAAACATTTTATCACTTTTTTGTTTGTAACTTTGCTTAAGTCTGCGATGTGATATTTTGGAACTTATTTGGAACTTATTTCCAGCCTGAAACTACTGGGGATTACCTTGCAGATGTTATGGTGTCTTTTTTCATGGAACAGTAGTGAAGTAGCTTATGAAAATTGTTTTTAATTGTATACATTATGAAAGTTACTAATTTAACCAGCTTGTTTGAGCAAATGTTATTAATTAGTATAGCACAGTAATAGATAATGAAAAGTTAAAGCAGAAATGGATTGTTCCAGCTTATATTGATTTCATCGTCAGTAACTTCTTTTGCACATAGGCAGCGATATCTGTTGTATTTTTGTTTGCAGTGCAGATGTGTGGTTGATCCTGCTTCTGTCACTGATTAAGCATAAATATAGTTGAATAAAATAGCATTTACTGTCAGATAATTTCTTGGAAATGATATGCAGGATAAGCTGGAGAGTTGGGTGGAGAGGAACTGAATGACTGAACAAGAACAAACACAAAGTCCTACACCTGGGAGGAATAACTGCATGCATCAGTACAGGTTAGGAGCTGACCTGCTGGAGTGGAGCTCTGTAGAGAAGGACCAGCATGTCCTGGTGGGCAGCAGGTTGGCTTTGAGCAGCAGTGTGCCCCTGTGGCCAAGAAGGCCAATGGTATCCTGGAGTGTGTTAAAAATAACGTGGCCAGCAGATCAAGGGGGAGGTAATCCTCCTCCCTCTACTCTGCCCTGGTGAGGCCACATCTGGAGTGCTGTGTCCAGTTCGGGCTCCTCTGTTCAAGAAAGACAGGGAACTTCTGGAGAGAGCCCAACAGAGGGTGACAAGGATTATTGGAAGCCAGGAGCATCTCCCTTATGCGAAAAGACAGACCTGGGGCTGTTCAGCCTGGAGAAGAGAAGACTGCAGGAGGGGTTATCAATGCATGTAAATAAATACCTGATGGGCAGGAGTCAAGTGGATGCAGCCAGGCTCTTTTCAGTGGTGCTGAGTGACAAAACAAGGGGCAGTAGGCATAGGAAAGGCAAACTGGAACATACTAAGTTCCATACAAACGTGAGGAAAAACTTATTTACTGTGAAGGTGACAGAGCAGTGGAGCAGGCTGCTGAGGAAGGTTGTGGAGTCTCCTTCTCTAGAGATCTTCAGAAATTGCCTGGATGCTTTCCTGTGTGACCTGCTGTAGGGAATCTGCTGTAGCAGGGGGTTGGACTAGGTGATTCCAAAGGTCCCTTCAGTTTTGTGTTTCTGTGATTTAGGAATAATGTGAACTAGATGATCTTAGAGGTCTTTTCCAACCTTGGTGATTCTATAAACAATAGTGTATGGTTTCTTTACTTTCAGAAAAATTTGTTCCTTAGCTTTATTTCACAGTCTAATGGTAAACTCTCATTGTGCTTGTGAGAAGAGTATTTTCTCCTTTTTTCTTTAAGGAATTGTTGCCTCGTAACCTTAAAATAAGCCTCAAATAATTTTGCTAAGAGCTGCCTTTCTCTTGTAAGATAATTCATCTGTTTCTTGCAGCCATATGGCAAAGGAAAGGAGAGAGTGGTTGCTTCTGGGCATTTTCCTACTTGGAATGTTATTTGGTTATCTGTTGTAAGGGAAGAGACTCGAAGTTTACCTTCATACCCATGCACAGGATGCTGCAGCATTTGTCTCAGGGCTTATCAACTCACTTTTATCCTAATTCCAGAAACAACTATTTAGGTCTGTTGCAGCAAGGCTTTCTGCCTGATTTTTTTTTCCCCCTTGCCAGCATGCTAGTTTTTATTTCTAAAGAACTCAAAGACCTGCTGGAGTGAGATGGGAGTTGGTCTTGCAAATTAGTTGGTGGCACGTTGTGGCAGTTTAGTTGGGAATCCCTTTGGAACGGGATGTGTAAATGGTTTGGAGCACAAGATTACATCGCCTTGAGAAGAGCGAGCTGCAGACCCCTTTTGGGGATGCCCGCAGTACCTGCCTGCCTCCGGCTGTTCGTCTCAGAAGTGATGTAATCCAGCATTGATCTTGGTGCGTACACAGAGGGCAGAAATGGTACAAGTAGGAGTAAAAGGACCTGCCCTGTGTGAGCAAGCGACAAACTCGTTTTGAAACAATAGAACTCTGTCTAATGAAACCCTTCCTCCATGTCTCTGTGAATGTCAGAGGCATTAATTGTTTGTGTGTGTACAGAAAGGGTGTTCTGAAAGGCAGATCTGTTGGCCAGCTAAATGTAATCGTTGTTCTAGAACCTTTCTGTTTTTATGTTTATCGGTGGATTTTTACTATAGCTGATGACAGAAGCCTTTCTTAAATTACTGCTGTTCTTCTATTAAAAAAAAATTAGCTAATAGAACTTTATAATTTAGTTTGCTTTTTTTGAGAAAGGTTCATAGCTGTTTGTGAAGTATTCTAATGCTATTAGTTGTACTATAGAATACAATAATACTGTCATGGTAGTGCTTTTCACTTACACATTTTAACTGCTGCATAATTAAAACATCCTGATGTTCTAACATGAAACATGCATGCAGATTGTTTCATGTAGCATTGTTTAACGTTTTATGCCTTGTGCACATTGCGGAGTATATGAATCTCTACAGAAAAGTTTCTTTAGGATGTATAGAAATGGGTTCATTTCCTGAAATATATTTTAAGCCACTTACTGGTAAATAAAATTGATGATGATATTTTATTACCTTTTGATTATTTTTAATTCACAAAGAAGTTTGCACTGTTCTATTAGTTGTAACTGGGCAAAAATCTAGATTTTAATTTCTTTGTTTATTGCCATTTTAAGGAGCTTTTTACCTACCAGGCCTATTCTCTGTAACAATATGGACTTGATTAGAGGAAGCATTTGTAAAGGAATCAAGACGTGCTTGTTTAGAGTAAGAAAGATGTTTGTCTTTGCTCTCATTGTAATTATATGTGTGCATGCATAGGTATAAATTGTTCTGGCTGATGGTGCACTGAGTGTCTTTGACAGAACAAGGAGAAAAACACCCAAATAAAAAAAAAAAAACATCAGTGAAGTATTCCTATAGTTCAGAGCAGATCTCATTAATTCAAGCTTATAGTATATGAAATATATCAGATCTCTGAAAAAATTTGAAATATGAAATGCAGTGGCTGTGTTAAAGGGAGGAGTATATTATAATTATATTAAAATAGATGATACTGTAATTAGCTACTACAGGTAATGGGTTTGTCTTGCAATGTAATTGATTCCACAAAGAGCTCTCAAATGAAACTTTACAACAGAATGAAATTTTAATATTCGCGCAGTTGGTTGCTTGTAAGACTTGGATTCCTGTACTAACACAGAATCCTGAGTTTTTAAACAAAGATCCAACGCAAGTTACAAACATGTATTATGTAAATAAATATTCATAAATGTATTTTTGTCGTCTTGTGCATGTACTGGTGCTCTGTGGTTTTTCAGTTTGCTGACCACTATGTGTCAGAGATAACGGGTAAGCATATCCGGTGCAGAAGATTTGTTGTGTTCTGTGTGCATAGGTCTGAGAAAAAGTACTGCAGATATAGTTTTTCTTTTCAGTTTGATTTTTCTTGCCGAGAGTAGCAATTAATATGCGTCACCAAAAGAAGAATGCTTTGTAATTCAATTATGAGTGTAGTTCTACACACAGATTAGCTGACTATCCTCCATAGTTAATATAGATTTCTATATATAAATCATTTAATGAGAAACCTGCTTTTAATTAAACCACATCCTAAATTTGGAAAGGAAGATTTAAAAATTATGGGAAGCTTCTGAGTTTCAGTAGGATCATTTTCCAGTTGAAAACCTAAATATCATTGGTATCCTTATTTTTCAAATACAGAGCTTAATTACTATTGAAAGCAGTGATTTATCTTTTAACAGTATATATTCTAAAAAGTGGGTTATAATAGAAGCTATCTTCCCTTAAAATGGCCAGTCGTGTGAGCCATAATGCTCATTGATAGTAAAATCAATAGAGCATTGATTCTGAGACTTAATCCTTGGAGACTGTTGTTCTGAACAGCGGACATAGCCTAGTAAATACAGAGTGCTGTTTAAAGTGTTTAATGCAAGAGACTCTGCTGTCTTAATTTATTTTTCTTAACAGATAATTTATAATAGAATGCAGTTGTCAAACATTTTTTCCCAGCCCTGTTTTGAGTATTACGAGATTGTAACCATTAGCGTATATGGACCCTATTTAAATCTGTGGACAAATTTTCAGTGCCTCAATTAACATTTCCTATTGTACAAGGAAACAAATGCTTAATAAATTTATAGTGGCATTAAAGCAATTTGTTTTTTCTCGATTTTGTATATTTATTTCTCTGAAGCTGTCAACGGCACAACATATTTCGTGGAATCATATCAGTCTAATTTTAAAAAGAGGTTTTGATTCTAAGATATTTGGTTTTTATTCTAGAATAAAAGTATGGAATGTTTTAGCAAATACATTATTATTTTTAAATGCTAAAACATTACTATATTCTTCAAAAATAAGTTTTAGTTTTGAAACTGTTTGCTGAGCAATTTATCTGAGCAGAGAGTTTGCGTTAAGGCAGCAGTAACGAACTCTTCCTAACTTACTGGGAAAGTACAAATGTTGTTACAACAAAATTTATGCTAGTACTCTCATCATTGCCAAGGAAGATAGAGTTTTGCAATACATGTTTTACGTACTCGGAGCACTGCAGAATCTCGCAGTGCTAAATCTTTTGCACAGAAGGAGCCTAGCAACGCTCAGCAGCTTGAGCAAATGTTGTGTCCGAAGTCAGCTTTGTTGGATGCGCCGAATTAAAGGATATTTTTTATTTAGAACCACTGCTTCTTTTTCTGCCTAAGAAAAAAAAAAAAAGAATTTGGCGGTGGAAATTTTTTTTAGTACATCTCCAAGGTATCAATTTAATAACTATCAAAGTAGCTAGTGCAGTTGTTGCATTTAAATTGATTTACATGTCAAGACTGGCAGTTTAGCAGCTGCGCTATTATTCCTGGATCGGTCAATTTACTTGAGAAAAACCTACTACTGAGTTCCACTGACCTGCATGACAATATAGGCCCTATTTCTATTCCTGTAATTAGGCCCGCAACTAACTCAGAATATTTTTAATTAAAATATTTTGGTCAATGTGTTGCACCAAATTAGGCCTTTCAGCGCAGATTTAATTCTGGAAACGCTGTGATTAGAATGTGTAATGAGTTGCACTCAGTTCCAGACGAACAGGTTGTGCAGCGCCAGCGCATTCAGGTTGCGGCGTTTGCTGTCGGGTCTGCGTTGGAAACTTTTCTCTGGGAAGTAACGAACGGCACGAGGGCGGGCGTGAACGGCTGCGCTCCGGCTTCGGCAAACCCATGGCGTCGGCGCACCGTAATTCAAAGATGCCGCAGGCACACGGAGACGCCTCGAGAATTTCGTTAGGAGGAAAGCTGACGAGTCGTCGTAGAAAGGGTTCCCGCAGAGACGGCAGGGTTAGCAAAATCGAGCGGCGTTAGAACAGACCGATTTCGGAGGCGGCTTCTCAAGCGGCGAGCCTCAAGCGGCGAGCGAGGCGGGGCCGCGGTGGGCGCAGCCGGGTGGCCCCGCGCTCAGGCCGCGCTTTCCTGACCGCGCGCTGCCGGCGCGGCCCGCGGCTGCGGCGCTGCCGCAGAGCGGAACAAAAGCGCGGGCGATCCTCCCCTCCCCCACCGCTTGTGCTTTTAATTTGGGGAAGGAGGACGGGGCGACGGTGGTCGAGGCGTTTCTCCTCGCTCCTTGCCCCTCCCGCCCGCGCCGTAAGCCTTTCCCGCAGCGCCGTTTCTGCGGCGGGCCGAGCGGGGCTGCTGCGCGGCCGGCGCGGTTACGTCCGGCTGTGAAAAAACGGCGCTTCCGTGCGGGCGCTGCTCGTGCCCGGCTCCGCGCCCGGCGCTCGGCTGAGGACGCGCCGCTGTGCTAAAGAAAATAACCGCTAAATGAGCTCTTGTGCGCGCTTTGCTCCAGCAGTCTGTGCATTACCGTTTGTTTTGCTTTATGATGGGATGGTTGGGCTGATCTCCTTTGTAGCTCTCCATGAAAGCCTGTTATATTTGCTACTGTAGGTATGATGATATTCTGATCAATGGACTACCAGATTGGCGACAGCCTGTATTCTACTACAGGCGGGTGAGAAAAATGAGCAATGCTGAGCTGGCATTACTCTTGTTCATTATACTCACAGTGGGTCATTATGCTGTGGTTTGGTCAATCTACCTGGAAAAACAGCTGGTAAGTATTGGTAATAAATCAAACTTGCTTCAATTATTAGCGTTGAGTTCTCTGCTAAAGTTTGCATAATATAGGGATCCCTACCGCTTCCCCTGTTTTGAATTTTTTGTATTTTAAAATTATTACATTTAAAATGGTAATAAATATAGAACGTGTCAGAAATAGTAATCCAGAACCAAGAATGATCAAGAATTGGTAATAGATAAGAGATGGTTCTTAGGTTTATAGTTGGCAGAAAGGAGGAGAATAAAAGCTCTTCTGTCATTTATTGATGCAGGCATACGCTCCTGTAGTCATGTTTATGACTTTCCTAAATGTTACTTAAAAATAACCAGTTTTTATTCGTTTAGAAGTCATCCTTGCTTTGCCTTTGTGCTTAGCTAAATGGTTTTTTTTTGTTGTTTTCTTTTGGGTTTTTGTTAACGTTGATAAGCAGTGCAAACAAATTTCTGTTGGAGTATTTTGGGGTTTTTCGTATAAAAGTCTATTGCACTTATCAAACTAGAAAAAAAAAACTAAGCATAACTTGAAAAATACTCATACATTAGCATCTATTTACTTTTTTATTTTCCATTGCATTATTGAAGTTGATGAATGAGAAAGGAGGCAAGTTGAATGCTTTCTCCTCTTAGAAAACTTTGATTGCTATGGAGATACACATGAGTGACAGAACTGGACTTCATGTGTGTTTAAAGACTGGATGCCATGGCAACAGTTATTGTTAAGATAGATCATTTTACTTAATCATGTAGGACCCCTAGATACATTTGCATAAATGCTACTCTAATGTTTACCCTTCACAGAAGAGTCCCAGTAACATTTGTGGTTTACATGTTAATGATAACCTGTAACTGTAGTTCTTTCTACATCAAGGATGAACTGCTTAGCAGAAAAAAGAGGGAAAAGAAGAAAAAAATGGGAGGCAGAAGTACCGATGAAACAAAACTTGCTGCTCCTGAAAAAAATGAAAGGTGGGAAAAAACTTGTTTTCTGCATTTTAAAACGTGTTGTCGGCTACTAGTTTTGTTTATTTTCTGCTTGCATTTTTGAAGTATTTGTACAAGAGATAAATCTATAACATTCATCTCTGATATAAAGTGTCCCGGTGTCGTCGTGTATGCAGTTTTTAATACCATAAACAAATGTGTGGTATTTATTCAACAGATGAACAGTAAGGGAAATACTGAGGCTGATTTAATGACGTGTATGTAGAAGGGTGCTGTTCATCCAAGTTGATTTTTTTAGAAGATTTTACAACTTTTTCTGTCTTCGAAGGTTTTTGCTTTTGATTAAAATTTCTTAATTTTAATTTATTTAAGCTTTAATTTATCACCATAACAAATCAGGAGTTTTTATGGGTTTTTTTAATGCATGTCTGATTTAATGCCTTTGTCTGATTAAATTGAAAACAAGCATGTTGGTGAAGGCTTATAATGCTATTTTTCAGTTAAGAAACGCATAGGGAAATAGTGACTTTCAGGACACTCCAAAAGATACCACCATTTCTTCTATTGATTCATAGAAAGGAATAAAGGGTTTAAATAGTTCACACAGCAGGGGCATGAACTGGATCAATGCAGGATGGAGATCAGAGACCATTCTGCCTGTCGTCTTTCCTGATGACATCAGTGAGTAATGCTTCAGTGAACTGCAAATGGCATTAATTTTTATGTATTGTTTTGTTTATGCTACAGTCTTCATATCTGGTTGTCAGCACTTGTGAACACTTGATTGAGGCTTGAGCTTTTTTTTTCTTTTTTTTTTTAAACTCAAGTGATTATGTGGCTTATGAATTTATTTTCTTGGAAGAAAAGCCCTTTTCGAGATACTAAAATACAGAGATGATGAGAATTTGGTGCTTGTGTTATGTATTTTGAAATAAATATTCAGAACGTATCTTTGGTGTTACGTAGTTAAGCATTTTCTTATGAATTGACAAGTGCTAATCATTTTAAAGGATAGTGGAAGAGTTCTGAAATTGTGTAGTAATAGTGGGAAAACCTTGTGATTTTGTTTGACTGTAGAGCACTGGACAAACCACAGTGGCATGACTTACTTCCATGCAAGCTGGGAATATGGTTCTGTCTCACAGTGAAAGCTTTGCCTCAGCTATTCCAGGTAAAGTACTGTAATTTTAAACTATTAAATTTCTTGATGGTGTTATGCATAGTCATGTACTGCACTTGTATGTATTAATTTCCTGGTTCAAGTTTACATCTTATATATAAATGAAACATACGCACACACGTATACATTGTATAAAATACACACGCACATAAAATAACATTATTTGGAGATAATTTTGATATCATAAATGTATACAAATGTGAATATATAGAAGTTTATATTAATATGTTAGGGAGTTCAGCAGCAGTTCCTGCTGGACACAAATACAGGAATGTTAAGAGGAGGAAAATATATGCAGACACCTATATTACAAGTAGCAACATCTTTTAAGCAATCTGTTAAGAAGATATTTTTATCTCAAATAGGCAAACACTGTATTTAAATTTGAGAGAACAGTGCATTTACTTCTAACTGAGTGAGCTTTCTTTTTGAAGCACAGGATAATGATAGAAATTTATACCTGAAACTAACACGGTAAAGTAACAAATTTATGTTTGTAATTTAGATACTTAAACATGGGAAAGCTGGCCACAGCTTTGGTTTGTATTTTTTTTTTTTTTTAAATATGAATACTGTTAATTGTAAAATTTAGCTGATGTTCACCAGGTATTGTAAAAATGTCAGTTACCAGAATAATTTTTTAAATCTCAGAAGCTCTTGATTTCCCGTGATCACATCCACTTGTTTTTAGTTCACTGCTGACTAATGGGTATACATCAGGAAATAAGGGTGGATTTAATTTGGTTTGTACTACTAATATACTATTAATGCTGAATCGTAACTAGTGTAAGTAGTCAATTTGTCTGAGTACAAACTGGAATTCTTTCATATAATTCATAACCCTTAATCTGTTAGCCAAAAGGCTTGTAAAACTTGTGCAGTAAGGAGAAGTCTGGTGTTTCAGCTTCTATTTTTATAGCCTATAACTTTTCCTACAAAGAGATACAAAATTAATATTCCTTCATCTTTTAAATGTTTCATCAGGACTATGTGGTTATTTTATTAAAACAACCTTTCTTAATCTCTTTGCATGATTTTAAAGTAAAAATGACTGCATAATTAAATTAACTGTTAAGCTTTGATGTTCATCCTTGATTGAGATGAGTTAGAAAAAAATTAATTTCACCAATTGTTGCAGCTGCATTTTTGAAACTTACTTATAATTCTAGTACTTTTCTCTTAATTGCAAAATAGCCTCAGACTTACAGAATATAGTAATAATTGTAAGGATTTTTAAACTAAGATGTCGTATAATGTTTCTAAGCTGTCATTTTGTCTGTTTCCTCATCTTGACATAGTCTGTTAGGAAGTCAGCAGTAGGGGTTTCAGATTTTCTGTTCAAACAGCATTTTTGCTAGATTGGCCAGAAAAGGTGATATTTTGAACTTTGTGGACACTTAGCTGATCACTTCTGCTTTGTATTTTAAATCCATTATATTAATGGTAGTGGAAAATTAGGTGTCCAATAACTCATGGAAAATGGGAGACCAGCAAGTCAGGGATACGGTAGCAGGGGAAGCACGATTTAGAGGAATTCAGTGCAGGAAAGTTTCAGAGCAAGAAGGGTGTAAGGAGACAGGATTCTAGAGTGAGTCATCCCATGCTTAAGTAGTGCTGCTGCATAATTCCAGGGCTTTTGTTGTTCTTTAACATGACCTGCCATATATGTAAGTGAAAATGCAATGAATTACAAGTAAGTTTCAATGTTAAGAATTTTCAGGATTTCAGATAACTGAGTTATTGCAGTTAATTAGTTAAAAATACTTAACTGAGTATCACCTCTCCTGAAGAGCCACAATAGCACTGACCTCACGTTGGGTATGAGAAGAACAGTGCAAAAGAAAATTTTTATGTTCTGCCTGGCTGGTCGTGGAGACTTCTGGGCTATTGAGTTCTATTTCAGGTTTTAGCTGTAAATATATAAATATATATAATTTAAAATAAATAAAATAACTGTATTCCTTCGTACTGAGATCCTCTTTGAATGTAAGTGCCATTACCTTCAGTAGTACACTAATGTAGATTTGAGACTTCAGTGTATTTAGGCTTTTAGGGTAAGTAGCTAACCAGAGCAGGTTAGCTAAAAGATGACATACCAACAGATACTCAGTGCTAGTTACACATCCTGATTATTTATTAACAAACTGTTATGAGGTTGACATAAGGATATCTGCTGCAGATTCTAGATCTTTAATGGGTTAATCTAAATGATTTTCCTCCAATTTAAGAGCCAATAAGTTATTTTCAAAGTTGGCTTTCATCCATACACAACTAATTCAGTCATAGGATAAGTTCTAAAAATGTCATCCACATTTAAATATACCATGATTGGGAGTTAAAAGGCTGAGTTTCAGCAATGCTTATAATTAGATGTAGTTTCTGCCACTGAGTTTCATATCCCTCAAATCTTGTGGAATAGGTGAACTGTTTCCTCAAATGAAGAAAACAAGACTACCTGTCTGTGTACACAAAAATCTTCCTCAAAGGGAACTTTTTTTTTTTTTTCTCTTAAATAAAGAAGTCAATTTAAACTTTTTACCACTTTTCAAATTGGTTCATTTTAGCGAGCATCCAACCCCTCCTTTCCCTCCCCCCTCCCCCAGTTAGCGTGAATATACTTCTTAGTAGAGCTCTGAGGATTCAGGTTGCTGAGCTTCTGCCCATGCCTGACTCTCATTTATCCAATTGAGTGTCTTTCTCCTACTTCCCCTCCTCCTTCAAAATGTCAGATTTCAGAAGGAGGCACTTAAAATAATTAAGGTAGGCCTTTACTGAAGAAAAATGCTTTGTTTGCATGCCCCTGTGATGGCCTATGCCATTTTATTGTAGTCTGCATTTTATGTCAAGAAACTGGAAGAAAAATGAGTGAGAGGAGAATGAGAGAAACTCAGAAATGATTGTTTTTTTAACTGTTGACAATTGTATTTTGAGGAAAACTACATAGGTTTTTATATCCCTGCATTTAGTATAGTTCAATTTCAGGGTGAAAACAACATCTTAAAGCTTATTCCAAGAAGTGAAGGGAAAAGAAAACATAAATGTATCATCAATCAAATATCTGTGATGGGAAAGAAGTATTAAGCGGAGAGTAAATTACATTGGCTATTACAGATTTTAATTCTTCTAATGAAGACACAAGAAAAAGATAGAACAAAGAATGCAAGTTATTTCTAGGGTCATGAGAATGACCTGGAAGAAGGCTATTTACTTAAAAACCAAAAAACTCAATAAAAATGCTTGTTGGAACTGAATGTTGGTCTCACAAAGAAATAACACAGCTAAATATAGTGTGCAAGAATTTCAGTTCAAATGGTGCATGTAATACAGAATAGACAGTTTTGTTAATTATCTTTTTTCTTTGTGGCAGAAGAGTCAAGTGAAATGCAGTTTATTCCTAAAATAGCTGATGAGAGGTTTTTTTTCTTGGATGTGCAGACAAACATCTTAAGAGGTGGCATTTCTTAAAAATGTTCTTAATTATTCTTCACAAAATATTTTATTCCAAAAAATGAAGATTAGCAGTTTTGTTTGCGTTGCTGACAGCTACATTTCTTCCAACTGTTTGTGGTGAAGCCTAGTTACGAATGTGCTTATTTTTACACCAACTTCAGCACTAGGATATGGTTTTTATTAGTTGAATTATGTCCCTACTGTTGTTAGGAGAGTAATGAAGCAGGAAGTGTTTTTGTTTGTCTCATACAGAAATTGATTCTTATTAAGAAAATAAACTTCCCTTTTATCTTCTATCAGTAATAAGGTAGGTGTATTGCAGACCCTTTTGGTTTGCTGTTGGAAGAGCTTCTGGTGGCTCTCCAGCAGTGAGAAGGCAGTTCGTGCTCAGTATGTAGCTGCAGTGGGTACAACCTAGCAAGATTATGAACAAAGCTTTCAGTTAGTTACGACTGAAACTTTTGTTTGTAAAGACCTTTGCGTAGTATGAAGTGAATTAAAACAAAAAGGCCAGTAATTTATTTTTATGTAGACTACCAGATGGTAATTACTGTAGCTGATTTAGTAGCCTGGAATAGATTCAAACTAGTGACCCAGAGGTGTTTAATTTCTTGGCATTTTTTCCTCAGGTTTTCTTTTAATCCGTGATTACATTTCAACACCTGCTTAGAGATGGTTCAGACTCTGGCCTTAAACGGATTGGCAATGTGTCATTAAACTCAAGAGGCTTTGCCAGCAGGGCATCTCCTTTGGCAAAGTTAGCTTTTAAGCAGGATTTGATTAGGTCAGCAAACATTTATGTGGGTTTGTCTTCACATATGACTTTGATATAAAATCAGAATGTGAGATTAAAATAAAATTTATTGAGTTTAGTTAAGTCTTTAAAAAAAAATAGATTTTTGAAAGGATTTATTCAAGTGCCAAAGTTTAAATATCTCCATAATTTGTAGGTTACACACTTTGATTTGTTGCAGCCTAATGTACAGCACTGATGTTGGTATAAGTTGTGGGGAGTGAGCAGATGCAGGATGTGTGGCACGAGTGATTGCCCATTTGCTCTGTTTCTTTCTGTTTTGCAGCGGTTGGGAGAACCAAAGTAGGGATGAAGCTCTTGACCCTGAGGTCAATTAGAAGCTTAGATAAAGGTCAGAGGAGAGTGGATGATAAAACAAGTATTCTGGGTGTATGCAAGTGAGCAAAAATAATCTACCTCTAAAAGAGTGCTTACTGTCTGATACCCAAGTGAAAAAATGTGCTTTATTGCATAGTAAAAGTTTTAAGTGAACATAAGACACAAAATAAACTTGTCTTTGTGTATTGTGCTGTGGTGGCCAGTTTTGTTCTGCTCCTTCAAACAATCCCTTGGTGTATGCCTGCATATCTCAGCATTTTGGAGGAGTGTAGCTTGTGAGTGTGAGGTGATGTTGGCTCTCAGTGAATTGGGCTGTTCTGTTGGGGTAGGAGGCTTCGCTGGGCATGAATGGGGTTCCTGGGGAGGCCTTGCAGTTCCTCGTTCTGGCTGCCTTTGTTTTCTCGCTGTGGATCTGGAATACCCATCAGATCCTGCATTAGCACAGCCCGCTGCTGGTCACCTGGTGCATCTGAGGCTTGCTTTGACTGCCCACAAGCTATACACAGCTGCAGAGCTTGCCCACACCTGGTGCTATTCCAAGGTCAAAGCATAATTTCCTGATTCAATAGAACATTTATTTACTGTTTTGCCTTTGAGTAAACATGTACAAATTAGGAATAAATCTAAATCACAGTGTTCTGCTTTTTTTTTTTTTTTACACTATTTGTTGCCATAACACTTAATTTTTACAGTATATAAAAACCCATCAGAAAGTTCTGTGGCATGATGATGGGCATTTTTATTGCCAAGAAGTAGCCAACTGAAAGTCGGATGGTGCAATAATTTTAGTTTAACTACTTTATCATCAGTAGTTATATACAAATGTGCTCCTTTCTGTGACTGTTGTCGCTATTGTAAAAATTGTACCAGAACACTGTGCTCAAAGACAAAAACTAGTCCACAAACTTCATGCAAATATTAAAGTTGATAGATTAATTTAAGATTAACGCAGAGAAAATTATTTAAGTGTACCAATTTAAAATCTACTTGTAACAGAGTTTCCGTTTAACTGTAAATTCAGAGGGAGGTGCAGGTTTCTTTGTGTTAATTCCTCACTCCAGAGAAATAGAATGTGAAGTTGGTTCTATCACAGAATCTATAATGAAGATTCATATATGATCAAACAGTGCAAGTTGTTTCCATTGTTTGCCTTATTTCTGTTAATCTGTTGTCTTTCTGAGGTAGACCAGAAAGCAAGGAAGATCAACTGGATGAAAGAAAGCTGCCACCAACGACTCTCCCCCCCTCCCCCAAAACAAACAAACCAACAAAACCTCATCACCTTCCTTCCCCAAAAGTCAAGGAGAGGCTGGAGCCACCGAGTCTTATTCAAAACTTAAGATTTTAGTTATAGGATTACAGCAGTTTATTTATACTTCAGCTATCTTTGAAAAACAAATAAGCAAACAAAAACCTTGTAAGTCCAGTATCAAGAATTTCTGTACTTGTACATAGCGCAGTAATAAGTGCAGCTTTGTCCTGGCAATCTCAAATTTGTTGGCAGGAGACTCACCTTTATTGACTCATATAGAGAAAAAGTGAAATACAACAATTTTACTGTATTCTTAGTTCTTATTTGTGATTAAAATATTGAAAATATGTTAATGAATAGTTCATCTGTCAATTTCATTTTTCATCTGCAGTACTTTTTGAGATTTTTAATTAAATGTAAGAGTAGTCACAAGAGCTTCCTATACAGAGCAGTTGACGTATGATTTGGATATACTAGCTGTGCAATTTTGAAACTCTGAAACATTCTTTTCTCATTCTGTTCCTTCTTGGAAAGTGAATAGTTGAATCATAGCATAATAATCCAGTGTTCATTATTCATTTTGCTTGACTACAAACATATTACTGCTTTAATAGTGAGGCCATGTATTTGTGTTCTGCTTTTTTTTTTTTTTTTTTTTTTTTGAGAACATCTCACTCACCTGCAAATGAGAACAAAATGTTATAATGAGTGGTTAAGTTGCAAGCTTTGGTTAGAACACTTCCAAGCTTTGTATGCATCCTCAGTCCCTTTTTACCTCCTGAAAGATCAAAATGTTGCTTTTCTCATGTTTATTACCTGTTGAAAGTGAATTATACAGGTGCAAAATTCTGAGGTTGTGCATATTTTCTCCTCTTGGGCGAAAAAAAAAGGCAAGATGCTTTAAAAGGAAATTCGTTACTGAGTCTTAGGAAAGGAATGGTAATTTGGAAGTGGCTGTATCTGTACTGCGGCTGTTTTTAGGGCAGTTGTGCAATTATTTTATCCCCAAAGTATTTGTATTGAGACAAAGTGATTATTTAAATTTATCACTTCAGAAAAGTAAAAAATGTGAACATGAATCTATTTTGAAATTCTCTTCCTGCTAAAACTAAGTATGCTTGAAAACTTTCATTTCTTAGACTGGTACTATTCAAAATGTGTTTATTTATGTAAAAACAAAAGTTTTCTCCAAAGAAACTCCTATTTTTATATGTTCTCCACTGTTTATTGTGTTGTAACTTACCACGTGTAGTATTCGTATAGTTTGTGTCTATCTCTCTTCAGGTATATCTTCCAATTTCTCTTCATAACCTGTAGAGCTATTTCTTGTGCTCTAGTGGGAAGATTTTGATTTTCAAATCTCCAAAATCCACTCTGATTTATTTTGTTGATTTGATTTACATGTATACATTATTATGTGTGCTTCAGAATGCTCAGTATCCCTATGGTTGTTTTTTTTTTTCTGATTGTGGTATCAGATAAAATATATGATTAATAAGATAAAAAACGTTGCATTTGTTACCTGCATATGACATCATTTCAGTGATAATCCATTTTATATCTCTAAAGCAGCAATACTAGTAAATTTCATTTACGTGCTTCTGACTAGTTTTCTTTGTTGTTCAGCTATTGTGTCTCATTTTTGTCTGAGCCACATTTCCAATTGTTCTGTGATTGACATGCTGGAGAGATTGACAGTTACCCCCTAGTGCCTGCTGTCTGGAGATCCCACAAGCAATAATGGATCTTACTCCAGAATTTAGCATCAAATATTGGCTTTCAGTGTCAAATGGGTTAAATTTAAATGCCAGCTAATTGTAGTCATTTTGAAATCATATCCTTAAACAAAAAAGCATTTTTTAGATATCAGCATGTCTAAGTCCTGTGTAGGCCGCACAATCCAAATGTCTCAAACCTGCAGCAGAAGTTAACCATTACATTTGTGGCTGTTTCTGTTTTTTAGCAATGCAAATAGTCCAAATCTGGAGAATACAAGGAACATTTCCGTATGTGGCAAGTAAACCAAATGGAGACCCAGTACTGATGCTACTTCTGTGATGCAGTGTTTTAACATTCAAACTGAATATATTTATTTTAGGCCTTAATACCTAGTATAGTAAATGGTAGTCCTCCTGCATGGCATCTACACATTTTTAGCCCTGCTTCTACTGAAAAACAGCACCTCTTCCCCATCCCCCAAAACAAAGCTATAAGCACGTGGGATGTTGTGTGCCAGAAGTGACAAGTTATGTGAACTTCTAAACTTTCTTCTGTGCTAAGGGTGATCTCCTACATAATCCTGGCAGAGAAATATGAATTCTTGTTTCCCAAACCCAAATGTAAAAAGAAAGGGAGTAAGAAAAAGTATTTTGGAAGACGAGGAAACCTAATTGTGGAATGTTGTCTTGTATCAGTGATGTTTCTCTGAAGCATTACAGTGCTCTGCTCAGAACAAAATTCTGTACTCCTTGTTGCCCCACATCCCACACGTGACTTTGAAGAGGTAGATACATAATGCAGTATAATGAAAAGAGCAGTTGTGTTGTGGTATCTTTTCAGTAAGCAATGTTTCTGAATAACTTCTGCAATTAGATACAGCAGTAATGACTGCTTAACTCAGATTTAAACTTGTTTTAATGAGAGCAAGTTTTATTCAGACTTATGGGATGGTAGTGGAAATTCAATAAATGTTTACCAAGATTTACAATGCTTTCTACATTAAATTTAGGTCATCTTTTTAGTGCGTAAAGCGGGTCTGTGATGTAATAACAAGAATAAATGAATGACTTTAAAGAAATAAATTTCAGTTATTCTAACCATTATAATCGATTTTCATATAATATGAGAAGTGTTCTGTCTGACTGGAAGGGATAAATAATTTGCCTATTTCAGTGTTTATATTATAGTTTCATTGGTTCTGGATGAATACAGAAATATCTTAAACTAATAAGTAAGAGTAAGAAAGCACTCCATACCTCTTCATTCAGTAATCTGGTTGCTCACATGTAGAAAGCTTTCGGCACAAATCTATAATTACTAATTGATCAAATATTGGAAATGTAAAGCTTATTGCAAGATTTGTGACAGGACTTCTAATTTTATGTTTAAGAATGCTAAACAGATCTGAGATTAGAATCTAATTCTTGGGAGAAAAAGGAATCTTGGTTTTCATTTTTTTAGCACTTCAGTAGCCGCTTAAAAGATGCTTAAAAAAAGAAAAAGTATGTTAGTGTTACCTTAATGAGTTCGTGGTATGAAGATTGCTGCCTGGCAATTGCCTTGGCTTGTCCTGCACACACTACTCTCATTAAAAACTCCGCTTTCTTTCTTGAACTTCCAGATTGCTGATGTGAGCAAAGCGAGTGCGTGCACTTTTAAGAAGCTGTACATAGTGATCAGAAATGTTTTCCTAACCACTTTCCTTTTTAGGTTGTCATTAAGCATTATAACTTATAATATCAATGCTATTACATTAAAACCTTTATTATACAAAAAGTTCTACATTCTAAGCAAATAGTTTATGTACTGAAAAATCCTGTATTTCAAAGAAGTAAATGTATCTTAATATTTTTTTGGGGAGGTTAAATGAGAAATTAAAACAGAGCCAATGCAATAACTTGTTTGTATAAGGATGCTAATGTCATTGCAACATTTTCTTAAAGGATGCCAGACAATTATATGTAGAATATAAAGAAACAAAAATGAAGGAGAAAGAAGATGCCCTGGCTAAGGCTGAACTTGAAACACTTCAGAGTGAGTTTTTACCACTGTCTTAATAAACAAATCTACCTACTCAGCAAGATGTATGTGAACAAATGTTTTTATAATCTTCTATAATATGTGCTTTATATATTTCTGTACTGCTGTTAAATGAGATTTTAATTTTGTGACTGTAATTTCACAGTATGCTGCTGGCTTGCTTCTGTAGAAGCATAAACTCAGTTTATAGTTAGGTAGTATCCAGAAAAGCATGCTTTGCTGGAAATGTTGCTTTACAGGAGAGGGAAATCTCAAAAGCATAGATCTTAAAATGTAAATTTTTAGAAGTGACCTCTGCTTTTTCAGCATTTCTGCATTATTTTTTTTCTGTAAATAACCATTTAAAATAATTTATTTTGGATTTCTTTTATAGAAATTCAGTTTATTTTCATAATACAAATAGAAAGTGAAGATAATTTGAATTTCCAAATGCATGGGTGCGGTCTTAGGAGAGGGATTCTTGCTGCTGTTGAAATAAATGTATTAAAAGTCTTTGTACTTTCATAGAAGACCAGAGAAGGCTATTAGCATTTCCCATAATAAAGTATTCAGAATAATTATATGTGACTTCCTTTTCTTCTTTCAGTTATTTCCTTTAGACAGTGATTAAACCTGCTCTCTTCTGAGGACAATTTTAAAAGATTTTTGTTTGTGTTTTTATGTGCTTGCTTTATTTTCTATACTTAAGTGCATGCTTTTAAGTTCTTCTATTCTGACAAGTGCATTGAATCCTCTATAATAATTTACTAGCTTTGAGTACACATAAGCCTTTGGGCACTTAAAATACAGCTGCATTATTTATATTTTCAAAATAGCTTGATTTTATAAAATCAGAAACAAGATCAAGCTTCAGCAATAATTCCTAACTCAACTGCAGGCCCTTGAAATGGGTCCTGACTTCAGTTACGTTAAAAATTTGTTAAATTGCCAGATAGTGATGTATTGCATTGTTCAGCATAAATGGGACACGTTCTTCATTTAAGTCCATGAGCTATTTTGTGTGTATTGTTTTAAAAGGATGAATTTTGAAAATAGAAGTGCAAATGAAATTGTGAGGTCATTAAAATTTTACTTTTTGTGCTCCTGTGTTTCACTGAATTGCCAATTTGTGAACTTTTCAGTGTTTCTTCTCTGTGCAGATTTACCAGGTGTCATGTGAGAGTTACTGCTTTTATCTCCTCTTCTGCGGGCCTCTACCATACTCACACTGAGAGGTGCAGATTTGGTGCCCTTGCCCCCTCCAGGTCTCCCATGAGTTGTTGCAGAAGCACTACCCTGTCTTCTGTCACACCAGGGTGTCACCTGGCATCTGACCCCTCTATCTGTAAGGAGACCTGATGTCACACATCTGGAGCAAGAGGAGAGATTAGTAGTCACCACCTGTAATTAGTGGAGTTTGAAATAGGGCATGGAATTAATTTGGTCAACTACAACAGTGCTATTGCTGGGTAACAGAACGAGCCATCGGTTGCTTTTTCTAAAAGAATGATATTTACAAGAGAAAAACAAGAGATGCATCTATGTTACTATAGGGGAAAAAAAGGGCAAATATTCTTTTTCCAGAAGCCTGCATGCAAAGCATCTGCTAACATTGTTTATTTCATTATATTGTTCTTCATTGTCCTCTTTGGAATAGCATAACAAGGTTGTAAATCATCAAATGTGCATTTGGTGATCACTTGTCCCCATTCTTAATTTTAGAGGCAGTCCATGTAGTGCGAGTTCCTAATAACAGTTCCATCTATCTAATTGAGTAAATGCATCTCATGCAGATTAGCAATAGCTGCTTTACAGTGCTTGTTTTTTCATGACCTAATTGCTAGTTTACCTCCATGTCTGTCTGCTTTTCTACTGAAAATGTTCAGTCATCTGTAGGCACCTTGAACTAAAACCAGAGAGGGGTATCAGAGGAGGAAAACATAATTTGCCAAGTAGGAGAAAGAGGATGATACTGAGATGTATCTCAGTACATTAAAGTACGATACTTGGGAAGGAGAGTGAAAAAGTATTTTCTTGGTATATCAAAACTGTGCATAATTCTGACTTATTTTGTCAGTACTTCTGCACTATTTATCACTTCTCAGTCCATTCAAAATACTCATTATTCCTGCATATAGTACCTTTACAATTTACTTTGCAAAATAAAGCAACTAATAGTACAGATTTTATTCCTAGGAAATATATATATTTTTTGTGTGCAATTACAGATATCTTTGTTCTAGCCACCAAAATAGAAATGCTTTGCCTTACTTTTTTTTTGGTCCTTTTTATATTGGATACCAGAGCACATTATTTCTCTTAAAATAAAAGTGCTTTAATTTAATTTTAACTGTTACCTTTTCCCTTTCCAGTACTGTCAAAGTTGCATTTAATCTCTGCATCTGGCAATGATAGTCTTGTTTTTTGTAGTCATGGATGTGAAATAGAAAATATATATATTAACTGAACCAGCTAATCATTAAACTAAAGATGTAAATGTACATTATCAGGACAGATGACTCTGCCAGTTTTTAAACTTAAATCACGAAGTTTCGGCAGTTATCAAGACCAATTCTAGCAGTTGTACTGGCTGCTCTTGGAGTATGAAGTGCTTTCAGTTGCTTCCATTTTGGTGGAAAATACATCTATTTTTGTTTCTCTATATTTAACCCTGGTAATGCTCTTAATTTTCTTTTTTTTTCCCTGCCCCCCAATAGGAAGATTATGAATATCACAGTGTTACCCACCTAGTTGACCGAGGGAGTCCAGTTGATGTAATCTTTTTGGATTTCAGCACAGCTTTTAACACTGATTTTCACAGTATCCTTCTGGACAAGATAGTCAGCCAGCATATAGCTAGACAAATGCAGTGGGTGAGCAATTGACGGGTTGGACTCAGAGGGTTCTAGTAAATGGGGTTACATCAGGCTGGTAGCCAGTCAGTAGTGGGGTTCTGCAGGGCTCCATTTTGGGACTAGTTCTCCTTAAGGTTTTCATCAGTGTTTTGGATGCAGGACTTTGAAATGCATACTGAGGCAGCTTGCAAATGATGCTAGATTGAGAGGATCTGAGGTCCCTGGGTTTGTTCAGCCCAGAGAAGAGGAAGCCTTGTCATGGCCTTCAGCTCCACACGAGGGGATTTGTTTAAATAATTAATTTTAGTGTTATATAGTTGTATCTTAATTTCAGTGTGGATTTCTCTAGCTTTCAGGTTTTTATTACTAGCATTTGTCCATGCTTAGAATAAGAACTTGTCTGTATCTACAGATTTTCTTTATATGAAAGCATTTCTTTAGCCTTTAATTACTGTGGCTTTTCTGTACTAAATTGTTTTTCAGTATAGCTGCAGATATTGTACCCTGACTTTGTACATGTGTTCTAATATTTGCTATGTTCTGATTATAAAATCATGTTTCTAGTGTTATCAGTGTTCTGTTTACAGAATGACAGATTGCATTAGCTCCACAGCTCTGATAGCTCGTTTCTGATCACTTGTGCTACTGTAACTTTAAGCTCTGACATCAGAGGTTCCCTGCACACATTGCATTTAAGTGCAGATATGGCCTGAGGTCCTAAGCTGTGCAATTTATTTTATTGGTGATCCAAAATGCTTTTGATTTGAATAATCCCAGACTGTCAGCCAGTCCATGTTCCTAAATCTTACTGTAGTTTCCTCTTCACTGTGAACGATTTTGCCCAACTTTATGTAATCCAGTATTATACCAAAGGCGACTTTTCATTTATTTCCAAATAATTGATAAACATGTTGAATTATTGTGTTTGGTGTTAATCCCTGCCAGAATGCAGTGTTCACATGCCTGCTCAGCAATAAATTGCTGACAGCAGGTTTGGAGAAAATTATTTCATATAATGCATGGTTTTTTTGTTAGTGTGGGTGTGAATGTTCAGATCATGTAATTGTTACCTCTGAAGCCTATTTATGGCAAATTTGTTCTACTGACTGTTTTTGCAGGCCTGCCAAAGGGATTCTGAACTTGCAGCTCAGGTGCTTTTTCCAGTTGTGTATCAGCTGGTCTGTGTGATGCCTCTCCCTGCAAAACTTGCTTCAGACTTTACAAAAACATAAATGTTCGTCTTAATGGACAATTTTATGAGGTTTGCTTAAAAGAGGCACATGTTTCATTTTTTGTTTGTTCCAAGGCAGATTAGTTAGTTCTTAAATATTAGATTCTTAACCTAGCCCTTTCTTGTTATTGGATGAGGTATTTGAGGACAGCAAGAAACATGGGGAACAGGGGGTGTTCAGAGGAGATGTGAAAGGCATCCTGCCTTTGTGGGGCATTTTGGTGAAGTTGAGGATATATTATCGCTAAGGAAGCTTTTAGTCTGTTTGCTCAAAAATAAGCTAAATTCTCAGTCTCTGTGCAGCATGTGTATTTATGTGACTCTGATGCATTCATGTAATCCCATTGATTTTATTATGAAAACAAAACTGTGTATTTTTTTCACAAAAGTATTTGCCCCATAATTTCAATATTGAATTTGTTTGCTTAGTTTTTTTTCAGTAGACAGTCTAAACTTTAGGCCAACAATTTTTTCAGACTTTTGGATCTGTTACAGTATATCTAACTGTATTGCTGTACATGGCAATTTTTTGGTGTCATGTTTAAGCAAATTTTAATGTTATAAGTGCTTGTTTGTCTTTTATAGTTAGGTTGGTAAGTGAACAGGTGTTGAAAGACAAGAAGATCGCGATGCAGTATGTCAGTGACATGCCACAGCAATGCTTGCTGTCTGCCTGTGTTTGTTCTTGCTTATCAACACATCGGATAACAGTCAATATCTTTGCTTTCTATGATTTTCTAGACATCAGTGTCTTTTTTTCAGCAAGTTTTTCTTGATGCTGAAATGGAAGGCTTATAGGCCTTGCTGAGAGAGGGAACACCAGCTTCATCTCTTATATGCAGAAGTTCAGCACTTCTTTCTCCCCTTTCTTCTTTCCTATATGTAGTAGTCTTTTTTATTTGAAAGTTTTAAATGCTCTTAGAATTCTTTAGAAGTTACATCATCTGACAGATAAAATTGGAATATAATTTTCAAAAAACTTTAAAAATGCAGTTTCCTGATACTTTTCATTAGAAAGGTGCTATTATTACATGGTGCTCTCAGTTCAAAATGCTAGGTGATTCCTTATTGTCTGAAAATGACAGCTGATAGATTCTAAAGCAAATCACCATTAGCCAGATACTATTAATTCTGCCATTGATACAGTAAAATTAATGTGTTAACAAGGCAGAAGGACTAGCAAATCCAAATTATCTGCAAGTCATTCATCAGACTTCGGTACCTGAATCATTATGCCATAAACCAACAGAACATTTAGCCAGTTCTGTAATAGTGGTGAAGGCCTTTAGAAGCAGTGAGTTCTGTACAGGTAAAACAGTTAGGTAATTGTTATGTGTTAAGGATCTCATTGATAGGTGTCTTGTACACTGTTTAAACATAGCAGACAAATTATATCTCTTTTTGTTAACCATAAGATATAAATGCACAGTAAAATTTAATCTTCTAGTGAATAACTTTATAGTTGTATTGGTGTTTCCACAATATGGAAACTTAATATCCTTGTGGTATGAATTCAGCAAATGAGAAATTAATTTTTCCTACTGTAGAATGACTAGTAGTATATACAAGTCAGTTCATGGAATATAGCAATCAAACAGTATCCATGATGCTTATGATATTGGATTATCCATTTACTTTTTGCTGCTGCCTTTTTTAATTCTACCTAATAAACTAGAAGAGTTAGTACACTGTATCTTTACAATTAAAATATATAATATTCACAGAATATAGCAGTGAGAGTAAGATATTCGTTTATCCTGTTGAACTTGAAATCTGGCTCTGGTTTCACCAAGACCGTCCATCTCCACTGCATTTAGTCATGTGAGCACCAGTAACTCTGGTCATAATTCAGGTCCACTGGATATTGTTTCCCATGTGGGACATAGGAGTCTAATCGAGTCTGATAGCTGCATGGTCTAAACCCAGCACCATTAGAAAATGGCTGTATTAAGGGAATACCTGTGTTTCAAAACTTTGTATCACATCTTAAGATGCTAGTTGTGGCAGCAGCATCAGGCCCGATTGTCCATCAGGCTTTAGCTGATACAGGATTCAGCTCTCTAGGCATCATTTAATACATAGAAAGCCCAATCCTTATTCTTTTCAGAGAAGAGTAGCAAGTCAGGTCAGGAGTATCTTTTGGTCTTCTAGCTGAAGTACTGATAATGAAAAGATAGCATAGAAACAGATAGATTTTCCCCCTCTGTGTTGCTGTGACTTCTGATGTTCAGCAGAATTAAATTTCAGTGATCTGTTTTCCTTTCTCCACTTGAAAGAAGCACAATGATCAGTTGCCTTAAGTTGAAGCTTAGTACTGTGCATCATTACTTCTGAGCAACATTCTTTAGAAGTGTGCATAAACCAAGTTTTTATTGGCAATACTTGAAGCCCATTACCATTCCAGCAGAAGTCTTGATGTGCCATTATTTTCAAATCATAGATACTCCTTGTCCATCTTCAAACAGTAAATATTCTCCTGGCTTTTGAAAATTCAGAGTTGAAACTCTTCAGTGAGTTTTGGGGAGTCCTGTGTCAAAGGTGCTGTGACTTCAGTTCTGTTTATTTTTTTAAATTCAGTGTGTATGACAGCCTTTGTGGAATGTAAATGATATGCTGAGCTCTTTCATCTTCTAGTATCTGCATAGGAGAAAGTGGAGACAGGTTTTTTAATTCTAGTTATGTGCTTCTTTGAGAATATACAGCCATCTTCTCTAGGTGAGATTTCTCTTTCCTGTGGTAGTTAAAAACAGAAAGATGTCTTACCTGCTTCATGTCATCTTCTCTCATTCATCTGCCTGAAGAAGGCCCACGTGTTGGCTTTAATACTGGATTTTAAAGTGGGATGCAGCCCTCTGGAAATACTGTTATAGAATTACTTCTACAAGTAAAGAAGGAGCGTAGGTAATCTATTTAGAGACTGGGCTCTAAATTTTGATGTTAAAGTTAGATATATTCAAGCTTTATCTGTTTGCATCTTTTGAGAGTGAAAATTAGCAAACAGTAATTTATGAGGCACAAAATACATGAAAAATCAACTATGTCAGTGTGTTCACTGTTATGTAATTCTACATGACCACTTGTGGTTTTGCAGGGTTGAAATACAATGATAGAAATTGTCATTTAAGGTAACTCCATAGAATATTTTTGTTGATGTATTTGCAGTGAATAGTTTGTGAAGTCGTTGTTACTTGTCCTTGTAAATCTGAGCACTAACTTCAGAAGCTACTGCATGTAGCAGCTTTGGAGAAAAATGAGATAAATTGATTTATATGACTTAGTTGTAAAAATAAATAAATAAATAAATCTTTTGAAATCTTTGAAATAGGCAAAAAATTTTGTACCAGTATTATCAAGGCTATTCATGCTCCAATCATTGTTTTTGTAAGTATTTGATTCCCAGGAATGTGTATGAAACACATCCCCAGTTCTGTCCTCGTATACAGATGAGTGTTAAGAAAAGGAATTCTCTGTCACTGTCTGTAGAAAGCAGTTGTCCTCTTTAGGAATTGTTTTTAAAAAGATGCTCATGAAAAGCAGATTTTGTTTTTTATCTGCTTGGGAAAAGATTGGGGTATGGTTGCAAAGGGAGGTAGATGTATGCTGATCTTGTGGCTCACTGCTACTGAGAAGTGTGGTTCTCCTCTTTCTTGCCCACCATCTTTAACTGACTTGGCTATTTTCTTTTTGTTTAGAGTGTGAATATAAATTCCTACTATGTTTGTGAATTGAATTTGTTTATTAAATGATTGGATGGTTGTCAAAGCAGAAAAAAAAGAGGAACACACAGGCATGCAGTAGGCAGCAGAAAGATGGAAGCAGCACAGGACTGCTAAAACTGGAGGTGGGAATAAGAAAAGGAAAAAAAGAGCAAACACTCAGATATACCTGAGGCTTCTGTTTGCTTCTGGGTGCTCTAGCTTCTTTTTCTTTCTGATCCTCTTCTTCTATTTCTTAGAGTTCTGGCAATTTTCAGTCAATCTTGAGGCTTTCTTTCGTGTAGACTATGTAGTATAGTACATCTGTTTTCAGTTATTGGATTTTAGATTGCTCTTGTTGTCCCTCCTTCATTGGAGTTCCTTGGTTTGCTAATCTCAAATACTTCAAATGACAGTGAGAAACAGAAAGGAGTTGTCAGTTTGGGAAATGAGGTGCAACATTTAAATATTCCTAAAGGTGTGATAACAAACCTATTTGTAGTTAGTGGAATCTGAGAACAGTGAAGCTATCTATTGGCTTAGAAGCTTTTACACAACATGGCTAACCACAAAGTAATACAGAACTGTCTAAAACTCACTTTTCTGTCTTTGCTGTTCTTGTTTTTAAGCTAGCAAGACTTTGGAGATCTTGTAACTGCTCCCTGTGCTTTTGCTTCTACTAATCTTAATTGTCAGATGTTGTAGTAGTGACAGGAGCTAGCTGTGTTTTTGAGGCGTTCTACATTTGGCACTCTTTAAGCTGCAGGTAGAAGAGGTGCTAAGTATGTGCATGCTATTTAAAGCAATAAAACAAACAAAACAAAAAGCAAATAAAATGATTATGCAGCTTTCTAAGTTATCTATTTCACAAAGAAACTGAAGACAGTTCCAAAATGAAAACTGAATAGAGCATTCAGAGTTGAGGAACTAAGCCTGCTTCAGAATTATACCTCTCTGCAGTATTTGAAGCATTACTTTTTCTTTTTTCTTTTCTGTTTCTGTGTAGAGGAGAAGAAGCCTAAAGTCAAGAAACCAAAATCTGAATTCCCTGTGTACACTGTTCTGGAATCAAGTGCATACATACCATCCTATGACCATGGAGCTTCTATAGAAGAGATCGAGGAACAGATGGATGACTGGTTGGGAAACAGAAACAGAACACACAAAAAGAAGGCAAGTTCAAAATCTTTAATGTAGTTATATATTTCAAATGTTTTCATTTGCTTATCTCTTAAGAAAATGGGATGTTATAGGTGCAACCATATTTGTATATAAGTGAAGTGTAGAGAAATTTTAATTGTTGGGTAGAGATTATGTTCAGTGTAATTTGTGTAATGATACTGAAAATGTTAAAATTAGAGATAGTTGATTAAATCATATGAAAGCTCTCTATGGCTTCTAATATAAATACTCTTCTCCTTCTCTAGAAATTAGTAGAACATATTGTTGTCAGGTTACCTGAGGCTTGTTTCTCTCTCTTAATTGCAGTTAATAACATTTTACTTTCCAGAACTGATTCTTCTATGTTTAAAAAAAATAATAATAATAATGGGTTTTATTATGTTCTTAATATCCGTGTGCATCACTTTTTGACTATGAAACTCATGTATTTTCTATATTTGGTCTGACTTACAATATGAATTGTGCCTATTGTTAAGATTCTTGCTGCTTAGAGGTCGGGGTTCTTACTGGCAGTTACTGTAATAAACTTCTGGTAAATGTTATTAAAACATACTGGCTTGAGAATGTGTAGTTTTCATCTTAATACTGAGTTATATAGACGACTTGAAAAAAGATGTTGTAAATTGATCTCCTTACTTGAAAATCTGCCTTGCCTGACAGACTGAGGTGAGAAGGATTGTATTCAGGGTGAAGTTAGGGCAACATGTTGACTTCAGTGTCAAAACAGTGAAAGAAGTTCCTGCTGTTGTCTGTTTATTGTGTGCTGAAGATTTTCTTACTCTTTGATTTTTTTCAAGCCTGTGAAAAACACTGTCTCTGTTTTTAGACAGAATGATTTTTTTTACTAAAATAATTTACATTTTGCATGTCAAATTTAATCATTTTCCAGGATTGTATTCCTAGGCTTCATGACTTTTCAGTTGCCAAGTTTCTTGCTGTGTGTTTTTGTGCCTATCAGTTCTCTTTTTCTATCTTATTTATATATATAATATATGTATGTATACACACACACAAACACACACACACACACACACATTATGTTTTCTTTTGTATTTCTGTAACAATTTTTTTTCTCAGAAAGCTCAGCTTTTGACTTCTGTGTAAAGAATTGAAACTCTGAATCCTTACACACTGAGGCGTAGTCGCACCCAGTTTCTCTAAGTAGGAACTCCTGTCCTTAATTCTGAGATAAGCTAACTGGGAGTTAAGAGCTGATGTTTACAGTCATTGCTTTGTGTATATTAATGCAAGCAGTCTTTGTGGCTGGAGTCCTTCCTTGGATTTCCATGGAAGTCTTTCTTAGGATTTTCATTGAATGAGACTGAGCCTATTTCATCTATGATTTTTCATCTTCAACACAGAGTGAGTTGAAGTTTTGTCTTCAGAGACACACTGCTAAGGGAACAAAAGTTGTATGTTCATCCTTTCAGACATAAGAGTCAAAGAAATGACAACATCTTGAAGAACTCTTACTAGATTGTAATTAACTTGTTTTTCTATGCTCTTTTGTGGAGGTTCAGTGCTAAAGCTGATAAAGTTGACTCATGAGCTTACTTTTAGAATTGCATTCTGTTGCAAATGGGGTTAAAATTTTGGGGACTGTTGGGCAGTTTGAAAGTATACTGTGTAGGTAAGGTATTTGGCCTGAGCAAGCTGTGATGAGGTGTGCTTGACAGCTCACAGCTAAACTGCAATGCAACATTTGATATATAGTAGTACTGAACAGCAGTTCAATGAAATATACAAAGAATTGGAGAATGTATGTTTACTGGCTGTAGTGGCTTGCAGAAGCCGTTTGTATATCAATATAAGGATATTAGAGTCATTTTATTTGTAATAAGCTCGCTGGGAAACTGACTGTACCACAAGTGAATTGTTTCTGACTGTCATTCAGTGGATTTTCTTTTTTGGAAAGATGCATTTTCTTCTGCTATACATCATGGATGTGAACATGAAGAGCATCCCCCTCCTACCTCCTTCTATCACTTCTTTCATAGACATATAACAAAGTGTGCATAACGTTGGTGTCTAAGTTTTGCTTGTCTTAGGAATAAGTTTCTCTTCCATAAAATGTTTGGCCATCAGACTTTTTCTTGGAATCGTCGTGCTTCCCTCATATGGAAGCTTGCTGGGTTTGTGGGGCTTTTCTTCCTACATTGGCTTAAGGATGTGCACTGTGTAAAGTACGCGAGGCCAGGGAGCAGTAACCCATGTGAAAAGATCAAACTGGCTTGATAAAATAGTATACTGTTATGTCATCCATCCATAAATAATATATTGGAGCTCTTGTCCCTGATGTTCCTGTCCCAGGTCTAGGTGATTATGTCTGGCTTTACATTGTCCATGAGCTTCTTTGCTCTGTTATCATTGGTTCATTGGTTTGTTAGAGGAGTTACTCCTTTGTTTGGAAAGTACTGTATCATGCCAAATGCCCAGTTTGAAAAACTGTATCTGCACTCTTTGGACAACTGAGTTTATGAATTTAGATGCATTGAAGCTGTATAATAGGAAAATTTAGATATTTATTATTCTTTCTTCAGCAGTACTCTGGATTTTTCTCTGATGTACTAATCTAAGAATGAATGAACAGGAAGAATAGATCAGCAATAAAAGTCAATTTTGAAAACAATATACACTAAATAGGAAAGGTTGAATAGGTTGGGTTTTAGCCATGAAAAGCTAAGCTAAGTAACTGTTCTTCCAGTCCATTCCAGGCTGTTCTAGGCAGAATGGTAATTGTGTCCTGTTACTTACAGCCTTTCACAAATATATACAAAGATTTATTTGAAACAAAAAAATTTATATTCTAATTTGGAAGTGCGTGTAGGGGGAGAAGTGTAACTAGAGCATGTGACCTTCACCACATTTGAAACCTTTTTTTGATTGCCTGACCTATTCCTGAACTTCTTCTGTTAAAAACAGTGCAAGCAGACTCGATTGTATTGGAAATGGTGCAGTGAGACGACTTCTGTATGAGAAATCATGTACTTAGCTAGTGTTAAGTTGCAAATTCATGTAACTCTCTTTACACTGTTCATGCAAACTGCATAACTGAAAGCTGAGAGGAATTGCAAAAAGCTCATTCTCATACCAGTGGCAAATTCTTTCTGTACTTTTAAGAGTTTTATTCCTAAAGCTATTTTCTTCGGTTGTTGCATGTTAATACTTCCAGATTAGATCTTCTTTCAAGTTATTAAGAGCATATAAGTAGCTAAATTTGCTTCTTAGCTTCTGGTTTTTATTTATCTGTCACCTAAAATGGACTAGAGTAAGTGTTCTGTGTATGCTTGTTAAGATTTAAGGAAAACGAAAAGTTTCACCAGGGCTTCCTTCTTGGTTGTGTTATTTTGTTGACCTCCATGTATTGTTAAGTATTGCATTACTTTGTAGCTGTTTAACCCTTCATTTTCCTCTGGAGCAACCTGTGAAGTAGAGATGGAATTAAAAAGAGCATCTGGATATGTTACATTTGAACTTGTTCTGTCCTTTCTGCACATGTTCGTGCAAAAATATATGTATTTATCATTTCTGGACTCATTTTATTGATGAATCATTTCAAAATAATTTCTCTCCAAGTGGGATTTCTCTTGTAATCTTCATTCTGATCTGATTTTACATGATTTGTGATGCACGTTTTCATGAGAGTCCATTGTCTATGTGAATAATGTGTTGATGCTGCAGGAAAATCTTGGCCCTTGAGAAATCAGTGGGAGGTTTATCATGGTCCTGAGTGGGGCGAGGATTGTAATTCCTTTTGGTTTACACATTCCTCATCTTCTCCCGCTGGAATCTACTCTTTATTCATCTCTGAAGATAGGTTTCCTAGTTCTTCCTCAGTGAGGGATGAATACTTTTGACCTTTTGATATTTGCTTGCTCTGTTAAGGGGAAATAAAGGTGGAGAAGGACAGTGCCTGATCCCTTCCAGCTGGACCAGATGTATCGATTAAAAAATCATGTTTCTCATTATTTTTGTTTTTCATGTAATCCTGCAGCACTTCTTGGCATTTGGGTTTTTTTGATATTGCTGGAACACCTGGCTTGATTTTACTAAAGTAAGAGTAGTCACAACTATTTTTGTGCACAAAGATGGGAAGCTTAGATAACGTGCATCTCCTGCATTTTCACACTTTGCGATTAAACCTGATTCAGACTCTTTCTGGTTAAAATGCTCTTAGTATTTTATTTCTTATGGACCATTCATGCATTGTACGTCATAGATGGGGTGCTGATAACGGAGTGTGAAAAGTTTTACTTGAAAGCTGACTGTGGAACAATGCTATAAAATAACCAAACTTTACCTGCATGAAGTAGGTCTCTCTGCTTCATAACTTTATAAGGCAAAATGCTGTACAAATGCTGAACTATTATTCTGTTAGCTTTAAGACTATGGTTTTGACAATTAAATTTTAGTCATTTTATAACCTTGTGCATTGCGTAATTTCCAGCCAGCCTGCCACCTGCTCTCTTCTGCCTTGAATCTTCCCACATCTGTGCTGCTTTGAAATCTGAGTATGCTTTTTCTTTAGTAGCAAATAACATGGTGCTTGTTCTAATCAGACATCATATGACGGATTACCTGAATACAGTTTCCAGGCTTTTAAAAAATGTTAATGCCTTAAGCAAGTCGTTTGTATCTTAGCAGGATTAAGGTGCTGCATAAACCAGATGTTTTAGTAAGTTGGTCTTCTAGGGGAAGGGTTATACTGTTTTTGTGTGCTACCTGAGGTCATCTAGTTTTGAAATACTCAGTTTTCTTTTTCTAAGCAGTAAAACATATATAGTATGTTGTAAGCATGTTTGTATTCTAACTCCCTTTTATTCATGGGACAGATAAATGTGAGCAAGTGGCAGTCTGAGGTTGCTCCTGGTGTCCTGCTGGTGTGCCTCGACCCTGACCCAGAGAGATTGCTGTAGGTTGAGAAAGTAAATCACTCTGTATGCCCATTGAATTTAAGCCTCTATATTGAGACTGCCAGCAACCATACCTGTTAGTGTCAGTTATGATGCTATTCACTAGGAGCTAGCCTGAGCTCATAATACATTTTAACCTGAACTCCAAACTCTCATCAAATGGTGATGACTTTGAGTCACTATTGATCTGGGCCATATCGAATTTAGTGACCCTGAGGTGAAAATCCCAGTATTCTATTACCAAACCCTTAAGCAATGTAGTTTCACTGAAAAGATAACTTCATTTAAAAAAAAAAAAGAAAAAAAAGAAAAATCTGCATTAGCATGGTACTGAAAGTGTTAAATCAGAAGACTCTAGACTGTAGTTTATCATGTTTTGTGTTACTGCAGAGGAAGCAGACTTAGCCTGAGTAGAATATTGTTTTTTACATTTTAAAATAACTGTTCAGTGCCTGTCCTATAGGTAACTCCTACAGTTTTCGTATTTACTTTAGAGCTAATGAAATAGCTACTTGTGTCCTACATACACATACTGCTGAACTTAGGTATTTATGCCTACCTATAGAACATACTCAGGCTCTGGCCTGAGCCCTGTGAACAAGTGGAGAACCAAATATACATCTTTCTTCTGTGGAGCAGAAAGCTACTAGTGAAACATTCATGGTAACATCTGAGATGGTGAGGAGAGGGCACTCTTCTGTTACTGTATTTGCAAAGTAGGTGATAGGACTTTATTTACCAACGCAGTAGATAATCACCTCAATTATTCAAAAATTGTATGTTCTATTCATCCCAAACACACATAGTATTCATTCTCTTCCTTTTTTTGTTCCTCATGACAAGCCACCCCGTTGTAGTAAATAAAAGAATACTTGAAAAACTTCAGAATTTTCAAATATTGTACTGAACAGCCAATGGCTTGTTGATTTAATGACTGGTCTTTTTTGTTTATTTCTGTGACTGCTGAAACTGAACAGTTTGTTTCTGGCAAAATTAGTGCATTTTGCAAATTTCTGGCCAAATAGTGTATTTTTCAAAATTTTGTTGAGGAAAAAAGTATAATTTTCTGCTTTTTGAATCTTCTTTCCCCTAATACAGAAAATAATGTTTCTTTCAGGTTTGTATCTTAAATATTTATGCCTCTATGGACTTTGTACTTGAATGCCTGTAAGAAGAGCGAAGAGTGATTTTTTTTTTTTTTTTCCCCTAAAATACTATTTATTAATTTTTGAGTTTTCCTTGGGTACACAGACCCACATTTCATCTGCTTTATTAAATATGCAGTGCCTTTTGTTTTCTCAGCTTTTCTTATGGAAGAATTAAGTTGCAGGATGATTTTGACAAATTTTATGACTAACATCTCAAGTTGGTTTCTTTAGTGGTGTAAGAGATAGAGATTAAAGAACAAACTCCATTTGTGAATACAAAACAAAGAACAGAAATTATGCCAATGGTAGGTTCAGAGAAAATGAAGTTGTTATGGCTGGTATTAATGCCAGAAGTGGCTTACAAAAGAGTTGGAGAGTTGGAAAATATTTCAGAAATAGAAAAAGACTGGAAATAAATACCCGCTGAGCCACTATAATGTAAGAATGTGAAATTTATGCATTTCCTTTTCTGTCTTCTTGTCCTTGACCTATTATTTTAGGTTGGATAGGTTAACAAAGCATAGGAAACTTTTTATTTCTGTATTTATTCGTTTATAGAATGCATTGGTGTGATTACATGTAATTCAATAATAATCTTCTCTCAAGTGTACCACGTTCATGCTGCCTGCAACTAGTTATTGTAATGTATGCAGGCAGGAAAGTTATGCTGTGAACCATTTAGGAGATTATAGAAAATCAAAATATCAATTATTTGATATGAAATGGAAAAACCTTGTATAAAAAGTACCTATTTACAATCCAGGCAATTCTGGTAGTGTGTATAAAGGAAATAAACAGACAAAATACGTATTTCTGTAAGGACGTTTTCAATATGTACAGTAACAATATGATATATAAACAATGTCATGCTACCTTTTTATAAAAAAAAAAAAAAAAACGGTTAAAAAGATGATGACTCGTGCATATGTACTAAATTAAGGCCATAGAATTGATTTTTTTTCTGATATTTCCTGATCTCGATTTAGTTTTTATTCTTTTTGTCTAATCAAATATAGCAGCATAGGTGCTTGTACTGTACAGACTAATACAGTCTGATTTCACCAGCATGCTGTTGCTGTGTGGTGTCAAGTTATGGCTTCCACAGGTGATTTATGTGCCTCGCAGCTATAATTCAATCTGACCACAGTTTTACATGTGCTTTTATATATATATTTATATATATATTTGGTCCTCAGTTTTTGGAGCCTGAAAACCACCCAAAAGCTGAAGTAAATTGTTCAAAGGGTTAATCTGTGCAGACAGATGTGTAGGGCTTTTCAATTGCAGCTCTGTTTTAGCACTAGGCTGCACTGTGACCTCTGTGTAGACACCTGCTTGTATCCAAACCAGGGCTGTGTAATTTCTAGGGCTAATATCAGTTCTGTTACATTAAATTCTAGAACTGGGTGTCTTGATTTGCTGCATGTCCTAAGCCTTGTTTCCTTTCTGAGGTTGACATGGTCATTGTCTATTGCAGAAAGACTTGGTGGCGGCCATAAGAGAAACCTTGAACCTACCTGTGAGTGATAGAGATTTTACCTTTTTCAATTACACATTGAAATTCTGACTCTTGTCATTGGAAGTCTCTCTTCTGATTTGAATCTTATCCCTTTACATAAATTTGCAAGAAGCTGTTGATTTGTAAATATTAGTCTTCATTGCATAGCCTGGGAAGACATGGAAAGCAATCCTCAGGACTGCTCCAGCTTGGCCCATTTGGGGCCAGGAGCACTGGAAATCCTGATTTTCCTTGTCAGTGCTCCTTCCTTGTCATGTCCCTTGGTGAGCAGTCACTCTGGTCTTTAACGTAGAATAGAAGAGTGGAGGAGTAAGAAGGTTACAGTTGTGCCCATACGGGATAGAAACTGTAGGAAGAGGTGAAGGAAGTTAACTCAGTGTGAGCCTGAGTAAATGGGTGCCCCGTTTGCAACATAACAGGGAGAGCAGTTCAGCTGTGACACGCTGTATCCTTGAAATTTCACCAGAAGAATGAGAGGCGGGGCTGTAAATCTATAAATATATCTGGTAGGGGATTTTCATAGGATCCACAACTTAGGGATCAGAAAGAATTTGCCATTTATGGCATTAACTTCTGTAGTGCAATTCACTGGTTCTTTTCTCAGCTTTTTGATGTAAATTTAAAGTGTTCAGACTGTTGAAAATAGTTACTTTTCTCGGTATGAGTTTGGCTGTTTTTAAATTGGAGAATGAAACTAGCTTCAAATAAATCCAATTTTAATTTATAATTTAAAATACATATTTTTCAATATTTTTGTATTGTCCTTTCCAAACAAACCAGCTTAAAAAAACCTGAATAGATTCAGCATCTTACTTTCTTGTACAGTGATGCTTCTTTCCTTCTCTTCTCTAGAAGATCATAACTGTAATGGCTTCTGGTCACATTTATTCATAGAAATTGCTCAGAAATTAGGAGCTAAAGTAAACTCCAGCAACTAAATATACCAAGTGATGTGAGTTGTTTGGCTTTTGTTTATCTGGTAAAGATAAATACATAATCCTGCCTTGCTGAGGAGTGACTTAATGCTATTGTCATAAGTATTCTGCCTCTTAGAGATTTTCAGAGAATCTCAATCTGGTTATTAACCATTTTCTGTATAGCTTTTGACAGGCAGGATACAGTCTTGAATATATCACCTTTAGTCTTCAAACCCTCCATCGAGCACACTTAAGCATGCAATTGTATTCTATTTAAATGAATAGGAATTGTGTCCATATTTGAAGTTAAGTGCTCGTTGAATTGGGATGCAAATGATTTGGCCTGAACAATTCTTTATAAAATGTTACTGGGTGGTATATTACTTGCCCAAACCTGCAAAAAAAAGAAGAGCACTCTTACTGATTATGAGAAATTGCATACTGTGATAGAGGTTTGTTTTCCATGTTAGCTAAGGCACTTCCCAACGTTTTCAGTAAAAAATATGGTGCCTGTACTCGAGATGCATGTTGTGAAGGACGGAAGGTTCGTGTATCATTTGCAATTGAGTACTGTTCTGTGAAAGGAAAATGTGTGTTTTGCTGCAGCCCTCAGACTTCCACAAAGTAAGCATGAATTCACAGCATGCATTTACTTATGAAAACAGCAGATTTTATGTGGTGTTTAGCATCAGATTTTCTTTTACATGGGGCTGGTTAAGGAATGCCAGCATTCTGACCATCCGGCATTCTTACAATGGTGGTGCCATCTTAATTGTGAGAGAAACTGGGCCTGGGTTCATTTGTTAAAATGCACACATGAACAAAGAAAACAACAATGTTTCGATTTTTATGATTTTCTAGGTGATGCTGCTAATTCACATTGGAAATTTGAATTATAACAGAAAATAATGTCAATGGAGAGTCTAGATAGTAAGTTAGTAACTTAGTATTTGTTGTGGGTTCTTCTATATTATTATTTTTTTAAACTAAGCTATGCATATCTCTGCTGATACTAATGGATATCCAGGCAGCTTTTGCTGCGTTGGGCTTTTTCTTAGCTTGCCTTGTTCGGAAGATTTGCTTAGTGATAAAACACAGAAGAATTGTGTTAATGGTACCCATTGAAATGGCCACAAACTGTGGGAGGGAAAATCTGCATGCGTGAGAAAAGAGAAGGTTAAGTTTGATTTTTTAATTAGCCCAGACTTTGTGTTTATATCCGGTAATTTGACAGGCAGATTCCATACATATATATTAAGCAGCTGAAATGCTGTTGCCCTTATTTTCAGTTATACACTATTTCATGATAATCAAGAACAATTTTGAAATTTGGATTTTTTTGGAAGTGCAGATGCGTGAAGTTGTCATCAAACATGGATGTTTTATGAATTCATGAAAGCTTGTCAGATTTTTCGTTTCCTATGTTATTGTATGACTATATGAGATAAAAAGCTTAGTGTGGGCCATGTTCACAATGTTTTCCAGGTAGTTTCTTTGGGGTCCTAAGTGATACTGTTTCTAATTCTTGCAGACGTATTCCAGTGGGACAGTAGATTATTTTTCTTTTTGTGTATTCTCCATAACCAGAATTCACACTTGTTTTGCATCATGTCAGAAAAGTTAGGTTGATGATGGTTTAAGATATTGAATGCTTTTTAATCTCGTACATTAATAGTTTCAAAATGCCAGTAACATGCAGTGTTATACCGAGGTGCTTTAAGTAAGAGTGTATTTTGTACTGCTCAAAGCTGTTAAGTGTTCTGAGACTTGCTTAGTCTGCCTGGTATTTTGGGAGGCAAATAATAATCTTGCAAGCAAAAACACACTGTAGTAATAAGGACTAATCATATGCTTCAATGTGTCTGCATGTCTTTGGGTTCATCTTACCTTGCAAATTTAATGGTATGACCAAAGACTTAAAATGCATCAAACAGTTACAAAAAAGTTGCCACCAGCAGCCTGTTGTGAACTTACACTAATTTATTGAAGCTTGTGAACGCTGCAAAATTATTTTCCTCAACAATTAATAGACATACGTGTTCTGGAAGACTTGCAGTACAGTGTTATCTTCTCTATCAAATGGAAATACTTTCAAAACCACATTTAAATACCCAAGTAAAGTGGTGTTTAGAGAGAGAATTAAACTAAAAACATTTACTCCCTTTCCTTGGGAATTTGTCTACACATTAATGTATCACAGGCCAAACCTAATTACCTATTCAACCTATACTTTATTTGATCTGCATGCCTGAGTGTCCTACAATCAAATTTACTGAAGAGCTTCTCACTTTTTTTCTGCATTAAAACAATTGCCTTGAAGCAGCTAACAATTAAAAAATAAATGAGTTAACACTTTCTGCTAAGTGCTACCATTTAAGTTGTAATATGCAATTAAAAACTACATTTTAATTTCTGTTCAATTACATTGACTTAAGTAGTAATTTTAGTGTTATATTTATGAACCATTTAATTGTGACATTTTTCCTCTGGCTTGCTTGATGGAAAAGTAAATTTGATTTTGAGAGTATAGCAAGAAATAACCTTTTAAATAATCTTTTACCCCCGTGGTTTGCTGTAATGATGTATAGGAAAAAACTTGCACTAATAAGCTGGGTTTTGTATGAATACTACAGAAAATTTTAATTTCAAAGCCAATAAAATGTCATTATTTGAATTATTTTTAATGTTTTTGAAATCTCAGTTGCATAGGGGGAATGTTCAGATCACACTATGAAAATATAGGTAGATATTGGAAACATATATATGTGTATATTTCGTGATGTTTAAGTACTGCGTGTTAAAAAAAAGCTTCATATTAAATCTAGAATCAAAATCTGGTAGAACCTCGCATGTGAAAACAAATAAATTGTAGAGCAGCTGCTTTTGTCAGCAGAGTATTGCTGTAAAGCACCTATCTCTAGCAAGATATATTTACTGGTTTTTGGCTTCAAGGGAGAAAATGCAAAGTGTTAAAGGGATGCTCAGTCTAGAAGGAAGAAATGTGGGGCTAATGTCTACAAGTGGAAGCCAGGTATGTTAAAATGAATCTAGTAGAATGGCAATCATCTTGTGATTTAATAGCTCACCTGGTGTGATGACTAATTACTACTTTTTGGAGTATCTGCAACTTGCTGCATGCAGTAATAAGTTTAAAAATTGTCTTGCTGCTTCATGTAGCTGCTGCTAAGCTTGATTTATTTCTCATCTTTCTCCCCTCTTTTTTGTCTATGAGAACACATTTTTCAGTGTTAAGGCATGGCTTATTAAATGTCTGTAAATAACATGGCAGTATCATGTAAACTATCCCTCATTTTCTGCTATTAAATACACAATAAACATAATAATATATTCATATGTGGTAATATTTATGATGTTGAGTGAGAACAAAAATGAGATAAGGAGAGTAGAAAACTTCATCGTTGACTTTGTAACATAGAAGTGGATTCAACTTGATTTTCTTAGGAAATCCCTGATCCAGGTTGGTGCCAGCCATGAAGGAAATAATCTCTATTTTCTGAAACATTTTCTGCTGCGCTTAATAGAAAACCTGGTATTGAGGGAGATGAGTACTTTTACTCTTGGTTTCTCAGCCTTCTTTGTGAGCTGTTGAGTACTTACCTAATTTATATTGTCAAATACTTCAAGGCTTTTAATACTGGAGTCTCAGATATCCATTGTGTGAGGAACAATATAAGCAAAAATGATTATGGCTAGGATATTACCTTCACAAGCTTATGATATAAATGAAGAGCATAGAATCGCTTAGATTGGAAGGGACTTTAAAACCCATCCAGTTCCAATCCCCTGTTGTGGATCAGGGCTGCCACTCATAGGTCCAGCTGCCCAGGGCCCCATCCAGCCTGACCTTGAGCACCTCCAGTGATGGGACACCCATAGATTCTCTGGGCAGCCTGTGCCAGTGCCTCACCACCCAAAGCTAATAAACTGTACCTCCACATTTACAGAGAGTTGCTTTAAACAAATCTGGAATTAATAATGCGTATCTCTGATGGTCTTTTATAACTAAGTAAGAAAATTTAAGGAAGAAATAATTGAATTAATTCTTTATTTTCATGCATGTCTGAGGACCAAAACAGCAAATATGTCATTCTAATTATTTTCTAAGTTGTTGGTGGAATTCAGGGACCTTTACAAGCCTGTGTATCTGATACATGTTTCAGGAAAACTAGCAAAAACTGAGCTGCTTGGTGTATTCTTAGGGTATAATGAATGGTAATACAAAGGGTGAACACTGAGGTTAGAGAGTATATCAATAGCAGGATTATTTGGAATAGTGAAAATGAGAACAGGCATTAAGAAGTATAGAATAGGACAATAAAATGGCAGAAAAGCTTCCCAGCAGGTAAATATAGAGTGATGCAAATCTTGATGGTAGTTAACGACAGTCCTAACTTCATGCACAAGGTGATGAGCTCTAAACTGAGTTGGCCATTATTCATGAGAAGAAACATCTTATGATTTATCAGTGCTAATTTTGTTGGAAACACCAGCTTGCTATAACTGCCCTCCTTTCCCCCCCAAAACAACAACAATGAAGAAGAAATTGTTAAGAAAGGAATAGAAAATAAAACAGAAGAATCCTTATTGCATGAATTTGTGATTTATGCTTAATCACACAGCTTGACTGCAATGTGCAGATTGGTATCTGATTTCAAAGAGGTTATTTTGGAATTTGAGAAGTTTTAGAAAAAGGCATGAAGAACAGTGTTGTGTGTGAAGTGGCTTTTACATGAAAAACCAGCTGAGTAGGCTCGGACTCGAGCTTGGAAGAAATAACTTACTGGGGAGTCAGTACTGTAGAGGTGAATAGAAGTAGATTAGCTGCTGGTTCTTTACTCAAAACCAAGAGCTAGTTGTCAAAGCTAGCAAGAGCCGTTCAGAGCCGACACAGTGGCACAGTTCTTTGCATAATGGTAGTAAGTGTGCAGCTCCTCATGGAGATACTGCAAATATGGAAAGTTTACATAGTTCAGGGAGGATTGGACAAACCATTGAAAAAGAGATTCGTCGAGTTACTAAGTAGATAAAACAAATTAAGCAGAAGAAATTCTTGGAATGAAAATAATTGGAGGTAGGGAAAATGTTAGGTAAGGTGTGGGTAGAATATTTGCTCGCTTTCCTTTTAATGTCGGTATCTGCGTATGACCCGGTTTTTTTTAGAGTGGGACTGGAAAGGATGAAAGTGAACAGAGTTATCACAAAGTGTATGTTAAAGTTCTTTCCAGTTGCACTCCCTAAGCACTAATTGAGTTACTGGCCTAGCTTGACCGCTGCCTTTGTTCTTATTGTTTCACTTAATAAAAATGGTTCCGTTGGGAGTTGGATTTTACTAAGAGCTTTGAAGGACCAAAAAAATTGAGATCGTTGATAAATTTAGCAGATATTTAGAGTTTCAGAACAGGTCTTCAGAATCCTAGATCTTTCATGTTCAGCAAAAAGCTGGATCACAAAGCCAGACATGTATGAGATTTGATATAACAAGAATGACTTCAAACTTCTTACAGTGAAAAACACAAAATTTTAAGAATATGGAAGGAAAATGTAAGAAAACTAAGACTAATATGGGTAAGACAGTGAATCAGAAGTGTTTTTTGTTCTACTCGTATGGTTACTGGATAGAAACACCACTCGTAGGTTAATTTTGTCTTGAATTGCAGAACTGTTTGGGAGTTCACTAGGACCCTTGTACTACAGAGGTTTCCATCATTGCCTAGACTGCTTAAGTCCATAAATTACCAGTATTAGATAATGCATAGCACAAAATTCTGACCAGATTGAAAACATTGCCCAAACTTCTGATTTTAATGGAGAATGTGTGGTTTATTGATGGCAGGAAGAAAGTGTCTAAAGTTAAAATTTAATCTAAAAAATCAAATTATAACTTACTGTCAATATAAATGTCTTTTACACTGTATAAACTCTCAAATACCGACCACTTCCCAACCTTACTGGTAAAATGATACGTACTTCATACTCACTAATGTTAACAGGTATAAAGATGTTACACTGTTTTCTTGATAACAAATACTTCGCTGTCTAAAAATTTGCTTTTAGCACTGAAATTAGAGCTTTTTGAATTTAAATATATATCCTAATAATGTAAACTCTCTTGTACTGAAAGAGACGGGATGGAATTGCAGAGTGAGGATGCATGCAAAAGAGTCATGCATAAACCACATTTCTATTTCTTTGCCATAGAAGGTCCATTGTGGTTTGGGTGAACTAATCCTCCAGTATTGCCAGTTAAGTGTGATAAACCATGTTAAGGGATTATTATTGAAGAGACCGCTATGAATTTTTATGTTTACACTTGCAGTTTATTTTCATTTTCAGGACTGCAGACCATAACTCTGTACTTTTAATTTTGTATTCAATATGGGAAGGTAATCCCAGAACACAGCTTTTTTGATGCAAAATCTGAATGCTTGTGTAGTAACAACAGCTGTCCCCTCACCATGTGGTGTCTTCCATTGCTTTACTGTAGAGATGAATTTTGGCCCAGCGTTTTAGCAATATTGGACACACGTGGTTCTAGGTGACGGAGCACTGTGTTTATGCATTTATTTGACTCTCACAGTTATAGTTGGCTACAGATTAGAACAGGGAGAACATATTCACACCATGACCACCCTCGAAGCTGTTTGTAGTAGTTGGATCACAGTAGGCGCTGTTGCATCTGAAGACACAATTAACTGTTGCTGAGGAATTGCAAATTCACAAAAGCTCTTTGCAGCTTTAGGGGTTCCGAGTGGATTTCCTAAAAGCTTTTTCAAAGATTTCCCACGTTTATAGATGTTTTAGATCTTACATTCTAAAATTGCTGGCTTGAAATAAGATTAATCAGTTGATGTTTTAATTTAGCTAATGAATTCCTGTGCTGTGAATAAGCTATATAATTTGTTTCAGATTTACAAAATAATTACAGTTTTACCCTCTATTTAGGAGGAAAAAATTAATTCTAATATTTACAAGTGGTTAGAGTCTTGAGCACAGAGGAAATACGGAGCTTACAAACTAGTCTGAAAATGCATCTTACTGGAAGGCTTCCACAGCATGTACATCACTGAGGAGATCATCTTGATTTCCGTGTGTAATTGCTTAGATATGCTTTGGATGTGGTAAGGAAAAATAGCTGTGGATCTATCTAAAAAAAAAAAGCAACCCAACAACAACAAAAAAACAGTTTTGATATAAATAAAATAAGAAATTAATAAGTTAACTGCATATTAAGGTCTGATTTTAATGTATGAAATTTGACTATGTTTTGAACATAATTATTTAAACTGAAACATAAGAATAATTGTTATTTAAATGATAGCAATTTAGTTTCTACTTTATAAGTAGAACATTGTCCCCTAAACTTGCCTTCTAAAAATCTTAGAGAGATATCTTAGCATAAAAGAGGGTATGGAGTATATTAACTTGCTCGATACAATAAAAACAAAAAGGTTATTTGCAGTGTGGGGATCTGCTGTGTGTTTGTCCTGTCTTCCTTCAGCCATGGTGCAGTTGTATGAGTGTGCATGTAATGTGCATGAGATCACTCTCACGTACACACGTTATTTAAACATCTCAGATTCTCTGCAGTGACTCAAATATATATTACACTTGTATTAAAAATATATGAATATGAATGTCTGAGGCTTTCAGCACTGAATAAAGGGCTACATGGATCCAAACCAGGACGATTGATGAAATCCTTGCTACTATTGGCTATTATTTACTGTCTTTTAAGTGGCAGGTTGTATTTATGCCAATTTATCTGCTTCAGGGAACACTCTTGATAGCAGAACAAAGTGAATAAAAGTAGTTTGCTTTGCAAATGAATGCAAATGGTGGAGCCTTTCGGGAAGCCCTTTAACAGGAGCAGTGCACTTTGATTATGAGTGAAGCTGCCATTTGGACATGGTGAAAAGAGCACGCTTGAACCATTGATTGGGGGAGACAGTAAAAAGTCAGGAAGGGCCCCGTTAAGCTCGCAGTGCGGCAGGCGGATGTCAGTGTGGTTAGAGCACAGTGGGAGAATGACAGGCAGGATTAGTGTCAGGGAGAAGCTTTGCTGTAGTTGTGGAGATGGTCCCTGGGGTCACTCACCTCTGACTGTTGTTCTGTGCTGATGGCTCTGTAATGCAAACTGCTTGATATGTGCTGTTCATTATCGGAAATGGTGATTAGAAGAGGTATGTCATAAGGAATTCCTTAAAAATAAATAAAATGGCAAACTAGTGATCGTAACAAAGGTTGGGCTCTGCAGATGTCGCCAAGGATGCTGCAAATGTCAGGGATGGTTACTGTGCCTTGTGAGGCAAGCGGGATTTCATGGCTTAAGCTGCCGTAATTGTGTGCTCCCCGGCTTTGTTCACTTTATTTGGCCATTATGAAGACAGCCATTTCTATCAGATTGTCTGGTGGTGTTAGAGTACAGCGTTGTAATGTATTTTGGTTATTGGATTGCGAAGCATCCTGCTTGTGGTGTAGCTGGTGTGTTGTTGCAGGGGTGGGGTGGTGGCCAATGCTCTTAGTGGAATATTAGAATCAACAGATTTCATTCCTGAGTCACACAAGAATGCTAAAACATGCAATGGCTGCAGTGACCAAAAGCTAGAATGACTTTTCTGTTCCATTCGGAGGATATTTTAAATATAAAAATAATATTTATCTTTGCTGAAAACATCTTGTGTGAGAAATGTCTAAAATTCTGTATCTTAAGCTACAGTTTAATCTTTAATAGAAGTCTTGTTGCTCTTTATCTTTACTGCACTTTTCTGGTGTTACGTACATTGCGTAGATGTCCTAATGTAAATTAAACAGATGCCTGAATGTAACATACAAAACATGTTTTTCTTCTGCTAAGAATTTCTAATACCTCACTGTTGGTCTATTGTTCCCACACATTTTCTGCCACAAAGCAGGGAGATCATACCCAGATACATCAAACCATTGCTTTCTTTTTTTTTTTTTTTTACAAGACTTGATTAATTCACGTGAGGAATTTTTCCAGTATATTACCTCACAGATATATGTCCAATATCCCCGCAGTAATGAATGTTTTACAAATGTTTTACAGGCACCTGAATGGACAGAAGAGGACCTCAGCCAGCTGACAAGAAGTATGGTTAAGTTCCCAGGGGGGACCCCAGGTCGATGGGAAAAGATTGCTCACGAATTGGGTCGATCAGTGGCAGATGTGAGTTCACTCAGATTTGCATTGTAGAGAGAGTGACAAACCAGAACAAGACAGGCAGTGTAGAAGGCAGACATATATGGGGGCCGACATTGTCTTTTGAGAGAGGCTACAATCCTTTTAGGACCTGGAAGTGAACCATTAACTAACTATGCAAGAAGCAGATGTCAGCCCGTTTTTCGCTCCGCAATTAGCAGCTGTAACTGATCAGCTGTATGGGGGATTCTGGTGCTGGGAGACTCACGCTACTGTAACCCAATAACAGAAAAACAATGCCACTTTGGTTTTGTAGGGACCCTTTTAACTGCGAGCGAATATTTGTGGGACTTGGTTAAAGATTACGTTTCTGTTCTAAGCCGGCCCTTCAAAACATAGATGAGCTAATGGTGTTTAGACAGATGGTTTCCATTAATTAAACTGAAGTATCTCTGCAAACTTTAAAACAAGTTATACATGTGATACTATTTCAGTCCATTTTTCTGGATTATAGCTTGGGTAATAACACTGTGTAAAATGATTAATATCCTTGTTAATTCATATTTTATAGTATTGTACCACATATCAAAGAAAGCTTGTACTTATGGATTTTAAGTGTTATGATCTTAAAACCCTCAGGGGCCAGGCCGTAAAAGACTTTTCCTTTTCAAGCAATAGATCACTGGAACATGATGTAGTGTCTGCTGAGGACCCTTTGAAAGCCCTTTCAGCTGACCCTATTTTATAGGCTCTGGAGGGGTTAATGAGAATAATGTTTAAAGCTGTTGATGTATGTTTTGAGATTAGATATTCTTCATTTATTGTATTTCGGGAATTATCTTAAATAATGGGAAACACGGCCTCCAGCCAGAGCACAGCGTAACCCGCTGTACCCTTTGGGCAATCTGGGTAATTGTTTGTTTTTCGTCCTTGTTGATAGAATCGCAAAAAGATATTTTTAGAAGTTGCTTTTAAAGATTTTATCTGTAGAGTTACTTTGTTCAATTACTCATTTGTACTAGAAGACAAGCCATTTACGTTCCTGTCATTTTGGAACAAGCCGTATTATTTGCAAATAATAAGTGAATGTAAACAAGAAGTTATAAACCTGCTATGCGAATGTAATTGATTTTTTTTTTGTTTGTTTAATCTGGTTAGATTCTGTTCAGTGTTGTTCAGGTGGAATGAATATTAAAAAGCTGCTGTATTTTACTAAGCAGATTTTAATGGCAAAAATATTTCACGTGACTTGATAGTAGGCAGTATGCATGGGGTGGATCTTTGAGATTGCCTTCAGAAAGGATGAATTGGCTGCTTACTGACAGCACAAACACATGGATAGCTTGCACTTACGCCCATCACTAAACTAGCACGTTGTCTTGAGACTTCTTGCAACCATTTTCTGCTTTATTCCTTGAAACAGTTATAAGAGCATACATTACGTAAAGGATTCTTAATAACGAATTTGCACACCGTACTTGAGTGCTGGCAGGGCTGGAAAGAAAAATGAAGCTTACTCACTTCTTTGAGGCGAGAAAACCTCAGCACTATGAACGAGGTAGTGGAATGAAAGATCTAAGAGCTGTCATTTTCTTGCATGAAAAATGGAAATTTCGGGGATTTTTGGGTGTCAGGCAAAGTCTGAGTGTAATCCTTTTTACTTCCTGTGGCCTCCAACTATGTGATTAGTTTGAGTGTGCTCTGTACAATCTTTTATTTCTCTAAAAATTTCACGCTGCTGATAGTGCTGGGTCAGCTTTCCCAATACAGACTATTTGGTAGTGTTTCTCCTCCTTTCATCATCACATCGCACAGTTTCAGTGGTTAGGTCCAAAAGGAAACACTTAAACAAAAGTTTCCTGGAAACTTTCTGTCTCAAACTCTTACTAGATCAGTAGCAGAGACATGAAACTGGGAACTACTTCAGGAGTATCCTTCCAACTGCTTAACAATATCTGCAGCATATCCTTTATACTTGTTACAGGAGACAAACAATAGGACGTACATTTATGGTAGGGATTCCTAAGTTTGTTTTGCTTACTTATCACTGTAAGTGAATAAAAAATGTTATGCGAGAGCCGCAGGAATTAGTTCAGTGTTGAATGTAATGCAGAAGAAAGGTGCAGTCTGTGTTTCCTGCCCAAACAGCTGTTCCCTGTTTCCACTGAAGAGAAGCAGGGAGAGAAGGTTTTTTTGTGTGCTCGAGGGACTATTTTGAAATGGCCTGTGCAGCACGATTTGGGATTCCCTTCTTTACATCTAATTGGGCATCAGACTCTGTGTTGGCTAAACTATTAACAAGGACAAAGGACTGAAATACTCAGGGGCAAATTTGAGGACATATGAAATACTTTTTAAAAACTTCAGATCGTTTCCTGCTTGTTTTTTGTCGTGTGAAGTATGAGGAGCAGTAAGTCCTAGTTTTCCTTTCACAGCCAGAGAACTGTATAAAAGAGTGCAGTGTGTCCTTTTTTAACTGCAGAGTAGATAAGTAGGTGTTAATAAAAAGTTTAACGTGGTCAAATCCAAAATTATCTTTCCTTTGCTGCTTGTGACTCCAAAGCTTTCTTCCTTAGCAAAAATGTGAGAAAAATATTGCAGTACTTTTAAAAGAATAATCTGAAGTCATTCGTGTGTACCAGAATAACATTAGTGAAATTCTCTCCATCAGGCCACCCCAAACAAATCCCATTTTAAACTCTTTTTTTTTTTTTTTTTCCTTTTCCTTTGTTCTTTTCTGAAGGAAATTTTCCTATAAGGCTGTATTAATTTTCGCTGGCATCTTTTTTTATCTTGGCTTTTGTCAACTTTTTGGCTTTGTGGTGTTCTTTTAACTTAGTTTTGTGGGTTTATTTGTTTTGGAGTTTTTTACATCATTCTGAATTTTCCTCCTGCCACTATGTTACTGACTTTTTAAACAGTGTGAAGGAAATTTTTAATGCTTGGTGCTTTAGTGCTGCTTTTTTATCATGTACAAAGAAGGAAAAAGTTTGTCTCTTGCTTATTTCCGGAGTGATTTGTTCTGCTTGGAAAATTCCCCCACAATTTATTTGTTTGTTTGTTTGTTTGTATGTTTATTTACTTATTCATTCATTCATTCATTTTTGCTGATTTGATACCTCAGAACCCAGTTTGCACTTGCTGAAACGGTATTCTGAATAGAGGCTTTGGGTTTTGAACCTTTCACGTTAGCAGAACTTCCTTAAGATGTTTGTTATCTGAAGATAAACAGGCATTAATTAATGACAAAAAAAAAAATCAATTTGGCAATAAGTTGTCCTTTCTAGTTGGTCATCGCTTGCTCTCCTGGATCTGACAGAGCCATGGTGTTTCCCACCATAGTGTGTCTGTCCCAGCAGTTCTGTAGAAGTCATTATTGGCTCACTGTCCAACTGAAGGGCTTTATCAAATAACACAACAAGTTATATTTTGCATTGCTTTGCACCTTTGCTGAGCTGAGTGATGAAAGATGGTGGAATAGCCTAAGTTCTTAAACTACTCTTAGAAAGCTAAGAGGGAACTGCAAATACATTGCAAAATGAGTAGAATTCAAAATGATCAGAACAAATTAGAGAAATAATATGCAAGTGTAGGAGTATTGGTTGCAATAGGCAAATTAAACAGTCGATATGCAAGTACATGCAGCAAGATAATGACAGGGTTCACAAATAAAAGATGGCAAACAACCAAAGTGCAGGAGAAATGCAGAGATTAGGAGAGATAATAAAGGTAACGAATAGCAAATTTTTGTGACAAAGGGGAGCACCATACTGAGAAAATACAGGAGGATGGTAAACCTGCATCTACTTTTCTAGTTTGTGTCTAGTATTCAGTATTACACTTAAGCACGTGATTCAGTGTAACAAGGCCAGAAGAGAATAAGGAGAGTGGCTGCTTTTTAGAGATCTATTGCAAAAGATTGTGAAGGAATTCTTATGGGCTGCGAACTGAAAGAAAATATGATGTAAGCATTCAACTATCTAAAGAGAGAACTGCAAAAAAGGAAGTTGTTTGCACTCTATATCAGCTTTACAGGGCAAGAAGTAGTTACCTGAAAATTTAACATACACAGCTGAGTAAGCCACGAAGGGGCAAAGATTTAAAAGGTATAGTAAAGCAGTGGAATAAGCTGCTGAGTAGTATCCACCTTTGAAGGTCTTTAAAAAACAGGTTAGGGAAACATCTGCAAGAAACAACATCAATATAAAGATTCTGCCTCAGGTTAGGTCCTTCTCTTCATATGGTCTGTGATTAGACTAGCAAGTGCAAGCTATCTAGGAGGAAAGGGGGAGGAAACAAAACCCTCCTACAATTGGAAGCATGTGTGAACTCATTTTAAAAAATGTAAAATTAAAGCCAGATAGTCACTAAGATGGTTATTAATCACTGCATGTACCTTAGCTTGATGGTTCTTACATTCAGTAATTCCTTGCAAAGTTGTCTTTCATATGCTTTTTCTTTTATACTGTTACTAAAATCAGTTGAGTTTGGATTGTTTTTTTATTTTGTAGGCATTTAAGTCTGTTAATTCTGTTATTTCCCAAAATATCTCACAAACAAGAATAAGGCTCATTACATGGATCTGTCTACCAGATGCCGTGTCCAAACAGATGCTTCTACACAATGTGATTCAGGACAGTGGGAAAGTGCCAGCCAAAATCCAACAATAAACAGCTGTGTCCATACTGTAGTGCATCTGAGCTCATGCAGCTGTACTGTTTCTGTTCGTGCTGTCTCGTGATACCAGCATAAATATCTTTGCAACGTATTCCTTCAGCTCAGCTACTTTAGGCTTGCTACCATGGTGTAGGCATGCTGTGAGAAGGGTGTTGCTCTAACTTTGGTCATATCAAGTATAGGGTATTTCTTATCTTGTCTCTCTTCCGGAAACCATCCTTCAACAGCTAATTAATAGTCAACCCAAAATGGATGCAATTGTGCTCATTTTATCAGTATGTTTCATTATTTAAATAGCTAATTGACATTTTAATATGTGCATATTGGGGATTTATCAACCTTTTCCCATAAAGATGATTTTCAGCCGGCTTAGTATAATGAAATCGTACTGCTTTCACAACCAAAAGCTTCTACAGCTTTTTAAGTCATTTTTATTGCAGTTGGCTGGTGGTATGAATTAGATTTTCAAGTATTTTGATTATGAAAGGGAAATGGAGTTCAGTTAACTCTAATCAGAGTTCCTGCCGGCTGACCTGGTTACCTGTACCACTGCTCTCTGCCATCCCCTGAACATCTGTTCTTTGACCCATTTTCCTTGCTGAATTTGTTGCTCCAGGGTTAGTTCTCATTCCTGTCCTCCAGTACTTAAGGAAATAATTGACCTTTTAAAACAAAATAAAAAGTTAGGTTTGAATTTCCTAAATACTGTGAACACCCTAAAACGTAGAATAAATTACGAATAGAATTTCAAGGTGAGTATTTCTGCAAAAATTACATTCCTTGATTTGACAAATGCTGTGCTTTATGAAGATTTATAATGATGGCTGGCTTTTGTTGAACTCAGATTGAGAAAAAGCACTTACGTGTGGAATTATAGCAGCATATTTTACTTGACAGTGCCTACCCTTACAGATTAAAAAAAATAAAATATTTGCTGAAAGGCATAAATTAATTTCAGTAACTACAAAGGACATTCAAATTGTAAAAATAACAGAGGAAGTAAAAGCTGTCTGGCATGCCAAACAGACTTTAATGTGATTATTAGGTACAGGTTTTTTAAATTAAAGGCAAAGAGATCTCAGATTTCATACTTGTGAAGTAATATCATTCACTTGTCTTACAGGATTTAAACTGATTCTGTTTGCTCCTGCAGTCACTAATCTCATGCATTTGTGTTGCAAAAACAGACTGATAGGGATTTGCTGCTTGTATAGAAAAGGACCAAGGCAGACAGCAAAACAATAGACAAGTGTATGTATTGGAGCAGACATCCTGAATTATGGTGAAACCTGAAAGCACAAGATTGTGAGGGAGTGCTTATTTTGTGTTTTCTCATCTCTCCAAGCACCGGTTTCAGCTTTAAGTCTAACTGTGTGAGTTCACACTCACTGCATGTTTATATGCCATTATATAATAGACCTCTCATCTTTGGCAAGTGCGAGCTTGTTACATTGCCAGCAAGAAAACATCTACATGAGAAGTAATTAATATATAGAAGTTAATGAATTTATTAGGGTTTTTTTGCTTTTGGAGATTAAGCTTTTCCTAAGTCTGTTTTGTATTTCGTTTGGTATACTGTGCATGTGTTAACTTGGTTACTGTGATCTCCAGTTGTGGATGTTGTGAAGCAGTCCCTCTCAGTAGCTTGCATATATTTATGTAATCAATAGTTCTTTTGGTTGCTTGTCGAAGTATAAAGACCTAGCTCTGGATTGAGGTCTAAAAGCAGTTATGAATATCTAAGATGGGATTTAGATGGTATGTAGGTCATGGAGATCCCTCAGTCTAAGAGTGATATCTTGAGAACACCTGTCTAATCCTGCAGACACACCAACATGCCTGTTGATGCTTTGCGCGAGGGCTGCTGTTCACAGTTCTGTGATTGCACAAAGTTTTCTTCTGCACTGTTGTACACCTGCCATGTCTGCAGAATCAGGCAGCATGGAGCGTCTTACACCCAAATACAAAACAGATTGATTTCCTTCTTGTGAGGTATGACAAGAGCATTCCTGTCACTTAAAGGAGAAAGCCATTTGCAGAAGCCTGTGGGACACCAACTTTAATTCAAATACGTGTCTTATACAGCGGTCAGGACAATGCTGCTATAACTTTGCAGTGTATCTTGAATAACAAAACATTCCATGTACGTCCTGATGAGCTGAGTTTAAATTCCATTGCAGAATTCAAATCTTCCAGCTTTCAGGAAAGGTAATGCATTTTGCACCAAAGGTCATAAAATGCCCAAGCAATTGTTGTCAAGGGTGTTTGAGCCCAGCTCCTCTCTCTTTTACCTGAGTTTCCACAGTACTGAGCTGAAGACTCGCAAACGTAGATTTTGACTGACAAAGAAAAAAAAGGCATAGTTTGAAGTCTCCAATGTCATGACAGTTCTGGGCATTGAGTTCTTCCTCTTAGTCCTGAAAAAAGGGAGCGATTATTCTTCTGTTTTAAATTAACTCTTTGGGCACTTAAAGAGCAACTGATGTTCTAAATCTAGTGGTTTAGGCCACATCTTAGACTGCCTCATCACTAAACACACAGCTGTTGTGTTTCTGCTGTAGCTGCCTCCTCTCATTGGCTGTGGCAAGGTTCACAATCACACCCAGCTTCAAAGGTCATAAGAAAGCCATACTGTTGCAGGCTGGCAGTGGCTGGTCTAAGGAAATCCAGTTCATAATTTGTCTCTTAGTTCTTTCAAGAACGAAAGCTTGTTGGCCCGTTGACTGGTTATATTGTACACTTTTGGAAAAGTTGGTAACAATCTACTAAGCAAATTGTTAGAAGCAGGGTCAGAGCAAAAGTATGTTTTCTAATTTATACTACTTCATTTCTAGAGATCTACTAAGTTGGAAATAAGTTCTTTAAAAAGAAAAGGAGCAGAATGATTTGGCTTGATGTTTCACCAGTCTTTTAGTAAATTTATGGGAAGGCATTTTATAAAGCGACAAATTTTGAGTCTGTCACGTGAAAATAAAGCAGTGAATTACTACTGTTTGCTGAGTTGGGTCAAACCATTCTTGATGCAATTGTGGTTGCTGTGAATAAGCTGTTTAGATCTAGACTGGGATATCAATTCAGTGCAACAAGTAATACTTTGCCTATAAGGAGAGAACTTCGAATTTGGCAGCTTTTTCTGCACTGTTCCAAAAGATCAGCAAAGCCTATTTCTTGGACAAGGGCAGGAAATAATTGAATGTCTTTCTGTATCTGCCTTTCCTTTTTGAGAACAATGTGATTTTGGCTCAAATTAGCCTCACAGATTCAAAAAAATTCACTTTGCTGCATATTAGCTTCACTACTTCCAGGCTGTATCTATACTTTTTTTCTGTAATTCCACAGATCTTGGATGTTTTTGCACAACGTAAATGGATGAAGAGTAGAAAGGTAACAACTGACTGTGCAGAACACTGCTACTGAGACAGCAGGTTTCTGGTAGATGATGCTGAGAAATTCAGGCAGCGTCATAGATACTTAGATAGCTTTTGCTCAGGAAGATGCTAAGAGTAGTAAACAGCTTTGTCAGTGTGTTGGGTTGGCAGCAGCACACCAACATGTCGTCCTGCTTTGCAAGGTTAGATACATCTGGGAGCCAAATGACATGGGTTATCTCTTTGTCTACTCCTGTTTTTCAGAGTGTTTTCAGAACACAAGAGACTTGTACTTCTGTATTTACCTGGTGCAGCCCTAGTCAGAATGGTATTGTATCCAGAAGAGGAGTGCCTGGAGGCAGCAGGATGGAAAAGGCTTCAAAGCCTCATTGGCCACTGCCAGAGCCCTGCAAAGTGGGGCTGACCATGGTTCTGGAAGGGCCAGCTTATGTTGTGGCTGCTGCTGCCGGAGTGGGGAATTTGATCTTCACCTTCTGCAAATGGGCTGTTTCTGGCTGTTTAGCGTGGGTAAGATCACTACACCTGACTTTACGGGGTTTTCCCCCTAGGCCAGTCACAATTCTGTGCTTTTTTATGCCTGCCTTCCCGGCAGGACAAAAAGTGTAGCCTCTCACCCATGTGAGAGCAAACCTGAATTTTGCCTATGCTGCCAAAAGCCTTTTAAGCTGACTCGAATAATACTTTTTTCTCCTCTACATCTCTGAAGCATTGATTGTCCCGTCTGAAAGAGGTGGCAGGTGTCCAGGGTAACGAGATTTAACATCAGGTTGGTCAGGATGAGGAATGTTTTTACTGCTAGGTGTCTTGTTGAGTAGCAACTGGTCTCGTGATCCAGACTAATTGTCAGGAGTACAAGAGGAAACCAGCTCTGCCTGGCTTTCATTGCATAAAATCATCCCGCTAATCCTAGCTTTCAGTAAGATCTTTTTGTAGCTGAAGTGCTATTGAAACTGAATTCAGACGGGAGTTCACAGAAGCAAACTGTTCCTGTGGCTTCTTTCTGTATGTCCCACAGTAAGACTGTTCACTTTCTACTTCAGTAATGATTGCTTGTAGCAAACATTTTTTCTCATCTTCCTTTGTCTAAGAAAATGTTTCATTGTGCATGTGATTACCTGACTTCATTTGTGACTTCTGTTATCCCCAGAGAACTACAAGGATGCCTGGGTTGTTTGGGCACAGGAGAAGCAAAGATGAAAGTTGATTCTTATAAAATAATGCAGTATGCCTTTCCAGCAGTAAAATTATTTGTGGAGATAGGAGAATTGCCCTCTTCTGTTTTAAATCCATTTCAGAGTCATGATGTTTATTATTTAAGGGGTTCCCAGACCCAGGTTTTCTTCAGAGCTGACTAATACTTTGATGAAAGCTGTTGTCAAATAACAACAGGTTTTCAGCACAACTTTTCACAGTAATGATAAAACTCACAGTTCAATATGCATTACAACTATAATTTATAGCATTATGCACTAGCAATTGTCAATAATAATTAGAAGCATAATGCTACAACTGCTTCATGCTTTGAATAGTAGTATTTCCAAGTATGTTATCTGCTACTGAATCAAAGAGTGATAAATCGAAGCAAGTTACGATAAGAAATAGAGTTGAGAACGCAATGGAGCAACTTCTGCTCTTCAAAATAACTGTTAAGACCCCAGTAGATAACCCTGCTCAGCGCTGGTAAGCAGTGATTGATGTTAAGGCTGTCACTGTATGGAGGAGCTGGCACCAGAGGTGACTGCAAATTTGAGTGGCAAGAGCAGTGATTAAACTGAAACAGATCAAACTGAAATACAGATTTCATGCATTCCATAGGATGGGTTCCTAATAATCCTTAATAGGTTAACGCTGACATGTTATGATTCTTCCCCTGCGTCAGCATCTCTAACGGCAGTGACAGTTGGAGCTGATGGACAAATAAGTCCTAAGTCTGTATACGTGTTACCTGAGCTCTGAGTGAGAAGAGCTGGAGTAAACAAGGATTTTGCATAGCACCTAGAAAAGAAGGAAGCTGATCTTAAAAAAAAAAAAAAAAAAAGTGAGGAAAAAAGAAGGATAATAGATGATAGATAAATCATCTTATGAAATATGAGAATGATGGTAGTGATCCTGTTGGTGAGCTGTCAGAGTTATGTCAGCAGTTGGTGTTTGACAGAGCTTGTTCAGGACCTGCTATCGTAGATTCTTAATATCTAAACCTTACACATAGCTGTTATTTCTGGACTACCCGCTGAATGTTCAAATTGAAAGTCCATAAATGATTATCATAATCCCTACAAAAGTCTTGTGCAATAGAAGCAGTGACTTACTGCAGTTCGTAAAACTGGGCCGGCAAAGATACTGGTGCTGGAGTCACCCAAAGAAAGACAGGCTGAGGTGAGGCTGGTACTTCTTACATATGGAGGAATGTGAAATACCATCAGGATCTTGGAATAAGTTGAAGTCCTTCACTGCTCTAGTGGAGAGAGCCATTTTAGATTCTAATTCAATTGGATGCAACATGCAGCAAAACTTGTGTCTATTGTGGGATACCAGCACTAGCCACATTTGGGAACATCCATGCTGTAGAGAACACTCGAATCCAGGATACTGACTTGCACCACTTCTAATGTAAGTTTCTGTTGCGTGTGTAGTCCCAGTTTGAAGGATGAAGCAGTAATTGCCAGCCTGCTACGACATCGGTGCTTCAGCACACAGAAGGCGGAACGGTGGCATTGAGGCTGCTGGCTGCTTACTTGGTTCTCTTTGGCTCGGGGAAATGTCCTGTCTCTTTTCCTCTCTTCTTGGTCATCTGAGCAGCTTGCAAGTCTTGGAAGGAAGTTTAAAAATAGCAGAATGGGTTAGTGTCAGCTGTCTGGAATACGTGAGCACAGACAGACAGTGCTTCGTTGTACTTGCGGTGAATCCCCTGCATCATTGCAGCTCTAAATGATCTGCTGCGCTCTTGCATGACGTGTTCTCCTCACTTTTCAAAGTAATTATTATAATCCACTTTAGATGAAGATAATTTCGGAGATGCGTAACAGGCCACTGTGTAGGATCAGTTGTGTTCAGCAATCAGCAGTGGGTTCCCCTCCAGTTTGCCTTTTACAGCCCGGGTGCACGGAGCTGTTCTGTTAGCAGTGGAAGGGGAACTCGAATATTTAGGTTTGGATGAATTTAGACTCTAAACTCTTTGAGGAGAGTTGCTGTTTCTCTGTTAGTGGGTTATCCCTTTCAATGGAGGTCCGTCAGTTTTCAGCATCGTGCAGATGACAGAAGGCTTGGTGCTGGTTAGAATTGTGCGCTCATCTTGGTGTTCTTAGGCTTTTCCTCTTCAAACGATTAAAAGTTTATCACACTGCAGCAGTAGGGACTGGTTTTTTTTTATGCCAGATGTCTATCTCTGGATAAAGACTTTGGTTAATTAGAGCCAGGATTTTTTTTTGTCCGTGGAGTTCTCATTTAAATTTAATCATCCCTGAAAATGTGGTTTAATTTGTGGGGGAGATCTTTCCTGTTCTTAGGAGAAGTGCTGCACAGTGTAGGCTGTTCTCCCCCAGCGCTGTTCTGCATAGGGAGAGGAATCTGCTGCCCTTAGCACGGTCAGCCCAGACAGCAGAGGTCTGTGCAGGGCTCCCAAAGTGATTCATTTGAGGCTGAACGGGAACACGCGTGGGAATTTCTGACTGTGTGCTGCTCGGTGCAAAAATGAAGTCCAGTGGGCTGTTCACATCTGCAGCCCTGGGTGCAGACAGCGGGGTATTCCCATTGCACATGTGTGCTCTGTTACCTGTGTACATGACCTGTTTTGTTTTTTTGTTTGGGTGGCTCAGACTGCTTAATTTCAGTGTGTGATTTCACTCACAAATACATCATATCATATTTAAAATAGTTTTACGTGAGACTTGAATCTTGCAGGTCACTGGCACAGCACACTTCTTGAGCAATTAAGAATCCAAGTACTTTGAGTCTGTGTTCTGTGTGATCTGCAGTGGGGTCTGCAAGTTGGCAAAGCTCCACATTCTTGGCAGGGCTGCCCGGAGAGGTTGTGATGCCCTGTCCCTGGAGGTATTCAAGGCCAGGCTGGATGGGGCCCAGGGCAGTCTGGTCTGGTATTAAATGTGAAGGTTGCTGACCCTGCCTGTGGCGGGGGGTTGGAGATTCATGATCCTTGAGGTTCCTTCCAACCACCCAGGCCATTCTGTGATTCTATGTGATTCAGTGAGGAAAACACTCATTGTGCTGTTAGATCTCCTCAAGTCACAGATTTAGGTATTAAGAGAGAGGACAAAGCAGAGATTCTGCATATATAGATTCTCATGTGATAAATGTAATTTTTTAATAGTCCCGTTTTTTCTATGTCTTCTATGCAGGTCACCATGAAAGCCAAACAAGTGAAGGACTCCGTGACATATACACCAGGTGTGTGCTGACAGCTCCTCACCAACACTTGTAGGGAGCACCGTGTTTAGATAGCTGCATGCACATGGGTGCATTCGATCACTTTCAGCATGTGTTCTGCAGAGACTTTTGCAGCCTGCCTTGCTTCAAACAAGGACAAGACCTGACATACTCTGAGGGAATGCTGCCTTTGTAGCTACCTCCTCCCAGCCTTTCTTATTCAGTTTAGTGTGGGCTTTGTTCAGAGGGACCTCAACAGACTTGAAAGGTCGGCCTGGATGAACCTAATGAGGTTCAACACAGCAAAGTGCAAGGTTTTGCACTTGGGCTGGTGGAATCCCAGGCGTTTATACAGACGGGAAGGAGCGGTCCTTGAGAGCAGCCCTGCAGAGAAGGACCTGCGGGTCCTGATGGATGAAAAACTTAACATGAGCCAGCAGTGTGCTCTCACAGCTTGGAAAGCAAATGGTATCCTGGGCTCCATCAGAAGAGGGGTGGCCAGCAGGGACAGGGAGGGGATTGTTCCCCTCTACTCTGCTCTTGTGAAGCCCCATCTGGAGTACTGTGTCCAGGTCTGGAGCCCCCAGAAAAGAGAGAAAGAAAGACAGCTGTTGGAGAGGGTCCAAAGGAGAGCCACAAAGATGATGAGGGGACTAGAGCACCTCCCCTATGAAGACAGGCTGAGGGAGTTCTGCTTGTTCAGCCTGGAGAAAAGAAGGCTGTGGGGTGACCTCATTACATCCTTTCAGTACCTAAAGGGAGTCTATAAACAAGAGGGGACTCAACTCTTTGAAAGGGTAGATAACAGCAGGACATGGGGAAATGGTTTTAAGTTGAAGGAGGGAAGATTTAGGTTGGACGTCAGGGGGAAGTTCTTTACAGAGTGAGTGGTGAGGTACTGGAACAAGCTGCCCAGAGAGGTTGTGGATGCCCCGTCCCTGGAGGTGTTCAAGGCCAGATTGGATGGGGCCCTGGGCAGCCTGGCCTAGTACTGAATGTGGAGGTTGGTGGCCCTGCATGTGGCAGGGGGGTTGGGGATTCATGATCCTTGAGGTCTCTTCCAACCTGGGCCATTCTGTGATTCTGTGATTTGTTCATTTGTTGATGCTGTTCTGTTCTTGTTTGTCAGTGTGATAATTTACTTCACATATATCAGATGAGCTCATAACTGACTAAGTTCATTGCTTCATAAAAATGCCTTGATTTCTGGATAAACATGAGGAATTTAGCATGATCTGTAAGGGCTTCACCTGTTCTCCGCACTGTTCTGAGTACCTCCTACTTGCAGTACCTCTTGTTTATTTAAAAGTATAACAGCAGTGCTTTAAACAGGTGTCACCAGGCTCTCCGAGCTTAAGACCTTGGCCCAGAATTCCAAGAATGCAAAAGTCTCCATGAATCTGCCAGACCACATCATCACACAGAGGGAAAGAGAGGAGGAAGAGGAGGAGGAAGGGAACTTCTGTCACAGCCCAGAACAGACAGATGCCCAAACGGATCCCAAGGAGGGCAGTGCTGGTGAGACCAGGCATCGCAGGCGGAAGGTTCCCAAAGCACCCGAAATGGTGCCAGCAGCAACAAAAGAGGGATTGGAGGAGAAGGGCAGAGGGAGACGCCAGAAGGATTTCGATAACACGGAACAGGAGGAAGAAAGTGATGACGAGAGCAGAAGAAGAGAGAAGAGCCGTGCCTTAGAAGAATTGTGGACTCAGAACCAACAGAAGCTTCTGGAAATGGCCTTGCAGCAGTATCCAAAGGGAACGTCGGACCGCTGGGACAAAATAGCAAAATGCGTTCCTGGAAAAAGCAAGGTACAGTTACTGTTGTTAGAATTAGAACATAAATAAAGAGGAAATATATGTTCTAGCCTTTTATGAATATCTTAAGGACTGAAGGGCCATGCAGCAAAGTGAGGGCGTTACTTCACCTGTAGCCAAAAGTCAAAGACGTCAAACCATTACCGTCACATCTGCTGATTATTGGAGGTATTTTCCATTAGATCAGTTTGCTTAAGATGTTACAGAAATGTTGAAGTAACTCCTGTTTCATTCAGAACACCTCTCTCTCCTGTGCCTTCCAGATCTTCTGTTGCAGACAAATTACATTTTGAAACAAATCTTGATTCAGAGTTGGTAACCAGTTGTTGGTGACCCCTTTTGCTTGCATTTTTACCATACCCTTCTCGTCCCATCTCAACAGCACACTAAGTAATCCAGCTGCAGGTTGTAAGTGCTCTCGTTTTGCAAGTGTGCTTTTTAAAATAGGATTGGCTGTGATTGATAGAGCTGTGCTAGCTCCATTTGTTTGCTCTGTCGTTGTAGCTCCAGAAAATCCTTATTTTACTTGTGCCAAAAACAGCGTGAGGAAGCAGGAAGTGCGGGCAGGGGCTGCAGGCACTTTGTGGCTCTGAAGCTGTGCATCAGTGCAGGATGGCAGCTGGTGCTGCTGGAGATGACTGCAGAAACTCATCTTTAATAGAGCGAAGTGCCTGCAGTGCGGCTCACACCTGAGTAACTGTTCTGGAAGGGCTCATACAATACAACTGCTTAACTGCTGCATATTCAGGCGTTGTATAGAAATAGCAAGCAGGGGTTTCTTGGTGTGGTGTGCTCTTGGAAGAGAGAAATTATCCAGTAAGTTTTACCTGCATTATAAAAGTGCCACATTCTGACTTTCTTCTAATTTATCAAATTAACGTTTGTTTTCCTTTTAGGAGGAGTGTATAGCAAGATACAAGTTGCTTGTTGAACTGGTACAAAAGAAAAAAATGGCCAAAAGCTGAGTGCTCTGAGCAGAAGAATTTACATCATCTTTGTCAAAATGGGGTTGTAAAACTCATATGCAGAAAACTGCATTTTTGTACCTCGGTATTTCTATACGTCATGTGCCTTAGTAAAAGAAAAAGTATCAATAAATCCTTTGTCATCTTGCCAACTCTTTTGTGTGTTGCAGAATGAAGGTGTACTTTTGTGTAGGAGCTGCTTACAAGGAGAGGTGCTGATGTCTTAAAGAGGAGTGGGTCTTCAAGTAACCCACCTCACTGACTGCTACTGCAACACTGGTAACAGCCAATGTGGATACAGAATATAAGAAATTTAAAGATTCCTCCTAATTTGGTATTTATATCTGCTGCATTCAGTATGGTTTGATTTCACATTTGAAGCAGAGGCAGTAAGAATTACCATTTATTATTTGCTATGTTGTATTTCATAACTTTGAAAAAATTATGCTAACCTTTAAATATGGGGGTGGTGGGTACTTAATGGGCTGTAAAACAGTATTAGCAAATCAGAACACTGATTACAGTATTTTGCAGAAAACATTAAAGATTCTTTAAAGACTTATTTACCACCCCCACTCTGATTTAAGCCAGGGTTCTAAGGAGCCTTTGAGTTTCAACTTAAAAAGAAAAATCAGAAGAGCAGATTAGAACTCAGGAGGTGGAGCTTGATGGCCAGAAATCCTCACTAATGTCCCACCCTTCGTGCTGACACTATTCCAGCTAACAGTTTGCCCATTGTGCTGCTGCTGACAGATGGGCATCTCACCACGTTTGTTCCCATTTCCGTAAAACTGTAAGGGAGAAGCCATGAGGAAAGATGACAGCGTTCTGTATTTGTTTCTTTACCATGGGGAATGTTTTTTGGTAATAGATGGAAATTAACCTTAGGCTGTAAGGAAAAAGTGGAATGTAACAATAAATAGCAGGAAAAAGAGTATGGACTTGGGAAGAATTTGATGCTTTTATCAGTGGAAATCTTTAAAACCCACATATAAACTCTGTGGACTTGCCTGCGTTACAGTGAGTGCCCAACACCTTCAGCTTCTCTGAGCCCTAGAGCTTCTGTGTGGGGAACAACATATCAAGGAAGTGCACACCGCTTATGGGCAAGAAACATTTTGGTTGGTTAGCCCATTCTTACTGGAATTCTTCAAGCAGTGTGCCTCACAAACACTACTTGTATTAGCGCCAGTGTGACAGACACTATTTATCTTAACGTGCGTCCTTAATGGTATGGCCCAGCTGCCCCTCCTTGTGTCACGCCTCTGAAACAATAGAGGCACAGCATTTGTGGCACTGGTCTGAGTGGGAATGCTGAAACACGGCATTGGCCATTCCTGGATAGAGGCGATGGACGGCCTGTGGCCATCAGGCCAGGAGCATACCATGGCCACAGCACACGCCTGTGTAATAGCAGCAAGCTGGTTGCGGAAGGGACGTGCATTGGTCCTGCTGGCAGGAGAACTAACTGCCCCATGGTCTGCTCTCATGTCATTGCATGGACAACGGTTCCTATTGAACTGCTGCCAAAGACCAGCACCTTTGATGTCAGGATCTGCAAAGTCACCAAAACAAGGTTGGTTTTTGACTGCATCTGGCCTTCATGTGAACTTGGCTTTGATGTGGTCTCATTCTATAAAAACAAGCAAATCAGTTTTGTTTAATGTCAAAACTGTCCTTTTCATTACTTTCCTGCTGATTTTCTGTCCATCAGGAATACAAGCACTGTACAACACCCACCACTATCTTGGGCTTGTGACACCAGCCTCTGACACACTGAGAAGTTGAGACTGCCCTGAATTTGGCTATCTCACTCCACCTTTGTTGTTTTCATGCTACTCTGCGTCTGACCAGGAAACAGATGGCAGAAATCAGGTAGGCCCTCTTGAAGAATCATAGAACGGTTTGGGTTGGAAGAGACCTCTAAGATCATCTAGTTCCAACTCCCTGCTACAGGCAGGGACACTTTCCTCTTGACCGTGTCCCTCTAGAAGAACATGCAGGGGCTGATACTTATCTCTGCCATAAGGATTTTAGATTCAGGTTAGATCCATAAAGCTATGGGTACTTAATGCTCACTTCCACAACTGCAGTAGAAGGGATGCTCAGGATTACCTAGAAGTGCCTGGGAGCATCTTGGGCTGTTCTCCCCTCCCTCAGGCAATAGGAAGTATAAATGTAGGGGCCCAGGGTTTATACGCCATGACTCTCTCTTAGTACTGACTGTTCAACAGAAGCACAAGGGCAGCACCCTTCCCAGAGGGGGGCAAATGGTGCCTGGTTCTAGAGCTGAGCACTGGCTTAGTCAGTGGAACTTGTGACAACCACTGTTCCTCAGTCTCTGCCCCAACTGCCCAGAACAGTCACATCCAACAGTTAGCAATAAGGGAAACCTTCCCAGAAGGCTCAGTTGCCAAAGAGCCACTGAGCTGGGCAAGGATTAGTGGTGATCCAGCTGTAACAAAAAGATGTTTCATTAATTCTGAGCTAGTTCATTTACCAGCCTTCTTTCAGGACTTCACTTTTCTGCATTTGAAAATAGAAATGTTTGCTCCTCAGAACTTGAGCAGAGAAGACAGCATACAAATAGCACAGCCTACAGCAGCAGCTCAGAGCTGCTTGTCCCAAAAGCTGTCCCAGTTTGAGGCCTGCACCTGAGCCACAAGGAGCAAACAATTGTAAGGAACTTCAGTGTCAGTGCAGCTCCTGCTGTGTTTACCAACACTTGCACGGACAGCACACAAAATTCCTGGAAAGAAGTGAGCTCATTTTATAGAAAATACACTTCCAGCAACGACCAAAGAGCTCGATCATCTTAGCCCAGGCACTACAGAGCTCTCAGCATCAGCGTGGGGCATCAGTGCAGCAGCTCACCTCTCACCCCTTGTGCAGTTTCACAGCAGCTGCTCTCTGCAGCATGAAAGAGAAAGGTCTGCCAGCAGCCAAGAGCACAGCACTGCAAGGAGATGTTGTGTCCAGGAAGCGCTGCGGCTCCACCCGTGGCTCCTGAAAGCTGAAACTGAGAAAGTTCTCCGCAGAGTAGCTGGATGGAGTTGAAGCAGCCGGTGCAACTGCAGCCAGGGCAGCGGTGTTTTCTGCAAGACTCACGTTCACAGAAGCAGTGTGCGACTATAAACATTATTAAAGTTTATTAACAAAAGCTTTGTACATATCTTTTCATACACTTGGAATTTTACATCTAGTCAAAATAACAGCACATTTCCATCTTACCTTTTGTACAAATTGTTACAGAATATTCACCAGTGGGGCGAGAGGGTAAAATAAACCACCGGTTTGACTTTTGTAAAGTATCTACAAAAGTGATCTGTGACATTTTTAAAAAATTCCCCGGAACATATAAAAATAAATTATTTTTACTTCTTCAATTAAATCTACTAATTAGAAATATTACAAATCAAAATATCAATGTTTTCTTATGAATTCTTCACAATACAAAACAGATTCACAAAACTTTATTTACAGAAATGAGGTAAGAACTGTGCAATGTTTAACTAAGAAACATATTGCAGAATTAACATGTTCTTCCAAATAAGTACACAGTGGAGGTCTAAATACAGCTAGGTCTCTTCCCCTAATAATTCCCACCGTAGCACTGATTAGTGGTCATTACCCCAATTTAACACCACGCTGCATAGAGTCACGCCATCACATCAGCCACCGTTGAATGCGAACACATCCATTTCAACCACTGATAGTTTTAGTGGGAAACCCTCACTCGCTTTTTGGTAGTTTATTAGTGAAAAGCGACCCAGGTAACAATCTGCCTGAGCTATCTACAGTGGTATAAACACTTGGAGTAAAGGCAGAACGACAAGGCTGCTGGTGCAACTCTTCCTGCTGCTCACAAGGACACGACTAGTGCATCATCAGCTGTTGGCAGCCATTCCAACGAAGCGGAGGTAGCAACAGGCACTTGGTTTAGGCCAAACACTACACCTAATTCTTCCAGTGTGGCCTTCTCATCTGGTAAGAAAACTTTGTTGCTGGAACCAAACCAGTTCCTTTAAAAACCTCGGCACTCTAAAACCTACACCAAAATCAATTAACTTTGGATTCCATACTGTAATTCTTACTCAGGAAAAACTCCCACTATATAGCAACAGGAATTTAAAGGAATAAAAGTTCAGAATAGATTCCCTTGTGAGTCAGATTTCCGAATGCATATGTGTGTAAAAGGAAACAATAAACAGCAAGTCCAGACTGCCACTGCCACTGCCAGCTTAGTCTGAAGGATAGATTGCAACTGCAGCAGGGATCAGATGCTGTGTTTGGGCTTCTGTTGAGCTTTTTAATTAACAAAACAAAGAAACCCTCCTGCTCCAAAATCAAGGTAACCTGTACCTGCAGACAGTTCTCTAGCCTCTAGGTTTTAACATTAGTACTGATAAGTCATGTGTTTGTTTTTCTGTGGTTTAACTTGTACTACCATTTTTGTTCTGACAAAATAACTGTGGTTTGCAGAGTTTTATCTACTTCACAGTCAAACATTAAAAATTATATCCATTTTAGTGCAACAAGAAAGCAAATCAAAGGCTACCAAAAATATCCTTATGAAAATTATTAACCTTTTGCTGTGCAGTAAGAGTTCCTTGTTGCATTTCTTCATATCTGCAGAAAGGAAAACTGCAGTTTGCAGGCAGATGAAGTGCTATCACAGCAGGACGTGCAGTTCTCAAGTATCACTCAAATGTCAACTCTTCTCTGATGCAACTGGTCCAGTTTTATCATTGAGCCTCTGTGTAAGAGAAAATACTTCTAAAAATCAGATTATAAAATACAGAGCTAAGTAAAACCAAACTCAAATAAAGCGGAAATGAAATACACAGTACGCAAAGCAGATGAGGTAAACTGAATACAGCTATCTAAATAGTGAGTTGGTTACTTTTGCACAGTAAAGAGTAATTATGTATCACTGAATAAAAAGTGGGAAAGAATAATTACAGGAGCAGTACTATACTTGCAGAACTCACAGCTGGAGCTCACACTGCAGTGCTCAAGCGTGGCTTGTGCTTTCACTCCCAACAGGACTTTCTGTTCCCAGCTATTGGCCTGCCCTTGTGTCCCCACGATGGTAAAAAAAAAAAAAAAAAAAAACCAACAGGTGACCTTCGCTATGGACCACACAGTTAAAATCTATCCTTCTCCAGCAGCACAGACATGCTGTTTCCATTCTGTCCCTGCAACAGTTGAGTTTCTTTCATAAATTGTGGGAAAGACATTTCCTGTAAATACTGAACCCAACTGAGCAAAAGCCTCACTTCATCTTCTGAGCACTCAGAGATGTTTGAAAAAACTCTTCAATTTGAAATAAGGTTCAAACATCCAAACTTTCTGCAAATAGAGAGTTTGCTTTAAATTCTTCTTAGATTAAAATAGTTCAACAATCAAATGCAATCTCTCTCTAATCTAACCTTTAAAAAAAAGCAATTTCAAAAAATACATATATATTTCTAAGGGTTTCATTTAGAAGATGTTCTCAGATTTCCTTGAACTGTTTACAGCTAACTCTTACAAGAAAAAAAAAAATAACTAACAGCACATTGGTAAAATGACTGCTGCTGGCCACCATCTCCAGAGCCAGTAAGAGCCAGTTCAAACCATTCAAAGCAAGTACATCACATAAAAGGTTTGCTCTGGTGCAGAGCAAATGGAGGGTCTCAATCTCATTCACTACTTAATTTTCATAAAATGGAGATAAATTTGAAACATGTAAGAACCAACTCTTACATTTCTAAAAGGACCCAAAGCATTGAGCAAATTCCTGTGATACAGCCCTTCTGCTCCTTCATCTGGTGCCCAGGAAAGATGACCGTACCACATACTGCGGGTTGCAGTATGGTTTGCAACATCACAGAAAGCAACAACGATGACACCCACACAACTTAATAAAAGCAAAGGGAGCTGTTTTTAGGAAAATCATCTCGAAAATTCATCATCTTTTGTCTCTCTCCTCCTTTCTGGGTAAGTACCATCCAAGGCCCAGCTGCCCATCGTGCCCCTAATGTATTCTCAGGCTCTGTGAGTGGGGAGCAGAGGGGGCAGCCAACGTGGCCCCAAACTCTTCCCACCTATTACTGCAGACAAGCTTCCTTTTTCTTGCTACTGTTGCCACTTCATGAGTCCTCCAAGAAATATTGGAACTTTGTCTTCCTGTTCTACTCCTCTTCTGATTTTACAAGTTCCATATGCTTCTTCCCTTCATCCTCTCTTATCTTAATTGCACGACCCTGAGAGAATGAAGTCTATTCTTTCACTCCTTGAAGAGTAATAAAGAAAGAATTCGTCCCTTGGGGATGGAGGTTACAGGGCAAAAGTTGAAGAAAATGGAACATCTTTGCAGGAAAAAATGTCTTGCCTTTTTATCTTCCAGGAAAGGTTTTATTACTGTAACAAGCAAAGGAGGAGTTGCTTAGTCTCCCTGTGTACAGACTCATGTTCCCATGCCAGATCCAAGACACACATAACCATTCTCCAATTACATATTTCACTGTCCCAGCAATGGGCTCCTCATCTCTCAAGCTGTCAACCAACCCCTGCAGCCCGATGAGGAAAAGTTCTTCAAGTAAAGTGGTAAGAGGAAGGACCGACTCAGTGACATGCAAAGCTGGGGAAGAAGGAAGCTTGAGGACTGGCTTATAGTGCTACAAGAGGAAGGCAGGAGTCACTGGACTGGAGTCCTAATCCAGAGAAGCAGGAGCGTGCAACAAGGTGTCCAGATGTGACTACAAGATGTTTGTCACCTACAGAATGAGTTCTGAAGCTCATTAACTGCAGCTCGAAGCTTCAGAAAAATTAAACGTAAAAATAAAAAATAATAAAAAAATCCACATCCTTGAGTTGTGAAACATGCACATAACTTGCTTCCTATCACTTAGCTACGTTATGGAGATACTTCATTGAAAATGAGGTGAGAAATATACTTACTGTCACCTTCTGAGCTGCATTATCTCCGTGAATTGTCAGGAATGGGTTGGTAGAAGCTGCATTAAGTGGTGATGCCTGCGTGCCTGAAAGTAAGTTGTTTATGGGTATCTGTGCTCCTCCAGTAATCTGCAGTTGCTGTACTTCAGACTGATGGTGGTGTTGGTGGTGGTGGTGTTGCTGTACTAGCTGATACAGAAGGGCCTGATGTTGTTCCTTGAGGAATGAGATGGGGGAAGGAGGAGGGGGAATAATCAAGAATTAGTTACAGAGTAATAACTTCTCATTGGGTTCTTGCGTATCCTCCATCAGCACAACCCTTAACCCAATCCCAACTGATTTATTTTACACTAATGAGGTTCCACAAGACTGGAGGAAAGGAAAGGAAGTGTCTATAAAATTCCTGAAATCAGTAGCTCAGCAGAAGTTCAACTAAGCCTGCTGGCTTCAGCAAGTCCCTATCAAAAGAAACATATCTGAGAAGAATATTAAACCAGTACTAACACTGCACAACTGACAACACAAATAGTGAAACCAGTTATCTATGACGTGTCAGTACTGAAAGGGAGAGCAAAGACAGCTCATGGCAATTCCCAAGATGTTTCACACTGCAGTCCTGATGGTGACAGGGCTTCACTTTGCATATTGTTAGAACCAACAAATGGTCTCAGATCCCACTGCCCACAGCTAATGCTGAGAGACACAAAGCACCAGGCCCACAAGGGGCAAAATGGGACTGTCAGGGAACAATTCTGACAGCAATACATGGAGCCCAGCAGCGTTCTGCAATCTAGTGTGACTGTCATCCTAAAAGACTGAAACAACTGAAAATTTTCAAAAGCTGTAATATCAAGTTAAACACATTCCTAATATTTGTTTTGGGGTAGGGAATCTATTCATGCCTTAGGCTATACAAGAAGAATAAGTTATAATTAACTGGAAAACTTACTGATGTGAGTTGCTGAGTACTTAGTAATTGTTGGAATTGCTGGTGCTGTTGATGGAGTAGAAGTTGTCTCTGTTGGTCAGGAAGTAATCCTAGTCCTGAGGCACTGCAGGGTATGACAGAGTGATACTGTAGTTTATATGAAAGTATGGGAATTTTTCACTTCAGCATTCCATTGAAACAAAGAAAATCTTTATACAAATAGACAGTTCCTATTTAGCATTTTGACTCCATCACGTCCAATATTAAATCCTGATTATTTCCATTTCTGATACATACCCAGGCACCATCAAATCTAGTTAATGCACCTTTTCATTTATTTTGAGCAATGGCAACACCTCGCCTGTAAGTCAGGCAGCTCAGTAGATGTAGGCAGACCTAACACTACTGTGTGCATATTATTTTAAACATGGATACTAACTACCACTTTTCAAATCACCTGGAACACAGCCTTCCTATGACAGCTCTTGCCAGCCTTTAGTACTTCCATACCTGTTACCAAAAGTTGTATGTCTGTCACTAAAACTAGTATTTGTTTCCCCACTGAAGGAACGATTGCCAGGCTCACATCCATCTGTCATACTAGGAAAAAGGGCTTTGCTCTATCCCAGTTCTTTGACCTACTCTCATCAAATTCAAATCCCCTCAAGCTGCTTCTCAATCCGCCTCTTCTAATGCGATCTTCTACTTCTTCTAAACATGCTGTCTACCACATAGCAAGCTGTATCATCAATTTGATTAGTACTCAAATCATTAAGTGCTGCCAATGGTAGCCTGACACAGAAGGCATCTTCTTCAGTCTGCTGTTGCTGCTGTGCTGCAGAGAGGCAGAGCACGCAGCTGGCCTTGGTAACCTCCTAAACTGCAGTGAAAACGACCACAGCCAACCAGTGTCAGTATGAAGCTGTCCTCGCTCTGAAGTTATCCCACTCTGGTGCAGAACTGCCAAACACTTGTTCCAAAGCCACAGGCTCTATAGGATTGTCTTAGGATGCACACACGTTTCAGTTAGTGTAAGCTGTCTCTTTTCCTCAGACTTCTGTGCATCCTCATATGAATCTACACTCATCAAATTCAACACCTTCCAAATCTCTTTGAAAACATTATTAGGTGCCCACACAATAGTCAATAAAGTTGTGTTTGTGAGCATACACTTGTTTGCTTTTAAAGGCACAGAAGCTAAGATTTACTTTGTCCGGGTTTCTTTCTAATTCTCATTTCTTACCATATTCAAATCTATAACCTACACCTTGTCTGTAATTTAGCAAGCACATTCAGCCCTGAAGTGGATCAACCGATGCTGCCATGGAATCAAGCTGGCAGCCTCTGCACCTGGCTGTAACATTCCTCTCTCTGCCCCTGTAAGATTTTCTGCAGCTATTCAGGAAATCAGGTAGGGAACTGATCCAGCTGACAACTGCTCTGGAAATAAAGGGTTTCTGCAGCTGTGCCAGTTCACTGTGGGACCAGCAGCATGAGGGTGGTTTTGGAACAGACAACCAGGGAGACAGTTGGACTTATTCTTTTGGTACCAGCATTAGTTTTTACTAGGTTAAAACACCCATCAAATTACTAAGGTGTAGTTTTGTGATTGGTTTAAGCTGATCTTACTAAGCTTATCCTGCTGCTGAAAGGTTAAGTATTTCCCTTTCAGCTCTACGTTGTGGTCCCTCCCTTTGCCCTCACTCTTGCATAATGAGCTGCATCTCATGGGAATCGAGCTGAAACCTAAGCCAACACAAAATGCACTGCAAGACCATCCGTTAACGTGGAGGAGGTTACTGTGTGAATGCACAAGCACTGGTATCAGCATGAAGCTGTGTGCAGGATGACCAACAGGACAAGACGATTGCTGGCTGTGATCAGTAGTAAGAAATTAAATCAGCCATGCATCTGCACAATTAGGTTACTAAGTCTTCAGGGCACACTCTCTGTCTTGACTCTCCACAGCATCAGCACACTGCAACCCCGTTCCTCGACGTTTCTGCCTTTTACTTGGAGCTAACCAGCCAAGTAGCAGTAGCATAGCTTTTTCTATTGCTGGAACACAAATCAACTTTGCTTCGTGTTTCACTGGATGACCTCAGAGCTGTGGGAAATGCTGGGCTGCACTACAATTCCCAGTCACCAGCACAACATTCGTTACTCTCTCCAAGTTCTCCTGCAATGGTCTTCTCCCCAAGTCAAGAAATCAGTTCCCTGACCTTGTGTGCTCTGAAGACCCTTCTGCCTCTGATTAACCTCAGTTTCATAGATGTACTGTATCCTTTCAAGAAACTTACAATCAGAAGTGTACACAATGTTCAAGCTGCAGACACACCAGGGATTTAAGGTGACACAATGGTGGAGACCATTTGGTGTTCTATTTATTTCCCAGTAATTCCAGCTATGTTTATTAGATTATTTTCACCTCTCCAGGGAAACTCTCAGATTTCCCTCCTGACTGCAACAGGAACAAATAAAGCACGCCATCTAAGAGGAATAAGGTACAACTGTTTTTCCCCACATGTGTTTGTCTTCCAAATGGCAACATCAATTATTGGAAATCATTTCATTCACTTTTAAATTCAACTGTAAGCAAAAACGTTTGTAACAGCAGCAAAAAATAAGTAACTTCAGCTTGGCTAGTATGATCATTATTTTCCACTTTTTCCCTCAGTTTTTCTATACCGTAATAAGGTTTTTCTGCTGTTTTTTTTTTCCTCCCACTGTTAAAAAAACTTTTTTTTTCTCCCCTTTCTGTTTTATCTTAGCATTTATTTTTCCCCAGCTGCTGCCATTCTTTCTCCATTCTGCCTTCCCTTCCTGCTCTACAGAGGCAGCCAGGAGAAGTACCCAAAAGCAGAAGCTGAAACACATCCAGATACAAAACCTCACTGCCGAAGAACAACTGTGTGGCTCCTGAGCATCCTGGAAGAGGCAGCTCACTGCATTTCACCACAGAGCTTTCTCCAAATCAAATCAGTCTGGAATGTAAATTTTGCATCTTTTGCTCCTCATTGAAAGGTCTATGATCAGTCTGAAACTCACTATCTTCCAGTCTTCTCACATTGCTAGCAGAAAGAATCACTTAGTCACCTGGTAGCATGCAATCTCCATTAAGCTATTTCCCCCCCAGAAAAAGGCTGAGTATTTTTCTCTAGTGAATGAACGTAGGCTTTTACCTATAATTTGAAACTCTCCCAAACAGGAGTGTGTACATAAGTGTTTTCATACTTCCCCACCTCCCACAGTTAACAAAGAGCTTGTGTGAGTAAGAACAATTTGTAGAGTTTCTCACATGAAACTGAGCAGATTCTGAAGCTGGGGAAGTTACCGTAAGTAGCGATGTAAGGAACATCTGGGAAGTCTTTTAATTATAGAGCAATACAAAGAAGAGTTAGAAAGCTGGATTGAGTTCTCAGTTTCCATCATCTTAGGAATAGGGATTTATACCAGCTCCAATATTGTTTGCCACCACAGCATCTAACCATGCTCAGAGAGCTGCAAACAGCACGGCAGCAGCCCTTCAGGCCAGCCTGTGCCTGTGACAATTTACCCCTCCCACTCATGCTCAGAGAGTTCAAAGAGCAGTGATACCTAGAGGAATTTCACAATGCCCAGCAGTCAGATCCTTGCCACTGAAACACCACCAGCCTCCGGGGTAGGAGGAACAAACGCTGTTTCACAAAAAGTGATCTCAGCCAATGGAAAATACTTATAGATTTTTTTTTTTTCCATTTTTAATTCATCCGAAGTCATCCCAGACTTCCTCTCACAACTTAGTTTTAGTTTAAAAAAGGTTGCTTTTTTCCATATTTTTTCAAGAACGTTGTCAAATGAATAACTGAAGAGACAGGAACAAGGAATGTATGTATTGCTACAACAATCATTCTAGCCCTAGCAAGCCTTAGTGCTTGCGTGGCCTCAACTTTTCTCCTCTAAATAAAAAAGCAGAAATAATGAAAACTCATAGAAAATGGGGGGTAATTACAACAACATCTCAAAAACAGCCCAGCAAAAAAAGCAGAGAGTTGTGTGAAAACCGTAGTAAAATAAATAAGGGAGCAAAGCAGAAAGAGATCATGCTAGAGGAGAAATACAGAAATCAAAATGGTGACAAGAGAAACAGAGGAATGGAAATGTTGACAGAATTATACATCACAAACTTGTTGCAGTAAGAATAGGGAATCACAGGAATATTCCAGACTATGACAGAAGATGAGGTGAGAGCTGACCAACAGGACCCAGCTGCAGCTGAACCAGAGCAGTGCTGCTGAAGATACATACGTGCTCAATGGGGACAGCACTTACGATGGATGTAAGAGAGGCAAAAGAACTCCTGCACTATAGACCGAAAGAAATTATCTTTGTAGTAGCAAAAAGCATGTGAGACAACACCAGCACGACCAGTGTGTCCTGGCACTACCTGCAAGCAGCAAGCATGGTACAACTCATCAGTATTACTGACTTCTCTGAGACTTTCTCACTACAAAGGACTCCTCACACTTCTCGGAAGGTAAATGAAAATTCTTGTTTTCTTCCGAGATCTCTGATACACAAGAAAGGAAAAAATAAGAAATAAAAAGAAAATACCTACCCTTTAAGGAAATGTCGGTTGTTTAATCTACGAAATGCTATGTTCATATACAACATAAACTAAAAAAACCTGAACAACCCACAATAACCTCAGTAAAAATACTGTAGCATATAAGTACACATAGAAGTATCAGGTTTTACAAGCCTACTGAAGCGATACCAGGCAGCAACAGTGTACAAGAACATTCACAAACTGCCAAAGGAACAGTAAGGAAGAAAACCAGAAAAAGCAGCTACAGAAACAGGAATCCCTTGCACCATTCCAATCACATTCCCTTTTTTGGTGGGTAATCCAACATAATCTCCAAAAATAATCTCAAAGACAAGTAATTCACTCCCTGTTTGCAGGCATTTCTTCTACAGATAGATGTATTTCTCCTTCCTAAGCAAAGGCAATGCAAGGGATAGGGGGAAGGGAAGCAGGAGTTATCAGGAGTTCCATGAATAAGTTATCCCTGGCTCTGCTCTACCCCAGAACACTTCCAGACCGTTTGTTGCAGTTGTGGGGGCAACAAGCAGCCCAAAGCCTTCCTGGAAAGCAGCTCTCTCCTTTTGTTACTCATTTACCTGGCATCTCAAGCAGCAGTTTTGCCTGCTTTTGGCAAAAGGGTTGTCATGAATGCTCAGACACAGAACTTTATACACATTTAAAAATCCTTAAGAAAATGACTTGAAAAAACTAATTTGCAGACATACAGCAAAAACCAAAAACCCCATGCAGCTGCACCACTGCTCTGGTCAGTTGTGCCTATTCCCTCGCTAACTACACGACCATATACTAATCCCCTTCTCCCTCCCCTCCACCCCCCACAACTGCAACAAACGGTAGCTCTCCCAGTGCTACTTGAATCCTGGAAGAAGAATTGGCAAGACAAAGAATATTGTTTTCTGAACTAAAAATTGATCTGAAACACATCTGCATAATTGCATTTGTTTTAGAACATGACTATTAAAAAAAAAAACAGAAATAAAAAGGACATAGTGATGATTCACAAAAGCTAAACAGAAAACATCTTTAACATGACTATTCATGCTTCTCCCTCCTGCTTACTTTCTTTCACAAATCAGTTTGACAGCTGCAGGCTGAAGAAGAAAATGTACCTTTTTTTTTTTTTTTTTTTTTTTTTTTTTTTACAGAGACAGTTAAAAAATAAAACTAAACTGAAGAACAGGAGACACTACCAAGAAAAAGATAAATCAGCAAATTCTTACCTGTTGTTTAATGTAGTTGGCAGAGGATGCGTTGCATTGGGTGGCACGGTTGCATGAGTGAGAGGAGAAGGGTTCTGTGATATTGTTGCTGGGGTCTGAATTACCCCATTTAAAGCCCCTACAATTCCATTGATTGCCAGCTGGCTGGCTGGCAGCGCTCCAATTATTCCACCCACACCAGGCACTGCAGGAATGGTGGAGGTTACAGTCTGCATACCACTAGCTAGTGCCCCCACTGTCACACCATTGACCTGTTGAACTCCCGTGACTCCTGAGCCTTGCTGAGCTGGACTCTGCCCAGCAGGTGGTGGAGTGGAAAGAGCTGATGAACTGCTGGTGCTTTGTCCGCTGGAGGTTATCTCCTGGTGTAAAAACAAACAGCAAAACCCTCTCAGCTGCTTAAAATTTCACATGGCAGCAAAATAGAAGGACTACGATGAGTTAACTTGTAACAAGTTTAAGTTTAGAAGAAAGAAGTATTACCTGATTTAACACGGGAAGAGAATTGTCCGGTAAAAAACTGTTTCCCAGATGAGGGCTTTTGCTGCTGTTCAAGGAATCGGTGCTAGGTGCTAAAGCAATTTTGCAAACACATACAGCGATTAAATTTCGGTATCATGTAAAGAGATTCAGAATAATTATTTCAAAATAATGCCAGAGGCAAACACAGAAAATGTAAAGTCAACCTCAGAATCACTGCTGAACAGTAAAATATTAACTACATGATTAGTGAATCAATAGATTCAAGCAGATGTGCTTCAGACTACTTCAGTCTGAAAAACAAAAAGAGAAACAAACTGTGCTGAATCAAGCAATTTATACATGTTTTCCAATTGATTTTAAACATCGGAGGTATTTTTTTAATCCCCACATCAAGAAATACTTATTCTGTTCTCATAATACCTTCCATCAATGGCATGTGCCATTATTTCATATAAATCATTTTAATCACTTCCACACTTCCATACTCCACTTACCTGCTTGTATGGGAAATGCATGTACTTGATGAGAAGGGCTAGGATTTGAAGTCAGTGTTGGAAAGGGCACTGAAAGCTGTGCATTGAGAAGCTGAAGCCGTTCCTTTTTAGCAGTCAGATTCTTGATCTGCTCTTCCAACCTTCTGTTTTCAACCTGAAGTTGGTGTAACGATTTAAGCATTCCTAAAACTAAGATAAAAACAAGGATATTATCTTTCATGACCACAAAGTTTTTCTTCTTTCAGTAAGAAGTCACTTATGATGACACAACAGAGCCCCTGAAGTTTAGAAAATGAATAATGTTAACGTATATATTACAAAACAGGACAAGCAAATAGAACTGTGTGTGGAAACAAAGGCAACATTATCAATGAGACGATGACAAATTTGACTTTAACTGGACAAAGTTTGTGTAATTTGAAGTGTGAAAAAAGTACGTAGCATGAGATAGTAATGGTGTGCTGTATCCACACCATCTTACTACACAAGGAGTCTCAACACTGGGGCTGACATTGAGTAAACATAAGTACACAACAACATCACTCCACAGCCAGAATACAAAACCAGTGCTATTTTAGCAGCACAGGTTAAGAGCTTAGTTGGGAAAATTCTATTTCAGGTGTCATATTAAAATATTAAATGTCATCAAAACAGGAAATGTTTGGAAAATACGCATTCAAGTAATGATACAACCAACCAGCTACAGCTATGTAAAAACAAACAAAATTTTGTGAAAATGAAATTATTACTTTAATCTGCTGTACAGTGATACCCGAACTCAGATTAACAATGACAAGATTTCACCCATTGTTAAGCTACCACGACCCACCTTGCAGGCAGCGCTGTCCCATTTGCTTTGAGTGGCGATCTACAAATCACCCAGCAGGGAGCACTGTGTGAGCACTCCAGTTACCACCCCCTTTCTTTTTCCCCCTTCTTTTTTTTCTTTTTTTTTTTTCCCTCCAGATAAAGGGCATCATCTTCTGTACTAACATGATATTTTAGCAAGCTCACTTTCCTCAAATTCTGATTTTGTTTCAGAATGTGGATTTCCCAACTAGCATTAGAGTATGACTGTAAAGGCACAAGGATAGCCATTTATTTCTTTTTTAAATTCTAAATTGTATTTGTTTAACATGACCTCTGGGCCTACTACAGACATAAGTCTACTGGTATAGGCACATCTGGTCATTTCCCAAGGATTTAGCTTTTATCCCTCCTCTTCAAGAACATACAAAGGAACCCTCAGTGAGCCCAAATGAGATGCAATAAGACTTAGCTAAACCTGTCCTCCAGCTATCATGTTTAAAGGATTATCCCTGCATGAATTTCCTCACAATTAGCATTTTTGTCAGGATACCATTCATAAAAATACCAACTAGATACTACTTTACGCTACTATCAAGAAGAGTAACACATTCAATAAAATATAACACAAAAAAAAGATTTTTTTTTTTTTTTTTAAGACATTCAATTATTGCCTTAGATACTGACATTTTCTGGAATATCAAGATCCAAGTGATCTACTCATCCCTTCTGCACTTCACTATTCACTCTGAGACTATTTCAAGCTACTAAATATAACTGGAAAAAACAATTTGCATACTTGGAGAACTTCCTGAGAGACACAAAACACAGCAGGACACCTGCCCAACATTTGTAAATGTATCTCTTAAAAAACAGCAACAGAAATGGCAGTTTCTTAAATCTAGTAATAAAAAATTACCAGTGTAATTATATTACGTGAAACAAACTGTGGTTTACTAGTCCATAGTCTCTAAGAGCTCTGCGCGTTTGCAGCAGTGGATCGAAGAGTGCAGGATGTTTTCAAACTCCACAGCCAACCAGCTGGATCTACAATGCACTTCCTCTGGCCTGACACAATTTCCCCATTTGTAAAAATTTAAAGACAGACCTCTCTTATAATCCACCGTCACGCTAACACCTACGTTGCAATTCAACACTACGTTTATATTTCTGTTTCTAACAGAAAATAAGTCTTTATAAAATTCTTGGACAATGACTGCGTGGCAGCTATGGATAACACAGGTAACAGACCGTCCCGGAACAGACTGGGAGTACTTACTGTCACTGGGGGTGCCTTGTTCCAGTAAGAACTGTTGTCCTTCGCTCCACTGCCTCTCCAGAAGCTGCTCTATGCTGGCTGCTACCGGGGGCAAACTGTCCCCACAATTGTTTCCTGATTGGTCATAGCGGACCTGCAAGCTGCTTACAGGGGATCTGTTGAAAATATTGCAATTTATTGTTTAAAGAAACTGACTTCAGGGAACAAATTAACAAAAACCTGTTGAAGGATTTTTTTGTTTTGTTTTGGTTTTTTTTGTTTTGCTTTTTTAAACCTTGTATCAGCCCTTAGCACCTACAAATCTTGTACGTCCGAGACTAAGTTAATTCATCACAACACCATGAACTCCCGGTTCTCACTGCCAAGAGTTTCATTAAAAAAAAAAAAAAAAAAAAAAAACGTAGTATTTCACAGCATGACAGCTTATACTGGGAAAACAGAACAACTTCTTGCATAGAGACTAAGTAGCATCGAACTGACAAAAAAAACACTGCGCTAAATTACAGAACACACCCCTCCCTGCAGGAACCAGTACATGTGCCTATATAGATCACCTAGATTTAAAGAAAAATTCAAACCTTTAAGAGAAAATTGGGAAAATAAATCCATTTATTAAAATCATCACAATAATGGCACTTATACATGGAAGGGTCATATATAATTCCACTGCCTAAATTGCTCTAAAAAGAATCACATAAAAACACTTTTGTTTTTTACATGAAAACATTATTTCACAAGGAGCATGATGGAAGTTAAAGTTGCCTCCTGCCTGTCCTGCGCATACTTAACATACTCACATACTCTCCCCCCCCCCCCCCCCCCCCATCCACTCACAATCACACATATTTTAAGGAATAATCCCTTTGCCACATGTCTTTTCTCGTTCAGGAGAAAATGAAATATTCAGCATACAGCCGCTATTAAAGCTGGGGAGCCCTCAGGACCTACGAGCAGGCTCCTTTTTCATTGGATGGGGCAAACTCTGACCTGTGAGCAAAACCAGATGCGCAGTGTATTTCTCAGAATTCCGGCCTCACGTATGCGTAGCTCCATTTCTCATACAGGGCCAACACCAAAAGTTGGTTGCTTGGTTTGTTTGTTTTTAAAACAAATGGAGTGAGTTGAGATTCGGGATGCTATATATTTTTTTATATATTTATATATTTATATTTATTTATTTTTATATATCTCTCTCTATATATTTTATATATCTATATCTATCTATATACGTTATATTAGCTGTATCAATAAATACCGGCCCCATCGCAGGATTATGGCTCTACATGATGCAAACTTACCAACAAGACCACCATAGCGCCAGTACAGGACAACATACGGAGCTCAGGAAATCAGTGTGTTAATTATGACCAGTGCAATAAGCAGTGGTCACAGCACATTAGCTACCTAATGACTGGCAAGCATTTTGTAGGCAGCGGAGCAAAGTGATTTTTATGAGAAAGGGTTTTAAGTAGGTGACTTAAGAACTCTGTAGGTATTTATAAATAATTCCTCTTTTGCATACAGGATGAAAGAATAACACTCGTTAAAAGAAGTCTGGTGAATGGGAAACCCAGGTAGTGCTTTCTGACAAGAGATGACAACCCAATAGCGGTCAACAGTTCAACACAGAGACAAAGTAAAAAAACAAGCCAGCCTTAAAACTAGATGTTTGCAAGAGGTGCTGAAATAATAAAGGTTTCAGCAGAAACATTCTAAACAGATGCACTACACTCTACACACAGTTGATTTACATCAAACAAACAAACAACACACACAGGCACCCATGCACTTCCCAATGCATTTTAAAAGCACATAACACTGCCCTAACAGATTACTCCATTTGAATTGTAGATGAACAGCAAAAGGCTTGTTGGGCTCAGGATGGTTTCCCCATCAACTTCATCAACTCAGAAATAAAGCAATGCGCAAGTACACAGTCCTGCAGTCCTTCCCTGGAAAGAAACACAGATCTAGATTTCTCTACCTCAACAAGAGCCAACCCATCCTCTTCCAGCTGATCCTCTACTCCATCCCTTTGGTATGGTACAGTGTCTGCGTCCTATATTTGAATTCTTATTCCATACAGTATTTGATGACAGATTCCTATAGGACTGTAAGAGTGCTATAAGCCCTGCTTTGATGCTTTCACTGAGACGGCAATCCCTCCTTGGTTCCATTTTCTCACTTGCTTACTTTCACACAACTGATTGCTTTGTTTGCAGTATACTTGTTCGTTCTCTTACAGTATTAACTGTAAGTAATACAACTGAACTGCACCTAGACATACAAACGTACACCAGTGCAGATACTGCAAAGCATATTTTTAAATCAGAGGTTAAGCGTTGGGTAAAAAAAGTTGAAGTGCTACCTTGGGAAAAGCAGCTCTTCCTTTGCAAAACGGAAACAGCTCCCCCACACTAAGTACACTTAAATGTAACATACATTTCCATATACTACAGATAGGAAAATCTTAAATGTGAAAGCTTAAATAGCCATCAGTGATTACAGTGCGGTGACAAAGACATAACTATTCGAAGAGTCCTTCCTGAAAGGACTGTACAGCTCATGCATCACATGCATCTTCTCGGAAAGCTGCAATCTGCTGTCATCAACCGCAAACAACTATTCCTGCAAATATTTTTGTTTTAAACAACGGTTTACAAATTATAATTTTTTCCAAAAGCGTGTGATTTTCAAATTTCATAAGCTTCAAAGGAAAGTCAGAACTCACAGAAAAAAAAAAAAAAAAAATCACTGTAATATATAATATAGGTAACATTAAAAAGATTTAAACAGCAGATTGAAGACAGCTTTCTATCCCATAGATCGTATTTTAAGTAAACAGAGTTATTTACTTAGCTCAGGACAGAGGGAACTACCTAAAAATCCCTGAAGTATCTGCACACTGCTTACAACAGCACCAGATCACTGAGCAGTGGACATATTACAAAGCCAGAAATGCACTGCAGAACAGCACTGAAAGGTGCTGCCTACTGAACTTCTTTTTTAACACAAGATATTTCAAACTGATTTTTTCAATCTTTCCATTTCAGAATTACAGAAGTGATTTTGCTTTTTTTTTTTTTTTTTTACGCTTATTGAAGGATGATGGGGAATTTAGGACCCAGTCGGCTTCTGAATGAAGCCGTTCTCTTTTGCCATTCTCATGAAAATCAACTGAAATCTGATCACATACAGGACTACACATACATATACTGAGTATACGCTCTGTCAAAGCACTGTAAATATGTGTTAAAAACATGTTCAAGAAGTTTGGCTTCCCAAATAATCTATCCAGAGCCAGCCTGAACACAACTCAGCCCACAGGATGACCAGGCCTTTGCAAACCTAAGCAAGCACCACAACTTGGAACCACCACACGCGCAGTAATGATTACGTAATATCGACATTCAGGAATTTCCTAATTGCTGAGCATTTCCCTTTGCAAAAATCTCTCTCACTTAATTCTAGGGATATATATAGGCACAGTCCTTATTTATGTAAATATTTATATGGTAATATAAATATACATATCTGTTAGAGAACACAGTCTAATCTAATTCATAAATTCTCTATTTCTTGTTTTAGAAGTAACACATATCACAAAACGTAAAAGCCAGTTCATGAATAAGTGATACTAGTTAAGGATTACAATGGATATTCTCACTATGCAACAAGCAGTCTTTTGATTAAGGAAAATAACAGAAGATCAACAAAAATACATGTACATTAAATTACCTAATTTGGTGATATTTATAATAAGTTAGTATAATAAATACACGCTAATACATTATAACAAAATTGTTATAATGCTGTATCTTTGTAACTACCACATTTTAGCTATTCTAAAATTCCTTCTAAGATAAAATCCCTATGTTCAGTCCCTCAGTCAATATAATAATAATAATCCGATGATATCGCTATATCGAGTAATCAATATGGGATCCAGAATGGAAAACAAAGCCCTTTATACAACAAAAAGATTCAATTAAGAAAAAATCGAAAGCATCACTGATGTTATTAAAAACACAATTCTGAAATTTAACAGTCAATATTTTAAACCAAAATAACTTGCTGCAATTCCAACAGCAGAATGCTTACATCAGCCCTTTGTAGCAGAGGTGAACTGCAGCAGAACAAAAAAAGCACTCTCCCCCGGCAGAGCATTACTGCGTATTTGTAGTGCTGAGGGGAATTTGTTTCAGAATTTGTACCAGCAGTTAATTTCTCCAAGCCTTCTAACTGTGCTCTTTGTCTCTGCGAGACTGTGGGGTTTGGGGCCCTTTGCGATATGAATAAAAATATAACGATGGTAACAAAACTCAGCAGGTAATTAGTACGCATGCCTTCAACGATAAATAAATCCCTTTAAAGCCAGTCTCCATTTCATAAGTCCTTCATTCATATATGAGCAAAATCAGGTTTATAAATAAGCTACAGACCATTTTTAGCTTTTTGTACACACTAGCCTTTTTTGATGTACATTTCTACCATACTTATACACATAGGCTTTTAAAACACTTACAAATCACAAGCAAAAAGGCAGTAAGGCTTCCAGACCATATAGCACTTCCTCTGCCTGCACTCTGCAAAGTAAATGCCGCTTACCGTGGCGAGAGACTTCCTCTGGGCGAGCCTCCTCTGCCAGCAAGGCTGCGGCCGTTATCTCCCACATCTTGATCTGCAGTGTAAATATTTCACAGCTGATAAATCGACTCTTCTTAGATAAGAGTTTTAAAGCTGATGTAGATATCTTAGAAATATCTTAAATCTTAACTTCTATCCGCAGTTTCTACTGAAGAGCAAAGCCGTAACTAGTTTAAGATTGCTGAACTGTAGCATGTAAGGTGTTGTCCTTACACATTTCTGAGGCTGTACCAGGCCATGGATTATGTTCACTTCTTTCATTCCTTTCAGTTTTACAGCACAGAAGCGTGGTTTGCATTTGCAGTACCCTCCCCTCAGCCACTTTTAATTTCTACGGTGAAAGTAATGAATCACAGCTGTGGACAGCTAATCTGTATGCTTATCACAGCAAATCCTGATGCTCTGTATTTTTTTTAACACTTTGCATCCCAAAACAACTCGTAAAATAGGAAACGTGCTAAACTTACCACTACCATCTAACAAGCACGTGCTACTCTGCAAATTTACTGAAAACTTTATGAAAGTGTCTAATTCACAAATTCCTATTTATAAGCTGAAGCATAGGAAAGTCCCTCGCTAAAAACGTAGTAAAACAAACAAAAAAGGCCTCATTAAATATACGAAAACGTTTTGCTTGGAAGGACTCAAAAGGGTTATTTTCCCTATGGCCTCTCAATAAAATAACCCTATCTGCCCCCTTCAAGGTTGCCCTCCCCCTATTCTGAGTCAAGTGACCCCCGACCTCTTGGAGGGCAAAGACATGACTGATCCATTCTTGGTAAACTGCTAAACTCATTCCCTTCCCCCAAACAGGCATGACTACTACGACATGTCAACAAATCCCTAGGATGGAATGAAACAAAGCAAATCCAGTGGCTCATTAAAACCGGAGAGGAGCCCGAATGTTACAAAAATGTCAATTGGTAAATATTCACAAGATTATTGAATGCTGTAGAAGTTCTCTAACGGGATCTCTTTCACACGAAGTTGTATGTAATGCAATTTCATGAATTATGCAAATAGAGGTTTAAACTATTCACGACAAAACCCAGAGCTGTGTTGCTCTCATTGCAAAGAGCTAAGAACTGAACACATCAATCACCGAAGTCACAGGAGACATTGTTGCATTCCTGCCTGCTGATGGCTCTGCTTAAACATTTACATTTCAGAAAGTTAAAAAAAAAAAAAAAAAAGCTGCTCTGAACTACCAAGAATTTACTTGCAACACGTAACAACTTTAAACAGACTCTTAATAACCAAAAGCTGAGCAGAGTTCAAAAATAAAATCTTACAGTCTTCTTACAAATACTTGAGTTTCTGAAGTTTGTGAAGTGTCAGTGTTTTCACCACCACCAGGAAGCTTACCTGCTTGGCTGTTCTCAGACTGAGCTATAAGTGCTGCCATTGCTGAATTTGGATTCAGCCTATTGCCATACATATGGGACGGAGGCAGACTGAGAGAAGATCCAGGTAGGGTGTTTGCCTGCAAGAAACCAAATAAAACTTGAACACTTTTTTAAAAAATGAAGAGAAATATTAGATATACTTGAAAGAAGTCTGCCTAGTACACAGCAATTTGTTTTATTGGGTGCTTGTTTGTTTGTTTTAAGTTGAATTTTTTTAAAACAAAGATGGGCGCATTTAACAGAAAAAAGTATTTTCCCCTCATGAGCACAGAAACAGAACTGCAGTACTTTTAAAATACACCATATACTGCAGTATGCTCTTTATAGATATGCTAATAAAAAAAACCCTAATAACAAATGTACCATAGCAAATATTGAAAATACCTACACCGCATTTTAAAATAACAGACACGGAAGAGGATGGAGAGACCTTGCAGTCCCGAAGTATGCATCAACGCTAGGACTTAGTAGCATGGCGACCATGTGGTTATCCTCCTAATTATTTAATCTTATTAAACCATTTACAAAATAAGGGCAGGTAGACAACAGATGTCTCACAAATGCCTGGGTTTCTTACATCACAAGCCGGCTGTGGAGGTCAAAAGGTCCAACTTTCAGCTCTATAGTTTAACTACACAGAGCCATATTTCCTTTGCTCTGCTCCATCATTAGTAAAACCTGCACACTATTTTGTTACTTCCTATTTTGATAGACTTGGAAGCCTGGTGTTTTTTTGTTTTGTTTTGTTTTTATTTTAAAGAACGCAAACAGCCATTACAAGTATGTTTTCTATACAATAGGGGGCTCAACGAATCACAGCTTTGCCCTGACCCCATATAAGGAACTGTATTTTTGGCAGTTGGCCAGCTCTACTTATTGAAGAGCTCCCAAAGTTTGTGTTCATTCATGTTGCTAACCACAATTCTGAAGGTCTCTGCTGGGACTTGTGCCAAACAAGCGAAAATGAACCCTTAAACAGATGAAGCTAAGGAGGCTGGCCAAAATCTTGCATAATCCAATGCAATAAAAATACCTTCCTCCTTGGCTGCTTATGCTTTTTCCCTTTCGAAGAAAAGATTTGTGTCAAATGCTGAGTTTGAGACAACCAATCAAAGAAAAAAGGCGCTGCTGCTTATTAAAAAGGCATTTCCCCACCTGACAAAAGGGCTGCTTCCGAACAAACAAAAGGTTGCAATATTCAGAGGCGAACAAAATCGCAGATACAAAACGTGTGCAATCACAAGTTTTAGAATGAAGCTTTTAAGAAAATGTAAACGACCCTTACAAAGGAAACTTTTTTCAGAAAATGAAAAAGAAAAAAAAAAAAAGGTGATCAGTAAGGAACTCAATTTGTGGGACATTTTGACATGTATAACTGCACACAAGAGACGAGGAAAACATACTGGTTATTACAGCAAAATATTACAGAGTATAAACTATGTCTCTGGAAAGAATCACACACTACCATTAAGTTTTGGCTTTCAGCCAACATATTAAACTTGATGAATGGACTTTTATGAATTCACACAACTGTTTTCAATGATGCTTTATTTACTATATACTGGTGAGAAATTTTCCCTGATACTTGCATTCTTCTACTGTCACAAAGTTAGAAAAAGCCACAAGGAATTACTTACAATGATGAGGGTTTTCTCACTTCGTATTTTAAAGGTATGTGCAAAACACTTAGACACAGAATTGCAGTTTCACTTCAAATCTGGCTTTTATTTCTGTATTTGCACAGTATCTCCATCAGATTGTCTCCAGTAGAATTAATCTGAATTAGTGCTAAGTAAAGCAGGCGCTTCCACCTACTGATACAACATCTTCCAGAAATACAGTACATGCTGGGACTGTGACACTCAACTGCTGAAGAAGGCAACAGCATGCAACTCCTGCTATTTCCCTTAACAAATTCCTATAGCGAGACTCCCAGTTGACTACTATCATTCATCAGCAAACTTCCATTGCTTTCCTCTCCAAAAGGAAAAAACAAAAATACCCTGATTATTTCACTGAGGAAACTTTACAGAACAGCACATTGTAAGCTACAACATTACTTGTTTCTAAGAGATAAGACTAGCAAATTAACAATTTATGTACCCTTCTTCACGTAAATAAATGGGTTGAGATTATAAATTCTAATATTATCTGTTAGTTTTTATACCACAAATACGTTATTTGTATTTGTGCTCAGCATTAGGATATTTCCATAGAAGATTTTTCGTAATTCCAGTGAGAATTTACACAGAAGCAGCAGCGTTTACCCTCATTCTGTGTAATTCATTACCAGTCTGCTTAATAGTGTATGATAGCAACTATATATTAATTTATAACGGCAGTGAAGCTATAATCAGCACGGAGAATAAGTGTTTATTTGACAGAAACATGCCCCAAAAGCTTTAAGAACATTCTAAAAAGTATCTAAGTACCTTGAAAGGCATTGCTAAAGTCTGTTGAGTAACCATCACATCACAAAACAGAAGACATCAAAGGAATTAAACAATGTTTGCCAAGTTAGCTGATATAGCAGATCAAAAGACTTAGCATGATTCAAACAATATCTAAGTTGATTTTTTCACAAGTGGTGGTTCACCCTAAACTTAACCCTATTCATACCTCTAAAATAATAGCAAAGGTGTCCTACAAGTCAGAACTACAGAAGTTGTAGTGACATCATATATCATATGCAACTCTTCAAAGGAAAAGTCGCGTTAACAAAAATGTTCAAGTAAGCTGGAGGAAAATTTAAAAAAAAATTAGTATTTTTTTAAATGTCAATGTAAAATGACAAGAATAACGATTTGTGAAGCTTTATTATGTATGTGACGACTTCATCTGACAAGAAAGTAGAGGAAGTGGAGGGGTACTACATTATTTAAAGGTGAAATAGGAGCTTAGTGTTTCACTCACAGCCGAAACAAGCTGTAGCAAGCATTTATTAAAAATGCGCAATCATCCTGTCAATACACATTAAGATCACAGGACTGAAACATGCTCTAAAATCCAGAACTTCTAAAGTCACGGCATTCTTTGTTTCAACTGATTCAGTCAACACAACACACGATCAAAATGTACGAACTAATAAAGAGACCACTAAGTATTTATTTTGAAAAGGCTGCAAATTTTCCTTATGAAGGTTTTAGCAGAAGGATTTAAGCCCGTCTAGTAGAGGTATATAATACACTACTTTCATTTATAGTACGTTCAATAAATCAGTAAAGCAATAAGCAGCAGAGCAGCACAGAAAGAAGATACACTGTAATTCACAGAATGCCCCACTCCAATAAGAGCAAATGACTGATCCTTGATGGATGCTTACAGACACTTCCTCCAGCGTAGGGAAGTCTTAGAAGGTATTCGTCTAATTAAAGAATTATTTTTGCAAGTTAACTAAACTTTGCTAAATACAAATATCCTGTCAAATATTTAAAATTGTTTTGTATTTAGCTTACATGACTCCAAAATTTCAAAAGTTAGACATTCTTTAAGGAAAAAGAGAAACGCAACAATGCATATGTAGTCATATATAGTATGTATACTACAATGTATATGTAGTCATATACAACTGCATCAGGTCCCAAAAATTTGAGAATCTCCGAGCATGCCAATTCCCCTGTTCCTTTCAAGTTTTATGCTCAGAAATATTTTCTGATAACAGGCCTCATTTCTGTCTCAGCTCTACACCAGTAAGGTTTTAATACTCAGCGTGTGATGAGAGATGAAACCAAGTGTGAACAACTTTCAGGTCCCATGAGTAGGCTGACTGTTGAAGCTGTCAGGTTCAATTGCATCATTCCACATTATTCAATGCCCCAAACTGCTCCCTAATTGTTAGGGGCTTAACATATTCAAAACCATTGTTTAGGCTAATGCTGAAATGCCTACAGTTGAGTTTCCATAAAGAAAGGGGAGGGATTTAATTGTAGTTAAACCATTACTGAACTCTCCTCCTTTCATGATAGGACAACAAGGATGGCCCGAACAACCAATTCCAAGACAGCTTCTTAATCAGTTTATATCCAATCAACATACCTTTTCCCTTCTGCTTTTTAAAAATGGTCATTGCTGTATTGTAGCTTTGTGTCATATTGTGATGATGCTTTAAAATTAGTGACATTGTTTAATTACCTGCTTCAGCCAATACAAGTTGTCAAGAATAACTGAAAGGGATATTTTAATTTCTCGTTTAAAATAAAAACATGTCATTACTCTTGCATTGTCTTTATCTCTTTAAGTTCAATGACCAGATTAACGTGCTTGGGTTTTACCTATCCATACTACCTTTTTTCCACCATAGAACAATGCTATGGTAGCACAAAATCGCCCTCAGTTTCAGTAACATGAACAGAGCCCTACATATCACCAAAACCAAGCAAATTTCTAAAAATGACACAGGAAACTACTAAAAACAGTATTAAAAAAAAAAAGAAGCAAATGAAGTTTTTAGGCTAAATACATTCTGCTACACTTCTGAGAAGATGTCACTAAAGGAATTCCATGCAATTGCCCAGTGTCATGAGGTATGGAAGGAAATTCAACTCCTGACCAAATATTAACATCAACATGCTTTACCAAGAAGCTATCTTAAAATAATGTATTTCAGTCAGTGGCAAGTAACATTTATCAAAAATAACATCAAAATTGAAACCTACATCACAATTAAAAAGTTTAGATGTTCAAACATATTCATGTTATGTACATGATGTTAAACAAAAATCAGTAATATACAGATACAAATTAACTGCTTTTCTTGAGAAGGTGAAAGAGCTTGCCTATCAAGTGATAGCTGCAAAAGCAACTTTGCTTTTTGTTTTCTGTCTTAACTTGGACAAATGAAGAAAAGTGATTTTATCTCTAGAATTTTTTTTAAGCCTATTACATTACCCACAATGCTTGGATATTCAATGCAATGGGAAGAATGTGCTATCAGATCCTTTCAGTACCTTTAGTACCATCTTTAACTTCACTTAAGAAGTGTGGGGAGGGAGCCACTGCTACACATCATCAATCATTTGCCTGAATTCTGTTAGCTCATCATATGGGATGGCAATGCATAGCTACATAGGGGTTGTCAGACTGCAGTTAACTGCAGTGACATGCCAAATTTCTAGGAACCTCAAGTGGGAGTTCTGCCAAATCAACTGCTGCATTTCAACTCTTCAGTACCTTCACCACAAGTGTCTAGATCTTGAATGTAGTGAAAACAATAATACCTGAAAGATTTCTATCCCAATAAATACAGATGGAATTCAGGGAACAAAGAAAATCCTGGATAAAACTCTATTTCCACTTTTCTTCATCATACAAATTTGCAAAAATGAAAAGCAGCACAAAAAGATTTTAAAGTGCAATGTGGTAAGCTCAATTTATATTTTAACTGAATGAAAATAATCTTTCCATCTTTTCACTTTTTTCATATTTGTTCTCTTATTTATTGGTAGAATTAACTTTCAAGCAAACTATTGTATTTGCTTCTTGATTACTACAGCCGACAGCACTACTGATGCAGGAACTGCACACAACCTTTTACAGTGAATCTCGTCTCCTCTGGTAGCACACGTACCAATACATCAGCAATATCAGTTAACCTCAAATGCCTAATATAGCCTTTTATTCACTCATTCTCCAAAAGAAGTACTGGAATTAAAAAGATAACCTATCCCATTCGGCCACCAGTACCATCATGCACAAGTCCCTGAAGTTTGGTGGGTTTTTGTTTTTGACAGATAATAAAGGTGCAATTTTCTGAAATCAACTGGACTATACCCCCCCCCCCCCACACACACACAAAACTGCTCACTCATCCAAATAAAGAATTAGCTAAAAAATACTGATATTGGAAAAGTTAAAATGAAATCAGAGAAAGGTTTTGGGGTATCTTAAGGGAAAAAAATTTCAATCAAAAAGCATTCATTAAAAATGTAAGAATTACCATAATTAAAATCTGTTAGAAAACTGTGTATGTGGCTTATGAAAACCTATATATACATTACTCACATCATTAGTACTTCTTACACTACTAGCATAAAACTAGATGTCATGAAGGCTCTTGCTTATAAACAAGCAAATAATCAAATACTGTCTTTGAAAATCAATCGTTTTGATTAAAAGTACAAATATATCCTTCAATTAAATGCAACCATCTAACCTTCAAACAACAACATTCAAATATTTTCCAAGAAAGGCATGAATGAATATAACTGGGAAACTCAGTGGGATTTGAAAGGCAAAATGAAAAATTAATGGCACACCTACAGAAACTAATTTATACCTCTGCCCACTGTACAACAAGGACACATCAACTCATTAAAACCCACATGGGTAGAAGGCCTATATTCCAATAATGTGAAAAAGCTGTAACTTCAACTGCACAGCCAGTTTACTGGTCTCTTTAACATTAACTAAACTGGATATTCTGTAAAATTTTAGCCAACTGATATTTATCAATTAGACATTAAAAAAATAAATAGGCCTGTACATAAACTTATCAGAATTTTTTCTTACTAAGCTCAAAACTTTTTTCCCCTCTTTTCTCCCCATCCTTCTTTAAAAAAAAAAAAAAAAGTGGATTTATAGAGATAAGAACAAGATTCCTCCTCCTCCAAAAACATAAATACCAACAGAGCTGCCATTTCAACACAAATCCCTTTTACCTCAAGTTTGTTCCTCCATCCTTTCCATCTACCTCTGCTTTCGTAGCACTCACTTAACCTGTATGTGCTCTGAACAGACAATGGAAGCAATATCCTGTCTACGAATTTGTTTTCCTTAAGAATGTGAACCTATGCATCGGGAATCACAGTTTCACTTTCATATTGACTAGCAGAAAGAATGACTTGATTAGGAAACAGACCCAGTATACCAATTTAGCAATCTGTTTTCTTCATGAGTATTCCAAAGAAACCCTGCTTAGTATGGCAAATAATAAATCAGATAAAAAAGTAATCACTTCTAAAGATCATCTAAAATTTCAGAAATAGAAATAATGAATCAGCCATTTATTCACACACACTGACGTAAAATTTCTAAATAAACCTCAACAGCCTTTGGTATTTAAGTGATGAAACAAACACCTATGGTAGCAGAATTCCTGCTGTGTAAAAATGCTTGCCAGATACTCAGTACTATAGAAGGCATGTAAGGACTGCTTCAACAATGAACTCTGCAGCTTGGAAGGAACAAAGGATACACTACATAAACTTGAAATCTTTTTCAAGTCAAAACTAAACATTTGGTCTCATCTGAAATTTTATTTAATCTTTCCATTGCATACAGACTAGAAAATTTCACATTTTTCACATTCAACAACATTACTATTGTCTCAGGCAGCTAAATTGAAGTAGTGCTACACTCAGTTCAACGAAGAGGTCAATGTGCCTCAGTTGCCTGGAGACTGATGGTTGCTACAGCAGCACCAGATAAGCCAAGCTAAATAAGCTTCAGCTTGAAGGCAGAAAACATTTATTGCTAGACCGAAACATTGATGCAGTTGTCTCAGCATGCAGCACTGCCCAAGATCATGCAACTGCCTTTCAAGCTACCTGTACTGCACAAGTGTATGTGAAGACAATCTCACTGAGGCAAGAAAAGAATATAAAAAGTAAAGATTTTAATTGAGCTAAGTACTAGATTACTTGCAACTATGATTCCTTTGTTCTTCTACTTGAGTCACATGTTACAAGGAATTTTCCCTCTGGCTGTAAATTCTTCCTCCTTGCTACTCTCCTCCACCCCCACCCCAAAAATCCTCAGTCAGATTGAAGGAAAAGAAAATCAGATTTTTACCCATTTTGCCTAGAAGTAACGAAGAATTAAAACAGGTTTTAAGTGTCCAACAAGAAAACTGCAATGGCAAAATCTTTATTAGTATCATTCTTTTTTCATGTTTAATTTCTTAAGTCTCTTAAATTTAAGTGGCTGTGACACAAACATGGTTTAGTGCTTTAGGAAGGAAAGTTTTTATTTTGACAACTCATGTAACAATACCTAACTCTTCTCTGTCTACGAAGCACTGGGGATGCATACAGAACACCTTCTAAATATACTGACACTGACTACTTCCTGTGGCAATGAGTCCCAAGGATGAACAACATACTTTTTTAAGAATAATCTCTTTTTGTTCTGGATGTGTTGCTTTACCCTTTTTCATCTTTTTAAGTTGTGAGATAAGGAGCACAAAGTAATCTTAGCATCCAAACAGTCTGTGATCCATGGCGATATTTCACCTTTGACCCCATGGCTAGGAGCCTCTTCTGAGAGATCTTATCACCAAGAGCTGTTTTGATAGTCGAATAAAATATGTTAAGTGGTTTTCATTTATCCACCATGTCTATTTATTAGAGAATTCTAGTGCAGCATTAAGGATACGATTTCCTTTCTGGAAGCATGCTGCTCAAACCATGCACTATCACGATTTCCAGATGTTTTATTATTCTATTTCTAATTACTACACATATTAAACTAAATGCAAATAATCTTCAGAAAGACAAATCCAGAAAGATATAACTTAGCTGACCACACACATTTGTTAGACTTGCTACTTTTATGCAGGTTCTTAAAAAACAGAAACAACCAACCAAAAATACCATTATACTGCAACTTAAGTTATAAGAGAATAAGCAAAAATTTAAAAAAAAAAAAAAAATCCAGAAAATACTGCTCATCTGCAGGAACAATCATTTAACTCTTGATTATAACAAATAATTTTGTATCAAATAAAGAAAAAGTCTGGTAAGGCCTGAAGTCCCAATCACCAGAGGTAGTGTTTTTTGGAGAAACTTATCAATAAACCAACATACTGTCATACGCATTATCAGTGCTTTACACAAATTATTGGCTCCTAAGGGTTAGGAGGTTTCATTACAAGGCAGCCTGTGATACAAACCAAGACAAGTCACTAGGCTTTGCAGATAAGAAGTCCATACCAACTGCACTCTGGACTTCATATCTGGCATTCAGCATCCAAAGTGTTTATGTATTAGGAAACACTTTAGGAATTGACCTGAAAAAAAGTAAAAATAACATAATGGTCTTCCCAAGTTATGGAAATCATATTTATGCAGGCTAAAGTAATTTGACTAAAGTAATTTGTCATAATTAAGATAAATTGTTTTGGATAGCAAGAAAGGGTTACTCTATTCAAATAAGTCCATAGGGATACTTCCGAAGTTTCTAATTTTAAGCCGTAAGATGTTCTGATCCAAATGTGTCCACACAAGCATTATACCAAATTCTTAACTTCAGTCATTACATGTGGTAGCAACACATACTTTCGCTCACTCAAGCAGCCTACTACCTAGTGCAGGCTACCTGAAGACTGAGATTATCATGTCTGTCACATCAGTGTCCTAGAATTGCGGACAATTTGTCTTTTTTCATGTTTTCATTCCATCTCCCAAAGGAAAGCTCATTAAAGCACTGACAGCGAACAGACCTGACATTTTTCTAGACTACTCATGAAAATGATGGACCAAAAACATCTTTAAATGGACTTACACTTTTGCCTGCCCAGCTCTATCATGTTAGATGCTCACCGTGAAACTTTCCTCCCTTCCTCATGTCTTCTTAAGCTGAATGTACCCCCCCCTCCCTAAAAAAAAAAGAGTATGTTTCTCTGAACAAGATTGGGAAACAGAAACAAGGAATATCTTCTCTGGCCATACTGACTTTGAGAATATGGCATCCATTTGTTGCTATAGCTGAGTATCACTCAGGCATGTGGTTTTTATTGTCCTAAAGTGTCAAATTTGCCTTCTGAAGATTTGCAAAAAATTTTTTTTTTAATTTTTGGTAAAGAGTACTTGTTGAAGCAGTATTTTTATGTAATCATGATTTCAACTACAGGGAACATTCCACTCCTGTTCTGGAAGACATAAATAACATTACTTTTGAAATTGCTCCTAACCTCTGTTGATAAGGACCAGAATTAATAACAGGTCATTTTTCAAGTATTTTCAGTTATTCTCCTATGGGTGTCAGAATATTAAAGAAAAAGGGGGAGAAGGTTGCCTTTGACAGTATGCACAGTGATGAGCAGACTTGAACCACAATAAGAAAAAACAACAAAACAGGAAATACAAAAATAGCGTAAATTAGCAGTATGGAGAAAGAGCAAGGGGCTAAGGAGACCCAGAATGATGAGCTATAGTAACCCAGAAAGTGAGAAAATAAAAACCAAAGGACAGAAGCATCTGAAACACAAGGTGCTACACATTCAGCATCTGAAAAGATCTCTGGATTCCTGAGCTTTCACATTCCTCTATTGTTAACAAATAACTCCAAACCTATTGAAAAAATTAAGCCTTATCTCTCTTTAAAGGCTGCATCACACAAAGGAGGATAACCACTACTATATGAATGCTAAAGAAAACCCTGCTGTTTTCCTACTGCTCCTAAGGGGAGTAAAGCCAAACAGACTTCAGGGATAATGAAAGTGATTAAAGCAAACTTATTTCACTTAGAATTGCAACTGAGTAGCAGCACCTACCTTCCCAATTACCACATCTCCACCACGGAGGCTGCAGTTTACTCCATCATAATTAAATCCCGGACTAAAGTAACGAACAGCAGCTATTCACTTTCCCTATCACTGTGCAAGTCACAAGGATTGCTGTTACAGATGCTTCTTTTCCTTCCCCTCTATTAGCTGTTTCTGTGGTCAAGGAAACACAGTGCATAGAGATGGGAACTTAGGAAGAAAACAAAACAAACTGAGGAGCAGGAAAAACAGCTTGAGAAAAGAGAGAAACCGCTAGCAGAAACATCTTTTTCTCTGTCCTAAGAAGCAGAAAAGATTTTGGACCGTATCTGTAAAATAGGCTATTGTCATGTACGTGCAATACTGCTTGAAAGCACCTCACAATTCATGCAATCACTAGAAGCGTAGATACCATCACATGGCAGGGAAAAATAATCTCAAATTGCAACTCAAATATATTGATTCCAAAATAAAATTCTGAAAATTTCTGCGTCACCTGCAATTACTATAATCCGAACCACACAATACCAGCACAAGAGAGTTTATTAGCTCCAAATCTTTACAACAAAATGCTCTGTTTTAAAGAAACCACTACATGCCTACTCTACTCCCATTAAAAATCTTGGAATCAGATGACGTGATACAGTTTTTTTAGAAAGAATACAGTTTGAGAGATTAATAATCAATGACTGGAAGAAAACCAAGCCAAAAAGCCTTGCTTCCATTCCTGCAGTCTAATACTATATTCTGAGTGCACACGGAGCCCAGAAACAAATGGCCCCAGAGCGCTACTAGGATAATTTCACTGATTTAGGTAATCAAAACGAATAGACAGCTCAACCAATCTCAGTCTCTATCAAAGCAGTAAACATCTCCTTCTCTATAAAACACGTGATCTACTAAAACTAATTAAAAATTTTAAAACTGAAAGTAAATTAATCTCCCAACCACAATTTCCTGGCAAGTAGAAAACAAATGCTGCTGCATGATACCAAAAGATTCTGAGGCACCTACGTCACTACTTTTGCTGTAAATAAATATTTAATCACTAAGAACAACTGATCAGAAAGAGCAATACAGCAGACTGATACAGAACAACACAAGAGACTAACAAACGTCTTTGCTATAATCAAGCATGAAACACAAAGAAATCCTTGAGATGAAAACTGAGCACCACGGTGCAACATGAGACTTGGTTCAACAGTAGGACAATATTCCAAACCAAAATGCCAGAAAGAGATTTTGCTTAACAAAACATACGTTAATTTTCATGTGATAGGTAGACAAGTTTCAGAGACATAAGATATAGTATTTAGCTGTTACATGCAAAACAGGCAGTACCTACCAACACAAAGAGCATCCACTCCCAGAAAACCAGATTCAAGTACTTGTGTGGACTGTACCTTTTTCTCCTGTATGCTTTTTCTTACATTTCTGCAATTGTTAATTGCATTGTCATGCTAATGAAGTCTCACTGAATTATACAGTGTAATCTATCACAGTCAATGCCCGTGAATTATAAAAAACAGGAAAATGATGCAAGAAAAAAAAAAATCCATCTATATGTCCACATTTCCAGCAAGCAGACCACCAACTCCCACCTGGTGAGGAACACCAGCATTTAAATTCAGTTATGGCACAGCGTGAAACACAAGCTAATAATCTCTTCTGGATTTATTAGATTGGAATAAAAATTACCCATGGCATGAAGGCAGAATAAAATGAGATAGAAAAGAAAAGGTGATTGCAATAAGGTCAGTCTTAAAAAACAAGCAGGGCAGGAGCCATCATATCAGTCAACAGAACCAAAGAATTAAAATCCAGGATTAAAATAAATAAAAAAAAATAAATAAAAATAAAAAAAAAACAACCAACAACCATATTTTACGCTTTAAAATTGGTGTTATTTAGTTGCTGGAGGAAAAAGCAGCACCTGAGGTACTACTGTTCGGGCTTTCCTTAATATTTAACACAGGCACAGAGGTTATTCAACAACACTGGCATAACTGTACTGCTTTCTAGTTTTCTTAATATTTCGAGTAAAATTTTCTGTACTGGATATCTACCATTGCCTCCTAATGAAAACAATTCAGCCAATTTCAGAAACTCGGTGTTTGAAAATACTTTTTCCCAAGACACTCTCTTCAGAATTTCCTAACACCTTAGCATTAAGAAAAGGATACAAAAATTTATTAAGAAATGGAAAATTTATCATCTCACCAAAATCATAATTTACAATTGACTAATAGAAAAAGAATATTTAAAGTCTTAGACGAGTGCACCGTAACAGCATATATTCGATCCTACTAAATAATATTCCAGCTGCATGTTGATCAATCAAGTTTTGGCCACAGTAGCTCTCTTAACAACTAGTTCAAACAAAAACAACCTCTTAACCATTACTTTTTACCTGTTGTAGATGCCCAAGTTTACCTTATCTTATAACCATTTTTGGTGCACCGAGAATCTTGGCTCATTTTCTTTTAATTAAAATACTACATAATAAATGCATTAGCATGCCATTATTTGAAGACTTTCATGGTCAAGAAATGGTAACTGTTAATATTTACATAAGATCTCAAGCAGTCACGTGGAAACTCGCAGAACTAAGTAGGTAAATAATCAGTCATTTAAAGTAACTTCATGGTAAAATGGTTCTCTTGAATTAAGAAACAACTACATGGTAAAATAGGTTCACTTGACTGAGTCTCTTCAAATACCTCATGAACTGAAACTGAAAGAAGTCCCAGAGTCCAGCAAAGCAAAGGCATTTTAGGGGTGGTTTTCATAATTCAGCGTGAAACAAAAATATCTGTACTGGGAAACCTGCCTGGTATTTTCAAGTCCTTTAAGTTGGTAAACTGCATTTGGGCTCTCTCCCATTGTTTTTTCAATCCATTTATCCTCCATCAGAGTTTAACAAATAAAAAGTGATAGTGTACCACTCTTGTTTATTTACCTATTCCATGTCATTTCTGACTTTACAGACCTTTGGCTTACTCCATACAAGAGTCTCTTTTTCAAGCCAAGAGCTCTAAATTATTTACTTGTTCCTTTTAGAGATGCTGTTCCTTGCCACTGCTCATTACTGCTATTCTTCCATAACTCTTTCAGGTTTGCTTTATCTGTTTTGAATAGAGACTGTTTTCCCTTTAATGTGAATTTCATTTGTCCTCTTACCACCTTGTCAGCAAAGGCTGGTGAGGTCTTTCAGCAGTTTTGACAGTTGATCCTTATAATAGCTCACTGCATCACCTACCATGATCAGCAAACGTAGCCTCTGTTCCTCCTTTTTTTCCCACATTATTTATGAATACATTGAACTGTACAAAAGGCCACAATGCTGATTGTTCCAAGACTCCAGTGGAAAATCTCATACTGTGAGAGCTGAGCATATATACTCATTCTGGGTTTTGGTAGATTGTTTTTTTTTGTTTGATTGGTTTTTTTTTTTTTAAGTCTTTTAATCAGCTACTAAACTATGACACAATCTCTTCACTCATCTCCAGACTGCTTAATTTAAGTGACTTTGCTGAGTTATTTTATGTAATACGCTAAGGAAAAGGGGGGGGAAGAGGAAGAAGGAAAAAAAAGGAAAACAATCTGGTTGGTTGTCACTTTCCCTCAGAAAAGCTACACAGGTTTCCCAGAAACACTGCATTATTTATTTATTTCCTTAAAATGGTTTCTATCAGTTTCTGCAAAGATATTTTAGTTCCCAATTTTAGTTCCAAAAGTTATGATACAGAAATTGCACTAACGCATTAGGAAAATGCAAGGCTTATAATTCAGAACAATTACTTTAAAATATGAAGTATCACCTCTAACAACAGTGTTATGTGATACTGAAAATTATTCTATGCTGGTCTGCATGCAGTATTACTGCTATATGTTTATTATACATACCTACGTGTCCATGTGTGCACACAGATACATACACAAGTATGTATTAAGCCTGACTTTAATTTTTCAGTTTTTATTCACTATCTTAAATCACTGTAGACTCTATAAATTTAAAAATTGATGTTTATAGGCACACAAAAGGCTGTATTTAACGTATTAGTTGTAAAACAGATTCTCAATAGAGAAAGAAAAACACAAATTGAAGTACAAAAAACATTATGCCCTTCGTACTTTAATTGTGTTGGCTCTTTACAACTATAGCTTCAGACTCTGTGCTGTTGACAAATGTAATCTTGCCAATCTTAAGTTCATATAAAATGCTACCATAACTTTTCTGGTTCATCACTTTGATCATGTCATGCTTCTTTCTGCACTCTTCTAGCGACTCCTTTATTCCTTAACCTCTAACTACACATCTTCATTTGTATAATCTTTCAAATATAAAACTACAGTGTGTCTGTCAACTTTTATTTGCTATCAAGATGTCAACCTTGGCCTAGATAAGCTTTAGTTATCCACCTGCTGAATTTCCCAGACAAACCCATTTATTCTTTGACTTATACCACCACATTTAGATGAAACATCCAGAAACTTCACATGATTTTGTTTTAAATTCTTTCTTAAAACATTGTTCTGATAGCAGACATTGGTTGGAGTGCTGATGAACTAACAGCATTTATGCTATTAGTTTAATATTAACTATGCTATAGCATTAATTATGCTACTAGTTTAATATTAGTTTAACTAATAGCATTTATGCTATTAGTCACAATACAATCTGTATTACTATGTACTTCCACTCTATAGAGACTGGACTATGAAACAATACAGGGGAAACTCCAGCCAATATAATAATGTTTGCACAACAAATACAATGTTTATTAACCTACTTTTCCAAATAAATGATGGTTTCTTTTAACACTGAAAATAAGCGGGTCAATAACATTGTTTGCTATCTTAAACTCTTGTGATAGTTTACCTGAGTTGCAGCAACAACAGTAGTTATAGAAGGCGCAGTTGAAGGTGATAGAGCTCCCACTTGCTGCAAGTGGCCTGAAGCCTGCTGAGGTAAATGAGAACTGGAAACGGGAGTGCTAGATCCTGAGCCAGATACTGCATTTGGAAATGATACTGCTACATCATTGCTGCTAAAAATACCTGAAAAAAATTACAAAAATGATTACATGCATCTCTCTCCCCCCTCCCTCTTTTCTAGTAACCATGTAAATATGCAGTAGAAAATTAAACAAGACAAACAAGATTACTTAATATATAACACAGAAAGTTCCTGTGTTGAATTTCTAACCATGCTGATTGATAAAAGTGCTCTCATCATGTGACATTCTACAATGCAGGGAACACAGACTATCTCAGTTCTAAGTTCTACAGAGACATGACAGATCAAATACTTTATGTGCATTAAAAACTACACTCAAATATTTAAGTAGTAGATTTTTTTGCTAAAATACCTGCCTTCAACTGAGTCTGCTATCCAAGAGTACAGTTTCAAAGAATTACTGTGAAAGTTAAAGTAGATAAGAAATAATGTATTATAGGCTGAACATACATGATTTGAATACAAAAATACTTTGAATTTAAAGTAACATTTCTGAATGACATACATTTGTTCAAAAAAGGAATTCTTTTCCTTTCCCACGGATTTCTTGTGTATTTTCAGGAAAAAAATGACAGCAAATCTGAGGATCAAGTACTCAGATTTGCTGGTATAACCGGTGGTATTTTGTTTAGTCACAAACTAGAACTCCATTTGTGATCTGAGAATGCTTGACTAGCATTTCTGCTAGAGCAGCCAATAAATAAATAACTGAACATATTAACATGACTCAGATATGTATGGTAGCAAATTAAATTGGAAGAGTTCACACCCCTCAGTGAAGCCATTACTTCTGTTCATCTACATGCAGGGTAAAGTTCATGATATAGGTTGGGGGGAAAAACCCTACTGACCAGAAGCCCAGGACAAGAAGTAGTACCTGTCTATGAAACTGTTAGGCTCCACGTGCATTAGATAAGTGAGCTGTCAGCTGGCCAAGGAATATCAAGCATGGTAGCACTGAATTGCAGTTAGAGGAAGAGTGCCACAGGGAGTAAACAGAAGTAGAATGAACATGGTTAGATCAAAAAAAGCAACAGAAGTGAAATGCTAGTTAGAAGGTAAAGACTGGAGCTAGTTTGTCACTCATACAAATAATGATCTGAAGAAGGCAGTGACAAGAAGACAGGCAATATTAAAAAACCACTTGCCACCCAGCATTCCTTCTGAGCTCTGACGGTCAAGGAAGACCAACATCACCCAAATCACACATACTGTGCAAACACCAGTGCACCTTAAATTCCCTGCCTGGATGAACTACCAAGAAAAACTGTAGACAGACCTAGCAGAGAAAGGAGAGATGAAAAACAGCCAGACACATGCTGACAACTAGTTCCCCTCAGCTAGATTAGGTAAAGACTTGCAATCTTCTCCTCAACCTCTTCACAATAGCAATTCCATACCTTCTCCACTTTTCTGATGACCTTCATATCTTTCCTTCTTCCATTTAACATAGTTTTCATGGTCATCCTTCCCTTATTTTTGTCACCATCCCCCTAGTCTATAATCACAAGTAACAGTTAAGATCCTGAAGTGTCCACATCATTACAATCTTTCTCCAATTGTATCTGCCTCACCTGACTCACAGATAGTAATTTATATGGATTCTGCTCTAGATTTGTCTCTACACACTACCAACTGAACATGGTTAACGAACAGCCTTGCTACTGAGCCTATTCTTAAATGCAATATCCCACATTTTGAAAGTATTCTTTAAATGATTAAAGCCACATCATTTCTTGACAATAATGAGATTCTCACCTAACTATCCAGCTCTGTGATTTTTAAAGTTAAAAGTAAAGAAATATCACAACACAGATCAAATCACAACAGCTAGTCACTACAAATGCTACTGGTCTCATAAAGCATCAATGATCACAAGTGGAGAAAACAAAATTCTTTGTGAAAGTCAAGAAAGAAAGTTATTTTGCCAGAAAGGTAAAAAAATCCCAAATTTTAAAGCATATTTTATAATGCTTCTTCATTTTCAGATATTTAATAACTGCAGGGTTTCTGCTGCTTCTATTTTAATTATAAGGTTTATTCTTCCTCTTTAAAATGAACCGTTGGTATACAAGCAGATAGTTATAAAACCATGGGTATCAACCTACTTCAAAAGAAAAACAGTAAACTAGTTTTTTGCCTTTATTAATGCTTTGTTTGCTTTTTGAACACTTGCTATTTATTTGTTACAGTTGCAAAACACCAGAAAATACCACCTGTCCTGATACTCTGGGCTAAATACTCACATTTAGCAATACCTTACTTAACACACAATGTCAGTGCACGTTCTGGAAGCAGTCATGCAACCAAGACTTCATGCAGGCACTCAAACAACTGTGTGTGGCACACATAGATAAATCCTCAATTTCCCCACCATTTCAAAAATACCTCTACAAAAACTAAGTGCTTATCATATCAGAAAGTCAGGAAAGTACATATGTGAAATGTTTCAAGTCTATCAAGTTGTCCTTTTGTTCTCTGAAGGGAGAAAAATCACTCTGAATCAGTGAAGAATAATAACTGAACATAAACCAGTTATAAGTGCCAAACAAACCAATCACCCTGAAGTCCTTCCCATACTACTGAAAAGTTAAACAGCTGTAACTTGTGACAAATGGCGCTGCGCCATTTGCCAGAGGCATAAACAGCATGATTAAATACAATCTTCAGTGTTTTAAATAGTACCCAATTTTTCAACTACACGAGGACATGCAGCACTGTCACAGCAAAGCTCACCACTGCTGACACATGCAAAGCATGATTTCAGGTTCTGAGACGTTAAATACATGTACAGCCTGCACTGCTGGAGCAAAATGCTTAACAAAAGGGCAATTGACAAACAAAACAAAACCATCTCTGAACAAGAAATAACTGCCTGCTTAGCAAGGAAGCACATTAATATAGAGCAGGGAACATATCAGATGATGCAGACTGGGAGAAACTGCAATCGTTTTGCTGACAATCAATGATGAAACAGATAATAGAGGAAATAAAAGAACATCAAGATTAGTGAGAACTAGCTGTGCAGCAACATGCGTCAAGAGGCACACAGAGCAATTTAAATGGTCTTATTAAAAACCTCAAGAAAGTAGTTTCATGAGCAGAAGAATTAACAAATCAGATGAACTTTTCACTTCTAACAGCACTGCATCAATAACCTACATTTCCCCACCACGACCCATGTAGCTGCAGTTGGACTACAGCGTGAAGGTTCCTTCCAGGTAACTATTCTAATTATCTGCAGTATCTACCATAGGTTGATGCCCTTAGTGTTTTGCAAAAGCTTAAGAAATAACTTAAGCTAGTCAAAGAGCTTTTTTTCTGTAAACTTCTATGTTTACAGAAGTTGCACAGAACCACAGAATCTAAGATTTGCCTTCCTACTTGGGGTAGAGGGAATAAACTTCAGTTGTGCAACAAAACTCACATAAATCAAAGGAAATTTTGTGTTTTAAGAACACGAACTCATTCACAAAAAAAAGGAAGCTATATAAGCATTTCCAGTACTTCCATTTCCTGTGATCAACTTCAAAGCCACAACAATTTTCTCTACAGAGCAATATGAAAGTGCCCTTTAATGCTGCTGTCTGTTGATTAGTAACCAAATTTTATTTATTTTAAACAAGCAAGAACATGCTCTACTAGAACATTAACTGTGGAAGAATTATCACATAGGTCATTAATTTGCAATATGGATGAAATATAAGCTTAGTTGCATCTAACGCTAAATACAAGCAAATAAAAAGCAGTTACTGTGACCAACAATAGTTGCACACAGAAAGGCTCAAGAGAAGGTTAGGTATGAAGTAAGATTCCTTTGGATAATCTCCCAGCTCTTAGAACTCTATCATTTCAGGATTCTGAGCCTGAAGCATGTAGCCTTGGGTTTGCTTCCAGCTCTGTCCCAATGAATTCCTTGCAACCCTCTCTGAACCAATGTAAATTCCCACAGCACGTCCTGTGGCAAAGCTGTACCACAGACAGACTGCATGTGTGGGCAGAGGGAACACCAACAACAGGGTGGTGCTACCAATGACTGCGCGGAGGAGTCATTCTGGCAGGATTTTCATAGGTAAGAAACATTAACGATGAAGGAGCTGCAAGAATTGAAGGCAAACTTGGGAAGAGGGTCCCAGCACAGAAATAGATTGTGAGAAGTGGTGAGAATTTAAATGTCACAGTAGAAAAAGTGGAAACATGCCTGTTGGCACATAGGTTACAATTACCTTTACAGAGAGAGTTCTGAAACCTTTAAGAAATTCCAAGTTAATTTCTCTCTTTTCCTCAACAAACAGCTCAGAGGAGACTACATTGTTCTGACTCGTGCTCCTACCTAGTACTATACGTACCTTTGGGACACACATGAGACACATCAGTGCCAAGCTAGTGCATCACTCCTGCCTCATCTCTCCAAAGCCACCCAGAATTACTAGCTGAATGGATTCTTTTAAATTCTCAGCCCCTGTAACTTTGCCTTATCACTCAGACGTTTGGTTTCTTACAGTGCAGACTGCTTCATCATACTTTCAGTACAGGTGCATGGTCTTCTCTCTACCACATACCCGGAACAGTCCATTTGAACAGACAGGTTGGGATACCAAAGCTTATCCCATTATGATCACATATAGACTCACTGCAACCCCAGCACTTCCAGAAAAAAGCTCCAGGGCTGAGCTAAATATCATTTAGGAACAGGGTCTTCTTGGTTCAAAGTTGGCACCACTAAAACTTATGTCATCGTTCATAAGTTCCAGGTGCCATCAAATTCAATGTGTTATATTACAGCATCACGTACTAAAACAAAGTACAAAATTCTGAGATAATAAAGTGATTACTAATTTTAGGGTAGTATTGATTTGGCCTTTATTCCTGTACAGAAATACTAGTTAATAGCACAAGTTATGCTTAATTTTACACAGGCTTTTCCTCCTATATCTTAATTTTCTTTTCCTATTCACTTTTGCGCTACGATAGCTGTACAAAAAATAGACGCAATGAAAGCATTAGCAGAGAACACTCTAAAGAAAAGGTTCCTAATTATTTACTTGCTTTGTAATCATGAACCTCTGTGTGTTCTGATTTTCCAGAATAAATCTTTGAGATGCTTCTTAACAGTCGGCTTAAGGTTCACATTTATAACTAATTCAGGTTTACAGAATAAAACACATTAAGAATTTAATCTTTATTCTAGTATGATTCAACTTTTTTTTGTTAAGTACTCTTGTAGAAAAAGATCAGTAAGATCCAGAGCTCCATGGTCAGATGTGAGACAATATCCTCAGGAATACAGAAAAGACACGAATTTCAAAGTATGTAAGTAAAAGCAGTGAAAGATCTTTGCAAGGAAAAAAAAAAAAAAAACCCACAGATACTGAGAAATAATTAATAAAATCTGTAACTTTTATTTATATGTTCACTTTTATCATGGTAATCCAAGACATAAAAGTTTAAGTTACTCTAATATGGCTTATACTAAAAGTAGTATTAGCTCATGAAACAAGTATTCCCAAGTAGGAACATGACATTTGTGATCTAACTTGAGAGAGAACCTAAGGGAGAGCTTTAAATGTTAGCTTAAGATTCCTGAAAACCTACCATAGCTTCAAACCAGTCTGACAGGAATCTATCTTAGTGCTAGGACAGCAAGTCAATGGAAACACTATATTCCTCTTCACTATTAACAGAATATAGAGTATTTAACTCCTTTAAATACCACAGCCTACAGCAGTAAGTTACACTACAGTAGTAATTACATTCTTCGGATGTAATCTGTCCTCTTTAAAAAAATATTATATCCTATATATTAAATTTTGCCAGCATTTATGCTGAGGCCAAGTGTGCAGTGCTAAAAACTTCATTTGCAAACACACTATCTTCTAAAGATGATCACAGTGCTAGAAGCGGCTTGATTGCTGTCTGTTCTGTGCTATAACTGCCAACACTGTGACACAAAAAACAGTAAGATGGAACACGTGAAAACAGACCTGAAAACAGGAAGAGGAACAAGAAATAAAACAGAGAGCAGACTTTACAAGTAAGGACAAAAGTAGCCAGAGAAAGCCTACAACCAACCATTACAATTTACAGCTAGCTCTAACACGAAATTACAACTGTCAGGTCATCACTACTCATAGTCTTTAGTATGCTCTAAAATCCCCAACAGACACGTATGCCTGCATTACCTCCTCCTGCTTTCCAGTGATAAAAGATGATGCAGACTAGATGAGACTTCAAGGTCAAATTAAAAAGTTTAACTGTCCAGAGTAAGACAAAACACAAAGTTATCACACAGTGAATAGCAGTGCAATCTTCAAATCTCTCAACTGAATTTTCCAGGGGCTTTTCAAACAATATATATATATTGTTTGAATATTGTTGAATATTGTTGAAAATATATATATATTGTTTGAACAATATATATATATTTTATATATATATATATATATATATAAAAAGAAGGAATAAAAAAAAAAACTGACCTTGAAAATCTACAAAATCCAAGAACCAAAGAACTGTCTCTTACTGGTGAAATTGCAGTATACCACTTTGTGTATCCTGATTCTCCTTTACTAGGACAGGTACTTTTATTGGAAGTCACATTTTGCATAACTCTATTTTCTATTCCTCTTTTTTAATTGACACTTTCTCATGAGTTCAAGCCTTTTGCGATCATCTTTCCTCTTTTTCTCTTGGTCAGCACCAAATTCGACTCACTGACTTCAACCACCATCTTCATATGAAGCATAGCTATCAAATGAACCTCTCTGTTTCGTCTCTACTCAAATCCAAGCTCTTTTTTTTTTTTTCTTTTTGGTACTTTCTTGCCCATGTGCAGCCAGCAAACTCAGTGCAATAAAGATGAGCTCCTGATGCATCATATCTCCTTCAAAACTCTTACAGACAACCCAGACATCCTCAGCATCACCTGACTCACAATCTTATCACAAGTTTTAATACCTTCTTTTCATCCTATACACACACCACAATCTCTCCTTACTGTTCGTATCACCAAGATCTCTACCTACCCTCATTATTTTCATTCCTATACACATTTCTGCCAAAAGAAGAATATGCAAAACATTCCTGCAAAATGAGGTTGGAGGAGGAAGGAAGTAAGCAACTTCAAAAGCTTACTGAGGGAAACACGGGAGGGTAAATAACACACACACGCGCGCGCGCACATCCCCATGCACACCAGGCAGATGAGATGATAAACCCAGTCCTGCTGTAAAACAAACACGCAGGTAACGTTACTCTGTCCTACAACATGTTCCTACAAAGCACTTTTTAATGCTTGACAAGAAAGCTTACAATATTAAGTAACCATTTTCCATCCATGCTCTTTGAACTTCTACACTAATGCTAGGAATATACAACCAGTTTTTTAAAATACTGTAATGCGGAAAGAAGTAATGACAAATGGTGTTCCATCTATTTTTATTCTGCACTTCATTGTGAACTTATACCTCTTCAACATTAAACAGCAAAAAAGCTCTGCTTATAAAACAGCAGAAACTCACCAAGTCCAAATTCAGCACACTTTCTCAGATACCCTTCAGATGTTTTATTTTTGTTCAGAAAAATGGTGAGCTTGCTTTCCTTCATCTCAAAGCTGGTTCAGAGCACTGTACACCTGGGAGAGTGAGAGGGAAACCCTATATCAAAAGGGAAAAAAGCTAAACCTGTTTTACTAAAGCAAAGAAAACCTAGAGAAATTTCAGCATTTCTCATGACATGGAGACTACAATTTATTTATTTCTTTATTTTTAAAGAGACCTACCACTACAGACATCTGCCTAACATATAATCCATGCCTCCAGCAGTGTGAAAAGCAGAAGTCCTATAATATCTTAATGAATGCTAGCTTAGGATGCGAAGAATTTCAACATGCAAAGTTTAAACACTTAATTTCTTTTGGAGACACCGCACTCCACAGTGATAGAATTTACAATGAATACAGGACTGCTTTTCCCACATACGTGTACAACAATAAGAAAATCATTCTATATGGCTGATATCGATTGAAAAAAATCCTCCAAAGTTCATTACTAGATTGCCTGCCACCGTTTAAATACAACACTGAGAAATACACTCGATCATCTTTAAAACTATCCTCACAAGATCATTTTAACTGTAAATATTCCCACTGAATCTTTCAGTAGCTTGTGAATATAGCTATCATTGTTTCCTATAAATGAACAAAAGCCTTGAAAAAGTAAATTTAATAAGACATATTTCATTTCCACGAGCTATGAGTGAATACACAACTAGGGACACAAAGTCAATACTGAATACTAGAGGGAAAGTGCAATCAGATACATTAAAGATTCGATATTGCCACCTCTGAAATTGATAGTACTGTTACCAGTGACACAAATGGCAGGACTGGGCTGCCAGAACAAAGAATGGACAAAACAAGGATACCTTCACATGCATTACTTGTAGTAATTTAAGTAGTCAGGAAGGTAAGTGAGAGAATTCCTGAGGCAGATACCACTATAACACACCTATGAATGGAGCACAGAAGAAGAACTAAAAACACTATTCACAAAATTAAAGAAAAGAATCTTAGAACTAGAATAAAACTGTTATCGTTTTACTGTGCACATACAAAAAGATCATAAAAAGAGAACTGAGGAACTATTGACCTATCAGGCTCCTGCAGACAATCTACAAAGTTTTCACTCAAGTACTGAACAATTGACTCACTGCAGACCTGTATTTCACCCAATCAATAGAATATGCAGACCTTCAATCAGGATTTTCTACAAAAGGCTACCCTTTGGGATAAATGAATCTCTGAAAAAGATTCTAATATAACTTACCATTATGTATGGTATTCATCAACTTCGAGAAAGCTTTTGAGTTAGGAGAAAAAGGGCTTCATGTTAAGATCATGTTTAACAGACACACAAAAGAATATATGTATAGACAGGAATTTCAGTGAACAATAATATACCTGAATACATCTTTCTTGTATTAGAGCTCTGATCATTTACAGTAGCTCAAATTGTAAAATGGATTTATTTCTACCCACTATAATTTTTTACTCATATTTCTTTTGTCAGTGTTTGTTAGCTTTTAAACGCCTGGTATAATAAGAACGTTCCAGCACATGCCAATTAGCTGCATTCTAAAGCTACCATTACAAATAAAAAGTCAAATACGCCCCAGTCACATTCAGTCTCCCCAGCAAACAACTGATTTTAATTTCACTGTCCACAACAAATTTGGAAACTTAAAACTGAAGCCGACGAGCTAATTTTAATCACGAGGCATCCTTCTGCTTCACTGATAGACTGAGCCCAACTCTGCAATCGTGAAGTTTAACACAAAACGGCTGTCTCTCCTGATTTTGGGGTGGTCACTGAGGAAGAACTCAGATGAACAGAGAGGAAGAACTCCAACCAGTGGCAAACCAAAGAAGACACTCACATGAACTTTTCTCCAACGGCTTTTTTTTGCCATCTAGAGAACTGCAGGTCACTGACCACGAAGTGACCACAGACACACTCATACCTTCTGCCAGCAATTGCTGCAGTTCAGCCTATGTGGTGTTCCAGCACCTGGGTGCCCAGTTACAAAGAGAAAGCAGTTGTGTTGATGGCACACCTCTTCCACTAACACCACCATTTTATTCATACTTAAGAATAACAATCTCACGACTACAAAACCATTTTCTTTTCCATTTACTGTTTCACTTTTTCCACATCATTACAGGTGCTCAGCACCTACATCTGTTTAGACAAGATGACAGGATACCAGAGAGTAGTGAAATCTCTGCAATGTTTCCGTGGGTGAACTTCCTAGATGCACCAGTTCCTGTGGTCTGACATTAAAAATGTTCATCATCTAAAAGGGTGACTGACTTTTACGTCTTTTATTTTCTCTTCTTTATTTCCCCCACAACAACTTTAATATAATAATCCTGATTGAAATAAAGACAATTTTAACTTTTGGTCTTGATTCAAGAAAATCACAACACTAACTTGGAAGTAATAATAAAAAAAAAATCATTGTTTTTTTCCATACTGCCTAAACTTGAATAACTAGGTACCTCTATGGAAAAAAAACAACAGTAAGTTTAGAAAATTTCCTTGTATCTGGAGTTACTATAAGAAAATAGCAATACTGACTATAATTGCCACATCAGCATTACAGACCAAATCTATAACGTAAAATATAATGGTTTCAAAAAGTAACTTTTTTGTAGAGAAAAGAACACAACATACAAAATCAGGATTTTTGTAGGTTTTTGAAGACTGATGAATCTGATAAAAATGAAATGAGTCATTTCAATCAACCCTGCCAACAGTTTTCAAAGAGCCAGTAACACTGCGCAATACACTTAAAAATGAAAACTACTGCTTTAATATGGCCAAAAAGAAAAAAAAAAATCTATCTATATTGCAAAAATGCACAGAGCTAATATGGCTTTACTTTGTTCATACAAATTAAATTATTGGGCCTAATTCTGCCGCAGGTGTAGAAGACATGATGCAACTGCTGTCTGCTACCCTTACAAGCTGAATCATTTCACCCACACTTACTCTGCAAAGCCTTTATTTGATTACAATGCCATCAATTTGTTCCAGTTATGCTCAATCTTTCTGTACTAAGGAAATCCTCTTTCAAATTTGAAGTGATAGGTTTTTTTAATTATTATTTTTCTTACACGAGGACACTCTGGATTGCCTGAAGCTATACTTTTGGATTTTGTTTCTCTAAAACTATACAGCACAGGGACTACTAAACTGTCACACGCATTGTGTTCCCAAACATCACTCAGACCTCTCCGAGAGTTTCCAAGCAGAATGCACTAGATATGCCCCAGTGAATAATTTACTACTACAAGATACATACTTTATGGACAAATTAGGAAGAGATGCAGTTGAAGAGCTGACAAAACAGTTCCGTAGACCCAGTCAGCACTACGGTTAACATGAGTAGCTGTCTGGCAACTCACAGACATAACTAAAGACAAAGTGAGACAAACAAGTTGCAGTATAATTCCTTTCAACTGCAATTATTATACATGGAAAAAAAGTTATTTTAACGTTCATATTACACTAAATCCTTAAAAGAACAGTACCATTTCCAGGACACGCATTAGAATTTAATAGTCTCGTACTGTGCTTATCAGAATGAGATTTTCATGATAAGCATATGTTACAATGAAATAAGTATGTCCTAGAAAGATTCAATTTTGATCTTCACTTTGAAACTTTTTTTTTTTTTAAATACTTAAGATTCCTGATAGGAAGTAGAAAGACACTACACCTCCTTGTAGCACACAGATATCACTTGTCACATTTCAGTTATTAATAGCATAAATGGCAGCAAAACACTTAGACAAATACAGGGAAGAGAAGAACAGTCACTGATATTCAGCCTACAGGTGAGATGTAAAGAATCCTAGCAAGAACACCTTCTGTTTAACCTAATTCCTTTCAAACAAACCATCCGTATGCAGACTGCACCCGGCCATGGTCAACACCGGATCAGCACTCTCTGTACTTCCCGTCCAACTTGACTAATAACACCCATCCTACGCTCTCCCAAACTCCAAAAAGAACAAAAAAACCTGTTCCTCTACCACTACTCCCAAACCAGACATTACTAGAGGGCAGATGAAAAAGAGCTTCTGTCTGGGCTCCTTGTGTAACAGCCTCTACTGGCAGCTACCCTTCCCTGACTTTCTCTCACTGAAGAACTACTCAAGTCACCCAGCTTTCTCCAGCAATCACAGCCAAGCCATTGAAATCCAATATGCTGATTACCAAGAAAGCTTAGGAATGATGAACAGTAATCACATAGGCTTTTGGCAAGTACGCTTAAAAATCCTAATTCACTTCTCCATTTTCCATCTCTGCTCCCTTATGAACTTCCTTCTCCGTCATGGCTGAATCCTTCCTTCGAAAGCCTCACCCTGTTCTTATTGTTTGCTTTAGAACTCATAACTATCATTCCTCAGAATCAATGCTCTTCAAAATGTCAGGTAGACTTTGCTACTTCCAGCTTATTCATTTCAAAATACATTAGAATTGACTGTATAGTATTAATACATTCATCTGCATTGCCATCCTTCTACTGCTTAAGAGAATTGTTTTTGCATACAAAAGTAAAGGTCCTCCAAAAGGATGTTACTTGCCCAAACTAACCACTGAATCCTTCAGATTAGGAATTAGCCTGTGACAGTTACCACAAACTTTTTTCCTCTTTTAAATCTGCATTTGGGATTTTTATATGACAGCGAATTACATCAGTGACTTATGGGTAGCTTTTTGGTTTAAGAATATACTTGAAACCTCTAGTCATTCCTATCAAGAAAATCTTCTCATAAACATGCAAAATAAGCAATGGAAAATAGGTATAAAACAAGTCACATTGTCAAGTACAAACAATATGAAAAGAATATACATGCACAATCCTCAGAGCCACACTGATATTCTTGAGCTCCATTTACACTTTTCATGAATCTCTCCTACATTAAAATTCTTAGAGCTGTATAGTTCTAGAGACCAGAGAGACTTCACTGTATTGGATTCTAAAATTCTAGTTACTTCAAGTCACTTAGTCTAACAAGAAATCTTCTCAGGATTAATTTATTTTTATTTTTCATGAAATACACTGCACTGCTGCACAAATATTTTTCCTCACAAAAACATACAGCAAGCTAGACCACTTTCAAAATTAATAGCTTCTTTTTTATATATATATTATTCTTATGGCATTCTTGCAGACAGTATAGGTTATCTACAAGATCTGACACCAAAAAAGGAATTCTAATCAAAAGCTGAATAAAAATTAAAAGTATGATAAGAGTCATACAAAGTAGTGAGTTTACATCTAAACTATTTAAGTCCCAGTTGAGTTCAAATTGACAAAAATTCCACTCCGAAGTCCAGATCAGGATTGGAAATAAAGCAGCTTTTCCAACAGTACGTGATAGGTTGTTTCACTTACTATGTCTTGTGTTCCCACCATACAAGCTCTTACACAAACTTTGCTAAGTATTTTGACAGTATACTTCCTGCATACAGCATGTTTGTATATGGAACTCCTACAGCATTTTTTAAATCATGCCTAATGCTCCTGAAAGAAATACACTGTATTTCTATCTATTCTATCTAGACAATTCCATGCATTTTATTTATGTTAGGAAGATTTACTGAAAACGAGCTCACATCCAGATGAATCATCACAAGGATCCTGCAGGTTTTAAGCAACTAGCTGAGGTAACGTTTGTAAAGCATCAGGAACTGACATACAGTTAAAACGCACTCAGTATGGCTAAGCCAAATCATTATGTCCGGACAGACACTGGATTCTACAGTGCCAAATCCAGACTATTCAGCGAGTGTGGCAGGACAGTCCAGCTAAGACTGGCAGTGTGCTGGCCTTCAATCTGGCATGGGGCCTGGCATCATCCTGTTGCAAGAGAAACACTGTCTTCTCTGGCCTGATACTGGAAGTTTGAACCTTCTACTTAGTCAGCATCGCAATCTAGCAAAGTTGATGGTTTGTCTGTATTTCAGGAAATCCAGAAAGATCATCTCTTCCCTATCACAAAAGACGGTGCACATCCCTTTGACCACTGAGGGATGCATTTTGTTTTTCAGCAGGGAATTGTCTTAGCTTCAGCTGGAGCAGAACTGTTTTTTTTCATTGTGTGGCATGATGCTATAGTTTTCTTCTAAAGCAAAGTTTATAACACACAGTTGTTTAAAGTTATTCTAAGCAGAGTTGGACAGAGCTGAGGCCCTTCCAGTTTCTCAGCTCATACTAACGATGGGCTGCAAGGGCACAGAATCAGGACGACTGACTTAAATTGGCCAAAAGTTTATTCCATACCATATGATATCAGGCACATCATGCAGAAGGGTAGTTTTGAAGTGTGTGGGAATCCATCTGGCTCTTTTCCTCTCGCTGGGGGTTAGATGGGCATCTGTCAGTGGGTGGTGAGCAATTGCTTGTGCACTTCTTGTTATATACATTCATATATATACATATATATAGTCATAACTACTATCTTTTTCCTTTCATCTATCTTAGTAAATAGTTTTATCTCAATGCACAAGTTCTACGTTGGTTTTTTTTTTTTTCTCTTCCCATCCTGCTGGAAAGGGGGAGAGTGAGTAAACAACTGTGTGGCGCTGAGCCACCTGCTGGGGTTAAACTAGTAGAGGAATTCACATGTTGTCACTCTACAGACTGCTGTTTTGACTCTGGCTTATCATGGTAACACCACAGTTTGCCACCAGTAATGATGCAATACAAAAAACCGTCACCTTCAGCCTCACAGGTCCTGACAAACTTGTGCATGCTGTACCTTTTGTTCCTGTTTGAGCATTTGCAAGGCCCATCTAGTGCACACTTTTGATAATTCAACACTGCCAAAATCGTTTCCAACACTTTGAAGCTAATATTCAATGCCATACACAGATTCCTGGTTGTAAATGGCTGATACACATGGATGACCTCATCAAGATGCTCTTCATTTTTTGGTGTAACAGCTGTGAATGGCCATCCGATACGTGGCTTGTCTTTCACAATGCTGCCACCACTGTTAAAATGTACCACCCACTACCGCACTGTGCTCAAATTCACTTTTGGGTTTCCATAAACATTCAGTTCGTGTCGATGAATATCAGTGGATGCCATAATTTCTCTATGATGAAAAATAAATTCCACCCCTTTGCTTCATCCACACTTCCATGTCAGGTGCCATTTTGTAAGACTGCCCCTCTGCTGCCATCTGTCACATGGCAACAAAGTGTAATGGAATAGTGGAGAGGAGGTTCCACCCCTACTGTCATATCAACATCTGCCTCTGACATCATAGGCCAACATAATAAAACAGGGGGCATTACTTTCAGAACAGCCCCAGTATTTCACTACAGAGCAAGAATTTCTTCAGGATACATGCCCCAACATCATACCAAACTACACACAGTACCACACGACAGCACAAGCTATTGCGACCTTCAAGAGGCTTAGCGCTTAGACGTTTCACTCTCAGTCTTAACCTGGTTAAGGGCAACATAAATTATTTGAATTACAAGGAAGTAAAGGGAAATGGGGAGTTGATAATCACATACTTGGTCTGTCTGTTTAAAAACAGGGCAGAGCTTCTGGGAGATGCCATACATCAAAGCAGGATTCTGTCCACTGCAAGTCTTAATAGATTTGTCTTCATTCAAAGGCTCTCAATTAAAACCTCAATAATTTTAAGGCATCTGGTCTTCCTTAGACTACTGTATTAATTTATGGGTCTAACTGGCATTGGTTTTTAGTTTTGTTTGCATTTTCTTTTAAAACTTTATAGTCTCAGAAAGGATTAGGATAATCTACTACAGGCTCTGGACATCAGCCTCTTACACAGAAGGTAGTCATTCTGATCTTAATCCCGAAACAACTTTCACCCAATTTAACTTCTGATACTATGGCTCTTCTCTTCACATCTAATAAATGTAATACTTAACCACCGGGTACAATTCCTTCTGATTTTAAAAACCTGACTGTAATGCTATCACCTCCGACTGGGAAAATCAACTACAACAGAAGTTTCACCATATGAACTGGATAGTCTTTGCAGTACAAAACAGCTGCAAATACTCCACTTACTTGTTTTCAGCTACGTTTGCTTTCTTTAAAAGACCTGAAAGTCTGTAATATCTGAAAAGTACAACTTTCAAGGCAGAGTAAACAAAATAACCCAAACCGTGGCCACTTTTACAGTCAAGCCTCATCTTTCCCTGCCCCCACCTGCACACTTTTTATGTTCTCCTGTCACCTTTAACAGATTTTATGGAGTTAAAAGACTGATGGCTATCTTGCATTCGACTTACAAGGAATGCTGTACTCTAGTAAATTGACTCCAGATGCTGAAAAATGTTCACACTCAAAGTTGTACATTTTAATTTTTAAAAATACAGATATTTACAAAATGATATAAAATGAAGGAGTTTCAGAAGTTTAATTTTTAAAGATCCTCGGAACTAGACATTACAAGAAACAACTCCTATAGCTCACAGCAGTTTCCACACAGCAACAGAACTTCATTTAAGATTTACTTGATCTTCCACAAAAGACATGCATGTCTAAATCAAATACAAAGTCCTTCAAAGACATCTGATATAAAAGGAATCTTACTTGTTCCAACTTCTTTCTGTTCCCCTCTAATAAAGTCTAATTCTTAGCCTTACAAAAACAAGCCGAAGAACTAACGTAACCCAAGCACAAAAACTCCCACTAGTTTTAGTTGTTGGTGTTTTTTTTTTTTTTTTTAATATAATGTTCACATCACATATTTGCTGTATCTGCAGAGATATTCAACTCCTGGAAGAGCAGACTATTTTGTGCACTATGCAGCAACAACAGCAATACTGCCAGCCAGTTCTCAGCTATACTGTGTAGCTTATCTTCATTATCCACACATAAAATAACTGAGTTTTTAATAAGAATTCAAGCCTAAACCAAAGTATATAGATGGCAGATTCCAGGCTTACATGTTAAGTTTAACTAAAGAGTACAGTTTACCAAAAACAATGGTAAGACTTCTTAGAAAAACTCCTCCCACCAAACACTAAAGATTTGTAGCTGCATTTGGAAAACATTACACAATTAGCCAGCTTTTATGCTTCTCTGCTAGTACAGACACAACTAACAACGTATTCCTATAGATATTGCACTGTTGCACAAACATCATCTTTAGATGCCAATCTTGCAAATACTTTATTATAGGTAAATATCTAGACCTACAGAATTCATTTTAATCATAACAAAATCCATATTTGGGTAGATTTGCAAAGTTTGGATAAAAACAATTTCAAATGGTAACTCACAAATTACCACATCTTTCTGTGAAGCTACTTAAAAAATATTAATGCCTGTTTCAGAAATAAAGAACTACCAAAACCATTTTTTTAAAATCCAAAATGCATCAAATGTACCTAACCAATTTAAATACACCATTTGCTGCTGATTAGCAGAGCACAGTGAGTATAACATCATCTTAAATAGATGTATAGAGGTATGATATGTTTTGCAATGTAACTAGAAACCAACACCCAGAGTCAAACCATAATTTAGGAGTATAGTTTCAAGTATTTAATCTTCAAAACTTCCGTTTTAACCTGATGGACACTTATGTTCTCATACAGCAATTAACTGGTCAGGTAAAATCTCACTCCCACAGCTGTCAAGAATTTCTCTGATATAAGCTGGCCTAAGCAGCCTGACATGCAATCCATACCTTAGTTAGTAGAATTTACCTTCCCCTCTTTGGGAAGCAAAATCACTCCTGAAAGCCCTTGTATCTGCTTTCACTCAACATTTTTTTCTACAGCTCTTTATGAAAAGAAAGTTGTTCTTTTCTTTTTCCTTTTTTTTTTTTTTAAATCAAGTTTTGTTTCAAAACAGTACTTCTATAGTTTTGAAACTTTGCAGCTGATGCACAACAACAGAGCCATGAAGCCAAGAGACATCCAGCAGGAATGGCTGAGCACCTCTTGCCAGCAGCAGCCCAGCTAACTAACTGCTCTGTGTCCGTATGTTTATTTTTCTGTCACAGCACAATGACCAATGAAAAGTTCTTGATCAGAAGTTACCAATTCTTTCTGCATAACGATTACGATCACAGTGACTCATAACCTTTTCTGTGAACTGAAATGTTCTCAAAGATATTTCAGTCTATCAAAGCGCTTAAGGCAGCCTCTGAAAAAGGATATTTGAACAACTGTGTTCTCTGTATGTCTCCTCAACTTTCCCACATTTGTTTTTTAGGTGGAAATAATTACCACTATTAAATATAGTACTCTGATACTTGCATTAACTAATGGAAAAATTTAAAGGAATGTAGCTTTTATATCACTTTTTGAAATGAGTATCACAGGGATGAGAGTGGCTTCTTCTTTTTTTTCTTTTTTTTTTAATATCTCAACATGAACTCCAGACAAAAACTGGGCCTTGTGTGTTTCCTACACAGTCTGCATAGTCCTAAAAGTCATGTATACCTATTAATAACAATTTGTCCTATCTATCTGATTCTATCTGGAATACAAACAGGCTTTTTAACACAGTAAGATTTCTTGCCTATAAAATATAATAGCACAAATTGCTTCAGAATAATTTTAGCTATTCCCCAATAGATTCAGCTTGTAAATCAAAGACTACAGGGGAGTTTAAACATAACTTCTTGAGGACTTAGCCACAAGCTCTGAGGGCTTCAATCTCAATTAGTCACTTATCTACTTAAAAGCTCAACATTCTCTTACATCATCAGTAAGATGATGACCTTAAAAGTAAGATCATCTCCTCGCACAGGAGCATAATGCCCAGCAGAGGCATCATCGTTTCTTGCAGCAGATGGGAAAGAAGAATGAAATATATTACTGAATGCTCCAACATAGTCAAACTCCTACATAAAGCTGAAAATTTGACTGGATAAGATGTAAGATAAGCCCAAAGAGGCTTGTGACAAAAAACATTCACTGTTTCTAAGTCAGAATTTCAAATAATACTATACTGAAGTACAACTCTGTTTGGATAGGTGTTTTACTGTAAAAATTACCTAGCATTCCTAGCCAGAGCATACAGACAACTGGACAAGAACAGAATATGACTGATGTGGAGATAAAAATGTAGGAAATAGTAAGGTTGCCTCGACTGTGACAAAGGAATTCCAGAAGGTGGGTAGAGCACAGGTTCTGAAAGCATGGCATAATCATTTTGAGGCCCAATTTGATAGTTAACCTTCCAAAACATAACTGCAGTTCCTGAAGGAACCTTAAAAAAAAAAAAAAAACCTGGAGATTCAAAAGGTGCTTCAAATTCTCAGCTAATATGCTCTAACTCACTCCTGATTCTGCTTCTTTGAAATAACACAACTCCAATTAAGAATCACTACAAACTTTTTGCCTTGACTTTCTCTATATTTCTTATGTATTTACATTACATTTGAGTCAAATAGCTTAGATTCACTTGCCTGTCCTATTCTGCCACCAGACAATACAGAGACATTTTAAAGGAAGAGAAAGATCAGCATATCATACATGAGAAGATGCATGCTCCTGCACTGATACGCCTTTCTGCATTGTAACGATGTTTGAAATGGTCTGCTAAACCCAGAAAATGCTTACGATGAAGTGAGGAAAGAAGCACTACCACCAAAAGAAAGGGGGGAAAAGGGGAGAAAGTACATTAAAACAATATGCCCAGACTTAACCATAAGCTAATGGATGAATTTCCAAGCTCAGATTTCCCATCTGGTTTTGTTTCTTTGGGTTTTCTGGCTTTGTAGCTTTCCTTTTTTTTTTCTTTCTTGGGGGTGGGGGAGGTGCTCGCTTGTTTATATGTGTGTTTCTTCAACACCTTCATACAATATCACTATTTCAGAGGACAGGTCTATCTCAGGATGCTGGGTGATTTTAAGTACATTCAACAAAGGCAAAATTATACGCTCCATATCATGATAAATTTAGTAAAACCAACAAGGTTTATCTATCCATGTATTTCAAAGATTTTTACGCAACATGTTTAACATTATCACCAATGAGATCTCAAAGAGGGCAAAGGAAGCGAGCACAGACATGGCAAGAGAAAGGCCTGTACTAGGAGCTGACAGGACCAAAATATTCTCAGACAAATACAAGGCAAGGAAACACAGGTCATTTTCTTCAAAACAAGATCTCGTACTTCCATCTGTTACCTCAATTACAACGATTTTTCTTCCTTCTCAAAAAATGAAAACAAAGCACACAAAAAAAAATCCACTACAACAACAAAAATGACAAATTAGTGAGCCTCATTTCACTATTATTTTTAGGTAAACACAAAGGCCTCAAGGGAAACGTCAAAGCAGGACAGACTTCAGTACAGTATTCTGCAACATCATTCCACACACAGGATTACTGAAAACAGAAAGCCTCTCACAGCCCGAAGTGCACAAGCATTTAGAACAGAGGAAGAACAAACCAGTCAATTTCAACTGCTAAGAAGCACGCAAGATCATGAAATTATCATCTGAGTGAACAGTAGTTCAGATTCAGAATAACCTCTTACATGTTGAAGCTGATAATATCTCCATATATACGGTCTGATTTTTAATTGAGCTAAACTCAAAAAGAAAATCAGAAATTGAGGGATATTCAGCGCAGTTGACATACCTGAGTACTGATTTTGTTTTCTCTATGCAACACAACATACAGACTATATAGACTGTATACTCTCTCAAGTTAGCTGAACTTACCACACAATTTCCAAATAAACTATTTTCATGCAATTTATTTTTCCCCCTAAACCTCAAAATTTTCATTTCTATAGTATACGGATCATTATATATGTCAATCTACTACAGCCAACTACAACATGTAGTTGTCCTATGTATGGAACAAAACTTATTCTTCCAACCAATATACTCTAAATCTGACTTTTTTTTTCCACTAATGCGACTTTCAAGATAACTGAAATGATACTCTGTTCATGAAAAGCATACTCAGAATTAAGGCTAAAATAACAGACGTCTTCTGAGACAAGAAAACAAATCCAGTGAATGCCTACCTGAACCCACTGGAGATGAGCCAACACTAAGACTTTGTAAACTTCCATTCCTGAGCAAAGTTGGAGATTTTTGAAGACCAGAGCTTGTCACACTTCCTGCAGCAGATGCCACAGATGAAGTTGGGGAAGCAGAAGAAACTGAAAGATGGGAAATACTTTCTTGACTTTTATTTCCTTTGGGTCTACCAGGCCCATGTTTACTTTGCTTATTTCCTTTCCGTTTCTTCTCTGTTACAGTTTCCTCTTCTATTCCAGAAGTTTGAGCTCTTTTGTATGCTGTAGAAGTAAGGCTTGAATTACTTATGTCTCCAGGTGAGCTGTCAAAGTTTTTAGATTGGGAAACAGCTGATGACGAAGGGAGACCAATTAAGGAAGTGAAACAGTTGACACCTCCCTCTTGACTTCCAGTCTCTCCTTTATGTACATCTTTGGTTGACGAAGCCTGTTGAGAATGAGTGAAACTGTCACTTCGCAGATCTGTTTCTGTAAAACTCAAAAAATCCTGGGGAGACTGAACTGAACTTCCAGAAGATGACTTTATGCTCCCAGGAGTGCCCAAAAAGCTTCCTAAAGAGGAAAAAAAGTACAATTTTTATTTTTATTTTTTTTTGTACAGCTGATGAAAATTCATGGAAAAGATTGGTATTTTAAAATACAAAACTTTGAAGTGCAAAGACTTTATGAAAAAGTGATACCAAAAGATACAGAGTTTATTTTTAAAAGAACTCATTTCTACTGTTGATCTTTATTCTTCTGGATCTGAATCTCCTATCACTGATTTTGGGGCACAAATAAGGTAAAAATTAATAAAAGGAGAGTAACAACTTCTGTTTTAAAACACTTACGATATCTCTTGTGTTTTGAAGCCTCAACAAACATATGACAGAGCAAGTTGGTTTGTGTTGTTATTTTTTTAAACACACTTTTATATAAAAAGAAGGCAGATGATAAATCATGCTGTGATCACATTTACACTACGCCTGCAATCTTCCTTGCCATTCTACCTAAATCAGGGGTCTGACATAGGTCAAGTGAACAGCAATTGCATTTAATTTACCCTGGCTGAGGAGGTGTTCCACAGAAGAGGTATTTTTCAAAAGGACAGGAAAGCAAGTGGAGAAAAGTGTATAAAATTGGTATTTTAAGGCTTCTTTACATTGTCAGAGAACCATAAAGATCCTTTCTGTAATACAACTGCACTGTTTCTGTAGTATCTGGAATGCAGTCACTTCAATGCTGAGTTAGCACATGCAAGGCAGAAAAATAAGCACATTTACAAAATACAAACACCTATCTAGTTCACTGAAATTCAGTAATTTTTAGGGGTGAATGCATATATGGACATTATATTGTAAAACTTCAACTGGTGACCACTGTCTTACCAAGAAAATACCCCCTAAATAATAACATAAAGTACTGAAAAAAGTCCTATAAAAATGAATATTTTATCACTAGTAGTCCATTAAACATTACTTACAATTGCTTTATGTTAGTTTTTAAATCATATGAAGTGTTGTTTTATATAAAGTTTTATTTCATCACTTAACAGTAGGCAAGATTTTTATTTAAATGTGAGATTCTAGAGGAAAATTGTACAGGTTCTGAAAATTCAAATAAAAACCACTCCAGTATTTCAAGTGAAAAAAACTGTAAATGTTCTAGACAAATTCAGAAGTGCTCATCACATACCAGATTAAAACCCATAGCAACATCTCTATCTTTGAGGAAAGTAGCGTATTTTAAAAGCATGCAACTTGAGGAGTTATTTAGCAGTCATCCCATTCTATACACTAGTTAAGCTTTGTTCTAATATGAATTAAAAAGCAGAGCCATAGGCTCAATTTCATGTTAAACGTTAACCCAGAATAACTGTTCAGAAGAAACGAAACTTCTGGTTTTATCAGTTAAAGAACATACCCTAAACAACCTAAACAAAAATATCACCTTTGCCCTTTAGAGATGCACAACCTTCTTTTTCATGTTATGACAATAAACATTTATTCCTGTAAAAAGTTTTCCCAAGTAAAACAACATTCTCATTACTGAGAATAAAGGATGAATTACTTTTCAATATGTAATCTTTTTTAAATATGTGACATTTCTGTCTAATTCATGTCAAAGCAAAAGTATTACTACTGCGTAACGATTAATACCTTGCTGAAAAGGGCTAGCTGCAGTCACAGTTGTTCCTGGATTTCTTCCAGCACCAGGCTTTCTTCCCCTCTGACCCGAGCTGTGACCTGCAGATTTCTTCCCTTTGCTCTCTGACCCTCTAGCCTCTGAAGAATCTTTTCCACTTGAAACATGTGTAGAAACTTCCTGGAAATTTGCATTTGTAAATCGAGCCGTAGTATCTTCCAGACGCTTCAAGGAGCCTGACATGGAGTTGTTGCTAGTGCTTGTATAAGTCTACCATTGTGATAAGTGATATGGAATTAAAGAAAAAAAAAAAACAGTAAGATCATACAAAAATCTGTTACAATCAATTCGCACAACTAGAACGCTACAAGTATTGAAATTTCCATCATAAAAATTTAAAAAGTTTATTTCATCCTATATGAAGAATAGTCAGCTATCATTACTAATTACTCAGTTAAGTGGCATTACCGTCAGATCATTTACTATCAAATTAGAACAATCAGTGGAAGCCAACTTGATGACTTATCCTCCATAGCTTATGCAAAGCTACTAGTTTTACATCAGTAATTAGTAATAAAATTTTAGTAATGCAATACAAAATCCAAGAAACGTTCAATAAACTTGCCAGTATATTCAATTTTATTCATCTAGTATTCCTATTTAAGCCGGTAGAACTACTCATGGCACAACAAATTCAGAGCAAAAACAGAAATCCTATGCCAAGGGCTGGAAAGAGTTGCAAGGTATCAAATTTATTTTTGGTATTTGAAGAAGAGAGCCTCTGAGTTACACTTTCCATAAGATCAATATTTTGGCCTCAGGTTTATATTTGTTTTCATAGCGATATGTGCTGCACGTATATATATATATATATATATATATATATACACATATACATGCTGAATATGAATTTTATCCATGTCTGTTCAAAAAATTTTCATTATTTGGAAACATACAAGACTATTTTTTATATATTCCAATATACCTAATGGTATAAAAGAAGCCACTCTCTCAAATAACAAATTCAGAAGATTTCACATGCAAAGGTAACTGGCAATAACAGAAGTTACATAAAATTAATTGTTAAGACTGTCAAGATATATGATTAAAGTACAATTATTTTGTGAAAAAGAATGCTCAAATGTAACATCAACTTTGGTGGAAGAAGGAAAGACTTCAAACACAGTGTAATCAAATTGGAAATGTTTTTTCACCAGCAATGGATCTGACAAAGGCTTCAGAACCTAACCATCTGCACTTTTACAACTTTATAGTCTCATCGCCAAACAAAATCAAGTGCAATAAGCTCTTAAGCATTCACTTCCCATCATCACACCAGCCTTCCCTCAGTCAGTACCTTCTTTAAAGCATTGTCTCCAGAAAAACTGTTCTGCTTGAATTCTACCTCCAGTCCCTTAACCTTAGTATTACTCCGTAGTGTAGATTTTTTTTGTCTTAACTTGTTATTTGTAAACACCATAAGCCAAGATAAGACTGATACCGTGTTCCAAACTACAACAGGTAAGCAGACAAAAATTACTCCAGAGAGCAAATACGCAAAGTATTCAAACTGGTTAGACTTCATGTCTTGTTTTACAGGTGCCAGCATTTCCATGCAGAATAGTTCTACACAGACAAGTGAACTCACTCTAGTAGCACCTTCCCCATAAGCTTAGGCTGTTCCTGAGGCTCTCCCACTTACATCACACCTATATGACCTAATGTATGAAAAAAACATGCAAAAGACAGTGCTTCCAAACTCTGAAAAGTAGAGTGTACATTAAATAGAAGTAAAAAATGCAGAGCACCATTATGACTTGAAGGTCCACAAGTAACAATTTCTAAACCAATACTTAACAAATGGTGTTTCACATTTTCATATTGTTCAGTTACTATTTAAAATTCCTACAGCAAATAAGCCAAACCATAATACCTAGTAAAATGAATCTCACTACATAATAATCTAAATCAAAAACATACACTGTTATGAACACAAAGTACCTGTAAAGTACCCACTCACATAAACAAAATCTGCACAGCCTGTCTAAAATAGAACTTTTTTTAACTAGCAAAAAAGTCATTTTCATTTACCTACCTAAGCAGGAATGCAAAATATAGCTCTTCAAAATTGCAAATACAGTCCTATTATAACATGCAACAGAAACATATTACAGGCTTTCCAAGTAACAGTGAAGAAAATATATTAGCTTAGGTCTCTTAAACTACAACATTAAGAATAATTTACCTCAGTTTGACATTACTATACTGATAACTGTTTTCAGTGAAGATGGAGCCAATTCTAAGGTAAATGTAGCAGTTAACTTTTTGAACTGTTGCAAAGTCCACAAGTACGCTCAATTTTCCTGAAACTGATGTGTCACTTGACCTGTGTTAAGAAGCAGTGGTTCAAATGTGGGTCATTTGAATGAAGGCTTTCCAGACATGCAATAACCCATTCCCTCAAAGTCAGCTTTTTCTGGGACCTGTGGTTTCTCCTCTTATCTAACTCTCTCCTCTCCTAACTATTATCAACTACTCCCCCCCCCCCCCAGCTGAATACTAATTGCCAGGATAATTCTCTATTGCTATCAACAGCCATAGTTTGATGTTATCTAATTTCTCTATTATTGCAGGATTGGTTTGGAGGGCTTTTTGGTTGAGGGTTTTTAGTTGGTAAAAAGGAAATCGAGAGCTTAAGCTCTACAAGACCTGGCCAGGACCAGGCAATGACTAGTAGGCAATCATTTGCATATGCTGTGCAGAAATTTGAAGTGAGGATATAATGTTTCATTTGCCATCAGTAGGAAGGTCAGAATAATATGATTTAGCTATTAATACCGAAGAAATATTCAGAGACCACATGCCTGAATCCTGCATTTAGCAGATTCTGGAGAACATGCATACACACCGCAGTTCTGATCATGAAAGCTTAACTCAACAGGCATTTCTGTTTCATCACATGTTGTGAAATATTCTGAAACACACATGCTTGCTCAAAATATTCATGTAACAGACATGAAGCAAAGCAAAATTGTATCTCCTGACCAGTATTTTTTTTTTCAAGATGCTGTTCCTCACTTCAAGGAGTTAACTGCAAGAAAGTATCCTAAACAGATCTGCATATTAATTATTTGGAGAATCCAAAAGATATGCAATACCATCCAAGATGAAAGGGCAGCACAATTCGATTATAAAGCTAAATAGTTCATAAAACAACTTACCCACTCCTGAACAGTCTTTTCTAAAATGCCACACTCTAAAAGACAAAGGCCTAATATAAATGCCATCACCAATGGCAAAGACAGATTGATTTGGCTGGAGTTTTTTTTGAAGTGATGCAAGTGAGGGGTGGCAAGGAACAGTGATCTAAGGATGAAGGCAGAACTTTGGTTCCTTAATAACTGGTTTCAGATTCTGCTGTCCCCTGGAGCCTACCATGCCTTCCCCACTCCCCCTAGCACGTGCTTTCCATAGAGAAGACACAGCTTAAGGCATCCCCAAACCCTGCTCACACTGCCATCAGTCGTTTCCCTTCACTTAGTACAAATATCCCCCCAAAACAGATTCTTCTGATATTGTCCCCCAAGCCTATTCCTTGGTTTATGTGGGAGAAATAAGCAATCCATGAATGTTCCTCCTGTTATGCAAGTCAATCAGCAATTGCTACTGCAATTATCAAGCAAACTCAGTGTACATCACAGCTCCTTTATGATTCTCATAAATCAGTTTGCAGGGGGTTTTTTTTTCCCCTTAAACTACACTTTTATGCTGCCAACTTGGTGCAGAGAGTTACTGTCACTTTTATACCTCACATATATCACCCTGTGTGCACCACAGCAAATCTTAAAAGAAAGGAGAGCAAGTCTTAAAACTTCTGGAAAAGCTTTAGATTCACTGTAAAAGCATAATAATCATTCTTAACATACACAGCACATCCTGACACTTGAAAAGCCTTTAGCCCTAATCCAGATGTACAGAACAGTAGTCTTGCAGAGGGAAGGGCCACAGCAGGCCATCAACCACAGTGCCAAGTGGTAAGAGATGAGTCCAAGCAGAACAAACCAACAAAAAAAACAACACATGAAGACCACAAACACCACACTGATGGAATACAGCGATGCTCAGTCATGAAACAGAGATTACCCTTCTCTTTTCATTCCCTTCAATATTCTACTGCAGTAGGATCAGAGCATTTCCCTTGAGAACCCATTTGCTGACATTCAGGGTGACCTACTGTTACAGATATCAGCCACCAGCTACAATTTGAAAGCAGATACACTGTCTTAGCATCTCTGGGGGGTTGGTTTGGGTTGGGTTTTTCTCGGGTATAGATAAAAGACAATCAGAAAGTAGTGATCAGGATTTTCTGGATCTGTTAAGCCATACACATTTTTAAACTCTCTTTTGAGCTTCCAAGGCTCAAAATACAAGAAAGAAGTTTTTACAAGGACTAAATAAAGGCTTGGAGGCTCTCATTCTGTTTCTCAATGAAACAGAATATTCTCAACTAAGTAACAGAAACACGAAAACAAAACAAAACAAAAACACCCTCATCTGAAAAGAGAGAAAAAGCCCAAATTATTCCACTTCTTAAAAATTCAATGCCTATATCCCAAAAGAAAGGTGAAAAAAAAGCCAGCATAGTAATCAGAGTAGTTCAGAATTTCCTATTTCAAACTTTTTCCAGCATAACCAATCCAGACTAAGAGGTGCCTGCTGAGACATCCCAGCAGTGCACAGAGCTGGATCTGAGGAGATGTGCTCTGAACTGCACACAACCATTGCACTGGAACTTCAGTAAAATTGCTTCAAATTATGTTTTACAGAACACCCAAACAGTCCACACATACTAACTCACATAATGTAAACTCACAGTTTAACTATGCAGCTGTTCATGAATATAACTTAAGAAGCCACTCATCCAGATAAAAACATACTCCAAGGTACCACCTGCATAAATGGTCATTACCACTCCTACCACAAAGGCTTTCACTTCTTTAAATAGGAAAAGATGAATTCATTTCAAATTTCAGCTCCCACAACAGGACGGCTGTGACAGCAGAAGTGATTATAAACAATGACAACAATGTGCTCACTGCAAAGACAGACTGCTGTGAAAAAGACAGCAAGTTCAAATCAATTCTGACAACACTGTGTAAAAGAATACACAAAAGTAGCATAATAAAAAAGTGTTCTGAAGCAAATACTATTACCAGAAGAAAGCAAAGCTTCTCAAATTACTAAAATTTCAAATTTTAAGGAACACATTTTTGAGGAACACAGTATGACCATATAATTCAGAAAACTAAATGCATGTGAATTCTGTCAAAGGAACTTAAGAAGAAAGTTTTAAAAAGGTATGTGAAGAAATTAGTCACAGAGAAATCACTTCCAAATGGAAGACAGACATTTAAAGAAAAAAATCACATTCGGTAGCTTCAATAAAAAATAACAACCATAAAAAGGATCTAGAAAATACTTAGACCATTTAGGTAGAAAGAAACAGAGTTAGAAGGTAGACAACAAAAACAAACAGAAGTATTGCTGTTTCAATTCTACAATGAATACTTCCGTTTGTTGCGGGTTTTTTTATTATTTCAGTTATAGTTCAAGTTCTAGAATTACAGACAGCTCTTGTTCTCAGTATTTACTCTAGGTCCACCTTGCTACAAGTTGCAATGTGTTTTTGGTAATGCTATATATTTAATGATTTTTGAGGACTATCAAGAAGCAAGGTTTAAATATTGCAGAAATGCAAAAATGATTAAAATGTTCGTATTATTTATAGATTTAACTACATAACTTGACTTGAAATATATATATATATATAAAGTACAGTTAATTCTGATTAACTGCATGACTAACAACTCAGCAATGCTGTCATATTTAACTTGCATTAAATAGTCAGAGGCCCGTTAAAAATGTTGTTTTACTGTTGTTAAAAGTGGTATTCTACTCTTGTTCATGTTAAAAAGTGCACACCATTCAATTGCACACCTTGAAATTATGAAAAACCATTATAAAAGAGTTTATCAAGAGAAAAATCCAACTCCCTCTTCCACATTAAAAGGATATTCTAACAGGTAGGACTTAGAAATGACCAATATTTCCACATATTTTCTTTAACTCTCACACAAATATACAGTAACACCACTTGTTAATAAAACTTTTGATGATAACTATGTCACAGAAGTACAAAAGGGATATATACCTGAGAAAGATAAGGACATATGTAATACAAAATCGTACAGTATACAGGATCTTCTCACACAAGAAAATTCTCTTACAAGCTATTTTAAAAGTTGTCTGAGACTTGAGAAAAACAGGTTCCAGACAAATTAATAAAATGAAGGTTTTTTTTTTTTAAAAAAAAAAAACAACCATGGACCAGTCAGTATAATTCAAGGAGTTCTACAATCATTTCAATAAAAACCCACCATACTCCTAACTGCACACTAATTGCAGTATCTGACCACTCTTAAATCAGAAAGTAAAGCAGTAAATTTACCTTTTATTTAAAAATGAAGAAATACAGAATTATTGTGAGATTCAGAAAACCACTGATTAGTAGGTGTCAGCTGATTTATCATTATCAAAAAAATACAACAGAACCAGAAACAGGACTGTATCAGAAGCATGAGTCACAAACAACAATTTTAACAAGTATACATCCTCAGGTCAATACTCCTATTACCAAGAACAGAAAAATACACAAAACAAACTACGAAGCTTGCATTCTTGATGATGTTCTTGTAGTTTATACCATTTATTAGTTGAGAGAAGAATTACAGGGACTAGAGAAAGCCAGTACTTCGAATGTTTTACCCTGTCCTGGTACGCTCTCAGTACACAATATACACATAAACACATTTGTTGAATACTGTGACTCATCAAAAAAACTACATGCAGTTAGAACAAGCTTCAGCATCTTTCTTAAAGAACAAAACACTCCACATACTGATAGCTCATTAATTCAGGTACGACTCCCTGACTTGGATGTCAAATATTCCCATGTGAATGGAACAAATGTTTTCTAACTTTGATGTGAGAACACCTATTTCTTAATATTGTTTTGCTATTCTATAATAGCATCATTAGAATCTTTTTTTTTTAGTGGGGGGTGGGGGAAGGGGATAGGAGGCAAATAACAGAAGTTACTCTTTTAGAGCATAATCAGAAAAGTTTTTATAATTTACCTGTGTGTATTTTTCCTCTGAGTTAGGTATTTGCAGCAGCTAACAGGAATGACAGAACACAGAACCAGCAGAGTAGACTGCTAAAATAAGACTGCTATACTGTCATTTTAAAGCTCCTGTAGTCTATTCTGGAAACATTATGAGGAGTCAGGATAAGAAATTAAAGTGGAAGAAGAGTAAAAAAAATACATCAACTTACTTTCTCTGTAGTTACAGTAAGAGATGGAACCAAGGATGGTGAGGACTCCGACTGCTTCTTATATTTTTGCTTGTGTTTATCTTTCTCTTTATATTTCTGTAAGTTACAAAAGAAAATACAATTCAGCTTCAACTTCAATGTACCCAAATTCATTTGTTTTTTTTTTTCACTTTGTTTTGTTGTTGTTGAGTTTAGAGTTGTGTGGGTTTTTTTCATTTTCTGTTTTTCTCCATATACGATGTGAAAGTTTTCTTCCCATGTGCCATTTAAATAGAAATATGGAATTTGGCCTTTCACAGCAAAGCGTATAGGTGTCATAATTACAACAATCTATGCCACAAAGTAGGATTTAAAGTTTATAACACCTCACATACGCTTGTTGAGGGAAGTTTAGGTCAGAGGATTTTGTTTTGGAGAAGGGTCTGTTTGTTTCAGGCTTTTTGGACCTGGAAAATAAAAATTTAGGGGAAGAAAAAGTAAGGGAAGAGGGATTCAACTGCACTGCACGGTCTTTTCAATAACTTCTTAACTATATCAATCCAAGAAGTGCTATCCTGCACTGCCCGCACACAAGCAGGAAGAGAACAACATCTACACCAAGATTCCTGTGTTATCAGATCTGTTGTAAACACAATAAAGAGTTGATTCAAAAGCCTTTCATCAGCACTAGTTACTCAGCTTTCTGTATCATCAGTGAACGCGTTCAGATAAACTTAACTATTTCAATGAAGCCTAAACAAGGCTTGAGAACGAAGTTGTGAAATGGAAACCAAAGCCATTGCATGAGTTTATTTAATTTTCATCATTTTACTAGAAAATTCAAACTACCCAGAAGAAAATTGTATAATTTTGGAACAATGAGGCAATCACTTTAAAATTCTTCAAGATGAAACTTCATAGCAACATCAATAAAGAATAGGAAACATTTAAATGAACATGTTTTACAATTTCAGCTTTCTTCTTTTACTTCTACCATTATTTTTGTCTGAAAGGCAATGAAATGTAGTGTTCTGATCAAAATAACAGCCAGGAAGACTTCAAATTATATTCTGTAATGTACTGAAATAACTTTGATAGTATTCTCAATACAAAAGGATCTGTCGAGAAGAAGGAAAGAGGGAAGGATACAAAATTGGAGGTAAGGGAGGTGATGCACAGGTACATAAAATAAATGAATTGAACAATCTGGAAAGAACATGCTTTACATCCCTAAAGCATTAGCATCACAGCAAATCTCTCTTCTAGATCCAAAATATCAACACAAAATTTGCTAGGACATGTTACCAAGGTGCACGCAGATGGCACTGGCAGGAGTCACCAGAAGATGCTGGAAGGGAACCTCACCTGAAGGCCTTTATATATGAAGATATTGACCACAGGAGGTCTGATGTTCTTTGCTCTATATTTCCTCCTCCTTTTAGGTTTTACCTCCTCCAACAAATCATGCCTCCATTTTTTCCTCTTTTCTTGTTTCTTCCTTTCTAACGAAAATTCAGGTATCCTACTTCTGAACGTGAATTGACTCCAGATGGAATTAACATCAAAGAAGTAGGGAAAAATTCACTTGCAGGAAAACCTTTGAAATGAATGCTCAGGTTTTACACAGATCAGAATAAATGTTTCAACAACCTGCTGAGATGAAGAGCTTTAGCTGCCAATAAATTGACTTCCTGCAGTTGCACACTCATCTCACCATAAAGATGCATACATAGCATAGCAAGAGTTCTAAAATATTATTCACTTCTTGATCCAGAAAAGGAGTAACAAAGCGACATGAATTCCCACAACATTTAACAAATATCAAAACTTTCAATCAAGTCAGTCTGAAAGGACACACAAACCAATGATCTTTCTCACTAACATAAAAAAAAAATAAACAGCTGGTCCTTCATGGCAACTCAGTGCATGCTTCACTTTTTATCAGATTTGCTCCTCTGATCAGCCATAGCTCCCATGACACCCATCCTGAAAGCCACTGGAAACTATCATTCTAGAGAAGGCAGTGATGTCAACTGACTGACAGCAGAGCAAATCTTCACACAGGAAAAAAAGCAGAAAATAAATACTCTTAACAATGACTCTTCCTGGCAGAGCATTCTCTCTGTCACAAAAAACATGACCTCCACTGCCTGTGGTTGTCCCAAGTTTTTAGCACATATTTTCAAATCTAATTCCCCAAGTGATTCTCACAAGCAAAACCAGCCAAATGTCTAAACTGTTATTTTTCAGACACTATTTTTTACTCCCTCAAATAATTACAATATATAATAATGTCCTTTTATCAGAGTACTCTTACTGTTCTTTCGTCACTCATGGATTTTCTGCACCATCTTTTCATCACTGAAGCTTAAAAATCCATAGCTGTCACTGTCACAACTCATGTCTCTCACAAACAACTGTGTATAGTTCTTACTAATTCTTAATACAAGATATGCTTGGCTCTTATTTGTGACTAGTAGTTTTTAGTAATATAGCCATCACAATTCCAGAATGAAAGATGCCCATGGTCCACACGTTTCACATTCAAGCCCTAATTTATGTTGTCTTGACAAGAACAGCCCTCACAAAGCTATCTGTCTACTATTTTATACAATATAAACCACACCAGTTTTAGTACAGTAGAAGCATTACTAAGGTCACACTAGTAAAAGAAAATAGATAAGAGGTAGTTTACAAGATGAAGCAGAACATACTGACAACATTATTTAAGCACACATATGTTCACTCCTAAGCATGGAACCTGTTACTAACTGCCAATCCTTGACACTATTACTTAAAAGACTCAAAAAGCTCACTTCAATACAGTGATCATGACAGTTTTAACTGGCAATCAAGAACTGGCAAGAAAAACTGCCAAAAAAATCCACAACTTCCCTTTTATATAAGAGCGGCATATAACAAACACAGAATGAACTACTCCTCTTTCAAGATATAAAGCATGAGCAGCACTCCAAAAGCAATGTCTCCTGTTTTATTTTGTCGGCCCACAATGTCAGAGATGAATGCTGGTGGTATGGCAGTAGAAGTTGAACCTTCCAACCAGTATTCCGCTACATGTTGTTGCCATGTGATAGATAGCAGCAGAGGCGCGGGATATGGAATAGTGTCTGACCTGGAAGTGCACATGAAGAAAAGGGGTGGAACTGAATTCCTCCATGCAGAAAAATGGCACCCACTGACATCCACTGACACTTGGTGAATATGCATGGAGATCAAAAAGTGGCTATGAAGCAGTGGGTGGTGCAGTTCAGCAGTGATGACAGCAACGTGAAAGACACGACACGTTCTGAGAGGCCATGAGGACTTATATGAACACAGCACATAGGCTCTTGTTCAGCACTGGCAAAAATGCACAACCAATGGTGGTGACTGTGCTGAAAAATAGCGTTTTATAGCTGAGACTGCTCTATCAAATAGTGTTACTGTGTTCTTTGTACCTGTTGTAGTTTCCATGGAAATAAATAGGAGTCATTACTTTTGGAGAAACATATATGTGATCCTCTTGTTATTTAGACAGTTTCACGTCCATGCTTAACGGCGGATACTTAGTTCTATTCACTTTATAAAATAGGAATTTATAAACTAAGAAAAATGGTGCAAATTAACTGAATTAAGGCAACTATTTAAGAACACCCTTCTGAGAGCACAAGAGTTCTCCATTCCGCAGCACAAGAAATCAAAAAGAAGAGACAGGAAACTGGCATGGCTGAAGAAGGAACTGCTGGTCAAACTGAGGGAGAGGGAAACATACAGGCAATGGAAACAAGGATGTGTGGCTTGGGAAGAGCACAGGAATACTGTTCAGACATGCAGAGGTGGGATCAGGAAAGCCAACGTACAGGTGGTACTGAACATGATGAGGGACATGAAAAATAATGAAACATGTCTCTTTAGAAACATTGGTAAGAAGAGATTGGCAAAGGAAAGTGTAACAGCTCTGATAAACAAGAAGGGGGAACAGGCTTCAACAGACACGGAGAAGGCTGAGGTAACTGAGTTTTTTGCCTTGATCTTCACTGCCAGTCCAGCTTCCCATGTCTCTGACTGTCTAGGCGAGGGTCAGGGAAGTGAAATCCCTCCCACTATAAGAGCAGAGCATGTCTGAGGCTGCCTCATAAGACAGAATGTGTACAAGTTTATGGAGCCAGACAAATGCACCCCAGGATCCTCAAGAACCGGCTGATGTGGTTGCCAAGCCACTCCCCACTATATCTGAAAGTCATGGCTGTCAGGCAAAGTCCCCAGATAGTGGAAAAAGGGAAACACTGCTCCCATTTTTAAGAAAGGGATAAAGAAATTTAAGACCGGGGAGCTACATTTGTGCCTAAGAAAATTATGAAGCAGATCCTCCTGGAAGATATGTTACAGCACATGCAGGATGAGGAAATGATCTGAGACATTAGCAATGGTTTCACCAAGGGCAGATCGTGACTGACCAGCATGGAGTTTTCTAAAATGGAGCAACAGCATCAGTGGACAAAGGAAGGGCAAGTGATGTCATCTACCTGGATTTAGGCAAGGCCTTTGACATGGTCCCACACCACATTCTTATTTCTAAATTGGAGAAATACAGATTTGAAGGTGGTACTCATCAGTGGATTAGGAACTGGCTGCATGGTCACAGCCAGAGGGTTGTGATCCATAGCTGTACGTTCAGAAGGAGGCCAGCCACAAGTGATGTCACCCAGAGGCCTGTTGTGAGACCTGTGCTCTCTTCAGCACCTTTCTCAATGACATGGCTCTGGATGCCTCATTCCTGCAGGCTTTCATGGCCAGGCTGGATAAGGCTCTGAGCAGCCAAATCTACTAGTTGGTAACCCTGTTCACAGCAGGGGGTTGGAACCAGATGTTGTTTGAGGTCCCTTCCAATCTAAGCTACCTAGTATTCTATTTATTGTCTATGAACACCTTCATTTATTCCTATAAAAAACTGCAAGCATCTAAAACATATGTTACATACTATGAAATGCTACACTGTCTGCAAGGTATCTTTAAAGACACCCGTCAAATATATGTAAAAAAAATACGCAAATACAATGGCAAATAAAAGGGATAAATTAAATTTTCCTGGTTCAGCAAGCTTAACACTGCAGTTCACCTCTAATTGCAAAACCTGGTGTCTGGTGAACAGCATGTAGATAAAACTTTTTTTTTTTAAATAAAGTACCAAGAATATCTTCCAGGAACAGTTGCAAGTCAAACAAGTCAAAGAGTGACAAGTCAAACAAAGTCAACATGAACTACTAATAATCATAGTGTAACCTAGGATCCAAAGCAAATAAGAAGAGTATCTTAAAGCACCATTTACTTCTACATCTTTCACAGTTATTGTTACAGAATACAAATACAGGTAGATACATTGCTCAAATGGAAACAAACTCAAGCAGTAAACTTAATGACCTATTTTTAATATTTAGACAACATTTTGTTTTCAAATTACTAACAACATCCACTGCATAATTTTCTCAAATAAGAACTGTGCAAGTCACTTCAAATTTCAGTTGATACTCTGCTGTGTTTGGTCAAAAGTTACTCTCCTCTATCTTATAATGTGGCAAAGTACCGACACTAAGGAGTCAAGCAAAGGATACCACAACACACTGAGATTGAAGAAAAAAAAAAAACACACGACAGTCAGTTCAATTAATGCCTTTACTTCAAAGTGTTAGAAAACTATCGATGAAACTAAAGTAAATAACATCATAATAATGAATAAAATATGAAGGCTTAATAATATAATAAGTATATAACGGTTATTTTTAACTGAAAGTATTTCAGTTGATCCCTGCAGGGTAGGGAGGCAATCTGGAAAAGCAATGTGATCTTTCCTTCTCAAAAAAATCTTCTGATGACTGTGGAAAGAACTTACTACAAAAGCCAAAGTGAAATAGTTTCACAAAAGAATATAAAAGAGCAGCTAAGGCTCCTCTATGGTCTTCTCTCAAGTTCCTCTCTGCACCATTAATCCTTAACAGACACAGACTGTTTTTCTTTAAAGAGAAAAAATATAAAGTTTACTGTAAAGAGAATTTCTAAATTTTGCTAGCCATCAAATTTTTCTTGTTATAGTTTACAGAGGCTATAATCACACTGTAGCAAAGAGTTTTATATTTCTCTTCCTGGCCCACATATATCAAAGCACTTCTGCCACAGACTTCTGTTTATTTCAGTTGCTAAAAATAATAAACACAAAATGCCAGTAAGCTTGCTGAATTTTCCACGAGTGGCAAAAAACATCTCTGTGACACAAAGATTGATCTCAGGCATTCAAAATTCCTGCTTTAGTTCTTTCCAAAGATAAAGCTACTAGCAACATTAGCAGAATAAGGTGTTCTTCCACAGCCTCTTGTTCCCCAAATTTTTTCCTCAAAAACCTTGAGATAAACACTTGGGAAGTGAAAAAAGAGGAATTACAGTGGAACATCAAGCAAAATACTACCAATCCCTCTTAAGAGGTACACAGATTCATCTCTAATCATTTCTAAAAAACATCTCCCCACAACAGCTAAGCATTTTTACTGCCATAGTAATTAGAGAGTAACTAAGCTATTTATTCTGTAGTTTCAAATTGCTCATTACAATTAAATTATACCTAAGCTTTTTTGTTGTTTTTTTACTGTTACATCTTTACACATTAATTCTGTAAGCACGGTGCCCAAATGAGACTAATATTTATTCTGAAGGAAAACAAATTTTTTCAACTCAGTGTTCTTTTGCAAAAATGACAGGTATCCATACAATATTTTCAGACCAACCCGTTCTTACTGCAATATAATACTTCTTAGTATTAATAGAATGGTCAGAATCATAGAAGTGCTTGAGTTCAAAGGGATCTTTAAAGATCACTTAGCCCAATTCCCCTGCAATGAACAGGGAGCCTCATTCAGCCTGACCTTGGGTATCTCCAAGGACGGGGCATACACCGCCTCTCTGGGCCAGTGCCTCACTACTCTTATTGTAAAAAATTTCTTCCTTATATCCAATCTAAATCTGTCCTCTTGTAGTTAGAAACCATGCCCCCTGTCACAGCAGACCCTGCTAAAGAGTCTGTTCCCTTCTTTCTTACAGCCCCCTATAGATACTGAAAGGTCACTCTCAGGTCTTCCCAGAGCCTTCTCTTATCCAGGCTTCACAGCCCCAGGTCTCTCAGCCTGTCCTCACAGGGGAGGTGTTCCATCCCTGGGATCATTTTTGTAGCCTTCCTCTGGATGTGCTCCAACAGGTCCACATCTCTCTTGCACTGAAGACTCCACATCTGGACAGAATACTGCAGGTGAGGTCTCACAGTGCAGAGTAGAGGGGCAGGATCACCCCCCTTGACCTGCTGACCATGCTTCGTTTGATGCAGCCCAGGACACGGTTGGTTTTCTGGGCTGCAGGGACACATTGCTGGTTGAAACTTGATGACCATTGTGGCCCTTTTCAACTCAGGCCATTCTATGACTTCACTACCTGCAAGTACTTTTCAGCCAGGCTCTACTCCATCCTTTCCTCCCCCAGCTTGTACTGATTGTGAGGATTGCACTCAGGCACAAGATCTTGCATTTGGGTTTGCTGAACTCCATCAGGTTCGCCTGTGCCCACTGCTCAGCCTGTCTAGATCTCTCTGAACGGCATCTCATCCCTCATACATGTCAATCATACCAAACAGCTCAGTGTCATCTGCTAACTTGCTGAGGATGTATTCAATTCCACTGATGAAGATATTAAATAGCAACAGTCCCAGTACTGACTCCTGAGGGATAGTTTTTCAGGTCTAAGCAAAATAATTACGCTCAATTTTCAGCTCACAGTTTTCTGTCTTTTTGAACGGAAGGATGCCCAATGTTCAGATTATCCAGATCTCCAAAGTACAAAGATGAAAGATAGAACAAAAACACCCTCCCTAAAACTCTTTATTTATATAGAAATAAAAATACAAATATTTACTCTGAGAATAATCAAGATTCCAAATGGATTTGCAGAGGACAAAATAAGAAAAATCACCCTAAATAAATTACCCTTCTCCTTCAAGACATAGTGTATAACATATACAGTACAATAAAATAAGTCATCACAGAGAGGCAGTAATTTTACTGTATGACCCTCTGTATTGGAACCGTGAGGTCACAGCCTGAACCTGTGATTGAGCACCTAGTGAAGGGACATAACCAGTCCTGGGAGCGCAGGTGGAAGCAATTCACGTGTGTGACTGGAAGGGGTGGACCCAGGGTCCACCCTTCCCTAACCTCATTTAAGGGCTGGCAGCTGCAACAGAATTACCTCCTTTGGAGTGTTTGGTGAGTTGTGATTCTCAGAAAGAGGTAAGTGATTCCTATTTTATTACTGGATTGTAAGCTCTGCCTTTCTGAAGTGATAAAAAACTCGTTTAAAGCAGCTATATCTGCTACTGCTTATCTTTACAGCCTTCATACCAAACTTGTTCTACTGGCCTACATTTTGCAAAGCATGGATATTTATTAACTATAAAGTATATCAGACAAAACTCCAAAACAAAAGCTTTTAGTCATGAAAACTTTAGTGATTCAGAAATTCTGAAAACTGCAACTCTCTTCTACCAAGTAATGACTTATACTATCAATTAATTTAACTTTAAACAGCATCTTATAATACAACATAAAAAGCGAATTACACTTGATTATGTATAAAACTATAACATGTTCTGACAACCTCCAAACATCAATCCAGAGGTAACTTTGTTACAGGCGTTTCTTTACCTGGTATTACAGGTCACACAATCTTCTGGAGAACTGTGTTTCAGTTCATGAAAAGTAGAAAAACTTCTAAAACTCTATTTGTTGCAAACTTATTATAGCTGCAGAAAAAGGTCAGGAGTAGCAATAGCAAAACACAACATTAACAATGCCAAGAAGACTCAGCACAAGAGAAGCCCAGCAGTTAGCAGAACAAACTGAAGATACGTTGTGTTCTCAAACTATTTCATAGATATTATGGCCTGAAATATCTCTCCAGTCAAAGTCACTTTTTTTCCTTCAGGTCAGACACATGAAACAACTCAGTTTCTTCAAATTTAACTTCATGATTTTGTCAATTTGAGTAAAAATCCATATATGTACTTTTTAAAAGCATGACCTGCAATACACTAACAGTGGAAGATCAAGCAAATTAAAGAAAAAGTAAATCTAGTAGCCTAGTGGAGTCTTAACCCTGGAAGTAATTCTGTAGTGTCACTCAAAATTGTTTCCTTCTATGCTCATATTGCTAAGAAAAAAATGCCAAGAATCCATACTTTCATTATTTTCAGGCAAATTTTGATTCAGAGGTACTACTACATCACAGTGCACATACTCCTTCAGCACCAGATGAAAACAGAACTACTCACCACTACTATTAATCAGACATAAAAACATCTTTTTAAAAGGTAGTCCTGGAACAATGAAAATCAACACCATCCAGAGTAGAAGTAAGCTTGAAAACAAATCCAATGTTAAGGAGACTAGTGTCCTGAAGACAGATATTTGTTATTAAATGTCACTATAAATATAGCTCCTCTAGGTAATGCACACTTGTTCAGTATATATCTTCGGTACATATTTTGTTTTTCTCAATTTGTATGCTTTTGAGAAATACAAAATTCAGTCCACCCATACTCACAGAAAAGTCTATTAAGTTAGCTGTATAGGAGGAATGCAGATGAGCAGTTCTGCATGTATTCTCAGAAAGGAGGCTTGAAAAAAAGATTCAAAGATAATTTGTATTGCTGTGTCACTATTTGTTCTTTGTGTTGTATTTAGATAACAAATTTCCCACAGACAACTATTAATCAACAGCACTAGAAATGTAAAATAATCACCATAAATTTAAAATTCATTTTTAAAAATATATGAAGCTAAATTCTTACAAGAATTCACCAATGACAAAGTTAGCAATTGGTTTGCTACCTTTGCACCTTCACTGGAAAAATCCCAGGTGAACTGCAAGATATTTTGTCACCTCAATGGATCAGATCACCAGTACCATTAAAATGCGTCAACAAGAGACGTAAGAACCTTGATAGTGAAAAACATGCAACAGACAAACATGATGAACTAGATGTTAATTACTCAGACATTTCCTGAATAATCTACTCCCTTTATTATTTTCCTCCTGGTCACAATAACTATACAAAAAAGAAAAATCTCTCTTAGAAGAACTAAGGCAAATGAAGCTGCATGAAAACAGCCTTCCCAACACACACATTTCAGAGTGTATCCCAAAATTAGCCATAAGGAAACAGAAAAAGGAAGGCATGCATACAAGCACACCTGAAGATGCTTTTTGACTGGACCCTAGAACCACTAGCTCATCTCCTGTGTTATCCAGTGCTTCAGGAACAAGATTTCCTTCATGCTTTTCAGCAAAAGTTAAGGTAAATGTTTATCAGAAAGTTCCACTATTAAGCAGATGTGCCACATAATTAGCAACGACAAATCCACTTACTTTTTTCTCCTTCTCATGATGTTTATCCTGAGAGTGAGAGGAAGAATCACTTAAACTTTGATCATATGACCTATTAGATCCCCGTTTGCTCTTTTTCTAAAAAGAGAAAACATATTTATGGATACACAAAAGGAATCATTTGAATAAACAAAAAATAGAAAGCACTTCACTGATAAAATGCCTTAGTACTTGAAGAAAAAACTTCAGTTTTTGAAAGCTTGACAAATAACTAACACTAGTAAAATTAACAAGACTACTGAACATATACCCAGAAAATGTCTATCCATTCACTGACTTTCATACCTCCCAGACAAAATTTTTTTTACCAAAGAAAAATATATTCTAAAGGTTAAAAGAGGTTAGACACATTTTTCAAGTTTTCATAACATAAAACAGAAGATGCTGCTCAAGTGAAGAAGTTGCATTACTAACACTGTTATGTGCCTAAAATGCAACGTGAGGCAACTGCTTTATGGCTTCACCATTTATTAGTCAAGTGACCTCTCTATGATATTTTCTTTAAAACTGTGGTCTTATTCTAAATAGGATACAGGTTGCTACAACCATGTCATAAGCAGTACAGAATTTTTTTTCATGGATTTCCATTATGTTCAAGAGCCTATTCTGAAGCTACATATGTTTATGCTAGCCAGTGCCCAAAAAGTGTTTGTCACTGTATTATAACTGAGTTGTATAAACAACTTCAAGTCAGTGCTTTTCCAGCTGACATTTTCAGTCGTTATTGAAGAAAAACATCCATCATTTTCAGTAATAGATAACAAATATCTGTATTTATCAGGTAACAACAGTCCCAATATCTCTAAAGAAACATTAGAACACTAGCATGGACTTTCCAGTCTTTACTGCTCTTACCTCTTGCAATGGCAAGCTATCATGTCAAATATGGTGCTGTCTCTTTACTATTACTTTGTTTTTCAAATAGTTGTACATGTTCTCAAACACAGCTGCACTGGCATGTTAAAATCAGATGTATAAAAGTATAGAGCTTGCCTTCACTGCTAAGTAATGCATAACTTCTGTTCTTTTAATATACTTAGCTCAAGATTTAAATTTAAAAAAAAAAGATTAATTCAAGTCCTGACATATCTTCATTATGAAACAAATTCATCAACATTCACAGAGCTAACCCTCCTGAGCTTATATTCTAGAAACCTAAGGTTCATTGGCCCTGTTTTTACTTCACTGCAACATGAGTAAGTCTCCAGAATATTCAGCTTTTCCGCAGTGAGAACAAGTAACCTACAAGTTTCACCATATTTACGGCAACATATGATTTTTCAGTCCATATATTTTAATTTTCATATGTCAATGTTTGTAAATAATGTTTTTAAAACATCACTAAACCATTTAAGTCAGCTTGCCCAGAGAAGGTGGCAGAAGCCCTGTCCTTGGAGACGCTCAAGTTCAGAACAGTCAGGGCTTTGAGCACCTGATCTTGCTGTAGGTGCCCTTGTTCACTGCAGGGGAGTTGGACTAGACGGCCTTTAAGGGTCCTTTCCAACTCAAATGATTTTAATTCTTTAAGTCCACACATGTACACATAGATCTGGAACTGTCACACAGATGTTTAAGGAAAAGCTTGAGAAGCCTGACACAAAAAGCTGCTGAAATAACTGAGAAGTTTCAAAGTTTTTTTTTTTTTTAAAAAACATCAAACCCTAAGCCATCTTCTTGAGATAGTGTTTAAGGGAACTAATAAGTAGGAAATCCACTGGCTATACAGTGAAGACAGAGCAGAAGGAACAACAGCAAAACAGAATGACAGATGGAGAAAGAAATAGAAGCCTTTTTTATAATCCAATACACAGAATAGCAAGGAAAAAGTATTTTCAACTACTGAATGCAAAAAATACAAATAAAAGCTAGATGCATATGTTATTTCTGCCAGAGGGAAAAAATACACATTTAGAAAATAAACAACATTTTTATCTAGAATCAAAAGCTACAAAAAAAATCTACCTTCTGAGCCACATGAAAATACAATTCCTAGTGTTAACAGCAATTCAGAGTGAAAAAACAAGTTAGTATCATTAATGTACAGAATTTAACCATTACTTACCAGCTTACTAAAATGGTATTTACAGTAGCCACAATATTGGACATTATCTGCACCATTGCCTTCTTCTTCACAAAGAAGTCCTGCAAACTGTGCACTAGAAACAAACCATACAATATTCACGACAAGCAAATACCAACTTGCACCAAAATAACACAGTTGATAACACATGGATGCTTGTATTTGTATTTAATTAGAGCAGATTTCCACACACGTGACTTCTAACAGCATGCCAGCACCTAATCCACCTCTGGCAACTCAGTGGAAAAATCTATGGTTACCTACAGTGGTGACTTTCTCCTAGATCTACAAACCATTCAAACAAATGCATAGCTTGAAGAATTTGAATTACTTTCACAAAAAACAAAGCAGTTGGTGATGATTATTAGCTCAAACTGAAGTCAAAAGTATGTACAGAAAGAATAGGTTGGCTTTTGCTTTGTTTTTAAACAAAACTATAGCGTAGATCCAAAGAAGAAATCCTTCCGAAGTTGCATATATCCTTCCCTGCTCTGTCAAGAAAATTACTTTTTTTTTTTTTTTTAAATAGAACTTCAATGACATAATAAATCTAATATATTTCATGGGTTTAAAAGACTGTGGCAGGTTAATTTCTTTTAAAAGAAGAAAATGACTTACAGTGTCACTTTGTCTGGGCTAATATTACCTTATTCAACTACATTTTTCAAATCAAATTTGCTTTTCACCATTAGTAAAGTTGATTTATTTTCTGTATCAAAACCAAGTTAGATACTGAAAAAACCAAGTATTCGGTCTCATTTTCCTCATCATTTTCATTAGCATAATAATGCAATGTTACAGACAAAGCGATGTAAGGAAGTATGTAAATGAAAGAACAACGTACAGGGCAGCTTATTTTCATTGTTTTTTAAAAACCACTTTCCCCTCATTTATATATCACATTCTTGTGCAATCCAGAAATACTGTCTACTAAATACATGCACACCTACAGCAGATGCCAGCTATAAGCAAAGATCTGTCGTTCTAAGCTTGTCATGCAAAAACAGATGGACTCAAGCTCTTTCTTCTTCAGACATTAGTTTTGTTAACACAGAACTGACACAGCTTGATCCGGATCTCTGTTTTCTACAGTTTTCACATTCTCCTTCCATTTCAAAAATGTTACAGAAGCCTCTCAATATCCTCAATACAATATCAATACTCTCTGGTTAGATATCATTTTTTGGTACGTATCTGTTCACAATGAAACAAAAATTCTAAGAACTGGCAAGATAACAAAAGGTATATATTTTTAAGTTGAACGTGATTCCCAAGTTCTTTTTACACTTGCTGATAAGAAGATTTTGGAAGAAAGAGACAACAGTTGAAAAGGATGTTCATTTTCAACATGATTTCAAACAATTGGATGCATACTGTTTTTCCACATCTACAAGCAATTTCTCAAGGTGGTTGTATGGGAACTGCTGAATCACAGCCTGAATCTCTGACTGATCACCTGAGGTGAGCAATGAATCAGCCACAGGAGCACAGGTGAAGGCAATTCATCTGTGCTGCTAGAAGGGGTGGAGCCTGGCTGCACCTCTCCTAGACCCATTTAAAAGCTGACTATCAGTGGGGAAGGATCTCTTCTGGAGATCCTTCCTCTGGAGTTTTGCAGTGAGCCCAGGGCATGAGTAAGCTTTTTATCTATTCTCTTTTTGTCATTATTATCTGTTTTGCCAAACTCTCCTGTTTAATTCATAACTATAACATCTTTATATTCACTGACTATACAGTGGTATGCAAGTTTTCAGGAGCAAAGTCTGTTTTCACCATAAAACCAAACTTGACATTGATTACATCCAATGAAAAGTTAGATGGCTATGAAGAAGTAAGACTTCAACATCCCTCCAGGTAACTAAGTACTGAAGGAGAAAAACAACAACAACAAAAAAAAAACACAACCAAGAGGTCCCCATCTCTACAAGTGAGAATGTGCAGAGTTGCAGAGAAATCAGTACTTAATCTGAACAAGACATTCAAAGTAACACTTGATTACACTGAAGAAAATACTTTTAAGCAGGTGTGCAAATACCTTTTCTTAGACTGAGCTTCTGCACAGAAATGAGGGAGCGCAAGGGGCACTCATAAAACTGACGAGTACATCTACAGCTAACGCACCTAGATAATCTGTGTAAATCTGCTATTACAAAAAAGCTTCAGCTGAATTTGAAAGAATAAATATCCCCCAGAAATTCTGGGGTGTAAATCCCTTTGCCTCATCTCGCTGACATTTGTTGTCATCTAACACAGTCTCTTTTAGAAACCCATAAAGTGAGATGAGTATCTCCTGAATGCTTGCCAACCACAATAGCTTAAAGTGGAATGAATCAGGCAGACGTGGCTGTTTTTTCTCCAGCGGCTACAGATGAAACCTAAATAAATAGTTCAGGATAGATGTGTACCATTTACATAATGCTAGTGAGGTGAACTACTCCAAATGTTTGAAAACCAAAAATAGTCCCTTTACTGCATTTTTAATGTGTGTTTCAATACTTTTTCCTACGGATTTATCAAAAGATAACATCAAATCACCAGGTCAACAATTCACATTCCTTCCCATTCCTGTATCCTATAAAACATCTAAAAAAGAGGATAGGACAAGAAATACCAAACCTTACTCACATAAGCACAGAGCACTTAACATGAAGGACTATTATCAGACTACAGTTCCCAGCAATGTATATGATACCACTGCCATACAGTCAGTAAACTCTAATAAAATCAAGTATAACCACTTCACTGTATTTCTTCACCCCAAAATATTCTAATCAAAGCATTTATTCATTTTATAGTATAGAGTTGACTCTCTGGAAAATTCTTTCAGATATGTGAAATAATAAAATATACCTACCATGTTACATGAAAAGCTTGTCGACATCCGTGTTTGTTACATGTCATGCATGCACCTGTGGCTGCTTTACTTTCTCTGCCTTGTTCATCACAGATATAGCATGTCTATCAAAGAGAAAATACTTAATATGATGAAACGCAAACAAATAAGTTATGTGTCACAAGAAATTCTAAGGTGAGAAGTGTTGGATTGTGCATCTAACCTTATGTAATAACTCCTTTATAAAGAAGTCTAATTACACTTGTTTGCAAAAGAAGATTATCTGGTAGACACTCTGGATCTGTATAACACTTCATCAGTGCTAAAGCAGTACAAATACTAATTTATTTAAATTCTATGCTGCTACTCAATCAACCAAAATGGTTAAACAACCAAAGGCTAATAGCATTAGACTTTAGGATTTTCCTGGCTTTCAAGTTTGCATTTATGTCTTTTTAAGCTGCAATCATTTTGACAGTCATTTAACAGTACTTGTAGCTATGACATTCAGAAACATCAAACCAGACTGAATGCCTACCAGTAGTAGGTACCATAAGGTATATATGCATATATCTACACAAACTACCAACAGAAAAGCTGCAAGCTTAAAATTTTACTTGCACATTTGGTGTAAACAATTTTCAGAAGTCTCACAGCGTGCTTCAATATTCATATGACATTCAGTTACCTTCAATTAAATACTGTGTTTAATAGAGTTCTGCTTTAATTTCAGATAGCTTCATATGCATCTTAGAAAGTAATCAAGTAAGAACTCTCTGTAAACAAAGTTTAAATTAATACACTAACCCTATTTCAAGCTTAAAAACACGCTAAAATGAGAATGAGTTGTCTATCACCTGAAAAGCTTTTCACAGAATTTCTCTCATAAATTTGCCTTACTGGGATACAATGGCAGTTTATAAGATTTTTAGAAAACATTCTCAATAAAATGTGGGGGAGAAAAAAAATCAAGACAAAAAGAATGCAATATCTATCACATTATTTTATATGTAGCTGATGAACAGGGATACTTCTATGGAAGCTCACTATTGCACTAGACATCACTACAAATTCTCACTAGCATTTCAGTGAGAAGCATTAGTCAAAAGTACATCTTCTTCCACAACTCCTCTAATAAACAAAATGTCATCTACAAAAAATCTATCACATCACTTTTGTATCATCAGTTGCAAACTACAGCCCACGTAAAATTTAACTGTTTATCAGTTCATTCTTAATGAATCCAGCATCAGTACAATCAAGTTCCTCTTCTTAAATAAGACAATCTTATTGAATGGACAAATATCAATGGTATACTACTATCCATAGGTACTCCATTGTAAGACCTTAGGTGTAACTGATTTGTCCCAACTGCATGGCAACCTCCTCCAGAAAAGCAAGGAAAGAGAGTAGGATAATAAATAAATAAAAAGAACATAAGCTGATGTCTACTACCCAGTGTTTAAGAAAAATGTCCCAAAACATCACTGAAATTGAGAATGAAAAAGGAAATAAGGCAAAACTGATGTTCTTTACAAAAAAAAAAGTAAAAATGAGTGAAATTCTGAAATCAGAACTGCCTTGAACAGTTATCCATTTCAATACTTAACATGAGAAGTCATCCAACTAAAGCTTTTTTGTTACTGTGCAAGACTCTGAGGTAGATGAATTATTTGGCATGGTTTTCTCTAGACTTCAGAAGAGTACTAAGAGCAGTAGCTAACATAACCCAAAACTATACCCTATCTCCTAACACTTGAAAGCTGGGGAAGGGGGACATGAATCTTTGCCTTGCTCCCGCTGTGCCAGGTACCACACACTAGCCATTGGGTCGGAGACTGGCCACTTTTTAGCTTTCCATACCATGACCCAACATGTGAAGATTTCATTAACAAACTAGGTCATAATCTATCAACTGCATCTGAATAACTATTCCTAACTCTCAACATAAGGTAGCTCTGTAAACAGAGTTCAATAGATTCCATACATCTCAAGCTCCAGTTACCGTTCTGTTTTGACAGAGTTTTGCCTATAAAGTTTTCCTCACTGAAGTTCAGAAGTGATATAAGTGTTCCATTTAGTAAGGATGTAGGTCCTGCTCTTTGGCAGCGAATGCTGCATTCATGACCCCTTTAACTGATTTACAGTAAAATGATTGGAAAAAAAAAAAAAAAAAAAAACTGACTGGATACATTACAAACAAGTTTAAACACAACACTGTGCACTGCCTACCCAACACAAATATCTAGAGACATTTTGCAAAGCTGCCTTGAGTTGTCTGTCAGTAATTTTCCTTCAAAGATTGAAAACTGTAAACCTCCTCTGCAAAAAAAGGCAGAAGGAAAGATGAGGCAAGGAATGCCTTGCCAAAAAAAAAAAAGTAATCTGAGAAGCAGTTTATTCTACTTGTAAAAGTTACCTAAGAGTATTGCCTATATACAGAACTGAACTTAGAATTTGTACAGAAGTTTCTCATTGTTACAGCAAATAATGAAATAAAATTTTAATAGCTGCCTTTACTGCTATGTGGATCAAGAAACTCCAAACACACTTATTTTTTAAATCAACTCTGAAGAGGCTCTTAAAAGCAATAATTATATTCAATTACCGCAGGCTTCAAATGTACCTGAGAAAGACAGACAAATCTCTCATAAAACAAATAAGAGATTATACGTGCACAAGCAGCCAAGAAATAACAAACATCTATTCAATAGGAAAGTGATTTCTAGTCAATTTCTTTTTGAAAGCAACTACATAAAAAGAGCTTTCGTATTAACTCACTCATCAGGTCACCCAGTGGGTTTACACTCTAACAGGATGGCTTTTATCCAAGGAGCAGGTAAACCCCACGGAATGAGTGGCCAGAAGCCTCATGCTCTGGCGTCCTTTGTTCCTTCTTGTACCCAAGATTACAGTACTGTATAGTATTATGTATTTTACAACATAAAATAAGGAAACAACTATGTAAAAGAATCCTATGTAAATCAAGTAGTATCTCCTGGCAGAATTCCAAGGAGATTTTTCTTTCTTTTAAAGACTTTAGCATGAATTCTTCCTTACAACAATTTTTGTTGAACTACATTTTACCCCAATTCCATATGGAAGACTACTTCCAGACATAGACAGCTGCTACACAAAATTAGTCAGGACTTAACAAGAAATCAAATCTTTCTAGAAATCATTCTTTTCCAACCTAAGTTGACAAGCAGAATCAAACTGACTGGAACTGTGGCCCCAAATTTGCAATTTCTGATAAGTTACTACATTTTCTAATGCATTACATTGGCTTGTATTAAAGTTGTTTTAGACTGCTAACTTGGAAAACCATCCCCAATCTGAACATCAACAAAGAAGCAGAAAATTAAAGATCTGGCAACAGGAACTCTACACTGTCTGTATGCCATTAATATTCAATGAAATCTTTTAAGTACATTAAAAGGAAGAACCATTACAAATTAAAAAAAAAACACTATGACTACTGATGGGGGAAAAGGAAAAAACAGATATTCTATTGGCCCAAAGTTGAGCAGAGAAAAAAATACTGCTCTGTGTCCAAGCACAAAACATCTATTAGCTCTGCACTTAATCTACTATTGCATTTGCTTGCCAATGCGGAAGGAAGTTCACAGTAAAAGTTGATACAGATACTCAGGTAATACGAACGAGAAAACATTAGAAAGACCTACAGTATGACCCTTTTCATACAATGGTAAGTAGGAAGGGAAAAACCTATGGAATAGCAATATTAGTAAACGAGACAGATAAGGAAAAGACCAACATATTAAACAGGAACAAAGACTAGAAAGAAAGGAAAAAGAGTAGAGTATAATGTGGATCTTTCTGCAAGAGAAAAAAATAAATAAACAAAAGCAGAGACATAAGCTGGAAAAGAAAAGAGAGGTTACAGAAACAACATAAGATGGACTGGTTTCCCTGTAGGAAATGACATGTTCTGGCTTTTTTTTTATATAATGAAATGTATTCTTCTTTTGTTCCTATGTCCACAAACCATCACGGAATAAAGTAATAGAAAGAAACTAGAATTAAAAGGAACTGCACAAAAATGTGTTAATAAAATTACTCATAAATTGAGTTCACTGCATACAAAAGAGAAAACACAAAAATATGAAGGAGGGAGTAGTTAGGTATCATGGGGAAAAGGCAGTGCAAGTGGAAGACCAAGTAGAAAAAACAAGCTACTAGCATAAAATACTAACAATTTTTTTTTTTAAATGAAGTCTTGCCACACTTCAAAAAAGATTCCATCTCACTGACACTTATTTAGGAGCAGTTATTCTATTTCTTTTATAGGCAACTGATCCTGCTAAAGAAAACATCGTTTACAAAAGCAGAAGTCTGCAAGATTTAACCTTATTATATTGGTACTGCTATTCTTGTTTATTAAGTTCTTATTAATAATTAAATAATTAAAACAGTAGGATTAAATGGTAATTAATATTATTATTTCAAATAAGGTTTAATAATATTCTTACATATGGGAAATATTTCACATTGCTTTCAAAATAAACCATTGTTCAAAGATTGCAATATTTTTAATTAACAGTCCCTACTCTGTATAAGAATAATGAGACACTGCAGATAACTCTGCAGCTTAATTGAATAACACCGCTTTCTTAACTCTTGAACTTATCATTGATACACGGAAGAAAACATACAACACTACAGCAGCTATTGATAAATTTCATGTAAAGTGCATTTAAAGAACTGTAGTTTTAGATTATTTAAAGCTCACAAGTTTTCAAATAAGTACATTACATACACATAAAAAGACACATAATTATACCTTATTATAACGATCGTGAGGAACGGACTGCAACACAATAGGTTCCATTGTAGCGACATTCGCAAACTGCACCTCGGGAATGTACAGAGCACAAACCACATGAGCCCAACCTACAAAAAGTTACAATTGTATTTAATTTTAACGTTTTCTAGAAGCTCAAAGGACATTTCAATTACTGTACAAAGAACCTCTTACAACACTCTTCTCCATTAACTATTTTAACTGTTTAAACCATTGCAGACATAAATGACTTAAATCAATTTACATTTCATTTTGTATTACCCAAAGTTAAGATGAGCTGTAAAATATTTTAAGTTTATTGTGTGGAGAATTCCTAAAAATAACACTTCATGAACTGCAGATAGTAATGATTCACACAAACACAAATGGAAAAGCAGTTTCTTTCTTTAAATTACTTGAATTACCACAGAAAACACTTAAAAACTATGCAAATTCCCACAAAAGGAAAAGAGGGTCTGAAGAAAGTATTCATGCAAGCACTACTTTTGTGTAAGACTTTCTGTGTACACTTTTTATTTAAACAAAACTATTCTGAATTGACTTGACTCATCTGTTCTCTCCAAAGCAAGAAATCCCACACCGCGCACACGCACACACATATATATATAAAAAAAAAACCCACATATCTACGAATTTTTTAATTTTTCCAGTTTTAAAGATCTAGACAACTTACTTATCCTAACTAGATCAGCTCCTACATCCAGTCCTGTTCTAAGCCACTGACTTGGGGCTCAGTTACTTACCACATTGTACTTTAGCAACACTCCAAGAAATAAAAGGTCCTAAAATGGCATTAGGAATAGTGGGGGAAGGGGGGTAGAAGGAAAAAAACTCTTCAGAAAGAAAACCACTGATTTCAGGCTTTCCTTCCATGCCAAGATCCTGAGAGTTGTAAGCTTGTTCCAGTAGAGGCTAGTTTGCCACAAGTGTAAGAAAACTGTCCATATTCTACGCTTGACTAAATTCAGCAAAATCTAACCCAACATCAGAAGCAACTGTGCTGCTTCATCATTGTATTCATAAATTCTTAACACAAGGAACAAGTATTCGACTAGTAGAAGAGTAGAGAAAATGAAGTACAGCTGCCATTTTGAGCCACTTCTAAAAACATTTTCTACAGACCATTTTAAAACTATCACTAACACACTGACTGGGAGAAAAAAAGAACACAAAACCCCTATGAAAACCTCAGATTGTATGTTCTCTGTTTGATATATCTTCAGGGAATTAGTGTTCATAAGGACTTTCCTAAGACTTGCACACTGCCCTGAGCCACAGCCATCTTACTAGAGACAGATAAGCAAACGTTAACATGGTGTTAAAGGTGAATATTTCTCTTTAAATCTCCTCCCTGAAAAAGTATTAATCTAATAACCCATTAAACCCACAGAAAAGTGACAGACAGTATCTATATAGCAAAACAAATGACATACATCAGCACTGATAAACTTCTTGGAAAAGAGATTAAAAACTGCTCAAGGAACTAAGGACCAGGGACCTTCTCCACCTGTTTCCAGTATCTTCTTCAGATCCTACACAGTTTGACCTTTGCAAAAAATGACAACTTGTCCAACAAGAAATTAAATCATAGGGAAGGTTGCAGCATTTTTATCATCATCTACGAGCCGCAAATGCCTAATCCTGCATGCCCTCCCACTGGGACTCAAAGTCCATGCACCAAATTACTTAAATGTTACTTTGTTCAAGGCTTCACTGGTTAAGAAAAACTGAAGTATCAGAAAGCAACACCCAGCTCATCTGGAAGAACCAAAACAAGCACAGTCAGGAGTTCCTTCCCATGAAAGCATGGAGAAGAAATTCTTCCCTCGTGAGTGTTGTTCAGGACTGGTTTCCCAAAGAGGCTGTGCAATCTGCAGAACTTCACAAGGTCTGTAAACTCCTCCAGTTAATTTATCAGTCAAGGGTGGCCAATAATAAGGTCATTATTCAGTTTCACCACAGAAAGACAAAACAGTAGTGGAAAAACAGAATAGGAAGTAAACAACCATCATCTTTTTCCTGAACACCAAAAGATTACTCAAGACTATTCCAAAGCATGAAACCAAAGAACGCCCAAAGGGAGCAAGTGTGACAGCTCACTGTCTCAATGATGGAAGAACGAGCTACTATTACTAGCATACAAGTAGCCTTTATTTCTAACGTGCTCTGGAACCAAGAGGCTTTTGACTACATAACAAAGTGAGAAAATGCCTCCCCCATCTTCCTAGGGAGGAAAGCGAATGGCCAGGGCTTTGCTTCCTGCTCTACCTCCTCCTTATGCCTTTCACATTTTAAACTCTATAAGCACACATAAATAGCACAGAATGCAGAAATAAAAAAATTCAGTATCATCTTTCCCAGGAAAATATCTCAGGAGTGCAGTCGTAAGGCTATACATTCATGTGCTTATTATCACGTGTTTTTTTTTCAGTCCATATTAACCCAGGCTTAAAAGGCAAAATGAAACAATACAAAAGACTTTATTTAGCCAGACAGAGTAGGCCACTTTCATTGGAGAGCTCAGACTCTCCTAGTCAACAGGACAGAACCCAAATATTCCCTTTCCTTGTCAGGTACTTACACCATTCTGCTGCCTGGCCCAGAGAAGCTGCTACTCCCTTCCCCTTTAGACAACTCAGAGACTCTCCTGCTATCTTCAGAGCTGAGTGGTTTTGTGTGTTATTTCTTACTAGATGACAGAGACACTTTTTTGCAGGAATAATTAAATATTCCAAAGAGACACCCACCCAAATTGTGTGCACATATACCCTGCTGAAGAAGCAAGCATTTTTTATCTGGATTTATAATATTTAAAGCCACATTAAAATCACATTTTTCAATTAGCTCCATACATAAGTCATAAACTTCCTATTCATATAACTTATTACAATATTCCTGGACAACTACACATCCTTCACCCCAAAAAAGGCATAATTAAATTAAATTGAGGTTTCCCAATGTTTTAGTGTGAATACCCACATCTCAGGAGTAAAACAAAGCTTACTGATGACAGCCAACTTAAAATTCAATATATTTCAATTGCACTTTCTAGTTTTACTTACTCGTTACTTTCAGTAACTTTCGGAAATGCTAACAGAAATATTTATGCATATCCACTTTATTTTATAAGGTAACTCAAGTGCAGCTATAACACTTTTCCACATTTAAAAGCAAGTATTGTTACTTCAGTAACCATAATGACAAGAACAGTTATTTCAAACAGCAAGAATTGAAAATTAATGCCAAAAAGCCTTCAAAATTAAAATATATCTTACCAAAGCTTTTTACTTGAGCCCCACTACCACCATTTTTTCTTTAAGTATCTGTCAGAAAAGCACACTACTGAGTTTTGCCAGTTTTAGGTTTTGTCCTGGCATGTCAAATGCTTAATTACAAGCTCAGAATCCATCCTCATTTTACAAATCTTTTGCTGAGATTCTGATTTCAGATGCCTAAGTAATTTTCACCTCAGTGAAAACTTTCTAACATTGCGCATTCAAAATATTTAAGTATGTAATATTCATTAACGTTCAGAGTAACAAATCTTGAGTTTCAGAGCCTTAACTAAAAACAGTCTGTCATCCCAACGACAGCAAACAGGTAACTATTTCATCACTAGTTCATACAACCTGTTGCAAACACAGAATTATATAATAACAACCAAAGACTTTTACAGTAATAATCCACCCTACACTCAAATACAAAGAAGGCTGAGTGCTAACAATTGCAGAACAGGCTCTGTACAATTGATGCCAAAGGAACACAGCAGAGCAGTAGCAGCCAGAACCACGAAGTCACAGAGAAGTCCAGCTGCAGTGGCAGTCTGGTCCCAAAATAGAGCTCTGTGATGTCATCACCATCTCCTAACTCCAGCCTGACCTCTGAATAAGATTTGCTTATACATTCTGTGAAAGTTCCTAAGGAGTCCACTGTATTTCACTAAGGAATTTTATTCCATCTGTAACTTTAACTCACTCCTAACCAAAGTGAACACCATTTTTTAGCACAGAAAAAGCTTTCTTTATTGAAACACTAATTTTCTTGTTAGGGTTACTCTGGGATGTAGCTTACCTCAACCCATTTCAACTGTGAGCTGTCACTGGAAGGTAAAGACCCACCTCCCTCTCCCTGAAGTACAACTTGCCATACACTGGGGCAGATAAAATTGTATTCATTTCACTACTAACCCTAGGGCAAGACAGAAATTTACCCTGTGGTCACATCAGCAAGCTGATGAAAGGCATGCTAAGGTTTTATGTTTACCATAAACAAAACCACAGGTGAAAAAACAAGCCGGCACAGGAAAAGCACAGCCCTCTCCTTTCTGTAGAGGTCTGGGAACTGCACACTAGGTTCTGCTGCCAGCACATCTGCTGGCTGATCCCAAAACTCAGCCCTATCCCACCCTGAAAGGTGAAGCCAGAGAAGACCAGAATTGCTACTATATGCTACGGGGAAATATTAAGTACTATTCTGAACCCTTAGTCCAAATGCCCCATTAAAGTATTCCATATACCTCTATTTCTTTCCCACAAAGGTAACAAAACTTGCAGAAAAGATGCTTAAGATACTGCAGTTTCCTTAACCTCGCAAACACTGTTTTAGAGATTGCTGGAGCTAACATGGTATTATTCACTACATTGCCTGATCCACTCATTGAAAAGATCGAGGCAAAAAGGTGCCCACACCAACTGCTGGAGATCCCTCCCCAGCAGCTGACAGCCAACCTCATCACCAGTATGCTGAATCAAGTGATAATTTCTGCTAAAAGTAACAGCAATAAACTGGTTATCCATGAAGAAAAGGCTCCATTCCACAGAGCTTTACTACAGAATTTCACCTAAATCTGCACTTATCAATACTTTCTCTTCAATTAAAGAGTAAGTACACATGAAAAATTCTCATTGGTTCTTCGTTTGGCAGCACAACAACTAGTTTGTTTCTGAAGCAGCTCCAGCTTACATCCCACTGGTCCACTAAGCAAGCCAACAGCTTTAATCATCTTGCCTTGCATGCTACGGCATTAATGAGTCTCTTACTCCTCTCTAAAGACGTTTTATACAACAAAAGGAAAAAAATGTCATAAATATTTATCTAAAGCTTTCTCTAATTTTTTTCCAGGTTCCCAGTATAGTTCCTTACATTGCGTTTACTAGTAAAATAACTAGTAAACATTTAATACAGATTATATGGTAATACGTGTATTTGTTAGTAAAATATTTTCATTTTGCTTAGATAATATTACTGCCTTTTCTAGTAAAAAATACATATGCTAAATCTTGCAAATCTCTGTAAAAGGACCTGAACATTTTTATGTAAACATTTCTAGCAAAATGCATAAGCCTAAATATATAACATTATACCATCCATATTCTTAAACATTAGTACCATGAAAACACATCGGAACAGCAAACCCGACAGTGAGAGCTGCTGACACCAATAACACTAAGAGTAAGAAAAGCTGGCATGTGGTGTTTTTATAGGCTTGGGGGATCCCAACGCTGACCCAGGGGATGGGAAGAGGACCTGAAGGATGACATAAAACCACTGCATTGTTAGCTGGCCTTTTCCCAAGCAGCTGCATGAAAGAAGCCTTGGTGAAAAGTCGACACAAAGAATGCCGTTACACAGCATTCCTCATCAGCAGCCAGTGGAATCAGATTTCAAAGCAACAACTCGCACACCAAGCTGAAGCCTCTTCAGCTCAGGGAGAAATGCGGACAAAGATTACTGTAAGAGAACTATTTAAACATCCAAAAAATATATCAAACGAACAGTGTGCGTGCTTGGGAAAAAAGAAAAAAAAAAAAAAGAACAAGTGAGCTTTTTTTAATGTGTGTTTTAATGTGTTTTTACACTTTGCCCAACTCCTAAGCAGCATACAGAGAACAGATACTGCTACAAACAGCTTAATTGCTCTTTCAGCAGCTGTCATATACATAAAACAGCAATCAATAAGGAATTCCCACATACACCACAGTTTTTTCTCATTTTCAAAACCTTTCACAATCAGTTATGTATTTTAAACCACAATGATGCCCCTAAATGAACACTACTACCAAATGTAGCCCAGGCTTTTGTTCATAAGCATATTCAAAGACAAAAGTTCATTAAAGTTTCAGCTCAATCCTACTTTCTTATTTTCAGTAAAAAATAACAAAATACAGAATTTCTATAACTGCAGATAGTGACCACAGACTTCCTAATGTTTTTGTAAATAGTTTCACAGGGTCCAAGTACAGAGAAGATCCCTTTCCCCCACAACACATTAAGCAGCCAAAACATTACAATGTATTATTTACATATTCAAAGCTCATTTTAAAGTTCCTGGCAATCTCCCTGACTGGACCCATCACTATTAGCAAATGAATTGCATCAAATTTGCAGCTAAATACGGTCAACTCTTCATAATACTCAGCACATATGATCTCTTCGCAATAAACCACATCACGGATGTCATGCAGACTGCATGCTATGAAATGCAATTGTGTTGTTTCCAAGATCCATGCAAGTTTCAGCAGAAGCTGAACAATCACTTTCATACAGTGCGAAGAAACCCAACAAACACATGCATTCAGCTCTTAGTTGCTCCTGTTCTGTGCTAGTACAGGTCTCTGGCAATGGAAAGCCCCAAAAGTACAATGAAGCAGCCTAAGGTTCTGAACTCAGCTCAAATCCAGACTAAATTCTCTCTGGGCCCACCACCAGCAGGAGCAGCCACCACCACCAGGCCAACAGGAGGCAGCTAACACAGTTACAGTTACCTCGGATAACTGAAATTCCCCTATCCCACCCTGCCTCTAATTACCCAAATGGTCAAGAGTCAACAAAGACTGTAAAATCAGTTAACACCACAAAAATTTACACTACCCATGTATTCTGTTTTCAAAGCAGATGCAGAAAACCAAGCATTCGATGTTAAGAATATTCCTCAGGCAAAAGCCTTGCTAAAATTAATAATTGTGTTCCAATTTGAGGTTCTGTCCCAGATTCAAGGTAGTGTGAATTGCTAGCTAGTGTTTTGTAATTATTGAGAAAAAATCTGTACCAAAAAGTGGTGATCTGTAATCACATTAGCAACCTATGCTATGGAACACTAAATCATACTGTTGTCATTTGGCAGCTTAGATAGATACAGATTTGCTTCTCTAAAACTTCACATGCAGTTCTGGTAGGGATTATGTGTCACTTGGAAGAGGAAGAGAAGCAGGGATGGGTCATACTTCCATACAAGGAATACCCCATCAGTCTGGGGCTTCCCTGAAAGGAGACAGAAAAAGAATATGACAAGGGTCTATAAAACCACAAGTGGTACTGAAAATAAAATAACTGGTCTTTGTCACTTCCCTTGACTTAGCAACGTGCCATCAAATAAAACTGTGATTTAAAGGACTCACAATCTGCATACTACTGTTACACATCACACTGATCAGCTGTGAAATGTCTTGCTACGGACACCAACACTCTTAAAGAAATGGACAAATTAAGTGTGTAGCAGACACATTTAAAACACACCTGATAGATAAAACATTTTGTGTTCTTTGAAAACACAAAAATACCATCACTGGTTCAAGAAGTCCCAAAGCATACATACCTATAGGTTGAGAACATACTCTGAGAAAGCATGCAAGAAATTTTCCAAGAACCAAGTTCATACTGACTAAGAGAGCATGATCCTCTTCTCTTGCTACCACATACTGATACTTCCAATTTATGTAGAAGATACAGGACAAAACCACACCAAGAATGTCGCATTTGTGGTATTGCTGAAAACTGTAATTATTTACCATAAATGAGAGTGGGAAAACCCAACAATACTCCCTTAGCAACCGTATCAACAAGCATAACTAAAGAATATTAGATATCTCCAAACAGAAATATAAAACCTAAAAAGGAAATTTCAAGAAGCAATGAGCTCAAAAAAAATCAAATAAATTGTAACAGGTAAGTAAAGGGAGAAGGAGAAAGAACATGCACAAACGAACCTGAAATCACACAGAGAAGGAAGGGTGAAAAGATGGGGGGAAAATAAAGACAAATGCACCACATACAACTATTGCTGTTGTTAGTAACACTTAAAAACAACACAAGTTTGACTCGTGGACTATTCTGTCATAGATAGGTAGATGGATAGACAGACAGATAGATGAATAGATACCATAGTGCCCCAGAGTTCTTAAAGACAAGATAATGCCACTAAATAAGAGCCATAAGCTTAGGCTGTTTTCAGGGACAGCTGTACAGCTGACTTATGACAGCTTACGTATACAGGCTACTGCTAAAAGAATGATCCTGTTCATTCCCTGACATCAGCATTGTCAGCTGGATCAGGGAACTGATTTAATTTAGCTGAAAATGAACACAGGCAACAAAGTAAACACCAATGCCACCACAAAGAAAGAGGCAGTAATGCACAGTAAGGGCCCTACCTGCAGTAACAGCGTCTTACTGCAGATTAAGAAAATCATGGAACCCTAGACTAAAAACTCAGCAGACAAAACACTAAGATCCCAAATGTAAAAGAAAATATAGCACCTTCAATATCCAAAACAAAACACGTTTCTTCACATTAGTAAAAAGCAAATATCCAGAAGACTGTTTAAAAAAAAAAAAAGTTATCATTAACACCAGCAGACCACGTATGAGTTATCTGCACACTACAACAAAAATTGCATTGGCTTTCTGGTCAATGCTGGTGGAAAAGAGTTTTAAAAATCAAGTTTTAACCTGAGATGCCCAGGACATGACCTCCTACAGTGCTACCCTGACTCTGAAATTTTTCTGGCACAGTCTCTTATATTAAGCAATATTTTTAAAGGAAAGCTTCAGATTAACAATGTACGCTTCCATGACATAACACCAGTTGGAGTTCATTTTTCCAAGGTTCACACCCTTCTGTAAACCCGCTACTCAAAGTACAGTTGGTCCATGTATTCAGATTTGCTGTATTCGCCCCACGGACAATATCTACTATTGAGGGAGATTCCCAGACAGTAAAACACAAATCCTCAAGACTTCTCTGCTATCAGCTTTTCACTGATAAAAATCGCCAGTCATGAAAATTAAAGAAGGGACAATACCATTTGTCCAGTGTAACACCTTTGCTATTTAAACTTAAGTAATTTCAATCACATAAAGCAATTCACTTTCAGACAGAAATTCATAATTAACAAAGAGTATAGTTGCAAGAGAGAATCTAAAGGACATTCAGATATTTGATGCAAACTGTCAAAATACACTCTCAAGACTTTCTGAAAATTCTTCAAAATTACCATACAGAATAGCAAGGCATTCCCAAACACTACTTTAAATACAAAAGCGGAAAACCCTTCAGCTACCTCACGCTTCAGTTGCCATTCTGAAGAAATTAATTCAATACTGCTGCATATTAACCTGTTTGAGAGGCTTAGTTCTAAGGCTAAAGTACTGCATTGGCACTTATTAAGGTAGTTTCAGTGACACACTAACTTAATACAATCTCCTAACACGAACGACACAAAATTCTTTAACATGTCTGAGATAAGCAGACACTAGAATGGTGAATACCAGAAGGTATGTTATACATTATTGTCAAACATACTGATTAGAAAGGGAAAGAGGAGACCAGCCCAAATACTAGCAGGCTCTGTCTTGTGCAATTCAACTGTAAAAGGATCAGCAAAGCCACAACAACTACGTCAATGCTAAAGATTAAGATAAATGCTGAGATTAAGATAAAAATTAGGTAGAATACTATGTATGCAGCACAAAATCTCCAGAAAACAATTAACATAGACTGTCCAAATGATATCTGCAATCCTGACCATCCTTTCTCCTTCCACAAGAGAAAGGTCGCAGTATCAAAATGACTATTTACAAATAGATGATGGACAGGAATTTAGAAGTATCTAATATAGATAAAAGACAACAATCCAGAAGTGACTGGAAAGTTAACTGAAAGATTTCATTCACATCACCCAACTATTAGCAAAAAACAACCAAGGCATGGTATTCTGTGGAGATTTCTTTTAGCAGTTCTACTTGGCAGGAGCAGAACTGATGATAACCTGAATGATACAATTAGAAAGATGCAAGGGACAGGTAATTGCTACTACAACTTTTCAGCTCTAGCTTCTTTGTTACTGAGCCTACTAATAAACCAAACATGAAAGAGCTATCTTTGAAAATGCACCAACGCATTCAGTCTGGCTACAGACATAAAAATTAACTTTCTCCCACAGACGATGCACTTTGAATATCTTTCTATAAATGTTCAAACTCCAACTAAATATATATAAAATTTATCTGTTTCCCTTGTAAATTCTTTTGTTAAAATGCAGTTTCTCCTTTCCTGTAACTTTTATCTACAAGTAAATTTAAGAATAATGATTGATGTTCTCAAACTTAAAGTCATCCTAATCTGGACTACTGCAAAATAGTTATCACTTTCCAAGCCAGCTAGTGTGATAAACCAGTCGCTAGTTTCCACTGTTATTAGGATCCCTACGTATTCTTCTCACAGTCTTATTTCCCTCATACAGAATAAGAGAGTTCACAAATAGTAAGAATAAAACTTACCCCCATTATCTGTTCTCTTTAAAGCACCATCCTTATGAGGGCATAATTCACATCTCTAGGAAAAAAAAGCAAAAATAAAATAAAAAAATGGAATGATCACAGAAGCATTACAAAAGAAACCATACAAATCAAATCTATTAGGTGTCAGTAAAAAAGTAACCACTCTATAGAAGTGAATGGGCATGTTTTTCCTTAACCCTTACTGTTGCATTAAAGCTAGTTTGTCACAAACAAAGCTTTCTCCTTTGGATCTTGAAACCACAATGTATTTAAGCTATTCACAATTCTACCTCCAAGTTTTAATCCCTGGATTCCACACCACGGAATTCTGGATACATGTCACCAAGAATGGGGCAGACTGCTTTGACAAGAAACTTGGGCGCAGTCCAAAGACTCCCTACTGTAAGCTCTTCTCCTCGGATCTTTGTACTCACCAAAATGGTCAATCACAAAGATGTGCCACGGATATAATTAGTGCAGAGAACAGCTATCGTAAAAACTGGTTTCATAGTCCCTGCTGACTCACACTTATTCCAACAAGCCAAAAACAACTTCGTTTTCTGTTTCATGAACTGGTCAAAAGTTGACTCATCCCTGAAATTCCCAAAGACTGCTTGTCTTGAAATATGCAGCTGGGCATCCTTTTCTTGTGACATAGCAGAATCACAGCAGCGCAATCTTTCTGCTACAACAGTTTCTATCAACTTCCTAACATCAAGCTTAGCACTAAGTTTCCCACAGTAGAGTCAATCAGTCCAGAGACTATAGAAACTGAACAGGTTTGACACACATTCCATTTAACTGGTCCAGATGATGTGAAAAGGAGTAAGTACTGATACAGGAGAGCCTATACCTAGACATCATTTTATTGCAATCTTTATGTATTCCCAAATTAGTAACAACCCAAACCATACCAGTCTTTCAAGCTTTATAAAAAACCCAGGAACAGTCAGATCTTCAGATGCATCCTTTTATCACACCCTTCAAATGGAGACAGACATCTAGCATCAGTATGGGCCTTCTCTGTTTCCCGAGCTGCACAGTTCTCTGTTATCAGCTAACTGCTAAGTTAGCAGATAAAGGAGCCTAGGATGCTCTAGGATGCCTCAAAAACAGTTTGTGCAGACTTGGGGAATTCCTGAAACTAATACAGATGAAGTATATCTCCAGGACTATGTAACCTGTAACAAAACTGGTAATAGCAGCAAAGAGGCTTTCACAAAAGGTAAAACAGAAAAGTTTTTGAATTATTTTTGCTGAGTACATTGGTATAGGTAGATGCACACAAGAAAAAGAATCTTTAGCATTCCTCCTTCCTGTCTTTTGCTTCCCTTACTCTTCCCTCACATTAACCCATGAAAATGATCAGCAATTTATTAAAAGGCAATATTAAATCTACAGTAAAATGCAAAGGTAAAAGTGTCTGAAAATTTCCAAACTATTCTGTAAGCTGCCTCCAGACTTGGAACACTATACCACTTCTTTTTCAAGTCAAGATTATAATGACCTTCTTGCAACTGAAATGAATGATTGGTTCATTCTCTGTCCATGTTAGGGAGTTGAAACTAGATGATCTTCAAGGTCTCTTCCAACCTAAACCCTTCTATGACTCCATTATTCCTTTCCAACAAAATCTTACATATGCGGTAAATGTGCTGTATCTTAACACTTCAGCTCTCCAAACACTGCATGCAAGCTGCTGAGACACTCAGTAGCTACAGGTTAATTTTAATGAATTCCACATACACTGGATTAGACACTCAAAGCAAGAAGCCCAGTACATATTGACGGTAACAGTGCAATAAGGTTTGTTTCCATCCCAAAGCCTATACAGCTTAAGAGCAGTGAGCTGAGATGATGTATCTAGCACAGAGACAACTGAAGCTATTAACATAGTTTCCCTTGCCCCACCTCCACAAGCCTGTGAAAATTTATCATATATTTTCACTAGTGGTAAAACCAGTTTAGGAGGTTCCCTTCTTCTTCCCTTCACCACTCCCTTATTAATCTCTCCTTCCATCACTCCCACAGCTGCTAAACTCTGCAAGGCTGCTCTTCAAACCAGATCAGTGAAATGGAGTGAAATAAACTTTTAATATTTTCAATTCAGGTCATATTTCTGATGCAATTTACAGCATAATCCCACAGTTAGTTACAACAGCAAAACAGAAGGCAGGGAATGGCAGCACTGCAACATAAATAAGAATGAATAAACTTCTTGAACAAACTTTACATAATAGAATAAAAAATTAAAAACAATCACAGGATAAAGAGTGACAAGGAACGGAACCAGTCATTTATGTGCAAGAGTTCAGTATGCTCCTTTGTCTCTTCAGAGCTTAGTTTCAACTCATTTCTTTTTGTCTCAGATCCCCATAGGGCTCAGGTCCATTAGATCTCCCCTCATTATTCCTCTGTAGCCATAGCTGCAGGGAATAAAGATAGAAGACAGAAAACTGATCTGGAGGAGGGAGCTTTGACAAAGAAAGAAAACTGAAGTGTTGGGAATTCTGTAGAGTATCATGCTATTGGCAGGGAGCAGAATGCCTGCACTTGGCTCTCTGGATGTGGGATTCTGATGATATGTAGCATTTCTGGTGCTGTGAATTCTGGCTACCATCTGCAATAAAGTAGCATCATAATAAGCTAATATACCACACAGTGACCCTTTGCCCTTTTTGCTCTAGGTTATGAATCTACCTGGTTCCCAGCCTACATGTTCTCTTATGTTACCTCCTCCCTTTCAACATCCACCACGCAGCAGAACCAGTGCCCTTGCCTGGTGGGCCCCACGTGCCTCATTCCCACCTGATTGAGACAAGCAAGTAAAGTAGCAGACCATTTTTCCATTACATTTTTAACTAATATTTTACTACTAGTTCTAAAATCTTAGAGCAGTACTAGATAGAACAACCATTTCAGATGAATCTCATGTCACAGACCCTTTCTTTGCCTGACCCTTCGCATAAAGTCTCTGAAATTGTATATAGACTGGATATAAGGAGAAAGGTGATGAAGCACTAGAACAGGTTGCCAGGAGAGGTGATAGATGCTCTGCCCCTAGAGACATCCAAGGTCAGGCTGGACAGGGCTCTGAGCAACCTGATGCAGCTGTAGGTGTCCCTGTTCGTTGCAGGGGAGTTGGACTAGATGGCTTTTAAGGGTCCCTTCCAACAAAGATGATTTTATGCTTCAGCGTTTCAAAAAAAGCGATAACTTCTGCTGAGAATTTGCAAAGTGGCTCAAAAAAAAAAAAAAAGAAAATCCTGAGTACGTTCAAAATGCTTAAACACATCTTGTTACAAAAGATTCTTTAGGAGAAAGGAAATAAAATAGCATCCCTATATATGTATTTCAAAAGTCCAGTTACTTTTAATTTCTTATTTGAATGTTTTCATCCAAAACCATGTCTCCTTCTTTAACTTATGGACAGACCTTAATGTTGAAGTGAACAACAGCTGAATCCCTCTACTAAATGCCACATCTGCATACAACTCACACAACAGAATGAAGCTTCAATCTCTGTGACAGTTGAAGGCAAAAAGGTTCTGTATGAATGGCCAGATGAACTATAATACTCAAGCACTGACAATGGCGAGGTTCTCTTCCCCAGTTGTGAGTCTCAGCCTTGGCAAAGGATTTCTGAGACCTACTGTTCATGGAACTACTAAATCGACTGGGAAAAAAAAAATACAGCAAAAACAGGGCAAACTCCTAAGACTGATCAACAATTCAGATAAACGTCGGGTGTGACCATGCAAATGGGAATACCAGAAAGGCTGACAGTGATGCAAACGAGTAGCCACATCCTCTCCTGTGTGCACAGTGGGGCATGAGTACATGCGGCACTGTAGGTACAACCAGTTGATCCAGATTTGAAGAAGAGGAGTGAAAAAAGGAGCATTACTGGCTTACAGAATCTAACATGCAGACCTCAGTTTTGAAGCTCTCTGGTGGAAGACTAAGTTCACAGACATAGCTTTTGTCTTAAACAAGTAAAAAATAATCAAGAAATAAATAACAGTAAAATAAAAAGAATGGAGGCGACCAGTGAAGACATATGGTAGGAAAACTAAAGACAGAAAGACCAAAACAACACAAGTAAAGCAAGAGCTACACAAACTCAACTTCTATACTGAATTAGTCAGAATACAACTTGGCTCCACTGCATTAGGGTCCCAAGTTTTCTCCCTCATTTTAGATAAATACATCATTCCATTTTAACCAAGAATAACAACTGCCAAATCCATCAGTAGACATTACGCAAATTAATTACTGCCTTTTTGATTAACTTGATTCCACCAATTTTTCAATCAGAAAAAAAGAGAGAAACTGATTTAGTCCAATAGACCAGTTTATTCATGTTGAAATGAAGAGACTTATCGAGTAGACAGAGTATATAAATAAGAACAAGACTATAAAAGAGAGAAGAAAAGAATGGTAGAAATACAGTCTTGTTCTTCCTTAAGGGTTCTGTTAATTTGAAGCAAGTTTCATAAGCATAATGTGGAGATATCCATTTAATATTTTAGCTTGCTATAAGAAAAATACAAACAAAACAAAATATGCAAGTAATTTACTGAATTGTAATCCACAGTAGGCCAATGGAGCCATTCACCTGAGTAATGACCGTCCAAGCAAGCCAAGTCCTACAGGACTGAATTCCCAGCATTCCCAGCACTGCAATAATGCAATAAATAGTGTGTCTCAGTATGACCCGTTAACCTAAATAACGCAAAAGATCTACAGCAGCTAAAATAGACTACAGTTCCTAGCTGTTAGCTGAGAAATTAGGCTGCGGTTCCAGCTGACTTCAATTCAGATTCACTTTAAGCTAACATAATTGCTGACTTCTGCCAGAAGAAGATCACTGGCCACCCCCTACTGTGTACTTTTCTACTGTCTCCCTTGCTCTTGGAAGAGCAATCATTCGACCATATGGAAATCCTGATCAGCAAGCTAAAAATAAAATACTCTTTTTCCCTGCTTAATTTTCAGCCAGATCACTTCGAGTTACCTCTCCATAAGGCCATAGGAACAACAATGCTAGATAATGAACATAACAGGAATGAAGATAGGGAGTAGGACAAGAATACAACCACCCTTTACTAGTAAATGCAAATTTCTTGGGCCAATATTATTCCCCAGCATACCTACATTTCAAATTTTTGAACCAGCATCAGCCATGTGTGAACTGATTTGTTTATAAGCTTAATTTCCATCTCAAACCATACTGTGTCCTATCCTCTTCAAACAGAAGATGGAGTCTTAAGTTTTCTTATATTTCTTTTTTAAGCATTTCTTTCAATAACTCTCCTCCTCATAAGTTTTGGCCCATTTCTTTAATAGAAAAAAGTTAAAAAACAACACAAGTGCCTTAAAATGAAAACACTGGACATAAGAAAAACCTGCAGATTCTCCCTTAAAAAAAAACAAAGAAAAAAAAAAACAGAATAATTTGGGGTAAGGCAAGCATTGCTTCCTCTAAGAGCAGACACCATACCCTGAAAAGACCAGCATGAAAATAAAATAATCAAACAATAATCAAACAACAGACAATTAGATTATACTTAACAGAAAACCTAAACTCAGCTAATCCAGAGGATACACGCCTGACAGCCCAAAGAGAAGTCAAGTTTTCCAAGATTAAACAAACAGAAGAAAAAAAAAATTACAGATATTTGCAGAGTGGGGCAAACCAGCATACTGGAAATTTAGATCTTGGCATATCAAGAGATGAGAAATCACAGGTGGTTAGTATAAAAACACACCCAGCAACAGGGTGCATAGTAGACTGACCATGTCTACATCAGCTGGTAATAACCTAACCCAGGCCTCAGAATTCAGAGACATTTCATTTTTCCATTCACCCCATTCAGACTATCTCATGAAACAAAACTGACCAGAGGAGACCAACCTTGCAGTCCTGAAACCTCCAGAAAATCCAGCCCACTCAAATTCACCAAGCATTCCCAAGGGCTGCAGAAATTATTGAACTTAGACCAAACTCAGCCTACCTTTTTACTGTGATGTTTTATTAATATTTTTGATCATTTTTCCTTAGAACTAATGAGGTACTTTCAAACCACCCATTACAGATTACTTCTAATTTTTCAAACCCTTGCTTACTAGTACTTACTAAAATCAAAATTCCATCTTTTCCGTTTTCTTTTTCATTGTTCAGTAGAGCAAAAAGGATTAATTATACATAACCTCTTTTTCAAAAGCATCTATGGTAATATATAGCCCAGCCAACATTGCTATCTATGTAACGCAGATAGTCAATGCTGTTATCTGCACAACATACAGTATTTATGCTATCTATATAATGTATCTGACGGTCATGTAACCAAATCCACATTTCCTTATTTATCAGTTTCTAAACTGCTCGATATTAAGATACCTTATCAATAGACTCAACCTGCAGTATTTCAGAATTATGACCTTACTCATAAACCTACAGCATCCACCTTCCATATTTTTATCTTAAATGTCTCTATAAATAATAGCTTTCAACCAAACAAGTATTTTAAGCAAAAGTCAGTAAGGAGCTAACTACACAATTTTTCAAACCAAGATATCTAAAAAGAGGCAAACAAAAACTACCAAAGTTCTAATGTTTCTAACCTATGATGCACATCAGGCTCCAGTATTTATATGCTGCAGTGAAGAACCAACAGAAGCAAAAAGATCTACTACCATGGGGAAGGCATTCATGAATCCCCAACTGGCTGACACCACTAATAGAGCAAACGAACGCATACTGTCACACTTCTCTTCCAAAGTGCTATGTTCTGCAACTTGACAACTGAAGAAATTAAGTGATCTCCCTCTTCAAATAATCATTTCTCAATGCTGACAAATTTGCCAAATCTCTGCCCCATTTCTATTCAGTCATCTGTCCCAGGAGGAGGAGGAAAGTTTTTTCTTAAGCAGACAGTTGACAGGTAAGAGAAAAACAGACTGACTACCTGAAGTATTTGGGGCTTTATACCTGGATAAATTACAGAGACTCAATCTAGTTCGCTTTATCAAGAGATCAGATAAAGATACATGCAGATTCAGTTAGCTCTGCCAAAGACATCTACTACAGGCAATAAATTTACTGAATATGACAAGAAGATTAGAGGCACTCGACATGCAAATCAACATTCTTGCAAACCATCCACTCAGTACACACTACAGGTGACAAATGGTCATACTTCAACTCAGCACACATAAGGTAACTGCAAGAGATAACATGCAGCACATCTGACCATTAGTGATGACACCCAACTCCACATAGTACATATGGAGATACAGCTACTCCAACTTCACAAGTCCCACGTCATAAATTTCCCAGCACATATTTAAGACTACCAAGTCCTGATGTCACAGGAACACAAACTAAAAGCATACACAAAATTTAAAATGCACACATTTACCCTTACTGGAAAGCATCAGAAGGCTATGACATGTTTGCTGCATTTCCAAGCAGGCACACAAGTTTTTGCTATCAGGCTGAAAGTATCCCAATTAAAGCAACAGCCAAAGAAAAACAAGTTTGCATTGGTTCTCTTCAGTGTCTTCCAGAAACATCTTAGAGCTGGACCCTAAAAATTCTGAGGTATAAAATCCTAGTGCACATTTTAAGATTCCTAGCAGTTGAGAAGCTCTTTACAGAATATCTCTGCCTGTGATTTAACAAATTTTCATCAATTAAGGAAATGAAACTAATGGTCACAAAACATTTCTGTGTAAGCACTAGGCATTTCCAATGAAAGAAAACGTTTTGCTTTAGGTTCTATTCTCATTTTAGTTACTCATTTTGCCACAGGATTTATTTCATGATTATTTCATGGCTATCCAACCTTTTTCCTTTCCTGGGCCACCCACACTGAGCGAACAGTTGCCATCTTCGGCCACACGTAAAATCTACAGTATAGTTAACGTATGTAAGTAACAAAACTTTATGCATTTTTTATTAAAATATAAAAAACAGAAACAAAAACAGAGACAAAAATAAAACTGGTGGGATATTTGACCCTGTTTTTATGAAACTAACGTGTCAATGTCTGGTTCGATTGAAGTGGTTGCAATTCTTAGTGAGTTCTCAAGGTGTTTGTCAGAGATTTTTGATGAAATATTACTCTCCATCTTTGGCAATTATTATTCACAATCACATGCGCTGCCAAGAAGTGACTGCATGAATAAGGCGTGACTGTGAAGTGAAGGATATTTTTTTTCTGGTAAGATAGGTCTCATATAAGTCTGGTGAAGAGACACGACCAAAATTTCCTTGAGATGAACGTCTGATTGCAACTCCATACCTTCCACTTGAAAATTCACAGGTAATGGACTTCGTTGATTGAAAACAGAATCGCAAATTTACCAGAATACTTTTTTCTTTTAAAATCTTGAAATTTATTCTCAAATTTCTTCAATGAAACAAAAAGCAAGGCTGCATATTTTTTACTGTTCACAGGACTATATTTAGCCAATGCACCCAAATGCGTGAAATTATTTGCCAGACCTTGAGCTTGCCATAATTTAAGTTATTTCAAACACTGTTATGGTTTGAAACATAGCACAGGTAATTTTCACCTTGAAGACACACGTTCAATTCATTCAAATGAATGGTCAAACCAACCAAAAATGCTAAACTTGAGAGCCACTTCTAATCTCCATGTCCTGGCACTGATTTTCCTTTTGACTTTGAGGACTGTATCTCATTTTGTAAATCATAGTATTTTACCCAACTTAGCCATCTTCCTTCAGAAAAGATGACCCCATAATCAGCATAGAATCATAAAATCATAGAATCATAGAATGGCCTGGGTTGAAAAGGACCACAATGATCACCCAGTTTCAACCTCCCTGCTATGTGCGGAGTCACCAACCAGCAGACCAGGCTGCCCAGAGCCACATCCAGCCTGGCCCTGAATGCCTGCAGGGATGGGGCATCCACAACCTCCTTGGGCAACCTGTTCCAGTGCATCACCATTTTCTGTGTGAAAAAGCATCTGTACTTCTAAACAACCTTAGAATCAGCAATGATTCAATCCCCTGGACGTTATGAAATTCACAACTTTGATGACCATTTGCATGACATTATCCATTTTCAAAGCCTTCACACATAAATTCTCTTGGTGTCCAATGCAGCAATATTTCATCAAACTTGAGCTGCCGACAGCAACTGCATCATCTTCTATTAATTTTATAAGTCCCTCTTTTTTACCAACCATTAGGGCGCCATCAGTAGCTATACCAGATATGTCAATGAAGGTTAAAGAAAATCACTTTAAAGTTGTTGGTTTTTTTTTACTGCTTCAAGCAAATCAGTAGATTTTGTTGTGTCTTTAAATGACACCGAAGAAGCCATTTCTTCAGTGACACTGCATTTGTTATCAATACCTCTAAGGAAAATGGCAAGTTGAGAGTGCACAGAAACTATCAGCACCTTCTGCCAACAGTACCACTAACTGTAACAACCAGACAACACAGGATCCTAAGCAACTTTGTCATCTTCTGAGACACAGTGCGATGAAGTTAAAGGTCTGTCATTGTTACTTACATGAAAATAATCTCAACATGATACATTATTCTCTCCTACACAGGACACACAAGGCAAACAACAGTCACTGGTCTAACAGACAAGAAACGCACATCTCTCAATCCATGTGGGTTCAGAACAAAAGCAGACATGTCAAGTGCAATGCCTGTGTATCTTCAGACAGGCAGGTTACTCCACTTAGCCAACTATGAACAAACATTGGCTGACTTCTAGACAGAGAGGAAGCATTGGGATATTAGAAGTAGCTTCCCATACTTATTAAAAAAAAATTCTGGTCATTTGTATTTTACAGTCACTCCCCTTATTCAGAAGTTTACTATTTACTATTGTGTGGAAAACACAAGTCACAAATAAAAGTAAGTAAATTTTTCCATTCTATGCTCAAAACTAAAGCAACTTTTCTACTGCTTGTCAGTGTACTATTAAAGTAATTATAACCCATTAAAATTGTCCTTTAATATTAATTATGGATACATATAACAGACGTTCATTCCAAAATTTCTTTAAGAATTATTTTAAGGGGTACCTTCAGAAATAACACACAGTAAATTAATCCTGGAATTAACTATTAGGCTGCCAGTACATAGAAGAAAAAAAAAGTGAAAGCAGCAAGTTATTACAAACCACTTTCTTCCTCTAAAATTAAGGTTACTTCATCCTTATTGTGACCATATTTATCAACATGCACTCTATTTAACAGTTGCAGATCTAACAATCACATCAAAAAGACTCTCAGCACAGGCCAAGATCTCACTCCTGCAGCAGCAACTTGTTGTGCGAAAACTGTCAGAGCCCAGATTACAAACCTATATGCTTTTCCAAAGTCTGCATTCCTATTTTCTCCTCATTCACTTCCTCCTGTTCAGGCAAAATGCAAGCAATGCCACGTGCATGGTTATTTTACATTATTTAAATGCTGGGGGGAAGTCAGGGCTGAATTATGGATACATCATACAACCCTTATAAACAGCTCTTCAATAATGAACTTGCAGACACGTGTGATGGAAGCTTTAAAAGAAAAAAAAGAGAGGAATCTGGAAAGGCAAACTACAAGCATTGCTATATTACAGATTAAAATAAAATTATTCTCAAGTGTTCAGAGTTCACATCATCTGTGCAGCAGATGCAGGAACAGCTCAGGTCTAGCAGGACTTGAAGCAGAAACCTATCACTACAACAGTACAATGTATCTGAACTCGCACTGGAGGTAAACACTATAGCTGTGTTTCTGCAGTTTGGAACCACTAACTGTAAGGTACTGTACGATTTGAACTGACTGCATGGTCTGTCTGTCTCCCAACAAATTCCAAGAAATACATGTAAGTGCTGAGACTCCAGTAACCATGGACTCAGCTGACGTCCAGATGAACACTACTCAAATGTGGCTAACTCCACAGGGAGTCACAGCCCCTTCCACACATTCCCCAGGACTCAAATCCAGGTGGCTAACAAGGCCAGCCGCAGCATCACTCAAACATCAGGACTCCGTTGCAAGCCAATGTTGCACTTGACTTCATAATGCAATCCATCAAAAACGAACATTACAGAAATGCCAAGTGGGAAAAAAATATCATCTTTAACAAGCTTATGCAGTTTCAACCAAGTACAAACATTTTTCCAGATCCAATGACACTCTTACAATATACATATTGCAGTGGGGAAAAAAATCAACACTGTATTACTTCACATGTTCTACTACAAGCAATCCGACTCTCATGTATGATATGAACTGTGCTTCCTGGAATTCCAAACTACCAAGATCTTCTTGTCTCTCTAAATCAAGCTGCATCCACAAGGACCCATGCAGCTAAAAGCCTGACCACACAAAAACTAACTGTGCAAATGTCAGATGTCTCTGTGCAGCCTGGTATCTCTTTCACATGGATTATTCCAGCTCCCCATGATAAGCATAAGGAAGAATAGTCTGTAGTAAAACATGTTGCCAATTTCTACCCCTGTAAATACTATAATTAAATCATTCTTGAAATAAGATTATCAAGAAAAATATCTTGAACATAATTGCATGATGGAGAAAAAAGTTTTTTCTAAACAGTTGTGCTATAAATTCTAAATTTAGCTTCTCTAGGCTCTCTTTGGACAGCAGCACTATCATGCTCTGAAGAACTTACACACATTAATCAGCTCCCCAAGTCAGGACCTAAAGCCTTTAACATATTATTTCATAAGTACACATCTTCTCATGGAGCCTAATTTTAATTTTTTCCTACAGAACTTGTATCTGCCCAGTTTTTTGATTCAGAAGTTCTGAACACATCAAAAGTACCCACAATGCAGTGCTATAACAGTCAACGCTGACATCAGCAAACCTGAAAGCAATTGCCACCTATCTTGAAGGGAGTCAACACACCATGAGTCAGTTAAGGTAAGTCAGCTCACTTAGGAAAAACAAATTTTTCAAGCAATACTTAAAAAAACAAACATACATATTTATTGTAAAAAAAAAAAAAAAAGCATACTGGGATTACTTCTTATTTCATCTACTTCTTATGCACTGTATATGATTAGAAGTCAAATAATTACCAGACATCTCAATATGTCTATTAACAAACTTAAGTTTACCAAAATTGCAGTTTCTCTCGCGCACACAGAAATACGGCTCCAGCAGAACCAAGACACGAGAAAGCTTTCAGCCACCACAATGTGCTTTCCAACAAACAGCTGACCATCTAAACCCAGAATACTGGCAACAACCTCACTATCAAAACCACAGAAGTCAATCAGTCAGGAGGCTTGCACGGCCTACACAGTGCCATCAGTTCCACTGACAAGCAGTACGTACCAGGTCAGCTGGGAAAAAAGAAAGAATAAAAAGAAGGTAGACATCGTAATGACTGAAAGTACATAGGATAACTCATTTCTGCTGTTAAGCTCTCTGGTGATCCACCCACCTAAGTTACATGCTCTTGAGCTAGTGTGCTTCATTCAGTTGTTAAGTAAATCTAATTTTAGTGCAAGCAACTAGCCCTTCTTTGTTTTGGCTGCAGCTTAAAACAAACAATAAGCAATTCTTTGAGCACATCAGTATGGAAACATCTGCCTTGAGTGCAAGACTTGGGTCTTCTTAACAATTAAAAGTAAGCTGAAGCACATTCAATGTGATACGGTTTCTGGTTTTGTTTCTAGACAAAAATGCAAACAGAAAAACTAAGCTCCAGCCTCCTATAATGATGACGAAGGGGTTGCTTCTGTAAGTGTGGTCCACCTTCTGTGTCTGATAAATGATAATGTTTTGGTTTCCAACCGAAGCCAGATTTTCAGTTCAGTTTCTGTACATAAAGGACTTCACCGAGACACCTCAGAGACGAGCACCATGTTTGTAATTCACTAGCATACACGTAGTTCTTAAAATTTTAACTATTATAAAGCTGTTTTACCCCTCCTCCAAACACGGGGTCATTTAAGAACCACTTAAACCTATGCTGTATAACAAATAAAAGAGATTTCTTCTTTTCTTCTTTTAGATGATTTCTTCTTTTAAAAAACAAATCAGCTTTTTGAACTATACAGTACACAGACATGAAGTGGAAACACAAACTGAATACACTGGGGAGAGAACTCAGTTAAGCTGACTGCTTAACGAGTTCCATCAGTGAAGAAGAGCAGTGTAATGCCCATCAAAGCTATTTTCTTTGGTGAACTCCATAAACTATCAGGCAGCAGTAATACAATGCTTATTTCAGAAGTCAGTGTGGTTCTCCTTCATACACTGGGTCAGGAGAAGACAAGAATAACTACACCCTAAATTCTGATGAGAATTTCCTATCATGACCCAGAAAATCCTTCCTTCCAGCCACCATCTCTCTTCTCCCCTCTACAACGTTCTTCTGTTGTCAAACTGAATATATCAAATTCAACAATATGAAGAAAAAAAACCATTCCTCTTAAAACTTCACATTGCTGATGATCTTCCCGGGACAAGGAAAAAAAATGACCTTTCTTTATAAAGGCTGGTGGTTTGGATTTTCTGTTGACAAATATTTGGAGAGCACATTGATTCCAATCTGTTCTTGCTTCCACCAACAGATCTGCTCTGAAGGAGCAGGAAATGCATTCTAGCACAGTAGGAAATTACTAGATGTGAGATGAGAAAAAGTAGAGGAACAAGATTGTTCAACTCTATGCCAAAAATTCACACCCTGGGAAGTCTTCCTAACATTTGTATAGTACACAATATCAGAAAAGAAAATACGGTACAGCAAGTAGTTCATGTAAACACCCTGCTAGCCACTGATGAAACTAAAAATTCAGTTTTATACTCATTGTTTGTCTTTAGCTCTGAAAACTAAAAACAGTTCACAATGACACAAAGCACTGAACTATCCCTTGATTTTTATACAAAGAATTTATTTTTAAGGGGTAAAAAAACCAACTTTGTCTTTCAAAACATTCTCATTTTAGTTTTGCTGGAAAACAAACTAGAAGTAGTGCTGAGTATGATTCTCTCTTACTAAAAATGCCTGACATCACACAGCTTGAGTTAATAACATACAAGTGAAAAACAGAAAAGAACTGCATGTAATCACGAAAAAAGCGGGTTGTAATTGATTTCTTGGTTGGTTTTTTTTGCTCAGAAGGTTTGCCTGAGTCCTCAATACTTACCATTAATAAATAAATAAGAGGACAGAAGAACACCCTTCTTTATTTAGAAGTATTGTATGACAAAAGCCAATTCAAAGTAAGCACTAGATTCTGAAATTTAGAACAAGAACCATAAAAGTATTAAGCAGAGAAAAATACACAAGACCCCTACCACAGACAGAAGAAAATAACCACACAAACAGCTGTTTGAAGAAAAAAAGAACAAACAATTAGAGATAGCTTTATAAAAAAGACTTTCTGAATAGCATCTAAATGGAATTATGACAGAAAACAGAGCTATTTTCTACTGTCACTGAGACACCTCAGCAAACATTGCACACACCATCATTGTAAGTAACAACACATAACAAAGCACCTACCACTCTGGCTGCTCTTTCCTGAGATTCACACTTTCTGCAGAACCAAGGTCCAGTGGGTACTTGAACAATTCCATAGCAAGCTGTTTTGAACAAGATACAATATGTCAGCAAATTTGCAGTATCTCTACAACATAACACTATGCTTTTTTGTGAAATTCATATTAATACATCTGACATTAATGCCCCAAATTTACACCCATGCACCGCATATGAAGTTCTACCACAATGGTACCAGACATCAAGAACAATTACCTTCTGCTTCAATTTATGAAAAAATGTTTGGTTCAATTAATTTTTACGTAACATAATAATTCAAAAGCAGCAACACAATTATAACACATATTTACATGCAATATGTTTTGCTATTTATTTACCAGCAAAACGGGTAACATGCCTTGCAATAATAAGCATTCATTTGTAGTACAGATTTTTCTTAACTGAAAACCAAAAGTGACTTACAAAGTTTGAGATGGCCATAACACATTCATACGCTCAGTTACAACCATGTTTTCTTACACTTTATGAATAACATAACCCGTTTTAGGTAGAAAATCCATAGTGAACTTAACAATGAGAAAAAGTTGGCTTTTTTGCCCTGAAAATTCACGTGAAGCTTTAAATACAAACCAATCTGAGCATCACGACTAGCACTGTAACTGTAAGCAGGCTACAACATAAACCCTTAGGAAAGGGCTGTTTGGAGATACGCACATTTCTCTGCCAGACTATCATCAATATTTTCATAGTACGTTGATACAACGTATCAGAAATTAAACAGAAGAGTTTAGCAACTTGGCAGTACCGTTTATGTCCAAAGTGTACAGATTAAAAAACATTAAGAACTCCTGATGGAATGATGGTATCACAATTTGCTCACAGCACTTACTTTCTTATATTTGCATGGTTTTAATGTTTAGTAACAATTCATAAAGCCAAAAATGTTTCTCAAAAAAACATACTCATGACTCTGACATTGTGTTTTTAATGCCTCAATAGCCAGTTAGGATATTTTATTTAAATTTTTAAAAAACATTATCCAAAAACATTGTTGGTTTTGTGCTAGCCTGTATAAACAAACAACAACAAACTAATGCAGCAACAGTATGTAAAACAGCTTTCCTTCCACGACATAGCTATTCCTTCCACAAGGCACCTTTCCTTCTACGAAGAAGTGTCAATGAAACCATTTCCTATTCTGTGCATATACTAGTCATACTAAGATCAGTTGTCAGATTTTCAAATACATTATCCAAGCACTGACAGACCAAACTACCTGATAACCCTGTACAAGAAAGTTTTTTAACATGAGCGAAAACATCTCGTTTTAGTTGCATTTGTATTAGCTACAGACAGGAGGGGGGGATTCTAAATTCCTCTATAAATTCAGTGGGAGACTTCAAACGTGCAATCACACATTTAAATTACCAGAAGGCAGTGCAGAGTAAGAAACTAACTGCAGAACACAACTCAGAGATGGGGCTGCCAATGAAACCCAAAGGCAACACAAGCTGGGCAAAGACCAAAGCTGAAGTGCTTGGTATGAATGCGATAGAACCTCCAGAGTCTAACAGAACTCCACCACAGCTTTGTGCTCTGACACACTGTGATATTATTTCTTGAGTTTCTCATCTCCCTTTGGTTTATTCTCCTCCTATTGCGCAAGGGAAAACACACTGAGGAATTTTGTACTTCCCAACTTTCCAATGGCTTAATGCTGGCAAAGGTGACTCCTCTGATCTAATTAGAGCTAACTACAATAATTCTAAAATGCAGTTAAGAATATCTCATTGGGAATTCTTATATCTGATTTTCAAATGAGGAGCGCTAGCTTTTACCTTGACAACCAGTGCTTTTACTGCAGAAAGACTACAAAAAGAAAATTTAGAATCAACATGTTTCTTCTACCATCTTCACACGGCATGTCAAATTAAAAACAGAAAACATTACCAAAACAATACATCAAAACATACAGTTCTCCCTTTCTTACTACCTCTAAAACAGCACCTGGATTTAGAAGCAGGACTTTGCATGCTTCCCTCCATATTCAAATTCAGATTTGGACCTGAACTTAAAGTAGTGCAATATTCTTGCACCCAACTTACTTAATTCTCTCCCTCTATTAGGAATACTTCCTAAACCAGACCTTTCTTGTTACCTTTCCAGCTCAGTGAGTACTGGCAGCACCCAGCCACTGCTGGGTCAGATCTGTTCACTGAAACCATCAGTGAGACTCCAAATCTAAAGGAAGATGCTAAACATAATACAATAGTAGTAGGCAGTTCAAATATGACTTCTTAAACTATTCATGATCCTAAGGTTCCACGAAAGCAGTTAACTTACAGTTAACTTTATTCAGCTCTTAAAACAACACAAAACTAATTCAAAACTTGGCTGATTTCACAGATACTGTCAGCTCCTCTCTGCCTGAACTCCAGCATCAAGAATAACTGCATTCTTCTGCACATCTCCTTAAATTAATACTGTTATTTAAGAACATACACATGCAACAAACAGCTACGTCATCTTATTTTAAGACCAAGCATTAGAGATGTGTTAATAGCATTTTCACACACATCAGGCATTCAGACTAGTAAACTGGATTGAGAATGTTACTTCTCCTCCCATTTATTTACCACCTAGAAGGAGTCAGAGAACCAACCATGGAGTTCACATGACTGCTTGGGAGTTTATAGCGAGAAACTACAATTTTATTCCTTAGTTCTGTTACGCATAAAGCAAAAGTGATTGTAACTGCCTTTCTTACAGCATAAGCAGCAGAACTCAAGTCTCCCTGTCATCAGAAGAAGGGTCAGCCTGCTGACAAAAATGAAACACAGAACACGCCAGCTCCTGCGCTGAGCTGGAAACCAACCAACCGGTCTCACTAATCCAAACAAATCCTGCATGAGCCGCTGCGACCGGCATCCTTCTGCTGCACAACCACAACAGGAAGCCTCCCTGCCTACCAGGCAACCTCGGCCAAACGACATTCAGGGAAAGGCAGGCAGGGGCAGAAATCACATGACAGCTGAGCTGTCCCTACACGCTGCCGCCTCCCAGTCCCAAACCCTACTGGCTGACAGTTTATCCAACTTGGGCAAGGCAGAGACAACAGGAATTGGGAAGAGGAAGAATGAGACAAAGCAACAACTGACAGGCCAGAGACCAGGACAGAACTCTGGGGGAAGAAAAAAAAAAAAAAGATAATAAAAAAGAAACAGTTTTCAGCAGAAGAGTTTTCAGCAGTCCTAGGACTGCAATAGGTGTGGCTGTCAGCAGGGTGCAAAGGACAGGGAAGCGCAAACACTGCGAGGTCCGAGGGGAAGGAGAAGGGACAGAAAACTGGAAGCACGGCTCCTGGTCTCTACCAGTCATAACACAGGAAGTCACGCGTAGGAAGTCTCACGTGAGGGAAAAGACCGACGGACAGACAGACAGACGGCGAGGCACGGGATGACAGGCCGGGTCAGATCAGCCAGCACGCGGGCCCGCAGGCAGGGAAACGGCCGTGGGGTGCCACGAGGGGCCGCTGGGGACGGGGGGCGGCCAGGGGCACGGACACGGGCCCAGGGGACGGGGTGCCCGGGAGGAGGGCGCGGGCCCCCCGCCCACTCACCTTGATGCACTGCGACATTGCAGCCGTGCCCGTCGCAGTAAACGAGCGGGTTCTCGGCCCAGCCCCTCTCGTCGGAGCACACGCAGCAGCCGCCGATCATCTCCTTCATGCTAGTGGAGAACTCGCCCTCCAGTGACACCGGCAGCAGCAGCGGCTCGCTAGAGACCATCTAAGGGTTAAACACACCGCCGTCAGCGCCGCACACGCACACACGCGCTTCGCCCCCGCCTGTCCGCTCCCCGCCGCCGTCCGCCCTCAGTCGCTCGGCCGCCGCCGCCGCCACCACCGCCGCCACGGCGACGATTTCGGGCCCATGGCCGCGGGCCGAGCGCCGCTCCTCGCCCCCCCCGCCCGACCCGGCGGCCGGGTGCGTCAGTCAGCGCGGGGCGGCCCGGCGGCGGCCGGCGGAGCGGGGCGGCGCGCAGCGGGCGGCGGGCAGAGCGGGCCGCGCGCAAGCGCACTGCGCGCCCCCGCGGGGAAGGCCCGGGCCCGGGCCTCCTCGCGATGGTTCGGAGCCGCCCAGGGAACGTGCGCGGCGGCCGAGCGCGCGCCCCCCCACCTCGGCTCCGACCGCCGCGCCGAGAGAGCGTGCGCGAGCGCGCGGGGCCCCGCCGCCGGGCCCGCCCGCCCCTCGCTTCGCCTCGCCCGGCCGCCACCTGAGCGAGGGCCCGGCCCGGCCGCGCGGCCCCGCACCCACCTCGGCGCGCTGCCACTCCGCCTCCGCCGGGCGCGCCATGCCGCCGCCGCCGCCGCCGCCGCTGCCGCCGGGCGGGCCCCGGCCCCGCGCTCCCCGCGCCGCGGCCCGCTGCCGGGGCTGCTGGCGGGCCGGGCCGCGCCGCGCCGAGCCGCCTCCCCGCGTAGCCCAGGCGAGCGCTGGCCGGGCGCCGCGCTGCCCCCCTCCCCTCGCGGCGCGGGGGCGGGGAGGTGGCAGACATGCGCCCCGCTCCCACCGCCATGTCGCCGCTCGTGCCCCCTTCAGGGGACTGACGGAGTCGCCCCCGCCGCTCCCTCCTCCCGCCCGCGACTTTTACCGTCCCGTTCGTTCGCGACGCGGCCGCGGGGCTCGCGCGTTGCCGCTGCCGACTCGCACGGCCCTGCCTCCGTCCCCTCGCTCGCTGCTCCCGCCTCCCGCGCGCCGTTCCGCTCTCCGCTCCGTGGGGCCGCGGAACGGAGGCGCCGGCGGCCCCGCGCCGCTCTGCTGCAGCGAGGCGGGAGGTGGGAGCGGGGAGGCGCGGGCTCGCACGCGGCTGTCCCGCTGCACTCGGAGGTGGCCGTTCCCTCCGGGAGCTTAATAATCCGGGTGGGATTTATTGATTTGGGGCAAGGGGGCATTGTTTTTTTAAAATGTTTTTATTAATTCGGAGGGGCGGGGGGATTTTTTATTATTTTACTTTAGTTAAATGCATTTAAAACAAATTTAAAAATTAACATTTATAAAAAAATAAAATCGCAAAGCCGGCTGAGCAGAGGCAGCCCGCGCTGAGGACGGCCCCGAGCTGCACGGTGCCCCGCTGCAGGCAGGCACGGTGCTCCTGGCAGGGCTCGGGAGCACAGAAATGCGCACAGCCCTGCCCGGTCCTCCCTCACCCGCCCCAGGGCCGCTGTATATTTATTTTGTTTCTGAATTTGTGTTGGGCCAGGAAGCCCTCACTGCTTTATCTCCGTTGCCATGCTAAAAGGCAGACATGTAGAATTTGTGTGACGACCGGGTGCTTTTTGTGAGAGTTTTGCAAGGCCAGCTCAGTCGATTCGGTATCTGAGCAAATCACTGCTGACTTGTGTGCATTCCTGAACGCCTGGCTACCTGGGCCTATACATACATATGTGTTTTATACGTTGTTAACTAACGTGTATGGGAGCAGGAAGAAGGGATCTGGGTGAGGACATGCCCAGCTCCACCCCCAGAGCCGCAGTGCAGGCAGGACAGCTCGGGTCAAGCTCTTTTCTCTCCCTGAAAGTTTTAAGTGAAATTAGATAAATAGAGGAAGAATGGAGGGCAAAGGCAAGGGGAGTGATGGAGGCAGCTTCCTCCGTGAAGGCCCAGCCCAGCGCAATTAGCACGGCCATTTGGGACACGCTATAACATTTCTCTGTAAATGCGTGCTCCCATATCCCTGAGTTTAGACATTTTTAACACACGGGACCAAAAAAAAAAAAAAAAAAAAAAAACGGGGGGAGGACATCAGGATGTGGAATGTTTCAGTTTGCGTAAAATAATGCAGTTAGTGCTCCCAAAAAAGCCACCCTGCACAAAACCGCCCTATCTTTGCGGGGAACAACACACATTTGAACTCGGAACTATTTGTATGATAAAACATACAACGCTATTTTTATTACTTTTAAGGCCCATAAAAAAAATACGCTGAAAATTGCAGGTGTGAGCAATTACTGTGTGAGGAAATAAAGCACCCAATAGATCCCACTGTTTTAAAAAAAGGCAAATGATTTGAAGGTAGATGCACCCTCCTGGCCCTTCCTCGTTCGTGTCAAGAAAATGACATCTAATTTAAAAAGCATTCCCAATGATTCTGTTAACCCTGACAAGGAAAAAAAAAATCACGGTACAGCAGCAAATCTGTCCTTTATTTCCCTGACAGGTAAATTAAAATAAATATCCTTTTGAAAGGAAAACATATTAAGTATATTTTAATTTGTTGGACGAATGTATACATACAGTAAAGCTTGTATTGCAACAAACAGTTGTACATTTTTATCACTGCTTTTTTTTTTTTTCTTTTTTAATTAATTGAGACGGTTTTCCTGCAACTTCCTCTTTGAACAGCAACACATGCGGCTGCCGGTAGTGCTGGGTTTGGGGCTTTGGCTTTTTTGATGTTAGTGATTCTGAAACCCAATTTTTTATAAAGCCAATTTCTGGCTTTATAAAAATGCATCACCAAAGCAAAAAATTAATTGCTTTGCAACAACTTGATTAAAGCCGCACCGAGGAATCAAGAATGCATCCATGAGAAGCCCGCTGCATTGTTTTCAAATAAAAATATTTTACTCTGAGAGCGTTTAACAGCAGCTCAGCAGTGAACAGCTTGAAACTTTGCTTTGGTCCAAATTCAGTCAAACCGAATACACTGAACCATTTCATAAAGGATTTGTTGTATTTTTTCGTGGCTTTCCGATCGGTTCTTTCTATAGAGAGAATGTAAATGAACGGAAAGAAACTCCACGACTCCCAGCTTATGGTGCTGCATAATATTTGATGGGGAAATTTAGATAACCTCTGGATAGTTCTGTAAAACAATTGTTTAGAGGAGACCTTTGAAATGCAAAATAGGAAAAGAAATGCATTACCACTAAATAAATTCTGCAACCACTAAGCCCGTAACAGCTACGGAATCAGAAGGTAAAATCTTGTAGTGTATATGTTCTTATGATTGTAGTATTTAATAAGCGCTGACATGACACAGAAGGCCAATTTTCTGTTTGAAAAAAGAAGCCTGTCCTTCTTATAGTGATATATAAGAGATTAAAATAATTAGAGAGGAATATAATTTGGGGGGTAAGAATGAATAATTTCACTGTTAATCTAAATGTGAGGAGAAAAGCCAATTCTCTTAAAAGAAGCCTACAGAATCTAACAGCCAGACAAGTTTGGTTATAACAAACATACAACAGGGTGATACATATCCGTATTTTTTTAGATATTTTTTAAGTAGAATTAATGAATACGTGAATGAAAATTACACTGCCCACACGTAAAGCATTTTTAAAGTTGAAGGGATCCCTCACAAAAATGTTAACATACAGTGCTGCGTGGCACTTCAGCTTCGTTAGCAAAAATAAAGAGGTATTCACCTTCAATTTTTACTAGCCATTCATCACTTCCAACAACAATGCTGGGATCTGCATACTTGCTTTAAATTTCACTGCTTTTTCTCTACAAAGTATACAATCACTGTAACTTCAGTGAATAAAACAAAGTACTGAACAAGCAAAAGCCTTTCCTTTACAGAGGCACGTTATTGGTTGGATGTAAGCATCAGAGGAGTCCTCCACGGATAAGAGAAAAAGCAGAGGTTTTACATGAAATGTGTGCTGTATTAGAAAACATCAACTGACATCGGCGTTGGAATTGCCGAGCGGGAAAACTCACTTTACAGCTAATTCTTTAAAGCAAATTTCTCGTCGCCATTTTTAGTCCATTTTCAACTTGCGACTTTGTTGGGAAAGCTTTGATCTTTACCTCTGTACAAAAGGACACACGCTGCACAGCGAGCGGATGCAAGCGAGACCAGGAAAATTGCAGTAACTCGGAGGTTCTCAATATGTACAATAATACTTCCCCTGTTTATCTCTTTAAAATAGATTGATGCTCGTCTGCCTTTTGTTTCTGCGGGTTTAAATCATTAACGGTCTTCGTGGAAATACATCCTAATCGTGGGTACTTGCTCCATTTCTGGGAAGGCAGCAGCAAAATGGTCACCCTGCACAAAGCAGAATGCGACTCCCGCGTGCTGACCTTTGCACGTAGCGCGTTCTAAATGGCAATCCGCCTCGGATCCAACAAATTATTCCTGCCCATGTTCAGTTAGGATGGATAAGGCACGTCCACAACCCACGGTGAAGGGTTAGTGCATCTGTATGTGCTTACTTTTAAATTATACCAGGAAAGTAAAGTTTTCTTTTCCTTTCTATTCTTTAATATAACGGTCAAATCTGTGTTTAACACCTACCCAAATGCAAGTTGCTGAATAATTAGAACATTCTAACACTTCAGATGCAGTACCTTCACCACAGGCAGCTTGCACGTTGCACAAGCACACGTGACACGGGTACAGGTAGCAGCACCAGGGGTCACGCTGGCGCATCTCCTGGACACTGCGTCCCTCCACATCTCGTGCTATTTTCTTTTGTGTGAATGGAATGACAAATTTTGTAATTCCTCTGAGTGGAAAGGAAGGGGGAAGAATTCCACCAACTATTATAGTCATTTTCTTGGTTTTAATTGCATTATCACCTTTGGAGATTTTGGTAAATTCCATTTAGCTAGCAGCCATGGATAAGGGTGGTGGTTTTCAAGTACTGCCTCGTTACTCATGATGGCATTTAAATGTTAATTTCCGACCGAGGTTTACAGTAAACACCAAACAAGGGATTTTCCTTGAATGAACCATCTCAAACCAAAATTCTAAAGGAAAGGATCCTACAGGGGATGTTTTTAAGCGCAGTGATTATTTCCTTGTGAAAGACTTAACATTCCCTAAGTGATAGAAGCTAAAAGATTTACATGTGACAGTTAATTTATAATTCTCTACATTAAAAAGACATTTAAACGTTAACCACATTTTTATGTGAGTCAAGTCAAAGCAATGATAATTACAGTATGATACAAAAGAACCTGAAATAAACTTCCATCAAACCATATTGAATATTAATGTCGTGCTAAGTCCCAAAAAGCTGCGTTAGTAAACTCCAGAATTTAGATTGTATGGAACTTAAACATAACATCGGGCTCTTCTTTAAAGCGTACATCACTGCAAAGTTTGGATTTGGGGAAGGTATGTATTATTTGATTGGATTTTTATTAAATACATTTTCATAGCATCATGCCAAAACCAAGCCTCGGATTACTTTTTCTGCACAGGCATACCTCAGCGTGGGATTTGCCAAATTAACATTCCATATAAATTAACAACCTTTTCTCATGTTTGTGGCATTACGATGAGCAGTGTGATATCGTATCATGTCACTGCTCACGTGTATTTGATTTCAATTTAGGAATCGTATCTCTGCTACCCGCCATATAGGAGAAATGACATGCTGAATTTCACATCAAATATCTTAAATACAGACCTATTTTAGGTGGATTTGTATAAAGAAAACACATATCTAATGTGGGCGTGGGAAAGGATAAGCTGGTTTGGTATATACTAAAGCAAACTGGAGTAAATCAACCGCATCCATGGGCTGCATCAGCAGTACCGCTCTGCTTTTCCCAGTACCATTTGGACACAACAATGTTACTTTTTTATTTAAAGTGTTTTCTTCTCAACAAGGGGCCACCACTTCCCAATCGCAAAAACACGCCCCAGAATATGTTAATTAATTGTATTGTGTCTCTGAAAGAAAAGAGGTTGCCAAATGCAATAAAAAAAAAAAAAAGTCTTTCGATCAGAGAGCTCCGTTCCCACTGGTTACCATCTAATTTCAATTCCCCACATACGTACATGGAAGAAATATATCTATGTAGATTGCGACCATGAGGAACTGCCTAAGAGCGAAAGGCTGGCATGGCCACGCTGGGATCTGGGAAGCCTCACATTGCTGGAGAACGGAGGGCGTGAGCCTCGGCCCGCAATTTGTCACTCTTACGTGGGCACTGCAGAGCGGGGGACGTGGGTCAGTTTTATAGCGTGGTACTTCCCCATTAAATGTAACAACGATGCTTCTTTCAAAAAAAAAAATTCCTATGTGAAATACATCAACACGTTCCACACAAATACAAAATAAAGAGCAACAAAGAATGGCAACGTGCAGTCTCTCCCTGTATTTTTTTTTTCCATCTTCCCTTTCCATCAGACGGCCTTTAAATAGCGATATATTCTTTCAGTAAATACGAGAGCATTAAATGTCTTTCTGAATGACGCTTTCTAAATTTGCAGTTACCTTTTGAAAATCGCCAAACAGCAATTAACAGTAAACGCATCTCCGGAACACTCAGCAGGAGAGGTAAAACAGAACAAATAAAAGCTTTTTTTCCTCGATTTTAAAGTTATTGCTTTTAGATGCTCCCGTGGTGTGGTTTTCCTATTAAATATTTCCAGCCTCCTCAACTTCCCAGTAACAGAAATGCATTTTCCCATCCGAACTACAGCGGGCTTTGATTTGGAGGAGTCCCACAAAGGAGCAGAGCTCACAAAGAGCGAAAGAGAAGTCCGGAGCTGCTATCTCAGACAATGCCCGCGAGCAGGCAACTTCCCGGGGGGCGGGGGCAGTCACTGCTGAATTATTTTCAACGGTGATATCCTTTAATATCATCCTTTAACTTCTTTTACTCCTGACTCACGAGCTTGCAAAATCTTAATTTGGTGGTGATACGTTTAAAAAAAAAAAAAAAAGCTCGACAACACCAACTGTAATCCTTCCAAATGTATTGCCACACACTGTGAACTAACTTGCTAAAAATGATCACCGTTCCCCTAGAAAGGGCTATTTTACAAAATCGCGCTCTCTGGAAACCATTCCCCCCTCGCTAACAGGAGCCCTTTCCGTGTCAATGCTCTTCACGAGCCAACGTGCGGGGCACATTTCTCCCGCGGCAGAGCGGGGCACTTGTTGGAAACCGCCTCAGCATCGGCTCAGGCAGCTCTGCTCCATGCCAACACATGAGAAAGTTCTGGTCGGAACGGCGTACCAAACTATTTAATCCCTAATTATTTCTAGGGGGAGGAAAAAAAAAAAAAAAAGAGAGAGAGAGAGACAAACGCTTTTCCTAGAAAACATTTTTTTTTTTTAAAGCCAAAATACAACAATCACTTGAAAAACGAAAAGAGCGGGAAAATCCAGATTCGTGGTGCTTATATGGAACGGGACAAGATTAATCTCCATTTTTACAAACAGACCATTACGACGAGTTCCTTCCAAACTCCTCTGGCTACGTTTACGATTTCAAACGCTGCGGCTCGGAGCGGTTCCTGTCCGTCCCTGCGAGCAGAGCTGCCCACCATCCGCCCACACACAGCTGTTATTTACGCACGAGCCCGCCGCCGGAGCGGGGTTTTACCTTTGCAGTAACAGCGAGGTACGGCCCCACAGGAGCACGGCTCCCGCACCGGAGCCGCCGCGCTGCGGGCTGCCGGCCGAGCTCCGCGGCCGCGCGGCGGAAGCCGCTCCGCTCTCCTCGGGCCGGAGGGCCCCGCCGGCCGCAGGAACAATGGGAGCAGCCGCAGAGGGCCCGGCCGCTTCCTCGGGACCCGGCACCGCTCTCCCGGGGCCCGGCGCGCTTCCCGCCCGGGTCCTCCGTCCTCCTACGGCGCCTTCCCGCGGCCCTGGGACGCCCGGCTCCCCTCGGAGCTCCGTCGGCTCTCGCCGCGCCGCCCGGGGCGCCGCGGCTTCCTCCTCCCGGCTACTCACCCTCACACTCTATGGCCCTCAGCGCAAAGCGTGCCGCAGGGCGAGCGGGACGGCCGGGCTGGCTCACGGCCAGCCGCGCTCCGAGCCTATCCCGGGGTCGGCGGGGCGGCCTATGGAAGCCGCGCGGCCCCGCTCGCCGCCCTGACCTCCTCCCGCCCCGCGTGCCGAGAGCGCGGCCGGCGGGAGGGGAGGCAGCGCCGCGCCGCCCCACCTGGGCTGCAGTGCGCGCCGCTTCCCTTCAGGGGACGGTGCCGCGCACGGCGGGCCGCGCGGCATTGTTCTGCTCTGACCCCGGGTCCCCGCGCCAGGAGAGCGGCCGAGGAGAGCCGGGAGGGACGGACGGGCGGGCGGGCGGGCGGGCGGCGAGAGGACGAGGCAGGCCCGCTCTGCGGCCCCCCCTCCTCCCCCGCAGCGCCCCGGCCCCTCGGGGGAGCCCCGCTCCCCTCGGTGCCGCCGGCCCCGTCCTCCTCCCGCGCGGACGTTCCCTCGGGGCCGCGTTCCCGCCTCGTACCGGGGCGGCGGTCGCAGCGCTCCGCTCCCCGCGCGCCTCGGACGGGCTCGGCCGCAGCGCTCCCACGGCAGCTCGGGAGCGGCGCGCCGCCACACAGCGGGACGCGGCAACGGACGGCACGGAGCGAGCGGAGCCACCGCTCCATTTAAATAATTGCATAACATTAGATTTAACTTCCGACTGTTTACATTGGCGCGACTCGATCGGCGTCACGTGTGGCTTCCTTCGGGCCGCCGAGGAGAGCCGGCGAGGCGCGGCCCGGCCCTGCTCGCTCCCCGCGCTCGGCCTTTGTGCCGCTCCCGGCCCCATCTCCTCTCCTCTCCCTCCTCTCCCTGCGGCTCGGAGCGAGGAGCCGCCGGCGGCCCCCGGCCCTTCCTCGCACGCCGCTGTTCGAACGCGGCGCTCCCCTCCCCGCCCCCACCGCCGTGAACGCCGCCGCCACGGGGCCGCCCCGCCCCAGGGCGCTGCCCCCTCTCGGACGGGGCCGGGGGGAGGGGAGCGGCGGGGGAGGGGGCGTTCCGGGAGGCTCGAGCGCGGCACGAGCGCGGCCGGCGCGGGGCATTGTGGGTAGGCGAGCGGCCGGCGGCGGAGGAAGCGGCGGGAGGAGGGGAGGGGTCAAAGGTCAGCGGCCGCCGGCCCCAATGGCGGGCGGCGCCTCCGCGGGCGGGCGGGACCGGGCCGCACCGCCCTCTCCGCGCCCGGTTCCTCGGCGGCGCGTCGGGGCGCCGAGGCGCGGGATGGGACCGGGCCGCGCGGGGTTCGGGCCGCCTTTGTTCCCGGGGCTCGGCGCGGCGGCGCCTTTACCTTCCGCGCGCCCGTCGGCTCCGCGCCGCCGTCCGCCGTGAGGTGGCCGCGGGGTCGGGAGGGCCGCCGGCCGCTCCTGGGCGCTTTTTGCGCCGTGCGGCGTCAGGCGGAGCCACCCCGGCGCGGGGCTGCGAGCCGCCCGAGGGAAAGAAGGAAGGAAGGAGGCTGGGAGGGAGAGCGGCGGGGCTCCGCGCCGAGTCCGCACGAGTGGGTGCCGCGCCGCGGAGCGCGCCTCGTAAAGGTTAAACGCGGCGAATCTCGGCTCAGACGGGGTGAGCCGAGCGCCCGACGGGCCCGGAGCCGGCCCTGCACGGAGCTGCAAATACAAACAAATAAGCGCATCCCGCAGAAACATCGGTCGGGAAGTTTAAAGGGAAACAGCCCCCGGGCGGAACCCGGCGGCTGGATGCGGAACCTCGCCGTGTTACGGTGCCCCTTCCTCGCACAACGGCCGCTGTGCCTCGCTGTGCTTGGTTTCGTTCTGGTTTGTTGGTGGTTTGTTTTTGTTTTTTTTTTCTTCCCCGAACGCTGGGCAGACCCCGCTCTGCGTTCCCCACGCATCCCAACGGTGGCCCCAGGGCACCGCCCCCCCCCACCCCCACCCCCAAACCTCGCTTTAATCTGATTACGATGGGATCTGCTGATACCGTGAATATTTGAGATGATCGCAGGCTCTCGGGGAGCGGGGGGTTCTGTGCTCCCCCCCGCAGCGGCACCCCCTGAGCAGCTGGAAAATGAATGCAGAGGTGCCCCCCCGGTGCGGCCGTTCTATTTCCTAGGGCCGCGTTGCGACCACGGGGTAAATAAATAAGGAATGACGGGGAGGGGAGGAAGGAGGCAGGAAGAGGGGCTTTTCTTTCATAGCCTTTGATTGGAATCGAAGCACTTTAGGGCTGTAAACATTCTGTATTTATCCAGCACACATCAGCGGGCGTTGTTTTATCACCGCCGTAATGACGGTGTCCTTTGGGCTGAGTGATGGCAGCGATAAGGGACGCGCCCGGCCCGACTTGGCGCGGTGCGCGGCGGTGGGAGACCGCGGCCCGCCCGTCCTCACGACCCGGGCTGAGCGGGGCCACATCGCCGATTTGGGGCTGCCCAAAACCTCGGATTCCCTCCGCTTCAGGGCTGCGGCGCGGGTTGGGGACGCAGATCCCCGGAGCAGAAATTCAGAGCGATCACCTCCGTGCGGGACGGGCCCCCGTTTCCCAGCGCTCGGTGCTGTACCTTTGCCTAATTAAAAATGCAAACTTTTGGGAGCCTTTCCGAACAAAGCCGCGCCAAATCCCCTTTACGTCCAAGGATTTGCAAATTTATAAAGGCTGCATTGAATTCAGCGTGGGTCAAGGGGCAAAAAAAGGGTAGGAGGTCACCGCGTTTTGATTATGGGTCAGTAAACAACATGGCATGGAGTATGCGGCCAGAAACTCCTGCGGAAAGTGTCCTAAAGCTGCGGGAGCGCCGAGCTCAGGCAGAGCCTCAACCCGCCGTGATTGTGAATCGCACCAAATTCTCACGTGCGGGGGACGCCCCGGCCCCCTCCGACCATCACAACTTACACAGCGCTCCGCGGAACTGCACAGCGCTGCTTTGTTTGCAAAGGGGGAAAAGGAGAGGGAGAAAGAAAAAAAAAAAAAAAAAAAAAAAAAAAAGAGCCCTGCAACTCCTGGACACAGCAGTGCGATGATTTTTGTTCAGGCCGATATTTGGCATTTCTACGTGTCCTACGTATTTAGGAGATTTAGTTGAACATTCTCATTCGTTGTCACAGCGGAATTTACGGCGATTTTTAAGTCCTACAGTCACATTTGGCTGACTTTAAAATAGCAGAAGGATCCCATTATACTGTTCTTTGACCCCATTATATTTACGTTCCCGGCCCTTTGTGATAGCCCCTGGCTGCTCGCTGCTCCTCCCCGAGCGCAGTGCGCACGGCGGGCTCTGGGAGTGAGGAGCAGAGGAGTTATCCTTCGGAGCATTTATTTCTGCCCAAGCCGTGAAAGCAGAAGGTTTATTTACAGCTTGTCAATACCTGAAGACGCGACCCAGCACTTAAGAAATAATAATTAATAAGGATAATTCGCGAATAAGGCGGCAATCCCTGGGTGGAAATGGAGATGGCCTCTCGGGCTGCCCTGGAGGTTCCCGAAGCGCTCTCCCATCGGCACAGCTGCCGGTGGGCATCGCTGCTGCATTTCCCACTGAGCGCTCCGCGGTGTGTGTGCCGCGCCGCTGCGGGGGGAAGAGGTCAGGAGGAATTGCGACGGTATTTAAACATCACCGTTCTGTGAAAATAAATCAAACCATCGCGTAAAGGCGAATTTCCAGCGCTACGCGTATTTTTTTTCCCCTCAACGCCGTGATGAAGCACTTCCCTATATTTGAACACGAGTTTACAAAAATGAAAGTATGCGATTTATAGAAAATGGGAATAGGTCTGCAGCAGAGTACCACGAATATTCTTTTTCTCTTTATTTTGTTAATGAGGTTTCTACTTCGGACAGACGGCTTCGGAGCTGGAACACCGCTCAGTGCAGAGTGCAGATCGCGCATTGCACGCTGCTCAGCGTGAAAAGGAGCACGGCTGATTGATGGTGTGTGTGTGTGTGTGTGTGTGTGTGTGCGCCCGGACACACCACCCCAGAGCCGTGTGTGTGTGTGTGTGTGTGTGTGTGTGCTCTGCCTGAGCGGGCACCTCCGTGTCCTCCTCCCGGGAAACGTGGGACTGACAGAGGCCTCTCGTCGTGGGCATCCGTGATCGCGGGCAGGGTGACACCATCCGTAAAATTGACAAAGGAACTCCCTGGCATCTGGGAGCCCCGCACACACAGCCGGGTCAGCACACACACGGACGTACACACACACAACTTTTCACGTAATTGACGCCAGACACCTTTAATTGTTCATTTCAATTCTTTTGGCTGGCGTTCACGTTACCGATCCCGGCCGCAAACGGCGGTATCTATCGTTCGTAATCCCCCTTGTGCGTGCTCCCATCCGGAAGCCCCCGGCCCTTCGTGTGCGTGAGCGCGGGGCCCGCGGCCCTTCCTCGGGGTCTCTCGGCGGGGCCGGGGCCGAGCCCGGATGCCCGACCCGGCACGGGGAGAGGAGGGTGCGGGGAGCGGGCAGAGATGTGCGGGGTGAGGGAGTGCGGGGCTGGGTGCGAGTGTGGGCACGGGGGGACGTTTCCTAGAAGTTCTGCCTCCTTCCTGTCCTTCCACAAGGGGCTTCGGCTCCAGCCAGCGGCCGTGGCCGTACCTTTCAGAACGCGAAGGGTGTGCAGACAGCCGCCGCTGCTTCACGGCGTTTGGTAGCGGCGGAATTACACCAACAGAAATCACGCATTTTGGAAATAACAGCCGGGCTGTCACCGCAGGGTGTGTGTGTGTGTGCCTCTGTGTGTCCCCGCGGGGATTTCAGCAGGGACCGAACCGCCCAGCTCCGTGCAGATAAAGGACCTCGGGACTCATCGCGTTTTGTTGGTGGTGGTGTGTGTGTTTTTTATTATTATTATTTTATTTTTTGTAACCTCTTCTGAAAAGCTCTCTCGGAGTTCACTGCTCCCTCACTGTTGACTCCATCGCCTTAACCTTAAAGCAGGGGGAGGAGAGCAGCGGGAGGGGGTGGGGGTGTTGGCAGCATATAAGTACATCAGGAGGAATTTTTAAACGCCCGTATTGTCTCTCGCTCTACAAACACCACGAGGGTTTCCGTCCCACGCGGGCAGCGCGTTTCCCCGCGACTCCGTCGCCGCCCCCGGGTCCCTCCCGGCCGGGGCACAGCGCGGAGCCGGGGGCAGAGCCGCGGGCGGGGGGAGCGGCGGAGGCATTGTTCGGCAGCGGTGGGGCCGCGCGGCGCGGGATGCGCCCCGGAGCCTCTCCCGTTCGGGGGCCGCGATGTAATCGGCTCTAGCTCTGGTTTCCTGGATGGGAACGCTGCCCTTAGATTTCAAAGGGAAGAAGTAGACATCGCGGGCCGGGCACACATGGATTAAGTTGAACGGCGGCGATTACATCTGCGCTGAGAGCAACAGTAGTTCGAGGCTGACTTCAAACCTCAGCCCGTGACTCGGAGGCTCTCTGCCATAGACTTCCTCAATTTCCGGATGCGCTGCTCGAAATTCCCGACTCGCTCTCGAATTCCTGCGGCACGGGGGGGATCGCGTGCTTCCCCCTCGCCGAGCCTCTTTTTGGGAGATGATGCCCTTTATTTTGGCTGTACCTGACGGGGTAACGCGACCTCTGCGCACCGTATCGCCAGTCCATGGAGTGGATATTGACAGTCGGGATTGAAGCTTTTTTTTTTTTTTCCCCCTTTCTCTCTCTCTCTTTTTTTTTTTTTTTTTTTTTTTTCCCTTGCCAAGCCCCAGTACTCCGGGATGTGTCATTCCCCTCGCGGATACGTGTGACTCCGGGCCACACGACCGTGCCCGCGGCTGAGCGCACACCGCGAGCATCACTTGGACGTGACACGGAGCGGCTTGCGGAGGGGCAGCGAGTCCGGAACCATCGCTCCTCGCACTGCAATAATTCCGCATTCCCAAGAAGAGGTTAAACCTTCACGTTGATGTTAAGGGGCTGCTCCCATGGAACACCGCACGGACACGGAGGTGCCGCCCCGGCCCGGCCATGCCCAGAGCGGGGCAGCCGCTCCGTAGCCCCTCGCAGCCCCGCTCACGGTGCGCGCAGCGCTCGGTGTTGTTACGTAGAGCCCTGGAAGCACCCGGGGTATTCCGCCTTCTCCTTCCTCCGCTGGAAGCAATCGGCGCGCAGCAATCCCGACGCGGGCTCCGGGACCGTAGCACACCGCAGCTCGCCATCCGGCACGGTTAACTGGGGGAAGTGTGCGCCTTTCTGCCTTCTCTATGCTTTGTTACGGGGCTGACGCCAGCCCGCGTCCTCCTCCCCCTCCCGCAATATTCGAACCGCGGCTTCGAGCGCTCGGGCAGCGCGGGGTGCGGGCAGCAAAATAGCCCCGGCCGCACAGAGCGAATTGCGCAGGAAAGGAAAATCGGAGCGGCCCGCACATGTAAGTATTCCTCGCTCCGAGCCTCGAAGTTGGGAGCGCCGGGCCCGGGGCGCGGAGCCGCACAATGCGCGGCGAACGCCGCTGCCGAACGACCGCGCTCGCGGAGGATCTCCCACCGCCGCGCTCACGCTTCCGTCCCTCACACTCACGGCGCGCACAAAAGAGCAACGTTGGTCCGAAATAGCCTAAAAAATATACGAAACGCTACGAAAAAGCACCGAAATCCTCCGTGCGGAGCCAGCGAGGAGCAAGCCGGAGAGGTCGGAGCGTGCTGGAGCCCGGATTGTTTAATAGAAAGATTTATCTGCGAACTGTATTATTTACTTTGGGAGGGGAGGCGGCGGTATGAGGGTATGCTAATTAGCGGGAGATTTTTGGGGGGAAGGGGTGGAATATCAATTTTTATTGCATCACCTGTCAGGAGTGTCCAATCAGCGTTGGCTTTAGGGGAATTAATTGATGAAGGTGTCTCCGGACGAGCTCACTTCACTCTGTCATTTTATTTGTAGCTAAAGCAGCGGCGGGAATAGCAGCTGCATTGCTTTTCTCTTCCTCCCTTCACATTCCATTATCATAGTTTCCAATGGAAAAGCAGGGAATGAAAGGGAACAGGTACTGATCTGCGGCAGCAACTTAGAGAAACACTTTGGCAAAGCTGATTTTTAAGATTACATATTGATTGTAGCCTCACGGTGGTGTTTTTTTTTTTTTTTAACTTATTTTTATTTTTTAAATTTTGTCTAAAGTTTGGCACTTCACCCACCAGGAATAGCAGCAGCCTTTGTTGCGCTCTGTTAGCAGGATGCCTTGAGACAAATACAGCATCTGGCTGAGGATTGTGTGTGTGTGGCTTTTTCTTTTTTTTTTTTTTCCCTTTTTTTTTTTCCTTTTTTTTTTTTTTTTTTTTCTTCTCTCTCTCTCTCCGCAAATGCCGGGAATGATTTAATTCGCGAAATGGGAGACCTGAAGTCGGGGTTTGAAGAGGTGGATGGAGTGCGGCTCGGCTACCTCATCATTAAAGGAAAGCAAATGTTTGCACTCTCCCAGGTTTTCACCGACCTGCTCAAAAACATCCCGCGGACCACCGTGCACAAGCGAATGGATCATTTGAAAGTCAAAAAGCACCACTGCGACCTGGAGGAGTTGAGGAAACTCAAAGCCATCAACTCCATCGCGTTCCACGCCGCCAAATGCACGCTCATCTCCAGAGAGGACGTGGAAGCGCTCTACACCTCCTGCAAAACCGAGCGGGTCCTCAGGACAAAGCGGCGGAAGCTCGGCCGGGCCCTGGCGGGCGGCGAGCTGCGGCCGGAGCGGGCGCCCGCCGACCCCTTCCGCGGCTTCTGGAAGGAGAACAAACTTTGGCTGGGTTTGAATGACTCTCCCCGGCCGCTGCTGCCAATCAGGCGGAAAGCTCTGCGGCCGGGGGCCGCGGCCCTGCTGCCGGCCTCCCATCTACCTCACCTTTTTAGTAAATACACTGGCCACGGCTACCCGGAGCTGGCCCGGGCGCCCCGCAAACCCCCCGGCGGCTATGAAACGGCGGCGGGCGGCTGCGCTCCCCTCCGCGCCCGCCGCCCTCCCGCCGCCCGCCCCCCGCCCGTCGCCGCCACGGCGCGGCCTCGGCTCCCGGCCGCCGGGCCCCCGCCCCTGCCCCTGCCCCTGCCCGTCCGCTGCCGCCGCCGCCGCCACGGGGCCGCCGCCGCCGCCGCCGCCGCAGCCGCCGCCGCCGCCGCCGTCGCCGCCGCGCTGGGCCCCCCCCGGCGGCCCCTGGCCCTGGCGCGGCCCTGCCGGCCCCGCGGCGCCCCGCGGCTGCCTCTGCCGCTGCCGCGCGGCTTCGGGCCGCCGCCTTCGCCCGCCTTCGCCGAGAGCGGCAGCAGCGACTCGGAGTCCAGCTGCTGCTCCGGCCGCGCCGCGCACGACTCGGACTGCGGCTCCAGCCCGTCCAGCTCCAGCGAGGGCAGCTCGGAGGAGGAGGACGAGGAGGAGGAGGACGAGGAGGGCAGCGGCGGCTCGGACTCCAGCGAGGGCAGCTCGGAGGAGGAGGAGGAAGAGGAGGAGGAGGAGGAGGAGGAGGAAGAGGAGGAGGAGGAGGAGGACAGCACCTCGGACTCCGACTCCAGCTCGGTCTCCAGCCAGGTCTCGGTGCAGAGCATCCGCTTCAGGCGCACCAGCTTCTGCAGCCCGCCCGCCGTGGTGCACGCCAACTTCTTGTACCATCTGGCCGCCGCCGCCGCCCCCCGGTCCCCGGCCCCGGCCCCGGCCCCGACGGATCCCGGCGGGCCGCCCGCCCTCCGCCGCGCCGCGGGCTGCGTGAAGCCGGAGCTGCCCGAGGAGTGGGGCCGGCCCGGCTGGGGCCCGGCGCTGCGCTGCCCCGGCGGCCCTGGGAGCTGCTTCGCGGAGATAAGGGAGCGGAGGGCGGCCGAGATCACATTCCCACACTCTGAATTTCCCAATAACGCCAAGAGTACTGACCTAACAATTAACTGCGTTGCAAAGGGGGCCTCTTCACCTAGCCCAAAGACAAACAATGCATTTCCACAACAAAGAATACTCAGAGAGGCAAGGAAATGCCTTCCAGCAACTACTACACACTGTGCAGATAACAATACAATAGCTGCTAGGATCTTAAATAATGATTCTTCATCAGCGGCTGCGAATTCCGAAAAAGATTCCCAAATCCCTCATTGTATTGAATTTGCCACGGATTTGCCCTCGTTACGGACCGATCCCGCGGAGGACGCCGCCTCTCCGGGGGCTGCGGAGCCGCGGAGCGCTGAGCCGGGGGCCGAGGCGCTGCCCTTCCCGCCCCGCGTCCGCATCAAAACCGAGGAGGAGGCGAGCGGCGAGGACGGGCCCGACCCTCCACCCCACGAGCTGCGGTGTGAGTGCAATGATCCCGAGGAGGAGCGTCGCGGCGTGACGGAGGGCAGCGAGCAGGACGCTTTAGGATCGGCCAAGGAGGATTCTGCATGCACTGAGAAAGAAACCACTTCCTTCCCCCCGCTGACTCAGAGTCAGGGCCTCTCATGCACTTTAGGTACTCCAAAACCTGAGGATGGGGAGTATAAATTTGGAGCGAGGGTGAGAAAGAACTACAGGACGCTGGTTCTGGGCAAGCGGCCCGCGCTGCAGCCTCCTCCGCTCAAACCAAATCTGAAATCGGCGCGGAGCCCGCGGCCCGCAGGTAAAGCCGAGCCCGAAGGAACACTGGACGATCTCACGGCCAACAATAGGCGCAGAAGGGTAGCCGGCAATGTAGCATCAGCGGTGAAAAGGCCGTTTAATTTCATGGCAAATTTTCCCTGTCCACCATCGCTAATTATTGGCCATGACGGGGATTTGTTGCCAGCTTATTCCTTAAGCACCACTAAGGACTCGCAAGCACCTCACAGGGCCCATCCCGTGTGGAAATGGCAGCTGGGCGGCTCTGCAATACCTCTCCCACCTAGCCACAAATTCAGGAAATTTAATTAATAAAATACTTTGGAAAATATTTGCTGGAACCACCTCTCGGGCTGTGCTCTGCGTGAGCTCGGCAGGAAGGTTCGTGCGGCCCTTAACGCCGCGCAGCGCTCGCTGCTGGGATCCGTCGTGTCGTTTGTGAAGACAGAACCCGGATTACCGTTTTCTTCCCTTGTTCCAACAGTGGTTTTGGTTTGGTTTGTTTGGGTCTTTTTGTTTTGTTTTGTTTTTCCTTTCTTTTTTTTCTTTCTATTTTTTTTTCCTCTTACATTTGGGTATTTTTTGTTACATTCCACAGAGTACTTCAGGCAAAGACTCAACTCAACTCAGTTACGCCGGTAGAGCTGGAACACTTTACTGTTTGAATGCTAATAATGCACCAGTACCTCAATTCAACTGCTGCAAATAAATGTCAAAAGGTTGAATAATAAATACTAGAATGAGCCATTAAATTTATGCACTAGATTTCGAACATGGCAGTCTAACTGTTAATTCAGTTCAAGTTTGTGAAGTGCCACGGCCGCACAGGAGGGCTGGCCGCACCTCGGCGCTCGGAGCGGGGCGGTGCGGTGCCTCGGGCCCACAGCGCTGCGCTCAGCCCCTGGGGAAGGCGGGGGCAGAGAGCAGCACGAAACGGGGGATCGCAGCGCGGGGAAAGGGCGTCCTTTCGCTCGTACAGCCCCTCGGTGCGATTGGAAGCCTTTTTGTTTCACCCAGAGGTCTTAAATAAGGTTACAGTTACCCGCTCACGTCGTGCCGAAGCTGCGCTCCGAACGCGCCCCTGCAAACTTGCACGGCGCTCGGAGCCCTGCCCGGCCCGCGGCGATTTATGGGCAACCCCGCGCGGGCCGCAGGAAATAGCGAAGCAGTAAATGCGGCGCAGAGAGAGCGGAGCGAGGGGCCAGGAGTGGGAACAGCGCACCAAGCGCGAGCCCCGAGCTGCTCGTGGCTCTGCGGCCCTGAACTCGGGCGCTGCCGCCTCGTTGTCCTCAGCCCCGAACCCCGGCGCTGTCGGTTTTTGTTTCCAGGCCGTCCTCTCTATGTAGCAGAAACGTTTCTACCGCACGTGACAATCAGAGGCGATTATCTCTATTTGCACTTAATATCGAAATAGTGGAGCGGGCGGGGGCGAGGGCCTCGCCTCGGAGAGACATGCCGGTATAATATATTGTGATGATGGAAGCGGTAAATCAAAATGATGGAAATTTGCACTGTTGAAAAGCATGCTTTAGCTTTATTTTCAATTAAAAACACTGTTTAAAAATTCCTGATTCCCTACACTTTGAATTATTGCAATTTATCCTCGCTTTCCCCTCCATTTGGGAGATCCCCGGTTGGATTCCGAGGAAATATGCTTCAAGAGGTTCACTGTTTCCCTCCCTGCCCCCAAAGCCTCTCCAAAAGAAAGGGAAAAAAAGAAAAAAGAAAAAAGAAAGGAAGGCCGCCGCGCAGCAGCCGGGCCCGGGGCCGAGGGCTGCAGAAGGGCCCCGGCGCGGGGGGACGGGCGCAGCTCCGAGCGCGGCCCAAAAGTTTGCGGCCCCGGGAAGGCCGAGTGCTGAATCAGCGGGGTTTCGGCTGAAGGACTCCTGGTTTCTTTCTTTGGATTGGCGCTTTATTTATACTAGATCATTCCTAAATTAAATGTTAAGGATTCCACTCATCGATCAATCTCGGAAGGATAATTTATCGTAAATCAAAGAAAAGAAAAAAAAAAAAAGAAAAAAGAAAAAAAAAAAAAAAAAGGAAAACAAAGCCACAACGTGATGTTTACCGTGTGACTCAAAGTCAACATTCTGCCGGCGATCCGCTGCCGCTTTCGGCTGTTTCATCCCTGCCTTTGTGGTGCCCCCCGCAGCCCTCGTGGCTCTGTGCACGCCGCCGCCCGCAGCCCCGCGCTATCCCGCGCCCTCCTTTTCCCCCATTGTAAAGCCCCGCTCTAGGAATACCTGCACCAAATACAGTTAGAGAGAGTAAACAATCACCCTTCGGCGGGGTTACCCTTCCCCCGCACGCTCACATCACTTAGAGCTGCCAATTGCAAAAGGTACTCTGCACACTTAACCGCGCTGCTGAAATTACGATGGTCGTGAAAAATCGGCTCACAGAGTGGCTGGGGGCCGAGTGTTTACCCGCGTGCATTTGGGGCCGAGCAGACCGTGGCCCTATTTCCAGAGAGTTGTGAATATGGTCAGAGTGCACCGCCCCGGGAAGCCCCGGCTCTGCTCTGCCTGACACAGGTCTTCCCTCCACCGAAAAAAAAAAAAAAAAAAGAAAAAAAAAAAAGAAAAGAGGAAAAAAAAATCAAATTGGAAAGCTGCGGAGATGTAATATGCAAACTGGAAGCCTAAAATTTTGCCGTGTCAATTAAACAACGTATCGCTTTCAGAGGAACTCTGTCCCCTGACCCTGTTTACTTCCAATTACGCTGTGCTGATGTGGCTGGGAATTGTAAATTGCAGAGGTGCCTTTTTGGGTTCCTGAAATAATCCGGGGGGAAGGGGGGGGAGGGGAGAGAGACACACACTGATCCCAAACAGGCCCTGCAGGGCTGGGGACGTATGGCGCCTGGCCAGGGTGCAGCGGGAGGCACCGAGTCACACATCCCCATCACCACACGTGTGCACTTGGTGCTGCCCACGGGGCCCCGTGGTGTCACTGTGCCGGGAGTGTCACCAGGTACGTAACGCACTGTGATGCAAAATACGGCATTCCTCCCAGTTCGGGTGGTCGGACGGCTGTTGGAGATGGCACTGCAACTGGTGCTGAGACAGAGCCCGCTCCCATGCCAGCCTCACTAATACAAAGTCAAACAAATACGTTGCGTTGTGCACCAATAACCCATTTCTGCCTAATGGTAAGTTATAACGTGCGGAAAAACGAAGGTGATCTCATGGGCCAGGCCACAGTTTTGTCACGATGTTCACGGCAGAGAAAATTTAAAACGTCTCAGTGGTGAATTGCCACCATTTTCCCGCTCCGGGTGCACAAAACCCCACAGAACTCCATAAAGGAAAAGCGACGTGGCGCAGCGCGTGTGCTCCTCCCAGGTACACCGCAGGCCCAGATCCCTGCCCTGCTCGTGGGGGAGACGCCTGCGGCCAAGCCGAGGACAAAAGGGAGTTTGGGACCGCGCTGAGCGCTGCCGAGCACCGAGAAGGGAACACGTGCCGAGCCCCGGCGGCGGGGATGCTGCCGTACCACCTCGCGTTGCAGCGCGCACTGCCTGCAGCGGGTCTTCCCTTTGCTGCTGCACGCGCAGTGATGCGAGCGGCGGTGCCGCGGTGCGAACTTTGCCGTTCACACGGATCCTGTTCCCTTCACCAGATTTAGTTGCTAATAAAATTACGCTTTCCGCAGAAATGAGAACGACGCTACCACGTTTTGTCTGTCGCTGTTAGCACGTGTGAGCGGCTAAGGGAGAGGTGCAGAAAAAGTGCATGTTTTCTACACGGAGAGATGTGCGGGGAAACGGTGAGGGGAGGCGGCTGCAGATGACCGTGGTTTTCCCGGGTGCGATGGCGACGGGAAAGAATACGCAACGCCTCATCCCCGGGTTCGGCTCCGAAGTACAAAAGAAGGGCGACCACGGAGCAGAAACAGCGGCCGGGGCCCACCGAGCCAGAGCCGCGCTCGCAGCCTCCGCCATTCCCCATCCAGCCGCGCTCCGAGCGGGCGGCTGCGGCTCGGGGACCTGGGACGGCGGGCTCTGCGGGCCGGGCCTTCCCCGCGCCCGGCCGCCTCCCGACACAAAGCTGCGCCGCGGCCCGGCCTCTCCCCGCGCTCCTTTCACTGCCGGGCGGCCCCGCGAGCCCCGCGCCGAAGGCCCGCGATGTTTCGCACGAGGCGCTCACAATAGCGGCCGGGAGAGCTGGCGGCCCCGGACAGCGCGCGGCCCTCCCCGTGCCGGGGAGTCTCTTCCGCGTCGGCTCTCGTTCGCCGCTCCGTCCTTAGCATTGCAAACACACCGCAACAGCTGTGTTTGTAAACAGCGGCGCTTCGGCGGGAGCCGCTCCTCGCAGCGCTGCCTCCGCTCGCCGGCCACGGGAACGCGGAACGAGGGAGAACGCGCGGCGCGGGGCAGGGAGGAAGCGGCCCCGGGGCCGGCCCGCGCGGTGCCGGGCTCCCGCAGGCCGCGGGCGGCGCTGGGCCGCTTCTCGGGGCGGCCCCATCGCGGGGCACGGCGCGCCTCGGGCCGCCATCTTGCCCGGCGCCACGCCGCCGGCCCCGCGCCCCGCGCCGCTCCACGAGCCGCTCCGCGCGGCCCCCGGGGGCCGCCGCGCAGCAGAGCGCCTCCCGGCCCGCGCCCCCCGCCGGCCTCGCGGCCGCCGCGTCCCTTCGCACGGCGCTGCCGCCCCCCGCTTTGTGCGCGGCGGGGAGAGGCCCGCGGGTCCCGGGAACGGCTCCGGGGTCGGCCCGGGAGGGGATCCGGGAGAGGCTGTGCGCAGAGCGCAACAGGGCCGTCCGCTGCGTGCTGCAGCACGGCTGTAAAGTGTGTGAAATTACGCACCGCTCTCTTAAAGAGCGGCTAATTTATCGTAAATAGCGCGGGCTTTGTAAATGGCTTTATTATGTTGTTTCTTGTTAATTGTTGAGAAAATCCCCATTGTTGAGTGTGAATGGCTTTATGAGCTAACCTGGGCGCTGCTGCAATCCGGGGGCAGTAAATGGCCGCTCCGCTAATGCGGCCCGGAGCGGGGAGCGGGGAGCGGGCCCGGCACCGCAGCGCGGAGGGCCGGAGGGCCGCGCACACGTGGAGGGGCCGCTCCGCCTTTGTTAGCGGCCGCCGTGCCCCGGCCCGGCCGAGGGGCTCGGAGGGGTCGGGGCGGCCCGGCCGCGGCGTCTTCAACACGGCCTCCGCGGGAGCGAGCAGCCCGGGCCGCGGGGAAAAGGAGCCGCGGTCGCTGCCCCAGCTCGGGCCCTGCCCTCGGGCCCCTCTCCTGCCGCCGCCGGAGCCGCCCGGGCTGCGAGGCCCCCCCCACGCTGCCGCGGCGGAACGCGCCCCGCGCGCACGTGTCCATCCGTTATAAACCATAAATCGCGGCGAAATGTAAATTCCACTCGAGGAACTTATACTGGGCCGTTCTCTTCCCTGAAAACTCTCTCTCTCTGATTTCGCCATTAGGAGAAATCCCCCCGGGTTAAGCACTCGTTTCGCGGATTTCTGCACAGCCCGCAGCTGCGGTTCCCCCGGCCGGGCCGTTGGCCGAGCCCCGCGCTGCCTCCTGGGGCCGAGGTGCAGACGTGGCCGAGGCACTGCTGTGCCCCGAGCCCCGCGGCCCTCCTCCAGGCCGGTCGGTGCGTTTCTCTCAAAATAGGATATTCCCATCAACCTGCACTGGTTTTCCCCGAAGAGAGTCTAGCAGGGAAACGCATCCCAGCAAACCCTCTCCTTCTGCCGCTCCACATCTCCACATGATATTTCATCCCTGCGTTCCCCCTTGTCTGCCTTCTCGACACGGGGGGAACGGGCCGCTCGCCTTGGAAGCAGTCGCTCCCATCTGTGTACGCGGGCATGAGAGTCTGAGAGAGGGCACACAGCGCGCTATAGCCGGGGGAGGGACGGCCGGGAGGTTCCCTGCGGTGACATCTGCCCGGGGAAAAGGATGGCCGTACGTGGGAGGGGGAGGGGAGAGGGGGTGGGAATGAACAGCGTGTAGTACTCCATAAAATAACGTCCGACCCGAGCTCTGTTATCTCGGAGCGTCTTTTATATTCCACGGGAAGTTTATAGGTGATTACCCGGTGTTACACATTTCGGTAGTAAAGTGTCATTAATTGCACGATGATCTCCGCATCCTTCCCCCATAAAGGAACCTCTGTAAGGCACATTACTCGTGCTCCGCACTTCCCCAGCCCCTCCCGCGGCCCCGGGGGTCGATAAGGTGAGGGCTCTGCGGATAACCGAGCTCCGTCCCGAGCTCTCGGCGCTGTGTATTCCGTGCCGGGAAGAGCCGGGGGGCGAGGGGGGGCTTCTGCGGGCACTCCTGGGAGCGAGGAGTCCGGGGGCTCCGCTGCCTGCGGCACACGAGGCTCCTCGGGGCTGCCCTAACGCGGCGCCGCCGCCCGAGGCCTCTCCGTGTCCCCCGGTGCTCCTCCGCCGCTCCACGGCTCCGGTACCCGCGGGAGAGCTCCGGGGGCTCCCGGCGACCCGGCCCGACGTGACCGCGGCTCCGCGCAGCCCGCACCGACCCGGCTGCAGCCGACGCCCTTCGGACGACGTTCAGCGCTCGTGTTTGGTTTAGCCACGCTGCGTCTGATCATTGGGAAAAACGAAGCGCACCGGCATCTGATCGTTTGTGTCAGAATTCAGCGCGGTGACAATCGCGCGGAGCTGGTTTTAATTTTATGCCGAAGTGTTTACACATCGACATATGGTAATTTTGTCTTCACGAAGAAAGTTAAGAGTCAATAGCGCTAAGAGCTTCGCACACACGCCGCAGCACCGAGCATCGCTGCGTTCCTCCCGGCCTCGGGAAGGAAGGGCCGATCTCGGCTGGGTAGCCGTGCCTACAAGACCCCGATGGGCTCGGTGTGCGGGGAGCGGCGATGCCCCCGCTCTGCCCTCTGTTTCATCTCCAAGGGGTTCGCTCGCCGCTCCTTGCAGCGTCCCGTCCCGCCCGGAGAGCAGCAAACTGCGCCTAAGTAAATATATACGTGTGTGTACATACACGCAGATATATACATGCACATACGCAGCTGATGCACATTTGCGAACGCTGCCGGAACATCCATTTACCATTCCCCTCAACACTTCAAAACTGCCGTTTTCTATTGCCGAGCACTGCTCGGGTGAGATGGAGACGTCGTGAAGAAGCACCGCAGCCGCCCCGAGCCGCAGATGCCCGTCCCACCTCACGCAATCACAGCGTTTTTTAATACGTGTTTACAAAGAGGAAAAACAAAAGGCGTGCGAATTGGAAACCTGTGGGGGTACAGCAAAGGGAGGGGCGGCAGAGAGAAATATCTCACAGCAGATCATGAGTTTACGGGCGGGTCGCGTAGGATAATTAAGAAAAAAAATAAAAAATAATAAACAAAAAGAAGAGTACGTTATATAAATATAATCCCATAACTAAAAGTCAGTTCGTTCCGACCTTGTAGTCACACCCTCGTATATTTGCTGAGTTTATTCATCGGTGCCTGTGAGATTACGTGGAACGCGTTCAGTGCATACACCTTTATTTACTGATGTTTGTTTTTTTTTTTTTTTACCACGGGATTCCAGAAGTGTCCGCAGCCCTAACGGCCGAATGCTGAGCGGGGACCGCCGCTGTGGCACCCGGCGTGAGGTGGGGACGGAGTGGGACGAGCAACAGCCGCTGCGTGCAGGGAAGGGACTCGGAGATGTGATATATTCTATCGACTCCAATACTCGGAGCGGACACAGGAATAAGAATTCCCTCCGGGATGCAGTGACCGGGAACTCTTTGTTGGGAGCGAAAACCCGGGATTCTCTGCAGCTCCTTTTTGTTCGGGTTTGAGAGCCGGGAGAGCATCTTTGAGCTCCCGGCTCTCGGCATGACGCTGAAGGTTAACCCCAACTCAGAGGCGTTTCCTCGTAGGAAAAGAACTGAGCTACGTCCGGACGGAGCCGAGTCCGACCTCGCGCCGGAGCTGCGCGCTGGCACCGGGGCACCGCGGAGCAATGTGCGCTCCCAGAGCCGCCGTTACCGCGCTGCGTTCCGCGCGGCTCCGCGCGTTGGGTGCCTGTCGGGTGGCTCCTTTTGGGAAACACGAGACGGGACGGGACGGGACGGCTCCGCGGTACCAGGGCTGCGGGACTCGGGTACCGACTCTGGAGGGGAAATCGCGGAGCGGCCCCCCCAGCACATTTGTGGATCGGCCAACTCCAGCGGCACAGCCGCAGCCCTCCTCATCCCCGGCCTTTCTTAGCTTTAATTATTAATTAAAAGGCGGCATGAAAATTAAAGAGGGGGCAGGAGAGGGGCGAGGGGTTTCCGCTTCCCGCGGGAACTCTCCCGGGAGTGAGGGGGGTGGAAAGGCGCGGGGCTGCCGGACTGGATCTCCCCGCAGTCCTCACGCACCTCCTTCCTCCTCCTCCTCCTCGGGGGTACCCCAGGGAGCCGCGCCCCCGTCCGCTCCGTTTCCTGAGGACGGAACTGTTGGGTGCCGCATCCCGGGGGGTGGGCCCGGGGGGCTCCCGTTTTCCTAAGTCCGTGGGGTTGGGATGCCACCTCCGGGCCCCTGATTCACCTGTCACTGCGATCACGGCCCCCGAGCACTGACAAATATTCACAATAAAAGAGTGAAAGGGTCCCTTAAGGTTCACTGGTTTGTGTGTAGAACTTTGGGAAACTGCAAATAAGCGAGAAAAATTGTCCATTCTTGTGAAGGGAAATACAAGTCCACACGTAACCGCTCCGCGACAAAACCCGAGGAGCGGGCAAAGCCCAGCGGCACACACCGCGATCCCCGGAACAATTCCATTTCCTCTTTCCCCTGTCTCGCCCTTTCCGGACGGTGAAGGGGATGATGTGAGGATTTAAACCTGGGGAGGGCTTCCGTGACAACGGCCGCGAAAGAAGCAAAGTGTGGAGAGGCGCTGGGACGGGTGGGGAGCACCCATGGGCCCACTCGGCTCGGGGCAGGATGAATCCCGGCCCATTGCATTTCCTTTAAGCGTGCTTCAGATTAGCTGCACGAGGGATCCAGCAATTAAGGCCTTTCTCTTCAGATAATTCCTTTTCAGTTTCATATTCCAGCGTCGGGCGCGATCGCTGCGCCTTCAAAGGGAAAAGAAAGGAGTGATTTTTCCTCTGAACACCAAACGTCGGTGCCACACGAGCGCTTTTTCCCAAAGACGGCATTGAAGTGTGGGGTGATAGCACCGGAGGATCCGTCTCGCACCGCCTTAGGCCCCGCGGTCCGCTGTTCCCCGCCCCGCTCAGAGCGGGGAAAAGCATTTTCCGATTAAATTCTGCCTTAATGGAACTTGGCAACCGGCAACAAAACCTCGCTTAAGTGAAATGAAGAGACAAAAGGCGCTTTAAACGTCGGGGCCGGGGGCTGAGCAGCCCCTGCCACTGACTTGAAATGGAGGCGGCGTTGGGGCGCGCAGCCCGCGCGGAGCCGCAGCTGGGATCGCGCTAATTCCGCGCCGGGCCGGGCCGCGTGTCCCCGCGCTGCCCCTCGCCTCCGGGCCGCGCACTTTGTGGCCGAACTCCGCAGATGCGCGGCGGCTGCGCCCACCGAATGGGATTCGGTCCGCTCCGCGGAGTCCAGAGGGGATTTCGCTTTGAGCCACACGCATGTCTCGGCCCGGAGCGCGGCCCGGAACTCGGCTCCGCCGCCCCGGCACGGAAATAGAAACGTAACATCTCCGCAGACAAATGAGTTTTTGACGGATTTACTGCACGGTTCGCATTCGTGACATCCGTCGGCTCTCCCGTTGAATTGAAGTCCGGGGGCAGAGGTGTGAAGGCGCAGTGCCCGCTCTGCGCATACCCCGCGGCACAGACAGGTCCGGACGCTGCGCGATTGGCGCAGATAATGCCGTATTCCGAGTGAGCGATCAGAGAACCGCGGCATTGTGAGGGCGAACGGGAGGAAGGCAGTGACGTGGGAGCCCACAATGGCATTTCTGAATCACTTCATTTGATTGACGTCCAGGGGCTCCGTGACCCGAGGGAATAGGACTCATTACCGTGAATACACCAAAACATCAGCCGGGATTAGAGCCGCGGATCTTTTAAAAATCCCATTTCAGTCGAAATTATAGTGGGAAAATACCAATTCTAAGAAAAAACAAAACAAAACAAAACAAAAAGCAGAAAGAGAGGGGAAAGAAATGACTCCTTTTCGCTCCTTTAATTGCGTAAAGCCCCCTAAATAGAGAAAGAAACAGCGTTAAGATTTTAGACAGCGTTTAAGAGGAGAAAACTCACTTCGCGAACCGAAACTATCGCCGAGAACGGAACGCTGAGTGCGGGGAAATGGTATTTGCGGGGCTGCGGCGGTGCTCGGGCTGCAGGGCGGTGAGTCCCGAGGCAGGTGCTGCTCCTGCACGGAGCGAGCCGTGTCTGAAAGCTTCGCGAAAAAGGTAAGAGGAGGAAAAAGAAATAAAAAGAAATAAAAACCACGAGAAAAGTATCCAAGCCGGGCTGGGGGCGCGGGGCCGTCCCCGGGCTCTGCTCGAAGCTGCTTTCCATCGAACGGGGCAAAGCGCGGTGCCGGTGTGCGGCAGCTCCGGGCAGAGCCCGGGCGCGGGCTGAGCTGCTGCGGAGCCAAGAACCGGGCGCTGCCCGCCTCACAGCCGGCAGCCGACGGGACACGCAGCCCCGAGCGGTGCGCACGAGCATCAACCCGACGCCGCTGCGCGTTGGATGTCGTCTTCATACGGAGACATACGAATGAATTAATTTAGCTTTAGCTAATGACCGCTTTATTCTCGTCGTTCTCGGGAAAAAAAAATAGAGGCCACGTCCCATTACGATTAAGATCACGTTAATTTATTTGGGCTCTTAAGCAAAGACCATCCCGATGACGCCCCAAAGGGTTACGGGCGAGGCGGCTCAGCCCGCACGCGGCGGAACAAAGCGGTGCCGGCGCGGCGCGGTGCGCAGAGCGGCCTCCCCCGCTCCGCCCGTAGGTGCCGCCCGGAGGGACGGAGGGAGGACGGAGGGGCCGAGCCCCGCGCGCCCCGCGCCGCTGACACCGCCCCGCGGGGCCGCGCCGCGGTCCCGTCCAGAGCGGCGGTGCGGGACACGGGTAGGGCACGGGGCCGCCGCCGGGATCGCGGGTCTCCGCTCCCCGCCCGCCGGGGGAACAAAGGCGGTGCGGCGGGGCCGAGAGAGGCCGCGAGTGGAGGGCGGAGGGGCTCCATCTCCGGGGCCGCGGCCCCCGCCCGCCGCTGGCGGCGCCAAACGCAGGCCGGCAGCGCCCCCTGCAGGGCGGCGGCGGCGCGGCACGGCCCGGCGGCGGCCCCGCCCCTTAAAGGGGAAAGCTCTCTTAAGGTGGAACGGATCTCCCTCCGCTCCGCGGCTCGGGCCGCCGCGCTCCGGCCGCACCTCGCCCCGGGACGCCCCGTTCGGCCCGGGAGTACCACGTCCGCTCGCAAAGTGGCCCCCAGCGCAGCCGGAGTCTCCGCGGCTGCGGAACGAGCGCCTGGAGAGCCTCACGGCAACCCGCGCCCGTCCCGGGAGCGGAACTCATGAAGTTAAATAAGAAAATAAAGAAGAACGGGCGACGTCCTCGCGGCACGAAGAGGTGGCAGCGTCGGGGAACTCCGGGCACCGTGGGACACTCGCGTGTCACCTCCGGCACCCGCGGAACAGAGCCCGGAAAATGCTGAGAGCAGCTCCGAAAATTCGGGGCAAAATTGCTGATGTGTACTGACTTTTTTTTTTCTTTTTTTTTTGGAGGGGGCTGGGTGCTGAACCTAATGAAGATAAATTCGCGCTCCAGCTGCCGCGCACAGGCCATTAAGCACGGCGAGGGTTCCCTCTCGTGTTTTAGCTGTGATTTGTGAGCTCCCGCGGAGGAGAGGCGAGGCGGCCCCCCCCCCCCCCCCCCCCGCGCAGCCCCGCGCCCACCGAAACGCTCCGAAACTGTTTCAAAATTCCCCTCGGTGTTTGGAATCCCCCTCCACCCTCCCTTTCCCCGCCCCGTGCAGCGAACCGGCACTGACAGCGGATCGGGGCTGCGCGGGGCGGTTTGAAACGGTGGGACAGGGCAGTGCCCGCTGGGGAAAAAGAACAGCGTCCTCCGCGCATCGCCGTCTTCCTTTCTTTCTTTTCATTTCTTTAAAAAAAATTATTGTTATTTATTTCCTATTCTTTTTATCCGCTTGAACTTTGTGCGCAGCAGCCGAGGAGGCAGCCCTGGGTCTGTTGCCAGCGGACAGCGCGGCCCTGAGATCTACGGATCAGCCCCGAAATTGGGCACTTCTGTATTTCCATTTCTCTCACTTCATGGTAGGGCTGTGAGTTGCGAAAAGCAGACGAATATACGGATAACGCAGACAAAAAGACGCGCCCTGACGCACAGCCCGAGGGACGGAGAGGGCAAGCGGTGCTTCAGTCCGGGTTCACACACGGGAGAGTTGCAAACAGAGCGCCGTGTTCTGAGGAATCCAACTGCGGAGGAAGGCAGTGACGCCCCGGAGGGACGAACGGCGCCCCGTGAGCGGCAGTTCCGCACAGCGCAGCACAGCGAGCCCGAATTACCGTGATTGCGGCGGCACGGCACCTCGGGTCCCTTATCTCTCCTCTTTATCTAAAGCATTAGAATATTCCGCCGTCTTTTGTCAAAAGAGCCTTCGTCCAAAGCGTTTTGTTCCCGTTGTCGGAATGAAGCGCATTTTCCTGCCCAAAGTAAACACAACGCGTGTGACACACACACACACCGGCGGGGCCAGCAGTGGGAACTGAACTTTTAAAGAAACCGATCCGTGCCGTGATTGCCGTGTCGCTCTGACAACAGAGAGCATGTAGCTAATTGCCTCTATAAACGAAAAAGATATTGCCCTCATTTTATCAAACGCATTCTTTGTTCGAGGCTAAAACAAGTGTCACAGTAAATGAACAAGACTGTAGGCATTAATAGTTTCCCGACAGTGAAATCCAAAGAGAACTCTTCATCCTCAACCAGTGTCTGGTGGGAGCTGGAAGGAGGTGCTCCTCCACTCGCTAGGGGCGGTTTCCTCTTCCAGGACCCATCCGTGTGTGTTCCACCAGCTGGGTGCTGTCGGCTGGGCAACCGCAGCTGAGGGTCGCTGCCACCTGGAGATGGTGGCCCTCGGGCTCCTCGTGGAGGTCCCTGGGAGGACCTCCACGAGGTTTTCTGACTCCTCTGGACAGGACTTTGGCACTCGGGACACTCAGTAAGGCTGGATTACAGGGCACAGCCATCCCCCCAGCTATCACCAGACATCGTGGAGAAGGGACTGCAATAGGTTTCCTTTGGGTTTCACTGAAGAAAGTAATGATTCTGACTTTCCTTTCTTCCTTTCTTCCTTTCTCTTTCTTTCTTTTCTTTCTTTTCTTTCTTTCTTTTCTTTCTTTTCTTTCTTTTCTTTCTTTTCTTTCTTTCTTTCTTTCTTTCTTTCTTTCTTTCTTTCTTTCTTTCTTTCTTTCTTTCTTTCTTTCTTTCTTTCTTTCTTTCTTTCTTTCTTTCTTTCTTTCTTTCTTTCTTTCTTTCTTTCTTTCTTTCTTTCCCTTCCCAGAAAGACATCCGATTTATCAGATTTTTTTTTCTTCTTTACAGAAGTAATTTTTCTCTTTGAAGGCCAACAATGAGTCAGTGAGTATTAAAAATAAGAAGGGAAAGCTTTCCTGCAACATGTATTCAAAAAGGTAACCACGAATTGTGTGCAAAAACAAAGTTTTGTCTTCAGCCAATACCAAAATGTGACTTCTGTGCTCCATCTCCCAGCTACCCAGATCACCCTCTTCCTCCCATCCTTCCCCTCATCTCCGTGTCCAGGCAGGGTTACGATGCCTTGTCACACTCAGACTTTTTTCAAAGGGACCCTGACATTTTGAAGAGCATGGAGAAGAGCCCCTGACCTCCACCCCATACGTTTGAAACCCTGGTCTGCCACACAAGACTCTCTGGAAGCATATCCTTTCTTAAGGGACTGGATTACAACGTGAAATACCCCACGAGCTGTACAAGGGAGGCGTGGAGGGTCTTTTTAAAATGATAAGGAAAGGCACAGCCTGAACAAATAATGGCAGGATGAGGCTGGACAGATTCACATGTAAAGGAAAGCACTCATTCGTCAGATTCTGCCCAGGGAAGTGGCAAATTCACTTATTGATTTTTTCTAATTTCCTGGAAAACATGTTTTTGTCAGACACAAATTATTGGACACAACTGAAGGTAAAGTAGGACGAGATCTAACGACCAGTGCTAAACAAAACGCCATCAGCTCCACGTGGATGTGATGATTTTGTAGATTCAAGAATTAAAGCTGAGGGTCACAGACCTTCTGCTCAGCCCCAGTCCGTGGGATCCCAAGGCGTGGGTGCCTGCCCTGAGGGCTGCTGGCTGCCAGCTTTCTTCTTCCTTCAGTTAATCCAGAGCTGTTAGATGAGCTGCCTCCTGAGTAACGTAAGGTTGCACCGTTATTTATGCTGAGATTTTTTAGCCTCTCCAATAATTCCCCTGATCTTCGTCTTTAAGAGTTTGTCTTACTCTGTGGAACAGCAAGCACATTCCTGGTGCCGCTGTTTCCCCTGCTGAACCTGCCCTACAGATAGCATGAACTGTGCAGTTATGCCTATTAGTCACAGTGCTCGGCCCTGGTGTTAGACTAATTTGGAAAGACTTCCTGCATAGCAAAGAACAGCAGGATTTGATCAGAGCCCGAGATCCATCACAACGCAGCGAGGCTTTGCGAGGAGCCCATAGCACCTGGGGCGCTTAAAAAGCTGTGCTGAAACAACACGGGGAAACTTTGTGTGCAGTTCCCTCGATCTGCTGGATCCTTTCTGTCACCGAGTTCTGGGTGATTTGACGAAACAGCAGCAAGAAAAAGAGCTGACGGAACAAGGAGGAGAGAGGGACGAGAGAACATTGTATCTTCAGCCACACTCTTTTGTGGAATTTTAAGTCTGTGTTCCCCCCATGATGTCCAGGCGTCAGTCCCGATGATGCCTGGTGACATTTCTATTGCCTTCCGAGGAAGAGGGCTATTTATCTGAAGGCACCTTGATCAAAGGAAACACAAGGAAATAGATTGTCCGCGAAAATATTTTGAACTTCCTTTTGCTCGATTCAAACAATTGCTTTGGTCCTCGGTTATTAAATCTCGACTTTACCCCAAGAGAGGTTGCTGTTGCATTACTATCCTCTCCTTTGCTGCAGGGATAATCAAACATTTCAATAGCTTTCTGCTGACTGCGAGGCTGTTGTTACTTTTAACCCCTTTTCAGCCCAGTCTAACAGAAATGGTAATGAAAACATCTTCAGGCAGTGTTGGGTCAATCTAAATATCAATCAGGCTTTCAAAACAAAACCGAACTCCTCTTCCTTTCTTTACTGTTAAGAAGTAATTCTTTCACAGGGACGGAAACACATTGTACTGAGAGGAAAATCGCCCTGTGAAATCGGAGTTCCCGGTGCTGGGCACACACACAACCTTTCGATGGCACTTCTGTTTTAAATGCTCCCCGAGAGCCCCGAGCCACAGCTTGTGCTCACAGCGCGGGTGCATTCCCTGTTTTAACAAAGGAAAGCTCGTCGGTCTCCAGAAAGAAGTGGTTTACATTAGGCAGACTTTTTGCTACCTATTTTTTGCCCCCTGAAAACTTCCTCCCAATAAGATTCACAAGTGTTTATATGAACGTCTGACTCCATTGGCTGTGAAGGGGGAGAGCTATAAACTTTCCCCATTATTCCACGCTTTTAACTAATGTAGCTGTCACTGAATTTTTCCCTCGGATCCCAGGGCAGTAGTGGGAAAACGTGGTTTTCCAAACATCTTTCGGGAGGATGCCGTGAATAACAGCACGTTAGGTGCGAGCCCGTTGGTGCTGCGTGATCCCTCGGGGAAGGTATCAGGCCGCTTTCCTGCAGCCCTGAAGCAGCTCCGCTGCGTCCATAGGAATCGAGCGGGAAGGGCACGGCCGGGCTGAGCCCGGAGGCGGTTGAGCACGGGGATGGGCGAAGGGGGCTCTCCATCCCATCCCATCCCATCCCATCCCATCCCATCCCATCCCATCCCATCCCATCCCCCTCTTTTTTTTTTTTCTTCCCCTCTTCCCTCCCCCCCCCCCCCCCCCCCCCTCTTTCGAGCAGTAAATGCTTTCTAAATGGCTACTTGTCTCAATTGTTTGGCTCTCCCGAAGGAGCCGGTGCAGATCACCCCCCCCGGCCTTCTCGCTCCCCCTGGCTCCTTTCTGCCACACGTGCCCCCCTCCCCAGTCCCAGCCCTCTGCCCCTTTGTACATTTACTGCTGCGGGTGCAACAGCAGAAGCAGAAATACCCACGGTCAGGTGTTCCCAAGGAGCTCCAAAAGTCATTTTGGGAAAGTAAGGCTGGTGCAAAACTGGGAGTTGCCTGTTCAGAACAGAATCCTCATCCGGAGCTGAAGACGGTGAAATAAATATATTAGATGCTGAAACTCGGTGTGATAAATATTTCCCTATAAGTGACCCAATTAATTACATAAACCTGATTAATGCTTTGTGTCTGTCGCTGTTTATTGACTACTAAAGCAAAGCTCATGGAAAAAAACAAACAAACAAAAACCTACCGAATTCTATCAAGACACGACCGTGCAATTACAGATTATCTCACAGCGTGTGCACAAAAGGTACTATATTAAAGTCGTGCAAGCAGGTATGCACTCTAGCATTCTCACTTCTCAGTACCTTTCTTTGTAGGCTCGCTTTTCTGAAGGTAGAAGCAGTCTCCCTCTACATTTTTTTTTTCCCCCTCCTCTTGAAGGTGGAATTCCCAGCAAATGCTGCAGCATTCCTCGTTAGCAGGCTCTGAAACCTGAACCTTCAGCAGGGCACAGCAGCTTGAGTTACAGGACTACCGGCACTGGTTGCATCCCGGATGACAGCATTATGTTGGGTGTGGAGAATGGGTTCCCGGGGTCATGCTGGCAGTGGGCAGTGCCTGCACACCCCTCGGCCCCCATCCCCACCACCGTGTGTCCCCGTTCCCCCATGCAGTGGGTGCTCCCTGAGCCACAACCTGGCCCGGCCATCATTGCCACCAATTTCAGACCGAAAGGAACATACACTGTTTTATTCCTTGGCCAAATTGTAGCCCAAAGTCATAGGACAGAGGGAAGGCTAGATATCAAAAATCTTCTGGAAGTAAGTTGAAGGCATCATCACATCCCAAATGTATTTCTTTAGTGTTTTATGAAGAGAAGTGCTTTGCAGCACAAGTACTGAGGTAACCGCATGGTTTACCAACATTTTAATTTAATCATGCTCATTCCTGGACTCCACTGACAAGCTGTTAATTGCTTGTGTTCTCCATCTTCATTTAAAAATTGCTAATAGTTTTTCCATTGCAAAGGATGGATTTTATTATTGCTATGTGTGTCTACATTTGAAAATTTACCATCAGACTGATTTTTTTTTTCAGAGAAATGCATAGGAAAGATTGTTTTTCTTTTCTCTTCACAAGAATTCTGCTTACCCCTGTTGTATTTCTGCAGGCCACTGCTGATCTTACCAAAATGGAGCTGTTTACTTTAACTTTTTGTTGTGCACTATTTTAACAGCAGAAGATGCCATATAAACACCTTTTATCTACTTTCCCTCCTACTGGGCTTGTAACATCAAAGATCATCCCATTCATCTCTGTATCAAGGCCGGCTGTAAGTTTTTATCTGACAGGGTTGTTGAAAATCAAACTGACTATACTTGATCACAGTAGGATCTGCATGAAAATCCCTCTGTAAGTTGAGTCATAATACTTACCTGTCTAGGTCAATTTGAGAACAACAAGAATGATAAGCACGTAAAGCTGGAATGCTGTTGTTTCACAGTAGGACTCTTCTACTGTTGGTATAGCAGAAGAGGGTGGTTTAAATAAATGCAGAGCTGCATGCAAAGTTGTGTGGTTGTACCCCATAGGTTATTGGAGGCAATTCATTGTGATAATTTCTCATCCCACTTGCCCTGACTTTGTGTGCCAAACTACCTGGGCATTGCCTGAGCCAAGAGTGAGGATTAAGGTATGTGAAAGGATAGAGTGGAAGAGCCAATATAGATTTTCAGTTGAACTGGGAAAGAGAAAAATATTTGTGTGTATGCTTTGGTGTCATGGGAGAAAATATACTGGCTTCAATTTGTTCATTTTTTCCCTCCTCATTTTTTCTACTTTTTTCTATCATGCAAAAATGAGAAAAACGCTTTCCACTTTCAAATGGGAAATGGCAGCACACTACAATGTGTCACCGCTTCTGTGCAGACTAATACACCAAATAACTTAACTGTATTACAGGTAAGAGAGCAAAACACGTTTTCCTAAGAGTTAGACTTTTTTAGAAATTTTACATTGTCTTAGTTGTACTGGTTCCACACAGACACAGAATCATAGAGTCATGGAATCACAGAATCACAGTATCATAGATTCATAGAAGGTTTGAGCTGGGAGGGACATTAAAGGCCATCTAGTTCCAACTCCCCTGCCATGGACTGGGACACCTTCCATTAGGCCAGGTTGCCCAAGGCTCCATCTAACCTAGCCTTGAACGCAAACCTCCAAGGAAGGGGCATCCACAACTCTTAGCAAGGGTAACCCTAAAGAAGCTACTTCTGTAAGTCTTGGCCATTATCTGCTTATTTGGAAATTCAGTCATTAGTGTGTATCTCACCATAATTTTACCAAGTTAGGAGTGTTTGTATGCATACTAGAGGTTGCGCTAGTAATATTGCTAATATAACTAAAAAGTTAATAATAGAGTAATATAGCTAAAGCTTTCTGATTCTTTCTGTTATGCAGTCATGGTTATAATCTAGCCAAACTTCAATAGCTCAGGCTGAAACTTTCCATAGGAATATTGAGCCTGAGGCAGAATTCGCAGTGGAAAGTTTCAGCTAAAAGAGTTCAAATTTCTCCAAAAACAAGAGTGAGAAAATTTGCTTTGTTTGGTTTATGTTAACAAAATTAAAAAAAATACAGACAAGGTGTAGTGTTTTCCATAATGGTGGCACAATCTAGTATTTAAAAGAACAATAGTGTTTGGAAAGATACTTCTAGCTGCTCCCACAAAAATGTGTAAGATCTAGCTTGAGTTCTGGTTCTCATGAAAGTTACAGTTTGAGCATCTTTGGGTTTTCATGCTCAGGGTCCCCCAGAATCTGACCCAGCTGGAGCCCTTACTTTTCCTGGCCCTGGAGGTTACCACGGGGCTGAGTTCCCTGGTAGGGCAGCACCCAGGTGAGGGGAGGCAAAGATCAGTTGTGGAGCAGAGGGTGTGGGGCTATGTATAGCTGTTAATGATGTGACCTTAGAGTGCTAAAACTGTTCTTACAGTTTTTTCCTTAAAAACATTTATTTTCTTGTGATAACAGTTTTAAAAATTGTTTAGCAGCAATAGCCAAATGGCTGTGAATGATACAATCTTTTTTTTTTTCCCCATTAAATTTTGATGCTGTTGAAAACAAATGTCCCATGACCCCCATGGAGATAGACATCTATAAATGAATTGGATCTGTTAGAGCTGTTGTTTCTCTTCCTCATCTTTCATTTGCTGCTCTCTTGTCATTTTTTGGAATGTTCTTGGTCCTTATCTTAAAGTAGCAAGGAAAATAGTATTCAGAAAGCAAAACAACTTTGGCTAAACCTGAGCAGTTTGTGTTGCCCTCAAGAGGAAGGAAGGATGCCTCTTCCTGCCTAACTGACTGCGGGCCCCGCAAGACGTTACTCACTGCTGAGCTTTCCCCTGCCTGTTTCCTGGATATGGTGGAAAGCAAAATGATAAACATCCTTGTCTGAAGCTTGCACGAGTTAAGTTACACAGACAGATTACTTTCCAGACCTTCCTATTGTATGTCCTTGGCAGGTTTTCTCTAAAATGAAAAGTAAATATTCTATATCTTCCTGTTCCATTATTATCTGCATATATATAAATGAAAAAAAAATCGAGGAAGAATAGACTTTAGCAGGCTACCATCTTATACTTTGTTCAGAAAAAAAGATGTCTGAGTAAGAAAGATGCAGCAGCAGTGGCAAAGTTCCTGCTTTCATACTGACTCAAACTTGACACTTCTAGAATTTAACAAGCAAAACTTTACAATAGAGTTGATATAAAGCATAATAAATATAATGATAAAAGCTTCAGTAATTACTATAAAATGAGATCAGCTGGATGCCATAGAAGACCATGATCTAGATTTTTATTTCTCAAGGGATTACACATCAGCTTTTTTATCAGCATGCACAGGCTCAGTTTCTCAGCTCTTTAAAATTCTCTTCTAGGAGATCTGCATCTGGGATTTTTTCCCTAGATTGTTCCCAGTGTGCCACCACCCTCTCTGCAGGATGGGCACCCATCTCTGCTCTCACTTGCATCCTTGTTCCTGGCACGTTCACTTCTGAGACCCTCAGGCTCTCTGCCACCTCTTGGCACTGTGTTGTCCTGGGGGCACTGATACAGGTGCCTTTCATCTCCCACACCTACAGAGAGGCAAAACATCTTTTCTGAAAATCAAGCCAGCGTTTGTGGGGTTAAAAATAGTCTCTTTGGAAGTTAGATGGATAGCCGAGCACTGACTCATTAATTGGAATTGTTTGAAGGCATCTTCTTCACCAAATCCTGTTGTTTTTGGATGAGAACTTTGAGCATGACACCAGTAGGATGGTTACTCTTCATTCCTTTCCTAAACCACCTTATAAAATAGTTTGTTTATGTATTATACAATATATAACATGATCATATAATTACCTTACGTTTTTGGCACTCTTACCTCAGGTTCCCTCTGCCTCACTGTAGATGCAGCCCTATTGGCTGAACCACAGCGTTACACAATTCATCAGTATGTTTCTAACAGTCTCAGGCTCCTTTTCATGCATCAGTAGCTCTGCTGGTACATATTTTCCAAAGTGTCATACACAACCAGAAAGCAGAGATTTCCAGATGGCATTTTTCAGTTCTTGAAATTAATCTCCATAAATTCCAGGAGATTGCTCTGTTGATACTGTATTCCCGAAATCAACTTGGGTTTCCTTTGATAGACCTTTCTGGGGATTAATAGTAACCAGGATTCTTAGGTTGGTCTTCTCCAAGGTAACAAGACCAGAGTGAGCTTGGGCAGGCTTGAGCCCTAGGAGGTAGCAGTCACACTTTCATTTGCTTTCTGTTGAGCTGTGAATGTTTAATTGGATAGTTTGTGCTTCCATCTCTATATATGTCTTTCTAGGCTGTACTCGATGATGAGCTGCTAAAGGCTGTTGTGAATCTGTGTACACTGAATTCCTCGTGGAGTAAATATAAATGAGAGAAGCTGAGGACTTCCACAACAACTGAACTTCCTAGTTCTGTAGCAATCTTTGTTTAATCTGTAGAAATTCATCAAAGAGCTCCTACCAACCTCACCAGTTTCCAGCGTCACCTGGAAATTTTGGGGCCTTGCAGATTCCCACAGGCTGCGGGACAGGCCCAAAAATGTGAGCACAACATGGCTCAGAACCCATTCTTTGTTACTCTCCTAAGCTTTGTATCCCTTGTCTGGATAATCTTTTTCCTAAAGAAGATCATACTGTTCATTCTGATAACATGTTCAAAACTATTTTAGATTCAGTATCTCCTGTGCAGACAACTTGTGGTTTAGCCAGTATCTCTTTCTGCTTTTGCTTGCTGATTGTGGGGACCCAAAGTTCTTAGACTGTCCTTACTGCGTGTGTGCTCAGGGTGCAGCTTCCTGAGTACTGTTACTTATTTCTTGACACTTAAACCTTCAAAAGGTTTAGAAATCACTTCAGGTCCTAATGTATCTTAAGAAACATATGAAGGCTTCTTCAGAAATATATTTTATTCTTGTGTTTGCCTATGCATGTAAGTAGGGAATTATCTTGACCTTCCCGTGCATTACACCTCACACAGCCTGCATATCTCTCTTAGAACTTCAAGGGTCTGCAGATGGGGATGTCCAGGATTAGACATGTTGACCAGTGAGGCTAACCTCCGAAATATTACTTAGCTGCACAGTAATCTGATATTCAGGGAGTTCAAGCTGGGAATTGCTTGCCAGGAATACTCCCAATTTTAAGCGCAACCTGATGTTGCACTTGATCAAATCCTAACAAGCTTGCCTTTATTCTTGGAGTCTTGGAGGATACACTGGGGTGTTGTTACTCCAGCTGTGCTAATTGCTTCGTTTTGCTGTCTTCTACTGAAGGCTTCTATTAACTCATTTTCTGACTCATTCTGCCCAAGCCACCTCTCCACCTGTCACCGCTGCTGTCAGAGGTTTTGAGATGCGGTCTCCACAGTCTGATCTTTCACTAGCTGGATCTCTTGCTCAGCCTTGGGAACGGCCTTTGTGCTTGATTCCGCCTGTAGCATCCATATGGTGACAGGCAACCCTGACTTCTCATAGCTTCAGTAGCACACTAACAGACTGGTGTCATCAAGTTTAGAAGGAGATGGATCTCTGTTGTCACCTGTAACAGGTACTTGGTGATAACCATTGCTTTAATCTTTGTAGTACCCACTTTCTTTTCTGGCACCATATAGTTTTTTTTTCCCCCAGTAACTGTACTAAATTCACATCTCTGAGCCACTGCTGCAGTGTGCTGGTAGCTGCTGTTTTCAAGACCAAAGGTCCTTGTGCAGCTCTTTGCATGGATCATGCTACCAGTTGCTGATGGTAGCTCTTGCCTGCCAGCAATTTTATTTCCTTGCATCCATTTTCCCTTAGTGCCATTGCCCACTCAACATGGCCTGTGAGCAGCACCTGGCCTGGGATCCAGTGAGGACAGTTTTGTTTTATCCAGTGTAGGTCAGAGCTTCTGTCCTATAGCTTCTGTAATGGGGTAATTGCTCCACTCCTATCATTTCTTCAAGTGCATAAAGGTTTGACAAAAGGAGTCCTCCTCTGCCATTTTTAAATAAACCACATTTCTTTTTCTACACTTTCAATTCTTCGTTGGTAGCCTGGAGCAGAACTTGTGGCTTTAGGAAATAGGCAGTTGGAGGGGGAACAAACTATTGCAGACTGCTGCAGAATGGAGATTTGCTGTCTGCCTTGCTTATGCCAAAATGCAAGAAGAGAATTCTTGCTTCTGTCCATGAAAGAACACTTGGGAGCTGCTCTGCTACCAGTTTCTCTCTGCTAGGCAGCAGCAATGTGCAGCTCTTCTGCCTTCTCCATTCAGCTCTGCCTTTTTCCAGGAGCTTTATGGCTGCAGACCCATGGCATGCTGGGTTCTCTACCAGGCTGGTCTCCTGGTGAGCAGGGGTATTCTACACTGTAGCACAGACCTCTGCACAGTATGACACAGGCCTCTGTGTGGTGTGGCACGGACCAAAACACCCCTATCTCTGCCATCTGGAACGATAGTGAGTGCTGAATCATTTGAAGCAGATACATAACAGCTGAGTGTATATTCCCAACAGAAATTTGCTGCATGTGTAAGTCTGTAAAAACAAATGGCAAGGCAAACCTTCTGTGACCCTATAGCCCTGCTCTGTGTTTCCAGTCATTCAGCTCCAGCTTTTTCAGCTCTGAAGAGAAGATGCAGGTGGCAGAGGCATTTGTGCTCTCAGACACAACCTTTGGCCGGCTGTGCAAAACCATATCTTTAAAATTCTGTGTCTTTGTCTCTTTAGATGACTCTTCATTGAAGGAATGTTGCTTATTGTCTTTTCTTGGTGAGAAGGGGTGCACCCTGTGCATTGATTGAGGACTGTGTGTCATTCCACTCACTTTTGATCTCCCATAGTGTACATGGAGGATGGCTGTGTTGAGAACCTGCGTTACTGCAGGTCACCTCACTGTGCTGAAACACACCTACCCTGTACACTGACCAGTATCAGATTTTTCCTACCCAAATTACAAAGGCTTTTCTATTTTTACATTCCTCACAGTTCAGGTCTCTCAAAAAACTGTTCTTTCCTTTTCTCACTTTTCTTCATCTTTACAAAATTCTTTGGCTTAACTATTATTTCAAGTCCAACATGATTTCTTTAATGTCAGATCTTGTTAGTTTCTCGAAGGGGGTTGAAGGAGCTGGAAGAGCACTGAGCAAACAGAGAAGACAGAAGAAGCAATTCTTGTCCTCTGGGGGGGCCTTTTGTCCTGGTAGCCAGCCAGAAGATGGTAGGATCTTGCGCTCCCCCTTTCATTGACACAGTTAACATCTGCAAACAGGTGAGGGAAGAAGGGTTATTTATCCAAAGGACGGTGTTGGATCAAGTGAGATATAAATTGCCAGTGAAGAAATGTAGGTTGAAGTTAGAAGAAAGTTTCCTGCTGTTAGGAGAGCATGGTTTTGGAGACTTCATGATGTTCCCTGAGGTTATGTGGCATGGTGTGTGTACAGCAACTGGGAACTCCCTTTTTGATCTACTGTTAAGGTTTTAAACCACTTCTTTATTCCTGACTTGTAGCTGTAAACTAGGAACAGCATTTTCAGCAGTTTTCAGATTTAATAGGCTCCCTGTTTTGGTGTCAAAATAGCATATTTTCTTTACTGAGATAAAACTGAGGAAGGATTATTGTTTTTATTTCTTATTTCTCTGATTTTCCCCTTGTATATAACTAAGGCAATAAATCTAATGTAGGATGTGGATATAAATATTAAGTACATTTTATATCTTTGTACATTTAATATCCTTGTAATTCTTAGTGTTATAAAATTACTTTGAAACTAGAAGTTGGTATCCAGCATGGATAAGAAGCTGAAGTACAGTTTCCCAAAAATGAAGATCTGGAGTTTTGTGTGGATTGCTGAAAATGGAAACCCAGAGCCACAGCAGACTTAGAGTTGCCCCTGCTATGCTCCTCTCTCCCTCCCCAAGGTATGAGGATGTCAGATGGCAGAAGATGGCTTCTGTAGGTAGGCTGAGAACAGTTAACCATGAATTATAAGTTGTATGGTGGGAGTCCTGCAACTCCTACACAGGATCCACTTAAATGCTGGGATATGTTAAACTAATAAAGCTGCAGTCTGGCACTGAAATTCATCCCAGAGTCTGTCTTCAATAGTCTCCTTGTTGTGATCAATGACAGCAAGCCCACTGCTGTTTGCAGTGGAGGATTTGCTTAAATCTGTCTGCATTTGCAGACAGCGAAGTTTCAGATAATAGATTATAGTTCCTGTGGATCTTTGTTGCCTAGAACATGGCACAGAAATTTTACACTCCTCTAAATTGTTGTCATGTGCTGTTATTATGGTTTAGTAATCTATGTGTACATTTTGCATAGCTGTAAACAAATCATTATGGAATAATGCTGGGAGGAGAACCAGGACTGTTGATTCTAGTGGTGCTGCCATGTCAGTAGTTCTGACAGCTTTTCCATTCCTCTTCTGGGTAGACATATACCTGGGATGTTTTTATAGATGCTAGGAGCCCAAGAAAGAATAATCAGCACAAGCATGACTAGAAATTTGACAGCAATGGCTTCTCTTCTTAACTTGTTTTTTATAAATCTTCTTTTTTCACTTTTCGTTGTGCTTAAGCTCAAGACATTGACATTTCTAACATATATTTGCTTAAAAAATAAAGACTACATGAAAGCTTGCTTAAATGTGACTGAAATAAACTCCAGGAATCATTAAGCTATCCAAATGCTTTATATGTAAATATGACTAATCATTCTCTAATTGGAGTTTAAATGTTCTGCTGTTCTAGGTGGGACGAAAAAATATAGAAGCTGAAAAAAAATCAAATAATTCAGAAATCTGATTTCTCAAGACCATGGATTGGCTATTGCCAAGGCTGTGATGAGGAAGTCCGGTCTCTCATTGTCGATCTGAAGATGAGGGAAGAAATGGACTTGCTGCAATTCCCCACTCCACTCTTTCTGCTGAAGCTCTAAATGCTTTTCAGATTTCTTCGGAGCATTGTGAAATAGCCTCAGGCATTAGTTAGATCTCTCAGTTAGAAGCATAGCATAATGTTAAATGTTTTGACTGTCAAAATCATTCCTGTCATTTGTAATTCAGCAGTGAAGTCCAACAGACATGTACATATACTTGCAAAACAGAAGTATCTTTCCATTTGGTTTGGTGCTGGTCACAGTGCATGTAAGTACAGCATGTTTGATGTGTGCAGCCACAGGGCATTTTGTTTATTTTGTTGAAGAAAATATCTCCCATCAGGCTCAGGTGAGTGCTTAAAATAAGCCCCAATCATGCAGATCTCTCCAAACAGAGACTCCAAGTATTCAAACGCAACTTGTATTCTCAATGTTTTCACTGTATTTCTAATTCCATGTTACATTTATAGATATATTTGGATTGCATTCTTCACTTTGATTGTAAACTTCCATACTTCCAGAAAAATCAGTCTGAATATTTCCCTTTTGGGTAAGGCAGGGAGAGGCAGGCAAGAAACAGGGAGTTCCCCATCCATCACTTAGAAAGTGCTGATGGTGCTGAATGAAATCTTCCACTCATTCAGTTTCTATGGCCTAATATTCACCACCCTGTGACTCTTTGGCTTGTGCCCATGGCACACTGAATTCCCAGATGGTCGCTGTATTGAAATGTTAGCCAGGCCTGGGACTGTTCAGCTTCCAAGATCAGGCAAAACTGGGTGCATTGAGTCTTGCATGGCTAAAGGCCAATCTGCACCTAACCTTGTAATAAATTACAGATATATATGAATCTTTCATATTCTAGAAGATATTTTTCATTCAGTATATGTATATATGTCCCATTAAATTGAGTAGCAGTTAGCATGTTTATGAAGAGGAGAATAACTTCTGTGTTTTGCTTCTTACAAGGCATATGCTGTCACGATATATATTTTTAATTGATTAAGAGGTGGGAACAGTAACAGTGTATTTGATCCAAGTTTTTAGCAATAGACTCTTTATTGGCCTCCATACCGTAAAACATTATTCTAGGCATGATCCCAAAGGCGTTTTTAATCATCAGGCTAGATGAAAAGAATATACATTTCTAAGTATCCTGGAAGTACCAGTAATTTAAATTACAAGTTTATCATGTTAACATTTTGTTTGGTGGGCAATAAGCCACAATTCAGAAATGTTGAACAGAATCCTGTCTTTTTAAAAAACATATGTTTCAGAGCTTTGGGAGCTTTACCTTCTCAGTGCTTTGCTGCTCCCGCAGTAGGATCCCATATAGCTGTCAGAAATATTCTTGTTATTAGTAGAGGAATGGGCAAGACATTCTGAGTTTGGAGTAGCTGTGCCACCCCAGGTTATCATTTTGCATGAACGTGTTTATCCATGCTATGAGGCTCCTGCAACTCGTCAACCTGTCCTAGGTGTTATAGGATCAAAAATGCATCACATCAAAAGCACAAAAAAGGTGATTTTTCTGGTATGTTCAAGGCAGTGACTATGGCTGGAGCTGCAGCTCATACTCACAGGTAAATGTGGAGTTGCCTTGTGCGTGTTGCACTGCTGGGGCCTGCTTGGGACTGTAGCCTTGCTGAGTATTTATCTTCCACCCACAGTCTGAGCATGGCCTTGGCAGTGTTCTCCTGAAACATGCTTTCCTGATAAAAAACTTCACCTATAATTGTATTTACGTATTAAATAATGCTCAAACATTTTAATACTGAGGGCCAATATAAATAATTATATACACTTAAATAAGCCAAATGGTTGTTCATGGTCTATGTACTCTTTTCCAAAAACATCAGTTTCCTTAGCAAATGATTTATAGTATGAGATTCTATTATTATTTTCATAAGTTCATATGGTATGAAAATGTAGCATGGATTATCTCAGAGCTATTGAAACAGGTGATGAAAACCATGAAGTTAAGAAAGCACACAATTGTATGATAACTATTCATATGTCTGCTTTGAAATAAGAATATGCCACGTAAAAGTTAAGTTTTATGAGCAGACATGTTAGCACGACCTCTTATTAAGGTCTCCTGTTATTTTCTACTAAAAGACCCAGTTCTCAATTGTTTAAAACTGTGCCATCTGTTGTCTGCTTAGGCTGAAGTTTCCCTTACTGTGAACCTGAGTTGGGCTGAATTTATTAGGAAATCTTCAGCCAAAATGGTTCATCTGCTGGGAAGAAAATGGACAACTGCTTTAGCTATCTCAAAAGATCTTAGTGACAGTTTTTAATGGTATACGAGCTTCTTGTTTTGGAACATTTCTTGATATTGGAATGGGGATTAAAAATCTTTGGTTGGGATTTTTTTCTTATTCTGAAACAGAAAAGCTGGCTGAACATAGCTACAAAACAAAGCCACTTTCAGCACTTGCCACGTGGATGCAATATAGACTGTAATCTCTACACTTCCAATCAAAAGTCCTGTGTGTGGAGAACATCTCAAACCCTGCTAGGCTGTGCGTGTGATCAGAAACTGCTTCTCATGGCAGAGGGAGGTGATAGTGAGCCCTAGCTCAGGGGGGCATGTGTCTGGGGCAGTCTGGCATTGTGGCACCATCCCCAAGCTGGATAGTTTGATGGGACAAACACAACCCTGTATGGACTGCTATTTTGTGAAGGACACTTGGCAGGCAATGGTGAGCACTTTAGAGGCATTATCTTACCACGTTCAGTAGCAGCATCATGACCCTGAAGGATGTCACAGCTCAAGAGAGCTTCTCACTGCACCCACCAGTGATCTCACTCCTGGTCTTCCTTCAGATTATCCAGGGAGCTTGTGCTCCCTGGAGGACATGACTGCTCTTAGTGGACAAGTCTAGAATTTCATTTGCCTCCCATCTATCTCCATTAGCCACTTTTTTTGTGCATGTGTCTGTGTGTTTTTGTTTACCAGTGCTGCTTTCTGAGATGTATCTGCCTCTGTACTTCTTGCTGTGCCCAGAGTAGTGAGCTTAAAGAGATATCTGAGTAGCCTAAGCGTGGTAAAGGTTTCTGGATGTCAGAATGGATAACACAGGTCAGAGGTTTTAAAAAAATGGAATGGTGAGAATTGAAGGTAAAACTGCAGATTCCTATCTTTTCCTATTTTTTCCCCTTCTCATTATTGGTCTTGTTTGACCCTAAAAACAAAAGGTTTAGGCTTAACTATTTACACATGAAAGCTGAGAGTTATTACTTAAACATTTTCACCAACAAGGGACATTTTATATTCTTTGAGACACTGCCAAGTAAAGAAATGATAGAGTAGAAAGATTGTTCAAAATCTAACATTTTATTTGCTTTCCCCTTTTCTTTCTAGGTTTATCTTGATAGGAGAAACGTTACAAGTGAAATCAACTTCTTGATAGCAAAATCTCAATGCCCAACTGAATTTGGTTGGGCTAGGCAGACACTGGGGGCTGAGCCTGCTATCACATGCTTTGGATTTTGGTGTATCTTTTCTGGCTGAAGGCTTGAACTAGGTGGTGACTCCAGCTTTTGAGGGAAATATATCTATGAAACAATTGGCAGTGTTTATTTTAGATTTTCTACCCCATACCTAAAGCTTCATGCACGGCTTCAAAATAAATACTATGTTCAGCTTTTTAATGTAGAATGATATTATTAGAGTGAGTAATATATTGGCTGAAATTAATAGTTTCAGTTATAGTTCAGTGAAGATGAACCAAACACTCTTTAACAGGGTGCAGCAAAAGCCTAAAATGTCCTTGAGAAAGGACAGCTGCTCCAAGCAGAGGAACTGAAATGCAAACAGGACACTTTTCCTAATTTTTAGAGAGATAAATATTGCATACCTGAGGTTCTCCAGCCAGGGATGGTGAGAGCTTGGCCTGGATGGCTGCCCTGGCCCAGCAGCATGATGCTATAAGTGAAGAGATGGGTCTGAAAACAAATAGGAACCACCAGAAGGGAAGGCCTGGTGGAAAAGCTTTCCTTTTTCTGTTAAAAGCAGAAATAAGCACTTGTGAAAAGAGGGCAGCTCAGACAGTGACTCAGTCTGTGCTGAAGACCCTGAGAGCTGTGGAGGTTGATGTGAATTTTGAGTTAGACAGGCAGATAGAAATCCAAGGAGTGATGTCGACTCACAAAGAAAGAAGATAGACTCTGGCTGGAAACATCTGCAAGGTATTTACCGAAAACACGGCTATAAAATAGAGTTTGTAGAATGCTGTTAATCAGTACAGCTTGGTAAGAAAGGGTATTTCATGCAGTCTATCTATTAACTAAGCCTTTATTTAGACAGAGATAGTGAAGAAAGCTTTAGTTAGTGTGATTAAAGTAACAAGCTTTCATATGGATGCATTCTTGCATATTAATAAGTAAAAATATCTTCTTTGAGTATAATTACTGTAAACAGGAATTTGCTAAAGTAACTATTAAAAATCATGTTATATGAGAATGATTCTTTTATGAAGATTATTAAAATGCAGTTATTTAATTTGTGCATCATGTTACCTTATGTTAATTGGCGTCTGTTTCAAAAGAAGCACTGGCTGAGATGATATAATAATCATGCAGGCGATTGTACTGGTTATGCTAGGAATGATTATATTCCACACTGTTCTAAGAACTGTGACAAGAATGACTACCAATTTAAAGAGGAAAATGAAATATGTAAGAAATAAATTGACTTTCCTCAATCTTATCAATAAAATTCAGAAACTATTTGAGTCCAGCATTGGACTTCATTGAGGAAAGATGTTGTTTTCATTTGTACTATTTCATATCTTCTATAAAGTAGAAATTTTTAATGACATTAGCATTTTTTTCTGTATTCCTTACAGTTATTTCATCTTCTTAGGAGACTTATAAATCATTTCTGTTTAATTTGTTTATATGTGTATTTGTTTACATATGTATCAGAAAGAAAATAAAACTCATTGTTTTCTTTAAATAAAAATTTTCTTTACTCTGAACCAGTCACAAATTCTGCTTTTTGCCAGTTTCAGAGGCAGTGAGTATTTAGATTCTGTGTTTCATTTTTAGCAGTGGAGAGTGGAAGAACATATAAGAACAGAGCTCCTCTTTTATCTGCATTTTTTCTTATCTACAACATTAGATTCATGTCATGGTGAATCAAATCTGCTTCTAGCCAAGAGAAGCACAAGCAGATAGCATGAATGACATGGAGCATGTGTACGGTGATGTTCCTGAAAGGTCCCTCTTGCTCTCATTGTGTTTCTAAATAAGCTTGAACCTGGAACTTGTTTCCCTGTAACCTGGCCATTAGACTCTTTTTCCACTGGCTTGAGACAGACAACTTGGTGTGTTTGCCCTGCTCAGGGCCCCATTTGTACAAATTTACTGTGCCAGAAGTTACATTAAAGCATCATACTGCCCTGGTTGTTTCAGAACAGGATTCTGTACCATGGTAAATGTTCCTACATAAACATTTACCCATGTGGAATTTATGCTGGTACATTTTTGCCTTTAAAAAAAATCACATTTTTCTTTCTTGAAGTGGTGAAGACAACTTTCACGTATGCACTACTGCATTACCTTGCCTGTTTCCAGAGGAAAAAAAAAAAGTCTACTTTCAAGGCTAGCCTTTACCTTAAGTTTACAGCATTATCCACACATCTATTTGGCTGAAAAGAATGAAGAGGCAGAAGTCAAACAAATAGACACTGCTGACCATACTGGTTTAGAAAAAAAATGAGAGGAAGCAGCCTCAACATATTTTATTTCACACTAAATGGTGATGAACATTAGATCAGTTACCTCTCCTAATGTCTCTGTCTGTACTGTCAAATGTGGCCATCTAATACTCACCATGGTTTGGATGTGGATGGATTATAGTCTATGTACTGACTTAGGAAGAATCAAGTCCTCAGGGCAGGGCTTTAGAAAACTCTCCAGTGAGATGATGTGTCTATGAGTAAAAGGGTATTGTGCTCCAAGGAGGCAGCGCGATCCAAACACAATTAGGAGATGTAACCAGGCAAATTTGCTGGAAGAATGGTAAGAATAGTGTATATAGAATTACATTCTGAGTCATAAGTGTATTTTATTGTGTGATAACTTGGAAGTCAGTACCTGAGTGAAGTTGTTCAAACAGTATTTGAAATATTTATAATGACAGAGGATATGTTCCATGCAGATCAAAATGGGATCAATACTGGACACACTAAATCGTCAGTAAGCATTGCTACCTTTCATTTACTTTGTTGTGCAAATCACTGATGTCTGAACTGTGAAAATAGTGCAACTTTGTGTTTATCTGGCATTAACACAGGTTCATATCCTTTAATTGACCAGTTGAGAGTGTTGAAACTAAGTAATCTTTATGGCCCCTTCCAACCCAAGACTTTCTGTGATTCTATAATTGCATGCTGACTGTATTGTTTTCCCTTTATAACATTTTGCCTGTATTTCTGCTGTAGAAATCCTTGGGAATGGCTATAGTGTGTGCAGTGCTGGTGGTGTTGGCAGAACTCTGTCTGTCCTGGGGACAGTGGTGGGCAGACACAGCCCCGTGGCTTAGTGCTAGCAGCGTGTAGGATGGAGCTGGCTGCCACACCCCACGAGGCTCAGGCTGGCCCCAAAAGGCCTTGGGACAATTAAGTTTTGCTTCAGAAGTCTTGCCCCACTGAACTCCTTGGCAAAACTGCAGTTGACTTCACAGGAGTAAAACCTGTCTCTTATTCTTGCTAAATTTGGGCTCGAAATCTCAGCTTGCACTAGAGCTAATGAAAGTCACATGCACGTTCCAAGAGGAGAGCAGATCTCTTTCATCTCTTGAGTACCATGCTCCTCTGTGGCACTTCCAAGGCTGCATCAGTTATCGCAGGTCCGTTTATTTTAATGATGCAGCAGGAGCGTCCTAACTTCCTATGAAGGTACTTTGTTGTAATTATCTTGTATGTCTAGGGGCACCACGAGGGGTTACATTTATTTTACTGCCAAAGAACTGTTGTTTCAGCTGCAGTTCTATGAAGAAACAATCACATCTCCAGCAGTTTGTTAGATTAATCACAGGTGTGTAATCCCAGCACATACCCTAGAGGGTGTATCCTTTGACCCGTTTCCCTTTTTAAAGGGGAAACTCTGAATTAATATCAGTTGCATTGTTTACCATGGTTCAAGTTGGGTTTCTGCAGGATGCTATGAGAAACAAACCAGAAGCTTCTGTGACCTTTATTTTACTTGTGTGTGAGTACTGTAGTTTAACAAACCTGAATTGTTTGTTGGCAAAATCACATGGAAAACTGAAAATGAATGAAAAGAAGCGATCCAAGAATGAAGTAAATCCTGAAGAAGGGAGGAATTTGTCTACTCATAGAACTTACTGGTGCTTTGGTCTTTTATTGCCATGATACGAAAGTTAGCTCATCGCCTCATTGTTCACTATTTTGCAGTAAGCAATAGCTGAAAATTACTGATTCTCACTCTATGTGGTGGTTGCCTAGGTTTAAAATGGAAAGCTGTTTGATTTTAATGCTGTAATTGTTTCTCCAGGACAAGAGTATCTCAAGGATGTGCTGTTTTTCAGCTTCAGTCAATGCCTCGTGTTATGTTACAAAATGTCACCAAGTGCAGGTTAGGGAGTCCTTGGGGATAAAACTGATGGTTTTCTGAAAAATAGAAGACTTCTACATTTTAATCAAGTATTTTTCCAATGTAGAAATGAGTAAATACTCAGGAAGTATTTTTTTGCAAACGACAGCATGTTTAAAAGTCTCAACTGGGGTAAGTTTGAGGCTTATATCAGAAGGGATATGCATTTGCCTTTGTTATAAGCTGACTTATTACAGGAAAAAACTGAAGAATGGATTCTCTGCAGAGGAATAGATTTCTGTAAGTTAAGAAGTCATATGTCTAATGATTCATAGAAACATACAAACTAAACATAAGACTAAGAGTGCATTTGAAAGTAATTTTTACTGCTTTATCTTCTGCTTTTGTTTTACCTGAAGCAGGGAACACAGTGGAGTGGTATCAGTATCTACCACAGCACTCTAGAGAGATGTGCACACTATAAGACAGTGGGATGAAGTACTGGGACTCCAGAATATCTGTATTTCTAAGATTACATGCTGAGCATGTAATCCAGACCAAAGAAAAAACATTGTGGGAAGACCATCCCATATCAAGATGCAGCTCCGCATCAGAATGTAGTATCTTACTCAGAGCACGTGCACCCAAATAGGTGCACTGATTGCAAATGATAAAGGACTGCTGGCACAGGTGTTGCAAGGGCTGGGGTAGGACTGCAGGCCTTTCTCCATGCAGAGTTGTGTAGACTGCTGTTCTGTGGTGCAGGTGGGCAGCAAGTCATGGCAGTCTGTAAAGTAGAGGGGAAATCTGGGAAAAACGCCACTCTGAAAGGGGTTAAACCCTCACCTTCCTGCTGTCTGTATTCCTCACTCAGGTCTTCTGGAAGTCTGGAGTGACTCGTGGATATTTAGGAGTTGGGCCTTCGTGTGCCCTAAGGATCTGCTCAATATGCATCATGAAGCACAAGAACACTTGCTATTGTTTTAGCAGGAATCTCACTAGGAAAGCAGTGGTCTGGTTGGTCTTGCAGAATGAGGCAGAGCTGCAATTCTTCAAGATATTTATATGAAATATATCCAATGGGAATTGAGATTCTTTCTGGGATTTCTTTCTTGGACAGAGTATTGTCAGTAATAACCTTTAACTGCTATTAATAATCTATTAACTCCTTTGATGCGTCTAGAGAACACAGCTGTGTGACAGGAAATCTTGTTTTGGGAGAATGGAAATATGGAGTCACTTCACCCTGAAAAAGATATTTGTGGGAAGAAGAAAATAGATTAAAAAAGAAAAGTGATTGCCTTAGCTGAGTGTTTGTTTCTCATATTATTGTGCTTTATAACAGCATCAACTTCAAAGCCCAATTAGCACTTTCTCGAACGCAGTATGACTGCTGAAGCAGCTCACGTGCTTCTTGCTGAAAAGAAGGTTGCTCTGTGAATTCCTGTAAAACACTTCTCTAAACACATAGTTTTTGAAACTTAATTGAAAATGACAACTTGTAATTATGCAGAAAAATGTAAAAATGATTTTTTTTTTTTTCTGTAAGATTTCCTTCAGTGTTGTTCTGATTGGTGACATATACCTGCTCGGCTTCCTACCTAAGGGGGTGCTTTGGAACAGTAATAGGCAATTAATAAGAGAAAAAACCCTAATATTGAAGTATTAAGTATTCTGTTTCCAGGTACTGATAATTTGTCAAATCTGGGCTGCAATGATCCAGACTATTAATGACAACTGTGTTGCAGTAGGAGAAAGAAACCCTGCTTGCTTCTACTGAATCATTCCATATGCTGGTATCTTTGCTTTGAGACCTTAAGGAAGAATACTAACAGTGAGAAGAAGGCATATTAACTTTAAAACAAACAAAAAACAACAACAAAAAGAATTGGAAGCCCACTTTGATGGCTTCCAATAACTGTTTAGTTGTGCAAGTTTTGCCAAAGGACCACGTAAGATCTGAATAAAGCCTTTAGCATTTCTCTGCACTGGGATAACCTGGACCCATACCAGATATTTCTATTGCAGAATCCTGGGAGCACTTCCACTCTGTATAAGTTTTGGCTGGAAAAAGTCAATTGCTGCAACCAGTCTCTGGAATCAGTTTATTAATATTTACAGGCAGAGGTAACTGAGTGATCATAAATCCTACACCAGTGGGGCATTTTATGCTGTCATTTTTAATTTGAATTTTAAATTGGGAAATGATAACTCAGAAGCTTGCTTTTACTGCAATTGATGGAAAAATCTTGCAGTGATTGTAATTAAGCAGGATTTCATTTGAGATACCTATTCAAAGGTTTTTTTTTTTTTTTTTTAATGAGAATGGTGCATATTGAACATTTCACTGGGGCAGGGTGCAGAGGAAGCCGCTCTCCCCCAGGTTTGGGTGTGTATTAACTGAGAGGCACAGCTCCTCTGAATGGGCAGGACTGGCTGCTCTGCTTAGGAGGAGCTGGGTTGCTTACAGCTGGATAAAAGATGGGAGGTATCTGCAACCACTGGCCAGATAGGGCGTACATATATACTCACACTTCACATAAATCTGTGCACCACACCTTGTTATCTCCCTGGATTCTGTGGGATACACTGTGGAGCTCCAATGGCCAGCATTGCTCAGACCATGGCACTCTGCTGCAAAGTCAGCATTAAATCTGAATGCCTGGGGTGCATTTCCATAGGCAACCCTTCCTCTTGTTTTCAATGAAACACCCATATGGGACCATATTAATGCATTAAATCTCTCTCTCTCTGTCTCTCTCTCTCCATCTTGAAAGGCTGCTTTGAACCACATCTGTTTTTTCCAGCAATGGAGAGCTGTGTGAGCACTGCTTCTAGGACTTGCCCTGCAAAGTGTGAGGAAGCCTAGGTTTGTTTTGCTGACAATGCTCTGATTTTTCTTTCTTTAGAGGACTTCCTTATGATGGCTGCAGCATTAGTGCAAGGTGATTTGAGAATAAAGCATGGGATACTGCATGTTCTGAGTGAGTGCTGCTGTTTTCTGTAAGTGTTTCATTAGGCAGTGCACATACCTAGCAAGTAAAAGGAAAAGAAAGTGGAAAACAAAAGGGGAAAAAGAAAAAAGCAAAAAAGGGAAAAATGAAGAAGGAAAAGCAAGGGAAAAGAAAAAAATCTCTTGATACAGGATCAAGGATCAATTTTGTTCTAAAAGTATCGTATTTCAGATGTGTCTGATGTTTTACAGTATTTGATATGAGCGTATTTATGTACTGTAACTGATGGTAATCTCTCTGAAATTAGTTGTGTACTATTGATGCCTGTTTATCAGCTTCACATGCAATTGCTCTGGGATTTAATGCCCTGTAACCCTTCCTGGAAAAGCAGCCCTCTGCCTGCTTTTGCTGCTGAGAAGGCAATGTAGCAGAATTACAGAGAACACTGATTCTGTGCCCCTATTCGTTAACATTAATACCAGATGTGTTTTTATTTTTTAAATCTAAAGCCTCATTTTTTTTTCCAGCAGAAAGAAGAGCTTTTACCCAGAAAATGAAGCCTTGATCTGTATTTTGATTCCTCATCACTCACTGTAACGGTGCATTCAAAGTCATCTGAAAACACAAAAAAAGAGTCAAGGAGTCACTGAGACCCTATTACAGGGGCAAGGCTTTATGAAAGGGATTTTTCTTTACCCCTCAGATAATTATAAGTAATTGTATTGTAATTATTTCCACCTCAGTGCTGGTTCTGCACTCATTGCACCCTTCCAAGCCCCCATCTTGCTGATTCTTGCAAAGAGAGGCAACAGGACCAGCTTTGGTGCAGGCAGAGCACTGGCCCAAAGTGTCACATGGATATGTAACCTGCATGATCTTTCATCAGAAAGAGAATAACCTAAGCACAGAAGTTCTATCTAACTGCTATCATAGAATCATTTGTATTTGAAGGGGCCCTTAAAAGTCATCTGGTCCAAGTCCCCTGCAATGATCAGGGACACCTACAGCTTGACCAACTGCTCAGAACCCTGTCCAGCCTGACCTTGAATGCCTCCAGTGATGGGACATCCACCATCAATCTAGGCAACCTGTGCCAGTGCCTCACCACCCTTACCTTAATAAAGTAGTACTTTTTTTACCCTTAGTAAAAAAATTTCTTCCTTATATCCAATCTAAATATCTCCTCTTGTAGTTTAAAACCATTTCCCTTGTTCTATCACAACAGACTCTTCTAAAGAGTCTGTCCCTTTCTTTTTTACAGCCCTCTGTAGATACTGAAAAGCTGCTCTTGGGTCTCGCCGGAGCCTTCTCTTTTCTACGCTGAGCAGCCCCAACTCCCACAGCCTCACAGTCCTCGCAGGAGAGGTGTTTCATACCTGGGATCATTTTTGTGGCCCTCCTCTGGATGCACTCTAACAGGTCCATATCTCTCCTGTACTGAGGATTCCACATCTGGATGCGGTATCCCAGGTGAGATTCACAGTGCTGAGTAGAGGGGCAGGATCACCTCCCTGACCTGCTGGCCATGATTCTTTTGCTGCAGCCTGGGATACGGTTGGCTTTCTGGGCTGCAGAGGCACATTGCTCAAAAAGGATCCCTCAGATCCTTTTTGGCAGGGCTTTGTTCCTACTATCCCCGCTTGTACTGATAGTGGGGGATGCCAAGACTCAGGTGCAAGATCTTGCACTTGGCTTTATTGGAACTCAAAATTCTCCTGGGCCTACTGCTCAGCCTAAGTACTTCTGGATGACATCCCATACCTCAGGCATTTCAACCGCATGCTGTGGCTTGGTGTCATCTGCAGAGTTGTTGAGATCCACTTGATCTTACTGTCAATGTCACTGAAGATGTTAAAGAGAGCTGGCCCCAGTACTGATTCCTGGGGAATGTCACTCATCATTGATCTCCATCTAGACTTTGAACCATTCACCACCACTCTCTGGGTACGATCTCGCAACCAGTTCCTCATCCATTGAACAGTCTACCTGTCAAATCCATGTCTTTCCATATCTGGAGAGAAAGATGCTGCTGGTTACCATGTCAAAGGCCCTACTGAAGTCCAGACAGATGACATCAGTGAGTCATCCCTTTGTCCACTAATGATGATCTTGTTCTGGTCATTCCCGTTACTGTTTCTCTTACCGTAGTTTTTCTTTTTTGTCTTGTTTTGTGGGCTTAGGTTCATAAGCTTAGCTCACAGTCCTCGGTCAGCTAAGGGTCCACAAGGGGTACAAAGCTGCCAGATTTTAGTGGATCTATTGTTCTAAATATCAGGGGAGTCTCTGGGCTCCTTGATGCTGCTCAGGGTCTGCACGAGGTGTCAGAGTCATCTGTTTGCCCCAGCTATGCTGCAGTTAGGCCATGCAGGAGCAGGAATGAATACAACCGTAAAAGCTGAATCACTTGTCAAAAGATGCTGTGTCATCCTCTGGGCTGGGTTTTTATTAGCAGAAATGCTTTCTACTCTGTCATGTTGCTGAAGATATTTTAATGCTTTGCTTTTTCCTTGTTTGCCAAGGTGAGGAATTGTATAAGTGAAAGAAGCTGGGAGCAGCGAGGATCTGGCAGTATTTAGTTGGAGGAGGTGAAGGAGCCCATCTCAAGACTGTGAGGCTGCAGGAAAAACAGTTTTGCTTAGCAGCTATTTGGAAAAGCACGGCAGTCCCTTAAAACTGCAGACTGAGCTGGGATCAAATGGCAACTGTTAATTTGCAAATAGATTGCTCAGAAATTTGGGCAGTGTTAACATATAGTTGACTGCAGTGTTTCTGCTTTGGACAATCCCATTCCTGTTGGAAAAAAGAGTTCAGTATTACCCTTCAGTATCAAGATTGCTTCTGGTAATGTCACAGGAAAAAGACTTGGTGATATCCTGAGATAATTACTGAAATAATACGTAAACCTGAATCACTGGTAATCTAGGCGTGTGTTTTCCCTTACTTAACAAGCATACTGCCTATGTCTGTAGACAGAATCTCTCTTGAGAAAGTTTCAGCCAGTGATGAGCTTCACAGTGCTGTGTGACCCAAACCTAATGCATTTCTCCCAAGATTTAACTGTCATATACTAGTTAAAACTTGATATCTGTAGTAACGCCTTCTAGCCATTTACAGTAATATTGCTTCTTTCTGCTAATATTCGATGGCTTGTAGTGCATATTGTGATTGACTTGTGGCTGCAGAGTGAAATAAGTGGAAATAAAAGAATTCCTAGGGGTGATGGCTGATTAGAGGAGAGAGAAAAATAACACTGCCTTTAAGATACTAAGTAACTCTGTGGGAATAGAGCAGTTAAACTCAAAATTGCGATCAAAGATTTTTTGATAGATGAGTGGATGTAAAGGTTAAATGAGATGGACTCTGCCTACGCACCTTGCCTGCTCCCTTCCCTGGGTTATGGCTCTCACAGTCTTTTCAGTGTTACTGTTTCAAAAGGAAATAATGCAGTGCAATGCTACAGATCTTTTTTAATAACATATTTGGATAACCTGGAGAGAAATTTTAGATGTTAAACCAACATGTGACTCTGGAACTCAGATATTGAACATTAGGAGTTTAAGAAATTTCCTTGTTATTCACTAGAGTGGGTAGAGAGGAAAGAGTCAGGTTGAATATCAGGAAAAGGTTCTTCATCAGTGGGTGGTGGGTGTGGAACAGGCTGGTGTGGGCACTGCCCCCAAGTGCAGGAATTCAAGGAGTGTTTGGACAATGCTTTCAGACATAAGGTCTGATTTTGGGTGATTATGTATGAAGCTGGGAGTTAGGCTCGACTCTTATGAGACCATTCCTACTCAAGATATTCTATGAGTTTTGGCTCAGTAGCGTGTCAGCTACAATAAGCTGTTAGTTGTCCTTGCCGGTTTGCTCTCAGTTGAAGAGTTTCTGATCTGAATAGTTTAATTATGGGCTTGCCTATCACTGTTAGTCACTCTTGATCTGATTTTTAGCAATTAAATACAAAGTCTATCAGCAGATAATTGCCTTATCCCCTTTAGTTACTGCCAAAACAAATAAAAACAGATCAAAACACATCTTTTTCTGGGGATTGAATTTCTTTAAGAAAATAAAAGGAGACCTCAAAATCCACTCATAGTACCTCTGTGGGGCTGGCTGCCTTCCAAGGTTCATCCTTCTCCCACCCTGCTCCTCCTGGAAGAAGCAGTAATGAACACAGGAGTCCTAACGAGCACAGAGCAGCCACTCCTGCCTTCAGCATGGCTGGGAACGCATCCCACCTCTCCCATACCTTCTAATACAAATTTAAGAAGATGACAGGAGAAATTAGACAGGAGCACTCCTTCCCCCAGAGGCAGAAGGTGACACTTCAGAGCTGCAGTTGGGCTCCTCTCCATCCCGGCCCTTGCAGCTTGAGGCCTTCAAAGACTGAGGGTGTGTCACTGCAGCTGCTGCATCAAACCAAATCAAAGAGATTTGGTTAGTAAAAACTTCAAAATCAGTGCCATCTTTCCTTCACAAAATACTTCAAACACAGCAAGAAATGTCATCTCCCAGATGATGGAGGTTAATCTGCTTAATCTCCCCTTTTCCTCGCATCTGAATGTAAACTACTGGCAGATACCCAATTATTTCTTGTCAGTCAGAATAAATTTTTCATTCCTGCTACTTCAATCAAATTTTAAGGGAAGACTTCTGGTCTTATTCTGTAATATCAGTCTGGCTTCTGAACCCATGAAACAGTGCAAAGCAGAATGGACAAAATGGCAGCCACCAGCTCCTGACTGTCACCCCACCAGAAGAGAGCAATTAAATGATTCTGGACTAAATGTGGCTTTGGATTGAAACCTCTGAGCTCACTGGATGTGACAGTCATTGGAATGAGACTGATATTGTTTGTCTCCTCATTGCTGATGTTTAAAACGTCTGAGCATTTGGTGAAACTGCATGCTTTTTTCTCAGTAGTCTTCGAGCTCAGAAATGATCCCCAGCCCCTATAAAAAATCTAATGGTACAAAGCAAATAGATGTGAACATGATTCTGTTAGTGTAGCATCTCTTCATCTAATACAGGACTGGAACTGAAGTATCCAGCTTCAAGTTTACAACAAAGAACAGTTCTAAATCCCTTGTATGAGGTTAGACATTAAAGAATTTGAAATGGAATTGTTGAAGTTGAAACAACCATCAACCATTTTTCCCTGTTGGAATCTCATCATGGCTGCAGAATGGTGCACTCCACATTCAACAACAAGCTGAAAATTCAACGTCTCCTACAATGTCGCATAGTCACATCTTAATATTTGATTGATGCCTGTCTGAAACCTCACTAAAACTTGATAGTCACACTAAGATAATGAATGAAGGTTTTACCACTTGTAGCACTAAATAACTTGAGATATATTTTGGAATAATAGGAACCAACATACAAGTTCACAAACATGATCGCTTCATATTTAAGTTGGCATTATTTTTAATGTGATGATTCGTTTGCTTTTTGATACTAAATTAGTTACCTCAGCTTTTCCAGCTACAGAAGATTTTTATGAGCCTGTTTCAAATGGCTACTTTAGAGGAGAAAATCCAGACAGCAATTTTCCTTAGTACTTCCTTGTATTTAAATAGCCCTTTGGAACCAGTCATGGTGAGATGGCTGCCAAGTTCCCAATTGCTGCTGAATAAAAAACAAATACAACAAGCAGTTGCCAGACAGGGCAGTATACCAATGTTTTTGGCAATAATACATAGGCATGTGAATTTTTGGTATTGCGTTAGTCAAATGGGATGGTTGAATGGATCCTGGTGGGGCCAGGGGGTCTGCAAGAAGGTGACTGGGTGTAGGCAAAGTTTTGCTCCTTTTCTGGGTCTACTTTGTGGAACTGGGAGGCACAAATAAGGGCTCGCTAAGTCTAGGAGTGGCTGAAGTGGAATACAAGTGCTCAGAATCTGTGCTGTGGCATGATTAGGTTACTCTGGAGAATATTTTTACATCAGGATTTCCTGTATTTCATAACACATCCAACAGTTAATATTGGCTGGTCGTCAGCAGCCAAAGAGTGCAATGAAAACTCAGCTCCCTGTGAGGTAAAATTAACAGCAGAGCGCTTTAGGATGTCATGTAAACCCCTCTGGTGTTGAATGTACTTGTTAGTGATCTTGAAAGAGGAGGGACAAACAGAGAAAGAGGGATTGGAAGTCAAAGTTGCCTTTATTGTTGATCACTTTATAAGAAAACTGTGATGAAGTTAGTCGAGATTTAAACCAGTGAAAGAAACAAGCAAAAAGATGGTAAATTAACTTCAGTGTTGGCAAATGCAAAGAAGTATACACTGGATGGAAAATCTAGTGTATTTCTATGCATTTGAAATCCCCTTGACAGTAACAGCTGGAAGGTATTAGATTGCATATGCACAGAAAAGTGAACAATATCAGAGTACCTTCACAGAAACAAGGGGAGCTCCTCTCTGGGGAAGTAAGTCCTTTTGCTCCAAAGAGGTACAGCGGAATAGAATACTGAGAAATAGCCAGGACTGAAGAACCTGCATCTAACCACAAACATAATGAATATGGAGGACAAGATTCAGTTGCATAAACATAGGCCCTGGTGTCAATTTTGTTGCAGTAGGAAATCTTCCCTAGTGTCCAGAAAGGCACAAATCTCCTACAAGTCCTTTGCTTCAAGTGATGGTCTTGGAAACCCAAGGCAAATCAAATAGCACTGTGTTTAGGCAGCTGAATTTACTTTAATGTTCTTCTCCTTGCCTTTTTCTCAGGACTGTTTAGCTCAGTTCTCAAAAATACCACTCATGCCTGGACAAACTGTTACCCTCTCTGGTGCACAGAGGATGAAAATATTTGTGATGTTATTTACTTTTCTTAGTGGGGAGCTGTGAAAACCAGCATTTAGACTAATGGTACATGGTAATTCTTTACCTAACGTCTGTATAGTCTGCATTTGCTGGAAGACTATTGAGAGAGTTCATGATCTTGTCCATACAGTATGTTTGAGCCGCCTGTTCCATTTGACATCCCTGGTAAATTGAATGTCCTCATACAATGTCACGTGGCTGCCCAGCTGGCAACCATGTTGCGACAAAGAGCATGGAAATTTATCTGGGAAAATTATGGAAAAAAGCCAGAGGGTCAGGTTTTCTGTTTCTTTTCTTTTCTTTTTTTTTTTTGGCTAGCTGACATTAAAATTAAGGAGGTCATGCATACAGCCACAGTAGTCCACATTCAGGGAGCTATTTTCATAGCAGTGAGAGCTGGACGTTCTTTTTTATCCTTAAAAGAGAGCTTAAGTTCTGATTAAATTGCTTGGGGTCACCTGCGGTGCACACGATGTTGCATTAGTAAGTAAGCATTAGTAAGTTAAATATAAGCACTGTTAGCTCTGCCTGGCCCTGCATTCAATCATTTTGTCGAGGAACTGCACTGGCCAACTTTTTTCTAATCCTTTGTGTAGTTGTAGTGAATCAATCTGATACACCTGACATCCTCTCCCTCTAATGCTGTTAGTGGTATTTTCCATATTTACCCTTGAGATTTTATACAATTTATAGTGCCCTAATACTGAAAATATATGGGCAGTTTCCAGACATGTTGCTGGCCGCGCTCAACTAATGGCAGAGCTGACTTCAGCTGTGGGTATGACCAGACTGAGATAGTGCTAGCTGATGAATTAGTGAGAGACAAAAGAGTCTTACGATTGTTATACAGGTTTCCCAGTCTTTCCAAATTCCTTTCTGAAGTAGAGTGCCTCCCTTAGCACAGCTCTTCCACAGCTTTGCCTCACACTGGGTGCTTCCTGTCCTCCCTTTTTATTCTGGCCTCATCCACCAGCCTCCGGCTCAGCCACCCCTCTCAGCACCACTGTCCTGCCTCACCCTGATGACGTGGCTGACAGAGCCGCCCATGAGCAGCCGCCCTCTCCCCCCAGCATGACTCCTCTTTATGACACAGCAGCTAGGAGTTTCCAGGCCTGCTTTTCCCATTCCTGCTGGCTTTCCCAGCCCAAATTGCATGAGCAGACTTCATCCCAGGGAAGGTTCCCACAGGCCCTCGGAGGGGTACTTGCTCCCTGCATGTGTGGGAAGTGCTGCTGGGACTGAGGATCCTGCAGATTACTCAGCTGTGGATTGACTCCTTCCCAGAATGATGTGAAGATCATGAGTTGGGAAGAGCCAGCATCTGTGGCTGTGCTGATCTTCTCATTATCTACTTGGCACAAGGTCTGCCACTGCACATGAGGTTTCTACCTTCGAGATAATGAAAACCCAAAACTTTTATCACCCAAATAATATGTTCTGTAGTCTTGCAGGTTATCAGACATCTCTTTGAGGAAGCAAATGGCTCACCCTGTCCTCCCATTTGTCTGTGATATCTTGACATCTATTTTTTTTCGCTCCTATTTATGGTGGGATGCTTTTCTTTCCCGTGAGTGTTCAGAATTCAGAATCCTTTTCTAAATCTCAGCTTAATGTCTTAGAAACGTTCCTGGGAAAACTTTGTTCTTTCATTTTCCCGATAATATTTTCCTATACAGAAGAGCTACTTTATTTTTTTTCACCGTGGTGCATAGATACAAGACTTGAGCAAGAGACTAGCTGGGCCATGGGAAAAGGTGACGGTGTTTTTTGTACAAATATATTGTTGGCAAATGGCTTTAAGAGTGCTTAAATACATTTTGTATTTTCCATAACTTACCATTTTCTCCTCTGACATTCCTGAAAAGCAGCTAAAAGTAAGAAAATTGGAGCCGACCGCATGCATCCTCATGAATCTCACTTTAGTTGCCCAATGACATGTTGACCTGTATAATGTTGAACTTAATTTGCTGTCAGCTTTACTATTCTTTTTTTTTTTTTTACATTTTATCATTTATTGCTTTTGTTGTATTCTGTACACTTTTCTTTACTTCCCTCTTCTCTGTTTCCATTTCCTTTTCCCAAGGTAAATATGTTCCAAATATTTAGTTACTGCCTGTGGCAGCCACATTAAAGGTTCATCTGGCCCAATTTAATGCTGTATGTGGAGGCCAGCTTCAGAGGAGGAATTACAGGCTGCACAATTACCTTTCAGTTCCCTGTAGAACCCAATAAGTCTAATTCCCTGTAGAATAAGGGCTTATAGCCTCATTTTTGATTTTTTTTTTTTCTTCTAATGTGTGAATTATTCCCATTGAATACATGTGGTATATCTAAACAGTTTGTTCAGGTCTTTCAAGCAGTTGGCCTACCCTTGTGAATGAATTCCACAAACTAGTAATACATGGTATTTTTTTCTGAAGAAATAAGTGTTTTCTTTCATCAGGTCTGTGTTTGCTGCTGCCACTGGTGGTCTCCTTTCTCTAGTACCAAAAGAATAATGTTGTTTTCTCTGTACGTTTTTCAGTTCTCTCCTGTTCCTTCTCTCAGTTAACCAGTCCTGATCTCTATCTGAAAGTTTTTCCTACACTTCTGTTCATTTGCCACGTGTCTCCGAGATCAGATGACCAGAGTCCATCAGTTCAAGTGCAGGCGTTGATTCATACAATGCTATTTCTTGTTCTATTTCCCTCCATAAATGCTAACACTATATTTACTTGTTTGTTCACTTCTATAAATCAAATGGAGCCACGCACAAGTCAGAGCTCCTGAGGGACAGTACAAAGGGCTGTTTGTAGCCCAGTAGTTAGAGCACCCCTTAGCTGGTGCACCCGCTTTATTGTTCTGCGGTCTCCCTCCACATGTTCCTATCCATGGCATACTCACGGCTGCACTGGGGCCCCGAATTAACAGACAACGGAGGCAGAGAGCAGGCATGCATTGTACGTCCTCACTGCCTGTTCCTGGCTACACAACTCCTGCTGTGGCTGTTCTCCCGCTGTGGGGAAGGTGGGGGCTCACGTCCATCAAACAGTAAGAGGCTGGCACATGGTCACTCTGGGTCCCCTGTTTCATTTCCCTAGTAGGAGGTTTTCCAAATTACTAGCAAATATACAGTCCTGTTAGGGCTTCATTCTGCTCTTCCTTCGTCAGCCTCCTGCGGCTGAGTTACATAGTTTGATTATCTACATTGTTAACTGTGGGACTGTATTTTAACGTTTTGCAGTATTCTGTTCTAAATTTAGTTAAATGTTCCTTCACTGATGCATTTGATGGATAGACCAGTAATCCTGTATCACGATTACTCTTCAGAACCTACAGCTTTTTCTATTTTCTTTTTCATTTTTTTGTGAAGTATTTCCAAAGAAAAATTCAGTGGTTTTGCCCTGTTTTCCCATAAGAACTTCCTGTACCCCGATCATTCTTATTTTAAACAAAAAAACCCATATTTGAGAGATCAAAAGCAGCAACACTGAGAAGAGAGCATTCTTACTGTAAGTACTTAAACAAATGAAAGGACAATTTCTTAAGTAAATATATAAGGCAGAGCTAATCTTCCTTCTGAGTTAGTGAAACACCAATTACAGTATGAAAGCCATAATCTGTTGCAAGTTAATGTTTCACAAAAACAGCAACAGTCAGTATTCTTCAACAAGATGGCTGAGGCACACAGATGCAAAACAAATGAAGGTACAACATTTTAATGAAGAGTTCCTGCCTGTTGATTCAGATTGCTTTGGTCTCATTTGTGCTTACAGCCGTGCTGTGTGAGGGAGGAGGAAGGCACACAGCACCCACTGACAGCTGTTGCTGTGGGATGGGCTGACCCAGGCCTGCACCCCTGGGCATGGCTGCATTAGGACATGGGCACAAGCCTGAGTCAGTGCTGGGTTTGTGTGGATGTGGCTGTGCACAAGGATGCAGGAACTGTGGCAGGACTGAGCAGGTGATTGTTATGACATAGATAGCCCTGTCCTATCTTGATGGCATCCAGCTCAGCAACTTGTATTTCGGGTAGATTTAGTGTGCAGCAGATCTACCTTGCATTGACTGGATATAAAGAAAAGATTTTTCCTGTGCGGACAACTAAGCATTGGAGCAGCTTCTCCATACTCAACTGGACAAATCCTTGAGCAACTGTTCTATGAATGTTGACCTTGCTTTGGGCAGGGGGTTGGACTAGGGACCTTCCAAGATTCCTTTCCATCTGTGTTACCCAGTCATAACCTCCATGTCCCAGAGACTCTTATAGGAGTGCTTGCAAGGTGAAACAGGAAGCTGAGTCATGTACTTTTCCATGTCTTTCCCTCTGTCCTCCTGCTCCTTGTAGGAAATCACTTTACAAAAAGGATTAAATTTCAGGTGAAAGAAGTGAGAAGGAAAGTATGACCCGAAATTCTGTGTATAAATACATGTATATCACAGATGCAGACATTTGGATGCCTAGTGTTTCTTTCCTTGTGTGGCATTCTTGAAGGGGTGGCGGAAGTAGAGAGTGCTGCATGAGTTACTTAGTCATGATCTAAGATATTACCCTGGGGCAGGATTTATGATGACTTCTAAGGGGAAACCAGGGTCGTGACTGAAGCAAGTTCATCATTTGGAGTGATCTAGACCATTGGTCTGCATCCTGCAGTTGGGCTACAAGTCTCAGCATTAACTGTCTTCCCTGCTGTTCCAGAAAGACTGAATGACAGTCAAATATTTAGCTGAGTTTGTGACTGGCCAGAAGGTGGCTGAAGACAGTGCTTGGAAAGGATGGGTAAGAAACAATATCTGGAGCAGCTTGGCCCTGGAGAGTCAGTAGTCCTGCAGCGATGGATGGCCACGATGAGATAGAGTGGCAAAGGGAAAAGTGAGGCTGCAAGAAGCAGACAAGCTGCATACTTGATTTTAGAAAAGAATATGCAAGACTGAATTTTGTAGAGACTACAGAACAGGTACAGCTGTCTCAGTGTACACCTCTGAAATGTTGTGCAGGCAGCAATGACTCCCATCTTTGTTCAGTATCACAGGAGAACAGTGAAGCGATACCTTCACCGGCTTGTCCTATGAAAGTGTTATTTTGAAAATTCTTCTCCTTTATTTCATCCTTAGGTGTTTTTCATCAGACTGGTCTGGATTTCAGATTCAGTTCTGGATCATGTTTAGCTGTGGTATGCAAGTGCAGGCCTCTGTTTCACTGGTTGGATTTTGTACAGTATAGCAAATGTGTGTAACAAACCATTATGTTTCAGTGTTATAACATATGAGGCAGAACTATGCGCGTAGTACATGCTTAGCATGTACACTAAAAATCTGTATAAAGGCTTCCCAAGACCGAATACTAAAAGTGCACCCTAAAACTGCCTCTTGCTGGTACAGTGCAAGGGATCCTATCTTTTTAATAACTTTAATGATGTATATTCAAAGCATAAAACAATAAAGGAAGCACATAGTTTTCATTTAGGTCTGGGATCGATTTCCACATCAATGAGGAAGGAGCCAAGTGAAAGGCATGTGACTGCATGAGTGAAATAGCAATAGCACTGGTATCTTAGCTCACGAGGTCATTCATCTAAAATCTTCAAACAGTTGGCTCAAAGCCTAAAGAGAATACAAGTTTAGGTATAGATGAATAGTCCGGAAATCCTCGCTGCTGTTAGCATAGATCACAGAGATAAGAAAAAAAAAAAAAGAAAAAGAAAAAAAAAGAGGGCTTCAGTAATTTTCTGCTTTTGGATACTGAGAATTTACATTTCTCTCTTTAAGACTGAATGTACATAGCCAGGTCTTCTCCACAGCTGCCCAAGCTTTCTCTTGACTTTAATAGTTCTCTATGCATTGTTGTGGAATTGAAGGATATGTGGTATTGTTGAGATCAACATTTAAGTAGTAGAATTATTGTACCTTAGACCTTTTCCCTCTCTCCTTGTTAATCAGTTCCGGTAAATATGTATTACGACATTTCTAATAATCTACCTTCAATTTACGACCCGCTAATTTTGCAGCTCTGCGGAAAGAATCCAGCGAGAGGCTTCTATAGACATATCACCCTCTGGCTAAATAGGTTAACGACGTCCCCTTCCGAAGATGCGAAGATGCTCCCCGTACCCGCTGCCCGCCCTACCGGCTGCCCCCAGCAGATGGTGCCGCTCTGCAGCAGAAGCCCTCTGCGGAGGACGCGGCCCGGCGGCCCCGCGCTCGGAGAGGGGAAGTTTTCTCTTTCCCGTCGACAGATTTCAGGTCGTCAAGTGGACCTTTTACTCTGTGTCATGCCTTCTTTATATGATAATCTACAACAGCTTTTTTTTGGTTTTGCCTCCCTCCCTGCCTTAATTACCTAAATTAGTTGCTGTGGGGGAGATGAAGGGAGCAAGAACCTTAACGGAATCACAGAGAAGCTCTGTTCCACAATTGGCTTCTGAAGTGCTGTCTCCATCACACAGCAGGTACTTCATTCTGCTTTCCACCTACATTTACCACCGATATAAGTTTTGAAAATAACACGCTCACCTCTGGGTATGCAAATGTATTCAGTGCTTCACTTGGAGCACTTTTATGGAGCGCAGGAAACTCTTCTGCTCAGAAGTCGGTGCTGGGGGAGGAGGGCTGCTTCAATGAACTGCTGCTTCTGCAGCTGTGCTAATAAAGGAGGGGGAGGAACTGCTAAAATCTCAAAGGACTGAGCTTGGTCCATTTTTCTAGTTCTCAAAACTCTATTTTATGTGCTTTGGCACAGCAAACTTTTTGAGTTATCCCATGCAATGTGGCAGGAGTGCCTACCACGTTCAGGTGCAGCCGTGCACAGCCTCGCACAGCCACTCAGTGCTCTTCGGACTCTAGCAGGCCATGGGTCCCTCTGCAAGGCCTACTGAGCAAACTTCTGGCACCTTGCATTGACTAAGGGCGTGTTTTAAAGGCAAGCTTTCTACTTGACCTCTAGTTCTGTGTTTTATGGAAATATATCCATGAAACAGCGGGTGGAACTGAGTGAAAGGGACTAATTGTTTAACTTAAAACATGCGGATATCCAAATTAAACACGTGTGGAACAAACAGATCTTTTGCTGGTGTTACAGTTTCTCTCTCCCAGTAGACTTTGCCAGAAGATGGGCAGATTCACATCTAAAAAGTGATTGATCGGTACCACTTACCAATGCCCATGCAGCTAACCATTTTTATTCCCTCTGCAACTGGAAAAATGTCTGTCAATTAGTCTGCCTGTCATCTTAATCACCTTTCTGATTAAATCTCTTCTTACAATTCACATGTAACTCCCTCCACATCATCTTACTGGAAACCAAAGAATTTATAAACCTCTGAAAGCTGCAGTCTGTGAATTTCCCTGACTTGGCTCATCGCTGACAAGAAAACATCACAAGTGGTTTATCTCTGCATGTCGCATTCTGTCACAGTGATTCCAAAAGCCAAATATTTGGACTGAGTTGCAGCTTTCCTGTGAGTCTGTTCCAGCCAAACCCATCTTAAATGAGCGGTACAAGTGGAAGGAGCATGTATTTATTTCTGCTAATTATTGGAAAGGCAAAATCAAGAAATAGCTACTAGTTGTGTTCAAAAAAATTACATTTTATCTCAGTTTTTTTGGTCTTCTTCAATTAATGTCAACTTTGATCAGACTCAGCTGCTGACTATCCTGTTCTCTTCCAAAATTTGCTGGACATTCTGCTTTACAGACCATTGCTGTGATTGGAGGAGCAGTGGGCTATAGCTGCCTGGAGGTGCTGCTTGATCAAAGTCTGGAGGCTGCACATTCGCCTTCCTGTCTCACCAGTGAGCCTGGATAGGAGCATTTACTGGCTTCCGCTTCAAACTTCTAACTTCAGGTTTGGTTCCCTCTCTTCAAAAGTTTGACTACTTATAATTCATGACAATGCTGTAACATGGTATGATAAGGCATGGGATATATTTAAACATAAAGACATTTGCTCTGGGTCAATCAAGGCAGCAAATTTTATTATTCTCTTTTGGGTAAATACAGTTTCTTTCTTACTTGTCATTTTACAAATCACTAAAAGTGAGGTGTGCACACAGATCCTTATGTTAACTGCAGAAAAGGTGTAATGAAGATGACATTTGCTGTAGAATAGCAGCTGAGATATTCTACAAAAGAAAAGAGTTTCAACTTGTATACTTATCGGAAATAAAGCATATTTTTGCCTTCTAGTCTAACAAGTTTAGCTTGTTCCCAACACTTAATCCTCATTTGTATTTAAGTTGCCACTCTCCCCAGCTATTTATCCTTATCCTCAGGAGCTGTCAGGGAGCAGACACGCTGCCAAGAAGCCATCCTCCTTGGAAGATAGAAGCAAGGTCCTCCTCCCAGCCAAGAGCTCAGGCGCATAAGAATGAAGTGGGTTCTGTTCTCCCTTTGCAGACACACACTGCTCCTGCACACCGCTGACCTGGCAAGAAAAAGTCCTGAACATGTCCCAGACCCTGAGACACCTGGCTGGCTTCTTTAACCTTTTCACAGAGGCCTTCTTAGCTAAGTAATTTATTTATAGTAATATTTATCCCTCTCAGACATTTTCCTGGGGCGGTCTCTTTCATACTTCTCTTCATCTGATTAGTTTCCATAGTGACACTTATTTGTAGAGTTTAGAGTTGCTCCTAGCAGGTTTCTGCAAATGCCAGCCGCATGTGTGCCATGTTAATAAGACAAAGCCAGCCCTAGTTCTTTCCTTTTGATGGTCTGATTTCGCTGTGTTTGGGAGCACCCTTGGGGAAAAAATGGAATAAAACAAAAAGAAGTGGGGCAGAGGCTCCTTTGGATCCCAGAAGCTTATTTTTCTGGGTGGTACTTTTGACTGAGCTAGTTCTGTCTGAATGTCAGTGGCAGTCTCTGAAGTGCTGTCTGTCTGCATGAACTATTATATAAGCGAGGGAAACCTTCAATTACAGCAAGGCCTTTAGACTACTGCTTTATTTAAAATGCAGAATTACATGAAAAAGCAATTCAGTTGAGTGGTGCCTTGTAGGTTGCCTTTTATCCCAGACTGAAGTAGGAACTTGTTTTTCTTCTAGGGAAATTACTACTATTTTAAAAATAGGAGAATGCTAAAATCAGATGCAAACTTGTAAACACATGCATGTACACACAGATCTTAACAGCATGCTGTTCTGTGAAAGGGCTAAACGAATGTCTGCAATCAGGGGATAAAAGCAACCCCCATACTGACAAGAGCAATTTCAGGAATACGGCTATTAAAAAAAAAAAAAAAGCTGATTCTTTGCGACAATCACAATGAATTTGTAAGAAAAAAAATGATAATTATAGAAGCAGACCTAAAATTTTAAAATTTGTGTTTTCTTACCCCTCACCCCTTCTGAATCTTTACAAAATGAAAGCTATCAGTGGGGGGAAGGAGGACAGATTTGTGAAGCAGGAAACCTCCTTGACTTCAGAGTAGGGCTGACAGTGGAGTGTCAATTCCATGTAGTGCCATTAGCCTTCAGATATGCTGCAAAGAGGAGGAGAAGGATGTCCACAATGCATCCCATGCTGCTCAGCAGGACGGGATCTGCTGGAGAAGCTCAATGAGACAGATGGTGGCTGCAGTGAAATCTTGACAAGAAATCAAATGAAATCTCCAGTGAATATTATTATAGGGAGAAGAGCAATGCTTTCTCAATTTATGTTCCCTATGATTAAAAATATTACTGAACTTTTTTTGGTTTGTGGAAGCCCTTAGAAACTTGGCAGGAGAAAGTGTTGTGACTAGAGAAGTGTTTTGCCCTTGTCCTGTGAAATTCCACTCAAGTTTGATTGACAGATTAAGTCTGACAGGAAAGAAATGATGATTTTTTTAGTTGAATAATGAACAAAATAATGGCAATGTGTCAAAAGCAGTAGGTAAACACAAAAATTCTCATCTAGGACTGTTTCTGTTCAAGCATGAAGCATGGTGGTGCTGGGAAGGACACCTGGCCTCTCTGGGGCAGGAAGGGCAAATGAGGTTCACCCACCCTGCAGATGGGTGGCAGTGGCAGTGCTGTGCTGGGCAGTCGCAGCTCCTTGGTGCTCTGGCAAATAGGCAGTGTTATGTAGAACAAAGTGCTGCTTGGCAGTTTGGGAGCTGCTTCAGATGCCCGCCTCAGCTCCAAAGTGGATTGTGTCTTCAGGCGATCGTCTTTAGCTCATTTAACCATTTATGTTATCAAGACAGTCATATTCTTATCCTGCGGTAGCAATTACACATTTAGAAGGCACAAAGAAATGTGAGTACTCTAAGGAAGGCCTCGAGGAAACAAATAACTCCTCATTAATTACTGGCATTGGGTGGATCACTGAAAGGAATATGCTCTACTAATTAAAAGATAAGGATCAAAATATCAGATGCCTCCTCATTATATGAGCATCAGTCAGAGAGATGAGAGGAGGCAGTGCACAGTCATGGTACACATACATAGGTTCACAGCGTGTATAACTGCAGGTTATGAAGCTGTCTCTGTGTACCTTGGTTACCCAGGCATGTGAGGTTCACATGGCTGTGCTATCTGCCCAACTATCAATCTTTCTCTCCTTTCCTCTCAGTAATGTTTGAACTTGGCTAAATTCAATCAAATCTGACGTGAATGTAAGAACTCTAAAAGTTATGAAAATCAGTGTCTGAGCAAGGGCAGGGTCCCTGACAAATCAGTTTGTTATCTGGTCCTTTGGTACGTACTCTGGTTGGCCTGCATGGATTGGCATGGATCTATCTTGAATATCTCGTGGATCTATCTCATGCACATGCTGCCTTTGGCTAGTGATCATCTTAAAGACATGAGATAATTGATGTCCATAGGGCTTTGTAGGGGACAGCTGGAAGAACTGGAGGTCACTGTTACTATAGTGGGATATGCTGAGACAGGATACAAGTCTATGGGAGACCAGACATCACTAGATCTGGGACTGTTTAATGTTTTCCAGTTAGCATCTATATAAAGAATACAGGTTCAAGGGAAGATTTTCTTTGGCATTCATAGCTGCAAAGACAACATTGTTCTTTTCTAAGGTATTTTGGCATTTGTGTCTATTGTCTGATTCAACAGGATAAATCTACTTTTTGCTATTGCTACTGCAATATGTTCTGGCCATAAACAAGTTGTTTACCACAAGTTGAAATGGTATCAAAGAAATAGACTTGATTCCCACATAATTAAGCTGCTTATTAAACTGCAGGTCCAGAAATATCTAAGAGGTTATTGAATTGAGGTTTTTGTCTTCACAGTCATATTTTATCTCTTCTTTAGTACATCTTGGGCACATCTTGGACAGATCTACCCAGCACCAGTTGAACAATTTCTTGTGAGTTTTGGATGCTTCTTGTTTGCTCCTTGTGCAAAAAGCATTTATACAATGATACTCTATAATGAAGTTTATCTTCATCTCTAATAATTAAATAGTAATTTATTTGATTACTGTGACCTGGATAAAAAATGCGTTCTATGAGTAATATCCATTTTAGAGAGGAATGTGCTGAACAGTGCAGTAAAACCAAACTCTGGTCTTGGCAATATTTAACCATGCAGTTAGGAACAGATTTTGAAGATGCTTTATAGATCCTACATAGTTCCTGCAAAAAGTATTCAGCCCATAGGCTCAGACCTCCAACCTCTCTGCCTCCCTCATTACTCCCAGCTGCTTTATGACCCTAGAGCAGCAAACAGATCACAATGTCTCTTTTCTGAGCCTGAACTCATCAGCTGAGGCAGTGCCTAATGATTTAAGTGCAGTGTACATGCCAACACCATGCAGAGATATGAGAGCTGCCTTTGAACCAAACCTGCTGGGGTAGCAAAACGAAAGGTACTAAATCATCCCCCTTGGAGTGCTTTGTAGCTTTGCTTTTCCTGTCGGAATGAGCTTGCTCAGGTGAAAGTACTCTGTATACACAAGTTAGTTATCTCCTTCCCCTCCCCTTCTTCATCTCGCAACTCATATCCAGTACACAGTCTGTTTTGTCTCTATGTCTTCTTCTCTGCAAACAGTGTGAAAGTCAAGCATCTTTTCTAATAATGGCTTTGGTGTATCTTGTGCATCTTTAGATCCCTTGTCGTGATTGACAGCACTGTGCCTTTTATTTATCGTGCATCAGAATTTCATGGAGTAACACTGTGCTAGTTGATGACATGAAAAACAATATAATACACAGAGTATGGCATTAATGCTTCAGAGCAAACACACTTTTCCTGCCAAACCTCACTGAATGTGCATGTACCAAGTTCCACGTATTCCTTTCTACACTGAAGAATTTTAGCTTAGTTTCATAATTTTACTTTGAGTAGAATTTGTTGAAATTTGCTAGGCTGCTCCCATTCCCACCAAGAAAAAAAGAAAAAAGAAAAAATCAACATTCAAAATATTCTCATTCCTCCCCAAAAAGTCAAATTTTACTTCTAGTTGCAGACTGTGCAAAAATAAATAAAATTTCCTCCTCATGCGTTTATATAGTGCAAACATTTTTTTAAAGGATAAATAGCTGTTAAACTACTTTCAGCTCATCTAGCAACTGAAAAATCTGTAGTAAAATGTCCAGATGTACAGAATAACACTCAGAGCCTCAGAAAAGTATTGAAACAACACGGGAAACATCAAAAGAACACTCATAAAAGTGAATACATCTGGAAGATTTTGCTGTCATAGAATCACAGAATCATTAAAGGTGGAAAAGACCTCTAAGTCTGTATAATAAAGTAAGTTTTCAGTATTTCTGTTTTGATTTTTTTGAGAAAGTGATTTCCTTTCATATAGACTATTTCAGAAAAAAGCCCAATGTATTAGCATATATTACACTCATGTAATATTCATATTCACCTGAGCTTTATCCCCTTTTCACAGTATTTTGCCCATAAATTTAAGCGTAGATGACAAAAACTGATGTCCAATTAAAAAAGCTGCTCAGGAATGGCTGAAGTCATTAATGACCCTGGATTTCAAAGCAATTAGAGAAAGAATTAAGGGATTAATATTAATATGTGCTAATCTCGTTAGTCATGAGGCCCTGAAGCTATAAAATTTGATACCAAATCCAAACTGGGACAACAAGGTTGAATCTGTACTTTTCAATGAACTCCAGGTAGTGGTAGGATAGCACCTAGTTTTGTTGCCTTCATTTTAATGATTAATTACAGATCCCTCAAAGAAAACGTTGCAGCACACAGTGTACAACTTGAGGCATTGTTCCCAACTCTTTGTGCTGTACTGTTTATGTAATCTGCAGTAACTGGGTAAGACCAGCGATATGGATCTCAGAATCTGAAAGGATAAATAGTAGAAAGGAAGCAGATTTTGTGTCACTACAAGGGCTTAGAATTAAGGATTGTTTTTATAAGCTCAAAATAGGAAATTTTTTCTACACTTGATTCCACTCTTCTATATTATATTCATGCAGATGGTACTTTGTATTGCTGGATTCCTAATATGCAAAAGTCATAAACCGGAGCATGGGATGAACAAATGCACAGGAAATACAAAAAATACTTATTTGCTTTCTATTTTCATTATCTTTTAAACATAGATTTTCAAAGTAGCGGACTAGAAATTCATACAAAAAATAAAAATGAATCAAATTGAAATCGTTCAGTCTTTCGTTCTCTGGATTTCAGTATCTGGACTTTTAATAGCAAAGAGACTACAATGAAATGGCATATTATTAAGGTAAGGACTGGGACAGGAAGCATTTAAGGAACTCTGTGATGAACACAGACCCCTGGATCCCCTGGAAACAATCTGGTGTTCCTGAGTGTCCTGGCTTTGGGTGGGATGTGTGGGAGCTCCTGATTTGAACCTGGATCACCACTTTCTGCTATTATGTGTTTCTCTGTGCAGGTACTCACTTGAATTCTAGAGGGGCATGTAGTCCTTAGCATTTTTAAAATGTACTGTGCAGTAATTTGCATGCTCCAGGGAGGCTTTGCCACTTAGAGCTGTTTTCCACAGTCAGAGTCATTTAGAGCGAACATTGATGAAAAAAGAAATCTCTTAGGTATGCTTTTTTCCCATTGGATGCATTATTTATTACGGCAGAAATGACTTATTTTGGGGATAAATCTGTAAATTCTTAATCTTATTTTCTACTGATTCAGTTTAAAATTAATTGATTTTAGAAGAATATTTCTTACAAATTGTCTTTTGCTCCTTTCTGGACATTTATAGCCTCACAAGCTGCTGCTTCTCCTCATCATGGTAGTATTGATAACATCTGCAAGTGAAATACAGATCCTGTATCTCAGCGTGTAGGAAAAAGATGCATAAGTTTGATCAAACTTGATTTTTAAGTACACCTATTTGTTAGTATTAGAGCCCACAGCTTTCACTGGGGTCCTGAATGACGGCTGACCTCAGCCAGTGAAGCAGGCAGAAGTGATCCACCCTGCAAAACTGGGACGCAGTTCTGCAATGAGACCAAAGCAGCAATTTCTGAAAGCTGCCACACTCCTGGAGAGCATCCAAAGCTTGGTGAGGTTTCTCCAGCCCTGAACCTTCCTCTGACTTCTGCTAGGTCCCCTTCCCAGTGTGCAGGTGAAACACCCAAATTTGAGAAGATTGGAGATCTCATCTGAAGTCTGAGTTGGCAAATGAAACATCTTTGCAAAATCTTCTGAATTTGCTGTAAAACTGAGCACTGGAATCTTGAATTCCTATTGGGAACTTAAAACATTATGAGTTTTACTTGGAGCCAGTTAGAATTATGCAAAGGGATCAGAGGATTACTGCTCTTTCAGTAGACAAGGCCTGAAGCAACAAATAAAAGCTTTTAAATGAATTTATTAGCTTTTTTTTTTTTCTCCAAGTTCTATTAAACATGTACTTGAGATTGAGGTCTCTCAGGCATGGATCAATGAATCATTATGAGGAAAACCTTGTGGTTTAGAGATGTGCTCAACTCAGCATCTCACTGCTGAGCGTGGGGTAGTGCTGCAGCCAGCCTGGAAAGTGGCATCAGTGATACATCCTCACACTGGGTTAGTGAGCTGCGTAATGAGGCATTTTGCTCTGCAGGTTCTTCATCTTCTGCTCCTATTGTACCATCTCGTACGGAGTGTGTGTGCACCTCTGATCAGTGCACTGCCTTTGTGGGCTGCTTGGTAACTTTTCAAACAAAGTTTCCTTGTCCTTTCTCTCTTATCTGAATGAAGTCCACAAGGACATTCCCAAGACCAACTTGGCTTTTAAATGCTTTCCTTCCCAGCTATCTAAAAACTTGTTAGCCTAATTCTGTAGCAAAGTCGTATTACAGTTACTAATATAATCTATTCTGTTTTTGTATTTTTCTTATGTCTTCAGCTACTTCTTGTCCTTTGCCTTAATCTGCCAAGTATCTATGAAATGTAATGGCTTCTGTTTGTCTGGAAATTCACAGAATGGATTCTGAACCAGTATGTAACTCAACACGTCCCTCAGTAACAAAGGGCATCAGCTGGGGAGGAAGTCCCCTTGTAATGTGCTGTGTTTTGGGACTGGCCATTTTCTGAACTTTGCAGTTCTGAGGATTTGCTCACAATCAATCCACAGTGTTTTCTTAACTTGTTTTCATTCGAACTTCCCTAATCTTTATCTTGACCACAATTTTAAAGATTCTTTATCTCTTGAAAAAAAATGTACAGGTCTCCTAAAGCAGACATTTAGAGCTTTCCTTAAAGGGAGAGAAAGCTGCACAGATGTTTAGAAGCAATTCTTTGAAATAGGGAACTGATTGAGCACTGGCTGGGTGTTTGTAACTACATGATTTTTTGATGAGACTCTGACACGGGAACTTTCCCAGTACTAGAGGTGGTGTTCTGAAAGCAGCTGCTACAAAAAATGGGGAGTTTACACTCGTCAGGCCTCTCTGAAACTAGAAGTACCTTTCTCAGCTCAGCTCACTGCTGAGCACCAAGTCTCAAGTGGGTTAAGTGGAATGAAGCCAAAGCCAGGAGCTAAGAACTTCCTGGCCTCCTCCTGGAAAGCTGTGCTTATGTTTCTCTGTTCAGAAAATGTGCGACAGTGCAAGTTATTAACATGCAGATTCAGCAAAGAGACTGTTATGTAAGCATGTGCTGCCTTCCCTCTAACCTCAATTTCGCTTATGAAGAAAATGCAGAGGGCTTGCAGATCCACGTGAAAACAACAGCCAAGTGTCATCAGCCACCTCCAACCCACCACTGCTTGTCAGCCCTCGCACTATCTGAAGACCCTGGTTTTCATCTCCCTTTGCATTCTTTGGTCATTCTTTTTCTCTCCTGTTTGATGAGAGAGAGCTACTTAAATGACATCTCGCTCCATTACAAATTCTGAGTGCTTTCTCCTGCCTGCTTCCATCATCCTCAGGATGATTAACAGCTAATGAATTTTGCAGATTTACCCATAAGCTTGATGTGCAGACTCAAAAATGTACTTCTTGCTACTCAGGTACCCCTAGTTTTACCTGCTATATAAGTGAGATAGACTTATTCACAGTTTTCTAAGTCATGATAATTCCATAACATAGCTTCTGTGCAGTATGTGACAGTTCCTGTTCGCAAATCGCTGATTCAGTCTACATGAAAACATTCAGCGATACCGAGATTTAATAAAATCAATCGGTGTTTGCAGGCTTACATAGATAGATTTCCTGGTGTCACAGTAATAAGAAAAGGATAATCATTTTTCTTATAGATTCACTCAGAAGATAATGATTTCAAACAATTATTAAAAGACAGTTTCTACAAGGCAGCTATTTAAATCTCATTATTTTTTCAAAGACTTCCATGACAGTGGAACCGATATATCACACTTTAAGTCTGTCTCTGGGCACTCAGTTCAACACTGTTTGAAGCATGTACTGTGGCAATTTTGCATCCCTGGAGAAATCTGTTTGCAAGATTGCAGGTAACAGGCTGATCAATTCAAATTCTTGGAACAATGAGTTGGATCTGCACACACTAAATTTATTATTTTTTCCTTGAAAAAGCTCTTTCTGAAATTTTGAATTGTTGTTTTCTTAGAAGTAACCAAGTTAAATTAAAGGATATTGCCAGGATTTTTTTTTGCCATAATTTGCCTACTGAGAGCTGCAGTATTTACTGCATTTTAGAGAGAGGCATTTCCATATTGGATAAATCGTTTCAATCCCTGCACTGACTGATGAAGCTAATACCTCTTCCAAGCAGACAAAAGAAAAAAAAATTCAATTCCTTGCTTTCACCTGAATTCCAAGCCAATGTTTTAATAAACTAGGGAAAATAGCTTTAAGCACCATACTGAAATGAAAAGACTGTGGAAAATATAATGGCCACACAATTTCTACTAAGTAAATATTTAGCTTATTTGAATATATGCATCCTTCTCAGGTTATTCAGAATGTCTTATGGAGAGAGCACTTATCATTTTGGGGAGAGGTAAATGCATTCATTCAAAGTCCATTATGGACCTTCCAGGTAGAATTACACTACTATACTACTTCTGCATACATAGAGTACACTCAATGACTGTATTCTTTTTTATCAACATTTCCTATGGGTAAATACCTTCTGTTTTCTATCAAGAAGACCATCCTTGAGATGTCATGAAATAATGTTCCAATCCATCACTAAAGCAGAGAAAAAAAGTAGGCTGGCACAATGTTGGGCAATAGTAAATCTGCAATTTTCAAAGTTGGATGGTGTACAGAATAGAATTCTGTGAAATCCTTAATTATAAGCAGTCATTCATTATCTTGAGTGAACACTGGAAGCTGCTGGAGGTATTGTAAACATGAACCATTGCAGTTAAAATGGAAAGAAAATTCAACATTTGAAGTATTTTTTCCTCTGAATAAAATGTTTTGACCTCTTCCAGGAAGATGTGCACTTACAAAATCTCTTTACACTTAACAAAGCTTCCAGAAATGTAAACATCATTTAAAATTGCCTAACTAACTTTGCCACTACCTCCTTACAACTAATAAAATAAAATATAGGACAAAAAATAACAGCATTTAATTCTCTTTTCTGACAACTGATACTGTCACTGCTTCAGTGACTTGGAAAATTGAAGAGCTATCTAGCTGAGCTGTATGACTTGTTTACAGACCGGTTGGATTTTAGATTACTTTAATATTTAGATGAAATTTCACTTGCCTTTACTGGTAAAGCCAAATTTTATATTCTTAAATAATGAGACAAAATATTTTGAAGAAAATACAGTATTGTTTTAAATTATTTTCCTACTCATTGGACAAGAGATACAGAATCACAGAATCACAGAATCACAGAATCACTAAGGTTGGAAAAGACCTATAAGATCATCCAGTCCAACCATCCACCTATCACCCATGGTTCTTGCTAAACTATATCCCTCAACACAAAATCCAATTGTTCTTTGAACACCTCCAGGGTCGGTGACTCCACCACCTCCCTGGGCAGCCCATTCCAGTGCTTGACCACTCTTTCAGAGAAGTAGTATTTCCTAATATCCAGCCTGAATCTTCCCTGGCGCAGCTTGAAACCATTCCCCCTAGTCCTATCACCAGTTACACGAGAGAAGAGGCCGACCCCCAGCTCGCTACAACCTCCCCTCAGGTAGTTATAGAGAGTAATAAGGTCTCCCCTGAGCCTTCTCTTCTCCAGACTGAACAATCCCAGCTCCCTCAGCCGCTCCTCATAAGGCCTGTGCTCCAGACCCCTCACCAGTTTTGTTGCCCTTCTTTGAACACGCTCCAGGGCCTCAATGTCTTTCTTGCAGTGAGGGGCCCAGAACTGGACACAGTACTCAAGGTGCGGCCTCACCAGAGCTGAGTACAGGGGGACAATTACTTCCCTACTCCTGCTGGTCACACTACTTCTGATACAAGCCAGGATGCCATTGGCCTTCTTGGCCACCCAGGCACACTGCTGGCTCATGTTTAGCCGAGCGTCAACCAACACCCCCAGGTCCATTTCCTCTACACAGTCTTCCAGCCACTCCGCCCCAAGCCTGTAGCGTTGCTTGGGGTTGTTGTGGCCAAAGTGTAGGACCCGGCATTTGGTCTTATTAAACCTCATCCCATTGGCTTCAGCCCAGCTATCCAGCCTGTCCAAATCCCTCTGTAGGGCCTCGCTACCCCCAGGCAGATCGACGCTTCCAGCCAACTTAGTGTCATCTGCAAACTTACTGAGGGTGCACTCAATGCCCTCATCCAGATCATCAATGAAGATATTGAAGAGGACAGGCCCCAGCACCGACCCCTGGGGAACCCCACTCGTGACCGGTCGCCAGCTGGATTTGGCTCCATTGACCACCACTCTCTGGGCCCGGCCCTCCAGCCAGCTCTTTACCCAGCCAAGAGTGTACCTGTCCAAGCCACGGACTGCCAGCTTCCGCAGGAGAATACTGTGGGAGACAGTGTCAAAGGCTTTGCTGAAGTCAAGGTAGACCACATCAACAGCCTTTCCCTCATCCATCAGGCGGGTCACTAGATCATAGAAGGAGATCAGGTTGGTCAAGCAGGACCTACCCTTCGTGAACCCATGCTGGCTAGGCCTGATCCCCCGGTTGTCCCGCACTTGCCGCGTGATCTCCCTCAAGACAATCTGTTCCATAACCTTCCCTGGCACCGAGGTCAGGCTAACAGGCCTGTAGTTCCCCGGGTCCTCCTTACAGCCCTTCTTGTAGATGGGAGTCACATTGGCAAGCTTCCAGTCTTCCGGTACTTCACCTGTCAACAAGGAGCACTGATAGATGATGGAAAGCGGCTTGGCTATCACCTCCGCCAGTTCCCTCAGCACTCTCGGGTGAATCTCATCCGGCCCCATGGACTTGTGACAGTCCAGTTGGAGTAGCAGGTCTCTGACTGTTTCCTCCTGAATCGTGGGTGGTTTAGTCTGCTCCCCAGCCGAGTCCACCAGGTCAAAAAGTGGAGTACCCTGAGGATAACTGGTCTGACCTTTAAAGACAGACGTAAAGACGGCGTTCAGGACCTCTGCCTTTTCCTTATCCTCACTAATCACATTCCCAGCCTCATCCAGTAAAGAATGGAGATTCTCCTTAGTCCTCCTTTTACCGTTGATATATTTGTAAAAGGGTTTCTTGTTTCTTTTTATCCCAGCGGCTAGGTTGAGTTCGAGCTGGGCTTTCGCCTTTCTGATTTTCTCCCTGCACATCTTAACAACTTCTCTGTACTCTTTCTGAGTCGCCCGTCCCTTCTTCCACAGGAGGTAAATTCTCTTTTTCTCCCGGAGCCTCAAGAATAGTTCCCTATTCATCCACGTCGGTCTCCTTCCCCGCCGGCTCATTTTGCAGCTCAGGGGGACAGCCCGCTCCTGCGCCTGTAAGACTACCTTCTTGAAGAGCAACCAGTTGCCTTGGACCCCTTTACCCTCTAAGACTGAATCCCAGGGGACTCCCCCTACTAGTCTTCTAAACAATTCAAAGTCCGCCCTCCGGAAGTCCAAGGTAACAGTTTTGCTGTTCTTCCTCCTGGCTCCTCCAAGAATCGAGAACTCTACCATCTCATGGTCACACACGATCTTCGTTCTAATTTACATCATTTTTTCCTTAGAAATGTTTTTTTTTTTTTTTTTTTTACTGTTTCAGAGTTATCCATTTGCTTCAGGCCACTGTAGATTTTGCAGGGCAGGATTCTGCTTCTGCCCTGATCTTTCCTGTTGCTTCAGATCATTGTCATATAGATGTTTGCTTCTGTGGTGTGGTCTAGGTCCACTGCTGGCTTCTCAGCAGCAAGGTTACAAAGGAAATCTCTCCAAACATAATGTACTTCAAAAAGTTGATCTGTCCCAATTCTTCTTTCCAGGCAAGATCGGTACTATCTTCACTATTCTTGATAATAATTAAAAATGATGTAGTTTGGGTGGGAACCCTGGGCATCACCTCATTCTTCTCATATTCAATGCTGGGTAACTTCAACACTGGCTTATTTAACAATGTTGCATATTTTAGCTCTGTAAATTAAATTTGGTTATTAATATTATATTACCTAACATAAATCTGTGGTTTGCATTTCAGGTAGTCTGATAGGTTAGCTGAAGGTCTTGACTTACATTTTGAACAATTTGCAGGGTAGGTTAATATGATGGCAAAAAAGAATAAAGAGATACTTCGCATGATAGTTACTATATGTAATTATTTGGAGATACTTGACAAATTTTGATGTAATTTGAAAATCTGACAGCTTGTGGGTTTTCTGACCTATCATTAGCTGAGTGGATTAATTTTACAACTGCAACTTACATATGATGAATCTTTCCCTAATTATTTTTCTTATTTTCTTCCTTTCCAAGACCACAAATAACTTTTTAGAGTATTGTGAGTGCTAGAAAAATTATACCTTGTAAGGGGAGCATATTTGAAAACAAATTAAAGACAACAGACTTTTGAGGACGTATATTTTTGTTTGTTTTTGGATTATTTTTCTTGCAGTTGAGTTCTGATTTTTTTTTTTAAACTTCTAAAAATAGGGTAAGTACTCTTACTGAGGAGGACAGTTTTCTGAAATATTCCATAATATTAAGTAAAAGATGTGATCCTTTGTACAGTCACCCTCCTGCTGCAGAGGAACTCAGAGGTCCAAGGGAGGTAGGAAGGTATCTCTGGACTGAGCACTGACTGCTTCAGTGTTAAGACGATCTGATGTCAGAGCTGGCTGTAAATGCCTACCCCAGTTTAGATATGGGTAAGTACAATCTCAGTTTTATTTATGGGGAAAGTTTTCTGATAGGATACAATACCTGACCTGCTGCACAATCCTGACTGATTTAACTGGATTTATGGAGACTAGATGTACTGCAGTTATACCGAGCATTTATCTGGAGTGATATTTATGCACTGACCTCGATATTTATGCTAGTTGGAATATGAGCCGAGCAGAGGAAATTGGCAGCTAAGCTCCAACTCAGAAAAGTCTGGAAATGATTGTAACAATGCCCTTTTGCTGGGTTCTGAAGGCAGGCACAGAACGTGCCGTGGCCATGAGGATGGGGATGGTGGCACCATTTCTGAACAATAGTTGCAGGGACACATATTTACTGCACCAAGAAGCGTAAATGTCACACTGACTTTTTTCTCTTAAAGTCATTTTGATAACATCAAAGTGGGAAAGTTTACTGCTATCTGTTCTTTGTTTGAAAGTTTTCCCATAGTACGGTTTCCAGGGTGTTACACTAATAGATTTTCTGTGAGCACAAAGAATTTGTTTCATTTAGGAGGCTCTCTGGAAAGTGGCTGGGGGTGGTTAGCATCTATTTATCAAGAATTTACAGATAAACAGCCCCAAAGTTTAATTCAATGCTATAGGATCTGGAATAGCCCCTGGAAATCTGACCTTCGTTCATCAAAGCCTTAACTACAATGGAGGACAATTCATAGCAGTAACTTCCTGTCCACTCGCACTAATTGGTGCTGTGAAAGGAGCTTGTAACATTTAATGTTGGTGCCAGCACGTAACCAACAACACTGTTTTCTGTTTATGCTGAACTTCCTCCATAGTGCACGTTGCACAGCATGTTGTATTTGAACTCTAACCTCACACACACGGATTTCGGTGGGAGTCTTTCCGCTGGATTTGGCATGTACTGGGTGAAACACAAGCAGATCAGCAAAGTATGTCAGCATCACTATGATCTGGAGAGGTCCTCCGGAGTGAGCCTTGGGATGGTGTCCCCCACAGCAATCAGCCTTCACACCACACTGCTGGGCACAAAACTTTCCTTCAAGGCTTTGCAGAAGGGAAGGCAAGATCCTTACAGCTCTTGCCTCACTCCTTTGCCTCTCATTTGTGATTCACCATAAAGATTCCTTTCTGATATCTGGTATTTATTGCTCTTAGCTGAGGGACTGAAAGCAGGCAGTCAGATTCAGCCTGGCTCAGGTGTCAGAACAACTATCGCCCCGCACTGGCTCTGTCACCAAGTGAGGAGTGCAGGTGGGGAGGTGATTAACACAGATGGGAGGGCACTTAAATCAGGCTGTGGTCAGAGGAAGGAGAGTAGAAAGGATCTTTTCCTGCTCAGATGATGATATTCTAGAAAAGCTTTTGGCTTTGAAATGTATTTCTTTTTACTAGCTAGTGCGCAGCAGCTTCTAAAGGAAAAACGGCACCAAGCAGACAGTGCCTGTGATCTGCATGGTGGGGCATGCTGCAGTGCTGCATCCCAGAGTAGTGCAGCTGGCAGCAAGGCAGATGCAAGTCACCAGGTCACTGTCGGAGCCATGCTCTGGCTGGGGGGAGAAGGGACAAGCTGCCTGGAAATCTGGCGGAGATCAAGTGCCTTTGCCATACAGCTTAATCTGGAAAGCTCACCTAGAACAGCAGCAGTGGTTATTTCAGGGCTGCAGCATGAATCCTGTATGATGTGCTGCCTGAGACAACTGCCATTGCTGGCTGTGGACAGCTCAGCTTCCTTGGTGAGTCATGTTGCTGGGGACACTGAAAGCAAAGCATTCAGGAGTTTTCCCTCCTTCCCTTGCTGGACCAAGTAGGTCACTCTCATGAGAATTTGAAACACGCTCTGCTGCCAAGCCACCATGGGCAGCCAGCTCAGATGGTCTGCAGAGTACAGCAGGGAAAGGTGCAGACACAGCAAAATGGTTTGGGCTTTTAAAATGAGAATGAAATAAACAAAACATCCTCTGTAATTAATATTGTAACAATTCCCTCTGTGGTTATGTTCCAAAAATACATTCTTCATGTGGCAATACAACCACTGCTTGCCACTATGCAACTCTAGAGCCATTTAACAATGCTGTTTTCCTTTATTTATGGTTCAGTAGTCAAGGGGAAATTAACTGGCATCTCTGAACTGTACCAATATCTGTGCTCTGCTTAATGCTCCACGTAATAATTGCCTTTTCTAAGATACTATTTAAGATAATTCACAGAAAGCTGTTAGGGAAAAATGAGAAATTCTGAATTACGTGTTAGAAAACTTCACTTGCGTGATATGTTGTTGCACATTTACTTATGGAGCCTTCTGGAGCTTCCTCTGATTCTAAACCTCAAAGGAAAAAAAAAAAAAGTACAGTAGTACCTTTTTGATGTTCTTTCTTGCTTTGTGTATGTCTTTGCATCATACTTAAAAATAATTCCTCCAAAATGCAACATTACTGAGAATGTTACTCAATAAGTTGAATTTGTGGCTGAATATTTACTTTTTCTCTTCTCTTTTTATTTCTGTATTTATTTTTAATTAATGAGCAAGCACAGAGATGAAAAGAAAGATATCTGAGTTTTGAACTCTATCTTATTCATGCCAGTAGCACTGAGGCTGCTGCTCCCCATGTCCTCTAAGGCAGAGGGAAAATAAATACAGGCTAAAGAGATGACATCATAGGTTTTATACGAAGTGTCTGTACCTACAGCATAATTTCTAGTCACACCATAATTTTACCAGTTAAAATAGTTAAGCTTTTTAAAAAAAATCTTTCAATTTATTTATTATTAATTTTCTAATGCAGTTGTATTTAAGGTTTAAAAAAAAAAAAAAATTAAATTATGTCTTTCTCCATCCAAGGTTCATATAACCCCATATGATCGTTCTGTCTTTAGAGTGATGGTACAGATTAGACTTTGCTCTAGCCCCAGTAAAGTTGTCTATGGAAATACATGTGAAGAGCTGTTGGAGAGAGAAGAGACTTTGCCTCTAAGTCATTATCCCTGCCTTTTCAATGAAAGCAGCAGTGTACTAGGCCATAAATAATGTCTTTCAGGTCACCAGTAGTCCAAATGGTGTGAGGGAGAGGACTGAGCCTCTGCCTTGGCCTTTTGGCCCCAGCCCTTCAGTTCTTTGAAGTGTGGCTGTTAAAAACATAGGCACAAAGCAGAACTCAGAGCCACGTCCTTAATGCATCTGAGCTGAGCTTAAAGTGAGATGGGCTTTGCTAAACCTATTATAGAGGTTTCTTTGTTTTTTAGCAGTATTTGTTTTCGTTTTAGCCTCTCAGTTATGTTGTGGAAGGTGAATAATCCTTGATCCTGCCTCCTGTTGAACTAGTATATTTAGCAAGCTTGAAACTAGGAACGCCATTGCAGAAGCCCACGTTCTTATTCTTATTGAGAGAAAACTCAGAGGTCATTATTTTACTAAATAACTATAGCCTGTAACATACCTTATATACCCAGGTGTGTATATATATATTTCATTAATGTATAAGTTATAACTTAAAATAGTCATAAGCTTTTATTTATTTTAGTAGTCTTGTAGCTCATCCTATCTGTGTTCAGAAAGAGTTATAAAGTAACACATGTTGGAAAATTGCTAACGTTGTTCCACAGAGAGGTTTCACTTGTCACTTTTCTGGAAAGAGATTTTGCTAAATGTCCAGGAATTCCCTGGAATCCATACTTTTCTTCAGCAATGCAGTATTGCCACGCCGCACGTCCTCCTCCTCCCCTCCTGCTCCCAGTGCCACAGGGCAGCAGAAGCTGTTTGGCAGGCTGCAGTGGGCCATCCAGCTGTGCCTGGCATGTGGGGTCAGAGAATGGGAGGGAAGCTGTGGTGCAGTGTTGCAAATGAGTGTGATATGGATCTAACTGCAGGGGAGATAAGTTGGGAGCCAAACGTGTGAGACTCCCTCTCAATGTGTGAGATTTGACTGGTCTGCACTGTGAAGGCTTTAATTTTAAGATCTTGCTAGGAGGGTTGGAAATAGTTCCCTCTGAAGCCCAGAGTTGGGCTTACTAATGATTCTGTGCCTGTACTGCAAGAAATTGTTTCTTTTAGCAATGGAAGATGTGTGTTCCCTGTAACAGTCTCACTCCATTTGTGAAGTAAGTGTATGCAGTTACTCTGAAACGGTCACGTAACCTTTTAGAACATTGAACTGAAGGATCCAGTCCAATCACAGCCCAGCCCTTCCTGTATTTCATCATGTCATTCAGTTTAAAAAAGGAAACCTTATTTTGAAAAGCTTTATAGACTAATTTCCATCTACGTGAACTCTTTTATTTAGGCAGGAAGCTACTCTGCTACTATTTCTGGAAATAATGGGAAAGTAGTTGCATAGACAAGAGCATGAATACTGCCATTGTTGCCCTTTTATTCAAAGCTACCAGAACCCTCTTATTAGTTTTAAAAATTCACTTTAGAACCCTAATTCTATCTCTAAATCCCTGTTCTGTTAGGCTAAACATAGGCCAGTAAACAATACCCACAATTAACAAATAATCTTTTATTTCCATTTCATCTTTATGGGCAAAACACAATAGCTTTATATTTTTACTCAACACAGTAAATAAAATGTGGCAGTTATTAAGTCAGACAGAATAATTAACATTTTGTCCTTCCTCAGCTGCTCAGCTGATGTTGTAGCACAGAGCCTTTTTCCTGAACTGTGTTGGATGGGTTTTCTGTGGTGGTAGAGGTTCTGGAAATCTGTTTGGATTGGGATGAAATAACCAGTTTTGACAAGGGTCAATGGAGGTGACTGCAGACAGTCTTTTCCTTAAGCTTCTCTAAGAGCTCTGAAGATATCTTTTCAATCCTGTATCAATTCATCATTCATGAAGATTAATTAATGGAATAAAATATTTGTTTTAGCTCCCCCAATCCTTATTTCTTCTTAATTTGTTTTTATTCCTGCAAAACATGGTAGGAATCTCTAATTCTTCCTAGGAAGGAAGAGGAAACTGTTGAACTTCAGAGCTGGTAGAAAATTTCCCAATATGTTCAATGCAATATGCATAAAGTTTTGCTCTGTTTATGTGCCTGAAACATCCTCCGAGTTGTAACTCTATTGAAATGTTAGAGAGACTATACCACAGAAAGAGAAATAATAACAATGCTAAAGTACTAATAATGTGTATTTCTTCTAAGCACTGTCACTGAATATGGAAATGTGGTTTAAAAGCACCCTGATTCCAAGCTACTTTCTATGCAGACACTGTTTTGTGTTCAGCGAGTTCCCCACCTCCACCTGCAAAGTGAATGATAGAATGAATGGTTGAACTGGGGCACTGGGACCAGTGTGCCTTTGGTAGCAAGGAGTACTGTGCTCTGCCTGCACCTGTTTGCATTGCTCATTGCTTTTAAACTATATACCATGTAAGATTAATGTGAAGAGTGTGTAGGCAAGCTTCTGATGTTAGAATATGTTACTGAGCTGTAAGACAGGTTGAATGCTTTTCCCAAATCTCAGAAGACACAATTTACAAAGTACTGGTTGTATGGTTAGAGCTAACTACTCGTGCTCATTTACCTCCATCTCTGGATGTGTTTGCTAAAAGAGCATGCATTGCCAAATTCTCAAAACAGCCTGTGCGCTGCCATCCACAAAGCTGTACCTATTTCACACACCTGAGTTATAGAGTACATATGCTTTGCTGATGCCCAGCTGCTTTCTCTGAAACAATACATATGCATGTAGGTAATAAGATTTTCACTAGAATGAAGTTTTCAAACTGCTTTTTGCTCACAGATGAGCTCTTCTAACTTCAAGAAAAACAAAATGATCTAGATAACAGCCTTCTGTTCAGCACAGTCCAAACAACAACCCCTTTTTCACCAAGTTGTGTTGTAATTACCTTTTGCCTTCAGTCAAATGCAAAGGCAAATCATCTTTTTTTCCCCATAATTTGAAGAGAAATTATCAACCAGAAATCCTGGAAGACCCATTAATAAGAGAAAACCTTGCCCCTTTGCATAAAGTGATAGAAACCTCCATAGCACCTCTAACATTAAGGGAATAAAAGTCTCTTGTTTTAGACAATTCTGTTGTCATGCTGACTCTTGATTATTGCTTTTTCATGTATCTGCTCAGCACATGGCTATTGCAGGATGCAATACTCAGTTTGCACACATTTAAGTGAAGAAAGGAGACTAGGAAAGAAGACACTGCTGGCAATTGACTGTCCACTTTCACTGTAGTATTCCCTTACTCTATTAGATTGAGTAGTGAAACGTTGGCTAATTCTGGGAATGTGTTGAGATTCCACTACAGTGTTGTTTGGATCGTATTACAGAAAATGATGAAGTCTAACCATGCTGGCTTTAGTTCAGTTTTGATAGGAAAACATTCACTTGTGGTGTTAGCTTTTCTATAGCTGAAGTTGAAAATAGGCTCTTGCTGGCCCTTGCATATGAAAAGTATGAATTACTCCTTCACAGCAGAGAACTTAAAAGCACATTTCTCCAGCAGCACCCTGGGTAGCTCTAAACAAGGTCACATTAAAATTGCATTGTTCCTATTTGAAATGTAACTATGCAGTTCCTTTTATGTAGTTAAATGTAAGCTCAGACAGGAAGGGTCAAAAATTGACTGGCAACTCCTGTGCCAACCAATACTGCTTTAATGCTTTCTGTCCTTACACAATTAAGGGCAACCACAGAAATTCACAAAACCTCTTTCAGCATAATTTATCTGTATTGCAGTACTGCTCAGAGGCTTCATCTGCAATTCTTCATGCAGTGCCTTAACTGTGAGATCATCTTTTCACTTAAACATGATACAATATCTGTTATCTGCTGGAACTGGCACATGAACTTTTTGCAGTAGTAAAGCAGTACTTTGAATATATTATCGTAACTTGTTAGCAATCTCACCTTTTATAACCTTAAAAAGAACATATCTGATAGGAAAAAAAAAACCAAACAGTAAAAGATGTCAAATTATTTTCCTGAAGGACAACAGCCATGTCTCTTAGTGTCACATCTACGTATTTCTTGAGCACCTCCAGGAATGATGACTCCACCACCTCTCTGGGCAGCCTGTTTCATCTCAGGATGCAACTCACAACTTGCCAACATGTACCATTGGGAAGTAATTCTTGACTCTAATTAGAGGTCCACCTTCTACTAATCTCTATGCTTGTGGCAACGGCTGTGTACCTAAAGAGTACGGCCTTTGCCCTTCTGTGCTCAATAGTCCCTCTAGTTATTTCTAGTGAGCTATGGAGCCCTTTTACCCATAAATGACCAGAAATATGTATTTTCCTTATAAATAACATCCAGTGCTCTCTATCTGAGATTAATTTAGCTGGGTCTCCATCCCACTTCCTATTACTGGCCTGGGGCAAAATACAGCTCAGCTGTGGTCTTAGATGGCTGCTTAAATGACAGCTCCTGCAGAACACACAGAGTTACCATGTATTCAAGTTTCTTTCACCAACAGATGCAGATGTCTGGCATTTACAGTTCCTTGAATAAAAGCCATATCCACCTCCAGTCAGACTGTCCAGCAGAAAGAGCTAGGCAATCTGCACAGCACAGAGGTAGCAGAGGAAGGCACTTGCTGCCTCTGCACTACAGGGTACATATGTTCCTATTTCTATTGAGTAAATTCCATGTACTAATAAGCTGAGGCCAAATTGGTCTCCAAGTGTTTATGATAAATTATCAAACTATTGTCTGAGAAGAAAATCTTACACTCCACATAAAAAATCTGGAATCAAAACATCAAAAAATCTGATTAATGACTTTGAAATCTGCAAATTATAGCAATGGCTCTGAAATGGACCAGACTGCAGGCTATAGAAAGGAAAACCTAGCTGGTCAGCAATTTCTCTGTTTTCTACTGCGCTGAAAGCCAGAGCAGACAATAAACATTTACTGGACTGCCTGCAAATCTGCTTTCCTGTTGCTTGCATTATAGCTAGCATCTCAACATTAGGAGTTCCATTGGGTGCCAGGTGTTTATGTCTTGATGAGGCAGAAGAAGCATTATAACTTCAGTCATTTAATATTTAAAGCCTGATTAGGTATTTCTCATTTAATCACATATATTATTAATTTCAATTAAATCAGTCTCCCCATGCCTTCAACCAGTCAGTGCATAGAAGTTGGGTTGCCAAGGAAGAATGATTGCCAAATATTCCAGTTGAGCTGACTGCATTCTGATTACTTAATAACATTCAACTATGTGCAGAATTTGTCCTTGCTGTTAGGCACACAAAGCTCTGTACTACTGAAATGAAAAAATTTCCCTTGCCTCAGAAAAGGCTGCACTGTATTGACTTACGGTGTGGTTTGTGTTCCAGGTAGTTAAAGAGGTCCATAACTAAGGAAAAAGGCACAGCTTCTTGCTGTACCCACCGCATTAATGAGCCAATCAAAAATGAATGGCAAAAGCCTACTTCGAGGAGCTGAATTTACCATTCCTGTAGAGATTTGGAGGTGTATATTGGAGTCTTTCATAGGAGGTGTGTCTGGTAACATAGCCACAGCTTGACAGCAGAACTAAGCCCTTAAAGTCATCAAAACAAAAGGAGGAGAAAACACACACATGTTCCTCACCACACTGACAGGAGCAATAGGTCTGTAAGTGAAAACCTCATTTATATATGATGTTCCTATCACAAGTCCCTCCAGGTGGGGCTCCCACAGCTCCCAGGTGAAGGTGCTTTGCTGGAAGGATTTTATTGAGACCTGAGTGAGGACATCTCCCTGCTCCCCTCGAAGTTTCAATGCGTTCAGTGTCGTTTTGCCTTTTAGGGAATTAAACACCTCTTCCATTCCTCCTGAAATCACTTTTCCACCCCACATCACGCCGAGCTCTATCCCCAGGCCTCGGGCCTCACTTCTGGGAGCGCCCGAGCTCGGGAGCGGTGCCCACGTCCTCCTTCCTTCCACGGGGACGGGGTTCCACCATCTCCTCAACGTTTCTCCCGTCGGGCTCAGGACAGGTGCGGCCGTCCCCCGCCGCAGGAGTCATCCATTCCCCCCCCCCCCCGAGCTGGCTGCGGCGCGGGGCTCGTCCTTCTTTCCTCCCATCCTCCTTTCCTTTCTCTGCGGGCCGCGTCTCGGCGCGCCCGTGGGCTTGGCTTGCGGCCGCTGCCCGCGCGGGGCTCGGCTTGAGTCACTCCGCCGGCGGCGCGGAGAGCCGAGCGCGCAGGCACACGGAGGCGGCGGGGGCGGGTGGATGCGGGGCGGCGAGCGGGCGGGGGCGACTGGCAGCGGCTCCCCGCCCGCCCACTCACACATGCTGCCGAGCCGCAGTCAGCTGGAGCGCCGCTTCCTCCCCAGCCGCCGCCGATGACCTCTTCGCCCGTCGGCAGCCGCTGAGGAGCCCCGGCGTCCCCGCGCGGGCAGGGGATGCTCCATCGGTCGGCCGCCCGCAGCCCCGCGCAGCCCGCCCGCCGCGCAGCAGCCTCGGCCGCAGGGAGCCGCAGCCCGGGAGGAGCCGCACCATGAACCCCCAGTGCGCCCGCTGTGGGAAAGTGGTCTATCCCACCGAGAAAGTCAACTGCCTGGACAAGGTGCGGCGGCGGAGGGCGGGCGGGCGGACGGACGGGCCGGGGGCGAGGCGGCAGGGAGCTTGGCGGCAGGTGGCCCGTACCGTACCGGGGCTGCCGCTCTTCGGCCCCGCTGCCGTTCATCAGCGCAGGGCGGGCGGCGGTCGCCGTGTCGCCGCGCTGACGCCGGGCTCGCCCCGAGCCGCGCCGCGGCCGCAGCGGGCACCCGGCGGGGGAATGGGGCCCTGGGGGGGGGGGCGGCGGCCGCCCGGGACGCTTCCCGGAGGCAGAAGTTGCCTGCGCAGTCCGTTCGCTGGGCTGGCGGTGTCTTCCCCTAGTCGATGCTTCGGCAGCCGCTTACGCAACGGTGCCTCGGCGATGCCGGGAGCAGCGCACCGGGGTGCGGCAGCAGCGACCCGACTCCCGGCCCTGCCGTGTCCGCTTCGCAGATAGATAACGCTCCGGGCTGTGGCACTGCGCCCAGGCACCGTCCCCGGGAAGGGAACGTGGTGGGAGGGAAACGCCGTCTTATGCACTAAATGTAGTTTCTGTTGTGCGTACCAAAGAGCCATGCATCGCATCGTTTCTTCTCTTTTTAACTAGACCAAAATGTCCAACTCCTGCTTCGCTTATCTTTAAAACAGTTCTGGCAAGGTCACCGTGCTGAGGTCTCGGTATTCGCTTCAGCAGAGAATTTGCATTTCTGAGAGTGTTTCTGAAGCTCCTTCAATTTTGCATGAAAGTGATTCCTTTGATGTAGTTTACAGAAATCTATGATGCGTGGCCAAAAATATTGACGTATAGCTGTGTTTTTACATGTCCTGTGCCCTAAAATAGCTTTCAAAACATCGGTATTGTAAGTAATGCTACTTTACATTTCTTTACAGTATTGGCATAAAGGATGTTTCCACTGTGAAGTTTGCAAAATGGCTCTGAACATGAATAACTACAAAGGATATGAAAAGAAACCTTATTGCAATGCGTAAGTATTGTAAATGTCAGGTCTTGCAGAAATGCTCATGAAAGGAAAGCCTGGCTATGGATGTTGTCAGATAGGTATATAGTGCTGTAAAAACTTAATCTGCCATGGAGCAGTGCAGTCCAGAGCAGTTCAAATCTTTTCAGATGGAGCATTCTTGCATTCAGGTGGCAGAAGATGAAGATGTTTGATTATGATGTGTTTGGGCAATGTTTTAATATCAGGTCTCAGGATACAAGTCCTTTCCTCCAAGAAAGTGCTGGATCTGGTGCTGACTCCTATTACATTCATTATTGACTTGCTAGGTTACAGTTATCCATTATGCAGCTCTCTGTTTAAGGTTATGGACCTCATTAGCTTTTTGTAATAAGAAAATGAAGTCCTTCTCTGTTGTGTAGTTTACCAGAGGCAATATCCTGGGGCAGATTATGGCAACCTATTTTTAAAACGGTTATGTTGTTCACGTATCTCAGATTACTAAGATAAATATTCACAAAATCCCTGCTTCTGATGCTTTGTGCTATTTTGTATTTTGCTTTTCTCTCAGTTTTTGATAAAGAAAATGGATTAATTTCAGCTGTAGAGTATGATCATGTGGTATTCCATTCCAAGATGATGTTGTTATTTGGGTTTTGAAGACTGCTTTGATGCTTGGCTTGCAGGTAGTACAGAAGAGACTTTTGACAACACATACACACATATCAAAGGCACTTATTACTCTTTGTACCGTGCTCCTAAGATTTGTTACGTGCATTTCAGTATGTTTTCATCTTCAGAAACACTTATAATGTATTTTGTTACAAGGATATTTCTAAAGAATTTTGAACCAAATTTGATTGTAGTATTATTCCAAATGTTATTCATATATTGCTGTTTTTTTTTTTTTTATCTTTACTGTTTAAATATGCATATATATATATAAAAAGAGAGAGGAAACATAAGCTATAGGCACATCATATTATTATTATTTTTTAATATATATATATATCTTTTTACAATCCTCTTGACATGTTTGTTTCATGTTGAAGTAGACAGACCATGGCTGGCCTTTGAGGAATAGTTCAACAGTATATGCTTATTTCTTCCAGCCTAAACTTGAAGCCGGGCAATGCCTATTTGTCTGAAATGTGAGTTTTGTTGTAAAATATGGTGTGCTGCTGAAACTTGAAACACCTGTTTCAGTGTGCATAGTTGGACCTAAGTTGCTTTAGGAGCACGTGCAGTTGCATACATTCTAGCTTTCCTTGAAGTGCTCTGCAGTGTAGGGGAGTGACATCAGACCTTCAGTGATAATGTGTGGCCAGCTGGCTGTCTAACATGCTGTAGGGAAGGTTTCTAAGAAAGAAGACTTGTGCTTCAACAAGTGGCATGCTAGAAGTTGAGCCTGATCTAAATCTTACTGACCCTAGATGGGGTCTGGTTTTGGTAGTATTTGAGTTGAGGCTTAAGTACAGGCTTACATAATTTACAGTGGTTAAAGCTTTGATAACAATTTGGTGCCTTTTACCTAATTTTCTGGAGTTAAATTTTAGTGGTGATGCTTTGACTGCTTGATCTTTCCTTCTTTTATGCTTGATAACAGTTTTTACAAAGTTCACTTCATGCTGTGGGTTGGGGTTTCCATGCTGTGTTTATTTCATTTTTGTTGCAGGAGAATTTTTCATTTATGTAGTTATGTTGCACAGTATCTCTTTCTATTCATAAATGAGGAAATGAGGGGGAGTAAGGATGATGGATCTGTTGCATACTGTTCAACTGCTGTTCTTCCTATTAGTTCCTTTAATAAGTTTTATAATACAAATCCCTACATTTGCAATGTCCCTAAAACATGATGTATGAAATAGAAAGAAGCAATGTAAAACCACAAAAAATGGGTTTATTAAATAAGGGAAAAAAAATTACGTATATATATGTGCGTGTATATATATACCCAATGTAAACTTTGTATATTTAAGGGTGTTTTTTTTTTTTTAATTTTTTTTTTTTATTTTTAAACAAATAATTTAAATAATTATAAGAGTCCTATGAAATGACTTATGGAAGACCAATATGCATTTTGTGTTTTCAGTGAAATCTAATATCCTCAGAAGTAGGAATATATTGTCTGTGCAAAGCTGTGTTTTGAATACACAATTTATTTAAATTACGATATTTTGACACGGTACCCTTGCTTCTCAAAGCTTCCTTATTTGTAAGCAGATGCCGTTATAGCATTTTCAATTATGATGTGTCTTATCCAGGGTTCATTAGTATGAGGCAAATCCATTTTTATGTTAAATACTGCTTGATCAGAAAATCAGTGAAGAAAAGAATGCAAATTTACTCACACAAACACCTACAAGCATTTGACAAAGAACAATTACTCTTAGACTGTTGAGGCTATCCATCAATGAGAATGTAATTTGTGGACAAAAGTGAAAAAATGTGCACTAATTTGAATAGGAGAGCCTTACCACTAAATTATTTAATGTATTTGGAAGCTGTCGTTAGCTTTTTATAAGGACCAGTTGGAAAGCATGTCTCTTCATTCCTGTGTCTATTTGTTAGTTCGAGAGTTGCACAGAATCACAGAATGGCCCAGATTGGGAGGGACCTCAAGGATCACGAATCTCCAACCCCCCTGCCGCATGCAGGGCCACCAACCTCCTCATTTAATGCTAGACCAGGCTGCCCAGGGCCCCATCCAGTCTGGCCTTGAACACCTCCAGGGACGGGGCATCCACAACCTCTCTGGGCAGCCTGTTCCAGCACCTCACTGCTCTCTCTGTAAGTTAGATGATATATTGAATTTTGACCTATGAACTAGAAGTATCCCATTTTTTTTAATCCCAGGTGCTACAATTAATATTTTTTGAGTAAAAGGCAGAAGTTACTTTGACTGTAAAACTAATTGTTTTTCTGTTAATTAATACTAGAAAAAGATACTGATCTGTGAACATTTCACTTCAATTTATACTTATGGTGTACAAGGACAAGGGCTAGAAATTAATGGATTGATGAGGACTAGTGAGCCAAGAAGTAACATATTAGAAATACTTCAGTTTCAGCATTCAGTAAAATGGAACAGAAACACTGGTTAAAACTCTGCTTTTTTAACAGCAATTTTTTTTTTTTTTCTTTTGTCACATTTTCAGCTATTGGGTATATGCATTGCTTGTGTTATGGATACATTGACAGCAAAAGTAGCTACTGGGTAGCAGAAATAATACAGATCAAGAAGCTGGGTTTCCTACTATTGCAGTTTTGATATTACTTTCGTAAAATTGTAGACTTATAAAAGATCTTGTAACTACTTTAAGAGGTAAAACTCTAAGTGTGCTTGCATCTAATATGGCTTTAATGAACTTCATGGAACTCCTTAACAGAAAGATCGTTCTTTTAATGTATCCATTAGACCTTTCAGTTCTCTTATCTAAAAGCTTACACATTTTTCTTCTCTCTATCTTTTCTGTTATTTACATAACTTATAAGCTGTTTAAGTCAGAATAGTTTCTACTTGTTTGTGTGGTGCCTAGAATGCTGGGGCTTTCTCAGCTGGGACCTTCAAGTGTTACCATATTCTCATGATTATGACATTATGTTTCCCTGTTTACTTGCATTCACATTTCACTTGAAAGGCCTCATAGACAATTTTTGAATGTTTATAGCTGCTTAGCATTTGGGCACTTCCAGGTTCAGCTAATAACTTTAGTCTTGCTTTCCATTTGTTGTCTGACTTCATACACACTGCTTTGCCAGAGAGCTGCCTTATTAGTGCAGTAATATTAATGAGATGAAGGGCACAGACTTATAGTCCAGTTTTCTAGTCCAGCCTGGTGCTATGCATTGCTCGAAGCAGGTCAATTAGCCACACTTTGTGTCTCTGAATATTCACATAAGTAATAAAAGAAGGATTAAGACAATTAAAGTTGCTTTTGAGTCATGCGAAGTCTTGGTCAGTCAACACATCTTTAGTGCAGATGGGAATCCCTATTATACTTCAACACCTGCAGATAGAGCATATTAAATACTTGTCTGATGTATATGGAAATGGCAAAAAATAATCATTATTATTTTTCTTCTTGTCAACTCAGAGCTTATTCTTTTCAACTGCAAATAACCAAACTGATGGTAGGAAATGAATGGCATTTTGGCAACTAACTGTCTGTGTACTAGTTCTCAAACTTGTTAAATGATTGAATCATGTCAGATGATTACATGGTAACTTATTCTTACAAATATTCATATAAATACTTTGTTTTTTGACAGATTCAGTAGGCCAAAACACAAGTCTTTTATTTTTTTTTAATATGAAATGTAGAAGCTGAAATGCATATTTTTGGAACATTAGCTGATGGAAACAGACTCTCTGCACGTTTGAACATATCCAACAGAGATGTAATTTTTAATTTCTGCAAAACCTGATAGCTTCTAAAACCTGATATACTCTCATACCATAGGCAAACGGCTTAACTATTGGAATAAATCATTCTGAAATAGTTGGTATCTAAAATTTTGATGATCGCCCACACATGGGGTAGCTTCATTCAAGTTTTTATTTATGACTGTTACCATATGGAATGATTATATAACTTTGAAATTTAAATCTACTACCATCAGTCTTAGCATACTGACATGAAGAAAAACTCATCATCACTTTTTTTTTTCCAGGTTTAATTTTTTTTTTAAACTCATGCCAGTAGGAAATAGGTATGCAAATATATTCAAAATACTGTGATGTTAGAAGAATTGTACTACAGGTTAAATCTACAAATGCACTCAAGCCTCATGTTTTAAAGTATGATAGGGAGATGAAAAATGTCAGCTCTTCTACAGCAGCTTGGAAACGATAAAAACATGGTACAACCTTTTGGACAGTCCGATAGGTTGGAAGTGGATGCAGGTGTTGGCAATTAGATGGAATCCATTGCTTTTAAGGAGGAATTTCAGAGCAGGGGCTTGATTTTAGCTGTGAAACATGTAAGAGTTTTCTTTCTACCAGCCAGGAAGCTTTTAAAAGGTGAACAGGTATGTAATGTTACGATTTGTGGTGAAATTAGTTAACATTATCTTATTTTTCAGCATTGGTTTAAGTGGATGATTATTTCTCAATTTAAATGTGACAGGAAGAAAAAAGGTTGAGTAAGAAGTAGCAAGAATAATCCTCATGAAATATGTTGAAGTCACTTCTAAGATATACAGAAAAGAGTGTGAAGAGTAAACTTATTTTTTTAACTTTTCTATCATCAATTGTTACTGAACTCCACCGTAAAAGGATAATACTGATTTTGGCTTTAGGAAGCATGTTGTTTTATGCTATGATTACCCTTACTGCCAGTCATGTTTTTTTAAAAAAAAAAACCTTCTGTTTTTGAGCTTTTCAGCTGTTGCAGATTATTAGTTTGTTAAAAAAAAATAAGCTATTATATAGACCAACCCCAAAAGGTCATTCTTATGAAAAGAAAGAACTCAGAAACTCACATGTAAACCTTAGGAGGCAAAGATTTGCATTTTATCACTTTATTAATTTTGTGTATTGAAGATTTTTGTCTTAGGATGCAGTATAAAATGAACAATGCAAATAACAGAAGTATTAGAATAGTAACTCAAGTCAGAGCCAAATGTGTAGTTTAAGTCTGTTATTTCTGGTTCAGCATCCTGTGAAGTACAAAATCCTGTATTTGGAAACATCTATCGTGTCTCCTGTCAGTCATATTGTCTTTAAACAGCTCTCTTTCCTCACAGATTGTATTTTCTGTTCATTCTTATTTATCTACCTTTAGTTATCTCTGAAATTTCCATGTATCTGGTTTGAATTGTAGCACCCAATGGAGCACTACCACAAGTAGTAAAAAAAGTGTGCCCATTCAGTTCTTGTATATGTTTTCTCTTAAGACCCAGTACAGGCAGTACAGTTTTTACCACTTCATTATTATTTTTTTTGTTAAGTCATATTCAGATTGTTGTGGGCTATGTTTTTATCTTTCTGTGCATAACTGCAGCCTCAGCGCTTGTTATCCATTATCTGAATAGTTAATTATTCTTGGGATCTTCTACTTGGTTCTGATTCAACTAAATCTTCATTTTTTTTTTCCCTAGGCTGTTTCCCCAATTTGTTAAATTCATTTTATATTCTAATTCTGTTCTCTAATGTGCTACCTTCTCACTGGAGAGCATGTAAGTGCATTGCAAACTTAATAAGTGCAATCTTCATTTCCACATCACCAGCTGAAAGCACAGAATAGAATTGGGCCCAGCATGCACCTCTGTGCAGACTTCCTTCCTGACAGTGAGCAGCAATGAGTGAATGAAGTACTTTATCTTCTCTGCCTATTCATGAAGTGCTAGATCAAGTGTTGAATTCTGCATAGAAAGGAAGTAAAACTGAGTGAATGTAATAATTGCAAATATTTATGGAAATACTGCTTAAATATGAGGAACAGCTACAGGCACTCCTGTGGAGCAAACACAGGCTTCTGCTTCTGTGGTATCTGACTTGGTTAACTGAACATTAAGTCCAGATTAGTACTGATGATATTGAGTAATGGAAAAGATGATAGGACAAGAAGCCATGTCTCCTTGCTAGGAAAGTTGAAGGAACTTCTTAGCAAAATTTATTTGAATTTCAGAAAGGTGTTTGATGTTTGTGTTTATGCTGTCTGAACAAGGCACACAAGAACAGTTGGTGAGTTGTTGAATGCTGTGCATAAGACTGATGGTTAGTTGCAAAGGAATCACTAAAACATAATCACCACTGACACTCGGGTTGGAAGAGTTGGGCAAAATTTTGATCCCTGTGACTGTATTTCAGTAATGGGATACAAATAATTTTGCAGGTTCCATTTCAACATGTTTAGCTGGCTGAGTTCTGGCCATGTGTTTGAACAAAACCTGTACACAATGACTCATGCTGGTGGTTGGGTAGGGAGGGAGCTGTGTGTGCTCCCTTGGTTCAGATTATTACAGGGGTTGGAAAACGTAGTGGAGTGCTACAGCTTAGCTACAACCAGCCTGCTTCCCTGCTGGTGCAAATGGAGTAGAAAAACTGCCTGGAGGGAGATGAGATACATTTTTTCTGTTAGAGTGGGTGAATTCATAGACTGTGACTGTAGCTCCTAGTACCTGATGTGAGTATCGAGCCTCTGTTTGGAATTCTGCCAGTTGATGTAATTGCTTCAAAGAGATGGTTACAATTCCGTGTTACTTAGGACATTGCTAGGGCAAAAAAATAGGAAACGTGCAAGTGAGTATTATACATTTTATTTTTGTGTAAGACTACAATAAACAGGATATTCAAAGACATTTGTATGACATGCTTGTAGAAATCCTTGCTCTGTGAAATCCTGGTTTATGTCTTGGCTCATGTAAATACATTATTTTAATCTATATGGTCACTGGTCACCACAGACTGCAGGTAATTTTTCCTAGTGAGAGTATAGGCATCTGTTTAGTACCAATAGTCACAGGATAAAGAATGAATATTCTTGGGATATTGTAGCTAGACAGTTTCATTAATTGTGTTTGTCTTCGCTTGCTGGTATTTTAACCACTCTTCATTCTCAATGTAATTTTTAAAAATAGATATAACTTCTTGAGATACCTATCTAAATATCAGTGAAGTTTGTTTCAGTTGTATTTAGTAAAATATTCAGGCAATATAACAAGGATAATGGATGAAATTTTGTGATTCCAAATCATTTATTTGAACTGCACAGCTTGAGCTTTGAAAGGGGTAATAACTGGTTGTAGCAAGCCTGTGAAATCTTGATGGTATATTTTGTTAACAGTTTTGTGATTTAACTGTTTGGTGATCTTGAACTCTCTTAGCCATGTAATTTCCTGTTGTATTTGCTAAGGAACTTAAATCTATTTTTGTTTTTCTAAATTTGAAATTCTGTGTTGCTCTGTTAATATTGTTGATGGTCATGAGGAAAGATGCTGCTGTGACAGATTATTTCTTTTGTAAAGCTTGAAGAAAAATGTGTATGTTCCAACCTTTCATGTCACGTTGGATTTTCAGAGTTGGTGATGTCAATGCAGAATGACAACATTGTGCCAACCAGCTCAGTGTCAGTGAACAGGTTTTGATGTTTACCTACAGTATCACTGGAGGCTTGCCATAATTATCCAGATAACTCACAATCATGACTGAGGGTCAGTTCATGTTACTTGTATAATTTAAATGTTGTGGTGTGCTTAATTACAGAAGTTTGCCAAATTTAGATATTGTAGAAGTTGCACAGAGTTGAGTTGTGTCATGTTTAGGTTCCTTAAAAAGGAGGAGAGGTGGCTGAAGTACTTCTTGATTAACTGGTCTGTCCACATAGAAATGAAATCAGCTGGATCATTCTGCATGTAATGGTATGATCCTTCAAAACAACTTATTGAAAAGTCAGGAAAACACAGGTAATTCCCCTTCTTCATTCACAAATTAGACCATTTCTCCTCAAATTGATAGTGTATCAGAATCGACCATGCTATTTTCTTTTGCTTTGTTGTTATGGAGCCTGAAGAGAATGGGGTTGTTTTGTACCAGCAGGTAGAGTCTGAATGATGAGCAGTGCAGTATGTTTCATCTCTTGTATTTCCTCCTCCACCTGTCTCTTCCTCCTCCACTCCCCCATATACTTTTGTTCTCAGTTGCAGTAGAATTGTATGACTGTAGTTGATCCCGTAATATCTTAAAGGAGGAGGACATAAAAATATGCCATCAATGTCACAGTTGGGAGAGAACTAGAGCAGCTTATTTTTAGAGGTGAAAAAGTAATTGTAATTTGGCCAGTAACTATTTAAGCATGTATTACGAAAGCTTTTCTGGGGGATGCATAGGCACCTTCCAAAGAGTATTATAAAATGTAAGACTATGTAGAAGCTGTGTAAATTTCCTTCTTCTGAGATCTTGCCTCACAGTTTCCAAAGATCCACATGAGATTCTTTTTCCTTAGGAGTGCAACTGTTTGGAGGTAGTCCATCATGTTCTGCCCCTTGAAGTGGCAGTGTTTTTCACACAGGTGTTTTGGTGTAATGCCAAGTTTGCATATTTAAAAATCAATTTGTACTGCATTTTAATTGAGTTATATTATACCTCAGGTATTTTTTTTTTTTTTTTTGAACTCAGCAAACTAAATGATAATAGCTGTTTTCATTTTGTTTTGTTCCAGTTTCACTCTGGAAGAATTCAGTACTTGTAATACAACTCCTTACAGTATGAGAGTATTATAAATAGAAATATTTAGGGAAAGATTAAAATAATAAGATCCTGCTTTTAGATTAACTAAAATGAAATAACTATGCTTTGTAGAGAGGAGAAGTGTTAAAATGAGATAATTTGCCTCAGCTTGAAAAAAAAAAAAAAAAAGAAAAAGAAAAAACCCAACCCACAACAAACAGCACTGATGTTGCTTTATTTAAATAAAATACATAAACTATTCCTGCAGAGCAGTGTCAAGGGCCATGTGTTCAACACAGCAAATAGGGTGTTCTTGTGCTGTATGACAATGTTTATGTGCATGTGTGAACACAAGAGTGGATTTGTCAGGGCATAGAGAAAGAAAAGGACAACAAGTCAACAAGTGGATTTCTAGTAGCAAGGGTGCTTAACCAGTGGCTGGCCAGGAGACCATTACAACAGCACTGTGCTTTCCATGTTGATGTGAGTTTGGCTGCGGTGTGTGTGTTAAAGAACCTGCCTTAAAGGACTTGCCTGATCATGTGTTTGATAAACGATGCTATGTGAGGGAAGAGGGGAGGAATGCCTGTTGGAAGAAGCTTTGTGCAAAATCTGTTGCTGAATGGCCTATTGTGTCGGTGTGTTTGTTGCAAATTTTGGTTTAACATTGAAAAAAGGTTTGTGAATTTTAGTTTGCAATTCTTGATGTAATTTTGTCAGGCTATCAGAAAGCAGATGAAGTTTGTTACAACAGTTATTAGCATAACTCTGTAGCAATATCACAAAATTGCTAGGAGTAATGGGGAAAGGGTAAATCAGACTGGAGGAAAAGTATCCTAAGATATATTTAGAATAAAATATTTCATTCCCTAAAATATCTGAAGGAGATTGACAGACCTAGTAAACAAGACTGAAAATATTACAGTAAACTTAACAGTGGTGATGTGTCTACTTACACAAAAAGAAAAGAATATGTGTGCATGCAAGGAAATCAAAAATACAGAGTGGAGAAGATAATTAATTTATAAAAAATGTTTGAGCTTTTCACTTTAGCAATAGCAAACTCATTCTCTGAAATGGTCACGTTTTCCACTCTGATTAGGAGTGGGGTACTCTCATGCTGGATAGATAGCCATTTGGATCATGACGTGAACTTTGGGTTTATTTTGACCTGAAGAACCCTGGCTAACACAGGGAGATGAAACACAGCCATTCTTGGGCAACTCACTGTTTAAACAACCATATGGCTTATATTATTGTTGTATTAGAAATGTTGAAAATACAGATTAGTGAAGATGGGAGAAGAAGGAAGAGAGAGGAGCTTAGATCTGTCTGAGTTAACGGCCAGCCTGCTGCACTTCATGCTTATCCACATAGCCAGGTTTCAGTTCTTGCAGGGTGATGCAGGATATGCACCCTTAGTCCGAGTTCTGTTAATTATGGAATTAGCCTAATCATAGTAAATGGATATTCAGAATAGAACGTGAGATGCAATTATTACATGAAGTATGATTTAGTTTATTGGCACTGCAGGTACAGAAGATTTAGTCCTGCTTTGAGGAACTTAAGATGTTTTAAAAGTATTATGGAGTTAGAAATTCATAAGGAAAGTTGTGACGATTGGGTAAAATACAGTTTCTCACTGAATTTGGTACTCTCTGAAAAGTGTTTCTGAACACTGAAATATTAGGCTGCTAAATAATGTTGCAATGAAGATGAAAAGCTTGAGGAGAAACTAAGAAATGTGGTTAGAACTGTGAAAATGGTTCATATCATCTGTGATCAGTTTTTCTGTCAGTTTAATACAGGCAGGAATATATTGGAAATCTTTTTTTTCCAGTGAGATAAAGATGGATATTTTTCTGTGTAGTACTAACTTAGATTTTGCATTTATTGATTATGAACAGCTCAGCATAGCCACATAATTATTTTGAAGTATATATTTAAATGCGGCATATCTGGTTTTATTGACTCCTACACTTCTCCAGTACCAATGAATGTTTTCGGAGATCTTAGGAATTATTTATAAGTAGGGATTTCTGTGCTTGTCACTGCAGGAAGTTTGGAAGGAGATCCTGAAGTCTGAACAGAAGCTGGTCAAGTTTTATGTGTGTAAATCTTGTGCTGAAGATTTCTTTCAGGGTGACTTTTGCCTTTGTGAAAGATGAGCTCAAAGGAGTAACGCACATTCCTTGCACTGATTAAATGCTTAACTTTCATGATCAAGCTACTGCTGTTTCAAGCCTCATTTGAGTCAGCAGCAGGAATCTCTTACTGCCCAAAAGGCAATAACAGATTATATGTCTCCTATGCAGAATAAAACTGTACATGGGGTATATTAACAAAAGGAAAATTTAAGCTTGTCAAACTGGGTACGGATGCAAAGGACTATAACACGGTTTTAGAAGTTGAAGGAAATAGGGTAATAATGATTGTTTTTTCTCCAATTACTAATTCCACCCTAAGGGCAATGGTAGCTCCTTCTTTTTCGTGGCATGCTCCTTTCTATCCTTTCTGTTGTGCTGTAGACACAGACTCTTTTTTAGAGCTGTTTTTCATTGTATGTTTTCAAAGTCACCTGGTTGTTCAGCTTCTCATTCCGATGGGTTTCTCTTCTCTGTTGCATACCTCAAGTGTGACTAATTCAATGCGTGATGTGCCATGACCACTGCCCGTGATGTGAGACAGATGTCTCCCTCCTATTTTCCATCTGCATTGTTTGTATACATCCTGGATCTTAACTGTAAATGTCTCGGTCTTTTGATGCGTGTTTTCAAAATATTTGTTACGATAAAGCACTATAAATGATATTAGTAGATGCAGCAAATAGTAGCTAACATCTCATGCTCTATTAAACTCTCCTGGTTTTACAGTAGTGGTAGAACACTTGATTCCATAGTCAAAGTATTTAGCTTTGCCAGTTGGACTTATTTTGCTTAGATGTATTTTACCATTTTTTTAAAGTTAAAACATTCAAATATTGTTTGTTAGTTATTTATATTAATTTTGTTATAGTTGTACATTACATTTAGTGTTATGATGACAGTTGACAAACTATAGAGTCGTAGAATCGTTTGGGTTGGAAAGAACCTTAAAGATCATTTAGTCCACACCCCCTGATATGGGTGGGGACACATTTCGCTAGACTAGGTTGTTTGAAGGACCCATTCAACCTGTTTTTCAATATCTGTACCTTCTCTGGGCAACATTTTCCATTGTCTCACCACCCTTGTCACAAAAATTTTCTTCCTTATAACCAATTAAAATTAAAAAGTTTAAAACTGTTGTTCCTTGCCCTGTCACTATAGGCACTGTTAAACAGTCTATAAACGTGGAAGGAGATAAAATATACTATTTTCAGGACTGTGGAGTCCTAATATAGCTGAAATTCTGTAATCTGAATTCTGCATCTGAATTGTAACTATTTTGATAAATGTTTTTTAAAGAAAAGGCCCACAAGTATGAGAAACTCTGCTGTCTCCGAAGGCATAGGAGGAATCATAGAATCACAAGGTTGGAAACAACCTATAAGATCATCTGGTCCAACCGTCTTCACACTACCACTGCTACCACAAGCTACTAAGCCATATCTTGCAGCTCCTCATCCAGACACCTCTTGAACACTGCCAGGGACGGCGACTCCACCACCTCCCTTGGCAGGCCATTCCTGTGCCTGACCACTCTCTGAGAGAAGTTGTTCTTCCTTAAGTCTAACCTGAACCTCTTCTGGTACAACTTGCGGCCATTTCCCCGGGTCCTGTTCATTGCCTGGGAGAAGAGGCCAAACCCCTCTTCACCACAACCTCCCTTCAGGAAGTTGTAGAGTGTGATGAGGTCTCCCCTGAGCCTCCTCTTCTCCAAACTAAACAATCCCAGCTCCCTCAGCCGCTCCTCATAGGACTTGTGCTCCAGACCCCTCACTAATTTCATTGCCCTTCTCTGGACACGCTCCAGGGCCTCAATGTCTTTTTTGTAGTGAGGGGTCCAAAACTGAACACAATACTTGAGGTGCGGCCTCACCAGTGCTGAGTACAGGGGGATGATCACCTCCCTGCTCCTGCTGGCCACTCTATTTCTAATGCAGGCGAAGTTGGTGGTACTATTGTCCTTGTGGAGCACTTTGACACAGGCTTTGTAGCTGTATGTGTCTCCAATTTTAACTTTTTTTTTTTCTTATTAGGCATACTTTTTTAGTTTTATTTGGGCTTTATTAATAATTGTGTTGTTTCCTTTTTGTATGCATTTCAATTAAAGTTTCTGGTCTGCTCCCCATTACTTTAATACATCAAGTAAAATGTTGGAAGGAGAATCTAGAAGTATGTTGAATATTACCCTTGGAAGCAAAGTCATAAGCTAGAACATAGTTGACTCCAAACAATCCCAAGGCTATTAAAATGTTTACAAGGAAAGTATCTCAGTAAATTCAAATCTACCTTCTTCCAAATACTGAATTAATTTATTTGGCTTGGATTCCTTACCTGCACTGGGTTTTGCTCACTGTAGGATCATTTTGAAAGGTTTTGTTTCAAGGTCTAAAACTGATAGTGGATAGTGATAGCTGGAGTTTTTGATCTTGATATTACACAAATAAATTTAGATTTGTAAATCAGAGGACTTCCTTTGGAGCTTGATGTCTACTGTAATTATGTATAATTAATACACAGTTATATAAAATATTATAAAATATCAGTATCTTTAAACTTAAAAGAACTAAAAAATTGTGAAAAAACATGTTTCACATCCTGTTCTGGTTCTGTATTTTTGTATTTAAATCTTATTTGAAGGAAACTTTTTGGAGAAGGGACGCTCTTATTTGCATAGCTGCCTTTTCTTACTGGAAATACAAAGTACTGTCAATTTGTATTATGTTGCCAGGAGCAACTGTCTCATGTTTACAATAAAGAAGAAAGACAGTAAGGTTGGGAGATTTTAAATTTGACTCATTGGTGCTTTCTTGTTTTTCACAGTGAATTGAACTATTATGGTTTTGTACGTTTTTGTGTTGCGACGTAACAGAGCTATTTGCTTTGTTACTGTGAGCAAATTAAAGTTGTTAAAAATGGTTCCTCTACTTTTTCTCAGAGCTGTATGCAGGCTTACTTTCATCTGAACTAGATGCTTTTTGGCTTTTTTGATTCTAGACTTGAAAGAACCTGTGCATGCTAAACAAAGTATTGTTTTTTCATCCTTTGTTTACTATAGTGAAAAGGTGTACTGAACTGCAAGATACATTATTACTTGAAAAATGTTAATTCTGGAAAGAATTATGTAGGCCATTTCAGTGCATACATTCCTTGCAGTCTTTTGCAGATTTGTTCTGTTTCATTGTTAGTTGTAAGAAAGCTGATATTAATTTTCAAAAGTTATTTTTCTGAAGTAAAATAAGAGAAAAAAAAGTAACTTGGTACCTTCTTTAAAGAAATACGAATCACAGAAAGCATTCAAGGCACCATTTCTGTATCTTCTATAAAACAAGTATACTAAAAAAAGCCATTTGTTTTGGTTGTAGTAAATTAAAGAGAGATGGGCAAGAGCTGGAAAAGCATTGGCATTCAGACTTCTATAAATAGTCAGGCAGCCATCAGTTTTCTCAAGGAAGTGATGGGGTTATTTTTGAATAGGGACAGCGCAATCACACCTTTAGAATGTGGAAGGCACTGTACATGATACCAGTGGGTACTGTTAGAAATAGACATCTGAGCTGGAAAGATTTTCCATATGCCACTATCTTTACAAAGCATGTACTAAGTAGACCTTCATAAACAATTCTGTTGATGCATGGGAATTCATCCTAGCTGTTTTGAACTTGCAATTAAGATGGGCGAAAAGTAAAAAAACAAAAAAACCAAAAAAAGTTCTACTGTTCTTGTAAAACAAAACAAACAGAAGGGAAAAGAGCTTGCAAAATCAGAAAGGCATTTGCACTATCATTTTAAAAGTAAAATACTTGAAGAATACACTCATCAATTACTTCATTTATTTGGTTAATGCCTTGTCTTTGTGGGACCTCTTACCCAGAGGGCTTAGTTACATAGAGCTGATGGGAAAAACGTTATAAAATAATAAATGTCTGTGGTGGAGGACTGGAATTCTTCATGTCCTAGTGCACCATTTCAAGGAGTGGCCAGTGAGGACAGTTGATTGAAACACCCTTGTCCTAAATGTAGAGTATTAAAGGGAGGTTGGCAGGATTAAATACTGAAAAATACCTTGTGACTGTGATATGGTGCTAGTTTTTCTGGACAGTGTTTTGAAGAGGATAGTTGAAGGTGCTTTTCAGATAGTTGACTATTAGAACTGTTGCTTGTCTCTTAAGCATTTCCCATCACAGGTAAGTGATAGTGTCTCTGAAAAGTAATTGAAATAGGTCTCTACTTACTCCATGTTCTGTTTTCTCAGTGCAAGATGTTAAGAAATACTGCTTGTTGTACTTTGAGTGCTCAATTTGGCATCCTTGACCCAGAAGGAAAGATGTTCTCACTGGAATATCTTGTTATGGTTCGATTTCTTTCTTACTGTAAGCAAAAAAGCTTTTATTGACCTTACAAATAGATGTATACAGTAGGATAGTGGAGAATACAGTTTTATTTTAACTGATATAAATTATTAAGACCAGCAGCCATTTCTGTAAGACAAGAAATATGGAAAGCATTGGTGAGAAAAGCACTTACTACACAGTAGCAATGGCAGAGAGTAGGAGCATATTAAAGCACACCCTGGTAGAAACTGGAAAGAGGAGAGGCAGAAATGTGATGTTCCAGGAAGACTGGAGTACAGATGATGATGTTATTGCATGAGAATTCAGAGTAGAAAGGGCTCTGCATGTATTATACATTCATTAAATGTTTAAAACATCCAGTCCTGACTTTTAAGTTTTTTTTTTTTTTACCTAATGCTGGCAAGTTTCCTTTTCTGTTCCATCTACATAGGTTGTTAAATGATTTGCCTTGCCATGGTAGCTGAGAGCCTGCCAGGAACACATTAAGCGACATGATTAATGTCTGTCACATGTTTATTCTCTCATCATCTTCTCAGCAGGTGATGTGTATGTGCAATGTAGGTTTGAAGAAAAAGATTGCTGCAAAGATGCATGTATGTGTAAAGGAAGAATTTGTCAAAGAAGTGTGATGTGTATATTATATAATCATAGGAAGGAACCTCTGGAGATTGCCTAGTCCAATCCTCTCCTAAAACAGGTTCCCTCCAGTAAGTCACACAGTGTCCAGACGAGTTTTGCATATCTCCAGAGGAGACTTTGCAACCTCTCTGGGCATCCTGCTCCACTGCTCTGTCACCCTCAAAATAAAGAAATTTTTCTTCATGTTTGTATGGAACTTCATATGTTCCAGCTTGTGCCCATTGCCTCATGTTCCATCGCTGGGCACAGTTGGAGCAAAAAAAAGATTAATGGCAGCCCTGAGTTCCTGGAAACCAGGCTGAGTAAGGAACAAATTTCTTCAAGGAAAGTTCTATCTCCATTTCAGATTATTTGTACTCTTGTAGAGGTTTTTCACTGAGTGAAGAGCAGTGTACTGGGAAATGGGTCTTCCTCCATTAACTTTGGGTTGCCTGTTAAAATACCTAGTCACGTTCAGAATGAGGGCATGAACTTTGTCTGAAACTCTATAGAAAGTCAGCATTGACAATGAAAGAAAGTTTTCGCATGCTTTTAACTTCTTTTGCTTAGGGGTTATTCTATTATATTCTGTCTGAACTAGTTTCCTTACATTACCTGGTACTGCCTAGCAAACATCTGAGTGTTGGAATGGTAGGGACATGCAGCTTACAAAATCCTGTCAGCTATTAGAAAAGTGCTTTTACTTGAGCGTGTTTGTGATTAGAAAAAATGCTTTCATGTTCTAAACGCAGCAAATAAATTAATTATTTATTACTATTTTCTTTCATACCTTATATGTCAGTGTGAAATTTCTTAAGAGTTTTAGTAATATTACATTATTGAAAGTAGTCTAGATTTCTGTATAGTTTGGGTAGCATTAAGTAAAAGAATGAAATGGACATGGCAAATAATGAAACTTGTTTGAAGAAATTTAAGGGTTTTCTGTAAAAATGTAATGAGATTGATAGATCTTTGCACGATTTGTTGTATGGGAGAAGTGCCTCCAACTGGTATGCACAGGTTTACCTTTTTTATGTAAGCTAGTTCAAAAGCCATAAACAGATATTTTTCTTTTAATATGAGCATGTTTATCTTTCTTTGACTCTTAAATATGATGTTGTATGTGATTATTGTTACCTTGGAATTTTAATCTCAGTTACAGAAGGTCTTGGTTACAGTTGCTTAGTAACGTGTTATGGAAACAGATCTGTTGATTTATGATACTATATCTACAATATTCTTATAACTAGATATGTTGTAAGGAAAGCAAGTACACAATGTGGGTGTGGATTTCAGCTGAATGTTTCTAATAACCTCTATCTTCACAACGTGTCTTACAATAAGTGTCTTTGTACTGGTTGATCTGTTATGTAGCTTACATAACATTGTTGTACGTTGTTCTGTTTTAGTTTTAGATAATCTTGACTTGCTTCCTTTAAACACTGCAGTTTCTAGGTGAATCTGAAAACTGAGCGTGTGGCCACTTACTTTCATGGGACTGCAGTTCCGGTATGGAACTTGCATTTGTAACAGGAACAAGCTGTAGGATAGAGAGGAGCTCATGGTTCATTTTTTATGTAGTGTCAGACCTCAGTTCCCAGGAGAGAGAAGTATGTTAGAGATTAAGTGTCATGAAGTTTGATTTAAGTAAATATATATTTATTTTTGACAGCTAAGGAAAGTATCTAGAGGAGTGCCGTCTGTTGCATACGTTTAAGTATTTGTAATTAATGAATTTTACAGTTTCTTGGAATGTCTGTGGTCTTTCATTTCTTTATAAGCAGGACTGAAGATTTCTGTTTATGTCCTCTGCAGTATATTTCAGAAGAATTCAGAAACTGAGAAATTTCCAACATTAGCATGCTTTTTCTGTAACTTATCTGTGAAATCAAAAATTAAGCAAGCACCTCCAAGACAGATGGAGTGTTATTCAAAATCTCAGAGCCTTAAACACAGACCAGACTCCTGGAAAAAAATGCAAATAAATTTTAGCAAATTCATTAAAAAGCAAAACAAAACTAAACATCCTCCATGAGGCCTGAATTCATCTTGCTGTTCCATATATATTTTAAAGCACAGGTATGTTGTGTTCTTCAATTTAGAACATGTAAGTAAATCTTAGGCCAGGTAAGTGGATGCTTTGTGCCAGGCCAAAGAAGTATGTAACAATTATAGTTTGGCCTCTCTGTCTAGTATATGTGTTACAGTTTTACTGTGAAATAATGTCATTCTGGATCCTATCAAGCTCAAAAAATTTGTTGTGAATCTTTAGAATTTTTCCTGTATATAATGTAAAAATCCAGAGAGAATAGTGGGTATTTTTAAAGTGGCATTCACGTGGCTCTGTTAGCTTTCTTCTTTAAGATGCTTGTAAGCTATTATGGTTGTTCTGATACTGTCACGTCCCTTTATTGGAAAGCTGTGGGTGGCATTTATCTCATCTACCTCCAACGCGTCCCCTGCCTGTGTACGTGAGCTGAAATAATTGTTCTGGTTGTCCGTCTTTGTAGTCAGTGAAGAAATAAACGTGTTGAGTCAGATGAACTGGAATCTTACTTTATGATAGAGCAAACAGACTATTCATTATAAGTTATGTTGACTCCAGCTCCATGGGCTAACCCTGAGAGTTACTTCTCATGAAATGAGACTCATCCTGTGTGTGGGAGCTGACTTACGGTGGCTATCTGTGGTCAGCTGTCAGAACCAATGACCTCAGTTTTTTGGAACTCCTACCAACTCCTCATATTGTTATGCGTAGTACTTTATAGGTACTTAAGCAAATTTGTGGGAGAGGAAAAATTTCAATACCTCCATTTTATTTTTTCATTTTTGTGTTACTTCACAGCGCACGAAGGTCTGGGAGATTGTATCCCTGCACTGTTGTCTTCCGATTCTTGTTATTCATATTATTAATGTAAAAAAATGTTAACATCTTGGATTTCAAAGTATTTTTGTCTCCATTTAACACAAAAAAGATTTGTTTAGTTGTCTGTCAACTCTTGCTCTGCATTTGCACTTCAAGTCAATATTTTTTTACAGTTTCATTTTACTCTTTCAGAATAATTTGATTAATGTTCATTCAGTGTATGGAAACCCTTTCTATGATCTTCCATAAAAAATTAATTTTCTAAGTCAGTGATTTATCTCCTCACTCTGAGCTCTCTATTTGTTTCATAATCTCCTGCGTGTTTTTCCTAGCTCTTATTAAATCTTTATTTACACGTGATAGAAGGGATACACAAATTCTTGGACTAAAGACCTCTGCTTATGATACTGTAGTAGTAAACTTTAAATTGAAATAATGAAGATCCATCCTTGATTTTTTGATAGGAATTAAAACAATACCTACTACTACTAATGTAACTTTTTCTTTAAATTTAAAAGCTCAGAAAACATTTTTCTTACATTGTTGATAATTTTGTAGGCAATGAAAGTATATTCAGCTGGCTAGTCCTGAGTTTTTTTGAATTTATTTATTTACCAGGCTCTCTGGAGGTGGTAGTTGGCATGTAACCATGATTTTTAGTCAGCACTGCAACAGAAATGTATTCCCTTGACCACCTATCTAACAGTTTGAAATCGTGGCTCTTGTTTTACAATGGCTGGATTCACTTTAGAAACAAAACAGCATCATGTTGTGATGCTCCGCTGCCTACAGAATGGCCGGAATTCTCTCTCTTTTATTTTTTATTTTTATTTTTTTAAAACTCAATTGATTATTCTGTCCGCAGCAAAGCATTGCACTGCCTTTTACTACATGGCATCATTCAACTGGTGGTGTGACTTCCAATAGAGCCCATCCCCACTTTCATTCTGCTTTTTGAAGTGCTCGCTTCCTTGTTGTGTTGAAACAATGAGCCTGCTTACTGCTGCTGCCTTTAGACACCAGCCTGAGTCTGCCAAGTAACCACCACTTACAACTTTTGAAAAAAGCAAGAAACAAAAAGCTGCTATCTGTTTGGTGTTCTTTCTTTTTGAGTAACAAAAATGGATCATTTTGAGATAGAAAAATTCTTATGCTGTTACTGGGATTTTAGAAGTGCAACTCCAGAGGAAAGTTCTTCTCTGATCCTTTTATATTCCTGCCTAGGTCTGTACTACTCGCACACAATATGCATTGAATATTTTACTAAGAAATATTCTTACTTGCTCAGTGTTTTTTGTTTGATGACTAATGTCAGTGAGCTATCTGGTAATGCATGGATCCAGATTTAAAGGGAGCTTAACAGTTGGCCCATGTATGACTGTTGCCTATGAGTATTTCTGTTGTCATTCTTTGAGTAATTTAAAAAGATCTGGAAAACTTTGAAGCTCAAGGGTATAGTGACCTGAGACCTGTCACAGTGAGAGAACCCATAGAAGCACTTTCTTTGTTTGAAAGAGGATAATTCTGTATTGAAAATTTTCTTTCCTGAGAGTTAAATGCTCAAGTTCAACATTTAAACTCAGATATTTTAATTCATGGAAAAAAAAATCAATTTAATTTCTTATTACTTTTTGAGCAAACCTTTCCCTACTCATTTACTTGCTAAACTAAATTTTCCATGAGATATGTATTCAATATTTAATTTCTGGCCTAGTTATAAATGTACCCATAATCTCATAAGTATTATTCTGACATTATCTGTGAAGTGAAATGGAAATTATGAATACAATTCTTGTTCTGCCTTTATAATATCTTATGCAAGAAAGATACTTCTATACATATACATAAATTCTATAGCCTATACATAAATTAGGATTTTCTTTGTTCATAGAATAGTTCCTATATAATTAAAATTGATTATTTTTAATCACTGAAGTTAATTTACTTGGAATATTGATTAGATCTTTGTCCAGCGGAGATGGAGATATATATATATATATATATATATATTTAAAATAAATATATAAATATATAAAATAAATTATTTTGTTTACAAAATATGTGGAAAAATAGTGAATTTAGTCAGATACCAAATATCACATTGGTCTGTGTATAAAATATTATCATTGTGTCAGTTGATACCTAAACAATATGTAAAAGCTGAAGACCACCTTTCTAACCACTGAACACTCAATACTGATAAGAACCTATTTATCTGAAAGTATGTACCATACATATCCAACCCACTAGTTTTGTGTTTTTGTTGCCCTCTTTTTTTTGTCTTAATAATAATTTTTTTAAAGTTACTTATGTACATTAATTATACATTTATATGTGGCCCAAGACAAATCCTTTCCACTCAATGTGACTTAAGCAAGCCAAAAAGTTGGACACCCATGGTATTTACTGTTCGTGTTCAGGTGTTCTTATAGGTAATGGTGAAAGGGAACAAGTCCCTTAGGGGTGCTGAGTCCTTTTATAGTGCACTGCTAATGCTCTGAACTGCAGTGGGAGAGAAAACAAGATATGAAAGCTCCTTAACTTGCAAGGTGATGAGTATGCAGGATCAGAGAAGTACTGTGAAAATATTAGGAAAAAAGTAAGCTGTAGGCTTGTTCTTGGTTTAGTTGTTTCATAGGGGTAATCTAGGTAAGGCACAAGCATACATAGTAAGAGGCACATGAGGAAGTGATGCACTTTGCATCATGTCTGAGACTATTTTAGCTTACCAGCATGAGTGACTTTGTATGTACCCTCTGCAGCTCTGTAGTGGAAAGCTTTGAGCAGCAAAAACTTGTAAGGATACACGGTAATAGTATGTAGAGATAGACAAGTGTCACTTTACCTACCTTAAATGAAAATAAATCAGTATTTATGATGAAACACTAAATGCTACATCAGTATAAGTATTTTCACTGTTCTCTTTGTCTTTTCTCATAGAAAATATAGCTAGCATTTTCATTTGTCTTCATATATGCACATTATTCTATTTGTTCTTATGAACGTGTTTTGAATTTAGTGTGGTGTAAAGTAAATAAAGGGCATGCTATTGAATATATTTACAAACTTGAAGGAATTTAAATATAACTTTTCAGTTATTAGGTACCTGCATCTTCTATGTAATATGTTCATTGAAAAATGATTGGAATATTACGAGGACAGTGTGAGAGTCTGCAAGGACAGGACATTCACCATTTCTCTGGGCAACCTGTTCCAGTGCCTCCTTACCCTCACTGTAAAATAACCTTTTTCCCTATATTCAATCTAAATCTCCCCTGGTTTAGTTTGAAACCATTTCCCCTTGTCCTGTCACAGCAGACCCTGCAATAGAGTCTGCCCCCTTCTTTCTTACAGTTCCCCTGTAGATATTGAAAGGCTGCTCTCAGTTCTCCCCGGAGCCTTCTCTTCTCCAGGCTGAACAGCTCCAGCTCTCTCAGCCTGTCCTCGTAGGGGAGGTGTTCCATCCTTGAGACCATTCTTGGGCCCTCCTTTGGACATGATCCAGCAGGTCTATGTCTCTCCTGTTCTTGAGGACTCCATATTTGGATGTAGAACTCCAGGTGAAGTCAGCTCAAAGTAGAGGGGCAGGATCACCTCCCTCACCCTGTTGGCCATATGTCTTTTGCTGCAGCCCAGGATACAGTTGGCTGTCTGGGTTGTGAGAATGCGTTGCTGGCTCATTTCCAGCTTGCCATCCACCAATACCCCCAGATCCTTTTTTGCACAGCTGTGCTCTATCCTTACATCCCCCAGTTTGTACTGATTGTGAGGCTTGCTGAGACCCAGGTGCAAGACTTGGATTTGAACTTCATGAGGTTCCCCTGTGCCCACTGTTCAGCCTGTCTAGGTCTCTCAGAATGGCATCCTGTTCCTTGGACATGTTGACTGCACTACGCAGCTTCTTGTTTAATACAAGTTAAGAAAAAGTTGTTCCCCAAACAAAGGTATGGGGAATGTCAGATAAATCTGAGAGAAGCAGCCCAAAATGCTGTACGGGTTAAATGTTCCAGCAGCAGTCTTTGATGAAGATTACAACTTAGTGACTTAATTTATTGAGTAATTAGGAATCAAATTGTCTGGAAAAGTTAAAATGTCAATGCTGAAACTTTGTTTCTAAGGAAGAGAAAAGAACTTTGGCAAGTGTGTCTCAATAACAATATTCTACAAAGTATGCTTAATTTCCAGAATTTGAGAAAGGGAGAAACTCTTCTTTAGTTCTTTAAAGAATATAAATGAAAACATAGTGAGTTGTATTATCTTCATTGTGCCATTCATCCTGTAATCCGGTAATGTGTCTTGTCCATCTTGATTATGTTGTGTACTTATTGATCAGCAAAGCATGAAAGACTACTCTTAGATTTAATGAGTAAGATTTTCTTTGTCATATAACCAAATTTTGGATTAATTGTATCTCTCACATGAATGTATTAAGTATTATTGTGTAATGCATATATTAAATGTCTTTCCTTCTTTATTCTCTTTTGCTTAATACACAAAACAAATGCACAAAAACTATACGATGATCTTCATGCAATGATATCTGTCTCATGTCTTGCTGACTGAGTGCCAAAGTCAAGTGAATGTTACTTATCATCAACAAGATGCTCTCAGCAAGTCATTACTAAAGCCAATAAACTGCAGCTTCTGTCATGAAAATTTTCTTATCTTCATTTTTCTCTTTGAATTTTCTTCTTAGGTGTATTTTAACATGTTGCTTCCTGTTCTGTTAAATAAACGTTTCTTCCAATTTTAGTGATGAAGTGATGTAGTTAAGGCTTCTTCGTGTAGCTGATCTGCTATGAGTTGACTGTTTATTTAGTCGTAGGACAAGATGGGAAAAAAAGAAAAAAAGGTACAAAGCCTTAATTTCTGGCTTCAGCTCTGCTCTTTTACTGTAGATCTGGACACAAGACTCTGGCATTAGGTGTTTTCCCTGGCTCTTTTATTTGTATATTAAAAAACTAAGTGCAGTGGTTCTTTGTATTCTGGTGCTAAAAAGTACTGTAGAAATCACTGTAGAAGTGGCTGGACACTGGACTCTGAAAAGTAGCTGATTCAAGGCCAGGTTGGATGGGGCCCTGGACAACCTGAACTGGTGGGTGACAGCCCTGCCCATGACAGGGGGGTGGAACTAAATGAGCTTTAAGATTCTGTGTTTCTATGAAGGTGCTAACTCTATGAACATTTACCATGCAGACAAGAGGCTGAGCAGTAGGAAATCCTGAGATGTGCATGTTGACCATCTCAGTTCCTGAACCCAGTTGTTAGTGTCTGGCCACCTTGGACTTGGACAGTCTCATCTCACCTACTTGGATGCAAAGATAAAATGTGGTATCTGAGCAACTGGTTACAGTCTGAACTAGGTTCATCTTCTTGAGGGAGTTATATATTTGTATATAATTCACTGAGAAGAAAATGGCATCCATACATTCATTCTTCATTCTCTTCCAAAATTCTGTCCTGGGGTCTACCAAGACTACTAGTAGCTGGTATTTGTACTTTTTAGTGAAACAGTAATACCTCTAGAGTGGGTTTCAAACCAGATACAGGATCTGAGAGATTACAGCATGTACATCTAGATATCCAGGTGCACAGTTACTCTTGGGATCCGAGAAAAGAACTTGAGAGGACCTAGAAATTGCATATGATATAGTGACTGTTGTCTCAGCTAATAGTACCACAGCTCACATGCTGCAACAAGGCTATGCCCTGCCATTTATCTCTGCATATGTTGCAATTTGTACTTTGTATAGGCTGGCTGCGATTATGTTGCTTTGCGCTGAGGTGTTTATCTGGCACAGACTGTATCAGAACATGGGGTCTTGCTGTGCTGTGGGATTCAGTAGGCCTAGGAGGAGGTGAGATGCAGTTACAAAGCAATGGAGAAATGTGCTACTTTGGTAAACTAGTTATGAATTCAGAGATCTCAATGCTGCTTTTGGTTTAAATATTATTTCTCTTGGCTTGGCAAACAAAAATTATCCAGTGATTTTTAGTTGCAAAATATTGCTTATTTTCTAGAAGTGACAATAACACATAGATGACACATTAGAAAAGCTTATTTATATTTTTACTTAAACCAACCAAACAAACAACCAAAGCAATATTATTTTGCCTGTCCTCCTACACACCTCCAAAAATTATCAGAGCTTTGATCTTCCCGCGACTGAGGTATGTAGGCCTTGGTGCTCTGCAAATCAGGGCATTGCATCGGCAGTGCGCAGGATGCTAAAGAGCTGCTTAGCAACACATGCCAGCTCCAGCCCATTGCAGCTGCCAGAGAATCCAGTTTTGGAAGTGAAATCTCCTATTTAAATATTTTTTACAGTGTACAGAGAACTGGAAAGGAGGGCAGTAAGCAGAACGAAAGCAAAAAAAGCTGTGGAGGAGGAATGAGAAATAAAGAGATGGTATAGGGCTTTTGAGTTAGTGAGGATCCAAGTAAGAAGAACAGGAGAAAAGAGTTAAATTGGAGAAAGAAAACTACAGGATATAAGAGGTGATGTGATTAGAGAAATCAGCAGATATTGGGAACTAGGATGGCTAGAAGAAGGATGTCTTTTTTGTTCATCTCTAGGATGAGTGCTTGAGAATAAAATCTTATCAAAGTGAAATTACATTGAAATAACATGGTACAACAGTGATGATGGGATTTCTGTATCACATTTCTTTTATTCCCCGCTTTTTAGAATGTATTCAGAGACAGTTAAACATAATGATGCTGTAATTACATAGAATACTGTTCACATTAAAATGGCATAGTAGCCCTTATTTGGAAATGCTTATAGGAACCAAGCAAGTCCTGTGTAAGTTTTTATGCTTCTAAACTCATACAATTGTGATTTCTCTTTATTTCAGGCAGCAATCTGAAACACTTAGAAGTGATTCGGGGGATTGGAACTAAATGACCTTTGAGGTCTCTTCCAACCCAAACTATTCTGTGATGCCTGTCTGCCCTTTGTTGTATGAACACAAGATAAGAGCTTAATTTATCATCAGAATATGTGGGTATGATAAAACAGTGTCAGCAACATTGCCCTTTTCTTTCCAGTTTCCTTAGCAGTGACAGTTGCACTTTCCTATTTCTGTATGCTTCTGTATTGATTGAAAGTGCTGAAGACACTCTTATCCTTGACATTATTATTGCTAATTCTTTGTTTGACAGTTTCATCTCTGGTCCCCTTTACATGCTAGCAAATTGCATTAATAACAACAGTTTTTACCTAGCCACATCACTACAGACTTTTTTACTCTTGCAATATCTGTATATTTTTTTGTTGACATCAGTTATTATTCACACACATGGCAAATGCTTTTATCCTTCAGGCTTCAGGTTTTTTTTTTTTTCCAGCTTTGGGTATGGGTTTTGCCAGCACTTGTGGTATTTTATAGCACCTGATATGCTGTTTAATTTATGGTGCTGTTTAATTTGGGAAAAGAGATCTTCTATCAGGCCTGTCTTCTAATTTGGTAACTCATTTCTCAGTATCCTAATCTGGTTTTGGGACTTCATATACTAGGTGTGTGTAAGTGATAGATTATCTTTCCCTCTTTACATTAGACGTTTCCACGTGGCCTTCTGCCAATAAAATGAAAACATGGCAAAACCTGTCCACCTCCTTCCCCCAGGCTCTTGTACTACTGCAGTTCCTTGGCCGCCACTGGCTACGTCTTCCTCTCCTGCATAATCAGAACTGTGGTATGTAACTTTCACTCCTTTTCCCCTCAGTCTGATGCCATTTCTTACTGCATTGCATTCATTGCATCTCCAGTATTGTCTTCCTTGTCTCCACTTTTGTTTTAAAACGTGGCTTTGAGAGTTTGCTTGTTGCCTTTTTGTTATTTCAATATCCAGATCCCTCTTTTACCTCTCTCCAGCCTTTCTAAATGTGACCAGGAGCTGCCCTAATTTTATCTAGGGTTTTGCCGGTTGATACAAAACTATTCAGTTCTTTTTTGTTTCCTTCACTTCCACCCTTGTCTTTCTGGTTTTGATTTCATTCTCATTCAAATCCCTCCTTTGTGAGTAAGCATTCAAAGGGACCCTTAAATCTTAGCTTTTCTTTTGCATCCTCACTAAGGCTTACTCTCTAAAAGTAAAATGACTCCAGGAAAAAACAACAACAACAAAACAACAAACCAGAAAGTAAGAAAAAATAACCCTTCCTAACCTAGTTCAAATACAACATCCCTGCTTTCTTCCAGCTTCAACTGCATTGCTCCTCATTGCTGCTTCTCCTCGGTTGTCTGTGTAGACAGACATAAACAGTTGTATCAAGGATTGAGTCTTTCCTGCAAAGTACTGGCATATAGAACACTGGGGGCGTTCTATAAAGAGAAGGTGGTGATAACAATTTAGCAAATCTGGTACATTTAGAAATTGGATACATTCAACTGTTTGACAATTTTTTTTTTTTTTAAAGAGAAGATGCTAATGGAATGCAAGCAGGATGACTCCTGATTATGCACCGTGCAATGAAAGTATAAGATCTTAAACTTTTTTTTTGTTGTTGTTCAGAATTGCTTTTTAGAAATGGTTTCTTCCATTCAGTTTGCTGCTGACAGCATGTTTGTATGTTCTCATCCAGTCCTCTGTCTCCACCTGTTGAGATTTGCAAGCTGGATTTTCCTAAACCACATGAAATACAATATCTGTCTTATTGAATCTGAAATGTTCTTGGATGTTACTTAAAATAATACTCAACTTCTGGAATGTGTCAAGAAACGAAGAACTTCAAAGTTCTACTCACTTTGAATGGGTTTTGCTATGAGGACAACAGATCATGAGTACTGTAAAACAGCTGAATGTTTGCACTTGTTTTAGGCAGCAGTTCCTTTTAAAAATGTGCATGTTTAAGCTTTGAGGAGGCTGGTGTGGAGATAAAGGCTAGTTCTATATGAAGGATAGAAAGAAAGGCTAGAATAAAGCCTGCACAATTCATCTCCCAAGGCAGGTGGAAACTGGTGGGGCAGATGAAAATCAGTGGGATAATCCATATGTTTTCTGTAGTCATTAAAATGCACAGAAGCAAGAGGTCAAGTCAGTCAAAGCAAAGGATAGCTTTAGAAAAGTAGCATAGAGAACTAGAGGTGAAAATTTTGGCAGAAATGGTGATATGTTCACGTATTATTTTGATCTGCAGTAACCTGCATTGACTGTATGCTTATTTTATGTAGCCAATAATCTTTGTGAGTATTTTGGCTGTAAGATGTGTACAGTTTAGAATTATAAAGGGTTTCACTAATTCTTAAGTTAAATCAACACCTTGAGTTTTCCTTCTGTTTCTGTTGGTTCAGAAACAGAACTGACTTTTTTTCCCCCAATTCTGAATACTTTACATGTATAAATTTATATTTTTAAAGAATGCAAGGAATGGAAATTTCCACTGTCAGATTTTCCTTACAGTGAAATATTTTGCCTCCCACAGACTGTAGTAGTATTATATTCACAGTCCTACGCAGGGTATGCCTGATCTGCTTCTTCATCTTGAAGTGCTCAAACAGAGGCTGAGGTGTAGCTTTAGATGGCCCTCTACAAGTACGTGTAGGTTTGCATCATTTCCATGGCTCCTTGAGCTGCCTATCTTAAAAGAATAATTAAAATACTATGCTATATCTTTACTTCTCTACTGGAATATTATTATAATACTGTGGAAAACAGGTGTATAAGGTGTAAGATAGTCCTGTGGAAGTGCATTCTGTGTCTGATCTGCATAAAATATCCAGCATACTTTTTTGTTTATTGTAAAGATAAATAAGTTCTACCTCAGAGGGGAACAGCTAGTCAGTAATTAGAATTTTCCAGCAGTAACTTGAGTATGCCAAGGCATTCAAAGTCTGTCTTTGTTTTTCAGTTTTGTATTGTACTCCAAGGTAACATCAGCTCTTAAAGGTGGTACAAAAAGTAGTTACTTCTATGTCAACTATGGTTTTTGTAAAAAGCATCTGCACTGATCTGCAGTGTTTCGGGAACATATGAGTTTGATTTTTAGTGTTCTCATTCTTAAAGTTATTTAAAGTTACCTTGAATCTAGAATAGGTTTTTCTTTTTTTCTTCCTAGTATCATAGATTAAAATTACCGCAATTTGAGGAGAAGACAAAGCAAAGAAACGCAGATTGTGCTGGTGAACATTTAACTCAATTTTTGATGTGATGTTTACATTGTATATTATATGTTATGTATGTGCAGTGGAAAGCCTTGTCAGTTGCTGCTCTGCCTTAAGCAGGAAAGTTTTAGTAAATATGTGTATATCTGTAACAGCCCTGTTATGGGAGAAGCTGAAAAGTAAGTATCACTTACTGCTGGGCACACAGCACTTGTAACAATGGGATGTATTATTTCCATAGTGCAGAGCATTTGTAAGAGCTTCAAAGCCACGCTTATTGAGATGAAAACTGTGTTCCCTTTGTTTTCACTTTCTTTTTTTTTTCAAACTGAGATTGAATACTTACGACCTCTAACTCTCCCTACTTCTTGTTTGCCTCACTCAGGACTTCTGTGAATCTTCAGAAACTGTTCTGCCTGTAATTGCAATCAGCTGTATTGTTGGAAACCTTGTGTTAAACACTGCTTGCTGTAGGTCAGATTTATGGTGACTGCTACAATTCATGACTTGATACTGGCTGGGTGCATCAGTAAGGAATTGCAAGGGTGTTATTTCACTGAGCTATGTTTGAGCACCTTCCAGCTAACTCTTGTTTTCGACTGATATTGGAGAAGCACAAGCTTTTGCTGGCATGAAATAACACTGGAGCTTTGGCAGAATGACTGGGTGCAAGGGCCAGACTGGCTGATGTAGTTTGCCTGGGAAAAAGATGCAAAATGCTGTCATTATGCATTTAACAAAAATTACATACAAAGCTGACTGAAACTGGGCATATTGGTTATTGGGCAAATTCTTATCGTTTTAACTATTTGGTGGTAACAGTGGGAAGATAGCTTCATTGTGTGTTAATCTAGAATGAATGTGCCATCATGATATCAAATTTAATAGCTGCAGTTCAAATGCTAGAGTTGTATCTGTATGTGGAACAGTGTTAGTGTTACTATTTCCAGCTGTTTAGTACTAAGCATTAATTTCTGAGATTGTTAGATGCTGTAAATTAGAATGCTATCTTGTTTGAATTAGTTAGGAAGGAAATTAAGTACATTTCTACTGAAATGCTTATTCAGTAAGTTAATGTAATTGAACAATAGATTATGCAAATATCAAATGAGAGGATTATTTAACAATTAGAAATCTCTCATGAATAGACATTGGGAGAGCCTGGAGAGTACTAAGTGTTTCTTCCTTCTCAGATCTTTAGTAAAATTATTTTATAATGATTTAAAATACAATATCAAATCATGTCTTGATATTAATTTTGATGAGTCTGAGGGAATGAAAAATCCATGAAAGTTATAAAACGGTTGATGACATCCACAAAAAGCTGTGTACAAAAGGTCAGAGAAATTTTGCATGATTCAGAGTATGAATAATACATTATTTTGCGGAGAATATTTTATGAAGTGATTGTCCTTTGTTATGTTTATGTGTGAGAATTGGGTTTTGTCACCAGCGAGAAGAATTAATTTTCCTGTAGCTTTTTCTTAAATGCTAATTTATTGCTATGAAAGATGCCAAAGTGACAGATCTGAAGAATGAAGCCCTCTATTTATCTTCTGAATGGATGGAGCATGACTAGCAGTGAAGCCTTTCTCATGCTCTTTTGCCAGTGTGCCACAATCTTTTTACCATGTTCTGAGCATATTTTTACCAGTGAGAGGTGCTTATTCATTCCATAGTTCCCCTAATGGACTACCAAGGGTATCAATTAGTGACAAGTGAACAGTAGCTTTGCAGCTTGGATACCTGCCCAGTAGGAACAGAAACTACCAACTCTTTCACATCAGCCATAGGACACCATCAGTGTGGTGAATTATCACCAGGCTTCTGAACATGCAGAAAGAATTCCAGTTCATCTCACTTGTCTTTAAACTGCAGAATGTTTTTTTTTTTTTTTTAACCTATGACATTAAACTGACAGTATTACAGATACTGCAATAGAAAAACAACTAAATATTAGATGGAATACCTTTTTTTTCCTTTTTTTTCTTTTTTCTCCTTTGTGTGTGCATGCTTTCCCAGTGCCTTTCTGTAGACTCTGTATGGGCTCGGTATGAGTGATGCTTTTAAAAAGCTAGGACAAGAAAATAGGATTACTGTGGCTTAGAACTAGCATTTATATTCCAATTTTATTTGCAGTGTTCTGGTTTATTTGGTTATGGTACTGAATTTAATTCCTTGGTTTTAAAGTATTCAAACAGAAACAAGAAAAATGGTTAGCAGAAAAAAAGCATGATGAATTAGAATCTTGTATAAAATGCGTGTAAGATAAAAGCAATACTTGCTTAGATTAGTCGTCTTAAATATTCAGGTAATAGAGCTTTCTATGTTCTTAACAATTTTCCCCATGTCTAATATTATATTGCATCAGTTATTCTCGGGCAGATTTGTTCTTGTGAATCTTTCAGGCTTGTCCAGACGTGCACATAGAGTTTGAAATCTCATAACTCACTCCTGCTTCCAGTCCCCTTGCTGTGAGGCTCCTGCTCCAGATGCTGACATGTGCCACCAGAACTAGTCAGCTTGTGCTTGATGCACAGCTCCTACCTCACACAGGTTGTGCGCGCAAAATGTGTGCAGACTGCCTTGCACCTGTAGCACCTGCTTCCCTTGGTGCAGGGTCTGCCAGACCATTCTGTCCTCCTGCCTTAATCCTGGCTGGACAAAACCCAGTGGGACCAAAGCAGGTCTCACAGTTTGTGTTTGGTGGCCTTCTGCAGTGTGACTATATAGACATACTCAGGAGAGTTAAGTTTAATTAGCAAGAAGGTGTATTAGTAACATACTAATTAAATCAGATTAAACTAGGCCACTTATGAAGGAAAATGTCCACTTGGGGGTTTAATGTTTTAACTAATACATTTTAAACTCACTCTTGAAGTCAATTTGTCTTAGTGTTCACAATTTTTCCTGTGTAGATATGCCTATAGAATTTTAAATAACATTCAATGCAATTTCTATTAAAGCTGTTTTATTATTATTTTGCAGGAAATAGATCTGCAAGCTTTATCTATCCATGAATAAAAGTACTAGTAGGAGTGGTAGTTAGTTTACAGTTCAGTGTCTCTTTTCTCCCTGCTCCTTTCTCAGGCTCCCAGCAGTTTCCATTACATTTTGGTTCCCATTCCAATGCAGGCTGAATTCCCATATTTTACTGCTCATGCATACTCTCATACCTAACAACGTATGTACTTTTTTTTGTCCTACCTTCCAAGAAGAAGTCTAAAACATCACGATCTGGACTTATTCTGACTGTGATAATCCCTGTCTTGATGAATATTTAAATACTTCATGAAATGTTATCTGTATCTGTGAGAAGATTAAAGAAGACCACACCAGAGTACTTAGTGACACAGCAATTAATGCAAGATTGTATCTAATGATGCTTTGTACCAAAGAAAATTATAGGTTGAAGAATGTGAGGTAGTAATTCTTAAAATAAAAGTATTTCAATTCACTTTGCTCAGAAATTATTTTTTAAATTCTTGGCCCTTTTACTGAAATGAAAAAAGAAATTTTTTTTTGCATCAAAGAAACTTAATTGGGAATGAAAACAACATTACATTTATGACAAGAGCTATAATCCTAGAAGTTTTAAAAATGTGAGGGAAAGGGAAAAATTTACTTATTTTACTCATTTTGCATGTAGAGATGTAAGTCTGGAATAATTGCCTCCTCCTTATACAGTATCCAAATAAGGCTCACATGGGAGATCTTAAATAATAATCACATTGATTCCTTACTTAATAGAAGGAACTGGATAAACTCTTTCATATGACTTCATAGAATCATAGAATATCCCAAGCCAGAAGGAACCACAAGGATTGCTGATTCCAACTCTTGGTTCCAATTTTGGGGATTTTGGACCCCAAAATCCAAACCTTCTGTCTGAGAGTGTTGTCCAAACACTTCTTGAAATCCAGCACTCAGGGCCGTGCCCACCGTCCTCTGGTGCAGAACCATTCCCTGACCCCCAGCTGCCCCTCCCCTGTCACAGCTCCACGCCGTTCGCTTGGGTCCCTGTGAGGAGCTGCATCTGCCATGAGGCCTCCCCTCAGCTTCTCTGTTCTGGCCTGGGCAACTTTAAAAATAAAACGTGGCTTAGTTGTACGAGGCTTTAAAATATCAGGTTTTAAAAACATGCTTTTTCTTATCCAGTTATACTTTATCAAAGTTTCAAGTAGCTGTTCTCCTGTTAGTCTGAAACTCACATTGTTGTCTTCTCCAACTATTCCTTGATTTCAGTGTTCTCGGAAAAAATAAGAAAAAAAAAAAGAGACTGATTTTCCCGTTATTTATGGGGTGAAGGAGGGCAATTCAATTTAGCAACCTGCTGATTCATTTTAGTTTAGAAAGAGAAATAACTAAATCCCATATTGTCTGACTGTGTAGTCAGCTTACGGTGACCTCAGACTGGCTTGCCATAGAAAGTCTCAGTTCTGCCCTCCTTTCTACTGCTCACATCAGTTTCTCACCTTGTGTGGATGAACACAGTGCTCGTAGGACTAGTGATAGGGCTGAAACAAGTGGGACATTGGATTTGTATGACGAGGTGTTAGAGGAGAGATGGTGCAGGAATCCCATCTTCTGAAGCAAGATGGATATTCTTGCACTGGCTTAAGTTGATTTAAATTATTCATGATTTCATCTGGAATGAGTATATAACTTTTTAGTTCCTGCCCTAAGTTCAAGTGAGAATAATGGTCCAGGCAGCTCCAGTACATATGAAGAAGATGCTACAATCAAAACAGTAGAGAAATAAAAGCTCATCTGATTGTTCTATTTTTATGCACGTGTTACTCATTAATGTGCCTCTCATTTCCTGCTTGCAAAAAACATGTGCAATGTTAGCAGTGACAAACTTTTCTTGTGTGTGCTGGAAAGCCTTGCACCTTGTATCAACCTGGTGACCAGGTTTTGAACTACCACACTGCTTCTGGTTCTTTCTGAATTGTTTTCGCATTGAGGAATACTAGTTCGGAGTAAGCAGATGGACAGGATTTTTTCTGGACATCCTCAAGAACAGAGATTGTGAAGTATACACTGACTGTAAAGGACTGTCATCTTGCCAGATAATGGGCTCTGCCTATACTGTATTGTGTTCTTACTGATTCTGTGGCTTGGCTTGACCAGATGTGCATACCATAACAACGGTAATTATAATGGAAAACACTGAGGTGATGGCACTGCTTTGAGCTGTCAAGTTAGAAGCAGTCTTCCTTCTCCTCCAAATGCAATTAACTCCATCTGCAGTTTCTTATGATTCCCAGTGGTATTTCTGAAATAAAATCTTAACTTTTTAATCTAAGAACTAACTGTAAATTAATAGCACTAGTATGTAACAAAGAAAAGGATTAATGCAGGTCTACACATTCACTTTTCCTTTTTGATTACATTTCTGTGGTTGTTCTTTCAGAACTGAGAGCAAGCTGTGAAATATATTGTAACATAGTCAGAAAAGTGTTTAAATGGGGATGAGAATGATGGCTTTTTTTTTTTTTCAGCATAGCTAGGTTACTGATATTTTTATTGAAAAAAATAATTTGCTGTTACTGTTTTATGAATAGTCTTTTGATAGTTTTGATGAATTGCTTTATTTATTATTCAGGATATGGAAATGATTGTAACTATAGATGGTTGAAGAAAATGGATAAGGTTTGCATTTTTTGTTGTTGGTTTGTTTTTTGCATTTAAGAACTGCCAGAATTACTTGTAAAATGGGAGACTTAAAATTGTTGCCTTATTATTATTGGCACAGAATTTCTGAGCTGTATTTTGAATGTCTTCGATAACTGTGATCATTTCTCACTTCCGTTGTATTTTGTTACTGAAGACATTTCTCTTCTTAGCTTTATAAATGTTGAAGTGCAGTTCGTTGTGATGCATGAATTTACATTCTTTTAGGAAAGGTAATGTTTTCAACTTGAAGAGTGCACTTAGTCTAATGATGATTAGCATCTTTTCTTGTTAATCAGACTGTGCTGCTTTTCTCTTTGCGTATCTCTGCTTTTCATTAGTGTGAATAGTTAGTATCTATTCAAGCTCTGTATGACACTGGAGGAAATACCTACAGCGTGGCTCTTGTTTCTCCTTAAATTGTTGGTTCTGCTTTTACTTTGGTCTTTTATGGACTATCTTTTACCACTTTCTACATTGTCCATATGTGTTGAACCATCCTTAATATTAATCAGAACTTCTCTGCTGTAACTTTTAGCAAGTGCTCTACCAGGAGAAGCATGCTACCAAACAAAGAATCTTCTACTAGAGGAATAAAGCTATTCAGAGAACTGAAAAGAAAACATACCAAGATTGCTCCTTTGCATATGTCTCTGAGAAGCATTTATTTCGCTATCTTTCTTTATGCTACAGGTTTTTCAAGACAGAACTATTCTATCTTTTCAGGATCAAGCACTTTGTTGACATGCTACGTGATAGTGAAAAAGAACTATTGCAGCTAAAGAAGTATTTAGACTTAAGAAAAGTAAATGCTTTCTTGAACTGAATTATTTGGAATTCATTTTCTAACCATTCTCTGTCATTGAGCGAGTTTGAGATCTGAACTTTTTGATGGGAGACCTGTTAAGCTTAATCAAAAAAGTTGCTAACTTTTCTCTGTGTTTTCTTAAAGGAGTCGTAAATTTAGATTTAAGCACCAAAACACGTTGTTATCCAGTGGCTAGCTTCTGACTCTATCAGTTCATTTGCTGTTGTTCCTCTGAAGCAAGGAGCATTGAGCCTGTCTGAGCTGGCACCTGGGGCTCTCACTGGGCTGAAGCTGTACTGCTGAGCCCTGCAATGTGTTCTTGTCTGTCTGTCCTCTTCCAGGCTCTGCTGGTAGAGCTGTGCTCAGAGGGAAGGCAGGTGGGACTTTGATTTAGCACGTCTAGATAAGTTCCAGCTGTCAGTCTGGATTTTGAAGCCTCTGAGTCCTGGATATTTTAAACAGAAACATCAAAAAGGCCTGGAAGGATAGTTAGGAGGAGCAAGATAGTGCTCTTCGAGACTTCTTAAGCTGGAAGTGAAGACTTTGTTAAATAAAGTAAACTGCCTTATTCTGTAGGAGATGCTGGCTGCTCTGGAAGCTCACCGCAAAGGTTGTGAAAGTTTGAGTGCAACTTTCTCTGCAGCTACTGACTTAGCCAAATGTCAAAACAGATTGGTTTCATGTGGATTAGCAAACCTTTCCTGGGTATGGAGACAGACAAACCAGGCAGTGACGCTTCAAACTCATCTCCTAAGTAAAGCCAGCATCCTGGGTCCTGCCTGATTTGAATTCACATCAAGAATTGGGAAGAAAAAATGTCAGTGTCAATGAGCAGTGCTGCTAATGAATAGTGGAAAACATGTGACTTCTTTTCCTTGACTTGTTTAAATAATTTGACAGTTTATTTTGAGATATTGATGACTCTCTTTAATTATAGTAGTGAGGATTTCATTTTTCTTGCAGTAAGAAAGGAGAGAGACTGTTTGTTAACATGGGACAGTTGATTTTTGCTGCTAGATAACCAGATCAACAGATACTGCTGCCATTGAGATTCAGATCACCTCTCTCTGGAAGGAGTTTTCACATCATGTTGTGGCTAGGAGAAGCAATTAAAATCAAAGTTGCTGCTGTTGCTTACTTTTTAGGTACATGACAGACAAATGCCTCTAAAAAATGATAAGAAGTCTTGGCACTGACTGGATATTCACTCCATGTAGCTCATCTAATGTTTTTTAGAGGGAAGGAACATTGCTGCTTATTTTATAACAAGCTGGGAACAGCAGAGATATACACTGAAGTGAATACTTTAGCTGAAATGTGCTAAGCTCTGTTAGTTATTTGAATTAGTTTGTGTTGTAACTGATACAGTTCTCAGGCATATCTAGTTTTGATATTTTTTTTAAAATATGAAATAAAGGTGTGATATTACCACTGGTAACAGTATTATTGGTGGTGTTAAGCATACATCTCAGGCAGTTATGAGACATGTTTACTTTTGTTGTGTTCAGTGGATATATAAAACATTTGTATAATTTCAGGTCAGATATGTTTCAATCTACAGTGCTAGGTTCTATTTTACTGTGCAGTCCATGTCCTCTTCTGTCCCACTCCTTTGGATCTCTGTACTTTGACTCCAGCTGTCATTAATTTATGCTAGACTGTTGTTTGTGACTTACATGTGATGTAGATCTCTGACACGCACCCCACCATGCTAATAATTGGAGATTATGAAAACATCACAGAAAGTACCTTTGAAGAGAACATGTAATGAAATTTCCAAATTACATTTATCTGATAAAATATGTAGTTAATGCCAGTGCTTGGATCCTGGTATGGCTTCCTTCCACAATTAGCATGTGCTTATGATCCTCGGACAGCAGTTCACAGTGTTGCCCTGAATGGCCATCTGAATGTGGTAACTAGACTCTCTGCAACCTCTTCTCTGCTTTGCTGTCTGTCAGGACACAGAGCTTTTGGAATCAAACTTAGTACAGTTGTAGTTGTGTAGTTTTGTGCTGAAAGGCTGAAAACAGCCACAAGCTCTTTGCTAACATAAGCTGTTGTGCTGGCCAGGATCTTTTGAATCCATTTCCCTGCCTTCCCACATCTTGCTGGTAAAAAGGTTGGAATTCCACCCCTGTCATCTGACCCTTCATTACAGTTGGTATCTCTCAGGAGTGAGCCCTATGACAGCTATTGAGAGATTTAATTTTGTTATAATAATGATACTTCATTCTTAGACTTTTTTTTCCTGCTTGTAGGAATTAGATATGCTCTTATTATATAAAGATAGGCAGATTTTAGAAAACGACCCATTTGCTCTCTGGAGCCATATGTCTTACTTTGTCTTGATCAGCTAATAAAGAGATTCATTTTGATAGTTAAAGGAAGCTGAATTGCCAATTGAAGTTGCTATTTCTCTATGAGCTCTCTTTGCATGCTGCACCTTCAGAACACAAAATTCTGGTGGTGTGCACTGTTGATAGGGAATAGGTAGGAAATAACATCATTTAGGAGAGGCATAATTGTGTAAAAGGTGGAAATCATAGCTGGCTCTAGAGCCACACAAATTGTTTTGGTTTGTTGACTTAATGTTGTAGGGGGAAAATAAAAGGCAACAAAAAACACTGATGGTTTGTCTTCATGCAACCTCCACTGAAAACTACTGGTGACATGTGATGTGTGTGTAAATTGACATAATTCTAGTGCTGTTACTGTAAACAAGCAAACTTGAACCATCTGAGGCTCTCCCCCTGTATGTTTTGTGTACAACATTAGTTTGCCTCACACTAGGAAAACAACTGCTTTCCTACTTGTCTTTACACAACAGTGAAAGATTTATCGCTTTGTTCCATCTGAATGAAGATTGCTTCTTGTATTCTTTCCAAAAAGGAACCCAGAGTTCAAATTGCTATGTGCCGATATGAACTGCACTCTTGAAATTAAGAACATTCATGAGAAATAGTCTGTGAAAGCATCTACTGTACATATTTGAATAATTTATAGGAACTGAATGCTATATTGAAACAGCATCCCATACTCAGGGTGAAAGTATAAGGCCACAACACTGCTCTGTGCTGCCCATCAGTAAAACAGAGGCTGACCGTAGATCCTAGCTGTAATTGCTTTGTCCCAGCTCACCAGTCATATAATGCTTCCACCCATCTCTAGATCCAGCTCATTGAGACTGCTGCTTCTTTGCATCTCTCCACTGGATTAGTCACAGAAAAAGCAAATTTAAGAAGTTGTTGGTTCAGAGATGTTATGGACTGGCTATTTTTTGTTTTGCCAGTTCTGGTTTACATCTGATCCTTTTTCTTCCTCCTCTTTGTTATATAACAGATGCTTTATAGTGAACATATATTTCTGAATATAACTGATTACATTCACCGTGCTAGGCAGATTGTTGTTGAGAAGGTACTTTACAAGCACTATACATGGCATGTGTCCTTTTCACATGGATGAATTTATGTATTCTGTAACTCCTGTATTTCACCATGTTTTGCTTTTTGGAGTTGAGGATTATAGTTGTGCAGGAGATAAAGAGAAGGCTGTGTTGTTACCTGGAATTCTTTTTTCTTCTGGTAGCCATTTCTAAAATGAGGAGTTAAAATTATAGAAGCAGCCAGATGGGGTCAAACCAGGGTTCTGTCTTATGTGTAACATGTTTGTAATAGAGCCCAGTAACAGATGCTTGAGAAAAGAACATCTGCATATATCAAGAACTCAGGAGATTTGCTTGATATATTACTAGTTTCTAGCACTCTGTGATGTGGTGCTTTCAGAGTTAAAGTTCTGGCTTTATGTCGAATTATTCTGGATGGATTTTTCTTCTAATATATTTAATATATATATATATTTAAATTGAGCATTTGGTTTGCTTTATATTCTGTTGCAGATTTATGGCTAAATCACACTACACAGAGGCTGAGTAGGCATTCCCATAACTAGAAGAGCAATGAGTAAGGAGTCTGTTGTTTCATTTCTAGCATTTAAAGCACCAACTGTATGTTGTAAATATGGAGTTAGTGGGCCTTTTTGAGGTATTCTGAGAATGTGCTCCCAGGTTGTCTTTCTATTCACTTTTAGCACTGAATGGTTTTGTATTAGGCTGGCTTCTCTCTAGGGGTTTCCTCACTCTGATTCCTCATCTACAATGAACAGAACATAAACCTTGCTTTCTTATTTGTGAGCCATCTTTAAAATAGGTCACTTTCAAATCTTGGATTCCCTTTTTGGCAAGATTGCAGTGTGAAAAATAATAATTGGATGGAATGAAATTTTGTGTTTGAAAACAAGTGAAACGAGATTGCTTTTTCTTGACAAGTGAGTGGAAAAAAATCTAATCTGTCATTTTGAGTAGATGTGAAACTTGTGTCCTGGCGACTTTGAGTCATTAAAGAACCAATAGCAATTCTGGAAATATTAGAAATGTCTGTTGCTATAGTGCCTGAATTCTGGCTTTAGTGATGGTATTTTGTACTTCTGTTTATTAAACTGAAATTCCATGGCAAATATATTTATTTTTCCTCCTAAAATGATCTTTAAATGTACTTGTAAACAGTTACTTCACTCGCTCTTCTAGCAAAAAAATAGTAAGCTAGTAAAGCCAAGAGCTTAAATCACAGAATAATGGTTGAGGTGGTAGGGAACAGCTCAAGATCCACCCCTGTACTCAAAGTAGTAGTTACTAAGTGCAGATTGCTCAGGACCATGCCCAGTTCCCTCTTAACATCTCCAGTGCTGGATGCTCAATAACATCTCTGAGCAACCTCAGCCAATGTTCAATCACCCTCACCACTAGAAATTTTTTCCATACATTTAAACAGAATTTTCTGTGTTTCAGTCAACACTCATTGTCTCTTGTGCTTTCACACAAAATCTCTAAGCAGAGCCTTTCTGTCTTCTCTGTTCTCTCCATTCCTGTCAACTATGTGTACGTGTGGATTAGATTTTTCTGTGAACCATCTCTCCAGGCTGAACAGTCCCAACTCTGAACCTCACATATGACTTCAAGCCCCTCATTATATTTGTTGCAGTTGACTGTACTCATTCCAGTATCTCCATTTTTCCTTGGATTGCGGACCCAGCACTGGGAACTCACATTCAGTGTCTTGTCCAACTGCACCCCTAGAACCTTTTCTGCAAAGCTGCTTTCCAGCTGGTCCAGGCTGTACTGCTGCATGGGAATATTCTTCCTCAGGGGCAGGATTTGACATTGCCCTCTGAGTTCTCAGTCAAGGTCTGTCTGGATGGCAGACAGCTGAAGGAGACCATGAGCTACAACACTCCTTTTCCATTGGTTTCACACATCCTTTGTTATTAACTGCAGCCTCCTCCTTCAAGTTTAGCAGATGTAAAAGTTAATATTTCACTTTCTGCTTTTTGGTGTTTGGATGCTGCCTGTGAACTTTGTTCCATGGATGCTGGTACATTTGAATCATACGGATTCAGGACTTGGTGATGATTTGTGTGAACTGGGGTAGAATGCAGGTTTTCTAAGACAAAGGTGGGTTAGTTAGGTTTTGTAGTGCTCCACTCCAGTAATGGGGAAGTTTATTAAATAAATAAATAAATAAATATAATTATTCCCAGTATAGAATATTGGGATATCCTGAAAAAATTACATGTATCTGTGATCCCAGTGATGTCCATAGGAATCTACTTGGTGTGTGAGTACAGATAGGGTTATACCATTTGGATAACTGGCTTTGACAATAGATAATCAGCAGAAGTCCTCTTGGGAGCTCTTTGATTTATCTCAGAGACAACAGAAATAACTTGCATATCCTCATTGGCCAACTATTTATGTGAAAGTGGCTAATTTAGAATCAGATGATAGCTTGAGGATGTTATATTCTTGTGAGATGACAAGAAATTACCAATTTAGCAACCAGCAGTGCATGCGGACATGTCTCTATAGAACTGAATATTTTACTGCCTTTTTTAGAGTTGTCCATTATAATAGTGATTGCAGTTGAGAATTGTTAAGTTCACCCAAGGATTTTGCACCCTGCTGAAGCAAGAACCATTGTTATATTGTTATTTCAGGTAAAACAACGCTGGGAATAGGTGTCTTAAAGGTGCCTAGAGGATGGTTATAGGCATTCAGCTCTCATTTAGGGAGCTGGCGCACCACTTCAAGGTGCTTACAAGAATGCAACTACAGGGATATGTCCCTGAGGCACAGTGCTGTCTATGCAGGGATAGTCTCAAGAGGTTCTAAACAAGCTTATTCAAGTATTAGAAGAATACTGCTGTGTTAGCACAAAGATTTGCCCAGAGCTAATTAACCCTGCAGAGGAACTAAGTAAAGAAGTGTGGAAGAGAGCTATACTTAAACTGCAAAATAGGGTTAGTGGGAAAGGTCAGCTTTCTTGAATTACATTAACGCATACTATAGTTAGTCTGTGAAAATAAAGGCATACTGTGGGGGAATTTTATGAAATAAAATCCATGAGGCATGGATTCACTTATCAGGGAGGTTATTTTAGCCCTTCCCCAAATCATGTCATATATGATCTTCAATTCGTATAATGTTGGTATGGTTTTGCTGCATTTCTGTCCCTTTCTTCTCATCTTCTTTTTAAAACTGTGGTTCTGACTAGACCTGGACAGTATGTAACTGCTTTCTTTAAGCCATATTTGCTCTGCATGCAAAGTATAGTGACTCATAGTTGATAACCAGAGCCTTAACACCTACCATATCTCTTCCTTTGTGCTGTTAGATAAAAGCTAAATAGTTACAGAAGTAGTTTAGGGTCTGTATATGCTAGCAAACAAACCATATTCAAACGAAGCTGCTGAAGTGCGATTGAAGCTGAAACTTGACAATTGCTGGTCCTTTTGTCTATTCCTTGTAGAGATGCAAATAGAATTGCACTGTCCAGGTGTTGAAATAAATGAAGTAGCAGCAACAAAACACCAGCTTGAAAAAAAATAATGGTGTTTGAATCCAGTGGCGCTCTGCTTGCAATTAAGCCCTGCTATAAAGCAGAGCTTCTGAGTACATTTCATTCCAGGGCCTAACTGCTCCTTCAGAGAAGAAATTTTTTCTAACATCCGACCTGAATCTCCTCTGGTGCAACTTGAGGCCATTCCCTCAATTCCTATTGCTAGTTACGTGGGACATGTTGAAACATAAAGTCAGCTTCATTAAGGAAGTATTATAGAAATATAAAGAACATTCAGCTAAAGTTGCTGAATTCTTTCATATTGCCTTCAATTGTCAGTATGCCACTGAATTAATAAGTCTAGATACAAGGGTCAAAGTCAGAGGTAGAGATCAAATAGAGCTGTATATAATCTGTAAATCAATTCCTTTCAGTGAATTGGAACTTGAAAAAGGCTCCTGGTCACAAAAATAAATTCTAATTTTTTTTTTTTCTAAGGTTTACAAGTAGAGTGAAGTGCATTAAAATTAGTAAGTCTTTAAAAATAAATTACTGCTGTGTTATGTTGATGCCATTATAGTGACAGATGACCTGGATTGTTTTGCAGGGAAGGAAGAACCATTCCCCTGAGAAAAAGTCACAGCTGCTTATCTTGGCTGTATGGAAACAAAACCTTAAATATTTATTTATTTGTTTATTTTAGATGGAGAATTCAGAGTGGAACATTGTTTCTTTTATTCACCAATAATGGTGGAATAATTCAGATTTCTTTTAGCTTTGAGAAAGTGTTTAGATGTGATGTATACTAAAAATACCTATGACAATTTTGCAGTGGTCGTTGTCAGGCCTCCTTGCTAAATCTTTTTTTATCGTAACAGTTGCAAATGATAACTTTCTGCCAATCGCTAATAGCAAAATAGAATTTAAAAAGTGATTATAATTTCAGGACTTTCCTTCAGAGGGCACGGTCACTTCCACAAACCTAGCTAATGGAAAAACAGGCATGTCTGACTAATTGCTGTAGTGACTAATTTTAATCCTTTGTTCTTGTGCTTTAATCAGTGTCGTACAGAAAGATTAGCATGAAAAAAATATCATTTGTTTTCAGATAGTAGAGGCAGTAGATAGGGAGAGAGCCTATGTCTACCCATTCTCAGTAGATTGTGCGCACTTGAAAGTGCTGCTTTCAAGAGGGAGCAGGAGATCTTTTCCCTCTTATGCAACACAGATCAACAAAATGTAGCTCTGTAAAATTTGGATTCTCTGTAAATTGTAATTTGGAAATCTCTGTAAAAATTGGATTAACAATATATTTAATTTTGAATACATGAAATTGTATATTTTGAGAAATGATTTGAAACTTTCTAAAGTTAAAAGTGTATCTTATAAGTAAGCTTGAAAAGCTTTCTGCTTGAGCTTGTGAAATTTTGTAATCTTAAATACAGAATACTCTAAATCTCTAAACACTATCATTTTACTGTATCTTAATGGCATTAAACAAGGATTTATTAATTAAAGCAGAACTGAAGCATGTCAGCAACTTTAAAGGCAAAATATTTTTGACTGTGCACATACAGTGATGTCATGAGAAATACAACAATTTGCTGAAAGCACACAAGTTGTCATGTTGGCACAATTTTAAACAAGCAAGGCTAAATGAGGCTCAATATGACATTTTGGAGTTCGTGTGGGGAGTAAACATGCCACAATAATCAACTGGCTTGTCAAAGAGCTACAAAAATAATTTATTTTCCATCTAGAACAAATCCTAGAAGAATAGTGTTTAGCTTTCTGGGAAAAGTTATTATGGATATTCAAAAGCGGAGAACGTTTGGGCTAAATTGGAAAAGAAATATAAAGTAAACATCTAGGAGATGTTTCTTGAATCTGTTTTTTGAACACCAGAATGATGGACTTACCTGTCATTAAACATCCATTAAAGTCTGTCCTGTAATCAGGTTTATCCAATTAGCAGGGAACTATACATGCAACCACACTTTAACCGTAAAATATATTCTTGACTTTTTGGCAAATTTTTTCAATATTTTTTCCCCAATGTGTTTACTGGTTTGTATCAAGTTCTTCTAAAACTGTCATAAATAAACAGTGGCATATATCAAATATCGCTAAATATAGTAGAGAAGATTTTAAAATAATATTTTTCTATGTAGTTAGCGGAAGAAGTTTAAATTAGAAAAATATTTCTATATATTTTGCATTGGCATCTTAGAAAATACAGTGATGTTAATTTCCTCTTGTGAATTATCATCTGAAACAAACGACCAATTTAGGGGAACTTTCCCATTGGAAATGTTTGTGCAGAAAGCAAAATACTGTCGAATTCCATAAAAGGACTTGTCTGTAAATCACAGCAACTCTGGCAGGCAGGATTTTAGGAAGACTAGCTTTATTGACCACACAGAGTGACCGGTGATGGATGCTGAGGGTCTGAGTAATTCCTATAGCACTCCACCAATGTTGTTTTGTTCAAGCATGAAAAGGCTTCTGTTTCATACAAAGCTGCAGCTCCTGAATTAAAGGAATTAAAGAGAATCTGGAAGTAAATCTGTAGAACTCATTAAAAGAAGTTTTTAGCAAAGCTTTGCATTATGACAATAGAGGCCACAATGCTACACATTGACATACAGATTTCTTTCCCCCAGCTTTTAGGGGTCACTTAGAAATGATGTCATCTGATTTAAGGACTGATTTTGAGATGGTTGCAAATATATATACTGTATGCATAAGCAGATATGCAAACACACTATATTTGGTACTCTGCAACTTTTTAACTTCTTGACTGCATTATAACTGTCTTTTATTATAGACAAACATAATTGTAGCTTTCCTAGCTATGTTAAACACATGCTGTGTGACTGTCTGATCATTCCCCAGAATCTTTTAAGCCTTTTGGTCAGTTTTAACCAAATTTGACAGAATTTAGCTGATTGCTTGTGTGAATTTCCCATTCAGTCACCCAAAGAGAAGGCAGAGGGAATGTTGGCAAAAGAAAGGTTATGCTAAAGTAGGGTCATGAATTCACTACTCTGGGGACATTAAAGAATCTGTGTGCAATATCATCTTCAGATTTATCTAGAGAAAACCAAATTCCAGCTGTTCTTGGAACTACTTATTTTCCACTAAATTTCACCACTGCTTTTCTGTGGAACTCTCTTTATTGCTAGCTTTTCCTTTGATTTCTTTTACACTGGAAAAGCTGCATCTCAGAATTCAATTCTAATATTGATTCTAATTCTGATTCAATATTCTAAAATATCGGCATGTTCTTTTTAATTGCTGATAAAGGCCTTGGTAAAATTCAGGCTGTGAAAGGGTATGCTATGACCTTGTTTCTGAGATTTCAAGAGAGTTCTTTTTGGCTTATTTATTCTCATTTAGGGGAGAGTGTTGTAGTATCCGTTGAAGCAGATAGTACCAAGGGGCAGTGAAGTGTGTATGTGGTACTATTTGGGTTGGGAAGGAAAGTATTAGTATGATTTCTTGCAGGATGAACAATGGTGAGGTATTTGAACTAGTTCTGGCTTTAGACCAAAGTGAAAAATTAATGGGCTGTAATGTTGTTGGCTTTGTTTGATGAACTGCTTAGTGAATGTTATTCAATTGAAGAATAAATATTCTTGATACAGTTGTTGAGAGAGAAGAAAAGACATTACAGCACATTGTAACTTGATAGCGTTAAGCATTCATTTAATCTTCGTGTTAATCATTAGCTTTTTTAGTTTTTAAGTATTGGTGTAAGGCAAGGCTGTTCACCAAAGTGTGTTTAAGAATTTGAGTGATTTAATTGCTAATGTTTCTTGCAGTAACTACATGGCAAATTGTAAAGAACTGAAACAATGAAGCTTTGCCTGACTTTACTAAATGTATGTCTAGGTACCATATTTCATTACATTTCTGTCACTTTCTCATCAATAGCATCTCTTTGCAATTGAGGTTATTATGGTGGGCTCTTCTGGCCAGTAAGTGCAAGATAGGGGATATGTAACTAAGAGATATAACAAGGATAAGTGCAGTTTGAATTTAAGTAAATGAAAAAACAGTTGAATGAACTTCTTCATGAAGAAATTTGAGGTGGGCATAAAGCATTTATAATACAAAAAATTTTTTAGTCACTACCACTGATTTGTCCTGTGTGAATCTTTGGTAGGTCAACCTAATTGCGTAACTCTTTGCAATGAAGTGTATGATGGTACAAGGGGTATTTGTTTTCCTTTGAGATAATATTTTTGTCTTCTTTTAAAACAAATTTGTTAATGAGAAATAAGTTGAAATTTGTAACAAAATATCTGGATACTTAGAAATTTTAACTGCAGCAGAAGGGCAAGAAATTCTGAGGAAGTGGCATGTTTTTTTTGAAAGGTGGGTGGTGTCTTGTTGGATAAGATACCGAATCATACAAGCTATTGGCTCTTTTTGCTCTTTTGTAGATTCAGCTATTGTACCACATGTAATTCATATTTGGAGAAGATTGCTAAATTGGTTTTATGTTCTTATAACTTAGTTATAAGAGACTTAGTGTTGATGGAGTTGGTAAACATCTCTGACTATGGTACCCTATATTATCTTTTCAATACTGAATTTCTTTTATTCATTTTTATTTTTATTTAATTAAGGTCATACAAAAATTTGTAATTACGTTTGATTTTTCTGATACGTACTATAAATTACTTCCTTATTGTAGATACAATAGAATAATACTGACGACATGTAACTTTAAACAGTTTCAAAATAAGATAAAGATATACAGGGTTTTCTCTTTATAAATATCTCATTTTTGAGTAGTGGAAGTTAAGTTTTCTTATTTATGACCTGACCTCGAACACCTCCAGGGATGGTGCACCCACAGCTTCTCTGGGCAACCTGTGCCAGTGCTTCACCACCCTCATGAAGAATAGTGAAGAATTTCTTCCTCGCATCTAATATAGACCTACTTTCTTTTAATTTAAAGCCATTACCCCTTGTCTTATCGCTACACTCCCTGACAAGTAGTCCCACTTCAATCTCAGAATGTTGGCTTCATAAATGCAGAAAAACTCTGTGCCCAGAATATTGATGCAGCTTGTTTAAAGGAATAGCCCTTCCTTCATTTTCCTCTCTTTCTCCAGTTGGCTGCCAGCTCTCACAATTTCAAGTACCTGTATTATGGAGACTGTTCTTTGGCAAGGAAAGCAGCAAACTCTAGGACTGGAAGATTTTAAAAAGAGTTGTTAGTAACAGTATGGGGGGAGATATTGTGTTTCTGAAGCAAGGGATGAACCAGGCGATGTCTTGAGCCCTCTTCAGAAGCCATGTTTTAGGATGCTGTATCATACTGAAGTAAAGCCAGTGACTATATTGCTTATCCAAGTCAGTTTTGCACTATAATCCTTTGGAAAAAAGAGTACTTTGCAAAAAATAACTAGAGAATACTTTTAATGATTTCTTTCCCTCTCAGGATTTAGTTTTTCAAAGGTCTATTCCATATTTTACTGCAATACAAGCTAATCTTAACACAAAATACAAAATTTAACCTTTTTTCCCCCTTTTCTTGCTTGTGTATTTTTTCTTGAGAATGTTCAAAGGCAAATTGAGAATATATGCTAAGGGAAATAAGAGAATAAACAAAATGATTAACTTGGAGGAGACTCCATCCTTTCACAATATACTGACAGTCTGCAGATCTGCTGGAAGGCCACACATCTGCCCAGCAGCCTAATTCCTCTCCAGCTCCTCACTCACACCGCCGCAGCAGCCACTCTTCCTACCAGCCCAGGTCAAAGAACTGATTTGCTGATATATATGCAAATAAAGTTTTGCATTTTATCTGTAAGAGAGCACCAGAAATCTAAAGATGTCTTTGGTTTAGTACCCTCTGACCACCAATTCACTGATTTTGCTTAGTGGATATAAAAATGTAGTTAGTTATTTATTATAAACAACATCTTGTTTCTATTTAGTATACAAAGACAGGTACATATAGCATATTGTATTTTTCATGAAAAGTAAGGATGTGCAAATGTATGTACTTAGTACATAGAACTTTGTTCTTTAAAGCTAAGTTGTGGACTATGGTAGAACAAAAACTTTATATCGAAAAAAGTGACTAATTATTTTTAGTAGCTTTAATCTAAAGATTAAATATTATTGATATATTATAAATGATATACAGTATACATATAATATAAAGTATAAAATTAAGTAATAGATATGATGGGAGGAGAAAAACAAGTAACAAGGAGGCTTGAATTTGTGTCAATCTGCATGTCTTTAGTGGACAGCAGGCTATTTCCAAGAGATGTTAAAGGAGCAGAGCTTAGAGAGTAAACTTGAACTTTTGTGGTATCAGTATCACCTGAAATCTGTTCATAGTCAACAGAGAGGAATAGTTCCTTCTAACACGTTACTCATCTGATCTATAAGGGATATCTATAGTTATCTATATATTAGCTATTAATGATGTCAAGATGACTAGTCTCAGATATTGACACACATTCTGTAGATGTCCGTATTTGATTAGATGAGTCTAGTTAGATGAATCTCCTGCCTAAGGGGATCTTCATAACAGAGTCACAGCTGGAAGTTTTTGGCAGAATGAAAATTTGCTTGCAAATGAAAGTTGTGGGGTAAGAGCCAAAGATGGAGCATTGCTGAATTGCCAAAAGAAAGTAGAAGATGCCTGGAGAGGAACTCTTGGATGGAGGGAAAAAACTGAAGCAACAAAATGCCTAGGAGATAGTTCCAAATGCTAAATCAAATGTCACAAATTTTCAGTGATTGCAGGATTGGGAAATTAAGGACTATTAAATTGCTTGTTGTTGCTTATGACCCAATATCTTTGGTAAATTGTCCACGTGTTCTAGGCTGCACTCTCACTATACTTCTCATAGCCAGATTACAAAAATACTCCCAAGTTTCTTCCACAGCTAGAACACAGTTTAATGGGTAGTTTCAGACATGGTATCTGATTCCTTGGTTTTCGGATAGAGAACTCGAAAACCAGAAGGAATCACAGAATCACTAAGGTTGGAAAAGACCTATAAGATCATCCAGTCCAACCATCCACCTATCACCCATGGTTCTTGCTAAACTATATCCCTCAACACAAAATCCAATCGTTCTTTGAACACCTCCAGGGTCGGTGACTCCACCACCTCCCTGGGCAGCCCATTCCAGTGCTTGACCACTCTTTCAGAGAAGTAGTATTTCCTAATATCCAGCCTGAATCTTCCCTGGCGCAGCTTGAAACCATTCCCCCTAGTCCTAAGGGAAAGTCCCCCTAACTAGAAGTTCACTGGAGAAACTGGTTTTAAAAAAAATCTAGATGCCAACTGTAAAAGTGGAATTGAAACTGTAGTGACCATCAAACAATCTGATGCTAAAAAAGAAATTTTGATGGTGTGGAAAAAAAAAGAAAATGCATGATTTTTCTGGAGGTACTGTGAAACCACAAACAGGTGTGTTTTAGTTGGTTTTAAATTTCAAGCATGTTGCATGATTGCAGGGCAATGTACTAAGACTCTTCAACATTCCATTAGCTGAGACTACATGGCCAATCTGCTTATTGGAATTAGAATAGAATAATGAAAAAATAATAGATTCTCCGTGTCTTGACTCTAGGAACATGAGATAAATTGTCATAAATTGATGATTCCTGTTCCTCTCTTTTACTGGATTTATAGAGAACAGGAAAGAAGTTTATCGGAAAAAAAGCATTGAAATTAACGGAGATACTTCAAGATACTGTGTGAAGTGCATGATAAGGTTTCTGTAATTCTCCGTATAGAAAGCATTCATCATCCTGTAAGGTTATTTGTAAACTTTATTAAGACTGGCTTTCTAATCACTTATTTTTTCTTGAATGTGAAATATAAGTCTTTGGAAAACTTTGCCAGAGGTGACAGTGAAACTTGGAATACTCTTCATTTATTACAAATCTCTATATAAATAAGACTAACAAAAATTAAACCTGAATTCCATTATCTACATATATTCCAATGGAATGTAGAGAGCTGCAGCCAGACATTCAACTAAAAAATGTGATCTTGCCTCTCTAAATAGACTTCTATAAGACTACTCTTACGAGAGAAATATCCCTCACTTTGCAATCATGTCTAATTCATGCCATTGCTTTGGCAGCATGCACATTTGTAAACATCTGTTTACAAAGAGTAAAATTCCATCCAAAGCCTCTGATGAATACCTTGAGAACTCACTAAGAACTGCAGCCACTGCCATCAAACCAGACTGATGTGCTATTTTCACAAAAACATGGTCAAACATCCAATTAGTTTTATGCTTTAGTTGCTCTCCTTTTTTTAAGGTTTTAATATTAACAGTTAAAATAAGCTTTGTTACTTATGTACATAAACTGTTATATATTTTATGAACGTTACTCTGAAAGTAATGCCTCCTACTTTATTATGCTGGTCCTCAACCTCAGAGGCGGATGTTGGTGGTATGGCATTAGAGGCTGAACTTTCCTAGATATTCTGTTACATTTTATTGCCTTGTGTAAGATGGCAGTCTGACAAAATGGTGTCTGATACGGAAGTGCATATTAAACAAAGGTGTGGAACTGAATTCCTTCATGCAGAAAAAGTTGCACCCACTGATATTCACTGGCGCTTGCTGAATTTTTAAGGAAACCAAATAGGAGATGTGAACACTGTGAGGCGATTGGTGGTACATTTTGGCAGTGGTGATAGCAACCATGGGTCACCTCTGCTGATGCAACTTTCGATGAGCATAACATGCAGGCTCTTGTTCATAGCTGGTGAAAATGCATAGCTAATGGTGGTGACTATATTGAAAAATAGTGTTTTGTAGCTGAGAATTTGCTCTATCAAACCGAGTTACTGTGCTGACTGCAGCTGTTGTATTTTCTATGAAAATAAATAGGAGGCATTACTTTTGGTGTGGCCTATGTATATGCAACCCAAGACGATTCCTGTTTGCTCAGTGAGGACCAGGCAAGCCAAAAGATTGAACAGCCATGAAGTAATAAGGGTAGGTGATAAGATCCAATGATTATCACGGAGGGGGGAATGTCAAGACTGATTAGTTTCTCATCAGGCTCAGGATCTGATGTCTCGTCTGTAGTGGCTGGTGCTAGATTGTTATCGACTGAAATCCCTTCTGCTGTTCTTGAGGAAGGTCAGGGAGACTTTTCTTGCAGAAAAAACTTGCTTGGTGTTTCTCCTTGATGAAGATACCTGTGCATGGTATCTTAGTTTTATACTACCTTGCACGTGTTCATATTATGTACTGTCGTGGTGGTTTTTTTTTTTTTTTTTTTGCTAAAAAATAATAAAAAAAAGAATTGAAAACTAGTGCCTTTCCCCAGCTCCCTCCCAATGAATTCCAGGTGCACGTGCTTGCTTCAGCGCCTTTCTGGGCATCTTGATTTGATGCCTCTTTGTCTGTTGAGAGTTATAGAAATTGTAAGCACTATAATCAAGATTAGCCAATTTTCAAATGTTACCCCTCCTAATAACAGTAATAATTCCACTTTGGATAGAACATGACTAGCTTCTTGAGGCCATGCTGCAGATGAAAGGGGAAACCTAGCTACAGAACTAGAACTATGCATTGGTGGCATTCTACCACAACACATAGGCAGATTTTTCCTGGGGTGTTCGTATAATTGGTTCAGGCTTGTTTGTTTATTTTGCTGGGGTTCAGGTAGGCCAGGTGAGCCCTGCAGGCGAGGCCCTGCACTATGGATGCTGCAGCTGTCCCCGAGTGGAGCAATCTGATACAGGTCTCATTAGCAAAGCCTGTAAAGCTTTTGCAGAAGAAAGCAAGAAGAGAGAGTAACAAATACTTAAGCTTGAAGGTTTTCCTTACTCAAACAAAAAGCTGTTGGTGATTGTTTCTGGTATGGGTGTTGCAGATCTGTTGGCAAAATGTGACTTTATGTAATTGTTTGCTGTGGGCTATAGCAATGTAAATTGTTGTTTCTTCTCATTGACCTTAAACAAGTGCTAACGATTTATTCCATATAGTGATGTCTGGGAAGAGCGCTCAAAATCCATTATAACCTGTTTTCTCTGTGGAGGAGAGAACCCATGCTTCAGCTGAGCAATAAACTGAGAGTTATTTGCTACAGGAACTGGTATAGCTGAATTTGCCATTCTGTTGTTGCTTCACACCTTTTAAAGAGATACTTATTTTTTATTTTAGCTATCACCAATTAAGTAGTCTAAGAGTTAAAAGCAAACTAAAATTACCCCAAAACAACAACAAAAAGCAAACCGTAACAAAAGAGCACTGTGTATTTGTTTGCTTTCTTGTAATGTAGATGCTGGCTAGTGAATTATTAGTCATTTTTCCATATTCTGACTCCTGTTATGTGATTATCTGAAGGTCAGCTTCTGACAGTTCTTATGACAGCTTTCTATCTTTCCTTTCTTCTCTCCTCTGAGCTCAGCCTGCAGCCACGTGCTGACGGTGACATGCTTTCTTCCAGCTCCCTCTTCAGCGCTATTGTTTTTAAATGCAGTAATCATGCCCTCCTTGGTATTTCCTTCCCTGCAAGTCTTCCTGATTGTAGTCGTGAGGAGAAATGACTCCCTCATTTCCCCTGCTATGTATTTGTTGTAGTTGTGATTTCTAACCTAATCAATATCTCTAGAGATGTTTAAAGTTTAGCTGGATCATCTCTATCTCATGGGCTCATGGATTGCTGGGTCATTTTCTCTAAACCACAATAGAATGTATCTTTTTGCTGCTTCTTCCATTTTTTTCACTATTTTTTCCTTTTCTATTTTTTCTCCTTTGTCATGTTATGTGCATGTAACTCTGCACGTGTGTATATATTTTATTTTCTTGGCGTGGCTGTCCCCTGCCTGTTATTTTCTGTCCCACTTTTATTTTTCTTTTAAATCAGAGACTTCTACTGCACTGCTTGTGTCCTTCTGGCCTTCTTGGGTTTATTGTAGTACTCTTGCAGGAACCAGGCTCTCTCCTCAGAGCAGTAAACTGTAGTTTAAAAAAATATATATATATTAACAGAGTAAAGCCTTACAAAGCAGTGAGTTGTCGCCTTACTCGGAGCTTATGTCAGTAAAAAAGCCCAGGCTGACCAGGTATGCAATTTCATATAGAAATTTTCTTGAATAAAATGCTTCTTGTTTTTATGTTGTCTTTGGAATGGGAAGTTCTTTAGGTCTAATTTAATGCACTTGAGTCAAAAAAGGCTCATCTAAGGAGGAGTCACTGGGAAATCCTCCAAATACATTGGAACATCTTTGGTCTGGTTTTGTTTGTTTTAAATATCTTTTAGCTAAATCAAGCACAAAATCTATCACTTGGACGCCATATGGGTTCACGATGTTTATAAGAAGTATTAGAAAGGATATGAGATCCATAAATCAGGGAGTGGCTTCCATTGATCTGTGCACGTATATTCTTTTTCCCAGATACATAGTCAAGTTCGTATTTCTTGACATTGCAGGGCAGATCATATGCTAGAAAGCACAAGAGATTTGCTTGCACTTTGCTTGCATTCCATGTTGTCACATGTTTCTAGAAGAGCATCCTGTCCTCTTTTCTTTTGGAAAAAAAGATAGCAATGTTGAAATGTTGTTCTATCAATGAAATGTTGTTCTAGCAATGTTGACCTATTTTCTATCTATTTCTGCCACTTTATCGGTTAATAGTGCATTGGCAGGAGTTTATGCCCAGTTCTCCAGCCGCTCTCTGCTTCCCTCAGTTATGAAACATTAAATGTTTTTTTGGAGACCTTCATTTTTACCGGCCTCTCCCACCATTTTTTTTGTTCTGAGTTACAACTATATATACTTTGTCATGGTGCTACCATTTTTTCCCATCCAGATTTTCTTGTATGCTCTCAATTCAGATGACTAACAGCAGCCTCTCAGCAGGAGGCTAGTTTTCTAATCTTTGTAAAATCTGTATTTAAAAGCAGACAAAGCTCAAACTGAACTGGTCAAATCAAATGAAAGGAAATAGAAAACACAGGACTGCTCTGCCTAGAGACTTGTAGCTGAGGCTAATATGGGTTAGGCCACGTTTGGTAAGTGTGTGCGTTTGAGTTGCATCCATTACAAGATCTATGCTTTCAGATTCACTGGGGAAATAAATAGAAAAGTAGGTGGTGGAACTTAAAGTTATACCAGTGACCAAAGACAGGTGATAATTCTGCATTTCTTGTTCTAGCTGCATATATAGTTCTGCATTTGAAAGAAGTACTGTTCTTTTAATTTCCGCTGCATTGTTTTTTTTCCTTTCTCAGAAGATATCCCTCAAAATGCAGTTATGAAAATTTCCTCTTTGATTCTGATAGATATATGATCCACATACAGAGAAGAGTATAACTGAAGAAGTCTTTCAATTAAGGAGTTAATTAATTTAACTGTTAGTATTTGCATTATTGCTTGTATCTAATATTTTGCTGGTGTCTGGGGCATGTGTCACAGGAAATAAGCAAGGTGCTGTGCAGCTACCTTGCCATCAAGAGGCCTTTTGCACTCTGTAGTCCATAAGAGGGGACTGCTGTAAGAAGTCTTAACTGGACTTCCCTTTCTTAAGCTAAGTTTGGCTGTTCCTGGGATGCGAAATACTAGAAAGCTATCTTGTGTTCTCATTGATGTGTTTCTCAATGATACTTGGGTCTGAATAGCAGTCACATAAAGCAGGCTGTCCACTTCCATCTGCTGACCCAGTTGTTTCAGCTTCTTTCTGTTCCAGTGTCAGCCCCTGCTGCTTGCATTCATTAGGAACAGCTGCTGCTTACTCTGGGCTTCCTTGAAAGTCAGCTGTGGCTCTAGTGCTTTCTGACTGCTGGGGATCTCAGAGGAATTTTTGGTAGGTGTGTGCACACATGTATGAGGACTGATCCAAAAGTAATGTTTTATTAGGTCGGCTCACGATGTGAGAGGTGGAAGTTGGTGGTGTGGCAGTAGAGGCTGAACCCTCCCACCAGTACTCTGTTACATTTTGTTGTTGTGAGATAGATGACAGCAGAGGGGAAGTCTGACAAATTGATGTCTGACAAAGAAGAGGTCAGGAAGCAAAGATGTGGAACTGAATTCCTCCATGTGGAAAAAATGGCATCCACTAACAATCAGTAATACTTGCTGAATATTTATGGAGATGAAACAGTGGATGTGAGCACAGTGAGGTGGTGGGTGGTGTGTTTCCTCTTTATACTGTGGAGCCCAGAACTGCAAACAGTATTCAAGATGATCTTACCTCAGTGCTAAATAGCTCAGGAGAATCACCTCTTTTGACTGGCTTGGCTATGCTGTGTTTAATGCCCCTGGAATATGTTTTGCCCCTTTGGCTGCCAGGACATGCTGCTGGCTCATGCTGATCTGCTCTCACCAGCATCTCCAGGTCCCTTTTGCAGAACTGCTCTCCAGCCACTTGGCGCCCATCTCTGGCTGTGTCCAGGATTGCTCTGTCCCAGGTACAGCACCCAGGGTTTGCTCTTGCTAAATTTCATGCCACTGATGAAATGGCAACCATGTTTTCCCCAGGATGAACAGTTCCCTTAGGCAGTCATCGCAGTGTAAGTGCTCCAGCTATCTGACTATCTCTGTAGATCTTGTTGATCTCAATCCAGGATATTGTTCTTTCTGGTACTGGTGTCCCCGTGCTGGATGCAGTATTCTGGATGTGGTCTAATGAATGTTAGGCAGAGGGGGATAATCACTTCCCTCAGTCTACTAGCAGTGTTCCTTCTAATGGAGCCCCAGGTGTCTTCCTTTGCAAAGAGAAGCTATTAACCCACAGGGGGTGTGAGCAAAGGGTTTAGGCTATCTAAAAAGACTGGGAGTTTTAAACTGCAGCTTGCATTGTCATGCAAGTAGTGGGAGGCAGATGGTTGACACTTCTTTACCAGCGATCAATATGCCACCTTGGTATGTCTCCCTCTGCCTCCATCTGTTGTCAGCCTGGTGGTGGAGTAACCTATCCTGGGATATATGCAAGGCTATCATTGTATCCAGCACCACACAGGGAGCATTGTACATATGCTTAGCTGTACCGCTGGCCCTTTTTACAAGAATTATTGTTGGAAACGGAACACTTTTCTGGCATGTCAGAGTCCTTGTTCATTTATAGTTTCCTTCCCCACACTTTCAGCCAAGAAGCTATAGCAAAGGTTTAGTGGTGAAGGTTTGTGAAGAGACCAAGTGGCAGAAGAAAGGGACAAGCAGGGAATGGTACTGAGAGAGTATGAGTTGTTTCACTGGAAAGATTTCTCTTCATCTCAGCATTGATTTTACTTACATTGATGATGATCTTTTGCAGCTGTATTTCCCACATTGACTTTCCTTGGCAGTTGTTGCCTTTGGGAAGAAAAATAGCTAAGTGATTTTTGTATGAGAGTTCTCAATAGTGTGAAATTTACTATTAAAGCACACTAGTTACAAGAAACTGGTGATTATACAAATTTTTTCAGTTTAAGTATTATTTGAAAGGTATATGCTGGATATATAGTTTTCACTTTTGATCCTGGGCGTTAAAGAACAAAGACAACAGCATCTCAGGAAGTTGTTGTGAATAGCAGGGTACTTATACTCGTCTTTTAAAAGCATGTTGTTGTTGTTGTCATCTCTTCCATTTTACCTTTTTATTTTTTTTCATGAGTAAACTCTCTAGTCTGATAGCTCTTCAGTGTATTCTCATTATTATACACATGAAATCAAACCATGAACATTTGTATAAGCAGATGGAAACTGTAAAAATGAGTCATTATTCTGTCCTTTAGATGGAATTCTGGTTTATTTGGGGTTTTTTGAAAAAATCGCAATGGACAATGAAATGCAGATTACACTGAAGGGATTAATTTGGAAATCTTGATGGAAAGTATTTTCAGTGTTAATGGTTTTCATTCTGTAAAGGAAGATTAGTTTTATACAGAGATTTCTAATCCAAGTTTTTGACCATGCATGGATGCTCATCTCAACTTCAGTGTGGCTTTTGACAGTCTCATCCTCACAGACCAACTGAGGAGGTATGGGCTAAATAAATGTGCTGTGATGCAGGCTGAAACTTGGTTCCGAATGTAGTGGTCTGTGACACAAAGTTCTGCTGGTGACCAGTCACTAACAGTCTACCCCAAAAGATGATACTGGGCACAGGACTTTTTAGTGCCCTCATTTCACCTGAGTGATGGGACAGTGCATGCTGAGCAAGTTAGCAGGTGACAGAAAACTGGGAGGAGTGGCAAGTACAACAGAGAGGTGTGCTGCCATCCAGACAGGAGCTTGACTGGGAACTCAGAGGGCATTGCCAAATCCTGCCCCTGAAGAGGAATAATCCCATGCAGCAGTACAGCCTGGACCAGCTGGAAAGCAGCTTTGCAGAGAAGGCAGCACCTGTGGGGATGCTGGAAGACAAAAAGTGGATTGTGAGCAAACAGTGCAACCTTGTAGCAAGGAGGGCCTCATTTACTAAGCAGGGAAGAGCGTTGCTGGGTGGTCCTTCCCCTGTTCTCAAGCACTGGTGCTTTGACCAGTGCTGGGATCTCCGCTAAGGAAAGACATGGATGTACTGAGTAAAATAAAGGGCTGCAAAGTTGAACGTGAGTGTGATTTTCCAGTGTGAGATGGCTGAACACTGAACACATTGTGGAGTATTCAGAAGGGAACTGGGCATAGTCCTTAGCAGCCTGCTCCATTTCAGTGTGCTTTGATGATTTTCAGAGATCCCATCAAGTCTCAACTCTTCTGTGAGTCTGTGATTTCTAAATGGAGGCCAGAAGGTGTGGGAAAGCCAAGGAAGAATGTATATTGGTATTGTTGAAATGTCAGAGCAGAAGTCATTCTTAAGTTTCTTCCTGGAAAGCAGAGAGGCTGGGATTCCAGTGATACAACTCTACCTAGGATATTTATGCTTCATCTCTAGTAGCAAATTAAAAGATGGTATTAAACTCAATTGACTACACTGTTTAATTGCTAAAACGGTGCCAGGCACAATAGCTTTAACCTGTGCTAGTTACTCTATCCCAAACAATTCCTAGATATGATTCTCAGAACATTTTTGCTCTCTGTTGGCAGTTTGGATGTGGTGACCTTGTTTTGGATGGTATAAGAGTTGAGCAGTTGATGTAGGCTGCTCCATGCAAATTAGCTTCAGTACGGGAGAATGTTGCTAGATGCTTTTTGATTTAAAAGCACAGACGTAGCCTAAATGTCTGGGTGCCTGAATCCATAGCTGTCATTCCAGCAACCTCAAGAAATGTATCTTTTGCCAAAGCTCTCGCTCCTGTGCTTTCTGACTCATGATTCAGATGTATTTTCAGAGCAGGACCTCATCAATCTTTAATGACTGATGGGGAACCAGGAGACTAGACATTGTGTCTGAGCCAGAAACCCCCTGAGACTGTTCTCCAAGTGTTAACTTCCTTTATAAAATATAAAAGAACATTAAAACACATGGGAAGACATTAAAAGGCTTGCATTAAAAGAGTGAAAAAGGCCATAAAAGTATTTATGTGGGAAATTTAAATACATATTTTAAATTCCAAACAGCAATAGCTATGCTGTGTTCTTCCATTTTTTTTCTTACAGAGCAGAAATTCTGTTGTTTAAACTGCTCTCTACTGACATTATTCTTTGTAGCTATTCTTCACAGTATATCCAACTTCCATTGAAACAGAACGTTTAGTCTTTCACTGGTGAGCAGTGCACAATGTGCATGTTTTTAACAGCTTTGACAAAGCCAGATTAAATCAGCATGCCCTCCAGCTTTTTCCACAGACATCTTTTTATTTCCCTGAAAGTATGGATCATGAAATTTTTTTGTTCAGGTACTTATTTTGGACTATTTGGATTTCAATGAAACTGTTGAAGTTTGTCAAATACAGAGTGCGGTCAGCTGTCATCTAGATATTTTAGTTTTCACTTGGTGTGCAGTGGTTTTCCCTTTGCTTTTCTTGGCCACTGAGAGACCTCAGCTTTCCAGGGTGAGGTCTTTGTCACCTTGAGTCCAGAAGTGATGTGACTGAACACCTTGGAAATCTTGATCTCTGGGCTTTGATGAGAAAGCACACAGAACTCCATCAGGCAGAGGCTCAGGTGTGGGAGGAGAAGCATCTGAAGGAGCTTGGCAGAACTGCTCTTCTGCAGACTTGAGCAATGTATCAGCTCGTAGCAGATGGTTAAGAGATGCTTTCAGCACTTGGAAATGCTTTAGTTTGCATGTTGAAACTGTTTTTGTATTGTGCATTTGTTCTTGCTTTAAAATCTATGTGCGGAAATACTCTATGCTCCTGTCTGGTTGTAGATTGTATTAGAGTGTCAACATCCATATGAAGCCCCCAGGAATAATCTCAGTACAAAAAGAAAGAATGATTATGTATCCAAGAGACATTGGCAGAGAGGTTTAGTTTTGGCAGAAGACATATGGCTCTTTGAGCTTTAAATATTATATTAGCTCTTGAGTTATAGTGAAAATACAGAATTTTTAGAATCTAAAATATTTGTAGTGTAACTTAAAACACTTCCATAAAGGAGGCCATGTGCTTTACCAGTGGTGTGGGTGGGCTGCTACTCAGGTCAGTTTAGTTGCTGAACTGCTTCAGAGGTTTCAGGCTTCTTCCTCAGTGACCTGCAAGAAACTGGTGGAATCAATTCTAGCTCCTATGAACAGGCAGGGTGAGCTGGTTCACTATGTACAAAGTGATCAGTAAATCTGTAGAAGAATATAACATCCAATAGAGGGGTTAGTGATTCTGTGGAAACTGAATTAAAGTTGCTGATAATTATATTATTTCCTGTTTCTTTGTTCATATTTATAAAATGAGTGTTTTATTTTTCCTTGTGTGTTTTTTTTTTTTTTTTTTTTTTTTTTACTACTAATCTGTATGTAACTGGAACAAAATCTGTGGAGAAAGTCATTAGCACTGTGCTGAAATAAAAAAAGAAGAAAATTTTTGTCAAATGATATATCAGCTGAAGTAAACCCCATCAGCTTAAAGGAATCTCTGCCATCTTGCAATCTTGATTTATTAACTTCCGAAGGTGATCATTGAATGGCATAGTTTTTTTTTCACACTGACAGGTGAAAGGGTGGTACCAGTCTTATATAATGCAAGAAACAGTTTTTTAACCAAGAGACTAACTTTAGGTGTTCATGAACAAACTTGAGCTATTGACATATTTCCTGCAAGTCATTGTGAACTTAAATACAACAGCTACAAATAGTGTGCTCTCCCTTTCCTATTATCTCTGTTTATCTCCTACTTATAAAGATGTCCTCCATTTTATTCCAAATTGATTCAGTTGCTCTCTAAAGGCTCTGCTTATGGATGGTCTTGCTGGTGTGTTTGCAGGAATTTAGTAACAGGTGTAGAAAGGGCCCAGACAATGACATCTGCCAGCTTTCTTTTTCTCATGATTATGAGTTCACCCCTAGGTTTTTTGTGTTCCTGTGGTGTAAATGCTATTTAACCATTATGCTGTGTGATCTGAAGCACAAGCTTTTCATTTCATCTCATGTTTATCGCCTCGATTTTCCATGATTAGGTTTCTTCTCTATCTCATAAGTCACTTTTTGTTTTGCTCAATCCAAAGGTGTGACATTGCACCTTTTCAGTTGTGTAGGTTGAATTTCTACACAGTTTATGGAAATTACTTTCAAATACTTGGTTTATACTTTGGGAACAACACCTTTGTAAATTGATGTAGGAATAGTTTGCATTCCTTTTACATGTTAATTCAACTTAAAGTTCCCTTGGGGACTATTTTGCATCCTAAGAAAGCTCCCTCTGTTACGGTATCAGCACCATTCAGCGGCTTCTCTTCTCTTTCCAAAATAGGAGATGGGAAAAGTTTATTTGCCTTTTCATTCAAAACTATTGGAAGAAGCAGATCTACAGGAGGCTGGTGGGCCTCAGGCTGCGTTGTGAAAAGCTCATGGGATGGCATCAAGCTCTTGTTTGAATAGCTTTCTCTGTGGGAATTTGTGAATAAGACCTCAACTGGCATCCAGTACAGTTCAATTTCTGAAACATTTGTATCTGTGAGATTTAGGGTTTGTGTCTGAGGACGTGATGAGAAGGCTCATGCTCTGTTGTCTAGAACTTAGTCATTTGCCTAAAAATATGAAGAGCTGTGAGACCAACACAATACTCCAAGGGTGGTGGATTACTCCCAGCAGTGAGAAAACAGAGAAAACAACAAGTACAAGGGAGATTACAGGTTGTGTAGCAATACTGGCAGAGCATTTATGTAGCTGCACCTGATCCTACACAACTCAACTGAAAATAGTTAGCAGACCATAAGGAACAGAATGCATAATGTGTGCAGCAATTCTGGGGGTGTTTGCAAGACATTGTGTGAAAATATGCTACCTGGCTGTTGCTTTGTCTCAGTAAATAAAGAAACATCTGTGGTTTGGTCTCAGTTATGTACTCTTTAGATTTGGTGTTCATGGACTGTATATTGTGTTTAGCATGACTACTTATGCCAAAAAGTGTCAGCTTTCATCACTTCTGCTAAGGATTTACATTAAAAAGTTACAGTGTAATCTTTTATATGCCCTTACTTCATCAGAATAAGGCAAAGCAGGAAGAAAATATTCATTTGCAAGCAAAATCTGGATGTATTATACAGTAATTTTGTAAAGGTGTGAGTATAGCATAAGCTATATTTTATGAAACTCTTGTGTGGAGTAACTTTATTTTTTCTTTAGTTAAACTTATTTTATGTAAGTGTATACATTACAAGAGGGACAGTTCATAAAACTGCACAAATAATGTACTTGATTAAAGTTTACAATATGTGAACAAGCAACTACTTTGTTTTTGAAATTATTATATATATATATTTAATATAAAATACAGATCCATGTTTTCTCAAGGATTTTTATGCAAAGTATTACCTGATTTGAAATTTTTGCTGAATTACAAAAAACAACAATAACAACAACAAACACAAAAAAACAAACATCAAAATCCCAAGCCTCTATGAATTCTGCTAAGAAAGAAATAGTTATTAAAGAAATAAAATGTAAAACTGCTGCCCAACTACAGGTCAACTTTTTTATTTTTGATTCTGAAAAGAAAAATTTTTTTTAATCAACTGTGAGTTTGTATACTCTATTATTTGGCAACCCTGTTAGAAATGCAAAAACAGAATGCCATCTCCACCCTACTAATTTTATCATTTTCTAGTTGGCAAAAAACCTAGCTTTTCCATATTTTATTTTGGTACGTGTGTAAACTCTGTTTAATTTACTTATTTTTTTGCTAGTAGCTTGAAATTGTTGGTGTTGGCACAGCTTTAGAGGAAAAATACTTAACATTGCAATTACAGTCAAAGAGGTAACACTGTTAAGACATTCAACACAATTTTTTTCTGTCTCCCTTCTCATCTCCTCTCGCCTTTTTTATAAATAATGTTCCAGCTGCTTAGATTACAACATACTAGTTCTCTCTCTGTAGTAACTTGCAGAAGAAGTCCCTTTGAAGGGATCAGTATGTGACATGGATCACTATTCACTTCAGGATGATACCCACAGTTCTCAAGGAGGCAAGTCATTTGTGTCTCAGGGTTGGCAAGCTGTCTTTGCAGTTACCTTTTGGCTTTTAGGAGCCTTAGATTCCCCATCCTGATAGCCATTTAAACAGTTATTCTACAAGTTCAAAAGAATTATGATGTCTGTCTAGCACTTATTTCTCTTCTGTCCTCTAGGTGGTTTTTAGTGTCCCTTTGCTCCTATTGGTTCTACTTCCCATGTCTGGGAAAGATAAATTTGAAATTCGGAAGCATTGAAGAGTTGTCTTCCATTGCTTGGCTTCATAGCTTTGCAAAACAAAGAAAAGCATAAAATTAAAAGCTAGTCAGTGTACATAGAAGAGTTATGTGGTAGACAACACGGAAGCTGGAAAATAGGAAAAAAAAACCAAACTAATTCCATATTTGGTTTCCTGGGTTTTGAAACTAGTTTTCTTCCTTCAGTTTTATGAGTACAACGGCTGTAGTCTAGTTTCATTACAGCTGTGATTTACTGGCATACAACGTAATAATTTTTCAATGAATACATAGACATTTCAGTTTTTAGTAGCAAATATTCTTTCAGTCAGTTGCTGTCTTGAAAACTGAAGGCGTAATACATACAGTAAGTAATCTTTCTTGGTCTCTGATGTTATTCTTTCATAGATTTTTATCATTAAATTTTTTAGAATAAAGTTTCTGTTGTACTTTTTGCATTGAAAAACTGGGAGAGAAAAAGTTGTTATTAGGAATGATTCAAGTTTTACTTCCATTTCTATATGCACCTTGTATAACAAACTGAACATTTAAATTTAAATGTTCAGTTTCAGTCCCCATGTTGAATATTTCCTCTTATCTAGGAGCTTTTGAATGCTTGGTCTTAAGTATCTGTTTATAAGATATACTTAGTGGTGAGATTTCCTCAGCATGACAAAAATGGATGACTGAAATTAGAGAAGTTGAAGTGTTTCTTGAGTACAGTGCCTCGACTATCTAGAATGCCAACAATGGGGATGCAGTAGAAAATACTGATAATGATGCATAGAAAAAAGTAACTCAGGGGTGAAACTATTTTTTTTAATAGTCATCAATTGAGTGAGACTCTAATTCCAAGCAAGAAAGAGAAGACTCTTGGAATTTCCTTAAAGTAGATTTAATTTCTGCTACAAGTGTTACCTGACTGGATGAATGTTTCTGCACAGAGAAGATGAGAGTTAGATGTAAATCCTATAACTGAGCTTGATTTACAGTCAGCTTCTCAGTATTTAGAGTCACTTAGGGCTACACCAGATGGGTGATGATGTTTACTGCCTACAGAATTTTCCTTTGTAAACATGCTATCGCAGTGCTGAACCAATATTTTTCCAATATTCATATGTTGAATACAGTTTTTATCTTGTATACTTTTTGTTTGTTAATGCCATGGTATTTAATGAAAATAAATCTTCTGAAATTCACAGTGATTAACATTTTAAGGGAGGTCACTTTTAGCGTACCTTGAGCTCCTGCTGCTGGGTGGGCTTTTTGTGTCGTTCATCAGTTGTGAGAAAGCTTGCCCTACACTGCTAATTGTAAAAGCAGAAGCACAGAAGAATTGATCATCACAAATACAGCGCTGCAATGTATCACTGACTTTCTATTAATTGCTTTACTGTGAGTGAGGGGTGGGAGTAGATGAGATATAGTGTTGGAACATCAGGGGTTGTATGTTCTTTAAACTAGTCTAACTGTAAAGATGCCATTTCATGTAACGTAGAATTCATTTTTGAAAGAAAATGGTTAAATAAATTACCTACATAGCCATTGACACATTTCACTAAATAAAATTAGATTCCACAACCTGATGAAGATTTGTGAAAATGATATATGTATACATATCTGTGATTAGAAATCAGGTGATGAAATTACAGTATGGGGCAGAAAGGACATTATAAAACATGGGCCCAGCCAGATTTGGTTGTTTTCATATGTAAGATGGGAATCCCAGGACTTAGCCATGTACAAAAATGCTGGCTTGTGGCAAGTAGAGAAAGCATTTGTATGAATATTCTTTGGCCTAAAGGTTCTTATTACTTGAAAAATATTCCAGAATTAAGGGAAAGAAAAGTGCATGCACATTGAAAGTAAGAGCAGAATTTAGAACCTACTCACCTATTTCAATGTTGCGCTGCTTGAGATGCCAACTCATTGGTGGTACATTAATTGACAAGAAAATTTAGGAAATTTATAAGAAAATTTGTCACTGCTGGAGTCATGAATTGTACTCTGGTCAATCCTGGAACTTGAGCAAACTACTAGCTCTGTCCAGGTTTCATAAATACAAAGCATCCCAGGTTGTGCTGAAGTAGTCAGACTGGGCATTTGGGCCTGTGCAGAGTAGACTGCTTTTATTGTATCTCTGCATGTCATATTACCAGTGTTCTTAAAGAGAAAATCTGCAGATTTTGCTGTTCCAGTCAGTATTTTTGTTTTTTTGCTTTATGTTGCCAGAGTTGCCTATGCCTTCCTTGAGCTTTTTGATCATGTTCTGCAGATCCTGCTCCGACAGCAGCTCTTGCTTTTCAGTCTGCTGTCTGTGTCCATTAATATGGTGCCGGCGGGTGCCTGCACAGCTCAGGGCTGCCCTGTAGCTTTCAGTGTGTTACAGATTCATTTATTTCCCCAAGCATTGCCATCCATAGCTGAGGAATAGCTAAATCTGAAAGTAAATTATTGAAAAAGTGAGAGCCTGGCTCCATTGATAATTCGGAGTGTTGTGCTACTGAAGTCTGTGGTGCTGGGATATTACTTTTTTTTTTTTTTTCCTGAATCTGTTTTCTAGCTGTTTTCTACCACTTCTTTTTATTATATGGTAAGTTTCCTAAATATGAACTGGATGTTCCTTTCTGTTGTATTTTTTAAGATCTTTAAAAATGAAAAAGTTTAGCCCTGAATTTCTCAAGAAGAAACTCGCATGTCTCCCTAACAATGTATTTATTTGAATCTGGGAAAAAGAGTTAAAAGAATGAATGTGAGAAATATGAGATAGGAAAAATATGACTAGCAGAGGACACCAAGACACTGACCTGTGCCCTGGGGCCAGATACTGTCAGAATATTTAATGTGGTCCCTATACTTACCTATTGTAAACAGCCCCAGATAAAAGTCTCTGCAGACAGGTTATGAAATGGCACACTGGTAACATAGTGTTGGGTGATGTGTGTCTGGTTGTAGGACAGACTGATCTGTGGCCTTCTACTTGTTCCAGAAGTGAGGATTGGGAAGATTGGTGGAATATCCTTGCTAACATTTTTTCATGGGGCTTACTCTTTTCTAAATCTCCAACCGATACAAACTCATCTCTCTAGGGGAATTTTCTCATGAACGTTAACTTGTAGTTAGCTAGCATATTACAACAACCTTCTCTTTTACTTTAAATAAGAAATACAGATGCACAAATTAAATATCTCAAAAAGCAAATCCCTTTAACATCAAAGGATGAAGATGGAAAAACATTTTCTGAAACAAACGTATTGCAGCCAGAATATCTGCTATTCATATAGCAGGGTAGGTGATAGAAACTACAGAGAATTCTGTCTTCAGAGTTGGTTTAGGGGAATTGTCAAATCTTCCTTGCCTACTTCATTGCCTGAGTTCTACAGTAACAAAGCTGTATTACCCACTACCTAGATTATTTGTCATCCTAAATCCTTTATAATCTTATATAGATAAATGATCAAAACAAAAAAGAAAACCCAGGGAAATCCCAGAGCTTCAGAGCAAGAATTTCAAAGCAAGTAGTCAGCTGTGGGCAAGGTTTCCCTGCTGCTGCTGCTTTCTTTGTCACTGCACATCTTACATTTCTTTCTGTACAATGGCATGGTTTCAAAGTAAGGAGTGGAAGGCAGTCCCATGAGTCTTCAAGCCTGGTGGTAAACTGCCAGCCCAAACACTGCCTGGCTGAAGATAGTTCAATATCTGGTCTTCTTCCTGGGTAAATTATTTCATCTTATTTTTCTTACTGGAAAGTTAATTGGTGATCTGTGTTTCTTCTCTGTGTTTTTGTGCTGAATTCAGTTGTATTTGTGGATGTGGGCTCAGATCATGATTAACAAATTGGGCCCTTAGAGGTCTAAGAAGGAACTTGCTTGCATGTCCTTTAGTTGTGAGTTTGGGTTGCATCCAAACTACTGCGTCATTATCTACTATTCAGCTGTAGTTTGAAACACTTGCATACACTATACTGAAATGCTAGTTGTAAAAGCAGTATACGTTTTTTGTAATTGATTTAATATTGATTTACTTTTTTTGATAATACATATTTTTTATTTGTCTCCATTACTGCAACTGAAAACAAGTTATTTTTTTCCTTTTCCTTTATTTTTCTTAACCTATTTGTATTCTGGAGTTGACTTTAATTTGAAGATCAGTTGTTACAAACAAAAATTAGGAGAGCATAGATAGTCTAATGTGGTGGACAGTGATGGTAATTGGTATTCTGAGAAGATTTGATGAAGCTGTCATTCTTAGGAAGAGGGAAATAATTTTCATTTGTGTAGTCTGTGGATATTCTCTGTTTGAAAGATATGACCATTTGTATGTTGTGCACAATTTACAAGTGGATACTCTAAGAGAAGAGATAATTTGGCAGGAACCTAGTTATACGTTGTAATTCTGCCACTGAACAGTTAACATTACAGTTAGAAAATATATTCAAAACATTCTTAGTCATGTCTTAGATCAGAATGAGCAAGAGTGAGGCATGAACATATTACTTTCAGAATAGGCTTGAATTTATCTCAAGCTTTGAATCTGACCTTTTTCAGAACAGGAAAAGCTGAATCTTCATCCCATTATCTCTCAGAACATGTTTTTTATTCCTTTTGTTGGTTTGAAAGTGTGGAAAAGCTGATGAAAGCCTTACAAGTAAACAAGTAGGTGGAAAAATTTCTATGATTAGTCATTGTAAAAGCTGTTAGACTTTCAGGTGGTTTCCTGAATTCTTGAAGGTTTTGCTCTTATTGTTTCCAAATCTCAAAAGTGAAGGAGTTTTCTCACAGAAACAGAGATTGAGTTGGGATTTAATTTATTTATCAAGCTGTGCAGCTGAAGCTAGCAATACAGTACATAGCCGAAACACCATACTGTGTATGCTAATTTGTTCTGGACCTTCTTGTATAGGTCTTTATACAGGATTAATCCTAATAGCATTAGCGTAGTAAGACATATTGCTAAGTAGACTTAGACTTAGACAAAGACTTAAAACAAACATCCTTTGGACACTGCTATTAAATAGCTGGCATGACATCAACCTCTTTAACCAATTCTCTGCTTTTCTCAGACATCATCTCAGACAAAGGGAAACTGAGCAACGGATTACCAGGAGCTGCAATATCACCATGAGCCTTTTGAATTAAAGACTGTTGCCACCCATTTACTCATCCTTATTCAGACCATTCTGATGAGATATGATATAGTCTTAATCTAACAGATAAGAAGCAGATTTGATCACTTTAAAACTATTTAAGAAGCCTTATCTTTCAGTCAAAATTATGCAATGTTACAATGCATAGTTCTCAGATAATAGTTTTCAGATAATGTCTTGAATACTGATATTTTTAGTGATTCTGAATATACAATATCAGTAGGCTTAAAACAGATGTGAATGCTTGAGGTAGCATTTAAATTTAACACTGTTGTTTTTTAGTGGTTTTGAAGCAAGATGACTCTAAAAGCATGTTGTTCTGGTTGATAAGCCATGTGGGTGGCTTCATAAATCAGCTATAGTTAAAATTATGAACCCAAGCAGAATGCTTTGTTAATCTGATTTTTCTAAATGATTTTTTTTTTTTTTTTTTTAAATCACGGTAATACATTGTGATAAATAGTTAATAAGATCAATGTAAAGTCTGAGTTCAACATCAGCAGGTTTTTTCATTTCAGTTGTGGATACTGTTTGTTTCTATGTTCAAGTATAGATACTAACATAACCAGTATATATTGTAATTTGAAGCATAGTAGAGCACCACTGGTTCAAGATGAAGAATACCTTTTCCACTTGAAATGGAACTATTGTTTCTGTATCAGTAGTGACCTTAAATATATCAGTGCCTCAGTGATTTGTTCTGCTTCTTGATACCTGGGAGCTTCTCAATACTGATTGTGGAACTGACCATTTCATTTGCAAAGGATCAGAAATAAAAGCTGATTTAGGATAGGGACAGGGTTTGCTTTCATATGCTTCAGAATAAAGAGGAGGATAATTTGGGATGCTGGCTTTACAAAAATGTCTCTGCTGCTGTTGCCAAGAGAGTCTGTGGGCTGTGATTGTGACACCTGCTCCAGTGTCACATGCAGATTTCACACAGGTCTTGGCAAAAACCCACCCATGTTGGCTCCCACTCTGTGCTCTCCACACTAAGGAGATGAGTACAGGTGGTTGTTGTGGCTGTAGTACCAGAGTCATGGTATGTAATCACGTTAAAAAGCAGTGCTATGAAAGTTTATGGGAAAGCTTTTGGTGTTCTACATGTGCCTGGATCATGTTTGAATTGTGTGTGTGGCAACGGCTTTTTTTAAGGGGCAAGGATTCTGTCATCTACAGGAGTTTTCTCTGGATATCTGAGAGGCTGCTTTTCCTTAAGAGCACATCACACGCTGCTCCTTGCTACAATCCTCCCTGGATATCTGCAGACCCTAGCTGTGAGGTGGCTCACTGCCTTCTCCATCTGTCCATTGCTGCCTTCCAAATGGGGCTCATGACCCTCCTGATGGTCACTTTGGCTTTTGTCTTTCTCTTCTATACAGAAAAGGAAGGGTAAGATAGAAGAGGTGAAATAGAGGGGAAAAATCCCCACACTTATAGAAGTATCTTTCAGTTCCAGGGGAAAACATTGAGCTGATACTTTTTGCTTCATGCACGTGCTGATTCCATTTTGTGTCATCTAAGTAAAGCCTACTTTTGTCCCCCTGTGTATTGTTGGAGCTCTGGCTAAGCCTGGCATCGTCTGGATGAGCTGAAGCCCTTGGATTGAAAAGGAATACAGGCAGATGTCTCTTGCAGCGCACACATTTCTCTTTTTGCACGTGCTGAAGGAAACCTTTCTCAGGAAGCGCTGATTTCTGTGGACAGAGTTACAGTCTTGGTAGGCTTGGAAGGATTTAGTTGTAATGGCAGGGGAATAGGCTGAATGATGTCATGACTAGGTTTTTTTTTTTTTTTTCCTTTTATAGTTTTCAGTTACATGGTCTAGCCTAGACAAGTGGCTAATGGGTGGGAATATATTTCACCTTAAATTCTTAAACTTGCTGTGGAGTTAATCCTCCATCTACCAGATTGAATTAAAACCATACATGTCAAGGAAATAAAACTTGTAAACAGAAAATAAATCTTACAACGTTGATTACAAAGACCATATATAATTTCAAAGCACAGAAATTTTCTGATGGAGCTGTACAGACTGAATTAGTTTCTGAAGGAACACATTAGAGATAATCTTGAGTTTGATCATGGAAATGTTTGATACTGTATATCCTCCTCTGTCTTTGGACTCCTTCTTATCTACAGATTAGTCCCTCTGTAGAAATTAATCTACTGTGCCTGTTTTGTTTTACCCTTGAAATGTTAGAGGCAAAAGTGGATGAGTAGACAGATCTGAGAAGCTGTAACTGAATGAATGAGTGACTCATATATATAAATGTAAACTGAATCTTTTGGTTTGACACTGAAGGTTCTCAGAAGTAAGAATCAGATTCCTTGGAGTGTTGCTGCCTCATAATAATACTTCTTTTTGGGATGGCCTGTCTACTTTTATTATTTCCTTGTTTTGGTGGTCTTTCTTATAATATAGTTTTCTGTTTAACTGTAAATTTGCAGGATAAATTCATGAAAATGAATAAATCATAGTTCTATAAATTGATTCTAAATACAATGAGTAGGATTTGACTATTAAAGATGTCTGAAATGCCAAAGAAAATAATAATGTTATAAATGTGTAAAAATTCAAAATCAAAAAAGAGATGACTGACAGATTGCAGTTCTGAGCCATTGCAACCTTTGGTAATATATATGATTCTTCTTCTATTATAGCAGTGTATTGACATGTTTGCTATTAAAGGATTTAAATTTCTGTACCTGAAATGGCAGTACAATCTGGCTTGGTTCTTCAGGTTTCTGCACCATGATATTCCATCTGCACAAATTTTATGTAACTGTTGAGTTTCTATAAAACATTAAGATGTTAAAGCATTTAATCTGTATTCATCATGTGACTATGCCAAGAAAATGCAGTTAAAGATACTCTTGTTCACTCTATTGAAAAAAGAATTGTCCTGTTGGTCTCTGCAGACATGATGCAGATAAATGGATAGTATTTAGATTTGTTACAGAAGCTCATTCATGCTGTTTTTTGCGATGCAGTACTTACACAATATTTTTAGAGTAAATGTTTCTAACACAGACCCAGTAAACTATGAAACATTTCTGTACACTCTAAGAAAGATTGCTGCAATGCATTTGGCTTTCTATCATGTGTAAATATTTACCCTTTGGCTTTGTACTTCTTTTTTTTTTAGACATTACCCAAAGCAGTCCTTCACTACAGTGGCTGATACTCCAGAAAATCTACGTCTGAAGCAACAAAGTGAATTGCAGAGTCAGGTAAATCAAATGATTCTTCTGTTTTACTTCTATTGGATTACCAGCCCCACTTCTCAGTAGTTTTTCTATTGGAAGAAATATCTTTAGGTCAGAATAGCATTACAAAACTCAGGGTTTTATGTCTGTTCTCATAAATGTAATCATATATAGTTGTATATATAAATATATAATCATATAGTTGTAACTCTGTTGACATTACTGAAGTCATTAATTTTTCAGCTGTATGTTTAGTAACTCTTTACATAGTTTTTAAAGTTTGAAATCTAATAGCTGAACCCAGAGAATTCATTTGCCTTAGACAAATGTCATTTTTTAGCTTGCATCAAATTTCAAAGCTGTGTGATTACAAACAATTAGTTTGTCATCGGCAAACATTTAGGAGATCTGTCAAAACTGACCTTGCTGAATGATCCATTTATAAATCTAGTATGTCCTGGTGACCTCAGATATGGTCCATTCTATAAGCCAGATGTGACAAAAAAAATTATCCATTAAAGCTTACCTATGTTAAGGGGACACTGAATTAAACAGGTAAAGAGAAAAGTAAAAATAAAAAAAGGAGATAAAGACAAAAACATTGTATTAGCTTACTAATATTACACGGTAGGTTTACTACTGTTTGTATTGATATTAATTCCTTAACATCTGGTCTTTTTGTCCTAAAATATCAGTTTTGTATTGTTTGATTTTATGTATGCAACATTGGAAATTATCCTGGCTGTGTGAGACAATTGATAATATAGGATTCACTGAATTTTGTGAAAGTTGGTTTTCTATTACAGTTTTATTCTTAATTTAGTTGCAATTTCTCATTATAAATTGACAGTTTCTAGTAATTACTGACAATTAACATAATAAGGTGTGGAGCACAAGACAGACAGGAGGCATAAAGGGCTTTTCTGTTTGGGAACCTCTTTGTAGGTTAATGGGTGAAATCAGAGGAATATTGAAAAGAAACATCAGCAGATATTTGGCACAATGTATCCATTAAAAAAATTGATTTTATCATTAGGGCTGTTCTTAAAACTCAAAGAAATTCTTTCATGCTGAAATTCTATCAGAAGGAAAGAGGAGAGTTCTGTAGTCCAGTGTTCTGTGTACAGCAGTTAACATCTTGTTGACAGGAATGCATTACCTATATTTTGTAAAAGTCTGTTTAAAAGAATATAAACTTTGCGTATACTCTTCCTAGTGGTTTGAAAAAAAAATGATTGGATTCAGGAGAATAATACACTTTTTCTACTCTGTCAGTTTTTCACTGTATTACCTTGTGCATCTGTGCACACGTGTATGTATACATGTGAGAAATCACTTTCCCCATCACTTTCCCTGTTTGAAAGATGCAGACATGTTTTGTGTGAGGAAACTTGTTCTATACTGGTTAAAAAAAACCCAACAAGCGTAGTATTTTACAACTGGGTAGGCAGTACCTTCGTCAATGAGAAACCTGGATTTTGCTTAAGTATAAACTTGCTGCAACTATTTGCAAGAAGTGGCATAAAATGCTGTATAAAGTTCTACTTAAAACTTGGAAAGAGGGAAAACCCATAATTTGTAAAATGTCCCTCTTTATTAGGTGTTGAAAGTTTGTCAAATACAGTTCTAAACTACACAGATCTATACAGAAGTAATGCCTCCCATTTCTTTCCATGGAAAATACAAAAGCTACACATAGCATAGCACTATTTCAGAGAGCAAATTCTCAGCTACAAAACAATATTTTTCAACAGTAATCACTATTAGCTACACGTTTTCACCAGCTATGAACAAGAGCAAGCATGCTGTGCTAAAAAAGTCTGCTCCAGTGGAGGTGGCCCAGTGTTTCATGACTGCTATGATGGCATAATTACTAGGAAAACGTTACTCATGCAGTCCGTCTTTCATCAGCCCAAACAGATGGAAGTCAGAAGGTGCTAGATGGAGACTATACCACACTGGTTGATGTGGTAGGATAGTTCAAGCCAAGATTGGTAATGTGCTCCATGGTCTTTAGACTGATATGGTGGCTGGCGTTATCATGTTGCAAGGGAGACTGTCTTCTTGTCTGGCCTGACTCTGGAAGTTCAAGCATTCAGCATAGTGAGATCTGTGATGTAGAGGTCAGAGTTGATTGTTTGTCTTGATTCCAGGAAATCCAGAAGGCTCATTCCTTTCCTGTTCCAAAAGACAGTGCACATCGCTTTACTCTCTGAGAGCTGTGTCTTGAGCTTTTTTACTGATGGGGAATTCACGTCACCAGTCCATAACTCCATTTTGACTCTAGCTTGTAGTGGTGGCACCATGTCCCTTCACCAGTAATGATGCAATCCAGGAAACTGTCACCTTCAGGCCTCGTTCTGGTTTAGCAGGTCGTGACAAACTTGCATATGGTGTTCTTTTTGTTCTCGTGTGAGCATTCATGGGACCCACCTGCAAATTTTATGATATTCCAATTTTGCCACCATCATTTTCAGCACACTGAAGCTGATTTCAGCTCCATATACAGTTTCCTGATTGCAATCCGCTCATGTGCACGGATGAGCTCATTGTGATGCTTTTCATTTTGTGGTGTGATAGCTGCGCACGATCATTTGGAATGTGGATTATCATTCATACAGCTGTCACAACTGCTGAAATGTACCACCCCACTGCCTCACTATACTCACATCCACTGTTTGGTCTCCATGAATGTTCAGCAAGTGCTGATGAATGTCAGTAGGTGCAACTTTGTCTACATGGAGGAACTCAATTCCACACCTTTGTTTCATATGCACTTTCATGTCAGATGCCATTCTGTCAGATTGTTGCTCTGCTGTCATATGTCACACAGCAACAAAATGTAACAATATTGGTGGGAAGGCTCCACCTCTGCTACCGTACCTCCAAAATCATCCTGCTGTGCCAACACGATGAAATAGGAGGCATTACTTTTGGAGCAGCCCTTGTACAGTGGCACAAATTTATCTACTTGTAGGAAAAGTCATAACATTTTTTAATAATAATACACTTTCTTGTTGTTGTTTCACACTGTTTTAATGCTGAAATAAAGATTCCAAGGACCTTCTATAGTCTAGTTTAAATCTTATAATAAAATTGTAACTTTTGAATAATATCAGTAATATTTTTATGACAGTATAAGTCTGTTCATATCCTGAATCAACCCTATTGGCTGTGTTGTCTGTTGCTGTACCACAAGCTTTGCAGAGAAAGTTGCAAGACTCCCAGTTGATACAGATGTTTGATATATAATTTGCCATTGTTCAAGTCTCCTTCTATTTTAGTGTCATACAGTGCAAATAAGTGTGTACATGGTTCAAGAAAAGTATTTCCTATCAAACCAAGTCTGGTTGGTTTGTCCAGTATTCATCAGAGCTTCTTGAATCCTCTGCCAGTGCAGTGATACTTTGGGACAGAATAAATTCTGTTAGGTAATGTAAAAAATTAAGTTAACTTCTCAGTAAAAAGAAAAGCTTTTCTACACTAATAGCTGCTTTTTAGGTTCTAAGTAAGCATGTTTAATGCTTTTAGTTCTGAAAAGGCACAACTCTGCATTTAGCTGTGGGACTCCAAGCAACTTTTAAAATATCTACAGATTTAGAACTATTGTTTATTTTAACAAGCAAAGCAGGAGGATTGGGTAAAGAAAGCACCATTAAATCTTGTATAATCTGAAAGACGTGTGCATTTGTAAGCTTGTTATTTCAATTTTCATTTAAACAGCAATTGACAACATTTTAAGCTGAAGTGCTGTGTCCTCTATCAAGAATCCATTAAGGTCAGCATCAGGTGCCAACCTGTCATGTTGGCATAACAAGATGAGCAAAACAAACAAAACCAAAATACTGTTCTCTAGAGGAGTCAGTAGAAAATGAATTGCTCTTTAGTACACTTGAAAAATTACGTTGTTAAGAAGTCAAAAGGCAACATCTAAAAGCTTTCCAGAGAATGTTTTCCTTCTATACAATATAATTTTATAGTTTTTGCTTCCGTGGGCTTTCATTTGTAGTTTGGAGGAGAGACTGCATTTGTCCATTAGTAGAGGCTGGAAGTTTGTTTTTCCATTCAAGAAAACTCCCCAGTTTGGTATGCCTTATCTCTGATGAAAAATGATGTTTTATGATCTTTTGTCTTCTAAATAAAAGCAATGTTTCAAACAACAGTTTTCTTTATGTGTCTCTGAAGAAAAATCCCTACCTTTAATTTGTTAGAGGTGTGTTCCTTCATTCCACAGATATTTTCTCTGTGCATTTGCAGTACGCTTATCTCAGTTATTTCCTCTCAGCTGTGTATACTTGGGAACCACCTTCATGTTACCTTCTTTGGCTTTCCTTTGTTATTGACACATTTGTTGTGTCCTGAAATTCTTTTCATTTCACAGGTGGAATTACATATCTTTGGATGACGTATAAGATATTATCATTGGCTTATTGAAATAGAAAAGAAGAACGGTTTGCTTAAAACTTAAGTTGTTAAATCTGTTGATTCTTGTCCTGAATACATATCCTACAGGTTTTTTTTTTTTTTTTTTAATATAATTTTGTTTTACAGTTTTGTTTCTGATATCCTTGACTTGTAGATAAACAGTTTTTAACTAGCTTCTGATGGCAATTTGCTGATCAGAGTAATGGAAGTTGCTTATAACTGCTTATAACTGAAATAACTTTTATTACAATGTTGAGGGCTGACTATTCTTTATTTTCTTTTTGGGCTACCTAATGACTTGAAAATCAGCAGGATAAGCAGTGTGGATAAAACCAGTAAATTCTCTTTCTTTTTCAGAACCAATCTTATTGCGTATATAAGTGTTATAGCACAACTACAGGCTTCATTGCATATGCAAAACAACTGCTTTAGACCATTTCTTTTGTAGTATTTTGTCACTTCTCTGCAAAAAGTCCGCAAAAAATGATCATGGAAAGAACAAATTGGGAAGCAAGTATGAATGCTTACAAAACATTCATACAAAACTTTAGGCAGACTCACGGATGAATGTATATAAAAATGTCCACCTACCTAACCAAAATTTCTTCTTATTGATTTGATGATGCAAAAATAAGTGCCAGTAGTGGTTGTGGGATTTTTTTTTCCTTTTTTGCATTGGTGACCAAGACCAATATTCATAGTGATTTGGAAAGCTGATATAATTTGGTAGGAGAAAAAGCAGAGCTTTAACTATATTTAAGGAAGAACAATAGTATTTTCAGAGACGTGGAAGAAAAACAGTTCCTGCTGGTCAGACAATCATTAAGCCTGTAAAATAATCAGTAGCAGGAGAAAAATAATCTTTTTCTGTGTCAAGACGCAGAAACATTAAAGAAAATAACCTTAAATAAGTTGATGTAAAAAAAAAAAAAAAAAAAGTAAGTTTTCTCTTTCTTTTTCAGATGTATATGATGTATAACTGTAAAAAATGAAGAGATAATACATCTAAGTGAAATAGAGATAATTCTTATGCTAGGATGAGAGCAGAATGGTCATGATTATTAAATAGAGTATTTATTGAGCAAAAGCACTTCTTAGGATCAATAAAATAAAAAATGAAGCAGATAACCTCTTGTTATACAGTCAGAAATATTAGAAAAGAGACAAACGAGAGTCACAGAATTTGTAGCTCTTACTTTTAAGTACAGTTGTAGAATTCTTAATTAATCTGCCCTTGCATTGAATTTTTTGTAACTTTTTATTGACAGGGACAGTGAATAAAACCACTAATGTTAAGATGTTATCAGAATTGCTATGATTGAAAATTTATTCACTTAATCTTTTACATTTTAAACATTAAAAAAAATATTTTGCTAAGTGAGGAGGGAATGGGCCATGTAACGTGTTCCTTTTTTCATGAGTTAACAAGTTTCCCTACTGATCCTCTTCAATTTCTTTTCTGCTTTTTATTTTTGGAGCTAGATCTTTTGTTAATTGTTTCTCTCTGCAGTTATGTTGTAGGATATAGGATGCTGTGATTCTTGGTAGCTATGTTTTTCACTCATTACTGTGTGGAATTTAAACTGCAGTGAGGGAAAAATGCTTGCTTTACAGAGGATTAAGATCAAGAACAGAACAGTTTTCATAAGTGAGTCATCCAGGGACTGCAAGTTAGATGCTGAGGATGCTTCTATACTGATACCTAGAAGAGGATCAGAAAGAAATCAGTTGTGCTGAAAAGTCTTATGTACTGGTTTATGCCCAGTTGTGAGGCTTGTTCCACTTAGAGTGATCTGGTTGTCACTCAAAGCACAGAGCACTGAATCTTGGTACTGGGTCTATGTAATGCACCTCTGAATATAATGGATATCTATCTTTTTTGTATTGAAATAGTGTGAGGGCTGTATCCCAGCTCACTAGAACTTGTAAAGCATGAAGTTGAGTTTCCAGAAAATGTGATGGCACTTAGGATGCTTCAGGCTCACTATGTGGAAGGGCTCTGCAGGCCAGCTGGAGTGGGATGGGTGCGAGTCTGTCTGCACTGCCCCTCAGGAACGGCCCCTCTGCACTGAGCTCTGCTTGGTTATACCTCGTGTACATGTCCTTATTCCCAGTTGTTCTTTAGCAGAGCAAGAGAATGAACTCAGTGCTGTGGGAAACCAGGGTGCCAGTACTGAGTTCACTCCCTTACGCTCTCTTATTTAGCACAGCCGTTGTAAAATGAAAGTCTGTAAAAGCTGGGAAATGAGTCCACATCACCTTTTCTTTCCTTCCTGGTCTTCAGATATTTGTCTTTCATGAGCTGCCATGTTACATCAAAAGGGATCCATGTAGAGTCATTTCCTATTGATGCTGCTGCCTTTTTTTCCTGAAACTCTTCATTCTGATAGTGGTCAGCAAGGAGAAATTCGACTAGAAGGGTGACAGTCCAGAGGGGAGAACTGGTAATCAGCATTAATGGTAGAAGCCTGCCTTTACTTATTCACCCTACAATGAAAAAGGAATTTTCAGGAAGATGCTTTTAACCAGTTCACTTGTTTTATTTTCTTTTATATTGCCACTGTCACCCTCCAGAATGTTCTTGGTCTTTGCCCTAGACTTCTGTTTGTGTAATGGAGGAGTAAATTGTCTTTTTTTTTTTTTCCTCCACAGTATGTAATTGTGGGTGGCGTATTTGATAATTTGTCAGTGACATATAAGCATTTTTGTTAATATCCTTTTATCCAAAGTAAAAGCTTAATTTTTATTTTTATTTTTTTTTCCAGTCTGAAATTGTAACATTTCTTCGTAGATCAAAACACCGGATTAACCCATTTGGCATTTTCACATTGCAACAATTAATGGATTCCATTTAGTTCCTCATTTTAGACTCATATCTTTTCAAAGGTACTGACCTGTTTCTTACCAAAGCATGAAGCTAGTCATCTATCTTACTATAAATAACCAATTTTTTTCTGTTTGTCATTTGCAATTTCTCCACAAACTTCAGAGACACTGGACTGAGACTTTTTAGGGGCAAGGTTAATTTTTCTCTTCATTTTTTCTTGTCCTTATTCTCATGGCCTTACATTAATGTGTTCAAAGGATATGATTAAGGGCTATATTTGTCTTAATTGTATTGGTTCTTGAAAATGTTTTGAAGTTGGTCCTTCTTCCCTTGTGAAGTTATTTTCCTCAAGAAAATACCATTTCTGTTCCTTGGGCACTATTTTTTTTTTTCTGCCAATGCTAGAAACAACCTGTCAGCTTTGCTAGTTCAAGGAATTCTTGAATATGCTCATTGTTCAGGGTTGTGCTGATTTGCAGATATCCATGCTTCCCTTTTATGTGAGAAATCAAATTGATAGCATTCACGTGTACCTGAGTTTACCAGTAGATTGAGTGATTGAATTCTACTTTAACATACCTCAAGAAGCTGCCTCAAATCCATGTTTATTTCATAGCTGAATATTTTGTTGCAGCATGTAATAAACTTGTTGTATATCTATTGTGATGGGATATCTAGAATTATACAACAGAAGTTTTATGAGTGTGGTTATATTTATTTGGTGCTGTAATTTTTTTTTCCCATAGAGTGCACACACTCTTAAATCTATATTAGAAAAAAAAGAAAAAATATCGATTTACCCACGTGATTATCTGCCATGTATGTCTGTTTCTCAAGAGCCTTAATAAGTGTGTTTTGTTTAGCAGTTACTTGCCTCTGCTAAAGCATTTTAGCTTGTTAGGGGTATCTATATTACAGATGAGAATTGCTGATTTTCTTTACACTTTTTTTCCCCCCAGTTGTAACACAAAAAATCTATCCAGATGCATATCTTTGTTTTCTGCAAAACATCTGTTGCCACTGTGTGCACTGGTAACAGAGCAGTACTCCTCAACTCCACTATTAATTCTGTTTTTTTGGTCAACATTCGTTCCGTAGATTTCGTTAACAAAATGACCAGCAACATTGCTTAACTGTTGAAGTCCAAGGACGATGAGAGTGTCATGCTTTTTCAATTAAAGTCTTACAAATTACAAGCTTTAAGCAAATGAAAAACTGAAAAGATAGCTTTAGCCACAGTGAAGGAATTTAAAAAATTAACAAACAAAATCTCTTTCTTTCTCCATGCTCCTCATTAAAATGCTATAGGTGGCTCCAGGATTTTGCATGGTTGCAGAAAGGCATTGTCTACTCTTTCAAGATACATTTTTTCCACTTTGAAGCTTTGTGGAGCTTTCTGTCTGTCTGTCCCTCTTTGCTTTTTTGTTCTAGATTTTTTCCAACTCACTGTAGGCTGAGCTCTCTGTTAGTGACGCAAAGAACACTTGTAATATGCTGAATGCAACTGTGAGAAGGCAAAGAAAGGAGCCTAAGCCTGTCTGGTGGTACAAGGCCAAGACAGCACATGGAGCAGAAATGGCATTATGCTGGCCTTATAGAATATTGAGAAGAAGAAAGGCAGGAGAGTTCCTGGGTAGTCCTACCCCTTGACCCCAATAAAAAGACAAGTGTGTTCGTCAGCATTTCAGTTGGTCATTTTTCTGATGCTTAGGTTACTTATTGATGGGGCTGTTTTAGATCCAAGAAATATATTGTCCTTCTGATTTATTCTCAGATGGTACAGGGACCATTCAGAGTTCAATGATTTCTTGTAACTGCTGCCTTGCAGGATGGATTGAGGTCTATTTGGGGTGATGGTTTGTCAGGTAGTGCTATGCTTGCAGGAGATTATGTTGATTGGCTTTCAAGTGAAAGGGTCATGAAAGAAAAGGAAACCAGGACCAGGTCAGGAAAGAAAAAGACCAGGATTAGTCTAATGTTTAACCTTATCCAAAAGAAAGTGACTGGAGAAAAATACTAAATGCTCTAATTGCACTGAACATTAGAGATTTAAAAATACTTAAGGATTTTTTTTTTTTTTTTTTCTCTTCTTGGGAGGGACGAGGAAAGTAAAACCTGCCTGGAGCAGTTTTTTACTTTTTTTCTGATAGCTTAATAGACTGTAAATGTTGAAGGGCAAAACACATAAGCTGTTTAAATTAAAAAATGCCTTTGCCTGCTGCCTCTTATGTTACTGTGGCACTGCATGCTCAGAACAGAAACCCAACTGAAAAACACTAATTTGATAATTAGGGCCAATGTGTAAATATTTTGTATTTGTATAAACTTACAATTCAGTTTGATTTTAAATTTGGACCTTTATGTACAAATGTTTCTGTTTGGTTAAGTGCATTCTAAATCTCTTGTGAATTCAAAGTAGTCACATTTCACTTGAAGGAAAATAATTTTACCAGGTGAAATTAAGCATCATTATCTTTTTTTCTTTTTTTTTTCCTTTTTTTTTCAAGAAGACTAGGCAAATTGCTCCAAGGGTTTAAAAGGAAATATACAGATTGTAGAAATAGAATAGCTCAGGCTAGAAAAGACCTTCAAGATTATCAAGTCCAACCTCAACCTAACCATACTACCCTAACTCTAATAACCACTGCTAAATCATGTTCCTGAGCACCACATCCAAATGGTTTATAGAATCGTAGGATATAGCCTTTATATATCAATAACTGTGCTTGTTTTTCCAGTATATGATGACTTAGTAATGTTGTAATATAATTATCAGTAAATTATTTGTTTTTTGAACTTAAATGTGATTGCAAGGTAAGAAGAATGATACAAATTGCTGAATCCTGCCAAGGAGGGAGTAACAGTGATAAGGTTATTGAGCAGGGGATGCTCCAGCGTCTATCAATAAGACTGGGGTACAGGGCTTCGTTTGATCAAAGTAAGTTGTTTTGATTACTGTATAAGAAGGGAATCAAAAAGTCAAGTAAGGGTGTATATAAATTGATTTGTGACTTTCTGCTGTTGGCCTGTGGATCGAGCGAGGATGCTGATACTGTGTTGGAGCAAGCATGCTGATTCTATGCCTTGTGAACACTGTGGCCTTTGCAACCAGTCTGAGCCTGCGATCACTCCTAATGGAGTAACATAAACAGTGGAGCCTCATGGTGCTGCTGCTGGTGTCTCCAAGGTGACAGCTCCTACTACAATAGAAACTACTTTTCCACCTTTTAACTTCAGCTGACTCACTCAGTTAATTCCCTCCTTTTCCAGTGTCACAACCTATCTTGTAGTTCGTAAGCACAGCTATTTCTTTTGGCCTTTGTTCCTCCTTCAGGTTAACTCTGTTAGGCATTCTAGGCTGCCAGATTCTGATATGAGGTGATTTGTTGTTTTAATGCAAGAATTTGGGGTCCCCTCAGTAATACATGAACTGAGTAACCAGGAACTGGAATATTTTGAAATATTTTGAAACCTGTCACCATGAGAGGTTGTCAGCAGGGTCCTTGCCCAGAGCCAGCAGCTGCTGAGTGAAGTGGAGGGATGGGGAAATGAGACCAAAAGAGAGGGACCAAGGTTGGTTAGATGCTGTTCTTAAGGCAGAGTCTCAGTTCAGGCTGAGACAGACTTCTGTTTGAGCACAAAGAGAGCTGTGTTGTGTGGAACACATGGCTGTGGTGCACACTGTGTGAGTTATAGTTACAAATGCACATCTATCAGTGATGGATTAAATTAACAGTTGAAAAATTTTTAAATTTTTGTACCCTTCAGACATTGTCCTTCTGGTGTCTGAGATGCACCTGGATAGATCGGGACATCTTAAATGAGTTGTAAGGACTGCTCCCCTAGAAAGGTTTGTTTCTATCCATTAACTATGAAGAAAGTGTCAGATGACTGTTTCGGCTAAAGCATTCTAACTTAGGGTGAAGTCCAATGTCTCTTTACATGGAAAGCTGTATCTGAGTACTAGCTGACACAATAATCAGCAAGTCTAGCTTTGCGTAGGGCTGTAGTCAGATGTAAGAACAAAAAATTGAACAGAGAGAAGGCACATGAGAAGAGCACATCTGCTAACCTGAACCAGCAAATAGTGAAGAGTTATGCTTGTCATCTTATTTTATAGCACCCTGTAGAACATTCTTGTTCTCAAAAACATGGTAAGGGGACTCAACCAAGAATTTTTTGGTTGATGTTTTACCTCTGCTGCATTTGGGCATGTTTCCTGTTCAGAAAGGATGGGAAGAAATTTCCTGGTGACCACAGTTATTGAAGTTACTTATTTCAAATAGAAGCACAGGGCACGTGGAAACATGCAGTCTCTACTCTCCCTCTTTCTGAAGCAAGGCTCCCACCTGCTTCTGGTGAGTTGAAGAATGGCTCTTTATAAATGTTCTTAACAGGCTTCTCTGTTTATTTTTTTCTTTTGACTATGCTTAATGGCAAGTGATTTGACATAGGCATCAATTCTAGGAGCATTTAAGTGTTTCTTATTCATCACTTCTGTCCATTTTTAAGAAAACTGTGTTTTACTAGTTAGGAGTTTATGTACATTGGGGAGTTCTTCATTAATTTTGCTACTAAGCTCTCTGGAGCCATTTGGGTTTTATATCTCCCTGATGGATGGAGGATGTCTAGATCAGATGTGCAGAGATTACAGAAATATGACTTTTGTTTTGGCAATAGCAAACAATTCTAGTGATTAACATTTTTATTTTATTGCTCTTCTGAGAAACCTGGTTGTTTAATTCGCTCATTATGCTCTGATCAAATTTTTGTCTGTTCTTATAAGCTTTAAATGGGTAGAGGTGTTAAAGATCTACTGAAGAAACGTTACAGAGCTCAACATTACCAAAACACAAAGTGTTGACTTTGTGACTAGCCACATAATTAGGAAAATGTAGGTTAAGATAGTATGAGAGATTAGGAATATCTTCACATATAGTGAGAAAGTGACAACTGATCACTGTTTATTAGTTTATACTTACTGGTTGAAAGGCTGATTTGTGAATCACTAAATTTTTTTTATATGCTAGAAATTACAAATTCAAAACATTGTTAGAATGGATTTTCTTTTTTTCGTACTGTTGGCCTAGAAGTAGAAAACAGTGGTGGTTCAAAAGCTGAAGAAATGCTTTAGAATTTGGATGCTTAACTTTTTGAAAACAAATGGAAGAAATCTCAAGAGGAAAAAAGAAAGACTTAAAATTGACATATTTTCAAGTTTTCAGATTTCACTCCTCAATCTTTTTTATATTTGTGTTAGAAAATATTTATGAGAATGTTTCACTCATTTCTTTTCAAGAGTCATGGAATATTTAACTATTTTCCACTCAGTATGAACTAACAGTTTCCAGGTAGCTTCTCTACTCTCCCTTCTCATATCCAATAGAAATGGGGAAAAAAATGACAGTTAAAATCTGTTTCCCTGAACAAACCTCAAATCAAGAACACTGAGAATTCCTGTATAAACACAGAACTAGGCCCTTAACTTGTGCAAACTGACCTTGTCTCATTGATTTGCTTTGTTTTCCAATTTAGTTGAAACTCTTATTTTTGGTATTGGAGGACTTTTGCTTTCAGTGCTTTCAGGACTGCAGTGTTTTCAGCATGGATATTAAACTACTTTAATACATATATTCATTTAATTTTAAGATCATCCATATGCTTTGTTATGGAAAATTTAATTTTGAGACAGTGATAGCACCAGGAGAAATAACAGTCTGGCATATAGGACTTGTAGGACTCACTCAAGCATACTAAATGAAAGTTAGTTTTCTTTCTCTCTAATAATTATAATATAAAATAAATATTATCTGTATTGTGAAAGTATTGTGAAAAAATGCTCTGAGTCTGTAAGTGATGTAAACCTGAAAGGTTTGTTTAGTAAGTTATTTTTATTATCTATAAATTTTGCCTCTATTAAAATGGAGAAGTTGTTTTTTTTTTGGCTTGATAGCAGTCCGTCAGCAATACATTTGTTTCTAACAAGTGCTGAAAAAATGTTTTAATTTTTCATTCATTTTCCTCTGCTTCAAAACTTTGGGTATGTTGCTAATTATGGGAATTACAACTTGATGTTTTTCTAAAATCAAAGCAAAGTGCTGTTTTGATGCAGCTAGCTGATGGTGTAAATTTACAGCATGAACTTCTCTGCTTGGTACAGTCATTGCTAGATACTTGGAAACTGACGGTAGTGTGGTTGCTGCCATAGCATGGATCCTCAGCTAAGTGATTTTATTCAGCTGAATAGTTTGTGTTTCAAAATATCTCTACTTATGTATCTTTGATATCTCTATGATACTGAGTTAAACAGTGCAGACATTGGGTCAGCAAATAAATGATCTGCAAAAGCCTTCACGTGAAATCATAGTTAAGTGGCCAAAATCAAAATATCAGACAAGAACTTCATGTTACTGGATATTTGTTTTACTTGAGAATTTGTTTCCATTTTTTTGCTGAAGTAACTGAAGTCTCTCAGAAATACAGAACAAAAGAAGCTGCTTGTGTCAGTTAAAGGCTATTAAATGGTAAATAATAGTTCTGTAAGGAAAGAAAAAGAAAAGCTGCATAGTTTTACACTGGAATACTACTTAAAAATAATAAAGTTAACAGGATTAAACTTAACATTTATCAATAATGTTACTTCACAAATAAATAGACCATTTCCTTTCTGTAATCTTCAGGATGACAGCAGTAAATTATTCATCTGCAAACTCTAGTTTCTTTACTGAATAGATGTCTGAGGTTCATTGTGCTTGCCAGGCTGATTCATGTTCAGTATGCAAATGGCTGAATGGCTGGCTGTTGTTTCTACCTTAGTAATGAGCTACAGCAGCAGTGTGGAGATGTTAGATGTTGTCTGTCCAGGGGAAAAGGTAGATTTTTCACCTTGGAAAACAAGGTTGGAAAAGTGTATTTCCTGTTTGGTATTTCATTTGAAAGAGAGATTAGAAAGACACATGTGACTTAAATTTCTTTATATCCATTCTATCTTCCTTTACTTATCACAATTTTCTTCTTTGAAGTATGTCGTCTTTGCAGCAGAAATGAAACAAATATTAACAACTGTCTCGATTCTGATTTGGAAATAAATTGCTGTAGCATATTATTTCTTAAGGGTGTTTGCTCTGTGTATGTTTCAATCATCTTAGGAATGCACGCTGTTGAAAAAATAGGGGTTATTGCCCTACTTCTTCCTTTGAATTAAATCTGATTTCTGTTACCATAGCATTGCCTGTTCATGTACCACTCAGTCCAGTGCTGGTCATTTTCTATGTGACTGTATTGCTGTTGCTCCTTTTTTCAAACTAGCAGCCTCTGTCCAGTATTTTTGTCTGTGTGGGGGATGGTCAAGCAGCTGTTTTTTCACAACTGATGCAATTGCTAATACGTTTCCTATGCATGAAGACAGACTTCTATTCAGTCCCTCTGGGGACAGTAAACATCATTTTTATCATGTTGGAACTACAGGCTCTGTCAGCCCGGTGAAGTTGTTCTCAATTAGCATGAGGCAGTCTGGTTCAGGAGGGAATATCTGCTCCTGTTCAAACCCATTTTTCTTTGAGCATTGCCTACACTGATTTCCAGCTGTTACTGTGAAGCTTTAGGGAGCTAATGGGGTTCATTGGAAGCATCTATCTCAAAAGCAAATATCTGAGTCAGTGTCTGGTTGAATGACTGGAGATTCTCATACAAAAAAAAAAAAACAAACCCAACCAACCAAACAAAAAAACGCACAAAACAGTTAATACCCACTTAGCTAATTATCTCTCAATGTACATGATCGTCTTTTACAGTCCAGCAATTAAAGAAAATTAAGTGGAACTCTCTAATTTGCATTAATGTTGAGAACAGACTATTGCCCCTTACTGAATATCATTAATTAGTGCAAATGAAAACAAGCACTCTTTACAAACTATAGGTAAAGTAACATATGCTGAGCCTGATACAGTAATGCCACATTATTGTTTCACTACCGATAACATCTCTGCACATGCAGGGGAAGTTAATATGTTGTAAACTGAGAGCAGTATCTTTCTTAAGCTGATATTTACTCTTGGTTTACTGTGTTGAGATGACCATGCTATAGTGAATATTTTTTCTACTGAGGTTTAAGGTCACATAATGCTTCTTGAGTATCATCACTTTATTATTTAGTAGAGCAAACCTAACAAAAAAATCCCAACCCCTCTGAAAATCCACTGCAACTGAATGATCAAACTCCTGCTTGCTAACTGCTGTATCTTCAGAACTCTTACTTTTTCTTCCATGAAAGTGGTTTTGCTTACATTCCCCTTGTAGGGATGCATTACTAGCCCAGCTCTGACTTTCCTTTTAGAAGGCTCCTCCTTCCAGTTGCACTAGAACTAACACCATGTTTCCTAGACTTCAGTTAGTGTTCTGCCTCTGTTAGTGTTGTTTGAGTGTAGCCCCTAGAAAGAAGACTGCCTTGCCTGTATTCTTCATATTCTCTATCCATTGCTTTAAGCACAATCACTGTCCGGATCCAAGTACTAAATAGTTCCTGACACCAGAAGTTTGTTAAAGATTACTTACAAACATAATCATTGAGAATCAAAAGACTATTTTAATATGTTGGAGATTTCTGTGTCTTTCCTCTCTTACTCATTTGAACATCAAATTATGACAATCTTTTAATGCTCAGCTGAGTTTAGATGAGAAACAATTCAAACCTTTTTGACTTAAATTAGTTAAATTTCTCTCCAAAGGCATAATTCTTTTGCTACTTTAGCTTCACAGTGATCATCTTTCATAGCTGTGCATCTTTCCAAGGCCTCTCTCATTGTGAGGCGGTAGCTGAATTTCTTTTACTGGTTATCTCCCTAGTCACAGTAACACAAACTGATGAAAGCCTGGATGCCTGGAATATTCCAGAACACAGCTTGCAGTTAGGAAGGTGGATTGCTTTTTGCAGAGCTGCCAAATATGTTGTCTATGATCTAATGGCAAGACAAATAATCTATGAAGATAACCTACTTTTCACTTTAGGCTACCTTTTACTTTTCTGTTGTGATACTGAAAAGTTTGTTGGAAACTGCCTGCAAGTTGTAGGATCCAAATGCTGTAATGTATTCATTGTATGTAATGTAAAAAAGGAAGCTAGCAAAGACTGTATTTCTTTGCTTGTATTCTGCAAGATGTCATTTTTGCTGGAGGAAGATCTACTGAAATAAAAATGATGTTTGGGAAGCTTAAAGTTGTGAAGAATGAAACATAACTTCAGGTTTTCTTTTATCCTTACTCCTTTATACTCTGAATTCTGAATCAAAGAGCTGGTTCCCCCAAGTGCCTAAACCCCATTTATTTTCATTACAAGTAGGACACCTAAATATTTAAATCAGTCCTAGGGACTCAAATGACTTCATAATACTTCATAAGACTTAGTCTTCTAAGTCATGTAATAGCTTTTAGAACAGCATATTCAACCCTAAGGTTGTCATTCAAAACTCAAAAAATTCAATCAGTTCCATTAAGAACTCTGTTTTAATGATCCTGTTCCATAGTTTTTGTACAAGTCTTATTTTTAATACCCTATAAGAATAACATCCAATCAGCACTTTCATGGCTAGATAGTGCTTTATGTGATACTGTTTAGTTGCTTTTAACAGAGTAGTTCTTGTGCTTAGTAGATATTCCTCATGAACAGTTCAATTTCAATCTGAAACATATTCTTGTTTAAATAGCAGAAAAATTTATATTTTCTTTCTATCTTTCTATCTTTTAAAACAGTCTAAACTAAAATAGGATACAAATTCTCCTAGGACTTACATTGCAGGTGTATTTTCTTTCTGTTAGCATTTATGTTAATTTTTTGGAGTTGTTTATTTTTAGTTTTAAGGGACATTGTTCAAATTATGCTTGAGAAAGGTTTATTTTTGAATTTTTTAAAAGAGATCGTTGTAATTAGGCAGTAACTTTATAATCCTGATTTTGATAGATATATGCCAAGTTTTGTATTGCATTTCATGGTAGTACTGTTCAAGGTGCACAAATGGTGAGTGCATCAAACCCATCAGGAGTGAGGAGGTGGCTCACTGAAGTTCATTGAGAGTGTCATGTAAAAAAATTCTCCCTTGCTGATCTGCTCTTTCTAAATATGATGAGCATTTATTGCAGTAGAGTGGCTTTTCGTGGGTTAAAAGGAGAAACTAAAAGCAGAAATTGTGGCAAAATGAATAGAGTACAATCACATGTGAATAGAAAATATGTACCACAAACATTTGTCTTGTCATTTTTTAAATATAAATTGAAGAAAGGCAATAGATCAGAATCTGTCCTTCATTAAAAGAAGAATAGATTAAAGCATGTGAATGATGTGGATGCAGTACGGTGACCCTCAAACTGTAAGGCTTACAGATACACAGTTTTAAAAAGGAAAAAAGGGAAAAAACAAAAGTTCAGACTGTAGCAACTGTTTATTTATTTATTTATTTATAGATTGTTTTTAGTCATAAAATAGAGAATGAAGAACAAGAAAGAGGGTTAACTGCTGCCCTCTTCCTTTCTGGGAAATATATGAAGCCATATCCCTGAAAATAAGAAAACTTTTGATTCTGTGGCAGCTGATGTTAGAAAACTCCTAAGCTAGTGCAGTACTGACCTCCTGTGTTTCAGGATATAACAAAATAAATGTGTGCAAAATGTCTTACAGCTATGAAATAACACATTGATGCTTTTTCCTTAAGAATAGGAAGAAGGGTGAAACCAGATATGCTGTCATCCAGTTGAGCATTATAAACACACTCATTTAACTTTAGTTTTATTCTGTCACTACTAAGTTGTGTACGGATAGTAGTTTTTGCCAGGAAACTACAGATTAGGACTTTCGTTTTCATAGGAATTGGAGAACCCACAGTTTTTGGATCTTACTTTTTTCCTTAAAACACCATGTTTTAAAGAAGTCAGTTCACCGAATGAAAGCCCGAAATGTGAATTAGACAAGAAAGAAGGTATTCACAAATGAGGCTGATATTCATGAAGATCTTGATGCAGTCCATCTGTTATTTATTTCCTATTATTTTTTTTTTGTCTTGCCATTCTGTTCATTTTTTCAGCTAGTTTCCTTTTGTTCCTATAGTCCTCTATTAATAATCTGTACCATTTTTCATATTTTCCCCCTTAATATGCTTTTCTCTTAACTTCTCTGATCTCTTCTACAAAGCATTCTGTGCACACTAAAATGGTACGTTCATTTAGCAGTAAAACTTGTAGTTATTTCTTCCCTAAAATTTTGTTCAAAAATTCTTGTTTGCTTTTTTTTTTTTTTTCCCCTCTTTCTTTTAGTAAAATGGATAAGGAAGGCCTTATGTTGGACTCTTTTTTTTCTGAAAACTCTTGTTTGTAGGAAGTAATTGATTGTTATGTCAGAATGCAGTGGAATCCAGCTCAGGAAGGATTGATTATGAGCGTAAAGAAAAGGGCTCCATCTCCACTGAGGGCTGTGTGGGGGCAGGGAGATGAAAAAGAGAAGAGAAGGCAAAGGAAAGCCAGAGAAAGAAGAGGCTAAGAAGAAGGAAGTTTAAACATTTAACCCCCCCAAAAAAGGTGCTTTGAAGAATTATGGCTAGCAGACCTTTTTAGAACGTTTGATTCCCTTTCTAATTATTCTAATTATGCTAATGTGATAGGGACTGTAAAAGTAGCTGAAATGGGAGTAAATCCACCTTGCATTTTCCACTCATTTCCTCAGGCTTCTATGGTCTAATTTATGTTAAATATGGCTAATAGAGTTTCTGGCTTTTTATGCAGCGATACAACATTGGTTTTTAGGTGGTAAATATCTTCTATAGTCATAATTAATGCTATAATCAGTGCTCTCTGCAGCGTGAACATTGCATGTGCATTTCTAACCTGTACATTTAGGATTTATGAATGTGCAAATTAATCACAAGTAATTATATGATTCTTAAGTGTGGCCTTTATGGTGTGTCTGTATTATTTTCAGTGAAGAAAGAAGAATTAATAGAAGATATTTCAGAATGTTGTTGTAAAAAGGTATTCCTGAACAAAGCTTGCTCTTGCGTTCTGCTCTCTCCATGATGAGGGTCAGCTAAACACGTGAGTGATGGCTTAACAGGGGCTCAGAAGCCTTCCTCAGCCTCGTCTACAGACCCCTTGCATCCCAGGATGGATGGAGACAGCACATCTGGCAGCACTGGCCTGTAAGCAGGAGGTGTGATGTTGGGACTGTGGCACCATCAATGTTGCGTTGACTGGCAGAGCAACACATGCATGTGAGAAGCATGCACTGCATCCATTCAAAATGTGGTCGAGCATCTGTAGTTGTGCACACTGCCTTGAAAATTCCTGGCAGAAATTCTAGCTGAATCAGATAGCACAAAGGAAATGCCAGGTGCAAATCTATGGTAAAATGAATGGGCTAACCTAAAACTCCAGATTTACGTGGATTTAGTTATGGAATTCTCAATGAAATCAATGCTAACTTTAAGGGCTCCGTAACCCTTCAATGTAGTTAATTTATACCACGCTTCATAGTTGCATTTTTGTTGAGGAGAAGCAATCATGTCCTGTTTTGCTTACTGAATCTTTCTTGGCTGTGAGTTATGTAATTACTGGAATCACAGAATTATAGTGTAAGCTGAAGAAATGATAAAAAGGTTGGTGGGAAAGAAGATGTTTCTCTTGTTTCTGCTGAAACTTTTTTGATATTTGAAGAAGCAAGATATGGTATGAAGTGTGCAGGAGATTTCAGGCCGTAGTTAAAAGTAAGTTTGAATTTGACTGACTTTTTTTCTGAACATTCTTTCCAGAGCAGTGGGTGTCTGAGGTCAAACTGAAATGTGTCACTGGTCAGTGTCTGAATTTAATTAGTAGAGAAGGATGTGCAGATCTGTGAGGTACATGTTACTCAATCGTTACCTACTCATTTAAAATAAAAACAGAACATTATCTGTTTGGGCTTTCCTTCCACCAGCTGGGACAGTTTTCTTGAATTTGTTTGTTTCTAAATTCAAGGCTTAAATGCGGGAAATGTTGCACAAAAGTGTTGCGTTACCAAGCTGGTTACTTAGTCGAGTTCATGACATCTGCAATGGTTTATGTGGATGTTCACTACTATATGACACATTTAATAACAAAAATTAGGAAAAGCTACTTTATTTGCTGCACTGATTTCCTTACTTCTCAGACAAAATTGCAAGCTTTGTGTTGACTTATAGATTAGTCTAAGAAAAATTGAACTTAGACATTTTACTCTTTAAGAGGCCAAGAATATTGTGGATGGTTATGACGAACTGTGATATAAGTACTCACCGAAATTCAAAAAAGCAGCAATTTCAGATGGCTCAGTACAGATGTCCGAAGCCAAAACACAGTGTCAACACTCAGCATCTCGATAACAAATAGGTTTGTAATAACCCCAGTATTTCTTCATATACTACTCTTACCATTTAAAATAATCGTAGACCTGAGTAGCTTCTAGAGAATGACTTGCCCCCAGTCTGAAAATACTGCATAGTCTTGAATTTCATACACAGTCTTAATAGTTTTCACATCAAAGAGAGCATAAGCAAGAAATTCTAGGAGATTGTGTGTGCATGATAGAGAGTTTTAGCAAACAATCTGCCTTTGATGTATATTGATTATTTCCGTTTTCCTCAGATGACTTTTTATCCTTGCCAAAATATAATTTAGATACGGCCTTTTAATTCTAAGTTGTCAAGTATTTGCCAACAGTCACCACAGTATGTGCCTATTTTTTTTCTTTTGTGTAACTGGATTTTTTTTATATTGACTGTTAAAGAGTAAGAGATATGGAAATGAAGTTTCATCTATTAAAGTTTAGAGTCTACACAAAGAATGTTTTCTTATGTCATTCTCAACTCTCTCTGAACAGCTCTCTACCTCATTGCTTAATCATGTATTTCCTATGCTTTAAGTTTTAAATTATTGACTCAGGAGAATGATAGGGGCCTGAAACAAGGATCACTGGTCTCCTGTTAGCTAGTGAAATCCGTTTGTTACTTTTTTTTCCACGGTATCAGAGAAAAAGTCAAGTATTGTCTTCCAACAAGCGCGGCATTGTGCATTCAGTAAAAGACACCAAAGCAGAGCCCTCGATGCCAGGCTTGAACTGAATACCCCTCAAATGCCACGGACGTGGCCCTGTGGTAGCACCATTGTATTTTGGGGGGTTCCTAATGTTTCTCAGGAGTGCTCTCTCCATACTTCGTGTGTGTGCTTGGTGCTTTCTGTCTCTGTTCAGCAGGATTCCTCTTGTTAACTAATGGCAGTCTTAGTTGGCACCTACCAGTAATTAGTAATTTCATAGGATACAGTATTTGTCCGAAACTTAGCAGGCAGGTGGAAAGGAGCAAAGTTCCCCAGACACAGTGCTGGTGAAAAGAAGTTAATCAAAAGAAAAAAAGTGTGTTACCAGTCAAGAATTATCTCACAGCAGAGCTGTGTTTAATCTCCTTAGCACACAGTATGATTGTGATGACAAGTTTCAGTACGTATAACATGATAAATGGGTGCTATTCTTTTATGGCAATGATTACTTTATACATGTTGGCATTTATGGAACGTAGTTGTATTTTGGTAGAATATTCAATCTTCTCACCATGTTTTCATCTATTGTTTTTTTCTGACAGCTGGAATAAGACCATGAAATCAAGTGGCAGAGGCCATAAGGGTCCCTGGTTTCTGAACAGCTTCTCTGCCTCAATTTTCAAGTTAGATTTTCTTTCTAGAGTTGTTATTTTTCTGTTTCTACTTGGTGGTTTATTTCATTTCTAACGTAAAAATCAACACTTTGAGACAAGGTCTTTAAACTCTGCCTGCAAAATTGTAATTAGATCTGTTGTGGGTGTAGATTAGTAATGTGCAAAAGTGGTGTGTCACATAATAGCATACTGCATATGTGCAAACGAGTTTTTTCATGCAGATGAATAAAGCTACAGATTCTTTCCTCTCTCCAATCTGAAAAATTAGCCTTGCATGCGTTCCATATTTTAAAGTAATAACTGATTTTTAGGTTGGGACTATAAAAACCATCTTGAAGCAATGAGACTTCAGAGAGCACTTAAGCAGTTCGTGCAGTTAACACTATCTTTGACAAAAAATTCCATGTGAAATACAAATATGGTTTCTTTTTAATTTAATTTTAGATGTCAGATCAATAAATGACCGTCTTTGGTTTGGTCCTTTGTACTCACCTACAGCTCTGGCCCCACTGCTGTCTCTCTCCTTTCTCTAGTCTTTCTCTTCTGGCTTGAATTACCTTGTTTGGAATCTGAACATTCCTGGCTGTTTCTGCAGCTCTGTTACTGTATGGTGTGTGTCTGTGTGTAAGTGGTTTGTCCAGGAGCTGAGAGAGAGGACAATGATAAATCATTAGAAAAAAAATATCATAATTAATGTGTAATTGTACAATCATTGAGTTAACTTGTTATAGTTATATTTCAGGATGGCCATGCTATAAAAAAACAATGCTGTTTTATAAGTTGCTGCGCATTTGTCATTACAGTGTATTTGCTGGGTTCCCTTTGCTTTATGGTAGCTTTTATTTGTCTACTTGTGTATATTTTAATAGTTAACATTTCCTATTTCTGTCTCATTTGATGCTGGTGCTATTAACAAAGAGAAAACTGAGACCAGATGGTTGCCAAACAGTGAAGCCACCTGGTATTTTAGCAATGCCAAATATATTTCCCCCTCCATTTTTCTTGAGAAAATTACTGACGCTGGTCCAGGATCTGTAGATGACCCTATCCTGAATCCTCTAAGCCCCTTCTCTTCTGTTCTTCCTGCTCTTCTCCTTATGTCATTCCATTTCTGGGACCTGGCCTTGACTCACTGCTGCCTCCACTGCCCTTTGAGTCCTGCTGCCCTGCAGGAGTGGGATGAGTAGGGTCCCTTCCCAGCAGAATCACCAGGGCCAACCAGCCTTGATCCTGTAAAGGGCTATTTGCATCTCTGGGCTATTTGTGCTATGCAGCAAACAAGCACAGAGCCAAGCACCTTGAAGAATAGTGCATTTTGGAGGCAGCAATCTACAGCTCTCCATCTGATGCCTTGTTGATTTGAGGGCCAAATCAGAACTGAAACTGTTGTCAGGGGTATGACAGTGTGAGCTGGAACTGACATAATCACAGACGTGATGGTACAACAGGGCACGCACAGCATACACTTTGCTCTGAGCAGCGAGAGTTAGTCTAAGCTAACCAAAAATATGTTTTTGCCAGTACAAACTGAGTATCTGCTCCTATCTCCATGCCAGTGCCGTATGCTGATCTGAGCTGCACCATGTGTACAGTGACAGACGAGCTGTTCAAATGTGTAGTTCTCACACATTTCCAAAGTCTGGTATAGGCACTGCCTGTGTCAGTATTGATATATCTGAGACAAGCAACACTCACACACCATATTGACACAGGGTCGGGGCCGGGGAGGGGATCAGCTCCTCACCTCACTGCTGCCAGTTCCTCTCTGCCTCTCCTTCTTCTGCCTTTCTAGCCCATTTCCTGGGCCCTGCTGATCTGTGGACCCCAAGTACCTTGAGTCACGCTGAAAGGAACACTGAATGGCTGTGGATCTGAGAGCACAGGTTTTAGTCTTAGCACCCTGACTGAATTCCAGCAGAGAGAACAACTGCAAGTTTTCCAGCTCTCAGTGGTACTGAGGCTGCAGCAGTACTACTGGTTCTTGTCCTGGCTGCTGCTCTGCTAGGAGCTGTGTGAATTCAGACCGAAAAACAGGATGCACCTGAAAAGAACTTATGGTCTATCTGCAGGAGACAGGAGAATAGTGTGAGAGATGAGGAAAATGTGTTATAAATATGATGCTGGTTAGTGTAATAGCTGTCTCTGATGCTGTGGATATGATTCATCTGTATCTGTTCACTTTATAGAATAATTCAGATTGGAAAAGACCTTAAGATCATGAAGTCCAACCAAACCCTGTGAGAATGTGCATTCTTAGGTCACAGTTTTTCACAGGGCTACTGGGACTTTAGTGTGCCAGATGTTGTAGAAGGAAGACAGATAAACCCCCATACTGAATCCCAGCAAAATTGTGGTACAACACCTTCTAGCACCACAAACTGAGCTCGGAGATGGACATTTCCTTATGTCTTACACTTTCACCTGGGAGAAGAGGCCAACAACCTCCTCTCTGCAACTTCCTTCCAGGGAGTTCTAGAGGGTGATGAAGTCTCCCTTCAGCCTCCTCTTTGCCACACTAAACAATCCCAGCCTCTCAACATAAGTCTTGTTTTGCAGTCCTTTCACGAGCCTTATTGCTCTTCTCTGACTGTAATTTTGTGCAATTCTTTCTTGTTCTGTGGTCTGACAGTATTTTTACAGCAGTACTGTACTTTCTTCTTAGAGCCTTCTGCCTTGTGCTGGGCATATGGTGCCTTTATTCCTTTGCTTGCCGTCATGTAAGGTATAACATGATGTTCCTGTTTCCAGTATGTTCTACAAGTGTCAGAAGAGGCTGTCATCCTCATTTGGCAAATCTTGTGCTTCACTTGTGCTCTCCTTCAGCAATTGCCTTGCTGTTGACAAGATCTCCCTAGGTAACTGCAAACCATTGTGCAGAATGGTCCCCTTCAGACACCAACTACAGCTGCAGCTGGATTTCTTGAGGTCCACGTTCCTGCTGGTTGCAGTAAATTGAGCACAGACCCATTGCAGTGCCCACAGACTGCTTCAGCACCGGGGGACCTTCCAGGGGAAAGGCTTCAATATGGTGTCCCTTCAAACTTCCCATCATTTTGGGCACCATTCTTGAAATACTCCTTATTTTTCCAACAGGTGGAACTTAAAATGTGCATTTAAGCTCTGCAATCATTAAGTAATCTAAAAACAATGTATCAGTGTAAATAACACCCGCAAAGAGCCTGCCTGTGTTTCTTCTCTTTAACCAACAAAGGCATGATGATTCAAATGTGTTTTTCAGAGGTAGTTGTGTGGAATGATAAAGATGTTGCTTTTTGGAGCTTTTCCATTGTAAAGAGAGTGTTTCTTTTCACACTTCTTTTCTGTGCTATATGAGTACTAATTTTATAATATTTAACATTCCTCAGAATATGCAAATAGGCATTGAAGTTGGCAAGATACCAATGGATCAAACTTACTAATGTAGGTAACGTTCTCCTGTAGTGAAAAATACTAAAAAATATCAAGGAAAAGTGCAACTTTGAATCTGGGAAGTTTGTATCCAATCTCTGTAAGTATGCTGGAAAGCACATGGTGCAGTTGCTAATATTGTGCCTTTTTCTATTATTCTAGCAGATGAGAATTTGTAGGCTTTGGAAGAAAGTCTTTGCATGTAATAAACATTCACTGAAATATTACATATGAAGCAAAGATTCAAGTAAAGCAACAGCAGTTCAGACTATGTCTTGACTTGTGGACTTGGTGGAACTGGGGCTGCAGATGAGGATTTGCCTCTCGCTGTTTATTTTCCATGTCTCTGTTGTTCTGGGAGGCAGGGAGCGTGCTGTTTGGACTATCAGACCATTTGGATGGGTCTTTTTTCAGCCAGTTCGATTTGTACAGCTGCTTGCATTGCTCTTAGAGGCAGTATTTGCCTTTTTCTGTGATATACTTCCCTGGATATGGGAATGGAACAGGAGAGACCAAAATCCCTGTTGCATCTTGCCCATAGGATGTGATATTCCCTGAGGTATTAAAAAGGGGATAGGAAGGGATAAGCTCTTGCTTACTAGAGGTGAGAAATAAAAACAAACATTGAAAGCTATGACAATGTTACTTATCTGTGTAGACCTTCTCAAAACCTAAAAGCAATCAAGGTAGGATGCATGCGGAATGTCAGTCCTCTTTTCCTAAGAGGCAATGACCTGTCTCCTAGTTTTCCCTTATCAGTAAAGGAGAAAAAAAAAATATCCAAAGAAAACACCCCTCTAAAAAATGAAAATACCTGTGGGCTTGAGTACTTGAAACAGGATTATTTGTAACTGTTTTCCTCTTTCTCCTCCCTCCTTCCCCTCGTGCCCATTGTTGTTATCCAACATCTCTGATAAGAAAAGCAACATGCAGCCCCGTCTGCTCCTCTGAAATGCCTGGTCTTTATTTTCTGAAACAGGTTTTCTTCTTTCCACTGTGTTTTTTTTTTTTTTTTTTTAAATTTATTTTAAGTTTTGATTTCATTTCTGGAATCATTTCTTTATGTTGTGGAGCCTTCCTTTTCTTTCTGCTTTTTTTCTTTATGCAAGCAGGCCCTGCTGTTTCACCCCGCTTTTTGCTCTGATCCTAGCCCAGCCAACTGTCACTTTTTAGCCTGCAGGGAACCTTCTGGTACTAACATTCCTGTCTTGTTTTTATTAGAAGGGCATCTCTCACAACATATCCCTCGCTGTTTGAAGCAGAAGTCATGTGTATTCAGTAGGAATGAATAATGGATGCATTTAAAGGGTACCTTGCCCTTCTCGTTCCTTTACACATCATAAATAACCACTATTTTAGTTTGGTTTTACATATTGCTCTACAGGCACAGCTTGAAGAATCTGGTGATTCAGCTCTCAATTTAAAAAAATACCATGCTGTTTGCAGCTGATAGTCTCTGCATCTGAAAACTGATTGCGCACCATGATAAGTTGTGCATAGCAGCATCCACATGTAGCTCTAGAATTCTGAAGCCTTAGGAAACTGCTCACATATTTACTCTGAAGCAGATCATGAAAATACAGCATGACAGGAGAGATGCAGGCAGTGCAGTGGGGCAGTATCGGGGCTATGGATGGAGTTCATTTCATGTGGCCCTAGATACCTGCAGTGGAAGTACCAACGTAGCCAGCTAGACTTTGTAAGAGAAGAAGGTGCTTTTAAGGTGTTTTAAATATCCTCCTCAGGATGGGCTGAGTTCTCTGAAAATGCCTATTTCTCTCTGTTCACTGCAAAAGCAGAGTGGTGGATTAGACTGCATGGAGTGTTTGTATCAGAAGTATCTGCTTTTAGTCCAAGGAGCCCACTGTTCCTATCAGTTATCACAATCTGAGAAGCTCGCTGGATTGGTGACTGTATTAAGGGATAAACTGAAATTACTAGGAATTTTCCTATTAGCTATAACAAGCTTTAGCTGAGGTTCCTAGAGAAAATCTTAAAATTGAACTCCTTGCATAGGGAATGATTTAATAATCTGATCTCATTTTAAGAATGTAAAAGTGAGACTTTGAGCAGCAAATATTTTTGATAAGGGAGGGAAGAAAGGTTTAGTTGTATTTTCATTGCTTGTTTTCCCTTAGATAACTGACAAATGAAGTGACCTAATTTGGCTGTTACTATCAGCTCTGTTCAAAATGCCCTCAAGTTACTGTGCTCTCACTGTGCTGCTTTCCCTTGAGCATGTGGCTAAGTCTTTTTGATACGTGGGCTGCAGTAGCCTGTGCCAACCTGTGTTTCTTTGCCAGTCAGCAGTGGCAGGGCTGTGGTGGGCTTCTTGGGGTTCATGGAGATGCATGGGGTGGTGACAAGGTGATGAGCCTCTATCCTCCTTGTGAGTGCAGGACATTGCCTGCGTCAGTCATACAATTCTCCAAAATGAGCCGGGTAATCTCATCAGACTTGCCAGGAAAGGGCAAATGTGTAGAGAGGAAAAAGATCTCAGTGAAGATTTAAAGGAAATTAGATGTATCTTTATGTTGTGGGGAAACAGAAAAAGAGATGATTTTTAGTCTGTTTTTCAATCTTATCTCTTTGTATGTTTGTCTATTTATTTATTTATTGTTAATGAATGTATTGGGATTCATTGTGAAAGACAATTTGAAGGTGCTGGAAACCTCCTGATGATTCCAGTCTCAGAGCGAATGCAGAAAAGGCAATTAGAATCAGGTTGCAGGAGTGATTTTGCTTGTTGCTTTTGGCATTTTCTGATCTCAGTTCACGTGGCTGTAGCTCTGGAACTCTGTATGACTTTTCCATGTTTCTCACAGTTCCGATCTGCTTACTGGTATCATTGTATCGAGACTCTGCTGATGCAGATATTAGATTTGCATTTATAGGAGGCTGTCTCAATTCTAGAGAAAGTAATTTCTCTTTGTATGTTATCCAGCTAATGAACCACTCTGAAGATTAATCTTTGCAATCTTTCAGTTCCCTCCACAAATGTCTGTTTTGGAATGTTACTCAGGGCAAAATGTTTTTCTGTGTATTTTTTTTTGCATCTGCAACTGGAATTTTTTAAGAATAGCTGACATTCAGAGCTGAAAGTAGATGAAAATTTAAACAGAGATGGCTTATTTGTCTTACTATGTGTGAAACTACCTTTCTTAAGTGTATAACTTTCCATTCATGTTTTTTCTCTTTTCAATTTAAAATGAAGAACAAAACCAAGAATTTACAGCCTCAAAAAACTGTTTAATGTTATGTTCTAGCTTGAATTTAACCAAAATTTCTTAGTGGATGCCAAGCTGCAGGCATTAACTGAAGTCTGGTTTTATGAGCTGTCACATATTGTTTAGCTTTTTACTTCTAATTTTTAGAAATAAATTTTGTCTGAAAGCACTAGTGTGCCTTCAGTAGCTTGGGGTTTTATCTTCATTATTGAGTGGCAGAAAGATACCTTGGAGGAGAGAAAAATCCTGAGGATTTCAGACTCTGCTTATAGTTAAATGGAAATGGTATATAATTCCTCTTTTCTGCGCTCAGTTACACAGAGACAGAGGAAATGGTTGCATGAGATGTCTAAAATACAGCAAAAGGGATGTCGTGAGTACAGTGGCTATAGATTTTACAACTAGGGTTGCACTGCAGGCTTCCACTTGATACGTAATTTCCAAGATGTAACCAGGAAAGGACAGAATAAGCATTTGTAAGGGACTTCTGTAAGAGCTCCTTAAGGCAAATGATCCATTAACTCTGAGCAAAGAACATGAGAGACCCTGAGTTTATTAAACTCAGGCTAAGAGTTGTTACTGCACTACATTTCATCATTTTCTATAATGCCTATTGTGTGCCATACATCTGTGATGCTCAAATTCGGTTTTTCAGCTCTATTTCCTCTGCTCTTTGTTCTGGGCTGCATTCTGGTCCTCCCCAGTTGTATGAATTTCTCTCTTTTTTTCTAGAACAAGAGGCAGTGGACACAAACTGGAATGTAGGAGGTTTCATCTGAATGCCAGGAAGCACTTCTGTGCTGTGCAGGAGCAGTGGTACAGGCCTGCCCATAGAGGCTGTGGGTTCTCCTCCTTGGGCCCTGGGCACCCTGCTGTGGGTGTTCTTGCTGGAGCAGGGGTTGGGACAGATGGACCCAGAGGGCCCTGCCAACCTCAGCCATTCTGAGATTGTGCTACAGCAGCAAATGTTCCCTGTCTTTTTGGCAGCTGGTCCTCAGAATTTTATAGATTTTTTTTCTTTTCCTGCATGTCACATGCTGGCTTCTGCTGTCTGTTAGTGTGTGTTTGTTTTGGTTACCTTTGGTAATGTATGACTGCACCTTGGCTACTTGGTGTGCATTACAGTTTCCTGTGGTCAACCTTCTTTATGTCTCTTCTGGGGTCAATATTTACATCCCATGGCATATTTTTAGTTCAGTTTTGGCTTGATTCTTTGCGTGAGTTTTTTTACAACCTTTGGATCAATACAACCCATAATTATTTTAAAGATTTATTCAATGGTATTATTTTTTTCTTTCATTTTGAAGGTGCGTACATGTGGAGGGATGGATTATTATTATTATGTCCAGAATTATCATGGTTCTGGCTGCCTGACTTTTCTAAGTGCATTTTTAAGTTATCTCTCTCGTACATAGTGGGCAGAGGCTTGCACTATGAGCCAGCTAAAGGCTGTGTGACCATGCTCAGCGTGGCACTGAGCCCAAGTTAACATATCCTGCATCTCAGCAGGACTTACAGGCTTAGTGCTGATGCCCTACCAAGCCAGCAGTTATGCATTTTCTGCCCACCCTGGAGGGCGGGCAAAGCAGGCTCGCACAGGCTTGCAATTTGTTGTGTACTTCCTTCGGAACACATTGCTCAGGAGCTCATCTTTTCCTGGAGGTTCCCCTTTCTGATGGGGAAAGTAGCAAGTTTAGTTCCGAATCTGGTACTAACAGCATATGCCAGGATTTTTAAAAAAATAATCTATATATGTGGCATTAAAAATGTTTTTTATTATTCCCTTTACATCTGATAATTATAATTATAAAAATACCACCTGATCACGATTTGAAGAAGTTTACAAGTTTCATTTTTGAGGAGATTATTAAAATTTGACACAATTTATCAAGTTGCATTTAGATTTTAAATATCAATCTTTCATTTTTTGCCTGGTGATGAAATACAGCAAAGGCAGAACTACCTCCACTGGGACACAATAGGAAATTTTTTACCTCCTCGGGCTTCTGTTCCTTAGAGATAAACTAGTTCAAAAACAGAATATATGGAGTGATAGGGAGTGGATGGAAGATCTGACAGTATTTATCTCTCATAAAGGTTGCTGCCTCATCTCTCCCACTGCAGTGAAACTGCAGCTGTAGTTCTGCACGGAATTCATTTACTGCTTCCAAAATGCTAGATTTAAGGTTCCTTTCACAAATTGAATGGAAGGTAATTGCTGATGGAAGTCGGTGGAAAACAGCTTGATCTGCCACTGGCTCATTCTTTATGCAGTTTTCTCTATGTCTGCAGACTTGGAGAACATTAATGCTCTATATTAATAGGAAAGGATATGGCCACTTCTTTGCCCATTAGGAAAACAAGGTGCAAGTCACTGCAAAAACATACTTAGTGGCATTTAAATAATTTCTTGGGTAGAAATACTCAAGCTGTTTCAGTGAAAAAAACCTGATGGAATAGAACATAAGTGACTTGTTTGGATATAAGTCTGCTGAAGCAGTCTCAGACTGCCCTCTTGTCAGTGGTAATTTGACTTGGATTCCAACTACTGTTCGCATGCTGCTGCAATATATCCAAACTGTGGGCTCAATCTTTTTCTCATTCTGAAATTGCTGATCTCTCACTGCCTTCAATTTCCTGTCCCCGCACATCTCAGAGTCTGGAACTCTTCTGCCTTTGTTTTTACTGTGAGCCAGTCTCACTATCTGAAACATAAAGAGACCACATTACAGAGACATTATCTACAAAGTCAGTATTTATACATTTTAATTTACTCCCATCCAATGTTTTAAATGTTCTGACATTGATTCCAAGATACTTGTTAGATGTAGCTCCCTAGTGAACTGTGAAGGTCCTCAGGGAGGTACAGTAAAGATGGCTGGAGAAATGCTCAGGCATACCCTATAGGACATTACTGAAGGACTTGCCCAGTTTTTGAATGATGTCCGTAGAAAGACACACATGTAGTACTAGTGATGGCATGTGAACCTTTCACTCTATGACTGCAAATGCTTTTTGTAGTGTTGTTGTGCTAGCTGTTTCAAATTTAATACAACTTCAACTGATAAACCTTTTTCTCACAAGAAGTTTCAACTATTATAGCAAATGTTTCAGAGCTGTGAGTTGAGAAAATTGCTTTTCTAACTGTATTAAAAGGCAAATTTCTAAAATGGGTATGTGTATGTTGGGAACAATTGCCAAATTGTTTTGTTTTGTTGTACTTACCACTTTTCTTGTTTTTAACACAGATTCATTTAACTGACAAAGAACAGTAAAACTAAAGGACTAGATGGATGAAGTCTTTCACTCTGCAGTCCCTCCTTCCAGCAGCACTCATTGGTGGCTTTTTTTATGCTGACCTTAATTTCCAGTTCATATAAAAGACTGCTTAGCCTGCCTTGTGGGCTGTTCCCACTTCCTGCTTTCCAGGTGCTAGATTTGCAGCGGACAATCGCTCTAACCAGATACCAATGTTTTATTGCCATGAAAAGGGGCAGTTCTCAGGCAGGCTGTGTACCAGATGTTGAGGTCTTAGAGGGGACTTAAATGTTCCCCTGATGTTAGCTGGAGGTGAATGGGATTCAGAACTATGGACAGTGTTAGAAGACAGGAGATGTGAACACTGAAACCTAGCTTTGTCAGACAAGATAATGTTACAGATCCTTCTGAAGAGAGACAAGTCAAGTAAAAAAAAGTCTCATTGAGACAACTGGGAATCGTTCTTTACATTTGATTTATCTGTAAACATTTTCTAGTCATGTTCTTAAAGTCTGATTTTTTTTCTCTGTCTTGCCATTAAGTTTGTAAGAAGCAAAATAAATCAAGGTAAAATCAGAAACTTAGGTGTTGTATGGAAGAAGCACATCCAGACAAAGATATCCTTGTCAATATGTGCCTCCAGGTCCTTTACAGTCGAAGAGCATTTCCTGCCTGTCTGCAAACACCAGTGCACAGCAGATGGTGACCTTTGGGAAGTACTTATGTGCACTGGGCACAAAAGGAGCAGATGGCTCTGGGCAAGCCTCAAACACAACACACCTAAATAAATGCATAAATAGCTGGGGTATGTTAGAGACAGTTGACTGTGAATGTTCCTCTTAGGGAGAACTCAAGGTATAAGACCCATCCTCCATTCCAGCCTGTGCCACGTCTTGGCTACTTCCTTGCCCTACTTCAGGTGTGGTGATGCCATTCTGGGGGCTATGCAGTAGTTTTGGAGCAGATTATCAGTGTAGCTACCTGATCCGTACAGGGATGTGAAGAACTATCTGTAGAGGATATCAACTCTGACACTGCCTAGTTTTTTTTTTTTTTTTTTTTTTTTAATATTTGCTTGGAGCGACTGAATAATCTTTTGATGTATAGGTGGATTGAAGAGTTTCTGAGATCTGCATTATTGACAGTTCCAGTGATGGTGAGAGCATGAGGATCCACCATACTGAATTCCTGCACTGCCTTTTTTGTTTGTTAAATGGTTTTGGAGTAGATATGTGCTTCTGTTATTGTAAATTATTCTGGACTAAGGGTAGGTGCCAAAAAGTGCAAGAAAGTAATCACAGAACCATAGAATATCCTGAGTTGGAAGAGACGCACAAAAATGATCAATTTCTGGCTCCACACAGGACCACCCAAAATCCAAACCTTATTTCTGAGAGTGTTGTCCAAATGCTTCTTGAATTCAGTCATGTTAGGTGCTGTGACTGCTTCTCTGGGGAGCCTGTTCCAATGTCCAACCACTCTCTGGTGAAGAACCTTCTCCTAACACTCAACATGAACCTGCTCCATGAAGAAGACACATCATTTCTTCACTTAGGACAAGAAGTAATGATCTTAAGATGTGATGGGAGAGGTTCATGTTGTTAGGCTGGATATTAGGAAAAACTTATTCACAAAAAGATTGGTAAGACATTGGAACAGGCTGTTTAGGGAAGTAGTGAAGTCACTGTCACTGAAGTTTCCAAGAAATGTGTAGATGTGGCACTTAGGGACATGGTTTAGTGGTCAGGGTGCGGATGGGCCAACGGTTGGACTAGAAGATCTTAGTTGTCTTTTCCATAATGATTATGATTCTGTGATTCATGAGGCCTGGAGAATGGGAAGGGCTTATCAGGATGTTGTTTGTTGTGTCCAACTTAATGGTGAGGGCAGAGGCTGGGATGCAGATAGGGAACTGGTACTATTGCCCTGATGTTGTGACAGAGAGCCAAAGCATGCTGGGGATATTGTCTGTCGCAGGTAGATTCACTTCCATCAGTTCATCATCTCATGGTAGATTCACTTCTACGGGGTTCCTGTCCTCTGATGGACAGGTGTATCTGGGCCTCTTGCAATTCTCTGTATAACTGGTGTGCCTTGGCCACACGCCTTTCTCTGTCTGATGGACTCACCTGGGCCCCACACCACTCTCTGTTGGTTTCATGTTCATGATCTGCATGTTTCTGGTTGCATGAGCTCTGTCCACTGTTTTTGTGTCTTCTCCAAAGGAACAGCTCCTTCTAACTTTTTCACTGATCTGCTGCTGTTCTTTGTGCACAGTGTAGAGAATCTGACTTTGTCTTCAAGCACCCGCTGGGTAGCTTTCTCATCCTCAGGCTGAGACAACTTCTCTACCTCCAGAACTCAAGGTCCATAATAGCTCTCTAAGGGGAGCCTCCTCTTGCCATGGTGCAGTATTCAAAAGAAAAAATAAGTCCACATTTGCCCACTTCCTTGGGAATCCATGCAGAAGAGATGCCACCTCTTCCAGAGTGGTGAGAACTGGGAATGGGACTAGAAGCCATCCTGCAGGTAAGCCTGCTAGAAGTTAATGGATGGAGTCCCAGATAATTCTAGCCTGAAGACTGCACAATGAATATGGAGCTGGGCACCTGGACCTTCGACAGCACCGCTGTGACTTAACTGATGGGAGGCCTGGCATGATAGTGTCCCACGCAGGCCAGCTGTGTTGCAGGTGGATCCACCTCCATGGGCTCAACAGCAACAGTCACAGTGCCAGCCATTACTCGAAAGCCATGAGTACTCTTCATCCTTCGCTTGTTCTCCTCCTCTGCCTCTTTGGTTCTGCAAACCCAGTCTCTTCCTTCCCCCCAGAAATGGGCAACTGTCACTCCAGGTTCTCTTGATTCCAAGCCTAGTTGGATATCATGAGAGATCTGGTAGTTCTGCGAGTGCTGGGCCAGATACAGTGGCTATTATAGGGCCCACAGTAAAGAGTGGGACAGCGGTGACTATTGTGACATTAAGAAGCCTCTGATGGTGACTGTGATGATGATTGGGATTGGTGTTTGGCATACGATGAGGAAAGGGCTGGAGAACAAGGTGCACAGGGGGAGATGGAAGGCAATCCTTGTGCCCAATGGGCAGCCCGTCTCTTTTGCAAGCAAAATGGTGTGGAGGAGCCACCCCCCAAAAAAGGGTCCTCAGCCACCCTAACCTAAATCAGTCTTGCTCTTCCTTCTTTCAAGACTGGGACAATCTTTGAGGCGTCATTTATATTTACATATGTACATTTATATGTACATTTCCCAGGGAAAAATAATCTTCTTTTTTTTTAATAGGTGACTTTGCTGCCAAAAACTGGGTATACTTTCAGAATAGGGAGAAGCACTTTCACCAACATGAGATTTTATGTGCAAAGTAAGAAGGCAAACCTTGTGTCATTGGTTGCTTCATGCTGACTTCATAAAAGGACTTATATACTGTCCCATCATTGGGCTTTTCAAAGATATCTTGCTGAAGTCATGGATTTAAGTTAGATTTGTTAAAGGTCTGCTGGATCGCTTAGTCTGTGGGTCTGTGCAGAGTTATTTCTCATGAAGTATTTTCACTTCAAACCTTTTCATTCATGGTGATTTATTACTGTTTTATTTCTAATGTTTATGCCACACATAGTTTCTCAAAGGATCAATTTTTCAGGGCACTCACTGCCGAAGGTACTCTGCATTTGTGAGACGGCACTGAGATTTGGAGTCATGAGGGAGGCATTATAAAATCACTGGCTGGGGGTTTGGTGATGAGTTGCTAAAATGCAGCTCTGTAGGAAATGGCTGGATTTATGATACTATCATCAGAGATTACAGTCCATTTCAAAACTGAATTTCAACAGTTCCAATTATTTACATCACTAATTATAGTAATATTTACAGCTCCTATACAGGATATTCCTTTCTACTTAAAATTGGCTTAGAGCAATTAAAATGCATTTTTGTCCCTGATTTTAGGGTTACAAAAATCTGTTTTTAGGTACACCTATTTTTTCTTTATTAAAAATAGTACTTTTAAAATTAACTAAATTTTGAACAAAAAAGTTGTTTTTTCCTCTCTTCATCTATAGCTACTTTTGATACTGATTAGGAAGTTCTAAATGACTGATGACATTTTTATTATTTGATATTTTCTGGAAACTTAAAGAGGTTTTGTTCTTTTGAATTTACAATAACCTCTGGTTTTAGTAATTATATTTCACCGAACTGTGGTCTTAATGAACCATTATGTTTCTCTGAGATTTTTGTAACTCAGTACCACATTTTGAAGTTAGATGGTAAGATCCCGATTATGTGTATATTAACTCTGCCAACATCTTAAATAATTTACATTTTTAATGATTTCAGAGTACCTGTTCTGAAGGATATATTTAACCTTACTCTTATGAAGCAATTTCTTAAGAGAGGAATACTTTTAATCCGAAGAACTAAATTAAGTTGAAGTTAAATCTACCTAATTCTCTCCAAATTCTTTCGTTGTTCCTTTACAAGATGAATAAAGATCCTTTGAAATTAAAGACTTGTACACTTAGAACAAATAGCAGGAAATGCCTTTTTATACAATAGGTAGTCTCCCTTACAGGCAGGTCTGAGCCCATTTCACATTGTAGGGTGATGTTTTCAGTTGCTTGTAATTCTGCTGAACTTCAGGCAATAAGACTGAATGTTTCCATGTCAGCAGTCTATCTAAGGCCCAAACTGGAATTTTTATGCAAAATGTTCAACTTTTTCCAAGACAGACTAGCACGGACTTTTATTCCCTTATTTAAAATTTTTGGCACGTCCAACCTGTGGGCCACATGCAGCCAGTGCCACCCTGCAGCCAGCCCTGCCCTGTGCCGTTATGGTGGCAGCTCTGCCCCACTGAGCAGCCCGGCCCGGCCCTGGAAGCACCCCCATGGACAACAGCCACACACTGTGTGCCATCAGCACTGGCAGGCTGCAGCTGGGACGCAGGCAGCGTGCAGGGCGTGATGGCTCCTGTTATGGCAAATGATTTTGTGCACGTTGGTACATGGCTAGACACAGTAACAGTGAAATATATGCAGCTGTGTTTGGTGTTTTGATTAAGGAATTCGAGAACAGGCTTGAAGATTGCTGAAAAAATCAATTTTTTGTGTGTATTTGCAAATGCATTTTCAGTCGACATGTAACTACATTACCTGTGAATTTTCAAATGGAGCGTATATCCATGCAGATATTCAACTCAAAATGTCAGTCATGTTTTGTGTTTTCATTGCTTTTTGAAAAAGTGTTTTAATAGAAATATATATCAAAAACATTTTGTTACTTATGTACATCATCTGTGCCATATGTTTTATATGTGGTCCACAACAATTCCTTTTCATGCAGTCTAGGCAAGCCAAAAGATTGGAATCCCATGCTGTGGAGGTAGAACACAGGAAAAATGTTCCTTTGTGACATTTACTGCAGTGCTGTATGGATTTGTGTGTGATAGGCCTTTGTATAAACTTGATTCTCAAGAATGCCATGCTAGAATTTTCCCTAATGAAAATTATATACATTAAAACTGCATTTAGAGAAAATAAAAAGGTTGTGAAAATGCACTTCTAGAATTAGGATGGACATGACAGGTATTATATAGCCTATTGAAACTTTATTTTTGTGATCTTGGAGTATTTTTTCCCTGTGTATCAATATCATAACCTTAAATGCTAGCTGGTCAAATAAGATGAAGCCAACCCTGGATAAAGGGTTTGGTGCATAAGCAACAGGTATTCTGGGTATCAGTTGCATAAAGAACACAGCTATTCATGGAACTGTTCTGCCAAGTGTTGCAAAATTTATCTGTAGCAAGTAAAGCACGGGGCATAGGAAGCAAAGGAACAGTTATGGATAAAGTAGTTGAATTCAGCCATGGAGAAAAAGGTGTTTCAACTCTTTGAAGTTTTTTTCCTTGTGACTCAATACCTGCTCAAGATTTTTTATATTTTATCTTGTTTCTTCATGTAGAAACTAAGATGTCTGGGACTGATTTGCAGAAATGCTGGATATTCATACACGTAATTTAGGTCTCTAACTTGAACTTATTCAAGTTTTAGGATTCTGAAATTGGATACCCTGAGACTATTGTTGCTCTAGGTGAAGTGCAGATAATGTCATTCCTACTTTCCAAGATGCAATAAGAAGATTAATGACTGATGAAAGATGTAGAAAAACTCCTGAAGAAAGTAATATCCCTACCTTGATAGTAGGATTTGATTGGTCTGGTACAAAAAATGATACATGTATAGAATGATCTCTGCTGTGGACAGAATAAAAAAGGGGACCTGTCAAAGGATAACATATGATTACCTGATTAAAGACAATATCCCATCATATTTGTTAGAGGGACAAATTGAGCTTGTACAGGCAATTATTTCCTAACTTATGAATGTTTGACTTTGCAATCTCCTAAATACTCTTTTCATGCTGCAATTTTTTTTTTTACATGTGATTTATGTTTCAACTGGGGAATAGGATGGTGAACTCGTTATGAAGAGAGTCTGAAATGTGAAACCGTACAGCAAAAGACTACAAATTTAGTGATAGCTATTTTTTGGTATATGAAAGTAGTGCTTGTTTGGTGATATGTTGGTATCCAATGTTCTGTAGTTACTGCTTTGACAATGAGAGATCTCTCTGTAGTTGCAGTACGTGTGGAGATGAGCCTTCTTGGAACCTTAGGGGGCAATTGCAGTGGGAAATTCTGCCCAGTTGCTGTCTGTCTCTGCTCTTGGACGAGGGAAGGCTTTCCCTTTAAGGGCTGAAAACCTTTCACTTTTATTTACAGAAAGAAAAAAATACCACTTGCTAGGGGCACACTCTGTGGAAAATAAAAACAACCCTGTTCTTCTGTATTTTCTATTCTGTAGGTAAAATACAAAAGAGACTTTGAAGAAAGCAAAGGAAGAGGGTTCAGTATTGTGACCGATACGCCCGAGTTACAAAGACTGAAAAGGACTCAGGAACAAATCAGTAATGTATGTGACTGCCACCTCAAGTGGTTGGAGGTGGAGAAATAGTGTGTCTAAGAAAAGGAGTGTTTGTTGATGTTTCTGATGCAGTCTGTGAGAGTGAAGAATCTGATTTTGGTGAGTGATTTGTGTATGCTGGATTTTGAAGTGTGTGCAACTTTATGCCATGGACTTGTACAGCACATTGGCAATGTGTGTTCACCTCTCCAGATTTCATCAAGTGTGCTCATAGTACTTTCTATACCAAAATGCTTTTACACTTTTTTTTCTTTTTTTTTTTCTTTTTTTCAATAATCTGCTGGGAAATAAGAATATAAGAATACTTTTGTACCTTTGATTTAGATTTGTTATATAAATAACATAAACTATCAAGTGATTTTTTTTTTTTTAGCAGGGGCTGTCGAATCTTAATCTGCAAGATGAAGCTTTCAAAAATCAAATAATACTTTAATATTGAGTTTTAAAAGAAAATACATGCAAGACAGTGTTCACACGTTGAGAAGGGAATGGCAAATAGAAAACCTTCACCATGTGTTTCACTAGCTTGGAAAGTGAATGTAGAATGCTTTCAAGAGTGGGATATTTAAAAATAGGACTTTTCCAGAGTTACATTTTCATTGAAAAAGTTATTTATGTTGTATTCATTTGTAACACACTTAACTCTCTACATGATGGAGGATTGGGTGACACATAGTGCAATTTATGATACATGTAAAGCAGGTAACAATCAGTGTGTGCTAGAAACATACAGAATATATACCACTGGCTTTTCCTAACTTCTCTCCTGGTTGTTCTGCTTCTACTAGAACTTTTCTCTGTTTTTTTTTTTTTTTTTAGTGATAAAATACTAGCATGGTGTCAGACTGCAATTATGATCAGAAGAAAATGAAAATCAGGGTTTTTTTTTTACTTGAAAAAAAATATTTTTTCAAGTTGGGAAATTATTGGAAAAAAGTTACTAAATAATAGGAATTTGTCACAGCAATGGAGATATTCCATTCCTGTTAAAATCTTCACCACTTACGATTTTGATGTCCAGAGCTGGTCTTTGAGGTGAAAAATTGAGGTTTCATTTCCTGGAGCCTTGGCCATTGGGGAGGGCAGTTAATTTAAGAGCTGTGCAGATGATCCTGTGGGTAGATAAGCTCATATCTTATGTTAATGTTGGGGCCAACTGAAATTTCTGATCTGTGAGACAGAAGGATGTATCCTTCAGAGTGCCAAAACGCATGGCCATTAAGACTTCAGTTTGGGATCTGGGAAACTTCATTGAGTCCCTGGTTTTAATCAGCTGCATTTTTATTCAGACCAGGAACTTAACTTAGGTCCTCACATGACCTACGTAGCTTTTTAGAGCAGGGGTGATTCTTTTGTGTGGGGTAGTTCTGGAACACATCAAGGAGATGAAACGAGCAGTGCTCAAATGCTTAATCCCTTGTGTGGAACTGCTCTGTTAGGAAAGGTCGAGAGGGGTACCCTACAACAGGCCTATGGTATTCGTTTTTGGATATCGGTGAACCAAGAAATTTAATTTAGATCTTCTAAGCCTAGTACCCTCAACATCGGCACGTAGGATGGTATGACACAGCTCATTTACATACTCTTTCTCTTGTTCAAAGCAAGTTGGGTTTTCCATTGTTGAAATCTGGAAAGAGTCAAATTCATGATGTTTTGTGAGATGGGAAGTAGTTTTCTCTCCAGCTCTATTTTGGATTGGGATAAGGGGTTTACTCTTCTAGCAGAAGACCTTATTGCATAATGTATGATGCTGTCTGGCACTAGAGCCAAATGTATTTATCTGCTTTTCCAGACCCAGAAATATCTTTCTAAAGGTGAAAACTGTTTTATTTTTTTTTCCTGTTTCAATATACAGCTCTTCTCTCATCATTCCTAGCTACCCCGGCCTTAACAATGCAAATTTGTTCCAGCCTTAACACAGAGTTGTTTTATTTTCTTGATGTGTTTAGGTGACACAGATTTTAAGTCATGGACTTTATTAGAAATAATTAATCTAGATAAAATGGAATTTAAAAATGTGCATTATAAAGGAAATTGCATTTTGTTTACATTTCTTTAAATTAATCTCATTTGATTTATAGCCTTACATCCTAGAAAGATAATTCTGCATTGGCCACAACTTGAATCTAATTAGCAAACCCCTGTATTATAGAAATGCATTCCACACAGAGTAGTCTTTATATTTAGCAGATAAACATATACATCATGGACTAAGGATCTAAATAAGAGTACAAGACATTGAGAGGTAAGCACTTTAATAATTTTAAAATAATTTTACTTTTTATATGTAGCAAAATGGAAGAATGCTAATATGTATATATATTTAATTTTCAGTTTTGTTTTGATTTCATCTTGAAGTATTAGAAAGTTCTCAAAGAGCCTATTTGAAACAAAGTTGTAGCCGCTTCCTTGAAGGGGTAAGTGCATAGCTATTTTTGATGAAAATAAATAACAATGATAGGTATTATCTAGTGGAAATCTTTTTAAAATATTGTCTTTTGCCATGATAATAAGTTTTGAAAGGTAGATTAAAACTAATGCAGGGCTCTGATCTTTGAAAGAATATAGAGTTTATATTGATAGCATACGATGAGAGAGAAGAGAGCAGGGGGAGTGGAAGGAGAGTAGACTGATGGAGGGAGGTTGGAGTTCAGTTGCTATTTTGCCACCAGCAATATTACTTCTGAAGACAGCCCAAACTAATGGAATTTGTTTCATAGCATGGTGGATGTATCAGAAACAGAATGGGATTTCTTGGAAAAGAAAGAAATGTACTCTCATGTTCCTTATTCTTTTTAGCATTAGAAGCCTAATTGTGTGGATGTATAGCATGCTTGTTAGAATCACAAAGCTTCTCTGGGACTTTCAGGATCAGCTACTGCAATCTACAGCTGTTGCAGCTTAGTACTGAGCTAGCTTGAGAGGTGTAAGCCAGGCATACAGGCACGCTAGTCTTGACTGATGTAGAGAATGCTACATGAACTAAGCAGCTTTTTTTTACTGATGGCTTTGTAGGACTTCCTTTCTATGGCTGACCAGGCATTTTAAAATTGGAAAACATTATATTAATTAATGTATGTGAAAATGCTTATAGCTTACTGTTTGTTTTCTTTTTCGCCAATTATTTCAAATATAAGGTTTTGATCACTTCTGCTGCAAATGAAGTTTCTTGGCATTGAATACAAACAAAATGTTGGCATGTTAATACAAACAAAACTTATGCTGTTCATGTAGAGAAATGTGTTAACTTTGCTAAAACCTTGTGGTATTATTTGTCTATTTAGAACTTTGAGAGAGAGGATTTTCATTATGAATGCAAGTATTCTCAAGATTAAAACAAGACAAAACGTATTTTGATAGGTGATTTTGCCATTAGGCTAACTGTAAACTGATCTTCCAGGTTAAGGTGGTAAAAGAACAGAATAATTAAAGATGGCAAAAATCTATTTATTGATCTCTCATAACACATGGCTAAATGAAGAAGTAGGCGCTCAATCTAATAATCTTTCCTTTGGGGAAATTAAACACTTAAAACAGTTCACCACAATGAGCTGCAACTTATTATACTTTTGTGTCTAGCTGTATGGTTTGAAGCATGTTTTATCCTTTGTGATAAAATCTCAAATCAATTCCTGGTAAATCTCTGCAAAGTGTATAGCAAAGCAAAGGTCTGTAGAAGTTGAGGTGGTGCAAAGCTTTCACTAAGATACAGGCTTAGTTCTTGAATAGCAGTCTTGTTAGATTGTGTGACTGGAAGGGTACATGGAAGCCTTCATAGGGGTTGTTGTCATTACACTGAGTGGCATTTCTCGCTTCCATTTTCATGCTAATATGACCTTAAATCATGTGGGAGCATGTAGCAACTTAAGTCTGTGCCCTTTTTCCATATGAGGAAGATTGCAAAATTTGCAAAATTTGGTCTTGCAATTCGTTTATATGTAAGTGACTCCATTTCCAGCAGGTATAAATTATATGTAAAATGGGAACTGTACCTTAGGGTAAAAAAGGAAAATAAGAAAACAGATCAAATCTGGTTTACAAAGCATATTTCTAAGGTATCCCACTTTGGTTAAGAACTTATATGAGGAAGGAACATCCTTATCTAAGAGAAGAATTTTATCATTCCTCGATAGAAGGAGATGAGCTCTGCACTGATGTTAGTGAACCTAAGTACAGTTGATTTTGTTAAAGCTGCAAATACAGCCAGCTAGTTTTATTTAGACACCCTAATTCCAAAGAGTAAATTAACAGAACTCTTTGATTATTTGTATGAAAATAATTTCAAACATTACATTCAAATGCAATTGAATTGTAATGTAAAACTCCATTTTTCTTAGGTATATATGTTTTGATGATATTCAAAAGAATTTTGCAAATGAAAATTTTGTAACATTCTTAAAGGCAGCATGTGAATTTGAATATGAGAGGCTACAATGCTACATATTCAATGTCTTTGATTTTGAAATGTTGCATGCTTTAATTTTTTTTTTTTTATATTAAGCATTAACTGCCTTCAGTTGAATTTATACAGCTTCAAGGGAGGTGATGGAAGACCAAACATCTTTTTTTTTGGAAAAAAGACATGAAGAAAAAGAATTGGGCATGGCCTCAGATGTGGTACAAATGTATATGCATATATATATATGTGTATATATATGTGTATAAAACCAAAGGAGGAATTAAAGTCATATTACTGCTGTACTTGTGTACTTCTGCACATCTGTAATCAGAAACTGGCCCTAACAGATACTGAGACATAGCTCCTTTTTTGAATGTATTGGCACAGTTGATCAACCAGTTTACTTGCTCAAACATAAGGCAGTCTCTCAAACTGCCAAAACAGACTGTAGAGAAAACTGGCAGAAGATGCTATGAACAAGGCCTGGAGATTCATTTGTAGTATTCATGGTGTAATGCCTGCAGATACTCGTCTCTAAGGACTTTTTCCCTGCATTGAACTCAAGTGAAGGAGAAGAATAGCATGAAAGGAAACAAGAAAAACTGATTGCAACACGAATGTCTACATTTCACAAAACCAGCCATGGCACATCAACAAAGAGACTGGGTAAGCATGTTAAATTGCATACAAAAAGAGCTTATATTTTTTTAGTCAGAGCTGGGATTTTCAGTGTTTCTGAAGTGATTCACACTGATCTGACTGTCTCTATATTATTAAGCATGATTTTTGTTGTTTCATTTATAAAGTATGCATATGATCATATACAACAACTGTATCTTTTTACATAACAGGAGTAGCAGTTTATGAACTGCTGGATGCATGTAGCAGGCATGCAAGACTCAGCTCGTGATGGTGCTGATTGTCTTCTTCTTCCCTGGATAGTTTAATGCAGCTCCAAGAGCTATTAATTACTTGATGTGCTGTAGGTTTAATTCCACACAACTGCATTTCAAATACGCTGCCTGTAACTCATGTAATTAAACAAATAGCACTTCTATTCAATCACATTTTTTTTCTCATTGGAAGATAGGAGGTTGAATATGTAATTCCTATTCCTAATATAAGTGTACCTCTGTAAGAAGATGGAACTTGTACTGTGCTCTTATGCAGTAAAGCATACATGTACAGAGTCATTTCCAACCTTTTCCCAGTTCTGGGTTCCTCTTCTAGCCTTGCTTTTTATATATGCATACAAATAGAGACTCTGAGAAGCCCACTTGTCCTTTGGCTTTCTGATATTTCTATGTTGAAGTATTTTGACTTCTTATTCTGAGTAAGTATATATAATTCTGCCTTTAAATGCAGAGTCTTAATAAATGCTTTGGAAATGACTTAGGAAAAGAATCACATTAATTTTAGATCACAATGAATATTTGCTGCAAACAGATTCTTATATAACTTCACATGCTCTGTAACTTTCAGAAATTTGGTGACTGAACACATCAAAGAATCACAGAATGGCCCAGGTTGGAAGGGACTTTGAGGATTTTGAATCTCCAACCTCCCTGCCACAGACAGGGCCACCAACCTCCCCATTTAATACTAGACCAGGCTGCCCAGGGCCCCATCCACCCTGGCTTTGAACACCTTCAAGGACGAGGCATCCACAACCTCTCTAGTCAGCCTGTTCCTGCACCTCACCACTCTCTCTGTAAAGAATTTCCTCCTGACATCCTATCTAAATCTTCCCTCCCTCAACTTAAAACCATTTCCCCTTGTTCTGCTGTTATCTACCCTTTCAAAGAGTTGACTCCCCTCCTGTTTACAGGTTTCCTTTAGGTACTGAAAGGCTGCAATGAGGTCACCCCGCAGCCTTCTTTTCTCCAGGCTGAACAAGCCCAGCTCCCTCAGCCTGTCTTCATAGGGGAGGTGCTCCAGCCCTCTGATCACCTTTGTGGCTCTTCTCTAGACCCTCTCCAACAGGTCTCTGTCTTTCTTGTACTGGGGGCTCCAGACCTGGACACAGATGGGGCTTCACAAGAGCAGAGTAGAGGGGAACAATCACCTCCCTGTCCCTGCTGGCCACCCCTCTTCTGATGGAGCCCAGGATACCATTTGCTTTCCGAGCTGTGAGAGCACACTGCTGGCTCATGTTAAGTTTTTCATCCATCAGGACCCGCAGGTCCTTCTCTGCAGGGCTGCTCTCAAGGACCGCTCCTTCCCGTCTGTATAAACACCTGGGGTTCCTCTGGCTTAAGTGCAAAACCTTGCACCTTGCTGTATTGAACCTCATTAGGTTCACCCGGGCCCACCTTTCAAGTCTGTTTAGATAGAAATCATGCTAATTGATCAGCTGGAGACCTTTGAGGATGCTTTCCAAACTTATATTCAACTTAATAATTCTATGATTTTATGAAAAAATTAATTAATAATCATTATTAAAGTATTATTAAAGTTAGGAAAATACTATGTTAAGTTAGCTCCTGTATATGTGAATTCTTTTCCTACATTTTCAGTAAAAAATCAAATTATATAATGGCCTGTTGCTCTCTTCCCTTTTTCCTACTTTGATCTCCATGTAGAATAGTCAACAAGCATTCATCCTTGTAATACTTTTTCATTTATTATATTTTTACTGTGCCAGACAATATCCTTTACACCATAAGATGTTCCTGTGAGAACAACCTGTAACTTCCTTCTGGATTTTTCCTTAAAGCTTCTTTCTCACTTCTTTACTGTATGGAATCAAATTATTTTCAGTATTTTATAAGAAAGGGGAAGGTGTTGGAATCCTCTTTTATGCAGCTCCATTTACATAAAGAACTAAACCATAGAGATTAAAGTATTCACACTTAATCAGTAAATCGTACCCTGAATAAGCCCTTGCCTTCTGTGTTGGCTGTCCATTAGAGGCAGAGAGAGGCACACCTTTGCTAAGGAATTTTACAGCTAATTTCTGGAAAGGAGGGAATCATTGAGAATCTGGAGCAGAGTGGTCCTGTTGCATCAGAGTGACACTGACTTCTTTCACTGTCCCCATACCCTTCTCCCAGTCTTACAGTTTTCTTAATCCCTGTGATGTGTATGACAATAAATCCAAACACATGGGAAAAAAAAAAAAAAAGTAATTTTTTTGACTCTGAAATGCCAAGATGAAGTATACTTTTTGGATGGTCATCTACTCACTACAGTCATTGTGTAAGGATCTGTCAGTACACGTAGAATTGAATAATGTAGCAAACTTAAGAACAGGAAAATTTGCAGGAGTGAGTCACATTAGGTCGTATTCCATGGGTGTAGTAAAGCCAATATCCATCCATGATACTCTTCACCTGCTGAAGATCAGCTACCTGGTCCAGAGCAGGAAAAGTGTTAGAATGTATCAGTAACATGTTGAAAGATGACTTATTTTATGACACAAATGAAAAGATGCATAACTCTTCAACAAACAGAACGGAAAGATTTTTACCAATCAGTAGCTGGAAAACAGAATTGTGCCCAAGAGAGGCAACTGTATTTGGAAAAGCTGTTAGTGTTAAAAGCAGGAATTTATAATGGTCATCTGTGGATAGTTTGAGCTATTATATCCCATACTGCCTGTAAAGGCATTTGGTGTGTAAATTCAGATGAGTGTTTGGGTAAGTCCATTGAAATATTAAACCCAAATGAATAGTGAACTTATGGTAAGCTACAGATATGTGAAAAAAAAAACCTCTGTATCATCAGATTGTCTAAAATGGAACTGCTTGTCTGTCAGAGCTGTTTTTGGACTTGAATGACATGTGACCTTGGGACAATTTCTGCTGGAAAAGGATCTTTTTCAGCAGCTCAACAGTGAGCAGTGAAAACTTCTCAAAGAATCCTCTGACTGTGAGGCTGAAACTGTCCTTAGAGATGTAAGGGGAAATATTTTAGCTTAAATGGATCTGTGGTAGTTGAAGGAAGCAGATGTGAGATGTGACACACTTGTAGGTGCTTTTTAAATAATCTTATTCCACCTGGCTTTATTTTTAGACTCAATCAGAATAATATTTAAAAATAAAGGTTTGTGGGGATAGTAATGCTTTATGATTATTTTTTTTCCCTGGGATTTCAGAAGTCTTTCTAATATAAAAAATTAATGTAAATATTCCTTATTTTCTTCTGTATCACTGTTTTCATATGAAATTAAGTGATAGCAAAAGCTGTTGAGCTTTTATGAAGTTAAAATATATCTCAAAGTTTCTAAAAGTTTTCAGTGATGTTCCAACAGAGAATAGAATAGTCTTTCTGATTCTAATTGAAATAAATAAATTTGACAGAATGATTGTAACCTTGCTTACTGTATTGACAGTATAAATTGAGTTGTGTGGTGGAAACAAAACAAGCCATCTAGAGACGTCTGTAAAGGTTAGAATTTAATAAATAGAAGGTTAGAATTTAATTACTGTTTAAATGGGTCAACTCATGCATGAGAAATGAATGCTAGTTGTAAATTGGATGCAAACCTGCAGACTTTAAGGGGAATTGAATCAAATGGTTATCTAAATTTGTTGATAGAGATGTTCTGATACGTTTTCCCTTTGAAAAACAGCAACAAAGGTAACTATTACAGAGAAATAATTAAAACACATATTTGTGTTAAGTTAGAACTATGTCATTCAACTTCAGAACTTCAGAAGTCATTGTATTCATTTATGTCACTGGCACTAGTAAATTTTACTTTGATATTGTTAAACGTGTATTGTTTCAAACAGTGTTTGAGTTGATGGGATGCTTTACATAAGATACACTTTAATTTAGAGTGGTCTCCAATCTAGAAGAATACATCTTGGGCTTTTTCTGTTTAAAATAATAAGAAAAAAGAAGTATCTAGTTTGTTTCACCTTCTAATTATGATATAATATTCAGATTAAATAGTAAGGCAACTTTCTTATGAAAAACATCAGCAATTTAAGACATAATTAAATAATCTTCAAATATATAATGCAGTGTTTAATGAATTTCATTTTAATCCATGGCAATTACTGTTTCTTGTCAGCAGATGCAGAAGTAAAACCTTATGTTAATATGCACTTACTAAAAACTCTGAACATCCTAATTGGAGTCTAAAACAGCTATGTAAGTGTAAGCACAGAATTAACAGTTAATTTCTTTTCACGTTTTGCTCCAGTATTGACTAGCACATGTACTGCTTTGTACTGCAGTTTATGCAAGAACAACAACAAAAAAATCAGTCTGTAATGAAGACAAATATAAAAAGTGTTCTTTAGCAACTATTGTAAGCATCAATCTGTTATCTGACTGAAGTGTTTTTGTCTTAAAATGCAGGTGACTTCAAGACTTAGTTTGTTTGGAAGGTTTCTGACGTTTAAATATATGACTTTGGCTTTTTCTGTTATGGCGCTATGAAACTAAACAATTATGATCTCTCCTTCCCTCAGTTTTTTTCCTATGTCACTTGAATATATTTAAGCAATATCAAAATCACTCATTATTTTTAATGAGAATGTATTTTTGAAGCCCGTGGTTTTTACATACTGTAAAAAGAAAATGAAATAAAATCTCTTTCCATAGTAACTCAACTTGGGAGCTAATTAAAATTAAGTTTTTAGAATGCCAAAAAATTAATTAGCCCAAAAGTTGAACATCAGGAGTTAGTAACTCCAGAGATCCTTGAATAGTTAAGTGCTTGTAAGGAAAAGCTAATTTCTAATTTCCTAATTTTCCTATGTTGTCCATTACTGGCTTATCATTGCAGCTTTTAATTCTGCCTTATCTGATGTTTTTGTACTGCACATCAGTTGCTAGGGCAGCATCTTATGCAGTAAACCTCCTGCTGAAGAACAAGATGCTCTGCTTCTTCTAAAGCTAATACCATCTTTAATCTTGATCCCTGGAGATTTGAATGTCTCACCCCTATAATGCTCACAGACTTCAATGACCTTGACAGCAGGGGAATCTGGTCCTCTGTGGCACTCAGTTATTTTTTTTACATGTTAACACATGTGTCTGTGATTTCCTTAGCCTGTCAGTAGTTACATTAGTTGTGACAAAGCCAGCACTGTAGTAAGTGTAATGATTAAACTTTTTAACAATCCTGACACAACAGAGGAAGTAGACAAAGTTTGCGTGTGACATTTCTGCTTATGTCTACAGAGACTAAGAGTTTACTTTTCCAAAAAGCAGATTAGAGTGTCACAGGTATTGATTTCTAACTGTTTCAGTTCTGTTCAAATAATGGTTTAGTTTCAGAAATGGTTGTTTACTCTTTTTTAAGTTCTTTCTCTGGCTTATGCCAATTTACTCCTCCTGTTAGCAACCACAGTATTTTAATGTAAATCTTTTAAGTATTTTTTCAGATCAGCCTTGAGTTATCTTTCTTTCTCCTGTCTTTTCACATTTAGTAAGTTAGCAAGCTTGTGTGGCTAAATACTAGCCTTTGGGGAAGACCATTCTGAAGAAAATGATATTTGAATGGTGATTATCTTGAACTTCAAGGCTGGTTGCCTTCAGCCTTTCTGAGCCTCATTTCTGCTGCCCCTGCTTTGTATCTGTCCTTCCCTTTCTCCATTAGAGAATGATGGCATAAATGGAAACCCTAATCATTTTGGCCAGTCCAATCCTTTTCCAGCCCTAAGAAGTGAAATACACTTCAAAGTTATGTCTTACTTTGATGATGTTAACTGATTTTTGTAGGATTTGGCATAATAGGGTAGCTGTTCCCAGCTTCCAGAAAATGCTTAGGTATATGGCTGAGAAGAATAGTGGAGTTGGTGTGAGTTTTGGCACAACAGATTTGATATTTGAGAAAAAAGGAAGATTGGAATATGGGGAAGCTGTGGTAAGATCCACCGTGTGCAGGATCAGGGCAAGATATAAGTGTCTTCAGGGCTGTTACTCAGTGCACCAATACTGAGCAGAGCTGGAGCCACTCGGTAGCACTGTTCCTACAGGCACTACTAATAGGAAATTAAGGAGTCAGGGAACCTGAGAAGGTGTATCCAGCTCACCTCATGTTTTCTTGCCTGCTTAGCAGGAAGACCTGCTCTGATGTGGGCTAGGTTACCCTCGTCTTCAGTGTTGTGAGCACAAGGGAAATGACCAAAAGGTTTCTTTACCTGTACAAAGTGAGCTGTAGATATGAGCAGGGCAAGAGCAGCAGGCATGGAATGAGGTCACTTGTTTGGCACTGCCTTTTGTTTAACATTCCTTTCTGTGCAGCATGTGGTTCTGGCTCAGATAATAGCTGGCAAGCTGTCTTGAGTCAAGAAATTATTAGCAGTTGGGTTCCTTTTCATCAGAAAATTACAAGTTTATGAGTGGAAAGGCTTAAAAAAGTTTGGTGGTGATAGAAAATATAGCAGGATTATTGGCTCTGAAGATTATGGCAAAAGATATGAAAGGCTCAGTATTGAGGGATTGGAGATTAAACAATCGGTGTGTCTCAAAAAGGGGTTGAACAGATATTGAGAAGTTGCAAAAGAAAATTAAACTTTCTGTATGCACAAAAAGCCAAGTGGGATATGCATATAAAGTAACAGGTAGCATGGAACAGGAAAGGAGAATTTGATTCTTCACTCTGTCTTAAAAGGTAAGAGGGAGGAACATGGAGTGTAATTTTCAGGCATTGTGTTTGAAAGAAAAACATGACTTCTCTCATGACATCTGTTTGCTCTTCTGGTTTTTCCATTACTTTCTGTTATGGACTAGAAAGCCTTTCTGAGCCCTGAATGACAGTTTTTTGAAGAGATGGCTAAGATGCAAATGTATCTGGGATATGACAGATGGTCCTTACCTATGTAGATCTTATTGGTGTCATTTTTTGAGTGTTATCATTAAGGTATTTGGAAACTAGCCAAGACATAGTAAGACTGAGTGGAGGTGAAGGCTGCTAGGTAATTAAAGGTATTAAGAGCCTTTTAAAGCAAAGAATAACCACCAGTGTTCTCACACAGCCACTTCAGTTAACTGACCAGATATTCAAGAGTAAGATGGCATTTTAGCTTTGTCTGGAAGTGTGATTTTCAAGTGTATCTTCTAATTAGAGCATACAAAGTGGAGTAATTACAATTGAAACTAAACTGACTGATGTGCTCCAGCTGCTAAAGCATATATAGTCCTTCGGACCAGACTTGAGGTATCCCATAGCTACTCCCATCTCGCATAGAATATGGAGTTTATGCTCTCAGCACCAACTGTTTCATTCTACGTCTGCCCCTGTTATGCTGCAATACCTGCTAATGGAAACATTTCTTATGTTATCCTAGCTAGGAACTAGTTGTCACTTTAATGCTGCATTCCTGTTGGACTCTAAAGTGATTCTGACTATAACTACAGACTTTAAAATTCAGAAAGTGGAAGGGTGGAAGAAGTGGATCCTGAAAATCAGATTGTTGCATGACCTCTGTTTGCCCTGTCAAGGGGTCACTGAGTCTTGTCTGGACTGTGCAGTAAACTTGTAATTTATGTTTGTAGAGGATGTCAGGAAGAAGATTCATGTCCGATGTGCAGGTGCTCCATTAGGATTTAGAAAGACATGGATTGATTAGGTGGTTATTGCCACATGCAAAATTAGCCTGGTCAGAGACCTCTGACAAGGAAGCTTGGTGCATAACCAGAGCACCAGGCTGCAGCTGATAGAGCCTCAAAATGTTAATGGTGGATAACTCAGATAACTTCGGAAATGAATAGCTTTTTGCTCACACACTTCTGATATTCTAAGCCAAAACTTTTAGGGACGACATGCTGCATTTACTACCTGTAGGAACTGACTTTTCCTGTGTTTTTTGAGTTTGGATCAGTAGAAGATAAGCACCCACTGTGCATATATGTGTATGTAGATATGGTGCAGGTAGCCAGAAATGAAGCTTTACTGGTTACTGTTGCTCTGGGAGCAGTGTATAAATATGTACCAGATGTAGGAACCGGACTTGGGAGCAGAGTATATCCCACAGGTTTATACCTGTGATGAAACTTAGGATTTAGCTGATAGACTTCTTGCTGTAGGAGAAAATATTCCTATGGTCTAGAACATCCTGAGGAACATTTGCAGTCTGAGGAAATGTGATCCATGTTAGTAATTTGTTTATATTTTCTAATATGACCCTTTCTGACATGGCTCCAAATTAAGTGAGAGGGTTTAGAGCTGAAGCACAGTCCACTCCCTGTTAAAGTAATAAAACTGGCTGTTAAAATGTGGAACTGGCATTCATTCATTTTCATATCCTGTTCAGTGTTCAGTTTCTGTTCTGAAAAGTGTACTGCACAGAAACTGGTCCGTTTGCTCAGCTCGGTTTCTTAGCAGTTCTCAAAGACAAAAGGCCAGTAAGGATTTCAGTAAGGATTTCCTGTTTAACGGGCACTTTGACACACTTCAATTAGGAGCACTGCTTTGAAAGAGTCACTGAGCCAGGTCCTCAGCTGTCATCAGCACCACCTCACAGAAATCTTGTTATACATGCTTTCAGCCTGATCCTGAAGCCAATGAGATTTCTGGCCTTCAGTATCTAACCAGGTTATACCTTAGGTGCTGCTTGTTTGTTAGTTTCTCTTAGACATGATTTAATGCATGGGTCAACCAATACTACTTTGTACTAAGATTGCAGTACATCTGGATTTGAGAAGTCTGCTATTTATTTCTATCTAACCTTGCTGATGACATTCCTTGTTACCTGTGGCAATTTGCATCACTTCTGGTTCCCTTTCTACATAATGTGGATAATGATACTGAGGGCCTTTGGGAAACTGTTTCAAGTTCTAATGACAGTGATGAAACAGATGATTAGTGTGGCTGCTGGTTGTTATTGTTTATATGTGCAGATTTTGAGAGGCAGCACAAGAGTGGGTGTCTTGAGTCATCAGCTCTAGTTCTCTCTCTTGCAGGCAAGTATGTCATGCAAACTTCTTAACACGTTTGCTGAACTCCAAATCCATTCTTTTTTTTTTTTTTTAAGATTGTTTCCTCACTGCCTAATGGAAGGTAAAAGCCACATTACAATTTCCACAATAAATTCATGGCAAGAATATGTCTATTCATATGCTAAAGCTGTCTTTTGTTTGCTTGGCACATCTATCTCCTATATATACCTAGTGAGAGGTGTAATTCTCAGACTTTGCTATATGATGCTGAGCAAGTAAGCAGTTTTGATGTGCCCTTGCAAAAGTCTTGCTGTTCCACAATGTCCCACTTCTGCCCTTTTTTATGGGAGCTCAACTCTTTTGAGCACAGAAAAACAGAGTGATTTTCATAGTATTGTAAGAGAGATTTTAAATATACTCCGTCCTGATTCATTTTAGTGTTATATTTGCTTTTCCTTGCGGCTGTGGTGGTGTCACATAGTCACTGTATGGTTGTTCCAGATACACATATATGCCTCTTTCCAACTATTAAATTTGTACCTTGCAATATAAATGCTCTGAAGAACACATTTTTGTATTAAGTAATATTAAATCCTGTCCTATTATTCCAGATAACACATTCAGTCATTTTTATCCCATGAAGTCCTAACTGTCTTGGCAGCTACCACCTTCTTCCTAGGCTTTTAATGTGGATTTGAGCAACAGATTTCTTGATTCAGAGTGGTGGTAAAAAATTTCTGTGAAGTTTTTTTCAGTGGAGTCACCAAAAAAATAAAAAAATTAAAAAAAAAAAAAAAAAAGCCAGAACAGAGACAAATATTATGTGTATCGATAGAGTAGTTCTATCAGTTCCCCAAATAAAAATGATTGTTTGGACAAAACTACTTTTCCTGATGTGAGCAGGGAGGATTTTGCTGGAATTAAAATGCTGAAAAACAAGTAATATTTTTAGATTAAGACAAGCTCCAGATGATGTTCTTTGTTTGGAAGGAAGATCATCCATCTAGGTCACTCCATCTCATTTCTCTCCTCTTTGTTCAACACTCTGGAAGCTGGGCTTGCTGTAACAGTTCTTGCCCTAAGTGAAAATCTATGGAGCTCAGCTTCTTGATATCAGAATACAAAAGCACTAAAATAGGAAAACAGCTTCTCAAGAGCGGAAGCAAGAGAAGTTCAGCTACTCATTGAATCTCTGGTAATTTATTCTTTTTTTCTGAGTTTGATTGTATTTGTGATGCTTCACTAGTGAGTTTAAAGATATTAAAGGTATATTTTTGAGATGTCTGTGCTAAAAAGACTCAAAGCAGTTCAACCGTATTGTCTCTTTTCCCATTCTGCAAGGTGGACTGACAAGGATCCTAAAACCTGCTAAATACATTCTTGTTTTTTTCCTTTTCAGTGTAAGCTACAAGCATAGAGTTCAGGCATCACAGAATTTGAATGAGTATATAATGGATTCCTTGACTAATGGGAAAGATGTTGGAAGTCTTAGGAGAACACAGAAAATACCAATTTTCTGTGTTTTTTTTGCAAAGATTTTCAGTCTTTTATTCAATATAACAAATGAATATTGAGAAAAAAAGATCATGCACAAATATAAGCTCTGTGAAATTTCTTGTCTGTTGGTTTCATACAACTTCCTATAAAGTGCAGATACCTGTGTTTTTTTCTTGATGTGAATACATGAAACTGTATAAAACTTTAAGTCATGGAACTTGCTAAAATTCTGTCATTATTGATAATTATACTAATGGCCATATAACTATGGACATGAATATAATTCTTGCATTTGACCAGTTGCAGTAAGAGCTTCCTGAAAACCTTTTGCTTTGAAAAGTCCTGATATTTCACAAATGCTTTTGCTGCAATGGCAATGCCAATATATGAAGCCTTTCAGTTATTCATAATAAGCCTTTTTCTGTGTTCAGAATATGTGATATTCTATTGTTTGGGGCACTCATTAGGGATCTGTGTTGTTAGGCCTATGCATCACTGAAATCATTTTACTTTGCAAGCGTATTTTTCATGGAGAAGGAAGCAGGAAACAGGAGGAAGGGAAAGTGAGAAATCATAGTAGTTAACACCCAGGAGCCACAGCAGAAGTCAGATCTGAGTCCCTGTTTTGCCTTAAAAACTTGAACACAGGTCTTGCACTGGTACGTTATTCATTAAGTGAATTATTCAATTGAGTTATTAATTAATTCTATACAGATTTTTATGGAAATCACACAGTTCTCAATTTTAGAGAGCATGCTTTTCAGTCCTACTAGATAAACAGTCAGTTAAATTGGCTTGGATTGACATGCAGAATGAACATATGTCAGAGACACTTGGGTCTGATATATTAGCTGTAGCTTAATATGCTGGATTTGTTCCTGTAAACCAAGGAGGCTCCATGGTCAGAGACTGGGTTTCAGGAGCCTTCAGTGCTTCTTGGTTGCTCTCTTGGCTAGGAGATAGCCAATGTTGTCAATGTATCATTTTTGTATAGAGTATTTTATCTTTCATTTTGTGGTTCAGCATTTGTGAAGGAACAGAAATCCTGATGCTCTGGATCTGGTGGTTCCTCTCAGTGAACCAGTACTCAATAGCTGTGTGATCAGTATTTGTTCTGATAGGCTAGCACTCTGTAGAATCTCAGTGAGGGACCACAGCTTGAAATTTCATTGTCTTCCATATCTTTTACAGTTGAGATCTGATATTTGACTATTCTACCAGACTGAAGTCGCCCCTCTCCTTGTCTAGTCCAACTCCACCACCTCCTGGAAAACAAATTGAGCTTGTATGTGTCTTCTGTTCTGCTGATATCTAGTAGAAGACAAGAAATCCAGATGGTCACAGCTTGTCCTCACAGAGAAGCTGCTTTTTGTGATTTTAACTCTATCCAAACTGTGGATGGGATATGGAGTGATCTGGAAGGAAGTGGTGTAACTTCCTACTGAGACCAGAACTGTGGATACCTATGGCCAATTTTGCCAGTGAGATGTACTGATGTGCCTGGAGCTGTAATACTTTTACCTGAGCTTGTCCTCTGACAGATCCATGACTGGTGGCATTCTCCTGAGATTTTTTCCATCCCATCTCAGTGGTGCAGGATATGTTAGGATGGAATTCATCTCATGTAAGTTTGTTATTTTCATTTAAAAAATATCATACAACTTAGAAGCAGAATTTCATTCTTATTGGTTTAGTGAAGCAGTAAATCTGCATATTTGTTCCAAAGACTTTCAGGGTGAAGGAGACCAAACCTCTTGGTAGGTCTCTGTGGCCAGATCCAAATGCTCTGTTGTAAAGGGAAATCCTTCAGCTTTGGTGCAAGCCGGAATTTGAGTGGACATCCTAATAGTCTTTTTGCTCCAACTTACCTTGTCGTACATTGTAGTGCATTGCTGGGTGGGGTGTAAGTTGTTTCATCTGCTGTGTTCATTTTAGCAATAGTTTTTTTAGGGTCAAATTAAAATTATATTTCAGTGACCTGGTAGTAGTTTGAATCTGTTTGCCTTTGCTTTGTGCTGTAGCTATATTCTACCACATTATTCCTAATATTTACTATGGCATCTTCTTGACATTTTTAGATTTTCTTGCCTTGAAACATAAGAACTGTTGCATCTATGTACTAAAGTTGGTATCTTGCCTGACAATGGGAAGCATGGTTCGCTTTATTCTACTGCAGTTATGGATACTTCACTACACACAGACATATTTTTAATCACTAAAAAAAGTTTGTTTATGTTAGAGTCATTGTTCCAAAAGGCCTTGGCAATTTATAGTCACCTGTAGATAATAGCTTTCTGAATGCAAACTTAAAGCCGTGCAGGTGAGTAAGGTGATGTTTTACTGTTTGTTAAAATGCATTTTCAAGCATGCTTTTTTTTTGGATGGTGCAATAATTGAACTTAAAGCTTACTTAAAGCTGTTCAGTTAACTTTGATGTCCCTACAGATATTCAGCAGTGTTTTGCTTTCATTTGATCAGTACTAGTTTTAAAAATTTTCTTTAGATTTTCTTTTCTTTTTAAAGTCTGCTACCACAATAATCTTTTTTTTTTTTTTTTCATATTTCTTGGTCTTTTGTTTCCCTTACAACTCTGGAAGTGATCTTCTGAGTTATTGCTTATTGAAATGAGGGTTTGTGAGTACTCCTTAATCTTTTAAAACTATATTTCTTATTAGTATCCTGAAAGTCTTGTTCTTGCATATGGTTTTGCCAACATTTCTGCTTTGACTGTGCTTTCTTGCACAGATGTCTTCCACACTTCTACCTCATACATATGCAGCTTTGGCAGGTTGGTTAGAAATAGTTTTATGTCAGCATGAGGAAATCAAAGCTTTTTAAATGCTCCCTTCCCCCCAACGGATTTTCTGGCTCAGTCTATGTTCATTAAATTTTGCTGGAATTCTATTACTAAAAGGTTATATTAGATAATGATGATATTAATCCCCTTCTCTGCTGCTTTGTGATGACCTGCTTGACAGAGTGTGAAAAAGGAGCTTTAATAAGTTAATGGTATTAATAAAAGTACTAATAGCCAAGTTGGTGTCTTGAAAAACAATTATAAAAACACATCTTTTCTTGTAGGAAGGCTTTTTTAACGTGGAGTCCACTAGCATGTGTTACATGTATGAACAGCAAACAACAGATTAATTTTCCTTTGAGGAAAATTTCCTTTAAGCTTCGCTTTGAAAATGCACTTTAAGAATAAAGACATTGATAATGTGAGAGTTTTCTGGGTAGTGAGAAATATGTGATATGTTTTCAAAAAGTGGCACTATTATTCATTTTTGCCTATGAAAGTCCTTCGTGTCAGTATTTGCACACAAAAATACCTCTCATCTAAACTGTTGAGCTGATTGTATGTAAGGCTGTGCAGAAGGGATGTGTGAACAAAGCATAATTCATCAGTTGTTCTGTTGTAACTGTCTGCGTTCTTCTTTCTGGATGCTTTACTGTTTCCTTCTTAAAGGAAAATGAGGTCATTCAAGGTAAGCTAATCCTAGATTGGAGGTATAGAGGATCTTACATTTCACAAAAGTGTACAAGAAAGTTCCAGAGTAGCTTGTCTCTAATTTTTTTTCTGGCTAATTCAAAAAATATTTTAAAATTCATTAAAAATCTTTTGGATACTTATAACCTATTCATCTCTTTAGAAGCAGATTTTAGTAGCCAATTTTAACCTAATTCAGGATAGTTTCTAAGTCTATCAGATTTCTAAATCTAACTGGCTTCTCAAGCCAGTCCCTTAGTCAATATGGTTGAGCAGGCTTTACCCTGTGAAAGCAAAAGAATTAACTGAGAATTTAACTGACTGTGATATGTTTATACTTATGTGTAAGCAGACCAAAGGAGTAAGTAGTGACTGAAACAAGTCCTGTGATAATTCTAACTTATTCACAGTTAGTCAAGTGCAGAATATGAAGATTATTAAAAAAAACAAAAACCAATCATTATAATAGAGAGTATCTGAACAATGAAATTGAAAATGAGCTTAAATGTGCAGATAAATATATGTAGTTTATAAAATAATGGCCTTGGACCTGATTATTATGCCATATAATGGCATCAACTCACTGCTTAGTACATGTCAAAAAAGCAAATAAAACATTAGAAATAAATAGGAAAACAATAGAAAAGTAAAGGAAAAGCTTAATGATACCTTCTGTCAAAATCCCGTATTCACCTATTGTTTGAATAATGTTTTTGACTTTGGCCTTCAAGTTAAAATAAATATGTAAATAAAAAAGATCAGGAAGGGCATCAAAGTTGACCACATTCATTGAGAATGAATTAATCCAGTCTTAGGAAAAGTTTGAGAGTTTATAAAGGTGTTAAAGAACGATCTACAAATTAAAGAAGGTAGACAAGGAATGGCCACGCTCCCTGTCTTCAAATGCAAGAACTAGGAACAAAGAAAGCTAGTCAGAAGCACAGTCATGACAAGCAAGAGGAATCATTTCTTTGTGAAAAGTATTAAATGATGGAGTTTTTACTAGATGATCATGTGAATGCAAGAAGTTTATATTAGCTCAAGGACAGGGGAAGCATTTAGAAAAAAAAATCTGCTGTGGAATGGGACAAACCACACCAGGCTCAGGAAATACACCAGACTGAAAACTGTTGGAGTCAGGGAGAGTGTAAGTCGGGGAAGTATCGTATATTTCCCATGCCCTTATTGAGGCTCACTAATGCTTGCAGCTGTTCTTGAATAAAGGACAGGAGGCCAGATGAACCTCTGGTCTGAGGTAGTTCTAGACACTCTTAAATTCCTAATACAGTAACAGAGATAAAACATTCATATAATATTTATGTTTAAAATATGAAATTTGAAACGTTCATGTAAAAGATAGCAAGAAGCTGATACTGAATATAAATTCCTGTCAAAATAAGAAGCATGTAGAAAGGCAAAAGAGTCCATTATAAATGGCTAACAGATGTAAAAATAATGAAGTATTAAAAATAAATAATCATTATAAAATGTAGTTTTTAGCTATAACCAAGATAACTTCTGCCAATGTAATCTTATTTCAACGCAATGGAATGTGGTTTTAATGTGATTCTTTCCAATTTGTCCTTGCACTTTACATGTTGAATTTGTATTTGAAATCAGTAAAATCTTACTGATTCAATTTCTTACATTTATAATTTAGATATTTTTTGAATTACATGTAGGAGATATAAAAAAATACAGTGTATTTGGAATGAAGCAGAAAGGCATGTCCATTCCCCTTCATAATGATACTTGGAACTAGACCACATGTGGCTACTTGTTTAAAGAATATTTGTTGCCTGTGATGAGCAAAGCATCTGTTTGATGGCTGACTGGCAGGTTTTGAGATGTAGTTGTTACTAAACGGTTTTAGTCGTTTCCACAGGGGCTGATCTTTGGTCAAACACTTTTAAAATGTTTTTATTATTATTCTAAACAGTGAGATGAAACCTTTGTTGGTAAATGGTGCAGATACAAAAGTAAGTAATACAAGAAATAGAGAGAACATGGTGATCTTTTAAGAATTGCCATTACAGAGTGATTTCAGATTCCGAGTTAAGTGGTCAAAGTCAGAATCACAAAATACATGTTTCTCATAGTAAAATGTTTGTGAAACTGGAAAGCAAACGGTACATATCACAAAATTAGATGGTTTTGTAAACTGGAAAACATTTGGACTTCTTTCTAGTTAATTACTTCTCTTGTTGTAGTACAAGTGCAAATGAACTAGTATGATCCTTGTAAGTATGATCCTCAGCAAGAGCAATGCTGGGCAGAGGCAGAAGAATGTATTTACTGCATTGACTAATTGACTGCAGAGAATCAGGACTGATACTGGAATGTTGCGTCCATGTGCTGAGGTAGATTTGGAATCACTGTATTCCCCTTCTCTATTCCCCAGAATTCAAGGAAGGATAACATAAATTATCCTGAGGATTGGAAAAACAAGCTGTTTGAGTGCCAACTATTCATTCAACTGTGGGAAGGAAGTAGCTTTAGTATTGTGTAGAGACATTTTTATAATGGAGACATATCAGGAGTCTTGGACTTGACAACAGCCCTGAAGACAGTTAAATGCAGATAAGATTTTATCTGGAGGTGACATGGCCTAGATCAGATACTTTTAGATACTACAGAGAGTGGACATCTTAAATGCAGTCTTATTGTGTCTTTCTCAGCTCAGCATCAAAGTAGTTATGTTTGAGACCCGCAGTAATTTTCTTCCAAACATGTGAAAGGACTTGAGCAATTTTTAGTTCTTTTCTGCAGAGTGTTTGTAGATTCTTCTTGTTCTCTGCCTGACTGCTTTACAATCCTCAGACTTTGGGGCTGAGACTCAAGGGCTTTAGAATGAAAAATGCATTGTGAGAGAAAAGGGCAAGCAAGCTGCAAACAGGGTGTACATCTGTATTAGAAAGATATGCTCTCATTTGCTGAAGGGAAGAGCTGCAACATCCTGATATTTTCCCCATTTCTACAGCAGTCTTTTTTTCCTGTTGTCTTTCAGATGTTTTATGTGTGCCTTCTACATGTGCACACTGTGGATTGCAGTGTACAGAAAATGAGAACTTGCTTCTCCTGAAGTTTGTTTCTCTTGACTTGCTATCTTACCACATGCCTAACTTCCCCAGAGTATCTAGTCTTTAAAATGTCCAACTTACTTTTCTTGTCACTGCATATACTTTGCTTTCGTTTGTTTATGATCTTTGCTGACTGCAAGGCCTGAGAGAACTGGAGGAATAACATGCTGGAAGGCCTTCTCTACATAGACTGTTGTTGGGTCTTACATAAATAATTAACTTCCTCCTTTGAAATTCTAGTGATTATGTAGGAGTTAAGCAAGGTGTAATGCATGATGAAGGGCTTTCACAGAGATGAGCAATGTCTGTGATGTTCAAGAATTACAGTTTCTTAGGGTGTATTCAGTGAACCCAGCAGGCTTAGGGCAACTGTAGGATCTGGAAAGGAACAGAAGTTAAGAAACTCCTCTTCAAAGTGACTGTTGTGCCCAGACTCGCTGATGATTGGTAACTGTAGATTTTTGTCCTGAGATCACTTTCTCTTTTTACTTTGCAATTTATTTTTAATAAGTATTCACATACTTGTTCTGCTTGCTGAACAGGCAAGTGAGCTGAATTCAGTTATGCCTTTTTGCTGCAAGTGGGAAAGTTGTTTTTATTAACCAGTATTGATGGAATTCCAGTGGATGTGTGTTGATTCTAATATATTGTTTATCATTTACATTCTGCTGCAAGGAATGATAGATTCAAGAGGGGTTTGCCTACACTTGCCAGGAGTTAGGGATGGCAAAAAACAAAATTTATAAAAACGAAACGCTGGGTCTTTTGTGCATAGAAAGGAGGCTGGTGACTGGCAAGAAAAAATATTTCAGGCAGTGATTTGACAGTCATTTGGAGCTGCTCTACTGCTGTGTTGCTCTTGAAAGAGATTCTACAACTGTCTAGTATGACAGTGCAGACTATATTCCCATCTGTCCATGCTGGACGCTAGCACTTGTCATGTGGCAAGGTGAAAGGCCAGAATTGCTCTTTTAAGTGGCGATGAATCTCTGAGTTGGTATAATTGAACTGTGAAACTTCAGCGATATATTTAGTACTAGATGGGAAGAGCAAAGAAACTAATAAGGTGGGTAGCAAAAGTACTTCTCATACAGATGACAGTGATTTAAGAGCCCCCAGGTCACAGTTTTGGCAGAGCTTATTCAATAAGCTTAAATTTCAGTTTAAGCTGTTATAATTGCTGTGTGCATGGAGAAAATTTCACTAAGGGTGAGGCTGAAGATGATAATCTAGTCCCTGTCTGTAGTAGCCTGGGAGTAATGTGAGTAGCTCAGACAAATAATTAAAAGTTTTCAGCCCTTAGTGCTTTTCCACCCCTAATGTTCATCCCTGATTTTGCTGTTGTGAAAAACTGTGCTGGTGCATTGTGAGTTTTTGTTCAAGCTGTGACAAAAAGTGTGCTGCATCACAGAGTGCAGAATTAATGCTGAAGAAACATATCCACTCAAAAATGGGCAGCAAATTCTCCTTAAATATTATCTGGGCCTTTTTCATTATTCTGTACTAAGCTAAATATAGATCCTGCTTCATAGGAATTGTGAACTTCTTAAGAGTTTTCCAGTGACTTGAAATGAGGGCCTTTCTCCTGCAACGTTGAATCCTCAGCATGGAGCTAGAGTTCTGATATGTGTGCTGAGAGCACCCCAAAGTAACAGAAAGCTTTCAGTTTTGGGACATTCTTCAATTTCAGAGAGCTTTATGATTTCCAAGCTTTGCAGTGGGGGTGATCAGTACAGAACACCTTTCTTCAAGGGTTTTAGGGCTGTACAGTGTTTGACAGTAGGGTTCTTCAGGCAGTTGGGTCTAGACATGCAGGAGTAGAGATAGGCTACCTGTATGGGAACTGCTGAATCACGGCCTGAACCTCTGGTTGATCACCTGTGGTGAGCAATGAGTCAGCCACGGAGCACAGGTGAAGGCAATTCACCTGTGCTGCTGGAAGGGGTGGAGCCTGGCTGCACCTCTCCTAGACCCATTTAAGAGCTGACTATCAGTAGGGAAGGATCTCTTCTGGAGATCCACTCCACTGGAGTTTCCTAAGTGAGCCCAGGATATGGTAAGTGTCCCTATCTTTTCTGTTTTCTGCTTTGGTGTAATAACTACATAGCCAAGCTCCCTGCTATACTATAACATCAGTATATTCATTGATTGTACAGCCACCTATGAGGAAATTATCCTCTGTAGCAAGTTCATTATGAATTTCAGAATGCTTCAGAGATCTAAAATAAATTTTCAATACCATTCCTAGGTATTTATGCTCATAAAAAGAGAGAATCGCAAATGCTTAATGATTGCGCAGATTCACAGGAGAAGCTTCTATTATTGTTGAGAAGTTACTTTTCAGATACTGGCTTTATAATGTTACATGTGTTAATTTGTACCTTTATTCAGCTTGTCTTTAATGTTGGATTTTTCTATTATGTTTTCAGAAAACACTTCAATTGTTCTGTCTGATTTTTTAAAACTACAATTATAAGGAAAAGATAAACTTTAGGCAAAGGTGTCCCTGTTTTTCCTCTTTTCGTGAATGGTGAAATTAAAAAAGATGATGGGAATAGACAATTCATGTCCTTCAGTTACGAAAACGGAAATTTAAGAAAGAAGTTTGCTTCTTGGACTTTTGTGCTAGCTGTACTACAGGATAAGAATGCATTGCTAAATCAAACAGTTAAAGGAGTGTGGGATAATACAGGAACTGCTTAACCTTCTTAAGTTGTTATTCTGCAATTTCAGTATGTTTTGATACAGAGAAAAATTGTCCTGTGATAATCTGTTTTTTATATAGATAATGGGTGCAATTCATTTTGCACAGACTTCATAATTTTGTTTTGGTATATGAATTACCACTTTGCATATGCCTCTCGGCATTTTCATGCAAATTAGCTTTTCATCAAATGTGTTTTTTATAGAGTGATTTTCAAAAGATTAGTGTTCAGAATAAGTGGATGAGTATTGAATCTGTACAATTAAAATGTCCTCCATAAAGAGAGAAGAGGTGGTTTGAGGGTGTGTTGAGATACTGTAGTGAGTATACAACTCTCGCAATGGCAATAAATGCTTGTGTTGACCCTCTGTTACCAATTTATTTGCCTGTAGTGATACAGATTTTTCCTTAGAAAGCATAAAGACAATAGTTTTTATGTAATTGGTACAAACATTGAGACATTGATTGCTTTTTGTTTGTAATGTGAAGCATTTTCTCTTAAGAGAGAAATGATTTGTTTGTTGTGAGTAGAATCTGAGTGTGCGTAAGGCTTTTATTTTCTGCATAGTCAGAGATTGTCTCTAATATCCCTGCTCGTTGGCTCTTCGTCTCTTTCTTGCATAACTGTTGCAGAATGCAAGTCCATGTTTTCTCTAGCTTGTGTATGATCTCCTACTTGTTCAAGTAAAGAGAATGTGCATTGTATTTCTAAAGGGACTCAAATCAGGTCTGTTTCTTTGTATGGAGCAATCTCTGGTTTATTCAAACTATTAGGGTCAATTTCTGGTAAACATAAATTATAGATTTGCATGTTTTTCCTCTACATTATATAGATAATTTGCATTATCATTTCCTATTGCACGTAATTTTGATTATAGAGTTAAGTAGCTTCACTACTCCTTTGAAGAAATTCATATGGGTGGACTTTTTTTTCTTTACTGTGAAACCTTTATTGCTTTACATGAAGGCAGATATTTACTTTCATGGAGCCTGTTGCAGAACTGTAGCAAAAAAACTGCACTATAAAAAACTTGAAGGTACAAAAGCAGACATCTTGTGTAGTTCCTATGATAAAATAATATTTTCTGCCTTCCAAAGGTAAAGTAGTAGTAGCATGCTGTAAATTAATCTAAAGATGCTTGGGCTGTATTCTGTTCCTGTGTAATTTTTGATATAATCATGGATATTTGGCAATTACTGTAATTAAAGGGAATGTGATCTCTGCTGATGTGCGAACTTGTATATAAGAGTATGGATTTATTCTGTATTCAGCTGTCAGTTGTAGAAATATCTAGGATGGAAAAAGTTGTAATGCAGAGCTCCAAGTAGAATTAGAGCTGTGAGTTCAATTTCTTCTTTATGAAACACAACACTTTTTTCAAAGAAAATACTGGAAAATTAATGGAAATAGATTAAGATTGCTGAAAAATGAGAGGACTTTGACTGAAGAAGTAAGTTTCTCTTGTTCTTACTCCAAGCAAAAGAAACAGTAGTAATCAAAATAGAATAAATTCATCCACCTTAGTGTTCTGTCTAGCAATGCTATAGCTCTGTTACTGGCAGATCGTCTATTAAATCATTAAAAATAATAATAATAAAAAGCCTTAAAATTAGATTAGAGCTTTTTGTTTTTACAGCAAAGTACATTAATATATTTATGCTATTTATTTTTTATGCGTTAATTACTGTATGAATTATTATGTTTTTTTCATAGACCAAAAGGGTGAGAAATATGCATCACAGTGGTCTTCTGTCTGAAAATTCATGTTTTCAGGATTGGTTTCTTTTAACCTTAGCTTTGACTGTTACATGCCTATACTTCACTTTGGGATAACTTCTTTTTTTGCCTAAGCTTTAGAGATGTGGCCTGACTGTGTTGTCCATTCGTCTTATTTGACACTCACTCTTAATGATCATTCAAACTGTTTATTTTGACCAAATTCAACAGAAAGGGAGCATTCTTAAACTTCCTGTGTGTTTTGTAAAAAGTGTTATGTGCAGAATACAAAGTTATCTTATTCTTTGTTCCCTTCTGCCCCAGAATGCCCTTGATTTGGGCTGCTGCCAGGAAGCACCTTGAACCAGCAACTGTCTGGCTTAAATTGTGGATGTGGTGTGGGAAAGGCTAAGGCAGGTCAAGAGGTGCAGGGGTGGCATGGAGACCTGAGAATTAATTTCTCACTTGGCAGGGACTGCAGACACTGACTTGACCTGTCACCCCTTTATATTTCTGCGACTCATGGAAAAATCAGTTAAGTCTGAAGTCAGTGATACAAGTTTTTGTTCACAACTCCAGTTTAATGCAGATTTGAGTAGAATCATGAGGCTTTTGGTAGCCTTTCCAATAGTATTAATATTAAACATATTTTTCCAGTCTTTTGAATTATGAATGAAATGGAACATATCTTCTAAAGTATTTTGTGACTTTAATGACCTTGCATTTGATTTTGTCTGTGGTCATTTATTCAATCTCATTTTGGCATCCATTGGCATTTCTTTAGGAAGGATTCAAATGTTATTACTAATGACTCTCTTCCCTTCAAAAGATGCCTAGAGGAGCACTGTAACTTAAAGAAATTACAGTAATCAATACAGAATTCTCATATCAGTGTACAGTAGTGAATATTTTATGTGGTTAGAATTTGTTTCTGTTGGAGAAGGCTTGAAACATTCCTGTTCTGAAGAGAGAAGAGTAGATTAGTTTGAGTGTATTACTGATGAGTAACCAGTTGTATGCCATATTAGTACAGCTATACTGCAGCTCCTATTTGGGTGAAGACAGGGATGTTAAAGAAGGAAAATTAACCATATCCAGAGATACTGTGATGATTCATTGATATTGAAGCATTCTTGATTCATAGCTTTCAGCTTTTTTTTTTAAATGATCAGTGAGAAAAAGAGTAGTTAAGAGATTCAGAGAATGCTTGACAGGAGGGAGGGAGCAATGGAGGAAGAGGAAAAGCTATTGTGTTAACATAAACTAATATGACTATTGTTTCTTCCTGCCCTAATGCTGCATTTCTGCACTGTAACAGGATGTACCAGGAAGCACTAAATGTGACAAGAACTACAATCTTCATTTTCTTCGTTAAAATTGGGAGCAGATGTTCTTAATAAGAGAAGATACCTTTTGGGATTTGGTTTGTTTAGGAGTACAGTGCGACGAATGAAATTTTTAAATGAAATGCCTCTAAATCACAGTATCACTCTTATTGTTTTTCAGTATACACTGTGATCTCAGGGTTTATTTAGTTTTATTCTCTCCAGGATTTCAAGAGATTTACTAAAAGACCTTGAATGAGTACTTGCCAAGATGGTATTTTTGTTGGAAATACTGATGGCCAGCCAAAACAGCGTATGTTACTTTTTGGTATACCAGTTTGAGTGTAGTCATCTTGCCTGTAACTTGGTGAGAATTAATGATAGATATGCACTAAACTTTTTTTAAAACTAATTGTGAATTAATAGCATTTGTTGAGTATTTTTGATCACTGTTTAACTGTTGTTCAAGACAACGGTAAGCAAGATCTCTTTTAAAATTAACATATACTTGAAAACAGTCCTGCTCTTCAATAATGGTGACTGTGTATCTTTTCCATGTCAAAAGTTAGCAACAATTTCTGATTTTTCTTCTTGAATCTAGTTTTACTACAGTTACTATTCCCATTTCTGGTAATTCCCCCTTCCCTCATTAGGAACTTATCTGCCAGAAGTAGCTTTCTGGTACTACTTGTGAAAGTATTCACAGGTAGAAAAATATGAACTGAGGTTCATGGGGTGTGTTTTTCATGATGTAACATGCTCTAGCTATGATCAGTCTTTTTTTTGTGTGGGAAGAAATTTCTCTTTCTCTATGCCAGCATCTGCTTAGTAGGGACGTCTTGTGAATGGTCGCTGACCAGAAGACTTACTGGGATTAAACTTTCTTGGCTTTGCTCTGGAGTATATTTGGTATATAAGTAATTTTTAAAGATTGGGCTCATCAAACTCATTTGCCAGAGAGAGTGTGCTCCAGCTCAAACGGAAGGGGACTTAGACATGTGGAGTCTGTGCAAACATAGCAGTGATAGAGACATTGGTATGAGGTGGGAACAGACAAAAGGTTAGCCTGGGGGAGGCATGGGAAAATGAATTTTCACTGTGGCTGTCTTCATCCTAGCAGTTTTGCCGAAGCTGACCTTTCTTCCCCTTCACCCTTTTCAGCTCTTTGCCATATAAGCCTTGCATTTGTGCAGTGTACTTGTGATGTTACCAGTAGGATCTGTAAGACCTGCTGTGGTTTTCACGATATCGTGGGATATGCAAGAAATTTTCTGTGTAGGTGGTCTCGCTGAAATTACCTCTGACCTGGAGTTTGGAGTCTGTGGTAATGTCTAGTGGGAGTGGGCTAGTATGACATACTCTAAGCATTGCCCTCAGGCTAAACGAAATGGGGAATGAGAAGCAGGAAGCTGATGATTCCAGAGGTTCTTTCGATCTAGCCAGGAGGAACTTAGCTGTGATTAGGGTATTCAGTGACTGGAGACAGGATAAGAAGGCTGAGGCAGGATGAGTATAGCAGTCATCCTGACATCCTGAATTGCTTTTGTACGAAGGCCTCTGTAAACATGGTCAGCTCTAGGTCTCAGATGGCAAGCTTTATGCTGCCAGCTTTTCTGTTTTTTTTCCTTCCATAAATCCAAAATTATAGTGGTAGCTTTGTGCAGCCAAGCACCACTAGTGAATGGAGTTGGAAAAAGGAATGAGAAGCCACAGTGAGGAAATCATGTGGCTGCAACTGTCTGTAGGAAAAATTAACATCTTTTTAACCACTATTCCACAAAAATGTTTTTGTTTCTGGGGAAAATATAAAGCTAAGGTGGATAGAATACCAAAAGGAATTGAAACATATATGTGCAGAAGACATCGCTTCATGTAAATACAGCCTCTAACAAACCAATTCACATTTCACCCTAACAGAAAAGTCTGTCATTACAGATGAATTTGGGACTTAAAACAAGTTTATGAAAGGGAATATAACAATGTGACTGAAAATCAAGTTCAGGTTAAATTTCACATGGTACAATGCATGTTCTCAAAATAGTGGCAATAGATGTGGAAAGTAAAAGAAAAAAGAATATGTGGTGTATGGTAGAGCTGTGGACTGCTCCTGGTTGTGAAATACTTTCTTTTCTATGTTTCTGTATCTCTGTATTATTATTTTTTTCTGTTCTTTTTTTTTAATAAATGCAATCTTTTGTTTGCCATCCACAATCATTCTTGTCTTAAACTGTCTTTATAACTTCACATTTTTTCCAGTTGAGTTTTTGAAGAATAGGTGCAAAGAGACAGCATTTTCAGAATCATAAGCTGGGGTATGGAGGGCATGTTATTTAATCTTACTGTGCTAAATTGTTATTCAAAAGGCAAATGTACACTTTAAAAATATGTATTGTAGCTGTTGCCAGCTTCTGATTCAGCAGTGACACGACTATGCCTCTCCAAGAGGAGCATTTTTTTCCAGTAACGTAGCATTCTGAACGAGTTTTTGATGAAAGACTGAGCAGAAGTCATTAATATTCACAGTGAACAAAAGAAGAGCTGTACTAATGTCAACTCTCCCTCCATTTTTCTCTTTATTCCAAACACCGTCCATCATTCTGAACTCTCATTCCACCAGACTGCCCAGAGTAAATACAGAACAAATTCTTCATGCTGATATGTTTTGAACAAGTGCTTCTTAGTTATTTATAAAGACAAAGCTCTTTCTTGTTTTTAAATTTTTTGAATGAAAGATTAGGACATGTAGGTGAAAAGAGATGGTGGGAAACTGAGACACCATGTAGCAGAACACGGGGCTGTCCAATTGAAGCTAGGATCTACAGACTTCTGATTGAATTCTTCAAACAGGTGATGTAGAGGAAGATATTTCTATACCTTCATAAATTTTAAATAATGACAGACCACATTAAATATAATTAGATTGAAAACCTGTACGTGCTCTTTCATAATGAGTGAAGATGCAAAAACCTTTTGGTCTCTTCCAACTTAGAAATGAATTGATACAAATAATGTTTATTTCAGTTTATAACAAGTGATAGAGGAACAGTGTTCAATTCCAAACTACGTTTTCCCATGGACAGAGAATATGAGTAGACTTTTTCCCTTTTTCCATTTCAGTGTTCAATGAGCATATTTACAGCTCTTGGCAGGGTATTATTGTGCAATTCAGAATGTGGTAGACTAAACCATGTAGCAGTTCTGTAAAAAAAAAAAAAAAAAAAAAAAAAAAAGGAAGCCTGGGTTTTAACTGTTAACTTTGATTTACTTTATGATCTCATCTTCTGTTTATACCTAATTTCTTTTTAGATAACTTTGGTCTGTTTTTTTCGAGCTCTCCATAACTCAAAGAAACCTGGTTTTTTTGTATCTATAATACATATACTGATTACAGCGGTAGAACATATCAGCTGTGGATCTCTGCAGTTTGCCTGAAAAGATCCCATCTTATGGGGTTGTAAAAATAGCGTTTACATTAGTAGTGATTTCAGCAGTTTCTTGTCTCAGTGCTTTAGCGTATGAGAGTTTCTGAACTCTTGTATTCTTCAGATCATCGTGATCTGAGCAGGAATAGTTTCAAAGCTTGCATGAAGTTAACCTGTTTATAATTAGGTTTATTTTTCATGGAGAAGGTTGTTTTTTGTAATTAGTTGTTGAAAGGATACTCTGTAAAAGAAGTCAGGTAATGTTAAAACTACGTAAGTTTATTGACTTTGTTCTATGTATTAATATTAATGCAGTCTTTGCATTCTGCAATTAAATAGTCATGCTTTTGACTAAAACCTAAATATGGAAACACAGAGAACATCTAAGCTGTTGTTATTTCAAATGCAGTGATTCAGATGCTTAGCCTATTACACTATTATACATTGTTTGGGAGCAGTACGATAATGGGTACTAAGCACTTCTAATATTTTCTTCTAATTACAGATTCTACCATTTTCATGCATAAGATTTGTGTACGGTAGACAATTTGTCATATGTTTAATCTTAAACATAATCCCAATTTGGCAGAAGTAGACTCTTAGGTCTTAATTTCATGTGGTCTGTATTGACGTGAATATGATTGCTATCTACATGAGATAGCCATGTACTTTAATTGTTTTAAAATCTTAGAACCTGTTTATTTTTAAACAGTCCTGTTTTTTTCTAGAATACGAGGGATAAGTAGTTAAGATGCATCATTAGTCTTCAGCAAAATGAATTATAATTTGTTGTGGACAGAAAACCTATGAGGAATATCCATATTGCATTGTCTGGAAGCCATTTACAGAAACAAGTTACAACAGAATTTCTGTGCTTTTAAGGCAAAGCAGGAAAGTCTGATAGACTTTGAGCAGGAAATAGAGGCAAACAAAATTTAATGTAACAAATCTTAATTTTGATTAAATTGGGTAAATTAGATATTGATCTAGATTTCTACATGTGGTCAAAATTCACTTATCTGCTTGCATATCTTGTATTTGTACATCTATTAAGTCATAGTTGGAACAAAGATGACAGTTCTGCAGTTAAAATCCAGATAGAAACAGCCTTCCAAAAAAAACTAATTGAAGTTTATGTAGTGAAATCTTAGTATTTTGTTTGACTCAAGATGAGACAGAAGCTATATCATTCATGGTCATTAAACCTGAGAGCAGGCTTAAAATGCTTCGTCATTTTCTCTGACTTTTTTTTTGTATTATATTGTGTATAAGATGTGTTTAATTGTTTGAGCTTTGGAAGTTTTGTCCTTGAAATGACCTTCTGCTTCTTAAAAGTTGAGACTCAAAAAGTGTTTCTTCCAGGGAAAATCTCTTTCCTTGTTTTCGTTTTAAGATGGTTAACTGTTTCATGTAAGGTGGTTTGCATTGTCCTTTTTGAAAGCAGCTAACACGTATATGTGTACTTCCCTTGGCAATTAACAGATTTTATTTAGTCTAATAGTGTGTGTGACCATCTAACTTGCATTTTTAACCTTTTTGTCTCTTAATTTGATATTCATTGCTGGTCGCCTGATAAATGATCTGTGAGCCTCTAAGTCATTATGAAGTTACCCAGGTACTTATCTGAAAAACTCAGACTGGTCTCACTGGTCTAGCACTGGAAAAATTTTGATATTAGAAAGATTCTGCAGTTACGCTGTAGACTGAAGTCGGATAATCTGACTTCATAAATTAAGAAGATGAAGATTGTGACACCTCCAAAAGCTTTTGGTGCTTAAGTGAGAATGGTCCAGAATGCTGTTTTTGAGAGTTTGTGTCCAGGTGTCTGAGAAGAGAGCAGTAAATCCTACAGAGCTATTCCAGCATCGTGTCAGTGGCATGTGTCAGTTTGGCATTCTCCTTCCAAACTGCTCTTTGCTGCCTGTTGTTTACATCCCATCCAAAGCCTTTCTATGTGATGTGGAGCCTCTCTGCCCCCCTGCAACTGCAGCGCGTGCCTGGCAAATGTGCTTGCTCAGAAACAGGGCTGGCTTTTAGACTAAGGAAGACTTGAGACTGTTTTCATTGGTTCAGCTGTGATGGCAGTCATCTAGGAAGTGATAGATTCTGCTTCCAGCCCCAAAGGTGTTTAAGCCCAAGATGGGTGCCCTAATCCTGGCTTTGAGGGGGGTCCTGTCAGGAATATTGCTGAAGTTGTGCTATGGTGTAGAAAGGAACAGAGGGTTCATGGATCAGAAAAGGGCCTCAGGAGAGAGCAGAGCTGTATCTGAGTGATGTGGTTGTCAGGCAGTAGGGATGGAGTGGCAGTGTTTTGACTTCTGTTCCGAAGGCTCTTTGTGAATTTAATGATGATGGGACAATAAGATTATGGCAAATGTGAGATTAACATGACCTTGATGCTCATTTTTTTACCTATTTGTTTTGTACCTGTCAACATTTCTACAAACAAGCATAAAAACAACAACAAAAAACCAACCCTGTGGGTAGCATTTATCAAGTACTGTGCTGTACAGGGTGTTAATATCTAGGATTTAAATATAAGCTTAAGGCAGCTGAGTCTGACACTTCAAATTTCAACAGAGAACATATTAGAGCTTCATCTTGCAAAGAGATGATTTAAAAAAAATTAAAAGGCAATGAAACATGCAGATAACTTTTGACTGTAGAATAGCATATATGTATACGAGATTAGGCACTTCCTGCCCTTAGGATTTGCAGTTTTGTATTACAGATTATCATTATTGCTTACACTTTTTGATGAGATTGAGAAATTTCATTGGCTGTAGTGTAAAGCTGCCAAAACTCGTTTACCACAGACCTGAAGGCAAGTAAAATACTTCTGGAGGCAGCCTTGGGCTTTTGAGAGCTTTTTGCTGAAAGGCAGGATCAGACTTCCCATGAGATCATTGAAGAGATAAAATGACTAAAAGCTCTTCAAAGCTAGGCCTCAGGACCCAGCATAGATTAATTCTCTGGTGGTGGTTTGTATATGTATATAAAAGAAAAAAGAAAGAAAAAAAAGAATCAGTATTTACAAAAAATGCAGTTTAAATAGAAACGTACTCAACAGGACTTATCACTTTTTAGTATCGCTTATTCTTTTTATTTTGGTATAAGAACGTCTTAATATAACTTTAATTTAGGCTTCAGAAGACAAGGAAGAAATGTTTGTCCAACTTTCAGAGGTTATTTTACTCATTTCATGCCAAATGGCTGCTACCAGTAATGCTGAGGCATTCAAATTACTTTGCATACCAAGTACCTGCACAGTTATTCTAACCCTATACTGCATGTTAACCTAGTTGCTCACTAATCATAATTCAGTATAAAATCCTAAGTTAAAGCTGTTTTTCTCCCACTTATTCTTTTATTACTTTTTAGAGTTAATAAAACTAGAAATTTGTTTAACAGATAGCAGCATGTTCTAGATAAAGCCTTCAGTCTTCGATGCTGTAGGTAGAATAGAAGAGTTAGTTTATACTGGAAATAACAGGCAAACTGCTGAAAAAGAGCTGGGTAAGATGGTACTGAGAAGCTCAATGATACCAGCATTAGAATTGTAGGTCTGGGAGCTGAGAAACCTAGGTTCTTCATAGGCTTCCTTTCGTACTGCAGGGATGCTGCTTTACTTCGTGACCCCTTGTTTGCCAGGTTGTAAAGCAGAATTATAGAATGGTCATGTATCATCAGATGTATAGCAAGGAGCAATTCTGTAGAGTAGGTCTGTATTCTCTAAAAAAAAATTCCAGGTATTCTAAGAAAGCAGCTTGTTCTCTGAACAATTCCTGCTGCACATCCCAATCTCTGTGCTGGGTTTGCCTGGTGCCATGGGTTGGCAGCGAGGTCACCCAGCTGGAACCACTGGAGCCATGACTGTTCTCATTTATCCCAGGCTGCAGCCCAGCACTCAAATGCCTGTATACAGGGAGAGGACTCATTACCCTCTGCCTATAGCCCCCATCAAAGGCTCTAGCCCTCTATTTAAAAAATTCTTCAAAATCTTATCCACAAGAAGCTGTATGAGGATAAAGCACTTATTGTTTTTTTAATGTTGTTAATGGCAACAAGAGATCTTGCCTGAGGGCAGAATTTCTGGATAATTTGTGATGTACAAAATGCTTGGTATAGCATTTCTTTAGCCTTTCTCTTCTCAGAAGATACTTGCTGCACTATTTCACTTGGTGCAGGCATTAGCTTTCCTTATTTGATGAACTGTAATTCAGCGTGCTTTTAATATGGTAATTTGGGTGTACTGTGTTACATGATGAGCATTGCAGGACTAAATTGGTATTATTAACTTTTGGAAACTATTATTTCCTGTAGTAAAATTTGAGACCTTTTTGTAAGTGTTATGGTGGCACTTTTCATGACACACCTGCTTACTTAGAAATGTGAGTATCCAGGTAACTGCAAGTTGACTTCCCCTAATTTCCACTAATTTCAGTAGAATTGTTTACAAGGGTAATTGTATTCCAGGAATGACAACACAGTTATGTTAAGAAAGAAGCAGTGAGACACTTTAAGAAAATGGTCCCGAGTAGAAGCAAGGCGATGCTCTAGTGTGAAAGCAAATGACAGAATTGATAAACTAAAAATAATAGTAATATTTATATATATGCGTACATACATCTGTCTGAATGATGGAGCAAAATGAAGACAATTTTAAAATAGGACAAAACAGATTCTTACTTTAAATTGTCTGGAATTCCGTGGGAACTAATGTTATTAATGTTCCAGATTTTCTGTGGTTATAGCAATAGTGCTGATCTGTTGTGATTTTTTTTTTTGAAAAGTAGTGAGGAAAATAATGTATTGTGCTGAATTCAATGACAACTGGAAGAGTGTTGAGTTTTCAGGCCTGTTCTTTGGGCCTGAACAAAGTTGCATTCTCAAAGTTTTTGATGTGTGTATCTGCTACCGTATGCGCTGTTTCTTTGTGAAATGATAGATCAGCTTGTATTTGATATATGAAGAAGAGATTTCCACAGGAAAAGAAATTTTTAATCTGAAGTTTTGCTGCTAGGCAATGACTAAAGCAAGAGGTAAAGTTTTATGTAACTAGCTTTGGAGGCTAAAAAAATTTGCCTAGTAATGAATCAACTTAATCTGGTTCAGTTATTCAGTAAAATCCTGTAAGAATATTATATGCGTTTCTTTGAGTGCATGTTGATGTTTCTAAATTAGGTGCTTGCCACTTCATCATGATACAAGCTGAAATGTTTTTTTCAGTGGATGATGGAAGATGTTTTTATCGTTGTATCGCTGTTGTCATAGAAACTTGTGTATATCATTGTTAAACAGAGTGGCATTATTGCTAGCTATTGTATGTATTTTTAGTGTGTTTTCTTCAACACTGTAGTCAGTGCTTAAGAACTGGTAAGTTGCTCTCCTGCATCACAACTGGGAACTCAATTATGGGATTAGATGGTCCAGAGAGCCCTCAGTACAAAGTTCTTTGCTATAAGGTTCCTTTCAATGCAGAGTTATTAATAGTTTTCTTTCAAAATCCTTTGCAGTTTTTTATAAACACTACAAAATAATATTTATTCCAGCAAATTATTTTGAAATTGAAGCTTTTTGGATAAATGAGCTATATATCAATCCTTACATATTCAGTCTCTTCAAAATAATGGATATTTTCAGAATGCGCTTCGTCTTCGAATATGCTGCTAAATTCATAATAAAAGCTCTTCTGTATAGCTGTCTTAAAATGGAACAGTATGCTAGGACGGAAGCCTGACTACAGCCCTCCAGATTTAAACTGTCCTGGATACAGCGTGTGTGTAACTTGTTGCCTTGTTTGAATCTTACCTTGAGCACAGTTCACAAAGTGAAGGAAAACTACACGAGAGTCAGGGTTCTATGAACATTAAGGGCATTCAGTGTTTTGCACAGTTACTGTATTTTATTTATTTTATTTTGTTATTCTACTTTCCTCAACAATTATTTATGATTTAATTTATTTGTCTTGATTAAAAAATGAAGTTTAAATTTTTCATCATTGACCAAGTGCCAGATTTTTTTTTCTTTTTTAATCTTTGCATTTTAAAATGTAAGATTTTAAATAACTGTTAATGAAGAACTTTAGCTTTTTATTTTATCAGCTGTCACAAGCAATTAAATGCAAGATTAAACTTACGTGAGAAATCATAGAAACCTGAAATTTTCCGGAACAGTAAAGTAATAACGATTTTCAAGATGATGTATTACTTATGAGGTGATAGGTGGATGGATATAATCATAACTGAATTAAATTTGTAGAAAAGGCCCAATTTTCTCAATTCAGGCAGTTGACTTCTAAATAATGCCACAAGAAAAATTCTTCATACCCAGTCTGTAAAGCTAAGAAAATACGTGAAAGAGAATGAGACTGTTTGTAAGCGAAATGTATCTTTTCATTGCTTATAATGTAGTGTAATAATGTACTTATTAGATTACATTAATCACTGAAAGGAAAAAGGGAGCATCTTTAGCTGTTTAGAATGTGCTGGTGCAAAATTAAAAATATTTACCTCCAGCTTCATATCTTTTACCTACAGTTGGTGATAATTTTAGCTGTAATTCACAGCAAGGTGAAATTTCCAATTTCTCACAAAACAATCTTGATATTTTCTTTTATGTTTGGCTAAAGTGAAATTTTTCTGAATGGAAATCTTATAGTATTTAAACCTTTCTGCATTTGAGGAAAACAAAGAGAAGCCACGTCTTCCCTTTTGAATCTCTCTTTTGCTGAATGTGATTTAGGTTTTATGGAAACCTCACACAGTAACCAAGTCAACTGTTAATTTCATTTTCTGTCCATCTTCTGCAGGGCAGATAACTTGGGTGTGTGCTGCTCTCCACTGGTTACAGTGACTAGCAGAGTCTGCTGCTCTGCCATTAGCTCTGGTGGATGACTGTACCTGTTTGGACACTTGAGTAAGGTGAAAGGGATTTTATGATGATAGGCGAGAGAGGGGAGATCTGCAACTGGGTCAGGTAGAGTAGATGAAACGGTGGCAATGCAGTCATTTTGTCTCCTGCTGCATTAATTTGTGAAGGATTTTCCAAGCTTCTGATTAATGTGAAAATTAAATTTAGAGTGGAAATGCCAAATTGTTAAGGATTTGATCTTCATTTTAACAAATGATAAAATAGAAAAGAACAATGGAAGCTGTGTATCCCATTTAGAAAAAACGATTCTTGAAGCTTAAAGGCTATTGTGCAAAAGTAGTAGGCACCTACATGAATACTGTCAGAAAAATGACACTGTGGCTTTGTGCTTTTTAGAACTCATTGTCTGAAGAAGTTTTAAACTGGTTTATTTCAGTATATTGTTACTCATCACAGCTAAGTTTACTTTTGCATGGCACAATGCATCATGGTGAATACTCCCACTTCTGATTGGGTCTGCATGATTCATTTCTCAGGATAATTAACTGTGTGGAAAAGGGTTTATTAACTCAGGCAATGTCATGATAGCATAGCTACACTGCTTCTGTTTAACCAGATTAGATTAGGTATTATTCTGTGAAACTATTTGTACTGTCTAAATGATCTGTCATTAAAATGCGCTTGTGCTTAAACACCATTTCTGTGAGCATGTTTGTAAAATCTTCTATTCTTATGATATGTAAGGCACTGAAAAATGGTTAGGTTTTCTGGGTTTCACAAATCGGTGTTCTAATATCTTATTTCTACTTGTCTTTTAAAAATACCATTACAATTCCTTGATATACCAAAACTTTGAATAAGAACTTCTATTGAATGAAAATCTTTGCTTAGACGAGATATTAGCAGATTTTGAGCTGCTGCTGACAAATGCAGTGTTAATGATCTGACAGATACAAGCTTGTGGTTTAGCTTTTTCTTTAAATAGAACCATCGCTTTTGCTGATGTTAACTGATATTTCATATTCAGAAGAGGCTAAATTTGGCAGTCCGGGAACCCGTGCATTCTTTCTGTTTGTGATTGCAGTGCTGATAGCCTAACTATGAACTTCCTTGGGCAGTGCTGCTACTAACTTCCAGCCTGATAGATGAGTATTTCTAGAAATGAGCAGTAATTGAATCTCAGTGCTTACAAATTCCTTGTGTGCCTTTTGAAAAGAGACCACCAGCTGTGTTCTGTTGAATTAATTGTACTTATTTCTGTGATGTGTGCATCTATCCAGAGAGAACAGAAAATTATGTTCTTAGGGAAGTCTGTGGGTTGATTTTTAACTCACTGAAAGCAGGATAGTTAGAGCATTAAAACTCTTCCTCTGTTCCTATCATGTTTTCAGTTCAGAACCACAAAGGAATGCATTCATAACACATACATCTGTAATGCTGTGCAGATTTTGCAGCCGAATTACCTCTGTCTTTGCTTTACAATCTGTGTTCAAATGCTTCATGAAGAACTCTGCTAAATATGTTTGAGGTTGTTGTGGTCAGGTACCTTTTTTTGGGACAAGCAGAGTTTCTGCTGTCCAGTGTAATGATAAAAATTCAACAATGTGTGTGGATGGTGCAGATCTCAGAAGGGTTTTTGGAATTATGCCAAGTCCAATGGTTGTCTTTGTTCAGTGATGGAACTGAGCATGGCTGCTGAATTGCTGTGTGCATCTGGACCAGAATGAGTGGAGGTCTTTGAACTTTCTGGCTAAAATCACCCAAATGCATTTCTAAAAATACTGATGAAGGAGCAAGGAGATGGTGTTGCTCTGGACAGGTATGGGTCACAGCTGTGTGTGATCTAAACAGGATGGTTGCCCAACTGTGTGACTGCCTCCAATGTGTGCTGGAGCAACCCATACTAATGAGGACTTAAGCTCCCTTATGCCTTGTTTCTAAACTGTGAGATCAAACTTGAACTGAGATGTGAGACATCCATGCAGGATGGCTGGAAGTAGAAATCTTTGCTATGCAGAATTTCCTTACAAAATTTGAATGAATTTATATTGGGTAATCCTCTGAATAACCTGTTGTGTGTATGCAGAGGCTCTGCAAATATTCTTAAAATATCTATAATTCAATTATAAAATCTCATTTTGTTGCACACTGTATGTTTACAAATATTGTGTATACACAGATCAGCAGTCCATTTCAGTGCAGTTTTCTTAAAATTCTCAGCAACTGAATTTTAAACAATCCGTGTTTTTTCATGTCAAAATGAATGATTACGTACTCATTATATACAATGGAAAATGGTTCAGAAGTGTAAGTTTGGAGGTTTTGGAAAAAAATGCATATTTTGCAGTTAATCTTTAGTAAAACAGTGCTTCATGATCATTTTGAAGATTAAAGGTTATTATTTAAGTAGATCTTTATACAGATTGGATGTATTTTTTAGAGGAGTTCTTAAAATACCTGTCAACATACACATATATTTGCTATGCCAAATGTGCCTGTTGATTCCAGTTTATTTATTACCTTTTCTGGAAATAAATTCAACTTGTTCTTGACCTGCAGGCTGTTAGTGGAACCATAATGCACTTCTAAACTGTGCAGCTCTTAAATGATCACAACAAATTCTCCCTATTGCTGGAAGAGTCCAAGACATGGTTGGATGGGGTCCTGGGCAGGCTGATCCTGTGGGGTTGGAACTGGATGGTCTTCAAGGTCTCTTCCAACCCGGATTATCCAAGGAGTCTTTGGCACTCCTCTCTGCATTTTATCTGGATATATTTGAATTTCAGGGTTGCTGTATGGCACACTAAACGTTATCAGATAGTGTTCCATGTTTGGGGGAGGGAAAAAGAAGTTAGGCAAGTTTCTGAATCGTATAGCCTCTAACTACATCTATTATCTGTTGAGTGCCATACTGAATAACTTCTTTGTATACTTAGTATATATACCGTAGTATTTTTCCCTTACTCCTTTTTTTGCATAATATTGTATTTTTCTTTATTATGATGATTTGCAGCAGTTGCTTTGCATTCCCTGTATTATGCAAGTTATGTGGAACACAGCATGTTTGAATGCCCAGTTATACCTGACATAGGTAATGCAAAAAATGGGGGAAAAAATGAAATTCTGTGAAATCAATTCAGGCTCGTGTTAATGAGAAAGTACATCTTTATTATGAAGAATCCATTATAGGAAAACCATTATTAATATACAATAAATTATGCTATGTTCGGTTACTGAAAAAACCCAAAATACATTGTAAGCATGCTAAAAATCTGAACAGGCTCCCATCAACCCAAAACCCAAACAGTTTTAACTTGGTCATTTTGACTGTGTTTATGTTCCATGACAGAAAATAGAAAAAGATTTTCCCATATTCAGCAACTTTTGCAGCTACTGCTAGCTCTTCTCTACTCTTAACTATTTTTTCAGTCTTCACATACGTAATTTATTAAATGTAGGAACGAAAGAGAAATTAATGGTGGTGGAAGAATACTGTATTTAAAACAGTATCACAGAAGCTTTGGTGCTACACTTCTGACTTTTTGTAGGTCTTAACATATGGTGCTTGAAGTCATGCATGAGACAGTTGCTTAGGAATATATCTTCTGCTGTGATAGTTTTCAGGAATGACCTGTTATTGTGCACACTCGACTTGTAAGACTACACTGCTCTTCTCCATGACGATGAAATGTCCTGGGCTCCAAAAGCTGTCATATTAAATTACGGGTGATCCTCACCTATGCAAACCAGGCCTTCAGGTTTCAACCTGAGCTTCATCAATGCCAGTTGAAATGTGGACTTTATGAGCTTATATTTGAAATAACAGGATGAAAAATCTTGAAGCTTTCCATAATATTAATCCATAATGAATACTACACTTTGATTATTATCGACTGAAAGCATGAAAGCAGTTTGTGCCTTTTTTCTTAACATTCTGCCTCACTCCCCAGGAATATGTGTTTTTAAATAAGATCCTAGGGGACATTGTGTTTGGGCTCAAGTACTCAATATTCTTTGAAGAGGTTTTCCAAGAGCACACGTTGCTTATGTCTTTGCCTGATTGCAAAACCCTGTAGTGGTGAATCACTCTGCTAGATGAAGTTCAAACTCATGACCTGTATAAATGAGAAGTACACATGCTACCATTTAGAAAGAAAATAATAAAATTCTGGTTACTCTGACTGGTCCTCTAATATGTACTTATGTGTTTTACAGATGCAAGCACTGTGACACCATATCACATACTGGAATAAGAATGTGTTTCATGTTAGCCAGACTTCATATTGGGAAAGGTTGGTTTTGAGATCATGACAATTTTAATGGTGAATGAACTTGCCTGGTTGTGTAAATACATAGCCATGTATGTTTGTAAGTATTCAGATGTGTTTATATCTGTCTATGCACAGATTTAAACTTCAGCTAACTTCATTGATTTCAGGCATGCTGTAGAGTCTGAATCATTTCCTGAAACTGAACCTTTTCAGAGTTTTCATGTTTTCTCCACATATTAATTAGTAATATGGAAAAAAGTTTAAGAAATTGTTTATGCTTGATGGAAAACGACTATTTCTTGGTAAATATACTAGCTGCCATATCTACTGGAAAATGAGAAAGAATAGTGTATTTTTTTAATTGGACCAACAGAATAAAATTTTGTGATGACTAGTTATGGAGTCTGCATGCCTTGAATCTTAGAACTGCACAGTTTTCTGATAGAATCAGTGTTTCCCTTTTAAGCCTGTTAATTTTGCTAAATTGCTTATGTTATGAATTAATTGAATCACAGTATTTTAATTAAGTGTGTTCATAGTCATTTTATAAATAGTTGACAGGGATAGGTCATTTAATTATATTTTATCTGTAAGAAAGCATTAGCTGCGCTGCAACTGATAGCTAGCAAGGCCATCTGCAATGCCTTTCAGTTCACTCACACTGAATTGTTCAGATAAAGACTGTCAAGTGCTGCCTAAATAAGGAAGGAGCCTTGGTAAAGTTAAGTGCAGTGGAGGACACAAATGAAGCATTGATTCCAGGCATGCTGTAGAGTCTGAGCTGTTTCCTGCAATTCTGATCATTTTTAGAGTTTTCATTGTTGTTTTCTCTAAGTATTAAAATGCGAGTATCTGTCACTCAGGAATTCACAGAGGACGAAAATGAGAATGGAGAAGAAGAAAGGGTGAGTTAAACCCAATAGCTTTGAGAAATAATTTTTTTTCTTTACTTGTTACTCTTTTCGGACAAGAAACCTGGACTGATTTACCTTTCTTTTATAGGTCTTCCTCAAGCCTGTTATTGAGGACAAAAACATGGAGCTGGCCCGAAAATGCAGTGAAATAATAAGTGATGTAAGTGACAGTGATAGTTTGCATCCTTATATTTGCATTTCTCTTTTCAGTGGTTTTATTTTTACCACTTATATACATTTACAGTCCATATTTACTCAGAAATGTGCCATACAGCATGTGCCCATCCAAGGCTCATATATAAAGCACAAATAATAGGAAAGCACAGCATGCTCTGATACCTTGAATTATTATTAACTGTGGAAGGATGAGGTTTTTGGAGCACTTAAGCTGTATGAAACATAGGCCTAGGAATAAGTTTCAAAAGTTGGGTCTCATGCAGAGGATGACTCCCATGAGAACGCTTTGGCTGATCTCACCAGTAAAATGCAGTATTTTTGCCAATTGCTGCTCAATTCTATGAAATTTAGTTGGTTAAAATAGAACTGGGTGCTGTACTTATATAGCTGTAAAGAGAGAAGATAAAAGTCAAACAGATGAACTTTGGTTATTGTCTAGTTTTTGGTGATAGAAGCTCAAATCTGTGTAACATATTATTATTGACTTGCAGTTAGGGAAAAACCCACTGAAATGATAGGGTAAAGTGAGTCTGAAAAGTAGCTTTTCTCCTTCATATGAACTGCAATTGGAATTATTGTTCTATACAGCATGTTGAGGATGGTGGCAACTGAGAAAACATCAGTGGAGAGAGACTTTCTTTCACAACCGATCTCCTAATGAAACTGAAATTGGGGACTGGTTCATGATGTGTTATAATATTACCACAGCACATGTTGCATTGATACAAGGTTCAGGATGTTATTCTTCAAGGTTAATGATTTTTTGAGAATAGGCTGTAAAGAATCTATTTTAAATGGTGAGAGGATAAATAGGAAAAACAGTACCTTGGGGGTGTAAGTTTTACAGTGCTGGCTCAAAAGTGTGACTTGACAAATAAAAGCTTTCTCTTTAGACACGGACCATCTAGTAGTATTTCAATTTTCACAAGAAGATTGCTGAAAATTAGGAAGATCCTTAAAAGAAGCTACCGTGATGGCTCCTCTGTAATCTCAAGCTATTTTAGGAAATGGTAGAGATTATTACTATTTTTACTGATGGCTGTCTACAAGTTTTCTGTGGGAAATGAAGAGCATCTGACATAATAAAACATGGGAAAGCCAAATAAAAATGGAGATGGAATACCAGTCTGACCCAAAATGTGTTGCTTCTGTGCAGTTTATTTTTCTAAACATGGTTGCTGTTCTTCAAGGCAAAAACTCCTTGAAAAATGTTGAAGAAATATTTGTTTCCATTGAAAGAAATGACTGCTGTACTGTGTACCCATTAGTAGTAATGTTGGTGGTGACTTAGACACTACATTTAGCAGTTAATTATATTTTCTCTAAATTTCTGTGGGGTCTTGGGAGCTAAAGCGAGTAATTAAGTTAAGCCTGGTTCCTGTAACCTGTGACAGTGTAGAGATGTGGTCTTTTGCTGAAAGCTTGTCTTGCATTTAGCCTGCAAATGCTTTCGATTTTCATTGAGATATGTGAACATAATGGCAATGTGTCATTAATGCTTTCAAGACTGTAGTAAGTAATGGTCCAGAACAAATTTAATTTCAAAAATGATGTTATTTGTTTAAAAAATGACACTCATTTTGGGGGCTTTATTCAGCCTTTGCTGAAGTCAGTAGGTGTGTTCTGATCGGCCTGGATGGAATGTTTGTATGCTTAGGGAATGAACTGAAATTTCTTATGACCGGTAATGTTCTGTAGTAGGTTCTTCACCTTGCACACTTCACTGAGGAGCCCAATCAGCTGCAAGGAATTTACATTTTGACACAATAACGTTCAAAACTTTTAATGTATTCTTCATGCTTTTTTTTTTTTGGCATAAATCTTTGGTCAAACTGCTGTTTGTGTGAATGTATTCTTGGTGAATATCTGTTCATTTTAGCTGCACAGTGTTTTTTTTGGGGGGGGGGTTGCAGTTTTGCCCCAAGGTGACTTTGTGACGGCAGCTCTTATCCTTGTGGACCACAGGACAGGGTGGTTATCCTTGTCAGTCTGGTAGCCCGCCAACACAGCTCCTACATGAGAACACAGTAACAGGAGCACTTGTGCCTCAAGATACTGTGATTTGCATTACACTCACCCTGCATTCTTTTCAGGCTGACTTTAATTTAGCAATATGATTTTAAAAAATGGTTGTGATGGCATTCCTGAGTGCAACTGTCAGGCTTGAACGGTATGCGGGGGGAAGCTGGGAAGTGTTTGTGTGCTCCTGTTCTTCTGGAAATCCCCATCTTTATTTGAGGTTGGCAGATATTTGCTCTGTGACTCTTGATACCCCCTGAATTGTTTCTCCCTAAAGCCATTTCATTTAATCTTCCTCTATTATGCAATCTTATTTCATCGATGCTTTCAAAACTGTCATGTATATTCAATCTAAATGAATTACCCTTCCATTCCAGGCCTTCTCTCTTCCGTACTGGAACTCAGCCTATCCATTTGCTTGTATTATTTATGTTTTAGTGTCCTGTCATCTCTTCTTTGGTCTGAATATGTAGTGTAATACTGTGAATGCTCTTTGGTAGAGGCAGATACTGTCTCTTCTGAAGATTCTGCTGTATTTTAGTCTTGTGTGGTATCAGTGCTTTTTGTCACCTAGAGCAAAAATAGTATCACCATCTATCCATCCTTGTATGGGGGGCTTTGTCTCAGGACACGTGAAGGAAGAGCTAAAAAGACCTAGAGCCAAGTGTAGTGGTAGTATCTTTCCTCAGGTATCAGTAGGACAACCTAATTCAGGCCAGAGCTATTCTTCTGGGCTCACCATTAGTAGTAAAAGCCTCTAGCTCAGGAGTACTTCGAGGTCCAAATTTCTTTTGACTGGTAGAATACTATGGGGCAATAATATTGTATGCTTGTCCTCATGCTTTTCTCTAGTTTTCTGTGGCCACAGAAAGTGGATTTAGATCTGTGACACAGTTCTTACACTGTTATGAAAGATTATAAACCAAGAAATGAAGGATTGGACAGGGAAATGATAGTGGGGAAAAAATTGTTTTTCAAACCAGACTAAGAGCTAGATGAGGAAGTTCAGGCCTTCTTGTGACTCTTCTAAGCCTAATGGGATCCTTGAGAGATGACAGTTCTACAGTGGATCTTGGCATGTTGATCAACATTGCCATTCATATCATAAGTGGTGTTAAAATATGAAGAACAGTTTTTCATATAGAAATGAGACAAATATATACCCTTGAATACAAAAGAAAGGTAACTGCTTGGGTTAGTCTTGGATTAGGCTGATACCACTTGAATTTTTCTTCTTGGAGCAAGCCATGGACAAGATGAATTTTCCTGGTGAGCCAGGAAGCTTCAGCCTAGAGATTGGGATGACCTTTTAATAAAGTTTGTTTTTAGCCAAATAACATCCATTGAGGAAAACAAACAAGTCAGTTTGAAGCTTATCCTTCTAGTGATTGTCTAGGAATTTTAATCCAGCGTTACTGGATAGCTGTGCTGCTGATCACAGTAGTTTTATGATGCATCTGGGAGGAGAAAGGGCTTGGAGAGAGCTATTAAAAAATGAGGCTTTAGTGAGATGCTGGCCTTCGAAAGTATATCAAAAGGGCAGTGGTGGCTGTAGGCCATCATTTGCAATTTTTTCCTATCATCTGTTCTTTTTCTAAGGTTTACTAGACCAACTCAGCCTAACAGAGTATTGTGGTGAACGGTAAGTCACTTAAAGGCAAAATTTCCTATTCAATATTTTAGGTGTTTGATTTTGTAACCCCAAACTTTTTAAAAGAATATTGACTTTTCTGCATATTTCTTCCAGCAATTGATTGTTATGTCATAGCCAACTGCTTCAGCATCCCAATTACTTCATTTAAACTAAATAGACACAAGTAAACATTATGACTATGTTATACTTATCTCATTTTGTCTTCCATTGCCTGATTCTAAGTGATGTAAACACTTCTGTAACAGAATGAGCTGTGCTGAATTAAAACTGGACACACAGATTTTGTTGTATGTCCTCTCTAAGTGACTCATTTGAACCTGTGTGGATTACCGTAATAAATATGAGTAATAACAGTGATATTATTACTACTTTCTTTCTTTTGATTATTTTGTAAGGATTTCTACGGCAGAATGGCTTTGATTATGTCTTCTAGTCCCCTTCCCCCCAATTAAAAGATACCTTAGGAGGCTTTCATGCTTGATTTTTGAATGTAATTATTACTCTAATTAAAATGGATGCAATTACAGTTAGCTCTCAGTTATCTGCATGTGATTTATCTAAGTTGTGAGCAGCATGGCTCTCCATCTCCTCTGCCAGAGCCTCAGTTTTACAGGCATCCTACTGGGAATTCCATCGAACGTAACCAGTAGACAGCTCTATAGATAATCCTATAGGCTTCCTCAACCATATTGCTGTGAATAGCCATAATTCTTCAAGGGTGCTTTTTTAAGCCATTCATGTGAACCTTCACACCTCATATCATGCACAGCCTTAAAAGCACGTGCATACATGCACATGGGATGGCTGTAAAGGCACCTGCTCATCCTGATCATGACACTGCAGTTTTTGTGCATTACTCTGTGGTTACCTAGAAGCACAGAGACGCATACAGAGGTTACATGAACTATTGGATCAATGTGGCCCTGAGTGAAATGATGACATACAGTAATTTTACACCCTTTATTTTCCAAACATTTTTTACTTAGAATACACTGTAGTTCATAAAGGGGAATTATATGATTCAGTAAAAAGATGCAAATTCATTCAGTAGTCCAAATATGGATGAGCTCACTGTAACCAAAATTATTTCCTATGTGGTAATTATGCGGTCAACAGTCTGAAGGGAATTTGGCATTATATAATTCATTTTATGGAGGACAAAAAGCTTAGTCAAAAAGTTCAAGAGCTGATTCTGTGTAAACTACCATTATTCCTCATGAAATTTCCAAGTCAAGGAATGTAGATTAGAACTTGTGATACCCATTAAGAATGCACAGAAGGAGGAAATTAATACCACATATTTTGGTAACGGTCATGTTGCTTTGTCTGCTGCTTGTCACAAGCGGGGAGTGCATAAATGCACGGTGCTTCTGTGTAGAATGTGAAAATGAAGTTAGAGAAATGGTAGCAGATAGTAACCAGGAAAGCTTAATCCTAAATAATTCAACTTGCCCTGAATTAAACTATACTATACGAAAATAAAGACATCTCAGTAAAATCACTTAAGGCTACTTATTGGGAGTAGCTTTAAAAGTAAGGACTACACAAAGAAGTTGTCTGCCTTTAGAATGTGTTTAACAAATCTTGTATTCAACGTATTTCTTCATAGTTTGTATATAGTAAAGATCCCCTGCACATTCACTGTCTGTAGATGTTGCATTCTTCAGTCTCACTAGTAAAAACCAGCTCTGATGTGACTTCATCAACAGATTGATGTTTCAGATAACATCAACAGGTTGGTTGTTTCACGTAACTGTATATTGCAGCTGCACCTATTGTCTGGTAGGAAAAAAAGAAGGGACTTTGGGGTGTTTTTTTAAAAAATAAGCTCTTGCTTTTTTGTAAAATACACTGTAGTGTTTTGCACCCAAAATGCTTTTAGTCGTGTATGTACATAACTTAGGAGATGGGCTGATATAAAATTTTTCTTGGCTTTTTAAGAGACTCTGATATTACCTGCATGTCACAACCATAGGGGTGCTTTGTAGGCAGTGTTTTGGCAATAGATTTGTAAATTTTTTCCTTTTAACTCTTGGATTTATAAAGAGATGTTTGATTGTACTATATCTAGATTCTGGGCTTGCAAGATCTGTGTTGGAAGTCAGTCTAACAGTTTTATCTGTGAGGTCAAAGAGAAAAGTCTTGATTAATCTCTCTTTTCTTTAGATGAGCAGAACATCTATGGGCAGTGGAAAAATTGTGCTGTACGTATAGAGAAAAATAATGTATTTATCATCTTTAATATTAAAGAGCTCTATGACTTTTACATTCCTGATTCTGTATGAGAACTGGATATTTCCCTCCGTAGCCTAAGAAGTTTGCAAGCCATTGAGCACATTATTATTATAAGTAAATAAAATACAACTAGCCCTTGTATATTTTTCAGTTTTTATGAACAACTGATCTTCTCTTTTTTCTTTTTATAGGTACACTACAAAGAAGAATTTGAAAAATCTAAGGGCAAATGCATATTTGTACCTGACACCCCTCAGCTAAAACATGTGAAAAGTGTTGGTGATTTTATTTCTGAGGTAAGACCAAAAAGAATTCTTTGCTTCTTATTCTTGGTGAAAAACATTGTGAGCTTAAGATTATATTTATGAGCAGGGGAAGGATGGCTTATTTTAAACAATAATTCTGCTTAAAGTTGATGTGATTTCAAACACTATAATTAGTGTATAATGTATACCCACATATTCTTACATACCCTTTTATTCCAGGATTCCAATTTTTTTTTATTAACAACTGAGACATTCTGTGCCATTTTGTGAGTCAACTGAGGAATAGCAGAAGGATTTCTTGTTATTCTGCATTGACAACCTTTGCTAACTACACTTGTGCACAAACAGCCTGTCAAGGAAGGAGAGAGAGAGCTGTTACTGAGTTACTACACCTGCTCTTCAATAAGGGAATTGGAACAAGGATCAGGTGAAGGCCATCCACAGGTCACCTATCAGTTCACTTGCAAGTGAGCAAACCCATGTGTAGTGGCAAAAAAATGGCAGCTTCCAAAATGATAGACCACAGTTTACTCTCAGCTCTTTATATCCATATTTTTTCAAAATTTAAAGCAGGTTGTGTTTCACATTATCCCATTGTTTTCTTAGTGCAGTGAGATACATTGAACCCAATAATATGATGGATGGTTTATCTAGTAAATTACTGACCTCTAGTGTCCCATTACCTGTCTCTGCAAAACTTGAGCACTTCTTAAATTCTTAACAGCAGTGAAAAAAGCCCTCTGTTTTGGGGGACACTCACAAATGCTTAGCAAATTATTTATCTATGTATTATGTAAAGGGAACTATAAAAAAAAAAAAAAAAGCTGTATATTGCATAGGAAGCTAATAACATTTGACAGAATCATTTAATATATCTTTCATATACATGGATACTACCGTAGCAATAAGTGAAATGGTTTTTATAAATTTGGAAAACTTAGATTTGAAGCAAAAGTCTAATCAATTTTAACTATGAAGGCTGCTCCGAAAGTGGTGCCTCCTATGTTACTATGTTATTATGTTGGCCCATGATGTTAGAGGTGGATGTTGGTGGTATGATAGTAGAGGTGAAACTTTTCCACCAACATTGTTCCATGTTGTTGCCATGTGACAGATGGCAGCAGAAGGGTTGTCTGACAAAATACCTTCTGATATGGAAGTGCATATGAAGGAAAGATGTGGACTTGAATTCCTTTGTGCAGAAAAAAATGCATTAATACATCAGTGAATGACAATACTGAATATTTATGGAGACCAGTGGATTGAGCATAGAGAGGCAATTGGTGGTGCTTTCAGCATTGGGACAAATACTGTGGGTCATCTCCACTGGTGCAGATTTTTAAGAGCACAGCATACAGACTCTTGTTCATGGCTGGTGAAAACACCTTGCTAAGGGTTGTGACTACATTAAAAAATAGTATTTTGTAGCTGAGAATCCACTCGTTATTGCACTCCTTGTTTCTGATGTAGTTTCCATGAAAATAAATAGGAGGCATTACTTTTGGAGTGGCTTCTGTGTTTTTAGCCTTTTTTTTTATGAAGAATTGCAAATTCTGAACACTGGAGAAAGCACAGAATAAATAGAAAGGAGTTCAAAAATGAGTCTGCAACATGAAAAGATTAAGTAAAAATAATGACAGACATTAATGTCAATGATCCTGTCTTTTCCAATTACATTTAATTGTTACTTTGCATTAATTGGTAAAATATTGTTCTATTGATGTCTCACTGCTACCATTGTGCAAGATTTTGGAAAACATGAGGAAATACAAGTTGGGTTTTTAGAAATGATTTAATATAATGTAGAAAAAATGACTGACTTGCTTTATTTTGTACTTCTCTCTTCAGTTCTAGAATTTAATTAACAGGTTCTTTGCATTACTTTGAGAATTAGACAGATCCACCTAAAGCATTTTAAAGTTAGTATTTAAATAAATGTGTATTTTCTTGATGGTTTATGAGACTGCAGTAGATTTTTCCAGTTCTAATGTTCTTAGTGCCATTTTATTAAATAGAAAAAATATATAGTATGATTACTGTATCCAACAACTTTCTCATGTTGCATCACCTTTTTCTTTCCCTGTAGGTGAAGTACAAAGGAGCTGCTAAGAAAGACCTTTCCAACTCTCTTTATCAGCAAATGCCAGCTACAATTGACAGTGTATTTGCAAAAGAATTAACTCAGCTGCAGAGCAAGGTGTGACTTTAAAATCACAAAAAAGATTTGTACATTAATTGTAGGGCAGAATATGATCACTTTGAACAATATTATTGAGTGGATACTTGATTGCTTGCTTGATTTATTTTGGGTGGAATTATCATCAGAGTTTGTTGTCATAACTACTTAACTTCAACAACTGCTCAGTTCTAAAATGTAGACAATCTGACTTGCAAAGTTTATTAAATATAAACATTAAAAAGATTAAAAGCAGGCAAAATCCATTAGCAACCCATGGATGTCATAGGGGATTACTGAATTCAGTAACATTTTATTGTGTTTATAGAATATGCAAATCTTAGATAAAAACCATTTCCACTCAAGTGTTCTGTTAGCTTTTTAAAATGTTTGAAGTAGAATCAAAGTTTAAAAAAAAAAAAGCATTTAACAACATATGAAGGCACTCATTTGTAACAGTAAAAATATTTTCAATGTCACTAATCATTTACATACCACTGACAACAAATTTCATAGAATTAAAATTATAAAATCAAGTATATTGAATATTGTGTAAAACATGCAAGCAATTAGTAAAGTAGTAATCCTAGTTCAGTTGGCTCCAGGGGCTTACATATGTAATCCCCTTATTTCAGGCAGGTAACACTTAGCTTCCATTGATCCCAGTGGAATTATGAGTATTGAATATGTGTAACATGAGTGAAGTTGTAGATTTTTGCTGTTACTCAGAACCACAACTGTGTATCAGTCGTAGTTATTTATCCAAGAATCTCAACATTTTTCTTCTGCCTTTCTGCTCTCTTGAAAGTACTATGTATTGTTTAATAAAGCAAGCCTGTGACATGAACACAGTCCTAAACTCATGCTATTGATAGTTTCCCAATATTCATTCTGTTTAATACAGTTTTGTCAAGCAGTGGAAAACATCTGTGATGAAAGAAGGCACTGAAATCTTGGGACAGCTTGTAGAGAAATGACTTGATTTAAAACAACATGTTAATCAAGATAATAATAAGTAAATTCATTAATGAAATGTGTTCTATTTCAAACTATGAAAAAAATACATTGTATTGCAGCACAGGAGCTGCAATAAGATTAGTGTCACATATCATTGTAATGTTGAGTGAACAGTAGAAATAAACAAAATTAAACCTTTATAACATTTTTAAACAGCTTGATTCTTAAAACATTAGTAAACTAGCTTGCTATGGGATATACTAGTGAATTTACTCCAAATGTGTATATTTTAAACTAGTTTACATAAATGAGGTTAATTAACATCAGTGATATGGCAGAAAATATAAATAACTGAGACTAAAAATGAAAACATTTGATTTATCAAAAAAAACCTGATACTTTTATTTGATGATTTTGAAGCTTTTCTTCAGTCATCCAGCAGTCATAGAGAAACAAATATGCATATGCTGTTACATTAAGGCAGATTTTTTTTCCTGTAAAATTCATACCATTCCCATAAGAATTGATGCTTTATAAATCTTAACTACCATAAAGCTTCACTATATGCTGACACATTTTCTGAACTTGTGGTTACTGTTGCAATGGACCTGAATTTAATGCTACTTTGAGAGACATCCTAGGGGATTTTCTAGTGGAAAATCTTCTCTACAGTATTCAAATCTAATCCATATTGTGCCTATCACTGTGATACCTAAGTAGCTAATACAAGGATTTCAGATTTCAGCTGTGTCAGATGTGGCAGAGAAGATTTCTGCTGCATCCTTCTAGCCAGGATTGTGTATTTACAGGTCACCAAGGGGAGACTGTGTGTACCCCCCAAGGAGAAGGAAAATACACTGGCAGCCTCCATGTCAGCCCTTTGGCAAACAGGCTGCTGCAAGTACAGAACCATGGTCTGTTTCTCAGTTGTAATAAATTGATTTTAAATAGGTGCTGATTTCTTGAGATGGGAAGAATATGAGCACGTGTCCTTTTCCACATTCCTGTTAGAACAAATTTACACCTTTGGCTGCTTCTTAGTGCTCCTTGAGCACACAGCAGCCAAACCTCACAGATGCTCTCTTGCACTGTGACACCACGTTCTTGACAGGGCCATGCTCATCGGCCAAGCGATGTGCCAGGACTTGAGCATCATGGCCTGTACAGGCCTGAGACTGGCAAATGGTCTTGGGATTTGGTGTTAGGTCCTGACATGCTGCTGCTATACTACCATGCCCAGCAGCACCATTTTTAGCCTACTTAGATGTAGCCCAATTTATGATTTTATACACCATTTCAGATCTCACTGATGCCTTAGGAACTCAGGCAACCTGGGAAATTTCCCTTTTTTATGACAAGAGGTTATTGCTCAACTGCAACTGCCCTTCACTGTCATCTCCAGAAAACAAATACTGCTGTAATAGTGCTGTAACACCACTTATCCCTTTGCATTCTGTGACTGATATGGCACTTGCCACCGATTTCAGCAGAGCTAGGAATTCATTCCATGGAGCTGCAGCTGTAGAGTGTTCACAACAGCTCACTCAGCAAGTCTGTTTTTCCTTCTATGGAGCTTGCTCCCATATTTGCTATATCGATTAATGCTCAGTTCCCTATTCAAGATATACATGAAAGACTAAAATAAGAGAATTTTCACTGGCTTTTGTGTAAAGGCAATGTCTGCTCCTTTGTGCTTTATGTAGAGCTGTCATGAAGATAGGAATAAATACACGTAGAGAAGGAAATCCATACGAATTTTTGGACATGTAGAGGAAGAAGTGTTTCATGATTGTGAAGTTTTGTTGTCTCACGTACTTTTGTGCCTTTTTTCAATTTTGTTCTTTCACACTATGGAGAAAATTGAACTGTAAACTTCTAAACAGATTTGATGGGGATGAGGAACCAAATTTTCCTCTCATTTTTCATAGCTGCCCCCAGAATAAGCCACGGAGAGAAGAAGCCCCTCTCCTCACTGAGTTCACTGTCCTTGACAGCCTGCAGAGCTTTCACTATTTTTGCTCTCTGCAAAAAGAAAATGAAGTTGACAAGAAGAGTCTGGGCAGGGAGACCTCAAGTTGATTTTCCTCAGAGGAAATGGTCATTTTCTGGAAAGATTGCAGTCTTCCTTCGGAAAATATTTCTGAGGAAAATTTCAGATCACTGCTAGCTTTGTGCCAAGTGTTTTTCCTGTCTGAACACCAGTATACTGAGTTCTTCCTTACACAGAACATTTTTTTTTAAATAAGGTGTCACAAACAGTGATAAAGATATTTAAAATTGCTTGGAGGGGAGGTAGTGTTGAAAAATAAAAGTATGTTTTCATCACTACTTTCATCATTTCTTTTCTGTCATAAGAAGAGATTGCACTGTTTTTCTTCTTATCTAAAATGAGTAATCTGACACAAACTGGAGGCAGTTTAATTTTCTCCTTTGACCAATATTTCACGTAGTAACTATATGTCAATGCTCAGCAGCATTTTCTGTTTGTCTTCAAAGATGATGAACTAAGTGAATCTTAATATTTTTAACTTCTAGAGAAATTTTGAGTTTTTCTTGCTTGTGGGCAAGTTCCTTCTCTTATGTTCAGATGTACGTTTTTAAGTATGATAAAGCTATTTCTGTAGTTTACTGCATTATAGACATATTACATGTTGTCAGACTGTTTAATGAAAGTATTCATCTTTTAATTTCATCAGATCTTGTTTTCAAGATTTTTTTTTAGTAGCAAGTATCAGTCTCCTGGACTTCTTGAGTTTTGTTTTACGCAAGTAGATTGGGTAGTCACATTATTTATCTAGAGATTAAAATGCAGTTTTCTGTGTTATACATTTCCTTCTACAAAAATCTTTGTTATGGAGCTCAAATTCAGAGCTCAACTTATTGACTTTAAAGAGAAATATAAAAAATAAGAAACGTAATAGTAATAATATCCTAAAACAGAAAGTGAGTTAGAGTTAAGTGAAAAGACCACAAAAATTCCTTAATTCATCTTTGTATTCACACACTGGCATACACGTAAGAGAAGAAAAATAATACAAAAAAGAGTAGTTGCAGATCAGTTCATCCTGAAGTCATGCTTACATGCATTTTATTCTTGGAATTACTAAATGGTACCACCACAGAGCAGAGATTATGTGAGTGACCTATTATATTTGATCTCTCTGGAGATACTATTTCATATTTACATAAGTTTCAAAGAAAGGAATGTCTCCTATTTATTTCCATGGAAACTACAACAGATATAAAGAGAACAAAAACATTATTTGATAGAGAAAGATAGATTATTTGTCGCTATCACTGTGGTACCTAAGTAGCTAATACAAGGATTTCAGATTTCAGCTGTGCCAGGATGTGGCAGAGAAGATTTCTGTTGCATCCTTCTAGCCAGGATTGTGTATTTTCAGGTCACCAAGGGGAGATAAGTATACCCCACAGGGAGAAGGAAAATGGCACTGGCAGCCTCCATGTCAGCCCTTTGGCAAGCAGGCTGCTGCAAGCACGGAACCACTCAGCAACTGCTGATGAATGTCAATGGGTGCAATTTTTCTGAATATAGTATTTCAGCTACACACCTTTGTTTCATATGCACTCGCATGTTGGATGCCACTTTATCAGACTGCTCCACTGCTGCCATCTGTCTCATGGAACAAAATGTAATGGGATATTGGTGGGAAGGTGCAACCTCTACTGCCATACCACCAACATCCGCCTCTGTCATTGTAGGTGAACGTCATAAATTCACAGCAGTCTATGTATATTGGATAAGTAAAATTTCATTTAACTAAAGTTTGGGAATTCAGCATGAGATATGAAATAAATAGTAACATATAAAACAATAGCTATCAGAATACTGATGAAATAATCCTTATAAACATTTTTAAATGTTTGTGTTGAAGTAATTTACAAATCTGGGAATATTCTGCTTACCTGTCCAAGACTAAACCAGGCAGCTATGTGGCATAAGCCAGTGAAAAGATTAGAAAGAATGGGACTATAAAATAGCAGTAGGCATTCCTACTATAAGCTAAAGGAAGTATTACTATCCCAAGTAAGTGGACACTTGATTGTAGTTTCTGTTAATTTTCTCATGCTGGGAGTTGATTGCTTTTGATTTTTAACGTCTTGACTACATAGCTCATATGCCAACATTAAATTGTAGATGTTAAAGTGGCAAAGTAGCAGTGTAATACAATATCTATAAATTATGGGGTTTTGGAAAAAAATAAACAACATTTGGGTCATCTTCTTAGAATGGGAAGTATCTTAAAAGTGACAATGTGAAACAGGGGAAGTAGAAAAAGCATTTTTGTGGCATCTGATTGTGTATAATTACTCTTTTGCCACTGATAATGATATATTTGCAATATTTCTATCTTATTAAGGATCATTTGTTTTGCCAGATGCAAAATGTAATCGCTATAGGGAGCTTATAAACTTTTTTTTTCTCTATCAGTTTAAGTTATGTGTGTTTCCCCAGAGACACGATCATGTTGGATTTATGCTATATGAAGAGATGGCACATTTTAAGTTTCCTAATTTGATGCTTTTGTTCATGTAGTAGGGTTTTAGTTTCAAATCCTTCTCCTCCTGATCAGCTTTCTATCTTATTTAGTATTTGCTGTTTTTTTCGGGATTATTTTAATGCTTGCTCCTGAGACCTATTAGAAAATGAATTTGCTTGCTGCTTCTTCAGGCATCAAAACCTGGTGAATTTTCTTAATGTAAGCCTAAAAGCTTATGACGAGGGTAAGTGCAAGATCAGCTTTTCAGGCAGTTTCAGTATGTGTGCGCGTGCATATGTAAGTGTAGTACACTACAGTGAAAGTTGGATGAACACCCAACATTGAGCTGTTACAACTGTAAAAATAAATTTGCTTTTAAACTCGCAATCCAATTCCATTTTCCTTTTCCATGATGACAATAGAATATAAATATTATTTTTCTTTGTTAACCTGGGGCTAGTCCAAATGTGTATTATGCTAGTAATTTCCTAACAGTGCATGAAATTGATGCTTGGGCTGTGAGTATTTCATGTAAATCTTTTCGGTTACAAGACATGCACAAATAAATACAGAAAAAGAAATGCTGAGTTTATACTTATTTAGCAGATAGATTCAAGTATATCTTGAGGATAAAAAAGCAACAAAAAAAGCTTTCTTTTCACTTTTATTTTTCCCTGGGCTGTCTTCTCACCTTTTTAAGGTTAATTTTCTGTTTTTGTATGTGCATATTTATTTTTCTTCATCCTGTGTACTCAAACCTGCAATAACAGACTCAGAGAAATCTCCCTGCTGACTGTGTCTCATCTGTCTCTCTTTTGGGCAGAAGCTGCTATTGTTTAAGGGTTATGGTTCCATTAAGGAGCTTAATAATTAATTACATTTCTTCCTGAATACGGACACACTACAGTGCTAGATTTATCTCAGCTCATAATATTACATGTGCTCACTAAAGTATGATGTTGCTCTTTTCAGGTTCTGTATAAACAAAAACATGATGCTGAGAAAGGAACTTCAGATTATGCACATATGAAGGAGCCTCCGGATATTAAGCATGCCATGGAAGTCAATAAATACCAGAGTGATGTAAGTACTCCCCCACCTCACCAATTGAACTCATCAAGTGAAATTAGTTTCGCTTGTTTTGGATACCTACTAACAGATAGGAAACGGGCATGGAATGTTTTCATATTTCATTAATCGGAATTTTTTTACATTATACACTCTGAAGTATTTTGGAACATGATGTGTGTGTAAGGTAAGCTATGAGTGATGTAAGTTTGTATGAACAGTGATGTAGCTTCAGTGTCTTATACTATCAACATTTGGATGATTTGGTTAAGAGGAGGAAAGGGGGGTATTTTCTGCCCTGCTTTGCACACTTTTATGAACATTAATTACTTTCCTCCTGTCTCATGAATACATACCTCAATGAGTTCCAAAGAATAATTTCTGACTGATGTCACAAAATCAGAGCCATAGAGTGGAGCGTGATACTTTATACTAGCTTATGCTACTGGCCAAAGTGTTTGTTATCGTATACTCAGTTAAATAATTTAAAATAAATTATTTGGCTATTTAGTGTTTGTTTTTTTTTTTTTTAAATTATTTATTTTTTTACTGCTGTTTGATTATTTTTTGAAGTGCTTTCGTTTTTCACAATATAAGAGCCTAATAATACTATTTGTGTTTTTTATTAGCTTCAGGTCAGGTTTGATCTCACAATCCTTCATGCTGTATTCTACTTAGACAACGAAGAAAAATGTATGCTAGTCTTAGTTTTTGTAAAAGTTTATTTAAGAGAAAAGTAAAGTTTAAGAGAAAATAGTCTAGAACAGTGAAACCATTTCAAAGGGAGCACAAAGCCCTTATAAACAGCTTATACCTATTTACCTTGTAAGTTGTGTTCCAGTACTGTTCTGTTTAGATAACAAAGTCAAGTCAGGTGAGTAGATGATTTTACAACTCTCTTGTTTCTCAGATAAATGGGATATTTCTTTGCTGCTAACAATATAGAAAATGAAGGTGTTCATTTTGAATTATCTTAAGTTTACCCTGTCTTCCATACTGACAGTGTAAGACACTCAGGTTATACAGTCTGAAAGTTAAATGTCAGTGTTAAATGTATGTTCGTGTGTACAGAGCCGTGACAGCTGGCCGCTGATTAAAAGGCTGCTGGAAAACTTCAGGGAAGCATTATGTTTGCAGAATAACTTTTTCTTGTGCTGGGAAATACTTGAGCTGGAACTCCCAGAAGAGATTTGCAACCTGCCTAGATTAAAGAATTCCCTTTTCCTGTCAAGCTCTGACCATCTCTGCTGTTGGAAGCATCAGGATGTCAGACTCACAGAGAATATAAGCTGAGAATGTGAACTCTCTTCATCAGCGCAAGTTTGTTTTTACCTAACTAGGAATGATTGCAGACTACTAGGGAAGGAAATTGTATTGGGAAGAGAGATGGAAATCATTCTCAGAGTAGGTGGTGAGACTAAAAGGAATATGAGATGAGTTTTGGAGTCAAATTCATCACGGTCTGAGGATTAGTATGCTAGCAGAAAACCTATTCCCCTTCTACAGCTGTACATCACCTGCTAGCAGATTTAAGGAGGGCAGGGTACAGATGTAATAACTGAATTTCATTTACTGTCACATCTTCTTTCATCCTTAAAGCAAGCAGAAAAGGAAATGGAGGCAAACACAGGAGGGAAGGATGTTTTGATAAATGAGAACTTTTAACAGCATATTAAAAATAATGAAAAAATACTGTGGAAGGTGTTCTGTGCCTGAATAAACTTCAAAAAAAAAAAAAAAAAAAAAAAGTCAAACAAAACCTCCAAATCTAACCAGTTAGTTTCATCTGTTTAAGAAGAGATTTCTTTCTGTTTGCTCATGGGGAGCTATAGTGCAATGGGGCTATATCTGTATCACACATAGAGGAGCAAGTTTTGTAAGTTTAGTTATTGTTCATCAGACTTACACGATTCCATTGGGTCATTATTTGAGCACCATGCTGAATGTAGGTTGTGGATTCCTTGCTTTGCAAGTAAAAGTTTTAATTCAGAGACATGTGTGTTTTCATCTTTAAGTCAGAGTAAGGAATAGCAAGTGTCCCAGATGTGGAGCATTTTTCTTTCAGAATGTAGACTATTTGTAGAATCACAGCTTTGAAAATGCAGTGTAAAAAGAAGGAAACTACTGGGGGAATAGAAAGACAAAGCTTTTTATCCACCACTCTGTACAGTATACCTATGGGAGCAGAATACGTGTTTACCTACAATGGTCTGCCAACTCAATTCAACCTTTACATGCAGGGTTTGCATCTAATAGGATTAGGATGTGTTTAAGACTATTTACTTGGGCTTAAAATAAGGCTGACATTTATACTCAACTCTGTAAAATGTGCAATTTCCTTTAAAAATTAAGACTGTGTTCAACTTACAATACATTTGTGCTGACATTTGGAAACTGTCATGTGCTGTAGGCCTTCACACCACTTTGAATATCATTAAAACATTGTATGACTGTGGGTTGAAACTGAATAAAGGGAAATACTGTAAAATCTCCTGAACAATGTGATCATGTATAAGAAAAAGATTTTTCCCTTCTTCATTCTTCCACTGAAGAAAATTGCTTTTAACAAAAGTGAGTTTTTTAATGATAGGGAATTGAAAAATAATTTAGATACTACACAACGCTTTAACAAAAGCAAGTTTATCCACATTGGAGTACTTTTCTCTATAAATTATGTTTCTGTTTTGTGAAGTGAATGTTAATGATGTGACTTTGGCATGCAAAAGCATTTGGAGAAATTGAATTAGGGCTTGTCTTAAGTCTGTGCTTGGCTGATGTCATTTGTCTCATCTGAAAGTTTCCAAACTTGAAACCAGAATTAGATCGTGGTCTGTAAAAAGTGGTGGTCTGGTCACAAAACTGATTTACCTTACATGAGAATCAAATGAATGGAAGAAAGGAAGAAATTAAACACTGAAATAACATGACAATTAGGTTTCTGAAGAAGAGAAAGCATTTGGTTTTGTGCACAGCATTTGATGAAGATACAGACCCCATTTTTTTTTTTTCTGTTTTATGACCTGGTCCATCGCTGAGTATTATGAATTTCAAAAAAGGGTTGAGTTTATAGCTGTTTATATGTTCTATGTGGTTAAAATTCCACATATTTTCCTCATGGCATTACATTGTATGAAAGAAGTAAGTGCTGATCTCTTTTTACAAACAGCAGAATTGCAGTAGACTCATCTATGAGCATTTAAAGACAGTTGCAGATCTGAAGTTAGAGTGTTTGTATCTGTCCTCTTAGTTTTGATACCAAACAGTGATGCTTGACAGTGGAGCAAAGTTTTGATATTTATTCATATATCTGCATGGTCTTTGCAGTCCAAATGATTTTGGTAGCAGTACTTTTAATGTTCCATTAATCATCTAAATTTGAATATTTAAGTAGTCCATAGTATCTTAGGAGTGCACTTTTTCCATGTTCAAGATATCATGCAGTCACAATCCACACATATACATACTTTCTGATATGACCAAATCAGCAGATCTCAAATGTGCTTAAATAACATCAGCAACATACCAAGATGTTGGTGTTTGTTTTGATGTAGATCTAAATTCAAGCTTCTTCTGGTTCTCTGTTTAGCATCTGCATTAGAAAAATCACCTTTCCCTGGCTAACTTTCTGGAGTGAGTGATTGTCAACAGGTCCCTCTGGAACACTTCTGGTGCTGAAAATGATGTGTTTATTCCTGATATAATTGGGACCAATCAATTTTCAAGCACATTACCAGAAAGGGTGACTACATCAATCTGTAATGTAAAGGAATAAATGTGTTTGTCTCTTCTACGTGAGCTTGGAAATAGTTTTCAACACTATTTAAATAGGGATCAGAAAAGCTGTTGCTAGTGACCATTGTCACCAGTTAGTCATTTTCTTAGCGTTGATGGACCCCAAAGTGCAGATGATAGAAAAGGGGCCAAAGACACAACTGATAGACCATTAGTAAGTGGACTCGTATTTGTTTGAAAATACTAATTAAGGACAAATTGGAAGAGACAAATTATTTTGCAGATAGTTGTACCCAACTTTTTGCTGACATCCATGTCTGTGAATCTCAAGAAAGCAAAATGTGTACAAATCCACTTGTGCACATTTTAGTAATTTGTTAAATATAGATTGGAGTAGTTTTGGAATCAGAATAGAGGAGGACAAAGTAGTGCAAGAAAGGTCTGAGTCCCTTAAACCTGGGTGTGCTTGGGTGACTGTGTAGCAGAAGTTTCCATTTGTTAATTGACAATTTGAGATGTTTTGTAGTTTTGTTTGAAACATGTTTACTGTGTAGCATTATAGTACATCCCAGTGACCTGGTACCATCATGAAAAGTAAAATATCTGTTTATCCTCTGTGGGCCTTATGTCTTTTCATAAAAGCTGGAGATTGGGCCCTGTTTAAATTGGTCTACTCATTGTATGGAAACCCTGAATATTTTTTTCTGCTTTGCAAAAACTACTGGCAGTTCAGAGTGTGTTTGGCGATTAAAGATAGAAATGGCTTTTTTTCATTAGTTTTATGGATACTTTAAAAATACTCAGCAGTGTAACCAGTTTTGTAATTTCAAATAGAAAAATGCTTTATATTTAGCTGGTATTTGTATTTTTTTCCTTTTTGTCCTTTTTTCCCTCTGGCCTTCTGTAATTCTTCATTTAGATCGCTTGCTGCTGCTCCTTAGTTGTCAATGTCTCGGTTTCTTTTTCCTGTATAATGTCCATTTTGAGCAGATGTTTCACAGACGTATGTTCCTCACAAGAAGGAACATTTCTTGAGCCTCCGGGGATGTCTTTTGGTAGAGCTTGAGCACTGCTTTGAAGAGAAGATTGAGTGAGGGCTCCGTGCAATGCCTGGAAGTGCTAATCAGGATCTGAGTCCTGAGCTCTTGATGAGGGGCTGAACAAAATCTGGAGAAAAGACCTTCCATGTGCGTCTCTGCTTTTTCCTTTCCTGGTGCTTTCTCTTATTTATTCTTTACTTGACCAGGCTACTTTTCCTCTTCTCTACCTTCCACCTTCTTGGTGCCTGTGTGTGCATGCACTGTGCTGGTGGCTTTGCCCTTTCTACATCTGTTCCCCTGCTCTCACAGAATAGCTTTCCTTTTACTGTTCTAATGTAGCAGTATAAAAAAAATCACTAGATGGAACAGAATAGCAGCTGTGTAATAGAGGCCAGCACACTGTCCCAATGGGAAAGGGTCAGCATCCAGGGACTGAGGTTATTCAGGAAATGGGAAACATATTTTTTCTTTCTTTGGCCTACCTCTGACAAACTACTGTTCTGCTGCATAACATTTTTATTCTCACTGGAGTATGACAAGCTGCAGAATGGAGCAAATATATATTGCAGACATTTGTAAAATGTTAGATGACTTTCCCTGAGACATAAGTAATAGGTACACTGGTTTAGGTGCAGGAAGAATAATAATTCACATGCGGAAAGCTATAGCAATTGGCCTTGCATCTAATATAATTGAAAATGGCGAAAAACAAAGGACTGTCACTGTTCTTATTTTTTCCTCCTCTTTTCCCCCCTGAAATTAACCACAATCTATTATTTCATGTACTGTATGATCATGTCATTTGGAAGCCGTAAGTGACCACGTTTCCTCAACTTTATCACTGCTGTTCTCGATTCTCTGTTGTTAAATTCACTCCATTCCTAATTTCTATTTTGAGCACATATGCTGGCCTTTAATTTGCAATTTACATGGATGATAGGGTGCTATTCACAAACCTGTTTCAGCTGCTTCTGTGGTTTTCACCTCACCTCATGTGGTCATTAGGATGAACAGCATATAATTAACTAAATTCATGTAAAGCCCTGAATTGCAAATGCTTGTCTGTACATCTAGTTTCTTAAAAATAAATAAAGAAAAGAAACTGGAGCCTAACCAAAACAAAACTTCAGTGGCTGTAATAACCTAGAAGAAACAGTTTTTATTTTATTGATAGGCGGGCTATGTTCATGCAACTTATTTGTTTATTTATGTTATCATTGATTGCACTTGTGTGTCAATCATTGTAACTTAAAAAATCATAAAATCTATTTGTGGGCAAACAGCCAACAGTTTGAAGTCTATTTAGCTTGTCTACTTAGCTGAGGCCATATGGTTGCAATATTACTTTCCTGTTGCCTATAAAATATATGCCAAAAAGTAAGGGTTTTTTTTTCTTTCTTTCTTTCTTTTTTTTTTTTTTTCAAATTTTTACATGATATTTCTACAAATTTGTCACTGGGTGTTGCACTTGATGATTGCTAGACTTGCAGGTAAATTTGTTGCGTTTTGGCCATACTAAAACTGTGCACTGGAAACAGGAGGTGGATATACTGGTTATAGTACATAAAGCTTCAACTGAGGGAACCTTTCAGGACTTTTCTTCACAGTAAGGGTGATGGAGCACTGGAATAGGCTGCCCAAGGAGGTTGTGGTTTATCCTTCTCTGGAGACAATCAAAACCCACCTGAATGCTTACCTGTGCAACCTGGGGTTGGACTCCATGATCTCTGGAGGTCCCTTCCAGCCCCTACAATTCTGTGACTTTAATGGTGAAATACAATTCAGTTACCACTGTTAAACAGTACAAAAAGAAAGTATACAGCTGTCTGTTAGAACAGGAATTATTTTGATACTTAATGTCTCATGTGGACTTTATGATCTCTGACTTTTGCATGGCACTTCAACTTGACAGACACTTTTGAATACCAGAGATGATATTCTTAATCATTCAGAATAATTCAGTGAGACAGCTCTTGGAAATGGGCTTGGATTGACACATGCTATAAAACAAGGGAGAGGAAAAAGTCTATGGACTGGAGTAAGGAAAAGGATAACTTGTGGTCTGTGAACTTTGGAGCACCTCTGAGATCTAGGCTGCTTCTGTGATTGCTTTGCTAAATAGTGAGTGCTTGGACTTTCCTACCTGTGGTTTAGTATTCTGGCCAATCTTCTGAGCCCATTCATTATTGTAGTGACTTTTGCGCAAATAGAAAGATCCAGTCTTGTGCTCCACATGCTGGAACAGTAAGCCTTCTTGTTCCCATGATTGTGTAAAGTAGAGGATAAGTGGAGTTGCAGGGAATAAGAACGCTCTGTGGTGGGGTTGTTTAATTACAGCCCAGCCTCATGACTGGCTGTTACTGAGAGGGCGGTTCACCATAGTACAGTTACTGGCTCTCCTCAGTGTAGCTGCAATCTGCTAGGCTGCATTTCCTGGAGGCATTCGTTTATATTAAAAGAGGAAGGTACAGCACAGAAAAAAAATACTGTCCTCTTGCAATTCCTCTGAAATTTAATGACAAAACCTAATATTTGGATCTTTGCAGCACTTTCATTTTCTACTATGCTTCCAAGTGAAACCATTTTTCATTTTAATATTGTATTTTATGCTTCTGAATTTCTTCCTCAGCCTGTTAACCTGTGTGTAGGTCTTACTAAATAATCTCTGTGAAGCAGGACTGTGTTGGCATAAATTAGGTGGAGTTTCACTAAATTTGATTGCTGAGCTGATAGGTCATTCAAAGATGATTTATAAACTTGAAACTTTTTTTGTTTGTTTTAATCAAAACTGTTTCTTCTTTCTTTTTTTTTCTTCTTTTTATTTTTCATGACAGGTGTCATATAAGAGAGACGTGCAAGATACTCACAGATACACTGAAGTGCTGAACAGACCAGACATAAAGATGGCAACAGAGATAACAAAGATAATAAGTGATGTATGTTCTTCTGATAGTCTATTTGTATTTTTTTAGACATTATTATTCCAATTTCAGTCAAATCATTCAGAATGCTTCTGAAATTCTCATTTCCAAGCAAGAGCAGAAAACATGCCACCCCAAATCTGATAGGAAGCTTTGGAAGGGGGGAAATAACTTGTCTGGAATGTTACGAAGTTATGGATTGCTTGCTTTGACGTTGACAGCCTGACGTTTACAATTGGTGACTAAAGACAACATTACATTTAGTGAAGTTGGTTTTGTTTCAATTTCACTCATTCTGAAAATTGGATATATGCTGGCATTCCTGCAGATCTGTTTTCAGCCTCGTAGGGCAGAGGTGCGCCTTCAGTACCTTTTTCCTCCTCTCACTCTCTCTAGCAGTGGCAGGGACATGCAGCTCCCGTTGTCCATGGGAGAGCCTGTGTTGGCAAGCAGCACCCTCCTGCATGCAGCTCCCATCCCTGAGCTCTGAGCTCAAATTCTTGTTCCTCCCATTGTGACATCTGCTAATGGATTGGGAAAGGAGCAGAAGCAGTTATGTGTGATGCTATTTAATTTGTTATTATTGACTATATAAAAACATACAAACTCTATAAATATATATGTGTGTGTGTGTATATATATATATATATAAAATTGTTATATAAACATATATATATATATATATAAATTCTGAACCAAGACTTTAAACAGTTGCTATTAGTTTTATGTGAGGCTGATCAGGCATCTCTTTTGGAGAGTTGTCACTTATGGAAATATAGCTTTAAGAGAGATGAGATTCATTCACCTTTGAACACTCAGCATTTTCTGAAAACTAAAACCTCTTAGTAAGTCTTACGTTCAATGCCCAGTTACAAATTGCTGTAAAATCCCTGTTTTACTTAGAGAAGCTTTGGATCTTTTCCTTCTCTCTGTTGTTAAGATAACTCCTTGCTGATTCATAGAGCCTGCGTAATGTAAGAAACCTATTTTAGGCAATAGCAATTTAGTTTGTTATATTCCAAAGCACCTATTGTAAATTTATCTCTACTATTTTCTAATGCATTTTGAAAAAACAAAACAAAACAGCAATTTACATAGGCAGTCATTCAGCTGGAAAGATCACATAACACCAACCCTGTTGGACTAATTCCTCCCTGTTACACCAGTGCAACCTTACTGACATCCAGTGAGATTGCAGTGGTAAAACTGAGAGTGGAACTTGACCTGCATTTCAAAAAAGCTTCCCCTCAGCCTAGTTTTGTTTGAAGGCTATTTTCAGCTGCTACAAATAATCTGTGTAAACTGCAGGCCATGTCTTAAGAAATGCTGAACCACTGTAACTCATTCTGCCTTGATTGGGAGCAGTGGGAGAAGTGCATTTCTCAGGCTTAACTCATGCATTTGGTTAAAGTTGAATTTTATGAATGCTGTGCATTGTGTTTTACAATAAATAAATGTTATGTTTTTAATGAGGTGAAGCATGAGAAGAGCTGTTTTTCTGAACTGACTAGAATATTACTTAGGTTTAAAGTTTACACTTCTTTAAAAAAAAAAAAAAAAGTATCCAAACAATGTAATAGTGATTCATATTCATTTTCTTGATTTGTTTAAGGCTGAGTATAAGAAAGGAAGGGGAGAGATGAATAAGGAACCCGCTGTACTTGGAAGACCAGATTTTGAACATGCTAAAGGAGTTTCTAAACTTCTAAGCCAAGTAAGATTTTCTGTCATTTTACAATGACTTCATTCAGATATCTCATTCCTAGTAATTCAAGAAAATATTTAGATTTTTAGATGATTATCTCTAATTGCGTGAAGATTATGTTCTCAAACCCCTTTCATATGGTATTGCAATGGCTGGTAAATTTGAGACTCCTAGGAAGCAGAATATACATTTTTATGCAAAAATGCAATTAACTTTGACTCTTACAACTCTTCTTTGGTGGAAGTGGTGTATATTTATACGTATTATCTAGGGTTTCTAAAATATTAACTGTATGTAATTTAGAGGCAAATATTGCTACTCATTCAATTTGAATAGAACTTTACTATGTGATTAATCCCACTGAAGTAACTGTGGTCTTTTGTGTAACCGCTTGCTAATGTGAGTAATGGGATCTGAATTTGGCCTGACATGTAAACCGCCTGCCTTTCCTCCCCCTGAAACTGAAGCTTTTATGTACTACTTTCTGTTATATATTAACCTCAAAAAAAAAAAAAAAAAGGTGAAGTCACTTTTATCCAAAACTAAAAAAAAGGCTGAAACATAGAACATAAATATTCTCTTTTCCTCTTGTGACTCTTCTACTACTACAGATCAACTTCACATTATGAGAAGAAGCTGACCTGCTTTTTTTTTTTTTTTTTTTTTTTAATTTTTAACAACGCCTTTCATAATCCTTGCTAATAACCCTGTCAGGCTACACTCAGTGCTTTTTAAACCAAGGAACAAATTCTGCCCTCCTGTGTGAGGAGGATTACCCCCTTTGATTGGAGAAGGCCATGTCAGTCTTCCCACAGATAGGAATAAAAGCAAACAACTGGAATAGACTGGAACAGACTGCAGATCAGCATTGTATAACAGCTCCTTGTGATTTGGCATGATGGTGAAAGTCTCTAGAACTAGAATAAAATGAGAATAATATGTCATAGAGAACAAGCTGCAGAACAGTGTAGTGTCTGTCTACAAGGGACTGAGCTTCTTTTAATGTCAACAGACATTGCCCTTTGATATCTATTGCATGACTTCTTGTTTCACTGAATGATCACTAACTTTTAATGATCTTTTAAGTGGTCTTTTGTTTTTGGTATCATGCAAACTGGGAAGTCAACCTGCGCTTTCTAGGAAGAGCCAGTGCTGTGCTATCTGTTCAGATTTTGGTGTCCCTTCTAGGGAAGACAGGTGCTTGTCTTTGTGGTTTTTTTAAAAGAGTTCATCTCTAAATTTAGTGTGTGACATCTGTTATTTCCACCTAATGGCAGGCCACACATTCCATTACAATTTGTTTCAGAATGTAGTGGGGTTGCAGCTGCCTATTGTCACAAAGGGAACCAAAGCAGGTCCCTTTCCAACAGCTCTGCCATCTCACTATGCTTGGTACCAGAGTTTTTAATCAGCAATAGAAATAATCAAAAAATAACACCTGGATTATAGTTTCCTAAAGGCTAGTGCTGCGCCAGTTGCATCACAGACTTAATGAGTGTGTGTTTTATCTCATTTTTTGATAGAAGTGCATTTTCTCCTGGACAATGAATGCTGTATCTGCCAAGGTAGTAGCTTTATCATATGACTTCTTCACAGCCAGGGACAGGGATGGCACCACTTATAGTTGAGATCCTTCTGCAGAAGGAATCATTTGGTGTACAATTTCAACTTTTTCAGAGGGTCCAAATAGTGCAGAGGGTTTGTCAGGAAGAGAAGAGAGCAGTTGATACCCTGGAGCTTGCAGTTTGTTTGTAAAAATGATTCTTATTAGTCTTAGCAGTCAAACACAGAGACAGGGCCTGGATCCCAGTTTTGGCATCTTTTCATCCTTTATCCTCCACTCAGTCTTACATTGATGAAGCAGAGTAGTTCAGCTGGAAGGCGCTTTCTAATCAACTGTCTGATGAGGCTGCTTTCAATATGTGAGATAGGCCACATACTTTTAAAAATGTGGCTGGGCACATATAAAAATGATTGGGCTACAGCCTGACACTCTGCTGCCATCCATCTGTGTAGAGTAGCATGGAATCTGTAAGTACTAAGCTGCTTCTAGCAGCAGAGAAATGCATTCAGCAATTCCCCACCTCCTCTGAAGGAAAGGCAGTGACCATGAGTTGTCTAATGTTTTTATATATTATTTGAATCATTATAACACTTAGACACACTGGCCATAAATCAAGAACATCCTGTACAACCACAGAAAAATTATGATGACCCCTGTGTCCAAGAAGCAGGGTGATGGGTCAGGATGAAGAATGCACCTGTGCTGTAGGAGAGGAAGTGCACTAAATGTATGTCAGCTTCATCAGTCCTCTTTATGTAGGGATCATGAAATAGGCTTGTAACAATTATAAGATTTTAAAATAGTGAAGCTAATGATCTCTTTATTGTCTCCAGTCTTTCTGGGTTTTAAGGTTTTAATTTCTTTCTCAGCAAATAGGAGCTGTAGAAACTTTTTGTGTAGAAAGTTGATAATCTCCCTTAATAGCACAAATCTATAAGCTATGACATGCAGAAAAATATTAGTTATTTGACCCTCACAGTAAATTAGCAAAGTTGGCTATTCTGATGGATATAATGGGAAGAAAAGATGATAACATGTTTTAATGTGATGCATATGGGTAGGTAATTTAGGGAGTATAGAGAACAGGAGCACGAAGAGGTCAGGCAGTGTGGGTATAACAAAGGGAGAAAGAATCAATGCAACCAGGAAGGCAAAGTGAAGAAAACCATGTTAATGTTTGACTGGTACTCAAGGCTATACCAAATTAGTGTACTTTCTCTTCCACTTTAAAAACAAACAAAAAAATAAAACCAAACAACCAAAGTCTTGACAACAGCAGCAGCAAAAACACTAGCTCCTAGGGTTAGAATTTATCCACAGCATAATATAACTTGTTTCTGTTGATTTGAAACTGAATTTGAAACAGAAGCTGTGTTAGCCTTTGTGAAAACATGAAGCTTTTCAGTTTGCTGAATGTACATTCAGTTTGGATTATTTTTTGCATTTCTTTTTTAAGCAAGCTCTTCCTTATATCTTCTTTATGTCATCTCATCACTTGATGAGATTTTTCAAAGAGCTGATGATATGAAGCATTCCCCTTGTTGTTGCTTAATATTGGTTTTATGATAAATAATTTGGAATATTCATATTTATATTCATTCTGGTGTGTTGTTTCAAGGATAAAAGTGTTAGAGGTAGATTTTTCTTTTTCCCCAAGACGTATCTTCTCTGAGATTTTCAGTGGACTAGGATTTTCTGTCTTCCTTTGCATTAAGCTCCACTAAAGGTTTTAGCCACCAGTATTTTAATTCAGCTCTTTATTTACATCACATTTCCTTCAATATCTGTGTCCTTTACAAGTTTTTTATTTTTTAAAATGTTTTCATATGGTCATGAGGAAATGCTTTAGCTGCAAGTGTCTGCTTCATCCTAGGATCCCAGTGATTGAATGATTCAATTTTTTGTAGTTTCTTTGTAAATCTGAACAGTGGGTGATGTCACCCACTTCTGAAACTGAACACTCCCTGTGTGAACAGCTTTGAACTACAGATTTTGATTTAGGAATGTTGCTGCAAAGCTTCAAAAGACACTGTTCTGTCCAGCTGCAGATCTGACTTTTATAGGCTTTGTGCAAGGCCAATGAGAAGTTTGTTTATCCAGGCTTTATTTAATTCCAGTTGGGCTCTTCAGGCATGTTGTTGTACTAAAAGCCTGCAAAATCTGTTCATTCTTTAGCAAAGATTAGAAAGCAGCTTCCACGCATTTCTTTTAAATTAACCCCTACTAAAAAAAAAAGAAACAAGCTCAAGACTTTAATTAAGGTGATCAGTAAGCAACTATTGTTTTAAACCCTCATTAAAGTAAACTTTCGCTTAATGATGAAATTTGTAGATAAGGTTCCACAAACAACTGTCATTTCTACCCCCACATTTTTATTTGCTGTTTCACCAGGTTACAAAGTTGGTCAGAACCTCCCTATAGATGTTTTAGAAATCACTGACAAAGTGTTTTTCTTCCTTCTTTTTAATTGGAACCCTTTCCTCAGGCATGTTTTTTCCCTCTAAACTGCATTCATAACTTTCCCCTGTTCAAAATGAAGCACCATGCATGCTGCTGCTTCCCTCGCACTTACTCATCTTTTCTCTCTCCTCCCTCTCCCTTCTCCCACATCTCCCCCACTCCATGAATTCTTTCAAAAGGAAGAGGGAAATAAGAAAATACCGATTTAAAAGGGGAAAAAAAAAAAAAAATGAAAAAAAGAATGGAATGTGTGTGTGTAGCTTTCAATGAGATGAATCCCCTATGACAAGTCAGAGTTAAATTACTGCTGGAAGAGCTCTTGAGATACTGTCAGGGTCATCTGATATTATTGTGCTGCCTCCATTTTGTCCCAGAGCGACATGTGCGGTGGTGTTGGAGAGGGGAGCAAAGGTAATAAGCAGTGCAGCCAGACAAGGCAGCAGGACTGGGAGGTGCTGGAGCAGCCTTCACTGATAGAAACGCACTGTGGTTGGATGGGTTGGCATTCTCCTTACATTAGGGAGCCTTCTGTGTGTTGGCACCAAGATGCATGGTCTGGGCTGCATTGGCTATCCCTCCTTCTTTCTGTAGCAATGATATGATCTGATGTGACACAAGGATTCATTGCTGATATCTCGAGATTGATGCGTATTGTTAAAATATATATTTATATTAAAAAAATGACATGATATAGTTGCAGCTGGAAGACTGCAAGCCAGATGTGAGGAGAGGTCCCTTTGGCACTGTGTTTTTCACACTTAAGAAGTGTACCAAGGACCACTTTGTGCATTCAGGCCGCATGCACAGTATGAGGCTGTTTGCTGACTGGGCAAAAACAGCCTTAGGTAATGGGTGGTTTAACTCTTGTGCACAATGTCCTTATGATGTGTGTGGGGTAAAGGAGAGAGTTGTACTCATCGTACTGACTTGATCCCTGTTTTCAGAGGCTTTCTGAGTCAGATATTCTAGCGCTGTCTGATTTTTATTAGAAGATGAGTTCTGGATACACCACTGAAAAGAGAAAAAGCACTCCAATTCAGTCCTTTGGTTCATATACAGAATATGGATTTGCCTTTGACAAAGGCAAGATCTTTATATTCAGATATTTGCTTTTGCAATTGATCCGAAGCCAAGGCAAATATTGAACAATGTAAAGCAGATGAATCTACCAGAAAGCCATAGATATTCCTTTCTAGAGGTAGTGTGAAAGATTATGAATGAAGTTCATCCTGCGTTCAGATAAAGTTTCTCTTTAAAAGTTAAAATGTTTTAGAATTTCCTTTCTTTGCACAAATGAATATATGTATTGGAATCACAATGTGTTCTTGAACAGATAAGCTAATATATATTTGGCAGGTTTTGTTTCGGTTTCTTGTTATCCTGATTAATGAAATATCAGGCACTGTGGCTAAATGGAATGAAAATACATTAAGCTAAACCATGTTGAGACTTTTTCGAGTGAAAGAAGAGTTGAAAAGGAAACAGAAAATTTTAGCCACAACTAAAGCTGAGAAAAAAGTAATTTTTGAAGGAGATTGTTTAAGGTGGTTTTGCCTCTTTATCAGATATTCATGTGGGAATGGAGAAAAAAGGAATAAGGAAAGAACTACATAAGCAAAGCATGGCAAATTATAATGGATGTTGCATAGTCTCAAATATCAAGTGTCAGACTAACATTCATGAAAGCAGCATAATTCAGAGCCAACTTTTTATCCTCCATTGTACCCAGCTGTTAGAAAGCAGCAAAGCATGCTCCAGATGTTTGATGAACATGCACAACAAGGGAGGAAAATGACTGTTTGCTCAATTTCATTTTTTTCTGAGTGTAAATTCATTTTTTCTAAACATTTTGTGTAATTGTTGTATTTTATTTACATCTGCTGCCATTACAGTTATGTATTGCTCATCTCCCCTTATCGTTCCCCATTTTCCTTTTAACAGAAAGTAAGGAGAGTGAGAGTGATAGCAAGCAGTCATTTGATTATGCTTTCTAACACTGTAATGAGATGGGCATTCTCCCTAGCAAGGACTGTATTACAGAGAGATTCCTGGGGCTCTCGTGAGAAGTTTTGGACAGAATGTGAAAAGTTGAACTCGGGGTTCTGGTGGCAAGTTGGCATACTGCTGGTGACACATATACCTGTGGTGGGAAGGTAGACGAGTGGGAAGTTTGATTCTGACTTCCTACATTTTCTTTTCAGCAGCTTGAAGTGGTTGAAAAATTTGCAACAAATGATTTATTTCACAAGTGTAACAATTTCTTATAATTTTTATGTTAAGAATTCGTTTTTGATGTTAATTATAAATTGAATGATTCTCAGTGATAGATTACTATTGCTAGTCAAGCAGTTCTGGTTTATTTGATTATTCAGGACATATGGTTTTGTTTCTCTTTCCCTTTGTAAATCCTTCAGCACCAACGATCACAAATGACAATCTTTTTTAATTTTTTTTTTTTTTATAATTTCAGTAAAATTCAGATATATGAAACTTACTTGAAACTAGCACGGGCCAGTTAGAGGTGTGGCTACACTGAATTTTTTAAAATATCTTCAGTGTTTAAGGATTGATGGACAAGGCAGTTGTGTTTAATAATTCTCTGTCTTGTTTAAGTACTACATGTTATTATCAAACATTTTTATTTTTTCTTTTCTTGGTGGAAGGTGAAATACAAAGAGCAGTTCAAAAAAGAAATGAAGAGCCACCAGTACAATCCTCTTGACAGTGCTTCCTTCAAGCAAGCACAGATTGCATCAACCTTGGCAAGTGATGTAAGTGAATTTGCTTTGTATTTTACATGTGTTTACATCCCCAAAAATCTACCATTTGTTCTCAAGCAGAAGTTTCCATTTTACAAGTTACTATTGTGAGCTTAAGTTTCTTCGGTCAAATGTGTCTGTATAGTAGGTACAGCATATTATCTGTTTATTCCTCTGTTTCTTACAAAATCCCTCTCCAAGGCTCTGCAGAGTTTTTCATGGGATTCAGCTCACTTTATTCATTTCATTTCATGTTTCACTCTAAGGTAATGTATTAAGTCCTGTTCTATTGACGAAAAGCGAATACTGGTGTAGAGGGAAAACCATCTGACCAGTCTTTAGGAGAAAATTACCACCTTCTCTCCTTTGGGTGCAGGAGGGAGTTAGCATGAGTCACTTAGATTTGCACGTCTCTCTCTCAAATTTCATTGTATCTGTTGATCTTCTGATGTTTATTTTAGAGTAAACTATTTCTAAGATTCTGTATGGGTGCTGCTGCTGAAGTCAGATTGGAGAAAACATCTTTATCAAGCGATAACGGTATCAGGATGATATATTAACAGTGTTCAATGTTGAGAATGTGAGCTCTTCTTTGAGGGCGTGATCCCCTAAAGCCTAAGGACAACCTTTACTTTTGTAGCACGTTGTTTCCAAAGTGTGGGGCACCACTCAAAGGAAACAGAGGAGTCTGCCTTTAGGAAGGGTTCAACAGAATAATTGTTTCCAAAATCTAAACTACTAAAAAAAATTAGTTAAATAAATAAATAAATTGTTAGAGTACTTATTATAAAATATATGTAAATTCAGTATTGTTGATTTGAAGGTTGTGTAGCTCAGTGAAGAGCATGATATATGTGAGAAGGTGACTGAAGGTATTGGCTTAAGAGTTTCATTGTCTAAGATAGCTAAGCTGGATACTGTTCTCCTGTAAAGATGGGTGTCCAGATATCAGAAGTCTGGAAAATCCTATTATAGGCTGACAGGAAGTTATCTTCTGCTACTTCGTTAAGTGATTAACTTTCACCATAGATGATTATATTTCTTATCTTTGCTGAAAAAAAAAAAAAGTATTAAATAGAATATCCTGGAGCATTGCCCTTTATTTGTTTTATGTAGACTTTTTTAATTTTGGCAGTTAGTGTAATACTTGAATCGGGAAAGAGAGAACAATATTCAGCAACATTTAAAATTAATAAACACAAAGCATTGAAGAAAATGCACATTTTATAACTTTTTTGCAGAATTGTTTTGAATAAACAACAAAAATGCTTGTGTAGTCTGAAATATCATGCAAAGTATGATTTTTTTATTTTTTATTTTATTTATTTTATTTTATTTTTAGTAAAACTTCGAGTAGTTCCCAAGTGGAATTATTGATTTTTTTTCTTAGTTCCCAAAATAATAGTAAACGAGCACCACCTAGTGTCTGATATAGATTGTTCAGGCAAGTGCTTAATGCTTTATGTTTCTGGACAGACTCACTGCAGTTTTAGCTGTTAATTATGTTGTTAATCTTTATTTTACCTAACTGAATTCTTTCTGCAGGTGAATTACAAGAAAGATTACAAGGAAAGTCTGCACGATCCAGCCTCTGATCTACCAAACCTGCTGTATTTAAACCACGCTTTGAATATCAGCAAAATGCATAGCGATGTAAGTTGCCTTTATTATGATGATTTGAAAGAAAATATATAGCAGGGAATCTGGTATTTGTAAAATACATACTTTTTTGCTACTAGTGTCATGATTTCATATGCAGTGATTTGTAGTGTTGTAACTGTAATAGCTGGGAGATGTAAGTGAGAAAGAACTTTTAGGGAGAGAGGCTCTACAACTAGAATACTGGGTAAGAATCACACAGACTTCTGTTACTTGAGTATTTCTTCTTACATGTCTAAAATCTTCCACATTTTTTTCTTTGTTGATCTAAGATATTTCTTTCTGTGTCTAAGATCTTGACATTGCCTTCATCTGCAGGTGTCATTACAGAATTGGCAATTATGTTAGTTTTATGTTTGGAACTTTGCCATAAGCAGCCTATTAAGTGTTAGCATCCCTTAGAGCTTCTCTGTTTAAGCCTTTTTTTTTCCTCCTAAATGTCTGAAGCCTCCTACACTGGATCAAGTAATAACCACAAAACTCCATCCTGCTACATAACTAGACAGTCCCCTCTGTGGGACTTGTGCTGGGATAAGATAGTGATGGTGGGGTTGAAATAGAATCATAGAACGGCTTTAGTTTGAAGGGAGCTTAAAGACCATCTAGTTCCAACACCCTGCCATGGGCAGGGTTACCACCTATAGATCAGGCTGCCCAGGGCACCATCCAACCTGGCCTTGAATATCTTCAGGGATAGGGTGCTCACAACTTCTCTGGGCAGCCTGTGTCAGGGCCTCGCCACCTCCAAGTAAAGAATTTACTCCTAACATCTAACCTAAATCTGCTCTCTTTCAATGTAAAGCAATTCCCCCTTGTCCTATCACTACACTCCCTGATAAGTACTCCCTCTCCAACTTTCCTGTAGGCCCTGTTTAGGTACTGGAAGGCCACAGTGAGGCATCCCAAAACCTTCTCTTTTCCGTGCTGAAGAACCCCACCTCCCTTATAGGGAGCTCTAGACCTCTGACCATCTTTGTGGCCCTCCTCTGGACGCACTCCAGCAGCTCCATGTCTTTCTCGTGCTGGGGGCCCCAGGCTTGAATGCAGTGCTCAGAATGGGATCTCATGAAATAAGGAGGAAGATGTAGGAAGCTCATGGCCTCTGTGCAGTGCTGAAGCTTCCCTCCCACTCCAGGAGCACCTATGCTACATGTGTAGTGCTTGGAGGCTGATAAGCTGCGTTTGTCTTTTTCACTCCAGAAACAACAGCTCTTCTGTGGAGATGGGTGAGTGGGTGGTGTTGGGAAGGAGGATTACTCTCTGTTGGCAGGAGGTGAGAGCTTCAGAGGGAAAGGGTCAGCATTAATGAACAGTAGTAGCATACTGACTTCTGAGGCAGTGCCTGATTGAAGAAGCTTATTGTCTAAAATAATCAAAAATAATTCAGCCTTCTCATCTATACTTGATTTTCATGTTTCTCTTTAGTGAATTTGCTTTTTGTCTGTGTCACTCTAATGCGTGAAGCTAATACTGTCCTTTTTTTTAATATGGACTATAAATATGTTCATAGTTTTGACTTTCTATATACTTCTTTGCATTTTGGCCTGATTCTATTTTCCTTCAGTGTCATGTAAGATTGGCTTATTTTTTTACTGATTGAATGAATATCTACAGAGTGAATATCATCAAGTTGTCATCTGTAATGAGGTAGAATCCTGGACTTTCCTTTGCAAGAAGTAAGACTGCTTACTTCTTGCAAAATGTATTTATTTATTTGACTGATGGTTTATATAGTGTATGCCCTTTTCTAATGACTCCTTAAATACTGTGTCTCTGATTTTTGCGTAGTCCAGATGCTGGTGGATATTTTTTCTTGCTATGAGCAGGAAGAAGAATGCTTTGTCAATTCTTAGGGTCTCCACTAGTTATTTGTCTTCCACAGAAATCCCATTTTCAAAATCCTTCTCAGATTTGACCTCCCTCTGTCATCTCTTTGATTTTACCGTGGCTTTCTCTCCTGCCTTTCTCCATGCTTCTCAAATACCTTCTTTGTGTTCTCCCTGTCTCTCAATAGCACGTACTGAATCTTTGTTGAAGTCTCTTCCACTGTGTGAAAGAGGCTGTGTCATTCACTGATTTCCAAAGACTCGTTGCATGGTCAGCTTTTACTTCTGACCAGTAGTATGAAACACAGAGCTTCTTACTAATTACCCAGATTTGCTTTTTCGTTTCTTCCCTAAGCATTATTCTTCTTTTCATCTTTTGCTTAACATAGCCACATCTACCATGGTGTGATATATTGTAACTTGTATAATTAATTGAACTGATAAATTAATATGGTTAATTGAACTAATTTGTTGATTGACCTAGAATATAAAAGAAAGTCTGTGTAACTTTTTGAAATGCATGTACTAGAATACAAATGCAAAGCTATTATTCAAGTCTGCTTCTGTGGCAGTAAATGCCAACAATTCATAGAAAAGCGAGATGGACATATTTGAACACAAATAAAAGGGCTGTTCTGAAAGTAATGCCTCCTATTTTGTTACGTTGGCCCAAAATGTCAGAGGCAGGTATTGATGTAATGGCAGTAGAGGGGAAACCTTCCCACAAATTTTCCATTAGATTTTGTTGCCATGTGACAGATGGCAACTGAGGAGCAGACTGACAGAATGGTGTCTGACATGGAAGTACATATGTAGCAACAGAATGAAATTGAATTCTTCAGTGTAGAAAAAGTTGCAGTCACTGACATTCCTTGATGCTTGCTGAATACTCAGGGAGGTGAGCACAGTGAGGTGGTGGGTGATACGTTTCAGGACTGGTGACAGCAGTGTGAAAGATAAGCCACATTCCGGATGGCCATACAGATTTTTAGAAGTGTGTCATACAGGCCCTTGCTGGTGAAAATGCATAGCTAATGGTGGTGGCTGTGTTGAAAAATAGTGTTTAATAGCCGATAATTTTCTTACTCAATAGTGCTATTGTGCTCTTAGTACCTGTTATAGTTTCCATGAATAAATAAAAGGCATTACTTTTGGAGCTGCATACCTGATTTTGACAGGCTGGACTCATATGCATGAATTTGGTGAGAAAGAGAGTTCACTAGGAGGTACTTTCCCCTCACGTGGTGTACTTGTAATTTTCTTTGACATAAACTATGGAGATACATCAGTTAAAACTTTGGTGTAACTACAGCTAGTTTATTGTTTTGTACCTTTAAAATTTTTCCATGTTGTAGAAACCTTGAGGTGATGAACTGCAGCCTAAAAAATGGAACTTAGTTGCGTTGTTCTGAATTTTCTGAAGCAGAGTGACTAAATAGGCTTCTGAATCCAAATCTGGTGTCTTTAGTTCAGTGTATCAAAAAGTTGTGCAATTTCCCTCATTTGATTTTATAGGTTTTTAAAAATTAGTTCAATTAATTGAGGAATAGAATAAAGGTGTGAAGTCAGTATCTGTAGGTGGAGGTAATTTTCATTTTTTTTTTCCACTACAGAAGCAGTTTTGTTTTGTGACATTTATAATTATTTCCACCAGGAGGCAAACACAGACCATCATATCCTTGGCACTTTAAAATGTAAAAAATAATGGTTATTTTCTAGCTAACATAAACAGGACAAGCATTTTCTCTAGGAACTTAGAAAAATTATTTTTATAATATCCTTTCTTTGTTTCATCACTGTCTTTTTTTTTTTTTTTTTTGAGAACAAATATTTTAAATCCAAATTTAGCAGGAGAACTCCTGATGTGGAAGGTGAAAAAACATACTTGGTATTTAAATTGTAAACCTTATGTCTTTTTTTTTTTCTAATAATGTTTTTGGATTTTTTTGTTTGTTTCTTTCCATGTGTATATAAGAAACGATTTAAGCAAAACAAAAGCTATAACCTCACCCTGGATACAGCTTAGCAGATCCATCACAAAGAAAATCAGTGCTTCAAAGTCAGGTATACATGATCATAAATAAATCTTGGAAAGAGAAAAATACAGCATTCTGACAGTGATTAAATCAGGCACGAAGCTGCATTACAAATTGCAGTGATATACAATGCATAGTCAATCAGAAGCATCCCACACAGAAAGTTCCAGGATTCAAATCTAGTTAAGATCCAGTCAAATCATAAGTCTGAGAATGGAAGAGATTCTGAACAGTTTTCTCAAACTCAGACATCAATATTTTTGAAGAGACAAATAAAATAAAATAACATTAATCATTTTGAATATCATATTTTGATGCATAGCTATTTTTTTTTCCTTGTAAGAATATACTACTGTATCACACCCTGATGGAGATAAATGTCTTAGCCTTAGTCACATGTGCCATCTTAATAAAATGTATTTAAATTAATAGTTTATGAGCTTTTCCTTTAAGCAAAGTGTCTTTTCTTCACGAATTAGCATAAAGTTGCATGTTAGTGTCTTAGCAATGTGTGATGTGTGCTTAAATATGATTTTGCTGCTAGCTCTAAGGTCATGGCTATTGGTAGCTGTGAGAGGAATGTCCATGCAAGGCTAGACTCTACTGATGCCACAGTTCTGCTTCCTTTTTCCCTCCCTCCAGTGCAAACAAGAGTGTTTCAGAATGATACTTTGAAGTGTGAAAGACAGACCTATGGTGGCTGTGATTAGAGTAATTGTGTTGTTCTACCGAAACATGGTGGGATTATACTACAAAGCTGCCAATTTTTCAGTTGTAGGTCACTCAGCAAAAATCGTGCAATTATTTTAAGGTGATTGATTCTCTTTTTTCCTGCTGTTGTCAAACTTCATCGTTTTTAAGTCTGACATAAGGAAGCAAAGGAATGCAGGATTCCAGGAAAAATTTCCTTGTCTAGCTGCCTTGTTTCTCCAACAGATTTAGTTTGGTAAGAGTCTTCTATGTCAAATATCTCTAGGGTACTGTAGCAAGCAATCAGATCTCACATTCTCTCAGCTGTTAACAGTATTTATTTTCATTTTTCCAGGTCAAGTACAGAGAGAATTATGAGAAATCTAAAGGCAAATCAATGCTTGAGTTTGTGGATACACCAATGTACCAAGTTTCAAAGGATGTTCAAAAGATGCAAAGTGAGGTATGTAAGATGTGTGTTTGAATGTTCGAAATTTAGATCAGTGAAGAGGCTAACAAACACCTTGCACACAGGTTAAGAAAATAGCTGAAATGATCATAGAAGTTTTATAAGCTGAGGATAGGGCTGAAGTAGCATAAGTTCTCCTTTCTATAACTCAGTCCTTCCTTCAAACTAGTTTTTTTTCTTTAAAAGCTGGAGATGCTAACATTGTTGTATATGGCATAACTTTTGAGAAATGGGAAGAGGCTCAAGGGGTCATCTAGATTAGGATGTAACTTTCTTAAAGAAACAGCTTTTCTTTTCTCCCTTGAAGACACAGAGACAGTTTTGGACAGAAAGTCTGGTCAGGAGATCACGAGCAAGGTAGCACAGGCTTGTTCTCTGTGGGCTAATGGCATTTGACTTCTCTTTTCTGTACTAAGGAAATTGTTTCTTTCATGGATCAGATTAAACATTCCCTTTGGAAATATCACATTTATGTATTTTTATCTAAATTGCTTGTGTCTTGTGTAGATAATCTAAATAATGAAATGAGTAGTAACATTGCTTATTAGTGTGATAACTGATGACATAGCTCATATCTGGCTCTGTTTATAGTATTCTTTCTGAAAAGAAAGAAATGCATTGTTTGGAAATGCACAGGCATGTACTGCTAATTGTTGTTTTTGCTTCAACAGAAAATATATCGCAAAGATTTTGAAGAAAGTCTTAAGGGAAGGCCCTCACTGGATTTAGACAAGACCCCAGAGTTCTTGCATATAAAGCAAGTCACTAATCTTCTGAAGGAGGTAGAGGATTTTTAATTTTTTTTCTGTTAAGATGTAAATGAGAAATAAGCAGCATCACTACATGCCGCTGAGTGCTGAATCACTTACACTAAATACAGAAGAGAGTCCATGAATAGAAATAGTTATCGTTTTATATTCTGAATAGTACTGTAATAAGAATTGATACTTACTGAAGTTTGTTTTAATGTAAGAAAATGATAAGTTCAGCACACCTGAACCAGAAAAACAGAGTTAAATGAACAAATCAGATAATTCCATAGAAAATAGATTGTTGGCTGGAAACTTCTTGTGGCAGCCTCAATTTTGGAATTTGTCCCTCTCCTTTGGGCCCAGAAAGCCCAAATTGGTGACCTTCTAGGCATGCTGCAAAAGACATCTGTTTGATGGGAGTCAGGAGAGGTTCTGGTGTTTGTTTTCCAGAAAGATGAAGGAGTTGAAAGGCAGATTTCTGTTGGTGCCCAGACAGCAGTCTTTTTATTTGATTAATTATTTCAGGTTTATGATAGTGTGTTATAGTTATATGGAGGCCTTGAGCTGAGTGTAAGTCACTTTCAGCTGATCTATTTGGAACAATTATGATTAGATTTGTTATGAATGAAAGTTAAGAAGAGTAAAATTGCTCTGACATTACGTAATCTGCTATAAGCAAATTTAGTTAAAATGTATGGATTTTCTATATGCTCATTGTTCTAAAGTTGTGTATGACATTATGAATCAAATCAGTTTTTTTTGTTCTGTGATTGAGAATATATATATCGTTGGTCTTTTAATTTTTATATTATTATTCAAAACACTCTTAGCTATATTCATGTTTGGTTTTGAGTATTGGTTGATTCTATACATTAGATTTATTATTTGACTAAACTTAGAAGCAAATGTATTGGAAAATTATACATTTAAAATGCACAGTTAGAGGTATCAGAGCTCCTAGATCTTCTCCATTTGAACCTGGGATCCAGCAGTACCTTGTTTATATTTATTGTATTAAAAATTGATGGTATTGCTATAGCCCAGAGGTATGGATGGAATTGAGGCAGCTAGAATGAAAAATCCTTGAAGCTTGTTTCTTGCCTTGTTCTTAAAATAGCTTATCCCAGTCTGTGCTGTGCAAAAAGACTTTCATTTCACATATTTCCTTATTATTCATCCTCTAATAAATAATTTATTTTGATAAGCTTGTCTGTCATATAGGTAAGTCTCAAGCTTGATCTAGCTTGGGCAATACCATTCTGTGCATACAGAACTCCCTTATGTCTCTCATCTGTGTTTGCTGACTAGGGAAAAAATGCAAATGCTTACATTTCATTGGCTTTATTTTGCTGCTTGCTAAGTGTCCACAGAAATGGATAGTACATGCATGATGGCAGAAGTGCTGTAAGTTTACATCTTCAAAAAGTTCAGTTGAATTCCCTGTGTAATGCTACATATATTCAGCTGTTCTCTAATTCTTACCTCCTTAGATTTTACAACTCATTACTTAGGGAATAAAGTGTATCTGTTGAAAAATATGAGAAAATGGAAATAGTGTTTCAATGTAGAAAGATACTGAATTTCAGATTTTATCCATGTTCAAGAATCAAACCCCAGAGATTATGTAGATCAAATCAATTATTATCTTTCAAGAGTCAGGAAAATAGTGTACTTTCTTCTCAGTCATGGATACAGCTCAGGATATATTTTTGCTGAAGGCCTATAGTAAGATTTAAATAATGTTTCAAACATGAAAAGAACCTGGTGTTATTAAAAATTTGATTATTATTATTATTTTTTCTCTTAGCTGTGTTTCAACTAATTCTGTTGTCTTCCTACTATAGGTAATTCTGCAAATATTTAATATTTTTGTAAAAGTAGGAACCTACTCTGGAACCATATTCATGGCTGTCAGAAGAGAAAAATGAATTTGATAATTCTAAATTAGAGGTTCTCAGCCTCTACAGCTGCTTCTGGTTATAAGAGGAAGCTGCTTAAAAATATCTAATTTCTTTCTGTTTATAAAAAGGCTTATGCTGAGGTGAAGGTGCTACTTCCTATAAAGTTTATACATGTTTAAGAGTATTAATTTGTGTGTATGTGAATTCTTTGGAAAAAGTATTTTCTTCAAACTTCTATTTGCCTTGCATTAAAAAACTAAACAAACCTAGATGTGGAAAAAGCAATTAAAAATCCTAGAACGGGTAAAGGATTTTTCACTTCTTCTGGACTTATGTATTGGGAAGAAGAAGAGGAACAGTGTCCATAGACAGATTTCAGTGTGCTTTTAATTTTATTCTGAACATTTGAGTGCTCTGGAGGCTGCAGTTCTTAAATGCTGATAGATCATAACAGTGAAGTGTCTGCAGGGAACAGAAGAGAAATGGTAGGAATATTGCTTCTACATTATGCTTTATCAGGCAGTCATTTTAACTGGTCCTCTCTAATACAGTGTTCAGGGAATCCATCCTGATTGTGAATCCATTAGTGAAAAGGAGGTAAAAACGGCAGCACAGCAGATACTAGTTTGTGTATAAGCTAATGCTTCTGCAATTAAAATGTAATTGGCAGCTGAGTCCCTTAAATAATGTGCTAGCACTGTATAGGAGAGGACTGTTTTTCAAGAGCACAACAGGAAAATAAATGGCTATATTAAAATCTTTTGACTTTTGCAACATTGTAGCTTTTGATTTGATAATTTTAAATTCTATTTTAACTCTGAAACCTTCAGATAATTCATATTTTATAGGTCTTTCAAAGAGGCCCTTCAGACGTTTAATAAATGGCATTTCTTTTCAAGATCTTGCACACAATATTAACTGGAGAAATCTCTCTTTAAATCCTTAGAAGCAGTATAGAAAAGATTTGGAAGAATGGATGAAAGGAAAAGGAATGACAGTGTTTGAAGATACGCCAGATTTGATTAGAGTTAAAAATGCGGCTCAGATACTAAATGAGGTACGTTATGCTGGTCGACATTATTGAGAAAGTTCACTCTTTATGGTATAATCTATGGAAAATATTCCATAGTCTTTAAACATAATCTGCAGTGAAATATGTAAGAACTTAAACTAAGGCTAGTTCTGTTTTGATTTAAGAATATAGAAAAAGTTTGGAAGAAACTTAAGACAAATATTTCTTTTCAGATAATGAAAAGGTCAATGTAAATTGCTATTGGAGCCAACAGGTAGACAATCTAGTCCAGTTGTTCAACTAGTATCACTAATACTGCAATGGAAAAAGAGTTGAATATTAATGAACTTCTAAAGGAAAGTCAAGGAAGTGATTTCCAGCTTTTTGAAATTTGTTTCTCTTCTTTAAAAATAACCATTGGTAATGACTGTCAAACATCTTTGAATGAATGTTTATCCAGATAATATGTTCTACTTCTGGAAGCTTTTTCCCAAAAGTAGACTTGCTCCTGAAGAAGCGGGTTTTCTTGAGCTTGCCTTTGCAACTGGACAGGTGCAGGGTCTTTCCAGAGTATATTTTTAGAACTGAACTTTGCTGTTAACTGTATTGATTTAAGTTGTTCTGGAGGTTTCCTACAAGCATAGGTGTGACCTACTCCCATTGAAGGATTGAGAGTACAAGTGGAAGACTTGGTGGCCCTATGTCGCTTGAAAGCATTTTGAGGAGCTCATGACTTGATGTATGCTTGTCAAGGTTGTGTACTTCCCTAGGACTCAGGCTCCAAAGCTGGCACCACTTGTCACGTGAATGTTTGTGTATGTACAGGAGGGCTGCTCTGAAAGTAATGTCTCTTATTTTATTATGTTGGCCCACAGTGCCAGAGGCTAATGTTGGTGGGATGGCAATTGAGGTTAAATCTTCCCACCAAAATTCCCCGTATGTTTTGTTGCCACGTGACACATGACAACAGAGGGACAGTCTGACAAAATGGCATCTGACATGGGAGTGTGCTTGAAGCAAAGGGGTGGAATTGAATTCCTTCATGTGGAAAATATTGCAACTGTTGACATTCATTGATGCTTGCTGAATGTTTATGGAAACCAAAGAGTGGATGTGAGCACAGTGAGGCAGTGAGTGGTACATTTCAACAGTGGCAACTGTGACATGAAAGACAAACCACATTCTGGATAACCGTGCAGATTTTTATGAGTGTGACATGCAAGCTCTTGTTCATGGCTGGTGAAAATAGATAGTGGTTACTATGATGAAAAATTGTGTTTTGTAGCTGAGATTTTTTTCTTTCAGATAAATAGTGTGATTGTGTATCTATTATAATTTCCATGGAAATAAATAGGAGGCATTACTTTTGGAGAACCGTACATGTTTATATATTTTATATGCATTTGATATGTGTATTTTTTTACACATATATACATCTACAGTGATAATATCCAGAGATACTGCTGTGCATAGGGCCAACCTTACCAATGTGAGCAAGTGCAGGAATACATAGCTGTAACTCCCTGAGTTATCTTCTCCTTGTTGTTGTACACAGCAGGAAGCCAGGAGGAAGCATTTGCTTTCCGCTTTTATCAGAGAGGAAGTGAGAGATGTGTCTTCTCACTTCTTAACTGAAACTTAGAAAAAAATAAAAAAAAAAATGGGAAGTTTGAGTCTGGTTTTGGAAGTAGAGAGTAGTTTTATCACATTTCCTCATCAGAGTGAGACAGATAGAAAACTGAAAGTATTTTTGCTCTTGTTCTTGTTACTTTTTGCAGTGTTTAGAGCACAGTAATGAAGATATTCTTTTTTTTCCTCCTAACTAAAATGTAACCTAAAAATAGTTAATGAACAGGGAAATTAGAAATGGGTATTTATTTTTTAAAAAGTTTTCTTCTTTCCATAAGCAGGGAAGCTAAAATAGGAAAAATAATTATTACTACAGTATCAGAGTTAGCAGTGCCATAGATCATAAAAGTCTTTTAATTTTTTAAGTGTAATGCATTAAAATGTACAATTATTGTATGTGATATTTCAGTATTACTTTTTAATATCATTTAAAAAGAAAAAGAAATACATCCATGCTTGAAAAAGCTGAAGATGTAATATTGATTTTGTTTCCTGATTATTATTTATTTATAATTTATGTTGTGGGGATAAAGCAGCAATCATGGATGAGTACAGCCACTTGTCTAATGGCTGTGGTTCAGGAAAGATGTATTAAATGAATAAATTACAACTTCATGTTCTGAAAGTTCAGTGGAAACAGTTCTGTACTGTATTAAATTTCTAGCATGTAGTCTTTATGAATAAAATATTTTGTTAAAATGTGTTTCTATTAGTCTGGCATCAAGTACCAGCTTATTACACTAGGTTTTGCTGAGCTAAACTGCCTCTTTATTTTAGAAGATAATTACAGCAATCTGTATGGGCAGATTCCCCTAGCCCCCTCCCAAATTCAGCAGTGTATTTTTGTAATTTTATTATATTCAGTGAATGTCTCCTAAAGTTTTTCTCCTCTAGGTTTTTATATGTTTTCCTATTAAAATCTTGCCAAGACTCCTGAGAATTTTAATCCTCTAGTTAAGATTTTTGATTGAGTTGAAATTGTGACTCTTAAACTGACTCTTGTGTAAAAATCTACCCTTTAATTTCTGACTATTGTGAACCTAATGTGTAAATTTTTATTTTACAGAAGCAATACAAGAAAGACCTGGAAACTGAAATTAAAGGGAAGGGCATGCAAGTTGGTCCAGATACTCCTGAGATAAGACGAGCCAAGAAAGCTTCTGAAATTGCAAGCACTGTAAGTATCATGCCTGGTCCAAGCTTTGCTTCTGACATAATGCAAATTACGTCGTTGAGAGTTCTGCATGATAAATAATCTAGACAGTAGACATATGACAGGTTCATTGAAGACCTAGTCTGTTGAGCGTTATGGAGACTGAAAGTTATGTAGTCCACACATGGGGAAACCTAGGTGTTCCCAGAACTTTGGCCCTTAACCTTAGCCTGGCCTTGACTGTGTTCAGTAGCTCCAGGCCCTCCTACTTTTAGGTCTAGATGGCAGCTGCTTGTTTAGGTAAGGCCAAACATTAAACACAGCTAGAGACGTGCTAAAAGCCTTACGATCTGAGTGTCACAAAGAACAGGTGAAGGAGTAAAAATTCCTGACTATGTATTCCTCTGGTTGTGGCTGTTGAAGTTGGAAAGACAGATAAATGTGAAAGACTGTCAAATTTGGAGAAAGCAGTCTGTTAAAAGAATTTTTTAGCCTGACAGCAGCTGTAGTATAGTTGTGTTGTATATAGGTCCTAAAAAGATAATACTGTTGAACCAAAAGTTGTTTGATCCTTTATGGATAATGCTTGGTGGAATTGAACAGAGAGGAAAAATGGAAGGATTTGTTTGCTGGACATGTGAGTAATGCTAATAATATTATTTTCAGAAAGAATATAAGAAAGACTTGGAGAATGAAATTAAAGGAAAGGGAATGGAAGTGGGCATGGATACTCCTGATATACAACGAGCAAAGAAAGCTTCTGAAATTGTAAGCCAGGTGAGTACAGATTGGATCCATTAAGATCACTTTTGAAGTGAAATGGAATGAGGTGTTAAAAACACTTGTGCTAAAAGGAATAAGCAGAGCACAGTTTAAAGAAAAAAAAAAAAGAAAAATCAAATTACAGAAATTGAAGCAGCTCTTTTGAAGGCTAACCAGTGATATCAGTATAGCTTTGAACACAATATGTGCAAATAACCACGGCATTAGTTACACTGCATACTCAGGGATATGTCTTTATTTAATTTTATTCCAGTTCAGTTCACTGGATTTTACTCTAATATACATGATCTTTATTTAATCTTAATTTATTTTACAGAAAGAATATAGAAAAGATATGGAGACTGAAATTATAGGAAAAGGGATGCAAGTTGGTCCATTTACTCCTGAAATACAACGGGTCAAAAGAGCTTCGGAAATAGCAAGCCAGGTAGGCGTAGTTCAGAGGCTAACTTTTTAATTTGTGTGTAACAATGAGTGCCGGAAGTACATTGCTCAAAATACTTCTCTCTCTCAGTAGAGGCTTTCAAACCTATATGAAGTTAATTTATGCATAGAAAAAAATCTTACTGCCTGATTCTTATTTGTATTTAGGCCTGTCATGCCACGTAAGTCATCTTGAATTTTTTACATCTACTTGCAGATCTTTTTACACTACCTAATGGGAAGAAAAAAATATGTTTTCTTCACTGTCAGGTGTTCCACACAGATAGGGATGTAATGGTTCCACAGTGATAGGAATATCATGGAGGAAAGATGTTGAAATTAGTACTGTAAATGGCTGTTGACCCTCGTCATCAATAAGCATTATTTTGTGGCAGTTTGTATATTGTAAGCCCTAACAAAACAGAGAATTGACATTCCAAAATTATTTTTCAGAAAATGTACAAAGATGAAGCAGAGAAAATGCGCTGTAACTATTCTGCTGTCCCAGACACTCCAGAGATGGAGAGGATAAAAAGTACTCAGAAAAACATCAGTTCAGTGAGTAATAGTGCTTCTCTCTTGCACATTTTCAGATATTTTCCGCTTAAATAGTGTCCCTTGTGCCTTAGCATGAAATAGGGAACTTATGAGTAAATGTCCTTTGAACCATTTGCAATATTTTCCTGGCAAAGTCTGTATCACTCATTTCTTTCAATAAAAAAATAACCAGTTTTTTTTCTAGGTGTGACACTTACTTTGAATTGCTAAAGCACTTATACTGCCTTGCCATACCACAATTATTTTTAAAAGATTTCTTTTTCCATCAAGCCCCAGGAAATATTTTATTTAAATGGACAAAATAACTATAGCTTACTGTGCATATAGGACTTTTCATCTGTTTCCTATCATATGTACAGAACACTAGCATTCTGGTATAAAATTAGAACAGAGCAAGTTTCATAAATATATGTCTAATGATTTTATGATACACTGGTTACATTTTAAAAATGTTATGCTGGATTTAAGTTTCAGTCTATCCTTAGATATAAATTATGAGCTTAGATTTTGAAGATTGTCCAGTTCATGATTGTTGTGTTCAGTTCCATTTCCTCTTTGGGCCCATTAACTCTGCTGTTAGTAATTCTGGTTTTACTTTTAATATAACTGAAGAAAAGATGGAGGGTAAATTTAGCCTTTAGAGCCACAGACTGTCCAGTTAGTATCTGTTTTTCTGGTAGACCAAATAATACCAATAAAGCCAATGATTTGAGAGAGAGGCATATAAGTGACTCCAATATTTTAGTGTTATCTGACACAGATGTAATTCTTTAGAGCTTCTCTCAGCTTCACCACTACAAGTACAAGGTCTATTAGTTTCCCTCAGAGGCAATTCCTGGTGCTATCATGTATCACTGCAGCATCCTTAGGGAATTAAAAGCCTGAAGGGAAAGGAGTGAAGTCTCTGAGGGTGTTCTGGACTGCTCTACTTCTCCTTTAACCTCTTTCAGCCATTAGGTATTGGCTCCTTTCCTTCCCTCAGATTAGAACAGCGGAAAGCTACATATGTCTAATATAAGCTGCTGACAGGCCCCCTGACCACAGTTTTGTTTCTTGTAGCCTGTTGCTTCTTGGTTTTGAATGGCGCTTAGCTGCATGGTGTGAAGGCAATTAGCTCTGTATCTGCTGTTGCTGGCATCCTACACCAAAGCTCCACGTAATGGAGGGGATCCCAGCTAGCTCCTACTCATCTGCTTTCCTCTCTGCTCCAGTGTTTGATAGCTTTTGATTGAGTTCTCAAATAGGTCAGCAGAATGGGCTCACTAACAGTCAGATACCAGCCATGTAAAAACCCTACGCTACTTAATTAAGCCTTTTAGAGCATTTGATGAATCTGAACTCATTGCAGCAATGTAGGGTCAGTCTGCCAAGACTGACAGTTCTCTTTAGGATTTATGTAGTTAGCATACTGCATAACATGAAATAAAAGCATTATATCTTTGAGGTTATGTTGTGATCACCATTTCTGTGTACCTGAAGTGGATTTTCCAAATGTAAGAAAGTTGTTTGTGAGACTGACGTGAGAATTTATTATCTTTCTCTTCATTCTTATATTTCTGTACAAATTAGACTGTAAAGGTAAGTTTTTACTAACTTAAGGGAACACCTCTATGTAGAAAAAGTTAATGACACTTAATTGGCTTCTCATTTTTGGATTTCATCTCAAGTATTTTCCTGCTTTATGGGACCAAAAAAGGTGGCTAGCTCTGCAGATAAAATCAGTGCTGCTTATAGCTCACTAGGTCATTTGGCAGATTATTTACAATAGGATTTTCACTATTTAGTCTTCTCTTCTGTAGAAAAATTTCTTACTCTAATATTTTTTATCACTGCCTCCTTGGTAGGGGAGAAAAGTGTACTTTACAGAATCACAGAAACACCAAGGTTGGAAAAGACCTACAAGACCATCCAGTCCAACCATCCACCAATCACCAATAGTACTCACTAACCATGTCCCTCAACACAACATCCAAACGTTCCTTGAACATCTCCAGGGTCGGTGACTCCACCACCTCCCTGGGCAGCCCACTCCAGTGCTTGACCACTGAGAAGTAGTATTTTCAGAGAAGTAGTATTTCCTAACGTCCAGCCTGAATCTCCCCTGGTGAAGCTTGAAGCCATTCCCTCTAGTTCTATCACTAGTCACATGAGAGAAGAGGCTGACACCCAGCTCACTACAACCTCCCTTCAGGTAGTTACAGAGAACAGTAAGATCTCCCCTGAGCCTCCTCTTCTCCAGACTGAACAATCCCAGCTCCTTCAGCCACTCCTCATAAGATCTGTGCTCCAGACCCCTCACCAGCTTTGTCGCCCTTCTTTGAACCCGCTCCAGGGCCTCAATGTCTTTCTTGCAGTGAGGGGCCAAAAACTGGACACAGTACTGGAGGTATGGCTGAGCTGAGTACAGGGGGACAATCACTTCCCCATTCCTGCTGGCAACACTTTTTCTGATGCAAGCCAGGATGCCATTGGCCTTCTTGGCCACCCACGCTCACTGCTGGCTCACGTTCAGCCAAGCATCAATCAATACCCGCCGGTCCAGTTCCTCTACACAGTCTTCCAGCCACTCTGCCCCAAGCCTGTAGCGTTGCTTGGGATTGTTGTGGCCAAAGTGCAGGGCCTGGCATTTGGTCTTGTTGAACCTTATCCCATTGACTTCAGCCCATCTATCCAGCCTGTCCATATCCCTCTTTAGGGCCTCAAGAGATGGTAAGGCTTCCCAGGCTTCCCACCTCTGAATAAATGGCAGCTATAAGCTGGGGCTTTAGTCCACAATGACTTTTATGCTGTAACTGACTCAAGCTGTAACATCTTTAGCAGCTGTTTTATATACATATAGATAGAAGAGTGCCCCATAGACTAGCACAACAGAAAAAAATTCAACTCATCCCCTTTCAAACAAAACCAAAGTAGTATCAGAAAGAAAGCTAGGTACTTGTTTGATTTTTTGATAAGTCTGTGTTGCTGGCAGAGAAGAGATTATAGTGATATAATGATGCCCCCGAATATTTCATAGGTCACGTTGTATGGCTTGTTAGCTAAAGGCATGATTTAGGATGTAGAGTGAGGAAGAGAGTTGAATGTAGATATGGTGCAAGGGGTAGGGAGGAGAAAGAATAACAAGTTATCAGTAGAGCATGAAAAATCCAAACTGCTTACTTTAGTCCACAATTTCAGTCTTTATACCTTGTACTAATATGCATGTGCAAAATATTTTTCAAGCTCTTCCTCATGAATCGATTTTGCTCTTATATGGTAAAAGAAAATTCTCAACTGCTAAAGGTTTTCTGAGTATTTGAAAATGTACTTATATACTTACTTAATTCTCTGCTAGAATACTCACTAGTACTGGTCACCCTAGTTTATGGCAAGAATATTTCATCGTTTAATGTTTGAGAGAAATAAAATTTTAAAAGTAGTAAAATAAACCTTGGTTCATGAAAATAGAAATGCTAAATGGTAAAGATATATTTTACAAATGCCAGGACCAGTCTTGTTTTTAAACTGCTAGTCTGGAAATACTTACTGGAATGGTAACATCTGTGACAACAAATATTGAAATAAAAATAAAACTTCAGGAGTTTTTCCATCTGAACTGGTGCTTCATGGTTATTTAAATTATATCCACATTTGGAATTTGTGAAGCAGTTATTTACTGTCTCCTTCAGTAAATTTAAATGACTGATTCTACTGATGTGCTTTTATTTTATACTTCATTGAAACAATTGAAATAAGGAGGAGAATTTCACTCTGAAAGTAATGCCTCCCATTTATTTCCACAGAAACTGCAACAGATACAAAGAGCACAATAACACTTTGAGTAAATTCTTAGCTACAAAGCGCTATTTTTCAGCATAGTCACCATCATTAGCTACGCATTTTGACCAGTGATGAACAAGTGATGCTGCACTTGTAAAAATCTGCACCAATGGAGGTGACCCACTGTTTCACATCTGCTCTGATGGCATAGTTGATAGGAAAATGTTGCTTATGCAGCCTGAAGAGTTGGAAGTCAGAAGACACCAAATCTGGGCTATATAGTGGGTGTGGTAGGACAGGGCACCAAGGATTGACAATGTACTCCACAGTCTTCAAACTGGTATGGGGTCTAACATTAATGTGTTGCAAGAGGAAGGTTGTCTTCCTTTCTGGTCCATCTATGGTACTGCAGGCCTTCAGCTAGATTAGCTTCACGATGCAGCAGTCAGAGTTAATGGTTTGTCTGGGTTCCGGGAAATTCAGAAGGATCATTGGTTTCCTATCCCAAAAGACAGTGTGCATCACTTTACCTTCTGAGGGCTATGTCTTGAATAATTCCCCTTCAGTGAAGAATTCACATGTTGCCACTCCATTGACTGCTGTTTTGACACCAGCTCATGGTGGTGACACCACATGTCTTCACTGGTAATGAAGCAATCCAGGGAACTGTTACCTTCAGCTTCGAATTGTTTCAGTAGCTGCTAAATAGGTCTTAACAAACTTACATATTATTTCTTTTTTTTGCTGTGTGATCATTCATATGACCTACCTGGTGCAAACTTTGTGATATTCCAGTGTTGCCACCATCCTTTTCAATGCACTGAAAACAATATTCAGCTCCATATGCAGTTCCATGGTCATAAACTACCAATTCACGTGAATGAGCTGATTGAGGTGCTCATTTCATGGTGTGACACCTGTGCATGGTTAACCAGTATTGTCACCATTGCTGAAAAGCACCACCCACCACCTCAGTGTGCTCACATCCACTCTTTGGAGCGTCAGTGGGTGCAGTTTGCTCCATACGAAGGTATTCAATTCCACCTTTTTGCTCCATACATACTTCCGTGTCAGATGCCATTTTGTCAGACTGCCCCTCTGCAACCATCTTCATTCAACAACAAAATGGAACACAATACTGGTGGGAAGGTTTAACCTTGACTGCCATAACACCAACATTAGCCTCTGACATTGTGGGCCAACATAATAAAATAGGCGACTTTACCTTCACAGCATTCCTTGTATAAACTGCTTGTATGACTTTTCTGAACAGTTTTTACATACAGTTCACAGCCTTCTGGCTTGAATGCAGAAGACACAGATTGCATGACTTGGATTGTAGCTCTGGCTCTCCAGGTTATTTAGTCACAAATATGTCATTTTCTAGTTTGTTAAATTAGAAGTAATAATATCTATTAACATCTCAAAGCATTTTAAAATCTGAAGATTAAACCCAAAATTAAAATCTTGCATGTACATGCATTTTCAATTATACTGAAATCAGTGAGATTACTCAAGCATAAAGTTGTATTTTTAAATGTTCATTAACACTGATCTAAATTTTAATATTATTTCAGAAGTATGAACTGTCATTACAAATGCTTGCATATATGTGAAGTCAGTCTGAAGGATAATAATAGCTTGTCTGGTTTACAGTTGAAAGCAAACAAAATTTTATTATAGTTATTGATAATTGGTCTGATTTATAAAAAAAATTGAAGTATTTGCTTTCTTAGCAAGATTTGTCATCAGACCAATTTGAAACTTGGAAAATTGCCCAGTCCTTTTATGAGAACTTGTACTTGCAATGCTAACATTCTAATAATTAATTTTTCTTTTTGGGAAATAAAGGTGTTTTATAAGAAGATGGTAGGAGCTGGCACAGCTGTTAAAGAGACTCCAGAGATTGAAAGAGTAAAGAAAAATCAGCAGAATATTAGTTCGGTAAGTGTTATTAACATTAATTATTCTTACGTGAGAAAGCAGTGGTCAGATTTTTTTTTCATTTTCTTTACTAAAAATTCGATGTCTTCATGTCATGTATCTCCTTCCAATACTATTTCACTGGATTTCAGATATAAAGCTCCATTCTGGCATAGTTTTTCTAAGTCCAAAGGTAGAATTTCAAACTGAATGATTGTTAAATATAGGAAGAAAGACGTTTGAGGAACGAGTTTGGTACTTCAAGAAGAGAGAAATGAATGCTCATCTCAAACTTTGTGAGAAGGTTGAGGATTTATGCCTCTATATGTGCTGATAAGTTGACGTCTTAAACTTAATTTCTAGTTACCTGAGCCATTTATTTTAAGAGTAATCACACCCACACTCACCCACCCACACACACACAAACAGAGGCTTACTAGGAGAAATTGTACTCATATTTTTTACTGGATATGTTTTAGAGTGAAATAGAAGAATGCTCTTGTGTGTGTAGTGTGTAGCACTCGAGTGTTTAAGCTAAGACAGCTTTTGCTGTTTCAGAAAATCTAAACAGTGGTGATGAAAGGTAGATCGGTATGCTAGTAACTGCACTTGAACAAAAGTGTATCAAGAGAAATACAAAATGTGGTTGTGGTTTTAGTAGTAGTGGTTTAGTAGCATGCCTTTTGCTGTGCTAGCGTATGCCATGTAGTATACTTATGATTACTTAGGTTTTGTACAGTAATTATTAAAAGGAAAGTATGTCAAATTTAAAGGCAGCATGAGATAAATTTTTAAACTATTTGTCTATAAAAGGGAAACTGTATGATGTAATTTACAGGAGCCCAAAAATAAAAATACAAATTACACCAATTTTCACTCTATTACATTTAAATATCTTACACATATCTTTGAATATAGCCAGGATTTAGGACAGCTTTAAAGCTGCTGTGCTGGATGATTTTAGTGGAATTTGATGCTCATCAGCAGTGCAAAATCCCAATTAAATAAGAAAGTCTGACCAATATAGCAGTCATCATGTGTTATGCAACAACAACAACAACAAAAGTTCATTGCATCATGTTCTGAAAGTGACCAGATTCTTCCAGATCACATCTATTGGAGGTAAATCTCAGAACACTGTTTTCTTGTCTTGAAAAACAAGGCAGCCAATGTGGTTGACCTAATCTCACCTGTTGTGATGAGTGGGAAGGATGAGACAGCCTCATAAATAGTTGGTGGCTCACAAAACTTTAAAAGCAAACATCAGACCCGTGGACTGAAACTGAATCTGAACCAAGAATATACAAATAACTAAGAGGATTGTTTTTTAACTTCTTTATATTAGAGGACTGGCAAGATGGACACAGCATGAAGAAGAAAGTTTTTTGAGGAGAAGACTGTAATTATGTTTTTCTTTGTGTGAAATTCATCAGGAAACTCTTGTGATATGTTGCTTAGCACCAAAAAGGCTGATTAAGACTTAGGCTGTGGACAGTTTGAAGTATTTTAAGGAATAATAGCACTGCCAATTTTTAAGCTTACCTAATGCTCTCTATTAAAAGATGCTGTTTTCAACAGTTTAATACTTCTGTCAGTCCTTAACTGTCCAGACTGAAATTTTCCATTTCTGATCTGTGCGTTGGGCTGTTTTTGTTTTATTTATTTAATCATTTATTTATTAATTTAAGCCAAAGTGGCTTCCAAGAATATCTCCACAGAAAAACAAGTTGTATAGCCTGTGTTAAAAAAGTAAAATTGGCTTTAGAGAAGAGAGTTGAAAACTATCTAGCAAGTGGTATTTACTACAGTGGATTTCGGTGGGAAAAAAAAGAGTGCAGGGGTGAAGAACTGAAAGAGTAGAAGGGGTTGGCTGTGAATAAAATGGAAAGGCCAGAGGTAGGATAGACAGGCAGAGTGGTGTGCTCCTGTGCATAGGTGCATCCTTCCAGAGGTGAAAGAGGACCCAAGGTTGTTTAGACTCATTACTTCCTTGCTGTCAGCATTTATCTGTGATAAAAAATATTCAAATATTTTCCATTAGTCAAAGTATTATCTATTTCTTTAATATTGGTGCCCACAGAGGTAACAAACTGTGCTTGTTCTTATGGGTTTGGGCAGTCAATGTAAATGTTAAGGCCTACTGCTACAAACAACATGGGGCTTAGATAAAGGCACAGAAGGAATGTAAATACTTTTTTCAGTCATGAGAAATTGCCTTTATGTTCAGGGAATATTATTAAGGTCACAATGTCAGTACTCAGGAGCATGAATACAAGTCCCTGTGTATAGGCCTTGTGATCCGATCCTTAACTATTTGATTTTGTACAATCCCACTGAGACAAGCCTGCTTTGGTTTCCTGATTAACACAGTACAGTTCAGTGGGAGCTGTCATTTGAATTCAGGTGCGGTATTATCTTTTGTTTTTTAAATGATGTTGCCAGAGTAGCTGCTACAAGTCTTTGTTCTCTTTACTAAAAATAGTACTTTTGCTTGTCACAGCTCTATTTCTCCTCTTACTCTATCTCCTCCTATACTCTTCAGAGCATAGTAGAGGAGCTAATTTGTGCAAAAGCTCATATACTTTAGTGAGGAGAACTTTAGTGATTTCCTGAGGAAATCAGAAATTCTGTCTTCAGAGTAGGAACTTAGAACAGTTTAAAAAAAGAAAAGCATGACAAAACAGTCTTGATTCATATGTGAGCAACTCATTGAGTAAGGATCATTGATTATGAATAAGGAATGAAGCGGAATTCTCTTGAGAAAAACAGCTTTTGTTATTGGGCACATGAAGAGGAAAAGTAATAGTAGAACAAAGTATTTTAAAAGCTGAATATGGAACATATTTGTATAAGGGGCAGAACTAAGGTTACATTGATGAAGTAACTTGTATCTTTTTCTGACTTTTGAATGCTTGATTTTGCAGCCTTAAAAATTTATTAAAAATAAGTTTTGTATACTACATAAATATAAAACTGCAAAAATAGATTAATTATGCTGTTCTCTTGTTCTTAATATTCTTTTGCTTCCATGAGTCTTGCTAATGAAAAATATTTCCTATTATCGTTATCAGACACAATTTTGAATATTTTTGTGAATGTTGCTGTTGTATTTACCATTTTAAAGAAGAAAGCATCATGCCATATTGTGAAGTATGACATGGACTCTGGATATTGTTTGTGCTACAGTGAAATAAGGGATTTGAAGCATAATGTACCAAATAGTGGACAGATATTTAGTAATGGACAGCAAGAAAAAGACATTGCACTAATTTGTCCAAGATGACCCTGTTGGACAGCATATGGAAAAATGGAAAATATAATGTCTTTCTTTTTAATACCACATGCAGTTACCTCACAGTATTTTCTCATTAAATTGAGTTCCATTTTTGATGCATGTGGTGTATAATTGAAGAAGTTCTTCTAGTTCTTTGTGTCTTTCAAATTGTGGATTCTACCATATCCAAACATACTGCTGTTCAGAAGAGATGTGGCAAAAACATCACTAAATCTCTGACAGCATCTTCAAAAGCATAATCCATGCAAACATCTGCATTCTTCATAATGTGTTTGTGCATGTTTTCAGAGAACTTCAACCAGACTTTGAAGCCATCCACCCTTGCAGAATCACATCTGTGAAATATTTGGTTTCTGGGATGGACTGGTAGATTCCCCCAGTAAGATAATACAAGACCAAGTCATTGTCAAAGTGATGCAAATCTCCAAATAGTATATGCAGCATCTCAATTACCATGAAGATAGCTGCAATCTGATGTGATTCATGCTGTAACAGTTTTAGGATACCAGACTTGTTTTATGCGCTTTATCTATATCTTATCAAGTAAGACCTATCTGAGACCCAGCGGTTTATCTCAGAAATGAAATATATCTCGTTCATGTCAGTAGTGCTGGTAGGTCTGGTCTAGCTATGCGGTGCGTGCAAGGGACGGATTATAAAACCTGTGTTTTATTACTTGCCTGTATCTTTTATGAGTTGCTAATATTTCATAATATTTATTGTACAGATTAAATACAAAGAAGAAATTCAACATGCAACTCCTATTTCTGATCCACCTGAACTAAGGAGAATCAAGGAGAACCAGAAGAATATAAGCAATGTGTGCCCTGTTTTCACTGTTTGCAGTCTTTATTGTGTGTCAGAGCCTCAGTGAATATGTGTGTGATGTTTGTGCTGGTTTCTGTTTGTCCACAAAGGCTAATTTAATCAATTAATAGTTAAGATGTTAACTCCTTAGCCTTGCACTTTAACTAACATCAATGGGAGTGAAACATTCCTATTGAAACATCAGTTGTTCACCTTTGAAACAGAAAAATTACAGTAGGGTCAGTCTTAAGTATTGTGGTAGAAAGATGATGGTGTTTACTAAGAATGATATTTTCCAGCCAAATGTAGTGTGCTCTGTAATGATTTCTAATGCATTGGTGTACTCCTGTTACTTGGAAATCTTTGTGTAATACCTTTTGCCTTATTTACTAGGTTCACTATAAAGAGCAGCTCTGCAAAGCTACACCTGTAAGTGTCACTCCGGAGATTGAAAGAGTCAAGAGGAATCAAGAGAATGTCAGCATGGGAAGTTTCTCTCATTTATTCCTTTTCATAATTGCTGGGTGCACAGGATCAGTGTAAAGTTTTGCCTCCAGAACCTGTACTCTTCTTTAGTTAGCAGGCTCAGTAGTGGAATTATTTGAAAACCCTTTTTTAGAAAGCAGTTTTGAAAAGCCACTTTTCTGTTCAGAAAATAGCATGTAAAACATCACATCTCAATTGAAGAAATGGCTGGAGTTTTTTATTATAATGCCTTGGATATTTGCAGGAAATCTTAACAGATGTTTTTTTTACAGAATATTCTTTATCCAACTTTTTTTTTTCTTTTTTTTCTTTTTAAATGGGTAAAACTCAAAATCTGGTTCCCTCCTGTCTGGCAAGAGGCTGGTTCCTCTCTAACTTTCCTATCAGAATTTGCTTAATGGCTGAAGAAAACATTAGAAAGTTATAATGTTTGTAGAAGCATGTGGAAGAAGGTAGGAAATTTTGGAGTACGCAGTTGCATTCTTGCAGAAGTTGTACCCTGTTGACGAGCCTTTCTCCTTAGTGAGACTTCCATCAGAATCTATATTTAGTGTGGCTGAATATATAGAGTATGTAAGTTAAAACATGAATCATATCCTTATGGAATCTTTGTGTGTGGAAAAATACACATTTACAGTGTTTGCTGCTGAAATTCAGGTTTTTCATTTGCTCTCTGTGAGTTTATTACGTTATTTGTGGTTTACTCCATTTCAAATAGAAGATATTTCTCTGTACTGCCGAAGACCAGTGTGGTAAATGTTGAGATATTGTGTGCATCTTGTGCATGTTGACATAAATGCATTAATAAGAAGACTTTACAGAAAGAATTCAAGGCTGTGCTTCAAAAACCAAATTTTATAAGTTTTAATAAGCTTTGAATGCATTTCAGCTTTTCATTTGTTTCCTGAATGACCTTTTAAATCATGCATTTTAATGTAATACAATTCGATGTCGCTTCAGCTTGTATAGTATATACCATTTTATTCTGTTAACTAATAGGTTCACTACAGAGAGCAGCCTGGCAAAGCTACTGCTGTGAGCATCACTCCAGAGATAGAGAGAGTCAAGAAGAATCAAGACAATATCAGCTCGGCAAGTTGTTTGACTGTTTTTGTCGTTTATATTTTCAGTCACTCGAGGTATATGACAAGGATGTTTGCATTTAAATTTGATACGTCTAGTAAATGTAACTACATCATTTATTGAAATTTTTTTTTAATCCTTTGAATACATGACGGCAATAATGGGCAACAAAAATATTAAGACTTTTGATTTTTCTTACAAAATGTGTAAGAGATCTGTCATTCTTTCAAGAACCTTTGTCTCTTCTTACCAAGTTTCAGTTGCTAGATTTCAGGAGTAAATTATGGTAGAAGAATATGGATAAAGGAAATGAGAACTTAACTTCAGTGCAGGTGGTTTTTTTTTTTTTTTTTTGGTGATTCAGAGCATGGAAGCATATAGTAATCCATTCCACTCTCCAGCAAAGTTGAGTAGTCCTAAATAGATAAGATAGGGTAAGATACTATCTTTATCTGTATTTATATTTATCTTAGTTTATTTTGGTTTCTATTTATCTTGGCTTTTTTGAGGGGCACAGGAGAGAGGTCGCAACAGTAGTGTAAGAAGCAGCGGACAGTGGTAAAACCCCTACAGATGTTAAATAGAATGTAGATGTTGAATAGAATACAGATGTAAAATAGAATAATCTTCCAAAAGCAAAGCTGCTGTCTGAGTTGGAAGAAGAGAATTAAAGGTAGTGAACATTCTAGAACTGATTGTATGGTTGAAGAGTAAAGTAGCTTGAATTTGTCAAAGGACTTAAGGATCTTGTAGGTAATTACATATATCTTTAGTATATTCTTAAAAATGCTCAAAGATAGTTCTCAAAGTCAATTAGTTTTGGGTACGTTGATAAAAATAAAAGGAAAACTTCCCAAAAATTGTAGGCTCTAAATATTTTTTTAATTCTTGTTAATTTTTTTTTTTTCTAGTTGACTCCTTTGTGTCTCAAGATTTACAGGGATAAGTACTCATCTGCTTTAATGACCAATAAATGAAAGCAAAACTGTGCTGGCCATAGCTGTTCTATTCAGGGAATACTTTATAAAGCATTCAAAGGCTGAATATTCTTACTAAGAAAAATTGGCATTTAAGTAAATGTTTGAATAATAACCCAGTTGTATGTATTATTGTGCATTATTCCAAAGCTTATATTTTTATAGGTATGCTGTGCTTAGCTAATATGTAGTTTTAAAGTGGAGTTAGAAAATCTCTGCATTTTTAAGGTCTGAGATAAATATATTTACTAATACATTCATTACATTTTGAAAATAAACTTGATTCTCTCATTACAAATGTACATTGAAATAGATTTGCGTAACTGAGGGGCAATATTTTGACTGCAGTTGTATAGGTAATTCTAAAATATTTACTGACATTCAGTACACAGGTTACAATACAAACTAGGAGTTGAGAGTCCATTAGTAAAAGAATGATGCAACAAGACAATGTTGTTTATATTCGGAAGAAGCCATAAGCCTTCACTAGGCAAAGAAAACCAATTACTTTTACTGTTGCATAGTTTTAAATGTGGGATTTTTTTTTCCTCTTTTTTTTTTCCCTCAGATAATTAACCACGGATCTATACTTCTAGCACAAGTATGTAAAATGTCACAGAAGAAGCTCATTAAGAGAAATGTGACATTTTGTACTCAAAGCTACATAAAGCACAGATGTTCTCTTTGAACGTTCCCATTGAAAACAATATACCACATTCAGTCTTGTTCCAGGCATTGCTTTTGTGCTGCTAGCAAAAGCAAGCAAAAGCTAACTACCTAACTGGAGTAAGAAGGCTTCCAAAGCAATACTTGGCTCATACCATTTGAATTCCCTAGTGACCTAGGAGTTCTTATGCTAATCCCCATCTGGAAGGAGACTGAGGATGGAATCTGGGTCTGCTTGGGTTGTCATCAGCCATAAATGTATGCTTTGAAAGTATCCAAGACAAGTCAGTGATGTTTTGTTGTTACATTAACCCTAACTCACAACCATTTAACAGCTGATAAAAGAGTTATTTCACTTATGGTGTTAAAAAAGTAAAAAGTCAAGAGTTTCAACTTTCAGGTAACTTTTTTACTTTTTTTATTTTTAAGTGATTGATGGAATAAACATGCCCTTTGGTCTTAACAGTACAATCACCCATCCATATCCCCTTTTCAAAATTAGGTCACTAGAAAATGAGTATAAACAAAGAAACTTGGACATTATGGTTTGGAAAGAATGCCATTGCATAATGTGGTTCTCCCCATCCCTTCTCCTTTAAACAAAACCTTTATGTGTGATGTTGTTGCTGTTTTGCAGGTGAAGTACAGCAGTGATCAGAGGCAGATGAAAGGTAGACGTAGTGTGATTCTAGACACACCTGAGCTAAGGCATGTCAAAGAAACACAAAACAACATCTCAATGGTAGGGTCCTTCTTCCTATAACTAGAATATACTAAGGAATGGCACTTGACTTCCACTGGATTTTGCCTTCCATTAATATAGGTAACTAATGAAACTCTCTGCTCAAATATGGAAGGAATATTTTCTTCTTATGCCTGTTAAGGGAGTGTTTGCTAACTGCATATGACTGTAATGAACATTTTCAAAATACTAATAAACAGTTTTCTAACAGATAAATGTCTGTTCTTTTTTTTTTCCTTTTTTTTTTCTTGCTTTAAAAGAAATCCTAATTTGAGCATCACACAGTTTGACTGGATTAGGTGACACACTGCAGCTTGTGCCTGTGCATGTTCCTGGTTTCTGTGTGACTTTTGTTCCTGGAATGAGTTGTTTTGTGTGCATTCGCTTGTGTGAGAATGTTTGTCATTTTTAAATCTTTGATGATTAAAGATTAAAAAAAAATGTAAATATAATCAGGGATACAACCTTTATAACTCTTACTAATACTGGTTTTGTTCCAATACTTTGTTATATAACACTTTCTACTTTAATGTCTTTGCTTTCAATTTCTTTAGATTTTTTTTTTGAAAGTGGATTTCAAAAAAAGTGTAGTTTGTTCTGATGTTTATTTTATGTTTTTGTTTAAAGCCAATGATCATATGATAAAACAAAAGAGCAAAAAAGTTCCTTTTCATTTTTTGAACCTGTGTGTATAATCAAAATTCTCAGTGAATGAAAGTACTTGAGTTCTGAAGAACTCAAGTTACTAGTGGAACATTTTCACTGACAGATGTAGTTGTCTACACCATCAGAGACTATCCGAACTTAGAGTAAGGACCTGATGATCTCCTGAGTGCTTTTCCTGTTATTAATGGTTTCTGTGATTGGAAACTTGAATTAATGTCTTACTTGCTGACAATGCAAAACAAATGAAAAAGTGATAATAAAATATCAGGTCAGGGAGGCAGTCTGGATGGCCTGCCCAAATCTTTTGTATCTCATGTGTATAACAGTTCTGTTGTGGTGCAAAACTGAAAGAATGTACTGCCTCATAAAGAAACAAGTATGCCTAGAATAACCACTTGCTTTTAATTGCTGCTTTGGAAAAATGTGATTCCTCTTGTTTTCCTAGGTTAAATATCATGAAGATTTTGAGAAGACAAAGGGCAGAGGCTTCACCCCAGTGGTGGATGATCCTATAACAGAGCGGGTGCGGAAAAACACCCAAGTTGTAAGTGATGCAGCATATAAAGGGGTGCACCCACATATAGTTGAAATGGATAGAAGACCTGGAATAATTGTTGGTAAGTTGTTAAATAATGCTGCTATCCAAAATACTGTGAGAAAGATGAAAGTTTTTGCTCATGTTCTTCATTACAACAGAGAAAAATTGCTCACAGATTTCATTTTCGCTCTTTTCTCGGTGTGAAACTTGTGTTGAAACAGTGGTTCAATGCCAGCTTCTAGGGAAGTAGTAATAAGTTGTTTTTTTTTTTTTTATAAATATGGTTACCCAATGTTGTTGCTTTGTTTCTGAATACTGACTCCTTCATTTGGCACAGAAAAACAATGATTAAAGTGGTGGTTCTCCAAGATTTAAACGTTGCAGACCAGATCAGATTTCTGCTTAGACCAGTAAGCTATTTCTCTAGAGCTGACATGAGTCCATGTACTACTTGTTTTAGAATTTCACACAGTTTTTTAAGTAGTACAAGATGCAACTCATGAAAAACTTGGTAGATCTCTGGTGAGCCAGAAACCAGTATTCAGAACTGATGTTCTAAAAGGTGGTATAAGATAAGACCAGGTGTTTGGGTGTAGGATGCAAACTACTTTCGTGTTAGGAGACAAACTATTGCAATAGCAAATCTCAGAGAGCCACACATTCTGGATCTAGGGCAACAACTTGTTCAGATAAATCAGTGTATGTACAGACCCAAATACCTGATAAAATACTTCCATAGCTAGAGGTGGTGCAGACAAAGAGAGAAGGAGAAGCACCTGCAAGACTGCAGTTTAACGTGCACTTCAGTGCATATTTTAAACCTTTTTCTTCATTGCATTTGTGCTGTACCCCAAAGTGAGAATCATGAATGCAATCTTGTGTTCAGTAACTGAAAGCTTGCTAACACAAACAGATTAGGATTAAAAACATCTCTGAGAAATTCTTTTGAGCTATGTGACTGAAATATTAGTAATTTTTATTACTGTTTATCAACCTGGAATATTTTTGTATCAAAATAGACAAAAATGTCTAGCTATCCATACCTACCAAAACAGCAAAAATAGTGCCACTATTTAAGGGAAATAAGCCATGACAAACCTAAGAGCCTAATATCCGGTGATATTTCAGCTTCAGGTTTTTTCAGAGTGACTGCAATTATAGTATCTTCTTGTTTAAAAAGCAGTAGTCTGCTTCCTGTTCATGGAATGTCTTTGGCAGCTGGAAAAAAAACTGCAGACTGCAAAAAAAAAAAAAAAAACAAAAAACAACTCTGACTCTTGAGTTTTTTTGTAGCTGATAAAAGTTCAACCAGTTAGAAAAAGTATCTCTGTTAGAATTCATATGGTTGGTTTTTAAGTATAATCAGTGAAGCTGTAACAATCTTTTTCAAGTGCCTGATTGCTAAAATTAATACCTGTGCTCAGGAAAATAGGCACTAGTTTTAGCCACGTTAAAGCCATCTCAAGCCATCAAGATAAATTAATCCATCTGAGCACTGGCTGTGTGACAAAGGAGACTTCATGATTCTCACATGAGTTTAAGGGTATTTGAAATTGACATAAATTACCAGGATGTTAAAACTGTTAAGTGCTACAAATTGCCAAGATCTGATTCTTTGTACGTTATTTCAGATTACAAAGACAGATAAAATCAATACAAAGCAGTGGCTGCTGCACTCATGCTGCCATGAAGCCATACTTTTTAAGATTTTTTACTTATCAAGGCATGAGCAAACAGAAAGAGGTGGATACTCACCAGTTCTTCCACTCCTCTCAAGTCTGTTGTTATTTTATGTGGTTATGTAATTAATCATCATTAGGACTTGCACATAGTTTATCAAGATTGTACATTGGCTTTTATACCTTTTGTCAAGACAAAGTTGTTGGCATTATACTTCACCTTATAGGAGTGAAAATAGATAATACATAATATACATAACCTGGATCTATTCCAAGGCTATAGGATTTGTTTCATTAGCTGTGACTGTTCTTTCCATTTCCATTAATCATTTGAAACACGACATATTTGGGGTCCCCACAGTCCTGTTTTACCTACCAAACCATTATTTAGCTTTGTACCACTCAAATAGGCAAAATAACCAAGCAGGGAAGACAGTCATTTTTCCCACTTCCCAATGGAAATCTGAGTAAATCTTAAAGACAGGTCTGCCCAAGAAACAAACCACTAGTAAAAGGGTGTGATCTGAAATATTTATGCTTTAAGTGATTATGCTTTTATATAAAAATTTTATTTTAAACCACTTTTGAGAGTTTAAGGGATTATTATATTTTTTGTCATAGCAGTAATAAATTGTGTATATTACAGAGTGCTGTGAGTAGATTGAGAAGTCACACTGGAGCTGCTTATGCATTTGTTACAAGCTTCCTCTTGTACAACATCCTAATTATTTGTTAAAAATTTATGAAAACCATTCTTGAATCTGTGTTCTATTTTATGCTGTGTTTATAAGTAGAGCTTAGACATGAAATGAGTTTTTTTCTCATGGATTCTTTTTCTTTCAATAATCCTCTTCAGACTTTGAGAGATATTAATAATTTATTTGTGTGAATTGAAGTTGTAGGTTACTGAATTGAATGAATTTGGAAAATGCTTTTCAATATTGTGGTAATGGATCAACATTAAGTTCATATCCCTGGAAATTTAGCTGTTTGAAAGGCAAGGAGAATTACTACTGAAGATCAGGAGTGGGCTTCATCTTACCCAAATGTAGATGTCTAAAACATAGATTTCCACAGCTGGATTTGTCACTCTGCTTCATTTTTTATATTAGTGAGGAAAGAGAAATGCTTCTGATCTTAAATGATTTGAGCAAAATAAACTTTTAGAAGTTTATTTTGAATAAGATGAAGTATACCCTTGATTCTGCTTATTTAGCCAATTTGTAAAGTTGACCTTAGGGTAATACCTTGATAATGTGTATTGTCCCGCTGTGGAGGTGGACAAAGGATGCTGATGGTGGTCTGGAGAAATCATCTTGTAGCTCTGATAATTCTGTTTTTCCTGTGAAAAAGAGCACTATTATGTAATATTTAACGTGTTTCTACTTATTTAGACTTATGAAAATACTATATTAATATTTAGAAAAGGAAAAATAAAAATGGAGAAGTCTCTAAATAATGCCAACTCTTAAAATAGATACAGCTAGTAGTTTAAACTGGAAATTAATTTTTTTAAAGTCCTTTCAGGTGAACATCTTGATGTTTTAGTTAATTTTTAGATGGATGTTAAAACTCACTGCTTCCATACTTTTACTTCCTTTATTGTTTGTCTGTCCTATCACTTCTGTGCTTTGGGGAAAGATCTTAAGGTTTGGCGCACAGATCCTGGCTCCATCTTCGACATTGATCCTCTGGAGGACAATATTCAGTCTAGGAGTCTGCATATGCTTTCTGGTATTGCTTATATCCTGACTTTTCACCAAATCCACTTTTTTTTTTTTTTTTTTAATTGTTGTTTATGAAACAAAGCTGATACAGGAAATTTTCATGTCAATATGCCAGCCATCTGTTTTATAAGTATGCTTTGTTTTTGCATATATGTGTGTGTGTGTATATATATATATATATGAGTGCTTTATAGAAGTATGTTCTAGGAATTTCAGCCATAATCACATGTTCAGATAAGAAATACTGAAAGAAATCTTGTCCCCGACAATTACTCATACCTACTCATACTTAGGAATAATCCCTGAAAAAATATTGACCTTCTTAGTCCTCATTATATGTAGGATTTTCAAATAGCTGGACATGACTACGATTTTAGAGATATAAAAGGTTGGCATATTAATGAGGTTGATTTTTTTTTTCTCTGCAAATTTTGCTTATGTAGCACAATATTATTTCTTATGCTATTGTTTGTATTTCTGAGGATAATAATTTATCATTGTTTATAATTTAAGGGTAGATGGAAAAGTAGGGAAGTTAATGTAATAGGCAAAAATGTATTGGCTCAACAGGTTCTTTTGTTTGTTTTTAAAATATATTTATTTTGAAAGCTTAGCTTTGCATATTTATCTTCTTTGCTATTGAAAGTGGAACCTAAATATCAGTTATCAGTCCAGCATTCTACATGCACTTGTTGAATGCAGGATTTTTATTTTCCACTGGAAATTTTCATATGCTTAATTTCTTACTTTTTTTTTTAGTACCCTACCATTTCAGCTATTCTTTTAAACCAGAGAACAAACTTCATTATATCTGATTTTGAAGCAACTTTCTGAACTAATAATGTTAAAAAATACAGACAAAATTTTGTACAATTCATTTTTGTCTAATTTAAACACTATCAGTGTATGAATATCAGTTAGCAGTAGTTGTTATTGCTGTTATTGTGCTTTTCTTTTCTGTAATCTATTTACTGTGATATTATTTCTTTCTACCTTTGTAGAAAGAGCGAGCCGCTACAGTAAGCAGTACTTACATTCTACAAGTTTGGGAGATTATAAATCAGATGGTTCTGAAACGAACCCTACCTTTTCTTACTGCAGTGAGATAACAAGGCCATCTGATGAAGGAGGTAGCCCTTATTCCCACTTTTTTCACTAGTAACACTGTCATAATGTATTGAGACCTCACAGGCCTGCATTAACTCAGTATCCTCGTATAATCACAAATCATTGGAAACTGTGTCTTGCCCTGATTATTTAAGGAAGCAAAGCAAAATCTCCTGTCTGCACAGTTTCTTGCATGCCATTTTGCTTTATTGTGTATTCTTTTTAACCATTTTGAGAAGTGTGTCAATTCAAAATCTCTACTAACTCCCATTTACAGTGCTGAGGTGAGGGTGCTTTGTGTTTTTGCAAATCTTGCGTTGAGTCAGATTTTTTTCTCTTGAAAGACAAAATATAACTGAAAAAAATAATCCTCTCTGCAGAAAAAATTAAATTTACCACATTCTTTTTAGTGAACAAATCAACCGTATAAAAGCATTTTATTGACAGAACTACTTCTTCCCATATCAAGTTGTGCAGGTTTTTGTGGCTGTTTCCATCCTAAAAGGAAAAGTAGGAAAGTCTGATGGCTTTCTCCTACGTGAAAGTTTTCTTAGAGACTTTTTTTTAAGGGTTTTTATTTTAGAACACTCTGCATATTTTTCTCAGTAGTTTCGTCTCTGGAGACTGAAGCAGAGAAAGGACTGGAGTCTTACGTGTGGGAGGATGTAAGATATGGAAATTAATTTGTGTTGTATGATCCAGTGCCAATCATAGAAACCAAGCTGAGCTGCTTAAAGCTGTGTGTGTCCTGGTGTGAAGAGTGGTGTGATAAAGTGAAGACTGCAAGTAAAAATTTAATTTGTATTTTTCCTTAAGCCCACTGTATGTAACAGGTAAAGAAAGAACATGATACAACCAGAGGAAATTCTGGTTTAGGATTAGTCAAGTTAGTCAGTCGGACTCAGATTTAGGCAAGCAGTTTGCATCCAGTCTTGTTCAACACCTTCATCAGCGACCTGGATGAAGGGATAGAGTCCATCCTCAGCAATTTTGCTGATGATACAAAGCCAGGAGGAGTGGCCTTCACACCAGAAGGCTGTGCTACCATTCAACAAGATCTGGACAGACTGGAGAGTTGAGCAGGGAGGAACCTGATGAGGTTTGACAAGAGAAAATATAGAGTCTTGCACATGAGGGGGAATAACTACATCTGTCAGTACAGGTTGGGGGCCGACTTGCTGGAGAGGAGCTCTGCAGAGAAGGACCTGGGTGTCATTTTCGGGAACGGATTAGCCATGGGCAGCAGTGTACCCTTGTGGCGAAGAAGGCTAATGGTATCCTGGGGTGCATTAAAAAGAGGGTAGTCAGCAGCTTGGGGGAGATTGTCCTCCCCCTCAACTCTGCCCTGGTGAGGCCACATTTAGAATACTGTGTCCAGTTCTGGGCTCTCCAATTACAGAAGAGACAGGATCTCCTAGAAAGAGTCCAGTGGAAGGCCACAGAGATGATAAAGTGCCTGAGGTATGTCCCGTATGAGGAAAGGCTGAGTAACCTGGGTATGTTCAGCCTGGGGAAAAGGCAATTGAGGGGGAATCTGACTAATGTTTATAAATATCTAAAGGGAGGTAGTAGGCGAATGGATGAGGCAGGCTCTTCTCAGTGGTGTGTAAGCAATAGAACAAGGAGTAGTGGCCTAAAACTTGAACATAGGAAGTTCCACACAAACATGTGGAAGAACTTTTTTATGGTAAGGGTGATGGAACACTGGAGCAGGCTGCCCAGGGAGGTTGTGGAGTCTCCTTCTCTGGGGATATTCAAGACCCATACCTGTATGATTATCTTTCAATTTACTGTATCTCTATGGAGCTTTATGTTTAGCTCTCTCTCTTTTCTTTTCCTTTTTTTTTTTTTTTTTTTAAATTTAATTCAGCAGAATTTTATTTGATTATTACCAAGTTTTATTTTCATTCTGAAGGTTTCTAGTTTAAAATGGTCTTAGTGAGTATCCTTCAGTGGATGAGTTTAGCTATTTTTTTCCTGATATACTCATTTTTCATTTTAGCTGAAATTATTATTTTTTTTCTCCTCTTTTACTTCTGGTCACATTTTTGGGGGGGATGTGTGTATGTCTTTTATTTCCCTTTAATGTCTAGTTTTATTGCTGTTCACAGCATATCATCATGATGTGTAAGTTTTTCCTTTTTAATACACCTTTTTTCGTGTATTAAAGTGTCCCTTTATTCATAATTTTAGTTGTGTATATGTGTAGATGGAGAAAGTCATAGGTGAGTATCAGTTTTTTTCACTGGTGTTTTATTACTCTGCTGGGAAAAAAAAAAAAAAACAAACAACCTTTTTCATAGCTATTTTCTGAGTCATAGTCACATTATCTCAAAACCTTTAAATAATTCAGTCTGTGGAAGACTGTAGGTCAGGTTTGCTATATTCCCAAAAGCTTGTTACATATATGAAACCTCAGTGGATTTTAGGAAACAATTTTCATGTTCCTCTGCTGCATTTTAGAAATGAATGATAAGTTTCCATGTATTTGGCTGGAATCATAGTGTTACTGACTGGCTATATATCTATTCTTTAGGCTTTTCTCCTTTAGACTTAGCTCTTAAGATTCTGTTCATCTTCCACCAGAAAAATAATGAAAATTAACATCTTCCTGCCTTTATTCTGATGTAAAGAGTCTGCTGCCAACACTCAGGTCTCTCATTTTTCCTTGACCTGGAAAACTACCTCATTTTACTCATACTGGCAATCCATGTACACAGATTTCAAGAGTGTGAAATTCCACTTCTATCTTAATAGTCTTTAAATTTTTGTTATTAACCTTAAAAAATAATCTGTAGGGCGCTATAAGAAGATTGAAAATTTAATATTAGATATTTAATTTATACTACATAATATTCTGTCGGATTCAGAAAAAATTATTGCAGCCAGCCTTTGAGTGATAAATATGGGAATTGGGCATGGTGGCACGTTGACTCCAAGGTTTATGTAGACAGTAGAACACACAGTACTACAGTATTTTCCTGTGGGGCACATGTACTGCGTATTTTGAAGTATTTATATAGCTTGAAGTGGAAGTAAAGTCAATGAAAAAAGTAAATCCTATAATCTCTGTCCCCAGTGGTATGTCCTCCTTGTGTGCTTTGAGCCTTCTGAAGAAGGGCTTCAGAGCAGCTGCTGTTCTCCCTTCCTTCTTCCATCCCTCCCTTTCTCCAGACTTTATGGGTTATTTTTATCCTTTCCTCACTAAGACAGGAACACAGTGCAGAGCGTTAGAAATACTATTGTTTGATCTGTAGTCTGAACAATAAGCCCACACTGAAGAAATATATTATTTTGTATCATAGGCAACATTGCTCAGCATGGCACTGATAATTTTAACACTGATTTCAACGATGTCTCCTCCTCCCCCTCAGCCACACTAATATTTAATATCTAATATCTAACATTTTTGTAGGTAGGATTTGCTTCAGGCGCCCATAGAAGAAATCTTCAAGTCCAACCATAATCATTTCAAACCATATGCACCACAGAAACTCTTAGAGAAAGGAACTGTGCTGCAAGTTTTGCTCCTGGTTATTCTGGTCAGAAGACAAATCATTCTGCTGAAATAGAATGAAAAATCTCTTCATTTCACATGCTGGATTTGTAGAGCTGCTCCCTTGTATTTGGACAAGAAGTCTCCTTGTGTTATGACTCTTCTGTTGTGCCAATAGATAGAAGAAGAAAGGAAATAGAATTCCATTCTTTTCATCTCTTGTCACATTTTGTATTAAAAAGAAAAAAAAACCAACAACCTTCTGCTTATGAGGGTGGAAAAAAACTCCATTAATAATAGACAAGTCAAAGAAAATACCAGGAAATAGTATCTGACCTCTTTTTATATTTATAGAGGTCTGTCTTCCATCTCCAGATGCACCTGGCAGGAGTGCAAGGCAGAAATCCTTCACCCTTCTTCGCATTCGTATTCAGTTGCTGAGCTCAGTCATTCTAGGAGGTCAAACAGAATGACACAGCAGTTACATTTCCTCCTCTGGCAGCCCAGGAAGAATGGTTCTTTTATGTTAGGAAGCTGAACTGTTTTTCTATAATGTTGTTCACTAGAGCTTGGTAATCAAATTTAGAGGGAGAATGGTTGTAGATTTCACAGGACAACTATAAGCTTTTGTAGGTGTCTTGTCCCTTTTCATATCAGCAAGCTGCACTGCTACTGAAGACAGAGCGCATCAAAACAGAGATGTGGGCTCCCTCTTGGTAAGGGTCACATACACACTTCTCTTGTCAACCAGACACTTACACCTGTTTATGAGTTTTTATTTTTATTTTGGACTAGATGATGTTTTGGTTTTGCCTCTTTAACATGCCAATCCCCAGCAGGTTCGCTAACCTAAAAGTTGTTTCCACTAAACAGTATAGTGGTAAAACATTTTGCTTTTTCATCTTTCAGTATTTCTATTCGTAACTGCTGTGCAAGTCCTTAGAGTTGGATAAAAGACATCTCTACCACAAACGTGTTGTAACATCTTTGAACTGAACTAAGTACTTCTCTGTGTATATAATAGGGGCACAAGTGCGTGCATATCTGATTGGTACATATTAATTAAATAGGTAAAAGTTAGTTGCAAGAGATCAGGTTTCAATTAGAAACAAGTTGAAAGTGTTTTTTGAACATGTGTTAACTTCGAAATAAAAGTCTGTGAACAGAAGATTTCTGACAATGCTTAATGCAGAACCTGGTCTCCTCTGAATAATTAATTTCAACCTTTTAAGCTACGTAAGCCTGGGAATCCAGAACAGCAGTGGGATCTCATGTATGCATTACCTCAAGCTGTCTGTCCTACCCTGCACGATCAGACTCTTAGATAATGTCCTCTGCTTTCACTGAGTGCCTTGTTATTAAAGAATACGAGAGAAATTAGTCCAGAAAACTGGATTTCATTCTCTTCCTGTGAGGTATTTGTATAACATCATTTTTTAATGTAAAACTTGAAACTTCTTATGGAACTCAGTGAAGGCTAGATTTTGCCGTCAGTTAAGTTTTGATAAAGGTTTGATTTAGGGCTGTGTGTATAAAACATTAAGATTGAAATTGTGATTCAGTTGAAAAGCTCATTTTTCCTTCAGTGTGTGCTCACTGAGGATGAGTTAATGTTCCAGGGAGAGAGTTTTACATTTCACAGTTCAAAAATATTTTGCTTAGATTCCCTCTGCCTGTCTTGGATTCCTGTGCTTCTCTCCCACATCCTTGAGAGTTGACAGCATAAAAAGGCAATTCCCGCACATTCAGGTAGAGGGGAATCCAGAGAAGACCCCATTTTCAATTTCTGTAGCCTGGCAACAGTTCAGGAGACCCTTCTGTTTCCTCTGCAGCTGTCTCAGTTAGATGTTCCCTATTCCTTGAAACAGTCAGTGAGTGGAAAGTGGAAGGGAAATTGTGTTATGTCTCAACAGTTGGAAGTGTTAATGGCTCCAGTTTCTGTTGTTCAGACTTATAGCAGTTTTGATACACTTCAGAGGATTTTATACCCAGCAGACGATAAATATCATCCATAAATGTATGTGCAGTCACAGACTAGATGCTGGTGGCTGCTATTCTTCCACCACTGTGCAGTCTGGTTATACCCTCCATGCAAATACACAACTGCATAGACTTCAAAGCATAGCTTCCGTAAGATGAACGTGTAGGGTTCTTTCTTAATGCAAACGGACAACAGTTGATGTTCAGTACATGTGAATTCAAACTATAATTGAAGGCATGTGGGTTATGTAACGTATTAACATAACCTTCATTTTACTAACTCTTTTCATTTGTGAGGAAGCCTAGAGCAAAAACCTGCTTATTCACAATTTAAGAAGGAATTGCAGCTTCCTGTGGTGCTCTGTGGCCCTACTAGGAAATAGGATGCCTCAAGCTGGCTTTCAGACGTTTTGTGCCTTCATAAACAAAAGAATGTGGTACTGCGTGCAAGGAAAGGAAAGGCGTATTGTTCTCTTGTTTTCACAGCTGAGACATGCTGCAGTTTAGGTGGGGTCTCAGCCAAAAAAATCGGCTTGTAATAAGGTATACTTGCCAGTGACAGCAAATCCTTGCTGCAATTCATATTCAGGATTCCAGAGCAGGATGCCATGTGATTTCATTATATCCCTGTTGCCGTAGCAGTAGGAAAAAGGGAGTTACTGTTAGGTATTATGATACAGCAGCTGCTGATACTCATGTAGGCTAAACTTGCTGGCCTGTATGGCTACCATTGAAAACTAATTTCTAAATAATATTCCATTAGTTTCTGCTGTAATGCATATGAAGTGAATAGGGGCAATCCTTTTATGAATAAATTTGAAGACTAGACTAGCTAGACTAACTTCTAAAATGTAATAAAATGTGAAATATCTGTGTGAAAATACATGCAGTAGGGTTTGCAGACATGAGTTGATGACTTTGGCTGTTTGAAGATATAGTCAGAAATATAATTTTCACAAATCAGAATGGAAACCATATACTGTTCTTTAATGGGAAAAATGTCCACGAGAGACTTTTTATTTGTAATACGGAGATTTGTACCCCTTAGAGAGGCCAGAATAGTTCTCAGAAAAGAGATTCCCTGTAGAAAACTGCAATGGAATCGACTGTTCCACCATTCCTTGAAATATGATGAATTAAGGAAAAGGCCTTAGTTAATGAATGACTGGACACTCAGACCATGACATACTAGAGAGTCAGTTTGCCTCCATCCTTCCATTGGGCTAGCTAGTACTTCCCCAATTTCCCTTTCACCCACTATATATTGTGGACTACTCGTAAAACTGTGACAAGTATTAATTTTACTAATATTCTTTCATGCAGATAAGGAATTTTGGAACAGGTGAAAATTTTGTGTTTTTTCACTGGAGTAACTGACATATGAGATGGTCCCTGATAAAAGGAAAACAAATGACAAAATAAAATACAAGATTCCATGTGGTGTTAGATTATTTTTTTCATTTCTTTTTAAGATTCTTTTTCTTTGACATATGCTGAACAGCTATGTGTTATTTTCTGTTGTAATTTCGTTCAAGATCCAATTTTAATTTATAAGAAACCCCTGTTAAGAGCTATAATTATATGATTCTGCATTCCACACAGTAATCTACTTCAGTTTATATTGTGGTACGTATAATTTAGGCTTAATTATTGATGGATGATAAAATGGTGTTATAAAATGATCGTGCTTAAAGCAATCTGTTAGTCTAATCTGACACTAATGACAGTTAAAACATTTAGTGTTATCTTTTGTAATATGTTAGTAAGTAGACTTGGGAGTAGAAATGATGATTTTTTGTACCATAAATACTTAATGTTAGTTATTTTAAACACAGAATTAAACATTTTGTTGATTTTTTTCTTTTTTTTTCCCATAGCCATTTTTCCCAGAGCTTACATGGCTTATTTCTTATATCTTTATAATTTAGGTTATGGAAACTTCCTAAGCTTGTAATGTTCTGAATTTGCCATGGACTCCAAATAGTTCAGAGTTTCTAATGAGGTCAATGAACAGGACAGGTATTTATTAGCACCCTGTGTGAATTAGGCCATAATTTCAGGTTTTTATTTCAACAACCTAATTATATCTGGGTTTGATATTCCAATTTAGTAATGAATACTGACTCCTGTAATGGATAGTATGCTGACAAACTGCTGCTTCTGACAGAGCACCACTGAGAGCAACAAACCTGCTAGCTAGGACATCTGTGAAAGCAGCCTTACTGACAAGCAAAGGGCAAGAAAAAGGAAAAGCAGGGAAAAAAGAAAAGAAATGAAGGGAAAGCTACAGTATGCACAGGAGAAAATGCCAAGATGTATTAGTGTGGTGTTCTCGACAGTTCTAAAAACAGCACTGTTCTGTATCAGGTCTCAGCATCTCCAGTCTTCAGGTTAGTGGTTTTTGCATGTTTATGCAGTCTGACTTACTCCCAGTAAGTTTAACTGCGCTGTGCTACTCTTTCTGTCTCCAAAAGAATAAAACTCTATAAAAGATAAGAAAATGGTTTAAAATGAAGCAGAGTACATGTTGCCATTTTCTAGCCTATTTGAGAAGTTATGCTAAACAATTTAACATCAGAGTTGGATGGAAATTTTTCACTGTTGTTCATCAAAAGATAGCATTTTAATGCATTTTTTATATACAGGAATGGCTCTCTTATGATTGATGTCATAATGTCAAAAAATAGTTTATTCGGTTTTGAGATTGTTAAGGTTATATCTTGACTTTTTTCTAAAAATGAAACCAGCTTTATGTCAAAATGTTTCACTCTGAAGAGTAATGTAAGTTACAATAAAGATTGAAGATGATCAAAATTAAATCTAGATCTTTTGAAATGTTTACCAGAAATTTTCTTTACTCAGTTTTTTGTTTTTCTTTTTAAAATTTCCTTTTACATGAACCTCTGTGATTTTTTTTTTTTTTCCTTTTCATCTCTATTTGGGACAGGAGCATTTCTGGCAGTGAGTTCTGCACTAAAAAATCATTCCTGAGATTTTCTTAATGTTGCCTGTATTGCTGCACTTTTCTGGTTGTTCTGTATACTCCTGTGGCTGCTTTTTTTAAAATTAAATTTTTGTCCCCTAGAATCACAGAATCTTTTGAGTTGGAAGGGGCTGTTAAAGGTTATCTAGTCTAATTTGCCTTTGCTGAACAAGGACACCCACACTAGATCAGATGCTCAAAGCCCTGTCCAGCCTGACCTTGTGTCTACAGGGACAGAGCATCCACCACCTCTCTGGGCACCATGTGCCAGTGCCTCGTTGCCCTTATTGTAAGAAACATTTATATCCCTCTAAATCTCTCCTCTTTTAGTTTGAAACCTTCTCTCTAGAGAATATGCCCTTCTTACTCAGTACTGCAGGGATGCTGCAGAGTTCTGTACATCATCTCCTCTTCACCCTCTCTAACATCTCTGGTAGTCCTTACCAGTCTTTATGTTAATGGATCGATTAATTTACCTTTATAATCCAGACCACATTATGTCTCACCAGAGACAGATTGTCTGTTAGACCTGTTTCTTCAATATCTTTTTTTAATGTCCAGCAACCAGCTCATGTTGGCTACATCTGACCTAATCGGATCTAAACTTCCATTTCAAATACTATGGTCTAGGATATGAAGAATCTAAAATATAAATGCATGCTATCACACAGAAGCAGTCTATGTTAGTTGAGATACAGTTTGGACCTGAGTGTTGAGACATCTGGAGGGAAGTATCTGTGAGAGGCTCAGTTCTGCTGTGATCTGAACTCAGAGCTGACGCGGAACTGGGTCCATGGGAGCTAACGTGGGACAACAGAGCTGATCTAGCAGTTTGCTGCCTTCTGCTGTCTGTTGCCTTGGATGCCTGGTCCTGCTTCCTCTCTTGCACTGTGTGTGTTGCTGGTCTGATCCCTTTCTGAACTAAGTGTCCTTTGGTGAGCATCACTGCTTTGATGGTGTTTTCTGCTCCACGGGACACAGCTGAATGATTTCTAAGGAAAAAGCAGAAGAAATAAGGAATTGAAAACCATGAGAAAGATATTTTCTCAAGATTGTAATGGCTGCTGTGGATGATACAACATGTAGAGAAGATGGCAGCAGAAAGACAAAACACAGGAAGGACCTAAATGTATGTGGAGCAGCAGTTTTATCTGTTTTAGGAGAGCTATTCAGTAGCACAAAGATGCATGATAATGCCATATTCCAGCTTTACTGCTATTTTATGCCCTTCAGAAAATCTACAGACACAAACCAGTAATAATCACTGTCCTTCTTCTTTCTGCTCTGTCATGCTGCTGTTATTGCTATGTTTTAGTGAGTTCTTTGCATTCTTCATAGCTTGATAGTGATACCTGAGTAGAGATAGCACCAAAGCCTCAATGCTTTAAACTGCATTATGCCTATAAGAATAAGTGAAGGAGTTAATATTATACATATGATCCAGTAAATGGCACGTACTACAGTAAATGGCAAAAATGCAGTAGTTAATGGAGTGGATACATTGTTTTCCTGTGGATTATCTAAGTTCTGCTATTCAGGAGAATTCAAGAGATTTTAAATACAGTGTTGATAAAATATTATATCTTTGAACCTGCCCTTTAGAGAATTTTTCAGCCTAAACTGTTATAAACTTTTTAAAAACCTTGTAGTTGTGTAATACTGTCTTGGTTATCCCTTTCCTATTTTTGCAGCCTGACCTTTTTCTTTCATGGTCGTTCTCAGTGCACATCACTCTCTGCTGTCTGCTGCAGTGCCCTGATACCCACCCATCATTCAAACCCAAAGAAGCCTCTAAGAAACAAAATAAATTGTTCTTCTGTTTCTTGGAGGCTTCTTTATGTTTGTCTTTGACTGTGTTCATTCATTTCCTCTCTTTTCTCTGAGGAAGGAAAAAAAACCCAAAACACTATAGTAAGCAAAATATGATAAACTCCTTCTAGCAGGTAATTTAAAATAAGTATGTCTTAATTCATAAGTTGAGAAAGACCGAAAAAAAAAAAAAAAGTTTTGATATATCAGAATGGATCTGGTAAAGTCTTAATGCAACAAGAAGAAACTTCCACCTATACTTCTGGGAGCAATGGTCAGCCCTTAGATCCCTCACCAATAAATCTGGCTTCAGCTAAATGAATTTCATGTTCCACCACTGTTTTATTGTCCCCTTAGGTTAACTAAAACCATTGTTTTTGCTGCTGCTGCAGTCAGTGATGTTATAGAACTTTGTACTTTGGTCTGAGCCAAAAGCAGGTAACTGTGGATGATGATGACGAAGGAAAGTCAAACTTTTTTCTTCATCTTTTAATCTCACTTTGAGTTATTTTTATGTCATTAAAAACACAGCTCCAAACTGATGTCTCTTCACTGATCTATTTGTTTTATGCTTCCCAAATGAATTCCAAATAGACAACTGTCTGAAGGTTGCTTAATTCTTTTTCTTAAATATTTTGTTAAAAACTATTGTTTGATTTCTTTATTTTATACAGCTCTAATATAGTATTCTTTTAATGAAAAAAAGTCTGGAATTATTCAGTCATTTTCAACACTGATTTCAAATGCTCTCTCAATAGGACTGATGGGTCTTATATTATTGAAGCTATGTGATCCTAGGAGTTCTTTTGTTTGTGTAGAATGTTCTCAGATGTTTCCTAGAATCTTCAGCGCTTTGGAACATATGCTTTATTTCCCATTGTTTGTGTTTTCTGTTGTGGCAGAGAAAATAGTAAGCAGATACTTTGAAGACATTTTGACAAAATTTTCTCACCTTGTGAGAAGCTGATTGCAAAAGAGGAAAGCACATCTCAGACCCACTGCTGATGAGTGTCACGGAGGTGGGAGGTATGGGTTACCCTCCCCAAAATAAACTTGCCGGCTTGGAGGATATAATGAAGCAGACCATTAGTTAGCCTTAAACTGATGGGACAATTGGTAGGAGTTAAGAAAGATCCATTCTGGGGAAGGAAGGAAGAGTCAACAGTTTCTCCTGGCACCTTCACTTCTTTGGGAAGAGGGAAGGGATGCTAAGGGTAGGGTGTCTGTCCCTGCCAGGGAAAAGCCACAGTCCTTTGTGGCTGCAGAGCAATCAGGATGCTGAGTGGTCAGCAGCCAGTGCTTGCTTCAGGTTCTACTTCCTATGAAGTTAAAACGTTCAGGCTGTTTTTGGTTTTGAACCCACGTGGCAAATTTACTGCTGGTATGAGGAGATGAGACACTGTTGCTTTCTATGAAGCGGCCTATGTGTAAGCTGGTGGTGATTTAGATAAAATATATTCATTCTTTCTTGATCGCAGAACCTTTGATTAAATTATATTTTTCTCTATTTTCTCATGAAGGACTATATCTGGTCATGTGCAAATATCTTGACACAACACTGAAACATAAATTATTTGATGAACTACTCAGGACTATTCACTTAATGCATGATAATCCTGTGAGTGTGTTAACAAGCAGCAATTCTCTGATGATTAAACTGCTTTAAAATGTCTTTGTACTCATATGCCATTAGAATGAACTTGGCACTTCTAAAACATCCATTATTCATCATATTCCAGTGTTGCATCTGACTGCGTATCACTTTAATTTCACTCACTTAACAAAGCAATCCATTCATTACAATAGTTTGCAACATATTTTCTAAATCAGAAAAAATCTGATTAAATATGCAGTGTTAGTTATCATGAAAAATACAGTATAGAAATATTTCAGCAAATAATTTCTTAGTGGTCTGTGTTCATCTGTTGTCCTGATCATTCAGGAAGGAGACAGGGACAGAGCATTATCATTGCAGATAGAAATACTTGTTGCGTATATATTTTTCTTATCTTTTTTTCTCTGCTCCTTCTTTATTTGTTCATTCTACAATGCCTGCATCCTGCAATTCCATGTCAACTCAATTAAATCCTATATTAATTTTGCTTCTGCTTCAATCAGCGTGTGATGACTGTTCAGCCCAGCATGCCCAAGGGAGGTATCTCACAAAGCATCAGACTGCTGAGGTGACTTCTGTATGAAATTTTTTCACTCATGGACTGTATGGTCTCAAAATTATGACTTTTATCAGAAGAATTTACTGGAGTGCAGGCTAAATGAACCACTATTGAAGTGCATTTTCTTAACAATGTAGCCAAATGAGTTTCTGATTCAAGTAGTAGAATTCTGATAAATGGCAGTGGAGATGGACTAATAATCTCCAAACAAGCCAAAAAACTTTATTCTCAGATCAGTGTCTTGCAAAACATGCATGGACATGAGGTGATTAAACTTTTCAACTCTAGATTTTGACAACCACTTCAGTCTTAATTTTGCTTTAAAAATGCTTCCTGGGCCTACTGGAAAATTAGTGAATATGAAACTATGCTTGTTCCTTAGAGGTTTTGATCACATGTTTTTAATACATTCTGATTCTGTTGCCAAATTCGGCTGTTTGAACAGATAAGAAAGGTTACTTATGCTTTCCTAGCAAACAACAGATTTAGGGAGTCCCTGATTGTATTAACTCTTTCAACAACTCTTGATACAATGAAAGTACAAGTATTAATCATTAACAGAGGGATAAAAAAATCCCTAAAATAGAACTGTTAAAGATAATGGGAACAAAATACACGTGGAAGAGAAGTACATGTGAAAGAGAAGAGTAGCTGTGTGGTTAAGAGGAAGACAGTGAAAGAGGTGGACTTGGAAAAATTACTAATGATCTCTATGGTTGGCAAAGAATGTTGATGGAATCAGAGTAAACCAAGGAACCCAACTGTGGACTCACAGGTTTACATTCTTGTCTCTTGCTTTGAATCAGTTTTTCTTTGTTCATAGACCAGTAAGTAAGAGTTAGTTTGCAGTGAATTAGGAATTAATCATGGGTATTTCCAATTAGTACACTTTTGAAATGTTTCAGCATATAGATTTATTTATCATTCTTTCTTTAAAAAATGGCAGTTTATGGCACATGACATTTAGTGTGTCATCTATGGCACTATCAATGCTGAGTTAGTGGTATCTCAAGCTTCAGGATGCCTTTTTATAGTAAAACTCCTCAAGGTATGTTAAGCTTTTCTTTCCATCTAACCTTGATAGTGTTTGTGGATATATTGCTATAGCTTTGCCTACGTTTATGTATAATTCAACATATGAAAAGCCTTATGTCGTGCATGCAAATAATTCTGAATTCACTATTTCATACTGTGGAATTGTTATTTACAGTGCAAATAATCTACAGGTTCTACAAATTTCTAGATGAGGACTTTTTTAAAAAAAAAAAAAAAAAACAACCCTTCCATTAATGTGTCTCTGTTTCTTTACTACACAGCCCCTGTTCTCCCTGGGGCATATCAGCAAAGCCAGTCCCAAGGATATGGATACATGCATCAGACAAGTATGTCATCTATGAGGTCAGTGCATTCACAGCCTCATTCAGCAGGCCTGGTGAGTATTGGATTTAATAACGAATTATGTTTGGCAAGCAACCTTATCAACCATTGTGAAACTTCTTAAAGATGGGTGAATTGGTGCCCTGAGCACTGCAGTTCGACTACTTGACTGTTCTAGTCCTAATTGTAAGTGATAGTCCAAATGTAGGAGAGGTATTAAGTGACTGAGGGCAGTGACAAAAAAAGCGAAGGAGAACTGAATGGGTATACAGCTATTTTTTTTTCTTTGGAAGTGGGAAGGGAGCAGCAGAGGGAGTGTTGAGAGTTTTTCTGTTTGAACACTTTGTATACAAAGTTATATTTTAGTAGTTCTCGTATTTTTTGCTTTCATATAACTGCATACAGATTTTGCAGTGCAGATCTCAGCACCTTTTACCATAAGAGTGTCAACTTGTTGAACTGTTTTAAATAGGTGTATATTCACTACTTCTTTCACCATGTTTAGAGGTGAAGTATTTAATTCTGAATGAAACCTAAAGCTTTCTAGAGGAAGGAAGTATTTATTTTAGCTGAAAGAAAAAATGAGTTGTCCTTTTGACAAGAGGTTGTATTTTCTTTAAAACTGAAACTCTATGGTATTTATGTTATAAAGGTGGTTTGGGGATGTCTGTTTTATCAGCTGCTTTGGAGCTAACTTGCTGGGAATTCTAGGATCCAGATAATTGCATCTTTGGGCAAGCCAATAACCTGAGAAACACTTTGGGTGCCTGCATGACATGTGAAATGGTTGGTGCTGGAATCAGCCTTTCATTTCAAAAGATAGCTCAAGGTACCTGGGAAGCTGACTGATTTCCCAGCCAGAGTGAAAAAAGTGGGGGAGCTGGAAGCCTGGGCTTTGCCAGCAGGTTTGCTAGTGAGTAGGAAGCAAAGCAAACAGCCTTCAAACGCTGAAACTGGGGATGTCTGAAAATCTAGAAATCCACTGAGCAAACCTTGCAGCTCTGTGAGTAGGTGGAAAGCTACGGTTTGTTTTATTTTTCCTTCTCAAACTGACTTTCTGGGTTGGCTGCCTGTTGGAAAAATAGAAAAAAAATTATTTGAGTCAGATTGAGAATAATCATTTGCCTCCTTTCATAATTGATAATTTGAAGGTAATAAGAAATGGAAGGGAGTGAAGTTAAAGCATTTGAAATATGAAGAATAGACTGAGTCTTTTCAGCAGGATTTCTTATCCCTTCTTTGAAACAATGTTGTTACTTGGCATTCTTTAGAGTGATAGTAGCTGTTTATCGTGGGAAAAAAATAAAACGTGGTATAGACTGATTTTGTTGCAGTTTGAGTGAATTTCTTTGAAGATAAGAAACCAAACATTTCTGGAGGGAGAAAAGCCAGGACTGCTCTCCTGGTGCTGCCTGCTAACTTGGCAGCCTGGTGAGGGAGGCAACCCTAATCTCACCACCATCGGGGTGACTGACTACCTGCTCTAAAAGAGACGTATCTGACACAGTTACAAACCTGGTGTGCTCTCTTGTCTTTCTGCTGTCATATCAAAAGCCTTTTTTTTAGCCTGTGCAAATTGTCCATACAGGCAGGGTAAATTACACTCAGCTATTAAAGTGGCATAAGGGTGTCTCAGAGCCCCTGGTTGGGGTACTGTGCTGAAGTGCAGATTCATGCAGACTGAAGATTGATGGCAGCCTGTGATCCTAACACAGTTTTTGAGTAATTTTTTTTCCTGTATGAATTGTGTTATTTATGATTATCAGCTTTTGCTGACTTTCTACAAGCAGTTTTGCATAATCGGCTGAATTAAATTGTTGCTCACTGTACAGAATGCTTTGTAACAACTCCCTGAAGGCTTCAGCCAGGCTGTGTTTACCTCTTTGGAAAACAGCAGTGTATTCTGAAGCCTTCAGATGTCTAAAAGTGGTGGGAAAACAAAATCCACATTGCAAGTTGGCTTTCCCTGATAGCTGCTCTGTGTGAAGGCCTTTGCAACCGGTGCTGTTCCTGGCAAGGGCTGATCCAGAAGATAAGGATAAATTGATGGTGAATTGGAAATATGCATGTGTTGTCTCATGTCTGGGTGTGAAGCTGGGAATATGATAGCTAGGCTTCAGTGCTTCATAAGCACAAAGATTACCGTTTCTCCTAAACAGAAGCTACAGATTAGACCTTTGGAGGGAGCAGATAAGAGCCTATTTGACCTCAACCTTTTCTTTTATCCTCTTTTGCTCTCAGACCTGCTGAACTCACTACTGACAGAGGAATAATTCACTAAAGTGCATTTAAAAAATCTCTGCTTTCAGTCCTTTAAGCATTGTAATTCTCAATTATATAGCCCTGACTACATTTTGAAGTGATAATTAGCCATTAAAATCTAACAGGATTATTATGGAGATTTCTCCTGACAGTCATTTAGCACCTAATTAGGTGTTAAGGCCATAAATTTGGGTTTCTCAGAAGCATTTAGGGCCCTAATAATTTTTTTTAAAGTTTAAAATTACCTCTTGTCTTCACACCTTTGCCACCAGAAAGGAGACAGCAGTAGTATGTTCTACAACATGATGTTCTAAGGATGAGAGACCATCCTTTCTGGCTGAGCAAATTCTCTGATTTTTCCAGTGTATGTTAGTCTTATTTAACCTCTTTTTCTGTCTTTGCCCATTTAGGAGCCACCATAAGGATGGCTCAAAGGAAAATTCATTCCCTGCCTCTTGCTGCATTTGAACTTATCACCATTTATATTAAATGAATGCATTTTTTTTTTTGAAACAAACTACTACTAGCTGCTGCTGACCTTGTTATACTAGCATATCTTTCACTGGTTTTGGAGTTAGTTTCAATGCTCAGTGGAGAGATCATTTGAAATAGTTGGAAAAAATGAGAATCTTAAAAGTGGAGACTATTCCCCAGGGCCTTCTGATCACTAGTTTCCTGATTTGTTGATCTTTAGTGGATTTTTTGGTGGTGGTAGAACTCTCCCAATTGTTTTCTTTGAAGTTTTTTATTTTATTTTATTTTATTTTTTTAATATCACCTTCCATGTACCCTTGGAAGTTGTGGAATAATTATTAAGAATCATAAACCTTAGGCTGAAAATCAGTACTGGGCACATCCAGGACTGTGACTTGGGCAGTAACATTATGAGGCAGAACAATTGCATGGAGTAAGATATAAATACAGTTTAGAGTAGACTTGTCAGACAAGGTAGCAGTAAACCAGAAATTACTTCCTCTAATGTTTAATTTGTTGCACCAGTGATAAAGCCAGAGTTAAGACCAAAAAGTGCATTTTCTTGTGGAAACAATAACGAGTTTCCCCATCGTGTTTGGGTTAGATGATCCCACATGATGAAAAAATGACCTTGTCACTGTGTGTATGTGAAACTTCATCATTTCTAGAAATCATTTCATTAAAAAACAAACTAAAATGCCATATATCAGGTGGAACTAAAACTAATCCAGGGTGGTTTTCCTCAGCTAGAAAAACACTTTTTACTATTTAAAACACTTTGTCAGAAAAATTCATCCAGATATCTTAACGTATAAATATATATCTGATAGAGCAACTGGTTACTATCTATAATGCTTGAATTGCTCTTGATTTCATCTGAGAGACAGGCAAAGAAGAAGAAAGCACTCTTGGGAATTTAAAATTGAATAAACCATAGCATTTTGTAAATTGTCAGTGGAAATAAATACTCTGTTTAGGAAGAAATTGAAAATCTTTGCTTGCAGCTGACAGAAGTGTAGAAAAATTTGGCTTAGCTAACTACAGGAATTCTTGTTCTGTTTAGATCAATCTTTTATCTGAGCATTTAAAAATGAGTATCATAAACAATATTTTTGGAGACATACATTTTTTTGTCTTGTTTTCAATACATAATAAAGATGTTTGTAATTCTTGATTTAGAGTAAGAAACCAATGTGATGAAGGACATTCAAAAGATGAAAATATGATCTGTAGTGAAGATGTAGCAGAAACTTTTTGGGAATTACGCAAAGAGGCTATAGAAACAGGCCGTGGCAGAACACAGAAATGTTACTAGTCAATATTTGAAACAACAGCTGGAATATTTCAAGAGACACTGAGTAGCCTGATAACTTGATATTTGTTTATGTCGGGGTTTCAAACCATGTAGATTCACATGAATAATTATTCTGGTACTCAGAAAAAGTGAGTATATTATTTGAATATTGGACAGGGCACAAAGTTTATTGCTTCTGTTCAACAGATAATTTGTGTGATTTCTCCCTCCTTTCTTTCTTTCTTTCTTTCTTTTCTTTCTTTCCTTTCTCTCCTTTCTTTCTTTTCCTTTCCTTTCTTTCTTTCTTTCCTTTTTTTTTTTTCTCCTCTGAGTAAAGAAGAGAGATAAGCTATTTCTGCTCAGGCCTGAGACTTTACAGATTTGTTTTCTTTCCTTCAACAGAGAACATACAGAGCTATGTATGACTACAGTGCTCAAGATGAAGATGAAGTTTCCTTCAGGGATGGTGACTATATCATCAACGTGCAACCAATTGATGATGGCTGGATGTATGGTACTGTTCAGAGAACTGGGAAAACAGGAATGCTTCCAGCAAATTATATTGAGTTTGTTAACTAATTTTTGTCTCTAGTCCTTTGAGCTTTGTTATGATTTACTCAAAATCTAATCTTTTAGAAAAAGTCAGAAGAATCTTTTAAGACCACATGTTCATTACTTTATTGCTACTATGACAGTCTGCATTCTCACTCAGAATCCAATTTAGAGTCCTTTAAATACGGATGAATAAACAACAAGAGCTTTGAAAACAGCGTGGCTTATAATAGTGCTCCCTCAAAATAAAATTTAAAAAAAACATATATGGAAGCCTGGTGCTGCGAATCCTATAAAATCAATTAGCTGTAAAGGGAAAATACCTTTTCCCTACATCTCAAAGAGGTTGTTTCTCTTTATAGTAACCATAAAATTGATTCGCTTCTTATGGGATACGTCTAATGCTTGAGAAGTTAACATCCTCATAAAAATAAAAATGTTAGAGAATTCGATCATTTGAAATGATACCAAGTAATACGTTTCTAAAAAAAAAAACCAAAACAACAAACCTACTGCCCAGCAGCCTTACAATGAAAAGGTTTATTTTGACAATAAAAATTTCCTAACTCTCACCTGCGTTTATTCCTGGATTACCCATTTTATTTTTGTGTTTTTCACAGTGACCTCTTCTATCAGCTTGGCTTGCATCCTAGTCCATCAGTTAGATCCATGCCTGGTTTCATGGTTCTTCAGTATCTTTCCCACAAAAAATTCCTTGCAGAAATTATCTTGATTATAAAAGCTATCATGTCTTCTGTTTCCTTCAAATAATACTTTGCATTTAAATATAAACTTCCATTAGGGCAATGTTACTTCCTTTACTTTCCCCTGTACTGCTGTAAATAGTGTGTGTGAGGCCCTGGTGCTGTGCAGTCACACAAAGCATGCAGGCACATCCCTTCATCTTACCACAAGTAACTTGCTTAATGGCTGCCTTGCTAATGAGCTAATGTACCTACCCTGCTGCAGAAATAATTGCACCTTCATTGAAGAGTGGAGAAGAGCTCTGGTTATTGTAGTGCATTTCAGCTCAATGGCCTATTTCAGTTTCCTTCAAAATTTTAATGATCTGACAGTAAGTTGTATGCTTACAAAATGATTAATGAAGGAGAAACATAACTTTCTTTTGAAATTTATTCCTTTTCATAACTGAAACTGAAGGGAAAACTAGCAAAAAAAAAAACCCCAAACCTTCAACATACTCTATTCCATTAAACTTCAGTTTCCACCATGAGTAGAAAACAGTAATAATATTTTGCTGACAAACCTTGCTCCTTGATGACCATTAACTTATGATTAGGAAATGAAGGAACCAGGTCTCAATCTGTGGGACTGAGAGGAGAGCTTAAAATATCTGGTGACACAACAGACCTGTAAGAGAAGTTGTGTCACAGGCTTGAAACACAAAGTAGTTCCTCTTGCTTTAAGGTGCTGTGTTCCCTCCCAGATAAAACTCTGTGAGGAAGGACAAGAGAATTAGCAGTTCATGTGGGAGCTTACTGATGTGAATGCATACAAACATAAAGAAATAATGAAGAAATAATATTTTTGCTGATAATGTGATTTGTGGTATTCAACCATATGAGAAAGAAGTTAATTTTGGAGTAGCTGTTGTGTTGATCCTGCACTGACATTATCCCATTTCTGAAATGTTAAGAGTAGAACTATTACAGAATTTATAGATAATTTTGTATGTAATATTTCACAAAATAAGGAAGTCTGCTGTATCTGTTTAAACAACAAAGAAGGAAGGCAGTACGGATTTGTTACAGCAACTGAAAGCTGTCAGTGCAAATACTTCCTAGCTCCATTTCTGTGTACAATTAGGAATTGGAGAGTTTAAGCGTTTTTTTTTTTCCTGTTGTTAACAAGGGGCAACTCCCAGGCTGCCAAACAGGGGATGGGATGACTGCATTTGAAAAAACAAAAAAAGAAATGAAGGAAAAAGGTCATGAAATTGTCTATACTTTCTTGTCTGCTGTCTAATTTCAAGGCCAAAGCTACCTGGGAGCATCTAACTTCAAAAAAAGTGGTTTAAAACCAGGAATGTGAGCCTGTAAATGTGCAATCTGTATGGCTTACACTGCTGTCATTTTAAATACTTGAAAGACAAGGGCTGTAACAGACCCTTATGCATTACTGGCGACTTCCACGTTAAATTTGCTAGCTTTGCAAGTCAAATGGGTTTTTCAAAAGGCTGCTGTGATAGGCACAGCTAGAAACTCTCAAAAAAACAGTCTGTTTGTGCATTGGTTTTCATCACTGGCCATCAACAGCAAAGAGAGAAATCCTATCTTAAAGTAGCTGACAAATTTTTCTGATGATGCCTGGGGCAGAATTGGCTATCACTCGCTGCTATGCTGCTCTATTTGTTCTGTAATGCTGACAGCAATATAAACAAGTTGGCAGTTTGCTAACCAGACATGAATGCAAAGAAATGGAGCGAACAGATATTTTGCATCAAACTGCAAATTTTAGTCACTTACAGAAAAGCAAGTCTCAACATCAGCTTGCTTTCTTCGTAAGTGAGGAGATGGCTTCCAGTGTTGAATGTCTAGTGAAAAGTAAATCAGAAAATGAGCATTTGATCTCATTGGAGAACTATGTGCTAAACAACTGAAATAAAATGTTGTTTATGAATTTTGAATATTCAGTAGCCTGGCAAAGCACTTAAAGCAACTGCAAAATTAAAAAAGTCAAGGAAGCAAAGCAGTATGTGAATTGTATTTCTCATTGAAGTGGTATGTCAGCAGAATTATTAAGATCTGTTTTAAGGTACTCATTTATGTAGTCAGGTTTTTATGTTATATGTACTCAGCAATTATTGTTCATTTGAAATGTTTCCTCTTTTTTAATATACAACAGACTTTTTTCCCATTGTGCAAATGTGTTCTGAACAGTGCTATCAAAGTCCACAAAATATCAGAGTGCTATTTTCAAACTGTTGTATAAGATCTGAAATTTGCAATGTAAGAAGAATAGGTCAGCAACCAAATTGTGCCAGCACAACTTTTACAAGGCATATGTTGGAGCCTGTTACATGCAGTGGTATGGAGGGGTAAACAGATGTTGTATGCTGTCCTGTCACCTTTAAAATGTGCATTCCTTTTTAACATAGCATGATCTTCTCACTGTGCTTTTTTTCCTGTTAACAACATTTTTCTGGGGAAGAGTTCTAAGGAACAAAATTTCCCAAGATATTCCAAATTTCAGTCTGGAAGCTCATATGTTCCCATTTTAAGCATTTTAGAAACAAGGAAGTTATGCTAACATTTTTACTAATCTATATATAAATATATAAAACTACAGAGAGCACATTCGTACATATACACAAGAACAAATGGGTGCCTTGCTTTTCATTACTTTTTCTTGCCTGGCTTATCTTCATTTTCTAAACAAAGCTACTTACAGATCCTGCATTTTTCATTATGGAACATTAGCATTTAATCTTGATGAAACAGGGTTTTCTTGATTACATTTGACGTACCATAAACCACTTCAACACATTGAGATTTGACAGAGATTCACCTCCCATGGATTGTATTTGTGACAAATGTGTCCATACCGAGTGTTACTCGGGGATGCAGAAGGTCTCCAATGTTTGGAAAAGGTAGTAATTTTAGCTTTTATTGTACAGTGATGGCATGCCATTTTGTACAATGAAAAAGAAATGGTGTGTAAGTCTTTGGCAGAAAGTGGTACAGGGTATAAAATGTTAGATTTTAATTATGTTGATTAATACTCCATTTAAAATACAGAATAAGCCTTAGTTAGTAAATGTTTAAATAACATGCTGGAACAGACAAAAGATGCTGTTGAAAGATCTCCAAACTGATGTGCTGGCAAATGCAAAGTATGGTGAGCTGTAGAAGAGTAAACCATTTTGCAGTGCTTTAGTGATTTTCTCCAGCTTTATGCAATAGGAATCCTATCTCCCTTTTTGAAAGAAAACCTGAAAGCTATATTTCCTAAACTGCCTGCATTACAACAATATATTGAAAGGAATTTCATATGCTTCTTGTGTCTGATAAATAGAATTTGCATATTGTACTTAAGTTGTAATCCAGTTGTTGTTGACATTTGTTTAATTATTATTATTTTAGAGGGGAAAATAAGCTATACTGTAGCATTTCAATCATGTGTATTTAATAGTACTCTTAGAAGTTGCTAGACCGTTGGAAGACAGCAATGACTGTATTAACATTGATTAGCATGATGTGGAAAATCTCAGCTGTTGGTTTTTGCAGTGTGATATAAAAAGCAAAAATGAACCGCTGTGCAGTTTGGCTTATGTTTGCTTTCAAGTGTGTAAAAGTTTTAGTTATCTTGCAAAACTACTGTATTTGGGAGTATACAGTTCTGAAGGTAACAATTGTTTTTCAAAGGACAGATATACTTACTCCTGGATCATATGATGTATCATCTTAATTTGGCTTTTGTTATGCAGAAAGTTAACACCAGCTATTAAAATATATTTTAGTAGAAATGCTTTAATTCCTGTTTTTTCCTCTACACTGTGAATATTTAAGCCTTGGTGGACTAGAGCAACATCATGCTGCCCAAAGTACTAACCTATGCAAACTAGTTCACATTTTAGTTGATGTCACAGTGGATGTAACATAACAATTTATTTTGCATAACATTAAAAGTCATTCAAATAAAATGTTAAACCTAGCACTATGTATGTATTATATTCATAATCAATCCTCTGCAAAGCTACTGTGCCCATTAAAATAAGCTACTGAAGCTGTGTATTGTTCTAGCTAAGTAAGGATGCTGTGACTTTTCAAACTGAAGAGAAATATATAGTGCTATTTCAAGCTTGATCTCAAGAAATGTTTAAGAAAACAGCAGTTTATTTCAGAAATGCATTCTTCTCAAAGGGTTGATTAGCCTTTTCAGTCTGTTTGTAACCCTTTATTAGAACAGTAAGTTACTGTTCTATGTCCCTTGTTTTGATTAAATAAACAAAGGTAGTAAGTGAATGAGGTCCTCTGATTTGGCTGATACTGGTTTTCTGATCTTTGAATAGGCATTTGATCAGGTGTGCTGTCAGTACAACACTAATGAAAATAACTTGTATTACTATCCTCTTAAATACAGCTTTAAATACAAATATGGGTCTTGGGCTATCTCTGTTTACTTATATGAATAGATTATTTTCATAGAATTGTATTAAAATTTAAATTGAAATAAAGTCAGAACTACCTTGGAACTGTTCTACCAGAAGCACCTGAAGAAGATTGTTTTGCTTAAGGATATATTTTATTAATTTCAGTGTTAAATGCACAATTTTTGTAGAGTGTTACTTTGAAGAAGGCAGATAATAATGAAAGGGAACAAATGACAGATATAAATTAAGTTGGTTACTCATTTGAGGTAAGTTATACACATCTGCTACCAAGCTAATTTAGGAAATACGTGTTAGCACTTCTTATGAAGTCTAATTAATTACACAGCTTTGATTCCATATTTTGTTATGCTTTTATATCTTTAAATGCCTTCAGTATTCCAGAATCCAACCTATATATATATATCATAAGAAACAATGATTTTCAATAAGAAAAAAGACTTAAGAGCTGCCAGAATTAATGTTGGGTAATTGGGATGTGTTTTACTTGCAAATCTCTCCATAATCTGCTAGAACAACTGGAATACTTGATTTTTTAACTCTATCCTAAATATATATTTCAGGTGAAGTTTCTTGCCCTTTGAGCTGCTGATGTTAAGTATGTAGGAGTCAGGGCAGGATGTGACAGTGTTTGTTCAGCATTTGAAAGAATTGTGTTCATATTCAGTAGCAGTGTCAAATCTATTTAGATTGCTCCAAAAGTAGAGCTTCCTAATTATATCCATGGAAACTACAACAGATACAAAGAGCACGATAACACTATTTGATAGAGAAAATTCTCAGCTACAGAAAGTTTTTTTTTCCAGCATACTCATCGCCAATAGCTGTGCATTTTTGCTAGCAATGAACAAGAGTCTGTATGTTGCACTCATAAAAATCTGCACCAGTGATGATGATCCATTGTTTCACAGCTGCTATGACAGCATCATTACTAAGAAAATGCTGCCCATGCTGTCCATCTTTCATTGACCCAAAGAGCTGAAAGTCAGAAGGCACCAAATCCATGCTATACAGTGGATGTGGTACAATAGACCAGCCAAGATTGGCAATGTGCTCCACAGTCTTTAAACTGGTATGGGGTCTGGCATTATTATGTTGCAAGAGAAAGGTTGTCTTCTTCTCTGGCCCGACTCTGGAACTGCAAGCCTTCAGCTTAGTCAATGTAGCAGTGTTGTGGTTGGACATGTTGGTTTGTCCATTTTCCAGAAAATCCAGAACGAGGACCACATTTCTATCCCAAAAGACAATGCACATCACTCTACCCACTGAGGTCTGCATTTTTTCTCTGATGGGGAATTCACGTGCTACCACTCCATGGACTGCTGTTTTGACTTTGGTTCCTTTGGTGACACCACATGTTGTCACTGGTAATGAAGTGTTCCAGAAAATTGTCACCTTCAGCCTCATATTGTATTTAGTAGGTCCTGAAAAATTTGCATAGAGTGTTCTTTTTGCTCCTGTGTGAGCATTCATGGGACCCAGCTGGTGCGAACTTTGTGATATTCCAGCATTGCCAGCATCATTTCCACCACATTGAAGTTGATATTTGGCTCCATACACGCTCCCTGGTCATAAATTGCCTATTTGTGTGGGTGAGGTTATCGAGACGGACATAATTTTGCGATGTGTCAGCTGTGCATGGCCATCTGGAACATGGCTTGTCTTTTGCGTCACTGGTACCACTGCTGAAACACACCATCCACCACCTCACTGTGCACACATCCACTGCTTGGTCTCCTTAAACATTCAGTAAACATCAGTGAATATCAGTGAGTGCAATTTTTTTCCACATGGAGGAATTCAGTTCCTCTCCATTGCTTTATAGGCACTTGCATGTCAGACCTTTCTGTCAGATGGCCCCTCTGCAGCCATCCATTGCACGGAAACAAAATGTAGTGGAAGGAATGTTCAACCTTTGTTGCCGTACCACCAACATCTGCCTCTGATGTCATGGGCTAACACAATAAAATGGGTGGCATTACTTTTGGAGCAGCTCTTGTAACACAGGACTGAAAGGAAAAAGGTGTTCAGTCTTTACAGACCCTGTAGATTATTATTATCAAAAAGATCTACGTATTGGCTCTAGAATGTCTTGCCAAGGCCTTCCACACTGTATATTGACCCATCTGAATGTTTCCAGCTATTACTGCTTTTAATACGTCTTCATTTCTGCTCTTTGAACTTGACTTTTGATTTTCTCTGTTGTTTTAATTAGCAAGAGTAAGTTAATCTCACTATGTGTTATTTGTGCTGAGGGAATTGTTGCCTGATGTACTGGCTGTGACAAGTGCTGCCTGCCCTCCTGTTGCTCAAGCTACCATGGTTCCAGTCCTGGCCTGCAGTGTTTATCCATATGGCAACATGTGGGATGCACTGGCATGTTATCACCAAATGATACCAATTAACAATAATCTTTGTGTTGTTTTTTTGTTTTTCCTCACAAGTTGTTGTTTTTATTATCATTGTCTCAGTGATTAATTTGTTGCATGAACAGTAATATAAGGAAAGAGCATGATGTGAGTGGGAAGGAATGATTGAGGTGGAAAGGCGCAGATTTCTTATTCTAATTTTGCTGCAGAGATTGATGCTAGTCAATATATGTCTGAGAGTGCTGGCTGAACAACTAATGCGTAATCTGAGCAATACTTGTATGGCTGTGCACAGCCTGTCTTTATGCTGTAGTGTCAAACGGACCATGGTATAGTGTGCAGATATCTAATCAGCTTTTGAGCAATTAATCTGAATCCCATTCTCAGGCCAATCACTGGAGAATTCGTAAGGGCAAATTTATCCTTCCAGAAAATGAGACTTCAGATTGTATTGTCAGTTGGTTTAAACTGTATGTTCTTGTGCTCTGCTGGAGGAAATCCTTTGAAAATGGAGTCCATGGCACTGTAACATGTTCCTAACTCTGAACTATGCGAGTACCACCATGAGAGGATGTGCCATGGAGGTCACCTGCACCACGAAGATAATGCACTATGTGCTAAGTATATGTTTTACAACAGCAGAAACTGGCGATTCGTATGTGTGCATTGTGCCCTAAAAAGATTTTAGACAGTCCGTGGCTGTTATATATTTTAACTTTGGTTTCTTTTTTATCTGCTTGCTGCTGATAAAATCTACACATGAAGAGGGCTGTTCTTATTGCGAAGTCTACTGGCCTGTTGCTCTACTGGCTCTTCTGTCTACAAAGAGACATGTATGCAATTTTCTCCATGCATTAACAGTTGGCTCTTAAAATCCTGCTTGGCACATGAACATAAATTCTCAGTGATTTCACAAAAAAAAAAAAGGCAGCTTTTGTGATTGTTCTTCAAGTCATAAATTACAGCCTTCTGGATTCTGTTGCTTTGAACAATATCTTTGACTGGATGTGGAGACATTTTTGAAATGTCTCTTTTAGACCTCTGAGGCACTAAGAGAATTTTCAAATGGTTGAAAAATGCCAGTGTTCATTGGTTGAGTCCATGGATGTGCTAAATCATCAGAACTGCATTTGGCACTCACCTCCCCATTCTTCCCTTCTCTTCCAGCAGTGGTGTTCTGGCTTCACTGCTTATCTTGACTTTTTGCCTCCTTTCAGCAAGGCTTTGTCACTGAACCCATTGGGCTTGGGACTTTTATGGTCAGGCCTTCATGACACTCCCTGGCTTCTATAGTTCCCACATTGAGATTCAAATCTTTAGCACAACTTAGCTACCTGTTATTCTGTTGAGCACTTTTAGCAGAGGACTAATGTGCCCATTTACCCTAAAGAGTGTTATGTTTCTGTTGGCTCAGCTTTGAACGGTGAAGAAGAGTCATCCTGAGTGTACTTTCATTTTCCCACTTTCCTTCCTTGCCTCTGGGTCATCCTGGATTCCTTTAAGCTCAGCTGCTATTTTCAGGAAAGAAGGAAGGAGATCATGTTTTTCACTGCCTTATTGTGTCTCGTTCATTCATTTCTTTAGAACATTAGCATCTTCATTATGTTTTCTTTATTGTATCCCTAATTGCGGGCTTAACTCTTGATTCAGGGGTCTTTCCCTCTCCACCAGTATTTGATCAAAGGTCTCATGCCATGTAGGTGTAATGTGTTGCTCACAGTGGATGATGTGTTGATAGGCAGTAGCCTGCTTACTGAGACCTATTTCCTAGTTTTACTCATTCCTAATTCATCAGACAGGATATCTGTTAGACAAGATTGTCTGTACCAAACATTCAACCTTTCTATAAATAAATGTGCCATTATAAAATAAACACTTTTTCCTAATTTATATTTCCTCTCAGGATGACATTGATATCTTACAGTTTCATGGTTTCACTGACCTTAGGAAGTATGCATCTAAAAAATGAATTAGGCTCATTAGGTTCCAAGGTATTGTTAAGACTGATCTTGATGACTGCAGCTATTTTGCAGTGTGCTTGTCTCAAGTTAGATGGGATAAATGACATATTAAATCTTGCTGGCAAGTAGTTCAACTGAACTGAGTTCATGCATTTATTTGAGTGACCCAGCTATTCAATAGCCAGTCATTTTCATTTTTACTCCAGCAGTTTAAAAAAAAAATACAAGAATTAGATGAGAATTAGGTGACGATTATTTATAATCAACTAATTAACTGTGCAGTTTATACAATTCCTCCAGCATTATGGAAGTAGAGAAAGTTTATTTGATAGTTTTAGTAAACCGTGTGTGAGGTGGAGCAAACAAGCAGGCTGAATGCCAGGCTAGGGAGTCATTTGGGTTGACATTTGGCTTGCTTGCACGTCCAACCTTTATCTTTTCTTCTGTTTCAAAAAACTGATGGGAAAGCTCTGTTCCTCACAGCATGACCTATTGTGTTGTTTGAGAAAGTAATCTTTGGCAGAAAATAACAGTTGCAAGGGCAGGGATAAGATCTTAGAACAGAGCAATTTAGAGTTATGCTTTTAAATCCTAAAGTATCTAAGGTTCTGTTACTTAAATGAACTTCTACTTTAGTCCTCTGCATTTTCTGTTGACCTTAACAACTTCTAGCATTATTTTGCTTTGCCTTGTTTTTTGTCGTGTCCCTTTGTGAGAAGGGAAAGAAAAACAAATATTGGAATACTTTAAATACTTAACCTTCTTTGCTCTGCTATGAAATATTTTCCATCCCCCAAGCTCTTTTTTTCTATCCTTAAGCAACATACCAAAACAAGCAGTATATTCTTTGTCCAAATGCCACTGGCTGTGGTGCTCTGTTGCACAGTGATTGTTACGAAAGGAAAAATGTTCTACAGTGACAACAGCTACAATCTCAATATTTAAGCAACCACCAACCAGAATCGTATGAGAGATTTCTCAGTTTATCAGTCCTTCAAAAAATTTGTTTATTACTGTGGTACTGGTGCTCTGTGAGATTAGTAAAGTACAAGCTTGGTTTCTACTCCAGATGCTGTCAACTAAATGAAACTGCAGCTGCTTTTGGACAGATTGATTTTAGATTTTGTTTTGACTAGTTGCTGCTTGTCTTTTGTTGTTGTTGTTGTTGTTGTTGTTGTTGTTCTACTGCTTCTACTTCTGCTTCTCAAAATATGACAGCCAAGTCAGAAGAATACATCAAACATGCTCATGGGGTGGGCCTTCTGTCAGTCTGAGTTGTATGTTTTCTTATTTTAAGCCTTTTTTCTTTTTACCAGCACTGCTAAATTGGTCTCAAATATAGTGAATATATGCAGGATGTACTCACCCTCCTACAAGAAGGACAGAACTGTGATCTGAGCTGGTTCAAAATGATTTAAAATAGAAGCAAATTTGCTGGTCACAATCAATCTAATTTGGCCACCAAGGTGTATATATGATCCCTGATGCATATACAGTTCAATACCTCACACAGTTTTCATTCTTTAAAAGCTGCTCATTTAGGGAATATGTATTTTAGGGTTACATGAATTTTGACTAAGAAACAATATTCTTTCTTAGGCTTCTCATGTCTTACTGACATGTGCGGTGATCCTCATGGCCCAATGAAACATCCAACTGGACTAGAATTTCACAGTCTAATAAGATAAGTGGAAAAAAACCTACTTAGTCTAAGCACTGGTTTATTTTAAGATGCTTTTTCTCAATTGAATTCTCCATAAATTGGTACTGAAGCATTCTGTACAAGACTGAACAGTTTATCTGATTTTGTAAAGCAATGCTGAGAACCCATGGGTTACATCAGAGTAACTGGACTCTGTTTCTGAATCCAAAACAAGGTTTTATAATCTGCCATATTTTTTGTCTGTATCATGCTGTCTGTTTGACTGGGGCAAAAACAAGGCAGAGAGGGCAGATTTTATTGTGTTTAGATTCAGAACCATGGAGGTGAGAGGTAAGTTGGATTTTTAAATGATGTCTGAAAGCAGTAGGATTAGACCTACTGGATAGACCAACTGGAGGTGAAATGTTACTGGACCTCCCAGTATAGAGGAGATCACTAAAGACATTAAGATTACAGGCAGTCTGGACTGTAGTGACCATGTTCTAGTTGAGTTCATGATCTTGAGGGATATGGGCCTGTCAAAGAGTGTAGTCAGGACCTTGAAATTTAGGAGAGCTGAATTCCATCTATTTAAGGAATAGTTGGATGGGATTGTCTGGGAAACTATCCTTAGGAATTCTTTAAGGGTACCTTTCTAAGAGCACAAGATGTCTCCATCCTCTAGCATGAGAAATTAAGCAGAAGAAGCAGAAAACTGGCATAGCTGAGCAAAGATCTGCTGGTCAAACTGAAGGCTAAGAAGAATACACAGGCAGTGGAAGCAGGGATGTGTGGTCTGGGAAGAACACAGGGATGCTGTCTGGACATGCAGAGATGGGATCAGGATAGCCAAGGCGCAGATAGTACTGCACTTGGTAAGGGATGTGAAAGATAAAAAGAAGGGGTTCTACAGGAACCCTGGTCAGAAGAGACAGGCAAAGGAGAGTGTGTGCCCTCTGATAAATAAGAAGGGAGAACTGGCTTCCACAGACAAAAGAAAACGTTGAGGAAACAGGGATTGTTTACCTTGGAGAAGGCTCCAGGGAGACCTCATTGTGGCCTTCCAGTATTTGAGGAGAGCTTATTATGAACAGGAAGGAGACTGACTTTTGTACACTGTCTGATAGGGATAGGGCAAGGGGGAATGACTTTAAACTGAAAGAGGGGAAATTTAGGTTAGAAGTTAGAAAGAAATTATTTACTCAGAGGATGGTGAGGCACTGTCACTGCTGCCCACAGAGCTGTGGATGCCCTATCCCTGGAGGTGTTCAAGGTGGCGGGATGGGGCTCTGGACAGCCTGATCTATGGGTGGGTGGCAGCCCTGCTCACAGCAGGGGTTTGGAACCAGATTACATTTGAAGTCCCTTCTAATGCAAGCCATCCTGTGATTCTATGATTGATTCTGACTTCAGCATTTTCTCCCTCCTGTCAAGAAACTGTGAAAGTGAGTGTGTTAAACTCTGCTGGATGGTGTTTTCCAGTATTTAACCAGCCTCTTTTAAAGCTGGACTAATGCTGCTCTGTAAGATGAAATTGCTTGGTGGCACGTGGGCTTTTCTGGGTTGGTCATGATGAAAATAATAATCAGAGGCTCCAGGTTTAGACACTTAAATATTGTTAAACTTCATACTCCTTTTTAGCACTAGATGCTATACTTTCTGCACCCTTATCAAGGCCAGTTCATGTATGGTTAATGGCCAAGTTTAGCTCTATTGAATTTTATGATGTGTGTGTTGATCCATTGTAATCTGCTTAAAATACTATTAGCAAGGGAATTGTTAAGCCAAAAAACATTCAAACTCTTATATAATTTATTTAAGTCATCTTATATTTTTTCAATTTGTGTTGATAAGTGAATAGCCTCCCCCAAAATAGATATAAGCAATTTAAAACTACATATGTCTTGGAAATTAGTTTTAAAATTAAGTCTACTGACACAAATTCTGTCAGTAGAACAGAAGTTGAGCTTAATCTTTCTCTCCCCACTGAAATATTAGCAAATAACGTGAGTTAGGTATTGATTACTGTCTGTAGAAATGTAAACTTGCACTTGAGCTTTGTGGTGAAATACATCCTTTGCTTGTCCTTGTTTTTAGAAGATAATACTTTTAGAATAATTAATACTGGAAGTGAAATTATTGAGAAATAAGGCATATGCTGTTACTAGTGAGGGAAAATAAACATGAAAATAACAAATAGGAATTGCTGGACTTCCTATCTGTCAGTGGTTCCATGTCTGGCAGCTTTTTTGGAAGACCTGTTTTGTGGCAATGGAAAGTTTTGGGATTTACAGCTTGGTAAAGTCTTAGAGAGAGTGAAATGCAAAATATTAGTTTAGGTGTCATTTCCTCCCTTAGCCTTTAGATAAGTCAGCCAAGTAACCTGCGTCTTTTCTCTTTGGTTGGACGTATTCCCTCTGTGTTACTGACTGTGTTGTGTGGAACATGAAATATTACTGTTCTAACATAGTAACGATGAGGAAAATGAAACAACTTTCATAATTCCTCTCTGAGGAAATGGCTCCTCCTCCATTCTTTTCCTTTGTTTTGTTGAATCTTCAGGTTTCGGTTGTCAAAAATACAGCTATCAGGCTTATGAAATGACATGACATAGTCAGGAATGGTTTAAAGGATAGCTGATTACTTGAAATTTGCCCTTTAAGACATGAAAGTCATCCCAGCAATTTATTTTTAATAGATAAATAGTACTTCAGGAAACAAATATAAATAATATAGACAGTTGGTCTTTACTGTGGTATCACTCTGTTCTCTCAAGGGCACAGGGACATTATATTGCGTATAGCTCTGGTTCAGTATGTCCTGTGTGGCTGACATGTGTCATGACTTATTAAGTCCTGTCTGCCCAGTGGGAGCTGTGCAGGAGGGCAGTTGGGTCACAGTGTCTGGAGGTGGAGCCCAGCCAGCAGAGGGGTTTGGCTGAGCCCCAGCACTCACTTTCTCTTGCAGAGAGCATGGAAGAGTGGTGGGTGATTGAGGACCATTTCTCCTGAGTGAGCACTTGTTACAAATTTCTTTCACAGTCTCCAAACCATACTTTACAACTAAAAAAACCCCACCAAAACATTGGAGGAACAGGAGGAGCATTGTTGTGGTAAAATGTATTCATTTTTGCTTCAAATGAAATTCAAAGCACTCACTGCCTCCCTCGGCCTAGAGTTTCTCATGCACATTAGGAATTTCCTGAAAACCAGCCTTCATAGATTCTTATTTTTTTTTCTTGTTGAAGTGCAGAGCAGCTTTTCCCATTTGTTTTTTTATTTGGACATTTTCCTGCTGTGATGGGAGCAAAGGTCCCTTCACCTTGGTCAGCTGCTGCAGTTGGTGATGAAGATGTGCAGAAACTGCCAGTAGCTGCGGTTATTTCCTTTAATCCTCCTGACACACACACTGCTGATATCTACGTCACTATTTGCATTTTTTGACTTTTCTCCACAGCTTTAGAAAAAAAAAAGCCCAAGAGTTGAGATCAAGGCATATAATATCTGTTTTCCCCTTGTCTCATGTATGATGAATGGAAAACTGAGGAGGGAAGTACCTTCATGTGAGATTTTAAAGCAGCCTTAAAGGACTGGGAGCCATAGCTTCAGCTTCCCTAAGCAATAAAAAAGATAGCCATGTCATACTGGCACAAGGGGGCAGATGTGCACCATTAAAAATTCTTAGGTTAGAACTGAAATTATCTGTGAATGATCAAAATAAGCAGCAGTGTAGCCTGGTAAGCGTCTTGTTATGTGCATAAGTGTGTATGTTAATTGTGTTTTAAATAAAAATTGTACTTTATATTTAATTAGAATGAGAACTAATATTTCTACAGAAAATCAAAAGGCTCTGGTGATATGTGCTGATTGCAAAATCTGCTTCCCTGTTGCACATGAACAGCAGAAATAATGAAGGACTAAAAATGTGCTCTATTTCGTTATTTATTACTGGATCAGATGAGATGAGCCAGTTAGATTTTGTGATTTAACACTTAAACATATTGGCACCAAATATTTCTGTACTGTGTAAAGGTGTCTTAGTGCTTAAAAATGCTTACATTCTCCCTGAGCAGCAATAATGACTAAGAAACTTGTGGTGGTGACTGTGGTGATGACTTGGAAGTTTGTCAAGTTAAACGTGTGTACAAAATGCCATACAGAACTGCAAGAAGAGAGCCGTGCAGGAGGCACAATCAAGGAGAAGCTGCACTGAGATTCTACAGCGGCAGAAGTTTCATTATGCTGTTAGAACAAATTAATCTGCTGTAGAGAGAACTACTGCTACATTGACAGGATTTTCCTCCCCAAACCTCTGCTTGTGGTGACATGCACTGCATTTTCATTACCTGATCTACTCCAAATTTGATTCAAAGCAAATTAATATCTTTGATACAGTTCCTTTTTCTTTTAAATGAGACAAAATACAAGTGCTAGAGATAATTGCAGTAATTTTATTTCACATAATTCCATTAAAATTAACTTTTATTGCTGCTTAAACTTTGATTTGACATAGCAGTGCTCAGGCAATACAAGTTTGAAAATCATCTCCTATTTGGATTCATCCAAGTTTTTTTTTTTTTTTTTTTTTTTTTTTTTAATATGCAGGAGGTTGAGCTTTGCAAGACTGATGGTATTTCATGAGAACTTTATTCCTACTTCACTGCTGCTGCATTGATATTAATGGAGTTAATGCAAAAGAATAAGCTTACGCAGTGTGCCCCCTATCATAACCAGAGAGGTACAGTGCTCATATTCATAAAGCCAAACTGTTTCTCTATATGTGTGGATACACATATGTACACCTCTGCTTACACACATGTACATGAGAATTTGCAGTTCAGCGTTGATTTGGGAGACTTTTTTCTGAATCTGAGTTTATTCAAGAGTGTTGTATTATTATAACACAATTGTGCCAGCAGACAACAAACACTCTGAAGCAGAGGGGGGCTCTGCTCAGTCAGGGGTTACCAGATGTTGCTTCCTTTCATGTTTCCAAACCCATTGGGAGTCTAGCGTGGAGTGTTCCAGCTCAGATATGAGGATATAGCTTTCCAAGCCGTTATAATCTAAGTGTCAGGATCATCCATGATTGAAGTTTCCTAAATATTTGATTTCTTCATATGGCCTCCTGACGTGTACTGCAGACATGATAAAGCATTTCCTTTTCTTTATATAGCTGCTTTCTACATGAGCATATCTTTAATCTCTTTTCCATACTTACCAGACTTATTCTTCTCCTAAGAATTTGTTTGTATGTCACTTGCAAATAATTTCAGTTCTCTGAATTTCCCCCTTTTCTCTTTGTGTTCCTTCAGCAGAATCACAGGGCAAAGGAGAACTTCTACCTTGCTGAGCCTCATTATTATGATTGAGTGTGCGCAGCATTTCTTCCACTGGGCACTGCTGAGGATTGGCTGCTAATCCCCTTGGGCGTTTTAGGAAATCTGCTCCTGTTATAGCTCCACTTGTTTCTTCTATAATCTTCTACAAAATTGTATTTCCTTTACTGCTTTCTTTCACCCCTCTCAGGGGTGGTGCTTGTACCAGTGTACCTGGGCCCTCTGCGGCTCTACCCTACACCTGGGTTTCCTGGCCTTAAAGATCCAGTTGATGTGCTCCAAACTATGGTTGGAGACCACAGCAGTGGGAAAGTAATGTTGATAGTCAGAGCATTTGGAATGAAAGTGAATTCAAACTCAGGCTAATGTGTATATCTGGCCATGTGACTTCACCCTTCCAAGTATAAACGAAGACTGGCTCCAGCTAAGAATGACCTCTGGGAAGCAGTACATTGAAGGTTCCCTTCTTCCAACATTATGTTGGGATTCTTCTCTATTACGTGTGAGTGTACTAAAGTGACTGCTAAATGGTTAGCCATGACTGCCCTTTTCCAAATAGAGTGTAGATACTGTGGTTCCTTTTATGGAATCTCCACTACTTTGAATTTTTTAAATAAGCATTTTATGATTTATTCAATTTCTTAATTATTCTCTCAGCTCTTAATGAATACCACTGTGATGCATTTTTGAAAATTGTCTAAGTATTCTCTTTTTCAGTCACAATAACTTTCTATTTCTACATAACCTTCCTAGTAAGAATTCAAAAACTGCTTTCAGCTTGTATATACATTGTTTTTCCTCTAAAGGCAGTTACCTAATTAATTCAGATTACAGAATTTCTAGATCCCTCCATTGCCTTCACTCTGTTCTGTGAATGTAATAAAGAACAGAACTTAATATATAAGAGCTTGAATTCAATCTCAGAATTTTTATTTTCATTGAATCATAATCTTTAGAGTTGAAAGGGACCTTTAAGGGTCATCTAGTTCAATTCCCTTGCAATGAACAGGGACATTCATAGCTAGTTGAGGTTGTCCAGAGAATGATCCAGCTGCACCTTGAAAATCTCCAGGGATGAGAAATCTGTTCCAGTGTCTCAACACCCTCACTGTAAAAGACTTATATCTAATCTAAATCTACCCTCTTTAATCCTTTCATCCCCGAGCTTGTATTGGTAGTGACTGTTGCTTCAACCCAGGAGCAAGATCTTACACTTGGATTTGTTGAACCTGATGAGGTTCTCATGGGTCCACTGCTCAAGCCTGTCCAAGTCCCTCTGTCTGGCATCCTGTCCTTCTGGTGTGTTGGCTGCCTCCCACAGCTTGGTGTCATCAGCAGACTTGCTGAGGGTGTGCTCCACTCACTGTTGATGTCACTGATGAAGCTAATAAAGAGAACTGGCCCCAGCACTGACCCCTGAGAGGGTCACCAGACCTCACTGTTCTCCATCCAGACATTGAGCCATTGACCACCACTCTCTGGATTCAATTCTGCAGCCAGTTCCTCATCCATTGAACAGGCATTGAATACATATCTTTCCAATTTTGGAAGAAGGGTGCTATGGGGTACTGTGTCAAAGGTCTTATTGAAGTCCAGATAGATGACATCAGTAGCTCTTCCCTTGTCTGTTGATGTGGTGATATCATCACGAAAGGCCACCAGGTTGGTCAAGGAGGATTTGCTCTTAGTGAAGCCATGCTGATTCTCCTCTATCATTTTCCTGTCTTCCATATGCCTTAGCATAGCTTCCAGGAGGATCTTTCATCTTTCCTGGCACGGAGATTGGTAGTTCCTGGGGACATCCTTTTTACTCTTCTTAAAAATGGGTGTGATGTTGCATTTTTCTCCAGTCATCAGGGACTTTATCTGCTTGCCATGGATTTTCAAATATCACTGAGAGTGGCTTGGCGACTATGTCAGCTAATTCCCTCAGGACTCTGGGATGCATCTCATCAGGACCCATCAGGACTTATGGATGTTCAGGTTCCTCAGGTTGTAATGAACCTGATCTTTGCTTAAGGTGGGAGGGACACGGCTTCCCCAGTGCCCTCCTACCAAACCAAATGTTTGAGGGCTGTGTGATGAGCAGTGAGCAGAGAAGACCAAGGCAGGAAATTTGTAGGGTACCTCAGTCTTCTCCTTGTCTGTTGTTGCCAGCCTGCCTGTGTCACTCACTATAGGAGTACACCCTCCTGGAGTTTCCTTTTCTGGTTGGGGTACTTGTAGACGCCCTTCTTGTTCTTCTTGGCACCCATTGCTAAGTTTAGTTCAAGTTGGGCCTTTGCTTTTCTGGATCCATCCCTACACAGCCTAGCAGCTGTGTTTTGTTTATAGCAAAGTCACTGCCAAGTTGTTGTAGAGAGAATTTTGTTAAAATCTAAAAAAAGTTACTGGAATTAGGAAGACTGAGCAGTAAAATAGAACTATTTGGGCTATCATTATCCTTTAAATTCCAGGTACCTGCTGGGTAACCCAGGGTTAAATGTGCTTCCTTTGCAATGTGACCCAGTCTCACAGGAAATGTGCTAACATTACAGAATTTGTTTTTAAATTCTGTACATTATTTATGCAACTTGATCAAGACTCTTTCCAACTACTTTGATAATTACTTTATTAGTGGTCTGTGATGAAGAAATGTCTGTCACTGAAATACTTCCTTTGTTTCATCCTTCAGCACTAGTTTGTCTTTTTTTGAAGTTTTAGTTGTTTGTGCTTGTTAGCCAACGTTTGACAGGACCGTTGGTACTCCCAGATACAGTCCCTTCTTGTAGGCTGATCATCTTTGTCCTGATGTATTGTCCAAATTGTTTCTGACCTTGTGTCTCTGAAAACATAGAGCACAGTATTTTCTGAGTTTTAGTGGAAGATTTATGATAAAAATAACTGTATTTACTGAGTGTTTCTAAAGCACCAACTTATGTTCTGCTAATGACAGTTCAGTGCTGAAGTTTAGCACATCTCACAGCTGGACATTAGCTAATGAACATAAGGCAGTTTAAATGCAATAACTGTTTATCCTCTCAAGGAAAAACAAGTTTTGTCCCAGAAAGCTTTTTAACCAGACAGTTTTACAGACATGTTGTCATTGCTCAAATTAAAAATATTTATCCACTGCCTGTCCAATGCTGGAGAAGCAAAGAATGGTGACTCAGTAGCAGGTCATCTTTTGGGTGTGGTTTGTTCGCAGGTCCTGACACACAGAGTTGGCGAGCAATGCATAAAATCAAATTATTAAACCAGTGCATGTGATCAGAAAGCACATTTGGAAACAGGAGGAGCCCCATTTTCCATGTCCATACTCTATTTGTGTTGGCATCATCATATTCTATTTTCATAATTCTATTTGTTTTCCATTTTCATAATAATTTCTTGGTTTTAGCACAGAGTCTGTTATGCTAGGTAAGGGTTCAGGCTGCTGGACTGAGCACATTTTTCTGGTACAATTTTGGGCTGCCTTTTACTCCAGGGTTGCTGCTGGGTCCCAAGATGTCTGCTTAGTTCATTTTTTAAGCAACATATAATGCATAGGGATTTTTTAATGAATTTTCCTTAATTAGTGGTGTTTGATGTTATACAATAAGAAGCCTACATATACACTGACTAATAAAAGCAAGTCTGGATGAAAAAATAGTGAATTTACCAGTGAAAACTCGGGGGCATATTTCCTGGAGATTTTAGTGACTACTTCTGTTTTTATACGTGCTTTGAAAAGCTCTTCCTGAGCAAGCAGACAGGTGGTCTGCTCAGTCAGCCCCAGCTTTAAACTTGAAAAGTGACAGGTGGAAGGAAAGAAAATGGAACAATAGAACATGGATCTGTCTTTTTTTTTTTTCAAGATCTACAAGCATCACCTGTCATTTCAATCAGTAACTCTTGTTGACTCCATGCAGCAGAATTCACTGAGAATATGATGGATGTTTTGAAGTTGCACCACAAAGCTCATGGTTCACCTCTTATTTCCCTTGTAGCTGATTTTCAGGCCCCGAACTGTAAGAAATTTTTTGGCCTATAAAGATTTCTTCTATTTATTGATTCCATATTCTTTGTTTTCTTTATGGAATGAACTTGTGAACACATTTACATTTGTGCTTTTTGGCTGAGATTTTAGTAGCAGCACTGTATATGTTCATGAATCCTTATTTCTGCTTATATGAATTAATGTGATCTATGTTGTCCACATACAAAACAAAAAATCAATACTAAATGTAAAAGACAGTGCAAAATCTGTTTAGATACCTAAGATCAGGAGTATGTTGTTGTGTGTTAGAAGTGTTTTATGTCAACTCTCCCTTGGAAGAAATTCTGTTGATATGGAGAAGAACCACTATTTATAAATAGCTTATTGGTAACTGAGTAGCTGTTGTTGGCAGTATATTTCATGAATGTGAAACAAGTTCCTCTCTGACTCATGCCTTCTCACTTTCATCTAAAATTATCAAGTGGTTAGCAAGAATAACTGCAGTTCTGTGAGTTCTTACCTGACACAATGTCCTGCTGCCAACAAGAAATGGAGCTGGCCATGCCCAGCCAGCTCTTCATTCTCTCCCATGTCCTTCTCAGTACAATGCCAGAAGAAATGTCTGCAGCCTTAGAGTGAACCAAGTCCAGCAACTGAGCAAGACTTCAATTTACCCACAAACAAAGGATGTTAGACTTGACATTGGTCAGTTCCCCACCCCAGATCCTGGCATGGCTGATAAATAAAAGCCACTACGCTGTATTAGAAGTCAGCCACAAAAGAGCAAAAAGTATGTCAGAACTTATTAGCAGAAGACACGTTTATGGGTAGAAAATAATTCTCAAGTGACACTATTTTAATTATTTTCATTGTCCAGTAGCAGTGTTTTCATTGTTCATTTCCAGAGTTTAGGGCATCTTTCTTCTTAAAAATTTCAAGTGTCTAGTAAGGCTTATGTAGGTAATTTTTTGTAACTTTTTTTTTTCTACTTTTAGGTTATTTACAATAAAGAACAATGAACTTTCAGAACT